>CM061540.1:277130430-279737604 GCA_030864215.1 Capsicum pubescens | reverse complement strand
CTTACACATGATTTGGAGATGTGTGCAGTTATGTTTGCCTTGAATTTGTTGAGGTACTACTTGTGTGGGGTCCATTATGATATCTTCTCAGATCATCCTAGCCTTCGGTATTTTCTTACCCAGTGAGATCTTAATATGAGGCAACGCCATTGGCTTGAGTTGGTTAAGAATTATGACTTGACTATTCTCTATCATTCGGGCAAGGCTAATGTAGTTGCGGATGCCTTGAGCTGGAAGTCAACTAGCATGGGTAGCTTGGATCATCTTTTGACCCAGGAGAGACCTTTAGCCTTAGAGGTTCAGTCTTTAGCTAACTAGATAGTTAGGCTTGATATTTTGACACTGGGGCGTGTTTTTGCATTTATGGATGTTAGATCTTCTTTGATGGAGCAGATTCGAGTTCATCTATTTGATGATGTTGGATTGAGGTTGATTCGAGATAAGGTATTGAGTGGGGAGGCTAAGAAAGCCTCACTTGATTCAGAAGGAGTTTTGCAGATTAGAGGCCGAGTTTGTGTGCCGAGAGTGGGTGACTGGATTAGGTTAACCTTGGAGGAGGCCCATTATTCCAGACATTCCATCCATCCACGTATGACTAAGATGTATCGTGATTTGATATAGAACTACTAGTGGGGCGGTATGAGGCGAGATATAGCAGATTTTGTAACTCGTTGCCTATGTTGTCAGCAGGTGAAGGCCGAGCATATAAGACTTGGTGGATTGCTTCAGAGGTTACCCATTCTCGAGTGGAAGTGGGAATGGATCACCATAGACTTTGTGAATAAATTGCCTCGTACATCTTATGGTTCTGACAGTGTTTGGGTCATAGTGGATCGATTGACCAAGTCAACTTATTTTATTCTGGTTCAGGTCTTATTCAGTGCTGAGAGGTTGGCCCGTATCTACATTCGTGAGATTTTGTGTCTTCATGGTGTGCCAGTGTCTATTATTTCAGATCGATGTTCTGTGTTCACATCTCAGTTTTGGAAGACTTTTTAGGATGAGTTGGGTACTCAAGTGGATCTTAGTATAGCGTTTCACCCCTAGACTTATGGCCAGTCAAAGCGGACTATTCACGTTTTGGAGGATATGCTTCACGCATACGTGATGGATTTTGGTGGTCTGTGGGAGTAGTATTTGGCTTTAGCAGAGTTTGCATAATGTTAATAGCTACCATTGCAGTATTGATATGACTCATTTTGAGGCATTATATGGTAGGCGGTGTCTCTCCCCAGTGGGCTAGTTTAATGTTACAGGGGTGAGACCTCATGGTACGGACTTGCTTAGTGAGTCTTTGGATAGAGTCCAGGTCATTCAGGAAAAACTTAGAGCAACTCAGAATAGACAGAAGTGTTATGCTGATCGTAGACTTTGTGTCTTGAGATACGGTATTGGTGATCGTGTTTTCCTTTGAATTTCAACCTTAAAGGGTGTGATGAGGTTTGGGAAGAGGGGCAAGCTTAGCCCCAAGTATATTGGTCCATTTGAGATTCTTCAGACAGTTGGTGATGTGGCTTATGAATTGGATTTTCCCTCTGATCTATCAGTTGTTCATCCAGATTTTCATGTTTCTATGCTTCGTCTCCATATTCTTAATGAGTCTCATGTCATTCGTTGAGAGTCGGTTCAGTTAGATGAGAGGTTGTCCTTTGTTGAGGAGCCCATTTTCATTTTGGCTAGGGATGTTAGGCGGTTGTGCTCTAGAGTTATCCCTATGGTTAAGGTTCAGTGGCAACATCAACCTATAGATGAGGTTATTTGGGAGGTTGAGTCTGATATGCGTAGTTCTTATCATCAGCTCTTTATTGATTCAGGTATTTTTTTGCCTTAGTTCGAGGACGAACTAGGTTTTTAGTGGTGGATGACATAACGACCTTAAAATTTGATAAAATATGTGAAATTTGTGATTTAGTGTGATTTGACTGTTTTACCTCTCCCCGTAGTTGCATTATGATATTTTGGGGTGTGGGGGTGATTGGCATGATTTTCGATACATTTTGGTACCACTTATGTGATATTGTGGTTTTTGATGGCTTCGAGAGCCTTATTTTAGACTTATGGGAATATCTTTTGATCCGTACGATAGATGACTGAACAAACTGTGCCAGCAGCTCCGAAATATCAATTTTCGGTTAGGTAGACCATTGGTTTGGGTTCCGATGCACTTGAACTTATTTTGATCAATTGATCGGAAAGTTCAAAAATTGGAAATATGGGTGTGGGATCCACATTTGATTGAAACAACCTCAGATGGAAATATGGGTTTGCATATATCGGACTCCGATGAATCTCAAACACCTCGACGAATTTCGAATTGACTTAAAAAGAAAAAAATCAGTTTTTCAGCTATATCTGTGCAGAAAAATCTGTAATAAAATAGCAGTTTTGGGCTTATTTGTGCTTATTTTCATCTTGCCTCTTGGGAGTTAAATCCTAAGATAGTGTGGGAGCTGAAAAGTAAAGTTTGTGGGAGCTTGGGAAGCTAAATTAACATCTATTTCTTGATTTTATTATGGACTTAAGGTAAGAATTCACCCTTTTTTTAAAGTAATTTCTTGATTAATTTCTCAAAATCCCAAAAATCTTAGGGCTTGATTTTAAATCCCAATTTCACTCTTTTTCACTTGAATAATGTTTTTATCTTATAATTACTGGTTTTTCATCAATTTAACCTTTAAAACAACTCTTATTCTTGATTTTAACCCGGATTTTAAAGATTTTACCCTGTAAAGCTCAAAAATGTATTTTCTTTGATTTGAACTTCAATTTGACTTGGGATTTCAGCTGTAGGTTCCTAAACTATGGGGAACACAGTTTTAAAGTAAAGTTTTGATTTTGCCATTCTTTTTTGGAAATCCGTTCTGGGGGTCCGTTTTGATTCCGAATCAAATGTAGTCAATATGGGTGTCATTGGTTTTATTTTGACGCGTAGATTTCATATTTGATATTTTTTTAGTGGATTTTGGGATTGTTCATGGAAAGTAAGGTCATGGGTTTGAAGTGTAGCAGACTGATTTTAGCATTCGAGGTAGGTAATGGCTTAACTCTTTCAGTGTGGGCTGGATAGTAAATGATGATACAAAATGCACGTTAAGGGTGGGAACTAATCATGAATAATTTCTATCTATATGTTGTGCCCGTGTGGGGCCTATATGTGATGTAATTGTCTAATCTTCTTTTACTTGTATTTGATGTACTTTTATATGCATGTTCCCCTTGTTCTACTTATATGTGATATAATGCATACACGTGTTTGATCTTGTTGTGTATGTGATATAATAGAACTGTTAGTACAAGCGGTGTGGGCTACCATTATGGGATTTTTTTTTTATTGCAGGTGACGTGCCCGTAGTGTATATTTTGTATGTTTTATTTATTACTTTGCTTGGTCGGCCTATGATACCTACTGTGTACAAGTGAACCGTACTCATGCCTACTGCGCCCTTTCAGTGCAGGTCCTAGCTCGAGTGCACCTCAGCTTGCTTGATTCGGGAGATTGTTGGAGATTTCAAGGTAGTGGTTGGACATTTATGTGTTCGAAGTTCACCTCTATCTTTCTATAGTAGTTATGTCTTTATTAGTATTCGGAGACAGATATTATTCCCTTGCGGTTATTTTTCTGATATATTTGACTCCTGTATTGTAGTAGTAGTTCTTACACTATTGACACCTGATTTTGGGCATGATTGGTATTTTGGATAAGTTCTTTTCGCAGTGTTATGATTATTTCTATGGTTCGAATTCTTTCTAGAAGTCTTTCCTTGGGATATTTCTGTCTTTTTCTCCTTTTGTATCAGTTTGGGTGATAGACTAACTTGTCAAGGTACGCCGCGACAACGTCCATCATGGCCCTCATTTTTGGGTAGTGACACCCTCGAATCCCGTTGTTCTAGCATGGTTGCTTTTATAGACTTATCTTGACTTAAACTACTTTGATAAATTATGTTAAGGCTTAAATTTGTTCATTCTTTTATTATACCGAAATATGTTTTTATATATATATTCTATTAAAACTAGTGAAAAATAATTTTAGAAATATTTGTCAAGGTGCACTATTGCATCCTTGAATTATTTTGAAATATCTCAAAAAGATGCATACGACGCATTCTTAATTGAGACGAAAATTTTAAACGTGTCTAAAATTTGCCTAGCGTTAAAGACGTTGGCTCACCGTTTATAAACTCGTAACAATTTTATCTTATCGAAATGCTACATAACCTTAACAATAAACTTAAGCAAAATTCATTTGATGGTTAATTAATTTAAGAAATAATTATTAAGTTATTAATGACATTGAAATAAAATGATAAAATAACAAAATAAATTAAAATTAAAAACAAAAATAAAAATAAAATTATACATAAACCTACCCATATTATGCTAATTTTTATTATGATCTTCACATTTGATCTCTTTAAACTGAAACAACCCCAAATCACAAATTATAAGACAACTCAAATCTGAAAAAAAATTACAAAATTTAAGCCAAATACAAACTTAGACACGATTCAAATCATTTTTTTTAAAAGAATTGGTAACGTCATCCACCAGCGGATTTCACCAGAACAGTGGCCAATATCACCCAGCGATATTTTCCAGTGGCAGATCTGACGGGATTCCGGCAAGGAATGGGCTGATTTGGGATTTTCGATGGGTTTTGAGGTTGTACTGACCAAAATTTTGAGTTTCCGATGTCATTGACCGGAGCAGCCTGCTGGAAAGTTGTGCCTCGCCGGAGTTTCTATAATTTTCGGCGAGTTTCAGAGGCATAGTGGAGCGCCGACAACGGCTGGTCGCTGGTTTTTAGAGTACAGTGTTCAATCGCTTGTTTTGGGAATTTTTCAGTGAGTTTTGGGGTAGTTTTTTGGCGAGTTTGGCCGGGTTTGGAGTGGGATTTTGATGGATTGGTAGAAAAATTGGAGAGAGAGGTGGATTTTGGGTCTGTGGTGACCAAATCTGGCGAGGGACGGATGATTCCGGAGAAAAAATTACCGAAAAACTTAAAATTCGTCAGTTTCCGTTCACCTTTTTCAAACCAACCCTCTTTTTATCCCTCTCTCGTTATTTCTCAATTTCTCCTCTCTCGCTTCGCTCTATTTTTACTGATTTACACCATTTTTTTTGTAAGATCCCGCAAAATTCTGAGCTTAATTCAGTCTTTTAGGCTTGTCAAGGGGTCCCAGATTTAGAATATTTTAACTTGTATCATTTTAACCTATGAAGGTTGGTAATATTATTTTGCAACCTTTGCGTCCATTAAATGTTTATGTTTAGGTTGATTCATGATCAGGAATGTCCGTAGGTGTTTCCGGACAAGTTTCAGATTTTTTGGACTTCGTTTGAAGCTCCTTTGGAATCCAAAAACAGTGAATCAACGCGATCTTGGTGCGCCGCGTCGACTATCGTGTTGATTACTATTTTCTTCAGCTACCAGCGTCCAATTCCTGTGAATCGATGAGAACATGGCGCAACGCGTTGACTGGCATCGATGCACCGCGTCGACCTCCGCATCGGTAACCCAATTTTCAGTCATTAAAAATCCGCGTTCTTGGGGGTATTTAGGTCCTTTCCCCCCGACCCTCAGCCCCCAAAACACGAAATTAAACTCCCTATAGAGCAAATATAGTCATTCTTTCTCAAATTTGCTCAAGAACAAACCCCTAGAAGATCCAATTTTAAATCAAGAACTCAAAATTCAACCATAAGCTTTCAGAAATTCTTCAACAAAGGTATGTAAAGTGTTCATCCAAGGGTTCCTTTCACCCTTGGAGTCCAAGAATCTCTTTTGAACTTCAAGTAATTTGGATTAAAGTGTATCGATGATTGTTATTTGAATTAAGTTCCTAATTCATGATTATATATATATCTGATGTGAAATTGATCATTATGTGTGTAGATTCATGTGAATCCATGATAAACCCATGACTTGTGAAATTAGAGATGAATTATGATGCTCACTTGTTGTTCAACACTATGTTCATATACTATGCTCACCAAGTGCTTGATAAATTGTCCATGTGAAATATTAAGAGAATGAAATCATGTCAAGTTAGCTTATGTGCAGGTTATATCATGCAAGTGTTTGACAAAATGCCCCAATGAATGAATGATGATCGAGTTCATAGTTTACACGTTTCATTTTATGCCATGTCTCTTAATTTATGCTATCGAGTCCTGGGGGTACTTGTACCCGATAATTTAGCTGATTACCTAGAGCCATGGTCAGTCATAGAACAGTATTAGTCATGACATGATCAGTAGTACTCTCAGTCAGTTACAGAACTCAGGAAAAATACAATAGAATCCATATTAGTCCAGTCTAATTCTGTATCTAGTTCAGACCTCAGTAAACTTAGTTAGCTAAAAAATTCAGTAGTATTTCATCAGTCTATGGAACTCAGTGAACTCAATTTAGTTCATCTAAACAGTAATCTTAGTAACCGTTCAGTCCAGCCTAGTACAGACTAGAAATCAGTTCAGTGTCTATTCAGTTGGGAGTAGGATTTTGCACCGAGTTTGACCATTAGTAGAAATCCCAGTGTTGCAGAACTACGTAGACAGCATAGGTTGAGGTATCTTCCTGCCAGATATTATGAGGGTTGATATTTCTCATTCGAGTTATCCTGCCAGCGGGGGCTGACGAAAGAGCTTCCTATCAGAAGGGAATTAACTCACAGCTTGTCCTTACCCATGGTACGATATTGACACCCTTCCAACTGGGGTTACAGGTTGGACCCCAAATCAATTAGAGAAGGGGCATGTCGATTAGATGATTACCTCTCACAGTCTCAGTTCCAGTCTCAGTCTCAGAATAGAACTCAGTTTAGTTCTACAGATTCAGGACTATCAGACATAGTCACTCAGCTCAGTACAAAACTCAGTATAGTTCCACAGTATTCAGAACTATCAGATACAGTCATTCAGATAATCAGTAATATAGTATTCATAAACTCAGATATTGGTTATCAGTATTTCGCTTCAGTATTCAGTATTAGCATGATCTCAGTTACAGTCTATGTATTCATTCATGTGCTATTACTCAATCAAACTCCTGTTATTCAATTATTATTGTGCATACATATGAACCCATGTATTTCAGCCTAGCTCACTGAGCATACCAGTACATTCAAAGTACTGACGCATGCTTTTCTTTGCGCTATGATGTCTTATATCATAGGTTCAGACGCACGGGTTCTAGAGCACCCTTAGCAGTTCAGATTCTCAGCTTTCAAAGTAGTGGTAAGTCCTCATAGTTTGAGGACATGCTTATTATTTACAATACTTCAATTTTATTTTAGTAGATGGAGTTAGTTGGGGGATTGTCCCATCAACTCCACAATTCAGAAAGTTAAAGGCTTTTTCAGACTAGAGTATTTTAAGATAGTTATTCAGTTTTTTAGTACTTATATTCAGTTTTGATATTTTGATACCGCATTTAGATTTGAACCTTATGGCATATGTTTTCACCTATTTCTGCATAATTATAGTATTTATTACTCGATTATTGCAGCAGGTACTAGTCATTGGTTAGCTTGTGGTCCTTCAGGATTATGAGCACCATGTAGCATCGAGGTACAGACTTGGGACGTTACAAACTTGGTATCAGATCCTAAGGTTCAATAGTGTCCTAGTAAGTCTAAAAGCCGCATTTAGTAGAGTCTTGTGCATGGGTGTGTTGTGCACCACAATTATGGACATTAGGCTACGAGATGCTTTAGGAAAAGTCTCTCTTCTTTCAGTATTCATGTCGTGCGAGTAAGCATAAGATCCAGTTACACTCTCTTTCTAATCCTAGATTCTCTTTTGTTTACAGAATATGCCTCCAAAGAGGACTAAGAAAAGAGGAACGGGAGATCAGTTAGCCCCTCAGGCCGTCTATTCAGATCCTTTGGGCGAGCATGTCTCCCACGCAGAGTTCAGAGCAGCCTTCACCACCCTAGATCATTCTATGGTAGCTCGGAATGAACGTTTAGCTGTGGTTTCTGCTAACCCAATGTCCAATACTGCTGCTGCCAGGATTTGAGACTTCACCCGAATGAACCCTTCATCGTTTACCGGGTCTAAGTCAGATGAGGACCCTCAGGAATTTCTTGATCAGGTGCAGAAGGTTACCGATATCATGGGGGTGACTATTGTTGAGAGCATTGAGTTGGCCGTATATCAGTTACAGGATGTGGCTCACTCATGGTTCAAATAGTGAAAGGCAGAAAGGGCCACAGATGCAGGGCCCATAGAATGCCAGGAGTTTGTAGTTGTTTTTCAAGATAGGTTCTTCCCGCTAGAGTTGAGGGAAGCAAAGGTTTTGGAGTTTATAAAACTAAAGTAGGGCAATATGACAGTGCAAGAGTATTCTCTCAAGTTTACTCAGTTAGCCAGATATGCCCGGCATGTTGTAGCAGATAGTAGAGCGAAGATGAGTAAGTTCATTTCAGAAGTGTAGTACCAGAATGCTTATTAAGGAGATGGACATAGCCAGGCTCATGGTTCATGCTCAGCAGATAGATGAGGTCAAGAATAAAGAGAAAGAGAGAGAGAATAAGAAGGTGAGAATATGTAGTTTTAATTTTGCTCAGCCTAAGTCAGAGGGTGGGAATCGTTCTTATTTCCGCCCAAAATTTTCAGTTCCAGCTCATTCCTCAGCCAGTGCTCCAGAGTAATAATTTAGAAATGGAAACCGAGATAGGGCATCAGACTCTAAACCCCAGGGCAGTGTTAGTAGTGCCCGAACTAATCCCCTTTACCAGAAGTACAACAGAAACCACCAGGCTATCTGCAGAGCTAGCAGTGATGTGTGTTTCAGATGTGGCAAGCCAGGACATAAGGTGAAACAGTGTCCCCAGGCTGGTTCGCAGAGTCAGCATAACTATCCCCTAGCTCAGTCTGGTCGCCCGAATCAGCAGGGTGCCTCTTCCAGTGCCACCAGTGGGCAACTCCCAAACGAACTCTACGCTCTTCAGTCCCGACAGGATCAGGAAAGTTCTCCTGATATGGTCATTGGTACATTAAAAGTTTTCCATTTGCATCTTTACGCTTTGCTAAATCTAGGAGCTTCTTTGTCTTTTGTTACTCCATATATAGCAGTTGATTTTAGAGTTAGTCCCAAAATTCTAGCAGAGCCCTTCTCAGTTTCTACCCCAGTGGGTAAATCTATCATAGCCCAGGGAGTATACAGGAACTGTCAGATTATGATATCTCAGAAAGTCACTTCACCAGATTTAGTCAAATTAGAGATGACTGATTTTGATGTCATTCTCGGCATGGATTGGCTTCATTCCTACTTGCCTCAGTCGACTGCAGAAATAGAATTGTCCAGTTTCAGTTTTTGAATGAACCCATCCTAGAGTGGAAGGGTAGTACTTCAGCACATAGGGGTCAACTTACTTCTTACCTTCAGGCTAGAAAGATGATATCTAAAGGATATTTCTACCATTTAGTTCGAGTCCAGGACTATAGTTTAGAAACCCCTACTCTTGAATCAGTATCAGTAGTATGTGAATTCCCATATGTGTTTCCCGAAGATCTTCTCGAGGTTTCTCCCGAAAGGGAAATTGATTTCGAAATTGATCTTCTCCCAGATACTTAGCCCATATCTATCTGGCCATACAGGATGGCTCCAACAGAACTCAGAGAATTAAAGGAATAGTTGAAGAATCTCTTAGATAAGGGAATCATCAGACCCAATGTGTCCCCATAGGGAACATCAGTTTTATTTATACATAAGAAAGACAGTTCTCTCAGATTATGCATAGATTACCATCAGTTAAACAAAGTTATGGTCAAGAACAAGTATCCACTCCTCAGAATCGATGACTTATTTGACCAACTTCAAGGTGCCAGTTATTTCTCTATGATAGACCTCAGATCAGGATATCATCAGCTCAGAGTCAGGGAAAGTGACATCCCAAAAAGAACTTTCCGAACTCGATACAACCACTTCAATTTTTTTGTAATGTCCTTTGGTCTTACTAATGCCCCAGCAACCTTCATGGACTTGATGAACCGTTTGTTCAAGAAGTACTTAGACATGTTCGTCATGGTCTTCATAGATGACATTCTTGTTTAGTCCCGTAGTGAACACGATCATGCAGATCATCTCAGAATAGTATTGCGGACTCTTAAAAATCATCAGTTATTTGCCAAATTCAGTAAGTATGAATTTTGGCTAAAGTCAGTAGCATTCCTTGGCCATATAATTTCCGGTGATGGCGTTAGAGTTGATCCCCAAAAGACCGAAGTAGTGAGAAACTAGCCCAAGCCCATCTCACCATCACATATCAGGATTTTCTTGGGTTTGGCTGGCTATTATCGACGGTTTGTTTAGGAATTTTCGTCTTTTGCATCCCCTATGTCCATATTGACTCAGAAGAAAGTCAAGTTCCAGTGATCAGATTCTTGTGAGAAGTATTTTCAGGAGTTGAAGACTCGACTCACCATAGCTCCATTCCCTACCAGATGGTTCCGACGGTTTTGTTGTGTATTGTGATGCTTCCAGATTTGGATTGGGTTGTGTTTTGATGTAGAGAGATAAGGTCATAGCCTATGCCTCTAGACAGTTTAAGCCCCATGAGAAGAACTATCCTACTCATGATCTTCAGTTAGCAGTAGTAGTTTTTGCTATACAGATTTGGAGTCATTATTTGTATAGTGTGCACGTTGATATGTTCACTAATCATAAGAGCATGCAGTATGTGTTCTCTCAGAAAGACCTCAACCTCTATCAAAGAAGGTGGTTGGAATTGTTGAAAGACTATGACATGAGTATTCTACATCATCCAAGCAAGGACAATGTAGTGGATGGCGCTCTTAGTAGAATGTCTATGGGTAGTGTTGGCCATGTTGAGAACAGTAAGAAGAAGTTAGTTCAGGAAGTTCATCAGCTAGCCCGACTAGGTGTTCGCTCTGTCGATTCAACAGAAGGTAGTGTATGGGTGCAGAGTAGCTCAGAATCATCCCTAGTTTCCAAGTGAAGGAAAAGCAGGATAGGGATCTCAGTCTAGTCTAGTTGAAGAAATCAGTCAAAATTATAAAGTAGAGGTTTTATCCCAAGGAAGAGATAGTGTTTTGCGTTGTTAAGGTCATCTGTGTGTGCCAGGTGTAGATGACTTGAGGCAACAAATTATTGCAGAAGCACATGGTGCGCGTTACTCTATTCATCCAGGGGCTACGAAGATGTACCGCGATTTGCGGGAGATCTATTGGTGGAGTGGGATGAAAAGAGACATTGCAAAATTTGTGGCTAAGTGCTCAACATATCAGTAGGTTAAGATTGAGCATCAGAAGCCTAGTAGGTCAATGCAAGAGTTCAGTATTCCCACCTGGAAATGGGAAGAAGTGAACATATACTTTGTGACGGGCTTGCCTCGTACTCATCATCAGCACGATTTAGTTTGGCTCATTGTAGACAAGATGACCAAATCAGCTCATTTCCTTCCAGTTCATACCTCCTATTCAACCAAGGATTACACCAAACTCTATATCACGGAGTTGGTCATATTGCACGGTGTTCCGTTGTCCATTAACTTAGATAGAGGTACCCAGTTCACCTCTTATTTCTGGAAAGCATTCTAAAAGGGTATTGGTACCCGAGTTCATCTCAGTACAGCCTTTCATCCTCAGACAGTTGGTTAAGAAGAAAGGAACATTCAAACTTTAGAAGATATATTGCGAGCATGTACGATAAACTTTAAAGGTAGTTGGTATGACCACTTGCCTTTGATTGAATTCTCCTATAACAACAGCTATCACTCCAGTATTCAGATAGCTCCATTTGAGGTGCTTTATGAGAAGAGATATAGATCTCCCATTGGTTGGTTTGAAGTGGTTGAGTCCATAGTGGTAGGGCCTGACTTGGTGTTTAATACCTTAGAGAAGGTCCAGTTGATCAGGGAAAGGCTTAAACAGCTCAGAACTGGAAGAAATCGTACACAGATGTTCACAAAAAGGATCTCGAGTTTGAGATTAGTGACTATGTGTACTTGAAGATCTCTCCTATGAAAGGAGTGAAATATTTTGGAAAGAAGGGGAAACTCAGTCCCCGATATGTCGGTCCTTATCGAATCCTCAGATGTTTCGAAAAGGTAGCTTACGAGCTTGAGTTACCTTCAGATTTATCTTCAGTTCATCCAGTGTTCCATGTCTCCTTGATAAAAAAATGCATAGGTGATCCATCAGTCGTAGTCCCTATTGAGGGCATAGATATTTAGAACAACCTCTCTTATGAAGAGATCCTAGTCGAAATCCTTGACTATCAGATTTGCAAACTGGGGAACAAAGAAGTTCCTCTAGTCAAAGTTCTTTAGCAAAATCAGTCCGTTGAGAGAGCTAATTGGGAAGCATAAATAGACATGCGAACCAAGTATCCTCATCTATTCTCCGCTAATCCAGACTCATCTTAAGGTGATAGTTTCCTTAAGCTTAATCGGTTTCATGTTCAGATTTTAGTTATAACTTGGTATCAGTTACCATTACATGTTCAGTTATACGTTCATGAGCCAGTTCAGTCATGTCTCCATGCATCAGATATGCATGTTCAGTACATAAATTCATTTTATCAGTAATCCCAGTCATGCATTAATGAATTATGTTCAGCTATATCCATGCATCAGATATGCATGTACAGTATGATAATTCAGAATACCAGTAATATCAGTCATATAGTCATGTTCCAGATGTTCATGTCCAGTAAGTAAGTTAGTCTCTTAGTATTCTCAGTCTCAGCAATCTCATTGGAGGATAAATGTTCCCAAGGGGAGATAATGTAAGACCCCGCAAAATCCTATGCTTAATTCAGTCCTTTAGGCTTGTCAAGGAGTCCCAGACTTAGAATATTTTAGCTAAGTACACAGACTTAGTGTCATTTTAACCTGCGAAGGTTGGCAATCTTATTTCGTGACCTTTACGTACACTAAATCTTGATGTTTAGGTTGATTCATGATCAGGAATGTCTGTAGGTGTTTAGGTTGATTCGTTTGAAGCTCCTTTGGAATCCCAAAATAGTGAATCAATGGCATGGCGCAGCGACTATCGCGTTGATTCATATTTTCCCCAGCTACCAGCATCTAATTCCAGTGAATCGATGCGAATATGGCGCAACGCGTTGGCTATCGCGTCGATGCTATTGACGCGTCGCATCGACCTGCGCATCGGTAACCCAGTTTTCAGTCATTAAAAGAATGTGTTCTTTAGGGTATTTAGGTCTTTTTCCCCGACCCTCATCCCCCAAAATACGAAATTAAACTCCCTATAGAGAAAATATAATCATTCTTTCTCAAATTTGCTCAAGAACAAAACCCTAGAAGATCCAATTTCAAATCAAGAACTCAAGATTCAACCATAAGCTTTCAGAAATTCTTCAACAAAGGTATGTGAAGTGTTCATCCAAGGGTTCCTTTGACCCTTGGAGTCCAAGAATCTCTTTTAAACTTCAAGTAATTGACTTTATGATTTCCATGGTTGGAATTAAAGTGTATCCATGATTGCTATTCGAATTAAGTTCCTAATTCATGATTATATATCTCTCTCTCATATGAAATTGATCATTATGTGTGTAGATTTATTTGAATCCATGATAAACCCTTGACTTGTGAAATTAGAGATGAATTATGATGCTCACTTGTTGTTTAACACTATGTGCATATACTATGCTCACCAAGTGCTTGATAAATTGTCCATGTGAACTATTAAGAGAATGAAATCATGTCAAGTTAGCTTATGTGCCGGTTATATCATGCAAGTATTTGATAAAATGCCCCAATGAATGAATGATGATAAAGTTCATAGTTTACATGTTTCATATTATGCCATGTCTCTTAATTCATGCTATCGAGTCCTGGGGGTAATTTTACCCGACAATTTAGCTGATTACCTAGAGCCATGGTCAATCATAGAACAGTATCAGTCACGACACAATCGGTAGTACTCTCAGTCAGTTACAGAACTTAGGAAAAACTCAATAGAATCCATATTAGTCCAGTCTAATTTAGTATCTAGTTCAGACCTCAGTAAACTCAGTCATCTAACAAAATTCAGTAGTAATCTGTCAGTCTACAGAACTCAATGAACTAGTTCAGTTCAGCTAAACAGTAATCCCAGTAATCGTTCAGTACAACCTAGTACAAACTAGAAATCAGTTTAGTGTTTATTCAATTGAGAGTAGGATTCAGCACCAAGTTAACCCAGGAATGAGAGCATTCCTGTCAGCAGAGAGTTTGACCCTTAGTAGCAATCCCTACGTTACAGAACTACGTAGCCAGCGTAGGTTGAGGTATCTTTCTGCCAGATATTATGAGGGTTAATATTTCTGATCTGAGTTATCCTGCCAGCGAGGGTTGACAAAAGATCTTTCTTTCAGAGAGGGATTAGCTCACAACTTGTCCTTACCCATGGCACGGTAATGACACCCTTCCAACTGGGGTTATAGGTTGGACCCTAAATCAATTAGAGAAGGGGCAAGTCGGTTAGATGATTACCTCTCACAGTCTCAGTTTCAGTCTCAGTCTCAGAAGAGAACTCAGTTCAGTTCTACAGATTCAGGACTATCAGACATAGTCACTCAGCTCAGTACAGAACTCGGTATGGTTCCACAGTATTCAGAACTATCAGATATAGTCATTCAGATAATTAGCAATACATTATTCATAAACTCAGATATCGGTTATCAATATTCTACTTCAGTATTCAGTATTAGCACAATCTCAGTTACAGTCTACGTATTCATGCATGTACTCTTACTCAGTCATATTCACGTTATTCAATTATTATTGTGCATGCATATGAACCCATGTATCTCAACCTACCTCACTGAACATACCAATACATTCAAAGTACTGATGCATGCTTTTCTTTATGCTATGATGTATTATATCATAGGTTCAGACGAACGGGCTCTAGAGCACCCTTAGCAGTTCAGATTCTCAGCTTTCAGAGTAGTGGTGAGTCCTCATAGTTCGAGGACATGCTTATTATTTATAATACTTCAATTTTATTTTAGTAGATGAAGTTAGTTGGGGTCTTGTCCCATCAACTTCATAGTTCAGGCAGTTAAAGGCTTTTTCAGACTAGAGTATTTTCAGAAAGTTGTTCTGTTTTTTAGTACTTATATTCAGTTTTGGTATTTTGATACCGCATTCAGATTTATTTACAGATTTGAACCTTGTGACATATATTTCCGCCCATTTCTGCATAATTACAGTATTTATTACTCAGTTATTACAGAAGGTACCAGTCATAGGTTAGGTTGTGGTCCTTCGGGATTATGAGCACCGTGTAACGTCTGGGGTACAAACTCGGGGCGTTACAGTTTTCTATCAATTTTTTTCTTTGTTTTTCCCTTATGTTTTCACTGATCTTTTCCTCAATTTTCCTTTCCCCCCCATTTTGTGCATCTATGTGTGTTTATTGCTCTCTATGTGTGTGCAGTGTTGCGTGAATATGAGTGTGTGTTGTTTAACTTTAATGGAGAAACTTTTCCATTGCACTTACTGCTTTTTTTTCTTACTGTCCCAAACTTTTTTTTAAACTTAGCGATATTAACGCATAGTATTCTAATACTCAACATATCGATGTACAAAGATATAAATATTCGGTAACTTAATCATATAACATATAACAAAAAGTTCACATATCAATCAACCATACAGACTAAATAATGCTTGAGACAACTTGAACAATTAATTTCATACTTCGATTCATAATGTTAAATACTCATGAAAGCATAGTGCAAAATGAGATAAGAACCTGTAATGAATTAAAGCAAAGAAATCCATCACCAAAAACTGCAAGCGGAATTCTGAAACTCGAATCACAACTCTTTTTCTTCTCTTTTTTTCTTTGTTTTCTTCTCTAAAATTTTTGAGTGTTCTTCTGATTTTTCTCTCTGTCTGGTAGTATGTACTTTTTTTTTGGTTATCTGAACCTCTGCCCATATTTTGGGGATTGGAAAAGTTATATCTGACAAAGGGGGTATGGGAGGGTAGTTGAGTGCAGATAGGATTGGGGGTAGTTTTATTAGGATAATGCTGCTTTTTTTTTTTACATAAAATAAATATAAATAATAATAATAATAATATAAGAATATTAATTAATTATTTTTTATATTTAAGAAAATATAATAACAATTTATAATAATATAAAATAAATATAATTAAGAGAATAATAAAACTACAAGCCAATTTATTAAAATTAAAAGAAAAATATATATTTTTTGAATTTTTTGTATTATTTTAAAACAAAAATATCCCAAAATGTAACTTTAATTATTTATTTATTTTCAACTAAAACTTATCAAAAATGAAATAAGATCTAAAATAGATATTAGACAAAATATAAATATTTAATACCAAAAAATAGGTTAAAATTCGGGGAGGGTCAAAAATCACATGTCTACAATTACCGTACTTTTATATATAGATTTAAAATACATGTAGACAACAAGAAAGAATAAACATTATCTAGTTGGATCATCTTCAAATATTTTTTTAGAATAATATCCCAAAAATACAAGAACTATTTGTATTTTGAAATACAACACAAGCATATTGTGATGAGCGTAAAAATCAATCTTCTTCGTCCTGAAGACCATAACATAGGAAGATGTGAAGATTTCTTGTTATAAACAATGTACTGGTAGAAATTATAATCAACTATAGAAGCCACAAATTATAAGAAATCAAACTATTCAAGATATGTCTATGATTTGGTGAAAGGGATGACCTTAGTAATTAAGAAACAAAGTTTGTTCATTCAAGCACCCGCAAATTTTGCAGAATATCAAATCATCGTTAGAAAAGACATCAAATGTTAACACAACACAGAATAAAAAAATGATGCTTAAACTGTAAAAAGTATTCTGCTTGTACAATCTGTCGCTCAAATTCGAGTGATGTCACAATATCTAGACAATTCAATGTGCCATGAAAAACATCTAACTCTTCAATTTCTTGTACATATATTTTTTTTAGTGCCAGCCATTAATATATATGATTCCTGCAAATTATTGAAAAGGCACACAATAAAAATAATTAGGAAAAGTTCCTATTAAGTGTATCAATTTTACTATTTACATGGATGAAATATATTTACCAAGATTTAGACTAAAAAATATTAAGTAGTTCTTTCTGCTTTCGATTTTTATCTTTGCCCACTTAACTTACTCTAAATGTTTTTAAAAGCAGAAAGAATCTTATAAAAATATATATTTGCTCAAGTCATATTTTAAACAATTTCAGATGAAGATATCTTAAGAAGATCATATAGGTAGAATTATACTATAAATCTAATTGTTTCATTTTCACTATTAGATAATAAGTATTTTATCCTGTTTAATCTTAATTATCCAATCTCACACAATTCTTTAAGTGGAAGTCACAACAATTTGACAATAAATTCAGAATTGGATAGACATGGTAGTAATAGTTCTTGTAACAATGACTTGAACTGTACTTAAAGCATATCTAAGGCATACCACTTCTTATATATTTTCATGCATACGATAATTAAGAAAATATAAATATCTACAACATAGTTTTTTAAGACTTTGATTGCAATATTAGAAGTAAAAGAAAACTTAAAGCACAATTCAAATGTCTTCACAATAAAATCAATGGATCATGAGCAGTTTTCTTGTAATGTCAATAGGGTCAGAAGTTGATAAATATGAACAAAAATAATTTATCCATGACAAACAAATAGAGTCGATTGGTCACAATCAAGTGCTGATATGGATGATTGCCACAATTTTATTGCTTATCCCCTTTTTCTGTTTCTATGTCGTCCTTCTGTCTTTTCTATTATTGCAAGAAATCAAATTATTCAAGATATGTCTGTGATTTGGTGAAAGAATGACCTTAGTGTAGATATTAAAATTTTGTGGACTCTATAAAAAGAGTTCAATTTTGGTTAGAGTTCTTGGGGACTACTTTACCCTAAATCTAGCTTGATGGCTGCTCAACCTAAACCCTAAATTATGCCTATATAAAGGGGGCAAATATAAAGGCATCTCCAGTATCCCACAAATTCATGGGAGTTTCACGAAGAGATCAAAGATCTGAAAAGTCCCAATAAATTCATGGGATATTCATAAAGATCAAAACTCACTCTTCTTGATAATCAAATACATCAAGAACAAAAACTCTCCTTTCATGGAGATCAAATTCAAATGTTCCTACGTTCAAGAAATACGCCACTAGCGACCCTCAAATTACGGAGAAATTCATATCCAAATCTTCATACATTCGAGAAATATGCTACTGACAGCCCTCGAATTACAGAGAAAATCAAGAGAGAAGAATCAAGGGTGGAACAGATTTGTACCCGCATCGTTTATCAATAAAACTGTTGTTTTTTCATATTTTTATTTGCGGTTGAAGTTTATTTTTCATGAATTATATTATGTTGAAAAAAAATTGGCACGCCCAGTGGGACCAAATCTGCCCTTCATCTCTTCTCTCATAAATCAAATATGCAAATATGTAACCGCATGATCTTGAATATAGAAGCAGTACTTCAAGACTCGTCTTTGAGTTTCATCAAGTCTACACTCCGACAAGCCTTGAAGTAGGGGGCATTTGTAGACATTGAAATTTTGTGGACTCTACAAAAAGAGTTCAATTTTAGTTAGAGTTGTTGGGAGCTAATTTATTCTAAATCTAGCTTGATAGCTACTCAACCTAAACCCTAAATTATGCCTATATAAAGGGGTCAAATATCCTTTAAAGAGGCATCTCCAGTATCCCACAAATTCACGGGATATTCATAAAGAAATCAAAGATCTAAAAAGTCCCAATAAATTCATGGGATATTCATAAAGATCAAAACCCTCTCTTCTTGATAATCAAATACCTCAAGAAGACAAACCCTTCTTTCATGGAGATCAAATCCGAGATCAAATCCAAATGTTCCTATATTTTTATTTGTGGTTGAAGTTTATTTTTCATGAATTAAATTATGTTGGAAACAAATTGGCACGCCCAGTGGGACCAAATTTGCCCTTCATCTCTTCTCTCATAAATCAAATATGCAAATCTGTAGCCACATGATCGTAAAGATGGAAGCGGTACTTCAAGATTCGTCTTTGAGTTTCATCAAGTCTACACTCCGACAAGCCTTGAAGCAGGGGGCATTTGTAGACATTGAAATTTTGTGGACTCTACAAAAAGAGTTCAAATTTTGCTAGAGTTCTATGGGGCTACTTTACCCTAAATCTAGCTTGGTGGCTACTCTACCTTAACCCTCAATTACGCTTATATAAAAGGGGCAAATATCCTTTAAAGAGGCACCTCCAGTATCCCACAAATTCATGAAATATTCACAAGGAGATCAAAGATCTGAAAAGTCCCAATAAATTCATAGGATATTCATAAAGATCAAAATTCACTCTTCTTGATAATCAAATACATCAAGAACAAAAACCCTCCTTTCATGGAGATCAAATCCAAATGTTCCTACGTTCGAGAAATACGCCACTAACGGCCCTCGAATTACGGAGAAATTCATATCCAAATCTTCATACATTCGAGAAATATGCTACTGACGGCCCTCGAATTATGGAGAAAAACAAGAGAGAAGAATCAAGGGAGGAACAGATTTGTACCCCCATCGTTTATCAATAAAACTGTTGTTTTTTCATATTTTTATTTGTGGTTGAAGTTTATTTTTCATGAATTAAATTATGTTGAAAACAAATTGACACGCCCAGTGGGATCAAATCTACCCTTCATCTCTTCTCTCATAAATCAAATATGCAAATATGTAACCGCATGATTCTGAATATAAAAGCGGTACTTCAAGACTCGTCTTTGAGTTTCATCAAGTCTACACTCCGACAAGTCTTGAAGTAGGGGGCATTTGTAGACATTGAAATTTTGTGGACTCTACAAAAAGAGTTCAATTTTAGTTATAGTTCTTGGGAGCTAATTTATTCAAAATCTAGCTTGATAGCTAGTCAACCTAAACCCTAAATTATGCCTATATAAAGGGGGCAAATATCCTTAAAAGAGGCATCTTCAGTATCCCACAAATTCACGAGATATTCACAAAGAGATCAAAGATCTAAAAAGTCCCAATAAATTCATGGGATATTCATAATGATCAAAACCCTCTCTTCTTGATAATCAAACACCTCAAGAAGACAAACCCTTCTTTCATGGAGATCAAATTCGAGATCAAATCCAAATGTTCCTATATTTTTATTTGCGGTTGAAGTTTATTTTCCATGAACTAAATTATGTTGGAAATAAATTGGCACGCCCAGTGGGACCAAATTTGCCCTTCATCTCTTCTCTCATAAATCAAATATGCAAATCTGTAGCCGCAGCATCGTAAAGATGGAAGCGGTACTTCAAGATTCGTCTTTGAGTTTCATCAAGTCTACACTCTGACAAGCCTTGAAGCAGGGGGCATTTGTAGACATAGAAATTTTGTGGACTCTACAAAAAGAGTTCAAAATTTGCTAGAGTTCTATTGGGCTACTTTACCCTAAATCTAGCTTGGTGGCTACTCTACCTAAACCCTCAATTAAGCTTATATAAAAGGGGCAAATATCCTTTAAAGAGGCACCTCCAGTATCCCACAAATTCATGAAATATTCACAAGGAGATCAAAGATCTGAAAAGTCCCAATAAATTCATGGGATATTCATAAAGATCAAAATCCTCTCTTCTTGATAATCAAATACATCAAGAACAAAAACCCTCCTTTCATGGAGATCAAATCCAAATATTCCTACGTTCGATAAATACTCCATTAACGGCCCTCGAATTACAGAGAAATTCATATCAAATTCTACATTCAAGAAATATGCCACTGACAATCCTCGAATTATGGAGAAAATCATGAGAGAAGAATCAAGGGAGGAACAGATTTGTACCCCCATCGTTTGTCAATAAAAATTATTGTTTCTTCATATTTTTATTTTTGGTTGAAGTTTATTTATCGTGAATTAAATTATGTTGAAAATAAATTGGCATGCCCAGTGGGACCAAATCTGCCCTTCATCTCTTCTCTCATAAATCAAATATGCAAATCTGTAGTCGCAGGATCGTAAAGATGGAAGCAGTACTTCAAGACTCGTCTTTGAGTTTCATCAAGTCTACACTCTGACAAGCCTTGAAGCAGGGGACATTTGTAGACATTGAAATTTTGTGGACTGTATAAAAAGAGTTTAATTTTGGTTAGAGTTCTTGGGGGCTACTTTACACTAAATGTAGCTTGATGGCTACTCAACCTAAACCCTAAATTATGCCTATATAAAGGGGGCAAATATCCTTTTAAAGAGACATCTCCAGTATCCCACAAATTTACGGGATATTCACAAAGAGATTAACGATCTTCAAAGTCCCAATAAATTCATGGGATATTTATAGATCAAAACCTTTTCTTCTTGATAATCAAATACATCAAGAAGATCCACAAAACCTCCTTTCATGAAGATCAAATCCAAATACTCCTACGTTTGAGAAATACTCCAATAACGGCCCTCAAATTACGAAGAAATTCATATCAAATCTTACGTTCGAGAAATATGCTACGGATGGCCCTCGAATTACGGAGAAAATCAAGAGAGAAGAATCAACATCGTTTATCAATAAAACTAGTGTTTCCTCATAATTTTATTCGTGGTTGAAGTTTATTTTTCACGAATTAAATTATGTTGGAAACAAATTGGCACGCCCAGTGGGACCAAATCTGTCCTTCATCTCTTCTCTCATAAATTAAATATGCAAATCTGTAGTCGCAGGATCGTAAAGATAGGAGTGGTACTTTAAGACTCATCTTTAAGCGTCATCAAATCTACACTTCGACAGGCCTTGAAATAGGGGGCATTTGTAGACATCTAAAATTTGTGGACTCTTCAATAAGAATCCAAATTCTATTAGAGTTCTAGAAGGCTACTTTACCCTAAATATCGCCTATTTAAAGGGTAACATGTTCCCTGAAATAGGCATCTTGAATATTCCATTAGCTGGTGGGTATTCATAAAAAGATCGGGATCTCCAGTATCCCACAAATTCATGGGATATTAACAAAAAGATCAACAATCTTCAAAGTCTCAATAAATTCATGGGATATTTATAGATCAAAACCTTTTCTACTTGATAATCAAATGCATCAAGAAGATCCACAAAACCTCCTGTCATGGAGATCAAATCCAAATACTCTTACGTTCGATAAATACTCCATTAACGGTCCTCGAATTACAGAGAAATTCATATCAAATCCTACGTTCGAGAAATATGCCACTGACAATCCTCGAATTATGGAGAAAATCATGAGAGAAGAATCAAGGGAGGAACAAATTTGTACCCCCATCGTTTGTTAATAAAAATTATTGTTTCTTCATATTTTTATTTGTGGTTGAAGTTTATTTACCATGAATTAAATTATGTTTGAAACAAATTGGCACGCCCAATGGGACCAAATCTGCCCTTCATCTCTTCTCTCATAAATCAAATATGCAAATCTGTAGTCGCAGGATCGTAAAGATAGAAGCAGTACTTCAAGACTCGTCTTTGAGTTTCATCAAGTCTACACTCCGACAAGCCTTGAAGCAGGGGACATTTGTAGACATTAAAATTTTGTGGACTCTACAAAAAGAGTTTAATTTTGGTTAGAGTTCTTGGGGGATACTTTACCCTAAATCTAGCTTGATGGCTACTCAACCTAAACCCTAAATTATGTCTATATATAGGGGACAAATATTCTTTTAAAGAGGCGTCTCCAGTATCCCACAAATTTACGGGATATTCACAAAGAGATCAACGATCTTCAAAGTCCCAATAAAGTCATGGGATATTTATAGATCAAAACCTTTTCTTCTTGATAATCAAATACATCAAGAAGATCCACAAAACCTCCTTTCATGAAGATCAAATTCAAATACTCCTACGTTCGAGAAATACGCCACTAACGGCCCTCAAATTACGAAGAAATTCATGTCAAATCCTACGTTCGAGAAATATGCTACTGACGGTCCTCGAATTACGGAGAAAATCAAGAGAAAAGAATCAAGGAAGGAACAGAATTGTACCCCCATCGTTTATCAATAAAACTATTGTTTCTTCATATTCTTATTTGTGGTTGAAATTTATTTTTCATGAATTAAATTATGTTGGAAACAAATTGACACGCCCAGTGGGACCAAATCTGCCCTTCATCTCTTCTCTCATAAATTAAATATGCAAATCTGTAGCCGCAGGATCGTTAATATAGGAGTAATACTTTAAGACTCGTCTTTAAGCGTCATCAAATCTACACTTTGACAAGCCTTGAAATAGGGGACATTTGTAGACATCTAAAATTTGTGGACTCTTCAATAAGAATCCAAATTCTGTTAGAGTTCTAGAAGGCTACTTTACCCTAAATCTCGCCTATTTAAAGGGTAACATGTTCCCTGAAACAGGCATTTTGAATATTCCATAAGATGGTGGGTATTCGTAAAAAGATCGGGATCTCCAGTATCCCACAAATGCACGGGATATTAACAAAGAGATCAACAATCTTCAAAGTCTCAATAAATTCATGGTATATTTATAGATCAAAACCCTTTCTTCTTGATAATCAAATACATCAAGAAGATCCACAAAACCTCCTTTCATGGAGATCAAATCCAAATACTCTACGTTCGATAAATACGCCACTAACAACCCTCGAATTACGGAAAAATTCATATCAAATCCTACGTTCGAGAAATATGCCACTGACAATTCTCGAATTATGGAGAAAATCATGAGAGAAAAATCAAGGGAGGAACAGATTTGTACCCCCATCGTTTGTCAATAAAAATTATTGTTTCTTCATATTTTTATTTGTGGTTGAAGTTTATTTACCATGAATTAAATTATGTTTGAAACAAATTGGCACGCCCAATGGGATCAAATCTGCCCTTCATCTCTTCTCTCATAAATCAAATATGGAAATCTGTAGTCGCAGGATCATTAAGATAGAAGCGGTACTTCAAGACTCGTCTTTGAGTTTCATCAAGTCTACACTCCGACAAGCCTTGAAGCAGGGGACATTTGTAGACATTGAAATTTTGTGGACTCTACAAAAAGAGTTTAATTTTGGTTAGAGTTTTGGGGGCTACTTTACCCTAAATCTAGCTTGATGGCTACTCAACCTAAACCCTAAATTATGCCTATATATAAGGGGCAAATATCCTTTTAAAGAGGCATCTCCAGTATCCCACAAATTTACGGGATATTCACAAAGAGATCAACGATCTTCAAAGTCCCAATAAAGTCATGGGATATTTATAGATCAAAACCCTTTCTTCTTGATAATCAAATACATCAAGAAGATCCACAAAACCTCCTTTCATGGAGATCAAATCCAAATACTTCTATGTTTAAGAAATATGTCACTAACGGCCCTCGAATTACGGAGAAATTCATATCAAATCCTACGTTCAAGAAATATGTCACTGACAACCCTCGAATTATGGAGAAAATCATGAGAGAAGAATCAAGGGAGGAAGAGATTTGTACCCCTATCGTTTATCAATAAAAATTGTTGTTTCTTCAAATTTTTATTTGTGGTTGAAGTTTATTTTCCATGAATTAAATTATGTTGGAAATAAATTGGCACGCCCAATGGGACCAAATCTGTCTTTCATCTCTTCTCTCATAAATCAAATATGCAAATCTGTAGTCGCAGGATCGTAAAGATGGAAGGGGTACTTCAAGACTCGTATTTGAGTTTCATCAAGTCTACACTCCGACAAGCCTTGAAGCAGGGGACATTTGTAGACATTGAAATTTTGTGGATTCTACAAAAAGAGTTCAATTTTGGTTAGAGTTCTTGGGGCTACTTTACCCTAAATGTAGCTTGATGGCTACTCAACCTAAACCCTAAATTATGCCTATATTCCCTTTATAGAGGCATCTCCAATATCCCACAAATTCACGTGATATTCACAAACAGATCAAAGATCTGAAAAGTCCCAATAAATTTATGGGATATTCATAAAGATCAAAACCCTCTCTTCTTGATAATCAAATACATCAAGAAGACAAACCCTCTTTTCATATAGATCAAATCCAAATGTTTCTACGTTCGAGAAATACGCCACTAACGGCCCTCGAGTTATGGAGAAATTCATATCCAAATCTTCATACATTCGAGAAATATGCTACTGACGGCCCTCGAATTACGAAGAAAATCAAGAGAGAAGAATCAAGGGAGGAACAGATTTGTACCCCTATCGTTTATCAATAAAACTGTTGTTTTTTCATATTTTTATTTGTGATTGAAGATTATTTTTAATGAATTAAATTATGTTGAAAACACTTAGTAATTAAGAAACAAAGCCTATTCGTTCAACCAACCGCAAATTTTGCAGAATATCAAATCATCATTAGAAAAGATATCAAATGTTAACACAACACAGAATCAAAAAAATGATGCTTAAATTGTACGATATATTCTGCTTGTACAATCTGTTGCTCAAATTCTAGTGATGTCACAATATCTGGACAATTCAATGTGCCATGGAAAACATCAACTCTTCAATTTCTTGTACATATCTTTTTTTTAGTGTCAGCCATTAATATATATGATTCCTGCAAATTATTGAAAAGGCACACAACAAAAATAGTTAGAAAAAATTTCTATTAAGTGTATCAATTTTACTATTTACACAGATGAAATATATTTATCAAAATTTAGACTAAAAAATTAAGTAGATCTTCCTGCTGTCAGTTTTTATCTTTACCCACTTAACTTACTATATATGTTTTTAAAAGCAGAAAGATTCTTAGAAAAATATTTATTTGCTCAGGTCATATTTTAAATAATTTCAGATAAAGATATCTTAAGAGGATCATATACGTAGAATCATACTGTAAATCTAATTGTTTCATTTTCACGATTAGATAATAAGTATTTAATCCCATCTAATCTTAATTATCCACTCGCACACAATTCTTCAAGTTGAAGTCACAACAATTTTACAATAGATTCAGAATTGAATAGACACGTTAGTAACAGTTCTTGAAACAATGACTTGAATTGTACTTAAACCATATCTAAGGCATACCACTTCTTATATATTTTCATGCATACGATAATTAAGAAAATATAAATATCTACAACATAGTTTTTTAAGACTTTGATTGCAATATTAGAAGTAAAAGAAAACTTAAAGCACAATTCAAATGTCTTTCCAATAAAATCAATAGATCATGGGCATTTTTCTTGTAATGTCAATAGGATCAGAAGCTGTCAAATATGAACAAAAATAATTTATCCATGACAGACAAATAGAGAATTGTCGATTGGTCACAATCAAGTGCTGATATGGATGATTACCACAATTCTATTGCTTCTCTTCTTTTTCTGTCTCTATGTCATCCTTCTGTCTTTTCTATTATCGTAGTGCTTTCAAGAAAAAAATAATAATCTCTCCATGGTCACATTTTATTATACTATCAATAGCTTTGGATGTCTCTTCGACTGTTCAGAGTGATAAACTAAGTGCTGCATAATTATTCAGACATTGAAAATTTCAAAGAAAAGATTCCAATATATATGTTAACTAGCAGATAATACTTCACAATTATAAATGACAAATACGTATTCAAGATCTCTCTACAATGAAAATATTGAATAAAATAGGCTTTCTTGCAAGTTAGTCAGTTTGAACGTTGTTCACATGCGTTAAAAAAAAAAAATTCTATTAACATCTTAATTTTCTCAATTATTTTTGCATTATCTCAAATTTGCAACGATATATTTTTTTCGATAAACGTAAAGTTAATTTCCAACAATATGTTTAAGTCTTTAAATATTTAAATTTATTATTTCTTCTGTTATTATGCTTATACACTACTATTCAAAAAGGGATCAGATATACATTTTAATTAAATTATAGAACTGTAAAGTAGGAAGAATCTTACATTGACACCTCAACTGGAGACAAAATGAACAGCTTTTAACCTTCATAAGCAATCGAGAATTTTTATAGTAATCTTGAGAATATTGATGGACGAAATTGTTGCTCAGCATTTTCTTAAAGATTACAGTCCATCTATATTAGTCTGCTGTCGATTCGACATTCAAAATACCTAGGCAACATTTTTTAAGATACCTTATTAGCTACATCAGGAAAATTGATAGCTCTATGGGTATTGTTTTTTTCTATAAAAACAAATAACGTCACCAAAAACTTGATCTATTTATCTAAATAGAACAAAAAATGTCTTAAATTAACCTGCATGAATGCTTAATGAATACTATGAATCAATATTCTTTAGCTTAAGATTTTCAGATGTGATCCACAAATAAGTTAATTTCTTGACATCCAAAGTGTGTGGTGATATAAGATTATCAAGTGTCCGAGATATGAATAACATAAATATCAACCCTTTTGGAAGTAATTACACTCTCTCCCACTTTTTTAATTACTTTACTCTCTCTAATTCCTATTAATATACATTTGATATTTGGTATGAAATAGGTGTATTCACTCTGTAAGTGTATTAGTCTTTTATATACCACATTCTAAAAATTAACACTGAGTTGATACATAATCATCTCAAATTATTTTTTTATATAATATACAAACACATTAAACTTTCTCTAAGTAAATAAGAGTAACACTGAATTTAATTTGTATCCCACACATGCTATATTTATCAACGGCTAAAAATAAAATTTTCTATTTGTTGTGTAATTCATTGCTGCTTTTTTGAGAAAAATTTGTTCTTGATCCTAAAAAAAAATAAAAAATTGAACCAGATAAATGCAAGTCAATGCAACACATAGATGCATAAACAAACAAATCATCAAATTTTTAATTGGATAAATTAATATAATTCCTTCTTTCTCTCCCTGTAACAGGAGGAAATCATAACAGAAAAATCACAGACAAAGAAACAGAAATAGAGAAATGAATGATCAATTCAAAATGAAAAAAAAAGATGAACGAAAAATCTAAATGAAAGAAGGCCGATCCCAAAAGAAAATACTTACTTTTAAAAAGAGCTTGAAAGAAACAGTACTGGAGTCAATTTTTTTCTAGGGCATCAAATATAACATGTTCATCAATCTGAAAATCATGTACCAACATAGCATGCATATAAAATATCCAACAAGAAAACTACAGTTCAAAAAAAAAAGATTCCTAGAAATTTCAGAAATTAAAAATTATAAATGATTGCACGCGTACTTTACCTTTTTAAGACTGTAAAAGCTAATCAAAATCTTCAATCATCGACTGTGAAATATGAATAAATTGTGATGACTGATTGAAGTAGAAGATGTGATTAACAAAAATTCGTACAAAAACTTCAAGAACTAACAATTATAGATGCCATCGAAGTCTCATTATCAATAAAGTGATGCATTAGATGAAGAAATATAAATGAAATCTTATCAGAACTAAAAATAAATAAATTAGAAAGTAGAGAATGGGATCAATCTGCTTCAATGAGTGAGAAAGAGCGGAGAGAAGTAATAGAGGAGAAGGCAAAAAGATTTAGGTAAAGATCCAGAGAGAGAAAGTAAATATTTTAACGTAAACGAAGATTACATTAATTTTCACAAATACAACATACTAAATGAAGTTTACAACCGTTTAATTACCCATCAAATGGACTCAAATTTGTAGTATAATTTTTTTTTCTTTTCGTACAATTAGTCTGTGCAATGTTCGTCCTCTCATTTTTGACTTATATATATGGTTAATATAGATATAGATTGATAGTTAATTTTTTATGGAGGAAATGAAAGCTTGGAGTAGTAAATATTTAGGCTTTAAGAGTACAATAAAGAATATAAATAAGTAGATTAATAAATTTTAATACATTTAAGTTTTTAAATTAAAGAATAGAAATAAATGGAGTAATAATTAACATATTTATTTTTGTATAATAATAAATAAATAATAGAATGTAGAAAAATAGAAAAAAAAAAGTATGAATGGTGGTCTTAAATTATGCCTCAGCAGATTCATGACCTTCCTTTATATATATATATATGTACTAGTTTAGGTGTACGCGCCTCGCGCGTGTACCTCACTTTATTGAGGTCAAACATTACACTAAATAGGATATTTTTTTAAATAATAAAGATAAATACAATAATTAACTTCAACATCTTTTGAAGAATTTATTTAATTAAACCTAACTTTTACCCAAAAAATTTTCAAAGTTGATCGACATTCATCTACTACCTGTATACTGCAATAAAATAATACAATTATAAAGACATCAAAATAATATAATTAAATATAATCTTCACACAAAAAATTTCTCTGTCCAACACTCATCTACCACTTGTAAATTATAACAAAATACGACAATAGAGATATCAAAATAATACAACTTATAAACTTTATCTTTATACAAAAAAAATTATCAAAACAGAGATAAAAAAAAAAAAAATACAATTAAACCTAACATTTACCTAAAATAATTTCTCAAAGCCGATTGACATGCATCTACCACCTGTAAATTCATCTACGACCTGTAAACTATAGCAAAATAATATAATAGTGATCACAAAGCTTTAATTTTGATGAAAATAATTCTTGTCTGAGCGAAAATTTTGACACTAAGGAATGACTTGAATGAAAACAAAGAAGATATATACTCACATGTTGAATTCTATTATGTTGACAAAAATAGTGAAGAAGTTCAAGGTTAGAAAATTAAGCATCCATCAATCTAGACATGCAACCGAATCAAGTTAGATGAGCATCAATCATATTTTCACAATAAGTAAATCAGTTTCTTCTCTAGTTTAACGTGCATCTCAATATTTATAGAAGTATTTTCTTAATAGAGTCCTATTTTAGAAGTATTTTTCTATCCTATTTTAAGAGTATTTTTCTAATTGATCAGTACAAAGAAAAATATTAATTGATTCCCCTTCCATATATTTTAGGAGTCCCATATATTTTAGGAGTCTAGTTAATATAATAAAAATAATTAAATAATAAATTAAAGAAATAGTGAAAAGAGAGTTTCGTCTAAAGGAGAGTCTTTTAATGAAAGACAAAAAGTTCAAATTACTTTTCGAAGGGTCTTCACACTTTTAATAGATTATAGATTATAGATATAGATATATACACTAGTGAATTTATCCTTGCTCCGTGCATTATGAAAAATGATGAGATACAAATAGTTTTACTCACATTAACATATAATTGATGTCATAGAGGAAAACATTTAGTTAGTAATTAAAAGACTTCCAACAAAGTCATAAATTGAGTTCTGGATTGAAATAAGCCATTTTTTGAATCAAATACCATAGTAATATATTTTTTAAAATTTTTACAAAACTAGTATATACATCGTTCCCAATAACGTTTTATGTTTTAAAAAAAGTTAACGGCTCAAACGGAATGACTGTTAAACGTTAGAATAGAAAACGTTACTCACAGTAACTTTTTTACATAAAACGTTACTGGAAGTAACGTTTTAGACATAAGATGTTACCATCAGTAACGTTTCTCTGTAGCTCCCACATAAGAATCTTTGTACAAATCTGACATTAAATACGTTATTACCAATAACGTTTTAGCTGTAAAACGTTACTCAGAATAACGATTCTATCAAATCAACTCCCATCAACTTTTTTGACCAAAGTTTCGCCTTAAAATCGTAATCATCAGTCACATTTTCAGATAAAAACGTTATTGTGAGTAACGTTTCTAGCAAATCAAATCACGATCCTGCAAAGTAGGAATTTTGTTGATTGATTTTTTAATAAAACATTATTGCCAATAACGTTTTAGGACAACAAATTATATAAGAGGGTATGTATAGAATGTTCAAACACATTTTTACAATTCTAACCAAAGCTTTTGCTTATGTGCCTCATTCTGGAAACGACATTTACAAAGTTTTAATAGGTATGGCGAGCCAATATTTTGTAATGCATTAAAATTATTTTGATTTTTTAATAATTATAATACATATATTATTTTTGTGTATAGCAGAAAAATGGCTAATTTTGAAGAAAATGTGAAGGGTTCTTTGTATTGGGGTGGTGAAATAATTTCTGAAATGAGCGGATTTAGATACAACGAAGGTGCTAGAATGATTGTTAGCATGTCTATTTCAACTAGCTACGTTGAACTAGTTGAAATGTTGCATGAAAAAATGAGGACAAACAGTGAAAATATTCAAATGGATATTTCTAGAAAATATCCATGCTCATTTCAAGGTAACATTACAAGGTTCATTGAATTTAAACTAGAGAATGACCGGTCGTTGCTACAATTTCTTTTCATTCCTAAAAAAAATTCGAATAAAATTGATATAAATCTTTTGAAAATGTATGTAAAGATTAGACCAATCAATCATGATAATCTATTTCAAATGAATGGTCAACATGGTTATCATATGAATTTATTGGCTCAAAGTTATCCTCATTTTGCATATAGTGCAACACCTAGTATCCATCAATCACTTGATGCAGGTCCTAACGAACATGAGTATCAATCATATGATGAAGGATTAAGTAGTCAAGGACACATTGAAAGTAGCCAAGGACACATTGAAAGTAGCCACAGACAATATGAGATGAGGTGGGTGATTTGTACTTTTTTTTTGAAATTATAAGAAATCTTATGCATCACTACTTCACTAATTCATTATTTTTTTTAACAGAGAAGATGAGGATAACTTTTATTTGTGTAATGATGCACATGCTCAAATTTGTGATAAAAGTTTGGAGAAAGATGAACTTTCAAAAGATGATGGAGAAATTGAAACCTTAGAAAGTGAATCTGATGAAGATACCAATGATAGTGAAGATTTACCTCAAAATGATATTGGTGTAAATCTTCATAATCAATTTGGTCAAAGTGTGTTTGAAATACAAAATCATGATATACCCTACTTTACAATATTAGAGAATGAAGAAGATATTTTTATCTCTACCTGTGAATCTGAGATGAAATGTTATTTTGTTTGGTCTGAAGATGCCAAAGAAGATTTAAAAAAAGAAATGTGTTTTAGCAGCAAAGATAGATTGAAACGGTCTGTGACAATTTGGAGTTTGCACAAAAATAAAGAATTCATAGTTGTAACATCAAGCAAGAAACTATGGATTGTCAGATACAGGTTTCACGAATCATTAGGTTGTCGATGATTTCTTCGAGGCCGAAAGGTTGGAAGTAGCCTTTGGAAGATAGGAAAATATTTTGATAATCGTAGATGTGAGACTGACGGGCTTACTACAGGTCACGTCAACCTAAATACCAATTTAATTGCATCTTTGTTTCTAAATCAAATACGTAAAAATCCCAAACTGTTGGTAGTAAATGTTATTTCTAAGGTTCATGAGATATTTGGTCATCAAGTAACATATAGGAAAGCATGGCTTGGACGTCAACGCGCATTTAAATGGTGTATGGTGATTTTCAGAAATTATTTAGTGAGCTTCCTAAGTTTTTTTGCAGGTTTTCAACACTCTAACCATGGAACAATTGTAGAATGAAAACACTAAGAGTCAATGAGTTCGTTAGAGGTAAAAACGTTTAAATTTGTATTTTGGGCTTTCAAGCCATGCATTGATGGATTTCGAACTTGTCGTCCAGTTATTTCAGTAGATGAAACCTATTTGTATGGTAAATATGAGATAAAATTACTAATTGTTGTTGGAATTGATGGAAATGATAACATTCTTCCTTTAGCATTTGCTATTGTTGACAGGGAATCGAAAGAGGCATGGAAATGGTTTATTAGAAAACTAAGTGCACATGTGATAAATGATAGAGAAGATGTGTGTATTATCTCTGATAAGGCAAAAGGAATCTTAGCTAGTTTATCGGAGTTGTGGCAATTCCAGGAGCCTCGGGCCTTTCATCGATTTTGCGTTAGACATCTTAAGAGTAATTTTCAATCTTATTTTTCAAACAGAAATCTCATGCAGTGATCTGATGTGGAATGCTGCTTCGGCTCATCAAGTAAGGAAGTTCGAAGCTTTGATGTGGAAAATCAGGGAAGAAAATGAAGAAGCATATGAATATCTCATGCAATTTTCATTGGACAAATGGACGATTAGCCATGATGATGAAAAAAAATGGGGAGTGTTGATAACAAATCTTTCAGAGTCTTTCAACGACCTTCTAAAGAAAGCTCAAGGCTTGCCTGTCACTACCATGATGAGACTTTTATTGGAGCAAACAGTTGAACGGTATACCTGTAGATCTCAAACAGCGCACCAACTTGTAGAGCAAAAGGAATTATGGACAAGCAGTTTCAAAGTAAAGTGGGAGAAGAACTATGAAAGTTCAAAAAGACACTTTATTTTTTATTAGAATATATCCACTGGGGTATATGAGGTTAGATCTATACAAGTTGATGGTACTGGTGGTAATCCTCATCGTGTTTCACTAAATGATAAAAAATGTGAGTGTGGAAAATGGGCTAATTTGCACTTCCTGTGTTAACATGTCATGAAGATTACTGAAAGAATGGGAGGGCTAGCTAGAAATTTTGTTAGCGAGCATTTTACAACAGAGAATTATGTTGCTACATATTCTGGGTCATTCTTACCGGTTGGGCATGAGGCATATTGGCCATCTCTAAATTTTATAATGAGAAGTAATGAATTCTATCGTCGTCCAAATCGACAAAGGACAACTAGAGTACCAAATGAGATGGATCGTGGTCCTACAATATATAGGTGAGCTTGCGGGCTGTGTAGGCAGACCGGACATGATAGGCATCGATGTCCAACTCGTAATCAAACTTAAGTGGGTATTCTTAAAATTTCTAAGCGTTTAAGTTGTATTTACTTTTAATTAGCTAAACTATGAATTTTTCTTCCTTTCATTATAAAACTAAGCATATGTAATGAATTTTTTTTCCCTTTTCCATAATTAAATTAACATGGAGTGAGTATATTTTTCAGTTTTCTGTAACTACACCTATTTAGTTTTCCGTAATTAAATTTTCAGTTATGTAACAAATGTTTGGAGGGGGGGGGGAGCGGAAGTAATAACAAAAAGTTAGTATGACGAAATAGATCTTGCACAATTCTCATCTTGTATACTTGCTTGTTTTAAACAATTAATGTGATGCGTCATTTATATTTTGGTCATCTTGTATACTTGCTTGAGTGTGTGTGGGGGGCTTAAAACATTTGAATATAATTCCAATTTTGTATTTCCAGTTATGTGGGTAGGCTTTTGTGAAGGGTACTAGTAAGCCAATTGAAAATGATACAACAAATCTTTTTTTTCCCTTCTAACCAATTCTCATCAAAATATGGACAAAAATAATCATTAAATTTAAATGGACGGAATTCATAAAACAGAAAATTGTTCCGGGAGCTGTTTATAAAATAACCTCCACCATCTCCAGAACAACAAAACCGCCATGAACCTCCAAGCAGCAGTCATTTCAATTCATACAAGCTTAGTTCACTATGGAATTAATCTTTTAGATCTAATCCAACTAACAAAAAGAAACTTCAAAAAGAGAACATAACCAAACGAAGCTGCTGCTGTTTCATGACGTGCAACATAACAAAAAGAAACTTAAAAAAAAAGGGAAAATGCATTATTTTCACCCCATATTATACAAGAAAAGTCTAAGCCACAGCTAAATTATATAAGTGACCTATTACACACCTTAACTATATAAAAGTGATATTATTACCTTCCCGCGACCCCCATTCTAAGGCGCGTGTGTTACACTTATTTTAGGCGCGTCCAGCCTATTAAATAACAAAAGTAAACGGCTAAAAACATTAAGGGAAAAGGCATCGTTTCCACACCAAACTATAGTCGAAAAGTCGAATCCACACCTAAACTATATAAGTGACCTATTACACACCTTAACTATAAAAAATGATACTTTTTACTGACGTGGCAGCGCGTGTAAAATACTACACCACATGCAAGTGGCGGTATCCTGACAGGGTGTAAATAGTTTCACTTTTTTATAGTTTAGGTGTGTAATAGGTCACTAGTATAGTTTAGGTGTGACTTCGACTTTTCGGGTATAGTTTGAAGTGGAAACGATGTCTTTTCCCTAAAAGAAAAAACATAACCCTGCATCATAGGATGCCCAAAACACCATATGGGTACCTCCCCAATAACAGATTCGCAGAACTCCAAAAATGAACAGTATAATGAACGTTGGAAGTGCATATCAACTTAGAGAAGCCAATTTGGATTTGGGCATTCATATATCCAGTCAGGTCCTGAATATCTTACACAATGCAGCCACAGACCCTCTTCATTTCCATCATACCTGCATTTTGAAATAAAAAAAGGCATCAAACTAGACATGAGAACAGCTTCCAATACCAAGAGCAAGCTCACAAGTTTTACTTTTTTCAACTGAAACCACCAGACTAATGACTTTCTGCTGCCAAGATGACCTTGAACCATTGAAACATAGCATATTTCACATTTCTGCCTACTTTTTTCCCTAGCAAATAGTTCTATACTGATCTTGCTAGGCATTATAGTCATCTCGAATTCTCTTGCCTAACTTTTACTCTATTTTGAAAGCGGTTTGTTCTTGACCTTCGTGTTTAGGATAAGTATACTTCTATGAGGTTTGAAATGAAGAATCCACTCACATTATTGGTCTAACTTTCAAATTTGGCAAAACCTGCTATCACATAAAATTAAGTTGCTAAATTTCAGCAAATCCTTAATGCCTACAGTCTACGCTCTATGACTTAACATTATAACATATCATATATCAACTATATCTGAATGTTGACTAACTACCCAAGGACAAACATTCTTCTAACTACCAAACTCAAAACTCTTGAACACCTAATATCAATCATCTTTTAAGAAAATTCCTCAAAAGTATCAGTGATCAGAGAGATTAATAGATGAGTTTTCTCATTTGCGCATCAGTGTTCTGGATGATATATTTCATACCATGAAGTTGTGACAAGAATAATACTATTTTTTTCTTCTCAGCGATGAAAATAGAAAAGAATCATGGCATATCAAATTTCTTAGAGTTCTTCCCGTAAAAGTAGAAGAAATAGTTAGGTAACTACTGTTAATCAGATAATAATTACCTTAGTGCCACCTGAACATTTCTTCTCATTATTTCTGCCACAAAGAAGCCACCAACTAATCCTCACCACATGTGAACTTAGTAGTTTAATGGAACAAAATTTCACAAAGACTAGCCAATACAACAAATCCGAGAGTGTGTAAAAGATTTTAAAATTCTACAACTTTTATTTGGACAATACAGCAAGTTTAGGTAACTTTGCAGGATGATAAAGAACAACAGTGGATACAATCACTTACAAGACCATAATCCATGAAAGCGGATATCCATTTTCTTCAAATTATACAAATGACAAAATTGTGTTATGGGACTAAAATCAATTGTATATCCATTTTCATTCACTGTAGGTCTGAACAAAGGTATAAGTGGAATGAGAAACATGAACCTCATAGGATAAGTTGGAAACAGAGAGAATAGGTATTCATGTATTACCACAGAAGTTATGACTAGACCACATTCAAGGGAATGGAAGAAGGAAGAGTCCAACATAACTCCATTACTCTTTGCCTTTTTTCTGTTTGGCTTTTTTCTTTTCGGTGTACTGGTAAGCATAGTGACTCCCTGTCAAGCAAAGGTAGATTTTCAACTGTTCAACTAAAAAAGTGTAGTTAAATTGAAAAAAAAATAACATAATCACGAAAAAATACCAGTCCCACAAAGCTTAGCAATAATTGTACGCTTCTCTTTCTTTGATAGTTCATCATGCTGAATAGTCGTATCACAACCTTTACTTTCATCCTCCGGATCATTACCGTTCACTTCATTTTTGGCATCATCCAACTCATTATCTTCCATGTCAGTGTTCAAGTTCTCCAAATTATTAGTGGCATCGGGGATATCAATATACATTGGCACAGGCGATGAGGTAAAGTTTGGGGCATTCTCAAAATGTTGAGGCCGATAACTACCAAATATATTATCAAGTGATGAAAGACTTGGATATCTTGATATTTGTGGAGTCTGTGGAGTCATGTATGGGACAATCTCTGTATGTTGATATGTCATACCTAATGCCTGAGTGAATTCCTGAGTACAACCCATTGAAGTGGAATCAAAATCATGATTAGTTGTTGTTTGATCATCTTCTGAACTTGTTTGTGCATTTTGCGTCGCTTCATCCATTTCATTCATTTCAACAAGCACTTGGTCTCTCGCAATAGCACGTTCTCTTCTTCCAGCAACACCGTCTTTTCCTCGTCTACTAATAGGGGGACGTAACTTATCAGGTTGCACCTCATCTCTTCTATAATCGGCTGATACATGAATCATGTCGGCCTCGTGGACATATCTCAAACAATCAGAATTTTGATCCCGCACCATCTGTCTAAACATGTATAAATCCTCATACGATGGCGTATCTCCAAGTGATTTAGCTTTATCAACCATCAAATGAATATGACGCGCCTATGTATTAAAGTAAAAATCATTTAACTGTACAAACATCAAAAAGATTAAAGAAAAGCTAAGTTCCTACTCTGGAGGTTCTGATTATTATTAACATATATTAGATAAAGAAAAATCAGACAAGCAAAGTTCTACTTACCATTGTTTCATATGCAGTTGAATTAGGCACATAACCTTATTGACATTGAGGACGGGGATTAGTATTACGAATAAGAAGACGAGTAATACGTTTGAACCAAATAAGGTAGGGGTCGTCATACCGAAGTGACCCATGATTGACCGGTGCATTACAGATATATTGTTCTCGCTCGTTCCAAAAAGGTAACCATTGTGCATGTTCTAACTCCCAGTTTGTATTTGGCCTTGCCCGACGATTATGACGAAAGTGAGTGGAATCAAATAGAAATGGAGTTGGAATCATCTGTTGCAATCCAAATTGCCTCATTACTCTATCAGGCAAGTGAACCTCTATCACGTCCCAATAGAAGATTGGAACTCTAACACGCCACATGTCTTGTCCAGCACGACAATAGTCAGGAAGACTCTCAATTAAGTCATCATTATATGGTTCTCAGATAAACTACATGAAAAAAAAAAAGCAAATGAGTCTATATTTACAATCTACATAGAATCAAAGAAAAAAAAATTATGCACAATCTACCTGATCTTCTGTTATAGAGTCAAGTGCATCCGTATAAACTTTCAGCACATGCTTAGTAGTGTTAGTCCAACTAAAGTGTGCAAACTATCTAGTAGCATGTGGACTGCTAGGAAACCAGTAGGAAAAATATTTCTTGTACCTCTTTTTCCTACTATCTGTGGCCTAAGGACAATGATCCTCTCCTATGCCTAAACCTGATATATATATAAAAAAAAACTAAAAGAAATATCAATAAATAATTTATGCAATTATTAGAATTATTAGATATACCTGAAGCAGTGGTAGAAATTAGGCTATCTCATTTTGGGTACTCTGTGAGGCTTTACAAAGAAAATGATACAAGAACGCTAAAGTTGCACTACCCCAACTATAAGACCCAATTGCATTGACGTCCTCGAGCATAGGCAAGTACATAAGCTTCAAATAAGCACCAGATGTATCTGCCATCATCATACCCGCAATCATCCAGAACATGTAACACCTAGCCTTCTGATTGACTATTTCTTGGGTTGCCATGTCTGACAACTGTGGCTCACCTAGCATGTGTGCTTTAAGCGCAGAGACCTTGAGGAAACTATTTCTAAAGTGCTGGGGAGATGGAACAAAACCTAATAATCTTTGACAAATATTTTGCCAATCTCCTCTAGTTCTCTCCGTCTCAGTACCAAGTACCGGAGCACCATTCATGGGTAATCCATACACCACCTCGACATCTTGCAAGGTGATAGTTGCTTCACCTGTTCTAAAGTGGAAAGTATGTGTTTCAGGACGCCAACGCTCAACTAATGAAGTGATTAAACTACAGTCGATAGCAGAACTATTACATCTTAAAACACCATACAATCCAGATAATCTAATCACTTCTAAAACTCGTGGATGGATAGGATATTTTTCTACGAACTTCCAAAAACTTCCATCACTCTTTCTCGTATTAAGAACCATATCAACACTTCCATCCCATATATCTCGTGACCTATGAGTGAGTTGTTCAGTTAATACAAATGGTTCAAGTGGCTCGGGATCCAACGTGTATGAACTACTGCCAGCCAAAAAAAAGGTACCTATACATAAGTGAATAGAAATTTTCACTATAATAAACAAATTTACCAGCCATAAAGAAAAAATTATTCTCTAACAAAGTCTACAATTAATTCTTTCTCCTTTAAAAAATATCCCATCTCTTTGTCTACAAATAATTGTTTATAATTTTGAGCATAGTTGAACAAAATTTGAGAAATATAAAAGTTTAAAATAGAGATTCAAGTTGAGGCAAGGAGAACAGAGAGTATATTCATACCAAAAACTTGAGGCTAGGGTTTTGCAATCCGAAACACGAACGACTAATTACTTAGATGGAAGGGATTACAGTGTCAATTGAATCAACCATAGATGATTGAAATTGCTAAAAAAGTAAAGTAAGAAGTCATAGACGATAGACGAGAGACGAGAGACGAGAGACGAGAGATGAGAGACAGAGATGAGAGAGAGAAGAGAATTGGGGATTTCTTTCAAAATTAGGGAAACTGGCGAGAAAAAGGAGTCAAAAGACACTTCCAAGTTTCCAATGAAGAAAAGGGGACAAGTGGGTCCCACAAATTTATTAAAAAAAAACTAAGTCTTTTTTAACAACTGGGATAGTTGTTGGACAACTACATTAGTTGTCTGAACAACTTCGCGCAGTTGTTGAACAACTTCGCAAAGTTGTCGAACAACTACCAAAGTTGTTCTATAACTGGAATAAGTTGTTCGGACGAAAAAACTTCAAAAAAAAAAAAACTCAAAAAAAATTTATCCCTCCTACCTAATTTAAAAAACTTGAAGGACTCCCACTTAATTGAATAACTTCTTTGTCCTTTTTAATCCAAAGTCCCGAAACTGGCTACAATTATTGGAAGGAGAAAAATAAGCCAGAAGGGCCTGCCAAGTTTCCAATTAAAAAAAGGGGACAAGTGGCTCCCACAAACTTGTCCCTAAAAAAATCTAAGTCCCTTGGACAACTGAGATAGTTTTGGGACAACTACGTTAGTTGTCTGAAAAACTTCGCGCAGTTGTTGAACAACTTCTCTCAGTTGTCGAACAACTACACCTAGTTGTTCAACAACTAGGTGCAGTTGTAGGACAACTGTGCCTTGTTGTTGAACAACTTGCGCAGTTGTTGAACAACTTGCGCAGTTGTTGAACAACTTTGGTAGTTGTTGAACAACTTCGAAAAGTTGTCGAACAACTACCAAAGTTGTTCTACAACTGGGACAAGTTGTTCGAACGGAAAAACTTAAAAAAAAAAAACTCAAAAAAAATTTGTCCCTCCCACCTAATTTTAAAAACTTGGAGGACTCCTACTTAATTGGACAACTTATTTGTCCTTTTTAATCTAAAGTCCCAAAGGATTTGAAGTGTCATTTTATTTGGTTTAAAAAAAGAATAGCAGTAACGAATTATTCATAATACGTTACTGGTAGTAACGTTTTATGGTCCGTTAAATTTATACTCCATTACTTTTGACCCTTACATATTTTTAATAAAATAATATGGTAAAACGTTACTGGTAACAACGTATATACTAATTTTGTAAAAAAAAAAATTAAAATATATTATTTTGGTGAATTGCTTAAAAAACTAGCTTATTTGAGTCAAATATTCTCATAAATTACTATTTTGAACCAAAATAAATTATAGACTTACAATAATCAAAATATTCATATAAAACACCAATAAAGAGAGCATACAATAAAATAAATAATAAAATATTATTCTAGTGATTTTAATCATTAAAAATAAAAGAAGAAAAATATGAAATCAAAGAGTAATTTTCCACACTCTTATAGACATCCACTACCACAAGGCGATCATTATCAATAGCCTTCATCTTATTTTTTGAGTCAAACTAAAATATGAATATAATAAGCATAGAAAATATAATAACTTATGGGTTGATAAATATTTTTATATGATGAATTTTATCACAATTTCAACTGAATTTTTTTTATCCTTTTAACACTTTTTCAAGCAATAAAAATTATTAATAATGATTTGTCATGACCCAGACTAACGAACTGTGTGGGCACCTACGCTATTCTAAGTAACTACGAGAACCCTTATTACCCAACTAAAAATATGCGGAAGACTTCTGTTATTAAGAAAATATAAAGTAAATTAAATACTAATAAATAAACTTTTTCAAAAACTTCTTAAAAATGTCCTTCACTATCCCAAGACTCTGCCAGACATGTACAAGAACTACCTATTACAACATAGACTAACAATAAAATAAATAATACAAAGATTCTAACATCTACTTGGAAGAAAATGCAGAAGTTAGTGTTGAATATCGTCATCCATCAAGTAACTGCAAACTAACCGGCATTCAGTCTACACCCCAATAAGGAATGTAGAAGAGTAAGATCAGTACAACCACACGTACTGGTAGGCATCATCGGCCAACTGTATTAGTTCATATAATCATAAAATAGAATTAAGAAAAATAAATCATGACATTTTGAATGGAATATAATTCAACCAAGGTTGTAATAACATTATTATTTTACCTATATAAGTTACATCATCCAACTACTCTTCCAACTCCACCAATATTATATTCGCAACTAACATACTCTAGCCTCATCAATTCACACCATCAACCAATATCCAACCTAATACATCGCAATTCCTCTTTATTCACCTTATCTTTTTCATTACTCATATTCACAGAAACAAACCCGTAATCATAGACAACTCACACTAAACTCTCGGGCTAACAACCAAATGTTCTATTATAATATTAAAGAATGATAACTAGTCATTTTGGTAAGATACGATTAAAACACGTATAAATGAAGCAAGTCAACCAACATATAAGTAAGTACAAAGTTTCACTTTTTCAAATACATATCATACAATCAAAGACCTAATGAATCAACAATACAGCAATAACAGATCAAACAGTGCTCACAAACAAGCCACATAACCATCAAGAGTATCAACCATACTGTAAACATCCACAGACTCAACACAAATATGTACACACATGCTATGGGACTTATTTTTGCCCAAATAGTCATGACCTGCCGGGAACAATCTAAGTTCATGTACCGTACCGGCGTGGTACCCGATCCACCATATATATATTCGTACCAGCGTGGTACCCAATCCAACATATACATATCCGTACCAGCATGGTACCCGATCCAATATATACATATCCATACCGGCGTGGCACCCGATCCAACATATACACATTCGTACCGGTGTGGTACCTGATCCAACATATACATATCCGTATCGGTGCAGTACCCAATCTAACATATGCATATCTGTACCGGCGTGGTACCCGATCCAACATATACATATCTGTACCGGTGTGGTACCCGATCCAACATATATATATCCATACCAGCGTGTTGCCCGATCCAATATATACATATCCGTACCAGCGTGGTACCCGATCCACCATAAACAAGTAATATCAATATTAAATTTACACTACCTCATAGTATACAATACAATGTACCAAGTTTACAAGTATACTTAAAGTCATAAGACAATTCCATCAAGTAAATTTTCAGTAATTATTTATACACGTCTCATCAATCCAAACATCATAAATTTCAAGCATGTCTAAATACCAATCAACAAGTCATTCATAGCAATACTTTAAGGAGTTATCATTATCAAACAAGCCACTCATAGTAACAATTCAATAAACCATCATTATCACCAATTTAGCCTCTCATGGGCATCCAATAGATAAAGAGCTTTTATTAATACCAAAATAAGAATATCATAAAATAAATCACAATTTAACACTTAAGAATGCAAGTCACTATTGGAGTATTACTTACTCATTAATTATTAAAATGTCACTACCTTTTTCCATATAATACAATCATCACACTAACTCAAGTCATCTATCCTTTAGATATTACAATGATCATCAGTACTTAATCCTAGCATGATTCTCCTCACCATATTATTGTCCAACATATACAACTTAATATCATTATAACTCAACTAGGTTCATCACCAGAACAACTAAGAACTATCATGTCCACATTCTTCATTTACAATAATCTCATTGCAGCACATAGCACATAATATCAAAAATATCACATAATTAATCAATAATATAGTTTTTGAGATTAAAGTTAAGTTCTCATGTCTTTATCCACCTCAACTGCTTGCCCGCAGGCCTAGACATGCTTTCTCCCATCAATTCTAAATTCTAAAAATATAAAATAACACAATCTTCTACTCATTAAACCTAGCCTATCTGGACGCCAAGCTTTTGGAAGAAACAAACTGCAACAAAGATGCTCTTTCCTTTTCTCCATGCCTTGGAATAGCCAATCATCTAAAAATCAAGCAATTACAAGAGTAATTAAATAATTACTCTTAAAACAATTATCTTGGGGATTCAAACCCACAAATTCTACACTTATTTCAAGGTCTATATCATCCCCCAAGTTCAATTAATCATTAATTAGCTTTTTCAAGCTTAACCCATTGTAATACCCGTGCTTATTCCTAGCTAGAAATCATCTCAAGGATGCTAGTACTTGCTTTGAAATACAAATCTATTTTTGTACCCATGGTATTTTTGAGATTTCTACTTTCTATCGTATGGAAAATTGAGTTAGCTTTCTAACGATACTAATTTTGTCCAAATCCGACACCAAACGAGGAAGTTATGGATGTTTTACTCAGAACTGACCGAAACACTCAGGTGCGACGTCCAAGTTGACGGACCGCCAAACAAGTGACGGACTGCCACTTTTACCATCACAACCAAGGCAGTAGGGCCACGTTCTAGATAAGGATTGACGGACGAGTTGATGGATCGTCAGATTTTTTACGGACGAGTTGATGGATCGTCAGATTTTTGATGGACCATCATCCAGGCCGTCAACTCTTATCCAGTGAACCCCATTTTTGGTCAACGTATGACGGTCGAAATGATGGACCGTCAAGTTTCCGACGGACCGTCAGTCGGGTCGTCACACGCCACATTTATTTTACTTCTAGGCCGTTTTAACAGGGGTATTTTGGTCACTTACCACTCGCCTATATATACCCAGATGAGTCCGAATTCAGCCATTTTGCTCATTATTATTTCACAAACAAAAACTAAGGTTTCTCTCTAAATTTAATCTCTAAGAACAAGACCCAATATTCTTCAAAAATCAAAGGATTTCAAATCCTTCAAGTTCAAAAACATCAAGAACCTTGAGTCAGGTATGCGTAGTGTTCATCTATGGATCTATTTCGTTCATAGAGCTCAAGAACCGTGTTTTAAATAATATTTTGTGATTGTCTTGTTGTTATATGAGCATGTACAAATTGATGATTGTTATTTAAGTTTCAAGATGATATCTGAAGGTGTTTTCATGAAGTATATGTGTTTGTTAGTTGAAACCCATGATCTTTATGTGGCTTAATATGGTGAAATTCATGAACACACCTAAGCTAAAAGAATGCATGCAAAGTGTTTGATAATATGCCTAGGATGATAGAATTCATGTCCCATGATTTAATAGTGCTTAAATGACAAGTCCATGCTCTATGCTTTACGATTTCCTATGAATTCCATGTGAGTGATATACATTGTTGTTGTGATATGGATTGACCATGATATTGAAGCTATGCAAGTATATACATGTTGTATGAATTTCCCTTCTATGTATAAGATGTTAAGAACTATGCTTAGTGTGAAATCCCCTACTTATGATATTGTAAATTATGGACTCTACTCTTATGATCAAGTCAGTCATATGTGTCAGTTTCCTTCCATCAAGTCCTGGGGGGTACTTGTACCCAAAAAATATAGTTGTGTGCCTAAATCCATGTCATGTTATCATGATAATCTCAGTCAAGCCATGATCTATAGAACTCAGTCGATCATGTGACTCAGGAAACCTCAGAAATCTCATAATCTCAGTTAATTCTCAGATAGTAGTACTATTCCATCAGTCAACAAAAGTTACTCAGTCCATGTACCGTCAGTTAAATCATGTTCAGTCTCTTCATATGGGAGTAGAATTTAGCACTGAGTGAACCCAAGGATGGGAACTCACCTGCCAGTTTAGGATGTGATTCTTAGCAGTCATCCTTGTGTTCCAGAACTACGTAGTCATCGTAGGTTGATACATCTTAACTTGTCAGATTAGGGTTGATGAGGTGGCTTAACCTGTCAGTTTAGGGTTCCCACCATTCTCATTTTTGAGTACCTGCCAGATAAGAGTTACTCACAGCTGTCCTTACTAGTGGCGCGGTATTGATACCCTTCCAGTTGGGGTAGAGATTGGACCCCAACTTAGATAGATGTGTTATTGGGACATGTAGGTTAAATAACTACCTCCCACAGTATCAGTCTCAGAAAAAACTCAGATAGTTCTTCAGATTTCAGTATTCCAAGACTGTCAGATACAGTCAATTCAGTTACAGTACGAAACTCGGGTAGTTCCATCAGATTCAGGACTGTCAGACACAACCACCCATGTTATCATGATTCTAATATTATTCATGTTAGATATCAATAAACCATGTATTAGCGTATAGATCTAATTATCACGTATTCACGATTCCAGTTACTATTTATGCATGTTTGCACTCTTACGTTCATATCAGTCAGTCAGTTAGATTCCTTTGCATTTAGCCTACGTCACTCGTATACTCAATACTCCCAGTTGTACTGATGCATTTGCGCTATGGTTCTTTCTTTCACGTTACACCATAGGTTCACAGATACGAGCTCCAGATCAGCAGTAGCAGTAATATTCCAATCGAAGAGTTGTAGTGAGTCCTCATCCATTCGAGGACGATATTATTTATTTTATTTATTAGTTCAATTCATTTTTTCTAGACGGATTTAGTTGGAGACATGTTCCTTCAACTCCTTATTCAGACAGTATTTAGAGGCTTTAAGATTTAGCTCAAATTTGATTCAGATTTTAGTTGTTTTGGGTATTCGTTACCCCATATGGATGTTATGATTTGTTAGATATTCTATAAGTTAAACCTTATGGCCTATTGTTCATATTTTCCGCATTATTATGTCATATATTGCAGTGTACAGGTATAGATATCAGTCATGGGTTAGCTTGTGGTCCTTCTAGGTCATAATCACCGTGTAGCGTTCTGGTTCAGAAATCGGGGCATTAAAAACTTGGTACCAGAGCCTAAGGTTCAATAGAGTCCTAGGAAGTCAGAAAGCCGCATCTAGTAGAGTCTTGTGCATGGGTGTGTTGTGCGCCACATATATGTGCAAGAGGCTATAAGATGTTTTAGGAACAATTTCCCTTCTTTTGGTATTCATATCGTGCTAATGAGCATAATCTTAAGTTAAACTCTCAGTCTAATCCGTTCTTCTCTTATTTCAGAATATGCCTCCAAAGAAAAGAAACCAGCCAGCTCCTCAGCCCGAAGATCCTTAGGGCGAACATGTTTCTCATGCGGAGATTAGGGTCGCATTCACCACACTTGCTCAGTCTATGGCTGCCCAAAATAAATGGCCACCAGTTATTCCGGCCAATCCAGTGGCCAACTCAGCCGCAGCTAGGATTTGGGACTTCACCCGAATGAACCCTCCATCTTTCTTTGGGTCTAAGTTTGATGAAGACCCTTAGGAATTCATTGACCAAGTCCAGAAGGTCATAGACATCATGGGAGTTACTTCTTGTCAGAGTGTCGAGTTAGCCGCATACCAGTTACAAGATGTTTCTCACACTTTGTACAAACACTGAATGTCCAAGAGGTTAGAGGATGCAGGTCCCAGAGAGTGGGAGGAATTTATCACTACTTTCTTAGACAGATTCTTTCCCCAAGAGCTGAGGAAAGCAAAAGTTCTAGAGTTCATCAACCTGAGGCAAGAAAATTTGACGGTTAAGGAGCATTCTCTCATATTTACTCAGCTAGCCAGCTATGCCCCTTATGTGGTTACAGAAAACTGGGCTAAGATGATCAAGTTCGTGTCAGGGGTGAATGATAGCATGGTAAATAAGTGTAGGTCTGCGATGCTGAACAGTGATATGAATTTAGTCAGGCTCATGACTCATGCTCAACAAATAGAGGAGCAGAAGATTAGGACTAGGGAGAGGCAGAACAAGAGATCAAAGTCAGGAAATTTTAGTTTTGCTCAACCAAAATCAGAAGGAGGAAACCGTTCGCAGTTTTGTCCTAAGCCATCAATTCCATCTCCTTCCTCCGCCAGTGCCCCTGTGCTGAAATTCAGAGACAACAATAGAGATCGAGAACCAGGCTCTAAGTCTCAGGGAAGTGTCAGTAATTCCCGAACTAATCCCCTGTGTCAGACTTGTGGTAAGAACCACAAGGGTACCTGTAGAGCTGGTAGCGATGTTTGTTTCGATTGTGGCAAGCCAGGCCATCGGATTAGAGAGTGTCCGCAGTCAGGTCTACAGGGTCAGTAGAATCGCTCCACAGCCCAGTTCGGTCATCCAAAGCAGCAGAGTGCCGCTTCCAGTGCTATTAGTGGGCAACGCCCAGACAGACTCTATGCTCTTCAGACCCGACAGGATTAGGAAAATTCTCCTTATGTCGTTACTGGTACATTAAAGATTTTCCATGTTCATGTTTATGCTTTGCTAGATCCAGGTGCATCCTTGTATTTTATTACTCCTTATATAGTAGGCGATTTCGGAATCAGTCCCAAAATTTTAGCAGAGCCCTTTTCAGTCTCTACCCCAGTGGGTAAAACCATCATAGCTCGGCGGGTATACAAGAACTGCTCGGTTATGATATTTCAGAAAGCCTTATCAGCAGATTTAGTTGAGTTAGAGATGACTGATTTTGACGTCATTCTCGGCTTGGATTGGCTTCATTCCTGCTATGCCACAGTCGACTGCAAAAATAGGATAGTTCAATTTCAGTTCCCGAATGAGCTCGTCCTAGAGTGGAAGGGTAGTACTTCAACTTTCAGGGGTCAGCTTGTTTCCTACCTTCAGGCAAGGAGAATGATTTCTAAGGGGTGTGTGTATCATCTCATGCATGTTAAATATTCCAGTTCTGAATCTCCGGTCTTGAATCAGTCCCAGTTGTAAATGAGTATTTAGACGTATTTCCCGAAGATCTTTCAGCAATTCCTTCTGAAAAGTAAATAGAATTTGGCATTAGACTTATTCCAGATACTCAGCCTATTTCTATACTCGGTACGGTCACTTCGAGATTCTAGTTACGTCCTTTGTTCTTACCAATGCCCCAGCCGCTTTCATGGACTTGATGAACCGTGTGTTCAAGCAGTACTTGGACATGTTCATCATAGTCTTCATAGATGATATCCTGGTCTATTCTCGCACAGAGCGTGATCATTTAGACTATCTCAGAATTATTCTTCATACTCTCAGAGATCACCAACTATTCGCCAAATTTAGTAAGAGCGAGTTTTGGCTAAGATCAATAGCATTCCTTAGCCATATTGATTCCGGTGATGGCATTAGAGTATATCCTCAGAAGACCAAAGCGGTAAGAAACTGGCCTCGCCATGTCTCTCCATCAGATATCAAGAGTTTCTTCGGATTGGCTAGCTATTACAGATGATTTGTTGAGGGATTTTCTTATATTGCATCCCCTATGTATAGATTGACTCAGAAGAAGGTCAAGTTTTAGTGGTCAGATTCTTGCGAGAAGATTTTTTAGGAGTTGAAGACTCGACTCACCTCAGCCTCAGTTCTAACTCTTCCAGATGGTTCAGACGGTTTTTTAGTCTATTGTGATGCATCCAGAGTGGGTCTAGGTTGTGTCCTCATGCAGCATGGTAAGGTCATAGCCTACGCCTTCAGACAGTTAAAGTCCCATGAGAAAATTATCCTACTCATGATCTTGAGTTAGCAGCCGTAGTATTTGCCTTGAAGATTTGGAAGCATTATCTATACGGAGTTCATGTAGATGTCTTGATAGATCATAAGTGTCTCCAGTATATTTTTCTCAGAAATATATCAATCTTCGTCAGAGAAGGTGGTTAGAGCTCTTTAAAGATTATGACATGAGTGTCCTTTATCATTCGGGCAAGGCCAATGTTGTGGACGATGCTCTCAGTAGACTCTCTATGGGTAGTGTTTCTCACATTGAGGATAGCAAAAAGAAGATAGCTCAGGAAATCCATCAGCTCTCCAGACTAGGTGTTCGTTTAGTTGATTCTTCGAAGGGTGGTGTATGTGTTCAGAGTAGTTCAGAGTCATCTCTAGTTTTCGAGGTGAAAGAAAAGAAAGACAGGGATCCTAGCCTTGTCAAGCTAAAAGAGTCAGTTCAGAATCAGAGAGTAGAGATTTTCTCCCAAGGGAGAGATAGGGTTCTTCGTTGTCAGGGTCGTCTGTGCATTCCAGGTATAGATGCCTTAACGCAGAAAATTCTTGCAGAAGCGTATGGTGCACGATACTCTATTCATCTAGGGTCTACTAAGATGTACCGCAACCTATGGGAAATATCTTGGTGGAGTGGGATGAAGAGAGATATTGCAGAGTTTGTGGATAAGTTCTCTACATGTCAGCAAGTTAAGATAGAGCATCAGAAGCCTAGTAGACCCATGCAGGAGTTCACCATTCCTACTTGGAAGTGGGAAGAAGTGAACATGGACTTCGTGATGGGTTTGCCTTGGACTCGTCATCAGCACTATTCAGTTTGGGTTATTGTAGACAGGATAACCAAGTCAGCTCATTTCCTTCCAGTTCATACCTCTTATTCAGCCGAGGATTACGCCAAACTCTATATTAGGGAGTTGGTCATATTACACGGTGTTCCATTATCTATTATTTCAGACAGAGGTACCCAGTTCACCTCTTACTTCTGGAAAGCATTCCAAAAGGGTCTTGGTACCCAAGTCCATCTCAGTACAGCCTTTCATCCTCAGACAGATGGTCAAGAATAAAGGACCATTCAGACTCTTGAAGATATGCTAAGGGCATGTGCAATTGATTTCAAGGGAAGTTGAGATGACCACTTGCCTTTGATTGAGTTTGCATACAATAATAGCTATCATTCCAGTATTAAAATGGCTCCATTCGAAGTTCTCTATGGCAGGAGGTGTTGATCTCCAATTGGTTGGTTTAAAGTTAGTGAGGCCTCAGTCATAGGTCCTAACTTGGTTTTTGATGCCTTAGAGAAATTTAGTTGATCAGAGAGAGACTCTGGGCTGCTCAGAGCCGACAGAAGTCTTATGCTGATATTTGTAGAAAGGATCTCGAGTTTGAGGTGAATGACTATGTCTATCTCAAGATCTCTCCTATGAAGGAAGTGAAGAGGTTCGGCAAGAAAGGAAAACTCAGTCCTCGCTATGTCGGTCCCTTCAGGATTCTCAGCTTTTTAGGCAAGGTAGCTTATGAGATCGAATTGCCTTCAGATTTAGCCTTTGTTCATCCGGTCTTCCATGTATCCTTGCTCAAGAAGTGCGTAGGTGACCCAGCAGTTGTAGTCCCTATTCAGAGCATTGATGTTCAGAACAGTCTCTCTTATGAAGAGATTCCAGTCGAAATCTTAGACTATCAGACATGTCGATTGAGGAACAAAGAGATCCCTCTAGTTAAGGTTCTTTGGTGAAATCAGTCCTTCAAGGGAGCTACTTTGGAAGCAGAAGAAGATATGCGTACCAAGTATCCTCACCTCTTCTCCGATGATTTAGATGAAGCTCAAGGTAATAGTTTGCCTTAAGCTTATTCAGTTTCATATTCATGTTCCCATTATAAACGTGGTATCTACTACCATTTCATACTCTGTCATTGATAATGCTCAAATTACACTCTTGAATAGGGGTAAGCGATCGTTGTCAATATATAACCTAACTAGGTTAGGGTCGAATCCCACAGGAAATATGGTGTTAATTAAGGGTATGCAGATTAGTTGACTTTTAATCGTTCGTTTTCATAAAATAAGTAGGGGAATTTGATTCAGTTCACAAATTAAAGGTTCCAGTTTAACAAGATGAGATATGTGTAGTAGTATTCAAATTCAGAGAAATAGCAAGCTAGGGTTATGTCCACCTTGTAGTTTTCAATACTTTTTAACTATGGGCTTTATGAATTCATAAATGCATCGTGCTTATAGAGAAATGTATTGTATTTAATAACATAATCCTAGTGTTTCTCAACCATCAAGGACTAATTCACTTTAGTTCTCTCAAATCAAAAGAGTTTACCAAAAACAATACGAAATCTCCAAGTAGTTAATTCGATTAAGGCATTAACGTATTAAATAGGGATTGGAAATCCTATTTTCTTGTCATTACTCTATTTTCCGAACATCAACCTTTCTTTCAAACAAATTGTGTTTTAAGGCATATCCTCTATGTTTGCAACCACGAGAATTCAAGATAAGTGAAGAGAGTATAATGTAAACAAATCAATGCATAATGAATTCAAAAACCCAAAGTAATAGATTGTATGCTACAAGGCTTCCATAACCCTAACTAATAAGCTTAGCTACTCATGGGTAAAACAAAAAGTATCATAAATATATTCATCATACCAAAAACTAGAAGATGATCTTGGTGTGCGAATAGTGAAAACAAGAGAGAAAATGTTTCTCTCTTTCTCCAGGCTAAGCTTCCACTCTCCTCTCTCCAAATAAAATAGAATAATGAATAATGACTAAAAATTTAGCATTAAACCTTTTAATAATCTTTTCTCTCATAATTGCCTTCTAAGTCCCTGAACTAATTATAAATGACAAACTAGTCTTGGACATAGTTTCTAGGCGCCACATTTGGTCCAGACTGCTACTCTCTCTTGTGCCATATGCCATCCGCATTTTATAGTCCCATTATGTATTCATATACTTCATTAATACCTGAAATCATGCTAATCACATTGGTTAGCTCAATTACATAGAAGTAGAGTAAAAACATAAGAAACTAGGCACTTTGTTCTCTAAACTTAGCTAAAATATGGATAAGTTATGGTGCTTAGGCGTATAAATACACCCAAGATTAGTCATGCATTCATGTATCAGTTCAATTATAAAATCATGCATCAGTTATGCATTCTCATCTTGAGAAACTCAGTTTATCAGAACACTCAGTCACGCATTCATGGATCAGTTAGCCATGCATCAGATATGCATGAGTTCAGTATATTTAGCATGTCATTCATGAAGTCATGTCTCAGTCACTCATGTTCAGTTCATGTTCATTTATTATTTTCCCTCTTAGTCAGTCTCATTTGAGGACGAATATTCTCAAGGAGGAGATATTATAATACCCGTGCTTATTACTAGCTAGAAATCATCTCAAGGATGCTAGTACTTGCTTTGAAATACAAATCTATTTTTGTACCTATTTTATTTTTGAGATTTCTACTTTCTATCACATGGGAAATTGAGTTAGCTTTTTAACGATACCAATTTTATCCAGATCCGACACCAGACGAGGAAGTTATGGATGTTTTACTCAAAACTGACCGAAACGCCCAGGTGCGACGTCCAAGTTGACGGACTGCCAAACAAGTGACAGAACACCACTTTTACCGTCACAACCAAGACAGTAGGGCCACGTTCTGGATAAGGATTAACGAACGAGTTGATGGACCGTCAGATTTTTTACGGACCATCATCCAAGCCGTCAACTCTTATCAAGTGAACCCCATTTCTGGTCCACGTTTGATGGTCGAAATGATGGACCATCAAGTTTCTGACGGACCGTCAGTCGGGTCGTCATACGCCACGTTCAGTTTATTTCCAGGCTGTTTTAATAGGGGTATTTTGGTCACTTACCACTCGCCTATACATACCCAGATGAGTCCGAATTCAGCCATTTTGCTCATTATTATTTCACAAACAAAAACTAAGGTTTCTCTCTAAATTTAATCTCTAAGAACAAGACCCAATCTTTTTCAAAAATCAAAGGATTTCAAATCCTTCAAGTTCAAAAAACATCAAGAACCTTGAGTCAGGTATACGTAGTGTTCATATATGGATCTATTTCGTTCATAGAGCTCAAGAACCGTGTTTTAAATATTATTTTGTGATTGTCTTGTTGTGATATGAGCATGTACATATTGATGATTGTTGTTTAAGTTTCAAGATGATATCTAAAGGTGTTTTCATGAAGTATATGTGTTTGTTAGTTGAAACCCATGATCTTTATGTGGCTTAATATGGTGAAATTCATGAACACACTTAAGCTAAAAGAATGCATGCAAAGTGTTTGATGATATTCCTAGGATGATAGAATTCACGTCCCATGATTTAATAGGGCTTAAAGGACAAGTCCATGCTCTATGTTTTACGATTTCCTATGAATTCCATGTGAGTGATATGCGTTGTTGTTGTGATATGGATTGACCATGATATTGAAACTATGAAAGTATATACATGTTGTATGAATTTCTCTTCCATGTATAAGATATTAAGAACTACGCTTAGTGTGAAATCCCCTACGTATGATAGTGTAAATTGTGGACTCTACTCTTATGATCAATCAGTCATGTATGTCAGTTTTCTTCCATCGAGTCCTGGGGGTACTTGTACCTAAAAAATATAGTTGTGTGCCTAGATCCATGTCATGTTATCATGATAATATCAGTCAAGCAATGATCTATAGAACTCAGTCGATCATGTGACTCAGGAAACCTCAGAAATCTCATGATCACAGTTAATTCTCAGATAGTAGTACTATTTTGTCAGTCAACGGAAGTCAGTTACTCACTCCATGTATCATTAGTTAAATCATGTTCAGTCTCTTCAGATGGGAGTAGAAGTTAGCACCGAGTGAACCCAAGGATGGGAACTCACCTGTCAGTTTAGGATGTGATTCTTAGAAGTTATCCTTGTGTTCCAGAACTACATAGCCAGTGTAGGTTAAGACATCTTAACCTATCAGATTAGAGTTGATGAAGTGTCTTAACCTGTCAGTTTAGGGTTCCCACCGTTCTCATTTTTTAGTACCTGCCAGATAAGGGTCACTCACAGCTGTCCTTACCAGTGGCGCGATATTGACACCCTTCCAGTCGGGGCAGAGATTGGACCCCAACTTAGCTATATGCGTTATTGGGACATATCGGTTAAACAACTACCTCCCACAGTTTCAGTCTCAGCAAAAGAACTCAGATAGTTCTTCAGATTTCAGTATTCCAGGACTGTTAGATACAGTCAATTCAGTTACAGTACGAAACTCAAGTAGTTCCATCAGATTCAGGACTGTCAAACACAACCACCCATGTTATCATGATTACAATATTATTCATGTTAGATATTAGTAAACCATGTATTAGCGAACATATCTAATTATCACGTACTCACGATTCCAGTTACTATGTATCCATGTTTGCACTCTTACGTTCATATCAGCCAGTCAGTTAGCATCGTTCATGCATGTAAACCCTATTTCATTTAGCCTACCTCACTCGTATACTCAATACTCCCATTTGTACTGACACATTTACGCTATAGTGTTTTCTTTCACATTACAACATAGGTTCACAGATACAAGCTCCAGATCAGCAGTAGTAGTAATATTCCAATCGCAGAGTTGCAGTGAGTCCTCATCTATTAGAGGACGATATTATTTATTTCATTTATTATTTTAGTTCATTTTTTCTAGACGGAGTTAGTTGGAGACATGTTCCTTCAACTGCTTATTCAGACAGTATTTAGAGTTTTTCAGATTTAGCTCAGATTGGATTCGGATTTCAGTTGTTTTGGGTATTCGTTACCCCATATGGATGTTATGATTTGTTAAATATTCTATGCAGTTAAACCTTATGGCCTATTGTTCATGTTTTCCGCATTATTACATCATATATTGCAGTGTACAGGTACAAATATCAGTCATGGGTTAGCTTGTGGTCCTTTGGGGTCATAATCACCGTGTAGCGTTCCGATTCAGAAATCGGGGCATTACAAACTTGGTATCAGATCCTAAGGTTCAATAGAGTCTTAGAAAGTCAGAAAGCCGCATCTAGTAGAGTCTTGTGTATGGGTGTGTTGCGTGCCACATCTATGTGCAAGAGGCTTTAAGATGTTTTAGGAACAGTTTCCCTTCTTTCAGTATTCATATCGTGCTAGTGAGCATAATCATAAGTTAAACTCTCAGTCTAATCCACTCTTTTCTTATTTCAGAATATGCCTCCAAAGAAAAGAAACCAGCCAGCTCCTCAGCCCGAAGATCCTTTGGGCGAACATGTTTCTCATGCGGAGTTTAAAGGCGCATTCACCACACTTGCTCAGTCTGTGGCTGCCCAAAATGAATGGCCACAAGTTATTCCGGCCAATCCAGTGGCCAACTCAACCGCAGCTAGGATTCGGGACTTCACCCGAATGAACCCTCCATCTTTCTTTGGGTCTAAGTCTGATGAAGACCCTCAGGAATTCATTAACCAAGTCCAGAAGGTCATAGACATCATGGGAGTTACTTCTTGTCAGAGTGTCGAATTAGCCGCATACCAGTTACAGTATATTGCTCACACTTGGTACAAATAGTGGAAGTTCGAGAGATTAGAGGATCCAGGTCCTATAGAGTGGGAGGAATTTGTCATGACTTTCTTAGATAGATTCTTTCCCCAAGAGCTGAGAGAGGCAAAAGTTATAGAGTTCATCAACCTCGGGCAGGGAAATATGATGGTTAAGGAGTATTCTCTCAGATTTACTCAGCTAGCCAGATATATCCCTCATGTGGTTGCATACAATAGGGCTAAGATGATTAAGTTCGGGTCAGGGGTAAATGATAGCGTGGTAAATGAGTGTAGGTCTGCGATGTTGAATAGTGATATGAATTTAGCCAGGCTCATGACTCATGCTCAACAAATAGAGGAGCAGAATATTAGGACTAGGGAGAGGCAGAACAAGAGAGCAATGTCAGGCAGTTTCAGTTTTGCTCAACCAAAATCAGAAGGAGGAAACCATTCGTAGTTTCGTCCTAAGCCAGCAATTCCAGCTTCTTAATCCGCCAGTGCCCCAGTGCCAAAATTCAGAGATGGCAAAAGAGATCGAGCACCAGGATCTAAGTCTCAGGGCAGTGTCAGCAGTGCCCAAACTAATCCCCTGTGTCAGACTTGTGGTAAGAACCACAAGGGTACCTGTAGAGCTGGTAGCGATGTTTGTTTCGGTTGTGGAAAGTCAGGCTACCGAATTAGAGAGTGTCCGCAGTCAGGTCTACAGGGTCAGCAGAATCGTTCCACAGCCCAGTCCGGTCGCCCAAATCAGCAGAGTGCCACTTCCAGTGCTACTAGTGGGCAATGCCCAAACAGACTCTATGATCTTCAGACCCGATAGGATCAGGAAAATTCTCCTGATGTAGTTACTGGTACATTACAGATTTTCCATGTTTATGTTTATGCTTTGCTAGATCCAGGTGCATCCTTGTCTTTTGTTAATCCTTATATAGCAGGCGATTTCGGAATCAGTCCCGAAATTTTAGCAGAGCTCTTTTCAGTCTCTACCCTAGTGGGTAAAACCATCATAGCTCGGCGGGTATACAGGAACTACTCGATTATGATATTTTAGAAAGCTACGTCAGCAGATTTAGTCGAGTTAGAGATGACTGATTTTGACATCATTCTCAACATGGATTGGCTTCATTCCTGCTATGCCACAATCGACTGCAGAAATAGGATAGTTTAGTTTTAGTTCCCGAATGAGCCCGTCCTAGAGTGGAAGGGTAGTACTTCATCTTTCAGGAGTCAGCTTGTTTTCTACCTTCGGGCAAGGAAAAAGATTTCTATGGGGGATGTTTATCATCTCGTGCATGTTAAAGATTCTAGTTATGAATCTCCTAGTATTGAATCAGTCCCAATTGTAAATGAGTATTCAGACGTGTTTCCCGAAGATCTTCCAGGCATTCCTCCTGAAAGGGAAATAGACTACGACATTAACCTTATTCCAGACACTCAGCCTATTTCTATTCCGCCATACAGAATGGCACCAGCAGAAAATAAGGAACTGAAAGATCAGTTGAAGGATCTCTTAGATAAGGGATTCATCAGGCCCAGTGTATCCACATGGGGTGAACCAGTCTTATTCGTGCGCAAAAAAGACGGTTCTCTTAGGATGTGTATTGATTACCGTCAGCTCAATAAAGTTACGATCAAGAACAAGTATTCTCTTCCCAGAATAGATAACTTGTTTGACCAACTTTAGGGTGCCATTTATTTCTCCAAAATAGACCTTAGCTCAGGCTACCATTAGCTTAGAGTTAGAGAATATGACATCTTGGAGACAGCTTTCCGTACTCGGTATGGTCACTTCGAGTTTCTAGTTATGTCTTTTGGTCTTACCAATGCCCCAGCCGCTTTCATGGACTTGATGAACCACGTGTTCATGTAGTACTTGGACATGTTCATCATAGTCTTCATAGATGATATCCTGGTCTATTCCCGCACAGAGCGTGATCATTCAAACCATCTCAGAATTGTTCTTCTAACTCTTAGAGATCACCAGCTATTTGCCAAATTTAGTAAGTGTGAGTTTTGGATAAGATCAGTAGCATTCCTTGGCCATATTATTTCCGGTGATGGCATTAGAGTAGATCCTCAGAAGTCTGAAACGGTAAGAAACTGGCCTCCCCCTGTCTCTCCATCAGATATCAGGAGTTTCTTCGAATTGGCTGGCTATTACAGACGGTTTTTTGAGGGATTTTCTTCTATTGCATCCGCTATGTCCAGATTGACTCAGAAGAAGGTCAAGTTTCAGTGGCCAGATTCTTGCGAGAAGAGTTTTCAGGAGTTGAAGACTCGACTCACCTCAGCCCCAGTTCTAACTCTTCCAGATGGTTCAGACGGTTTTGTAGTCTATTTTGATGCATCCAGAGTGGGTCTAGGTTATGTCCTCATGCAGCATGGTAAGGTCATAGCCTACGCCTTCAGACAGTTAAAGTCCCATGAGAAAATTATCCTACTCATGATCTTGAGTTAGCAGCCGTAGTATTTGCCTTGAAGATTTGAAAGCATTATCTATACGGAGTTCATGTAGATGTCTTCATAGATCATAAGAGTCTCCAGTATATTTTTCTCAGAAATATATCAATCTTCGTCAGAGAAGGTGGTTAGAGCTCTTGAAAGATTATGACATGAGTGTCCTTTATCATTCGGGCAAGCCCAATGTTGTAGACGACGCTCTCAGTAGACTCTCTATGGGTAGTGTTTCTCACATTGAGGATAGCAAAAAGAAGATAGCTCAGGAAATCCATCAGCTCTCCAGACTAGGTGTTCGTTTAGTCGATTCTTCGAAGGGTGGTGTATGTGTTCAGAGTAGTTCAGAGTCATCTCTAGTTTTCGAGGTGAAAGAAAAGCAAGAAAGGGAACCTAGCCTTGTCAAACTAAAAGTCTTAGTTCAGAATAATAGAGTAGAGGTTTTCTCCCAAGGGGGAGATGGGGTTATTCATTGTCAGGGTCGTCTGTGCATTCCAGGTGTAGATGACTTAAAGCAGCGAATTCTTACAGAAGCGCATGGTGCACGATACTCTATTCATCCAGGGGTTAATAAGATGTACCGCGACCTGCGGGAAATCTATTGGTGGAGTACGATGAAGAGAGATGTTGCAGAGTTTGTGGCTAAGTGCTCTACATGCCAGCAAGTTAAGATAGGGCATCAGAAGCCTAGGGAACCCATACAGGAGTTCACCATTCCTACTAGGAAGTGGGAAGAAGTGAACATGGACTTCGTGATGGGTTTGCCTCGAACTCATCATCAGCATGATTTAATAATGAAGAAATGGATCGTTACAATCAGATACCAATTTATCATCCGTTCGTCCCCAAATGGATATTCAATGGAGAAAAGCATGAGGTTGGAATTAGAGAGACATTACTAATAGAGTTCCTTATACTGCACCCTATTCACTCACTCGGTATCCTTAGCAACCAACCCACATTCTATACTCAATCATTCTATCAAAGCTTTTTAAAATATAAAGATGCTAAGCCAGATATTTACACACGAATCACTTATTCTCCTTTCAACGACCTAAGTCTGAAACTTGAGTTTCACTAAAGCAAGATAAATATGGTTAAAAGATTCACCTTGAAGAAGATAAATATTCAAAAATACCTTCTTCTTCTTTTTTACCGAAGCTCTAGAGCCCTAAATTCAATTCTGAAAAGTGCTACGAGATGCTACATGAATCTACTACTCAAATTTTTAACACTAGATAAGTCACATCTAATCTGACTCGGTTTCTAGCCAAGACTACCCCATGGAGAATATATATTTGATCATATTTAAGCCACCACACCACTTACAAGTCACATAACTTAGATATCCGCATGAACTCAATCAAGACTATTAAATTTATTTTATAGAGCTAGCTTCAACATTTCATAAACACTATTATTTTCACCTCAAGATTGCCCATGATTAAAGCTTAGTATTTACTACTATACATAAATGACAACATAACCTCTCACTCATTACACAGGCTTACAACTATTAGCCATAAAGATTCCACAGAATTATAGCCTACAACACATTCTCCTCCACAACATCATTAATATTCATCTAATCATCATACCTTAATCACTCAACAAGCAATATTGTAATGACCCGAGACTACCCCCTAGTCATTACACGGTGCTTACGGTCCCGAGAGACCACAAGCTAACCCATGAGCTGGTACCTGTTGTGAGCACTGAATAATACAATCATGAATGTGAAAGAATAACTAAAATGCCATAAGGTTTTAATAATGAAATAACTACTGAGTTATGAATCTGATAAAAATACTGAAATCTGAATAGCTAACTATAGTGTCTGAAAAGCCTCTAAACTGGATACTATGGGTTGATAGGACAGGCCCCAACTAACTCTATTAACTATTGAGATACAGACATAAAGAAATATAATTTGTCCTCGGATGATGAGGACTCACCACTGCTTCTGTACTACTGATAAATCTAAGAATCTAGGTGCGATCCGAGAACTGAGCGCCAGCACCTATGATATGAGACATCATAGCGCAAAAGAAAAGGTATACGATCAGTACTTTGAATGTACTGGTATGCTAAATGAGGTAGGTTGATATGCATTGTCTCATGAATAGGAATGATAATAATTAATTAGACATACATGTAAAGCATGGAGTACTGAATAAAGTGCATGGAATCTATAGATACTAAAAATGCAGGAAAATTTATAAATACTGTGGATGCATGACCAAGCATATAACATAAATTGAGTAAAATTTGTAAACTGATATACTGAGATAACTAAAATTTGTATGCTTTGGTCAAACAACACTAAGACTGAATAACTGAGTGGGACTGTAAATGAGACTATATCTGAGACTGTGAGAGGTATATCTAACCGACATTCCCTAATTTGAGTTAATCGGGGTCCAACCTGTAACCCCAGTTGAAAGGGTATTAATATCGTGCCACGGGTAGTAACAATGGTTGTGTGTATCCACTAGACTGATATAATATCCAAGGAACTGAGGGTGTCAAGCCTGAACTGACGGGTGACCCCTGCGAGATAGTCAAGCCTAATCTGACGGGTGACTACTCATATCCTACGTTGGATATGTAGTTCTGGAGTATAGGGACTACTACTAATGACTCTGCCTATCTGACGGGGAATCTGCCATCCCTAACTCGCTTGGTGCTAAATCCTACTTCCAACTGAAAGACACTGAGATACTAGACTGTTCTGAGTTCAATGACTGATATTTGAATATTTTGATAATGATCATAATATAATATGAAGACTATTCTATAATGTACTGAGATTAGACTAACTTAACAGTTATGGTTTACGGGTATTCAATACCGCCAAGACTCAAAACAACAACACTGAAAAGACATTAAAGCTTGAAGGCCAAAACATGAAGGCTCTTATTAAATAAATCACTCTTGAAGGCATTTTATCAAACACTTGTACTTCATAGTTTAGTCAATTCATGGGAATAGTATAAAACTTGAAGTAATAGCATGACCTTAACATTTATAACACTAAATCATGATCTAATTCGAAGAATGACAATATTAAAACATGAGGGATTTGATAACAACAATAATTCCATTAAAGTATGGTATAAAATCAATATTCATGGAAGTTCATGGAGATTCAAAGTTTTAAATCATAATTCAATATCATAAATCTTGAAAAGATGATAGATTTGTAATTAAAACGGATACTTGGACTCCATGGATAAAAGGAATCCATGGATGAACATCTAACATACCTGGGATGATGAATTTGGAAGGATTGATGGAGAGTTATTAATATTTGACCTTGATTCTTGAGCGCTAGGGTTTCTTGTTCTTGAAAGAGGGGATTTTTAATTTGAGAGAAAATGAATAATGATGAGTATTTAGGTCAATTAGGGGTTAAATTTTGTGTTTAGGGCGAGTTTAGGACTTAGAAAAAAGACCCAAACACCCTTAAACGAATTTAAAAACACAAGCTGAAAACTGAAATCTCGATTTTTGGCCTTGGCGCAACGCGCCACTATCGCGCCAAGCCACTGGAAAAAGGAAAATTGGGACCTGGACAAACGTCGCGACACGCCACCATCGTGGTAAGATTGTGGATGCCATTTTGGCCATCTCCATGATGCGCCATGATCACGGAGGCCCACTGGAAATTGACAAACGGGAAATTGGCTTGCTCCGCGATGCGTCATTATCGCGGAGTCACACTGGAAATCGAAAAATATCAAATTGACCTATGGCGCAATGTGCCAGCACCGCGGACCCTTACTGGATTTTTCCAAATAGGAGATTGGCCTCATCCGCGACGAGCTAAAGGTTAAAATAATGGGGTTTTGCGACTGAAACTTAAAATCACCATAACTTCTTACCCGGTTATCGGATTTAGGCGAATTTTATATCGTTGGAAATTGAATTTCCTATAAAATGAAAGGTCTAAACTGAAAATAATGAGTGTTTCAAAAATTGCATATACGAATACTTATGCACTGGGACTTAGATTATGCTAGGGAAATACGAGGTATTACAATATCTCCCTCTTGGGATCATTTGTCCCCGAATGAAACTGGTTAAGTTGAGGGAACTGATGGACTGATCTTACACACTGAATATGCATGTATGATGCATGGAATACAATACTGAACTGATTCATGAATGCACGGCTGACATGAACATGATATGCACTAAAACTGAGCATGGTAGAGAGAACTCTTAAGAAGATTTGATACTTTATACTGAATTTGGATTCGTAGAGAAAAGATGAGGGTACTTGGTCCATATATCTATCTTTGCTTCCCAAGTGGCTCTCTCAACGGACTGATTCTGCCAAAGAACTTTGACTATTGGAACTTCTTTGTTCCTTAGTCTACGAACTTGATGATCAAGAATTTTGATTGAAACTTCCTCAAAGGAGAAACTGTTCTGAATATCTACACTTTCTAAGGGAAAAACTATAGCTGGATCACCAATACACTTTTTCAACAATGAGACATGGAACACTGGGTGTACTGAGGCTAAATCTGAAGGAAACTCAAGCTTGTAAGCTACCTTTCCGAAATGACTGAGAATTCTGAAGGGACCAACATATCGGGGACTGAGTTTCCCTTTCTTGCTGAATCTCCTCACTCACTTCATGGGAGAGATTTTCAAGAACACAAGATCACCGACCTCAAACTCGATATACTTTCTCCTCATATCTGCATATGATTTCTGTCGGCTCTGGGTATCCCTAAGCCTTTCTCTGATCAACTAAACCTTCTCTAATGCATCAAACACCAAGTCAGGCCCTACCACTGCGGCCTCACCTACTTCAAACCAACCAATTGGAGATCTACATCTCCTACTATAGAGAGCCTCAAACGGAGCCATACGTATACTGGAATGATAGTGGTTATTGTATGAGAATTCAATCAAAGGCAAATGGTCATCCCAACTACCCTTGAAATCAACAACACATGCTCACAGCATATCCTTAAGAGTCTGAATGGTTCGTCTACTTTACCGTCTACCTGAGGGTGGAAGGTTGTACTGAGGTGGACTTGGAAACCAAGAACTTTTTGGGATGCTTTCCAGAAGTGAGAGGTAAACTGAGTACCTCTATCTGAGATGATAGATAAGGAAATACCGTACAACCTAACCAACTCTCTGAGATAGAGATTGGCATAGTCCTCGGCTGAGTAAGAGGTATGGACTGGCAAAAAATGAGTTGTTTTGGTTATCCTGTCTACGATAACCCAAATAGAGTTATGCTGATGACGATTACGAGGCAAACCTGTCACAAAGTCTATGTTCACTTCCTCCTATTTCCACATAGGAATATTGAACTCTTGCATTGACCCACTAGGCTTCTGGTGCTCAGTCTTAACTTGTTGGTATGTAGAACACTTAGCTACAAACTCTGTAATATCTCTCTTAATCCTACTCCACCAATAGATTTCCAGTAAATCGTGGTACATCTTAATGACCCCTGGATGAATAGAGTAACATGCACCATGCACTTCTGCAAGAATTCATTGCCTTAACTCATCTACACCAGGCACACACAATCTACCCTGACAATGCAAAACACCATCTCTTTCTTGGGAGAAAACCTTCACTTTCTAATCTCTGACGAATTCTTTCAACTTAACTAGACTGGGATCTCTATTCTGCTTTTCCTTCACCTTGGAAACTAAAGAGACTCTGAGCTACTCTGCAACCATATACTACCTTCTGTTGAATCAAGTAAATGGACACCAAGTTGGGCAAGTTGATGGACTTCCTGAGCTAACTTCTTCTTACCATTCTCAACATAAGCTACACTAGCCATAGACATTCTACTGAGAGCATCAACCACTACATTGGCTTTGCCCGGATGAGACAGAACACTCATGTCATAATTCTTCAATAACTCTAACCATCTTATCTGACACAAATTCAAATCTTTCTAAGAGAACACATACTGAAGGCTTTTGTGAGCTGTGAACATATCTACATGCACCCTTGATGATAGGCATATTTACACGCCTAAGTACTATAATTGACCCATATTTTAGCTAAGTTTTGAGGACAAAATATATAATTCATGCACTTTTAGTCCTTTTTCCTGTAAGTGAGCTAACAAACGTGATTAGAAATTTTCAGGTATAAATGATGCAGATTTCAGCATTTTATGGATAACTTGCCGCCCAAGAAAGCTTCACGAAAGAAGGAAGGGAAAGCTTGGATGCCAAGGACCAAAAGTGACGCATGGAATATCTGTCCCGGGCAAAAACAGCATTTCCAAAGACTTTGGGGATCAGCAGTAACTTATTAGGATTAGGATAATGATGCATTAACCTAGTAGGATTAGGATAAGTACACAGTAGCCTAGTAGGAATAGGATATGGGTGTTATAAATACCCTATGTTGCTGAAGTTTTTATTATTATCTCTCTCCATTCATACAATTAATTCTGGAGTTCCGAAAACAATTCTCTTTCAATTAATTACTTTCTCTTCATCTATTCAATTCTTAATTTCCACAACAAGAGAACCGCTATTCTAAAAGGGAATTCACGCCTAACGCCATACCAAACCCTACTACACGTGAGATCTTTATTTTGGTATAATGATAAAGTCTATTGTGATTTCCGTTGCACTCATGAATAGCTAAACTTCTCTGTTGGGGTTATGGAAGTCTTATGAGATACTATCTATAGCTATGAGTTTGTGAATTCGTGACACGTATGCTGCTTATATCATTATTCTCTTCATCTTAATGCAAATTCTTGTGGTTGCAAACGCATAGAATACGCCAGTATAGCATTAACTTGTTCGAAAGAAAAGTTATATGTCTGGAAAAGAGATAATGTCAAGGTAATAGGGCACCAACCCCTGTTAAAGAGTTAGTGCCGTAACTGGATTAACCTCTTGGAGAATTTGTACCGTTAGATACGCTTTAAGCTCGAAAGAGTTAAAGTGAAATAATCCTTGATGGTCGAAAGACGCCTGGATTTACCATAGAATACAATTCTCTATAAGCACATGCATGTCTGAATTCCGCATAACTCATAGCCAATAGAGACGTATAACTCATAAGGTGGACATAACCCCAACTCTCAATTCTCATTGGTTAAACATCTTACCGAACATTCTTTCCTTTTTACTTTGCTATTTTCCGTTTTTACTCTACTATTTTGTTACATTATTGCACTCTACAAAATCCCCCCTTTTACGAGACTTGCACCAAAAGTGTAATAATCTTTGCTTACTTAGTGACCGGCTATTCTCTGTGGGATCGATACCCAACCCAGTTGGGTTATATATTTGACAACGACCGCTTACACTCTTACGAGAGCTGTAGTTTGAGCGTTATCAAAAATTGGCGCCGCTGCCGGGGAATACAGTTGTCAACTAAGTTTGTGATAGTTACTAGACCCTTTGGTCAAAGATTCTCGTACTTTACTTTTAGTTGTTGTTTTTGTTTTCTGCAGGTTTTGTTCAGTGCATGCTCCATACTCGAAGTTCTAGTAAATCGTTATTACCTATCAATCCTGAACCACATCGTATTGGCAGAATGGAGGCGCAACGTAACATTGAAAGAAGGGTTGCTCAACAGGAGCAGGCTAGATTAGCTGCTTTGGCCGCCGCTCAAGTGCATCAACAGAATATTGATAACCCTGGGCGAGCAACAAATCCTGACGATGAGAACCTAGGTGATGACGAGTTACTAAACCCTAGGCGTGATGCCGAGGTAGCGACACCTGCTAATAGAAGAGATCGTCAAGTCAGATTTAGACCGGAATGCCGAGCTATGTAGATTCCGTTTGATGATGATGATGATGATCTGGACGGAGCTGGTGCCACAGGAGCTATTATTCCTCCGCCCTTGGCACCCGGAGCCAAGTTTAATATCACTAGCACCATGATTCAGCTTTTGCAACTCAAAGGTTTATTTGGTGGACTTGCAGGCGATGATCTGAATATGCATCTGATCAACTTTATTTCAACATGCAAGTCATTCGACAATCCTGGCGTTGGACAGAATGCAATTCGACTACGCTTATTTCCATTGTCTCTGTCTGGGGAGGCAACTCTATGGTTGAATGGGCTGACTCCTGATTCTATTACTAATTGGAGGCAATTGAAAGACGCTTTCCTAGAAAGATTCTTTCCGCCATCCAAGAGAGCACAGTTGAGAGATAAATTCAACAATTTTCGACAGCTTCCAACTGAAGCTCTCCACGAAACATGGGAGAGATTCAAGAAGAAGCTTATGAGATGCCCAAACCATCATATGACCAATGTCCACCTAATGGAGATACTATACAGAGCCTTGAATTCAATAACTAAACCAGTGGTGGATAATACGGCTGGAGGATCATTTATGGACCTCACCTTTGTTCAGGCAAGCAATATGCTAAACCGGATGACGAAGCAAAGTAGATCTTGGCATACCAGGGATTCTGAGGTAGCAAGCCCCACTTTGTCTATTGGCATGATTGCAGAACAAAGGAGAAGAGAAGAAGAACGTGACCAAGATATGGCCCACATAAAAATGCAGATGGATCTTCTTACCAAGCATTTATTATCAGGGAAGACCGAAAAAGTTAAGGTCGTTGTAGCACATGGAAGAGATGAATCTGATTTTGAGGAAGAAGCTAACTACTTGAATAATCAGGAGGGTTTCCGAGGCAAAGCCCAAGGAAACCAAGGTCGGAACTATTATGATAAATCAGGATACAAGGACCGTGATCAAGGTAGTTGGAAGAATAAGACTGACAGGAGTGGTTTGTATGTTCCTCCTGGAAATCGTGAGGCTGTGGCGTCTGGATCTGGGAAGATGTCCATGGAAGATATGATGGCTAAGCTGTTGAAAGGAGTGGAGGCAACCAACATGGGCGTAACCGAGGTGAAGAATGATTTGTCTTCAATAAATCAATTGGTTAACTCGCATTCTACTGCAATAAAACAGCTGGAGCAATAATTGAGTCAACTATCAGCGGCATTCAATCAAAGAAAGTCTGGAACGCTACCTAGCGACACTGTGCAAAATCCGAGGAATGATGGATCGTGTATGGCTATTACTACCCGAAGTGGTAAAGTGTCGGAAAATCCATCCAAAGGCAAGCAGGTGGTTGATAATATAGCAGAGAATGTTAGTGATGTAGATTTTGATGATTCTGTAGAAGCTGCAAATCAAAATGAGAGTGTTCATGAGAAAACTATTCCCCTTCCACCACCACCTTTTCCTCAGAGACTGAAGAAGAAGGCTGATGACACTCCTGAAAAGGTTGATAATCGGAAGCAAGATAAAGAGAAAGTGGTGGAGAAAATGATTCCCCTTCCACCACCACCTTTTCCGCAAAGACTGAAGAAGAAAGATGATGACACTAGGTTCAGCAAATTCATGACGATGTTGAAGCAACTGACCATTAATATTCCTTTGGTAGAAGCGCTAGAGCAAATGCCTGGATACGCTAAATTCATGAAGGAACTTTTGACAAAGAAGTGGGCAGTAAGTTATGACTTGGCAGATGAGGTTCATCATTGCAGTACGATTGCCACGAGATCGTTAGTTCAAAAGAAGGCAGACCCTGGTGCTTTCACTATTCCTTGCACAATTGGGTCGTTGGATTTTGCTAAGGCATTGTGCGATTTGGGAGCTAGCATCAATTTGATGCCACTATCTATTTATAGAAAGTTGGGGTTGGGAGACCCTACACCAACCAATATGCGACTTGTAATGGCAGATAGGTCGGTAAAACGACCTGTTGGTATCCTACATGATGTGTTGGTGAAGGTTTCCACCTTCATCTTTCCTGCAAACTTTGTGATTTTGGATTGTGAGGTGGATTCTGAAGTTCCCATAATCTTGGGACGTCCTTTCCTTACAACAGGAAGTGTGCTTATTGACATGAGAGCTAATGAGCTTTTATTTCGGTTGAATAACGAAGTGGTTCGCTTTGATATATGCAAAGCAATGAAGCAGCCCAGCGATATGAATGTGTTCTCTGTAGCTGATGTTCATTATGAGGATAAGAAAGCATTATCTGTAGAGAAATAACTTACTGTTGAGCCATTGTCTACTGCGTTGCTGAATGTTGAGCATGAGGGTGATGAAGATTATGAAGAAACTATGTGTGCTCTAACAGAAATAGGGTCCTATTCTCATACTTCTAAGCAGCCGGACCTTGAACTTAAGAATCAACCGTCACCAACAGCGAAGACTTCCATTGAAGAGCCCCAAGTGCTAGAATCAAAAGAGCTCCCCAATTATCTAAGGTATGCATGCTTGGGAAGTAGAAATACACTTCCGGTGAGTGTGACGGATGATTTAAGTGAACAGCACGTAGAGGCTCTCATCTCTGCTCTAAAGAGGTACAAGAGAGCCATTGGTTGGTCTATTGATGATATAATTGGTATCCCACCTGGGATATGTATGCACAAGATGCATCTCAAAGAAGATTGTGTGCCCACAATGAAGCATCAGTGTCGTCTGAATCCATTCAGAAAACTATGCACCAAATATCTCGGTGAAGTCTAAGTAATCGAGATAACTATGTCGTGCCGCGACAATAAATCAAGCGTTTGGTGGGAGGCAACCCATCGTTTTTAATTGTTTTTGTTGTTTTTGTTTTCTTAGGATTTTGTCGAGCCACGACCAAAACTAAGGCGCTTGATGGGAGTCAACCCATCGTTCTAATCGTTTTTGATGTTTTTGAGTAAATGTAGGTGCAAGAGATGTAAATGAGGAGATTGGTTTCAAATTTTGATTTGGAAGTATTGCATGTTTAAGGTGGTAAGTTAGGAATGAAGAAGCAAAAGTCTATGGGTTAGGCATTGCTTATGAAAATATAGGCAAGGAACAAGGCAAGGCCTATGTAAATCTAGGCCACGAACAAGGCAAGGCCTATGCTATGGCATAAGATCTCGGATTCTAGAGTGCCATAGCATAGGCGCCGCCTATGCTCAACAATACCATAGCATAGGCGCCGCCTATTCTCAACAATGCCATAGCATAGGCGCCGCCTATGCAAAAGCCTTCTTCTCAACTAGGCAAAGCATTAGGCATGGCCTATGCTATGGCCTTCTGCTCAACTAGGCAAAGCTAAATGCGCCACCTTTGCCTCCCAAAACTCTCAAAACTTTTATTTTTGCTCTTTTAACTTTGCAAGAACATATTCCGAGGCCATCAACCAAGTAAGTACTTCTTTGCTCTTCTTTTATATTACGTAAGTATTACAATACTACGCCTATAATAAGTTATTAAATCGTGAAGTAGTGTTGGTGATTTGAATGTGGTTGATACAACTAAGTGAGTGAAAGAATATGTATGGATGCTCTTGACTTGTTTCCAACTTGTATTTGATTTTGATACACTGTCATACTTTTGCGAAATTGACATGGTCAAGATAATTGCATAATCTTGTAACTTGAAAGCTTACATGTTGAAATGACTTGTTCATTGAGATGAAAATCATGGGTGACTACAAACAAGCGATGTTGTGATTATTTCTATGCCATAAATTGATACAATATCTATGTAGTAGTTTTGTTCAAAAGATGCATTAGTCCAAACACGAAAGCATTGTCAAGATTGCATAACGTTAAGAGGACATGAAAGTATGACTGTGCTGAACATATTGTTGGAACATATCACCTAAATGTATGTCGATGAAGTCTGAGTAATCGACATCATTCACTTAATTAGTTTGTGTCAACAAATTAAGTGTGGGGTGGTGCCACTATTGTCTGTTTGTCGATTGAATCTTCCGAGATAAAGCTAACATGACTTTATTGAGATCTCAGGTAGAATGGCACAAAAAGGACTACAAGGAAAAGAAAAAGCAACCACCTCACAAAAAGGCCAGAAAAGGGGACGAAAAGAGCAAGGTGAATCCTCCGTGCTGCAAATACCTCGACGCACTCTTGGAATCAAGTGGGGTACTTATGAGGAACTTCTGAGGATGACGACTCTGATGATGATTCCGACGCAGGGGGTATGACCCCAGACATAGAGGAGGAGTTCGACTAACCAGGTTCTTCTTATTTATTTTCCACTGAGGGCAGTGTGTCCCATCTAAGTGTGGGGTGCTGGTATTTGTATGCTTTACTTCTTTATCTGCATTTGCATCTATCTATGTTTGTTTGTTTTGTTTGTTAGTAGTTAAATTTTAAAAAAAAAAAATTTAACTTTGCATGAAATTGTTCTGAGGGGCAGCATGGTATTATAACAAGAGTTTGTGCTAAAATCATTACTATTGAGATGTTTAGGCTCTAATTGTGACTCACTATGTGATAATTGTGTGGTTCAGTTCCTTTATCTGTTGGGTCAAGAGTCTATACTACTCCCAATAAAGTCGACCATGTGCCTTGTGTGTGTGAGGATATAGTATATTCTGTGTTTGTGGCTGATGCTAGAACTTGCCTGGTGTGTGTGTGAAGCGAAATAAAGAGTGTGAGTTTAGGAGATGATTTAGGCATTTCTTTGGCAACCTGTAATTGCTTACCTTCATTTTACCTACTCGTGGACATTATCCTAGTCAACCCTTTTGAGCCTTTAAGCCATTTTCTTTGACAGCCTCATATGTAAGCCTAATCCATTTTTTTCAAGACCATAATTTGATCCAAATTCCTAAGTGCTTTAAATTGTGAAGTCATGTGACAAAATAAGAGGAAATTGGGTGAGAGTGATGCCTTAGAGTGTATTGGTACTTGAATTTGTTATGAAAAAGAGTGGCTATCATGGAGGTGTGTTATAAAAAAAAGAAAAAAAAATAAAGAGAAAAGAAAAAGAAATAGAAAAACAAAAAGATAAATTGTGTTTATGATTAAATAAAAAGATAGTTATGCTTGAATGGCAAAATAGGTGAAAAGGGGTGATAGATGAAAGAAAGGTAGCAGGATTGATTAAAAGAGAGTGTTAATGTCTTAATGTGATGTATTAAAGCGCTTAGGAACATAGTCACTATTTCTGGCCAAAATAGTCCTACCCGTCCCTTAGCCTACATTACAACCTGTAAAGACCTATTTGATCCTAAGCTTAGCATTCTGATATTTAGTGGAGCATTACATTAAGGGCATGCCTATGGTCATCAGTTGCAAACATATGAATTCTTTGTGAGAGTGAGAGCAAGGATAATATTATACCCATGTTTTGAAAAATGAAATACTTGTGAGTAATTATGGGTGACATATTGTGAGACACACATGGTTGATGAGTTTTGGGTAAGTCGTATATGATTCTTTGTGCCTTAACTTTTGGATACGAATTAACCATCATCACGAGTCTATGTTGGAGGCTGAATTGTTTCTAGAAGTGATTAGAAAACTACTCTTTGTTAATGATTGTCGTGCCTATCTTGACGAATATTTTGTGTTGTTGCTGTGAAACCCTAAGTAGATGTTTAGATGGACATGATATTTTGTTCGAGGACGAACAAATCTTTAAGTGTGGGGTGTTGATGATAGGCGTATTTACATGCCTAAAGTACTATAATTGACCCATATTTTAGCTAAGTTTTGAGGACAAAATATATAATTCATGCACTTTTAGTCCTTTTTCCTGTAAGTGAGCTAACAAACGTGATTAGAAAGTTTTCAGGTATAAATGATGCAGATTTCAGCATTTTATGGATAACTTGACGCCCAAGGAAGCTTCACGAAAGAAGGAAGGAAAAGCTTGGACGCCAAGGACCAAAAGTGACGCATGGAATATCTGTCCCGGGCAAAAACAGCATTTCCAAAGACTTTGGGGATCAGCAGTAACTTATTAGGATTAGGATAATGATGCATTAACCTAGTAGGATTAGGATAAGTACGCAGTAGCCTAGTAGGAATAGGATATGGGTGTTATAAATACCCTATGTTGCTGAAGTTTTTATTATTATCTCTCTTCATTCATACAATTAATTCTGGAGTTCCGAAAACAATTCTCTTTCAATTAATTACTTTCTCTTCATCTATTCAATTCTTAATTTCCACAACAAGAGAACCGCTATTCTAAAAGGGAATTCACGCCTAACGCCATACCAAACCCTACTACACGTGAGATCTTTATTTTGGTATAATGATAAAGTCTATTGTGATTTCCGTTGCACTCATGAATAGCTAAACTTCTCTGTTGGGGTTATGGAAGTCTTATGAGATACTATCTATAGCTATGAGTTTGTGAATTCGTGACACGTATGCTGCTTATATCATTATTCTCTTCATCTTAATGCAAATTCTTGTGGTTGAAAACACATAGAATACGCCACTATAGCATTAACTTGTTCGAAAGAAAAGTTATATGTCTGGAAAAGAGATAATGTCAAGGTAATAGGGCACCAACCCCTGTTAAAAAGTTAGTGCCGTAACTGGATTAACCTCTTGGAGAATTTGTACCGTTAGATACGCTTTAAGCTCGAAAGAGTTAAAGTGAAATAATCCTTGATGGTCGAAAGACGCCTGGATTTACCATAGAATACAATTCTCTATAAGCACATGCATGTCTGAATTCCGCATAACTCATAGCCAATAGAGACTTATAACTCATAAGGTGGACATAACCCCAACTCTCAATTCTCATTGGTTAAACATCTTACCGAACACTCTTTCCGTTTTACTTTGCTATTTTCCATTTTTACTCTACTATTTTGTTACATTATTGCACGCTACAAAATCCCCCCTTTTACGAGACTTGCACCAAAAGTCTAATAATCTTTGCTTACTTAGTGACCGGCTATTCTCTGTGGGATCGATACCCAACCCAGTTGGGTTATATATTTGACAACGACCGCTTACACTCTTACGAGAGCTGTAGTTTGAGCATTATCAACCCCATACAAGTAATGCCTCCAAATCTTTAAGGCGAATACTACCGCTGCTAGCTTAAGATCATGAGTCAGAAAATTTTTCTCTTGAGGCTTAAGCTGTCTGGAGTTGTAGGCTATGACCTTACCTCTCTGCATGAGGACACAACCCAAACCTACTCTGGATGCATCACAGTAACACGACAAAACTATCTGAACCATTTGGTAGAGTAAGAACTGGGGCTGAGGTGAGTCGAGTCTTCAACTCCTGAAAACCCTTATTGCATGAATCTATCTACTGAATCTTAACTTTCTTCTGGGTCAATCTGGGCATGGGGGGTGCAATAGAAGAAAACCTTTCAACAAACTGACGGTAATAGACAGCTAAACCCAAGAAACTCCTGATATCTGATAGAGAGATAGGTCTAGGCCAGTTTCTCACTACTTCGGTCTTTTGAGGATCAACTCTAATACCATCACCAAAAATAATATGGCCAAGGAAAGCTTCTGATCTTAGCCAGAATTCACACTTACTAAATTTAGTGAACAACTGATGGGCTTAAAGAGTTTGCAACACTATTCTGAGATGGTCTGCACTATCGTTTTTGCTACAGAAGTAAACAAGAATGTCATCAATGAATACTATGACGAACATGTCCAGGTACTGCTTGAACACTCGGTTCATCAAGTCCATGAAGGCTGCTGGGGCATTTGTAATACCAAAGGACATGACTAGAAATTTAAAGTGACCATACCAAGTTCGAAAAGCTATTTTTGGAATATCATATTCGCTGACTCTAAGCTGATGATAGCCTTATCTGAGGTATATCTTGGAAAAGTAACTGGCACCCTGAAGTTGGTCGAACAAATCATCGATTCTAGGAAATGGATATTTATTCTTGACTGTGACCTTGTTCAACTGACGGTAGTCTATACACATTCTGAGAGAACCGTCTTTTTTACACACGAATAGAACATGTGCACCCTACGGGAAGACGCTAAGTCTGATGAATCCCTTATCTAAGAGATCCTTCAAATGTTCTTTCAATTCTTTGAGTTCAGCTAGATCCATTCTATATGGAGGAATAGATATAGGCTGAGTATCTGGGAGAAGGTCTATTTCAAAGTCAATTTCTCTTTTGGGAGGAACTCCGAAAAGATCTTCAGGAAATACATCTGAGAATTCATTTACTACTGAAACTGACTCAAGAGTAGGAGTTTCTAAGTTAGAGTCTTTGACTCGTACAAGATGGTAGACACACCCCTTGGATATCATCTTTCTGGCTCTAAGGTACTAGATCAACTGACCCCTAAGAGTTGTAGTACTACCCCTCCATTCAAGGACTGGTTCATTTGGGAACTGAAAATGAACTATTCTGTTTCTACAATCAACTGAGGCATAGCAAGAGTGGATCCAATCCATTACAAGAATGACATCAAAATCCGTTATCTTTAACTCCAAGAGATCAACTAAGGTAAATTTTTGAGATATTATAACTGGACAGTTCCTGTATACCTGTCTGGCTACAATGGAAATGCCTACTGGGGTAGACACTGAAAAGGGCTCTGCTAGAGTTTCGGGACTGACTCCGAAATTGACAGCTATATATGGAGTTACAAAAGAAAGAGAAGCTCCAGGGTCTAGTAAAGCATAATCATGTAAGTGAAAGACCTGCAATGTACCAGTAACTACGTCAGAGACTTTTCCTGATCTTGGAGGGACTGAAGAGCATATAATCTGTTTGGACACTGACCACTGGTAGCACTAGAAGCGGCACCCTACGGAGTTGGGCGGCCGAATGAAACTGACAACTGATGAGACTGGCCCTATTGGCGTGCATCCCTATATTTCTGAGCAACTACCCGACACTCCCAAATTCGATGGCCTAGCTTACCACACCCGAAGCACACATCACTACCCGCTTTACACTCACCCTAATAGTGCCTTCCATACTTTTGACATAAAGATTGGCACGAGCACTGCTAATACTGACCTGGGACTTAGAGCCTGGTGCCCTATCCCTATTGTCATTTCTGAATTTGGATACTGGGGCACTGGATAAAGAAGGTACTGGGGATAAAGACCTCTGATAAAACTGAGGACGGTTACCACCTTCTGACTTTGGCTAATTGAAATTAAAACTACCTGTCCTAGCTCTTTTGTTTCCTCTCTCCCTCTCTTGAATCTTTTGCTCCTTTATCTATTGAGCATGGACCATCAGCCTAGACAAATCTATCTCACTAATCAGCATTGTGGTCCTACACTTCTTGACCACACTATCAGACACGCCAGACACAAACTTACTCATCTTAGACCTACTGGCAGCTACCATATGAGGAGCATATCTAGATAACTGAGTGAACTTGAGAGAATACTCCCTCACACTCATGCTGCCTTGCCTCAAATTAATAAATTCTAACACTTTGGCCTCCTCAAATCTAATGGAAAGAATCTATCCAAGAAAGTCGTGGCAAACTCTTCCCATTCTATAGGCCCTACATCAACACCTCTATCAACTTTCCACTACTTAAACTAAGTATGGGCTATATCTTTCAATTGATATACAGCCAACTCGGCACTCTAACTAGGCGTCACCCCCATAGAATCCATGACTTTCTGAACCATATCTAAGAATTTTGGTGGATCCTCTTCAGACTTGGATCCCGTGAAAGAAGGAGGATTCATCCAGGTGAAATCCTGAATTCTAGTTGTAGCAGTATTGGCCACTAGGTTGGCTGAAACAGCGGTTGGTCATTCATTCTGTGCTGCTATGTAGTTTACTAGAGTAGTAAACGGAGCCCTAAATTCTGCGTGAGAGACATGCTCTCCAGATGATCTGCCTGGACGGGTTGAAGAGTTGGCTGAGTTCCTGTTCTTCTTCCGTTCTTCTTGGGAGGCATGTTCTGTAAACAGAAGGAGGAAACAGATTAGACTAAGAGTTTAACTTGAGCTCAAGCTCAATCGCACGACATGAATACTTGAAAGAAGGGAAACTTTTTCCTAAACGCCTTGTAGCCTCTCGTCCATAAGTGTGGTGCACTACACACCCATGCACAAGACTCTACTCCACGCGGCTTTCAGACTTTCTAGGACACTTTAAAACCTTAGGCTCTGATACCAAGTTTATAATGACCCGATAATAACCCCTAGTCGTTACACGGTGCTTACGGTCCCGAGAGACCACAAGTTAACCCATGAGCTGGTACCTGCTGTGAGCACTGAAATAATATTGTAGACACGTAATTTTTTACCCTCCCCGAGTTTTAACCTATATTTTCTGGCATTTAATATTTTTATTTTTGTCCAATATTTATCTTATATTTTATTATATTTTTAATAAATTTTGGTTGAAAATAAATAAAAAATAATAATAAATAAAGTTACATTTTTGATATATTTTTTTTGTATTTTTTTAAAATAATACGAAAAACTTTTCAAAAAATATTTTTTTTTAATTTAGATTTTTATAAATAAGCTAGTAATTTTATTTTCTCTCAATTATATATTTTTTTTAAGTTAGTTATATTTTTATTATATTTTTCTTAAGTATAAAAAATTGATTAGTTAATATTCTTTTATTATTATTATTATTATTTATTTTATATATAATTTATTTATTTATTAAAATAAAAGGGAGATCATTATCCTAAAAAAAAAATATTTTCAAAATTTGAATCCTAAACTACCCAACCTCCCTCCCCTATCTAATTCTTAACTGCCCCCCCCCCCCCCCCCCCAAGAATCCCCTCTATAAAAGACTCTTCAACACCAAAAAGAGAAATATACGTACATTCATTATCAGACACCTACAGATTATCAGAAACCAGAGAAGAGACTACATCAGAAAATAAAAAAGAGAGATAACAATGAAAAAATCAGAAACAGAAAAGAGAGCAAAGCAAATATTAAAAAAAAAAGTGATAAGTTGAGTTTGGGTTCCTGATCGAGTTTTCGGTGACAACATTAGAGATTTTCATTTGATTTAGTTCGTCATACAGGTTTTTATACGATCCTACACTACTTATTATCTAAGTTATATTGTGGATTAAAGCATGAATATAGATGTTTAAATAATTTCATGCATTAATGTAAAATCTCTCCTATCATTGTATGTTTCTCTTATTATATGTTACTCCAATCTGTTATGACTATCCTTATCAGGTGTCAGTGATATAGTATTTGTATTTGACTAAACAATAATACACGTGCGAAACGAATGGCATTTTACAAGAGAATGCCTCAACAGTGACAATCGTTCCCATTGACAATCTTTTTCTTTCTCTGTCATTTACATGTTGAAGTTATAAGAGGATTATCCTTTTGAATTGATCACTTTGATATGATCACCTTTTCTATTCGGCAAAAATATTATCAAAATATGATTTCATCCTTTATTATTGCTACATATTAGGACGAGTAGTGGTCATGATAATTAATATTTTGGGTTTGAATTTTATGGGTGCGTGTAGAAATACATTCTTGGAAGATTGTAATTTTTAAGTGTTATCTTTTATTGTTCTTAAAAGAAAAATATATATATTTTAAAAAAAAAAAAGTGAATATTATCTACACGCAAAATTCATTATTTGAAAAATATAAAGAAAAGAAATATGTTATCTATAAATTTTGTAACTGTCCAACAACATTTTTACATTCTCACATAATTCCTATTAAATATTGTTTTGACAGTTGGAAATATGGCATTTACATTATTCCTGTAAAAAAAAAAAAAATTAAAATATGGAAACATTTCACCTCTATTGTTTCAATTGGAAATTAGATTCCTAAACGTGTCTATTAAATTTATTTTTAAGTAAAAAAAATATATTTAAAAAATTTATTATTTTTATTTTATTTTATTTTATTTTATTTTTTGTCCATGAAAAAGTAGTAGTGGGGAAGATACATAGTTTAAATTAGTGTAAACATAAAACATTTGTTAATTTCCCACTAAAAGAAATCATCACGTGCTTAAAGATTTACTTTTTAAAAAAAAACTTATGTAACTTGCTGTCGACACAAAATGAGAAAGAAAAAGGGTAAAAATGAATAGAAAAATTATCTCAATTTTTTAAAAGAAAAATAAATATCTTTAACGTTAGGTTAATTTTAGATGCGTTTTAAATATTCGTCTCAGTTAAGAATGCGGCATACGCATCTTTCCGAGACATTTTTAAAATTCAAGGATGCAATGATGCACCTTGACATATAATTTTTTAAAATTAATTTTTCATCGAGTTATTTAATTTCAAAGGTGTAGACAAACATTTTTCGGTATAGTAAAAAATGAGCAAATAAAACCCCAACATAATTATCGAAATAGTTTAAGTCAAGATAAGTCAATAAAAGCGACCGTGCTAGAACCACGGGACTCGAAGGGTGCCTCACACCTTCCCTTCGGCCAACAAAATTCCTTACCCGGTCTTCTGTTTTCGCAGACCAAAATAGAGAGTCATTTCCTTTTGACTAGGGATTCAAAAAGGTGACTTGAAACACCATAACTCAATTCCAAGTGGAGACTCTGTAAATAAATTAATCCCTATTCAAAACTGTCACTTTAATTAAAAAACCCTTTGACTCGAACCCTTCGGGCGAAAAAGGGGTGTGACATCTCTGGCGACTCCACTGGAGATTAATAAGAATTCGAGCTTTTTATATTGACTTATACTTGCTTTAATTATTGTTGATATTGTGTTTGTTGGCCTTATGTGCTACTTGTCGCTTATTTACCGCTTTGATATTGATTGAACTGTACTATATACTGTCCTCTCTTGTGCACCCTCTCTGAGTTTCTGAAATAGGATAGAAGGAATGCAGCGTATGCATCCTACTTTTTTTTTGAGATAGCCGGAGTGTCAAGGCACCTGGTGAAGGATTATAGTCACACATGTTAGGCGGGGTTCGGATCGACAACGAAGGCGGTGTTGCCCTGCTACCGACTAAGTTGTCCCTCCCCGGCTTGAGTGTCCGCTCGGGTAAGCCAGTCTAGATACCTATCCCTATTAGGCTTAAACTTAGAAGAACTAAAAACTCAGAATTTGGTTATCCCTATTAGGTGCCGCTTTATTTGCATCATATGCATTTGATTTAGCGGGACTCGGCACAGGGGCAGGGTCTGTCTAGGACAGGTGATCTACTTTATAAAGACTAACATGTGTATCCTACGTGCTCTTTGAAATTTGTTTGGAAGGTTGTTTGTTTGTTGACCGGCTTTAAGCAAATTTAAAATGCAAGAGATTAAATTATCCTCATATTTAGTGAATCATTTTTTAAAAAGAAAAATTTTATTTTTAAAAGAAAGGAAAAATTTTAGTAACATAGTTTTACGGTCTTCATGAACTACGAGGGTCTGATTCTCACATCTTAGTGGGATACGTAGGAAGTCCTTCTCAAGATATGACCCTATCTTTTGAAAAATTATTCATAGACTTATTGGGGAATATTTTAAAAATATGATTATTTTCATAATTATTTTTCTAATTCTCAAGTCTAATTTTTATATATATCTTAATTGCTCTGAATCTTTAGGGATCATGAGGCTAAGTTTTACAAAATAAAATTTATATAAATCTTAGCAGTCGTGAACCTTTAGGGGTCTTGAGGCTTAGTTTTGTACGATATATATTTCAAGAACTACGCACACCTGATTCTCATCTTAATGAGATACGTTGGCAGTCCTCAATAAATTCGGTGATCTTTTAAAAAATGGTTGTCTTTCCTTTTAAACTAAAAAAAAAAGAAGTTGTTTTTAAAAATGAAAAAAACATACTAGTTAATAAATCAATAAATTTCTCATTATTAAAAAAAGGGTATATTTCTTCGTATCTCCAATTTTCGAGAACTACGCACACCTGATTCTCATCTTAAAGAGATACGTAGGCAACCCTTCTAAGATTCAGTGATCTTTTCAAAAAGAAGATAAAAGAGAAAGAGTTTTTGAAAAAATATTGCATTCTGACGACGTTGTTATTTCTTATACAGTTAGTTTAAGGTGGTTGGTTTGTGGTATTTTGGCTGATCCTCCACATCACACCAAATCTAAAGAAGTTTTAATTGTGTCTAACAAGGATATAGAGAGTGACCTCATGGATCAAACAAAGAGGTAGGAAAATGAGAGTTTAAAGAAAGAGAATTTGAGACTAAGGCAATAAATGATGAAAATGTATCAAGCTTGGGCCAGTGGGCATCCTCCTCTTTTGTTCCCCACTATTAAACACTGGGACATGTCTTCAAGTGTCAACCTTCTTCAAAGCTTTGAGATATTGAAATTTAAGAAACATGATGGACATGAGAATTCTGTGAAGCATTTGGGACGATACTGCAATCGATCAAGGGAAATTGAAAAAGAAAAGAAGAAGCAAAATACATTTATTGTCATGCCAGGGCCAAAGCAGAGTTTGAGAGGTCCAACCCACCAATACTGTCAGCCTCAATCCCGATCTTACATATTAGATCCATACAACCACATGCAATAAGGTTCCTTTCTCAAAAATTCAAGAAATCTCATTCCACTTCCTCAATATCCTTTGAACAATGCACAATCCTATGCTCATTCGTCTTTCTATCCACAATGGCGTTCCCCGAACCCTCGGCGTCATCCTCGATACTCATAAATTTACCAAGGAACCTCTAAGTCCAAGTTTCATCTGAGGCCAGAGTTACAATGAGGAGGAAGGCAAAGGACAATTTCACGCCAATTGGGGAGTCCTATACCAGTTTGTTCTAGACATTAAGGCAATGGGGCATGATTACTCCCATACCTGGGTATATTCCCAATCCACATTCAAAATATTTTGATCCTAATGTACGATGTACTTATCATTCTAATATGCAAGGTCACAGTGCTAAAGATTGTCATATTTTGAAAAGAGAAATGGAGAAAATGATTCAGGAAAAATTGATTGTGGTGCAAAACATTGGCACCTCAACCGTCCCACAGAGTTCTTCATCAGCACATGGTACTGCACGATATGTGGGAAATAATAAATCAAGTATGGGGACCAAGAACTTATTTTTTGAAGGGAATGTGTCTGATCGTGGTGGAAGCTCTAGTCATGCTGATATGCAAATCAGTGGCTAAGTTGTCAGGCTGATCAATTGAGAAGTCACCCCTCTCCCTACTAGGAAGAGGTCTAGTAGTTTGTTTTATTTTATTTTCTGTTACCCAAATTATTTTAGGGTTGTAGTTTAGGACATATCTTGTCTGATTTTCTTAATTTTTTTGTTCAAACCCTTCTATCTTACTGTCAACAAAATGTGTGTCCCTTTCGTTTTTATTTCTCAATATATATTGTCTTTTTTTCTCTCTTCAAAGATCTCTTTCTATGGTGATTCTGGTAATATGATAAGTATGCTGAATTTTTAACCAGATCTTAAAACCCAATCTAATGCTGAAACATTCGATCAAGAACCTAGAGTTGAAAAAAATGTAAGAAAAATAAGTAAAGTGTTGAGATTTGGGGACCTAGTTACATCCTCACTTGAATGTTTTGAGGCAATCACTTTGCGAATAAAAAGTGACTTGATCTTCAATGAGAAGATTCAACTCACGCATTTTGAATGAGATCAATCAGAGATATATAGTTTTTATTGTCAGAAGAATCAAAAGAAAGTTAGCTAAAAAAAATAAGAAAGTTATCTATTGTGAGGAAAGTACAATACAAGTAGACCTATATGGTTTACAAGTTTAAAAGAAGTGATACACGTGCATGTGCTTAGTCACGGTTAATATTGAAAAGATGTGTATGATCTTCATGTTCCATTCCTAGATTGCATGTTATGTACTTGCATTTTTAAGGATTGATATGACGAAGGCATTTCATTCTACTATCTAAATGTTGTGTCATCCTTTGTTATCCCTTTTGAGCTTTTGTTTTATTTCTTTTATATACCTCTTTTGGAATCAAAATAGAGTCTGGAAAAAAAACTTCAAAAAAAAGTGTCAAAAAAGGAATAGAGTCAGAAAAGTGTCAATAAAAAATGGAGTCAGAAAAAATATCTCTCTCTCAAAAAAAGAGAAGAAAAAGAGAGAAAAGTCAAGAAAAAGAAAAACAAGAAAGAAAGAAAATCAAGCAAAAGAACAAGATGTCTGAACTACGTTTGACCTGATTCTTGATATGACAAGATACGTAGGCTGCCCTACTCTGGGGTTCGGTCCAACCAAAAGTAAAAAATTCAATTTACCCCGTATGAAATAAAACTGGGGCAAAAATTTACTTCCTTAAGAGTCGATTCCAAAAGTTTTATGCTTCACCTAATGTCATGTATATTTTTTAGCCTCATGTCGTCCTTTCTTTTTTACCCTATCCAAAAGCCAAGTTACAACTAAAGAAAGATCTTCAGATCAATCTTTGAGAATGTAAAAGCTAAGCATGTATGGGTATATGAGGTTTCATATTGTGGGCACCATAATGTAATAGTAAGTTGTGAGTTCAATAAATATGAGAGAGTCTTATAGGTCAAAACCATTATGAGCACCATAAGGCGATAGTGAGTTGTGAGAATAATAAAAATGAGAGAGTCCTATTAGTGAAAATCCTTATGGACACCATAAGACGATGGTGAGTTGGGAAAGAAATGAAAATGATATAGGCTCTTTGGCGAAAATCCATTGAGGTGATACTAACCAAAGGAGGATTGTAATCTAGAGGGAGCATGTTCAAGAATGACTCCATTTCAAATTCAATAAGTGGTTAAAAGTTGATAGTGATTAGTTTGGGTAGATCAGGTTGTTTAATTCGAAATGCATGTCATAATTACTGAAATCATCTGCCACACCCAGATAAGTTTTCATTTTTGATGTTTTTGAAAAGAGATGCCTATGGTCTTTTTTTTCTTTTATTATTATTTTTCTTTTTGATTTTGTGTCTTTGTCGTCGAATGAAGAATCAATATCGTCATCTTCCATGTATTTTGAGTCAAATTTATGTCAAGACATGTGAGAAAGAACTTCAAAACTTACTACCAACTTCCTCAATTGAACAAACCATGACAAAGGGCTGATGCACCAAGTTAACATGCTCAAGTAAGATATTCAAGAATGCTTGTCACCCGATAGTTTTTGGACTCATAGAAGTATAAGGGGAGTATTTGAAGTTGAACCTGGAGGCATCATGCAAGAGAAATTTGATTTGAGTCAAAAGGTTTTAGTAGTCAGAATTTGGGGTCAATACTACAACAAATCAACAATACCTATCAATGATTTGCAATTGAGGTGAGCATGACAAGTGCAAGAGATCATATCAATAGCCAAATGCCACAAATCAACCACCGTATTTTTAAATTAAAAAGTTTTCTTTATATAAAACAAAAACATGTGTTACCTTCATATCAAAGGTTTCAAAACTTAAATATTAAAAACTGCAATTTCTCACTTCTGCAAATGCAAGAGGCAGTACTGTTACACATATTTAGTAATCACAATCATAGTGAAAACTCATCATCCTATACCCCTTGGAGATGCACTTCCTTGTTAGAGTAAGTCATTCTTCATGTGTTAGGTGATGCACTTCCTAACTTGAACCATCACTCATAGAAGACGCACTTTCTAGTTGAGTCATTTCATTCAACCCATAGGAGACGCACTTCCTAGTCTGAATAAGTCAGTTTTCATTTGTTAGGTGAAGCACTTCCTAACTTGAACCATCACTCCTAGAAGATTCACTTTCTAGTCGAGTCATTTCATTCAACCCCTAGGAGACGCACTTCCTAGTCTGAATAAGTCAATTTTATTTGTTAGGTGAAACACTTCCTAACTTGAACATTCACTCCTAGAAGATGCACTTTCTAGTCGAGTCATTTCATTTAACCCCTAGGAGACGCATTTCTTAGTCTGAAAGTCAATTTTCATTTGTTAGGTGAACCACTTCCTAACTTAGACATTCACTCCTAGAAGACGCATTTTCTAGTCAAGTCCTTCAATTTAACTCTTAGGAGACACACTTCCTAATTTTGGTTATCAATTTTACTCTGATAAGACGCATTTCTTTAGCAGGGCTTTGATTCACACTCTTTCTGTACTTTTCAAAAATTGTAATCTGATGATGCTCACAAAATTTTCTAGTACAAATTGGGGCAAAAATTTTGTTCGTGTTTATTGAATTTTACTTTCTGCTCAGGACACTCCTGAAGAATGGGACAGGAACCTCCTGAAGAATGAGAATTTATTTTATGCTCAGGATCCTCCTGAAGAATGGGAATTTGTTTTTGCACAGGACCCTCTTGAAGAATGGGAATTTATTTTGCACAGTACCCTCCTGAAGAATGGGAATTTACTTTGTGCTTAGGACCCTCCTGAAGAATTGGAATTTATTTTATGTCCAGGACCCTCCTGAAGAATGGGATGTTATTTTTCTGTTTGACCTTTTATTTTGAGTTCAGGAATATATTTTGAAAAATAAGAAAAAAAAAGTCCAGGAGCCCGCCTGAAGAACAGGGTGAAGAAATTATAAGTCCAGGAACCCACCTGAAGAACAGGGTGAAGAAATTGTAAGTTCAAGAGCCCGCCTGTAGAACAGGGTGAAGAAAAAAGAAGTTCAGAAGTCCGCCTAAAGAATAGGGTGAAGAAAATCAAGTCTAGGTGCCCGCCTGAAGAATAGGGTGAAGAAACAACAAGTTAGGTGCCCGCCTGAAGAACAGGGTGAAGAAAAAGAAAGTGTAGGAGCCCGCCTGAAGAACAGGGTGAAGAAAAAGAAAGTGTAGGAGCCTGCCTAAAGAACAGGGTGAAGAAAAAGAAAGTGTAGGAGCCCGCCTGAAGAACAAGGTGAAGAAATTATAAGTCCAGGAGCCCGCCTGAAGAACAGGGTGAAGAAAAAGTAAGTCCAGGATCCCGTCTGAAGAACAAGGTGAAAAATTATAATTCCAGGAGCCCGCCTGAAGAACAGGGTGAAGAAATTGTAAGTCCAGGAGCCCGCCTGAAGAACAGGGTGAAGAAATTATAAGTTCAGGAGCCCGCCTGAAGAATAGGGTGAAGAAATTGTAAGTCCAGGAGCCCATCTGAAGAACAAGGTGAAGAAATTGTAAGTCCAGGAGCCCGCTTGAAGAACGGGGTGAAGAAATTATAAGTCCAGGAGCCCGCCTGAAGAACAGGGTGAATAAATTATAAGTTCAGGAGCCTGCCTGAAGAACAGGGTGAAGAAAAAGTAAGTCCAGGAGCCCACCTGAAGAACAGGGTAAAGAAAAAGAAAGTCCAGGAGCCCGTCTGAAGAACAGGGTGAAGAAAAAGAAAGTCCAGGAGCCGGCCTGAAGAACAGGGTGAAGAAAAGAAAGTCCAGGAGCCCGCCTGAAGAATAGGGTGAAGAAAAAGAAAGTCCAGGAGCCCTCCTGAAGAATAGGGTGAAGAAGTAACAAGTCAGGAGCCCGCCTGAAGAACTGGGTGAAGAAGTAACAAGTCAGGAGCCCACCTGAAGAACTGGGTGAAGATGTAGCAAGTCAGGATCCCACTTGAAGAATAGGGTGAACATTATCAGTTGCAAGTTCAGAAGCCCGCCTGAAAAATAGGGTGAAGATTTCAAGTCCAAGCCGGAAGAAAATCTGAAGAATAAATCAATTGTCAAGTTCTCCTCTAATGCCAAAAGTCAACGAGGAGGAACATTTCATGTATCAAGTTCAACTCAGAATAATGACTTTCTCACCATTTGAGAAGTCACGAAGATTCAAGTCAAGATTTCAAAAAAAAAAAGCAGCATAGATAGGATCTCTCACTTGTATCTTCATTTTATTTTTTGTTATTCATTTCAATGTAAAAGCAGAATGTCGTAAACCGAAAACTCGACGGAACCTGACTCGATCTCTAACTCACTGCCACATCATCTTACCCCACTTGAACTACATGTGACCTGATTTCCTTAAAACCCGGGATATGTAGGCGGTCCAAAATCAGGACTCGGCCGCACAACATTTTCTATCCTACCATTTTAAATAATCGGAGGGTCAAAATTTATATCGTTGTCTACTTCTTTGTATGAAAACTCTTCGAGATTTCAAATAAAGAGGAAAAAAATGTAGACACGTAATTTTTGACCCTCCCCGAATTTTAACCTATATTTTCTGGCATTAAATATTTTTATTTTTTTCCAATATTTTTCTTAGCTTTTATTATATATTTAATAAATTTTGGTTGAAAATAAATAAAAAATAATAATAAATAAAGTTACATTTTTGATATATTTTTTTTATTTTTTTTAAATAATACGAAAAACTTTTCAAAAAATATTTTTTTTAAACTTAGATTTTTATAAATAAGCTAGTAATATTATTTTCTCTCAATTATATTTTGTTTTAAGTTAGTTATATTTTTATTATATTTTTCTTAAGTATAAAAAATTAATTAGTTAATATTCTTTTATTATTATTATTATTTATTTTATATATAATTTATTTATTTATTAAAATAAAAGGGAGATGATAATTAATATTTTGGGTTTGAATTTTATGGGTGCGTGTAGAATACATTCTTGGAAGATTGCAATTTTCAAGTGTTATCTTTTATTGTTCTCAAAAGAAAAATATATATATTTAAAAAAAGAAAAAAAAATGAATATTATCTACACGCAAAATTCATTATTTGATAAATATAAAGAATACAAATATGTTATCTATAAATTTTGTAACTGTCCAACACCATTTTTACATTCTCACATAATTCCTATTAAATATTGTTTTGGCAGTTGGAAATATGGCATTTACATTATTCCTGTAAAAAAAATGATTTTTGAAATATGGGAACATTTCACTTATATTGTTTCAGTTGGAAATTAGATTCCTAAACGTGTCTATTAAATTTATTTTTAAGTAAAAAAAACATATTTAAACAATTTATTATTTTTATTTTATTTTATTTTTCGTCCATGAAAAAGGAGTAGTGGGGAAGATACATAGTTTAAATTAGTGTAAACATAAAACATCTGTTAATTTCCCACTAAAAGAAATCATCACGTTCTTAAAGATTTACTTTTAAAAAAAAAAGATTTATGTAACTTGCTGTCGAACCAAAATGAGAAAGAAAAAGGGTAAAAAAAAAAAAAATTACCAACAACAGTGGTGGCGCAGCGGAAAGGGGTTGCTCCAACCTACCCAGAGGTCGAGGGTTCGACCTTGGGTATGGACAAACACGGTCCTAAAAAGAGGGTACCGGACACCAGGTGGTTTAAACCAAAAAAGAAAAAGGGTAAAAATGAATAAAAAAATTGTCTCAATTTTTTAAAAGACAAATATCTTTAACGTTAGGTTAATTTTAGATGTGTTTTAAAATATTCGTCTCAATTAAGAATGTGGCATACGCATCTTTCCGAGACATTTTTAAAATTCAAGGATGCAATGATCCACCTTGACAAATAGTTTTTTAAAATTAATTTTTCATCGAGTTATTTAATTTCAAAGGTGTAGACAAACATTTTTCGGTATAATAAAAAATGAGCAAACAAAGCCCCAACATAATTATCGAAATAGTTTAAGTAAAGATAAGTCAATAAAAGCGACCGTGCTAGAACCACGGGACTCGAAGGGTGCCTCACACCTTCCCTTCGGCCAACAGAATTCCTTATCCGGTCTTCTGTTTTCGCAGACCAAAATAGAGAGTCATTTTCTTTTGACTAGGGATTCAAAAAGGTGACTTGGAACACCATAACTCAATTTCAAGTGACGACTCTGTAAATAAATTAATCCCTATTCAAAACTGTCACTTTAATTGAAAAAATCCTTTGACTCGAACCCTTCGGACGAAAAAGGGGTGTGACAAATATAATCATCAATGCAAAAAAATAACTGAAATGTCATAAGGTTTTAATAATGAAATAACTACTTAGTTATGAATCTGCTAAAAATACTGAAATCTGAATAGTTTGAATAGCTAACTGTAGTGTTTGAAAAGCCTCTAAACTGGATACTGCGAGTTGATGGGACAGGCCCCACTAACTATACTAACTACTGAGCTAAAGACATGAAGTAATATAATCTGTCCTCGGATGATGAGGAATCACCACTGCTACTGTACTGCTGATAAATCTGAGAATCTAGGTGCGATTCGGGAACTGAGCGTCAGCACCTATGATATGAGACATCATAGCGCAAAAGAAAAGGTATGCGATCAGTACTTTGAATGTACTAGTATGCTAAATGAGGTAGGCTAATATTCATTGTCTCATGAATAGGAATGATAATAATTAACTGGACATACATGTAAATCATGGAGTACTGAATAAAGTGCATGGAATCTGTAGCTACTGAAAATGCAGGGAAATTTATAAATATTGTGGATGCATGACCAAGCATATAACATGAACTGAGTAAAATCCATAAACTGATATACTGAGATAACTTAAATATGTATGCTTTGGTTAAACAACACTAAGACAGAATAACTGAGCTGGGACTATAACTGAGACTATATCTGAGACTGTGGGAGGTATCATCTAATCGACATTTCCTAACTTGAGCTAATCGGGGTCCAACCTGTAACTCCAGTTGGAAGGGTATTAATACCATGCCACGGGTACTAATAATGGTTGTGTGGATCCACTAAACTGATATAATGTCCAAAGGACTAAGGGTGTCAAGCCTGAACTGACGGGTGACCCCTGCGAGATGGTCAAGCCTAATCTGAAGGGTGTCTACTCATATCCTACGCTGGCTAATTAGTTCTGGAGTATAGGGACTACTACTAACGACTCTGCCTATCTGACGGGAAAGACGCCATCCCTACACTCGACCGGTGCTAAATCCTACTACCAACTGAAAGACACTGAGATACTAGACTATTCAGAGTTCAATGACTGATATCTGACTAATTTGATAATGCTCATAATATAATCTGAAGACTATTCTGTAATGTACTAAGATTAGACTAAATAAACAATAATGGTTTTTGGTATTCAATACCCCCAGGACTCAAAACAACAACATTGAAAAGACACTAAAGCTCTTATTAAATGAATCACTTTTGTAGGCATTTTATCAAACACTTGTACTTCATAGTTTAGTCAATTCATGGGAATAGTATAAAACTTGAAGTAATACCATGACCTCAACATTTATAACACTAAATCATGATCTAATTCGAAGAATGACAGTATTAAAACATGAGGGATTTGATAACAACAATAATTCCATTAAAGTAAGGTATAAAATCAATATTCATGGAAGTTCATGGAGATTCATAATTTTAAATCACAATTTAATATCATAAATCTTGAAAAGATGATAGATTTGTAATTAAAATGGATACTTGAACTCCATGGATGAAAGGAATCCATGGATGAACATCTAACATACCTGGGATGATGAATTTGGAAGGATTGATGGAGAGTTTTTGAGATTTGACCTTGATTCTTGAGAGCTAGGGTTTCTTGTTCTTGAAAGAGAGAATTTTTAATTTAAGAGAAAGTGAATATTGATGAGGATTTAGATCAATTAGGGGTTAAATTTCGTGTTTAGGGAAAGTTTAGGACTTAGAAAAAAAAACACAAACACCCCTAAACGAATTTAAAAACACAAGCTGGAAACTGAAATCTCAATTTTTGGCCTTGGCGTGACGCACTACTATCGCGCCAAGCCACTGAAAAAGAGACAACTGGGACCTGGACAAATACCGTGACGCGCCACCATTGCGGTAAGCTTGTGGATGCCATTTTGGCCATCTCCGTTGTTTTGCGGAAATTTTGACTTTTAGAAGAGAGTCGCTACTTAATTTTGAAAAGGAATTAAGAAACCTTTATAAAGTCACTTTAAATGATCCAAAATAGACAAATCGTTCAAGTTTTGAAGATTCTGAGTAAGCGGTTCCTATTAACGTTTTAGGAAGGTGTTAGGCACCTAAAATGTCCGCTAACTTGCGGTTATCCGGACTATTTGAAAACATCTTTTGATTAACTTCTAAAAAGATTGATTTGTTGAAAAGTGATCGATTTTTAGCAAATACTTATGTAAAATAAATTTAGGCGACTTAGTAGGGATTTTAACTAAGTCTAAACAAAACAACTAAGAAAATAAACACATTAAAAGGAGAAAGGGAGGAGAAAGTAAAAGACTTAGGCCATTGGACCCAAATCACCTTGTCCTAAACTAATTTAGGCTTTCGATCCATTTCACCTGTCCTAGTTTAGTTTTCGAGCCTTTGGCTTAAGTCTTGCTCCACTTGTATTACATTTACAACTTTGGCTTTGAAGCCCAAATAAATAAATAAATAGACAAATAAATAAAGGAACAAGTAAACACAACAAACGCAAAACTTGACGATCTTCCAACAATGGGTTTCGCCCGATCCTCTTATTTTGTCTTCTTATATCCATACGGCATATGATCAACTCAGGATTCAATTTTTTAGGCTGGCTCGAGGCGATGATGGGCCTCAATGGCCCATGAAACAAATGCAAGAAGAAATTGAGTCCGTTTTGGACTCAAAATCGCAGATACATGTAAAGAAAATGATAAGGATTAGAACCTAATGATATATAAAGAATAAAATAGATATGCAATCAATAAATTCCAAGGTAAGACCAATGTCACGTACATAAAGTGAGGATTATCAAATAATGGACAACACTAGTTACATGGCTAATAATCATATATGATCAAACCAATTCAATAATTTGCCTCTAACCAATGCTATCCACTGAGTCAGCTACCAATTTTGTACGTCATATTAAAAGTTACTCAAAATATGTAAATCTACGCATTTGGGCTTATTAAAATGATTAAAGAGGATAATGAAGAAACCCTTGTACAGACGCAAGCAAACAAGGAGAATAACGACACTCGAAACCCAAAAGGACACACACACACATATAACTTTCTTTCGTATTTTTGAATAACCCATGAATCCAGTTTTTAAGCACGAACTCAAAGAAACATAAGGCATAGATGTAATTCACTTATAAAGATAGCAATCCCAGATATTCCGAAGCTTCAAAAATACAGATTGGGTGACACATAAGTGACAAAACATAACAGTCCAAGATTCCATTTTTTAGTTGATATCCCGCATAAAAGTGTTAAGGCACCATTTTAATATCCCCTTTTTATAATGCATATTTGGAAATTGAAAGACATAAGTCGCACAGGTTTGTGTTTTTTAAAGCCAACACATTAAGCTTAATTCTATTAACTACTTACGTCTCGAGTAGAACCCATAAAGGAAAACATCGACCTCATAAAAGAAAAATAAAATCATATTCCAGGTTATACACATAATAACGTGATATTCACATCCAAGATCAAAACACCAATGAAACATTAGATCAACAAATAACGAGAGAGCTAGAAGTACCACTCGATCGTGATAAAAGGCCCCATCTTTCGAATTCAAAACTATCACACAATATTTGAAAACGCATAACCAAAATAACTCAGGTCTCGTATAAACAGAACAAACCAAAATCATTAATTTTTTTTTATTTTGGACACAGAACGAATCCCAAGCAGTGCAAAGCAAAATTTTTAACATAAGTAATAAACAGGTTTTGAACTCAATAGAAACATCTTCACAAAGTCTGTAATCTAGCAGTACTAACAGTATAAAGAAAACGTAACTTAAACACAGAAAGAACCCTTTCCAAAACGACAATAGCTTATAGATAACATAAAATACTCATCGCAATAAGAACATGGTAACAATCAAACCTACGGCCTCTGAGGCCTCTACAACGAACAAACTCAGCATCACTACAATTATAATCATACGACAGCCTCTACAACCAAACATCCGAACTGAATTCATTTTTCATCGTTCAAACAGACTACACAGACTCCACAACAGACCTCACTTTCACCATTCAAACAAACAATCATTGCTACAAAGAAAAAGGATGAAGAAGAAATATGCCAATAAAATTAAACAAGGAAAGGGGTATTTACATCTCTCGAAGCAGCAAGACGGGACTCGAACTTTGACAGAATCTCAATTACCACCGGAGGAATTTTTCGTGACTTCTAAAGCTCCGAACAGCCGTCGACTCTTCTTAAACAGCAGAATTTATACTACGAAATCAATTTTTTCTTTTCTTCGAAAGTTTCGAACCTTTCGGATTTTTCCCCACTCCCTTGTTTGAGACTGCTTTTCTAGTTTTTGTTTCCCCTTCTAAAAGAAATTTTTTCTCCTCTCTTTTCTGACCCCCAAAGGTAATTTTTTTCAACCTAGCTTTTTAAAAAAAAATTCTCCCTGAAATTACTCCACGTTGAGCTATATATAGAAAGGCCTCTAGGGGTAATTAGGGATTTCAAAAAATAGGAAATTTAAAATTCGAAATTCCAATCTCCCCCCCCCCCCCCGCTTCAGTTTTCATCCCCAAATTTTGTACCAATTTTTGAATATATCTCCCCCAAATTCGGAATAGGCAACCAATAGGAATGAGGAGATAAAAAATTCTCCCACGAACCAATGAGAGTTGGCAAAATTCGTATGAATTCGTACAAATTATCCCGAGATTCACAAAATTTAAATGTTGGGTGAGCCAACTCATCAATTTTCGGAAGCTTTTTGACCTTTTTCCATAACCAACGTATGCCACCTAAGCGCGTTAAGGTTGGATTGGAACGTTGAGGCGGTTGTCGGTGTTCGCGGGTATGGGTCAGATTGAATTCGGGTTTTCGCTGTTGTTGAGATGGGTCGTTGGTAGTGTTGATGTTGGATTTGAGTTATACGCGTGCCTTGTACGCTGGTGGGTATTGTCGTTTGTTCAATATTGAATCTGTTGTTTGTCAATTGAATGTTGTAGTTGAATGAAAGAGGAAATCTGATCTGGGTCGGGTCTTGGTGTTCTTGGAGTGGGCTGGTGTTGTTGTAGCAACTGATTGGGCCGGTTTTTTATGGCTTAGGATTTAGTCAATTTAACTAAAATTTGGGCCAAATTGAATATCATTGGCCAATTATATCATAATTGTGGCCAATTTTATTTTAATTGTGGCCAACATTAATATATTGACTAAATTGAATAGCAATTTGAGACAAATTAAAATCCGATTTAATTTCGAGCTTCTTGATTTAATAAAATTAAACAAATATTTTTTCAAATAAATTATTTTTGAGAATCAATTATATTTAAATCAAGACTTTAATCATTTGAATTTGTTTTCCAAATAAGCTTTGATTAAAATCTGATATTCCATAGAACAGACATTTAAGTAATCAAATTATATAATCTCGTATAATTAAATACAATAATATAAAATCGCTACTTAAAAATGATAAAATTGCGTACAAAAAATATTTTGAAAAGTTTTTATTCAGATGAAATAAATATTTCAATGTTATTAAAACCCGAAGAAACTCAGGATTAAATTTAGTCGTGGAGGGCAAAACTTAGGTGTCAACATCCGCGACGGGCCATGATCGCGGAGGCCCACTGGAAATTGACAAACGAAAAATTGGTCTGCTCCGCGACGCGCCATTATCGCGGAGTCACACTGAAAATCGACAAATATCAAATTGACCTATGGCGCGATGCGCCAGGATCGCGAACCCTTATTGGATATTTCTAAATGGGAGATTGGCCTGATTTGCAATGCGCTAAAGGTTAAAATGATGGGGTTTTACGATTGAAACTTAAAATCGCCATAACTTTTTACCCAGTTATCGGATTTGGGCAAATTTTATATCGTTGGAAAGCTAATTGAATTTTCTACGTAATGGCAGGCTCTAAACTAAAAAAAATGAGTGTTTCAAAAATTTCATATACGAATACTCATGCACTGGGATTTAGATTATGCTAGGGAAATACGGGGTGTTGCAAATATCCACCAAGTATCACCCAAGAAAGATCAATCATGCCATTAATAATTCACTTATTCTCTCATGCAGGATCATTCTTAGTTATTTTATGAGTGTAACTAAGTCATTTGATTTTGCATTGCCACTATCATGGAAATTACTATCCTCTAAAAGTGTCATATATCAGTCAACTCTGTGGAACATGTAAATGTATAATTCAGCCACAAGGTCAAGTCAATAATAATTGATCTTCTCAAGATTTTTCCTACTTCATAAATCCACAGCTACAGCTTATGTCCTGACAATCATTAACTCAATATTTTTCAATGACTAACACTTCATGGTCACATCAAACCACTCTTATATCACTAACACCAATTTAAGATATACAGAGTCATTCTTATTTCTACCTAACAATATTATTATTACGGGCTTCACTTAACTGTTAATCACCTCAAGAGTGGTCCCCACACCACTAGCACATAAGCAAGGCCAAATAAAATAAATTGATTACAGGTCATTAACAGTCTCATCACCAATATCACATTCCAGACAAGTTATCGATTAAAGTCTGTAGGTATCAACAACCTCTACTAGTTTTTGTCACTTTTATTTAAAATTCATTCTTTTGCCAAGCATTAAGAATTCATTCTCATAAGGAACTCAAAAAAAATGTCACTTAACTAGTCCTCACAAGGAACCCATAATAATTTTAATAATAGAACTGCACAAAAAATTTAAATACAGTCTCAATGACCGAACCACACAAGGATCCCCAAATAATTAAACTACACAAGGATCCATCCACAACATCATTAACAAGAACCTCTCATTAGTGAAAACACATCACCTCAGTCTTTTATTCATGTCACTTTTTCACCATCTTTTCTTGACATCATGTTCTCATTCATTCTGTCAATTCTCATACCATCAATTTTATCAGTACAATAGAACAAAAATAAGTAAGCACCATAGAATTGCTAGTTTCACAATAACAAGAAATCAAATAATCCCATCACAATTATCAACAAAAATAACTTCATCAATTTTCATCACTTAAATTCAAACAAAAATAATTAACAACAAAGACAAAAATCTAGAAACACAAGTTTAGCCAAATATCAAACACAAGCAATCAATAAGTTCACAACTTTCACAAGTCTTTATCTATTAACAATAACTTTTAGACCTTATTAACAGATACCATTTGAAATCTCTTAGATTTTTATTCAAAATAATAAGATACCAATTGGAATCAACTACATTCCAATTGAGATCTGTTAAGATACCAATTAGAATTGTCTAGACACCAATTGGATTCAATCCAATAGTCTAAGATTAGGACGGCAAGATGGAGAGAAAGAAAGGAAAATGACTTTTATATACCTCATAGCCTTTCGAAGATTGAGTGTGGGGCCCTACACACCAATCTACAGAACTCTACTTGACATTGCTCTTGTACTTGTGGGACCGGTGAACCTAACGCTTTGATACCAACTGTCACGATCAAGACTAACGGACCGTGCGGGCACCTACGCTATTCTAAGTAGCTAGGAGAAGTATTATTACCCAACTAAAAATATGCGAAAGACTTTTGTTTTTAAGGAAATATAAAGTAAATTAAATACTAATAAATAAACTTTTTCAAAAACTTCTTACAAATGTCCTTCACTATCCCAAAACTTGGCCAGACATGTACAAGAGCTACCTATTACAACATAGACTGACAATGAAATAAATAATACAAGGACTCTAACATCTGCCAAGAAGAAAGTGTAGAAGTTAGTGTTGAATATCGTCATCCATCTAGTAACTGCAAACTAACCTGCATTCAGTCTACACCCCAATAAGAAATGTAGAAGAGGAGGTCAGTACAACCACACGTACTGGTAGGCATCATCGGCCGACCGTGTTAGTTCATATAATCATAAAGTAGAATTAAGAAAAATAAATCATGACATCTTGAATGGAATATAATTCAACCAGGGTTGTAATAATATTATTACTTTACCTATATAAGTTAGATAATCCAACTACTTTTCTAACTCCATCAATATATTCGCTACTAACATACTCTAGCCTCATCAATTCACACCATCAACCACAATCCAACCTAATACATCATTATTCCTCTTTATTCACCTTATCTTTTTCATTACACATATTCACAGAAAAAAACCCGTAATCATAGACAACCCACACTAAACTCTCGGGCTAACAACCAAATGCTCTATTATAATATTAAAGAATGATAACTAGTCATTCGGGTAAGCTACAATTAAAACACGTATAAATGAAGCAAGTCAACTAATATATAAGTAAGTACAAAGTTTCACTTTTTCAAATACATATGACATAATCAAATACCCAATGAATCAATAATACAACAATAACAGATCAAATAGTGCTCACAAACAAGCCACATAACCATCAAGAGTATCAACCATATAGTAAACATCCACAGACTCAACACAAATATGTACACATGCTATGGAAATTATTTTTGCCCAAATAGTCATAACCTGCAGGGAACAATCTATGTTCATGTACCATATCGGCGTGGTACCCGATCCACCATTTATATATCCGTACTAGCGTGGTAATAGATCCAACATATACATATCCGTTCCGGCGTTGTACCCGATCCAACATATACATATTCGTACCGGTGTGGTATTCGATCCAACATATACACATCCGTACCGGCGTGGTACCCGATCCAACATATATACATCCATACCGGTGTGGTACCCGATCCAACATATACATATCCGTACCGACGTGGTACTCGATCCAACATATACACATCCGTATCGGTGTGGTACCCAATCTAATATATACATATCCGTACCGGCGTGGTACCCAATCCAATATATAAACATCTATACCGGCATGGTACCCGATCCAACATATACATATTCATACCGACGTGGTACCCGATCCACCATATATATATCCATACCCGCGTGGTACCCGATCCACCATAAACAAGTAATATCAATATCAAATTTACACTACCTCACAGCATACAATACAATGTACCAAATTTACAAGTACACTTAAAGTCATAAGACAATTCCAACAAGTAAATTTTCAATAATCATTTATACATGTCTCAACAATCTAAACATCATAAATTTCAAGCATGTCCGAATACCAATCAACAATTCATTCATAGCATTACTTTAAGGAGTTATCATTATCAAACAAGTCACTCATAGGCACAATTCAATAAACCATCATTATCACCAATTTAGCCTCTCATGGGCATCCAATAGATAAAGTGCTTTTATCAATACCAAAATAAGAATATCATAAAATAAATCACAATTTAACACTTAAGCATGCAAGTCACTATTGGAGTATTACTTACTCATTAATTATTAAAATGTCACTACCTTTTTTCATATAATACAATCATCACACTAATTCAAGTCATTTATCCTTTAGATATTACTATGCTCATTAGTACTTAATCCTAGCATGGTTCTCCTCACCATATTATTGTCCAACACATACAACTTAATTTCATTATAATTCAACTAGGTTCATCACCAGAACAACTAAGAACTATCATGTCCACATCCTTCATTTACAACAATCTCATTGCAGCACATAGCACATAGTATCACAAATATCACATAATTAATCAATAATTTAGTTTTTGATATTAAAGTTAAATTCTCGTGTCTTTATCCACCCAACTCCATGTCCGCAGGCCTAGACGTGCTTTCTCCCATCAATTATAAATTATGAAAATATAAAATAACATAATCTTCTACTCATTAAACCTAGCCTACCTGGACGCCAAGCTTTTGGAAGAAACAAGCTGCAACAAAGATGCTCTTTTCTTTCCTTCATGCCTTGGAATAATCAATCATCTAAAAATCAAGCAATTACAAGAGTAATTAAATAATTACTCTTCAAACAAATATCTTGGAGATTCAAACCCACTAATTCTACCCTTAACTCAAGGTCTATATCATCCCTCAAGTTCAATTAATCATTAATTAGATTTTTCAAGCTTAATCCATCTCCATTAATGGAGTTTTTATGCTAAAGATCTCATCTTTACGGAATTCAAGGTTCTTAACCATCAAAATTCATAATCTAGTTTATGAAATTCATGTTAGGAATATTTAATTTATAGTTTAGAATCATCTATAAGACATATTAAAAACACCCATGAGTATTCCAAAAGAATTCCACTATTAAAGATCTTTTTAAGGATTCTAAGATGTTAAAGAATTAAAAGACGAAGAAAATAATGGAAAAACTTACATTAACGAAGGAATTTCACCTTAAGTTTTGGGAAATCACCTCTCTAGGGTTGGGAAATGAAATTTGGGGTTTTTAGACCTAAAATACGGCTGAAGTTGATTTAAATACCATCAGAATTTTCGCTACAGCGAAATCCCGTTTCAGCCCGGATAGTGCTCACTAAAACAGTCATAACCTTTTAGTCTGAATTCGGATTGAGGAACAGTTTATTGAGTTGGAAAGAGGACTCAGAGATCTTTGATTTGGTAGGTAGTGGGACCCATAAATCTCTATAATATAGGAGATATGGTCGTTTAAAGTTATCCCTAATAGAAACTCATATCGAAACTGTATCGGAAAGAAAGTTATAAACTTAACTATGTGTTAGGGATATTGTACGACCTTAATTCATCCTAAAAGAATTTTAAAACTAAGGTATTGATATTATAACTCATGAAAAATTAAATTCTTCGAGCTTGAGTCTATCTAGACACATACGAAGGCTAAAATCTTCGTCAAAAAATTCGAGGTGACATAACAAATAAAATATTTGCTATTTTGGACCCAAGTTAATATTGAGGAATGAATTTTCATGAATTTTTTATGGATAATTTAATAACAACGACATGGATCATTACATGATTTAAGAAAAAACATAAAAACATTAAACTAGTGTTGGCCCATTCAAATGGCCTTCCTGTTATGCTTCTCTTCTTTTGTGCCTCGTTAAATATTGACATCTTATTTACAACTAGTAAAATTATTCGTGTTTCGTGCAATTATTTAAAAATATGATTGAACCTATTTTAAAACTATATTATAATTTATTTATCATTTGAGAAGTTAAGTAAATTCTTTTAGAGTTTTACAATTATAGTTTTAAAAGCATTTGTTAAGCAAGTTGTTAAGAATTAAATTCACCTTATTTTGTGCATGTTAATTGAATATATGAATATATTTGACAAAAAGAATAACAACCAAATCTGCAATGACAAAATAAGATATATTGCTTTACCTTTATAAAAAATAATTTTTAATCACCTTTTTTCAGATCAAATATATATATATATTTTTTTTTAAAAAAGTTATTTAAGCTCTATTGTTGCAGTAGCATGAAAATCCGTTACTAAGAAAATTCATTTAATTATTCAAATTTTAACCAAGTAATTTACAGATTTAAGTCGGAAAAGAAGAAATATACCGTCCATACACTTTGTTGTTTGATCTCAGTTTAAGAGGGTTCGCCTCTGTTTTTGTGTTATAAGTAAAGGGCATGCCCTTCATGATATCGTTTACTTTGTCCCTTCGACGACATCCGATAAAATTGGAATGCTATGGAGAAGATCAGAATGGCCCTCCCCAAGAATAACACGCACAAATCGAAAAATGGTTCGAAGTTTTATCTTACCCAAAAAATCACTTTGAATATTTAAAAGAAAAAAATATCAGAATAGGAGGAAAGGTTAAAAATAGGATACTGTATCTACTTGCAGGTTAGCTAAAAAAAGTTAATTTTATTACTCTTTGAAGAGATGGATACAACACCTACATGTAACTGGATGATTTATCTAAAATGGGCAGTGTTGAGTAACTTCTCTACCACAGACATTTCCTCTCAGCAAAAGAAAAAAGCCAAAGCTTTAAGACATTGCATTTATGTTCACAGTAAGATACTACAAATGAAAACTCTAAACAAATTTCGGGAATTGATTATGAAAGTTTTATGTAGAGTTGCAAAAGAAGTTGATCAAACTTGATCACAATGGAGAGAATATTGTTTCCAACATAATTTAATTCATGAAAAATAAATTTCAACCATAAATAAAAATATGAAGAAACAACAGTTTTATTGATAAACGATGGGGGTACAAATTTGTTCCTTCCTTGATTCTTTTCTCTTGATTTTCTCCGTAATTCGAGGGCCGTCAGTAGCATATTTCTCGAATGTATGAAGATTTGGATATAAATTTCTCCGTAATTCGAGGGCCGTTAGTGGCGTATTTCTCGAACGTAGGAACATTTGAATTTGATCTCTATGAAAGGAGGGTTTGTCTTCTTGATGTATTTGATTATCAAGAAGAGAGAGTTTTGATCTTTATGAATATTCCATAAATTTATTGGGACTTTTCAGATCTTTGATCTATTTGTGAATATCCCGTGAATTTGTGGGATACTGGCGATGCCTCTTTAAAGGGATATTTGCCCCCTTTATATAGGCATAATTTAGGGTTTAGGTTGAGTAACTATCAAGCTAGATTTAGGATAAATTAGCCCCCAAGAACTCTAAGCAAAATTAAACTCTTTTTGTAGAGTCTACAAAATTTCAATGTTTACAAATGACCCCTGCTTCAAGGCTTGTCGGAGTGTAGACTTGATGAAACTCAAAGACGAGTCTTGAAGTACCGTTTTCATCTTTACGATCTTGCGGCTACAGATTTGCATATTTGATTTATGAGAGAAGAGATGAAGGGCAGATTTGGTCCCACTAGGTGTGCCAATTTGTTTCCAACATAATTTAATTCATGAAAAATAAACTTCAACCACAAAAAAAATATGAAGAAACAACAGTTTTATTGACAAATGATGGAGGTACAAATCTATTCCTCCCTTGATTCTTCTCTCTTGATTTTCTCCGTAATTCGAGGACCGTCAGTAGCATATTTCTCGAATGTATGAAGATTTGGATATGAATTTCTCCGTAATTTGAGGACCGTTAGTGGCGTATTTCTCGAACGTAGGAACATTTGAATTTGATCTCTATGAAAGGAGGGTTTGTCTTCTTGATGTATTTTATTATCAAGAAGAGAGAGTTTTGATCTTTAATTTATGAATATCCCATAAATTTATTAGGACTTTTCAGATCTTTGATCTATTTGTGAATATCCCGTGAATTTGTGGGATACTGACGATGCCTCTTTAAAAGGATATTTCCCCCCTTTATATAGGCATAATTTAGGGTTTAGGTTGAGTAACTATCAAGCTAGATTTAGGATAAATTAGCCCCCAAGAACTCTAAGCAAAATTGAACTCTTTTTGTAGAGTCCACAAAATTTCAATGTTTATAAATGACCCCTGCTTCAAGGCTTGTCGGAGTGTAGACTTGATGAAACTCAAAGACGAGTCTTGAAGTACCGCTTCCATCTTTACGATCCTGCGGCTACAGATTTGTATATTTGATTTATGAGAGAAGAGATGAAGGGCAAATTTGGTCCCACTGGGCGTGCCAATTTGTTTCCAACATAATTTAATTCATGAAAAATAAATTTCAACCACAAATAAAAATATGAAGAAACAACAGTTTTATTGATAAACGATGGGGTTACAAATTCGTTCCTCCCTTGATTCTTCTCTCTTGATTTTCTTCGTAATACGAGGGCCGTCAGTAGCATATTTCTCGAATGTATGAAAATTTGGATATGAATTTCTCCGTAATTCGAGGGCCGTTAGTGGTGTATTTCTCGAACATTTGAATTTGATCTCCATGAAAGGAGGTTTTGTCTTCTTGATGTATTTGATTATCAAGAAGAAAGAGTTTTGATCTTTATGTCCCATAAATTTATTGGGACTTTTCAGATCTTTGATCTATTTGTGAATATCCCGTGAATTTGTGGGATACTGGCGATGCCTCTGTAAAGGGATATTTGCCCCCTTTATATAAGCATAATTTAGGGTTTAGGTTGAGTAGCTATCAAGCTAGATTTAGGATAAATTAGCCCCCAAGAACTCTAAGCAAAATTGAACTCTTTTTGTAGAGTCCACAAAATTTCAATGTTTACAAATAGAGTTAATACATAAAAATGACCCTAAACTTGACACTAAATTATAACTTTGACCTTAAACTTTGATAGTGCACAAATAGGACATTTAACTATTCAAAACCTGAACAAATATGACCTCCGATTTTGCAACTTCATTCGTGAGTCTCACTCGCGCCTACGTGGAAAGGTAATCCAATCACACGGTGCCACGTCGTTAAAAGGCCTGACTTGGAGAAAAGTCATATTTGTGCAGTTTTGAATAGTTAAAGGTCATATTTGTGCAATTTTGAATAGTTAAAGGTCATATTTGTCCGCTGTCAAAGTTTTGTTTTTTGTGTTAAAACGACGTCGTTTTTATTATTGTTGTTGTTGTTGTTGTTTTATTTCTATAGTAGCAACACCTAACTTTTCTTTAATTTTAAAAAATTATTATTATTATTATTATTATTTATTTCTATAGCAGCAGCACCTAGCTTTTTTTAATTAAAAAAAAACAGCCACTAGCAGGGATCGAACCCGCACAGTAGGCTAAAGGAAGCACCCAAGAAGAGCAAATAACACTACTGGGCTATCTAAGTGTCTTGTTTCATGTGGTTCAACATTAATATACGTACATAAATATACATTTTCTATCTTATATATATACAACGTAATTTTTTTACCGAGGGGGTTCAGGTGAACCCCATGGCAACCACGTAGGTCCGCCCCTCGTTAATTTAATAACGTTAATTTAATAACATTTTAATTATGTTAATTTAATATACTACAACTATTATCCTTAATAACATTAATTTAATAACGTTTTATTAAAACTATTTTTTTTATTATTAGTATAGTTTCATCTTTAATTTAATATTTAAATAAATAATATTTAGATAGATTATATAACTTAAATTCGTCCTCTGTTTTATAATATATATACATACCCGCATGATTTTTTCGTATGAAGCTGACCCGCCTAATTAATAAATCTTCAATATTGCTTTTTTTTTGCAATGACAAAAGAAATTAGATGTCATTTCCATCTTTGAGCCGAAAATAATGAAAAAATAATAGTGAAGAGTCATTTAAAGGTCATATTTGTGTAGTTTTGAATAGTTAAAGGTCATATTTGTGAAGTTTTGAATAGTTAAATGTCATATTTGTGCACTGTCAAAGTTTAAGGTCATATTTATGTATTATGCCCTTAGATTTTAAGCTGGACGCGCCCAGTTTTGCATGTTGAACACGCGTTTCGCCACGTAGGATTGGAGGTCATATTTGTACAATTTTGAATAGTTAAAGATCATATTTGTGCACTGTCAAAGTTTAAGATCAAAGTTATAATTTCGTGTGAAGTTTAGAGTCATTTTTATGTATTAACTCATACAAATACATGGACAATTGTTTATGTCGTTCGATAAATTCTTTCATTATGGTCTCATGATTGGGAATAGGATAACTTCCTGAGAAGATAGAGAAAGACGTAGAGTAAGAAATGATATTTGTTTACATTTTAAAATAGTGTCAAAATAAGTTAAGTGCTCGTACGCTAAAACTACATCTTCGTTTAGACAATACATCCCACACGATCTTCCCTTCCTCATCCTAGAACATATAACCTTTTAGTAGAAACAACACGATAAGCCAAGCCAGCAGAATTAAATATACAACTAGAAAGTATCAATTTACATTAAAGATAAAATAAAATTGATGACCTTTCTCTGTTACCTCGTCTATACATGCTTTCTGTAAGTTTTAAGAAAAATTTACAAGTACAACAACTCTTCAGCTCGATTCAACTTCCAATCAATTGTCAACCTATGTTTATCTCACCAACATTTTCTTCATTCTTGCTCTCAGTTTCTTCGACTTTTAATCTCTACCAAATTGGAACAATGTCGGGATCTTATTAGCCTGTAAATAACTGGTATAGTTTCTCGATTGATTAAAGAATTCAATTTCTAATACCAGAAAGGGGATTAATATATTCAATTTGCGCGCAAATGAGTCAAAATCATTCAACCAAAGAATGAAGAAGTCATGAAACAAACCTTTGCTGCCGAAGAGTTTTCATTTGACAAGCGTGCAAACATTGTTGTATAGAGCTTTGCCTCTCTTTTGTTGCTCTCTTCTTGGAGCTGTTTTAGTGTCTTCTGACTACACATGAATGACCTATTTGGTGGTCTGTGAAAGGGTAAATAGTATATATATAGTTGAAGTAATCATTATGTGCCCATGGTTGTACTTGCTAAAAGGTTAGGATTGGGAGTATTATTCGATCTTTTAGTCAGTTGATACAGTAACTTCTCCACCACATACATTTCCTCTCAGCAAAAAAAAAGAAGCTAAAGCTTTAATACATTGCATTTATGTTCACATTAAGATACTACAAATTAAAAACTCTAAACAAATTTCGGGAATTGATTATGAAAGTTTTATGTAGAGTTGCAAAAGAAGTTGATCAAACATGATCACAATGGAAAGAATACATGGACAATTGCTTACGTCATTCGATAAAGTCTTTCATTAGGATAACTTTCTGAGAAGATAGAGAAAGACGTAGAGTAAGAATTGATATTTGTTTACATTTCAAAATCGTGTCAAAATAAGTTAAGTGCTTGTATGCTAAAACTTCATCTTCGTTTAGATAATACATCCACACGATCTTCCCTTTGGTTTAGTTTTGTATGCCTAGTCAAACAAATGACTTCAATGTAATAGCTGTTTTTCGCAGATCAAATGCCATACATCAATAATTTTCTATGTTCATTTAACACACACAGAAATTCAATTCTACTTCTGTTTGCTAGTTGGAAATAAGGAATGCAACTAAGACTTTTATTACATGACAAAAGGAACAGCGATGAGTTAGACCATACCTGCTACACTGCTGACAAAACCTTTGCTCAATCCTATTAACGATGACTACAACATTTTTTGAGTGCTCATTACATACTTTGTGTCTCTTGTGATAGTCTTTTGAGGATCTCAGGTCCTTGTTACAACCATGAACCTGACAGACAGAAACCCCGGAATGAAAATTTGTAGTCTGTAGTTTTTTTCCCTGAAGTACAAACTCGAAATCCTCAGTCAAATCAGGTTCTGATCTGTGCAATTTTGTCAGTGGATGATCTCAGGATGGTTGATAATAGAAGTGGGGTTTATGCGGTCTACTTCAACAAAATGAGCAACTAACTGGAGAACAATCACACAGATATTAGTACGTCAATAGACATGCCATTCAGCTCAGAAATACAATATAGCAACGACAACAACATGCATTGCCAAGGAAGGAAGTGACCTTATCGAGTAATCGTGTTGTGGTATGAAGTGGCAGGACATATTACATATACATCAAGTTCGTCACATAAGTCTAGCAAGTATGTATTAGCATCTTGACCGAAAAGATCTCTGGGTACACAAAAAAAAACACCACCAAATACTTACACAGCAAGAGAAACAAAGAAGATCAGAGAGAAGTTTCAGTTCGTGGTATTGCTTATTGTTGGTTATGTTGTTTACTCAGGAGCTACATAACCATAGGTTTCAACAACTCGTGTTGCAGAGGCTTCTCCATCATTAGTTATCTCCATAACTTTTGACAAATCGAAATCTGAAATCTGTCGCAAAACAAACACAATGAGAATTTGGGTTTGAAAAACAACAGCCAACAAGGAGAAGGAAATCGGACACCAAAATAGTTACAACCTTCGCTCTAAAAGAGCTCTAACAGATCCCGTTCAGTAACACAAAAATCAACTTTTAAGCATAGATCGACTCAAAGACACATCAAATCAATCAAAATTCAGTACTATTAAGTGTTTGTTGAATAGAAGCAGAGATCTTAGTCGTATCACCGTAAGTGGAAATCGAAACAGGTCCACAGTAATTCATATTCACAAGTGCAGAACTCATATTTTGCGCTATTGCATGCGGTCGGATTCTCTAGGTACTTGATTGTTTTCTATATCCCACGATACCGAAACCCTCTCCGTCGAGTACAACGCCTTCGCCACACCCGATGGATGTATCCCTCCTCCTCCTTCTCCGTTCCCGTTTTAGCCTGCACCACCCATTTCCGACGAAGATAGAGTACGAATGGCGCATGATAGCAAACTCCGATGAGTAAAATTTTACCCGATGGATGTATCCCTCCTCCTACTCCGTTCCCGTTTTAGCTTGCACCGCCCATTTTCGACGAAGATAAAGCACAATGACGCACGATAGCAAACTCCGATGAGTACAATTTTATCTTTTAAATCATTTTTATGTTTGTCTGGAGATTAATTCCTCCAAAAAGGTGTAATAAAGAAAAGCCGTGAGTAGGGGAAAATGCGGAAGATGAAGATTTTTGTCGGTTAATGGTGCTAATGACAAAAGATAATTAATGAATTTATTAATTAAAAAAAAATAGATGATAATGAGTTAAAATTTAAAAAATAACTCAAAAGAAACAGAAAAAAGATAAATATGTTTACTGATTATTGAGGCATGCCACGTCAATACCCTTCAATGATCTCTTTATATATAGAGGGAGAGAGAGATTTTTAGGCTCATGAAAATCAATAACAGAAAAATGTTGATAATTCTCTGCACTATCAAACACAAACAAAACATTAATTACATAAGCTTGAAAATTGAAAACACAGAGTGACGCTACCAAATTGAAAAAGACAACGAAAGGAGAAAAAATGTGCAACACCATCTTACCAGATGTTTAGGACTGATATCAACCAATAAAAAAGGACTTGAAAAGTGCATTTTGTTTTTATTTATTTTATATATATTTTATAACTATATAGGAGGAAGAATCTCTCTGTTTGGTAGTTCCCACACCTTTTTTTGATGCAGTTATATAGCCACACATATTTATTTTTTAAAGGAAAAATAATGTGCAACACCATCTTACCAGATGTTTATGACTGATGTCAACCAAAAAAAAAAAAAAGTACGTGAAAAGTGCATTTTGTTTTTATTTATTTTATATATATTTTATAACTATATATAAGGAGAATTTTTCTTTTTGGTAGTTCTCACCTTTATTTTGATGCAATTAGATAGCCATACATGTTTATTGTTTTCCCATATGTGGTTATATTTGTTCTTATTTATTATCTTATAATATTTTTCTTTGGATATTTATAATTGAACTATATATATTATTTTTTTATTTATAAATCTCTTCTTGTTCCTCATTAGATTACTTGTTCTATTTTACTTATTTCTTATATTAAAAATTAATTATTTTTCTTACATATTTATTTTAGTAAATCGTGAAAGATTTATAATTTTTTAATTATTATTATTATCAAGTAATTACATAAAGAATTAATAGTCAAATTTAAATTTTTAAGAATAATTAATAAGGATAATTTCATATGTTTTACTCTTAATATATTAAATTCTTAAGTTATTTGTCAAGTCAAAGAAATAAGTAAAAATAAATTGAGAGATTACCTTTTTCTCTCTCTTTTTTATTTTACTTGACCCTTGTACTAAAAATAAAAGTTTCTTTTTAGTTATTATTTTAGCAAATAAAGAGAGGTTTATTATTTATTTTTTCAATATTACTCTTATCATTAAGTAACTATGCAACATAATAGTTGTCAATTATATACTTTGAAATCATAACTATTGAGATAAATAAATAAACTCCTATTAAATAGCTTCTTATTAATAGGAGTATCAAATAAAAAATATATATATAATAAAATAAAACAGATAGAGTGCATATTTTTTTTTACATATTAATAAAATTTGTGCAACTTTGAAGTCACAGTCTTATTTTCAATCAGAGTATTTATTATTTTTTAATAATACTTATTCTCTTTTTGGTGTATTTGGTACAAATATTTATTTTAAAAAAAATTAGTGTGTTTCTTACTTATTTTCTTATATTCGGTATGCAAGAAAAATATTATTTAAAAATTATTTATATGTAATTTAGATAAGTACTATGAGAGGTAAGGTATGGGGTGGCAGGAATGAGAGCTACTGGTGGTGTGAAGACAAGATATATTCAAGAGCGAGGGGCTCAATGAATGTGAAATATAGAATATAATTTTTCTACTTCTTGGAAGTCATTTTTATAATCCTAAAAAGACTTATTTGCCTAGAGAATATATTTTATTCTTCAAAAATCTATCAAATATGAAAGTAATTTAAAACATGCTAAACACACCATTTCATTATTTCAAATTGAATTATATGTCTATTCATATTTGCTAATTATCCTTCATACTTTCTTTCTCATAAACAAAGTCATTTAAAAGTTATTCAAACATAACTAAAATACTTGAATAATCATAATGACTTACCAGACAAGACATAATCAACGGATTACTAATTAAATTAAGGAAAAAGTCATCGTTTTCACCCCAAATTATACACTAAAAGTCTAGGTCACACCTAAGCTATCGTAGTGACCTATTACACACCTAAACTATAAAAAAGTGGAACTATTACCTCCCCGCGACACTCATTCTAAGGCGCGTTTCTTACACACGTTTTAGGTGCGTCCAGCCCTTTGAATAACAAAAAATAATGGCTAAAAACATTAAAAATACAGCACTTTTAATTTCCAACTGATCTCTTGAACCTAATTCCTATTGAACCCAATTTGGGGATCAAAACTAAGAACCCTAATTCCCAAATTTGTCTTTCAAAATCAAAATTGAAGATCATTTGTTTGAAAAATTGGTAACTAAATGTTAATAAAATTAATTTTTTTTTATTTTTTCAATTGAAAAAATATCAATTAAATTAAATTTTTTTATTTATTTATATTTAATATGTGGGTCCCGCCTTCTTCAATTACTTCTTCTTCACCAAAATCACCATTAAAACACCACCATTGACACCATCATCATCAAACTCAAATCTTCACCACAATAATTTTAAGAATCCACCATAGATTTCATTATCGGAATCACAATACAACCATTAATATCACAAAAATACAAACAACCACCATAAAATTCAACATCCACCACTAAAATTGTCATCGAAATCACAAAATCACCATTGTTAACATCCAAAGTTACAAAACCCACCAAAAATTCGCACAACTGTTAAAAAAATTGCAGTTACAAACACAAAAATAAATAGCAATGAGTTTCCCTAGCCTAAATCCCTCTGTGCATACCCCGAAATCACAACACTTCATGTTACAACATTCAATTCAATCTCCTCTTCCCTCATCCTCTCAAACAGTTCCAAAGTCTCGTCAAATCGTCCAATTTGAGAATACTCAGTTACCAACGCGTTCCAAGAAATCACATCTTTCACCTCCATTAACTCAAAAACCTTATTACCAACGGGTCCAATTTGAATATTTTTTGCCATCGGAATTTTCTTGTTGAATTTGCTTGGTTTTGAAGGGAAAGTGAAGCAAAGAAGGAGTTGTTGAATTGTTGAATTTTTTTGGTTATTTATTTTTAATCACAAGGATTATTTATTAATTAAATAGAAAAATTAAATTAAACATGTGGCATCATCACAGGACGAGTGGAGTACACTCCACTCATTAAACTTGGGCATGGGTATCGTGGGGAGGTAATAGTTCCACTTTTTTATAGTTTAGGTGTGTAATAGGTCGCTACGATAGTTTAGGTGTGACCTAGACTTTTAGTGTATAGTTTGGGGTGGAAACGATGACTTTTTCCTTAAATTAATTATGCAATAGAAAAATATGACTTAAGTTATATTTTTTCTAAAATTAAATTTTATATTCTTTATTATGAACTTGGGCCAGAGTTTAGCACGGGCCTTATGCAACTAGTGTAATCTATAAAGACAAAACTTCACGTATAGACACCTTAGACTCCTCCTAATTAACTTCATGGTCTAAGGTTTACTAGTTACATTCTATAGACATTAGTTAGTGAGCAAATTATTTAGGACTCATTTACACAATATAATTAATATATTAATTATAAAGAAATGGAGAGTGATTAATGCTCATTATTATCTCTAACTTCTCCTAATATTTTCCTTTTATGTAACAAAAATTGTTGGTGATTCTCCTTCCCTAATTGACTCTTTTTTATAATTATGTATAATATATAATATATACATATTCATATCAACAATATATTGTATAAACGTATAATATTATACACATACAATTAAACGAATAAACATATATCTATGAGACAAACACATTTCTATAACATATACATATGCATATCAACTATGTATTGGATAAACGTATGCATGTGTATATCAATGATATATTGTATAAACGTATAATATCGTACATATACAATTAAATGATTGAACATTTGTATATTAGGATCCTAATGCGCTGATATTCATTCTAATATGTAATACACAATGTATAAAAATCAACATATGCATATAGAAATAATTATACTTATATGCTCATGTATTTACATATATACATATATACACATGTATATATACACAAAAATAGAACATATATATACACATATGCATAATGTATATATGAACCAACACATACATCTGCATATACAGAGGTATATGTGTACCTAACAAAACAACTTGTATACATATATAGTTGTACAAAAATCTACATATATACATCAAAAAATACATCCAATACATTCATATGTATATAAAATTATATAAATAAAAAAATATATACAATGCATACCCACATATAAAAAATTATGCAACTGAATACAATTAAATCACCTATATGAAATTATCAAATTCACTAAAATTGGATCAAATACCAATTATAAAAATAATTTATCAAGATTTATTCTGTGAAATTGACACTAATACACAATTTGATTTTCAAATTATACATCTATTCTATGAAAATAGATGAAATTTAAAGAAAATTAGTGACTCATTTAGAGAATACCTAAAAAAAATCAAAAGAAAATAAATTTATATACCCGAAAAAATTAAAGATTACCGCAATATCTCCAATGCATATCCCCATGGACATTTAGGGATGAGAAATTACTCCAAAAAATCTTCAATGCAAAACCACAATGGATGCTTAGGGGAGGACAAAAAATCGACTGATTTGAGAGGAATTTTTTTTTTGAGATATGTTCAAGAAGCGTGCATAAGTTAATGCTGCAAAACTAGCCAATTAAATAAGAGAGAGATTAAAAATTAATTACATGAGAGAGAGGATATTATTTTCTATATACATTACATATTATATTTGCATATAGGGGCCCATAAAAAAAATTTATAACTACAAATAGCTATGTACGATAATTTTTTAAAACCTTAACCATATAATGTAATTAAGGAATTGCTTTATATATAGTGTGTAATTTTTTCATCTATAAATGATGCAGATTTGAAGAGGCAAAATAAAAAGAAAAGCTTATTATTTCGGTTACTAATTAAGCCTTATATTATTATTAGTATGTGTGATAGTTATATTGTGATCATAATCAATTTATAACTAATGTAGAGTTTTAAATGATCATAACTTAATGGCCAAACAGAAAAATTAAAAATACTTTAAAATAGATTATTATGTTATTATTATATTGTGAAATAAAGCGAGAAATATCAAAAAAGGTAGAAAAATAAATACAATTAGAGGTCATAGAGATGTCACATCTTTATGTTGTTTCTCCTTTATATATATGGTGATGATTTCTACATGTTTAAAATAAATGAAAAACTTCTGATATTAGCAAGAAGAATTGTTTCCTTTATAAATGATGAATTGTGATCCATAAAAGAATTAAAATTCCCTCTTCTAGAAGAACATGTATAGAGAGAGACAAACAATTTTACAAAATCATTTTTATAGACAATAGTAATAATATATGAAAATTTTAAAAACTTAAGTACTTCAACTTTACATATTAATAAACAACTTTATTAAAAATTAAAATGTATTTTGAAAACTACAAACTAATTTTATATTCTAAAAGTAGTTACTAAGCAAATGCAATCTCTAGAAAATGTTATAATTATGAGTTAAAGAGCAAAGAAGAACTATCTCATATATACAAATAATTTTTATTTATTTTTTTAAAAAAACAATTAGTGATAGTTATACTGTTTGATAGTCAATCCGATTTTGACGAAAGAATGTTTTAAGAATTGTTTAAGAATCAAGATTATAATTTTATAAGTAAAATGTAGAAAATACCTAAATGTCACATTTCAATTTGAATTATACCTTAAATAAGATCCTTTTCTGTTGTCTAATTCTCAAAAAATTAATTATTGCATGGTGTTCTATACTTCAATTGTGTTGCTTTTATGAAAAAGTAGATAACATGGGTTGTGGTGCAGTGGATGGGGTTGCTCCACCCTCAATCAGAGGTTGAGGATTCGACCCTAGATATGGAGAAAACTCTGTTGGGAGCGCTGCCACCTTAATAGGCCCTGCAACACGCGATCCGGATTAGTCGGGGCTCCAATGCGGGCACCGAACACCGGATGAAAAATAAAAAAAAAACTCGTAGGCATTTTATATAAAAATATAAAGTCGTCTGCTTAAGCAAATTAACCCTAAAAAGAAATGAAAATTGCTTAACCTAACCTTGACCCATTGCATAATAAGAAACTTCTATGATAAACTACCAATGATGTGTTAATCTTCATCATCAATCGACTGCAACAAAAAGTAATGGGATTAGAAAAAGGACGAAATACAAGATTCTAAAAATCTAATAAAAAACTACACATAGCATATAAAAGAAGATAATCCAACGAAGTTATGGTGCAATACAGAGCACAAAAGCCTTGAATCATATGACACAACCATGAAGCAAATACTTTATTTTATTTCTCTCTAAAGCAAGAAACGGATTGCATTAGCTATTTTAATGTAAAACTAAATAATTGGGGGTCATGAACATGAAAAGGTTTGGGAATTATGAATATTAGTAATACTAATTAAGATTAGAAGTTATGAAGATAAGAAAGTGTGAATTATGAAGATGACATTTTAAAATAAAATAATTGAGAAAAAAAAGATAAATAGACATGGAGATCACTGAGAGGTGTCACATCACCTTATTTTTATTCTCCTTTATTATTATACTAGTTTCATGAAACTCATGATATAAAAATAATAATTTAAATTTAAAAAATATAATTTATATTATATCATTTACTTTATAATTAACATAATCTAATGACTGGTGTATTAAATGTATTTTGTTGATGAATTTTATAGTTATTAGAGTTCTTAATCACATAATTGAATAATTTAAAATAAATTTTTATTTGTGTGGAAGAAAGTATTACTGGAGAATTAGAATATATCAAAAGGCCAAAAGTAATTTAATATTTTATAAAATAACATAATGATATTTTAATAATGGCAATTCAATGATGATCAAAAATAAAAAATATTGATATCTTAATGAGTTTTTGAGTATGTAATTTCTCAGTTATACATAGAAATAAATTTATTTTAATATTTATTATTTTATTTTCACCTATAATTTCATGTGACAAGAGTTTTTGCAAAATTTATTTTTTTCAATCTAATACAACAAAATATTTTAATGACTTCAAGTATATAAAAAAATGGTTACAACCTTAATTTAGAAGATTTACATAAACCAACTTAATAGTGATCTATAAGAATATTAAATAATAATTAAATTAAATTAATAGATTGTTCCATTCGATCCATTTACTTGTTTATTATTTACGCACCTTTTAAAAAAATATTATGTTCACCCTATTTTAATTATTGATTTATCTTCTTTCATGTCCGCTAAAAAAAAAAAAACAATGTATTATTTATTATTGATTAAATTATCATATTTATTATATATTTTTTAAAAAATTGAATAATATTTACTATAAGGGTGTAGTTGGAAATTATTACTAACTTTGATTTTATATGAAAGTTATTTTTGAATAATTTTTTTGAGCAAAAGTGATTACTAATTTAAAATGAAGGGAGTTTTAATCAAAAGAAAATTTATTAAGTGATAAGAAGAGACCAATTACAAATACACAAGTGAGAATGATCTTAACAAAAAGAATAAGGGAAAAAATAAAAATATTTAACAAAAGAACACCATCAATTGCCATATGTATTCTCTTAATTCACTTAGCCAAGGAAGTGAAATACCTAACATGCCCTTATGAGGACTGCCGAAATTTGATATTCTCCCTTATATATATAATATAAAATATAAAAAAATTAAGATTCTCCCTAATATATAATAATAATAATATTGATATTGATTTCGTCTTTATAGTACTAATGTCAATTTTTCAAAGCACATTTGCTCCCTGTTTTATTTACTTGACCCTCTTACTAAAAATAACTATTTTAATTTACAAGTCCAATTTATGAAATCAAGAGAAATCTATCATTTTCTTCTAATACCACCCATTACATTAAATGAGTACATAAAGTATTAGTAGTCAAATTTAGGTTTTCAAAACATAATTAAAACGAATAGTTTAGTAAAATAAACCTCCAATAAATATTTCTGAAGGTAGTATCAAGTCAACATAGGCTAAGTAAAATTAAAGGAAGAGAGTATTAAAATAAAAATAATTTAGTAAAATACACATTGTATTTATTATTTTTTTAATTAACGTAAAAAAAGGTGTCTCCTAAGCTTAAAAGTAAGTTCTACAGAGTGACAGTCCGACCAGATATGTTGTATGGAGCGAAGTGTTGGCCAATAAAGAACTTTCACATTCAAAAGTTGAAGGTGGTGGAAATGAGGATGTTGCGATGGATGAACTTACCAGGTGGGATAAGATTAGAAATGAGATTGTTCGGGAGAAGGTGAGAATGACTTCGATGGAGGACAAGATGTGGAAAGTGAGGTTGTGATGGTTCGAGCATGTGATGAGAAGGAGTATGGATGATCCTGTAAAGAGGTGTAAGAGACTGGCTATGGATGGTTTTAGGTTTTGTAAAGGTAGGACGAAGAAATATTGAAGGGAGGTAATTAGGCATGACATGAAGCAGTTACAGCTTATGGAGGACATGACCTTTGATAGAAAAGTGTGAAGGATGCATATAAGGGTAGAGGGTTAGTAGATAGGTGTACGTCTGTGATATATAGCAGGAAAGAGTACTTTGTTTGTATTTTTGTCTGTAGTTTCTTGTAGTCTCTTGTTTGTGGTATTTTTTGGATGTCTATGATTTCGAATAACTAGTTTATAGTGTTATCTTGTGTTGTTTTGTTTTCTTTATTATCCAGCGGTGTGATATCCTTTTTTGTGGTTTTTTTTTATATTTTTGTTTGTTATACTATTATTTGTACTGAGCCGAGAGTCTATCAGAAACTGTTAGAGTGGGTAAAAGTCTCACATTGGTTGGGGAATGGACTAGTAGTTTGCTTATATGGACTTAGGTAAGTCTCATCTCTTGAGATAGCTTTTGAGGTTGAGTTAGGCCCAAGGTCCATTCTTTCAGAGCCAGGTCCATTCCCGTTTTGGGCTGCCGATCAATGCGTCAGTGCCAGTTAGGCCTGGGTGTGAGGGGGTGTTAAAGTGGGCAAAAGTCCCACATTGGTTGGGGAATGGACTAGTGGTTTGCTTATATGGAGTTGGGTAATCCTCACCTCTCTACTTCATATGAGATTGGGGTATGAAATGCGTACACTTTATTTCTTTCCTCTTCAGACCCCACTTTGTGGGAATACACCGAATATGTTATTGTTGTTGACACTTATTTTGAGATGCAGAAGCATCACTCTAGCTTTATTAGAGCCTACTATACTGTTAGAAACAACGTGTGTAACTTAGACATTTTAATTTTACTTCTCCCCTTTGATCAGCTGCCAAAATAGACGAGAAAAAAGGTGATGGTTCTTCCAGAATGGTCAAAAAGTAAGCTACTAGAGGCCGTTGGTTTCTTTGTAGTGTTGGAATATATCTATTACACCTTTTGTCAATCTGGATTGTGGTGTAATGATAAAATTGTTCAACTCTTAATAAAATGTATTAGATTTGAGCCTTTAATATAGAGAAAATTAATCATGTTGGGATAGTCATCTCCAAAATATGCTTTGCAGTGCGCGATCTAGACTAATCGAGGTTTCAATATGGACACCGAACATCGAATTGAAAACCACAAAAAAAAAGATCAATATTTGAATTATAAAAAACCTAAAGTTTTTTTTTTAATTCTTAAAATGTCACTTGACTTTAACAATTACCTCATTCATTTTTTGATAAATTACTTATAACCACACCTTAAGTTTCTATTATTACTTAAAATCTCATCCAACTAAACTAATTACGAAAATCTTTTTTTACTCAAAATAGTTGTCTCTTTTCTGATACATCTAAAAATCCCACCCATATCCCCTTATTGTGCCGCAAATCAAGCCCAAAAATCAGGAAATATATCTCACGATTTTCTCAACTCACTCATTTTGAATTTCCACCATGTTATCATCTTCATCTTCTACTTCAACATTCAAGTTACAACTTCTATTAACTTTCTTTTGAATTTCCATCATGCTCTCATCTACTACTCAATTAGATCTAACAACTCCATCTTTCCACCATTAACTTTACTTTTTAATTTCCACCATTTCATTATGATATGAACGACATTGATTTTCGTGAAAATAGATTGAAATATCAAAACTTACAAAATGTCTATGATATTTAAGCAAAACTTTTGATTGTTTTTATTACAATTTCTATAAATTAATTTTCGTCCATCTGTTAGACTATTATTGTCACGCCCCGATTTCTCAAGTCGTGATGGTGCCTACTTTATCCCACTAGTAGGCAAGCCAAGTCATAGCCCGAAATGATAGGTAATGGGCTAATAGACAAAGCCAAAATAAAAGATCGCGTATGATAATAACAACCACAATAATAAGTGAAAACTAAGAAGAGAGCATATGTATTATATCAAAACGAGAGGAGGAAAAAGGACCAACTGTACAAATGAATCTCTCCCAAGACCTGATAAGGTCAGTACTAGAGCCACTACTAACAGGTACCCAGAGTACTAGACAAAAATATAAAATGTACACAAGTAGTCTCGAGTGAAAAAGACTAACTAGAGTAGATAGAGGAGGATCAGTCTCGGACGTCAGTAAGCTCGCCCCGCTCTAAATCGGCACTGAAAGGTAGGAACCACGTCAACGTCGACTGCTAGTACCTGGATCTACATCAGGAAAAAGATGCAGAAGTCTAGTATGAGTACCAAAAACAATGGGTACTCAGTAGGAATCATCGTTCGACTGAGCTTAATACAAAAAAGGTGTAACTACAATGCAAGGACGTAATCTGAGTCAACAGTAAAGGGACAGAAAGGGAAAACAACTGCCAAGTTACGCCAATGAGATAAAGGAATAAATGCAAGCGGTATAGAAAATAAATAATACAGTAATGACAGACAAGTTAAACATAACCTAGCTAGGCCCCCATAAGCCCGCTAGGCACACTGAAGAAGACAATTAACCCAACTGTACCCCCATAAGCCGGTGGGACACACAAGTAATGAAAATAAACATAAATAATCTGTAACCGAACTGATCTCAAGCAATCATGATAGTCATCCAGATGTGCACCGGACTCGAACCGATACCAATGGGTAGTAACGAGAGGACACGTGCCGTATTCGAACCGTACATAGTGGGTAATAACGATAGACCACATATACAGAACTCATAATCAGATGCCGGACTGGAACCGGAACTCATAGTAACCATAATAGTCAAATACCGGACTCGAATCGGAACTCATAGTAACCATACCCAACTGTAATATTAAAATCCATACCATATCATAACAATGTCAACGTCTAAATAATCATCCGCCAATTTTAATTAAAAAGGGATAAATTTAAGATTTTTGCATTTTAGTTTCACATTCTATAGTAATAGATGTTATATTGTGTTAAAAGATAATATTTCAATATTTACTAGAACGGGGCCCGAATTCGGATAAATAAGATAGTTTATATAAATCAAATAATATGCATCTACAAGTATTTATTCAAAGCTAGCATAATAGTTCACAATTTCGGTATATAAGCTCAATCTAAAAGTAGAGTAAACCTAGCCTATCTGGACGCCAAAGCTAGAATATCTGCCTCGAAGCCTTCGAATAATATCCCGCTAGAACCCGAATTTAAATAACATCAAAGAAATTATTTTTCATAATACCTCTTAACTTATATGCAACTTTGTAAGATTAACTAAGAACTCTAATCACTTTTCTAAAGAAAGAAAAAAAAAACAGAGAAGGCTCCCAAATAAATATAAACACATACATACGTGCATATATATATATATATATATATATATGGATCACATTTTCTTTTTTCACTTTAAAAAAGTCAATACTAATATACATATATAAGTAATGTTAGGTAGCATCCAAAAAGTGATCCACCTTTTCCCCCATTTACACGTGTGGTGGTGGTGGCCACATCAAGTAATTTTTTACATCGCGTATATAGTCGGGTATTGTATAAATTCGTGGTAAAATAATTATAATTTTTTAAATATATCATAATTAATAGAAAATTATTTTTAACAAAACCTCTATTATATAATAATAATATTTTAACATTTCTAAATTTACTATCTCTGCTTAAAATATTAATAAATTATAAAAGTCAATTATATGATATCAATATATCATCACTTAAAGAATTTTACAAATATCGAAAATATTCTAGAAGGGTACTAAATTATATTTCTACCAAATGCCAAATTAAATTAAATAATCCACGATAAATTTAGATAGTACTAAAATTATATGAAAATACAGTAAAATGACCGTACAGGTCATTACAGCATCCACTACTAAAAGGACTTTCGTCCGCGAAAGTAAAAGATGAATAAATACTTGAAGCCTCAAACAGATAAGGATACTGGGCGCGCATATGACGCTCAATCTCCCAAATAGCCTCCTCAACTGGACGGTGACGCCACTGAACCTTAACTACCGGAATGTCCCTGGAGCGCAACCGCCTGACATCTCTCACCAAAATAGACGCTGACTCCTCTACAAACGCCAACCCCTCGTCCAACTGAATAGAGTCCTACTGAAGTACGTGTGACTCATCTGGAATATACTGCCGCAACATAGATACATGAAACACCGGGTGAATAGCTGAGAAGGCAGGTGGCAATGCCAACACATAAGCTACCTCCCCAACTCTCTGTAGGATCTCAAAAGGTCCAATATATCTAGGGCTAAGCTTGCCCCTCCTCCCGAACCTTATCATACCCTTCATGGGTGATACTCACAGGAAGACCCTATCACCAACTCTGAAACTCAATGGACGACGTCTGCGATCAGCATAACTCCTCTGTCTGCTCTGTGCTACTCATAGCCTATCCTGAATCACTCGAACCTGATCCAACGAATCACGAAGAAAATCTGTGCCACGAGGTCTAGCCTCAGAAGTCTCAAACCAACCAACAGGAGATCGACATCTCTTACCATACAATGCCTTAAACGGGGCCATCTGAATACTCGAGTGAAAGATGTTATTATAAGCAAACTCTGCCAAAGGTAGAAACTGGTCCCACTGACCTCCAAAATCTAACACACAAGCATGGAGCATATCGTCTAGAACCTGGATAGTCCGCTCTGACTACCCATTAGTCTGGGGATGAAAAGTTGTGCTAAGGTCAACCCGGGTCCCCAACTCCTCCTAAAATGCCCTCCAAAAGCTAGAAGTGAACTGAGAGCCTCAGTCGGAAATAATGGACACAGGGACCCCATGTAGGCGAACCACCTCCTGAATATAAACACGAGTTAACCTCTCGGCACTGTAGGAAACTCGAATGGGTATAAAATGTGCAGACTTGGTCAATCGATCCACGATGACCCAAGTGCTATCAAAACCACGCGACATACGAGGCAATCCACCTATAAAATCCATAGTAATTTGCTCTCATTTCCACTCGGGAATGGGTAGCTGCTGCAACAATCCACCAGTCCTCTGATGCTCGGCTTTTACCTGCTGACAACAAAAACATCGAGCCACAAACCCTGCTATATCTCTCCGCATACCACTCCATCAGTAATGCTGCCTCAAATCCCTATACATCTTAGCTGTCTCGGGATGAATAGAGTATCTGGAGCTATAAGCCTCACAAAGAATCAACTGGATCAAATCTCCAACCCTTGAAACACAAATACGATCGTCATACCTCAAGATACCCTCAGAATCTAGGGTAGCCCACTGAGACTTACCCCTCAACACCTGCTTTCGAAGGCTGTGAAGACTGTCATCATCGAACTGATGACTCTGAATCTGCTCCAACAAGGTGGATCTGGCCTCAACACTAGCAATGATTCCCCGAGGGTCAGAAATATCCAAAGGAACCATTATGTTAGCTAAGGACTAAATGTCCAAAGCCAACGGTCGCTGAGAAGCTGAAATGAAAGCTAAGCTACCCATACTTACTGACTTCCGACTCAAGGCATCCGCTACCACATTCGTCTTACCCGGATGGTAGAGAATAGAGATATCATAGTCTTTCAGCAACTTAATCTACCTGCGCTGCCTCGAATTAAGATCCTTCTAGGTCATAATATACTGAAGACTGCGATGATCAGTAAATATCTCACAACGGACCCCATACAAATAATGCCTCCAAATCCTAAGCGCAAATACTACCTCTGCCAACTCTAAGTCATGGGTGGGGTAGTTGCGCTCATGCACCTTTAACTGCCTCGATGCATATGCAATAACATGGCCATGCTGCATCAGAACACTCCCCAAATCAACACCAGATGCATCGTAATAGACAGTAAAACCCTCGCCCTCAACATGAAGAGTCAGAATAGGAGCTGAAGTAAGCAAATTCTTGAGCTTCATAAAACTTGCCTCACAACTCACAGACCACTGAAACAGAACCTCCTTCCTAATCAATCTAGTCATAGGGGTTGCAATAGAAGAAAAGCCCTCAATGAACCGCCTGTAGTAACCTGCCAACCCAATAAAGCTGCAAACCTCAGAAGGTGACGTAGGCTTAGCCCAACTACGAATAGCCTCAATCTTGGTTGGGTCTACCATAATACCGTCCTTGGATACTACGTTCCCCAAGAAAGCTACAGACTAAAGCCAAAACTCACATTTTGAGAACTTGGCATAAAGCCTGTGGTCTCTCAAAGTGAGAAGTATAGTCCTCAAATGTTGCTCGTTCTCTTCCTTACTCCTCGAATATACCAGAATGTAATCAATAAATACTATTACGAAAGAGTCCAAATATGGCCTGAACACGCGATTCATCAGATCCATAAAAGCTGCTGGAGCATTAGTCAACCCAAAAGACATCACCAGGAACTCATAATGACTATAATGAGTCCTGAAGGATATCTTAGGGATATCCGCAGCCCTAACTCTCAACTGATGGTAACCGAAACTCAAATCAATCTTAGAAAACACCGCTGCACCCTGAAGCTGATCAAACAAATCATCTATGCGAGGCATAAGATACTTATTCTTCACAGTAACCTTATTCAACTGCCTGTAGTCGATACACATATGCAAGAAGCCATCTTTCTTCTTCACAAACAAAACTGGAGCACCCCAAAGAGATATACTCGGTCTGATAAATCCCTTACCCAGAAGATCCTGAAGCTGACTATTCAGCTCCTTTAACTCAGCAGGATCCATACGATACGGAACCATAGAAATAGGTCGGGTGCCAGGCTCGAGGTCAATAATAAACTCTACATCACGCTCAGGAAGAAGTCCAGGTAGGTCGGTCGGAAATACATCAGAAAACTAGCGAACAACAGCGACAGAGTCAAGCGGGGAACTCTCAACATAAACATCCCGGATATATGCAAGAAAAGACTCACAACCCCTCGATATTAGTCTCCTAGCCCGAATGTATGAAACAATCCCCGTCGGTGCGTGGCTAACAGAACCCTGCCACACAACTGAGGGTATGCCAGGCAAAGCTAAAGTAACGGTCTTAGAAAAATAATCCAAGACCGCATGGTAAGGAGACAACTAATTCATGCCTAGAATCACGTCAAAATCTACCATATCTAGGACAATAAGGTCAATATGAGTATCAAACTCCCGAATAGTGACCAAACAAGATCTATATATCTGATCCACTACTAAAGAGTCACCCACTGGGGTAGCTACACGTAACGGCACAGATAAAGACTCCTAACATAAACCCAGTCGCGATGCAAAATAAGTAGAAACATATTAAAAGGTGGAACCGGGATCAAACAAAGCAGAAGCTGGATGATGGAACATGGAAATCGTACCTGTGATCACAGTATCTGAAGCCTCAGCCCCTGATCTACCTGGAACAGCATACAAATTACCCTGTCCACTACTAGACTGGGTACCTTCCCGACCACCTACCCTACCTCCCTACGAACCACCTCTAAAACCCTGGGAACCACCTCCACGACCCTGTACACCACCCCTACCTAACGGCGGCACTGATCTGATCGGCTGCACAACAAGAACTGGAGGCTCAATCATCCTACGCCGAGGATACTCACGGGCAAAGTGACCAACAACTTCACAGCCATAACATGCCCTGGGCACCCTGCTCTGACTAGAAGGTCTAGCAAATCCAGAATGACCACCCCTACTCGACGATCCTTACTGAACAACCCTCTGTGGATAGATACTACTCTGACCACTGGAACTACAATGGATGGGATGACCCTTATCGGATATCTGAAGCGATGCCTGAACTGGCCGACTAGGCTGACCCTGATACTGAGAAGGTTGCTAATGAGGGTACCGATCGTGAAATCCTCGGCCTGAGGATTGTGAACCACTGTAACTACCCTGGTAGCATGGTCTCTTATCGTTGCCCCTTTGGGCCTCACGATCCATCTTCTCTATGGAATAAACATGCTCGACTATCTCCGAAAAAGACTTTCCTGAAGTCACCAAACTCTGAGTAGCCCTACGGAGTGACAATCTCAATCCCCTAACAAAACATCGAATCCGCTCGTACTCCGTATCTAGAATCATAGTGGCGTGTCAGGCTAACTTATGAAACCTCGCCTCATACTCCGCCACAGTCATGGAACCCTACCTCAATGCGGTAAACTCATCCCGGAGACGCTCACGCATGCTACGAGGCATATATTTCCCCAAGAAAGCCTCGGAGAATTGAGTCCAAGTCACTGGTGGAGATCCAGCTGGCCTGGAATCAAGATAATCTCTCCACCACCTCCTCGCTGCTGTGTCAAAAATATAAGAAACAAAGTCTACTCCTTATGCCTCAACCAGCCCTAAATTTCGCAACCGCTCCTCGCAACTGGATAGGAACTCATAAGCATCCTCTCCCGGGGTCCCGACAAACCTGGGTGGAGTCAATCTCAAAAATCGATCCAACATCTTCTGCTCCTCCGCAGACATAAGTAGCTGGGCTACTGCCGGCTGTGGGACTACTGGTGCTAGCGAAACCTCTACCCTAGGCGCCGCTGCCGCAGGCTGTGCCCCTAAATCAACACCACCCTGCGCTACTGGATGAGCTCCCACAACTGGTGGACCGCCAACTAACCCCAATAACTAAACTAATGTATCCCAAATAACTGAAGAAGATATAAAGCCGGGTGGAGCCTGGGCTGCCCCCTGGCCCACCTGCTGATGTGGCGGAATACCTGGAGCTATCTCAATCCCCAGAGCTATAACAGAATCAGGTGCCGGATCCCTGACCTGACTTGGAATAGGGGCTGCTGCTCTACCCTGCCCATGATATCTGGGTCGACCTCGACTCCAAGATAAAACTCTAAAAGTGGACCCGCGGTCCCAACCCCCTACTCTCAAACCTCGTGTCCTATCCATCTGTGTAAAGAGTGAACCAATAAAAAAATTACAACCAACCCAGACTCAACGCACAAAATGGATCAAGAGAATGAGATTTTTTTTTCTAAAAATGCTCTGTAGCCTCCCAAGGATAGGATACAGACGTCTCTGTACTGATCTGCAGGACTCTACTAAACATCATCTCCAGTACTAATAATACCAATATGACCTAAGCTCTGATACCAACTTGTCACGTCCCGATTTCTCAAGTCGTGATGACGCCTACCTTATCCCACCAGTAGGCAAGCTAAATCATATCCCGGAATGATAGGTAATGGTCTAATAGGCAGAGACAAAATAAAAGATCTCGTATGATAATAACAACCATAATAATAAGTAAAAACTAAGAAGAGAGCATATGTATTATATCAAAACGAGAGGAGGAAAAAGGACCAACGATATAAATGAATCCCTTCCAAGACCTGATAAGGTCAGTACTAGAGCCACTACTAACAGGTATCCAGAGTACTAGACAAAAGTCTAAAATGTACACAAGTAGTCTCGAGTGAAAAAGACTAACTAGAGTAGATAAAGGAGGATCAGCCTCAGACGAAAGTAGGCTCACCCCTCTCTAAACCGACACTGAAAGGTAGGAACCACGTCAACGCCGACTGCTAGTACCTGGATCTGCATCAGGAAAAAGATGCAGAAGTCTAGTATGAGTACCAAAAACAACGGGTACTCAGTAGGCATCATCGGCCGACTGAGCTTAATACAGAAAAGGTGTAACTACAATGCAAGGACGTAATCTGAGTCAACAGTAAAGGGACAGAAAGGGCAAACAACTGCCAAGTTACGCCAATGAGATAAAGGAATAAATACAAGCGGTATAGAAAATAAATAATACAGTAATGACAGACAAGTCAAACATAACCTAGTTGGGCCCCCATAAGCCCGCTAGGCACACTGAAGAAGATAATTAATTCAACCGTACCCTCATAAGCCAGTGGGACACACAGTAATGAAAATAAACATAAATAATCTGTACCCGAACTGATCTCAAGCAATCATGATAGTCATCCAGATGTGCACCAGACCCGAACCGATACCAATGGGTAGTAATAAGAGGACACGTGACGGATTTGAACCGGACATAGTGGGTAATAACGATAGGCCACATATACAGAACTCATAATCAGATGTCAGACTCGAACCGGAACTCAGAGAAATCACAACCATAATCAGATGCCGGACTCGAACCGGAACTCATAGTAACAATAATAGTCAAATGCCGGACTCGAACCGGAACTCATAGTAACCATAATAGTCAAATGCCGAACTCAAACCGGAACTCATAGTAACCATACCCAACTGTAATATTAAAATCCATACCATATCATAACAATGTCAACGTCTAAATAATCATCCGTCAATTTTAATTAAAAAGGGATGAATTTAAGATTTTTGCATTTTAGTTTCACGTTCTATAGTAATAGATGCTATATTATGTTGAACGATAATATTTCAATATTTACTAGAACGGGACCCGAATCCAGGTAAATAAGTCACTTTATATAAATCAAATAATATGCATCTACAAGTATTTATTCAAAGCTAGCATAATAGTTCACAGTTTCGGTATATAAGCTCAATCTAAAAGTAGGGTAAACCTAACCTACCTAGACGCCAAAGCTAGAATATCTGCCTCGAAGCCTTCGAATAATATCCCGCTAGAACCCGAATTTAAATAACATCAAAGAAATTATTTTTCACAACACCTCTTAACTTATATGCAACTTTGTAAGATTAACTAAGAACTCTAATCATTATTCTAAAGAAGAAAGGAAAAAAAAAACCGAGAAGGCTCCCAAATAAAGATAAACACATACATACGTGCATATATATATATATATATATATATATATATATAATGAAATTTCACATTTCCTTTTTTCACTTTAAAAAAGGTCAATACTAATATACATATATAAGTAATGTTAGGCAGCATCCAAAAAGTGGTCCACCTTTTTCCCTATTTACACGTGTGGTGGTGGTGGCCACATCAAGTAATTTTTTACATCGCGTACATATTCGGGTATTGTATAAATTCATGGTAAAATAATTATAATATTTTGAATATATCATAATTGATAAAAAATTATTTTTAACAAAATCTCTATTATATAATAATATATTTTAACATTTCTAAATTTACTATCTCTGCTTAAAATATTAATAAATCATAAAAGTCTATTATATGATATAAATATATCATCACTTAAAGAATTTTACAAATATCAAAAATATTTTAGAAGGGTACTAAATTATATTTCTACCAAATGTCAAATTAAATTAAATAATCCACGATAAATTTAGATAGTACTAAAATTATATAAAAATACAGTAAAATGATCGTACGGGTTATTACAATTATGCATCAAAAAATATTTTACTCTTCAGCAATGTATCATATAAGCTAATTGTAGTTTTATATCTTAATGTAAATTATATAATGTATCAGATGTTTTCAAAAATAAGTCAAGTATAATGCAAACTTAATTACAGTGATGTATCTCAATCAAAATAATTTAATGTATCAAAAATTTAAATTAACAATACAATAGTAGATATAATATTGTTGTATTTGCATATAAAGTAATGTATCGTAAGATATTTAGCTTTTAATACAATGTAGCAGATAATTTTTATACATATAAAGTATTAAGCAAAAAACATAATAATGTATTAGTAACCACAAATAAATGTAATGTCATGAATTATAGTGTATCATGAACTCAATGTTATTAAATGAGAAATTTGTTATCATAATACAATATATCATAAGTTTTTACATAATAGAAAAACTTATGATATTTGTTATCATAAGTTATTAAATGACGTATATTAGGCAATTTAAATAACAATTTTTTTTAATTAAGTGTATTAATTGCTCAACTGTAGGTTTAATTACCGTTTCTTTCCGTTTTTAACCATAATAAAAGATTTATTATTATATCATAAACTAATGTATCATGACGTTAACTAATGTATTATATTTGAGATTTTAAGTAATTATTATAAAAATAGGGAGAGAGAGTAGTTAGGTAGTAAACTGTTGAAATTTATGTTGTTTACCCTTCAATTTTTACGCCTTCAAACTTGATCCAAATGAAAAAAATAAAAAATCATCCTTCTAATCAGTCATTATTGGGTTTGGGTCAAGTCTAAATAAAAGAGAAATTGATGTTTTTTTTAGTTGGGACAAGTCTGAAAGGGTTAAAAAAAATGAGCGAAATATTTTTTTAAAATCGCGTGACATTTGTAAAATTTAAAAAATATCAGTGTTAGATTTTTTTTATTCAGTTTACTAACAAAAAAAAAAAGTACCATGTACATATATACACCATTTTTGTAACGAGATGTATATCCGTTCTTAATCACTAATCTTCATTGTTTTAGCTCATTTCTGGTTTACGCACCTTTCACATTTAGATTTAAGTTTTTTCAAGTTGCTGGTGCGATTGAATTTAATTTTCCTCTACTTCTTTATGAAATATTTTAGACAATCTTGCTTAAATTTTAGTTCCTGTAAAGCTATAATATGTTGGCTTCTGAAAATCTTTATTGATTTGATAGCTCTTTCTTGTTATTCGTGGTGCAGACTGCCGATGTTCTATTATATTTCTTCATCATTCAAATGACTTCTTAATAGAAATCAGGTATGTTAGACTAAGTAATTTTTTGTTTTAAGAACAAGGAAAAAATTATGTGAGGTAGAAATCATCATATCATAATTATCATAGCTAATGTTTAAAAAAAATTATCGTGTTCGTTAGTGGAGCAACCCGACAAAACATGAGAGCTGAGATGCACTTTTTGTCATCTGTAATCAGATGAGTGTTACGACCCATCATTTACAATTTGTGCAAGCAAACATCACTGCAGATATTCTATTATATTTCTTCATCATTCAAATGACTTCTTAATAGAAATCAAGTATGTTAGATTAGGTAATTTTTTGTTTTAAGAAAAAGGAAAAAATTATGTGAAGTAGAAATCATCATGTCATAATTACCGTAGCTAATGTTCAAAAAAAAATATCTTATTCGATAGAAGAGCAACCTAAAAAAGCATGAGAGCTCAGATGCACTTTTGTAATCAGATGAGTGTGATGACCCATCATTCACAATTTGTGCAAGCAAACATCACTGCAGATGTTCTATTATATTTCTTCATCATTCAAATGACTTCTTAATAGAAATCAAGTATGTTAGACTAGGTAATTTTTTGTTTTAAGAAAAAGGAAAAAATTATGTGAAATAGAAACCATCATGTCATAATTATCGTAGCTAATGTTTAAAAAAATTTATCTTGTTTGTTAGTGGAGCAACCCAAAAAAACATGAGAGCTTAGATGTACTTTTTGTCATCTGTAATCAGACGAGTGTGATGACCCATAATTCACAATTTGTGCAAGCAAACATTACTGCTCTCAATTGCACCAGCCGGGAATCAAACCCAGGTTTGTACCGTGGCAAGGTACTATTCTACCACTAGATCACTGGTGCTTCTTGTTTCTCTTGCTAACAATATCCTTAATAGTACTCTAGTTTTACTTTGTAATATATGAGTCTCAGTATGGGCGATGCAATTTTATTAAATTTAAATCCGTACGAAATTCGGATTATATTAAATTCAAAATATATTAATCCCGAATAAATATTATGGATTAATATAATTGAATTAATTATTTAAGTCCAAATAGGTATGGATTTAAATAAGGCCCAATATTTATTGGGTTAGTCCATTAATTTGGGCTACAAATGATGAGCTCACTTTACTAAGCCAAAAATATTGTCATATTCTAGAAGCCCAAATAACCGTCATGTGTCAAATGACGAGGCATGCCAAGTCAAGTGAAGGAGACAATAGGACCGTGCCACATGTCAAACTGATGCAATAGACCCATGAAATAAAAGCCCATAAAAGGTGCCACATCACTTAAATCTAATTGGTCAAAGGAAGTCCATATTCATCATGACTCTTCCTTTCCTACAACTATAAACAGGGGCCTCATAATTCAGAAAAAGGGACCCCCAGAACTCTAACAAGTAGCAAGAGAAAGCTCGTGGATCAAACTCCGCAATTTCTCTAAAAAGTTCAAGCATTCAAATCAAGTTCATCAAGATTCAAGATCAAGACCGCAATATTCAAGAACAAGCTCAAAAGCCCTTAAATTCAAGCACAAGTCAAGATCAAGTCCCTCAAATCAAGAAATCAAGTTCAAATTCAAGATCAAGCTCGAAGCCCTTGAATTTATATTTGAAAAGGCGAATCAAAGGATTCATAGAGATTGTAACACTCGCATTGAAATTAATAAAACGATTGTTGCAATATTTTCTTGTCTCGATTATTTATTTTTTGGCCTCAAGAATTTTATTGTCCAATAAATTCTGGCACGCCCAGTGGGACAATCTCTACCTCTCATCTCAACTTTTTATACTTCAAAGTTTAAGAACAACAAAATGACTTCCAAGAAGGTCAATTCTCAATCAACTGCTTCCAAGGCTGCAGATTCAAAGTTCTCTGCTGAAGTAGAAAGCATCCTTGGTGTTACTTTCGGAAGCCTGGGAGCTGTCACAAGAAGCAAGGCAGGCTTGCTAGGACAACAAACACATCCAGTGTCGTCCGCTCCAGCTCCAGTTTTTGGATCTTCAACCCTAAAAGGAACGAAGTCTAATAAAAGTGCTTCGGAAGGAGGAGGCGGTGTGGAAGAATCTCTTAAGAAGACTCTATCTCTACTTGAGCATTCCAATTCCAAATACTCTGGCGTAAGAGCGATGGTCATTTAACAAATGTGTTATCTCCACTTACACCATAGAAGCTGAGCACTTCATGGACAACTTATGTGATAATCCTTGTTACTCTCCAATGTCTTCGATAATCATGCAAGCAATGGTAATTGATGCCTCTTTTATAGAGAAACAACTTGCGAATCTGAAAAAGGCAATTGAAGGCCTGACCAACTATGTTCAGAATCAAGAAGTTAGGATTGATAAGATAGTGGATAGGGTGGAAGGCTTGATAGACGGAGAATCTAGCCATGCATCGGGAAAATCTCCAGAGGTTCATGAGATATAAAATCCTATGAAACAAACACCATCGACTAAAGAGGTGCAAGTTTCTTCTGAGGGAATGATCCCAATTGGATTATTGAGGAAATTTATTGAAGGAACCCTCAAAGACAAGTATGATGTTGTCACCAAGTCTTCCCTTGCATATGCCAAGCCTTACACTGTAAGAATAGATAGCCTCAAAATGCTTGCTGGCTATCAACCCCCCGAATTTCAACAATTTGAGGGCAAAGATAACCCAAAACAACATGTCGCACACTTTGTCTAGACATGTAATAATGCTGGAACGTACGGTGACTATCTTGTCAAACAGCTTGTTCGTTCCCTAAGGGGAAATACCTTTGATTGGTATATAGACCTCGAGCCTAACTCTATCGATAGTTGGGAGCAATTGGAACACGAGTTCCTAAATCGGTTTTATAGCACAAGGCGTACAGTGAGCATGATAGAGCTCACAAATACTCGGCAAAAAAAGGATAATCCAGTCATTGACTTTATTAATCGATGGAGAAATGCGAGTTTAAACTGCAAAGATAGTCTCAGTGAATCTTCTGCAATAGAGATGTGCGTCCAAGGAATGCACTGGGCACTTCTCTACATCTTGCAAGGAATTAAACCAAAATTCTTTGAAGAGTTAGCTACTCGTTCTCACGACATGGAGTTGAGCATGTCTTCTGCTGAAAAGAAAGGAGCGCTTATTCATGACCCTCGAAGGGAAAAGGAAAAGCAGGAACCCAAAAGATGGGGCAAGTTTGTTCCCAAAAATGAAAACAAGGAGTCCATGAATGTTGATGTGTCTCTTGTGAAGGTCACCACAAAGGTAAGCAAGAAGCAAAGTGTGAAGACGACTTCTGGAGCACGTCCGAATAAAAAAACTTTAAAGGAGATACAAGAAAAGGAATATCCCTTTCTTGATTCTGATGTTTTTGAGATTTTCGATGAACTCCTTGTGCATAAGCTCATTGAACTCCCAGAGATGAAGCTTCCCAATGAAGCTGAAAGGACCAATGACCCTAATTATTGTAAATATCATAGGCTCGTAAGTCATCCTCTAGAAAAGTGCTTTGTCTTTAAAGATAAAGTCATGCAACTGGCAAAAGAGAAGAAAATCTTCTTCAACGATGAGACGGCCAGTTCTCATCAAATCTCTATTACTTTTGGCTCACTCGACCCAGTCAAATATGTGTCGAAGAGTATAATGAGAAAATATTAGAGCCTGACAGGTCTTCAGTTGACGAAGGCAATGATGAAGGTTGGACTTTGGTGACGAGGCACAGACGCAAGAGGATGAGTCTGCAAAAGGAGTCATCCGAGCAGCTAACCAGAAGGAGAATGGTAAAGAAACCAAGAAAACAGAAGTTGGTTGAATTTCCAAAGAAGACGAGGGTGACTGAGCTTCACCACCAAAAACCTTGGCGTCCGGTGACTTTAGAGGAATTCTTACCGAATTGGTTTCGTGTAAAGACTACCCAAGTCAAACTTGAGGCGTCTTGTTTTAATACCACCAAAGAGGGGGCAAAGGGTGAGAATCTACCCATGGAGGTTCCTTTACCTTCCGAAAAGCTTGATGAAACTCTTGGCGAAGAGGCACATGTGTGTGATACAAAAATCACATTCACAAATAACGATCTTCTGCTTGGTGAGACCCTACATAACCGTTCCTTATACATAGTGGGTCAAATTCTAGGAAAGAAGATCAATAGAATCTTGATAGATGAGGGGTCTGGAGTCAACATCCTGCCTATCCGCACGATAAAAGAACTTGGCATTGCTACTAGCGAACTGGACAAAAGCCGTATAATGATCCAAGGCTTCAATCAAGGGGGCCAGAGATCCATGGGATGTATCAAGTTGGGGATTCGTATGGATGATTTTCAATCAAACCCATTGATGCATATGATCGATGCCAAAACTTCATACAATATATTTCTTGGTAGGCCTTGGGTGCATGGGAACAAAATTATCTCATAATCTTACTATCAATGCTTGAAGTACCTCGAAGGCAGAGTGGAAAGAAAGATAGTTGCCGATGACAAGCCATTCATTGAAGCTGAGTCACATTTTGTCGATGCAAAATTCTGCTTAAAAAAACATGTTGTGATGAAAAAAGGGTTGAAGATGTCACTAAGACCAAGTGTGATGATCTTGCATCTAAGAAGGTCGCGGTGATTGTCGAAAAAATCACCACCAAGAAGCCTCTCTCCACTCAAATAAAGAAGGTATCGCTTCTAAGAAAAAAAGACAACTCCCATTCTTCGTTACGTACCGAAGGTAAGGAAAGAAAAAGATCACCTATCGGATTCCCAAGATAATGTGCTAAAGGGGCTAACTTTACCTATCAGGAAGATTGATGCAATAAATCCATCCTCAAGACTTCTTGAAGAGTCTATGGCTCAAAATCTGCCATAAGATATGACACTTCCTACGAAGCGTACCAAAAAAGGCTTTGACCCAAATGCATATAAGATATTTGTAAGGGCTGGATACAATCCTAATGAGCCATCAAGGTTGGGAAAACTTCCGTTGAAAGGTACAATTAGGAAGGCACGTGAAGTCCTAGGATACACGCAGCCACCTCCAATTTGCATCTCCATAAGAAGTGCAGTTAGTAACTACAACACTGTAGAGAAGAGTCTACTGCATCTAACAAAAGGCCTTTTGTCTTTGACCGACTTGGAGAATCAACTGCAAGAACTTCTGTGTTCAAAAGGGTGGGACCTCTAAATAAGAAGAAAAGCAACAAGTGTAAGAGGGGTTGTCAAAGCACGATGATGAACTCTTCACTTAAAATACAAAAGGATTTCCAAAGTTTGATTCCTTCTAGAATGAAGCTACAGACAGAACTGGTAGTTTCATGCAATGAGGTGCTAAAAGCAAAGGCACATACTGTGGTTTATACCAAGTAACGCGAAGAAGATGAAAAGAGTATTGGCTCCTCATATCATGTTATGATCCAGAATAGAAACATGTCTCGTCTCAAATAAAAGATGATAAAGAGATAGAAGATGTCTCTTAGTGTTATCATATATCCATCAATGAAGATGATCCTTAAGAGGAGGAAGATACTGGAGATGCTCCATCACAACTAGAAGAAGGAGTAAAGGCCACAATAGATCCCTTGAAAGAAGTTAATCTTGGAACTGATGAAGAACCAAGACCAACTTACCTGAGTGCGTTTCTAGAAGTAGAGGAGAAAGTCGCTTATATGGACATACTCAAAGAATATATGGATGTATTCACTTGTAGCTATAAGGAAATACTTGGCTTAGATCTAAAAGTAGCATTCCATCAGTTGGCGGTCAAGAATAGTGCTCGTCCCGTTAAACAAGCCCAAAGGCGGTTTAGGCCAGAGTTGGTTCCTTTGATTGAAAATGAAGTTAACAAACTCATTGAAGTGGGCTTTATTTGTGAAGTCAAATATCCCACATGGATTTCAAGTATTATTCCAGTACGGAAGAAGAATGGCCAAATTCGAGTTTGTGTTGACTTTCGGGATCTCAACAACGTCTGTCCTTAGGATGACTTTCCAATCCTTATAACAGAGTTGATGATTGATGCCACCACTGGTTATGAGGCAATGTTCTTCATGGATGGTTCATCCGTCTACAATCAAATCTGTATGGCGCCAAAGGATGAAGAACTCACTGCATTTTGTACGCCCAAAGGTATTTATTGCTATAAGGTGATGCCTTTTGGTTTGAAGAACGCTGGTGCCACTTATCAAAGGGCTATGCAGAACATCTTTGATGGCCTACTCCATAAAAATGTTGAATGTTATTTGGATGATCTAATGGTGAAGTCAAGAAAGAGAGACGGCCACTTAAAAGACCTAAGAATGGTATTCGAGTTACTTCGAAGATATCAACTTAGGATGAATTCATTGAAGTGTGCCTTTGGAGTTACTTTTAGAAAGTTTCTTGGCTTCATTGTACGACACCAAGGAATTGAAATTGATCAAGACAAGGTCGATGCGATTTTGAAGATTCCCGAGTCTCAAAATATTCATGAGCTAAAAAGCCTTCAAGGAAGGCTAGCATATTTAAGGAGGTTCATCTCAAACCTGTCCGGAAAATGTCAACCATTTAGTCATCTCATGAAGAAGGACACTCCCTTCGAATGGGACCAAGCTCGTAGTAATGCCTTTAAGAGTATCAAATCATACTTAATGAAGCCACCAGTTCTTGCGGCACCCATGCCTGGGAAACCATTGATACTCTACATTGCGGCACAAGAGAGGTCAGTTGGAGCACAACTAGCTCAAGAAAATAGTGAAGGCAAGGAAAACTCTTTTTACTATTTGAGCAAAATGATGATGCCAAATGAGCTAAAGTATTCTCCAATTGAAAATTTATGCTTGGCATTAGCCTTCTCGATTCAAAAGATGAAGCACTACTTTCAGGCTTATGTTGTCCGGCTTGTCTCTAGGGAAAATTCCATCAAGTTTGTAATGTAGAAACCAGTCCTTAGTGATCGACTTGCAAGATGGTACCTTTAATTTCAATAGTTTTAGATTGTGTATGTTCCCCAAAAGGCTGTAAAGGGATAAGCATTGGATGACTTCTTGGCAGATCACCCAATACCTAATGACTGGGAGCTGAGCGATGAACTCCCTGATGAAGATGTAATGGCTGTTGAAGTTACATCCCCATAGAAGATGCACTTTGATAGTGTCGCACATCGAGATGGAGCTGGTGCCGGTGTGGTGTTCGTCACTCCACAAGAATAGGTCATCCCATACTCTTTTACCCTAACAAATCGTTGCTCTAATAATGTTGCGCTGAATATCAAGCTTTAATACTTGGACTTGGATGGCAGTTGACATGAAACAACTGCAATTACAAGTCTTTGGTGACTCCCAATTGGTGATCAAGCAGTTTTTGGGAAGATATGAAGTCAGAAAGCCTGAGCTACGACCATATCATGATTATGCACAGAAGTAAATGAGGTGGCTTGGAGGAGTAACCCTCCAACATGCGCCAAGGAGAGAAAATAAGCAGGTTGATGCCTTTAGCTGCTTTGGCTTTAACCTTAACTCTTCCAAATCAGACTCGAGTTACTATCCGCCAAGAATGGGTAATACCGCCATCAGATGATGATGTAGAAAACAAGGTTGAATACCTCTTTGCCGTGTCTGAAGCTGTAAAAGAAGATTGGCGACAACCTATCATTGATTACTTATGTTATGGGATACCTCCAGAAGATCCAAGAAGAAAGACTGGCATTCGTCGTCGTGCACCTCGCTTTCTTTACTACAAATACACACTGTACAGAAGATCATTTGAAAGAGTACTCTTACGATGTTTGGGAGAGGAAGAAGCAATTCAAGCTTAGTATAAGTGCACTCGGGAGTTTGTGGATCACATCAGTATGGACCAAAGCTCCATTTTCACATTAAAAGGATGGGATATTATTGGCCAACGATGGTGAAAGATTGCTTGGACTATGCTAGAAGATGCAAAGCTTTCCAATTCCATGTAAATTTCATACATCAACCTCTAGAGGTGCTACATCCAACTATAGCGTCTTGTCCATTCAATGCTTGGGGAATGGATGTTGTTGGTCCACTACCAAAGTATTCTGGTAGACACTTATACATCTTGGCTGCGACAGATTACTTCTCAAAATGGGCCAAAGTTGTTGCTCTCAAGGAAGTAAAGAAAGAAAATATTGCAAATTTCATCCGAGTGAATATCGTCTACCGCTTTGGAATCCCACAGTACATAATAACTGACAATGGAAAGCCATTTGATAACAAGCTGATGAACAAATCTGTGACCTCTTTGGTTTCAAGAAACGCAAATCTTCTATGTACCATGCTGCCGCCAATGGTCAAGCCGAAGTATTCAATAAGACTTTATGCAACTTGTTGAAGAAAGTCGTCTCCAAATCCAAACGAGACTGGCATGAGCAGATGGAAGAAGCTTTGTGGGCGTATAGGACAACTTACCGTACACTGATGCAACCAATTCCCCATACTCACTTTCTTTTGGAGTTGAAGCAGTTCTGCCACTTGAGCGTCAAATAACTTCTTTGAGACTGGCCATTCTAGAAGGGCTCACTGATGAAGAAAATGCTAAGTTGCGTCTTGCGGAGTTAAAATCTCTTGATGAGAAGAGGCTGGAGGCTCAATAAAATCTTGAATGTTATCAAGCCCGGCTATCTCATTCTTTCAACAAAAGGGTTCGCTTAAGGTGCTTCCAAGTTAGAGATCAGGTCCATGCAGTAAGAAGGCCCATTATCACTTCTCATAAGTCTGGGGGAAAATTTACCCCAAAGTGGGATGGACCATAAGTTGTACAAGAGGCATATTCAAACAGTTCTTACAAGTTTGTCGATGCAGATGGCGTGAGGATTGGCCCCATCAACGCCAAGTTCTTGAAGAAGTACTATCCTTAAAGGAAGATAACACTCCTTAAGGCACGAGTATAAACTGTATGTACACTCCTTAAGGCACGAGTATAAAATGTATGTACACTCCTTAAGGCACGAGTATAAACTGCATGTACACTCCTTAAGGTACGAGTATAAACTGCATGTCCACTCCTGGACCGCAAGAGTATAAACTGTGTATGGCTCAAAAAGAAAATGAAAGTCCCTTAGGTTGAAAACCTCGAAAGAGGCAGCCTAGGCAAAATTTAGGACACAAGAAAAAAAAACACTCACTCAGAACTACGTTGTGACTTGATCCTCTTTACTGAGATACGTAGGCACTTGGAATTTCATTCTGAGTTCAGTTGCACGAGTGTAAAAAAAAAATATTCATACAGTATCTACCATATGGATACCAAGTACGAAAATATTCTAATTAAATTTTAGACTTACTCTAAATATTTGTGACTCAATGGGGGCAACCCGTCGAAAAGAAAGAGAGTTCCTTCAATGGGATTTGGAATGCCAAAGTTTTCCAAGCCTACAACTAAAAGGATCTCAAAATTTAAATGCCTTAAGGTGGACAAGATTTGTTCATTTATACCTTAAGCAGGCCTCTAACGATTTTATCCTTTAAGGATATTGAAATTTTCATGCCTTAAGGTGGACAAGATTTGTCCCTTTGTACCTTAAGATGACCTCTTATGACTTTATCCTTAAAGGATATCGAAATTTCTATGCCTTAAGGTGGAAAATATTTGTCCCTTTGCACCTTAAGTTGGCCTCTCGTGGGTTTATCCTTAAAAGGATCTCAAAAGTTCCATGCCTTAAGGTGGACAAAATTTGTCCCTTTGCACCTTAAACTGGCCTCTCGCGGGTTTATCCTTAAAATGATCTCAAAATTGTCATGCCTTAAGGTGGACAAAATTTGTCCCTTTGCACCTTAAACTGGCCTCTTACGTGTTTATCCTTAAAAGGATATAAAAAATTTCATGCCTTAAGGTGGACGAAATTTGTCCCTTTGCACCTTAAACTGGCCTCTTACCTGTTTATCCTTAAAAGGATATAAAAATTTTCATGCCTTAAGGTGGACAAAATTTGTCCCTTTGCACCTTAAGCCAGCCTCTCGCGGGTTTATCCTTGAAAGGATATCAAAATTTTCATGCCTTAAGGTGGACAAAAATTTATCCCTTTGCACCTTAAGCTAACCATTGGCAAGGGCCCATACTTAAAGAATACCATTATATAAGTGCATCAAGTAAAAGGTCCCATACTTAAAGAAGACCATTGCATAAGTGCATCGATGAAAGAGCCCATACTTAGAGAATATCATCGCATAAATGCATCGGTGAAAGGACCCATACTTAAATAAAACCATGCCATCTTCAAGCAAAATCTTTCGGTCTTAAGGTGACAGAGGCGAAGTTAAACTCTTACCACCTTAAGCCGACCAATTATGCGTAAGTCTTTCGGTCTTAAGGTGACAGAGGCGAAGTTAAACTCTTACCACCTTAAGTCAGTCAATGGTTGCATATTGCATATTTTTTTCAACCCTGCAAAAAAAAAGGAGGAAACAAGAAGAAAGTAAAAACACAAATAAAAAGGATATTACATGTCAGAGCGTTGCGATCATGAAAATTGTATATCACCAACTTGGATTGAGACAAGATGCCTTGATGAGAATAAAACCCTCAAAATTTAGTTTGAGGCAATCAAATCACCATTTGGTGGTGATGGTCCCACATCAAGATATAAATTATTTGGGGAAGCAATGGAAATCTGGAATCCTCTATCAGATAGCATATAAGATCGACTTCGAAAAATCATCTGGAACAATCAAAAAAATCGTAAAATCCAAATTTTGTATATGTTATACATGCATGTTTTCTACATCTTTAGGATTAAGCGGATCATAATTTTGATACTCTCACATTGAGATATAATTTTTTTGGTGATGTCACATAAATCTGAAATTGTTGATGCATCAAAACTCAATGTTGATTTCGGGATAACACCTGAAAATATCTCGAGTGTATTAAATTATAAATTTTGGATATGTTATAGATCTTTGTATCTAATTTTACAAGAATCAAGCGGCTTGTGATTTCATCCTTCCTACTTCAAGATATGAAAGTTTTAGTAAAGACGCGCAGATCTGAAATTTTCAGCATGATAAAATTCAGGGCTAACTTAAAAAAATTATCGAGATTTATATTGAAGAAATTTAAAGCTAAAATTTGGATATGTTATAGATATCAAAGTCTAGTTTCTGGAATATCAAATGGTTCAAATTTTAATATTCCTACAATTAGATATGAATTTTCTACCACGAAAATGTTGTGCTGGAAAAAAGTGACGAAAATAAGAAAAAAGTAGGAGGGAAAGAAATTACCTCAATATTGTTGATGGCTTGAAAACCCCAAAATTGATATTTAAAAAGTGAAAAAACTACCTCCTTTTATAGAGTTGTAGGATGTATGTTTTCTTCTTCAATATAAATTCAGATTGGAATAACTTTCATCTCCAAATTCAAATTGGAGATTGTTTCTTTCTCCAATATAAATTCAGATTGGGATAGCTTCCATCTCCAAATTCAAATTGGAGATTATTTCCTTCTCCCATACAAATTCAAATTGGAGGTTGATTTTCTTCTCCCATACAAATTCAAATTGGAGGTTGTTTCCTTCTCCACACAAAGTCAAATTGAAGGTTGTTTCCTTCAGTAATCTAAGTTTAAATCGGAAGAGTTTTATTCCTGGTTAAGTAAGGCAATAAAAAAGTCTTCCAAAATTGTTTGAAATTGGATATCATGCCTCACCAACGGGTCTTAAGTATAGAGATTCGTGGAAAAAAAATAAGAGAGCTTTGAGAGACAATGTCAATATGGTTTGGCTTTAAAGTTTTTGAATGAGGTGTTCTTATGTATGGAAAATCATTGAAGCACGAAGGAAACATGTTTAAATAATCATACTTCAAGGCTAGTCTCCAAAATATTAAATGTCTCGACAAGTCTTGAAGTAGGGGGCATTTGTGGGCGATGCAATTTTATTAAATTTAAATCCGTACAAAATTCGGATTATATTAAATTCAAAATATATTAGTCCCGAATAAATATTACGGATTAATATAATTGAATTAATTATTTAAGTCCAAATAGATATGGATTTAAATAAGATCCAATATTTATTGGGTTAGTCCATTAATTTTGGCTACAAATGATGAGCCCACTTTACTAAGCCAAAAATATTGTCATATTCTAGAGGCTCAAATAAGCGTCATGTGTCAAATGACGTGGCATGCCAAGTCAAGTGAAGGAGCCAATTGGACCGTGCCACATGTCAAATTGATGCAGCAAGCCATGAAATAAAAGCCCATAAAAGGCGCCACATCACTTAAATCTGATTGATCAAAGGAAGTTCATATTCATCATGACTTTCCTTTCCTACAACTATAAATAGAGGTCTCATAATTTAGAAAAAGGGACCCCCAGAACTCTAACAAGTAGCAAGAGAAAGCTCGTGCATCAAACTCCGCAATTTCTCTAAAAAGCTCAAGCATTCAAATCAAGTTCATCATGATTCAAGATCAAGACCGTAATATTCAAGAACAAGCTCAAAAGCCCTTGAATTCAAGTACAAGTCAAGATCAAGTCTCTCAAATTAAGAAATCAAGTTCAAATTCAAGATCAAGCTCGAAACCCTTGAATTTATATTTGAAAAGGCGAATCAGAGGATTCATAGAGATTGTAACACTAGCATTGAAATTAATAAAATAATTATTGCAATATTTTCTTGTCTCGATTATTTATTTTTCGGCCTCGAGAATTTTATTGTCCAACACTCAGCTTTACAAGTGTTGAACCAAGAATAATTTTATAATGAACTTTGTTTTTCCCTTGAAACCATGGTCATAAACAGGGGTGTGCATCGGTCGGTTCAATTTTATGTATTATCGTTCGATTTATCAATTTTCGGTTTCTAAATATGCTAAACCAATAACCAAATCAATAAGATATTTTTTATTGATTTTTAGTCCTTAACGGTTCGATTTTCGGTTTGACCAATAAGAAAATACTCATAAAAATAGTAACTAACATAAAAAGAAACCAGTCTTAGTTGCAACCAAAATCCTACATGATTTGTTTTAATTTACAAGAGTCTTAGGAGAAATTAAGAGTTTGTATAATTGAAATAATAGGTTTTTTAATTTGTAGAAGTTAAAGAGAAATTAAGAGAATTATATATATATATATATATATATATATTAATTTACTATATTCTTATTGGGTTATCGATTTATCTAATAACCCAATAAGAAAAACTGAAATCGAATCAATAACCCAATAATTTTTTTTTTATAAAACCATTAAAGAATCGTTAATCCAATAACCTAATAACAATAAACCAATAATATTTTTATCGATTTGATTTATTGATTGGTTCGATTTTTACACACACCTAATCATGAAGCACAAAGAATAAAGGGCAAAACATCTTTTCACACTAATAATCACAAAAAATAGCAAATTAAAGCAGTTAGAAAATCAAAATGGTTTTATTTGCAGCAAGTTTATTAGTCACTGGAGACACCTTTGCATTCATTCACAGTGACCCTAAAAGGTCGGCGAAACTAACAGCAGTGGCGGAATTTAGGATTTCAACATATTACTAGTCCAAGTTACGACTTCTATTACATTCTACTTAGTTTACTCTATTCGAAATTTAATTTGAATCAAAATTATTGAGTTCGAATGAACTCATATTATCATCTTAATCTATCCAGATTTAAAATATATTAACCCGAAAGTCCTTGTATTGCTATATTAAAGTTTAACAATTGATTAGGAACTCTATTCCTCTTGCATTTGCTTTAATTTTCTCTTTGGTTAATGTTTACTATTAAATCGATATAGTCGAATTTATTGACGTCATTTATGGATATGTGGATTGAGATGACACTAATAGAATAAAATAATATGCTTATTAGGAAAAATGTAACACAGTATAATGAAATTATGAATCAATGATTAAAGAACCAAATAACAATAATGAAATAAAAGAGAAGTCGTCGGAAAGCCTTATGAATTGCTATCTTTCATTCTTTTGTAATGATGGAGCTTTAAGATTACAAAGTGTGAATAATATGTTATGTGAATGAGCCAAAACCAGTTGTCCTTGTAAGGTTTCAAACTATTGAAATTGAAGGTACCACTTTGCAAGTTGGTCTTCGAGGACTGATTTTGATATCACAAATTTGATGGGATTTTCTTTAGACACAAGGCGAATAACATAAACTTGAAAGTAGTTCTTCATCTTTTGGATTGAGTAGATCAACGACAAACATAATTTTACGATCGGAGAATGATTCATCTCATCCGGTGTCATCATCTCATCCGGTGTCATCATCCTGCTCAGGCAGTAAAGGGAGTTCTCTTTGCCTTCGTTATTTTTCTTGAGCCAAGAGTGCTACCACTGACCTTTCTTGTGCCGCAATGTAGAGTATCAACGATTTTTTATGTATAGATTCTGCAAGGACGGGAAGCTTCATCAATTATGATTTGATACTTTCAAAGACCTTACTACAAGCTTGGTCCCATTCAAAAGGAGCACCCTTCTTCATGAAATGGATAAATGGTTGACATTTTCCAATCAGATTTGGGTTAAACCTCCTTAAATATGCTAGCTTTCCTTGTAGACTTTTAAATTCATGAATGTTTAGAGGCTCAGGCATTTTCAAAATCTCATCAACCTTGGCCTGATCAATTTCAATTCCTCGATACTGTACAATGAAGCCAAGAAACTTTTTAGAGGTAACTCCAAAGGCACATTTCAACAAATTCATATTAAGTTGATATCTTCAGATCAAAATCAAATGCCTTTCTCAAATCTTTCAAGTGGTTGTACCTTTTTCTTGACTTCAACAGTGAGTGTTCAGTTCCAAGATTAACTTTGCCTCCGACACCTTGAGACTGACAAGTTCGACTCCTTGTATCCATGAGAAATACATCAAAAGAGTCAGCTTAAGATGTAAAAGAACAAATTTTATCCACTGTAAGACATGAAAATTTATATATACTTTTAAGGATAAATCTGTGGGATGCCAACTTAAGATACAATGAGACAAATTTTGTCCACCTTAAGGCATGGTAATTTATAGATCCTTTTAAGGACAAATCAGTGAGAGGTCTTCTTAAGGTTCAAAGAGACAAATTTTGTCCATCTTAAGGCATGAAAATTTATAGATTCTTTTAAGGACAAATTTGTAGGAGACGAGCTTAAGGTGCAAAGGGATTAATCTCATCCACCTAAAGGTAAGAAAATTTAGAAGGTCTCAACTTAACGAGTTGGAGGTTTTGACAACTTCAACTTGTAAACTAAGTGGATTTAGAGACTTCAGCTTGCCCATTTGATCGATTTAACGATTTAAACTTGTATATTCGATGATTTGATGACTTCAGCATGCATACTTGACGAGTCTGACGGCTTCAACTTGCAAATGTTGGTAGATTTGATGATTTCAACTTGCAAACTTGGTAGATTTGAGACTTCATCTTGTAGAGTTGTTGAATTTGAAGGCTTCAACTTGCAGAATCAAGTTATTTAGATACTCAAATTTGTAGACTTGGCAACTTTGAAAACTTAAACTTTCAGCTTGGCAAATTTAAGGACTTCAACTTACAAACTCAGTGATTTTGAAGATTTTATCTTGTATATATGGTGGATTTGAAACTTCAAACTTGAAGACTTGATATATTTGAGACTTTAACTTGCAAATTTGGCAAATTTGATGCCTTCACATCACCAACCTGGTAGATTTTTTACTTTTACTTGTAGTCTTGGCGAACAAAGCATCAAATACTTGACTTTAAATTTCATCAAAGAAACTCATTTTTCATAAGGGTTTGCCCTATCAAGCTATTAATATTTGGTGTCAGTCAAAGTTTGATGAAAGAGTACTTATAGACCTAATTTTCATATGTCAGATCAAGTAAAAACATATATTTTTTTATGCTCATGCGATTGAGCTTAGAATGAAATTTAAGTGCCTGCATATCTCAGTAAAGAAGGTCAAATCATAATGTAGTTCTAAAAATTTAGCTCAAATTTGAAGAACTTTATAACTTTAAGATTTGGCTCAAGATTGAAGAGCTTCGTGATATACATGCAGTTTAGAATCATGTCTTAAGGAGCTTTGTAACTTACACTTTAGCTTGGATTTAAGGAGCTTCACAACTTCAATATTTAACTTAAATTAGAGAAACTCAGTGATATATTGTTTAAGATTGTGCATCAAAGAGCTTTATAATTTAAAGTTTAGGCACATGCATTGAGGAGCTCTATAACTTATAGTTTAGGCTTATGCATTGATGAGCTTTGAGACATACATAAACTCTTCAAATTTATCTTTGAATGAGACTTGCCCCCCCCCCCCTCCCCTTGAAGTTCTTCTATATCTTTATTTTTGCGAGTCTCATAAGTAGACAGTTATTGTTCTCCTATTGCAATCATGCTTAATTTCATATCATGCACACGAGTTGTCAAATCTTCAAACATGTTGGGATTTAACCCTTGCAAGACATAGTGAAAACCTCAATTCATGTCTTGAATGCACATCTTAATGCTAGACGTTTCGCTAAGGCGATCTTTGCAGCTGAGGCTCAAACTTCTTCAGCAATTGATAAAGTCAACAACTACTCATCTTCATATTGGTGAGCCTTTGTAAGTCCAATCATACTAATGACAGGTCTTTGTTATGGAAATAATTGAGGAACTCTTACTTAAGTCTTTTCCTATGGAAATAATTGAGGAACTCTTACTCAAACTACTCCCATCTATATATGGAAACAGGTCCGAATTTGTATACCAATCAAACACATTTTTTAAGAGATTATACGAACTGCTTGACGGATTAATCACCATACATTCTAGCATCATTATTGCAAGTCTCGGTAAAGTACACTATATGTTATTTGGGATTTCCTTTGCCATCAAATTGTTTGAGCTTAGGAGGTTGATATCCATCAGACATTTTCAAGTTATAAATCCTTTGTGTATACGACTTTACATATGTGAGAGAGAATTTGGATGATGACTTGAATTTATCTTCAATAGCCTCTATGATGACGTCCTTCAATTGGTCAATAGGAATCAAACCTTCAATGGAGACTTGGATCTCTTTGAGCGTTGTTGTTTGCTTTATGGAAGACTCTCCTTTCTCTTGAATATTGAGAAGCTTCACAGAACTTTGACTTGATTCCCTCTCAATCATGTTATTTGACTTATTTGTCAGCGTGGAAAGTTTAGCATATTGTTCTCGCACGCACTTTGCCACGCCTTCCATTGCTTTAGTCAAGTTTGCTAGTTTTTTTTCTATAGTGGAAGTCCTTTCGATGTTCCTAAATTTTGACATTGAAAAAGATGAGATGAGAGGTAGAGATTGTCTTACTGGGCGTGCCAGAATTTGTACACGTGGCGCATTTTTATCGGCCTGTATTTCACTAGGCATGTTGCATCATTTTACCACATGGCGTGATCCAATGGACCCTTTCACTTGACTTGGTATTTCACGTCATTTGACACGTGGCACCAAATTGAGCCACTAAAATACATCTTGAGTTCGACAAATTGGACTCATTATTTGTAGCCCAAATTGATGAACTAGCCCAACGAAAATTGAATTTTTATTAAATTCATATTTATTGGACTTAATTAATTAATTCAATTGTATTAATCTACAATATTTATTTAGACTTTTGAATTTAATATAATCCAAATTCCTTACGAATTTATATTTAATAACATTTCATTGCATACTGCAAATGATTAGTCAATCACTATTTATAACTAAATTCTAGATAATAAGATTCGTAACTTATAAAGTTCTCATAAAATTTGTTTACTGTGAGTTACAGCAACTTTGTAGCGGTTGGCAACAATCTTGAACACTCTCGCAATGACTGAACTTTTGATCTCATCTTGTCTCGATCACGACCTGGTGGTTGGTTCATGTACCCAAAACCAAAACCGGCCCATTGATGCAATATTGGACCCTAAGATCAAACAATTCCAAACCTTCCCCAAACCTAATAAAGTCCAATAAGATACTCCCTCCGTTTCAGAATAAGTAAATTGTTGGGGTATTTAAGGATGTTTCAAAATAAGTGAATCATTGAATTTTTTTTCAAATTTACCCTTATGATTTGACAATCAATTAACTTTTGAAAAGGTATTACAAGGTCAGTTTTTCTTTTTTTGGGGGGTAAAAATAGAAAGTTGTGTTAAATTTATGTCTTTAATATTTTTTCTTTAATTTGTGTGCCAAAATTCAACAATCCATTTATTATGAAACGGAGGGAGTACCAATTAACGGTAACAATTTAAGTTAGTTTCTTTTATACTAGATAATTAAGGGCCCTTTTACGGGCCCAATTTTACAACTGTAAATATATTTAATTAATTTTTTTTTAATTACTAATTATTTTTATTAAACACAATAGAAATTGATAATAGTAATCACACTTTATACTTTTTTATTTTAAATCTATAAATTACAACTTATTTACCTATTTAACCTTAAAATATAATATGCTCTAATGCTTTTTTTTAACTTCAGTCCTCATATAATCTCTTGAATTAAATAACTATTTTAAATATTTTTCTTCTTTTGACTTTATTTGAAATTATACAAGAAAATAAATTAAAATTATAAATGTCAATATATTAAAAATTTATTTGATTTAATGATAATTTTTTTGACATAATTATTTGATAATTAACAAAAGTATATATCTTGAAATAGGTTAACAATTATAAATTTTAGCCCACTAAATTGCAAGTAAAAAACTAAATTACTGCATTATATATTTTTATGATATATTTACATAATTAATTTCACATAAATTTTATAAATTTGCTTGTAAAATTTCATACATGATAGTATTTATTGGGCCAAAAACTAATAATATTTAGAAAATTGAAGCATTGAAAGTAGTGGCGGAGTCATTATTTTCACTTAAAATTTTTGAGATATAAAAAAGTAAACATACGAAACAGTAAAAAAATTCAACATCTACCATACAAGAAAAAATACTTTTAGTTCTGTATAAATAATCTAATATTTTGTGGAAGGGAATTCGAATGAACCCAATAACCTTATTTAACTTCACCCTTAATTGAAAATACATATGATTGCAAGAGATAATATCTTTGTATAAATTTAAATTTATTTATAGTACTTTATACATAATACAGTTGAATAAGTTGACATTTAAAATTTAAAAAATTGTTATTAGCCACATAACGGCCCACAAATAGAGAACACATAAGCTAGAAAGGAAGAAATGACCAATAAAACTTTTTATTTGAGATGACTCTGATTGTACCACCTAACTATGAAATTACATTAATGCCCTTGATCGTTCCCTAACTCACATTTCTATATAAATAACTAGATAATGAAGGGCACGTTTACAGGCCCAATATTACAATTTTAAATATATTTATAGTTATTTAATTAATTTATTTTAAAAAATAATTATTACTATTTTTAAATAAATTAAATATAATAAAATATCATACACTCTACACTCTAGCGCTTATTTTAAGATCAGATCAAACACATTCTGTTATATTAAACAACTAATTTTAATGTTCTACTTTATTTAAAAACTATACAAGAAAATAAATTAAAATTATAAATATCTATTTATTAACATTTTTTTATAGAATCATATGAAGCAATAAAGAATACTAATTTATACATAAATTGATTTTAAATACATTTAAATTCGTTTCATGTGTGTTTAACAAACGAAAATAAGGACATGGTTGAAAGTTTTAATGAATCATAACGTTAAAAGATTGCTTTTATGCCATGTCTTATATACGTTAAAAATAGGAGATTAATTTAATATAGTAAGCAAGAAATTTCTTTTAAAATGGTTTGTCTATCTAAATTTACTACCTCAAATAAGAAGAATCTAAAGAATTAACAAAAGTTAACATGATATATATTGTAGTAATTTAACATGAGGTAGTTAATATTATATTTTAAATAAGTTGTTTAAAATAATTTTAACAGATGATTAGTAAGTAATTATGTTTCCATAATTTATATGTATTGTAAATCTTGGTAATGGTATGTATCAAATGAAGTTTTAAAATTATAGAGGGATTCGCTTATTGTGTATGATAGATACACGCCTATTCAATAATTATGAGTATTTTTTTTATTTATTTTACTATAATATAGTAATAACTACTTTATATGATTAAATGTGTGATCAAATTTAATTTTACTTTTTTATCATTTATGAAACATATGTGAGTATTTACACATCCACTTATAAACTATGTCTTCCAATATTTTAATTTTTATAACTTTGATTAGATATCGAATTCAAGATACATGAAAAAACTTCACAATGTTTATGCCGTGGTTTTGGATAAGAGGAGAGAAATTTTATCTGAATATTAAAATTAAAAAAATATTTAAATGAAACAAACTTTAAATATAATTTCTCTTTAAATTTAAAATTATTCTTTCCATTTGATTCAACTATATTATTTAAATAAATAAGAAAAAAAAGAAAAAAAAGCGTATGATCATGAATTCTGAAGCTATTAGATAAAGAAAGTTTAAGAAAATAACTTCTCCATAACCTTTCAAAGAAAAACAATGGGCCCCACTTCTTTAAGATGTCACTTGATTTTTTAAAATTTTTCAAAGCATGGTCATTAGAATTTTCTGGAACATGATTTTTTTTTCCTTGAAATTCCTCACTCTTTGCATGATGTACAATAAGCTTAAGCTGGACTTTTTGTTAATTGCCAAATTTGCCCTTGGTCGTCCTAGATCAAACACATTCTCTTATATTAAACAACTAATTTTAATGTTCTACTTTATTTAAAAACTATTCAAGAAAATAAATTAAAGTTATAAATATCTATTTATTAACATTTTTTTATAGAATCATATGAAGCAATAAAGAATACTAATTCATACATAAATTGATTTTAAATACATTTAAATTCGTTTCATGTGTGTTTAACAAACGGAAATAAGGACATGAATGAAAGTTTAAGTGAATCGTGATGTTAAAAGATTGTTTTTATGTCTTGTCTTATATACGTCAAAAATAGGAGATTAATTTAATAGAGTAAGCAAGAAATATCTTTTAAAATGGTTTGTCTATCTAAATTTACTACCTCAAATAAGAAGAATCTAAAGATTTAACAAAAGTTAACATGATATATATTGTAGTAATTTAACATGAGGTAGTTAATATTACATTTTAAATAAGTTGTTTACAATAATTTTAACAGATAATTAGTAAGTAATTATGTTTCCATAATTTATATGTATTCTAAATCTTTGTAATGATATGTATCAAGTGAAGTTTTGAAATTATGGAAGGATTTGCTTATTGTGTGTGATAGATACGCGTCTATTCAATAATTATGAGTATTTTATTATTATTTTACTATAATATAGTAATAACAATTTTATGTGATTAAATGTGTGGCCAAATTTAATTTTACTTTTTTATCATTTATGAAACATATGTGAGTATTTACACATCCACTGATAAACTATGTCTTCCAATATTTTAATTTTTATAACTTTAATTAGACGTTGAATTCAAGATACATGAAAAAACTTCACAATGTTTATGCCGTGGTTTTGGATAAGAGGAGAGAAAGTTTATCTGAATATTAAAATTTAAAAAAATATTTAAATGAAACAAACTTCAAATATAATTTCTTTTTAAATTTAAAATTATTCTTTCCATTAGATTCAACTATATTATTTAAATAAATAAGAAAAAAAGAAAGAAAGTGTATGATCATGAATTCTGAAGCTATTAGATAAAGAAATTTTAAGAAAATAATTTCTCCATAACCTTTTAAAGAAAAATAATGGGCCCCACTTTTTTAAAATGTCACTTGATTTTTAAAAAATTTTCAAAGCATGGTCATTAGAATTTTCTAGAACATGATTTTTTTTTTTTTTTTTATATTTCTCAATCTTTGCATGATGTACAATAAGTTTAAGCTAGACTTTTTGTTAATTGACAAATTTGCTCTTGGTCGTCCTAGTTATGACTCTTCTATATAATAAATAAAATATATAAAATAAAAATATAATATATAATAAAAATATAAAATATAAATAAATATAGTAATATAAATATAATTTCAAAAAAAAAAAAAAACTCCATTGAAGGACAATGACCCGGGTTTGAAATTTTTATTGGTAAACTCGAGCATGTTCTACTTCAAAGTATACTTGATGTATTATTTGAAAAACTCCTTGAATTTTGAAAGCTAATGAAAATGGTTTGAAAATCAAGAATCCAACAGATTTATTAATTAACCTTGTATATGAGCTTAATTACAATTTTGTCATTGATCGTACTATAACTCACCTTTCTATATAATAATAAATACTAGATAAGTATGCCCGTGCGTTGCACGGACCCAACGATGAAAGTCTATGTATTCTTCATACGTTTGCCTCAAACGATGAATATAAATAACAGAAATTCACAATTTGATAAATGAGTTAAACTACTTGAAGCTGGATTATGTTGTTAAATTAGAAAATTGCTAAAATGATATTTTCACTCTTGATCGTCATTCAACTCATCATTGCACTCACACGGGAATATAAAGAATTGTCTAGGAGAAGTTGAAAAACGCTGACGCATCAATTGCTGTTACTACTAACTGATTAGAAAGTTGAAATTATAAATAGCACAAGCTTACAATATCTTACGTCTGCTACTCTCATTCATTTCTCAAGTTAAAGTATTCAAGTAAATACCAAGAATCTCTGATTTCGGTTTCTTCAGATATTCTTGTTTATAAAGGATTTCCTTCCAGAAAGAATAGCTTGCCATTAAAACCTCAATATTTAAACTTGTTAACTTTATGTCGACTCTTTGAAAAAAGTTCAATTCTATATGTCAAAGCAAAGAAATGCTCCATAACTCAAAACTTAATGAACAAAAACCATATATTATATAGGCTAGTTGAATGGCAATTTCCTACATCTCCCAAGAAAAGGAAAATATACAAGGACATCGGAAACCTCCATTTTGAAATTCTATATAGTAGAAAAATGATTGGGGGTGGGGGTGGGAGAGTGCAGTATGAAGAAATATAGAACTTACGAATATCTCAATTAGTAATAAACATAATGAGTATATTGTTCTTGAAAGAACACTCATTAATAAAATCAAACAAATACTTTGCCCTGAGCAAACATAAAACAGAACCTGCTTAGAAAGATGGAATAGAAGGTACTGTATAAGCCCCTTGACACGCCAGACATTGTGCTTTAAGACTACGATTTGAGAATAATCTGGATGCAAAGATTGCATCTCCTGTCTTACAGATTCAATGCTCACGTTGTGTTCTGCAGAGAGCTGAATCGCAAGAACCTCCCCTGTTGACCTGACAAGTCTCCCTAAGACTGCCCTCGAGTCACCAAGGTTGGCTATATATAAGGTTCCACTGCAGATAACTCCGTCAAGACAGCACCATCCAACAGCAGCAATCTGTGGTTTCGTTGGCCATTGTCTAGTCACAACAGAGAGGAAATCTTCTTCTGTTGCTTGAAATACTTTCCGAATCACCTCAACAGACATAGACTGGTGCTCAAATGTGAACCCTACACAATTTGGAGCAAGCCATTGAGTGGAAAGACTTGAAAAGGAACAAAAGTTACACATATTAGCCCATGATATTCCACACAATCTATATCTATATATACTAAATAGCAAGAAATTCTTGCATAGATTGTTGCCAAGTGACAGTATAAGAAACTGTCATGTGTTGATTTTTAGGACAAATTACTTAGGTTAGGTAAAATTAGTTATTGCTTTTGAATTTAAAATTAGAATTACTTTAATATTTTATATTTCAAAAAAAAAAAATGGGAAGTTACAATATAAGAAAAACATGCTGTCATTATTTAAGGAATTTATAAAACCTTTTTTTATTATTTAGAAGTTATTGGATTTTTTATATCATTTATTAAACTTAAAAATAAATTTTAATTGAATTAACATATTTGAATTTAATTTATATCTTAATTATTAAGTACAAACGTTGATTTAAAATTTGATTTGTAAAATAATTTAAAAAATAAAATCAAATTTAATATAAAAATAATAGTTAAATATTTCCTTAGTTATTTTGAGAAAGAATAATAATTACATAAAAATTCATTAAAATTTTAGCATTGAAATTGTCATGTTATTAGATTTTGTTACATCTGGCTAAAAATATTAACTTCCCCCAATTTAGATTCAACATTTAATATGTATATATTACATATACATTTTTAGATGAATTCGTCAGTATTTGTTTTTAGTTTATATTCTTAAAAATAATTCAAAAACTATAAGTTATTTTAACTTCTTACATAAAAGTATTTTTAATTTTAAAAATAATTTGATTAAAAAAAGTATTTGACTAATAATATAAATTGGTTAAATTTGATTTGAAAAATAAACATACATTTATTCTGAAAAGATATTTTAACTTTACATCTTTTTAATCTATAAAGAAAATAAAAAAATACTACAATAAAATATTATTCTAAAAAAGACTAATAAACTAAATAAAACTAACTCATGCACGTCCAATACCACATTTCCCTACCCCAACGCAACCCCTCCAACTAACTCACATATACACTATTTACGCTCACACACACTGTACTTTTCCAAATCAATATTTGAACGAGTTTATATTTTTAAAATTTGAATATGCAACTAATCTTATCCCTATAAAACTACCTAAACCATCACACACATCTTCTTGAAGAACAATTTTTTTCAAAGACTCTTATTCTTCCATCTTTCTTCAACTACTTAAACTTGATAACACTTTTGCTCCTCATGCTACTGTTTAGGATTTCTTTCGTAATAGTTTCTTTATTTTTGACAATGAATCTTCAAGATTTTAAGTTATGATTTTTCATAATGTTGATTGCGTACATATGATGAACTCATCAATTATAAGCAATGCAGGTTGAAAGTTCGAGTTGTACAATGACCATATCGCGATTAGTCACACATTTTATTCTTTGTTGCATTGATTGTCCAAGATAAAAAGGTATGCAGTTTTTTTTTAAAAATTATTCTTTTAATTATTTGTTTTAAAGTTCTCTATTGATTTATATTATGGTTAATATGCTTATTTTTTTGAAAGGTTTGCTACTCTTTTGATATATAGTCTAGGCTGAAATTCTATGCTATGCTATTGCTCCTAAGAGAAAATAAATCCATCAAGAAGAATCCGGCATAAAAAAAAATTCTCTAACTTTCTTTAGAGAAAGTTTTGCTCGATAAGAAGCCAAAAGTCAGCAACAAACTTTCAAACGACGATGAAATCAATATATGAGATAGCAAGAAGAAGAAGAAGAATAGTTCGAAAGAAGACAGAGAATTCGGAGATGAAAGACGAAGAAGAATTCGAAGAGGGACAAGATCTATTTATTTAAAGTGCGGTGATAAATGCATCCTTGGTTATTTTAAGTGTATCATTTTTTTTAATTGATAAATCTTTTTGATTTCTTAATTATTCTTAATTATGGATTTTGATATGATATAGTTTATATGACTTAAAATCACAAGTTCACAATTCAATTTCAAGCCTAGTTTTTGTTATTTTCACAAAATACTCCTTGGAGTAGTTGTATGTACAAATAATATTGTAAAAATTTATTAGGATTAGGAAGTCATAAGAACTAATTAAAAACTAATTAAAAGAAATTAATTTCAGAGACTACTTTAGTAAAATCATACTTTTCATAATTTGCTCCTAGGAGATAATTGGGTAGAATCTAAAAGTCTGAACGTAACCTATTTATAGGAGGTAAGTTTTGTTTACAATTCTAAAAGAATATATATATATATATATATATATATGCATATATAATACACTATATCTTCTATGTATAGTTAAAACGAAAGGTTTACCTAAATTTTTGGAGATGATTACAACTTTTTAACACCTTATGGTAATTGTAGCTATTTAATTTTGTTTTATATTTTATTAGCCTTTGTAATAGAAAAGGGCATGTTTAAATGTATGTATTAAATCTATATTTATATATTATTAAATCTAACTTTATTGATTTATTGCATATTTATTACGTATTAAACTTTTAAATTTGTACAAATAAATTTCTAACTTTTTAAAGTTCAATTTTCTTTTATTTTTATTATTGTAAGATAATTAAGTAATGTGTTAATATTTGAAATTTTTATCTTTAATACAAACAATTAAATACAAAAGAAGAAAAAGGACAAAATGGAGAACAAATTCTTAAAATAACCTACTCCATTTACCATACATCGAGAAAAATAAAAAATTATGGAAGATCAGAGTCCTAATTATGATGATTAGTTAGGATTGCATAATTTTTTTGGACTCTAAATCCTATAATTTTTCACTCTGAACTGGGTTAAGAAAAGGTAAAAAGAACGGACCGTATTTTTTTTTTCTTTTTCTAATTGCAATATTAATAAAGCAATTTTTTTTTCTTTTAAAAAGCCAAAATAGTAAAAAGAAAATATAAAAACCTAACCTCCTAATGCACGTCCTCACTTCCTATCCCTATTTCCCTGACACGTCTCACACACAACCATCTAAGAATTTTTATTTTTTAAATGTAAAAGGATAAAATAATTACAAGATCAAAACCAAATTTAGCTAACCTAAATATGTGACACTGTAACTGTCAAACAATATATAAATATCCCACATTCATAATTTTCAATGACCTATAACTGGTTACAAATTATTTTACAACTTCTGATCCCGTATCTTCTAAGAAAATATATAAATTTATCCTTTCAAAAAATAAAATAAAGTTACTTTCATTTTTTCTTCCTATGTGGTATTAGATATTTAGTGTTAGTGTAACTCTTACTTAGATTATTTCTTAATTATTATTTGAATTTAATTCTCTGTAAATTTATTATTTGAATTTAATTCTCTGTAAATTTTCTAGGATTTCACACAAACAATCGTAAGCCATTTTTGAGATGTATGGAATTTTATTTCGCTTTTTTTTTGTTTTATGTTTTTTTTTTGTGTCCCATTTTCTAAATATATTTTACTCATGAATTTATTATCATTATCATAATTAAATGTAGGATTATCAACATGGGTTGTGGTGCAGTGGATGGGGCTGTTCCACCCTTAATCAGAGGTCGAGAGTTCGAGCCTGGGTATGGAGAAAACTCTGTTAGGAGCGCTGCCACCTTAATGAGCCCTGCAATCCGAATTAGTCAGGTTCCAATGCAAGCACCGAACATCTGATGGGAAATAAAAAAAAATTGTAGGATTTACTTCTTTCTATTTCACATTAAATATATACATTGATATACAAAATCTATATATACAATTTTTAGAATTATAAATTTGATATTATAATTTTTTATTCATTTTCAAAAAAAATTTATTACTTTATTTTTGAAATTTTACTTTGTATTTGGATACACAATGATCCAAAGCATGGAGCATGTTTTACATATGCTTTTATTTTGTATTAATATTGACATGATTGATTAACATAATTTAAGAATTCTTCCAGGTTTAAGTTATAATGATTTACTTTTAATTTAATATCTTAAATGAAAGGCTATTTGTTATATTAATGCTTCAATAATAAAATTTTATTTTGTTATAGGTTTTAAGGAAAGAATTTTGGTGCATCATAAAATTCTTTATTGATATTAACAATTATTGTATACAAATATTTACGGTCTAAGGTTGATGGGACATTTGATAAAAATATTTTAGAATTTTAATGAAAGTAGATTTAGTTGTCACAAATAATGATCATAAAAGTATTTTATATATACCCGCATTTAAAGATTCAAGATGACAAGAAGAAACAATAAAAATTATAACAAAAGAGTAAGGATGTTCTACATCAAGTCCTAACTCAATTGATTAGAACTTTAAATACATAAATAAATATCTTCAATTGTCATCATAAAATATATTTTCTATTAGTTATTGTTATTTTTCATGTTGTAGATACCATAAAAGCAATAACATTATAGAAAAATGAATTACACTTTGAGCATATTTGTATACTCTTTTTGTGATTTTCTCAATTTTTTCTGAAGATAAGTAATTTTATTTAATTAGAGCTCGTTCGAATAAATTTATAGTGTATGATTTATAAGCCACAAGTAATAAGTTAGGATTCCTAACTTATGAATTTTAGCTATTTATTCAGTCATTATATATATTATTTCTAATATACAGAATTATTCTACAAATATATTATGAAATATTATTCTTTATATAATTCATTATTGCTAATTATGTGTGAAATAACTAGAATTTATTCCTTATAATTTTTTGTATAATTTATTCATGCTTATTAAATATAAAATCTATCATAATAATAATAATAATAATAATAATAATAATAATAATTATTATTATTATTATTATTATTATTATTATTATTCTATTGGACAGATTTTACTTATGGTCAGCTTCTAGCAGCCTGTACTGAAGAAGGTTTAAAACTCTACAATGAATTAAAATTATCTAGGAAAATTAAGCTAGATAGAATGAGAGAAAAAACTCAATTAGGAGACTTTTGTGGACAATTTGGTATGGAAAATCCTCTTTCTACTAAGAAAAAGAGTCGTAATTCTGACAAAAACAAACCCTACCAACGAAAAAGATATAGACGTAGGTCCAAAGAAGAGCGTCAAGCTAGAAAGACCAATCGCAAATCCTCTAAATTTACAAAAAATAGGTCTAAAAGAGACCTAGCAAAAATCAAGTGCTATAGATGTAATCAATATAGTCATATAGCCCCTAATTGTAAACTTCAAAAACTCAAGTCTTTAGGACTCTCTGATGAGGTGTAGGATCAAGTATATGGTCTTTTATATACTTCTGGTTCTGATTCTGACTATGCAACTGAATCTGAGGATGATATTGAATTACCCAATTCTTCTGATATTGAAAATTACGAAAAAACTACGACTAATGCTTGCACTGATTGTAATAAAGATAATTGTGACTGTGACGATGTGTTTTATAAACTTCAATCTCAATTTGAAGATTTAGAATTAAATATTTCCACAATTACTGTTGATAGCGCTCTAGAATTACTAAAAGAAGTAACTGATGAGAAGTTTCGTCAAAAAATTATTGATCTTACTTCTACATCAACCAATACTTCCAGTAATCCTAAGATAAGTAATTCTGTTACAAAATCCTCTAATATTGATATCATGCCTTACTCTATTTCTGAAGTCAATAGAAGACTTGCTATTAGTCAAATGTCAGGAAGAAATACCACTTTTAATGATTTAAAAACTGAAGTAGAAAATTTTTTAAAAAAATTATCTCTCTAAAACAAAATCAAATGATCTCTGATCATAGGATTTTGAAAATCGAAGAAGATATTTCTGATTTTTTCCAAAAAACTATTTCCTCTAAAGGAAAGGAAAAGGAAATTGAAAACCCTGACAATTTTGACATGAATAAAATTATTCAAAAAATTGATTTAAAAAATGATTATTTCTTGGGGATGATGCAATTAGTTACTGCTCATAAATGGTATATAAATTACACTATTTTGATTAATAAAGAATTTTCTATCACTAATATTGCTATGATTGATAGTGGTGTTGATGTCAGCTGCATTCAAGAAGGTTTAATTCCAACCAGATATTTTGAAAAAACTACTCACATAATTAAGTCTGCATCTGGTCATAGTCTTCACATCAACTACAAATTACCCAATACTCATATCTGTCGAAATAAAGTTTGCATTCCACATTTCTTCTTTTTAGTAAAAAACCAGTTATATCCTCCTATTATTTTAGGAACACCTTTTATAAATGCTATTTATCCTTATACACATATCGATGTAAATGGTTTTAAGGCTACCTATAAAAATAAACAAATCTCTTATCCTTTTGTTACTGACCCTGTAACAAGAGATATAAATGCTCTTATTAATATGAAGCAAAAGCAAGTCAATTTTTTACAATTAGAATTAATGAGTATAAATATTCTAGATACAATGAATTCTGTAAAGATCCAAGAAAAAATAAAAATAATTTCTGATCAATTGATTCTTGATATTTGTGTTGATCACCCAAATGCCTTCTGGGATCGAAAAAAGCATATTGTTTTTCTTCCCTATGCAGATGATTTCTGTGAAGAAAAAATTCCCACAAAATCTCGCCCCTGTCAAATGAATGCAGAATTAGTAGAATTCTGTAAACAGAAGATTGATAGTCTTCTGCAAAAGGGTCTTATAAAACCTTCAAAATCTCCTTGGTCTTGTACTGCATTCTATGTTAATAATGCTGCTGAAAAAGAACGGGGTATGCCTAGATTAGTCATCAATTATAAACCCCTGAATAAAGTTTTAAAATGGATTAGGTATCCTATACCAAATAAAAAAGACTTACTTTCTAGATTATATGATGCTAACATATTTTCTAAATTTGATTTAAAATCTGGTTATTGGCAAATTCAAATTGATAAAGAACATATTTATAGGACTGCTTTTAATGTCCCCTTTGGACAATATGAATGGAATGTTATGCCATTCGATTTTAAAAATGCTCCTTCTGAATTTCAAAAAATTATGAACGACATTTTCAACCCTTATATGGATTTTATCATTGTCTATATTGATGATATTTTAGTATTTTCTAAAAACCTTGAATTACATATTAAACACCTGAATATGTTCAAACAAATTGTTATACAAAATGGTTTGGTCATCTCTAAACTAAAAATAAGTTTATTCTAGACAAACATTAGATTTCTAGGACACAACATTCGTCAAGGTACTATTGAACCTATACAAAGAGCTCTAGAATTTGCTAAAAAATTCCCCGATATTATTACTGACAAAAAACAGTTACAAAGATTTCTTGGTAGTCTTAATTACATTGCTCTTTTTTATGAAAATTTGTCTAGAGATTTAGCTCCTCTATATGATAGACTAAAAAAGGATTACAAAATGTCTTGGACTCAAGTCCACACTAATTTGGTAAAATTAATTAAAAAATGAGTTCAATCTCTTCCATGTACATCTCTTGCAAACCCTACCTGGTTAAAAATTGTTGAAACCGATGCTTCGAATATTGGGTATGGAGGAATACTTAAACAAGTTAATCCCCATACAAAAACAGAATGTTTGATTAGATTTTATTCTGGTAAGTGGACCGAAATCCAGAAAAAATACGCCACTGTAGCTCATGAAATGCTTACTATTGTAAAATGTATTCTAAAATTCCAAGATGAATTATATGATCAAAAATTTATTGTTAAGACTGATGCTCAATCGGTGAAGTATATGTTCGACAAAGATTTTAAACATGATGCCTCTAAATTAATATTTGCAAGATGGCGAGCTCATTTAGCCCCTTTTGATTTCGAAATTCATTATAAGAAGGGTAGTGAAAATACTTTGCCTGATTTTTTATCTTGAGAATATTTAATCGATTAACATGAATTTTTACTCATACTTCCTATCAGAAAAAACTATAATTACTATTATCAAATGCATTCGTTTAAACGAGGATATTCATTTTCTTATCTTAGAAAATCTGGTTCGTAGTATAATAGAAGAAGAATTATTCTTTAATCACGACGAATTTCTTGATAATGATATTTATTGGTTTGATATTGACATAAGTGACTAATATTTACAGGATTAAAAGGAATAATGAAGCTCTTTCTCCACTTCTTCTATCAAAAATTCTTAATCACTTTTATAAAGACAACTCCTTTAAATGCGGATATGCACATGCTTATATTACGGAAGGTCATTAATGATCTTATCACAAAGGACACATTATATGAAGATCTATGTGAGTATATGTCATGGTATGCTGATCAAATTCCTGATTCTTGATGTAGCATGGAACCACCCTAGCAAACAGCCAGAGGACGTAGAAGAGGTGGACGACCTCAAAACTATTCATATCAAGGAGGACGAACAAACCCTTCATATTTCGATCGAAGAAATCCTGCATATAGCTCTGCAAGTTCTAATTTTCCTGTGTTACAACAAGGAAATAGGACTCTAATTAATTCCAAAATTCTTCAAGATGAATCATCATCATAAAAAACTCTGAATATTGGTTCTTCCGTACATCTGGAAGATATTCCTGAAGACCATCCACTATATAAACAACTGAAATCCTATATATCTGATCAACAAAAAACTGCAGATTCTTTTGCATCTATAGTTCAGGAAAATTCTGAAGATAAACCTTCATATGAGAAATTGGATGCTAGAGAACTCATAGTATATATTGAAAATCAGCATATTCCTATTCAAGAAAATACTGAAGAAGCATGGAGGATACTCAAAAATTATCTCACTGCCAATGTTTATTTCACTGGCGAATCCTATAAAACCCGGACTTATTATGAACATATATTAGTCCAAACATTCAGTGCAACTTTTGATCATAGTCCCCTCGGAGAATCTACCCCAGGAGTACATGGATACTCTAAAATGGTGATTAAAAAACTTATTCCTATTGAAGAATGGGGTATTTCATCAATGATTCAAAAATCCATGCCAATGGGGCCAATGGGACAAACACTCGCAAATTTTACCTATTGGGATTACATTAAAGCCTTTACTCAAGTATTAGATTATAATAATTATAAACACAAACATACTTGGTTTATAAAAATTTTTGCTAAAGTATTTGAAAAGCCTATTCCAAACTGATTTATCCAATGGTGGACTAAGCATGGACCCACAGTCAAAATATTACCTCCCGAATATTCCTTTTTACCATTCATGGAAGAAATCTTCACCTTTCTTAACTAAATTATATCTTTCAGAGCATATTTATAAAATCGATACTATTGACCAAATGTATTTCTACATAGAATTCTCCATCCCCTGGATCCATCGATGGTCAGTATAAATAGGCTATGATACCCAACAAATTCTTGTTGTATATCGAACATTCTATTATAATTTCTGGGACAAATTGCTTCGAAAAGATCCAGATACTAAACTGACCTATGGTCATGATCAATGGGAGAAAATAGCCAAGAAAATTGTCGAATATGAAAAAGCTCCCAAAAAATCGATTTTGGTTGAAGAAAAAAGTCTTAACTATGTTTCTAGAAGAATTTTTGCACATGAGGGAAATAAAATGCAGATGATAGAACAATTTTTATCAGAAGTAAGAGATAAATTACTTCAAACTGTGGAACAAAATTCAGATAGATCAATGAACAGTACTGAAGGAAACACTGAAGATATCACAGATTCTCAACCTCCGAAAGTTCTTCTAGAAAATGAAGAAATTATTAAAAACGCTGAAGCATTCATTAAGAAGTGGAAAGCTAAATACAAGATTTGATCTGATCTCGACGTATGGTACCTCTATTTTCTTGATAAAGACTTATGGAATAGTAAAAATACTGTGCACAGGGACCTATCTAATACTGTGCAAGATTCCTTTTCTTATTATTTATAGACGCCTCATTCTTGTTAGATAGGCAGAAGTTTTTTAAGTTCTCTTCTTATGTTTCTCTCTTTATAAGCTCTCCCTTCTCTCTACATCTCTCTTTGTAATATACTTTGAAAAATAAATAAGAAGCCACCATTTACTACTATTCCGGCCTTGCTTCAGGCTATTAAGGTACATACTACTTCCTTATTTGTGTGCATTTAATACCTCCCCTTCCCTCGTCCAGTCGTGACTATGTCCGGCTAAAGGACTTCTTATGTCTATGTTGAAGATCTAACTTCGTTTACATGGTAACTATGAAAGATCCAGACTCTATCAAAATACAAAGAAATTTTTCTATAGTTTCTTGACTTGATTCCAAAATGGTGGTACAGTCGAGTTCAATACACTTATGTTACCTTTGTCTCTGTGACTACGTCTAGTAAGTTGTGCCTCTTTAGTCCGTTGTACTGATACGAAAAGGGCGACTTCTGCACAATTAGAACTTCTAGACACATGGGTTTAACATAAGGTTATTAAATCTCTGATAGGCCCCTTGTTTGGATAAAAGATTCCATATAGTCATTAAACTATTTGAAATTCTTTTATATTTCGGTTGGTGCTTTGGTTCGGTTTTCTGACTTTGGCGTAATCCAATATTGTTACCAGGTCTGGCAGGCTGAGCGGCATACCCCAGCCTAGTGAGATCCTGTTAATTAGTAAGGTTATTAAATCTCTGATAGGCCCCTTGTTTGGATAAAAGATTTCATACAGTCATTAAATTATTTGAAATTCTTTTATATTTCGGTTGGTGCTTTGGTTCGGTTTTCCGACTTTGACGTAATCCGATATTGTTACCAAGTCTGGCAAGCTGAGCGGCATACCCCAGTCTAGTGAGATCCTGTTAATTGGTATCAGAGCCTAGGAACTTTCATAGTAATTATGATAAGTGTGGTGAAGTTTTCAGCATAGATATAAGGTTTTTATAATCATGGTTATGGGTGAAGTTAGTACTAAGAGTACTAAACTCGAAGAAATAGATTTACCTCAGCATATGGATTTATTAAATAAATGGACAATTCCCAAAGTAGATTTAAACACTATTTATGAATATGGTTTATTTGATAAAATTAAACACAAGCAGATTATAAAAACTACAGAGCAATCTATTGCTCTGAATGCTGATGAAAAAACTCTACAATTGCTCAAACAAGAAGACATTGATATATTTAAAAAACAATATAGTTATTTATATATTGACTTGGTGCAAATTGCATTTAAACCTTTAACTTTGAAAGGTCTTCCTGAAACCTTTTTAGCTGCACTTCGTGATGCTAGAAATTTAAACTTTAGACAATCCCTTATAGGATCTATCGAATCTACTCTTGCATATGGCCCTGTCTATTTTAATACTCAGCCTAATTTAACCTTATCTTTGACTGATGTTAATAACACTAATGCTTTAACTTTAAATGTAAAAACTTATGGCTATAATTATGCACCGGGATCTGAGCTTATAAGTTTATCTTATCGTATTTATTACCGTTTGTTGTCTACTTTAAATCCTCGTTGTAAATAAATCGATAATCCTTCAAATTATACTATGTTAATTTAAACTAATTTTGCAAAAGCTAAACTCACTACCAGGAGACCTATTCGATGGGATGAGATAAATTTTCCAAAAAATTGGATTCTAAATTCGGTTATTTCTCTAACACAACTTGCGGAAGAAGTAACAAACTCAGAGTTGACTCATGTAACTCAAAGTAGTGATGGAAAAATTTGTCTTCAATTTGATGAAGATACTCCTACATATAGAAATTCTTTGTCAAGAAATTCTTTTTCCATGCCTAAAATGCTTCCTGCTATGCATCATATTTCTCCAGTTGAACCAATTTACGGTCCAGCCCGAAATCGTGCTGCATCCTTACATACTTTAAATTTTTCAGATTCACCTAAAAGTGTAGAAAAAATTAAAATCAATTCTAAAACGAATATTGTTCAAGATTACGAAAATCCTACCCCATCTGAGATGGATTTTGATATAAATTCTGTTTAATTATGATGACACAACTTATTGATTTTAGTCCTGGTTCTCAGGCAAGAAAATATATTCAAAAGGAATTTTTTGATAAAAAATGAAAAACCTTTAGGACTTATTTTTTTGAGACATATAGTCCGGATGAGTTAAAAAACTTCTCTGAAGAATTTTGAGAAATGTGCGCATTGCATAATCAAATTGTTTTCTTTGTACCATGGTTCATGTCTGCATATTTGCCTTTGTATATCAAGGTTATTGAAAGATCTTACCAAAGTTCAAATGGTACTATAACACAAGCTATTTATCCTCCTCAATCATCTTTTATACTGCCTAATAATACTGGTCTAACTTTCTCTGCTTTTCAACAATTTATCGATAATGAAGTTGGAAAAATCACTATTTCTAAAATTAATTGTCTGATTGCCCAAAAAAATTATTTAAGTCTTTATGTAAAAGTTCAGGGGAACATATCTCCTCCCTTGATGAAAAGCTTGATATTATGGCTAATTTGATTAAAAAACTTAGTGATGGTCAAAAGTCTTTTGATATTGCTTCTACATCAGAAAGGAAGTCCGAAAACCTAACTGCTAAGCCGCATATTCAAAGACCTCCTGATATAGATATAGAAGGATTTAGACAACCCTCTGACTTAGAACAATTTGAAAAATTGCTTGAAAAGAAATTCTCTAGTCTAAATATAAAACCCATCGATTTGTCTAATAATTTTGTTGATACTATAGAATCTTTAACCAATAATTTTACTGATGTCCAAACTACTCCAATCGGAGTAGAAATCCATTCAGAGTTAAATAAACTCAAAGGTTTGGTCAGAAAACAACCGGAAAATAAATATGCGGATATTCCTCGGCTGCAAACTACATATTACCCACGACCAACTCCTCAAGATATCATGATCGAAGAGAGAGATTGGTCTCTCACTAACACTTCTTATAGTGGCGAACAGATTTACGAATGGAATTTAGATGGTTTATAAGAAAGACAATTGTCTATTTTGGTTCATCGAATGTTAATGTATTCTACTATTGCTAAAGTCTCTAGCCCTAAAGACAGTACGGGAAATCCTACTCGCTCAGATAATACTATTTGTAAAATGATTGTTGCTGGTTTTACTGGTCAACTTCGTGGCTGGTGGGATAATTTTCTTTCTAGTGAAGACCGAAATAAGATCTATGAAGCCAGAAATCTCTTACCTGGGGTAGATAACCTAGGTCGGGATCTTCCTGCAAATAGAGAAGATGTCGTTTATACGCTTATGCTTACTATTATTCAACACTTTGGAGGTAGATTTACCAACCAACATGAAAACACTCGCAATCTCTTAAATGGTTTAAGGTGTAGACATTTAGGCGAATTTAGATGGTATAAAGATACTTTTCTTTCTAGGGTTATGGATTTGGCTGAGTCTAGATTAGAACATTGGAAAGCTAGATTTGTTGATGGTATTCCACCACTTTTTGCTGAAAGAGTTAGAAAAACCATGAAGGGTCAGTACGGTGCAATCCCTTGGACAAATTTTACTTATGGTCAGCTTCTAGCAGCCTGTACTGAAGAAGGTTTAAAACACTGCAATGAATTAAAATTATCTAGGCAAATTAAGCTAGATAGATGAGAGAAAAAACTCAATTAGGAGATTTTTGTGGACAATTTGGTATGGAAAATCCTCCTTCTACTAGGAAAAAGAGTCGTAATTCTGACAAAAACAAACCCTACCAACGAAAAAGATATAGACGTAGGTCTATAGAAGAGTGTCAAGCTAGAAAGACCAATCGCAAATCCTCTAAATTTACAAAAAAAATAGGTCTAAAAAAGACCTAGCAAAAATCAAGTGCTATAGATGTAATCAATATGGTCATATAGCCCCTAATTGTAAACTTCAAAAACTCAAGTCTTTAGGACTCTCTGATGAGGTGCAGGATCAAGTATATGGTCTTTTATATACTTTTGGTTCTGATTCTGACTATGCAACTGAATCTGAGGATGATATTGAATTACCCAATTCTTCTGATATTGAAAATTACGAAAAACCTACGACTAATGTTTGCACTGATTATAATAAAGATAATTGTGACTGTGATGATGTGTTTTATAAACTTCAATCTCAATTTGAAGATTTAGAATTAAATATTTCCACAATTACTGTTGATAGCGCTCTAGAATTACTAAAAGAAGTAACTGATGAGAAGCTTCGTCAAAAAATTATTGATCTTACTTCTACTTCAACCAATACTTCCAGTAATCCTAAGATAAGTAATTCTGTTACAAAATCCTCTAATATTGATATCATGCCTTACTCTATTTCTGAAGTCAATAAAAGACTTGCTATTAGTCAAATGCCAGGAAGAAATACCATTTTTAATGATTTAAAAACTGAAGTAGAAAATTTAAAAAAGGAAATTATCTATCTAAAAGAAAATCAAATGACCTCTGATCATAGGATTTTGAAAATCGTAGAAGATATTTCTGATTTTTTCCAAAAAACTATTTCCTCTAAAGGAAAGGAAAAGGAAATTGAAAACTCTGACAATTTTGACATGAATAAAATTATTCAAAAAATTGATTTAAAAAATGATTATTTCTTGGGGATGATGCAATTAGTTACTGCTCATAAATGGTATATAAATTGCACTATTTTGATTAATAAGGAATTTTCTATCACTAATATTACTATGATTGATAGTGGTGCAAATGTCAGCTGCATTCAAGAAGGTTTAACTCCAACCAGATATTTTGAAAAAACTACTCACATAATTAAGTCTGCATCTGATCATAGTCTTGACATCAACTACAAATTACCGCATACTCATATCTGTCGAAATAAAGTTTGCATTCCACATTTCTTCTTTTTAGTAAAAAATCAATTATATCCTCCTATTATTTCAGGAACACCTTTTATAAATGTTATTTATCCTTATACATATATCGATGCAAATGGTTTTAAGGCTACCTATAAAAATAAACAAATCTCTTATCCTTTTGTTACTGACCCTATAACAAGAGATATAAATGCTCTTATTAATATGAAGCAAAAGCAAGTCAATTTTTTACAATTAGAATTAATGAGTATAAATATTCTAGATACAATGAATTCTGTAAAGATCCAAGAAAAAATAAAAATGATTTCTGATCAATTGATTCTTGATATTTGTGTTGATTACCCAAATGCCTTCTGGGATCGAACAAAGCATATTGTTTCTCTTCCTTATGCAGATGATTTCTGTGAAGAAAAAATTCCCACAAAATCTCGCCCCTGTCAAATAAATGCAGAATTTGTGGAATTCTGTAAAAAGAAGATTGATAGTCTTCTGCAAAAGGGTCTTATAAAACCTTCAAAATCTCCTTGGTCTTGTACTGCATTCTATGTAAATAATGTTGCTGAAAAAGAATGGCCTATGCGTAGATTAATCATCAATTATAAACCCCTGAATAAAGTTTTAAAATGGATTAGGTATCCTATACCAAATAAAAAAGACTTACTTTCTAGATTATATGATGCTAACATATTTTCTAAATTTGATTTAAAATCTGGTTATTGAAAAATTCAAATTGATAAAGAACATACTTATAGGACTTCTTTTAATGTCCCCTTTGGACAATATGAATGGAATGTTATGCCATTCGATTTAAAAAATGCTCCTTCTGAATTTTAAAAATTATGAACGACATTTTCAACCCTTATATGGATTTTATCATTGTCTATATTGATAATATTTTAGTATTTTCTAAAAACCTTGAATTACATATTAAACACCTGAATATGTTCAAACAAATTGTTATACAAAATGGTTTGGTCATCTCTAAACCAAAAATAAGTTTATTCCAGACAAACATTAGATTTCTAGGACACAACATCCGTCAAGGTACTATTGAACCTATACAAAGAGCTCTAGAATTTGCTAAAAAAATTCCCGATATTATTACTGACAAAAAACAGCTACAATGATTTCTTGATAGTCTTAATTACATTGCTCTTTTTTATGAAAATTTGTCTAGAGATTTAGCTCCTCTATATGATAGACTAAAAAAGGATTACAAAATGTCTTGGACTCAAGTCCACACTAATTTGGTAAAATTAATTAAAAAATGAGTTCAATCTCTTACATGTACATCTCTTGCAAACCCTACCTGGTTAAAAATTATTGAAACCGATGCTTCGAATATTGGGTATGGAGGAATACTTAAGCAAGTTAATCCCCATACAAAAACAGAATGTTTGATTAGATTTTATTCTATTAAGTGGACCGAAAGCCATAAAAAATACGCCACTGTAGCTCATGAAATGCTTACTATTGTAAAATGTATTCTAAAATTTCAAGATGACTTATATGATCAAAAATTTATTGTTAAGACTGATGCTCAATCGGTGAAGTATATGTTCGACAAAGATTTTAAACATGATGCCTCTAAATTAATATTTGCAAGATGGCAAGCTCATTTAGCCCCTTTTGATTTCGAAATTCATTATAAGAAGGGTAGTGAAAATATTTTGCCTGATTTTTTATCTCGAGAATATTTGATCGATTAACATGAATTTTTACTCATACTTCCTCTCAGAAAAAACTCTAATTACTATTATCAAATGCATTCCTTTAAACGAGGATATTCATTTTCTTATCTTAGAAAATCTGGTTCGTAGTATAATAGAAGAAGAATTATTCTTTAATCACGACGAATTTCTTGATAATGATATTTATTGATTTGATATTGACATAAGTGACTAATATTTACAGGATTAAAAGGAATAATGAAGCTCTTTCTCCACTTCTTCTCTCAAAAATTCTTAATCACTTTTATAAAGGCAACTCCTTTAAATGCGGATATGCACATGCTTATATTACGAAAGGTCATTAATGATCTTATCACAAAGGACACATTATATGAAGATCTATGTGAGTATATGTCGTGGTATGCTAATCAAATTCCTGATTCTTGATGTAGCATGGAACCACCCTGGCAAACAGTCAGAGGACGTAGCAGAGGTGGACGACCTCAAAACTCTTCATATCAAGGAGGACGAACAAACCCTTCATATTTCGATCGAAGAAATCCTGCATATAGCTCCACAAGTTCTAATTTTCCTGTGTTACAACAAGGAAATAGGACTCTAATTAGTTCCAAAATTTTTCCAGATGAATCATCATCATCAAAAACTCTGAATATTGGTTCTTCCGTACATCTGGAAGATATTCCTGAAGACCATCCACTATATAAATAACTGAAATCCTATATATCTGTCAACAAAAAACTGCAGATTCTGTTGCATCTATAGTTCAGGAAAATTCTGAGGATAAACCGTCATATGAAAAATTGGATGTTAGAGAACTCATAGTATATATTGAAAATCAGCATATTCCTGGTCAAGAAAATACTGAAGAAGCATGGAGGATACTCAGAAATTATCTCACTGCCAATGTTTATTTCACTGGCGAATCCTATAAAACCCGAACTTATTATGAACATATATTAGTCCAAACATTCAATGCAACTTTTGATCATAGTCCCCTCGTAGAATCTACCCCAGGAGTACATGGATACTCTAAAATGGTGATTAAAAAACTTATTCCTATTGAAGAATGGGGTATTTCATCAATGACTCAAAAATCCATGCCAATGGGGCCAATGGGACAAACACTCGCAAATTTACCTATTGGGATTACATTAAAGCCTTTTCTCAAGTATTATATTATAATAATTATAAACACAAACATACTTGGTTTATAAAAATTTGTGCTAAAGTATTTGAAAAGCCTATTCCAAACTGGTTTATCCAATGGTGGACTAAGCATGGACCCACAGTCAAAATATTACCTCCCGAATATTTCTCTCTTTAGAATTCATGGAAGAAATCTTGACCTTTCTTAACTGAATTATATCTTTCAGAGCATATTTGCAAAATCGATACTATTGACCAAATGTATTTCTACATAGAATTCTCCATCCCCTGGATCCATCGATGGTCAGTCGAAATAGGGTATGATACCCAACAAATCCCTGTTGTATATCAAACATTCTATTGTAATTTCTGGGACAAATTGCTTCGAAAAGATCCAGATACTAATCTGACCTATGGTCATGGTCAACGGGAGAAAATAGTCAAGAAAATTGCCGAATATGAAAAAGCTCCCAAAAATCAATTTTAGTTGAAGAAAAAAGTCTTAACTATGTTCCTAGAAGAATTTCTGCACATGAGGGAAATAAAATACAGATGATAGAACAATATTTATCATAAGTAAGAGATAAATTACTTCAAACTGTGGAATAAAATTCAGATATATCAATGAACAGTACTGAAGGAAACACTGAAGATATCACAGATTCTCAACCTCCGAAAGTTCTTCTAGAAAATGAAGAAATTATTGAAAATGCTGAAGCATTCATTAAGAAGTGGAAAGCTCAAGACAAGATTTGATCTGACCTCGATGTCTGGTCACTCTGTTTTCTTGATAAAGACTTATGGAATAGTAAAAACACTGTGCACAGGGACCCATCTAATACTGTGCAAGATTTCTTTTCTTATTATTTATAGACGCCTCATTCTTGTTAGAGAGGCAGAAGTTTTTTAAGTTCTCTTCTTATGTTTCTCTCTCTATAAGCTCTCCTTTCTCTCTACATCTCTCTTTGTAATATACTTTGAAGAATAAATAAGAAGCCACCGTTTACTACTATTCCAGCCTTGCTTCAGGCTATTAAGGTACATACTACTTCCTTATTTGTGTGTATTTAATACCTCTCCTTTCCTCGTCCAGCCTTGACTATGTCCGGCTAAAGGACTTCTTATGTCTATGTTGAAGATCTAACTTCGTTTACATGGTGACTATGAAAGATCCAGACTCTATCAAAATATAAAGAAATTTTTCTATAGTTTCTTGACTTGGTTCCAAAATGGCGGTACAGTCGAGTTCAATACACTTATGTTAGCTTTGTCTCTGTGACTATGTCTAGTACGTTGTGCCTCTTTAGCCCGTTGTACTGATATGAAAAGGGCGACTTCTGCACAATTAGAACTTCTAGACACATGAGTTTAACATAAGGTTATTAAATCTCTGACAGACCCCTTGTTTTTGAAATATATCAATGTCTTCTTGTTTGAGCAATTGAAGAGTTTTTTCATCAGCATTCAAAGCAATAGATTGCTCTGTAGTTTTTATTATCTGCTTGTGTTTAATTTTATCAAATAAACCATATTCTTAAATAGTATTTAAATCTACTTTGAGAATTGTCCATTTATTTAATAAATCCATATGCTGAGGTAAATCTATTTCTTCGAGTTTAGTACTCTTAGTACTAACTTCACCCATATCCATGATTATAAAAACCCTTATATCTATGTTGAAACTTCACCACACTTATCATAATTACTATGAAAGTTCCTAGACTCTGATACCAATTAACAGGATCTCACTAGGCTGGGGTATGCCGCTCAGCCTGCCAGACCTGGTAACAATATTGGATTACGCTGAAGTCGGAAAACCGAACCAAAGCACCAACCGAAATATAAAAAAAATTCAAATAGTTTAATGACTGTATGGAATCTTTTATCCAAAAAAGGGGCATATTCATCAAGGTACTATTGAACCTATACAAAGAGCTCTAGAATTTGCTAAAAAATTCCCCGATATTATTACTGACAAAAACCAGCTACAAAGATTTCTTGGTAGTCTTAATTACATTACTCCTTTTTATGAAAATTTGTCTAGAGATTTAGCTCCTCTATATGATAGACTAAAAAAGGATTACAAAATGCCTTGGACTCAAGTCCACACTAATTTGGTAAAATTAATTAAAAAACGAGTTTAATCTCTTCCATGTACATCTCTTGCAAACCCTACCTAGTTAAAAAATTTTGAAACCGATGCTTCGAATATTGGGTATGGAGGAATACTTAAATAAGTTAATCCCCATACAAAAACAGAATGTTTGATTAGATCCACGTGGGTAATAGGCAGTTTGCATCCGAGGAATATCCGCATATTTATTTCCCGGTTGTTTTCTGACCAAACCTTTGAGTTTATTTAACTCTGAATGGATTTATACTCCGATTGGAGTAGTTTGGACATCAGTAAAATTATTGGTTAAAGATTCAATAGTATCAGCAAAATTATTAGACAAATTGATGGGTTTTATATTTAGACCAGAGAATTTCTTTTCAAGTAATTTTTCAAATTGTTCTAAGTCAAAGGGTTGTCTAAATTCTTCTATATCTATATCAGGAGGTCTTTGAATATGCGGCTTAGCAGTTAGGTTTTCGGACTTTCTTTCTGATGTAGAAGCAATATCGGAAGACTTTTGACCATCACTAAGTTTTTTAATCAAATTAGCCATAATATCAAGCTTTTCATCAAGAGAGGAGATATGTTCCCCTAGAAATTTTACATAAAAACTTAAATAATTGTTTTGGGCAATCTCACTAGGCTGGGGTATGCCGCTCAGCCTGCCAGACCTGGTAACAATATCGGATTACGCCGAAGTCGGAAAATCGAACCAAAGCACCAACCGAAATATAAAAGAATTTCAAATAGTTTAATGACTGCATGGAATCTTTTATCCAAACAAGGGGCCTGTCAGAGATTTAATAACCTTATGTTAAACCCATGTGTCTAGAAGTTCTAATTGTGCAGAAGTCGCCCTTTTCGTATTAGTACAACGGGTTAAAGAAGCACAACTTACTAGACGTAGTCACAGAGACAAAGCTAATATAATAATAATAATAATAATATAAATATTTATTATTATTATTATTATTATTATTATTACAAATTTTCTACTTCAGTTTTTAAATCATTAAAAGTGGTATCGCCAGTATCAGAGCCATTAACAGAGCCGAGTCAAAGGATTCGCCAATATCAGAGCCTAGGAACTTTCATAGTAATTATGATAAGTGCGGTAAAGTTTTCAGCATAGATATAAGGTTTTTACCATCATGGATATGGGCGAAGTTAGTACTAAAAGTACAAAACTCGAAGAGGTAGATTTACCTCAAGATATGGATTTACTAAATAAATGGGCAATCCCTAAAGTAGAATTAAAAACTATTTATGAATATGGATTTTTTGATAAAATAAAACACAAACAAATTATTAAAACCACTGAGCAATGTCTTGCTTTAAACGCTGATGAACAGACTATTCAACTTCTTAATAAACATGATATTGATATTTTTAAAAAATATTATAATTATATGCATATTGGTCTGGTACAAATTGCATTTAGACCGTTAACATTAAAGGGTCTTCTTGAAATATTTTTAGCTGCTCTGCGTGACACTAGAAATTTAGATTTTCGAAAATCCTTAATGGGATTTATCGAATCTACTCTTGCATATGACCCTGTATATTTTAATACTCAGCCAAATTTACAATTATCTTTGACTGATGTGAATATTCTTCATGCTCTAACCTTAAATGTAAAAACTCATGGTTATAATTATGCACCTGGTTCTGAGCTTATTGGACTATCTTATCGTATTTATTATCGATTGTTATCAACCCTTAATCCTCGCTGTAAACTAATCGATGATTCTTCTGATTGTACAATGCTTATTGAAACTAATTTTATAAAATCTAGAGTCACTACCCGTAGACCTATTAGGTGGGATGAAATTGATTTTCCAAAAACTTGGATTTTAAATTCAGTAACTTCTCCAAAATAATTGGCAGAGGAAGTGACTAATTCAGAGTTAACTCATGTATCTCAAAACTCTGACGGTAGAATTTGCTTACAATTTAATGATACTCCTCCAGTATATAGAAATTCTTTTTCAATACAAAGAAGGTTACCTCCCATACATCATATTTCTTCTATAGATCCAGAATATGGTCCAGCTAGGAATCGTGTTGCATCCTTGCATACTATTAATTCTGCAGATTCGCATATTACAAATAAGAATGTAGAAAGAATAAAAATTAATTCCAAAACTAATATAGTTCAAGATTTTGCTAATGAAAATCCTACCCCATCTGAGATGGATTTTGATATAAATTCTGTTTAATTATGATGACACAACTTATTGATTTTAGTCTTGGTTCTCAGGCAGGAAAATACATTCAAAAGGAATTTTTTGATAAAAAATGAAATATCTTTAGGACTTGTTTTTTTTAGGCCTATAGCCCGGATGAGTTAAAAAACTTCTCTGAAGAATTTTATGAGAGATGTGCATTGCATAATCAAATTGTTTACTTTGTGCCATGGTTCATGTCTGCATATTTGCCTTTGTATGTCAAGGTTATTGAAAGATCTTACCAAAGTACTATAACACTAGCTATTTATCCTCCTCAATCATCTTTTATACTGCCTAATAATACTAGTTTAACTTTCTCTGCTTTTCAATAATTTATCGATAATGAAGTTGGAAAAATCACTATTTCTGAAATTAATTGTCTGATTGCCCAAAGCAATTATTTAAGTCTTTATGTAAAAGTTCTAGGAGAACATATCTCCTCTCTTGATGAAAAGCTTGATATTATGGCTAATTTGATTAAAAAACTTAGTGATGGTCAAAAGTCTTCCGATATTGCTTCTACGTCAGAAAGTAAGTCGGAAAATCTAACTGCTAAGCCGCATATTCAAAGACCTCATGATATAGATATAGAAGGATTTAGACAACCCTCTGACTTAGAAAAGTTCGAAAAATTGCTTGAAAAGAAATTCTCTGGTCTAAATATAAAACCCATCGATTTGTCAAATAATTTTGCTGATACTATTGACTCTTTAACCAATAATTTTACTGATGTCCAAACTACTCCAATCGGAGTAGAAATCTATTCAGAGTTAAATAAACTCAAAGGAGTGGTCAGAAAACAACCAGGAAAGAAATATGCGGATATTGCTCGGATGCAAACTTCCTATTACCCACGACCAACTCCTCAAGATGTCATGATCGAAGAGAGAGATTGGTCCCTCACTAACACTTCTTATAGTGGCGAACATATTTACGAATGGAATTTAGATGGTTTATCAGAAAGACAATTGTCTATTTTGGTTCATCGTATGTTAATGTATTCTACTATTGCTAAAGTCTCTAGCCCTAAAAACAGTACGGGAAATCCTACTCGCTCAGATAATACTATTTGTAAAATGATTGTTGTTGGTTTTACTGGTCAACTTCGTGGCTGGTGGGATAATTTTTTTTCTAGTGAAGACCGAAATAAGATCTATGAAGCCAGAAATCTCTTACCTGGGGTAGATAACCTAGATCGGGATCTTCCTGCAAATAGAGAAGATGTCGTTTATACGCTTATGCTTACTATTATTCAACACTTTGGAGGTAGATTTACCAACCAACATGAAAACACTCGCACCCTCTTAAATGATTTAAGGTGTAAACATTTAGGCGAATTTAGATGGTATAAAGATACTTTCCTTTCTAGGGCTATGGATTTGCCCGAGTCTAGATTGGAACATTGGAAAGCTAGATTTGTTGATGGTCTTCCACCATTTTTTGCTGAAAGAGTTAGAAAAATCATCAAAGGTCAGTACGGTGCAATCCCTTGGACAGATTTTACTTATGGTCAGCTTCTAGCAGCCTGTACTGAAGAAGATTTAAAACTCTGCAATGAATTAAAATTATCTAGGCAAATTAAGCTAGATAGAATGAGAGAAAAAACTCAATTAGGAGATTTTTGTGGACAATTTGGTATGAAAAATCCTCCTTATACTAGGAAAAAGAGTCGTAATTCTGACAAAGACAAACCCTACCAACGAAAAAGATATAGACGTAGCTCTATAGAAGAGCGTCAAGCTAGAAAGACCAATCGCAAATCCTCTAAATTTACACAAAAAAAAGGTCTAAAAGAGACCTTGCAAAAATCAAGTGCTATAGATGTAATCAATATGGTCATATAGCCCCTAATTGTAAACTTAAAAAACTCAAGTCTTTAGGACTCTCTGATGAGGTTCAAGATCAAGTATATGGTCTTTTATATACTTCTCGTTCGGATTCTGACTATGCAACTGAATCTGAGGATGATATTGAATTACCCAATTCTTCTGATATTGAAAATTACGAAAAACCTACGACTAATGCTTGCACTGATTGTAATAAAGATAATTGTGACTGTGATGATGTGTTTTATAAACTTCAATCTCAATTTGAAGATTTAGAATTAAATATTTCCACAATTACTGCTGATAGCGCTCTAGAATTACTGAAAGAAGTAACTGATGAAAAGCTTCGTCAAAAAATTATTGATCTTACTTCTACATCAACCAATACTTCCAGTAATCCTAAGATAAGTAATTCTGTTAAAAAATCCTCTAATATTGATATCATGCCTTACTCTATTTCTGAAGTCAATAGAAGACTTGCTATTAGTCAAATGCCAGGAAGAAATACCACTTTTAATGATTTAAAAACTGAAGTAGAAATTTTAAAAAAGAAAATTATCTCTTTGAAACAAAATCAAATGATCTCTGATCATAGGATTTTCAAAATCGAAGAAGATATTTCTGATTTCTCCCAAAAAACTATTTCCTCTAAAGGAAAAGAAAAGGTAGTTGAAAACCCTGACAATTTTGACATGAATAAAATTATTCAAAAAATTGATTTAAAAAATAATTATTTCTTGGGGATGATGCAATTAGTTACTGCTCATAAATGATATATAAATTGCACTATTTTGATTAATAAGGAATTTTCTATCACTAATATTGCTATGATTGATAGTGGTGCTGATGTCAGCTGCATTCAAGAAGGTTTAATTCCAACCAGATATTTTGAAAAAACTACTCACATAATTAAGTCTGCATCTGATCATAGTCTTGACATCAACTACAAATTACCGCATACTCATATCTGTCGAAATAAAGTTTGCATTCCACATTTCTTCTTTTTAGTAAAAAACCAGTTATATCCTCCTATTATTTTAGGAACACCTTTTATAAATGCTATTTATCCTTATACATATATCGATGCAAATGATTTTTAGGCTACCTATAAAAATAAACAAATCTCTTATCCTTTTGTTACTGACCCTGTAACGAGAGATATAAATGCTCTTATCTTGCACTTCTTATAAAACCTTCAAAATCTCCTTGGTCTTGTACTGCTTTCTATGTTAATAATGCTGCTGGTATTATTATTATTATTATTATTATTATTATTATTATTATTATTATTATTATTATTATTAGTATTAGTATTAGTATTAGTATTACTAGTATTATTACTATTATTATTACTAGTATTATTACTATTAGTATTACTATTATTATTATTATTATTAGTAGTAGTAGTACTATTATTAGTACTATTATTATTATTACTATTATTATTATTAGTATTATTATTATTATTATCATTACTATTATTATTAGTAGTAGTATTATTAGTATTATTAGTATTGTTATTATTATTATTGTTATTATTATTGTTATTATTATTGTTATTATTATTATTATTATTATTATTATTATTATTATTATTATTATTATTAGTATTAGTATTATTATTATTATTATTATTAGTAGTAGTAGTAGTAGTAGTAGTATTACTATTATTATTACTAGTATTATTACTATTAGTATTATTAGTACTATTATTACTATTAGTACTATTATTATTACTATTATTACTATTAGTACTACTATTATTATTAGTATTACTATTAGTATTACTATTATTACTATTATTACTATTATTATTACTATTATTACTACTATTATTATTAGTATTACTATTATTACTATTATTATTAGTATTACCATTACTATTACTATTACTATTACTATTACTATTACTATTACTATTACTATTATTACTACTATTACTATTATTACTATTACTATTATTACTACTATTATTATTATTATTACAATTATTATTATTATTACTATTATTATTACTATTACTATTATTATTACTATTACTACAGGATCTCACTAGACTGGGGTATGCCGCTCAGCCTGCCAGACCTGGTAAGAATATCGGATTACGCTTAGGTCGAAAAATCAAACCAAAGCACCAATCGAAATATAAAAGAATTTTAAATAGTTTAATGATTGTATGAAATCTTTTATCCAAACAAGGGGTCTGTCAGAGATTTAATAACCTTATGTTAAACCTATGTGTCTAGAAGTTCTAATTGTGCAGAAGTCGCCCTTTTCGTATCAGTACAACGGGCTAAAGAGGCACAACTTACTAGACGTAGTCACAGAGACAAAGCTATATAAGTGCATTGAACTCGACTGTACCCCCATTTCGAAACCAAGTCAAGAAACTATAGAATTTTTTTTTTTATATTTTGATAGAGTATGGATCTTTCATAGTTACCATGTAAACGAAGTTAGATCTTCAACATAGACATAAGAAGTTCTTTAGCCGGACATAGTCCCGGCTGGACGAGGGAAGGAGAGGTATTAAATGCACACAAATAAGGAAGTAGTATGTACCTTAATAGCCTGAAGCAAGGCCGGAATAGTAGTAAACGGTGGCTTCTTATTTATTCTTCAAAGTATATTACAAAGAGAGATGTAGAGAGAAGGGAGAGCTTATAGAGAGAGAAACATAAGAAGAGAACTTAAAAACTTCTGCCTTTCTAATAAGAATGAGGCGTCTATAAATAATAAGAAAAGAAATCTTGCACAGTATTAGATGGGTCCCTATGCACAGTGCTTTTACTATTCCATAAGTCTTTATCAAGAAAATAGAGGGACCAGACGTCGAGGTCAGATCAAATCTTGTCTTTAGCTTTCCACTTCTTAATGAATGCTTCAGCGTTTTCAATAATTTATTCATTTTCTAGAAGAACTTCTGGAGGTTGAGAATCTGTGATATCTTCAGTGTTTCCTTTAGTACTGTTCATTGATTTTGTTCCACAGTTTGAAGTAAGTTATCTCTTATTTCTGATAAATATTGTTCTATCATCTGCATTTTATTTTTCTCATGTGCAGAAATTCTTCTAGAAACATAGTTAAGACTTTTTTCTTCAACTAAAATTGATTTTTTGGGCGCTTTTTCATATTCGGTAATTTTCTTGACTATTTTCTCCCGTTGATCATGACCATAGGTGAGTTTAGTATATGAATCTTTCCGAAGCAATTTGTCCCAGAAATTACAATAAAATGTTTGATATACAGTAGGAATTTGTTGGGTATCATAGCCTATTTCTACTGACCATCGATGGATCCAGGGGATGGAGAATTCTATGTAGAAATACATTTGGTCAATAGTATCGATTTTATAAATATGTTCTGAAAGATATAATTCAGTTAACAAAGGTGAAGATTTCTTCCATGAATGGTAAAGAGAGGAATATTCGGGAGGTAATATTTTGACTGTGGGTCCATGCTGAGTCCACCATTGGATAAATCAGTTTGGAATAGACTTTTCAAATACTTTAGCACAAATTTTTATAAACCAAGTATGTTTGTGTTTATAATTATTATAATATAATACTTGAGAAAAGGCTTTAATGTAATCCCAATAGGTAAAATTTGCGAGTGTTTGTTCCATTGGCCCCATTGGCATGGATTTTTGAGTCATTGATGAAATACCTCATTCTTCAATAGGAATTAGTTTTTTAATCACCATTTTAGAGTATCCATGTACTCCTGGGGTAGATTCTCCGAGGGGACTACGATCAAAAGTTGCACTGAATGTTTGGACTAATATATGTTCATAATAAGTACGGGTTTTATAGGATTCGCCAGTGAAATAAACATTGACAGTGAGATAATTTCTGAGTATCCTCCATGCTTCTTCAGTATTTTCTTGACCAGTAATACGCTGATTTTCAATATATAGTATGAGTTCTCTAGCATCCAATTTTTCATATGAAGGTTTATCTTCAGAATTTTCCTGAACTATAGATGCAAAAGAATCTGCAGTTTTTTGTTGATCAGATATATAGGATTTCAGTTGTTTATATAGTGGATGGTCTTCAGGAATATCTTCTAGATGTACGGAAGAATCAATATTCAGAGTTTTTGATGATGATTATTCATCTTGAAGAATTTTGGAATTAATTAGAGTCCTATTTCCTTGTTGTAACACAGGAGAATTAGAGCTTGCAGAGCTATATGCAGGATTTCTTCGATCGAAATATGAAGGGTTTGTTCGTCCTTCTTGATATGAAGAGTTTTGAGGTCGTCCACCTCTGCTACGTCCTCTGACTGTTTGCCAGGGTGGTTCCATGCTACATCAATAGTAGAATACATTAGCATACCATGACATATACTCGCATAGATCTTCATATAATGTGTCCTTTGTGATAAGATCACTAATGACCTTCCGTAATATAAGCATGTGCATATCCGCATTTAAAGGAGTTGCCTTTATAAAATTGATTAAGAATTTTTGAGAGAAGAAGTGGAGAAAGAGCTTCATTATTCCTTTTAATCCTGTAAATATTAGTCACTTATGTCAATATCAAACCAATAAATATCATTATCAAGAAATTCGTCGTGATTAAAGAATAATTCTTCTTCTATTATACTACGAACCAGATTTTCTAAGATAAGAAAATGAATATCCTCGTTTAAAGGAATGCATTTGATAATAGTAATTATAGTTTTTTCTGAGAGTAAGTATGAGTAAAAATTCATGTTAATCGATCAAATATTCTCGAGATAAAAAATCAGGCAAAGAATTTTCACTACCCTTCTTATAATGAATTTCAAAATCAAAAGGGGCTAAATGAGCTTGCCATCTTGCAAATATTAATTTAGAGGCATCATGTATAAAATCTTTGTCGAACATATACTTCACCGATTGAGCATCAGTCTTACCAATAAATCTTTGATCATATAAGTCATCTTGGAATTTTAGAATACATTTTACAATAGTAAGCATTTCATGAGCTACAGTGGCGTATTTTTTCTGACTTTCGGTCCACTTACCAGAATAAAATCTAATCAAACATTCTGTTTTTGCATGGGGATTAACTTGTTTAAGTATTCCTCCATACCCAATATTCGAAGCATCGGTTTCAATAATTTTTAACCAGGTAGGATTTGCAAGAGATGTACATGGAAGAGATTGAACTCGTTTTTTAATTAATTTTACCAAATTAGTGTGGACTTGAGTCCAAGGCATTTGGTAATCCTTTTTTAGTCTATCATATAAAGGAGCTAAATCTCTAGACAAATTTTCATACAAAAGAGAAATGTAATTAAGACTACCAAGAAATCTTTGTAGCTGTTTTTTGTCAGTAATAATATCGGAGAATTTTTTAGCAAATTCTAGAGCTCTTTGTATAGGTTCAATAGTACCTTGACGAATGTTGTGTCCCAAAAATCTAATGTTTGTCTGGAATAAACTTATTTTTGGTTTAGAAATGACCAAACCATTTTGTATAACAATTTGTTTGAACATATTCAGGTGTTTAATATGTAATTCAAGGTTTTTAGAAAATACTAAAATATCATCAATATAGACAATGATAAAAGCCATATAAGGGTTGAAAATGTCGTTCATAATTTTTTGAAATTCAGAAGGAGCATTTTTTAAACCGAATGGCATAACATTCCATTCATATTGTCCAAAGGAGACATTAAAAGCAGTCCTATAAGTATGTTCTTTATCAATTTGAATTTGCCAATAACCAGATTTTAAATCAAATTTAGAAAATATGTTAGCATCATATAATTTAGAAAGTAAGTCTTTTTTATTTGGCATAGCATACCTAATTCATTTTAAAACTTTATGCAGGGGTTTATAATTGATGACTAATCTAGGCATACCCCGTTCTTTTTCAGCAGCATTAGTAACATAGACTGCAGTACAAGATCAAGGAGATTTTGAAGGTTTTATAAGACCCTTTTGCAGAAGACTATCAATCTCCTTTTTACAAAATTCTACTAATTCTGCATTCATTTGACAGGGACGAGATTTTGTGGAAATTTTTTCTTCATAGAAATCATCTGCATAGGGAAGAGAAACAATATGCTTTTTTCTATCTCAGAAGGTATTTGGGTGATCAGCACAAATATCAAGAATAATTGATCAGAAATCATTTTTATTTTTTCTTGGATCTTTACAGACTTCATTGTATCTAGAATATTTATACTCATTAATTCTAATTGTAAAAAATTGACTTATTTTTGCTTCATATTAATAAGAGCATTTATATCTCTTGTTACAGGGTCAGTAACAAAAGGATAAGAGATTTATTTATTTTTATAGGTAGCCTTAAAACCATTTGCATCGATATATGTATAAGGATAAATAACATTTATAAAAGGTGTTCCTAAAATAATAGGAGGATATAACTGGTTTTTTACTAAAAAAAAAAATGTGGAATGCAAACTTTATTTCGACAGATATGATTATGCGGTAATTTGTAGTTGATGTCAAGACTATGACCAGATGCAGACTTAATTATGTGAGTAGTTTTTTCAAAATATCTGGTTGGAATTAAACCTTCTTGAATGCAGCTGACATCAGCACCACTATCAATCATAGCAATATTAGTGATAGAAAATTCCTTATTAATCAAAATAGTGCAATTTATATACCATTTATGAGCAGTAACTAATTGCATCATCCCCAAGAAATAATCATTTTTTAAATTAATTTTTTGAATAATTTTATTCATGTCAAAATTGTCAGGGTTTTCAACTTTCTTTTCTTTTCCTTTAGAGGAAATAGTTTTTTTTGGAAAAAATCAGTAATATCTTCTTCGATTTTCAAAATCCTATGATCAGAGATCATTTGATTTTGTTTTAGAGAGATAATTTTCTTTTTAAAATTTTCTACTTCAGTTTTTAAATCATTAAAAGTGGTATTTCTTACTGGCATTTGACTAATAGCAAGTCTTCTATTGACTTCAGAAATAAAGTAAGGCATGATATCAATATTAGAGGATTTTGTAACAGAATCACTTATCTTAGGATTACTGAAAGTATTGGTTGATGTAGAGGTAAGATCAATAATTTGTAGAAGTAAGATCAATAATTTTTTGACGAATCTTCTCATCAGTTACTTCTTTCAGTAATTCTAGAGCGCTATCAGCAGTAATTGTGGAAATATTTAATTCTAAATCTTCAAATTGAGATTGAAGTTTATAAAACACATCATCACAGTCACAATTATCTTTATTACACTCAGTGCAAGCATTAGTCGTAGGTTTTTCGTAATTTTCAATATCAGAAGAATTGGGTAATTCAATATCATCCTCAGATTCAGTTGCATAGTCAGAAACAGAACCAGAAGTATATAAAAGATCATATACTTGATCGTGCACCTCATCAGAGAGTCCTAAAGACTTGAATAATTGTTTTGGGCAATCAGACAATTAATTTCAGAAATAGTGATTTTTCCAACTTCATAATAGATAAATTGTTGAAAAGCAGAGAAAGTTAGACCAGTATTATTAGGCAGTATAATAATAATAATAATAATAATAATAATAATAATAATAATAACAATATATTATTATTACTATTACTATTACTATTAGTATTATTATTACTATTACTATTACTATTACTATTACTATTACTATTATTATTATTATTATTATTATTATTATTATTATTATTATTACTATTACTATTATTATTACTATTATTACTACTACATTTTATGCTATTGAGTATTTCTAATTAAAGTATACTAAGGCTATTTGTTGTAGCCAGATGATTTTGCCAATAAAGATAATGGATAACTTCTTTTCAAATCTTTCTCGACGGATAGATTACTTTAGTTCTTTTTTATTATCTTAAAATTTATGCATTTAAATTAAAGATAAATATCTTTTAAAATTTATTATCATCTTCATCATGGTGAAATTTCAATTTAAAATGAATCTTTACAATCTGACAAATACAAAAAATAGGCCAAATACCATTTTTAATATATACAAAGACATATACGTCATGGGAGGAAGAAATGATAATATTAGTAAATATAAATTATATTAATGTATTATCATTTTTATATTTGATATGAGTAAATTATGTTCATTATCATGATTAGAGAATCTGAACGTAACATCATTTTTTTGTCTTTTGCATTCATTTTTTAGGTTCGATGTTAAAAAGGAGCACTTTTAAAATTAAAGAAACAAAATGTGATATATTCAGTTGATGGTAATTAGATATTTATTACATTAATATGATCTAATTTTAAGATAATGCTTCAATAATATAGAAATTACATAATTATTTTTAAAGAAGTACAACTAATTAAAACATTCAGTTACTTTCTTCACATACATATTTAAAATATTAAAATTTAATAGAATTTAGAGTAGTTACAACTTCTCAACTTTATCCCTAAAACAAAATATCATTCAATTTTTATCATTATCCACATCCTAAATATTTTAAAATTGAATATAATGTAAAATATCTTTTAAGAGACATGAAATAATTGTAAATATTTTTATTATTTCATTTTTTATTTAGAAAAAAATATAAAATTAAAAAAAAAAAAAAAAACTCAAAAAAATTGATAACTCTTAACCTAAACACTAACAACCCAACATATCTTAATCCTTACAACCTCAACTCACACATTCCGATCCCCTCATTTTCCTGCACACTAAAACGGCACAGAGGCACATAAATCATAATAATATATTATCATGGTGACATTTGATAAAAGTAAATTATTATTTGAATTTGAGTCGAAACGGTACTTCTTTTAAAATTAAATGGACGAAATATGATAGATGTAACTAACGATATACAACAACATCCTAATAATTTCATGTCAAAATATTATAGCCATTTAAATTTTAAATTGGCGCAGTATTATTTTGTGTTGTCTCTTCAAAGGATAAGTTTTTTTAAAAAATAGGCACATAAATCATAATAATATATTATCATACTGATATTTGATAAGGGTAAATTATATTATTATCTTTTGCATTCTTATTTGGATTTGAAGTCCAAAAGAAGCACTTTTAACATTAAATGGATGAAACATGATAGATGTAACTGATGATATACCACAACATCCTAATAATTCTATGTCAAAATATTATAGCCATTTACATTTCAAATTAATGTAGTATAATTTTGTGTTGTCTCTTCAAAAGATAATTTAAAAAAAAAAAATCATCACAAACACAAATTCAACAAATAAAAGAAATTTAAGGCTCCAAAGATATATGTATCTGTATTACTTTTTGAAAATAAACATATATAATTTATTCATTTATTATGTTATGCCTTTATCGTCAAAATTTGGTAATGTATCCTATCTTATGTTTATGTAAATTTGGATTATAACCTATGCATTTAGGATTTAATTTTAATTAATTTTTTAACAGCACGTTGATTATGTAAGAAGCACAAAGTAATGTAACAACCTAACAAACATGGATTGTTCCTAAGAGTCAAGACTATTAAAATAGAGATGAATTCATGTAATTAAGTTGTTGTTAAAAATGTGATTCAACTACAATTATTTCTAATTTTACTCAAGATGAAAGATGGAGTTTGAAGTAAAAATAACTTATTGGTGAATTTGTACACGTTATTTATTTTTCTTATGTTCGGATAAAATCAAGTTAATTGTTAAGTTGTTCTTTTTTTACATATATTGTAGAATTCTAAGTATTAATTTTGTTGGACCAAAACATTATAGTTCTTAGTCCTAAAGATTTTGAATAATTTTATTGTTTTAAGGTATAATTCATTAAAAAATGCTTTTAGATTCTCAACTTTCATTCACACATTCTTTTAAATAATCCGCGCATCGCGAGAGAGGGTATACTAGTAATATACAACAAAAAGAAATATGCTTCATCAGAAGCAAGTTCGGGTTGGCCATATGAATTCTCAGTATCCATGTCACTCCATTTATTATTCCACGGGAAAATATAGATTCACCAAAATGGCTACCTTACTTCTATAGTGCTATAAATATACTTAGACTTCTAATTGTTTAAACAATAGTCTATGAAAGGTAAATGTTAATAAGCTTTTAGGACTTGGACATGCTTGAAAGTTGAAAGGTATCAAATGCAACAACAAGATAAGTGTGAAACAGATAAAATTCAACCCCTTAGCTGTGAATTACATACACCATCCGTTACAATCTGTTTGTGTTACTTTCCGTTTTAGTCCGTTCAAAAAAAAATGTCTCATTTCGTTCTTGACAACTCTTTAACTCTAACTTTCCACATGACATGTTTAAGATCACAAGATTAAAGAGTATTTTGGTACATTCTACGTATCTTTAGTTTAAGAGGCAAATTCAAACGTTTGCTATACTTTCTTGAGATTTGACAAGTCAAAAACAGACAAACAAATTGAAACAGAAGGAGTAAAAAGCTGTGATATTACTTTGGTTAGAAGAACTCACTCTTGAGATTTTGAAAGAGGTGTTCATTGATGAATCTTGAAGTTTCAGGGCCCCCATGGCCATCATAAATTCCAATAGAAGTACCATATGGTCCAGAATCCTGCAAGCTCAAGCACCCTGATTCAATTTAGCCTGAACTACAGCCATAGAAAACTCTCCATTTACATGTTGTCCTGTATCCTTATACCATAAAAGCCCATCTTGACGACCACCGGCATCCGAACTTGTATAAACATGTCCATCAGCACTTGGCTGAAAACAGTCCCTCAAGAAGTTCATCAATCTAGATATCATACCTCATCTCATCCAAAACACCATCCAATGTCTCCACATCTGACAGAACTCACACTCACTTCCTCTTAAAAATCTCAACTTTCCATTTGTTGAAATACTACAAGTCAAACAGTACCAATGACAAAAGTGAGATGTATGAAAATAATGAGATTGGCAACTATTAGTATCTTGAAACTTGCACTGACAAGCAAATGATACACCACTTATAGTTTACTACTGTATTTAATGCAAATGCAATGAAATGATTTATCAATGATGTACTTACAATGGTTCACACATGACAATGAATCACTCTAACAAATGAAAAAATTCAACAAAAATATAACAGAGGACTTTCAAAGTAGTCAAATTCATTTTTTCAACAAAGAACAATATTGTCAGTCAGATTGAATCCAAAATTTCAGACTTTTGCAAAGAAAAGACATAAAACTGAAAACAAGGTAAAAAAGACATTTTTTTGTTGTTGACTATCCAAATTTCAAGAATCACAAATACTATTTCAAAACCAAATATAGTAAAATATAGCTGAACACAAATAAGATATGGCATCAACAGGAACAGAGAGAAGTTCAAAAGGAGTATGATACTAATTTTTTTTTTTAAAAAAAAAACTCACCTTTGAAGATCTGAAAGTGAAAAGAGGTTTAGATCTGTGAAACCATCAAATAAAAGGGAAAGTAAAGTGGGTAATGAACAGTTTTGTTTGTTTGTGTTTGTTTGAGAATGAAGATGAAGAGATTCAAGAAAACACATAGAAGAAAAAAGAGCAACAGTGAAAAAAAGGAGTGATCAAATGGAGAGAGAAAAGGAGTGTTATTTGTTCAATATATGGCCAAACTGAAAACTATGGTCTCACAGAGCAGACAAATCCCATTAAAAACCAACAATGGAGAGCTTGAAGCCAGCAAAGCAGAGGACCATTTTTGGGCTCCACCCCCCACCCAACAGACTGATAATGTTCCTATGAAATACAATAGTGATAATCAAGATACCACTTTTGTCGGCAGTTTAATGTATAAACAAAATATCAAGAAGACATTGAATGCCAATGAAGCAAAATGTTATCTTTGCAGCAGCAGATTCTTGGCAGTACATTCTTATCACACAAGATGCGAGCTTCCATTTCATCCATCTCGCTTCAATACGATGTGTAACATCATAGTCAATCTCCCCATTCCCTTGGATTATTAATCGAAGATACTTGAAACAAAAGACATAATAATCTATAATGTTTTTATAAGGGTAGTTTCCAGCTATTTTGCGCGCACCTCGACTATTCCACCAAGTACTTGTTATCTCCCACTGCACAAATAATTCTGGTAACTCTCCACAAGACTTGGGCAGATAGCAAGAAAACACCCATCATCTTGTCACTGCTATGATTTGAACTCTCGTCTCCCATGCTTTTACCCACTTTGTTGACAGTAAAGCTACACTGCGGGGACCAAAGAGGTTCTCTATCTCATTGGAAAGGTAAAAGAGGTACAACTTAATGGATTATGTGTAATTCACTCTATGCTTAACTAACTAATACTTTTTCTATCTATCAAATTAGTTTCAGAAAGTGCATTACATATTCTACAGAATGAAAAGAACTACACAGACACAAAAATGATCAGAGGTAATTTGTAAGGACTCAAACTTTGGCGAAAATCATCAAGTAAAATTCCAACTTTCATACAACAATATAGACTCAAGCCACTACTCTATACATGGACCTAGCTCAACCCAGATGAAGAAGACAAAAACCAATTCCATCAAACAATATGCGGACTTTATCACACTAAAACTATCAGTCGTTCCCTTTTTCCCTTTTCTACCTGAAATGTCGCCGACTCACCATCATTCATAGTTGAGGTTTGTTTCAATAAATAGTTGGTTATAGTTCATGGAGAAAACTTGTCCACCTCATGATTCAAGTATAAAACTTGAAAAAAAGGGATATTTTAAGTGTGCTTTGATCCTCACTCAATCACAATAATTACAACAATATCAAAGATAATTCGCTCTTTATTTTTTCGCAAAGTTGAAAAAATGCCCTTTCAAAGGGAAAAGAGATGAGAGAGTTAATGTCTATTTAGTGCGTTAGTCATACTCCCTCCCTGTCGGACCTGTCGGAATAAGTGAATTGTTGGAATATTTATTGATGTTTCAAAATAAGTGAATCATTAATTTTATTTTTTTTGAATTTACCCTTATGATTTGACAATCAATTAGCTTTTGAAAAGGTATTACCAAGGTCATCTTTTTTTTTTTTGGGTAAAAATGAAAAGTTATGTTAAATTTATGTCTTTAATATTTTTTTTTAATGTGTGTGTCAAAATTCAACAACTCATTTATTATGAAACGGAGGAAGTAACAACTATCAGACCATAACCAACGGATTAGAATAGTTACTTCATGCAATTAACCAATAATGGAAGAGCTGCAACATTGAATCATCCATATGGCGGAGACACCAGCGCATGACAACCTTCCGTAACTTTGTCAAAATGGATCTCTTCACTGGTACTATTATTTTCGATTGTTATTGTGTTGCCGCCGATGACGACACATAATTTAGGACGAAGGGAGTAGTTGTTTTAGAATATTTTGGAGAAAAGATAGCTAAATATCTACCAGACATAACTATGACTTCGCCCTCAATAATGATCATAGTTGCAGCTTCTGCCCTTGGTAGTCCTAGACTAGCTCTTCTATAAAGTAGAAAATATACTAGATAATGAAGGGCCCGTTTATGGGCCCAATATTACAATTTTAAATATATTTATAGTTATTTAATTAATTTTTTTTAAAAAATAATCATTAATATTTTTGAATAAATATAATAAAATATCATACACTCTACACTCTAGTGCTTATTTTAATATCAGATCAAACACATTCTTTTACATTAAACAACTAATTTTAATGTTCTACTTTATTTAAAAACTATACAAGAGAATAAATTAAACTTATAAATATCTATTTATTACCATTTTTTTATAGAATCATACGAAGCAATAAAGAATACTAATCCATACATAAATTGATTTTAAATACATTTAAATTTGTTTCATGTGTGTTTAACAAACGAAAATAAGGACATGGATAAAGTTTTAATGAATCATAATGTTAAAAGATTGTTTTTATGTCTTGTCTTATATATGTCAAAAATAGGAGATTAATTTAATATAGTAAGCAAGAAATTTCTTTTAAAATGGTTTGTCTATCTAAATTTACTACCTCAAATAAGAAGAATCTAAAGAATTAATAAAAGTTAACATGATATATATTGTAGTAATTTAACATGAGATAGTTAATATTACATTTTAAATAAGTTGTTTAAAATAATTTTAACAGATGATTAGTAAGTAATTATGTTTCCATAATTTATATGTATTGTAAATCTTTATAATGATATGTATCAAGTAAAGTTTTGAAATTATGGAGGGATTCGTTTATTGTGTATGATAGATAAACGCCTATTCAATAATTATGAGTATTATTTTTATTTTACTATAATATAGTAATAACTACTTTATGTGATTAAATGTGTGGCCAAATTTAATTTTACCTTTTTATCATTTATGAAACATATGTGAGTATTTACACATCTACTTATAAACTATGTCTTTCAATATTTCAATTTTTATAACTTTGATTAGACGTCGAATTCAAGATATATGAAAAAACTTCACAATGTTTATGCTGTGGTTTTGGATAAGAGGAGAGAAAGTTTATCTGAATATTAAAATTAAAAAAATATTTAAATGAAACAAACTTCAAATATGATTTCTCTTTAAATTTAAAATTATTCTTTTCATTTGATTCAAGTATATTATTTAAATAAGAGAAATTACATAAAGACCCCATTGATCTTGTCCGAATTTTTTTAAAAGACACTTAAACTTTACTTTCGACCTATTACCCCACGATTCTTTCTTAATTCGTTGTAAATGCACCATTTTTCACTGAATTCCAGTCACGGAAAAGAAAGTGAATACACGCACCAATTAGATGCTGCCACATGTTAAATAATTTAATTTCATATTTTATTTATTATTTTCAATAAAGTTTTCCTTTTTATTTTAATTATCACCCCCCACCCTTCCCCCCACCCCCACCCCGTCCAACATATCCTTCTCCATTTCCGTCCAGCAGCTTTCCTCCACCCCCACCCCCATCCAGTTGGTGATTTCTCCATTTTTCTTTGGTTTTAATTTCGTGTTTATGTTAATTTTGTATTGCTTCCTAATTTTGTATTGATTTATGTGTTTGTTGATTGTGTAATGATGAGATCAAAACTCTATTAAAATGGAGCTTTATAGTTCTTCTAAGAGGATATATATTGGGTTTTATAAAATTGTTCAAAATGTAAAAAAAAAAAACTAAAATAAGAATTTGAAATTGAAGAAAGTAAACATGGTGATGGTAGAGTTATGGTGAGTAGAGTTATGGTGATGATTGAGAGGACTGAGGAGAAAGAGAGTTATGGTGATGATGATGTTGTTGTTGCTCTAATTGATGTTGTTGTTGTTGTAATTAATGTTGTTGTTGAGTTATGGTGATGGAGAAGGTGTTAATGGGGAAAAAGACAATGATGGGTGGGGGTGTTGCAGGGGGGAGGGGGTACGGAATAATTTTAAAAGTAAATAAATATTATTTTCTTAAAAAAAGAAAATAAATTATATATCAAATTATTTACACATGACAACTTTTAATTGGTCAATAAAAGTCAATTTTGAAAATTTCATGCACAACAGACGCGTGTATACACGTAGAGGGTCAAAATGGTGTATTTGCAATGATTTAAGTAAGATTCGTGGGATAATAGGTCGAAAGTAAAGTTTAAGTGTCTTTTTAAAAAATTCGGCCAACATTAGAGGGTCTTTATGTATTTTCTCTTTAAATAAATAAGAAAAAAAGAAAGAAATTGTATGATCATGAATTCTGAAGCTATTAGATAAAGAAAATTTTAAGAAAAGAACTTCTCCATAACCTTTTAAAGAAAAATAATGTGCCCCACTTCTTTAAGATATCACTTGATTTTTTAAAATTTTTCAAAGCATGGTCATTAGAATTTTCTGGAACATGGATTTTTTTTTTTTGAAATTCCCCACTCTTTGCATGATGTACAATAAGTTTAAGCTAGATTTTTTGTTAATTGACAAATTTGCTCTTGGTCGTCCTAGTTATGACTCTTCTATATAATAAAATATATAATATAATAAAATATATTATATAAAAATATTAAGTACTTAAGAAAACTAAAATTTAATTAAGTTAAGAAATTATTTTAATATTAATAAGGGCAAAATGCACAAATAGCATACTCAAGACCCTAATTATTAGTTTCATACCAACACTTTCATAATTACTTAGTGTAGCAACTTGTATTTTTAAAAATTGTTGCTATAAAAATACATATACAACTAATTTTACTGCCCTTAATTAACTAAAAGTGGTTGAGCTAAATATGGTATAATTACCCATTAATTAAATGTATAGATTCCTTTTTGTAATGCCTCGATTTTCTGAACCGAAATGCTACACGGTGCTCATGACCCCGAAGGACCACAAGCTAACCCATGAATGATATCTGTACCTATAAACTGCATAATATCTCATAAAATATGCAGAAACATGAACTGTAAGGCCATAAGGTTCAATACTGATACATATCTGAAAAAAAAACATGGTATAACAATACCAAAAAGGAACATAAATACTGAAGTCTGAACATCTAATCTGACATCTAGTCCGAAAGCCTCTAACTGAACTGAATAAGGAGTTGAAGGAACATGTCTCCAACTAACTTTATGAACTGAAAAACAAATCTGAAATACTGTAATAAAGTAATAATAATATTGTCCTCGAATGAAGAGGAGCACTGACTGCTGAAATCTGCAATACTACTGATGCTTTGAAACTCGTGCCTCTGTACCTATGGCGTCAAATAAAACACCATAGCGTGAATGCGTCAGTACGACTGAATGTACTGAGTATACGAGTGAGGTAGGCTAAATGCAAAGGGTTTTATATGCATGAACAATGCTGACTGATATGGACGTGAGAATACATACATACATACGTAAATACAACTAAACTCGTGGTGATAATGACTACTGAGTCTGAATACTGACAACATGAGCTTACTGATGCTGAGATACTAAATGACTAAGTTTACTGATATTGAGATACTGAATGACTGAGTTTACTGATATTGATATACTGAATGCCTGAGTTTACAGATATTGATATGTAATTCACTAATAAGTGAGGAACTGATACTGTATTACTGAATACTGGGAGACTGATACTATATTACTGATAAATGAATGATTGTTTTTGATAGTTCTGATTATGAAGAGCTGATTTAAATTGATCGTATATAACAGTCCTGAAACTGAGCTCGTGATAACATGACTACTGAGTATGCATACTGATGAAATGTATTTACTGATAACATATCATGAATGATAACTGAATTCTGATAACTGATATATCTGATAACATGAGTTCTGATAACTAATAGCATGAATGACTGTATCTAATAGTCCTAAATCTGATGGAACTAGCTGAGTTCCGTACTGTATCTGACAGTCCTGATATCCTGAAGAACTATTTGAGTTCTTTTACTGAGATTGATACTGAAATTATGGGAAGTAGTTATCTAACCGACATGCCCCAAATACGCTATAATAGCTAAGCTGGGGTCCAATCTCTGCCCTGATTGGAAGGGTGTCAATACCGCGCCACTGGTAAGGACAAGCTGTGAGTGACCCTCATCTGGCAGGTACTCAATGAGAATGGTGGGAACCCTAAACTGATAGGTTAAACCACCTCATCTACCCTAATCTGACAGGTTAAGATGTCTCAACCTATGCTGGCTACATAGTTCTGGAATGCAAGGACTGCTTCTAAGAATCGCACCCTCTACTTGCATGTGAGTTTCCATCCTTGGGTTCGCTCGGTGCTGAATCCTACTCCCAACTGAATGACACTGAACTGATTATACTAAACTGATTTCCTAGTTCGTACTAGAATTAACTGAACTGTTATTGATTTACTGATGTATGAACTAAATACTGAGCTAAATTCTATTGATACTGAGATTTACTGAATTCCATAGACTGATGAAATATTACTGAGATTACGTAGATTATTGAGTACTGAGTAAAACTGAACTGATATTGCCTTTACATGAGTTTTCCTGAGTCATGAGACTGACTGAAGTCTACTGAACATGGCTTGACTGAGAGTATCGTGAAAACATGACATGGCTCTAGGCACACAACTATATTTTTCGGGTACGAATACCCCCAGAACTCGATAGGGGGATAGTACACTTCATGTATTTATCATAAGCAGGGGATAGTATACTTCATGTATTTATTCAACCTTTCAAACATGATAGGAAAAACATGGATATATTTTGTGTACATAATTTATATCTCAATTATCATACAAGCTTTATACCAAAACAATAACAACACATAATTTGCATGGAAATTCATATTGGAGTGTATGACTAACATGAACTTGTTATTTAGATATCATGAAATCATGTAAATATGAAGTTCTAACATATTAGGCATTTTATCGAACACCTTTCATGCATTCTTTAAGGCATAGGTGGATTTCATACTTGCATTCTATCAATCCATCTAAAGATCATATTTTTCAACTAACAACATAACTTTCATGAGATATACAGTCACGATACTATTATATAGAAAAACAAACAAGCATCAACATGGGTATGATAATATCACCACAACCAACCAAGCTTTTGTATTTTAAATATTGATTCTTGAACTCCACGGACGAAAGGAATACGTGAATGAACACTACGCATACCTTGGAAGGGAGGTTCTTGATGATCGACGGAGGAATTTCCTTGAAATTTGATCTTCAAGCTTAATTGTGCAACCCTAGTTGTGTTTCTCCTATGGTGCTCTTGGGTAATGAACTTTGAGATGTTAATAGGGTTGTAATGTGTTTAGAAGCTATAAATTTTGTGAGGTTAGGTTTAGGGACATGTAAGGAGTGTTAAAAGACTTAACTACCCTCGAAATAACTCAAAAACTAAGTGTTTTCGTGGCTGAAATCATACATAGGCGCTACATATGATATCGCCTATATTTACATAGGCGCCGTATATGATATCGCCTTTGCTTTACATAGGCTCCGCATATGATATCGCCTATGCTTTACATAGGCGCCGCGTATGATATCACCTATGCTTTCCAATGGCCATGTGCGATTGGTTAGGCGACGCATTCTACTTTGAAAGGCCATAACTCTTTGCTCAGGTGTCGGATTTTGATGAAATTGGTATCGTTGGAAATCTAATTCAATTCTCTACAATTTGGTGGGTCAAAATCTATAAAAATGTCATATATCAATCACATTATTCTTGTTAAAATATCCCCCTTGCAAAATCGAACACTAAGACTTGATGGATTCAAAAACTCTTAGCTTTCATCACTCTAAGCGACTCATATGAGCATGCTTAAGACATCACAAGCTATCCTATCGATAGGATATTCATTGTAAGTCATTCATCTACTCACAGGATAGGAGGTTTCATACGTAGGAAAACTTATTCACTTCCTAGCTTAGAAACATGCGGGGTATTACAATATCTCCCCTTGGGAACATTCGTCCTCGAATGGAACTGACTGAGAGGGGAAAAGACCAACTGAACATGAATTGAACATGAATAAATGGAACATGATCTCATGAATGACGAACTGAATATATCATAATGAACATGCATATTTGATACATATATAACTGATTTATGAATGTAGGACTTAGTGTTCTGGTGAGCTGAGTTTCTCAAATAGGAATGCATATCTGATTCTTAACTGATAAGGCGGATCCATACATATCTGATGCATGATTAGATGACTGACATGATACGTGAATGCATGACTGAAAGTACTGATGAGCTGATCACGCATATCTGATGCGTGAATTCATAACTAAACTTACTCATGAACATGTAATGGTAAAGGTACCAAGTTTGAAATGAAATCTGAGCATGGAACTGAATATCAAGTTTGGTACTAAAATATAAACATGAGAATGAGTAAGTTTAAGGAAAACTGTTACCTTGAACTGAGAATACCGATAAGTTTGAGATTAATTACTCCATATGCATGATCGGAAACATGAGAACATAACTGAGTCTGGGACGTGTTAGGTATACTGAATATCATGATCTGAACTGAATCTTGAAAACATGGCATACGACAGAAGTTAGAGTTTGAGGGTTAACTTATGAGTACCCCTTCTCCAAACTGGAGTCATTAAAAGAAAAGAGAGCAGCATGTTTATGTCATGAAAGTTTAGGGGTATGATGTATCTCCCCCTTGGGACACTATTTCCCTCAAAGAATACTAACTTGGATGAGCTACTGAGGGGAATTGAGGCAATGCGCAAGACACCTAGGAACTGAGTCATGACTGAATAGCTAGGATCTGAAACTGAGACATGATACATAAACTGAGATGAACACGAGTGCATAAATATACTAACTTATCTGATTAACTGAATAACTGATAGATGAATACTGGGTCTGCAAAGCTAAACTGTACTTAGTTTGAATAGCTGGGCTGAGATTTTTGAGTTTTATGCATAGGAGATAAGGACTAACTAAGTAGAATGAGGTATCTGAGAATGGATTCATGAAGTCTGTATTATTTGCAAATGTGAGACCAAGCATACGACATGGCTCTGAGGTATTCTATAAACTGGGGTACCGAAACACTGATAACTAAGTACTGACAACCTGAATGCTATGGTCAAGCATGTCTGGAACTGAACTGAGTTTCAAATCTGGTTATTGAACTGAAGATGACATTATAACTAAGCCTATAGCTAGTACAGAAGTACTGAATTCTGAGGCTAAGTAACTAGTAACTGAAGTCATGGTTCTGTAGGACTATCTGAGTCTTTTACTGAATATTGATTTCTGAACTATTATTGTAACTGAGTTTTAGACTGATACTGAAGTACTGAATTCAAGGACTGAACATTGATCACTGAGTGTTGGATACTGAAACTATAATTGAGTTGGCAACTGAGTTTTTGATGGCTATATGTTGATGACTGACATAAGTCAAGGATCTAAATATACACTTACACTTTGTACTTTCCCAACTTCTAAATACAACCCCTTGCTAGACGTTTACTTGCACATTTATCATGACATTCAAGCCTATCTTCATAACTACACCCTCATGCAAAGTAAACATGCAACAATCTTCTCTTATCTAAACAACTGCTCATCACTACACTGTTCCATAAGGAGAGCTAACTGGAGGAGTAAATTAGGAGGACCTGAAACATGAATAGATACAAACTAAACTTGACACATGACTGAAACTTGAGGAATAAAATATCAATAGTTTGGATTTACCAATAAGGTCTGAACTGAGGATATACATGACGTAGTCTAAATGTATCTGATCTGTAGGGGCATAGCATGAGTCATGGAAGCTAAGTATACTAGAAAGCATGATATGCGTACATGAGCCATGAGCTGCATGACCCGAGTCTAGAGTTTCTGTACTCGTGGGACATGATTCGTAATACTGAGGGAGCTGGAACTGAACCCCTTCTACTGGGAACTGAAGGCGCACATAATCCAATGGAAAGTGTGTGAAAGTAGATTATGCTCATGGAACATGATTCGTACTACGGAGTAAACTGGGACCCCTTATACTGGGAACAAAAATCATACATGATTTATGGGAAAAAGAAATGCATGAGTCTGGTTCATGACCATAGAGTTGACATTCAACTCCTAAGTGGATTTTTTTGTGATAACTGAGGTGCAAAACTCTATACTGAGATGAGGATGGGTCAAGAATTGTCTTCCCTTATTGCTTTCTATACATACTAGCTCTACTACTAGAGTCTGAGGGACTGACTTGGTCACTTGATCTATTATCACATTCCTACATTCTGTTCAACACCTGTTTGTCTTACTAAACACATCATCTGATTCTGTTTTCTTATATACTGCTAATATCATATTTACACCTTCATGCTTAATTTTAAGTCAATAAACTTAAATTCTTGCTCGCCTGCTACCACTGTTCAAACCTACTAATTCATGTTGGTACAACTATCCCTATGAATACATAATCTAATCAGACTAGATAATACTATCCCAACTCATCTACTGCTAAACTCTTGGGTCCATGCTTAAAATTCTAGGTCTATACTGTCATAGGATTCTGAGAAGGGATCTAACGACATATCAAAAATTGGATTTGAGTTTACAAAGGAGTTCTCATGATCATAAATGAAATCTGTACAACTTTGGAACATTACTGAACTAAGGGGATATTGTCTGAGCATGTGGAAAATCCCATAACTATCTCCAGGGACTGCATGAGAAAGCCCTATATTTAGGACTTGAGCTTCACTATTTCTGTTACCTTGAAAGGAAGGTAAGGTTGACATGAGGGTAGCCTAATGTGAATCTACATGGGTTCCTTAGAGAAACTTGCTATAGCACGATCTTGAGACATGAAAGAAGGGAAACTATTCCTAAAACATCTTATAGCCTCCTGCACATAAGTGTGGTGCACAACACACCCATGTACAAGACTCTACTTGATGCAGATTTCAGACTTCCTAGGACACTGTTGAACCTTAAGCTTTGATACCAAGTTTGTAACGCCTCGATTTTCTGAACCAAAATGCTACACGATGCTCATGACCCCAAAGGACCACAAGCTAACCCATGACTGATATCTGTACCTGTAAACTGCATAATATCTCATAAAATATGCGAAAACATGAACTGTAAGGCCATAAGGTTCAATACTGATACATATCTAAAAAAATGGTATAACAATACCAAAAAGGAACATAAATACTGAAGTCTGAACATCTAATCTGACATCTAGTCCGAAAGCCTCTAATTGAACTTAATAAGGAGTTAAAGGAACATGTCTCCAACTAACTCCATGAACTGAAAAACAAATCTGAAATACTGTAATAAAGTAATAATAATATTATCCTCAAATAAAGAGAAGCACTGACTGCTGAAATCTGCAATGCTACTGCTGCTCTGAAACTCGTACTTCTGTACCTATGACATCAAATAAAACACCATAGCGTGAATGCGTCAGTACGACTGAATGTACTGAGTATACGAATGAGGTAGGCTAAATGCAAAGGGTTTTATATGCATGAATAATGCTGACTGATATGGACGTGAGAATACATACATACATACGTAACTGCAACTAAACTTGTGGTGATACTGACTATTGAGTATGAATACTGACAACATGAGCTTATTGATGCTGATATACAGAATGACTGAGTTTACTGATATTGAGATACTGAATGACTGAGTTTACTGATATTGATATACTGAATGACTGAGTTTACTGATATTGATATGTAATTCACTAATAAGTGAGGAACTGATACTGTATTACTGAATACTGGGAGACTGATACTATATTACTGATAAAAAAATGATTGTTTCTGATAGTTCTGATTATGAAGAACTGATTTAAATTGATCGTATATAACAGTCCTGAAATTGAGCTCATGATAACATGACTACTGAGTATGAATACTGATGACATGTATTTACTGATAACATATCATGAATAATAATTGAATTTTGATAACTGATATATCTGATAATATGAGTTCTGATAACTGATAGCATGAATGACTGTATCTGACAGTCCTAAATCTAATGGAACTAGCTAAGTTTCGTACTGTATCCAACAGTCTTGATATACTGAAGAACTATCTGAGTTCTTTTACTGAGATTGATACTGAAACTTTGGGAAGTAGTTATCTAACCGACATGCCCCAAATACGCTATAATAGCTAAGCTGGGGTCCAATCTCTGCCCTGATTGGAAGGGTGTCAATACCGCACCACTGGTAAGGATAAGCTGTGAGCGACCCTCATCTGGCAGGTACTCAATGAGAATGGTGGGAACCCTAAATTGACAGGTTAAACCTCCTCATCAACTCTAATCTGACAGGTTAAGATGTCTCAACCTATGCTGCCTACATAGTTCTGGAACGCAAGGACTGCTTCTAAGAATCACACCCTCTACTGGCAGGTGAGTTCCCATCCTTGGGTTCGCTCGGTGCTGAATCCTATTCCCAACTGAATGACACTGAATTGATTATACTGAACTGATTTCTTAGTTCGTACTAGAATTAACTGAACTGTTACTGATTGTTCTGTTTAGCTGAACTGAACATGGACTGAGTTTATTGAGTTCCGATGACTAGCGGAACATTACTGAATTCTGTTAACTAACTAAATGCTACTGAGTTCTGTTAGCTGACTGAGTTTACTGATGTCTGAACTGAATACTGAACTAAATTGTACTGATACTGAGATTTACTAAATTCCATTGATTAACGGAATATTACTGAGATTACGTAGATTACTGAGTACTGAGTAAAACTGAACTGATACTGCCTTTACATGAGTTTTCCTGAGTTATGAGACTGACTGAAGTCTACTGAACATGGCTTGACTGAGAGTATCATGAAAACATGACATGGCTCTAAGCACACAGCGATATTTTTTGGGTACGAATACCCCCAGGACTCGATAAGAGGAAACTGACACACATGACATGACTTGATCACAAGATTTGAGTCCACAATTCACAATATCATAAGCAGGGGATAGTATACTTCATGTATTTATTCAACCTTTCAAACATGATAGGAAAAACATGGATATATTTTGTGTACATAATTTATATCTCCATTATCATACATGCTTTATACCACAACAATAACAACACATAATTTGCATGGAAATTCATATTGGAGTGTATGACTAACATGAACTTATTATTTAGATATCATGAAATCATGTAAATATGAAGTTCTAACATATTAGGCATTTTATCGAATACCTTGCATGCATTCTTTAAGGCATAGGTGGATTTTATACTTGCATTCTATCAATCCATCTAAAGATCATATTTTTCAACTAACAACATAACTTTCATGAGATATACAGTCACGATACTATTATATAGCAAAACAAACAAGCATCAACATGGGTATGATAATATCACCACAACCAACCAAGCTTTTGTATTTTAAAGATTGATTCTTGAACTCCACGGATGAAAGGAATCCGTGGATGAACACTATGCATACCTTGGAAGGGAGGTTCTTGATGATTGACGGAGGAATTTCCTTGAAATTTGATCTTCAAGCTTGATTGTGCAACCCTAGTTGTGTTTCTCCTATGGTGCTCTTGGGTAATGAACTTTGAGATGTTAATAGGGTTGTAATATGTTTAGAAGCTATAAATTTTGTGAGGTTAGGTTTAGGGACATGTAAGGAGTGTTAAAAGACTTAACTATCCTCGAAATAACTCAAAAACTAAGTGTTTTCGTGGCTGAAATCATACATAGGCGCTGCATATGATATCGTCTATATTTACATAGGCGCCGCATATGATAACGCCTATGCTTTACATAGGCTCCGCATATGATATCGCCTATGCTTTACATAGGCGCCACATATGATATCGCCTATGTTTTACATAGGCGCCGCATATGATATCGCCTATGATTTCCAGTGGCCATGTGCGATTGGTTAGGCGACACATTCTACTTTGAAAGGCCATAACTCCTTGCTCGAGTGTCGGATGTTGATGAAATTTATATTGTTGGAAATCTAATTTGATTCTCTACAATTTGGTGGGTCTAAATCTGCTAAAATGTCACATATCAATCACGTTATTCTTGTTCAAAGATCCCCCTTGCAAAATCGAACACTAAGACTTGATGGATTCAAAAACTCTTAGCTTACATCACTCTAAGCGACTCATATGAGCATGCTTAAGACATCACAAGTTATTCTATCGCTAGGATATTCATTGTAAGTCATGCACTAAAAAGCTACTCACAGGATAAGAGGTTTCATACGTAGGAAAACTTATTCACTTCCTAGCTTAGAAACATGCGGGGTATTACACTTTTCCATTAAAAACTCTTAAATCATGTAATTTTCGTTATATATTAACAACAGTAAACAAAATTTAAATTTCAGTTATTTTCATTAATGTGTTCATCCAAAAAAAAATAGCAAATTCATCTGAAATTTCTTCAAATTCAACATCAGTTTCGCCTGAAATTTCTGTTGTTGAATCAAATTCAATTGAAATTTCTTCGAATTCAACATCAGTTTCAAAACAAAGCGTTAATTTCATTGAATCAAATTCAATTGTAGTATCTTCAATTTAATTTGTTTGAATTCAGCAATCAGTTGCAAATTCAACCATTACTGTTGTTGAAGGTACTTAATCATTATTGTTTTTCGATTTAATTTTTTTTCAACCATTACTGATGCTCCGTTCTATTTTTTGTTTTCGTCGTTAATTTATTTTTAAAAAATTTGTAAATGAATTTCGTGTTACTAGTAATGCAGCAGTAGTTCAACAGATAGAACAAATAAGTTCGTAAATTCAACAATATGTTGCAAATTTCAGCTTACTTGTTGTTTCTTGTATTAAAACTTCGAAATTCAACTATTATTTTAGGGATCGGAAATTGAGAGTATAACTGTATATATGGTAAGATCTTTTATATCTGGTTTACTTGTGTTTGATTCAGTAGTTTCTGTATTTGGTTGTATTTGGCATTGATCAAATATTATGTCATTGTATTTACTTGGAAAAATTTAATTTTGTTCTAAGTTTTGTGTAACAAAAGTTTTCTAAATGTATTTTTTTTAGTGTTGTTGTTGGGTCATATGAAGTGATTGAACAACAAACTGATAAAATTCAGTTTGTTTGAGCTGATGAAATTCTGTTTTTATTTTTCTTGAATTTTTGCTTGGTGGAATTTGAGAGTACAACTTTATAATTGAAAATTACTTTTATATATGGTTTGCTTGTATTTGATTCTGAAAGTTTTGAATTTGATTGTAGGTAACCTACAACATAAATTTTATGAAAATTTATTATCACTGAAAACTTTTGATGTGTTTGTATTTTACTTTAAACAAATATTGTGTAAATGTATTTTTTGATTGTATATGTTGGTTGTGTAACTTTGTTTGCGATTTAAGATGAAAAGTATATGTTGTAACAGTTGACATCTGATAAAATATATATATTTATGTATTTTTGGTTAAATCAATTTGAAATGGGAAGCATACCAGTTCTTGTGAAGCACTCTGGTAGGTGGACGTATGAAAAAAACTATGAAGATTATGTCACTGATGCTATACTGTTGAGCACAACATCATCATTCATTGAGCTACATGATGTTTTGGTATCTCACTTAAATGTGGACTTAACCAACAAACGTATTCTAGTAGAATATCAAATTACTGGTAATACAGGGCAAATACAAATACATAATAATATGGGTTTAAAGTTTTTTATGTTGCAGAAAAAAGAGATACAAGACATGAATTATCTTCCTTTATATGTAAGAATTTTGGAGAAAGTTGTAGGGAGCAACTTTGCAAGTTCATCAGTGTGTGTTGCTGAAAGAAGAGCAGTCTGTAACAACGTGCAAGCAGTATTAAGTGCAAATAACGAAGGAGATTTGGTGGTTTCTGAAGATACTACAACATTAGATGTATTTGAGATGGATACGGTTGAGGTGATTGTCTCAGACCCACATCACAAGCATATTGAGACAGACCAGGTTTACTTGACGAAAAATATTTTAAAATCAGTTATGAAGGACTATACAATTAAGGAAAAATTTCAAACGCGAAGTGAAAAGTCAAGTAAGAAATGGTACGTATGTTCTATATCATTTTGATCATGTTTAAAATGAGTTTGGATATGTATTTTGATAGTATTAAAAATATTGGATGCAGTTATACATTGTTTTGCAAATCAAGAAACTGCGATTTTTTAATGTGAGCATCAAGTATGGGAGATACTGGAATGTTTAGAATAAGAGAATTCATACCTCAACATACCTGCCCGATGAAGAACAGGGTTTATCCAAAAGTGCATGCTACTAGTATGTTGATAGGTGGTATGGTTAAATAAAAATTCAAGAACCATAAAAGAAAATACAGTGCGATCAAAATAAAAATGACATGAAGGAAGAGTTTGGTATGGATTTGACATACACTTTATGTTGGAGGGCCAAGGAAAGAGCATTAGAAGAGTTAAAGGGTAAGCCATCTGCATCCTACGGAAAATTACCATCCTACTTATATGTTTTGAACAATACATATCCCGAGTCACATATTAGAATGAAGAAGACGGATGAGAATGAGTTCTTGTATGTATTTATAGCTCTCCGTGCATTCATTAAAGGATTCGATCATTGTAGACTTGTCGTAGTTGTTGATGGTAGTCATCTGAGAGGAATGTATACCGGGATATTTGTAACTGCATGTACGATGGATGGAGCAGGTTAGTATAATTTTATACCTATTTTATATTTACGTTGTAGAACTGGTTGCATATTTATATGTATTTTCTGCGTATCAATTGAAAATACAAATGTCTAGTTGATATATTCATTTCTGTTTAAAAATATATATATTTGCAAAGTTTCATGGATGAAACATGTTTACTTGATAATGTATGAATGTGATGTGCATTTACATGTTAGTATATGTAATTGATGCTATTTTTTTGATAAAATATACAGTTTTTTGGATCTGTAATTTTAAAAAATACATATGCAGTTATTATATGTATTTATATCTGAATGTCCAAAATGTATTTATAATTAAAGGTCATATATTCCCTTTGGCATATGATGTGCTTGATTCTGAAAATAATGCATCTTGGACTTGGTTCTTTGAGAATCTAAAAGAAGCATACGGGGAAAAACAAAACCTGTGTGTTGTATCTGATTGGAATTCAAGCATCATAAAGGAAGTTGGTGATATGTACCAAGATGTTCTGCATTATGCATGCATGTGGCATCTATGGGGAATGTGAAAGAACTTTACAGAAAATCACATGATGCATTATCGGAGATCTTTTATACAATGGCCAAAGCATATTCAAAGATAGAATTCCACATGTTAATGAAAAAGGTTGAGGTGGTTGATATTAGGGTGAAGAAATATTTGAAATTGGTTGGTTATGAAAAATGGGCTACGTCCTATGCAACAGTTCACCGAGGATGGACTATGACTTCGAACATTGCAGAGTCAATAAATGGAGTACTTGTATCAGCTAGAGAACTGCCAATTTATGATTTTCTTGAGGAAATTCGATTGTTGTTTGCAAAATGGAATTGCGAAAATAGGAAGGAGGCTTCATATACCTTCACAACACTCATTGAAAAGTTTAATAACATACTCAAAGAAAACGAAGCATTGTGTACTCGTATGACGGTATGATCTTTTAGATTTGTTGAATTTATAATTCTGAAAACATAAGTAATATAATAACTTCCATTCAGTTCTAAATTAATGGAAACATATAAAAATAAACAAAAAGAACAGTAAAAAACATTTTATGTATTCTGCACATGTATTTTTGGTACTGAAAATTCTTAACACTGCATATGTACTTACACACTACATATGTATTTTTATTGCAAAATCTGAACACTACATATACATTAATGTCTATAAATATAGTAAAGACCATCTACATTTTCAAATAAATATTTTTTTTAATTTGTATGTATTAAATATATATTTATTTAAATGTATAGTTGTCTACCAAAATACTTATGCTGGTGTGGTTAGAATTTATAATTCTGAAAACATATGTTGTACTCGTATATGGTTTGCATCTTTTTTTTAGCAGTGCATTTACATATTTCTTTTGATATCAGGTTGTACCTTTTACAGAATATGTGTATACGATGCACGACAAACAAAAGCACTTCATCGTTTGCCTCAACGAAAGAATGTGCTCATGTAATGCCTTTCAACTCGATGAAATACCATGTGCACATGCTTGTGCGGTATTGGACAATAAAATTTTTTAAAAAGGTCCATATTGTTCTGATTAGTTTAAGTTAAAAATTGTGTTGAGGGCATATGATGTTCCAATCTATCCTTTACCACACCAAGATAACTGGATAATTTCAGTTAGCATACTTGGTGAAATAGTACTGCCTCCGAAGTTCAAACGACCTCCAGGAAGACCTGAAAAGAAGGATCGTAAAAAATCGAGCCGGAATATGTTTGGAAAGAAGAGCATCAACTCATGCGGTGGTTGTGGGGCTAAGGGTCACAATAGGCGTTCTTGTAGGAAATACTGCATATGATACATTTGTTCTTCTGTATTATTTCTTAAAACTTTATTTTTCATTTTTAATAATAATGAACTATTTTTTTTTGGGTTAATACAGTTATGTATCATTTGATAACTGAACACAACTAAATCTGAATACTGCACATTTATATGTTGCAAAAATCTGAACATTGCATATGTACTTTTGAATTGCAAAATCTTGACACTGCATATGTATTTTAAACCTAAATACATATGCATATTAGCTATGTACCATATTTATTTTTGTAGCACTGCATAAAATATTCAAATTACTCTTTAATTTAAATACTCATTTATTTTGATAATAAATGAACAAATAATAAAATACATATTAGGTATTCTCCAGATGTATTTTTGAAATTCTTAATATTAACACTGCATATGTATTTTTATGCATTATACAAAAATGTATAATGCATATGTATTTTTCAGCAAAAAATGAACACTGCATAAATGTATTTTTGTAACTAAATCTCACAATATAAAGTAGAACTGCATAGAATAATCAAATTAATCTTTAATTCAAATACTCATTTATTTTGATAATAAATAAACACATACTAAAATACATATTAGGTATGTTCCAGATGTATTTTTGAAATGCTTAATGTTAACACTTCATATGTATTTTTATGCTAAATACATTTGATGTACAATGCATATGCATTTTTAAGCAAAACATGAACACTGCATATGTATTTTTTAACTAAAACTCACAATATAAAGTAGAACTGCATAAAATACTTAAATTAATCTTGAATTCAAATACTCTTTTATTTTTTATAATAAATGAATAAATATTAAAATACATATTTCGTATGCTCCAGATGTATTTTTAAAATGTTTAATGTTAACACTGCATATGTATTTTTAGGCTAAATACATTTGATGTACAATGCATCTGTATTTGTAAGCAAAAAATGAACACTGCATATGTATTTTTTAACTAAAACTCACAGTAAATAGTAGAAACTGCATAAAATACTCAAATTAATCTTTAATTCTTATCAAAATTAGGCACACTTCAGAACTGAATTAATTTAATTGAGTTAAAAAATAAGTGTTATTATAACCTACAATTAGAACCACTTCAAAACATAAAAATTAGTTTGTACAATCAGAAACTACATCCATAAATCAGTTTCTCAACTATCCAAATTAATAAATTCATCAACTATCATACACAAAAACTTCAGTGACACTAGTTATTGTACTTTGCCTTGCAGGCCTCAAGGGTGCTTCAACGTCACTATGAGCATTTGCTTCTTGTTTTCGGATGCCATAGTTCCACAAAAGTGCAGCATATCTTGTACGGAGTGCGTTGGGGTCAAAATCAGTTGAAAGAATTTTGTGACCATAAGAAAGGCACTCTGCATATGTAACCATATAGACACCACAATTCCTACAAAAAAAAAAGAAATTGATTAATAAGTAAAATATATTTTGTACAAACTTACAATTTTGGTATATGTATATTAAAATACTTACAAGATTTCACTTGGTTATTGAGGCACATTCTCTTCAAATAAAACATCAAACATATCTGAGGAGTCTTTGTCTTTGTATCTTGGATGATTTTGAAGATCAATTCCTTTTTATCGTAGAAATCACAAGATTGGAGACACAAAGGGATTATCTCAGCTAATTTCTTGATCTCAGCGAGAAGAATCGGATAATGACCTGATGATTGATATGAATCATATAAAAATATGCACCTCTCTGAGAAGGACAAAACTGCAAGTCCCAATAATGTTTTTTCTTTATATTGACTGGAATATAAATATCTTCCACTGTATGGCATAGCACAACAGCATGCATACGGAATCCATTGATGTATTTATTAAGATGGGCCTCCTGTCCTCCCGCCGTAAGGTTTGGATCATCCACAGAATAAACATCATGAACGACCTTAATTATGTTCATAAAGTTGTAGTCTACTGTGCTGAATTTGTAAGATCTGTTGGGGTCATACTTCTACTTTTTCCTCAAGTATTAGAAGCAAACATCAATTTGCTGCAGTAAAACACCACAAATCTTAGAACATTCAAAGTTTACCTGCATATGTATTTGCAGGTAACATAGTATGTATTTTAAGTAGTGTTACAACTGTAAAGGAAAAATTATCAAAATAATATACTAACCGAGTCTGTCCATGACTGATCAGGAAATCCCATTGTGTAGAATTAGTTTTTATTTTCAACAGTCTCAACTCCGAAATGCATCATTGGAATGGTTGATTTACCCTTTTTGTGATGATCCACATTTCCCTTCCTATTTTTTTTTATAAGTACATGTTAAATCATGAAGTCACAATGGAATTAAAATAAATAAGTTGAAACAGTTCAATAGAAATACCTTTTAGCATGAACTTTTAGAAGGTCGACAAAAATCCAATTCATGAACTTCTTGACAATCATCGTATCCACTATACCATCAATCGGGTGATAAACAAACAGATGTTTCTGAGGAAATATACGTATGTGCCCTGCTGAGCTCCCAATATAGTTACAGAATACAAAAAATGTAATTAATAAAAATATATTTGCATAACATATTACATTGAAAACTATATATATATAACTTAAGTGTACTCACCGGCAGCTGAATCAAATTTCATCGTGTATGGTGACTCTTTGAATTTGGATGGTCGCCTAATCCTTATATTTTGAAATGTTATGGTGATGTTTCGGCACCAGCATAATCCATATGTTGGGGTTCAGGATCTTTCTCTTCATATTGTTGCTACAAATATAAGTTTAAAAAACTATTGATACTTGAGTTCACTGAATATGTATATACCAACCCACTAAAAATACATATTGCTATAAAACATCATTCTCAAAATATATACTAATATACAAAACTAAAAACAAACTATATTACAGATTATAATATTTTCAATCAACCTAACAATTCATGTTATTATAACAGAATACTCACAAATACATATCTATTTTAAAAAAAAAACAGCATATGTATTTTTTGAATACACTTCATATGTATTTTTGCATATATTGCATATGTATTTTTGAATGCACTGCATATGTATTTTTGAATACACTGCATATGTATTTTTGAATACACTGCATATGTATTTTTTGAATACTCTGCATATGTAATAATAAGAAAATTTACCCTGCTCTGTTCAATTGCTTTGAGCATCATCTTGAACTTTTTTTTCACTAAACTATGAATTCCTTTAAACTCTTCACAAATCTGTTTTCATACAAAATCATTACACACAATTTTTTAAATATAAAACAGTTATTTCACATAAAACTTACCTCATCGCGGAATACATCAAAAACTTCTTTAGAAATGAAGGCTTCTTTCTCTACATGACTCTCTGATTTTGACACGGCTTCTTCCTCTACAGGACTCACTGGCTTTGACTGTACTGGAAGAAAAATAACCCTAGCTGTTTGCTTTACTTTCTTTGTTTTTGAAGAAGTTGCTTGTTGTGTTTGAATTGGCTTGAAAACTGGTGTCTTCATTCCAGCAGCCTTTGCAGCACGAGGAGTTGGTGTCCTCTTTTGGGTATGCTCGTCAACAATATTGACTGGCTTTTTCCTTAATGATTTCTTCCCTGCTTTGGTTGATGAATCAACCTTTTGTTTCTTTTTCGAATGTTCATTTATCTGTTTTGGTGGTGGATCCTGGAAGTCTTCATCAGAGTCAAATGAACGTTCATCTTCAATTACATCCTTCTGTGGTATTTGAAACTTTGTCAATTCCATTTGAGTTGGCTCTATATTTTTAAATACAACCTATGAATATAGATACAATATGTTAAAGAATCTGTTAAACAATTGTAAATGAAAAAGTATATATGTAGACTATATATTGCATATTAATACATATCTATTTATTAAAAAATAAACCTTGTCATCGTCATTGAACATACCATCCATCAAAAACTAAAAACGTGGTCTAGGTGCATTTATCTTCCAATTTAATAATCGGAGAATCTGATTATCAACCTTCGATGCAATCTTTGGTGAGACATTTGAACAACATTCGTAAAGCCACACTTGAATAGCTAGTGGCATTCCCTGAATCAAATAAAATTTACCACCAGCTTTCAACCGGTTGTTCAAACTTCTCGCTAGATCCTCAAAAGATAAAGTACCTTATGAAAAATTCTTATATCTTCCACTGTCTATCTAATCAAAATGAAGATGGGGTATAACCACAGTTTCAACATTAGATAACACAAAAGAATGCAGAAAATACAAAATTACAAACTTCTCAGCATCCTCATCATTGTTCTCCCCCCAGACTTTCTCCATGAATGCTAGAAATAGTTGTCTTTTCTGTATAATTTCTGCACCATTGAAAATACTTCTCAATAATTCTATTTGGTACACCCTCGTAAAAAATAAAGTCAGACCTATTAGACACACAATTCAATCCTGTAACGATAGAAAATTTCCTAGGAGTAAAATTAAGAGAGGTGTCATTAGAACAAATCACAATCTCAGAAGAAGAACTACCCTTAACCTTAACCGTCATAGCGTATCTGCACAACTGTGCTTGCACTACACATTACTTCTTCTTCATAAAATAATCAAAAATGTTATTGTCGCAAAACTTTTTAAACTGTTCCTTATTTAATATGGCGTGTATGCTTCCATAAATATCATTGTCACTGTACGAGCACATGTGTGGTGCAAATCTTGAAAGTTTTCTGACAATAAATATGTCATCACGCATCACCTATACAAATTAAAACTACAACTTCTTAAAATTTAAAAAAAAATCCAAATCTGCAAAAAAATACATATAACATGTATATGTATTTTGATCAGACAAAAATGTAATCAATACTGAAAAAACACATATCAAATATACTAAAAATACATATAGCCAAACAACTTCTTAAACTGTAAAAAAAAATCAAATCAACAAAAAAATGCATATGCATCATAACATAAAAATACATATCATCAGCAACAATATATCATCAGCAAAAATATATATCATCAGCAAAAAAATACATATGCATCAGCAACAATATATTTTCACAATTATACTATCATCTTCACAAATTAGCTTTCTACCATCCCTAAAAATAAATATCATCATAACATAAAAATACATATTAACTACTTGAAAAAATACATTTACTACCAACTTTGATAACATCTTTACTTAGAACAAAAACAAAACTTAACATGCAATAATAAAAAATATATTTACAACAAAAAAATACCTCTTCCTCACTATTTTCTTCTGATTCAGCAGCAGACGAGTTCTGAACATCGTCATCAACCTTTCTTACTTCTTCAAATTCTTTAGCTTTTCTTTTCTTCTCGTATTTTTTAATTTTTTGTTCCTTTGGAGAAGTATTTTTTTTCAACCGTCTTTTTTTCAAAATTTTTGTCATCTTCACAGAGTCGTTGCGAAACTTCGACCTAATCTCCTTCGATTTTTCAGATTTAATCGACTGTAAAGGATTTGAAACAACTTTAACCTTAACTAAATCTTCTTGAGTTAACCCATTACTAAAAGATGATGCATAATCAGTAGCATTTTTTACTGTTTGTTCAGCCATTAAAGCATAAAAATCTTAAAATCGGATTTTGAGATGTATTACAGTAGAGAAAAAAGAAGAAAAAACCGCTAACATGCAATAACTGAATTAAATAGTTACCTGAAATAGAGGAAGATAACCTTATCAGATCGTGCTAAAAATCGTGCAAAAGAAAAAAAAATTAAAGATGGGAGTGATTGTTAATGGCGTAAAAGAAGGGAAAAAATATTTTAAAATAAGAAAAGAGAAAGAAGAAAAGCATGAAAGGGGGGAATATTTGGCACGGTAACTTCTTAGGCTGCAAAAGTAGGGGCCCACATTAAAATATTTCTACAGATGCTACAAAATGTAATTTGATATAAGTGTTGCTATTTTTTGTAATTTAACACTTAGGTATGCTACTCCATGTAGTTTTTCCTATTAATAAACCTAACCAGCCCGGTACGATAAATCCTAGGCCCACCACGATCCCAAATAACCCAAATTAACCCAGCCAGATTGAAACCAATCCCCCAATCCATAACTAACCCGAACACAGAACGGACCTAGTTGGATTTTTCCTGAACCGGCCCGGCCCCTCTTAACATCCTTTGAATTCACCAGGCATGAGTATGTATATTCCATTTGTTGCAGAGGTGGATCTACATTGAGTTTAGGGGGTGCACGTGTACCCGCTAGCCTCGAGAAAAACTCTGCATATATTGTTCGTAAATCTATATATATATCAGGGTGTTATGTTAAATATATGTCGTGCACCTACTGAAGCAACTGATTTGGCTGGTGAGATGGTTGGGCTTGCCACTTGAAAGTTGCTCTTTTTACCTGATTGCGCAGATTCAAACCCCAACAACAACGTTTCCTTATTTGTTCCTTTTTCCATTTTTCAAATTACACTGTCTGCAACATTATTGTGCAAATATATATATTTATCTGTTGATTAAAAAAGAATTCCTACTTAATAGTCATTTATTTTACACCTTTTCTTTTTTTCTTTTATGTATTGTGGATATTATTGACCTGTTTTTTATTTTGTTTCAAAATACTAGCTTCTCTCCAACTTTAAAAGGTAGATATTCTCCCTAGCTTATACAGTATAATATTTATTTTCTTTAATCTTTTGATCATTGAGTTATTTTTTATTTAAAAAATTAGCAATTTAAAGTTCGAGATAGGCTTAAATCGAACATTACCCGTTGCAACCATCTGGCAAACAAATCTCTCGAATTTCATATTTTTCAAAAACTTTCTATTATTGTTCAAAATATGAAAGTGCGTTGAATTTAAATACGGTGAATAACACACTTTTGTCATATTAAATCTAATTAATGTTATTCAATAATATTAAGATTTTTCTTATAAAATACTATAATTAACAAGTTTTCAAAGAACTGTATGTCGAACTTTGACACTATTAATTACTATATTTAAATATAGAGGTGCATCCGTCAAGTTTAAATCCTGGGTTCGCCTCTGATTTGTTGGAACAACTTTTTTCATTATACATTTTCACGAATAACAGTACTATTTTTCGGCTATGAATCCTCCATAACTATAGCATTGACCTTATAACTAACTGATTTTCTTCTTCTTCTCCTAAAAAAGTTGAAAACCTAAATTCTGAAAATTTCACCTGTACATTTTGTCACAGAGAAATAACAATGGAATATATTACCTGAAACTAACTTCCACGTAAAAATCCTACTGTCATCTTATATAGTCAAGTATTACAAGAATTGATCGAAGAGAAAACGAATAATTAGAAGAAAATTTAATATTGTTATACTAATAGAAATTTCATAAAAAAGTACGTAGTATTTTTGGTTTATGTTGTAACTATTTACGATGTATGGAGAAAGAGAATATGGAGATCATGAGAATGTGGACGAAGAAAGAGATATGATGGACGAAGAAGACGAGTCACATGAGATAACACAGGACGATGCATGGGCAGTTATTAGTGCATATTTCGAAGAGAAGGGACTTGTTAGGCAACAATTGGATTCATTTGATGAGTTCATACAGAATACAATGCAAGAAATTGTTGATGAAACTGCTGATATTGAGATTCGTCCTGAATCACAGCATAATCCTGCTCGTCAATCTGATTTCGTTGAGGTTTTGTTCTTTCATATTCTTTTGTTCTTGTCTTTATGGTGTTTAATTTGTAGTTTAAAAAAGGACATGACCTTAGATAGGAGGTTAGGGAGGATACGGATTAGGGAAGGAGGTTAGTGGATAGTAGTGCTTTGAGTTACTATCCACTCATACTGCTAGTAGTCATAGTATTGCTTCTGTAGTTTGTTGCCCTTCGATTTTAGTTTGATGTTTGTTGTACTTTGATTATTGTATTATTTTTCTGTAGTTATTGTTTAGGTCAGTTTGATTTCATTAAGGTTCTGTTCATACTCTTTCACCCTTTTCTTAATGGTGTTTAATTTGTGGTTTACCGAGAACATGATCCAGATAGAAAGCTGTGGAGGACACGGATTAGTTTAGGAGGTTAGTAGGTAGTAGTGTATTTTCTTGTTATCCACCTATACTAGTGGTCGTAGTATTGCTCCTGTAGTTTCTTGTCCTTCGATTTTTGATACTATCTGATGTTTCTTGTACTTCAGTTATCACATTATTTTGCTGGAGTTACTGTTCAGTATAGTGTGTGGTGCTTTCACTTTCGTTTATTCTCTTTCTGTACTGCTTTGGCCTTTTTTTCTTGAGCCGAGAGTCTATTGAAAACAATCTCTCTACCTTTGAAGTAAAGGTAAGGTCTGCTTACACACTGCTCTCCCTAGACCCCACTTTGTGGGACTATACTTGGTATGTTATTGTTGTTTAATTTGCTGTTTGTATGTTACGACTATGCTTAATTCAGGTTTAGTTGCACCCCTGTAAACAAATTATAGAATAATAGCTTCATCAAATTGATTGTATTTGTTATAAACAACTGAAATACAATGTGAATATTGGTATTTGACATTTAGGTTGCATTTATTTTTGGGGATACGACAACAGCAGCACTTCAATCTCAAGTTAGTTGTGGTTAACTATGTGAACTTTTAGCTCCATTTTGGCTCATTTCATTCTGAATAGTCTTTAAACCTTACACTTATCATTGCACTATAATACAATCTCAACGAACACATGAAATGTTCGTGTCAAGTACGGGGTCTGATGCAAGTGTTCCGATACTGATTAGCATTAGTGACAACTAGTTGGTATTGCCTATATAGATACTTTGCTTCCATTATTTTGTGAGAATGTTTAATTAACTTAGCTAGAACGAAACAACTAGAATAGGAAGGATGAAATGAGGGGAGTAAATGAATAAATGATTGTTTCACTGTGCCTATATATACTTTTCTATGTTCGAATAACAACAAACTACTGCATAATACTACGACTACTAGTATGGAAGGACAAGCAAGACAACACTCAACTACCTAACTTACCTTATACCCTTGACTATAAGTTTCTAAACTCTTCCCCTTGCTGTTTCCTTACAATGTTCATTTGCTAATTTAGCAGAACGCCTTGTATTAGCATTTGACTTTAAAATGAACTAAACTGTAATTGGTTCTAATTCTGCAGACAATATATAAGATCAAGTTTACTCAGATATACCTGAGTAGACCTATGATGACAGAGTCTGATGGAGAGACTAATACTTTGTTTCCAAAGGCTGCACGGTTAAGGAACTTAACATACTCGTCTCCCTTATATGTTGATGTGAAGAAGGAAGTAATAAAGAAAGGTCATGACTACGAAGAAGTCACGGAAAATCAGGAATTTACCAAAGTTTTCATTGGAAAGGTAGAAAAATGTGGATACATCTACAGATAGAATTAGTCTTTTATTTGCGGTCTGTTAATGCGTTTTAGTTTCAGGTTCCTATAATGCTTCGATCAAGCTATTGCAGCTTGTATAACCTATCAGAGAAAGATTTAACTGAGTTGGGAGAGTGTCCGTATGATCAAGGTGGATACTTCATTGTCAACGGGAGTGAGAAAGTTCTGATTGCACAGGAGAAAATGAGCAGTAATCATGTATATGTATTCAAGAAAAGACAGCCAAACAAGTATTCTTATGTGGCAGAAGTTCGGTCTATAGCCGAGGGCCAGAACAAAGCGCCTAGCGGCATGTTTGTTAGGATGCTTTCTAGGTCTAATTCCAAGGTTTAACAACATTAACTCATTTCAAGAATAGTTATGTGCTTGTTGCGATACTTCAATTTGCTTTAGTCTTAGGAAACATTTCTCTGCTTTGTGACAGGGAGCCTCTGGGCAATATATTCGTGCCACTCTTCCATACATACGGGCTGAAATTCCAATTATAGTTGTCTTCAGGGCATTAGGATTTGTCGCTGACAAGGATATTTTGGCACATATTTGTTATGACTTTAATGACACACAAATGATGGAATTACTTCGCCCTTCCTTGGAAGAAGCTTTTGTGATTCAAAATCAGCAGGTGTTGTTCTAGTTTTGTCAAGTTGTCGTGATAGTATCCTGTCAAAAAAGATAAAACCTATTCTAACTTAAGTATTTATCATATGAATTTTGGTAGGTGGCACTTGACTATATTGGCAAAAGAGGATCTACTGTTGGTTTCACAAGAGAAAAGAGAATCAAGTTGGGAAATTCTTTCTATTCAGTGCTGAAGCTTTTGTGTTTCTCAAATTCTTAGAAGAACTGTCCATCTGTATTGCAGGTATGCCAAAGAGATTCTCCAAAGGGAAATGCTTCCGCATGTTGGTACTAGAGAGTATTGTGAAACTAAGAAGGCCTACTATTTTGGGTGAGACTATGATCCTGAATTTGGAATGTACGAATATTGTTAAAGAATCAATAACCGAGAGTTGAATTCTTTTTTTTATTCCAGCTACATCATTCATCGTCTCTTACTCTGTGTACTGGGACGAAGGCCTGAAGATGATAGGGATCATTATGCAAATAAAAGACTGGATCTTGCTGGACCTTTACTTGGTGGCTTATTTAGAATGGTCTGCAGTTTGTTGTAATGTTTTGGTAGCCGAAGAGAAGTTCTTACTAATAAATGCCGATATTTATGCAGCTATTTAGGAAGCTAACAAGGGATGTGAGATCCTACGTTCAAAAGGTTACTATCTTGGCTCCTTTTTGGTGCTCTATCTATTTGCTGCTTCTGCAAAATAAGCAATCTACTTTTGTGGGCGAGCCAGTGTGTTGATGGTGGAAAGGATGTCAATTTGCAATTTGCGATTAAAGCAAAAACAATTACAAGTGGACTTAAGTATTCTCTTGCTACCGGGAACTGGGGACAAGCAAATGCTGCTGGTACCAGGGCAGGAGTTTCACAGGTGAGCTGATATTACTTGTATATATATACGCACCATTTTTTTCGTTTTCATCTTCTTCTCTTTTTTCATTCCCTTTTGTATGCATATGTTTACACAGGTTTTGAATCGTTTGACATTTGCATCTACTCTTTCTCACTTGCGTAGATTGAACTCACCAATAGGACGGGAGGGTAATTTTCTCTTGCTCTTAGAGTCGACTTTCATTTGTTCCTTTTGGTAGTTTCTTTGTCATCAATATCTTACACCTTGGAAACCAGGTAAATTGGCAAAACCTAGACAGCTTCATAACTCTCATTGGGGAATGATGTGTCCAGCAGAAACGCCTGAAGGACAAGTAACATAATACATGACACTCATTATCAATTAAGTTTGCACGATTTAATAAATATTATCAACATTTGTTCTGCTGCTGATATGTTAGGCATGTGGACTCGTAAAGAACCTTGCTTTAATGGTGTACATAACAGTAGGATCAGCAGCAAATCCAATTTTGGAGTTTTTAGAGGAGTGGAGTACAGAGAATTTTGAGGTGTGCAATTCCTGGAAGATGCTCATGGATCTCAAAGTTCTAAATTTTGTGACAAGTTCATGACATTCTTTTACTTTAGGAAATATCTCCCGTGGTTATTCCCCAATCTACCAAGATTTTTGTAAATGGTTGTTGGGTTGGCATTCATCGTAATCCAGATCTGTTGGTTAGGACATTGAGACAGCTGAGGAGACAGGTTACGCTACCACATTATTTTCTTCTCTTTCTGATGTCAACATGCTCTTGACTGATTGTGTTATTTGAGTTAAGAGAATTTTGACATTTGTTCTCTTTTAGGTCGATGTTAATACTGAAGTTGGAGTTGTCCGTAATATAAATTTAAAAGAACTGCGGCTATACACAGATTATGGACGTTGTAGTAGGCCATTATTCATCGTGGAGAAAAAGAAACTGATAATAAAGAAGAAGGATATTGTCACACTGCAGATGAGGGTATACACCATTTAGCCAGGATGAATCATTCTATAATCCTTCAGTCTCAATTGATCTTGCTTGTGCTAATCTCAGGAGTCATCTGAAGATTCGGGCTGGCATGATCTTGTGGCAAAAGGATTTATTGAGTATGTTGATACCGAGGAAGAAGAGACTACAATGATTGCAATGACCATAAACGTAAGAAGTCATGAGCTACAGCTATTGCTTTACACTGTATTTCCTCGTACTTACCAAAAAAAATGTTCTGCTGCTCTTCTTTTTCGAAGCGTAATCATTCATTTCTTGAGTTTCAGGTTCTTCTATTTCAAGAAGAAGTAGAGTTAGTGGCCTTAGACAGAATTTCAATTAAACGATTTTCCTGTTTTACATTTTAGGATCTTACAAATGCAAGGCTGCACCCTGATGACGCTTATTCTGATACCTACACACACTGTGAAATCCATCCATCTTTGATATTGGGGGTGTGCGCTTCAATCATACCATTTCCAGATCATAACCAGGTGAATGAATATGTTTATTTGTCCCTACTGGAACATCTGATAAAAATAAGTTACTATATTTATGGTATGTAATTTGATACTTGGTCAAGTCTGTTAATACTATCTGTTTTCCTTTCTTAACCCTTCCTTTGGCTTCTGCTTTATCGTCTACTATTTTGACATGATGCAGTCCCCTCGTAACACATATCAATCCGCTATGGGAAAGCAAGCAATGGGGATTTATGTCACCAATTACCAATTTCGGATGGTAGGCTGTGTTATGTATGCTGCGAGCTTTCCGTTGTTCTGCAGAAACTTTCCAGTATTAAAGTATTCACATCCTTGATTATTGCTGATCTAAATAACAGGATACATTGGCCTATGTACTGTATTATCCACAGAAGCCTCTCGTTACTACACGGGCTATGGAGCATTTGCATTTCAGGCAGCTTCCAGCTGGCATTGTAATTAAGCACCTGCTTATTGCTTGCCTTAATTCTTAACATTCTTGTTTTATAGTGATTGTAATCTTTTACTATTGGATTTGCAAAGAATGCTATTGTTGCCATTACCTGCTACTCTGGCTATAACCAAGAAGATTCTGTCATCATGAATCAGTCTTCAGTTGACCGCGGCTTCTTCCGCTCTCTATTTTTTCGTTCATATAGGTATGTCAGTCTCTCTTTTTACTTCATATTATATGCTGTTTTGTTCTCTGATCTAGCTTCCGTCTCCATTTTCCCTCGACAGGGATGAAGAGAAAAAAATGGGAACGCTTGTTAAAGAGGATTTTGGGCGTCCTGATAGAGAAAATACAATGGTTTGTTCATTCTTTTGGCCACTCTCTTCCTCCCCATCCCGTCCCTCTTTCGAAAGACTTTAATTCGGACAAATAAAGAAAGAAAGAAAACAATAAAGACAATAGGATATGGTTTTTATAAGAGTGAATCTATTTTCTAATTGTGTAATGTTGTAGTTTCCGTTCTGTTATTTTTGTTATTGTCTTTGTTTCTTGTACTTCCGTTACTTCTTTTTCGGGGAATTCCTTGGACTGTTTTTTCTTGAGCCGAGGGTCTATTGGAAATACTAAAAAGGGGTCTATAGGGAACAACCTCTATAACTCTTAGGGGTTAGGTCTGCGTACACTCAACCCTCCCCAGACCCCAATTTTCTGAGACTACATTTTGGGTGTGTTGTTGTATAATGTTGGATTATGGTTGTAATTTCTTGCAGGGAATGCGACACGGAAACTATGATAAATTAGATGATGACGGATTTGCACCTCCTGTTAGTATTACTAGCACACACAAATTCATCATTCTGCTTCACCGATACGTGCTTGAAATTTTAATCTATCAAAGTTTTTACTGATGCCAGGGAACAAGAGTTTCCGGTGATGATGTCATAATTGGAAAGACCACACCCATTTCTCAAGATGATGCTCAAGGACAACCAGCAAGATACACGCGCAAAGACCATAGTACTAGTCTACGACATAGTGAAACTGGAATTGTGGATCAGGTTCCTGCTAGTTATTTGTGCTTCAATAGTCACATTTCTTGTTGGCCATTTTACATTTGTTAACTGTATTGTTGATGAGTTGTTTCCTTGCTTTCAATAGGTTCTTTTGACAACAAATGCAGATGGATTGAGATTTATCAAAATAAGGATGAGATCTGTAAGAATTCCCCAGATTGGAGACAAATTCAGTAGCAGGCATGGACAAAAAGGAACCATAGGAATGACTTATACACAAGAAGACATGCCATGGTCCGCTGAAGGTATCACCCCCGATATCATTGTTAATCCACATGCCATCCCTTCTCGTATGACAATAGGTCAGCTAGTTGAGTGTATCATGGGGAAGGTTGCTGCTCATATGGGAAAAGAAGGAGACGCCACCCCTTTCACTGATGTTACTGTAAGTTGCCTTCGGAGATGCCAATCACTTAAAAAGTTTTTGGCTCTTTGATCAATAAATTAACCATTCAATATTTTCAGGTGGATAGTATCAGCAAAGCTCTACACAAGTGTGGTTATCAGATGCGTGGTTTTGAGAGAATGTATAATGGTCATACAGGCCGTATATTGACAGCAATGATATTCTTGGGGCCAACTTACTACCAGAGACTGAAGCACATGGTGGATGATAAGATCCATTCTCGTGGCCGTGGTCCTGTGCAGATTCTCACTAGGCAGCCTGCTGAAGGGAGATCTCGCGATGGAGGACTACGATTTGGGGAGATGGAACGTGACTGTATGATAGCTCATGGAGCTGCACACTTCCTTAAAGAGAGGCTGTTTGATCAAAGCGATGCTTACAGAGTTCATGTATGCCAGCAATGTGGTTTAATAGCTATTGCTAATCTGAAAAAGATGTCATTCGAGTGCAGATCTTGTAGAAATAAAACTGACAATGTTCAGGTACAATGCTCCTCTTTCTGCCTTTGTTGTGCACTACAATATCCAAATTGTTGAAGATCATAATACTAAAACTTTTTCTGAAATGTCTAGGTGTATATTCCTTATGCCTGCAAGCTTCTGATTCAAGAGCTCATGTCAATGGCAATTGCACCAAGAATGCTTACAAAGGAAAGGAAACTATCAAGTGGAAAGAAAGCAACCGGATAGCAACCTTTATTTTTGACTCTGGTTCTGCACACTTGGTCATCACAAGTTTATCAACCTAACATCCTACAGATTTCTGGATATTGATAAGAATTTCCAGATTGCAGTGCAAAAGTACATGAGCTTTCCTATTGCTTTTCTATGTCAAAGGGGAAGGAAATTGGTTGAACCAGCGACTGTCGAGTAGCGCTTTTACACACTCAGCTCGTCACTAATAATCTCAATTTTTACACTTCTCGGATGTCACCAAGAGACAAACAGAGGAGCTGTTTGGACATGGAACGATTTACCTCTCCTAAACCGTTTTTTTTAATCAATAGGTACCCTTTAGTCAAGTGAAAAACTAGTCCAACTACAACTAAACCTTCAAAATTCTATGTCCAAACACTGCCTAAATATTTTTCCTTTTCGATAATACAGATTGAATACCTCCAGATTTGACTTTCTATTAGTTGAAATTCATAAGTCATGAGAAAGCAAGAACCGTGCAGACACACTATCAAGGTAATGATTATGAATACTCTAACAATATTCCAACAAGATCAATTTAATTTGTGATACTAAATACTCGTCTTAGTAAACACTTAATCAGGCAACAGAGATAAAGGCGTAATCACATTACTTATGATAGGTTCTGCTATATCCCACTTTCATAATTTTATCTTTGAACGGAGAGTGGTGTAAGGAGTAAAACAACTACACTTAAGCAAGACACAGAAACAGAGAAGGATCTAAAAATGATAGCCAGAGAATCAGGAATCACATTGCATTACTGGAAAATGTCTAACAGTAGGATAGAAACAAAATCAGTCAACACCGTTTCTAAGCAAAGACAGACAACCTTCAACTAGAACACAAAAAAAACAGCGTTATCAAGAGCTGGCTCAATATGACATAGCCTCCAGTTTCTCCAGTGCCTTCATCAGATCTTCTTTAATGCTGTGAATTGCACTCTTCAGCTCCACCACACTAGACATCACATTTTCAACTTCCAGTTGGCTTCTTGGTAACTTGGCAAAACAGCAATCAGAGTTACAGTGCTGCAAAGTTAAACGAATATCAGTTTAAAAATACTAGCCTCCAACGTACATTACATGAAATATAGCAAGAAGCCACAACCAAATAAGATACACAAAAAGGGGAAAAGGAAAAAGGAAAAACAGCCAACTGGGATATGTACCCTAGGACAAGCAAAGTAAACTTGATTCTGAGTAGCTGGAGTCACTGTTCCTGCAGGCACATCCTGCATTTCTCCAGAGACAATTGGTGAGACACCAGAAGAGCAGCCAGCAATTTCAGCAGATGGTTCATGCACATTAGAATACAACTCTGGAGCTGGCAATCCCAAACTCGGAAGAAGGAATCCTCTGTCTTTATAAGAGACTAGCTGTGCAACATCTTTCATTTCCTCAACAGATTCAGTAGATTGATCACAGAAAATGGAGGTGTTTTCTGTAACCTTACTAGCACTGGACACACCTAAGACAGTTAGAGTAGAGCCTTTCGTTTCTTCAGACACCTCATCAGATTGATCAGAGAACAAGGAGGTTTTCTCAATTTCCTGACTAACACTGGACACAGCAAAGGCGACCAGAGACACCTCATCAGATTGATCAGAGAACAAGGAGGCCTTCTCAATTTCCTGACTAACACTGGACACAGCAAAGGCGACCAGTTCAGTATCTTTCTTTTCTTCAGGCAGCACTTCTGATAAGATTTCATTTAACTTTGAAGTGTTTTCTCCTTCCTTTATACTGTCATCGGAGATCAAGGGCACAGAGACCACTGGATCAGTGCCAACCTTCTCCTCAGGTGCACCAACAGACAAAAGTTCATGACCGCTCTGAGGCACAACAGTTTCATCTCTAGACATTTCTTTGTCCTCAACAGTAGTAACTTCTAACAATGACTCCTCATTTCCTTCAACAGCATTTCCAATCACAGATACATCCTTACAATCATCAGAAACACCTCCTCCGTGAAGCTTGGCTTCTTCAATTTCCTGGACAACAGTAGCCGCCTCATTTGCTGCCACTACATCAAAAAATAGATTATTGTACCTTGCAATAATCTCCTCAGGCATCAGGCAATCAGACAACAGATCACGATCATGAACCTCCTCAGTACTTTTTCCAGATTCCCCAACCAACAGTTCTGCTTCCTCCCTATCATTGAGCACACCTCCACACGATTCATTTATTTTCAAAGTTTCCCCAGGTTTGACACATTCCGCAATGCAATCAGCACTTCCACACACAAGCTGCCCATCTACAATATTTTCCATAGATGTCCTCACGTCCATCAAGGACACTTCATTTTCTTCAACAACAGATGCAACCTTAAATTCATCAGTGACTTCTCCTATAGTATTCATGGCTTTGTCCGATTCCTTGTCAACAGAAGCTTCTTCATGCCAAACAGCCCCTTTGGCCAACTCTTCAATTGGTACAGACAATTTGACAACTGAAACAGTTGTTAACTCTGCATGAGCAAAAACATAATCAGAAAAAAATTGGAAAACACAAACTGGAATTTGTTGAAAAAACTAATTCAAAAATTATATTACAAAATCTAACTATGTAGTATTTGACAGAGATAGTTTATTTAATTCATGTCTAACTAGGATCCTTAATTGAATAAATATAAATATAAGAATAGACTTTTCAATTTATAATTTCGTATTAACATCAATTGGGACACTTTTATTTTACTTTAGTTGAGTGTACGTCAAAACAACTTTTCTATTCCCTTGTTATGTTATTGCGGTTGTAGTTATATTATCAATAGGAACATTACTAACGATTTTCATGTTGTAGAAAAATAGTGAAGATTACTTAGTATATATAAATTACTTGCATTATAAATTAAAAAAGAATATGAGAATGGAATATTTTTATAGAACAAAAATTACCATCAGTCTGTTTTGCTTGGGCCTTTTCTTGCTTCTTTCTGGCAGCAGCTCTCCTTTTCTTTGGACCAGATGGCATTTTTGTTTCTACTTTTTTTCTAATAAATCAGATTAATTTAAAATGAACAAATTTAGAAGAACTACACTAAAAGAGATTTGAAAGGGTGTTTGTATATATAGGTAGTTCTAATATGTCTCTTAATATTCTGTGACTGTTTTAATTATAATAATTAAAGAAGTTTTAGTTCATGAACTGTTGATTGAACTTCCCATGGAACTTAATTAAATTGTGATTCTCCTTATTCCCTAAAATTATTGGGAACATAGGAAAAAAAAATAGGTGATGCTTGACGTACTAGATTATGCAAATACTATCTAGTACTTCACAAAAATCGTCTTTACATTCTTGAAAATAACTTGTCCGCTTTTATATTTTGGGATATTTAATAGGAGAAAGGACAGAAACAACACTTCAAATTAAGCTATTTCCACGCCATGGAATTTAAGTTCCACTTTCTAGTCATTTTAATTTGCTGGCTTGTTCTATACACCTTCTATACAGTTTCTATACATATCTTATACATATAAATATTCTATACAAAAATTATACAGTTTCGATACACCAATTTATACAATAATTGTACATTTTTTTTATATATATTTTATACAATAATTATATAATTTTTATACACTTTCTATATATATTATATACATATACATATTTGATAGAACTATACAATTTCTATACATATATATTATATAAATACATATTCTATATAACAATTATACCATTTTTATATAATTATATTTAATTATTATTTTTAAATAATAAAAAAAGCAGAATATTTTTCAGTTAAAAAATTTATAGAAAAAAAAATTGATTTTTTTTTTAAAATGGCCGAATGGTCCAAGTTGAAAACTGTATCAATATTGTATATGGACTGTATCTGAACTACATGGGCCAAAAACCGATCAAAATGTGTGGTCGAAAAAAGCGTGGTAGCTTTTTTAAAACTGACCACGTGTGGTCGATTTTTTTTAAAAATATATTTATATTTAAAACTCAATATTATTTTTTTAAAAAAAGATTTTTTAAATAAAAATAAATTTTCAAAATAACCGACCAAAAGTGGTCGGTTTTTATTTAAATTAAATAATTAATTAATTAAAGACCGATCACATGTGGTCGGTTTTTTATTTAATAATTTATTTAATCATTTAATTTTAATTAATTATAATAAACCAACCACAAGTGGTCAATTTTTATTAAATTTTCCAAAAAATCGACAACATGTGGTCAGTTTTTCTGGTAATTTTGTAAAAAAAAATAACAGCATACTACATTCCATTATACAATACAGCCCACCAATCATTTAATATACAATCAACCACCATAAGAATATAAACATTAAAAATCAAATTATTTACAAAATTTATGGAGGTTCCAAATCCAAACTACAAAACATACAAAAGACAAAAAATCAAAACACAAGTTCACATTTCAAGTACCTAAATTCAAAACAAAAGTCATTAATTCAAAATTCAAGTAACTACACTTAAAGATTTCAAGTCACTAATTCACTTCACAAGTTACCAAACTAAACTTAATTCAAAATGAAAAGTTCACATTCCAAGTACCTACACTTAAACATTTCAAGTCACTAATTCACTTCACAAGTTACCAAACTAAACTTAATTCAAAATGAAAAGTTCACATTTCAAGTACCTACACTTAAACATTTCAAGTTACTAATTCACTTCACAAGTTACCAAACTAAACTAAATTCAAAATGAAAAGTTCACAGTTCAAGTACCTACACCTACACATTTTCAAGTCACTAATTCACTTCTCAAGTGACCATACTTTACTAAAATCAAAACACAAGTTCACATTTCAAGTACCTAAATTCAAAACAAACGTCACTAATTCATAATTCAAGTAACTACACTTAAAACATTTCAAGTCACTAATTCACTTCACAAGTTACCAAACTCAACTAAATTCAAAATGAAAAGTTCACATTTCAAGTACCTACACCTAAACATTTTCAAGTCACTAAGTCACTTCACAAGTTACCAAACTAAACTAAATTCAAAATGAAAAGTTCACATTTCAAGTACCTACACTTAAACATTTTCAAGTCACTAACTCACTTCTCAAGTGACCACACTTAACTATATTCAAAACACACGTCCACCTTTCAAGTAACTACACTTAAACATTTTCGACTCACTAATTCACTTCTCAAGTGACCACACTTAACTAAATTAAAAAATAAGTCCACATTTCAAATACCGACACTTAAACATTTTCAAGTCACTTATTCACTTATCAAATGATCACACTTAACAAAATTTAAAACACAAGTCCACATTTCAAGTACCTACACTTGAACATTTTCAAATCACTAACTCACTTCTCAAGTGACCACACTTTACTAAAATCAAAACACAAGTTCACATTCAAGTACCTACACATAACATTTTCAAGTCACTTATTCACTTCTCAAGTGACCACACTTAACTAAATTCAAAACACAAGTCCACATTTCAAGTACCTACACTTAAACATTTTCAAGTCACTAACTCACTTCACAAGTGACCACACTTAACTATATTCAAAACACAAGTCCACCTTTCAAGTAACTACACTTAAACATTAATTGAATGAATAGAAACAAGTAAAACGATAAAAAGATGACGAGACTTTTCGAGTCTCTTAACTACTACAACAATGGATTTTGGATCCATTTGTTCTTCTTCCAATTCCTCGTATCCGTATGCCATGTGATTGTCTTTTTGGGACTTCAAAATTGACTCGGGATTAATGGGTCTCAATAGCCCATATTGTTAATGCAAAAATGGGAAGAGTCCATTTAGGACTCAAATGTGTCCACATGCAAAGAAAAGAAAAAGGAATTAATATATGTGAAATGTAGATAAAGATTAGAACAAATTGAAGGAATTTACTACTAATGTTGAAAAAAAGCAGGAGGATAAATGCGCAAAAATTACTATTGGTGCTAAGCAAAATGTAAGAAAGTAAATACACAAAAATTACTATTGATGTTAAACGAAATACAGAAAAATGAATGCAGAAGCATTACAATCATAGTTAAACAAAATGAAGGAAACAAACCAAGAAATTCAAGATGTTATATCACCAAAAAAAGAAAATTTGAATAAGAATAATAAAAATATTTGCTTGTAGGCATAATTCTTTCTAAAATAAGATGATTTTAGACCATGTGTTAACATATCATGAGACAAATTTCTAGGCAAAGCTTTTCATTTAACAGATTAATCAGTTTGCCATGCCTTAAGCAAATGGGTCGAATGGAATGGAAAATTACTATTAACATTTAAACAAAATACTAACGGGTCCAGATAAGGAAATTTTAGGGGGAAAAAAGTTCAATCGGGAAGTATCAAAGCAAAACACTTGGATAGAAACCCAAACAACATAGAAGGAAAGAAAACACCACTTAAATGATTGAATATTTCACCCTCTCTTTAAAAATTAGTAATCCAGCAGATCAAAGGTCCTCGAGGGGGCTTCTATTTACAAAAATCCATAAAAGAGAAGGTATTTGGAATAGCCAATCACAATTTTCAATTCCAGAGAAACATTTCAACTTAAGCAAGACATAGGTAATATCATGCAACCCAAATCATCTTAGCAGAACAAAGCAACCTACTAAGAAAATACAACTTGAATGGCCCAATGATGCAATCAACGAAATAGATGAGCTCACGCCAAAGATGTAACTTTTAGTTTTCGAGGTTATTAAGAGTAAAGCCCATTTCCTCCTTACCACATTAACCTTGGTGCGTCATTGCCCATGTTATGGGTTTTAGAAAGGGGGAGAGAAAGAGAGAGGGGCGTCAACAACAAACAGGACATGCAACTAGCAAATAAATAAAAGAAAAATAGACGAGAAAGATGGACGACAAAACATTCTATTAATTCTAGATCTAACATAGATTGTTTGAAGATCTGACTTCGTTTCCACTATGGCAGCTTTTTACAAATTCTTGGAATCGAATTACTCATGCAACAAGGGAATTCGCAAACCATGAAAACCAAACACATGCTATTCTAAACCACTTTCAGTCTCTCTCTAATTAAGTGCTAACAATTCCACAAGAGGCTACAATAAACAACTTATCCATTTAAAGATAAAGACTCAATGAAACTGACATAAAATTCAAGTTCTATCAAGCGAAAATTAAGTTCTAGCAAAAACTCAAAATCTAAACCGGATCATCATTAAGATAAGCACTACGTGAAGGAACGTTAAACCTAACAAATTTGATCAATGAAAGAAAAATCAAAAGCAGGGTATGAAAAATAATATTCAACAGCGGGACTTCACAGTTGTCGGACGATTTAAAAAAAAAGTATGCAAACAAGAATCGTCAATACATTCACCAAGGTCCTATGGCTTATGAAAGCCTCTAACAGCAAACAATTCCCAGAAGAGCAAGACAATAATCACAATTACTACATACTATCACTATCACGACGATAAAATAATAAAAAGGAATCAAATACTGACCGGTTTTTGGGAAGCAAAATAGGACCTCGTGTTATTTCCCACAATATAGTCGGGTATGCAGAATCTGTATATTACAACAACAACTCCAACTCTAGTTCAAGTATAGACAAGAACACAATGAAGTATCAAATACCCTCAACATAAGATCAAAATGACCATTTCAAGAGGTGTATTTTTTTTTTCAAAAAATAAAGATGAAATAGAAATTGAATAGGCCAAGTCGTCCGAATTCACAGAGTTTTCTTAAGAAAATAATTCACCTTACTGTACCCGAGGTTGTGAAATTTTTCCTCCCAGGATAAAATGGCCAACAATCCAACTATAGCGGTTCTGTTCAAAAATAGTGCATCAATTCATAAAGCAGTGCAACATCAGTTCGAAAATGTACACCAGTTCATGAAATAGTGGCACCAGTTCATTCAAACCAGTGAAGCAGTGCGCTTCATGCATGCATTTATAAATGGAGTTTTAAAACACTGTTTTCGGATTGAATTTATTTATTTCTGCCAAATAAAATTTATCCAATAATATAGATCTCATCGATCGATCATTTGATAAATCCAAATCGAAGCCGAGCGAGCGACGACGACGACAACGCGAGGAATCATCTAGTTCTTGCCTCACTATCCATGTGGAGTTAGTGTTTCTCAATATTAACACCCTCAAGTTCTCTTCTTCCACCAATGTGGGAGAAAGAGTAAACTTGTCAATTTGGGAGTACACTTTCCATTTTTGTGTCTCCTTTCCTCCACTCTTTTACTCTTCATTTTTCCATTCACACTTCTTTCATCTACTATGAACCCAACAATCCCCCACATGAATGGGGAATGGCTATTTTTCATAAAACTTTTATGGACAAGTATGTGATCATCAAGCAAAGACTGATTGCATCTGGATAAGTGGGTTTTCCTTTGAACTTTCCGTAGTGAACATGCATCGGATTCACTCGGTCAATCGGTAGATTTGATATCTTTGAACCGTCGAGCTTTAATGTACACCTAGACAACACATGTCACACAACTAGTCTTTTACCGTTTATGGTTCTCATGGTTTTGTTCTTTTCAGCCATGAACACGTCCCGGTTTTATGAGAGCTTAGAGAATAGGCCTTTACTAACATTCTCTTTGAAGCGGCTTCCACTTCGCCCTCACATAAGTGATTTCTAAACGTTCAATCCTATAGATTAAACTATTTGGTCAAATCTTCCAAATTTAGATAATCATTAAAAGACTTTTCACCTTAAGTATTATCCTAGTTTACTATACATTATCTATATCATAAGAATGGGTTGGGTAATTTACAATGTTGAACCTGTCAGACACAACTTTGTTTGATCTCCTTGAACCTAGCTCTTGGGATCTCCAGTCTGCTAGGTAGAGTTACCGCCATGCTGACTCGTCCTAGGCCTTAAACCCATTTCCTTGGATGTTCTTTCCACCCCTTCTCTAGATAGGCCTTTTGTAAGTGAATCCGACACATTATCCTTTGACTTTACATAGTCAATAGTGATAATTCCACTAGAGAGAAGTTCTCTAATGGTATTATGTCTCCGTCGTATGTAACGATATTTACCGTTGTACATTATGCTCCTTGCCCTACCTATTGCCGCTTGGATATCATAGTGTATACATACTGGTGCCACTGGATTGGGCCAATACGGAATATCTTCCATGAAATTCCGAAGTCATTCTGCTTCTTCACCGGCTTTATCTAATGCGATAAATTTAGATTCCATTATAGAGTGAGCGATACAAGTTTTTTTGGATGATTTCCAAGAAACTGCTCCTCCACCGATAGTAAATACACATCCACTTGTAGATTTTACTTCGTTCAATCCGGTGATCCAATTTGCATCACTATATCCTTCAAGTACCGCAGGATATTTATTGTAATGCAAAGCATAGTTTTGAGTGTATTTAAGATACCCCAAAACTCTTTTCATTGCCATCCAATGAGTTTTGTTGGGATTACTCGTGTACCGAATCAATTTACTAATTGTACATGCTATGTCTGGTCGTGTACAGTTCATTATATACATTAAACATCCCAATACTCTTGCGTACTCCAATTGTGAGTCACTTTCACCTTCATTCTTTCGAAGTGCAAAGTTCACATCCAATGGAGTCTTAGCAATACCGAATTTCATATACTTGAACTTGTCAAGTACTTTTTCGATATAATGAGACTGTGACAATGCTAACCCTTATAGAGTTCAATGGATTCTTATACCTAAGATCACATCTGTAACTCCAAGGTCTTTCATATCAAACTTGCTCTTGAGCATTCGTTTGGTTGCATTTATGTCATAAATGTCTCTGCTGATGATCAACATATCATCCACATATAAACAAACAATGACTTGGTGATTTGGTATGTCTTTAATATATACACATTTGTCACATTCATTTATCTTGAATCCGTTTGCCAGCATGGTTTGGTCAAACTTTGCATGCCATTGCTTAGGTGCTTGTTTTAGTCCATAAAGTGACTTAACAAGTTTACACACCTTATTTTCTTTTCCTGGAACCAAAAAACCCTCAGGTTATTCCATGTATATTTCTTCCTCCAAATCTTCATTTAGGAATGCAGTCTTTACATCCATTTGATGGATTTGAAGATCATATACCGTTGCCAAGGCAATTAACATTCAAATCGAGGTTATCCTTGTTACTGGCGAGTACGAATCAAAGTAATCAAGGCCTTCCTTCTGTTTGAAACCTTTTACTACAAGTCTTGCCTTGTATTTGTCAATAGTACCATCCACCTACATTTTTCTTTTTAAGATTCATTTAGAACCTAAAGGTTTATTTTCGGGAGAAAGGTCAACCAATTCCCATGTATGGTTGCTTAAGATTGAATCTATCTCACTATTGACTACCTCTTTCCAAAAGGATGAGTTTGACGACGACATCGCTTCTTTAAATGTTTGAGGCTCATTTTCTAAGAGAAATGTTACAAAATCCGATCCAAATGAAGTTGACATTCTTTGACGTGTACTACGTCTTGGATTTTCTTCATTATGTACATTCTCACTTGGTTCATCTCGAGGTCGTTTAGATCCTCCGCTAGACTGTTCTTGTCTAATTTTATACGGGTAAATATTTTCAAAGAATTCAGCATTATCTGATTCAGTTATCGTATTTTCATTAATAGCCGGATGTTCAGATTTATGAACCAAAAATCGACATGTTTTACTACTTTTCGTACATCCTATGAACACGCAATCCATCGTTTTAGGTCCTATCTTAACCCTTTTAGGTATAGGAACTTGAACTTTCGCTAGACACCCCCACACTTTGAAATATTTTAAGTTGGGTTTCCTTCCTTTCCATTTTTCGTAAGGAATTAATTGTGTCTTACTATGGGGAATTCTGTTGAGTATATGATTGGCCGTAAGGATAGCCTCTCCCTATAAGTTTTGCGTTAAACCAAAACTTATAAGTAAGGCATTCATCATTTCCTTCAAAGTTTGGTTTTTTATTTCTGCAATTCCATTAGATTGAGGTGAATATGGGGCCGTAGTTTGATGGATTATTCCATTCTCTACACATATTTGCGCAAAGGGAGATTCATATTCTCCGCCCCTATCACTTCTTATCATTTTGATCTTTTTGTCTAACTGATTTTCAACTTCAGTTTTATATTGCCTAAACGCATCTATTGCTTTATCCTTACTATTTAGCAAGTAGACATAACAATATCTAGTGCAATCGTCAATAAAAGTTATGAAATACTTTTTCCCACCACGTGATGGTGTTGACTTCATATCACAAATGTCAGTGTGTATTAAGTCTAAGGGATTGGAATTCCTTTCAGCGGACTTATAAGGATGCTTTGCATACTTCGATTCCACACACGTTTGACACTTTGATTTATTGCACTCAAAGTTTGGCAAAACTTCCAAGTTAATCAGTTTTCGTAACGTTTTGTAATTAACATGGCCTAAACGTTCATTCCATAAATCATAAGACTCAAGCAAATAAGAAGAATTTGAACTTTTATTTATTTCAACAATCATTACATTCATCTTATAAAGGCCTTCGGTCAGATAGTCTTTCCCTACATACATTTCTCCTTTGCTAATTACAATTTTTTCAGAAACGATTACACATTTGAATCCGTTCTTATCTAGGAGTGAAACAAAAATTAAGTTCCTACGTAACTCTGGAGCATATAACACATTGTTCAGTGTCAAGACCTTGCCGGAAGTCATCTTTAAGTAAATTTTTCCTGTTCCCTCCACCTTAGCAGTAGCAGAGTTAGCCATGTAGATCATTTCTTCTGCTTGAGCCAGAGAAAATGTAGAAAATAACTCCTTGTTGGCACATACATGGCGGGTGGCACCAGAATCCATCCACCATTCGCGAGGATTCCCCACCAAGTTGCATTCTGAGAACATAGCACACAAATCATCGTATTATTTGTTGGATTCAATCATATTTGCTTGATCCTTTTTCTTGCCTTTCTTCGGGGCTCGACAATCTGTGGACTTGTGGCCAATTTTGCCACAATTGAAGCATTTTCCCTTGAACTTTTTCTTGGGTTGATTGCTTCCATATTCAACTTTCTTTCTTTTCTTCGAATTGTTTTGGTCATCTTCTACAATATGTGCTCCATTAATTGTAGAATTCCCTTTTGACCTTCTCTCGATAGCTTTATTGTCCTCTTCAATATGCAGTCGTACAATAAAATCTTCAACAGTCATCTCCTTGCGTTTATGCTTTAAGTAGTTTTTGAAGTCTTTCCACAAAGGTGGTAGCTTCTTAACTATCGCTGCTACTTAGAAAGCATCATTCATAATTAAACCTACAAAACAGTTTATGTGAGTATTAAGAACATTTTAAATTTGTTCAACTAAGGTATTTTTCAAAGATATACCTTCTGCTAGGAGATCATGTATGGTGACTTGCAACTCCTGTACTTGAGAGACAACAGATTTGCTATCTATCATTTTGAAGTCCAGGAACCGCGCAACAAGGAATTTCTTAATTCCCACATCCTCCGTCTTATATTTTCATTCAAGTGCCCCCCACAGTTCTTTTGATGTATTGGTTCCACTATAAATATTGTAGAGGTCGTCTTGGAGACCACTCAGAATATAATTCCTGCAAAGAAAGTCCGAATGTTTCCAAGTTTCTACAATAACGAAGCGGTCTTTGTCCGAGGTTCCCTTGGGCACCTCAGGAGCATCTTCGCTAGTGAACCGTTGCAGACATAAAGTGGTGAGGTAAAAGAAAATCTTTTGCTGCCACCGCTTAAAGTCAATGCCCAAAAATTTTTCGGGCTTCTCCGCCGGTGCCATTATTGGCGGAGCATTTGTGCGACTTGATGTGGCAATATTAGTTGTCCCCACAGACGTTGTCGCATCCATCATTTGACTTTCATTTGTCATTTTTCTGTCACCACAAGACAAAAAATACTTAGTATTTTCAGAATACTACTTATAAAAATTAAGCAACTTTAAATTTTTCTTCTTGTTTCTAGTTAACAATGAAGTTTTTATGACTTCCAATTGTCAACCGAATGATCTTTAACTTCTGACGAAGTTTTTATGACTTCAAATCACTAGTTAAGTTCAGGTGGAGTAGTAAGTAAAAACTTTAATCTCCAAAAATAAGCTATACAAATTCTGTAATAGTGTTATTTCCTTAAGATTGTTATTTCCCACAATATAGTCGGGTATGCAGAATCTGTATATTACAACAACAACTTCAAATCTAGTTCAAGTATAGACAAGAACGCAATGAAGTATCAAATACCCTCAACACAAGATCAAAATGACCTTTCCAAGAGGTGTATTTTTTTTTCAGAAAATAAAAATGAAACAGAAATTGAATAGGCCAAGTCGTCCGAATTCACGGAGTTTCCTTAAGGAAATAAATCCCCTCACTGTACCCGAGGTTATTGAATTTTTTCCTTCCAGGATAAAATGGCCAACAATCCAACTATAGCGGTACCTCAAATGGTCGGATTCTATGGACGCACTCAACGATTTTTATGATCACACAGAGTATTTTTGATGACAAGAAGAATATTTTTTTAACTCAAAAAATTTCATTCTCAAAACTTGTGAAAGAAAGAAGGTTTTTATAGCCATAACATACCTCTTCGAAAAGGTGGCATTGATTCAATTTAGAGGTGTGACTTTTTCCTGAAAAATGCATGTCTGTTTATCCTAAATAGTGCATCTGTTTCGAACAGATATGTCACTTCGTGAATCAGAGTGTATTTTCGTTGAACAATTGCAACTTTCTGTAGCATCTGTTTGAAAACAATGCATCAATTCATGAAGCAGTGCAACCTTTTGCAGCAACATCAGTTCGAAAATGTACACCAGTTCATGAAACAGTGGCACCAGTTCATTCAAACCAGTGAAGCAGTGCGCTACATGCATGCATTTATAAATGGAGTTTCAAAATACTATTTTCAGATTGAATTTATTTATTTCTGTCAAATAAAATTTGTCCAAAAAGATAGATCTCATCGATCGATCATTTGACAAATCCAAATCCGAAGCCGAGCCGAGCGAGCGAGCGACGACGACGACGACGCGAGGCATCATCTAGTTCTTTCCTCACTATCCATGTGGAGTTAGTGTTTCTTAATATAAACACCCTCAAGTTCACTTCTTCCACCAATGTGAGAGAAAGAGTAAACTTGCCAATTTGGGAGTACACTTTTCATTTTTTGTGTCTGCTTTCCTCCACTCTTTTACTCTCCATTTTTCCATTCACACTTCTTTCATCTACTATGAACCCAACACCTCGAATTTCATCAAAATCCGCCACCACTGGGAGCAACCTTTAAACCTTCGATTAAATGAAAAAGAAAGAAAAATTGACTGTAAAAATTCGACCTTTTGCTCGAAGGTATTTTTTATCCCTTTAAGACTTGGTTTTCTTAGCTCTACAAAGAACTTTATATAGAAAACCAATTGGGGAAAATGGATTGCCTTTGTCGATGTGGGATAATATCACTTCGGGGGTAGTTTTGGGAAAAAATTTAGGGATATTTTCGGACTCTTTTGGGTTGGTAACAAAATTTTTTCTCAACCTTGTACCAATTTTGGATTCTTTGAAGAATTTCAAATTGGTTTCAACCAATAGAAATGGAAAAAGTTGAAATCCCCTAAAAATCAATGAAATTGACACATCTTTGTACGAATTCGTACAGATCCAGCCAAGAGTAACAAAATTCCCGTTGGGATGCCACCTTGGCACTGCTTCTGGAAGGTTCCCACGATTTGAAATGAGAAGAGGAGAAAAAAAAACAAATGGGTTTTCGCAGGCTCCAGTTTGGTTGGTCAGTCGTTGAAGATGGGTCGGAGCTGGGTCGGTCGGGTTCGCTGGTAATTGTTGTTGTTGATCGATGTTGAAGGTTATTCTATTGATCGATGTTGAAGGCTGCTTTCTTGTGTGCTGCTGTTACTCGTTTTATGGATAAAAAAGAGTAAAAATTAGATCGGGTATTATTTTTTGGACTGGGTTGGTGGGGGTAGTTTGGGCTAGGAAGACAGTTTGTAATTGGGCTACTTTTTTGGGCCTGGGTCGGCTGGAATGGAGTTGGAATTGGGGCTTATTTTAAATAATCCCCAATTAGATTAGGGAATGGATAGGTTAGGCTATTTTGGCGGCTATTTATTAAATAACCAAAAAGGGAAGTTTAGACAATTGCATTTAAACTTTAGCCTAATTAAACTCAATCGACCAATTGCATTGCAATTATGGTCAAATTAGTTTCAATTGAGGTCCAAATTTAATGAATTAACTAAATTAAATTAAAATTCGATATGAATTAACACCTTGTTTAATCCCGAGCTTCTTGATTTAATAAAATCAAACACATATTTATTCAAATAAATTATTTTTGAGAATAAATTATATTTAAATCAAGATTTTAATCATTTAGATTTATTTTTGAGATAATCCTTGTTTAAAATCTGATATTTTATAAAATAAATATTTAAATAACAAAATTATATATTTTTGTATAATTGAACACGATAATATCTACTCGCCACTTAAAATGGCAAAATTAGCCCGATAATATTTTGGAAAGGTTTTTATCTGAATAAAAAAATGTTGCAATTTATTTAAAATCAAATAAACTCGGAATTAAATTAAGTTATGGAGGGCAAAAATTAAGTGTCAACACTCAGATGAATTATCGGTTAGTTTATCTTATGTTATTATACCTTCACTACATAATACATATACTATATATATATATATATATATATATACCTATACATACACACACATACACACTATCAACTATATCAAGTTCTAAATACGTACTATATACATCGCATACGTACACGAGTATATTTTCCAATAATATAATGCGATGTATTTCATATACATACTTTGATGAGTTATCGATTAATTTGATTAGCTTACATTAATATAACTTCAACGTACAGTATATTATTTCTTCTATCGTTTCAAGTCAAGGCATTCAATATGTTTGGATAGATTCTGCTACTTTTTGACTACATAGTTCATCGATCGATCACTACATCATATATATATATATATATATAACTCTTGAATACGTACTATATGCATCACATCCACAAGTATATTACCTCATAATAGAACATATTCATTATATTCTGATGAATTATTAGTTATAAATGTACGTTGCATTATTATAACTGCAATAGTAGCATATAGTATCATTACCTCAACTGTATGATATAGACATATTCATTATACAAAGATTATGTTTAACGTCATTTAACGTATATACAAAGGAGTATATATTTTATATATTGAAACATAAGTAAAAGATAAAGATTATAATTAACGTAATTTATTTATTTTATTTGATATATTTCTTAGTATAATTTTCTTACAAAATCTAAGCTTGATTGATATTTATTATTATTATATTGGTTATCGAATACGTGTGATCAGTGTAATTTCAAAAAATTATATATTTGATTTTACATATAATTATTTTTTAATAAAAACAGACCACAAGTGGTCTCTTTTTTTTTTTTTTTAAATTTCAAAACCAACCACTTGTGGTCTCTTTTATAAAATATTTTTAAATTTAATTTTTAAAATAAAATCGATCACATGTGGTTGATTTTTAAAAATACCTTTTAATTATATTTTTTAAATAAAACCGACCACTTAAAAAAATTAAAAACTGACCACTTGTGGTCGATTTTATTTAAAAATATAATTAAAAATTAATTTTAAAAATAAAACCGACCAAATGTGGTCTATTTTTTAAAATAGTTTTTAATTATATTTTTTAAATAAAACCGACCACAAGTGGTCGGTCTTTTAAAATTATTATTTTTTAATTAAAAATCGATCACTTGTGGTCGGTTTTATTTAAAAATATAATTAAAAATTAATTTTAAAAACTGACCACATGTGGTCGGTTTTTAAAAATAGTTTTTAATTATATTTTTTAAATAAAATCGACCACAAGTGGTCGGTTTTTAAAAATTATTTTCATTTTTTTTTAATTAATAACCGACTACAAGTGGTCGATTTCTTAAAATTATTTTCACGTCCAAATTTTAAAAATCTAAAAACAACCACAAGTGATCATTTTTTTTTTTAAATAATAATTAATATAAAAATTATTGAAATGATTATTTTAAAATTTTAAAATATAAAAGACACCACATGCGATCACTTTTTTTTTTAAATTTTTTTTTTTTTTAGAAAATAAAAATCCGATCACAAACTGTGATCGATTTTTTGTGGTCGGTTTTTCTATTTTTTTTTAGTAGTGTTAACCCTTATGTCAATAGGAAAATGGTTGGATAAGTAATGATTGACGAAGGAAATAGTACAAGATTGTATATTTTCTTTAATTTTAAAGATGAAATCAAAGTGGTCCTCGGAGGACAAGTATGAGAAGTGAGACCGAAATGATTCGGACATGTAAAAAGGTAATGTGCAGATGCTCCAGTTAGAAGGTACTTTCTCCATTCAATAATACTTGTTCTTATTGACTTGACACATATTAAGAAATAATAAATATAGGGGTAATTTAATTGTATCACCCTTTGGATATAATACATTTAATGCAATGAAAAATGCATTGAGTGATGAATAATATTAAATAGCAGGGATAAAATGAATAAAAAGTGATAAATTATTTATTATTTTTCAAATTGGATAAATATTATTAGACATTTATTTTTATTAGAGTGGACATGTATAATTGGAGAGAGAGAGTATGAGAAGTTGGTCGTAGTGGATTGAGGAACGGTAAAGGTAGGCCAAAAAAGAGTATTGGATGAGGCAGGATGTGCAACTTTTGCTTAGATAGTCAGGTATATTGTTTTTCCTTTATTTCTGTATTAGTTTTATTCTTGTATGTCATTATTTTTTTATTTCTCTTTATATATGTTGTTTCTTTAGTCTCGGTTATCTTATTATATATTTTATTTATCTTATATTAGTTGGTTTCTTTTTTCTTTACATGCATGTTAAGAAATCATAATTAAGAAGGTAATTTTACTAATTTACCCCTTAAAAAACTTCTTGAGAACTTTACATACAAGTGTGAATCCTTTAAAAAGAATTAATTGCAAGAATAATATGAGAAAAAAAAATTAATTAATGCTTTCTTGATTTAGTAAGACAGACAACTAATATTGAACAATATTTTAGTAAGGTCTATCGAAGACGGATGGAGTATTTGCTATTTTTGCTTGTTGGTATTGCCTCTTTTTATTGTTCTTTGAACTAAGGTCTATCGAAGACGGTCTTTCTACCTTCTCAAGGTAGGAATAAGATCTTCGAATACTTTATCCTCATTAAATTTCACTCGTGAAACTTCATTGGAGTTGTGTTATTGTTGTCGTATTTTCTAGGCTTAATGAATTTATGCTGAACTTTTTTCTATAAAATTTTATTGACAAAATAAAGTCACTACATTCAAATGTTTGTGCTTTATCATCACAAGTTTGGTGACCTTTGTTACGGTTGTATAATATCTTGCGCGCTTGTTGTGGGGACTTAACGTTATTTTTGGCATTTGAATTTTGTGCCTTTAATTTTCCTAGCAAAGTTAATTGCAGTGATATGTACTTTTATTTTTATTTTTAGAATGTTGACTTCAAGTGATAATAATAATCGTACATATTTAATAAATTTTTTCATCACAAATAACAAGTGAACAAAATTTATTGGGTTTCAGACTTCAAATTCCGCCCCTTTCTCAACTATATTGTACCAAGTGCATCAACATTGTGTACGTATAAGGTTTATGTATGTAGTCCTCAAACAGGATTAATGCATTTACACCATTTCCTTTTGTCACCTTTGCATCAAAACAAGAAACTCATGCAAACATAAACATATAAGCCCACCATTTCTTCTGTGGATATATATTAGCCACATATGAAATTAGGTGTCAAGAATTCATATTAATGCATGGCTCTGCAGAAAAAGCGAGACAAATGTTTCACATGACCACATAAATTCTCTCCCCTTCTCAAATTACTTAACATGATTACTAAAAAAAAAATATCTCAAAATAATTGATATGTTTAAGAATTTTAAAAATAATTTATCATTTTTTTCAACTATATTCATATTAATTGAAGAAGATTCATCTAATCAAGACTAATAAAATTATATTAGTCAATTTACACCTCTTATTAATTTTTCCTTAAAACTTATATAAAAAATAAATATGCCAAATAATTTTAGATGAAAAAAAATACCTAATTTTGTTGTCAATTATGAAAAAAGCCCAAAACATAGATATTGACTCATTTAAGTTGTCCATAATGAATAAAAAGACCTTTTAACTTTACGAATGACTGAATAGATATTTCTGCCTAGGAAGAATATATACAGACCCTCAACTATTTGACTTTTTCCGTATAAAATTCTTTACTCCTTTACAAAACGTTTCAATTAAGCACAGTCTGTTGATGTGGCAAAAATTATAAAATGCGTATAATACACACGCTAATGATGTGACAAAGTGACAAATTAAATAACGACACGTGACATTTTAACTTAAAATAATTATAAAAATAATTTTCTAATATAATTAAATCTATTTTTTTTAAAAAAACTCATTAATATCTCCAGCCCCCTGCAAATGCCTACCCTATCCCTCCCCCCTCCTTTTCCCTTTCAAACACCCCTTTCTCCATTATTGAGCAAATCTATTTTTTTTTTCTCAAAATCATTATATCTCCCTGCAGCTGCCTACCCGATCCTCCTCCCTCCCTCTTCCCTTCCAAACACCCTTTCTCCATTATCGAGCACACAAAAGTAAAAAAAAAAAAGAAGATATCTTCTTCTTCTTCTTCTTCTTCATCACTTATCTCTAAAAAAAATTTCACCATTGAAGCATTTCTTTCACTTATCTCTAAATTTTTTTTTTTTTTTGCTATTTGAAATTCAATAGCATGATGAAAAATAAAAGAATAACACATAAATGAACGGAAATGGGTGGATGAACACCGGCACCGTAAGGAGAAAGAAATTAAAATTTTTGGTTGGTTGAAATTCAATCGATGTTGAAATGCTTTTTTCAAATTCATTCTTCACCAATTCAATGATTTTTCGGTCGTTCACTGTGATATTGTTCACTGTCAATCCATGAAAATTGGGGGAGTATGTGTAATTGTGTGTGTGGCGTCTGTGTATGTAGTTTTTGTATGTAAAAAAAATATTAAAAATGGTGAGTTATGGAGATGAAGATGTCACGACCCGAACTGGAGCCCTGACCGTAACGGGCATCCCGAACCATGAAGGCCCGAGAGCCCTTCTAACTTGTAATCACATACACCATTCATATACAAGGATAAAACGCAAAAATACAAAACAATACGAAAACATGGTCATAATCTAAGTTCTGTTTAACAGTACGGAAGTAAGAAAAAAATCAACATCTAGGCAACATCTGATTCGATCTGCAAAATCTCTACTACATATGAAATTAATAAACTGTCTGAAACTGGGACAAGGTCCCTAGTGAACCAATACCAAAATAAATAGCAAATGTCTGAAAAGGACTAGTCCTCTCGGAATAAAGAAGGCTCACCAACTGCACACTTCAATCTTGTCTGAATAAGTCTACGGCTTAGCAGGACCTCTAGACCGAGCCTCAGACCCTGAATTATAGGGGGTCAATAAAATTGTACTGGTACGCAGAGCAATCCAAAATAGTGAATTTATACGTATAAAGTATAGGTGAAAGTAAGTCATGAAAATATCATTCCCATGGGCCATCTCAAAAGATCTTAGCATAGTCTTGTCAATGTAACTCTGTACTTTGTATTACTTCTGAGCTAGGTGGTATACCCTACATATCTGCTATCCCACGGGCTAAATGGGATCCGCCCTTAACTCGGCGGCCAAGCCCCCAACCCAAGTTTGCCGCATGAGTTGGAGTATCTAAATCTTCTACGCCCCAGGGCTGTCGCTAGCGTACAATAATAATAAACCCGTATCGGCAAAATACGGTTTCAGGCAATGAGTTTTATGGATCATGCCTTCTTCGGGCAACGACCTAACATCTCTTAAGCCCATTTTTAGTATGTTCTAAACATGCATCTTTCTGAAAATTCTAAGCAAAAATCTGTATCTTTAATCTATTTTAAATCTGCTATGACATTATTTGAATTTGGTATCGTCATACCAAGACTTGCAAGTCATGTTTATGAGCCATAAAAAAATCATATCACAGTTTTCTCTTTCAAATATAAAGTTTAGACCACCATACTCCAAACAATTCAAGAAGATTCATTCTTCAATACATTTATCAAATTATGCAAAGATCATTCTTTTCAATCATTTCAACAAACATGTGGTGGTCATGTATTTTTGGCAAACCATGCAATTCTTTCATTATATATATATTCAACATTTATCAACATGCAAAACCCCCCTCTCATCAATTTAAATCAAATCCTAAATCATTCAACAATAGTCAAGAACATTGATACATGCTTCTAAATAACATTCTAAAATCAAGAGGTGTTGCAACATGAGAGGGAACATAAATAATCATACTCTCAATTCAATTATCAACATTAACCACATATTTCTCTCCCTCTCTCTCTCTCTCTCTCTATATATATATATATATATATATATATATATATATAGTTTACAAATCAATTTGGGGAAAAGGCCTTAAGACCAAAACACTATTATCATTAAAGAATTCATAATGCAAAATTTTAATGTAAATTCCAAAACCCCTTTGTACATTCATGATGTCTAAACTTTAAACCATATTCAAAGTGTTTTCAACCAGTCCATGTAGTTTTAGGAGAACCCCACGTACCTTAGATCACTTAAGAGAAAGAGTGGAAATCAAATCTTGCTCAAGTTTTCTTGAAATTCTTGACTTCAAAGATGAACTCTTGATCTATGAGGAAAACCTAGGGTCTTGATTAAAGAGAGAGAAGTAGTTTTCTGAAATATTTTTCCCTAATGATACCTTAATTTTGTGTTATGGCACAGTTATGACGAGGAAAAAAAACTGATTTGCCCTCTCTAAGGCCGGTTATTTAAAATAATTTGCGAACTGGGCACCGACGCGTTACCCGATGCGACACATTGAGATCACATCGGTCCACTGTTTCATCGACGCTATCATCAAAGCGGCGCGCCGGCTTTGCATCGGGCCACTTATTTCAAAATCCAAAACCCCTCCAATGATGCTCGAAAATTCTGAAACTTACCCGAGATGTACTAATAACTTTTTCGATAATGAAACAACTTAAAAATCAGCTTTCCGGGGTCGGAAATGTCAAAAATAAAATCTTCAAAGGTTAGGAGCTCAAAATGTGATTAAGTCCTCTGGACACTTAGAAAATTTTTCAGAAGATTGATCCTCCAAGCATACCATGAAGTGACATCAGGTCGAGAAAACTATGGGGCGTTACATTATCCCCCCCTTGGGATCATTCGTCCCTAAATGATGATGCGGGACACATGTAAGCACGATTTATCCTAGTGAATGTGAGATAAAAAGAATAAGGCAAGGATTGTACCTTTTATTTCGTCATTCACCGGATCAAAAATATTTGGGTATCTTGCATGCATGACATTCTCCGATTCCCAAGTAGCTTCTTTAACTTTCTGATTTTTCCACAACACCTTGACCAAAGTTATCTCCATACTCCTCAACTTTCAAACTTGGCGATCCAAGATTGCTATAGGCTCTTCTTCATATGACAAAAAATCCTCCACTTTGATTTCCTCTACAGGCAACACTAGGGAATGGTCTCCAATACACTTCTTTAACATGGACACATGAAATACGGGATGAACAAAAGCCAGATTTGCAGGCAACTCTAACTCATAAGTGACCCCACCTATTCTTCTCACAATCTGATATAGTCCTATATAGTGAGGAATTAACTTTTCTTTCTTCCCGAATCTCATGACTCCCTTCACGGGGAGACTTTTAGAAATACCCAATCACCAACCTTAAATTCCAGCTCCCTTCTTCTAACATCGGTGTAGGATTTATGGCGACTCTGGGCTGTCTTGAGTCGTTCTTTAATGATTTTCACCTTCTCCATTGCCTGATGAACAAGATCAGTCCCAAACAACCGCATTTCACCTACTTCATACCACCCAATTGGTGATCTGCATCTCCTCCCATAAAGTTCCTCAAAAGAGGCCATCTTAATGTTGACATGGTAGCTATTATTGTAGGCAAACTCTATCAGTGGAAAATGATCTACCCAACTACCTTTGAAGTCAATTACACAAGCCCTCAACATGTCCTCAAGGGTCTGAATAGTGCGCTCAGCTTGCCCATCCGTCTGAGGGTGGAATGCAGTGCTCAGATTCACCCAGATACCTAAACCTCTCTAAAAAAATCTCCAAAACTGCGAAGAAAATTGCGTACCTCGATCGGATATAATGGATATAGGTGCCCCATGCAAACAAACTATTTCCTCAATATACATCTTGGTGTAATCATCTCCCGAATAGTTAGTCCTCACAGGCAAAAAGTGAGCTGACTTGGTTAGCCGATCTACAATCACCTAAATGGAATCATACTAGTTTTGGGACCTCGGAAGTCCCATTATGAAGTCCATATTGATCATCTCCCACTTCCACATAGGAAGGGATATCTCTTGGGAAGTGCCACCTGGCCTTAGATGTTCCAATTTAACTTGTTGGCAATTCAAACACTTGGAAACAAAATCAACCACATCACGCTTCATATTATTCCACCAATATATAGTTTTAAGATCATGGTACATTTTAGTAGAGCCTAGGTGAATAACATACCTTAAAGTGTGAGCTTCATCAAGGATTCTTTTCCGCAATCCATCTACATCTGGCACACATAACCTACCCTGATATCTCAAAATTCCATCACCGCCAATTTCAAAAGACACCACTTTCTGTTGACCCACATCTTTCTTGATTTGCATCAAAATGGGGTCCTAAGTCTGCTTCTCTTTTACTTCAGCACATAAGGAGGATTTTTCTATGTCATGCACAACTACTCCTCCATCTTTGGAATCCAGGAGTCGCACCCCTAAATTTGCAAGCCGGTGAATATCTTTCACCATCTCTCTTTTTCCTTCCTCAATATGAGAAAGACTGCCCATAGATAATCTACTGAGGGCGTCGACCACCACATTTGCCTTGCCCGGATGATAGTGCAAGATCATGTCATAATTCTTCAAAAGTTCCAACCAGCACCTCTGCCTGAGATTTAATTCTTTCTGCGAGAAAACATACTACAAACTCTTTTGGTCAGTAAATATATCAACGTGTACCCCATACAAATAATGCCGCCATATTTTTAGTGCGAACACCACATCCGCTAACTCCAATTCATGGGTGGGGTAGTTTCGCTCGTGCACCTTCAATTGCCTAGATACATAAGCTACCACCTTACCATGCTGAATAAATACATACCCAAGTCCCACTCAGGACTTATCGTAGTATACAACAAAACCATTTGTGCCCTCAGGAAGGGTCAAAATAGGTGCAGTAGTCAACTTATCTTTCAACTTTTCCAAACTATTCTCACAAGAGTCGGACCACATAAATTTCACCTTTTTGTGAGTCAACCTAGTAAGTGGAGTAGCTATGGAAGAAAAACTTTCCACGAACCTTCTGTAATACCTCACTAAACCCAAGAATCTCTGAATATCGGTTGGAGTCATGGGTCTTGGTTATTTCCTCACTTCCTCAATCTTTTGGGGATCAACCTTAATTCCCTCACTAGATATAATATGTCCCAAGAAAGCAATAGTATTAAGCTAGAATTCACACTTGGAAAATTTTGCATACAATCTATGATCTTTGATGGTCTGAAGAATAATTTGGAGGTGACTGGCGTGATCCTCCTCATTCTTAAAATAAACCAAAATGTCATCAATGAAAACTATGACAAATAAATCTAGAAACTGGCGAAACACCCTATTCATTAGGTCCATGAAGGCTGCAGGGGCATTAGTCAATTCGAAGGACATGACTAAGAATTCATAATGATCGTATCGGGTTCAGAAAGCTATTTTGGGAATATCAGCCTTCTTAACCTTCAACTAATGATACCCCGAATGAAGGTCTATCTTTGAAAAACACTTAGCACCCTGAAGTTGGTCAAAGAGATCATCAATTTTAAGAAGGGGATATTTATTCTTGACAATGACCTTATTCAGCTGGCGGTAGTCTATACACATACGAAGGAAACTATCTTTCTTACGTACGAAAAGTACAGGTGTACCCCAGGGAGAAACATTAGGATGGGAGCCATTCTATATGGCGGAATAGAAATGGGACGGGTGTCTGGCAATAAGTCAATACCAAAATCTATCTCCCTATCAGGTGGTACCCGTAGGAGATCTTCAGGAAAGACTTCTAGAAATTCATTTACTACAGGGACAGACTGAAGAGAAGGACTTTCAGTATTTGAATCTTTTATTCGGATCAAATGATACAAACAACCTTTGGAAATAAGCTTACGGGCTTTGAGGTAAGATATGAATTTCCCTCTAGGGGCTAAAGAATGACCCTCCCATTCTATCACTGGTTCATTCAGAAAAGAGAAAGTAACCTTTCGAGTTCTATAGTCTAGCATGGCATAAAATGCATGAAACCATTCCATTCCTAAAATAGCATCAAAATAAACCATATCAAGCTCTATGAGGTCTGCCACAGTATTCCGGCTACAAATGAACACAACATAATTTTTACATACTCTCTTAGCCACAACAGAATCTCCTACAGGAGTGGAAACAGAGAAAGGTTCTGCAATAACTTTGGGTTCAAACCCAAAACTGACTGCCACATATGGGGTCACATAAGATAAGGTAGACCCGGTATCAAGTAACACATATACATCACAGGAGAAAATTCATAACGTACCCGTGACTACATCTGGTGAGGCCTCTTGTCACGCCTTAAATCCTATTGGGGTGGATTGTCACCCATAACCGAGGAGGCCCGGGAGAACCAGCTCATAACCTTATACTTCCCATGCATACCTCTATGATAACCCAAAATTCAGACAGCATCATGTCGCATATAAAAGAAAATAATCACCTGTTTAAGATCGAGCACACATATATATGTATATACAATACTTGGCCATTGGAGCCATCATGTCTATTAACAAAATACCACCTTTACTGTACATTAGGTCTACAAAGCCTCTAGATAATACACAGAGTTTAACTAAGGTTGGGACACACCCTGCCATATAACCAACTTCTATACAATACCAAAAGTGACTGGATATGACACGGAAAGCCCCAAAGCAAACTGGAGCTCACCAAAAGCAGCTGGATATCCTGGCTTCTACTTGTGCGGTGTATGAGATGAGGTACCTGTACCTGCAGCATAAAATACAGGTCCCCTGTGGGGAACGTCAGTACAAAATATGTACTGAGTATGTAAAGCTGTAGATAATCACATATGATATAAGAGCTCAATAGAAATCAGAAACAAGTGAATAAATTGTAATAGGAGTGGACCACACTTACTAGAACTTGTGACAACCTGTACATTGTATTTATTCAATCACTTTACCTTCGTTCTTATCATCTTTGTAATCATTACTGTATTGTACTGTGACCATTAGGCTGCCTCTAGTACATATCAACTGGGATCGACCCATGATAGGCTTATGCCCCTAGGATACAACCCATAAACACATTAATAGAGATCGACCCATGATAGACTTATTCCCCTGGGATACCACCAGATAAGAGAGAACTTCCATCACTTAGTTCAATTAATCTTTGAGATTGTTATTTCGGTCTCCACCGCATTTTTGATACTTTGAAACTATAATACATCAATAAGAGACATATAAATAGACCATCAATGCAATAAAAATGAAGTAAGAACTCATTGGCACATCAATGAAGTATTTTGGAGTCATCAATGCCATAATAATGAAGTAGGAACTTATTGGTATATCAATGAAACGTTTTGGAGTCATTAATAGCACATGGATCTTGTTTGAGTAACCAGATACCTTCTGACATTCATTAGTGCAATAAAAATGTAAGATTTGGAAAACAAGTAAGTATTGGAATGTCTTGACATCTTGTAGGGTGGAAACAAGTTCATTGGTAACGTAGGACATCATACAATACCATTATGGATCACATGTTATTGAATAATTTTGAAAACTTTCATAATAGAAAAATTGTTCACTTTCATGCCAAAGATATGGTATAGAGTATGCTTTACATACCTAACTGTCAACCTTCAATACTAGTCCCAAATGGATTTTTCGTCTTTTCGGATTACTTATCTACAATGAACATATATAGCAATCTAGTATTAGCAACCAAACGTCACAATTCAATTATTTGAATTCACCAAACTAGTGGTTAAGTAGTAAGCCTTAATTACACCATAAAGGGTGTCACTTTAACCCTCTTATACTCCAATTACATTCACATGCCATGTATATTCATACAATATCCTCCAATATCAAGTTTGGATTCATTTATCCTTCCAACCCATCCATTAAACCAAATTGAGCCATAGACATAAATAATCATCAATTCAATAGTATATCACCATATCCACCTTCCATAACTCAATTACCATATCCACCTTCCACAATTCAATACAACCAAACCATGCAAAATAGTCCATAACCCTATTTCCATCACCTTTCAATAACAACCAATACATATAATCCTCTATCACACATATACATATGGAAAAGAACAAAGGCAAACAATATTCATACCTTAGAATTCACCTCTTGATTATGCAATCCTGTTTGCACAAATAATAGGTTCCGTTCGAAGCTCTCGAGATGACAAACGCAGTTATCGGATTACTTTGGAATTTCTACGGTTGAATCAAAAGTAATTTAAAGGTCAAATTTGGCTAGGGTTTGTTCTTTCTCAATGATTGATGATGAAAATGAGTTTTTGAACTCATATACATGTATATATACACATATTCCCATCCATAATATACATTAAAGAGACCGTCCGATTACATGGAGTGCCAATCTCTATTATATCAGATTGGGGAACCCAATTTACCGCAAACTTTTGGAAATCTTTTCAGAGGTGTTTGGGACCCAATTAAATAATCATCAATTCAATAATATACACCCATGATTGCATTCCAGAACTATATAGCTAGCGTAGATAGAGATATCACACCTGCCAGTTGAGGGTTGATGAGGTGCTCTACCTGCCAGTAAAGGGTACCACCGTTCTCATTTAGGGAACCTACTAGTAAAGGGTTACTCTTCAACTTGTCTTTACCCGTGGCACGGTACTGGCACCCTTCTAATTGGGGTTATAGATTGGACCCCTGCTCAGTTATCTTATTAGTTCAGATTTGAGGCATGTCGGTTAGATGATTACCTCCCATATTTTTAGTTTTAGTCCTAGTCTTCAGAATAGAACTCAGTTCAGTTCTACTGAATCAGGACTGTCAGATACAATCACTCAGTTATCAGTAATTCAGATTATCAGTGATCTCAAATTATCAGTATATTCAGTTATCAGTTATCAAATTCAGTTCTAGTATACTCAGTTACAGTATGCACAATATGTTCAGTAGTTACAGATCCTCCATGTATACAAATCCAACTCTTGTATATCATTATGTTAGTTATTGTTCATGTATATGAACCCATGAATTTAGCCTTACCTCATTTAGCATACCAGTACATTCCCACGTACTGACTGCATACCTATTTCTTGCACTATAATATTTCATATCATAGGTTCGGACGCTCAGGTTCCTGACTGTGCTTAGCTAGATTCAGCCAGTAGTAGCAGATTTAGCAGTGAGTCCTCATCCATCGAGGATATACTTTTAATTCAGTACTTCAGCTTAGCAGTATTTTAGTAGATGAAGTTAGTTGGGAGATTGTCCTATCAACTTTACTTTCAGATAGATTCAGTTAGAGGCTTTTCAGACTAGATTTTTCAGACAATATTCAGATGTTATTATATTTTATTAGTATTTTAGATATTTTGAACCTTATGGCATTTCGGCCCATTATTCTGCATTTATCTCAGTATTATTGTTCAGTGCTCACAACAGATATTATTCATGTGTTAGCTTGTGGTCCTTTGAGGTCGCAAGCACCGTGTATCTTCTAGGGTGCAGACTCGGGGCGTTACAATAAGTAAGCAATTCTTACTCCCTAGTGATGCATTTTAAAGCGGTGAGGGTCTAGGCCCAGAACGAATAATATCACTAGTGGGTTGGGCTAAGGGGTCTGTTGGTCCTTTGTGGTTTTAGATGCCCATCGCGGCCAAGGCCTCAGCTTAGGTCGTGACAAGATTGGCATTTGAGCCCAGAGTTCAGTGTCCTAGGGTTTCTGTGAAGCCGTATCTAGTAGTGTTCCTTTGTGGGTATGAAGTACGCCACACTTATAATTAGAAGGCTATAGGGCATTTAGGAGATGTTTTCCTTTCTTTTATACTCTAGTTCGTTTGATAAATATGAAGTTATTCTAATTCATTCTTACCACTTGTTTTAGGTCATACCAAAAAGACCTGTCATCCAGAGGGCCACTACTAATACTGGGCTTTTTCTGATGCCAACAATAGCAATATGCCCTTGACACATGTGACGCATACAAAAAATGGAGCTCTTACTCAAGGGTAGAATGTTATTGCTAATGCGCCTCCTATGGCACCTATCCAATAAAGGGACCCAGTACATCCTCTATACATCCGCCTCGCACTGATGTTGCCAATGCCGAGTTTAGACAGGCTATTCAGGTGTTCACACAGCTGGTAGTATCTCAGTCCTGTCGTCTGGGACCCACCATCTCTATATCTTATGACTTCTCCAACGCCTCTACGATCCAAGTGTTCCTCAAGATGAATTCACCTATGTTCACAGGATTCAAGGTCGATAAGGATCCCCATAATTTTATTGAGGAAGTTCAAAAGATCTTAAGTGCATGCTAGTGACATAGAGGGAGTTGAACTTATATCCTACCAGTTGAAGGATATTGCTAGTATCTGGTATGATCAGTGAGAGCTTGCTCATGGTAAAAATGCACCTCCTACAGTATGGGATGATTTTATGGATTCTTTTCTTGACTATTTCTTTCCACAAGAGCTAATAGAGGCCAAGGTACAAGATTTGTGAATTTAAAACAGGAAAAAATAAGTGTGAAAGAGTATGGTGTCAAGTTCACTAAATTGTTTCGATATGATCTGGAGATGGTGTCTACAATAAGGGCTAGGATGCTGAAATTTGTGTCCGAACTTGCAAAACATGTAAGGAAAGAGTGCAAAATGACATTGCTGGTTAGTGATATGGATATTTCCAAGATGATGGTGTATGCTCAATAGGTTGATAAGGAAAAACAAAAAGATAGAGAGGGATTTCAGAATAAGAGGGCCAAGTCAGTAGGTAATGGGTATTCTCAGCAGCGGCTAGGAAACGAAAACAAAGATTTTTGTCACAAGAGGCTATCTGGACCTACCCTATCTTCAACTAGTGCACCTACATCAAGGCTTAGGATCGACCAGTGTTATCAGACAAATTAAAATTTTAGGCTTCAAGGTTCTCAGTCACAGAAAGGTGGAAGTCATTGGGTTCCATTATATCTTGCTTGTACTATTTGTGGAAAGAATCAGCAAGGTGAGTATCGTTACGAAAAAGGTGTATTCTATGGGTGTGGTCAGCAGGGTCATATGCATAAGGATTGTCCATCAGTAAAGAAATTTAATGGGGGCAACACAGCCTAATCTTCTGCTTCAGTTCTTGCAATAGGACAGAGCACTACTTCGAGGACCGGTAGAGTCCAGAATTGTCTGTATACTTTGGGAAATCACCAGGATTTGGAGGCTTCTCCTAATGTGGTTACTGGTATGTTGAAAGTCTTTTCTCAGGATGTTTATGTGCTACTTGATCCTAGTGATTCCTTGTTCTTTGTGACCCCATATGTAGCCATAAAGTTTTGTATTTTCCCTGAACAAATCCTAGAGACATTTTCTATTTCCACTCCTATTGGTAAGTCTATTATTGCTAGACAGATTTATTGAGATTGTGTAGTTGCCGTCCTCCATAAAGTAACCACAGTCGACTTATTTGAGATGGACATGGTGTACTTTGATGTTATTTTAGGTATGGACTGGTTGTATTTATGTTATGCTAACATTGATTGTAGAACGAGGGTGGTCAAGTTTCAGTTTTCCAATGAACCAGTTCTTGAATGGAAAGGTAGTCCTGTCGTACCTAAATGAAAGTTCATATCATATCTTAAGGCCCAAAAAATGATATCCAAGGGGTGTATTTATCACTTGATCCAAGTCAAAGATTCTAAGTTAGAAATGCCTGCACTCCAGTCTGTTCCTAACGTCAAAGAGTATCCAGAAGTTTTTCCTGACGATCTTCCAGGAATTCCTCCCGATAGGGAAATAGATTTTGGGATTGATCTTCTTCCTGACACTCAGTCTATCTTTATTCCACCACATAGAATGGCTCCTATAGAGTTAGAAGAATTGAAAGAGCAGTTGAAAGATCTTCTTGATAAAAGTTTTATATGGCTTAGCATTTCTCCTTGGGGTGTTCCAGTTTTGTTCATACGTAAAAAGTATGGTTCACTTTGAACGTGCATTAATTATCGCCAGCTAAATAAAGTCACTATAAAGAATAAGTACCCCCTTCCTATAATAGATGACTTATTCGACCAACTATAAGGTGCTAAGTTTTTTTCTAAAATAGATCTCAAATCTGGTTACCATCAGTTAAAAGTTAGAGAATGTGATATTCCAACGATGGCTTTTCGAACCCGATATGGTCATTTTGAATTTTTAGTCATGTTCATTCGTTTGACTAACGCTACTGCAGTTTTTATGGACCTTTTGAATAGGGTGTTTAAACCATATCTAGATATGTCTGTAATAATCTTATTGATGATATTTTGGTCTATTCTCAAAGTAAGTAGGAGCATACTAATCATCTTAGGATTGTTCTTCAAACACTTAAGAATCGTGAGTTGTATGCTAAATTCTCTAAGTGTGAATTTTTGTTGGAGTCGGAAGCATTTTGGGCCATATTATTTATAGAGAAGGCATCCACGTTGATTCTCAAATGATTGAGGCAGTGAAAAATTGGCCCAGACCGACCTTCTGAAATTAGAAACTTTATGGGTCTAGTTGGTTACTATAGGAGATTTGTGGAGGGATTTTCCTTCATTGCTGCTCCTTTGACTAGATTGACTCAGAAAATGGTCAAGTTTCAATGGTCGAAGGCATGTGAGAAGAGTTTTCAAGAGCTGAAAGATAAATTGACCTCCGCCCCAATGTTATTTTTACCGGAGGGAAATGAAGGCTTTGTGGTTTATTGTGATGCTTCACGGGTTGGTATTGGTTGTGTATTGATGCAACGTGGTAAGGTTATAGCCTATGCCTCAAGAAAGCTTAAAAATAATGAGAGAAATTACCCCACTCATGATTTTGAGTTGACAACTATGGTCTTTCCTTTGAAGATTTTGCATCACTATCTTTATGGGGTGCATGCTGATATTTTCATTGATCATAAGAGCCTCCAATATGTATTCGATCAGAAGGAGTTGAATCTCAGGCAAAGAAGGTGGCTTGAATTACTCATCCTGGTAAGGCAAACGTAGTTGCAGATGCTCTTAGTAGATTGTCTATGATGAGTCTTGCATATGTGAAGGAAGAGAAGAAAAGACTCATAAAAGATATTCATTATCTTACTAATTTAGGAGTTCGACTTCTAGACTCTGAGAAGGGGGAGGGGAGGAGAGAAGAAGGGATTATTCAGAATATGTCCAAATCATCCCTAGTGTCAAAAGTTAAATAAAAGCAGAATCACGATCCCGTCCTTTTACAATTGAAGGAAAAAGTTTTACACTAAAAGGTTATGGCTTTTGAGCAAGGGGGAGATGGTGTACTGAGGTACCAGGGTAGACTTTTTGTCCCAGATATTGATGGATCGCGAGAAAGGATCATGGAAGAGGCACATTATTCCAGGTACTCCATTCATCCAGGATCCACCAAAATCTATCATGATTTGAGGGAAATTTACTGGTGGAACAACATGAAGAGAAATATTGTTGACTTTGTACTCAAGTGCCCAAATTATCAACAGGTTAAGGTCGAGCTTCAAAACCCTGGTGGTTTTGATCAAGATATAACTCTTCCAATATGGAAGTTGGATATGATAAATATGGATTTTTTGACAAGGTTATCACGTTCTTGGTATAAATATGACTCAATTTGGGTGATTATGGATCGGATGTCTAAGTCTGCTCATTTCTTGTATGTTAAGACGACATACTCAGCTGAAGATTATACTTGATTATATATTTGAGAAATCATCAGGTTGCATGGAACCCTCATGTCTATCATTTCAGACAGAGGCACCCAGTTTACAACTCATTTCTATAGGTCCTTCCAGAGAAGTTTGGGTACGTAGGTGAACTTTAGTACCGCTTTCCACCCTCAGACGGATGGTCAAGCAGATCCTACTATTCAGATGCTAGAGGATATGTTGAGGGCGTGTGTACTTGACTTCAAAGAAAATTGGGAGGAATACCTACCTCATATTGAGTTTGCATACAATAATACTAACCATTCAAGTATTCGGATGACTCCTTTCGAAGATCTATACGGGCAAAGATGTAGATATCCTATTGGGCGGTTTGAGGTTGGTGAAACTAAGTTATTAGGCCCAGATTTGGTTTTTGAAGCTGTCGAGAAGGTTAAGGTTATTCGAGAGAGGTTTAAATCTACTCAGAGCCGCCAAAAACCCTACTCAGATAGGAGGCATAGGGACTTGGAGTTTGAGGTAAATGATTGGGTGTTCTTGAAGGTGTCACCAATGAAGGGTGTCATGCATTTTGGAAAGAAGGTAAAACTTAGTCCCCGTTATAATGGTCCTTACCAAATTTTGAGAAAAGTTGGAAAGGTTGCCTACGAATTAGATTTTCCCATGGATCTGACCCCAATTCATTCGGTATTTCATGTATCCTTACGTAGAAGGAGTGTGGGTAAACCTACTTTTATAGTCCCAGTGGAGAGTGATGGTGTAAAATATTCATTGATTTATGAAGAAGTTCCCATTGAGCTATTGGATCGACAAGTTCACAAGTTGAGAACAAAGGAAATTATTTCGGTAAAGGTGTAGTGGAGAAATCAAAAAATTGGGGGAGCTATATGGGAATCAGAGAAATATATGAAGGAAAGATATCCTCACCTATTCACTTCTCAAGCGGAAAGCAATGAAGGTAATTATGCAAATCCTTACTCATGATGTTCCATAAATACTTGCTTTTCTCTATTTAAATCGAGCCCTATGATGCGCCTATCTTAAATTGTGTTTTTGTCTAGTGTTATTTGTTCAAAACTTGTGTTTATAATTTGACTTGGTATTTTTTTTTTGAGTTTCTGAGTTATGGTGATATTTGTAAATCATAAGAAAAGTTCCTTAGTAACAGTCTCATTCCATAATTCTAGTGCAAAGAGTTTTACATGAGTTTATAACCTTTATTCGAGGATGAATGATCCCAAGTGGGAGATATTGTAAAATCTGAGGCCCATTTCTTTATGAGGTATTTCAAGGGTAAATTTTTCTTTTTGTTTTATATTTATTTCAGGAAATTAAAACCCTTTTAAGTTACCAGTTTTCATACGTTAATTCCTCTATAAATGCTTTTGTGAGGTATTTCATGGGTAATTTTGTCTTTTTGTTTTATAGTTATTTCAAAAAATAAAAACCCTTTTAAGTTACTAGTTTCCATATGTTAATTCCTCAGTAGAATGTTAGTTTTCCCATCATTTATATGCATTAAACAAGTCCCTCTATTTTCTTTCAGTTCACACGATAAAAGGCCACCCGTTTTCCTTCATCAGTTTTTCAAAGTTTTCCAGTAGCCAATATCCCCTTTCCTTCTCTCACTAACAACTTATAAGAAATAAAAGAATTGGTGAGAATCATATTCGAAGTTCGTCTTCCAATCTCAAGTTCCTTCAACATTTAAAGAGGTATGTAGAATCATCTCTTGCTCATATTTTTGAATTTTTTTTCCTGTTTTGGTAATCTCCTCTCTTTAGATAGTCTGGTGTTCATTAAATTTATGCGTGGATTAGAAACCTGATATTTGTATAGATTAAGAACTCTCCCTGCTAGCGTAGATAATTCTATGAAATTTTAAAAGTTGAATCGACCAGAAGAGTTAAAGCCCATGTTTGACACTCTATAAGACTCAGTTGTTGTAATCAATATGATTTCAAAAGTCCTTGGTTGTTGCAATCTAATCATATTGATGCTAACAAATATTTTCTTATATTGGTTTTTCTCTCTGAAGTATACGTAACTTAATTAAGGCTGCTGAACTACAGGATATTGATTTACATTCCTCTATTTTTATTTGACGTATTAATCTGATGATATGTTGTTGGTTGATGCTCTATAGTAAACTTTGTTGGATCGTTACTCATGTTGTGATACACAACTATTGATTATAGTGGTTCATCTAAGCATAACAAATGCAAGCATGATTCTCTTCGTAAATGTGTTTTAGTTGGGTACATCAAGTTGCAAGGCACTCATTATATCTTCAATATGTTTTGGTTATATCTATTACACAGTATGTAAGTTGTGTCTTCCCCAGTAACTCATAAATATATTTTCCTCAAGGGATGTGAAATTCATGTCTCGGTTGTAATAAGTCTTTCATTAAGGTCCTCCAACGTATGTTTTGCCTCTGCAGATAATCTGCTTGACTCTCTAACTGTTTTCTGTTGGCTTACAGTAGATGTGGTACTTCTGTAAGTCATTCAAGATATGATATGGAAGCTGACTCGTTTAGTTCTTCCATTCCTGCAAGACAAAGTAAAGTGAAATCCTTACCAAAATGTTTCTTAACTCTTCTATAGAGCTACCAAATGGCACCAAATGAAAATCCTATGAAATCAAAGTAATTGAATTCCCAACATAAGCCAAAAAAAGGCTAAATTATGATATGAGCCCCAAAAGGCTAAATTATGATACGATACCAAAAAGGCTAAACCACGAGCATTAGCCTAATATGTCTAACACTTTGGACATAAATAAATAAGACAACCTCATGAGCATAAGGGAGTTATTTAGATGACCTTGAAGGCAAAGGTTTAAAACGACAAATGCCCAAAAATATGTTTGCCGACATAAGATAGAGATTATTTCGCAAGTCGGATGACTCTTTTTTTTATGTGTCCCGAAAAGGGGCTACCCATGGATACTTCCTAGAAAATTATGTCATGTTATGTCCTATGCCTAGCAATGTATAGGATGGCATAGCTGATCGGGCCGAGATCAGATTTCGTGCACTTACATGGTGGTTTATGACGGTTCACTATTTTCTTCCACTAATAATCAAATGAATTAAATTTAGCTTAGTTAATTATAAGTTTAGTTTATATTATTGTTCCTTTCTGGTTGTCTTCACTTACATTTAATTTGAATTTTATTGTTATTTATTGTCTCTTGAAATAATTTTACATACAAATAGATTCCACTTATTGACCGTCTTTGGCGCTACATCATTTCATGATGTAGGTTCTGGCTCTCAAATCCGCAGTCAGGTGCCTTACTAGGATCTCTATCTTCTAACATTGGTGAACCTCTTTCCTACCAGGAGGCCAGACGAGATATGATGATTTTTTTTTATATATTTTCTTTCCTTTCAGTATTGGTAATTATTAGAGGTTTCACAGGCTGGCGTAGTTGTAAAACAAACTTTGTAATCTCCAGTTTTATCTATCATAACTATAGGTATTGTGGGACATTATGAGGTACTAATGAACTTTGTTGAAGTTTAATTCCATAAGAAAATCATAATTGAATTCTATACTATTTCCACTTTATCCATTTGTACTAGAAGTATGCTTGGGTGATATGCCAGAACATTCGCTCGTACTAGCTATAGTATCGGGTGTTTGCCACATCCAGAGCCTCGACTCATGAAAAACTTGATATCAGGGCCACTCTTGTGTCAGCCTTGTCGATGTGGGATAAAGTTCAAACTGAGTTTAGGCAAATCCCGGCAAGGTGGGGCGAATCTCGGTCCTGAGTCTAGGCAAATCCCATTCGATAGGGCAAACCTCAGCGAGGACTTTGAGTCCATAAGAGGAGTTGTATGTAACACCTCAACTTAGGATAGGGAGTTCCACATCGACAAAACACAGGAGAGATGTTGGGTATTTAAGTAAGCAAGCTTTACTCTTTAGTGACACGTTTTAAAGCCGTGAGAGACTAGGTGCAGAGTTGACAATATCACTAGTGGGATGGGCTAAGGGGTCTATCCGACCTTCGTGATTTGGGATGCCCGTCACGTCTAGGGCCTCGGCTCGGGTCGTTATAGTCAGTTTAATCAATATTTTGGTCTTGTGGAGTGTATGAGATGAGGTACCTGTGCCTGTAGCATGAAATGCAGGTACCCCATGGGGGACGTCAGTACGAAATATGTACTGAGTATGTAAAGCTGTAGATAATCATATATGTTATAGGAGCTCAATAGAAATCAGAAACAAGTGAATAAATCATAATAGGAGTGGACCACACTTACTAGAACTTGTGACAACCTGTACATTGTATTTATTCAATCACTTTACCTTTGTTCTTATCATCTTTGTAATCATTACTGTACTGTGCTGTGACCATTAGGATTCCTCCAGTACATATCAACTGGGATCGACCTATGATAGGCTTATGCCCCTGGGATACCACCCATAAACACATAAATAGGGATCGACCCATGATAGGCTTATGCCCCTGGGATACCACCCGATAAGAGAGAACTTCCATCACTTAGTTCAATTAATCTTTGAGATTGTTATTTCGGTCGCCACCGCATTTTTGATACTTTAAAATAATGATACATCAATAAGAGACATATAAATAGACCATCGATGAAATAACAATGAAGTAAGAACTCATTGGCACATCAATAAAGTGTTTTGGAGTCATCAATGCCATAACAATGAAGTAGGAACTTATTGGTATATCAATGAAATGTTTTGGAGTCATTAATAGCACATGGATCTTGTTTGAGTAACCGGATACCTTCTGACATTCATTAGTGCGATAAACATGTAAGATTTGGAAAACAAGTAAGTATTGGAATGTCTTGACATCTTGTAGGGTGGAAACAAGTTCATTGGTAACGTAGGACATCATACAATACCATTATGGACTACATGTTATTGAATAACTTTGAAAACTTTCTTAATAGAACAATTGTTCACTTTCATGCCAAAGATATGGTATAGAGTATGTTTTACATACCTGACTGTCAACCTTCAATACTAGTCCCAAATGGACTTCCCGTCTTTTCGGATTACTTATCTACAATGAACATATATAGCAATTTAGTATTAGCAACCAAACGTCACAATTCAATTATTTGAATTCACCAAACTAGTGTTAAAGTAGTAAGCCTTAATTACACCATAAAGGGTGTCACTTTAACCCTCTTATACTCCAATTACATTCACATGCCATGCATATTCATACAACATCCTCCAATATCAAGTTTGGATTCATTTATCCTTCCAACCAATCCATTAAACCAAATTGAGCCATAGACATAAATAATCATCAATTCAATAGTATATCACCAAATCCACCTTCCATAACTTAATTACCATATCCACCTTCCACAATTCAATATAACCAAACCATGCAAAATAGTCCATAACCTTATTTCCACCACCTTTCAATAACAACCAATACATATAATCCTCTATCACACATATACATATGGAAAAGAACAAAGGCAAACAATATTCATACCTTAGAATTCACCTCTTGATTATGCAATCCTGTTTGCACAAATAATAGGTGCCGTTCAAAGCTCTCGAGATGACAAACGCAGTTATCGGATTACTTTGGAATTTCTACGGTTGAATCAAAAGTAATTTAAAGGTCAAATTTGGCTAGGGTTTGTTCTTTCTCAATGATTGATGATGAAAATGAGTTTTTGAACTCATATACATGTATATATACACATATTCCCATCCATCATATAATAGGAAATGACCAAAATGCCTTTAAAATTTAAATAATGTCAAATCTGTCCTTTGGTGGACTGGTTTGATAAGCTAGAGTAGATCGACCATAAATATTTGATCCGATATCGTATTTTGGTAAAATTGGTATCGTTGGAAATATAATTCAAAGGTATTTCATTTAATATAAAGTAGGCCACCCAGTTCGTCCTGTAAAAGGAGTTATGGTCGTTTGAAGTTGACGCTAAAAATCTATTTTGATAGGCTGAAGTAAAATGGGTATAACTCCTTACTCAGACGTTGGATTTGGATGAAACCAATTTCATTGGAAAGAAGGCTCAAATATATTTCTTTTTATAGGTCTCAGATCTCCCAGTTCATTATATTAAGGGAGTTATGATCATTCGAAGTTGAGCCAAAAATTCAGCTGGCCTCAGTAGTTTGTGTGCAGGAAATTTTCCTGCACATTTACTATTCCCAAATATTCCGGCCACTATTTTATAGTTTTGAACGTGCTCGATTATATCCGAAACCTATCCATTTTTGGAAATATTTATATCATTGGAAAGCTTATTCAATAACCTTCGCATGGAACCATCGACGGGCAAATTACGGTATAAATAAAATAAAAAATTAATTCCATATAAATAAGACCAATACACGTACTTGAATACGCCAATACACGTACTTGAATACGGGGTGTTACACCTCTGCCTTCTGGCAATTGGACAAAGCATACAACTGGTTACGACTGCTCCCAGTAGCTGAAGTAGCGCCCTTGGGAGGCGGTGGCGGCGCTGACGAATTTTCTTGAGACTTTATACCCTCAACATTTTCTCTCGCTATCGGGCAATTCCTTTTTATATAGCCTGGCTGGCCACAGGAGTAGAAAACAAGATTACCAAGATGACATGGCACTGTATGATTCCTCCCACACTTCCCACGATGTGGGTATGACTGAGGAGAATGAGCTACACTCCCCTAAGATTGAGCACCCTGCACTCTCGGCCCATGGCTAGACTGAAAATTCTGAAATCATCGATCTACTTGAGGTATGGTCATGGGAGCGTTGGCTGCAGGATGAGCATTATTCCTGAACTTTTTCTTCAGCCACCTGTTACCCCAATTACCGTCTTGGTGTTGACTATAGTTCTGGTCTGCTGGTCTGTCCCTCTTGGCCTGCCTATCTTTCTTCCTTGCTTCAGCAACCCTCTTTTTCTGTTCCTCAACCTGCTGCGTGTGAATGGATAATCTAGAGAAGTCTATATCTTGGTTCAACATTTCCCTTTTGCACTCTAACACCAAGTCATCTGAAAGGCCGGATGCAAACTATCTCATATGGGCCTTCATATTTCCTGCCAATTTCGGAGCATAACAGGATAGTTGATTGAATTTCAGGGTGTACTCCTTGATGCTCATCTTCCCTTGATTTAAGTTCATGAACTCTTCAGCCTTGGACTCTCTCAACTCCTGGGGAAAGAATCGGTCCAGGAAGGCTTCCACAAATTTTCCCCACGTAGAAGGCTCAACACTATCTCTCCTTGAATCTTCCCACTCATTGTACCACTGATTTGCTACCTCCTTCAATTAATAAACTACTAATTCAACCCCTTCTATTTCATCCATATGCATCACTCAAAAGTTTTTCTCTATCTTGTCTACAAGCTCTTGTGGATCCTCCTCCACCTTTGTACCAGTAAACTTAGTAAACTTAGATGGGTTCATCCTCATAAACTGACCTACCCATGTATCCTCAGATGTGACAGACGCAGACCCATCATCCTCTGACCATCGAGCCTGTGAAGCCACCAACTATGTAATCATATGTATCGACTATCTGAATTCAGCATTTGATATCTCTCTCTGGGGAGATTGGGTGTGGTTAGTCCCAGACCAGGGAGCCCTAGGTGCCCGGGGTGGGCTGGTCTGAACAGGAGGGACTCCTGGAGTAGTAACAAAATTAGGAGTGTGAGCCTTATTACGTATCCTCATCCCGTGTGTAGGACAGACATCTTATGTCTGGGTATTTTGATCATTGGAGCGACGTGGATGCATGATAGCTTTTCTGAAATACAAGAGACCATTGATTAGGGGACATTTCAGACTCTACAACACGAACTAAATCAAAAAGAAGGGAGACATTACTAAATGCCTAGTAGCCCTCTGCTTATGAATGTGGCGTGCTACACACCCATAAATAGGACTCTACCCGACGCGATTTCACAGACACCCTGGGACCATGAGCTGTGCTCTAATACCAAGTTTATCATGACCGAAACTGGGGCCCTGGTTGTAACGGGCATCCCGAACCATGAAGTCCCGAGAGCCTTTCTAACATGTAATCACATACACCATTCATATACAAGGATAAAACGCAAAAATACAAAGCAATACAGAAACATAGTCATAATCTAAGTTCTGTTTAACAGTACGAAAGTAAAAAAAATCAACATCTAGGCAATATCTGATTCAGTCTGCAAAATCTCTACTATATATGAAATTAATAGACTGTCTGAAACTAGGACAAGGCCCCCAGTGGACCAATACAAAAATAAATAGCAAATTTCTGAAAAGGACTAGCACTCCCGGAATAAAGAAGGCTTACCAACTGCACACTTCAATCCTGTCTGAATAAGTCTACGACTTAGCAGGACCTCTAGACTGAGCCTCAGACTATGAAATATAGGGTGTCAATACAATTGTACTGGTACGCAGAGCAATCCAAAATAGTGTATTTATACATATAAAATATAGGTGAGAGCAAGTCATGAAAATATCATGTATGCATAGTTTAAAATCCCATAGGCCATAACTAAAGATCTTAACACAGTCTCATCAATGCAACTCTATACTTTGTATTACTTCTGATCTAGGTGGTATACCTTACATATCTTCTACCCCACGGGATATATGGGATCTACCCTTAACTCGATGGCCAAGACCCCAACCCAGGTTTTCCGCAAGGGTTGGAGTATCTGAATCTGCTACGCCCCAAGGCTGTCGCCAGCGTACAATAATAATAAACTCATATCGGTAAAACACAATTTTAGACAATGAGTTTTATGGCTCATGCCTTCTTCGGGAAACCACCTAACATCTCTTAAGCCCATATTTAGTATGTTCTAAACGTGCATCTTTATGAAATCAAATTCTGAAAATTCTAAGCAAAAATTGGTATCTTTAATCTGTTTTAAATCATTTATGGCATTATCTGAATTTGGTATCATCATACCAAGACTTGCAAGTCATGTTTCTGAGCCATAAAAAATTATATCACAGTTTTTTCTTTCAAATATAAAGTTTAGACCACTGTACTCCAAACAATTCAAGAAGATTCCTTCTTTAATACATTTATCAAATTATGCAAAGATCATTCCATTCAATCATTTCAACAAACATGTGGTGGTCATGTATTTTTGGAAAACCATGAAATTCTTTTATTATATATATATTAAACATTTATCAACATGCGAAACCCCCCTCTCATCAATTTAAATCAAATCTTAAATCATTCAACAATAGTCAAGAACATTGATATATGCTTCTAAATAACATTCTAAAATCAAGAGGTGTTGCAACATAAGAGGGAGCATAAATAATTATGCTCTCAATTCAATTATCAACTTTAACCACATACGTATATATATATATATATATATATAAATATATATAGTTTACCAATCAATTTGGGGAAAAGGCCTCAAGACCAAAACACTAATATCATTAAAGAATTCATAATTCAAAATTTTAATGCAAATTCCAAAACCCATTTGTACATTCATGATGTCTAAACTTTAAACCATATTCAAAGTGTTTTCAACTAACCCATGTAGTTTTAGGAGAACCCCACGTACCTTAGATCACTTAAGAGGAAGAGTGGAAACCAAATCTTGCTCAAGTTTTCTTGAAATTCTTGACTTCCAAGATGAACTCTTGATCTATGAGGAAAACCTAGGGTCTTGATTAAAGAGAGAGAAGTAGTTTTCTGATATATTTTGCTCTAATGACACCTTAATTTCGTGTTATGGCATAGTTATGATGAGGGAAAAAGACTAATTCGCCCTCCCTAAGGCCGGTTATTTAAAATAATTCACAAACTGGGCACCGACGCATTACCCGACGCGATGCATTGAGATCGCGTCAATCCACTATTTCATCGAGGCTATCATCAATGCGGCATGCCAACTTCGCATCAAGCCACTGATTTCAAAATCCAAACACCCCTCTATGATGCTAAAAAATTTCAAAACTTACCTTAGATGTTCTAATAACTTTTCCAATCATGAAACAACTTAAAAATCAGCTTTCTGGGGTCGAAAAAGTCGAAAATAAAATCATCAAAGGTTAGGAGCTCAAAATGTGACTAAGTCCTCTTGACACTTAGAAAAATTTTCAGAAGTTCGACCCTCCAAGCATACCATGAAATGACATCAGGTCGAGAAAACTATGGGGTGTTACAGAAGATAATGACTATTTTTTTCTTTATATTTCTTTAATATATATTTTTTTATTGGTTGGGTTTTTATGTTTAATTTTTTTGATTAATTATGGTCTCTCACTCTCCTAATGGAGAGTGTATTACACATGTCACGCCATGTCAGCACCTCATCAGCAATTGTGTTTAATTGAAATATTTTTTGAAGGAGTAAAGGGTTCAATAGGTACATGGCCTAATTGAGGTGCCTATACGGAAAAAGTCGAATAGTTGAGGGGCCTGTATATGTATTTAGCCTTCTACTTATCATAGGTGTTATTGCTACAAGGCATAATAGATGACGTGTGTTTTAAATTGGTCTGAGCATACATTAATGTTTAATTTTAAGTGTGCACAAGTAGATATTTAAATTTTTATAAAGTTAGTAAGTAGATACGCGCGTCCTATTTGACAATTAGCTTGAGGCAACATATAGAATGTGTGTGTGACTACTTGTTCAACTTTGTATAAAAAATTTAAGTGTATATTGTGCACATCTAAATTTGGAGGGCATAAATGTCAATTAACATCAAGTTAAAGGCACATTCATGTATTATGCTTTATTATAAGATAGGATCATTATCGACTGGAAAATTGACTGTGAGTGATCAAGGGTGAAGCCACAGTGATGGTTATGAGTTTGATTGTTATGATTCATAAATAGAGTACGTGATGACACATACCATATCCTTCGGTACATGTAAACCTATCTCAATCCAAAAAACATGAATTAAGAAAATAGAAACGGGAGAAAAAAGATAGTATAATCCCAAATATATAAACGAGACACAAGTCTCAAAAATACATCCCAAGTTTGATTGTCACTAATACAAGCCTCTAATACAAATTAAAAATAATGATAATAATCATCTAAAATACCTTAAATATGAATAAGGTATAAGACATAAATAGAGAGATCCGAGAAGTCCCGAGTCTGTCAGCCACTACCTTGATCTCCACAACCCCAATGCAGAAAAAACATGATCTACGATCTACGATCTACCCTTCTAACTAATACCTGCATGGGGTGCAAAAAAAATAAAATGAAAAGAAAAAGCAAGAGTGAGTATGAAGACCACGTGTATTCAACAAGTATCTCGATAACTGATCCTAATCCAAAATAACGGTAAGAACCCACCCCCCTCCCCCCAACTCCCAAGGCACCCCAAACAAACTAAATCCAGTAATTACAATACTTCATCCTATTAGGATAATCCAACATAACAGTCAACCTATTTACTAAATATCGAGTATGCACATTAATCTAGGTGAATCAATATTCTTTTTTTTATAATCAACAATAAAAAGGTTATCTATAAAAAATTATACTAAACCAAATAATATGGGATAAAAATAGGGATAATGTACATATATAAGAATCTATCCTATACTACCAAAGGGTGCTACACAACTATCTCTCCGATCAAGCTACTATCATACCTCAGGTCTCATAATATCTCAACCTCCTAGTCGACATAAGATGATATAAGATAATATAATCAAGTGAAATAAAATGAATACTCAGACACAATATCACAAATAAGGTTCTATGATGGTAATACAACACAAGGGTAAACACTAACACAGTATCAAATCATACCAAAGGGGGTAATGAAATACAAACGATGCAATTCAATATAGTGATGATGATGAGATGAGGATAAAAGCTTGAAAGTTATCGCATAACCTTTTGTATATACTTATCGAGCCTAACTGCTCCCAATAGAGGGTTCGCTATCCATATACTTTCCATAATATCAATTCACCTCTCTAGCTAATGTTCACGTATTAAGGTTATCATAACATCTCATAAAATGTCTCAATCAACCTTGCTAGCAAATGATCTCGATGAATAATATTCTAAAATTTTATTTTTTTCGAATAGGGAAAATCTATGGTATCAATCTCATTAATATGTATGAATGATACAAGGATATAATGCTTATAACTAAATCAGTATGAAGATATGTATCAATTCAATACAAGTATTAGTGAGCTCAGGATCAACTCCATATGACAATGTTCCATGATGTAAGCCATCGTAGGACACTAATGGTATAAAATAGTCATACATGACATCAATAATATCATTCAAAATCCCTTATTTGAGTATCACCAATATGATAAAGGTAATTTAATGCACACTAATTAATATGGCAATTTAACGCATAATCATAGAAAACATATCAACACAAGCCCCACTCGGGCATCACTATAATATCTGCTTTCAAAATTAGTAATAATATGCACATAAGCCCCCACTCAGACACATGATAATAAATAACATTTTCAAAGATAATATATCAAAAAATTATCCAAACTTAGCTCGTCCCATACGATAAGTCTATCCACTATTATAAGTCCATTTATACTCTAAGCATTATCTAAAGCTCAATTATTCCATCACTAACAATAATAACATAATTATTCCCTAAAGGTCACTAAACTCTGATCATCACAATAAAGTTGACTTAACAAGATTCAAGTTCTAAAATAGACATTCAATAGCACTTATTCAAAATCACTAAGTTATCTATCTACATTCTACTTTAAGAATATTTACAAGTAGTAATACTAATAAAGAAAGGTAATAATTTAACTATAATTCATCAAAAGACTCTGGTATCCGTGGAGATGCTCGTCATTTTACCTAAGAAGGACCTGCAATCCTAAGCGATTCACAAATTACAAGTAAACAAATATATAACGCATAAACGCTTCAAAGAAAGTCAAGATACATCTCAACTTGCCTTAAAAAAGACCTGCAAGCCCAAACACTGCCCAAAGACTCAATCAAAAGCCTGACCCTCTTAAATCAACACTAAATGCTTTAAATCTAACAAAATATGACATCTACAAGTCAAAAGAAGTCCAACGATATCTATATCAACTATATTTATTCCAAATCTAAAATCCACTTTGTTAAATATTTTTAGAAAATACAATGGTAAAACTAGAATCCAAAACCCATGTTTTGAAGATAAAATCAATAGAAAATGATAAAAAGATGAGTTTAGCGTTTACCCACACAAAAATAATGAAGAATCCCTAGTGAAATCGTCTTTCTCGAAGCTTGGGGGTCCAAAAATGGAGAAAAATTATGAAATTGTATTATATATATACTGTTCCAATGATGTTTGGTTAATTGGCTAAATGATCACTCAAGTGACCACCACTTAAGTGGCTAGGGCATCGCTAAAGCGACCAACCCATATAAAGTCATCCTTCGCTTAAGCGACCTTCGCTAAAGCGATATGGGGCCCGCTTAAGCAATTGATGTTGATATCAGCTGACCGCTAAAGCAATCTTTTGGCCGTTTAAGCGGCAAATTCCGCTTTAGCAAAAAATTTGTAGCTTAAGCTACTGCACCGGCTGATACCCAACATTATAAACTAAGTAAAAATGTCATGTTTCTGATCGAACTCTAAAAATTCATTCAGAATTTTGTGAATGCAAACGAACTATGCTACTAGGCTATTCTTGATGTTTTGGACAATGGCAATGTCAAATTTTCAAAAAAAAATTATTGATCTTAATAAATTAACCTCTGGGATCCCGTTACTAAATTTAATTAGTTTTTAAATGAAGAATTGAGATAAAAAATAAAGGCTCAGGATCCGAGCTAACTATGTTATTGATACAAAATTGATATTTCAAAGCTAATAGAACTGTTGGAATCATTATTCGATCCTCGAATCATGAAACATTGGTTGAAGTCAAAATAATATATTTAAGGAAGTTCAAAGCTACAAATTCATATACAATACTTTTGAATGCATTGAGAATCATGCCAACTATTCCCACAACTTGTAAATGAGATAAAGAAACTACAGATAAGAAAAAATATTCAAAATACAAAAAATTCTAAAAAAAATCAGTACGAAAATCATTACATTAATAGTGCATTGGGAATCAAACTGAGGTTTTTACTGTTGAAGAATAATATTCTACCATTAGATCATTGGTTTGTATTGGTCTAAGCTTTTCATTTTATGTTAGTTATACTCATCCACAACATCATTGAACATTCATTGATTTATATAAAAAATAATATTTTTTACAAGAATCTATTGACTTTGTCAGTGTAACACCCCAACTTAGGATAGAGAGTCCCACATTGGTAAAACACAAGAGAGATATTGGGTATATAAGAGTAATACCTCGTATTTCCCTTGCCTATATTAACCCTCAGTACATGGGTTATCCTAAATAAAATTTTTAAAATACTTAGTAATTTTTATATTTGAGCCTTCCATTGCGTAGAAAATTTTATTAGCTTTCCAATGATATAAAATTCGCCTAAATCCGACAACCGGGTAAGAAGTTATGGCGATTTTAAGTTTCAATCGTTAAACATCATCATTTAGGACAGTAGCGCGTCGCGTAGTGTGTCAAAATAGTAGTTGTCAATTTCCATTATTGCTCTGCGATATTGGTGTGTTGCTCCATAGACCTAGTTCACAATTGTCATTTTCCAGTGTGCCAACGCGATTCCACCGCATCGCGGTGCACTTCCAGTTTGCAAACAAAGTGGCAACGCGATACCACTACGTTGCGCCACCATATAATTTCCCAATTGTTATTTTCTAGTGGCCCAGTGCGATAGCATCGCATCGCGCCAGAGGTCCAAATCGGGAAAATTTTTATGAAAAATTAAAGTTGCACCCAGGGTTAAAATCATCTTTTCCCATGATTTTATTCCACCCAGATGTGCGATTTAAGCCCTAAAACTGTGTAAAACCCTTCATTATTCACTTTTCCCCAAAATCAAAAGGTAGTTCTCTCTTAAGAAAGCAAACTCTAGCTCTCAAGAATCAAGGTCAATCCCAAGAATTCCTCCAAGAACTCATCAATTAAGGTATGTTAGATGTTTATCCATGGATCCTTACCTTCCACGGAGCCTGAGAATACTTTTTCAATATACAAGAATTATGATTTATGATTTCCAAGTTTTAATTAGATAGAATTCATGTTCATGATGTTATTTGAGTTTTAATCCATGATTTAGATTACAAGTTCCAAGGATTGATTCTAGTATGTGTTAAATTACATGATATTCATGATAAACCCTTCAATTTACAAGTTGATTATTGTAACCATGTTGACCCTAAGTGTTTATGATTTAATAACCAAGTATACATCTCATGTGTTTGATAAATTGTCTATGAGAATGAAATAATGTCATTATAGCATGCTAACATGTATTCCCCATTCATGTACAAATTAATGCATTACAAGTGTTTGATGGAATGTCTTAATGAATGAATTATGACCAAGTGAACATTGTTATGTTATTCAAGATTATGTTTTTCTTTACTTTTCATGCTATCGAGTCTTGGGGATATTTAATAACCGATAATTTAGTTGTTTACCTAGAGCCAGTGTCAGTCATAGAATAGTATCAGTCATGTTATGATCAGTAGGATTCTCAGTCCGTTACAAAACTTAGTAGATATTCAGTCAGTTACAGAACTTAGGAAAGCTCAGTAATCTCAATGAATTCAGTCTAGTTCAGTCCAGTATAACAGTTCAGTGTCCTTCATTTGGGAGTAGGATTCAGCACTGAGTAAACCCAAGGATGGGGGTTCACCTACCAGTAGAAGGTATAATCCTTAGAAGAAATCCTTGCATTACAGAACTATATAGCTAGCGTAGATGGAGATATCACACCTTCCAGTTGAGGGTTGATGAGGTGCTCTACCTGCCAGTAAAGGGTACCAGCGTTCTCATTTAGGGAACCTACCAGTAGAGGGTTACTCTTCAGCTTGTCTTTACCCGTGGCATGGTACTGGCACCCTTCCAATTGGGGTTACAGATTGGACCCCTGCTCAGTTATCTTATTAGTTCAGATTTGAGGCATGTCGGTTAGATGATTACCTCTCATATTTTTAGTTTTAGTATCAGTCTTCAGAATAAAACTCAGTTCAGTTCTACAGAATCAGGACTGTTAGATACAATCACTCAGTTATCAATAATTCAGATTATCAGTGATCTCAAATTATTAGTATATTCAGTTATCAGTTATCAAATTCAGTTCCAGTATACTCAGCTATAGTATGCACAATATGTTCAGTAGTTATAGATCCTCCATGTATACAAATCCAACTCTTATATATCATTCAGTTAGTTATTGTTCATGTATATGAACCCATGAATTTAGCCTTACCTTATTTAGCATACCAGTACATTCCCACGTACTGACTGCATACCTATTTCTTGCGCTATGATATTTCATATCATAGGTTCGGACGCTCAGGTTCCTGACTATGCTTAGCCAGATTCAGCCAGTAGTAGCAGATTTAGCAGTGAGTCCTCATCCATCGAGGATATACTTTTAATTCAGTACTTCAGCTTAGCAGTATTTTAGTAGATGGAGTTAGTTGGGAGATTGTCCTATCAACTTCACTTTCAGATAGATTCAGTTAGAGGCTTTTCAGACAAGATTTTTCAGATAATATTCAGATGTTATTATATTTTATTAGTATTTTAGATATTTTGAACCTTATGGCATTTCAGCCCATTATTTCGCATTTATCTCAGTATTATTGTTCAGTGCTCACAACAAATATTATTCATGGGTTAGCTTGTGGTCCTTCGAGGTCGCAAGCACCGTGTAGCTTCTAGGGTGCAGACTCGGGGCGTTACAATAAGTAAGCAAGCCATACTCCCTAGTGATGTATTTTAAAGCCGTGAGGGTCTAGGCCCAGAATGAATAATATCACTAGTGGGTTGGGCTAAGGTGTTCTTTTGGACCTTCGTGGTTTCAAATGCCCATCGCTGCCAAGGCTTCAGCTCAGGTCGTGACAAGATTGGTATTTGAGCCCAGAGTTCAATATCCTAGGGTGTCTGTGAAGCCGTATCTAGTAGTGTTCCTTTATGGGTATGAAGTACGCCACACTTATAATTAGAAGGCTATAGGGCATTTAGGAGATGTTTTCCTTTCTTTTATACTCTAATTCGTTTGATAAATATGAAGTTATTCTAATTCATTCTTACCACTTATTTCAGGTCATGCCAAAAAGACCTGCCATCCAGAGGGCCACTACTAATACTGGGCTTTTTCTGATGCCAACAATAGCAATATACCCTTCACACATGTGAAGCATACAAAAAATGGAGCTCTTACTCATGGGTAGAATGTTATTGCTAATGCACCTCCTGTGGCACCTATCCAATCAAGGGACCCAGTAAATCCTCTATACATCCGCCTCATACTGATGTTGCCAATGCCGAGTTTAGACAGGCCATTCAGATGCTCACACAACTGGTAGTATCTCAGTCCTGTCGTCTGGGACCCACCGTCTCTATCTCTTATGACTCCTCCAACGCCTCTACTATCCAAGTGTTCTTCAAGATGAATTCACCTATGTTCACAGAATTCAAGGTCGATGAGGATCCCCAAAATTTTATTGAGGAAGTTCAAAAGATCTTAAGTGCATGCTAGTGACATAGAGGGAGTTGAACTTATATCCTACCAGTTGAAGGATATTGCTAGTATCTGGTATGATCAGTGAGAGCTTGCTCATGGTAAAAATGCACCTCCTACAGTATGGGATGATTTTATGAATTCTTTTCTTGACTATTTCTTTCCACAAGAGCTAATAGAGGCCAAGGTACAAGATTTTATTAATTTAAAATAGGAAAAAATAAGTGTGAAAGAATATGGTGTCAAGTTCACTAAATTGTGTCGATATGATCTGGAGATGGTATCTACAATAAGGGCTAGGATGCTGAAATTTGTGTCCGGACTTGCAAAATATGTAAGGAAAGAGTGCAAAGTGACATTATTGGTTAGTGATATGGTTATTTCCAAGCTGATGGTGTATGCTCAATAGGTTGATAAGGAAAAACAAAAAGATAGAGAGGGATTTCAGAATAAGAGGTCCAAGTCAGTAGGTAATGGGTATTCTCAGCAGCGGCCAGGAAACGAAAACAAAGATTTTTGTCACAAGAGGACATCTGGACCTACCCCGTCTTCAACTAGTGCACCTACACCAAGGATTAGGATTGACCAGTGTGTTCAGACAAATTAAAATTTCAGGGTTCAAGGTTCTCAGTCACAGAAAGGTGGAAGTCATTGGGTTCCATTATATCCTGCTTGTACTATTTGTGGAAAGAATCAGCAAGGCGAGTATCATTACGAAAAAGGTGTATTCTATGGGTGTGGTCAGCAGGGTCATATGCATAAGGATTGTCCATCAGTAAAGAAAGTTAATGGGGGCAACACAGCCTAATCTTCTGCTTCAGTTCTTGCAATAGGACAGAGCACTACTTCGAGGACAGGTAGAGTCCAGAATCGTCTGTATGCTTTGGGAAATCACCAGGATTTGGAGGCTTCTCCTAATGTGGTTACTGGTATGTTGAAAGTCTTTTCTCATGATGTTTATGTGCTACTTGATCCTAGTAATTCCTTGTTCTTTGTGACCCCATATGTAGCCATGAAGTTTGGTATTTTCCCTGAACAAATCCTAGAGACATTTTCTATTTCCACTCATATTGGTAAGTCTATTATTGCTAGACAGATTTATAGAGATTGTGTAGTTACCGTCCTCCATAAAGTAAACACAGTCGACTTATTTGAGTTGGACATGGTGTACTTTGATGTTATTTTGGGTATGGACTGGTTGTATTTATGTTATGCTTCCATTGATTGTAGAACGAGGGTGGTCAAGTTTTAGTTTTCCAATGAACCAGTTCTTGAATGGAAAGGTAGTCCTGTAGTCCTTAAATGGCTCCTGTAGAGTTGGAAGAATTGAAAGAGCAGTTGAAAGATCTTCTTGATAAAGGTTTTATATGGCTTAGCATTTTTCCTTGGGGTGTTCCAATTTTGTTCATGCGTAAGAAGTATGGTTCACTTCGAATGTGCATTGATTATCGCCAGCTAAATAAAGTCACTATAAAGAATAAGTACCCCCTTCCTATAATAGATGACTTATTCGACCAACTACAAGGTGCCAAGTATTTTTCTAAAATAGATCTCAAATCTGGTTACCATCAGTTAAAAGTTAGAGAATGTGATATTCCAACGATGGCTTTTCAAACTCGATATGGTCATTTTGAATTTTTAGTCATGTTCATTCATTTAACTAACGCTACTGCAGTTTTTATGGACCTTATGAATAGGGTGTTTAAACCATATCTAGATATGTCCGTAATCATCTTATTGATGATATTTTGGTCTATTCTCAAAGTAAGGAGGAGCATACTAATCATCTTAAGATTGTTCTTCAAACACTTAAGAATCATGAGTTGTATGCTAAATTCTCTAAGTGTGAATTTTTGTTGGAGTCGGAAGCATTTTGGCCATATTTTTTATAGAGAAGGCATCCACGTTGATTCTCAAAAGATTGAGGCAGTGAAAAATTATCCCAGACCGACCTTCTGAAATTAGAAACATTATGGGTCTAGTTGGTTACTATAGGAGATTTGTGGAGGTATATTCCTTCATTGCTGCTCCTTTGACTAGATTGACTCAGAAAATGGTCAAGTTTCAATGGTCGAAGGCATGTGAGAAGAGTTTTCAAGAGCTGAAAGATAAATTGACCTCCGCCCCAATGTTATTTTTACCGGAGGGAAATGAAGGCTTCGTGGTTTATTGTGATACTTCACGGGTTGGTATTAATTGTGTATTGATGCAACATGGTAAGGTTATAGCCTATGCCTCAAGAAAGCTTAAAAATAATGAGAGAAATTACCCCACTCATGATTTTGAGTTGACAACTGTGGTCTTTCCTTTGAAGATTTTGCATCACTATCTTTATGGGGTGCATGCTCATATTTTCAATTATCATAAGAGCCTCCAATATGTATTCGATCAGAAGGAGTTGAATCTCAGGAAAAGGAGGTGTCTTGAATTACTCATCCTGGTAAGGCAAATGTTGTTTCAGATGCTCTTAGTAGATTGTCTATGAGGAGTCTTGCACATGTGAAGGAAGAGAAGAAAAGACTCACAAAAGATATTCATTATCTTACTAATTTAGGAGTCCGACTTCTAGACTCTGAGAAGGGGGGGGAGGAGAGAAGGGGGGATTATTCAAAATATGTCCAAATCATCCCTAGTGTCAAAAGTTAAATAAAAGCAGAATCACGATCCCGTCCTTTTACAATTGAAGGAAGAAGTTTTACACTAAAAGGTTGTGGGTTTTGAACAAGGTGGAGATGGTGTACTGAGGTACCAGGGTAGACTTTTTGTCCCAGATATTGATGGATCGCGAGAAAGGATCATGGCAGAGGCACATTATTCCAGGTACTCTATTCATCCAGGCTCCACCAAAATCTATCATGATTTGAGGGAAATTTACTGGTGGAACAACATGAAGAGAAATACTGTTGACTTTGTACTCAAGTGCCCAAATTATCAACAGGTTAAGGTCGAGCATCAAAACCCTGGTGGTTTTGCTCAAGATATAGCTCTTCCAATATGGAAGTTAGATATGATAAATATGGATTTTTTGACAAGGTTATAACGTTCTTGGTATCAATATGACTCAATTTGGGTGACTGTGGATCGGATGTCTAAGTCTGCTCATTTCTTGTATGTTAAGACGACATACTCAGCTGAAGATTATACTTGATTATATATTCGAGAAATCATCAGGTTGCATGGAACCCTCATGTCTATCATTTCAGACAGAGGCACCCAGTTTACAACTCATTTCTGTAGGTCCTTCCAGAGAGGTTTGGGTACGTAGGTGAACTTTAGTACCGTTTTCCACCCTCAGACGGATGGTCAAGCAGATCCTACTATTCAGATGCTAGAGGATATGTTGAGGGCGTGTGTACTTGACTTCAAAGAAAATTGGGAGGAATACCTACCTCATATTGAGTTTGCATACAATAATAGTTACCACTCAAGTATTCGGATGACTCCTTTCGAAGATCTATACGGGCAAAGATGTAGATATCCTATTTGGTGGTTTGAGGTTGGTGAAACTAAGTTATTAGGCCCAGATTTGGTTTATGAAGTTGTCGAGAAGGTTAAGGTTATTCGAGAGAGGTTTAAAGCTACTCAGAGCCGCCAAAAACCCTACTCAGATAGGAGGCATAGGGACTTGGAGTTTGAGGTAAATGATTGGGTGTTCTTGAAGGTGTCACCAATGAAGGGTGTCATGCATTTTGGAAAGAAGGGAAAACTTAGTCCCCGTTATAATGGTCCTTACCAGATTTTGAGAAAAGTTGGAAAGGTTGTCTGCGAGTTAGATTTTCCCATGGATCTGACCTCAATTCATTCGGTATTTCATGTATCCTTACGTAGAAGGAGTGTGGGTAACCCTACTTTTATAGTCCTAGTGGAGAGTGATGGTGTCAAATATTCATTGATTTATGAAGAAGTTCCTATTGAGCTATTGGATCGACAAGTTCACAAGTTGAGAACAAAGGAAATTATTTCGGTAAAGGTGTTGTGGAGAAATCAAAAAATTAGGGGAGTTATATAGGAATCAGAAAAAGATGTGAAGGAAAGATATCCTCACCTATTCACTTCTCAAGAGGAAAGCAACGAAGGTAATTATGCAAATCCTTACTCATGATGTTCCATAAATACTTGATTTTCTCTATTTAAATCGAGCCCTATGATGCGCCTATCTTAAATTGTGTTTTTGTCTAGTGTTATTTGATCAAAATTTGTGTTTATAATTTGACTTGGTATTTTTTTTTTGAGTTTCTGAGTTATGGTGATATTTGTAAATCATAAGAAAAGTTCCTTAGTAACAGTCTCATTCCATAATTCTAGTGCAAAGAGTTTTACATGAGTATATAACCTTTATTCGAGGACGAATGATCCCAAGTGGGAGATATTGTAACATCTGAGGCCCACTTCTTTATGAGGTATTTCAAGGGTAATTTTATATTTTTGTTTTATATTTATTTCAGGAAATTAAAACCCTTTTAAGTTACCAGTTTCCATACGTTAATTCCTCAATAGATGCTTATGTGAGGTATTTCAAGGGTAATTTTGTCTTTTTGTTTTATAGTTATTTCATAAAATTAAAACCCTTTTAAGTTACCAGTTTCCATATGTTAATTCTTCAGTAGAATGTTAGTTTCCCCATTATTTATATGCATTAAACAAGTCCCTCTATTTTCCTTCAGTTCACACGATAAAAAGCCACCCGTTTTCCTTCTTCAGTTTTTCAAAGTTTTCCAGTAGACAATATCCTCTTTCCTTCTCTCACTAACAACTTATAAGAAATAAAAGAATTGGTGAGAATCATATTCGAAGTTCGTCTTCCAATCTCAAGTTCCTTCAACATTTAAAGAGGTATGTAGAATCATCTCTTGCTCATATTTTTGAATTTCTTTTTCTGTTTTGGTAATCTCCTCTCTTTAGATAGTCTGGTGTTCATTAACTTTATGCGTGGATTAGAAACCTGATATTTGTATAGATTAAGAACTCTCCCTGCTAGCATAGATAATTCTGAGAAATTTTGAAATTTGAATCGGCCAGAAGAGTCAAAGCCCATGTTTGACACTCTATAAGACTCAGTTATTGTAATCAATATGATTTCAAAAGTCCTTGGTTGTTGTAATCTAATCATATTGATGCTAACAAATAGTTTCTTATATTGGTTTCTCTCTGAAGTATACGTAACTTAATTAAGGCTGCTGAACTACAGGATATTGATTTACATTGCTCTATTTTTATTTGACGTATTAATCTGATGATATGTTGTTGGTTGATGCTCTATAGTAAACTTTGTTGGACCGTTACTCATGTTGTGATACACAACTATTGATTATAGTGGTTCATCTAAGCATAACAAATGCAAGCATGATTCTCTTCATAAACGTGTTTTAGTTGGGTACAACAAGTTGCAAGGCACTCATTATATCTTCAGTATGTTTTGGTTATATCTATTACACAGTATGTAAGTTGTGTATTCCCCAATAACTCATAAATATATTTTCCTCAAGGGATGTGAAATTCATGTCTCGGTTGTAATAAGTCTTTCATTAAGGTCCTCCAACGTATGTTTTGCCTCTGCAGATAATCTGCTTGACTCTCTAACTGTTTTCTGTTGGCTTATAGTAGATGTGGTACTTCTGTAAGTCATTCAAAATATGATATGGAAGCTGACTCGTTTAGTTCTTCCATTCCTGCAAGACAAAGTAAAGTGAAATCCTTAACAAAATGTTTCTTAACTCTTCTAGAGAGCTACCAAATGGCACCAAATGAAAATCTTATGAAATCAAAGTAATTGAATTCCCAACATAAGCCAAAAAAGGCTAAATTATGATATGAGCCCCAAAAGGCTAAATTATGATACGATACCAAAAAGGCTAAACCACAAGCATTAGCACTTTGGAAAAATAAATAAGACAACCTCATGAGCATAAGGGAGTTATTTAGATGACCTTGAAGGCAAAGGTTTAAAACGACAAATGCCCAAAAATATACTTGCCGACATAAGATAGAGATTATTTCGCAAGTTGGATGACTCTTTTTTTTATGTGTCCCGAAAAGGGGCTACCCATGGATACTTCCTAACAAATTATGTCATGTTATGTTCTATGCCTATCAATGTATAGGATGGCATAGCTGATCGGGCCGAGATCAGATTTCGTGCACTTACATGGTGGTTTATGACGGTTCACTATTTTCTCCCACTAATAATCAAAGGAATTAAATTTAGCTTAGTTAATTATAAGTTTAGTTTATATTTTTGTTCCTTTCTGGTTGTCTTCACTTACATTTAATTTGAATTTTATTGTTATTTACTGTCTCTTGAAATGATTTTACATACAAATAGATTCCACTTATTGACCATCTTTGGCGCTACATCATTTCATGATGTAGGTTCTGGCTCTCAAATCCACAGTTAGGTGGCTTACTAGGATCTCTATCTTCTGACATTGGTGAGCCTCTTTCCTACCAGGAGGCCAGACGAGATATGATGATTTTTTTTTATATATTTTCTTTCCTTTCAGTATTGGTACTTATTAGAGGCTTCACAGGCTGGCGTAGTTGTCAAACAAACTTTGTAATCTCCAGTTTTATCTATCATAACTATTGGTATTGTGGGACATTATGAGGTACTAATGAACTTTGTTGAAGTTTTATTCCATAAGAAAATCATAATTGAATTCTATACTATTTCCACTTTATCCATTTGTACTAGAAGTATGCTTGGGTGATATGCCAGAACGTTCACTCGTACTAGCTATAGTATCGGGTATTTTCCGCATCCAGAGCCCCGACTCATGAAAAACTTGATATCAGGTCCACTCTTGTGTCAGCCTTGTCGGTGTGGGATAGAGTTCAAACTGAGTTTAGGCAAATCCCGACAAGGTGGGGCGAATCTCGGGCCTGAGTCTAGGCAAATCCCATTCAATAGGGCAAACCTCAGCGAGGACTCTGAGTCCATAAGAGGAGTTGTATGTAACACCTCAACTTAGGATAGGGAGTTCCACATCGACAAAACACAGGAGAGATGTTGGGTATTTAAGTAAGCAAGCTTTACTCTTTAGTGACACATTTTAAAGCCGTGAGAGTCTAGGTTCAGAGTTGACACTATCACTAGTGGGCTGGGCTAAGGGGTCTATCCGACCTTCGTGATTTGGGATGCCCGTCACGTCTAGGGCCTCGGCTCGGGTCGTTAAAGTCGATTTAATCAATATTTTAGACCTATCAAATCGATTGATATACATTAGTCAAAAAAATGATTTTTAAAAGTGTTTATCTCATGGATCTCTCATGTTGACATGGTAAAGTATTTATCATTCATTCAAACTTGAACGCATAAAATCTTTTAAATTCTATTTTTGATTTTTTTTTCTTTATATTACTAATTTAGCCTCACATTTTTACTGTTTTCCTCCTCCTTTAAATTATCTTTCAACATTAAAGAATTTTAAAAATTTCAACCAAGGAAAATTTTTCATAGGATCTAAACAAAAATTTAATCAAAGTTTGATTCTAATGAAGTAAATAGGATAAATTGTATTCATGAAACAAAATTATTGTAGTCCTGTTTAGACAAAAGAAAACAATTATAATCTTATCCAAACAGAAAAGTATTATTGCAGTCATATTTGAATGGAGAAGTTGAGTCTAGCCTATAAAAAGAGGTGACATTGTAAACATTGAATAAGAAGGAAGAGGAAACTATTTGTTTTTGCATATTTATTTTGCATGGTATCAGAGCTACAATTAGGAAGAGATGAAAACCCTAACAGGAATAATGAAAAGAGATAGTAGTAAAACCACTAAAACTAATATAAAGGAGATTGCTATCAGAGAAAACATGAATCAAAAGAAAACTATTTCACTGTATGATCTCACAACGAATGACAACTCATGAATTATGATAACACAAATTATTTTAAATAAAAAGGTTATGAAAAAATGAACAAGATTCATAAGAATGCCTTAAGAGTAGAGAAAAAATTTGAGTTTATTGATGAAATATTCAAAAAGCTAAGTGAGGAGTCACCTGTGTCATGGAAGACTAAAAAGCAACTAGTAGCCTGTCGCTCTTCCGCATAAGTAGAATATCAATAGATGACTGTGATTATTTATGAATTGAAATGGTTAAAATGTATCTTGAATAATTTAAGCATGAGACATGAGTATCAGATTAATGTGGATTGTGACAATCAAGCGGTGTTATGTATTGAATGAAATATGGTATTTCAATATGAACATACCAAATTAACCTCATGATCACGCTCAACTTACTCCATAATTTATGGTCAAGGTGATCATTGTCAAATATACTAACACAACATGAGTTGGAGTCGAATCCTCGAGGAGTGAATCAAGTATTCAAATCCTATGGGTGTTGAAAACATCTAAGTATATGCCTATAGTGTAAACAAAATGAAATACATAAAGTAAAATTTTGAGGTTGGGGGAGGGGTATGGTTTGAAAGGGTTGTTTTACCAAAATCTACTCAAACTACCAATTAAGGGAAAAAAATGTGTATAAGATTTCAATATGAGACAAGTCTTGGGATTATGTTTTCCTAGGGGTAAATAATACATGGGTTCATGATAATCAAATGCAAATGCTAGTTAATTGATGATATGGGTAGCCTAGGTTAGGGGTTTTGGTGCTAGTTCTTCAACCAAGAACCAAAAATATCACCCATGAATTTTTTCGGATACCTCATGGGTGTGACAAATACATCCACCCAAAACCTCAATTTGGGCATCCCTATCTCTAGGAAGATGCCCAAGATCGAGCAAATTCTCAATTCACCCTTATTTCTAAGATTATGAAAAGGAAATAAGTTACACCTAACTATTGTTCACTAATGTCTTTTCACTCATAGCCCTCTTTCAAGGATGATATAGGATCCAAAAGTATACTCACATCCCTCTTTCAAGGATGATGTGAGATTTTGGGAATTTGAGATTTTTACCCACAAATTCTCACTCAACAAGCAAGCATTAGTGAGACCCAACATCAATAACCAAGAATCTACACTAATAATCAAAATTCAAACATATTTTAATCCCATTTCAACATAATCCCAAGATTAATATTTAGCTACTCTTGAAGTTTAAGGAAAGGAATATACCAAAAGGTTCATTCAATGTTTCCATTCGAAATGCAATCAAGAATATTCTCCAACTTAACTTCAATTATAACTAAACTCAATTGGAAAATTAAGCACAATATTCTTGCCCAAATTAGTAGGGTTTTATAAATCCAAAACTTCAAAATCTAGTTGGTAATGTCCAAAAAATAAAAGGATTTTCTTCCTATAGAGAATTGGAACCAGCTGTGAGAAATGCCAATTCTGTCCCTGGGCTATTTTCTGCTAAATCGCGATCTCCAAAGCTTGATCGCGATTGTGGTGATCTCATCACGATTTCCGTCATGACTAATTTGGACTTGTCGCGGTCGCGACCCTCAGACCGCGATCATGGTAACTGAGGGTCAATTCCTGCTCAATTTTTTTTCTAGATTTTGCACTAACCCTTCCCTTTTTGATCTCTTTTCAGTTCATTTCACTTATTTTCTTTAAATCACCTATATACCTGCAAAACATAGGAATTGTACTCAAATGATAAATTCATCTCATTAACACCTTTAAATCGTAGCAGTGTGCATAGTTTTGGATGTATATGAGTAGTAAATTTACCACTCATCAGCACCCCTAACTTAAACCTTTACTTGTCCTCAAGAAACACTACTTCTTACATAATAAGACTATGCAACTGTAAGCCCATTTATATGACCAAATGATCACAATGACTTCAAGCTAAATTAATACCAACAAGTAGGTCTCAAGCATGGGCAAAGCTATTCTCATGACTCCACTCAACGTGAAACACAATTTTAAAGGATGTAAAAGACTTTAAATAACAATCAATGCAACAATCACACAATCAATGCAACAATCACCAACTCGCTAGAAGTGACTCTCTATCGATAGCAACTCAATTATACTCCTTTGCCTTAATTTCAGAAGATGACAATTTCACCTACCTCAATTAGTTTACATGCCTCCCCACAAGAAGGAAATCCCATACACCAAATTATCTATTATGAAATAGGGGATTTAAGTGAAAAACACTCACTCTCACAAAGATTCTCTTAGTGCTAACAAATACCATGCCATATGCTCGCCCTAATTTTCAATTGCCACTACTATGAATGCACTTGGTTGGAGATCTCAAAGGGTTTTTTCGATCTTGTAACGTAGGTTCGGGAAAGGGTATGATATCATTTGGGTACAAAGTGACTACACCCTCTTTGAAAATATACATCACACTATTTAAACAAACTTTTGACCATGGACCACTTCATTTGTTTCCAAAATTCACACATGCCTACTTTTTCTACCTTGATTTACCCATCTCTATGAAAGAATTTTCTTTTTGACTATTTTTTTTTCAATCCATGTTATTCCTTCTTTTGATAATTCCTTTCTTCGGAGTCACAAAAAGAGGTAAAGTGTTGTCACAAAATTATTCGCGTCCATGCCCTTGATTTTAAAATATTTTTGGATGGGGGAGGGGGGTGTTTGCTTCACATTTACACCACAAAAAATTTGCTATTGATGGAATCAAACTGTAATACCCCGTACTTCTACCTAGCTTAAAATCGTCCCAAGTATGTTAGAAACTTACTTTGAAAGATGAATCCACTTTTATACGTGTGGTATTTTTAAGATTTTCACTTTTAGTCATGTGGGAAATTGAATTATCTTTCCAACAATACCAATTTCGTCCAAATCCGATATCGGGGTAGAAAGTTATGGTCGTTTTACAGAAAATAGTTAAAACTGCCCAGGTGCGACGATGAGGGCCGACGGACTGTCGAGCTAGCGACGGACCATCGCCTAAATCGTCGCAGTGGAGGCAGTGAGACCATCTTCTGCCTAAGGGCGACGTCTCAGTCCGACGAACCGTCGAACTAGCGATGGATCGTCGCCCAAATCGTCGTAGCGGAGGCAGTGAGACCATATTCTGCCTAAGGGCGACGACTCAGTACGACGAACCGTCGAGCTAGCAATGGACCGTCGCCAAAGACATCGCAGCAGAGGCAGTGAACCCCTATTCTACCTAGGACCGACAGACCATCGACCCAGCGACGGACCGTCGCACCCACCGTCGCATAGTTCGTTCAGTTATTTTAAAGTCGGTTTTAAAAGGATATTTGGGTTTTTTTCACCCGTTTTAACCCCTAATTATATCAGACCAAGTCTCATAAGTTCATTGTCCATCTATAATATCAAATTAGGGTTTTCTCTCAAATATAATCCCCAAGAACAAGATTCAAATCATTCTTCAAGAAACTAAGAGATTCCAAGTTCTTCAAGTCTAGGAACTTCAAGAAACTCACAACCCAGGTATGTCATGTGTTGATTCATGGGTCCCTTTCACCCATAAATCTCAAGAACCTCTTTTCAAAATCCAAGATTTGTGTATTTATGAATGTTCATGATTTAAATTGAATTGAAATTCATGTTCATGATGTTGTGGGGTTTTGATTCATCTTTGAAATTACATATTCCAATGATTGACCCTAGGATGTGATGATTTGAATAATAATCATGATAAACACTTAAATTTACACGTTGATGGATGTATCTATGATTATTAGATGTGTTGATGATTGTATAACCAAAGCATGCTCCCCATGTGTTCGATTAAATGCCTATGTGAAGGAAAAGTGCCATACTAGTATGATAATATAAAATCCCCAATCATGTACAAGTTTATGCATGCCAAATGTTTGATGAAATGTCTTCGTCGGTGAATTATGGATACATGTGTAACCCTTGTGGTGCTTTAGAAATTCTACTTCATGAAATCTTAAACTTATTGTATTATGGATTGTGAAGTTGGTCATGTATTCAAGAAAGTCATGCTTTGTCAGTTTCATGCTATCGAGTCCTGGGAGTACTTGTACCCGACAATTAGCTGTGTGCCTAGAGACAGTGTCATGTTTTCAAGATACTCTCAGTCGAGCTATGTTCATAGAAATTTAGTCAGTCATGTGACTCAGGAAAACTCAGTAAACTTAGTAATCACAGAAATCTCAGATATTCAGTAATCTCAGTAGTATTCTGTCAGTTAATGGAACTCAGTTAATTCAGTCCAATTCAGTTCAGTAATCCATGTTCAGTGTCTATTCAGATGAGAGTAGGAATTAGCACCGAGTGAACCCAAGGATGGAAACACACACTGCCAGATGAGGGTATGATTCTTAGAAATCATCCTTGTGTTACAGAACTATGTAGCCAGCATAGTCAGATGAGGGTTGATGAGGTGGATAAACACTGTCAGATGAGGGTCCCACCATTCTCTTTTGGGGACACTATCAGATGAGGATCACCCACAGCTTGTCCTTACTAGTGGAGCGGTATTGACACCTTTCCAATTGGGTTACAGATTAAACCCCAACTCGGCTACATTGCTTTAATTAGGTTATGTCGATTAGATGACTACTTCCCATAATTTCAGTACAAAATCAGGACTGTGAGATACAGTCATTCAGTCTCAGTAATAGAACTCAGATACTTCTACAGAAATCAGGACTATCAAATACAGTCAACTTAGAACAGTATGGAACTCAGCTAGTTCCATCATAACCTAGACTGTCAGATATAGTCGCTCAGTATCAGTTATTTCAGTTATACAGATATCAGTATCTCATGTTATTAGTACTCAGACTCAGTAATCATGTCATCACGAACTCAGTTATAGCAATTAGGTAGTCATGCATGTATTCTCACGTTCATGTTATGCAGTCAGTTAGTGTAGTTCATGCATGTGAACCCTTTTGCATTCAGCCTACCTCACATGCATACCAGTACATTCAAACGTACTGACGCATTTGCGCTATGGTGTTTTATACCATAGGTTCAGAAGCACGAGCTCCAGAGCATCAGTAGCATTCCAGTCTCAGCAGTCAGAGTTAGCAGTGAGTCCTCATCCTTCGAGGACATGACCATTACTTTATTATCTCATTAATTAATTTATTTCAGTAGTTGGAGTTAGTTGGGGACATGTCCCATCAACTCCTTATTCAGACAGTTCAGTCAGTTAGAGGCTTTTCATACTATCATGTTCAGACAGTTTATTTCAGGTTTTGTTTTGGTATTGTGATACCATATCATTAAGAGATTATTTTATCAGTTTTGAACCGTATGGCCTTACACCCTTTATTTTCACATTTATATGATATATTATGCAATGTTTAGGTACAAATATCAGTCATGGGTTAACTTGTGTTCCTTCGGGGTCATGAGCACCGTTTAGCATTTCGAGTACCAGATTTGGGACGTTACATAAACCAAGCCGTCGTCTCACATTTCAGCTCTCAAGAGGTCCCAAAATTCTAATGCTACGGGTACTCAGACTTCTCCTGTATTTATGGCTCAATCACGATGATTTTTCCTTAAGAACGTCGCCACTCGATCTATCATAGGAACATGCTCGTTCGATATCATTATAAAAAAGATAAAAATAAAATAAAAATCTAAGAATGAAAACAAACAACTAATCCATGAAATGTGGGCACCATCAGAGTGCCCGAATATTACAATCCAAAATAAAAATAAAAATAAAAATAATCCAAATCAACATAAAAACATCCACAAATATATCAATAATACATACCAAATAAGTGAATATGGAAACAAGCACCCCCAACTAAAAGTTTGCAGTGACCTCACAGCATAATCGAGTAAGCATAAAGAGAGAAAAAAGATGCTCCCCATAACCGCATCAAGAGCTGTTGTCTCCCTCGATCTAAGCATCACCTCCAACATCATTTGAGCTTGACCACTCAGCGGGGGCCTCATCATCATTATCAAATCTGGGGAAGGAAGTCTATCTCTAGGTTTCAGGACCTTCCAAAGGCCCTTCACCCCCTTCCACATCTTTGTGAAAAACTCGTCTCTCTTCTTCTCCCTCTTCTTCATCTTTTTATGTGAGTCCCTGAGCTCCCTGTGCGAATGTGCTATAGATGAGTAGGCCCTCTCAAGCGTAGCAATAGTGGCCCCCTACTTCTTTTGATCCTCCAGATATATCTTATAGTCTGATCGAGCAACATAGTAGTGGCGGGTGGTGGAAGACTTTCTCGGCCCCTGAGGCAACCCTGCTACAAGCTCCTTTATCGCCCTTATCTTAACCGAGATCTCCTCAAAAGGCCTTGTTGTGGATTCCCTGCACGACTCTGTTTCCTCACCTATCGACTTGCCCAAGTCGATCTTCATTTTATTGCTCTTGCTAGATGCTCCTTAACCCCAAATCTTAAAAGGGTAAATGGGGGTGCTTGGACACACCCAAGTATCTCTGGGATACTCCTCAACCCCGGCTTTCTTTCATAGCTCTGTGATCAATGAGGGAAATAAAAGTAGTGTGCCGCCTCGGTTCTTGAAGTATCTCATGTCTGAAATCACCACTGACCAACATTCAAAGAAATATTGTCTAGGATACAAGCAACCATCTGGGATCGCATATCCGGAACATATGTCACGTAAGTGTATGGAGAGACCCGACTACAGATGATGTTCAACCATATCCTCACCTCAGCAGCGAAGTCATGCACTGATATCCCCATCTTTGTGGCAGCCCAAAAGACCTATCTTCTAGGACACAATTTCTCAGTTAACCAACTTCTTGGCTCACACCCCTTCACCTCGAATTGGCTCATATCCTCATCCAGCAGCCCATATAGATCATTAATTTTCTCTACACCACAGTGAACATTCTTTCCCCGGATCCTCACAACTAGTTCAGAGAAAGATACTACGCTAAGATTAGCGTAAGATACTATGCTAAGATTAGCTTAAAATTCTAGTACCCAATGTTCATTTGCCCGACAAAGATTTGGGGCAAAACAACTCCACCCGGTGGCTACCAGGCGGTCATGAAAGGTCGGGAGCTTCTTCGACACTTCGTCCAAACAAATGCCTATCTCTGGGAGCAACTCAGTTTTGGGGAGGTCGACATAGTACTAAGCCTTGAAACCCTAAGAATCACATAATAACATTAATTATCAATATTTACATGTAAAAACTATGCTATGTTATCAAATTAAGCTAATAGGATAGTGCCTTGGTGATTTCTGGGCGAGAAATGGACTAGACATATTGTTGGTCCGGGTTGGGAAACAACCTCAGTTAGCGCAATCACGGGCCACTGAGCCGAGATCGTGTTAGCGATTGCGGTAACTGAGGCTTAATTGACCAAAATTTGCAAAAACTCAATTCGTCCAATTTCAAAGCCAATTTGGGCTGCAAATCATAAACATACATTAAGAGCACAGAGCATGGTTCCTAGGTACTCGATCATACCCTTGGAACATGGAAAAACTATCATTGAATTCGTTTGGATATTTAATCGAGCACTTGGTGTGCACACACAATTTCTATTAATCTTTGAGCAAATTTAGGTACTCAAGCCTTCCCCAAATGTGTGCACACCAATTTCAACAGCAGACCACACCACACAAGCATACTTAAACAAAGATTTAGCAAGTAAAGCATAATTCTAGGTCATTCCTACAACATGAATCCTAAGGCCTACATATACGCACAATGAGAGAATTTTAAAGCACATATCGGATTAATGATGTAGGGTGGATGTTAAAACACTTTTGGGATGTCCAGGATGTAATCACAAATGGAGTAATTTGAGAAGAATTTAAAAAGGAAGTGTAGGGGAAACGGCAATCGATTGGTCTCATAACACAATACTAACCGCGATCACGGTCTAAGTTCTGCAATTGCGGTCATGCGGCTACTGTGATCGCGGTACCATGAGTGTCGCGATCGCGGTAATTGAGGCAATTTTTTGGTCCTCTGTTTTCCCTTGCTCAGTCTACTACACAAATTTTTCACGCTTTTCTCTATTCAACCTCATTCAAAACACCTTATAGTACCACACTTTCATGGATTAATCACTAACAAAAATTAAACCTACTCTACTTAATTAAAAACAAAGGATACGGCATTGATGGGTTGTCTCCCATCCAACGCCAAATTTATCGTCGCGGCATAAAGTTCTTTAACTTTCAAGGTGTATCCTTGAGGGACCCATCATCTACTTTATCGTCCACCCCATCAATGACGGACACCACTTGTAGTTCCATAGGTTGTTTCTTGGTCTTACATACTTGAAAGGACACTTCATCATTTTGAACCCAAAATTTCATTTCTCCTAACTCCATATCAATAATAGCTCTTCCAGTTGTAAGGAAAGGTCGGCCAAAGATAATAGGTATCTCTTGGTTGGTTTCACAATCAAGCACAATGAAGTCCGCTGGAAGAATGAAGCAATCTACCTTCACCAAAACATCAAACAAAACTCCAACCGATCTTCTGATAGATCGGTCCGCCATAAAAAACCTCATTGTTATTAGAGTAGGAGTGCCCAAACCGGAGTGCCCAAACCAAGTCTTCGATAGATTGCATAAGGCATGAGATTGATGTTTGCACCAACGTCACACACAGATTTTTCGAACTTGTGTGTCCCTATAGTGCAAGGGATTGTAAAAGGCTCGGGATTCTCTTTCTTTTCCGCTATAGCACTAGTCATGATAGCGTGCACCCATGGGTAATTTCAATGGTTTCACCTGTTTTATCCCTTTCGAATTTTATTTAAAAGAGAAAATGGTTTGAACTTTCTAAAACTATTTTAAAAGATTCAAGAAAATTCTAAAATAATTGTAAGAAATTTACAGAGTCGTCACTTGATATTTATAGAAAAAATCAAGAAAAAACTTAAAAGAGTTTCAAAGGTTCAAAAAACAGAAATAAACCTTTAAAAATAAAGAAATGGGATAAGGATTCAATTAACGCCCTAAGAAGATTTTTAAGCGACTTAGGAGCGTCCGTTTAAAACGATGTACCAAAAGAACTAACTTGACTAATTAAAGGTGACTAATTTTTACAAAGACTTGCATTTATATAAAATATTAAAATTATCTATTTAAACATTTAAAAATGACATTTATTTATTTATTGGAGAAAATAATTTATTTGTTTTGAACTAAATAGCAATTTTCTGGACTTAGAAGGAAAATGATTTTTTTTTTAATTTTTAACAGAGAACAAGAATATGAAATTATTTTCTCATCGCTAATTATTATAGAAAAGTTGATTATGTTATAGATAATATCTTTGAAAAAAATTAAGAGAGTATTAAATTTAAAATATCTTATTAATCATGAAAAATTAAAACTTATAAGAAAATTTAGTTTCTTGAGTTCGAAAAAAGTTATTTTAATTCAAATAGACTATTAGTTGTATGAACATAACAAATGTCATTTTGAAATAAAATACTTATCTTTAAAAGATTTATTTTACGGGAAAAATTGAAGGAACCATTTTAATTCGTTTCAGACGAGACAAATCAAGTGAAAAAAAAGAAATTTTGACTTAAATAAAAAAAAAATAAGATAAATAAAATGACAACACTTTAAGAAATTTGTCTAGATTAATTGATTAGAATGTTAGTACATATAAACAAAGATGAATTATAGGCTACAAAAATAATACAAGAATTGAAATTGGGCTCTTAATTGGCCCATTAATAAAGCTGCCCAATTTTGGGCTTTGAATTATGGACTTTGGGTCCATTTCTGCAGTGTATATCACAGCTCTTTTCTCCACGTTTTTCTGTATATCCAACGTATATATGACTGTATTTCAGTCAAGTATACATAACTTCGGTCCTCCAACTGTATATTAAGCTTCCCCTTCCACTCCCGTTTTTGGACCCATATACTTACGTATATCTGCTGTATACCAGCACTGTATCAGTCCGTTTAGGACTTTAGCATGAAGCTAGACTCGATAGCTCGGACCTTCTCGGCCCATCTCGAAATATGCAAGAGATGGAGTCCATTCGGACTCGATATATGGGATTTCATGCACAAGAAAAGATGAGATACGATTAGTATTCATACAACCACACAATAGGGATGACAACTAACCGAAAGAAGAAAAGGGGAGCGGGGAAAAAAAAAAACTGATGCAGCTTTGTTTATCATGAGATACTGTCCATGTATGTATCAAACCAAATAAACTTATACCAAACTCATTATCATGAACTTGGAGGGGAAAAAAAAGTTTCCAGATAAGCATTTTCAACAACAAACCACATATTTACAAAGAAAACCTCTGTCTGTTTCCAGTAAACTACAACACTTCAAAAGCTTTCAATTCCATATTCAAGTCACAAGCAAGATTAAGAAATTGGTTTAAAGGAAACAACACGTGAAGAAAAGGACCCATAGAAAAGGGAAGGGAGCATGTAGATTATTGCCTTACGGTGTCGTAAAAAATGGACGTAAAGAAGACAACTTTTATATTCATATAAAAAAAGTCGTTGGTTTATTCAGTCCGGATTTCTACAGGACATGTGCATGTTTTTCTATTCATAAAGGGAATGCCTATCTCACAAATGAAAAAAAAAAAGATCCTGCACTTAAACAGTATTGTTTTCTCTCACAGTCCAATAATCCATCTTTTTCCAGTGAGCAAAATGCATTAGAATCGAAAAGAGGAAGGTGTAGTTTATGCAGCCACAAACATTCTTTAGCCCTTATTTAGATTTTACGAGTACCGTGACACCTTACTATGTGTTTCATGAGTCAAATAAACATCAAACAACAAAGCACTCCATTTAGTCTATAACGAAAAAAAAAAACAGGACATCCCACTTTATAAGAAAACTATAGATTGAAGAAATTTGATATGCGAGAAGCTCATAATCATTCCAGATTAAAAGAGAAAAAGGTAATCAAAACACGAAGTAAAATTTCAATCTACTGAACTAGCATTCAATTTCAAATTTTCATCAATATAGCAACCTTCGAACAAGACGAGACCAGAGCCACGGAGTGAGTCAATCATTACTTTCAAAGAGAAAATTGTGATATCAAAGGTGGAATCTTTACGTAAATTTTAACAGCAACCAGTCAATCTCACGAAATCGATGAGAACAAAATATCGGCAAAATTCCATAGGATAACATTCAAACACGACACAATATAAGCGAGAGAAGAATGAGATGTTCACCTTTTTTCGGGCAGTGAACGGGGCAAACAAGCTTACAACGACGAAACTTCCACCACTGAAACTCGATTCTGCTCCACCGAAATTCAAACAAATATTTGTCGGATTTCGCCAATTGTATTCCTCGAGAATTTTGGTTAGGTAGGATTAGAAGCATGCGCCTCCCGAATTCTCAATTTCCCCCCTCCCCAAAAATCCTCCTCCACCTTCATTCTACAGACATGGGTATTTATAGGGGATTTGACACTGATTTTGGAGGGGAAACGGAGGGGTGAATTGAGATTTGAATTTCAAAATTTAAGATAGGTTTGACCTGGAATTGGAACCTTGTTTGCTGAGCTGTTTGCCGTTGGTGTACTGTTACTGCGTTGAAATTGCTTCTGTTTTGTTGAAATTGTTGTCGGTGGTTACTGTTTTGCGTTGAAATTATTTTTGCTGAAGTTGTTGTCGGGTGGGTTGAATGATGTTGTTTGCGGGTCGGGTCACCTTCGGGTACGGGTTTGGAATCGGGTTGGCACGTTGAAGCTTGTTGAAATCGCGTTATTGTTGTTGCTGGTTCGATGTTGTTGCTGGAGTTGATATGCGATATTGCTGTTTCAGTTGTTTGTTGTCGTTGGTTGCTGATGTACTGGTTAAGGGGAGAAAAAAAAAGGGAAGTTGGGCTGGCGGGTCGGTTTGTTGGGTGTTTGGGCCGGTTGGATGGTTTGGACTGGGCTGGTTTTGGGAGGTGGTGGTGTTGTTGGGCTGATTAGGGTAAAAGAAGGGTAGTGGGCTGGTGGCTTTTGCTGAAGTTTAAGGGTGAAAGAGTGTGGGCTGAAGTTGGATATTGGGCTACTGATGGGTTATGTGGGCTAGGGCGAAAAAATAAAAGGGTAAATAATATAAATACCAACCCTTTTGGAAGTAATTACACTCTCTCTCACTTTTTTAATTACTTTACTTTCTCTCCTTATTAATATACATAACATAGCCGACATATACATAGCATTTTGTGTATATATTGGTATTTTTGTAATATGTTTAGGGAGTTGACATTTTTTGTAATATTAGAAACATAAGTTGTGTATTTGTGTAATTTTTAGAAAATAAAATTGGGTTGGTTTAACCAAATTAGAATGGATAGATTAGGTTAATCAAGGCCAATTAAAAAACAATAATCATTTTATTAAAATGGCCACAATTGAATTTATTAGACAACATTGAGACGAAATTAACTTTTAATAAATTTGATGAATTTCTCAAATTCAATAATTTTAAAATAAATATTAAATAAAACACAATTTTATTTCCTTTTTTTCAATAATAATAATAATAAATAAAGATTATGTAACTATTTATGTCATCAATTTCTTATTTTCAATCGATCTTGAGAAAAGTAGAATATTTACAATTTAATCAAACTTTTCATTCCGAATAAATTCTAAAGCATTTTCTTTAACCGATAATTATATTATCATGTATAATTAAACACTAAATATATTAATTTCACCTAAATTCAAAAGGTAGGGTTGAGATTTATTTCAAAATAACTTAAAATAAATATTTTAAAACTATATAAAATTGAGAATTTCAGGAACTAATTTGAAATGTGGAGGGCAAAAATTAGGTGTCAACGTCACCATCAACAAAACGTTTCTTTGACATCACCTTCTTCATAAGCTTAGCATATTCCGTAATCTCTTGAATGGCCTCTAGCAACGGGATATTAATTGAAAGATTGTTAAGCTTAGCAAGGAACATCTTAAATTTCGCAATATCCTCATTCTTTTTGAGTCGTTGAGGGAATAGAGGAGGAATATTTATGGTAGGAAATGGATCACTTTGCAATTCATGATTCTCAACTACCTTAGGCTCTCCCTCTTCATTAACCATTTCTTCAACTACCGTTGGTTCTTTTTCATCCCCTTTTTGAGACTTTGTAGCCTCCTCATTTGAATCAACCACAAGCTTCTTCATCACATTTATTTGTTCAACATTGACCTCTTTTTTCAACTTCTTCCATATGATCACCGAGATCTTTTCCACTCCTAGTAATGATTGCCAACACTTGATCATTATTTTTTGGATTCACAACGGTATCACTAGGAAAACCCTTTTTTTGTCTAGCAATAAGTTGAGTGGAAATTTGGCCAATTTGATTCTCCAGTTGTTTAATTGAGGCGAAGTGTGAGACAACCATTTGAGTGATTTGCGAAAAATCGCCTTTCAATTCTCAGACCATCTTGTCCGTCCCCTCTACTCTCATCAATATTTTTGCTAACACGTCCTCGATCTTAAATTTTTGGGGATTAACGAAATTAGACTATTTGCTTGGTCATGGGGGGGACATATCTATGATACTCTCTTTCTCTGTCCCTCCAATCATGATCTCTATCCCTATCACGCTATTCCCATTCTCTTTCACGCTCGGACCAACCTTGGTTCCCACCTTGCCTTTAATAGGCCGGGCGAGAGCCCCACCAGATATCAGCAAAATATCGAATTTCTTCATCAAGCCGCTTGGCCTCTTCTTCATCACATCTCTTGGATACCACGTCATTTATCGTTTTTGTGGGTGCACCCATCACATGCTTTGTAAGTAACTCTAATTGTGTCATCATTTTTGCCATGTTTTTCTCCCTCTCTTCATCTTTCTTCCTTTGCTCTTTGTCAACATAGGAGGTGGTAGGGGATCCTTTAGCTACCTCGGTGTCTTGGGTATGCCACCCTCGATTTTTCTTTATGACTTTCTCAAGTAAGTTTGAAGCCACGTTATAAGACAACTTCACAAGTGACCCCCCAACCGCATTATCTACCACAATTTTGTTTAATTGATCTAAAGTACGGTAGAAGAATTAGAGAGGCATCTTCTTCGGTACCCATAGTTGGGACATTGCATAAGATTTCCATTAAATCTATCCCACACCGCATATAGAGGATCTCCATTCAATTGACGAAAGTTTGTGGTTTTAACATGCAATTGCAACATATTTGATGGTGGGAAGTAACGATCTAGGAAAGCAACGGTACGTTCGTCCCACGATGTGATTGAATCGGCAAGGAGAAATCATAACCATAATACCACCTCACCCGTTAGAGAAAATGGAAAGAGATGCAACCATATGGATTCTTGTGAGATGTGAGCAATGTCGAATGAGGCACAAACTTTTACAAAATTCTTCAAGTGCAAGTTGGGTCTTCATGAGCTTGACCCCACCAAAGAGACCTTTCATTTGAATCATGTGCAACATAATACTTGTGATGTGGAATACCCCGTTCCCTTGATTAGTTGAGATACAGATAACACTCACTTGTCCAACATCTTGAAGTTGCTCCTCATCATCAAGGGGCCCATCAACGATCCCGACATTACTTTCATGGTCGCTCATTGTGTCGTGGACACTATTGAAATCACCTAAAAAGAAACAAAAATAACAACCACTACGGGTACAACCAAAACTACTATCAACACCGCACAAATGAAAACTAAGTTTCACTCTTCGACAATGGCGCCATTTTGATCACGCACAACTTATTCCATAATTTATGGGTAAGGCGATAGTTGTCAAATTTAATAACCCAAAGTGAGCTGGGGTCAAATCCTCGAGGAGTGAATCTAGTATATTCAAATTCTATAGGTGTTGAAAGAATCTAAGTATATGCCCTTAGTGTAAACAAAATGAAATACATAAAGTAAAATTTGAGGGGGTGGGGGTTATGGTTTGGAAGGGTTATTTTACCAAAATCTACTCAAACTACCAATTAAGGGAAACAAATGTGCATAAGATTTCAATATGAGACGAGTCTTGGGATTATGTTTTCCTAGGGATAAATAATGCATGAGTTCGTGATAATCAAATACAAATGCTAGTTAACTGATGATATGGGTATGCTAGGTTAGGGATTTTGGTGCTAGTTCTTCAACCAAGCACAAAAAATATCACCCATGAATTCTTTTTGATACCTCATGGGTACGACAAATACATCCACCCAAAACCTCAATTTGAGCATCTTTATTTCTAGGAAGATGCCTAAAATCTAGCAAATTCTCAATTCACACTTATTTCTAAGATAATGAAAAAGGAATAAGCTGCACCTATCTATTATTCACTAATGCCTTTTCACCTATATCCCTCTTTCAAGGATGATATAGGATCCAAAAGTATACTCGCATCCCTCTTTCAAGGATGATGTGAGATTTTGGAAATTTGAGCAAGCATTAGTGAGACCTAATATCAATAACCAAGAATCTACACTAATAATCAAAATCCACACATATTTGCACCCCATTTCAACATAATTCCAAGATAGATGTTTAGATACTCATGAAGTTTAAGGAAAGATCATATACCAAAAGAATCATTCAATGCTTCCATTCAAGATACAATTAAGAATATTCTCCAACTTGACTTCAGTTATAACTAAACTCAATTGGAAAATCAAGCACAATATTCTTGCCCAAATTAGCAGGGTTTTACAAAGACAAAACTTTAAAATCTAGTTGGGAATATCCAAAAAATGAAAGGGTTTTCGTCCTATAAAGAATTGAAACCAGCTGTGAGAAATGTCAATTCTATCCCTGGGCTATTTTTCGCTTAATCGCAATTGCTGGAGCTTGATCGTGATCACAGTGAGCCCATCACGACCTCTACTTGACTAATTTGGACTTGGCGCAATCGCGACCCTCAGATCGTGATCGCGTTAACTGAGGGTCAATTCCTGCTTAGACTTTTTTCCAGCTTTTGCATTTACTCTTCCCTTTTTGATCTCTTTTCAGCTTCCTATCACCTATATACCTGCAAAATATGAGAATTAGTGCATTCAAATGATAAATTCATCTCATTAACACCTTTACATCATAGTAGTGTGCATAGTTTTTGTTGGAAAAGACAGGGGCACTATGAAAGAGTCCGACAGGGTAGCTGCGGAAGAATACCCAAGTCTAAACTTTTCCTTCCAATTTGAACTAAGAGGAGAAAAGAAAACCAAGAAAAATAAAGTAATATGGAAGAAAATGAATTACCACACAAATGCGATAGGGCAAGAATAAAGGCAATCACACAAGACACCAAATTTACGTGAAAAATCCTTCGGTGTGAAGAGTTAAAAACCACGGGATCAATCCTCCACTATAATCACCAAATAGTTACAATATTGTTCTCCAAAATGGCTACAAAACAAGTGTCAAACAACAAGAAATAATACATAAACGACAACACCAAATACTAGAGAAATAAGGGAGTGAAAGCACAAAAAATGCAGCTACTGTTTGGGAATTAAGAACAGGATCTACAGGCCACCAAATCAAGTTTCATCAGTTTCTAATAAAATATTGAGATGATATGAATAAGCAGTCCAAAAATCAGCTCAATCAGACAAGAAACGAAACGGGAATCGCAATTTGAAGTTGACAGCTGTGGCTAAAATTTAAGTGCGAAAATCAACTTTGTTTGTCTCTCTTTGGCTGCTGAAAACTCTCTTTTTGTGATGGTGAATAAGACCTAAAAAGATCAATATATATGCTCCATAGTAATGAGACTATGTAAAAAAGTGGGTTGGTCCAAATTGGGTTTCATTTATCCACATAGGAAGAAAAAAAGACCCAATAATCCAACAATTCTCCCCTTACCAACTATGTAGAGGAGACCGCCATCCCGGCGATCATGCAACAATCTTCAAACTTCCCTCTTGGCAAAGCTTTAGTCATTATGTCGGAACCATTATCATTCTTATGAATCTTCTCAAGTTCAAGCAACTTAGAATCCAACACATGTTGAATCCAAAGGTATCTCACATCAATGTGTTTAGACCGACCATGAAATGTAGAATTATTGCTAAGATGTATGGCACTTTGACTGTCACAATGAAGCACATACCTCTCTTGAGAACAACCAAGTTCCCCCAAGAATCTCTTCATCCAAAGCAATTCTTTACAAGCTTCGACGGCAACAATAAGCTCAGCTTCTGTAGTAGATAGAGCAACACATTTTTGCAACCTAGATTGCCAAGACACAACTCCCCCTGCAAAAGTAACCAAATAACCTGAAGTAGACTTGCGAGTATCAACATCACCGACCATATCTGAATCAGTATAACCACAAAGAATAGGCTTCCCTGTATCAAAACACAACTCAGACTAGAAGTGCCACAAAGATATCTCATAATCCACTTCACAGCATTCCAATGTTCTTTTCTCGGATTAGAAAGAAAACGACTAACAACACCAACAACATGAGCAATATCCGATCTTGTGCAAACCATTGCATACATCAAACTACCAACAGCTGAAGCATAAGGAACTTTCTTTATATCTTTCTTCTCATCATCACTGGAAGGACACTTCTTCGTGCTCAACTTGAAGTGCATAGCTAAAGGTGTACTGACAACCTTAGCCTTGTCCATGTTAAGCTTTTGAAGTACTTTTTGAATGTACTTCTCTTATGATAACCACAACTTCTTGGCCTTTCTATCATGGATAATCTGCATGCCAAGAATCTTCTTTGCTGGTCCTAAGTCTTCCATAGAAAAAGACTTACTCAACTCTTGCTTTAACTTTTGAATCCTGCGAGCATTATGACCAACAATAAGTATGTCATCAACATAAAGCAACACAATAATAAAGTCACCATCAGAGAATTTTTGCACAAAAACACAATGTTCTGAAGTAGTCTTCTTGAAGCCCTGCTGACTCATAAAGGAACCAAACTTCTTGTACCACTGCCTAGAAGCTTGTTTCAAACCATTCTTCTTCAATTTGCAAACATAATTCTTTTTTCCCTTGACTTCAAAACCTTCGGGTTGCTCCATATAAATTTCTTCATGTAAGTCACCATGGAGAAAACCCGTTTTAACATCCATTTGCTCAACCTCTAAATCTAGACTTGCAGCTACGCCTAGAACTACACGAATGGATGACATCTTCACAACTGGAGAGAATATCTCATTAAAATTAACTCCTTTTTTTCTGGTTAAATCCCTTCACAACCAATTTAGCCTTGTACCGTGGAACTGGGTTACCATCTTCATACTTCACCTAAAAAACTCATTTTTTTCCAAAGCTTTTCTGTCTTTAGGAAGCTTAACCAAATCAAATGTATGATTATCATGCAAAAATTTAATTTGATATTCCATAGTATCAAATCACTTTTCTTTTTCTTCACTTTCCATGGCCTCATCAAGACTCTCAGGTTCTCCCCCGTCAGTCAAGAGTACATACGCATTGGGAGAATAACGAGATGAAGGTATTTTCTCTCCAGTAGATCGTCTAAGAGAACTCTTTGGAACATCAACAACTGGTTGCTGATCAACCATATCAACATGCACTGGAGCATCAACAACATTATGCTGGTCATTCTGAACATGATCATCATCTTCATTATCAACTTGAATTTTCATCATCATGAAGATTTTGTTCGGAAGTAGTAGTCAAAGGAACTGGATCAACATCAACTAGACTCTCACTACTCTGAGAATCAACCTTCTCAGCTTTGTCAAAATCTTTAATTATTTGGTCTTCAAAGAACACAACATCACGGCTTCTAACAAGTTTCTTCTCAACTGGATCATAGAAATGATAGCCAAATTCATCTTGACCATAACTAATGAAGATACACTGCCTTGTTTTAACATCCAACTTTGATCTTTCATCCTTAGAAATATGCACAAAAGCTTTACACCCAAAGACTCTAAGATGATCATAAGAAACATTCTTACCAGACCAAACTCTGTCAGGGACATCACCATCCAAAGCAACAGTAGGAGATAGATTGATAACATAAGCAGCAGTATTAAGTTCATCTGCCCAAAAGAAATCTGGCAGCTTAGCATCTGAAAGCATACATCTAACCCTCTCAACTAGAGTTTAATTCATTCTCTCTGCTAAACCATTCAACTAAGGAGTTTTTTGAAGAGTTTTCTGATGCCGAATACCCTGCTCTCTGCAATATCTATCAAAAGGACCAATATACTCACCACCATTATCTGAACGGATGCATTTCAATTTCTTCCATATCTGTCTCAACCAAGGCCTAAAAATCTTTGAACACATCAAGTACTTGATCCTTGGACTTTAAAGGAAATACTCAGAGTTTGTGAGAATGATTATCAATAAAAGTCACAAAGTAAAATGCACCACCATGAGACCTTACTTTAAAATGACCACACAAATTAGAATGCACCAACTCCAGCAAATCAAGCTTTCTTGAAGGCGGATGACTCTGAAAAGAAACTTTTTTCTGTTTACCGGCTAAGCAATGAACACACTTCTTCAACTTTGCTTGTTTCACTCCAGAAAGTAATTTTTTCTTAGCCAAACTATCAATCCCTTTCTTACTCATATGACTCAACCTTCTATGCCATAACTCTGATGAAGTATCATTATCCACTAAGTTTATCAAGCCTCTAGAAGTAGAGCCTTGAAATACGTACAAGTTAGACAACTTATCATCTCGAGCTACAATCATCGAACCTCTAGTAAGCTTCTATTGGCCAGCACCAAGGGTGTTAACATAACCCTCATCATCAAGGTTCCCTACAAAAATCAAATTCAAGCGAACATCTGCAGCATGCTTCACATTATTGAGAACTAGTTTGGAACCATTGTTACTTTCCAAACAAGCAGTGCCAATGCCAAGTACTTTAACTTCATCATTATTGCCCATTTCAACATTCCAAAATTACCTGGAGTATAAGAAGAAAATAATTCCTTCTTTGGCGTAATATGAGAAGTAGCACCAGAATCCACAAACCAGCTAGACTCATCATGAACAAGATTGATGGCATTCTCACCACAAGCAACAAGAAGATCATCATTAGCAATAACTGTAACACGATTTTCATTATCGCCTTCGTTCTTTTGTCGTCTCATATCTCTCTTATTCTTGTAATAATATTTCATGATATGCCCATTTTTGTTGCAATAGTCACATGTAACATTCTTCAATTTAGACCTCGACTTGCTTCTAGTTTTATCTCTATCATTTGGACCTCTGGACTTGTGTCCAGTTTCTCCCCCTCTCTTCAGTAATCAAAACATCAGAGTGTAAAGATGAAGAAGATGAGGCCTAAGATCTTCTTCTCATCTCTTCATTCAAGACACCACTCTTAAAATATTCCATAGTTACAACACCACCGGGAGCAAAATTAGTCAAAGAAACTCGAAGAGTCTCCCAAGAGTCTGGCAGAGTATTAAGAAGCCAAAGTCCCTGAATTTCTTCATCGAACTTTATACCCATTTAGGACAGCTGGTCAAGGACACCCTGAAAATTATTTATATGATCAGAAATAGGACTACCCTCTTTATACATGATATTCACCAATTGCTTAAGAAGGAACAACTTGTTATTGCCAGTCTTCGAAGCATAAAGTGTCTCGAGCTTGTCCCACAAACTTCTGGCATGTGTCTCATTCACAATATAATTTCTAACATTATCTTCAACCCATTGTCTGATATAACCACAAACCTGTAAGTGCTCAAATTCCTAATCCCCATCGGTCATGGATTGAGGTTTAGTAGATGCAAACACAGGTAGATGTATTTTCTTGACAAATAGAAGATCTTCCATCTTCCCTTTCCAAGTATGAAAGTTATTACCATTCAAACGCACCATCTTCCTCATATTTGCCTCCATCATTCAAATCAACAATCAATAACAACCAACTCTTTGATACCACTTTGTTGGGAAAGACAGGGGCACTATGAAAGAGCCCGACAGGGTAGCAGCGAAAGAATACCCAAGTCTAAATTTTCCCTTCCAATTTGAACTAAGAGGAGACAAGCAAACCAAGTAAAATAAAGTAATATGACAACAAATGAATTACCACATAAATGCGATAGGCCAGGAATAAAGGTAATCATACAAAACACCACATTTACGTGGAAAACCCTTCGGTGTGAAGAGTAAAAAACCACGGGACCAAACCTCCACTATAATTACCAAATAGTTACACTATTGTTCTCCATAATGGCCACAAAACAAGTGCCAAACAACAAGAAACAATACATAATTCACAGCACCAAACACTAGAGAAATAAAGGAGTGAAAGCACAAAAAATGCAGCTACTGTTTGGGAATAAAGAACAGGATCTACAGGCCACCAAATCAAGCTCCGTCAGTTCCTAATCAAAGATTGAGATGAGAGGAACGAACAGTCCAAAAATTAGCTCAATCGGACAAGAAACGAAGCGAGAATCACAATTTGAAGTTGACAACTGTGGCTGGAATTTAGGTGCGAAAATCAACTTTGTTTCTCTCTTTGGCTGCTGAAAACTCTCTTTTTGTGATGGTGAATAAGACCTAAAAAGATCAATAAATATGCCCCATAGTAATGGGTCTATGGGCAAAAGTAGATTGGTCCAAATTGAGCTTCATTTATTCATATAGGAAGGGAAAAAAGCCCAATAACCCAACAGTTTTGGATGTATATGAGTGATAAATTTACCACTCATCACCCCATTAAAAAGAATTGTCATTTTTTATAAGGAATAAGCTACTGACTGGTCGAATATCTTTGAGCTAAGCTATATTTCTATGAATGGCTAGTTGAGATAATTTTATAAGGCTGTATAAAAAGTCGCAGTATGAACATCTACTTAGCAAGTTGGCCATTTAAATCCTCATGCTTCAATATAAGAACGGGTGAGGAAGGGGGATAATAAAGTAAAAGTGATGAATACTATATTTATGATAGTTATATAATTAGAAATAAAATTATTGTTGTCTTATTGGGACATGAAAACAATTATTATAGTATTATTCGAACAGGAAAATCAACCCTAAGCTATAAAAGAAATGATATTATCAAAATATTGAATAAAAAGAAGAAAGAGAAAATTTCTCATACGCGTCTATTTTTTTGTTTTCGTGTTTTAATTTTGCAAACTCTTCTACTTTGCCAAGCACACCAAATTTGACCCATAAAAACTAGATAACGTTAAATATATTTTTGGGAGGACGCAAATTATCATATTCAAAACATGTATTTCTATTCAATCTTGTTATGGATTCTATTTGTTAGCAGTTAGAGTAGTTAACGATGCACAAACATTCTCGATTTAATCTTGTTATGGATTCTATTCGTTAGCAGTTAGAGTTGTTAACGATGCACAAAATGATAAAGAAGACAATAAAAATCAAGTAAAATAAACGAGTTTAGAGAGAGCTTAGATTGTGCACGAGAGCTATTGAGGGCTAGATCGTGCATCCCACAAGACTTACACTCTGTTTGGATGGTGGTTTTTCATAGTATGGTATGGTTAAGGGTGATAATTTCAGCTCATATTTATGAAAGAAGTCCATTTAATCCGAGGAAATTGCATGCTATAGATTCAAATATGGGTGACTTTAGATATTTGACCCCAATAAGAAATGTCTTTAAAAAATAATCTTCCTTACTTTTTAAGTATAGTACAAGTATCATCTTGCCCCTCTACACCTCAAATATATTTTTTAAACTTTCCATACTTATTTTCTCTCAAATTTTATCTTTTATTATTTTCACTTTTTATTTTTTCCTTTAATTTTATTATTCTATTTTTTATTTTTTTCATTAATTTTATTTTCATATTTTAATTCACTTGTCTCAACCTTTATTTTTTTTTATCTTTTTTCTTTTTTCTCAAGCATTATCTATTTTTTTTTCCTATTTTTAATTCATTTATCTTTAACCTTTATTTTTCTTTTATTTTTGTTTTTTATCATCTTTTTTTCCCCTTATTTTTCTCAAACTTTATTTTTATTTTTTCCTCTCATTTTTTATTTTCTCAATTTTTTAAATTCTTCGCTTTTTTCTTAATCTTTTTTTTTTTGCCTTTTTTTTCTCACTCTTTTTTTTTTTAATATATTTTTCCTCTCTACTTCTCTTAAGGTAGTGAGATGGTCTGTGTACACTTCACCCTCCCCAGACCCCACTAGGTGGGAATACACTGGGTATGTTGTTGTTGTTTTATATATTTTTCTATTTTGTTTGATCGTTTTTTTCTTTTTTCAGTTATCTTTTTTTTCCTCGTTTTTCTCAATTTTTATTTTTATTTTTCCTCTCATTTTTATTTTTCTCAATTTTTTTAATTCTTTATTTTTTTCTTCATCTTTATTTTTTCTTTCCTTTTTTTCTCAATCTTTTTTTTATTTCTCTATTTTGTTTGATAGTTTTTTTCTTTTTTCTCAACTTATATTATATTTTGCTAATAAATAAAAAATTGGATAATCCGCAAAGGTATCTTCTTTTTTTGACATCAAAGTAAATTTAAGGGCATGTATTGTTGTTACGAAGTTCTTTGAAAATTCTTGAGATAAGTCGTGTCTCTAAGGCGAGAGTTGTAGAATATCTCATACATAAAAACATAATGTGGTAGTGTCAACTCTTGCCCGTGGGGCATAGGTTATTATTTGAAAGTCCTTGAGCTAAGTCTTGCTTCTAAGACAAGAGTTGTAGAACATTTCATAAAAGAAGACATAATGTGGTAGTGTCAACTCTTGCCTGTGGGGCATAATTTGTAGTTTGAAAGTCTTTGAGCCAAGTCTTGCCTCTAAGGCAAGAGTTGTAGAACATCTCATAAATGAAGATATAACGTGGTAGTGTCAACTCTTGCCCGTGGGGCATAATTTGTAGTTTGAAAGTCCTTGACCTAAGTCTTGCCTCTAAGGCAATAATTGTAGAACATCTCATAAATGAAAACATAACGTGGTAGAGTCAACACTTGCCCGTGGGGCCTAATTTGTAGTTTGAAAGTCCTTGAGCTAATTAAGTCTTGTCTCTAAGGTAATAGTTGTAGAACATCTCATAAATGAAAACATAACGTGGTAGTGTCAACTCTTGCCCGTGGGACATAATTTGTAGTTTGAAAGTCCTTGAGCTAAGTCTTGCCTCTAAGGCAATAGTTGTAGAATATCTCATAAATGAAAACATAACGTGGTAGAGTCAACTCTTGCCCATGGAGCATAATTTGTAGTTTGAAAGTTCTTGAGCTAATTAAGTCTTGCCTCTAAGGCAATAATTGTAGAACATCTCATAAATGAAAACATAACGTGGTAGAGTCAACTCTTGCCCATAGAGCATAATTTGTAGTTTGAAAGTTCTTGAGCTAATTAAGTCTTGCCTCTAAGGCAATAATTGTAGAACATCTCATAAATGAAAACATAACGTGGTAAAGTCAACTCTTGCCCGTAAGACATAATTTTTAGTTTGAAAATCCTTGAGCCAAGTTTTGCCTCTAAGACAATAGTTGTAGAATATCTCATAAATGAAAATATAACGCGGTAGAGTTAACTCTTGTCCGTGGGGCATAATTTGTAGTTTGAAAGTCCTTGAGTCATGTCTTGCCTCTAAGGCAAGAGTTGTAGAATATCTCATAAATGAAAACATAATGTGGTAGAGTCAACTCTTGCCCATGGGGCATAATTTATTATTTGAAAGTCCTTGAGCTAAGTCTTGCCTCTAAGGCAATAGTTGTAGAACATCTCATAAATGAAAATATAACATGGTAGAGTCAATTCTTGCCCGTGGGGCATAATTTATTGTTTGAAAGTCCTTGAGCCAAGTCTTGCCTCTAAGGCAATAGTTGTAGAACATCTCATAAATGAAAACATAACGTGGTAGAGTCAACTCTTGCCCGTGGGGTATAATTTATTGTTTGAAAGTCCCTGAGCTAAGTCTTTCCTCTAAGGTAAGAGTTATAAAACATCTCATAAATTAAAATACAATGTGGTAGTGTCGACTCTTGCCCCTAAAACATAACCTGTTGTTTGAAAGTCATAAGCCTTGCCTCTACAATGTAGTGTCAACTCTTGCCCATGAAACGTAGCTTATTGTTCGAAAGTCGTAAGTCTTGCCTTTATAATGTGATAGTGTCAACTTTTGCCCACGAGATGTAACTTGAATGGAAGAAATCGAAGAAAAGAAAAAAAAAATAACAAAAATTCCGAAAAAAGAAGAAAATGAAGAAAAATATTAAAAAAACAAAAATCAAAGAAAATGTAGAAGTTGAGAGAGAATAGGAAAAAAATAAAGATTGATAAAAATAAAAAAGATTAAATAAAAATAAAGGTCAAGAAAAATTTAAAAATAAAAAAATCAAAGATTAATAAAAGTAGACGCTGAAATGTGTAAAGAAAAAAAGTAAGGGTTGGGAAAAACTAAAAAGAACAAAAAAAAAGAGGAAAGAAAAAATAAAAATAATATAAAAGAAGAATAAAAGAAAAAAAAAAAGTTGAGAGGAAAAAAAGAAAAAAGTAAGGGTTGAGAAAATAAAAAAAAAATAAAAAATAAAAAAAAATCAAAGTAAAATTAAAAAGAGAAAAAAAATAAAAGTTGAAAGATATAAATATGGAGTTGTTATTCATGATGAGGATCATTTATGTAATTTACTCCATTAATCATGGGCAATTTTGTCCAAAAGAATATTAGTTAATAGGTAAAGACTATTTTAAGAAAGCTTTTTTATTTGGGGCTAAAATTTGAAAACCACCCCAATTTGAGTTTATTTTTGAGATTCACCCATTTAATCCATATTTATTGAGTTGGATCACTCATATTTTAAATGGATAAATATGAACATCAACTCATTTTAAAAGCTCATACAAATATGGATAAAATGGATAAAATATGGGTATCTATTTAAACACAGTGATCGCCCACATATGCTTAAAATTTCAATTTTTTTCTTTTCCATTTTTTTTGTTTTTTTCTTTCTTTTTTTTTTCTTTTCCATTTTCTTCATTTTTGTTTTTTTCCTTTTTATGTTTTACTCGTTTCTTATATTTTCTTTCATTTTTTTTCTTTCACATTTTGTTCATCCATTTTTTTTCTTTTTTCTTTTTCTTTCTTTTTTCTTTGCATTCTTTTTTTTTTTTTTACGTTTTCCCCTTTTTCATTCTTGTTTCATCATTTTTCTTCTTTTTTGTATTTTTTGTTGTCATTGAATTTTATATTTTCTATATTTTTTATACTTTATATTTATTTGTATCATACTATATATTTTAAAAAAATTATTATTTGTATTTGAATAGTTTAGTCATGAATGTATACAATTTATCATTTATATTTATATCCAAATAAGTATATGGATTAATTATATTTGCTTGAGACCTACATGGGTTAACAAACATAAGCTTCTAATTATTTCATTTAGCCTAAGTTTCAATTAATTACAATTCATAGCATCTCTTACCAATTAAATACAACCCATAGTCTCTCTCCTTTATTTTCTCTCTTTTATTTCTCTTTTTCAGTTTTTTTTAATTTTTTCCTTTAATTTACATTTTTTTCTTTTTCATTTTTTCTTTTTCATTTTTTCTTTTTGTTTTTTTTTCCTTTTTATTTTTTACTCGTTTCTTATATTTTCTCTTTTTTTCTTTCTCATTTTTTTCATCTATTTTTTTTTCATTTTTCATTTTTTTCTTTGCATTGTTTTTTTTTTTGTATATTTGTTTTCCGGTTTTTCTTCTTGTTTCGTCATTTTTATCATTTTTCTTCTTTTTTTGTATTTTTTTCTCATTTTTTCTATTGTCATTGCACTTTATATTTTATATATCTTTTATACTTTATATTTATTTGCATCATACGATATATTTTAAATAAATTTATTATTTATATTTGAATAGTTTAATCGTGAATATGTACAATTTATCATTTGTATTTATATACAAACAAGTATAGGAATTAAGTGTATTTGCTTGAGACTAAAATATATAAATATACAATGTATCATTCAATGCAAATGTATCGTTAGCATTTGTATATCAAATTTATCATTTATATTTGTATATAAACAAGTATCAATTGTATGCGTATGGTTCAAGTTGTATAAACATGTATCATTTGATACAAATATAACATTTGTATTTGTATAATTTAGAAATTGTATTTGTATAATTTATTATTTTTATTTGTATTGTTCAATTTATATCAATAAAATACAATTTATATCAATATATATAAATACAAGTGTTCGTAGAAAGAAAAATAACTATTCTTTTTCAATTTTTTAAAAATATAAATGATACTGTCAACTACGAATGCAAATATAAATAAATAAAATAAATGCAATTATAAATACAAATACAATATACAGTCAACTTACAAAGACAAATATAAAATAGTTCTTTAAAAATACAAGTTCATTAATGAAAATAGAATACAAATACACGCAAAATGAAAGCACAAAATACAAATATAATGTGCAGTCAATGATACATTACAAATACAAAAACAAGCAAAATGAAAGCACAAAATACAAATATAATGTTCAGTCAATGATAAATTATAAATACAAAATAATTCTTTAAAATACAAGTGTGAATCATATAAAATATATATGATGGTGCAAACTATAAAATACAAATACATATTTGAAGTATAAAAAATAAATACAAATACAATTGTATTAACGAATACAAAATTATAAATGTTGGGCGAATATAAATCAATATGCGATTCTGGTATTTTCGTTATTACAAAAAAAATTAACAAAATTAAAAAAAAAGAAAAATGAAAATAGACAAAAAAAGAAAAAAGAAAAAAGAAAAAAAGAAGAAGAAAGAGAAGCAGAAGTTAGAGATAGAATAAAGAAAAAAAAGCGTAAAGAAAGAATTGAAGAAAAAAAGAAAACACAAATATAAAAAAAATCAAAAAAAGAATGAAAAATGAGAAAACGAAAAAGAAAAAAAAGATGGTGAATACAAATACAATGAGCGGTTATGATATTTTCGTCGTCATCCATAATTTGTACTCGACTTAGCCACGTTATTCAAAAATATAAAAAAATATAAAATATAAAATACAAAAAAAAAAAAAAAGTAAAAAAATAAAATAAATAAAAAAATGCAAAAAAAAAAGGACAGTAAAAAGAAAAAAATAGGAAAAGAAAGAAAAGTAGAGGCTAGAGATAAAAGAGAGGAAAAAAATGAAGAAAAAAAATAAAGGCTAGAGATAGAATAGAAGAGAGAGAAAAAAGAATTTAAAAAGGTAAACAAAGAAAAGAAATGGAGAAAAAAAACAAAGAGAAGATACGAATTGTAATTTTGAAACTTAGGTTATTTCTGTAGGTTCCTATTGTTTTTTAGGGTGGGGAGTTGGGGGTAGGAGTTTTGAGGGTGCTTTGGAAGGGAGGGGTTAACTTTTTTAAATATATATATATATTTTAGGAGGGGGTATGGGGAGAAGGGGTGCAGGGGGTGGGAGGGTAAAGTAATGGATAAAAAAGTCAAGTTGATATAAATAGAAGTTCTAAGTTTCTGTTTTTAAGAGTTAAAGTGGGTAGTAACCATTTTTACCCAATTCATATTTACCCATATAATATATGGGTGGATTGCATTCAATTCATTTAAGCTCAATCCATATTCGTTTTATTATTTTGTGTTATATATACAAACACTTTTAGAAAATATTTTTCTACTTGCGTAACGAACACAAGAAAATAAGTAAGAAACATTTTATTTTCCTAGAAAATATTTTTTTGAATTCACTATCGAACATATCCGTAGTATACACAAAAGATGTATTCAAATTTTGTATTTGTCATTGCTGTCAAGTCTCAAACCACCAAAAAAATTAAAATTTATTACTATAAAAAATGAATCCAGTTATATTTATTTTGATCTACTCTTTTATTGACTTTGTTAGAATTTACATGAATTTAACAACTTAATATATTCACATGGCATAATTTATGATAAATTAGTAGGAGGAAAATTATTTTATTAACAATTATTGACAAATTTAATATTTATAATAATTAAGGGTATTTTAGTAAACTTATCAATTATGATATAGTACCATGTTATCAAATCAAATAATAAAACTATTATTAAACAACAATGAACCATACAGTTTATCCAAACATGGTATTGTACTATATTGTACAGTACAATATCATACCATAGAATACCGTACATTATGAAACCATGACAAACCACCAACAGAGTGTTAGTGAACAAGAATGAATATCAAACAACATCGTGAAATAGAGAAAGCTTAGAGACCCAAGTGACAACTATTGTATTGGTTGAAAGTATGAGGGGAAGATTTTTATAAGAGGGAAAGTCTTAGAAGGTGTTTAAATTGACCTATTTTGAGATTTTTTTGGCTTTTAAATATATTTTAATTGTTAGAGGCGTTGGCTTTTAAGAATTTCAACTTAGACTTAAAAGTAAGCATAAAATAAAAAACTGTTATAAAATAATAAAGAACAAAAAAGAAGAGTAGAGAGAATAGAGAGAGTAATTGTTATTTCTCTTGAGGAATGATTTACAATGAAGGAAGCCCTTCTATTTATAGGGGAAATTTGCTCCTAGTTTCACACTAAAAGACAGATACATCAGATCCTGATAGACATCAAATAGATCTTGATAGACATTCACTATAATTGATATATATCATAACACTCCCCATTGAATGTCTAACAATACGCATGTAGGCTGCCTCATTAAAAACCTTACAAGAAAAACTCAGTGGGATAAAACCTTGTAAGGGAAAAAGAGTACAACGCGTATTAGCTCCCCCTAATAAGAACATTCTTGAACCTTTGCATTCTGATCTTGTGTACCATCTTCTTGAAAGTTTCAGTTGGAAGAGACTTGGTGAATAAATTAGCCACAATGTCACTTGAACGAATCTGTTGTACGTCAATATCACCATTCTTTTGGAGCTCATGTGTATAGAAGAGCTTTGGCGAAATGTGCTTCGTTCTATCTCCTTTTATGAATCCCCCTTTAAGTTGTGCTATGCATGCTGCATTATCTTCATATAAAATCGTGGGTACTTTGTCACATTTCAATCCACATTTTTCTCGAATGAGATGTATTATGGACCTCAACCACATACACTATCGGTTTGCTTCATGAATAGCTATAATCTCAGCGTGATTCGATGAAGTGGCTACGATAGGCTGCTTTGTTGATCTCCAAGATATGGCAGTACCCCCATATATGAACACATAACCTATTTGAGACCGAGATTTATGTGGATCAGATAAGTACCTAGCACCATCATAACCAACAAGATCGGAACTGCAATCTTTAGAATAAAATAAGCCCATATCGGTAGTCCCTTTTAGATACCGTAATATGTGTTTGATTCCATTCCAATGTCTCCTAGTAGGAGCAGAACTATATCTTGCTAACAAATTAACTGAAAAGGCTATATCAGGCCTTGTAGTATTTGCAAGATACATTAGTGCACCAATTGCACTAAGATATGGTATTTCAGGACCAAGGAATTCCTCATTCTTTTCTTGAGGTCGGAATGAATCCTTATTCACATCAAGTGATCGAACAACCATTAGAGTACTTAATGGATATGCTCCATCTATATAGAATCGTTTTAACACCTTTTCTGTGTAGGCAAATTGATGGACAAAGATACCGTTTGTCAAATACTCAATTTGCAAACCAAGGCATAACTTGTCTTTTCGAGATCTTTCATCTCAAATTCTTTCTTTAGGTAATCAATTTCCTTTTGAAGCTCTGTTGGCATTCCAATAAGGTTTATGTCATCTACATAGACAACAAGTATAACAAACTCCGACGTTGTTTTCTTTATGAAAACACATCGGCAAATTTCATCATTCGTATAACCTTCCTTAGATAAATATCCACTAAGACGGTTATACCACATGCATCCAGATTGCTTCAAACCATACAATGATCTTTGTAATCTAGTGGAATACATTTTTCGAGGCTTTGAACTATATGCTTTCAGCATTTTAAATCCTTCGAGAATTTTCATGTATATCTCATTATCAAGTGATACATATAGATAGGCTATTACCATATCCATCAAATGCATTTCAAGTCTCTCATGGACAATGAAACTAATAAGATAACGCAATGTTATTACATTCATAATTGGTGAATATGTCTCGTCATAATCGACACCAGGCCATTGTGAAAAACCTTGTGCAACAAGGCATGCCTTATACCTTTGCATTTTATTTTTCTCATTTCTTTTTCATATGAAGACCCATTTATAGCCAACAGGCTTAACACCATTAGGTGTTTGAGTTGTAGGTCCAAAAACTTCACGTTTGGCAAGTGAATTTAATTTAGATTGAATTACTTCTTGCCATTTTGACCTGTCATTTCTTTGTCGACATTCTGTGACAGATCAAGATCCTTACTATCTTGCATGATTTATGTTGCAATATTATATGCAAAGACATAATCCACTACTATTTCAGATAGATTCAAATTAGTTTCAATATTACTTGAATTTATGGATAGTTCCTCATTTTCTTGAGTCTCAGGCTCATTAATATCTTTAGGAATATTAACATTGCTCAAATCTTGAACTTCCATATGAGGATCTTTCGTAGTGTTATCTTGACCATTTGTTTTTCTTTTTCTAGAATTTCGATCCTTAGAACCTAATGGTCTGCCACGCTTCAAACGTGCTTTAGATTCATTAGCTATGACACTAGTGGATATTCCTTTAGGGACATCAATTCAAATTGGGACATTCCCTGTAGGAATATGTGATTTAGTGATCCTTTTCAAATCTGTAAATGCGTCTGGCATTTGATTTGTAATTTTCTGCAGATGAATAATCTTTTGTACTTCTTGCTCACAAATAGAAGCACGTAGATCAAGATGACATAGTGATGGATTTTTTCACAAAATTTCTCTTTTGATGTCACTATCTTCTCCCTCTAATTTTGGAAAAACTATCTCATCAAGCCGACAATCTGTAAATCAAGCAGTGAACATATCTCCCGTTAATGGTTTAAGATAACGAATAATGGAGGGTGATTCAAACCCAACATAAATTTCTAACCTTCTTTAGAGGGCCCATCTTGGTGCGGTTTGGTGGTGCTATAGGCACAAATACACCGCACTCAAAAATTCTCAAATGAGATATATTAGGCTCTTGACCCAAAACCAATTGCAACGGAGAAAATTTATGATAATTTGTCGGTCTAAGACGAACAAGTGTGGCAGCATGCAAAATTGCATGACCCCAAACAGAAGTGGGCAACTTAGTTTTCATAAGCAATGATTTTGCTATCAACTGCAGACATTTAATTAATGACTCAGCAAGGCCATTTTGAGTGTGAACATGGGGTACAGGATGTTTCACTTTTATACCAATCGATAAGCAATAGTCATTAAATGCCTGGGATGAAAATTCTACAGCATTATCAAGGAGAATAGACTTAATTTGATTATCGAAAAACTATGCCCGCAATCGTATTATTTGTGCCAATAATTTTGAAAATACTAAGTTGTGAGATGACAAAAGGCACATATGAGACCATCTAGAGGAAGCATCTATTAGGACCATAAAGTATCTAAACGACCCACTAGGTGGGTGGATGGGTCCACAAATATCCCCATGTATGCATTCCAAGAATGCGGGGGACTCAATCCCAACTTTTGTTGGCGATGGCCTCACAATCAGCTTGCCTTGATAACAAGCATTGCATGAAAATTAACCATTCGAAAGAACCTTCAAATCTTTAATGGATGCCCATTTGAATTTTCTACGATTCGTCTCATCATTATAGATCCAGGATGTTCCAGACGATCATGCCAAAGTATGAAAGTATTGAAATTAGTAAACTTTTTGTTTACTATAGAATGTGCCTCAATTGCACAAATCTTTTGTCCAATACAGGCCAGAAGATAAAGCAGAGAACTTTTCTGTAACACATGTCTTCCCAGAGACATTCTTGGTGATACCAAGATATTCAAGATTCATCTCATCAAATGTCTTGATATGATAACCATTTTCATGGATATCTTTAAAACTCATCAAGTTTCTCCGAGACTTGGGAGAGAATATAACATTATTTATGATGAGTTTAGTTCCCTTGGGCAAGATTATAATGGCTTTTCCGAAGCCTTCAATCAAATTAGCCCTACCAGAAATTGTAGTAACATTAGTCTTGCCCATGTTTAGATGAGAGAAATATTTCTCGTCTTTGAATATCGTATGTGTAGTGCCAGAATCAATCAAACAAATATCTTCATAATTGGACAACTCACTTTGAAAATTATTCATATCTTCAAAATAAAAAATATACACAAAATAAAATATATATTAGTACATGCTTGTAGCTTAGCTTTATACACATGAAAAATCTCATTCCACTTATTTATGCTTTCTTAATAATTTGATTACACAATAAATATATGGAATAATAAGAGAATAAAATAAGTAAATAAGTAATTTAAAATAGAGGCTAGATATAATATATCCATCTAAAACCATCCTTAATTACTATAACTGTGTACATATCCATGCAACCTTTTTTTTTTGTTTTTCTTCAGAAATAATAATAAAAATATTATAACGGAGAATGGACAATCTTGATAACAATTTTGAACAATCTTACATAATTAGCACGCTGTCTGAACATGCACTCAATTATATAATATTATTATATTATATTTCATAAAGAATATAATATTGTTATTATATTATATAAAATGGACGCTTTTGATATTGTTACGTAGCTGAAATTGTAGGACCCAATTGATAAAGTTTTTAAATTTGTCACGTTATAAAGACATTTGATCATGTTATAAAGTTTTTGATAAAGTACCAATAATGATTTGTTGACGTTCACAAAATAAATCAATATTAAAGTGCAGCAACAAGGGTAAAATAAATAAAATCCACCGCAAAATATCCATCTTATCAGATGTACTACGGAGAAGAAAACTGACAAGCTTAGTCTCCCCACGAAAGATAAAAGGGTTCAATTTAATAATAAACTACAATAATATAATTAAACTAATTAATGCTAATAAAAAATTAATACTCATGCAAACAATTACTTTTACATGATTCTGTATTCACAAACTTTTATCAAAAAAATAAAATAAATTAAAAATTATTCATTCTTCCATGTTTACGGAACCATCATCAATCAAGTGATCAATCTTTCCTTCGGAGTGCTCAAAAAAATTTGTTACATACAAGCTTGTGATGTCAACAACATTTCAGAGAGAAAGTTAGCCTCGAAATTTCTCTCTTTCTTCTTTAGTGATACTTGATAAAGATCAACCAAGTGCTTGAGAGCACGACAGTCATGTGAATAATGTCCTTTTCCACCACATCGAAAACAAGTAATTGCCTCACGTTTATCATCTTTTTTCTTTTTGTTCTATGAATGATTAACACACGGAACAGGGTTTCTTTCTCGGTCATCACGCCCACGTCCATGATCACATCCACGACCAGAGCCGCGACCTTTTCCATGCCTAGCATGGTGAGCATGCACATCATTCAGCTCAGGGAATGGTGCAGATCCAGTAGGTCAATTCTCATAATTTTTCATCAACAAATCATTATTTTGTTCAGCCAGGAGAAGCCGAGAACTCAGTTCAGTATACTTCTTGAAACCTTTTTCTCGATATTGCTGGTGTAATAACACATTCGAGGCATGAAAAGTGGAGAGCGTCTTTTCCATCATATCATTATCATTGACAGTCTCTCCATATAGTTTCAATTGAGAAGAAATTCTGAACATGACAGAATTGTACTCATGAACAGACTTATAGTCTTGAAATCTCAGATGCATCCATTCATATCGTGCTTTTGGGAGGATGACCATCTTTAAGTGGTCAAACCTTTTAGGCTATTCCACAATACGAGTGGATCCTTAGTAGTAAGGTATTTAATTTTCAGAACTTCGTCAAGATAATTATGCAAGAAAATCATAATCTTAGCACGATTTTGACTAGATGCTGTATTTTTTTCTTTATGGCGTCTCCAAGACCCATAACATCTAGGTGGATTTCAGCATCTAATACCCATGAAATATAGTTCTTGCCCGAACTTTGAAGGGCAACGAATTCACACTTCGTAAGATTGTTAGTCATAAAAAAAGAAGAAAAATAATAATACCTTAGCCTGAGCTTTCAAATTTGAGATGGTAGAGTCTCGTACTGATAACGTGTTATAAAATAATAAAGAACAAGGAAGAAGAGTAAAGAGAATAGAGAGAGTAATTGTTATTTCCATTGAGGGATGATTTACAATGAAGGAATCCCTTCTATTTATAGGGAAAATTTTCTCCTAGTTTCACCCTAAAAGACATTCACATTAAAAGACAGATACATCAAATCCTGATAGACATCAAATAGATCTTGATAGACATTCACTATAATTGATATATATCATAACAAAAACAAAAATAAAAAATAAGTTACTGTTAACTTTTAGCTTTTGGCTTTTAATTTTTAACTTGTAAATCACTTAAAAAGAACTAATCCAAACACCCCTTTATTTCTAATTTTCTAATATTGGGCCTTGTCCAATCAAGCCTCAACATTATGCTCTAGAGGACTATGACATATGCAGATAGGCTATGCGTCTTGTTCATTTAGGGTTGTGCTAGCTAGCAACCTGGCGTTCCTTGCCCTTTACACAAGTTTAGGGAAAAGACATCATTTTCACTCCATACTATATAAGAAAAGTTTAAGCCATACATAAATTATATAAGTGACCTATTACACACCTTAACTATATAAAAGTGATATTATTACCTCCCCGCGACCCCCATTCTAAGGCACATGTGTTACACTTATTTTAGGCGCATCCAGCCTATTAAATAACAAAAGTAAACGGCTAAAAACATTAAGGAAAAAGGCATCGTTTCCACCCCAAACTATAGTCAAAAAGTTGAATCCACACTTAAACTATATAAGTGACCTATTACACACCTTAACTATAAAAAAGTGATACTTTTTACTGACGTGGTGCTGACGTGGCAGCGCGTGTAAAACACTACACCACATGCAAGTGATGGTAGCCTTACAGGGTATAAATAGTTTCACATTTTTATAGTTTAAGTGTGTAATAGGTCACTAGTATAGTTTAGGTGTGACTTCGACTTTTCGGGTATAGTTTGGGGTGAAAACGATGCCTTTTTCCTTTATCTGCGCCTCAAGTTTCAGATAACATATATTATGTATACAAAACACATATAGCAATGTAGTAATGTGATAGTGCGTGCAAAAAGAAAAAAGGCTTAAATTGGTCTGAGGTTAGGTTGAAAAGTGAATTTTTATTGAGGTAAAGGTTAAGTATATGGATACATTTACATGTTTTTCTTAATAATTTACCTACTAAATTTTAATATATGAATCAATTACACATTGACACTATTCCTATAGAATAAGAATCTGAATTATTTTAGCAGTAGTCATAAGCATTTTGTTAGACTACGACAAATTCGACTATTAGTGACAAATGATTTTGTCACTTAAACATCGTATTTCATCACAAAAAGTTATCAGTGACAAAAATAAAATCGTCAATTGTTCGTCGCTAAACGTGGGTCGCTAAATGTATTTAAAGACAATTTAGTATTTTGTCTCTAAATATATCATATTAACCACAAAATTCTTTTTTGTCCCCAAATATATATAATATTTATGACGAACTTATTCGTCAAGAAAAATATTTAAAAATTATAGTTGATAGTGCATTTTTGTCACTAAAGAGGTTATTAATACCGACAAAACTAACTCATCACTAATTTTTTAGCTTAATTAGCGACGACATCAATTGTGTCTAAAGTTACACATATTTCGTAGTTAAATAATAGAAGTATCGTCACTAAAGACAATATTTTATATACGAAAAGATATTTTGTCCCAAAATATAATTAATGACAATTTTGCTTTTACAAAAATAACATATAAACTATGTAGCTGAAACCTATCGTATGGTCACTAAAAATAAATTGGCGTCACTAAAATTTTCATTGTAAATCATCTTGATTGGTGGCAATAATACTTAAATTTAATTTGAAATTAAAGAACAAACTATATAACTGATTAAAGGCAATTGTAGAACAAAAATTATGTTGTCACAAATATAATCACTTTATGACAAAGATATGTCTACAACAAAAGTATAGTTATTTTGAAAAAATATAATAAAAATTCATCAGTACATCTTTCTCCTATCTTGTGAGCTCCCTTCCCCTTGTTTGAAGCGAGAAAAACAAAATCTTGAGTTGTTATTTCCAAATTTATTGATAGCACCATCAAAAGTATTGCTATACAGCTTCAACATAAACAAAACGAAAGAGAAGTTGCACAACTTCATTAATACAGTTTCAGGAAATGGTACTCATTAAGGATAGCAGATCATAGAAGACTCATAAGAAGTTAGAATGAGCATTAAAGCTTAAATTCTTACCACGGTTTGAATCTGTGATGTTGGAAAGTAGGAGAACATGTTTGTAGTTTTCATGATTGACAACTAAGAACTTGGTTCATTGCTTGTTGTCTTTTATATGCTGTATTATATGAATCAGGTCCCAAAACAGGTGAAGTGAATACACAAGAAAATCAAGTATAATTAAGAAAGATTGGAGCCACGAAATAAAGAAGAAAACAAACAAAGGAGCAAAGAAGGAAAGAAATATAGAGTAAAGAAGGAAAGAAATAAAAAGAAGAAATAGAGTGTAAAGAAGAGTCAAAGTTTTCTTATATGATACAATCTCCTTATAAGGAAAGAAATCACCTAATTCCTTATAAGAAACCAAGTTCCATTTGGAGAAGGAATCCTAGTTCATAATATTCTAGGGTATGGCAAATCTCCAGCATATATATGACATGGAGATCATTGATAGCCACACCCATTGCATATCCACGAAATATATCATCTTGAGAGCAATAGCCATCAGAGCAAAAACCGCAGGACTTCATCACAGCAAAATAAAAACTTGGTTCACAGTTTCTATTCGAGTTTGCATTACTGAATGCTAAAGTTTGAGAAGTTTAAGGCTAGAGTTAGTAGTCTTTGTTGAGTTCATCAGTTCGAGTAAATTGATGAGTTTTGAGTATGTAATACGATAGATTCTGAGTTGTAATATTTTCTATTACTGAACGTTGTGAGTGTGAGTAATAAAAAATGGGTTTGACTTCTTATTCGTGGGGTATGGTAACAAGAAGTGGGTTTGACTTCTTGTTTGTGGGGCATTGTAACAAGAAGTTGGTTTGACTTCTTGGAGTTCTCATACAGTGGGTTAAACTATTGTAGTAAACTATTGAGTTGTGAGTTAAGAGTTAGGTTCTAGAATTGCGGGGTTGTAATATTGAACAAAGCTCTTTGAACTTATTGGAGATTGGTGAAATCCTACGCAGTGTACGTCGTGATCTTTTACCCCTTAAGCAAGGATTTTTCCATGATAAAATTTGTGTTGTACTTTATTTTATTGTTTCCTGTTTACTGCAACTTTCGAGACCAGGTGCTTAATACGTGTGGTGGGATTAGTTAAGTTCTAATAGTTGGTATCAGAGAGGGACTTTTCAATTAAAGACTAACACCTTGAAAAGGATTAGATGGCTTCCCCACCAACATCTCAGGAAGGTGCTTCGCAAATTTAACCACCTCTCTTTAACGAATAATATTATGGGTGGTGAAAGAATAGGATGATGGACTTCATTATTGGAGAGAATTATGATCTTTGGAGTATTGTATTGGATGGACCAACAATCCCAATGAAGCTTGGTGAAAATGGAAAGACTCAGATTCCTAAAGGGAGATTAGAATTTGATAATAATGAAATATCCTAGGTTTTGACCCTTAGAAAATTTCCTGAAAATCCATTCTCCGGACCTAATATGACTCATGGGAACAAGCCATATGTTGGGGTACGAGTGGTATGGTCCTGTTGTATCCTAACCAGTGTTAGTTGGTGAGATGGTTTTGGTCATTTGAATGGGTATAACTTAGGGGTTTGAGCCGTAGGTCTTGGTATGAGTCGTATCAAGGACTCGTATGGTGGCAGTGTTTGATCCTCCTGGTATTTTATTTTGCAAGGGATACAAGTTATGGGTATGGATTGTATGCTGTGGTTATGACTTGGTTGGATGAGTCGTATACTGGACATTGTTTGATTCAAGGATTGGGGCTTGGATACAAGTAGTGGATACCAATCGTATAGGAGGATACGACTCGTATGGGTTAGTCGTATCCCTGTGACGGATTTTTAAGGGATTTAAGTAGGGGTATTCTGAACATTTCCTTAGTTGCTCTAACTAGGACCCACGACTTCTAATACACTTAGGAAGTTATTTACCATATTATTCTATTTATTAACACTTAGAAACTATTCTAAAATATCTCATAATTCTCTCAAGAGCTTTTGGGGAAAGTAGGCTAGGGTTTTACCTTACGGATTGCATTGGGGCTTGTCTTGGTGATTTCCTTTCATTAATTTTTTGGTATAGGGCATAATTCTCTTCCATCATTGTAATTTCAACTAAAGGCATGGTTTATATGATCGATTTCATGATTTTACTATTTCATGATTATGGTTTTCAACTATTATTTGGGGGATTTTGATATTAAATGCTTGGTTATGGTTTTCTATGGTTTTACTTATGCTTTTATATGCATCAATGGTGGTTTTGGACAATTGGATTGCATGGTAATGATTTAATGGTCTTTGTATTTGGTTTTGGTTATATTATGTCCCAAAGGTGTTTGATAAAATGCTTATAAATATATGTTCATTGCATTGACTTCTTTTAATGGAACTCTTGTATGTTTTAAACTGGATAAAAGGATTTATGTATGATTTAAATGGTTTGGAAAGTTTAAAGGCTAAATGGCTATGCTTATAGAGAACATAGAAGTCTCCAAAGTGGATTTAATATGGTAATTGGAAGGGCACCTAAGGTCCCATTAACCCAAATGGTTTGGCTATGGATATTTCTTGCAAGAAAGAGGTGGTATGAAGATATCACCAATATTGGACTTGATTAATAAATGGTAAATGAATTGTTTAGACATGGTTTTAATTGGGCATTAATTGTGGGGTGTGTATCTAAGCCGTGGAAGGTGGCGGTCCCGAGGGGCCAAAAACTGGAAACTCATATTTTTTTATATGAGGGGTCTTGATGACCATGTGCATGTGTCACATTTTATATTGGGGGATGTACTAGTCATCCCATGAGATATTCTCTGGTCGTCCCGCTACACGTACTGGGGCCCTTTCAACAAGGAAAGCTGAACCCATATAGCCCATGGATGGTTAGGACGACAAAGCTAAACAATCCAGGTAAAGGTTTTAAATGCATGCTAAACCTGGTTCCCTTTCCCGGCACTTATATATGTATGGTTGTATGCATTATGGATGGTTTTGCTTGGTTTTATAACTGGCATTATTTTATCCTTATTCTGAGATTCATGCTAGCAGTCATTCACTAACCCCGTCTATTGGCGGATGTATACCCACGCTATGCAGGAACCGACCATTCTACTCCTCCTATTTAGCGCGCGGGTTCGATATCAACATTTGGACTGAAGTGGTGAGCTTCCATTCTTTTGGAAGGCATTATTTCATGTTATCGATTTATTTAGACATTTTTCTTTTATTTTGGATATTGGTTTTGGTCATGGTTGGGGGCATGTCCTAACCGAATTTGATTTCTCTTTTGTATAAAGGCTTTGTGGTACTTCTGGGGGTTGGTATGGGCGGGATCGGTAAAGGTGTCGGCCTTGGCATTGGAATAAGCCAGTGGGATGACATCATTGGACGATATTGTTAGTTGTTCCATCCTATTAAATTTTGAGATTGATTTTCATATTATGTTTTGGTATTCTTTTTGGTTTATGGTCTATGGTTTGGTTTGGTATGGTTGGGTGGTTGGGTCGATCACGGTCGTGGCCCTCTCCCAGAGTCTTAATGAGAACAATAATGTAATCTTGTTATATATTTGAAATTCAACCCATCTAAGACTGGATATAGGTGGTCAGGTTTGATAATAGGGGGTGGTCCCCGGTCCTGGTTGGACTTGGGATGCCCATTACGACAAGGTCCGGAGTTGGGTCATGTTAAGTTGGTATCAGAGCCTAGGTTCATGGTTAACTAGGAAGTCTATAAAGCCATATCAAGTAGAGTCTATTTTAGGGGTGTGAAGTGTGCCACACTCATAAGAGGGAGGCTGCAAGACATTTAGGAATGTTTTACTTTCTTGGTATTCTATCTTTAAGATTGAGTTCTTAATTCTGGAATCCCCTCTAATCCTTGTTTGTTCGTCTTTCAGATCATGCCTCCTAGATTCGGAACACAAGGAAATTCTTCCATCCTATCTGGAGATTATGCTGAAGGGGTACGTCCTACATCTGGAGTACATCTTCGATCTCATGGTCCTATTTTTTATGGTGCTGGAGTTTCTGCTATTCTGTCTAATTCTCCTCAGGTCCCTCAGGGCAACGTGAATAACATAGAATTTCATCAGTCCATCCATGTTATTGCCCAATTAGTTACTACTCAGGATAAGCGGGGTGCGACTGGTGCTTTGTCTACTGAGGACATAAGGGTTGTTCAAGTTATACAGATGGGCTCTCTAACTTTTACTGGGGTGAAGGTGGAGGAGGATCCACAGGGCTTTTTGGATGAGATGGAAAAGATCTTTTGGGTGATGCAGGCTACTTATGTAGAGAGGGTTAACCTTACAGCTTATCAGCTCAAGGATGTTTCTTATCAGTGGTGTAACGAATGGGACAAAAGAAAATATGATATGGAAGAAGAAGGGTTGTGGGAGGCCTTTTCTATTGCCTTCTTGGATTGGTTTTCTCCTCAAGAGTTGAGGAAAGTAAAGATGAGGGAGTTTGTAAACCTCAGGAAAAGGAGAATGTCTGTAAAGAAATATGCTTTTAAGTTCCATCAACTATTAAGGCATGCTCTTGATTTGGTGGCTGATATAAGGTCGAGAATGAGGAAATTTTCTTCTGGGTTGAATAGAGATTTTATTCTTGAGAGCAAAACTGCCTTGCTGATTAAAGATATGGACATCTCGAGGTTGTCTATTCATATGCAGTAGGTTGAGAATGAGAAGAGAAAGTTATTGAAGTTTGGGGATATGCAGGAAAAGAGGAGCAGGTTTTTTTTATCAGGGAGGTGTTCAGTCTCAGGGTAGTCGGGATGGTTCCAAGTGGCAGAAAAAAAGTGGGGGAGTTTTGGCTCCTTTTATGCTAGTGCTTCTTATCAGTCGGGAGACAGGCATCTTCAAGGTGGTGATAATTCTCAGGCACAGATTGTCCAATCTTAGGCGAGCGGAGGTCAATTAATTTCTTTGTGTCCTCCTTGTTGATTCTATGGTCGTCCTCATCGGGGATATTGCGAGGAAAGAAGGGACAAATGCTTCAAGTGTGGCTAGGTAGGCCATTGGCTTAGGAATTTTCCGATCAATAAGGTTGTTATAGGGGCGAATAAGATTCCTGTGGCTTATCTTTTATTCCTACACCCGGTGGGGTAGTTTCTCCTTCTGTTACTGCTCCTGGTTCTAGTATTGGTCGTAACGGTTGTATGCTTTGGCATCCCGATAGGAATCCGAGGCATCACCTAATGTCGTTACTAGTATGCTATAACTTTTCTCTCATGACGTATATTATTTGCTTGATCTAGGGTCCACTCTTTCTTATGTGACTCCATATATGGCAGTGTCTTTTGGTTTCGATCTGGAAGTTATCTCTGATCTTTTTTTATTTCTACCTCAGTCGGTGACTCAGTTATTGCTAAGAGAGTTTATAGGGTGTGTGTGGTATCTGTTGGTAGCAAGCAGACCTTGGCGGATCTATTTGAGTTGGATATGGTAGATTGTGATGTAATTCTAGGTATAGATTTGTTGTATTCTTTTTATGCGTCAGTGAGTTGTCGGACCCGTAGGGTTATCTTTAAGTTTCTTGGTGAACCGGTTATAGAATGGGAAGGTAGTTCCTTAACTCCTAGGGGGAGGTTTATTTCTTATCTTAGAGCTTGCAGGTTAATCTCTAAGGGTTGTCTTTATCACTTAGTCTAGGTTAAAGATTCAAACTTAGAAGGTCCTTCTTTGTCTTTGGTCCCTGTGGTTAATGAGTTTCTAGAGGTCTTTCTGGATGATCTTCCTGGTGTTCCTCCGGATAGGGAAATAGAGTTTGGTATTGATTTGCTTTCGGGCACTCGTCCAATTTCTATTGCTCCGTATAGAATGGCTTCGGCTGAGTTGAGGGAACTCAAGGAGCAACTTAAAGATCTTTTGGATAAGGGGTTTATTCATCCTAGTATTTCTCCATGGGGTGAACCAGTGTTGTTTGTGCGCAAGAAGGATGGTTCCCTTCGGATGTGCATTGACTACAGGCAGTTTAATAAGGTGAAGGTCAAGAACAAATATTCTTTTCCTCAGATAGATGATTTGTTCGACCAGTTATAGGGTTCTAAGTTTTTCTTTAAGATAGATCTTTGGTCTGGGTACCATCAACTTAAGATTAGGGAGATGGATATCCCTAAGATAGATTTTCATACTCGGTATGGGCATTTTGAGTTCTTGGTGATGTCATTTGGGTTGACTAATGCTCCGACAACATTTATGGACTTGATAAATAGGGTGTTCAGGCAGTATTTGGATCTCTTCGTCATTGTGTTTATTGATGACATTTTGGTTTATTCAATGTGTGAAGTGGATTATGCTAATCACCTCTGTGTGTTGTTGCAGACCTTAAAGAAGCAACAATTGTATGGCACGTTCTCTAAGTGTGAGTTTTGATTAAACGCTATAACTTTCTTAGGTTATATTATTTCTAGTGATGGGATCATGGTAGATCTGCAGAAGGTTGTTGTGGTGAAGAGGTGCCCTAGACCCATGACTCAATCTAATATTCGGAGCTTCTTGGGTTTAGCCCGGTATTATAGACGGTTTGTCAAAAGCTTTTCTTCGATAGCTGCTCCTTTGACTAAGTTGACTCAGAAGAAGGTTAAGTTTTCTTGGTCGATGCTTGTGAAGGGAGTTTTGAGAATTTCAAGGATAAATTGACTTCAATTCCAATCCTGACTTTACCGAAAGGCAATGATGGGTTTGTGGTTTATTATGATGCTTCTCGGGTAGGGCTTGGTTGTGTTTTGATGTAGCATGGAAAGGTGATTGCCTATACTTTCAGGCAGTTAAATGTACATGAAAGAAAGTATCCTACTCATGATTTTGAGTTGTTGGCGGTTGTGTTTGCTTTGAAAATATGATGGCATTATTTGTATGGTGTTCATGTGGATATCTTTTTTGATCATAAGAGCCTTCACTACGTGTTCACTTAGAAAGAGCTTAATCTCAGGCAGAGAAGGAGGCTTGAGCTTCTCAATAATTATGATATAAGTCTTCACTACCACCCAGGTAAGGCTAATGTGATTGCTGATGCTCTTAGAAGGTTATCTATGAGGAGTTTGGCTCACATGGAAGAAGGCAAGCGGGAATTAGTGAAGGATATTCACCGTTTGGCTAATCTTAGAGTTCGTCTCATGGACTCTATGGATGGTGGTGTGTTGGTGCAAGAAGTTGTTGGATCATCTCTTGGTGTAGATATTAAGAAGAAATAAGTGCTAGATCCTGTCTTGATGAAAATCAAAGGTGATGTTGGTGGGAAAAATGTAGTGGTGTTTGAGATTAGTGGTGATGGTACTTTATGGTGACAAGAGAGGTTATGTGTTCCTGATGTCGATGGGCTGCGGTAAAGGGTTTTGGCTGAGGCGCATAAGTCGCGTTATGTTGTTCATCCCAACTCAATTAAGATGTATCATGATCTCAAGTAGATGTACTGGTGGAATGGCATAAAGAGGGTTGTGGCTGATTTCGTGGCCAAGTGTATGGTGTGTCAACAGGTTAAAGTTGAGCACATAAGGCCAGGAGGGTTGTATCAAGAAATTGATTTGATCGAATAAAAGTGGGAAGTGATCAATATGGACTTCGTTATCGGTCTTCCTTGGTCTCAAAAATAGTATGATTCGATTTAGGTCATCGTGGATAGGATGACCAAGTCTGCGCATTTTTTGCCAGTGCGGAATACCTTTTTGGTGGAGGATTATGCGCAGTTGTATATTCAGGAGATTATGAAGCTGCATGGGGTACTTGTTTCTATTATCTCTGATCATGGTACACAGTTTATGTCTCATTTTTTGCGGTAACCAGAGCAGGTTGGGGACTAAGGTTAGTCTGAGTACTATTTTTCATCCACAGTTGGATGGGCAAGCGGAGAGATCTATTCAGACATTGGAAGATATGCTTTGGGCCTGCATGATCGACTATGGTGGAAATTGGGTTGAGCATCTACCTTTGGTGGAGTTTGCTTACAACAATAGTTATCATTCGAGTATTGGTATTACTTCTTTCGAGGCGTTGTATGGTAGGAGATGTAGATCTCCTATTGGGTGGTTTGAGCTTGTAGAAGCCGACATATTTGGTCTGGATTTGGTTTATCAAGCGATGAAGAAGGTCAAGGTGATTTAGGATAGGCTTAAAGCTTCCCAAAGTTGCCAAAAATCCAATGCAGATATTAGGCATAAAGACGTAGAGTTTGAGGTTGAGGATAGAGTGTTCCTCAAGGTATCTCCCATAAAAGGGATGGTGCTGTTTGGCAAAAGGGGGAAACTCAGTCCTTGATTCATTGGTCTTTATACGATTTTGTGGAGATTTGGCAATGTTGCTTATGAGTTGGAGTTACCATATAGATTAAGTTTAGTTCATCCGGTCTTTCATGTTTCTATGTTGAGGAAGTGTCTTGGTGATCCTTCTTTGGTTGTTCCTTTGAAAGGATTGGGTATTTCAGATTCTCTGTCTTACGAAGAGGTCCCGGTTGAGATATTAGATAGGCAAGTTCGTTGGTTGCGGACCAAGGATGTGGCTTCGGTTAAGGTTCTATGGCGGAACCATAAGATGGAAGAAGCTACTTGGGAGCGGAAGAAGACATGAAGTCCAAGTATCCGCATTTGTTTCCTGCTCCTGGGATTCATGCGAAAGGTGTGTGTCTTGAACACATCATTATTCTATGAGTTTGTTAAGGAAAAGATTAACATCTTTGCCTCTTTGTTTTCAAATTTTGTTGAAGGGATGTTTGATAATACAAATGAATCTGTGTGTGGTTACCCCTACCTTGTTCGTCATTCGGGGATGAATGTTCCTAGTGGGGGAGAATGAAACATCCTGGGTTTTGACACATAGAAAATTTCCTGAAAATCCATTCTCCAGACTCAATACGACTCATAAGAACGAGTCGTATGCTAGGGTACGAGTGGTATGGTCCTGTCGTATGCTGACCAGTTCTAGTTGGTGGGATGGTTTTGGTAAATAAAATGGGTACGACTTAGGGGTATGAGTCGTATAGTTTGGTATGAGTCGTACCAAGGACTCGTATGGTGGGCAGTGTTTGATCCTCCTGATATTTAATTCTGCAAGGGATGCGGGTTATGGGTATGGATCATATGTTGTGGCTACGACTTGGTTGGATGAGCCGTATACTGGATAGTTTTTGATTCAAGGGTTGAGGCTTGGATATGAGTGGTGGATACCAATCGTATAGGAGGATACGACTCGTATGGGTCAGCCGTATCCCTATGATGGGTTTTTAAGGGATTTAAGTGGGGCTGTTCTGGACATTTCCCTACATACCCTAACTAGGACCCACAACTTCTAATACATTTAGGAGGTTATTTACCCTATTATTCTATTCATTATCACTTAGAAGCTATTCCAAAACATCTCATAATTCTCTTAAGAGCTTTTGGGGCAAGAAGGCTAGGGTTTTATCTTACAGATTGCTTTGGTAATTGTCTTGGTGATTTCTTTCCATCAATTTTCGGTATAAGTAATGATTCTATTCCCTCATTGTAATTTCAACTAAAGGCATGGTTTATATGATCGATTTCATGGTTTTACTATTTCATGATTATAGTTTTCAACTATTATTTGGGGGGCTTTGAAATTAAATGCTTGGTTATGGTTTCCTATGGTTTTACTTATGCTTTCATATGCATCAATGGTGGTTTTGGACAATTGTATTGTATGGTAATGGTTTAGTGGTCTTTGTATTTGGTTTTGGTTATATTATGCCCCCAAGGTGTTTGATAAAATGCTTATAAAGATATGGTCATTGCATTGACTTATTTTAATGGAACTCTTGCATATTTTAAACTGGATAAAAGGATTTATGCATGGTTTAAATGGTTTATAAAAGCTAAATGATAAATGGTTATGCTTGTGGAGAATATGGATGTCTCCCAAGTGGATTTAATATAGTAATTGGAAGGGCACCTAAGGTCCCCTTAGCCTAAATGGTTTGGCTATGGATATTTCTTGCAAGTAAGGGATGGTATGATGATACCACCAATATGGGCCTTGATTAATAAATGGTAAATGGATTGTTTGGACATGGTTTTAATTGGGCATTAATGGCGGGGTATGTATCTAAGCCGTGAAAGGTGGAGGTCCCGATGGGACCAAAATCATAAACTCATATTTGCCGATATTAGAGGTATTGATGACCATGTGTGTGTCACATTTTATATTAAGGGATGTACTAGTCATCCCATGAGATATTCCCTGATCGTGAGGCTACACACATTGGGGCCCTTTTAGCAGGGGAAGCTGAACCCATATGGCCCATGGATGGTTAGGATGGCAAAGCTACACAACCTAGGTAAAGGTTTTAAATGCATGCTAAACCCAGTTCCCTTTCCCGGCACTTATATATGTATTGTTGTATGTATTATCAATGGATTCACTTGGTTTTATAACTGGCATTATTTTATCCTTATCTTGAGATCCATTTTAGCGGTCATTTGCTAACCCCGTCTACGGCGGCTGTATACCCACACTATGCAGAAACCGGCCATTCTACCCCTCCTGTTTAGCACGTGGATTCGGTATCAACATTTTAACTGAAGTGGTGAGCTTCCATCCTTTCGGAAGGCACCATTTCATGTTATGGATTTATTTAAACACTTTTCTTTTATTTTGGATATTGGTTTTTTCCATGGTTAGGTGCATGTCCCAACCGGATTTATTTACTCTTTTGGATAGAGGCTTTGTGGTACTTTTGGGGGTTGGTATGGGCGGGATCGGTAAAGGTGTCAGCCTTGGCATTTGAATAAGTCGGTGGTCTGACATCATTGGACGATATTGTTAGTTGTTCCATCCTATTACATTTTGTATTGATTTTCATACTATGTTTTGGTATTCCCTTTGGTTTATGGTCTATGGTTTGGTATGGTATGATTGGGCGGTTGTTGTGGTATGGTTGGACTAGGTTGGGTCGGTCATGGTCGTGAGCCTATCCCAGAGTGTAAATAAGAAAAATAATGCTATCTTGTTATATGTTTGAAATTCAGCCCATCTAAGGCTGGATATAGGTGGTCGGGTTGGGTAACAGGGGCGGTACCCGGTCCTGGTTGGACTTGGAATGCCTATTATGACAAGGCCCGGGGGTCGGGTCGTGTCAGATAATGAAAAGATCAATGATCAAAACAATGCAAAGGCCAAAAAAATCCTAATCTATGGAATTGGCCCAATGATTACAATAGGATATCCTCTTGCTTCACTGCAAAGGAAATTTGGGACACTTTGCAAACAACTCATGAAGGTACCAGCCAAGTGAAGAAGTCTAATATTGATGTACTAAATAGAAAATATGAATTATTTAGGATAAAGGAAGGAGAGACTATTCAAGAGATGCATACCAGGTTCACATCAATCATTAATGAGATCTAATCTCTAGGTGAAGTTGCTCCCAATGGTAAGGCTATCTGAAAATTTCTCAGTGCATTGTCGGAGTCATGGGAATGTAAGGTTGAAGCTATCTTTGGTGCTCATAAATTGGACACATTAACCATGGATGAGCTCATCAAAAAATTTAAAACGTATACGTTTAAGAAAAATAAGGAACGTGAAATTATTGGGGTCATAAAGGAAAATAATTTTGTTCTAAAAGCAACTGAAAAGCTAGATTTTGAACCTGAGAATTTGTCACTCATGACTAGGAGATTTCAAAAGATATTGAGGAGGAGCCTGAATTCACAAAATAAGAACCAGGTTTTAATAAATTAAGAAAAGGAAAATCATGATCAAGTGTGTCACAAGTGTGGCAATCCTGAACACTTCATCAAATTTTGTCCTTTATGGACAATGGATCACAGAAAATAACCAGGAAAAATCTAAGGAACAAAAGAAGGACCCAGTTCTTCCATCACACAAAATGATGACAAAACGTGAAGCTGATGTTGCCGTTAAAAGGGTTCTTGCTGAAATGGAAAACTCTTTTGATGAATTTGAAGATGAAGAACCACAAAATCGATATTTACTGGCTATGATGGAATTTGATGACAAGGACCCTCTAGAACTTGTCGTAATTGTTGATTTAGATGGTGAACAATAGGAAGAAAGTTCCAAGGAGGTCATACTTTCACACATATCAAGTTCAAACACAGACGATGATACTGAACAAGGAGAATCTAAGGTATGTTTTCTTGATCTAAAACCTGAACTCAAAATTTTCTAAGAGAAAACTTGAAAAATTAGCTTATGTTCTTATTGATGCCTATTATTCTACTTGTTCTGACAAGAATCAGCTTATGAAGGATTATACATCTTTAAGAATGGACTATCAAACTCTTGATGAAGAAAATTATTCCTTAAGAAATTCTTTAAAGTAATTTTGTTCTAAAGTAAAATCCAAGAAACCATCTTTCAACAATCCTTGGAAGATGACATCAAGAAATTTACTATAAATCCTCAAGAGATTACTGAAAAGAACAAGCTGCTGGAGGAAAATCTTGCAAGGACTAAAGATGCATTAGAACACAATAGAAAGTGGACCAGGTCCTCAATACTGCTAACTCAAAATTTAGGATTGTCAAACCACAACTAGACATGGGATTGGTTTTATACCTGAAGAACACAAGTCCTCACAAGGTAAACCTGCTGGATTAAAATTCTGTACTCACTGTGGAAAGAAAGGCCATCTTTGAAATCAATGTCAAGGTCAAGTTCGGGCAAATCATAAAAATATAAATTTTTCTTAAAAGGGACCTGGTTCTTGTTAGATAAATCATTCTAATTTTGTTAAAAAGAAATCAGGCCCTTACCATGCAAATGCTAAAAAGAAACAGTTCTCTTATTTGCCTTTTGGGGCTAGAAGAGATCTCATTCATCCTTTTACTCACAAGAAGGGACCCAAGTTAATCTGGGTACCCAAGACTAATCTTTAACTAGTATTTTAGGATATGGTGAGAGGAAACGACAAATCATGGTAGTTGAATAATACATGCTCTGGACACATGATCGAAATGCGAGAAAGTTCTTCTTACTCACGTACTTCCAAGGTTACAAGGTGGACTTTGTAAAGGGGGAAAAGGGTTAAAACATAATCTGCTGAGCGTCTTTTAGATGCATAAAACTCAAATTCTGAAATCTGGTTCTAAATGAATGAGTCATGAAAGTCCTATTTCATAAGTTGCCCAACACTAAATCCAGTGAAGAAATAATCAAAGTGATGAAAAATAAGAAGAATGTTAGAATGTTCTAACTTCAATATTGAAGGTTCACTCACAGCATAGGGAATAGGGAAAATTATGTAACTGGAACTTGGTTTGTTTAATTTTGAAGAAAAATAATGAAAACATTAGTCTTATGAATGGCAATCTTGATGATCATGATCTTGAAGAGCATGTTGACAATGACAGATTTGGTATTGCTGGAGATGATTATGAGGATATGAATGGTCAATACTGGAAGAACCTGGTTCCCAAGAAGTTCCTGAAATTATCAAATTTATAGCTCAGTGGTAATCCTCATATCATTAAGGAGGTACATAAAACGGGGAAACAAGTATTGAAACTATGCTCGGTGAGCAAAAAAAGAGGGGGAACTGTTGGATGATTAAAGGGGTTCAATGCAATGTAGCCTGGTTTCTCTATTCCTGGAGCTTGGTCTTATTAAGAAGAATTGACACGTAATCATGACTTCTTTAATAATTGTCTAGTAAATGAACAATTTTATGCTTGATTGGACATTTAATGTATATCTAATAACTCACTCTCGTACTGTTACAGGTACACACCCCAGACACATATTTGACAGTGGCTAAAAGGTCTATGGCTATTAACCCTGCTTTCTTACTAATTGCATCAAGAAATTGAGCAAGAACTCACAAAGAGGGAACTTGGTTCCTTATTTACAGTCAGGTTTGTACCACCCCTTTCAACACATGTATTTTTTTGAGTATGTGTAAAACTTAAACACTGGTGAACCTGATCTTTCCTTTAAAAGCCAATTCTTTCAAGAAAAATACCCAAAATCCTCTTTTTCTTTCTTATGTTGAGCATCCTTCAATCCTAAACTACTTTGATAAAGAGGATCTCATTCTTAAAATCACCCTAGATCCAATTCAGGGGAAACCTAGTCCCTTTCTTTCAGTGTTTTCATTGTCTTAACCACCTCATTCATTTGAACCAGGTTCACAAATCCAAAATCATGACCTCACCTTTCAAGTGTAACTAACTATTTTTTAGGGAACAACTTTCTTTGAAACAAACTACTATCAGTTCCTTATTGTTGCTAAATCCATTTTTGTTGCACTAAGTTTGATGAGTCCTTTAACCATATCTATTTATTCCTTAATCGGGTTTTGAAAGTCATCAATAAGAAGTTATTAGATAAAAATACCCGAAAGGAGTAAGATCTCTGTGCATTTGAACTAAGTTCTAGAAAAAAAGGCCAGATCTCATCACTCAATTGTTGTTTCACCTACATCTTGCAAATGCACAATTTACTTGAAGCTGAAAATACTTAGCTAAAGGTGTACCTCTTGAATGCTTAGGATGAATTATTGTGAAAAAAATTGCACAATGGTGTGAAAAATATTCCACCTCCTCTTTCTTAGCCTTAGTACTCCTTCTACCAGTGTATATCCTTGAGCTCTTTTTTCTCCAGTTTTTCTTATGGTGCTTATGTTTTGACTCATACTCATGATATGATATGCTTTTGATTCAGGTCCTAAGGGATTAAATTGGTACATGTCTACTTCATTGGTTTATGATATTTTTAGATTGACTTACCTTATTGTCAACACGTATGTGCTGAATAGTGTTGCTCGAGTGGCCATGAGTTAAAATGATATTGTACTCATTGTATGTTCATTGGGTTCTTTAGTTGTTGATTTTCAATGATGCCAAAAAGGAAAAGTTATATGGTGTGGACAAAGAATGTATGATGCATTATTTATCATTATAAAAAAAGAGAAAATTGCTGGAAAGTAGGAGTTCATGTTTGTAGTTTTGATGATTGACAACTAAGAACCTGGTTCACTGGTTGTTGTCTTTTGTATGCTGTATCATATGAACTAGGTCCCAAAATAGGTGCCGTGAATACACAAGAAAATCAAGTACAATTAAGAAAGATTGGAGCCATGAAATAAAGAAGAAAATAAACAAAGGAGCAAAGAAGGAAAGAAAGGAGCAAAGAAGGAAAGAAATAAAGAGCAAAGAAGGAAAGAAATAAAAATAATAAATAGAGCCTAAATAGGAGTCAAAATTTCCTTATATGATACAATCTCCTTATAAGGAAAGGAATCACCTAATTCCTTATAGGAAACCAAGTTCCATTTGGAGAAGGAATCCTAGTTCGTGATATTCTAGGGTATGACAAATCTTAAGCATATATATGACATGAAGATCATTGAGAGCCGCACCCATTGCATATCCACGAAATATATCATATTGAGAGCAATAGCCATCAGATAAAAAACCACAGGACTTCATCACAGCAAAACAAAAACCTGATTCACAATTTCTGTTCGAATTTGCATTACTGAATGCTGAAGTTTGAGAAGTTTAAGTCTAGAGTTGGTAGTCTTTGTTGAGTTCATCAGTTGGAGTAAATTGATGATTTTTGAGTCTGTAATAGGATAGATTTTGAGTTGTAATCTTTTCTATTATTAAAAATTGTGAGTGTGAATAATAAAAAATAGGTTTGACTTCTTATTTGTGGGGTGTTGAAACAAGAAACGGTTTTGACTTCTTATTTGTGAGGTGTTGTAACAAGAAGTGGGTTTGACTTCTTGGAGTGCTCATACAGTTGGTTGGATAGTTGTAGTAAACTATTGAGTTGTGAGTTAAGAGTTTAGTTCTAGGATTGCGGGGTTTTAATCTTGAACAAAGCTCTTTGAAGTTAGTGGAGATTGGTGAAATCCTACATAGTGTAGGTCGTGGTTTTTTACTTCCTTAAGCAAGGAGTTTTCCATGATAAAATTTGTGTTACACTTTATTTTACTATTTGCTGTTTACTGCAACTTTTGAGACCAGGTTCTTAATACGTGTGGTGGGATTGATTAATTTCTAACATGTGACCTCCTGGTCACATGACAACAACTTTATTGGTTACTTAAAGGCTCCCCTTCAACTGCATAACAGATGTACAGTTAAAGCTGTGGATTTCTAGGCTTAACAAATTAAGCAAAAATCATGGGTAACTATACTAGCAAGGTACAAACTTGTCCCTAACCAGAGCCACCTCTTCCATGATTCATTCTATATGAGCTAATTTATCATCGAAATAGATTGAATTTCCTGCATTTACCATAAATCATATAACTAATGATTATCACTCATTCTAATCTCAACTGTATCTGGTAATGCATTAGGAGAGTTTATCCTAAAAATTTCACCCAAGACATAACTAGTGTTTTGATTTCCGAATAACTTGCAATTCCTTGTGTTTTCATACATCTGATCTAAAGCAGTAAAGTAAAAAAAAATTATGAACTCTCTAGTTAGGACCTTAACTAACTTAGATACAAATAAAGGCTCAACCAAATGTAAATGTTTCTAAAAATTTTAGATGTAGACCAATAAATTGAATGAATTAATTTTGCAAACAAAGATTGTACTTCAATGCACTATTTATCTAATACCATCTTAATTCAACTAGATGCTTATCCTAAGTGATAGACAAGAAAGAGAGGAAATAAAGCACATGAGCGTGTAAATAAGCAGACAAATAACACTTGCAAAGTTAAGATAATACATTACTGTGTGTTTGCAATTTCTTTTGTACTCATAAAAGGAGAAGAGTGACTAGATGAAGTGGTCTTTATCTCTTCCATAGTAGCAAATCTCCAAATTTTTCTGTAGAAAAAAGCTATGATTAAACTACATGCAAGAAACTGGGTAAAGATGAGAAAAGATGTAAATAACATATACATGTATGCTACATGTAAACACATTTTACATGTTAAACTAATGTATTTCAAATATGATCAAACAAGTTTAACAAGAGAGAGTTTACAAAAACCTTTTAATTAAGCCATTTCTTTGTTCTTGCAGGTTATACTAGAGCTAAAAGAACACCACTAGATAACATGAATTTTAAAAAGTTCAAAGAAATGAAGTGCAAAATATGAGAGCTTATGGAAACTACTGATTTAGAAGTGATACAGATTTAAGAATTAATTGATCTCATTTAATATTGAAGGGGTTACAGCTGTATATATAGAGAACTGAAGAATAACTAATTACAGAATAACCCAGATGTATTTAATAATTATATATGTAGTCTATTATCCCCCCGCAAGCTGATCAGCGGTAACGAGGGGCAGCTTGGAGCAGAGAGACTGAAAAGGCTGTAACGGAAGAGGCTTGGTGAGAATATCAGCAAGCTGGTCAGTAGATGGGACATAGTGCGTGGCCATTGCTCCTGCAAGTACCTCATCGCGAACAAAGTGACAGTCAGACCCAACATGCTTCATACGATCATGAAGGACTGGATTTTTGGTAACACAAATAGTGGACTGATTGTCACAATAAATCTGTGGTTTCGTCGGGGGAATGCCAAGTGCATCCGTAAGGTATCGTAACCACATGGCTTCAGCAACACCCGCAGCCATGGCACGATATTCCATAGGTCTTTATCAATATGGTTCCCGATTTGCGGATGAGTTCGAGGCCAAGAAAGAACTCCAGAGGACCGAGGTCCTTAAGTTTGAAGTCACGATGCATAGCTTCAGTAATTTCAGTGATGAGTGATGACGAGCTGCCTGTAATAACAATATCATCCACATAGATAAGAATGATGACTGTCCCTCGAGAACAGTGAAGGGTGAAGAGGCTGTTGTCATGATGGTAGGTGCGAAAACCAAGACCCTGCAGAAAAGTAGAGAGACGTGTGTACCAGGCACGAGGGGCCTGTTTCAGGCCATACAGTGATTTGCGAAGCTTGCAAACATAGTGAGGACGGTTGGGATTAACATATCCCGGTGGCTGAACCATATAGATTTCTTCCTCAAGATGACCATGAAGAAAGGCATTGCTGACGTCTAGCTGATGAAGCGGCCAATCATAGTGAAGAGCAAGAGACAAGACCAGACGAATAGTCTGTTGCTTAACAACAGGGCTGAAGGTCTCCTTATAATCCACACCATACTCCTGATGATACCCTTTTGCAACCAGACGTGCTTTATAGCGAGAAAGAGATCCATCTGAATTTCGTTTGATGCGAAACACCCATTTGCACCCAATAGACTTGCGGTTACTAGGCAGAGGTACCAAATCCCATGTACGTTGTTCATTCAGAGCCTGAAATTCCTCATCCATAGCTTGGCACCAGAAACTATTTTTGGAGGCTTGGTTGTAGGTAGTAGGCTCAGTTGTGGGATGTGCATCAAAGGGTATTTGAGTGTGGTAGGCTTTGGGTTTGAAGGTACCGGCCTTGGCTCGGGTTGTCATAGGATGAGTGTTGAGTGGAGGGTGATTAGGAAGGGGTGGTGGAGTTGTATGATGCGTGAGCGGGGGTTGGGTGGGGCTGCCGTGGGAGCTGGGATGTGCAGCGGTGGATGGGGTGGCTGTATGTGTGTTAGGAGTATGATGTAGGGAAGTGGTGGGTTGTGTGGCAGTCGGCTGGGTGTTCGGGTGGGAGGTTTGGGGTTTCGGGTGGGTAGTGGTGTAGTGGGGTACCGGGTTAGGTGCCGAGTGAGCCGGAGCATGAGCGTGAGAAAAGGACGGAAATAATGGCACAACGCCAAGTGGATTGGGGGAGTATGGAGTGGAGGAAAGACTTGTGTAAGGAAATTGTTCCTCCACAAAACGAACATGACGGGAAACATATGTTTTCTGAGATACAGGATCGAAACATTTGTAACCTTTGATAGTGGGATGATAGCCTAGAAAGACACAAGGGGTTGACCGAGGTTGAAGTTTATGTTGAGTGTGCGGACGCAACCAGGGATAAACTAGACACCCAAACGGGCGGAGATGGATATAGTCGGGTGGATGATTGTAGAGACGGGCATATGGAGTGGAGTTGGAGAGAGTGTGAGTGGGCATGCGATTTATGAGGTAGTTGGCAGTAGCAAGGGCATCAACCCAAAAGGAAACAGGTAAGGTGGAATCATGGAGGAGCGCAACAACTGTTTCTATTAGGTGACGGTGTTTGCGCTCAGCAACGCCATTTTGTTCAGGGGTATATGGACATGAAGTGTGATGAAGAGCCCCTAGATTTTGAAGAAAAACACCAAATGCATTGTTGACAAATTCTTTGCCATTGTCACTTCGAAAAATTTTGATTTTGGCATTAAATTGATTTTGAACCATTCGGTCAAAGTTTACAAAAATAGTATAAGCTTCGGATTTAAATTTCAGAGGATAAAGCCAAGTGAATTTACTGTAATCATCAACAAAACAGATATAATAACGAAAACCTTGAACAGAAGGAACTGAGGTTGGACCCCAAACATCAGAATGAATTAATTGAAATGGCGCAGTGGCCTTGTGTTCAGACAGTGAAAAAGGTAAACGACAAGATTTAGACACTGAACAGGACTCGCAATGTAATTTTTCTGAAAAATTAAAACCTAAGGAAGATAAAATGGATTTGGTGATGGCGGATGATGGGTGCCCAAGCCGGCGATGCCAGGTTGACGAGAGAATGGCTTGACTCACAACAGACGGAGACCTGGATGGAAGAGTGTATAGCCCATGCTCACAGCGGCCCGTGTACCGCACCCGGTTCGTGGTATTGTCCACTATCTGGAAATTGGTGTCATTAAAAATGAGGGTGCAGTTATTTTCTTTAGTAAAGCGATAAACAGATAAAAGATTGGATGTGAGGGAAGGGACGTGGTGAAGGGTTGAGAGATGAAATTTACCATTTGGGGTATAGACATACCCAGAGCCGGTGTTTGTGATGGGAAGGGATTGACCATTGCCTACTGTAATAGTTTCTGAGCCATGATACGGATGAGGAGCTTGAAGTTGTGAATAATCCGACGTCACATGGGTGTTAGCACCTGTGTCTAGATACCAATCGCCAGATTGAGCGTTTGTGGACGCATGCATCGCCCTTGATCCTCCGGACTGGCTATTTACATTCTGCGAGTCATCATAACGATACCAGCAATTAGCCGCAGAATGGCCCCGTTTAGCACAAATTTGGCACGTCGGAAGATCTCGTATGGGCATCCGCTGGTTTCCTCGTCCCTGTCCGCGGCCTGACTGGAAGCCGTCCCTCGGTGGAGGCCCGCCTCTGCCTTGCTGCCCGGTGTTTCGACGGTCACCGCCGCCGCTGCCTCGCCCTTGGTTACGACGATCGTCACCGCGACCCCTGGCCGAGCCTCCGCTGCCAGCCGAGTAAAGAGCCGTGACGCCAGGGGTGGAACTGGCTTCTCCGAGCAGTAATTTGTGTTCCATGTCTAGATTCAATTCTTCTGCATTAAGCCATCCAGACAGTTGATTCAGAGTGATTTCGACAGGCGAGAGGCGAATATGCTGTTTGAGAGAGGAATAGCCAGCCGGAAGACCACGTATCACGGCATTCACCACGTCTCGTTCAGGAATAATCTCGTTCACAGCATCTAGGTCAGACAGAATAGAGGCCACATCATCAAGGTATTGAGTCATCGTCTTCGTTCCCTTCCGAAGAGTATGCAATTTGTCACGCAACTGAAAAATATGAGCCGTGGACACAGAGTTGTACCTTGTGGCTAGTGCGTCCCAAAGTGAAGCCGATGTGAGAAAACCTCGGGCGTGTTTGTGCACAGAGGGGCTAATAACTGCGAGAAGACAGGCTCGGATCTGAGTGTCTACGATCATCCACGGAAGGTAGTCGGGATTTGGGAGCTTGACGCCGTCCTTCTCGGCTGTCTCGGGCTGCGGCTTCTCCGCACCGTCAATCCATCCGAGCAGCAAGTTGGCTGCGAGGGCGGTGCGGACGTTAAGTGCCCAGGCCGGGTAGTTGTTGTCAGATAATTTTTCGGGGATGAGATTGTGGAGATTCCTGAGCAGTAATTTTACTCCAGACGGTAATTTTGACAGAGGATCAATAACCTTGTCCATGGCGCCGACCTACGGCGGAGGAGGGAGGCCGTGCGGCGTGGTGTAGACGGTGGCGGCGGCGCACACACGTCGGAAAAGAGGAGAGATTAGGGTTTGGGCGGAAGAAGAAACCCTAGCTTTGATACCATGATACAGATTTAAGAATTAATTGATCTCATTTAATATTGAAGGGGTTACAGCTGTATATATAGAGAACTGAAGAATAACTAATTACAGAATAACCCAGATGTATTTAATAATTATATATGTAGTCTATTAAGAAGTATGCTTTATTTTAATGACTGAAAAAACCTTTCAAAAACAAAATCATACACATAACCTTAAGGAAGAATCCTAGAAAGTTTAAACTAGCCTCACTCTACTTGAAACCCAAATCTTTATTATACACCAATATTGTGAATTCCAAAGGCATGGGTATTTAGCTAAAGGAAAAATCAAGAAATTCAATGAAGGTAAATGGGTTCGACTCCAGGAAAGGGATAATAATACTCACCCAATAAATGTTAAATAGGGAAGTAGTTCTATAAAATAGCAGAAGGGTGAGAATAAAATAAGTCGTAGGTCGTCGTTCAATACTGTAACACATGTAGGTTAAATAATACAAATTAAATGCTACATAAATTCATTCTTGCACCCTGCTTATTAGTAGTGAAGAAACTGAAAAGTTAAAATAAAATTCCAAATGAAACCAAAAAAAAAAAAGAACAAATAGGGAAGTAAAATAGAATGAAAATAAAGATTGAGCGAAAATGGAAGTAGAGAGAAATCATCAAACTTAAACAGAACTGGCATTCACTACGTACTAGTTTTAGATTGACACAATACATAAACATGCCCTTTAACTTGACTTCATATCACATCTATGACCTTCAAATTTGGGTGTGTACAAGTAGGCCCTTAAACTTGTGTAAAGTTGAACAAATAGACACATATGTCCTATGTGGCATCCTACGTGGCCAATTCTTGTCCTACATGGCATCGTAGGTGCATTATGCCACATAGAATATATATGTCTACTTGTTCAACTGTATACAAGTTTAAGGGTCTACTTGTGCACATCCAAAGTTGGAGGTCATAAATATAATTTGAGGTCAAGTTAAAGGGCATGTTTTTGTATTATGCCTTTTAGATTCCACTCCATGTGAGAATACATTAATGAACTCTCATGAATTTTTATAAGTTGCAAATCATTGAAGATTGTCAATAGAGAGATTATTCACTAGATGAAGAATCAGAAACATTCAACACCAAGTTACACTCTCTAAATGCACCATTCAATTGTCATCACATTTTTTGTTAACAATATAAGAAGACCTAATCATTATTTGTATCTACTAACTTTAACAATTATGAGGATTCATTGTCTCTATTAGCTTCACATACAAACTTTACTCCTAACCATAGACACGAACCAAAGAAATTCCACTTATAGTCCAGTTATGTTGTAGCTATCAAATTGTAGGCCTAATTTCCATGTAATGAGAGGACATACACAAAAAAGAATCAGCATTGCACATAGATGAGTTAACTTGCAAACCTAAATGCAGAGTTCAGTGCTAATTTTAAAGAAAAGAAAATATAATGTAACGCAACCAAAAAGTACAGAATTCAGTACTAACAACAAAACTGGATACGGTCCTCCAGAAATACCAAAATAGAGACCTTATCACTGGCTGCGCAATAGATTTTGATCTGGAAATTTTTTGTTTTGTTCTTGCCAAAACTGCAGAAAAAAACACCTATCTTAATGGCAAAAACAGAAATATATACACCCATCAATGGTGGAACTCTGATTTACTAGACCGAAATCAGTGCAAATAAAGAGAGAAAGTACCTGAACTTATTGAAGTGAAACCTTTTCGACCAATATATTTAATTTGATCCTTCGAAGGGACAATACATGATACATGTGTTCCATCTATAGCCCCAACGCAATTTTTAAAATATGGCCAATACCTTTTATCTTCTTTTAGTTTAGGATGTATATCATAATAGGTTGAACCTTTTGGTTTAATAATGTCCATATGGCTAATTTCAAACATGTAAATAAAACACGATGAAAATGTCTACTAACAGTTTCTTCTGAATGTTGAAACCTTTCCTGGATCATTTGATTTCCAACACCATGACCTACTATCATTAAAAACATAGCAACCATCTACTCGATGGTAATATTTCTTGTTGCTTTCAAGCCATATTGTTCATTTAAAGTCTTGCACAACTCAAGAAAAATATGTTTTTCCATTCTAAACATTTCGCAACATCGTCGATCATGTCCTTCAAGTACTTCTTTAATGAAATAAAAATCTATATGAAGAGAAGTTCTGCGTGAACCCTTTAAGCAAAACTACATGAAATATTCTGTTGCTTAAGTGATGCTGGAAATTGCCGCATCAAAGACAACATTATTATCATTATTTTTAATTAAAAGGCCAAAAAAAATTAAATTAGATTCTATTTTTTTTTTTTTACCTTATTTTTTGGATACATTTTATTGTATCAAAATTTACTAAAAGTAAGCAAACACTAATTCGTGCACTACGTGTTACAAATATCTAAATGAGATTAAATCTATTATTTGTTACCTTTTCTTTTGGATATATTTTTACCGTATTAATTCTAAAACTAAGTAACCACATTCATATACGTATACTACATGATAACAAATATTTAAAATAAAATTCTATTTGTTATTTGTTATCTTTTTCTTTTTGATATATTTTTATTGTGTCAAAATTTACTACGAATAAGTAATCATCATATTCATATATATACACCACATTGTAACAAATATGCCACTTTTTATGAATTATTTATTTAAAATAAAATATTCAAAAAAAATCACAAGTGTTGTCAAAATACAATCTTGTAACGTGATTCATCTGTCAATTATTAGTATTAATAATAAAAAATAAAAAATTATATATTCTTTAGTCATCATCATCAATGATATTTTTAAATTTATTTAAAGAAAATGAGTGAAAATAAAATAAAAATATATAAATCATAAAGAATTATGACGTAAATATGAAATGTAAAATTTTAAAAATCAAACCTTAATAAAATATATATATATATATATATATATATATATTGTGTGTGTGTGTGTGATAGGGATATTTTTCTCATAAAAAAAATAATTTTCTGCTTCTGCTTCTGCTTCTGTTTTTTTGAAAAGCAGAAATTTTCTGCTTCTTCCTAGAAGCAGAAAAACTGCTTCTGCTTATTTTTAAAAACATTTTTGCAAGTTTATCAAACACCCTTCTTTTTAAGAAAAATATTTTTCTCTCAAAATAAGTACTTATTTTAGAAAATGAGCAATCTCAAACAAGCACTAAGTCTACTTGCCTATATTTGGTGTAACCTATTACCTGTTTTTCATTTGAGAAAAATCTATAGCTGCCCCTCTACTGTGATACCTTGTGTCCGTATATTATGATACTCTATCGGTATCATACAGGACTAAACTATATTTTCAAAAAAATAAACAAGGTATAATTAACAAAAAAATATTAATTGTTTCATTGTCTTTTTTTTATCTAAACTATTCCTTTTTTCTCGTTACCTTTTTTCTCCCTTTTTACTCATGTTATTCTCAAATCAGTTTCGTCTTAATGTTTCATATAGAGAGCGCTTTAAAAAAAAATTCAGTTGTCACTTTTAATCACAGACAAGCATAACCAAATATTATTTTATATTTAGCTATGAAATTTTTTCATCGCAAATAGTTAAATTATCTAGCTACAAATTTTAAATATGGCTAGTTAAATACTGCATATTTTATGACAAAACTATGTTGTCACTAAGTCGCAGGTTGATTAGAGACGACAAAATAATTGTTACTAATTGCTTATTTTATTAGTGACAAAAAATAAAGTCACACTTAAATATAAAATTTTGTGGGTAAAGCTTACAATATTTAACTACGAATTTGAATATGTCATTGTTTTAATAACTTTATCTTTTGTGATGATACTACTTTTCGTCCAGAATTTTAACTAATTTTAAGACAAATAATAGTTCGTCATAAATTGAGTACATTATTAGTGACAAAATAATATGTCATTAACAACTTAAAATTAATCGCTAATGTTACTTAATAAATGGAGCCAAATTATTTTTTGGTGGGAAATTTTAGTGAACGAAATTTGCTACGAAATTATATGTTTTGTCACTAAAACTATGTTGCGCACGTATTTAAAGATGAAATGTAATTTTTGTCAAAAAGTGAATAATTAGTGACTTGTCTCATGTCTAAAATTTTCTTAGCTAAATATCAAATTTATTGTAGTGTTATTATATATTTGGATGAACTTAAATGACTCTTTGGATCAAAAATTAGTGACCACTTTTCAAAATAACTGTTAGCTATGAACAATTTAGCGATAATTTAACGATGAATTTCATAGATAATTTCAATTTCTTATTTAGAATGAAAAAAATAACACCCTAATGTAATGGCCAAAGATGTATACTTATATTTAACCTTAAAATTTTGGATATAATTTTCTTTTAAATTATATGTCATCACTTTCGTGTGATAATTTATTATCCTATAGGAGTAGATTTTATAAAAATAATCTTCTCATTAACTTTCAATTAGTAGAATCAATGACGTTAAAAGTTAGAGCTATAAAAATATAATAACGGGGGAAAATGTATGAAGAGAAGGCTAAACATACTAATATTTAGATATTTATGCTTTGAATTGATTTTAAAAATAGAATAAATAAGTTATAGTGAAAAAATATTTGCAGTAAATTCAAATAATGAAAGAAGTCGAGCATAGAATACAAATTGCTTATGGGTGATGGACTTTTGTATGTACATATTGTATATATATTATATGGGATGGTTGAAGTCCCTCTATTAGTCACTAGGAAGAGCACTAAAAGCAATGTAAATAAGAAGAAACAGGTAATAAATAATGTCATTTTTCAGAGCTACCTTAACTGTTTAAGTACGTCCACAATAATCAAGTTTGTGGGATAAATTAATTAAGGGTGACAAAAAAGTTTCAAAGCTAAAAAAGAGTGGCACAAGTCTTAAATATTGAGTAGAGGTGACAATTTTAAGATTAGTATTAATGACATTAATTTTAAAACCCTCAAATTTTATTATTTACACAAAGATCCCTACATCATCACCACCATTCCTCCTCCACACCCTTTTTGTTGCCGCCGCCGCCACCACCTCCTCTTCCTCTACTATCACTATCATTGTCATTGTCACCTCTTCCAGATTCACCATTATTTCCTCCATCTACATAACTATCGCCTATTTTTCATTTTTTTCCTCCACCGTCGTCGCTATCAACACCGCAACAAATGTCATCTTCTCATTCGATGTTACCACCAGCACCACCACCTTTCTTTTCACCATAAATATTATTTTTTCGTGGGCTCCTCCTCCAACCACATCTTTTTTCAGAAATTAAGTATCAAATTTGTTGTAGCAACTATGGAAGTTGCTACAACAACTTTGACAGTTGTTGCAACAACTTTGATAATTGTTGTAACACAATAACTAATAGTAGTTATTGCAACAATTACCGTAATTGTTGTAGCAACTATGGTAGTTGCTGAAGCAACTCCCGTAGTTGCTGAATTTACTGAATTATTTCTTCATTCATTTTTAAAAGAAATCAAAAAATTTCTTTTCAAACTTCTCAATTTTTTTTAAATAGTCCATGAAGATTAAAAAAGAACGAAATGAAAAGAGAAAGAAAAAGAAGAAGAGAAGATGAAAGAATAGGAAAATCTAGAGAGAGAGCAAAAAAATAAGAAGAAGAAGATGGGGAGAAAGAAATTTGGAGAGAGAAAGAAAAAAAAAAAAAGATTGAAAGATAAGAAAATGGGGGAAATTCTAAAATTTAAAATTTGGAGTTGGAGGACTTTTGAAAAGTTTAAAAAGTTTAAAAAATTATATTTTACACCCCAATTTACTTTAATCACTAATTAGAAAGAATTTGACTTAAGTTGATCAAAACTGTCATCAATTTTAATTTTAAAACTTATTTGTCACCCCACACTTAATTTTCTCAAGTTTCTGTCACACCCTCTTATTATATATTCCTGGGAGTATAAAATTGGTATATTATATCAAAAAAAAAAAAATCAATAATGAATCAATAGCAGTTACACATACCATAAGAAAGGTGCAATATGCCACCCATAATTGATACACATCCATTTTTTATTATATCCTATTTTTTTTATTTACGGAAAAGGGCTTAAAATATCTTTCAATTATGTAAAATGGTGCAAAAACGTCATCTGTCTACCTATTAGGCCTAAAATGCCCTTTTCGTCTACCTATTAGGCCTAAAATACCCTTCTCACCTACCTATTGGGCCAAAATGTCCTTCCTGTCTATCAATTGGACCTATTTTGCCCTTTTATTGAGGCAAATTACATGGAAAGACCATCCTTAAAACTTAATTATATAAATAATAGTACTTTTTCAATATTACAAAAATAAAAGTTGTTTTTACATATATAGCCATTTATTAAAATCAGAAAAGATTATTATAATTCCTAATTTAATGCTATAACTAATTATCAATTCATCTTAATTTGAGAGATATATTTTCAATCTTCAAATTAAAAGTGAAAAATATAATCCCTACTTTCAAATCTTTCTCTCTCTTATATTCAAAATTCAAATATTTTTAAATAAAATAAGTATTCCATTATTTGCTCATGTGTGTTTTGTTTTGTTTTTATGTATATTAATTATCTAGTATTATTTTATTATCATGTATTTTTAATTCTAATGTAATGGACTAACCATACTTTTGTATGGATATATATTTTTGGAATAAAAATCATTATGTTGGAAGTACAGATATATTGTGTATTTTTGTTGTATAAATATAATTTATTTCAAAGCCGAATTATTATTATATTTTTGATATAATTTATGAGATAAATATTCATGGTATATCTCATTATGACGGAAGTACTTTTTCTGTTAAAAAATAATTTATTAAATTTTAATGATACATAAAATTTATTAAATAATTTATTTCATGTTTTGGGGGTATCTATATATATACCATACAAAATGTTAGTTTGTATTAACAATGATACATAAAAATATTGAAAATAATATTATAATATTAAACACATATATTGTATACATATTTTTATTATATTTTTTTATTTTTTAAATTTGAAATAATCCATGCATTGCACGGGATGAATACTAATATAAATTAAATAATAAGTTAGGGGATTTATTATGGAAAATGTACGTGACAAAAAAGGAAATCTGATTGCCAAAAGTCATTGTCTCTCTTCTAAAAATAAGAAATCATGTCTCTAAAAGGTATGCACTAGCACCTTTTGCACCAACAATTTAATTTTCACTAAAATGACAGTAATTCCCTCATACAATCTTGAAATGCGTCGATTGTTTTTCCTATGACTCCGAAGTAATGATATCTATATTCTTGTTAATTCAAAACACAATTTTATGCTAATTTTCCATTTTCCCATGCATATACTGTTTTTACATGTTAAAAAATTATTTCATCTTTCACGATGTAAAAACCCAATAAATCAAATCTTGACTTATTGAAATTCAACCAAACTTTCTAGATCAGTCCTATAATTCATGTAAAAATTTCATAAACCTTATAATAATTTTTCAATTTGTAGAACTAAAATCAAACCTTTGAGTTGTAACATTTTTATGCTTAAATAGAGGAAAATCACCTAAAATGTACAAAATCTATCCAAAACTCATCGAAATCAAATCAAAATTTGCTGACAACAATTGGTATCAGAGCTATGTTGTTTAAAGTTACGGACGTAGTATATATTTGGATTTATTTGATTAATTTATTAATCATGATAAAATTAGATTTAGATATCCACCAAAATATTATAAATATTGCTTATATGAATAAAGAAAAAAAATTATTAAACGAGATAAATCAATTTAAAGAAAAATTAGAAATAAAAAATAAAGAATCAGAAACCAGTGAATTAGAAATAAATACAATAAATGATGAAGAAACAGATAATTATGATTCGGAAGGTAGTGAAACATATACATAAATTCTAGAAAACATAGGAAAACTAGAAATTAATGAAGAACAAGAAGTAATTAATAAAGAAAATATAGAACTAATAAATACAGAAGTAAATACTCTAGATAAAAATATAATACCTAGTACATTAGAAATAAGAAAACCAACCTATAATTACAAAAATAAGTTTAAAAGATATAATTCAAAGGATGAATATAATAAATGGACACCAAAACAAATAATTAATTACAAATTTTTAGATTTAGACTGTGTAATAGACACAAATAAAATAATACAACTATGAGTAAGATACATGTCAAAATAATTATTAGATAATAAAATAGATACAACAAAAGCGCCAGAATATATAGAAAAGACATTAAAAGAAACAGTAAAATTATGGTTGTTAAACCTAGCCGAAGCAAGTAAAAAAGTATTAAGATCTGATAATAAAACAGAAGGAACATCAACAACTACTAAAATATCACCAACAGAAATATTGAAAAAATATGAAATAGCTATAAGAGATGAATTTAGCAGGGTAACAACAGAAGAAGAAGAGCAAAATAAAATGAAAGATATAAATAGAAATTTAATATTAAAACTAGCAATATGTAATATGTGCTATATAGATGAGTATACGTGCGCATTTAAAGAATATTATTATAAAGAAACATATAATACAGAAGAAAGTAAAGAAATAAGAAGATTATATTTTAGTAAATTACCCGAACCATTTAGTTCAAAAATAATAAAGAGTTGGGATGCAACAAAAATAGTAGATACCCTAGGAGCAAGAATAAAATTTTTACAACAATGGTATAGAAATCTATGTGAAAAATATAGAGAAGAAATAAAAATGGAAAAAACATTAATAAGAAATTTAGCATGTTGCATAGATAAAATAGCACCTCAATTTGGATGTGAAGAAAGATATTATAAGAAAATAAAAAGACATAAGAAACATAAGAAATACAATAAATCAAAATATAAGTATAAGAAACCAAGAAAAAGATACTATGTAAAAAATTATAAACATAAAAGACCATATAGGAAAAAGAAATCTATAAAAGAATGTACTTGTTATAATTGTGGAAAACTAGGACATTTAGCTAGAGATTGTAAAATGCCTAAAAATCCAAAAAAAGAAACAAATATCATAAATAAAAATAGAAAATACAGAATATATGCAGATAAATTATATAGATTATGAATTAGAAAGTGAAAATAGTATATATGAAATTTCGGAGAATGAAACAGATAATGAAATAGATAGTGAATTAGATGAATTAAATGACTGAAGAAGATATAAAAATAATAACAAAGGAAGAATATTTAAATAAAGAAGGAACAGATCAAAAAATAATATTTGATAATAATATATTTGACGAAATAAAAGGAAAAGAGTTAGACCTAAGTGTAGAAAAAATATTTAAAATACCAACAATAAAAAATATATTTAGTAGAAAAAAGGAAGAATACCACATAGTAAGACAAAAAGAACATGTAATAGACTGTAGATATGCAAAAGGAAAAGCTAGTATACCACTAGTAACAAAAAGAATAATTAATATTGAAATAAACGACATAAAAAACAAAGACCCAATAAAATATGTACACCTTGGAGGAACAAAGATATTAATAAAAGCATGTTTTAGAGAAGGAATAGATACACCAATAGAATTATATTTAACAGATGATAGAATTATAAAACCTATAGAAAAAAGTATAATAATTGTTATAAAAGGAAATTTAATATACCAAAAATTTTAATTTATAATAAGTGCGAATTATTCAGTAGCAATAACAAATAAAAATATAGATAAATCATTAGTATTATATTGGAAAATATCAGGAATAGAACTAACCCCAGGAAGTAAAATATTTACAGCAAGATGTAAAAATCTATACGTATTAACAACAAAACATAAAATAACAGAAAAAATAAAATTAATAAAATACAAATAGAAAGTCCTTGTGAATAATTCGTAAAAACAATTGATAATAATGATTATAGTTACAAAAATATAGACATAGAAGAAGATTTAGAAATAATAAATGATAGAATAAGTACATAAAAAAGAATAGCTCATGAAAAAACAGAATCATCAAGCTCATAAAAAAGAACAAGTTATGAAACAACTTCAACAGTTAATTTAAACCAATATTACATAACAAGAACAATAAATGAAAAAGAATATTTAATACTCTTAAACACGGGACAAGAAGAAAATTATATAGCAAAATATCTAATAAAAAGTGAAGAAATAAAATCTAATAGTAATATATACCCAGATCTACCAAGGAGTCTAATAAACATGAAAGATACGACAGAAAAAGAAATAATAATAGGAGTTAGAAAAATAAAAATAGAATTTGAAATAAAAGAAGAAATACAAAAAGCAGATATAATATTAGGAATATATGGTTAGAACAAGTAAAACCATACACTATAGAATATACACAATTATCTATAACATATAATAAAGAGAAATTATTCATAAAAAGAACTTTGACATGACATGAAAATATATGTACTTGTAAAAATAATAGTAGAAGGATATTATAATAGGTATTATACACCTATAATAGATACAGGAGCAGAATCAAACTTATGTAGATACAACTGTTTACCAGAAGGTAAATGGGATAAGCTAAAAGTACCAATAGTAGTCAAAGGATTTAATAATGAAGGAAGCTTAATTACATATAAAGCTAAGAATGTAAAAATACAGATATGAGATAAAATAATAACAATAGAAGAAATCTATAATTATGAACTAATATCAAAAGATATGCTTTTAGGAATGCCATTTTTAGATAAATTAGACCCACATATAATAACTAAAACAAATTAGTGGTTTACAACACCATGTAAACAAAAAGTAAGAGAAAAAAGAGTTATTAATAAAATAAGAAAGAAAACTGATTGGATAAAAGGAAGCGAAAAAATTACACAAAAGTTAGAAAATATAAAAAATACAGAAGATACAGTAGAACTAGTTGTATTTTCGATAAATAAAAAAGAAATAACTATATTTTCAATAGATAAGGTAGAAATAATAAAGAAAAAATTAAGACATCTATACAGTGAAGATCCATTAAAAGGATGGAAAAAACATAAAACTACTATAAAAATTGAATTAATAGATAAAAATAGCATAATAACTCAAAAACCATTAACATATAATTTTGACGATTTAAAAGAATTTAAAATGCATATAGATGAATTATTAAAGAAACAATATATATACAAAAAAGTAATAGTAAACACAATAGTCCAGCATTTATAGTAAATAAACATAGTGAACAAAAAAGAGGAAAAAGTAGAATGGTTATTGATTATAGAAATTTAAATGCAAAAACTATGACATATAATTACCCAATACCAAATAAGATATTAAAAATAAATACAAGTATATAATTACTTTAGTAAATTTGACTGTAAATCAGAATTTTACCACTTAAAGTTAGATGAAAATTCTAAGGAATTAACCGCATTTACGGTACCACAAGGATTTTGTGAATGGAACGTATTACCATTTGGATATAAAAATGCACCAGGTAGATATCAACACTTTATGGATAGTTATTTTAAATAATTAGCTAATTGTATAGTATACATAGATGATATACTACTATACACAAAAACTAAAGAGGAACATTTAAAGTTATTAGAACAATTTACAGATATAATAGAAAAATCGGGAATAAGTTTAAGTGAAAAGAAAGTCGAAATTATGAAAAACCAGATAGAGTTTTTAGGAATACAAATAGATAAAAGAGGAGTAAAAATGCAACAACATATAGTACAAAAAAATAATAAATTCAAAAGAAGAATTAGATACAAAAAAGAAATTACAATCATTTTTAGGATTAGTAAACCAAGTAAGAGAATATATACCAAAATTAGCAGAAAACCTAAAGCCTTTACAGAAAAAAATTAAAAAAGGATATAGAATATAATTACAACGAAGAAGATAAAAAACAAGTTCAGAAAATAAAAATACTTTGTAAAGAATTACCAAAATTACAATTCACAGACGAAAATAAAAAATTTATATATATAGTAGAAACAGATGCTAGTGAATATAGTTATGGAGGAGTACTTAAATATAGATATGAAGAAGAAAAATTAGAACATCATTGTAGATGCTACTCAGGTACGTTTAATGAAACAGAAATAAAATGGGAAATAAATAGAAAAGAATTATGTTCATTATATAAATGTTTATTAGCATTTGAACCATATATTATATATAACAAATTTATTGTGAGGACATATAATACCCAGGTTCGATGGTGGTTAACAAAAACAATACAAAACTCAGTTACGAAGAAGGAAATTCGGAGATTAGTATTGAATATATTAAATTTTAGATTTATGATTGAAGTAATCAAGACTGACAAGAATGTTATTGCAGATTACATATCAAGACAAAGTTACTCAAACTGATTTACCAATGGAAGAAGTTGATGTCAAAGATACCCAAACAGACTTAATATTACAAGTGTTTGAGCAAATGAAGTTATTACAAGAAAGAGTTATCACATTAACTACTGAAGTTACAAATGTAAAAGTGCAGGTTGAGCACTATAAAATACAAGAAAAAGCTATTAGCAAAGATACTGTGCAGGAAGAGCACATTAAAAAACTAGACCTAGAAGGTGACGATGAGAAACACCTAAAAACTCAAATTACTGACGAAATTACAGTTACAGTTGCAGGCGCAAGTGATGTATCCAAGGGAAAGAATATCGTCACTCAAAATAAACCTGAACCATCAAAGAAAAAGAATTATAACCTCAACAAGATATTTTCAAAACCATATACACCAAATATACAAAAATCAGAGTCATCTATACCTCCCCAGATACACACATATTTCGAGTCACTCAATCAACAAAAGCAGACTTATAACCATATCACTCGTACATATATTGATAATATTTATACTTTACAAAAATTGTTAAATACAAAACCTATCCAGAGTAAAGATTTAGCAAAACAACACCAAGGGTATATTACACAAAAATGTCAGAACTATAACAAACTTATTGCTTTGCCTAGCACCAGTGCAAACTTAATTACTTCATGTTACTATTATGGACTATTATCTACAGTCTACACAACTACTGGAGAAGAGTTAACAGGAATTCCAGATACTTACAAAGGATTTATGGATTATAAGAGGATTACGAAGGGACAATTATTCTATGTCCGTTTCTACTCAGCACCAACAAAAATATTGTTTGATGAAATAAAACAGACAATTACAATTGTCAAGATAGGAATGAAACGAGATTATATAATCCCTGAAGAAATATGCGAACAAGAAGAGATAACCAAAAATCAGATACCGGACTTCTACCGAAACAAGAGAGTTATTGGACTTAGCAGTATATTGACTGAGTTAGCAAATAATTATATAAATCAAAACCCAGTTTGGATTTACTATAACAGAAATCAATTATTGGTTTGCTCTACTTGTAAAATATTAGAGAAAATGATAGAGAAGAGATAAGAAAATGGGTCATGACGATCCTAAAACCAGAAGAGTTACCAGTCACAAGATCTATTACGAAAAGAGTTATTTCAGAAGAAGCTATGGATCAATTCTGTAAACAAGTTGGCCAAAAATACAATGACCACATATGCAGCAGATGTAGTGACAGACACAACTTTATTCCAGATGTGATACTACAATAGCAGGAAGATAAAAAGCAGCAGATACGACAAGAAGAAGATAAAAAGAAGACAGTAACAGAGCAATAATAGAAGAAGACAAATTAATAAATGACTAGAAAGCGACATATTGTATAGCCTTTAACTCTTATACGTAAATTATTAGTTTTGTAAGACTTTTGTATAGATAAGTCTTGTTTTCTTTTTAGGGTAGCTAACTTTACAGCCTAGCCTTTTTGACCTTTTTGTACCATATGAATTGTTAGGAAAGATACGTGTAAAAAATTAGGGAGAGTATAGAGTTTACGTCTTTCATTTTTTAGGATATAAATAGACGAGCATTTGCTCAGATAAAGGGCAAGTCTTCATGAGTTGAAGCAAAACTCTCTCTTGTACACAAAACTTTTGAATTATTTAATAAAAATAGGTATATTTCCAAGGAAAAGCTATGAATCATCAAACAGCTATGAAAAATCTAGAATTATCAGATTTACCATAATAGGTATTTATATTTGTGATTATGAATAGCTAAATTCATAAATTCCTGACAATCATGATATGATAAAATAAGTTCATGTTAGTTACTTTACAGTAGAATTATTCGAAGAATAGCATGTTAAGAAGTTTGTTAGCAAAGTGGAAAAGGAGAAAAATCTCTAAGAACTATGCCATCCTAAAGGTGAAATCGGTGAGGCAAAAAAGCCGTGATAGGGGAGTAGCCAGAGTAAAGGCGCTGTTTAAGGGAAAAATATCCAGATTACCATGCTAATAGTGACCGAAGAACATGTTATTTAAGAATAATCTAGTACATAGTAATCTAAAATGATCATATTTTGTTATGTGTATGATTGAAGGGAATATTTTGAAAAAAGCATCATATGAAAAATGAATACTTATTTATCTGACGAAATGATAGATAAATTCAAAATACTTGTTTTGTATGTACTTAAGGATATAGAAATTGTAGATATAAGAAAAATCATATTGGAAAAAATATTTGATAAATATTTTATGACTAGAATAAATTACATACCACACCTACCTACCTACTCTTACAAATACTTACATACCAAACCTACACATCAACCATGATAAATTATGGATATGAAAAATATACAATTAGTAGAAAAACTAATGGAAACCAATCTAGAAAAATATATGAGAACTAAAGATATAAAATATATAGCATTTCTTAATGAAAATATACAAGAATTATTAAGATTAAAACAAACAACTAATAAATACTATGATAAAACAATTAATTACTAGAATCCAATTCCAAGTTATCCAAGTTATTCGTAGAAACCTAAGCATAATATGAATAATATGACAAGTAATATATCTGATGAAACTAAGATACTTGTTTTATATATCATAAAAGACTTAGAATTAGAAGAAATAAAGAAAATAATATGGGAAAAAATATTTGATTTTGAAGATGAGTTACTAAGTACTAATTGGATAGAAGATGAATTAGAAAATATAGATTTCTATGGTAGAAATAATTCAGATAGTTATTATTCAGATGGATATTATACAGATTAAGAATGCTAGAATATATTCAAAGAGTTAGAGAAAAACAAAGTTGGCTATACGAAGAAATTAATTATAGAAACCAACTTAGAAGAGGAAGAGAACAATTAAAAGAAAGATTAATTTGGATAGAGAAAACCATAAAACAACTAAAAATAAAAGACAGTTTAGAAAATGATTTAGACATAAAATTATTGATAGACGAAAAAGTTAGGATAATTAACGAAATAGATAACCTAGAATTTAATATCATATATAGTACAATTACAATAAATTATTACAAAGAAATTTGCAGTATTACAACTACTTTAGGATAAAATGATAAATTATGAATATTTAAAATATTGGAGACAAGATATGGAAGAAATAAGATTAACAGAAATACTTATGAAAGAAAATTTAATTGAATATTTTAGAACAAAAGATATAGAATATTTAGAATACCTTTAAAATAATATTCAAGAATTACAAATACTAAGAGAAAAAACTAAAGAATATTACAGTAAAACATTTAATCAAATATCATCTAATCATCCCCCAACATATGAACATCAATAAAACTAAAATAAATAAATTAAAAATAAAAATATTTAGAAAAGTTAAGAAACATCCACACACAAATAAAAATAGATCCATTAGAGTTATAATAGATCTATTTAAGTTACCCAAGTTATCCGCACCCCCCTGCTCATTTGGTTAACTATTTGAATAGGTCAACTCTTTAATTTAAATTTGACCAAAATGCAACTTGAGTATCTGAAAGTCATACGGAACCTCCCGGTCACTAATCAAGTTTATAAATCACTTATTAAATACTTTTGAACCTATTAAAATCATCTAATAAATAGGATCAGGTCGTCTTGACAAAATATTGATCAAGTTCAACTCTTAAGTTCTAAATTTCCAAATTTTAAACTAATAACTTGAAACCCATTTGAAAGTTTCGAGAACCGAATCAAAGGTCTAAGTAATCAAAAATTCATTTTCCACAATTTGTAACACTTTAAACGTTCAGACAAAGATTTGAATTGTTCTAAGTATGTATATAAACTCAGGGGCGGCTCAAACATTTTAGTGGCCTAAAGTCAAAAATTATTTGGAGGCTAACTCAAGGTTTAAATTTTGTTTTTTTTTCTTGAAAAAAATTTATTTTTCTAGAATATTTACATGCAAAATTACTGATAATTTTCTTATTTTCTATTTTTTTAATAATTCTTTTTTTGAATGATATTATGGTAGACTCATTTAATCTTTCTTTAGAATTGTTGATCTTAGGTAAGATTTTTCAATTTGAATTTTTAAAAACGTATTTCTGTTGAGGCAATTGCTATAGGAACTGTTAGCACTATTTTATAAGAATAATAGAAGAGAAACTAACAAATTATAGAAATATATCTCTATCTCTGAAGTTCACTAATTTGAAAAAGCATCAAAGTCTTTTTCTTTCCTTGAATATATTGATTAGAGTATTATTTTTTTTTACTTATACTACTTTTCCTTAACACTTTTAATTTTGAAAATAAGTCTAAATATCAAACAAGTATTGGACTTAAAACTGCTACAATGTTTCATGAATTTTAAAAACTTAAAAAAAATAAATTATTCACACTTCAAATCACTCACAAAATTAAAAAATAAATTCAATTTTTGTCCAAACAAACTCTAATTTTCTTTATTCATTTTCTTTCCTCCTCCTCCTCCTCCTCCTTCTTCTTCTCCTCCTCCTACTTCTTCTCCTTCTCCTCCTCCTCCTTCTTCTCCTTCTCCTTCTCCTTCTACTTCTACTTCTCCTTCTCCTTCTCCTCCTCCTTCTCCTTCTCATTCTCCTTCTCCTTCTCCTTCGTAAATTATTTATTAAAAATTTATTTTTAATATTTCTTTATTGATTTTTAATTATTCTTTTTCTTTATTCATTTTCTTTCCTCCTCCTCCTCCTCCTTCTTCTTCTTCTCCTCCTACTTCTTCTCCTTCTTCTCCTCCTCCTTCTTCTCCTCCTCCTTCTACTTCTCCTCCTCCTCCTCCTCCTCCTCCTCCTCCTCCTCCTCCTCCTCCTCCTCCTCCTCCTCCTTCTCCTCCTCCTCCTCCTTCTCCTTCTCCTTCTCCTTCTCCTTCTCCTTCTCCTTCTCCTTCTTCTTCTTCTTCTTCTTCTTCTTCTTCTTCTTCTTCTTCTTCTTCTTCTTCTTCTTCTTCTTCTTCTTCTTCTTCTTCTTCTTCTTCTTCTTCTTCTTCTTCTTCTTCTTCTTCTTCTTCTTCTTCTTCTTCTTCTTCTTCTTATAGACCATCGGAATTTATTATTTTCGACTTCAAGATCATCGGAATTTTCAAAATTGATATTGTCCATTATTTCCGACTTCAAGGTCGTCGTAAATTTTAAAATGAGTATTTTCCATTGTTTCTGACTTCAAGGTCGTCGAAAATTTCAAAATTTCTCTATTTTTTCTGACTTTAAGGTCATCAAAATTTTTAAATTTGGTATTGTTCATTGTTTCCGATTTCAAGGTCGTTAAATTTTTTGAAATTGGTATTGTTCGTTGTTTTCGGATTTAAGATCGTCGAAAATTTAATAATGATATTGTTCATTGTTTCCACTTCAAGGTTGTCAGAAATTTTAAATTCAATGTTGTTTATTATTTCCGACTACAAAATCATTGAAAATTTCAAATCCGGTATTGTCCATTATTTTCCACTTCAAGTTCATGATTTTTTTTTTAAATTTGAAAAGGAAAAGAGATGAAAAGTAATGGTGAAAAAATGATGAAAAGTGATAAAAATGGAGAATAAAGTAAATAAAAATTAATTTTAAATTAAAAAACACGTGTAAAAAGGCTGTTGGCGCGTGCATCACACCACATTTCACATGACTGATTGTCAGTTTTCGAGGAGGGAGGGGTAATAATTCCACTTTAAAATAGTTCAGGGGGGTCATAGGACCCCCGCAAAGTAAGTGTGTAGTGGGATTTGGGGTAAAGGCTGGAGGGGCTTTTGGCCATTTTATCTTTCTAAAATATGAGGCCCCCAAAATTTGGAGGCCTAAAGCAAGTGCCTTACTTGCTTCACCATGGATCCGGCACTGCATAAACCCAAATCCAGTGAAATTTTATTTTGTCTAAGTATGAAAATTAATCCTTAGATGTAGGAAATGCATTGGATGTGAATAAAGTCATAAGAAACCCCTAGCACAAAGGTGTGTCGAAAGCTTCGTCTTTATATAAGTTTCTACTAGGTTCAACTTGAAACAAGTATTCATCCATGAATTTAAAGAGTTTCGTGGCCTAATATATACCAAATTAAGATTTGTAAGTCTTGTTTCTAATACCACCGACCGTTCATTGGTCCGAGCCCTGATGTAATACCTCAAAATTTTGAACTAAGATCCAAGCCGATCTTTAAATTCATATAGACCTAAAGATGATGATTTCTAATATTACATAGGTGTTAAGACCAATTTATTAGTGTGATAAGATCTTTGGATATGAGTTAAGGTCATAAGGAACCTCAAGCAAAAGGTTGAGTTGAATGCTTCTGTATCAATTGAGTTTTTATATAAGATTTTTCAAGAATCAACTTCAAAATAAACTTAATCCTATAATATAAATGATTTTGAAGCTCAAGACCCACTAAATTGAAGTTGCTTGAGTTTTCTTTCCAACTCCTTTGACCTTTTGTTAATCCAATACAGGTGTAAAGAGTTATGATCATTTTACTAGAGGGTGTTTGTCTTACAAAAAATGTCTTACAAAAAATGTCGGATAAAATAATAATCCATCACTTAAATGATGGCCCATCAGGTGGGACATCATGCCTATCTAGTGAGCTAATTTTTTTTTTGTAGAAAAGGTGGTTTTGACCATGTTCTATCACCACCTAGACCATTCGATGGAATTTTATGTACTTTTGATTATTATTTAAGGGGTAGTTTAGTCCTTTACTTATCCAAGGTCCCTTTCCACATTTTAAAACTCATTTCTCAAAGGAAAATTTATCAATAATCTCTCTCTGTAATGACTTAAATTTTGATGTTATATGTGAAAAATGTATTTTTGAGTGATTTGACTACTTTACCCCACTCCGTAGTTGCATTGTGGTATTTCTGGGGCATGGAAATGATTGACATGGTTTTTGATGTATTTTATTGTCATTTGTATGATATTGTGGTTTTTGGAGACTTTAAGAGCCTTATTATGGACTTCTGTGATTAACTTTTGATCTGTGCGATGGATAGCTAAACGGACTGTGCCAGCAGATCCAAAACGTCAATTTTAGAATGGTAACATATTTGGTGTGGTATTATGGCTTTTAAATCTCATTTTGATCCTCGATTTGAAAAATTATGATTTTAGATATTGAGAGTCAATTGTGTGAAAATGACGTCTTTTCAAAAATCTGATATCGCCATTGAGTTTGGAGCATCAAATTTAGCATGGTTACATTGTTCCTTTGTCTGTATCAGATTTTGAATGAATCCCAAGGCCTTGGCAGAAACTTGGAAGAATTTTCATGTTTTAGCCGGTTTCTGGGGTATCTGCGATCACACCACTTGAGCGGAGATCGCACCAGTGTGTGCAGAGAGGGTAGTATAATCACACTAGGGGTTTTGGTGATCACCACACTTCTTCCTACTGCCAGGGTGTGCGATTGCAGCACCTGATTACCTGAAATGGGTATAAAAAGACTCCTTAGGTCGCTAATTTGCTGATTATTCATCTTGCTTCTTGAGAGCTAAACCCTAAAATATTTTGAGGGCTTAAAAATGAAGCTTTTGGGTACTTGGGAAGCTAGATTAACATCCACTTCTTGATTCTCTTTCGGATTTAGGGTAAAAATTCACCCTTTTCTTGGTTGAATTTCTTCATTAATTCTCAAAACCCTAAGAACCTTAGGGTTTGCTTTTAAACCCCAATTTCACTCCTTTAAACTTTACTAATGTTAATAATTCTATAATTACTTGTTTTACTTCAATTTAACTTTCAAAACAACTTCGATTCTTGATTTTAAATGAATTTCAAAGGTTTTACCCGGTAAGGTTTAGAAATGGTCTTTCTTTAATTTGGACCTCGTTTTTAATTAGATTTGACTTGAGTTTTTATCCATTGATTCCTAAAAACATAAAAAACATGTTTTTAAAATATATTTATGATTTTATCCTTCTTTTTCAAAAACCCATTTCTGGGTCCATTCTGACCCCAAATCAAAAGTAGGCAATATGACTATCGTTGACTTTGTTTTGACGTGTAGATTCTATATTTCTTTTTTTTTAATTAATTTTTTGGGATCGTTCATGGGAATTAAGGTTGTAGGTTGTAGTATTGCAGGCTAGTTTTTGGCCTTGAGGTAGGTTATGGCTTAATTTTTTCAGACTAGGTTGGGTAGTTAAATTGTATACAAAATGCATGTTAAGGTGATAGGAACTAATCATGAAATTGACTATCTTAATGTGTTGTTACTATGTGGGGGCTTATATGTGATGTAATTGTTAATTTTACGATATTATGTGATATGTGTGACCGTGTGAGGTCATATGTGATGCATGGATAACCTGAAATACATGTGAATAATCGTATTGTGTTGTTGAAATGTCTAATGTGGTACCATTGGTATATTTTGATATATTCATACTTAATAGGCATATGAATCATGTGGGATTTCATGGATGGTAGAAATAATGAGTGAGTATTGGCTCACGTTGTTGTGGTAATATACCATTGTAGTTGGTTGTGGAAATATATCATTGTGGTTGATTGTGGAAACACATCATGTGGTTGGTTATGGAAATACTCATTGTGATTGTTTGTGAGAATTACATACTCATATCATACTCATTCTTAAAACATTGGTACCACCATGACAATATTTGAGAAACACTGGCAATACCCTTTTTAAAACTCTTCCCTAAAACTCTCCTTGAGTAATATGCCGAGGATGAGATATGCTATATGGCTTGTATATGGGTTGACAAACCCTACATGGGTCCTATGTCGGAAGGTTTTCCTCCGTAGGTGTATACAGAGGTTGTGCGACAACCTCATGCATCATCATCATCATCATCATCTTATATATTGAACTTACCTTATTGTGGTTATGTTATGTTTGAATTTCCATATTGACTTATCATACCTTATTTGTTTTATATTTTGTTACTTGTACTTGAAAACCTTGTATGTACATGTTCTTCCTTGTCCCTATATGTATGTGATATAATGTATACTCGTTTTCTACCTTATTGTGTTGTTGTAATATTTGAGATATATATATTAGAACTGTTAGTGCAAGCGGTATGGGCTACTATTGTGGGATGTTTCTTGATTGTAGGTGATGTTCCCTTAGTGTTTATTTTATATGTCATATTTTCTACTTGCTTATTCGACCTATGATACCTACTGAGTACAAGTGGACCGTACTCACTCCTACTTCACCCTTCTTGTGCAGATTCAGGTTCAGGTACGCCCCATATTGCTTGACTCAGGCGAAAGTTGGAGTTTTCAAGGTGGTGGATGATGTCTTCTACTATCTTTTATATCATCCGACTATGTATTTACTAGTTTTCAGAGATAGAGTTATATCTATTGGATTTTCTTATGTATTTAATTTGGATTTGATTGTACTAGATACATTCTTGTATTGTTGACATAAGGTTTTAGGAGTTATGGCTATATTGTTGATTATATTCTTTTTCCATTTGTTATACATATATGGTTCAACTTCGTTCTAGAAGCCATACCTTGGGGGTATTTCTTTCTTTTCCCGATTATGTATCAGTTTGGGTGATAGACTAACTCATCAAGGTTCACCACGATAAGTTCCATCATGACTCTTGATTTTTGGGACGTGATACTCTCAATTCCTTTTCCCTTCTCCCAAAACTCAATAACTCAAGAAATGATCTTCAAATCCCCATGATCCCAAAAGCTCCAACTTCAAGAATTTCTCCAAGAATTTTCTACTTTCAGGTATTTAGGTATTCAATAAGGGATTAATTTCATCATTATATCCATTACCTAGTCTTTAAATTATGATTTCTTTATGATTTGTAATAGGATTTATCCCTAATTATGCCTATTTTCATTAAATTCAATTTCCTTATGTTATTATTCAATGTTAGTTCCTGTTAAAGTAATTAGGCATGAAATTTTAGAAGTATTTTTCTATTCCTGAGAATTGGGCAATGATTTAGCATGACATAAGAAATTTCAATTTATTATAGTACATCGCATGTTATGAACACATGATCCCATAAGTCAGTAAAAGCTGAGTATGACTAGTTTAATTATATTAGAATTTTAGTAAAATAATTGATTTGAACTAGTTTATGCTTATTTCCAAATAAGTTCTTGTTATGGGCAAATAGTAAATATGATTTTTGAAACTAATGTTTCGCACCAAGCGGATACGAGTGATAGTATAGATCATGTTGAGTCCTTTAGCACTTAGTTTAGTGGATCCAACTCATTTTATGGTTCTGTAGTGATGGCAAGGTACGGAACAAACTTTTCTCATGTGGTTTATGTCGTTTAGAAGAAACTCCTTCAGAAAGACAGTTTAAGCTTAGCAAATGTATGCGGCCCACTAGCTTTCATTGCAGAAATGATTTACATTATTTTAATGAAAAGATATATTTTTCTTTCATCCTTTAATCATAAAATGTGTGGGTCATTGTATTTCAGTTTATATGATTTGTTTGACTACAGTTTTTCAGTGTGATTTATATGCTTACCTATGACATGCATATCTTACATACTTAGTACATTTAGATGTACTAGTCGCGTACCTTTTTTGTCTACATTTTTCATGGTATGTATCTTCAAGTGCCCATTATTACACTCGTGGATAATTCATATTGCAACATACATTTATCAGGTAATGAGTTCTATAACAATCCTTGTAGTGATTTTTAGAAATTCTGATGTTTTGACCATTTGGTCCTTCCCTTTATTACTTTGTACTGGTTATGATTTACGGGATTGGTTTTTATGGTCCCTGATGCATTCTGGAGTATTTTGTATGAATTGGTGGTATTGAACATCCGTAAAGGGATTAGTTTGACTTCAGTCAACATTTTGACATAGGTGATTTGGAGAGTTATTGTGAGAATTTCATTAGATTCAGAATGTTGCTTATGGGTTAGTAGTATGGTCAGCTCGGGCCCCGAGTCTTTGTTTTGTAATTTGACTTCTTTGATGATAATCTAGTTATAATAGCCTAATAGGGTTTTCGGGGGCTAATTTGTTGTAAATGGCTTTTTTTTTTTTTTTTTTTTTGGAAATTTCATGGTTCTATTGAGTCCATAAATTTAAATTTAGACTAGTAGCATTATTGCTTTAGTTCAATAGGCCCAATAGGAATTTCGAAAGTATGTTCGGAGACTTTTTAGACATAGAGTTGTTGATGTTTCTATTTTCTAGTGAAGATCACCTCTGTTTATCACATTCGCAACCCTACTGTTGTTTTTACAATGAAGGAATTCCTTTTGCATCATGATCGTGGGTGGTAGGTTGTGTTCATGGAGGATGAACCTGGGTCCGGCTTGAGTCATATTTACTCTTTGAGTTTGTGAATAGAGGCTCACATTCATGATGGATTAAGATGTTTCTTCTTTGACTTCACATCCCTAGACCCGTGTTCACGAAGAACCGGATCATGCATCCTTGTGTTCACGAAGGCCATTGACTGGGACTGATTGAAATCCTTATTTCGACTCCTAATCATATTTCCTTCATTTTTGGAGCTATAGACCTTATAATTAGGAAATTTCATAGGGGGTTTTGATATTTCTTGCATGTTTATGGTTCTAAACCATGATTACATAAATTCCTATTGATTTTCTTACTAATTCTTCACCAAAGCCTTTCTTTCAAATTAGATTTTTAGGGTTTTGCAATAAATTGTAAAATTGCTTTTTCTTTGATTTGAAGTTTGATTTCACCTTATTTTTGCGTGAAATTTCATATATTGACTCCTACTGATATGTAGAACAAGTTTCTAAAATTAAATATCAATTTTATCATTGTGTTTTCGAAAATGGTTTTCAAAATGATTTTGACATGGAACTAAAATATATTAATATGGGTATCGATGGACTTCTTTTGGATTGTAAATTTTATATTTGATTAGATTGGATGGGTTTGATAATGATTTGAAGGAGTAGAGTGAAACACCCTGGGTTTCTAGCCCTTGGAAAATTTCCTAGATTTCTAGTCTCTAGACAGAATATGACTAGGGGAAATGACTCGTACACTAGGATATGAGTGGTATGAGCTAGTTGTATGCTGACCAGTGTTTATTGGTGGTTTGGATTTGGTTTCTGAAATAGGTACAATTTGGGTGGTATGAGTCGTATCGGTGGATACGGGTTTTTTGTTCATTTTACTTAGTCTTATTCTTGGCAACTTAAGCTGGATCTGAGTACGAGTGGCTCACCAAGAGCCGTAAGCCAGGGTATGAGTCATACCATGGACTCGTATGGTGGTTATTGTTCAATCCTCTCACAATTCTATTCTTCTAGGGGTACGGATCATAGGTAATAGTCATATACTTGGATACAAGGGGCCTGTATGTATACTTGTAGTGATAATTTCTGGGCACAAGGTGCCCAATCTCAGGCAAGTGGGGCACAGTCGGCTTCTTCGTGTCATCCTTGTAGGTTCTGTGGTCGCCTTCATTGGGGATTTTGTGATGAAGGGAGGGACAAATGTTTTAAATGTGTCTAGCTAAGCCATATGTTCAGAAACTGTCTAGTTGGTAAGGGTTCTTCGGTAGCGGTCAAGGATCTGATTGCTTCATCTTCTGCTGCTGCACCCAGTGGTGCTCCTTCTGTGTCTACTCCTGCTTTTTGTATTGACACTGGCCGAAATAAGTTGTATGCTCTTGCATCTTGGGAGGAATCTGAGGCATCACCTGATGTCGTTACTGGTACGTTACAACTCTGTTCTCATGAAATGTATTATCTGCTTGATCTGGGGTCTACATTTTCCTATGTGACTCCATATGTGGCTGTGTGTTTTGGTTTTGATCCTGAGGTTGTTCGGATTTTTTTTTCTATTTCTACCTTGGTAAGTGACTCAGTTATTGCTAAAAGAGTCTATAAGGGTGTGTGGTATTTGTTGGTAGATTTGTTGGTAGCAAGCAGACTTTGGTTTATCTATTTGAGTTGTATATTTTAGATTTTGACGTTATTCTAGGGTTGGATTGGTTACACTCTTGTTACGCTTCCTTAGACTGTTGGACCCGTAAGGTTATCTTTAGGTTCTTGGTGAACCGGTTATAGTGTGGAAGGGTGGTTCCCTAGCTCCTGGGGGAGGCTTATTTCTTATCTTAGAGCTCGGAGATTAATCTCCAAAGAGTATCTTTATCACTTGGTCTAGGTTAATGATTCTAACTCAGAGGGTCCTTCTTTTTACTCGATTTCAGAGGTAAATAAGTTTCCTGAAGACTTTTCGAATAATCTTCCTGGTGTTCCTCCGGATAGGGAAATATAGTTTGGTATTGATTTGGTTCCGGAAACTTGTCCAATATCTATTCGTCCTTATAGAAAGGCTCCGGCTAAGTTGAAGGACCTCAAGGAGCAACTTAAGGATCTTCTGGATAAGTGGTTTATTCGTCCTAGTGTATCCCCATAAGGTGCACCCGTGTTGTTCGTGCACAAGAAGGATGGTTACCTTTGGATGTGCATTGACTATCGACAGTTGAATAGGGTAATGGTCAAGAACAAGTATCCTCTTCCAAGGATAGACGACTTATTTGATTAGTTGCAAGGTGCCAAGTTCTTTTCTAAGATAGACCTTTGGTCAGGGTATCATTAGCTCAAGATTAGGGAAGAGGATATCCCTAAGATAACTTTTCGTAGTCGGTTTGGGCACTTTGAATTCTTGGTTAAGTCATTTGGTTTGATTAATGCCCCGACGACATTAATGGATTTAATGAATAGGGTTTTCAAGTAGTTCTTGGATCTTTTTGTCGTTGTATTCATTGATGACATCTTGGTGATTCTAAAAGTGAGGTGGATCAGGACAATTACCTCCGTGTGATGTTGCAGACCTTGAAGAAACAACAATTGTATGACAAGTTCTCTAAGTGTGAGTTTTGGTTGAATGCTATAACTTTTTTGGGTCATATTATTTCTAGTGAGGGGCTCATGGTGGATCCTCAAAAGGTTGTGGTGGTGAAAAGGTGGTCTAGACACACGACTCCAACTAATATTTGGAGCTTCTTTGGTTTGGATGGGTATTATAGGTGGTTTGTGGAAAGCTTTTCTTCGATAGCTGCTCCTTTGACTATGTTGACTCAAAAGTAAGCAAAATTTTCTTGGTCAGAAGTGTGTGAAGGGAGTTTTGAGAAGCTTAAGGATAAGCTAACTTCGGCTCTGGTTTTGACATTCCCTGAAGGTAATGAGGGGTTTATGGTTTATTTTGATGCATCTAAGGTGAGACCTAGTTGTGTTTTGATGCAGCATGGGAAGGTGATTTCCTATGCTTCCAGGCAGTAGAAGATGCACGAGAGGAATTATCCTACTCATGATTTAGAGCTGTTGGCGGTGGTATTTTCTTTGAAAATATGGCAACATTATTTGTATGGAGTGCATGTAGAAATCTTTTCTGATTATAAGAGTCTACAGTATGTGTTAACTCAGAAGGAGCTAAACCTCAGGCAGAGGATATGGTTGGAGTTTCTCAAGGACTATGATATGAACCTTCATTATCATCTAGGTAAGGCTAATGTTATTGCTGATACTCTTAGCAGGTCATCCATGGGGAGCTTAGGTCATGTGGATAAGGAGAAGTGGGAATTGGTGAAGGATATTCACCGCTTGGCTAGTCTTAAAGTTCATCCCTTGGACTCTGAAGATGGTGGCGTGTTTGTACAAGAAGAGGTTAGATCACCTCTTGGTGTGGAAATTAAGAAGAAGCAAGTTCTAGATCCTATCTTGATGAAAATCAAGAGTGATGTAGATGGGAAAAAAGGTAATGGTATTTGAGATAAGTGGTGATGGTACTTTACGGTACAAAGGGAGGTTATGTGTTCCTGGCGTCAATGGGTTGCGACAACGGATCTTGGTTGAGGCACATAAATCACGCTATGTTGTTCATCTCGGTTCTACGAAGATGTATCATGATCTCAAATAGATATATTGGTGGAATGATATGAAAAGGGACGTGGCTGATTTTGTAGCCAAGTGCATGGTGTGCCAACAAGTTAAAGTTGAGCACATGAGGCCTAGAGGGTTTTATCAAGAAATTGATTTTCCCGAGTGAAAATGGGTGGTTATCAGTATGGATTTCATTATTGGTCTTCCTCGGTTGCGGAATCAATTCGATTCAATTTGGGTCATTATGGATAGGATGAAGAAGTCTGCTCACTTCTTGCCAGTGAGGACTGCCTATTCGGCGGAGGACTATACGAGGTTGTATCTTCAAGAGATTGTGAAGCTACATGGATTACCTATTTTAATTATCTCTAATCGTGATACACAGTTTTCACCTCATTTCTGGCGGTCTTTTCAGAAGGGATAGGGTACTACGGTGAGTCTGAGTACTGTTTTTCACCCACAGACGGATGGGTAAGTGGAGAGGACTATTCAGAAATTGGAGGATATGCTTTGGGCATGTGTGATTGATTATGATGGCAATTGGGTTGAGTATCTAACTTTGGTAGAGTTTGCTTACAAAAATATCTATCATTCTAGAATTGGTATAGCCCCTTTTGAGGGATTATATGGTAGGGATCTCCTATTGATACAAGACTAAGTGTGTATCAAGAGATTCCAACCAGCACAAGAACAACAAGAAGAACAACAAAGTGCTAGTGAATCGAAAATGGCCACACACGGCTTCACTAGCCTTACAACACTTGTTTGAACTAGAAAAAAATGAGTTTATCAACAAGAACAACAAAGACAATAATGCTAGTGAATCAAAAGAGCCCCACACGGCTTCACTAGACTTTTAGATTCAACAACACAATGTTAACAAGATTACCAAAAAAGAGATAGAAACTTTACATACAATATTGAATGATCTAAGAACCCTAACAATGTAAAAGAACCCTAAGACTAATTAATATCAACACCAAGTTCTTACTTGAACCAAGAGGAACTCAAAGAATCTCTAAGATCCTAGTTTCTAGCCAAGATACAACACTAGTATAACTCTACTAGTGAGTTTCGGTTTTCGCCTCTCCAAATGAGAAAGAGAAGTCACAAAATATTACAAGTGTTTGTTGTCTTAAATAATATGAATGAACTAAAGAGGACTAGCCCTAACACATGGATTATATAGTCAATTACAAAGGAGGGACAAAATACCAAGACACCCTTGTCATTAAGTGGGTGGGTTTGGGGTACTTTGGTGGGCCTCTTCACACTTTTATAAGTATAGGACCTTAGATGGGCTCACAAGGGCCTCACACATGGCCAAGGATGTGAACAAGGCTTGGAGTCATTGAAACTCACGTGCTTGGATTCCTGTAAAAGGTATCGATCTAGGAATTCTCGTATCATCCTCTCCATCTTGAAGGGAATTTGTCCTCAAATCTAGATCATTGCCATCCTCCACCGTTTCCACCCGAGAGAGGTCACACTCATCAAAAGTATTGTGCACTTGATATTTCGGGGGTAGATCAATCTTATAGGCATTGTCGTTGATCCTTTTCTAATACTTGGAATGAGCCATCACCCTATGACATCAACTTAGTATTCCTTTGTGATGGGAATCAATCCTTCCTTAGGTGCACCTACACCCAATCTCCCTGTTTAAGAATGAGCTTTCTTCTTCCTTTGTTGGCTCGCCTTGCAACTCATTGGTTTTTCTTCTCCAACTGCAACCTCACCTTCTCATGTAACTTCTTCATAGCCTCAACCCATTTTCTTCCATCTAAACTTATCATAAAATCACTTGGCAAAGGGGTTAAATCCAAAAAGGTGAGGGGGTTAATGCCGTATACACACTCAAAGGGTGTCATCCCCGTGCTTGAGTATATAAAACGATTATAAGCAAACTCAATCACGGTAAGTGCTCCTCCCAAGAAGTTATTTTCCCTTAACCATGGACCATAGCATAGACCCTAAGGTCCTATTTACTACTTTCATTTGTCCATCGGTTTGTGGGTGGCATGAAGTAAAAAACAACAACTTAGTACCAAGCCTACCCCACATGGACTTCGAAAAGTGGATTAGGAATTTAGAATCCCTATCACTCACTATGGTCCTCGGAACACCATGAAGTTTCACAACATTATCAACAAACAAAGAGGCTACTCTAGGTTCATCATCACATTTAGAACAAGGAATAAAGTGAGCCATCTTGGAAAACTGATCCACCATGACAAAAATACTATCCCGCCCCCTTCTAGTCATCAGAAATCCCAACACGAAATCCATTGATATGTCAAGCCAAGGATGCAAAGGGGTGGACAATAGGGTGTACAACCCGTGGGGTTGGAGACGTGGCTTGTCTCCTTTGCGCTCAACACATTGGACATAAATCCGGGACACATCCTTGTGCATTATAGGACAATAAAATTGTTCTTCCAAAATTCCGAGGGTCTTCTCGACCCTAAGATGGCCCATTAGACCACCATTTGTGATTTCCTCACAAATAATTCTCTCCATGAACTTGAGAGAACACACAATAGTCTACCCTTAAATAAGTATCCATCAAATTTGGTATAGGGATGGGAAACCCAATCCGTAACCCACCTATCCCTATCTAACTCTTCACTTCCCCTATAGATAGGAGAGAAGTGAGGGTCCTTGGGATATAAAGACTTGAGGATTTTAAACTCCATTAACTTAGACGACAAGGTAGACACAAGCACATGTGTTTGGGACAAAGCATCGGCAACCACATTGTCCTTACTCTTCTTGTAATGAATAACATAAGGAAAAGTTTTAAGAAATTTAATCCATTTGGCATGCCGCTGGTTAAGCTTGTCTTGTGCCCGTAGATGCTTCAAGGATTCATGATTCATTAGGATCATGAATTATTTAGGCCACAAATAATGTTTCCAAGTAGCCAAGGCTCTAATTAAGGCATAAAACTCTAAATCGTATGTAGAGTATTTTAGAGTTGCTCCTTTGAGCTTTTCACTAAAGTAGGCAATAGGCTTCAATTCTTGCATTAAAACTTAGCCTATGCTTACTTTGCTAGCATCACATTTGACCTCAAAAGTCTTGTCAAAATTTGACAATTGTAGCAAAGGGGCCGAGATGAGCATAGCTTTCAAGTCCTCAAAGGCCTTAGCTTTTTAATCTCCCCACTTGAAAGGCTGATCCTTTTTAATCACTTCGTCAAGGGGGAGATAATGGTGCTAAATCCTTTGACAAAATGTCTATAAAAACTAGCCGACCCGTGGAAGCTTCTCACTTCACCTATAGTTTTGGGAGTTGGCTAATTTTTAATGGCGTCAATCTTAGATTCATCCACTTCGACCCTTCTTAAGCTCACCACAAACCCAAGAAATACAACCTCATGGACACCAAAAGAACACTTTTCTAGATTAGCATATAACTTCTCCTTTAGAGGACATCAAACACACATTATAAATGCTTCACATGCTCATCTAAGGACTTACTATACACTAACACATCATCAAAGTAAACAACAACAAACTTTCTGATAAATTGCTTCATCACATGATTCATTAGCCTCATAAAAGTACTTGGAGCGTTTGTTAGGCCAAATGGCATAACCATACATTCATAGAGACCGAATTTGGTCTTGATGGTGGTCTTTCATTCATCACTCGACTGCATACGGATTTGGTGATAGCCAATCCTTAAATCAATTTTAGAAAACAAAGACGAACCACTCAATTCATCAAGCATATCATCTAGCCTAGGAATAGGGTGATGATATTTTACCGTTATCTTGTTGATGTCTCGGTAATCAATGCACATACGCCAAGTCCCATCTTTCTTAGGAACTAGTAGCACCGGGACCACACAAGGGCTCATACTCTCCTTAATGTACCCTTTGTTGAGAAGTTCCTCAACTTGGCATTGCAATTCCTTGGTATCCGTCAGGTTTCTTCTATAAGCCGGCTTGTTAGGAAAATGTGAGCTTGACACAAAATCAATTTGGTGCTCAATGCCCCAAAGTGGAGGCAATCCTTTTGGCAATTTCTTTGGGAAAACATCCTCATAATCCTATAAAACATGAGAAATCGGAGGAGAAATAGAAATGTTAGAGGGGTTAGTATTAAAACAATGATCCAAGAGGAGCATTGGAGTATCCTTGTCATGATCCACAAATAGTTCCTTCCTCCTAGCCATCATAACCATGCTCTCATGCCCCTTAGAATTTAGGTACCCCTCATCTTCCCCTACCCCCTCACTCTCAGATTCCCCTTTTTTCCCCTCACTCTCGGCCTTCTTTCCCCTTTCCTTAAATTCCTACATCTTTTAGTGTAATTCATTCACTTGGGAAGACACTAATAATGAAGAGCGACCTTTTTTCCATCCTTCTCAAGTGTATACTGATTGGACCTTCCATCATGTTTGGTTGACCTATCTTATTGCCAAGGACCTCCTAATAACAAGTGATAAACTTGCATTGGTATCACGTCACAAAGCACCTCTTTATGGTAGTTGGCTACCTTAAAACGTATCACACATTGAGTTATGACCTTCAACTCGCCACATTCATTCAACCATTACAACTTCTAAGGACTAGTGTGAGGTGTAGTCGGAAATTTCAAGAAGTTCACCATTGCAACACTAACCACATTCACACAACTTCCACTATCTATCACCATAGTGCACACACTTTCCTTCACAAGACATTTAGTATGGACTAGATTCTCCCATTGGCCAGGATCATCTATCGACTTACTAATCATGGAATGCCTCACTACAAATTTTGGAACCACACACTCTCCTTCTTATGGATAAGCATCCTTACAATCATCATCATTACTATGTGGCTCCCTCTCGACCGTCTCTCCATCTTGAGGCTCAGCCTCACTCTCATCACCCTCAATGCCCACTCCTTTCCCAAAGAAATACAATCTTCCTTCCCGTAGGATTACATTATGTCAGTTAGGACATTCATTGGCTTTATACCCCCAACCTTGGTACTTGAAGCATTGGAACCCTTTAGGATTAGGATACTTGTGAGTTTCTTTCCTCGAAGGAATTTTGTGGACAATTTTGGCCTCAGGCAGCCTTGTAGTGGTAGGTTGGTCTTTGTTTTTGGGCCAACCCAAAGGGGATTGAACCATATCCTTTATCCTCAGCCAACTAGAGGTTGATGGTCCCTTTTCTTTGAACGACGACCTCTCTTTAATTTCCCTTTAAATCTCAAGAGCCGCTTGGAAAATACCTTCAACGGTATCAAACTTTTGAAGTGTCAAATGAGTGGAGATCTCTTTGTTCAACCCACACTTGAACCGAATGATGCCATGGACAATTTGTTCTCCCTGATGATCAAGCTTCAACATGAGTTGTTGAAACTCATCATAGTATGCCATAACACTTTGATTCCCTTGTCGCAAATTGTACAATCTAGCAAGGAACTCATGACGATAACTTTTGGGAAGATACCGTTGAATCATTAGGTACCTCAACCAAGACCATGGTGGTGGTTTCCCCTCTACCAACTCGTTGCCGAACCGCTGGACGTATTTCAACCAAGTGTTAACATAGCCTTCAAAATTAGCTATGGCATAATAGCTCTTTTTTTATGAGATTTCATTCACTTGAAACACTTTATCACACGCCGACTCCCAATTAAGATATACCTCGGGGTCACTTTCACCCTTAAAGATAGATAGGCTCAATTTGATGGTATTGATTCCTACGTCCCTCTCTTAGTGTCGGTTTCCCCTTTTTCCATACCCTCGGTATCTTCTTGTATCTATATGTACCCCTCTCATCTTTTCCTTCCTCATGTAAGCATCATCAAAGGCTCGATACACTTCATAATCCTCTCTACCATATTCCTCAAAGTGGATGGGACAGTTTTAGATATTTGGAACTTGATTTAGAGGGATTGGATTTTATGGAGGTGGTGGTATTTGGTTTAGTGGAGCTTGTAAGAGAGGGTTTGGATTTAGTGGAGGTATTGGATTCCCAATTCCCTTTTGCGGAACTTGTGGAGTTTAGGAATGGGTTGGTCTATTGGAGTCTCGGTTTACGGGGTTATGAGTGGTTTGGCTTGTGGCATTTAGTAGAGCTAGTGACGGATTTGGCAATTGTGGCCATGTTTTGGGAGTAACAGTGGCGGAGGAATTTCTATCATGTCCACTTGACGAAACATATCGAGGAGTAGAAGGGAGAGATTTCCTTTGACTCTCCACTTGTTCTAACCTCCCACTAATAGTCCTCACTTTTCCCCTTATGGCTCCCACTTCTGTACTCAACCTTTCAAGAGTTCGGGTCATAGCCTCAAGAATGACCCTCCTATTCTCCATTTAATTAGATCCACGATTTGAGACGTGGTTCCCTCCATTGTCAAGGTATCACCTACACAAGCAACAAACAAGTTAGTTTAAAACCCCTCTCCTCACTCACACTCCCTTGGTTCACTCACACTCAAGCTCCATAAGAGATGTAGATTGGCTAGTAACCCGTGAATCCTTAAGATATGAGTATGCTCTTGTTCGGAATGGATCCTTGTTTAAAACTCAAAGAATTCTCGTCGGACTAGAGCCAAGAGTTACAACGTATTCAAACGACAAAAGCACACAAACAAAGTTGACTCAAACACAAGGCTTCAAAGGACTAATTGACAACCTAGTAGCAATGTACTATATTGTTAATTAGTTCTCGAATAAATTTAAAGGAAACTAAGAGTCAAAAATTAGAAAATAGAAAATAAAAATTTGAGCTTAATTAACACCGTGAGTAGTGTTTAGGGTGATGTGGCAGTGTGGTATTGGTCACGGGTCCACACGTTTGATCATAAACTTGAAGCCTTAGCCTTTTTATATCATTTTGCAATAGATGACTTGTTATTGGAGGGAAACATATAGTCTTGTAACTTTTTCAAATTTTCAAACTCAAAAGGTGATGTTTGACTTTACTAGTTCCACAAGACAAGGTTCCTTGTATTAAGGAAAAGTGGTTGTCAAGTCTAGAAATGTGATGTTGGCAAGTCTTCTCACAAATAACTTTTCAATTATGTCTTACAACCTTTTTGGATATATTGCTATTTTAAGACATAGGATGATGAGGAACTTTTAAGATGAACAAAAAATCAACACCTTCTAGAACAAAACAACAATACACCACAATGGGCACTCCAACGTCGAACACAAGTCACCACACAGCCAACCTCAAGTTTTCACAACAACAAGTCACTTTTTCTTAAGCTCAACTTTAGACTTAGACACTTTTGTGTTGATGAGAAAGAAACCAACACAATAAACAAGCTAAAAAAGTAAAACCTTTGTAGATCTACAACCAACTTTTGACCAAAATATTCAAGAACACACTTTTGGTAAGAGCTCCCCAAGATTGGTTTTGTGAGAACAAGACCAAGCCTTGATTGTCGATACCAAATAATACAAGACTAAGTGTGTATCAAGAGATTCCAACCAACAAAAGAACAACAAGAAGAACAAAAAAGTTCTAGTGAATCAAAAAGGGCCACACACGGCTTCACTAGGCTTGCAATACTTGTTTGAACTAGAAAAAAATGAGTTTATCAACAAGAACAACAAAGAAAATAATGCTAGTGAATCAAAAGATCCCCACATGGCTTCACTAGACTTTTAGATTCAACAACACAATGTTAACAAGATTACAAAAAAAGAGATAGAAACTTGACATACAATATTCAATGATCTATGAACCCTAACAATGAGAAAGGACCCTAAGACTAATGAATATCAACACCAAGTTCTTACTTGAACCAATAGGAACTCAAAGAACCCCAAGATCCAAGTTTCTAGCCAAGATACCACACTAGTATTACTCTACTAGTGAGTTTTGATTTTGGCCTCTCCAAATGAGAAAGAGAAGTCACAAAATATTACAAGTGTTTGTTGTCTTCAATAATATGAATGAACTAAAGAGGACTAGCCCTAACACATGGCTTATATAGTAAATTACAAAGGAGGGACAAAATACCAAAACACCCTTGACATTAAGTGGGCGGGTTTAGGGTACTTTGGTAGGCCTCTTCACACTTTAATAAGTATAGGCCATTAGATAGGCTCACAAGGGCCTCACACATGTCCAAGAATGTGAACAAGACTTGAGTCATTTCAACTCACGTGCTTGGATTCATGTGAAAGGTCTCGATCTAGGAATTCTCGTATCACCTATTAGTTGGTTTGAGCTTAGTGAGGATGACATATTTGGTTTATCAGGATATGGAAATGGTGAAGGTGATTCGAGATAGGCTAAAGGCTCCCAAAAATTACCAAAATTCCTATGCGGATGTAAGGTGTAGAGATTTGGAGTTTGAGGTTGGGGAAAAGGTGTTCCTAAAGGTATCTTCCATGAAGAAAGTGATGCGGTTTGGTAAGAAGTGAATCTCAGTCCCTGGTTCATTGGTCCTTATGCGATTTTGCATAGGGTTGGTAATGTAGCTTATGAATTGGAGTTGACTTTTAGTTTGAGTTCCATTCATCTGGTATTTCATGTATCTATGTTGAGAAAATGTCTTGGTGATCCTTATTTGGTAGTTCCTTTAGAGGTATTGGGTATCTCAGATTCTCTGTCTTATGAAGAGGTCCTGGTTGAGATACTGGATCATTAGGTTCGTCGATTGCAGACCAAGGATATGTCCTTGGTTAAGGTTCTATGGCATAACCATAAGGTAAAGAGGCTACATGGGAGGTAGAGGAGGACATAAAATCCAAGTATCCACATCTTTTTTCTGCTCCTGTGATTCATGCAGAACGTATGTGTTACTAAACACATTCTTATTTCCTGAGTGTTATTAAACATATTCTTATTTTCTAAGTTTGTTAAAGGAAAGATTAATATCTTTACATTAGTGTTTCCTAACTTAGTTAAAGGTTGTATTGATATTAGATAATGCAAATGAATCATGCTTATGGTTACCCTACCTTGTTTATCATTTGGGGACGAATGTTCCTAGTGGGGGAGACTGAAACACCCTGGGTTTCAGGCCCTTGGAAAATTTCCTGGATTTCTTATCTCTGGACAGGATATGACTAAGGGAAATGACTCATACACTGGGATATAAGTGGTATGGGTTAGTTGTATGCTGACCAGTATTGGTTGGTGGGTTGGATTTGGTTTCTAGAATGGGTATGATTTGGGTGGTACGAGTCATATCGGTGGATATAGGTTGTTTGGTCACTTCACTTAGTCTTAGACTTGGTAACTTAAGTTGGATCTGAGTATGAGTGGCTCACTAAGAGCCATAAGCCAGGGTGTGAGTTGTACTATGGACTCGTATTGTGGTCAGTGTTCAATCCTCTCGGAATTCTATTCTGCCAGGGGTACGGATCATGGGCACTAGTCGTATACTTGGATACAACATAGTTTGGGGTGAGTCATACCTTGGACAGTGTTGGGTCTAAGCGAGATGGCCTTGGGTACGAGTTGTGGGTACCACTCGTATTGGAGGGTATGACCGGTATGGATAGTCGTACCCACCTGACAAAATTTCTGGGAGTTTAAGTGAAGACAATCTGGACATTTCCCCACTTAACCTAATAAGGCTCCACGACTTATATTCCTATTAGGAGGTTATTTTCCCTATTATTCTATTCATTAACACATAGAAACTTCTCTTAAACACTCTACAATTCTCTGTAAAGCTTTTGGGCAAAGAAAGGCTAGGGTTTCATCTTAAGGATTAATTTGGGGCTTGTGTTGGTGATTTCTCTCCATAATCTTCTTGGTTTAAGGCATGTTCTCTTTCCTCATTGTTATTTCTAACTAAAGGCATGGTTTTATACAATATTTTCATGGTTTGATTATTGTATGGTTTTGGATTTTCAAATATAATTTTGGGGTTTTGGTTATAAATGCTTTGTTATGGTTTTCCCATATTTTAATTATCTTTAATGGCGGTTTTGGATAATTGGTTTCATGGGAATGGTTATTTGGTAATTGGCTTTTGTTATGGAAATTCTATTCCCCCAATATGTTTAACAAAATGCCTATGGGAATATTTTCACTATATTGTTGGATTTTAATGGAACTTATGCATGGTTTAAACTTGGTAATGGTACCCTAAAAGGTTTAAATGATTTGGTTTTGGGTTTAACAAACATCCTTGAGGGGTACAATGGAATCCCCAAGTAAGCATGTTAAAGGAACACTTGTGGGGTACGATGGAATCCCCAAGCTAATATAATAATGGCACACTTGTGGGGTACTTGGGACCCCCCAGTTAACTTGGTAAATGGGTACAAAGGAATCCCTTTACTTTAATAAGGTTTGGCTAAGGACAATACTTGCAAGTTATAGTCGATATGACGATACCACTATGTATAGCCTCAGTTAATAATAATGGAATAGTGGTTTGGCTTGAAATAGTTTTAATTAGGAAATAATGGTAGGGTGTGATAGCTGACCGTGAAGGTGGGAGTTCAATGAATAAACACTGGAAACTCATGTTTGCCGACATGAGGGGTAGGGCATGGTTATCCTTATATGATACTACAAGGTACACAGGAATCCTCTAAGTACATTGTACATATGTATCATGCTAGATGAGGGTAATTGGGAATGCCTTACTCTTATGGTATCTCCAGTTCGTGGGGCTACACGCATAGGGTCCCGTTCAGGGGGTTACACTGGACCCATATAGACCTTGGGTGGTTAAGGACGGTTAAGCTTCACATACTCAGGTAAATGGTTTTAAATATATGCTAAACCCGGTTTCCTTTCCCATCATAGTTATATGTGTATATATATATGTATGGTTTGTCTGCATATGGATGGTTTACTTGGTTTTGTTAAATGGGATTATTTTATCCTTATCCTAAGTTCATTCTAGCGTTCACCCGCTAACCCATCTTCAGGCGGATGTATCCCCACGTGATGCAGGAACCAGGCGTTCTACTCTTCCTGCTTAGCATTCAAAAATTTGAGATCAACTATTGGATTGAAGTGATGACCCTTCATCTTTTCTAAAGGCTCCATTTCATGGATGTTGTTTCAAATTTTGATTTATTTATGGATACTGGTTTTGGCTATGGTTGGGGGCATGTCCCAACCGAATTTTGGTATTCTTTTTGTTAGAGGCATTTTTGGAACTTTTATGGGATGGAATAGGTGGGATTGTTATTGGTGTCAGCCTTAGCATTGGTATTGGTATTGGGGATGATACCATAGGATTAAATTTCTCATTGTTCCATCCTTTTTTATTTTGGGATTTTATATAATTATTGTGGAACTCACATGGTTATAGTTTGATTGTGGTTTGGCTATTGGTTGGGTTCAGATGGTTGGGCTCTGTTGGGTCGGTTTCGGTAATAGACCTATCCTAGAGTCTATAATTTTGATAGTTACACTATCTTGTTATATACTCAAAATTCAGCCAACTCAGGGCAGACGACTGGAGGTTGGGTTGGGTAACGAGGGTAGTCTCCGATCCCGGTCGAGTCTTGTCATTGAGCTTTTGGTTGATATTTTGGGATGTTTTTGGATTTTAAATCTTCTTTAAAGGCATGTTGAGATGTTCCTTAACTTTCTCTAAAGTCTTTATGTGTTATCTATTTGTTTGCTTGTGTTTTGTGAATCTCTTAGGATTGGGGATCTCACTTCTGCAGGGACTAAAGTATTTTGATGGATTATAGTATGATATTTTTTTTTTGGTAAGTATTGCAAATTGTAAATATCCTTAGAGTGGATTGTAGGTAGATGACTTTCTGTTCTTGAATAATTCATACTAATTATGTGTAATACCCGTGTCTTTTTCCTAGCAAGAAATCATCTCAAGAATGCTAGGACTTACTTTGAAATGCAAATCTGTTTTTGTACATGCAGTATTTTTGAGATTTTCACTTTCTATCACGTGGGAAATTGAGTTGTCTTTCCAACGATACCAACTTCATCCAATCCGACATCAGACGAAGGAGTTATGGACGTTTTACTCGGAACAGTCAGAATTGCCCAGGTGCGATGGCCCAGTTGGTGGACAGTCAAATTAGTGACGGACCACCACTTGGACTGTCATTTCTAAGGCAGAAGGGTCCTATTCTGGTTAAGGCCTGATGGCAAAGTTGACGGACCGTTAACTTAGTGATGGACCACTACTTGGACCATCAAAGCCATGCCAGTTAAGCTACGTTCAGGATAAGGACTGACGGACGAGTTGACGGACCATCAAAGTTGTGACGTACCGTCATCCAGGCCATCAACCCTTATCCAGTGGATCCCATTTCTAGTCCATGTCTAACGGGCTGAATGACGGTCCACCAGGAGTCTGACAGACCATCACACACGACGTTCAGCTTATTTCTAGGTCGTTTTAACATGGGTATTTTGGTCACTTATCACCCGCCTATATATAACCAGATTAGTCTGAATTCATCCATTTTGCTCACTTTTATTTCACAAACAACAACTAGGGTTTCTCCCTAAATTAAATCTTCAAGACCAAGACTCAATCTTCTTCAAGAATCAAAGGATTTCAAATCCTTCCAGTTCAAAAACATCTAGAACCTTGAGTCAGGTATGCGTAGTGTTCATCTATGGACCCCTTTCGTTCATAGAGTTCAAGAACCATGGTTTTAAATGAGAAACTTTGACTTCCTTGTTTCTATGTGATGTTGTTCATGTAAATGACCATTGCTTAAACTTCAGAATATTATTTTAAAATGATTTCCATGAAGTATGCATATTGTGGTTAAAACCCATGAAATTGGGTGGTTCAAGATGATTAATATTTGTTGAGAAAACCTATGCCCAAGGTGTGCATGCAAGGTGTTTGTAAAAATGCCTAGGATGCTAAAAGTTCATATTTACATGATCCTATGATATCTAAGTGACAAGTCCATATTAGCTATACACTCAATATGAATTCCATGCTATTTATGTGTTGCTATTGTTGTGGTGTGAAACATGTGTGATAATGGAATTATAGAACATGTACACGAAATGTATCCATGCTTTCCCTACCATGTTTGAGATGTTGAATAGACTCATGAAGCACACTATCTCTTACTTATGATATTATGAATTGTGGACTCAAATCTTGTGATTAAGTCATGTCATGTGTGTCAGTTTCCTTCTATCAAATCCTGGGGGTATTCGTACCCGAAACTATAGCTATGTGCCTAGAGCTATGCCATGTTGTCACGTTCCATAGAATTCAGTCAGTCAAGTGACTCAGGAAACCTCAGAAACCTTAGTCAGTTATCAGTATTATTCCGTCAGTCAACGAAAATTCAGTAAACCCAGTTCATGTATAGTCAGTTAAATCATGTTCAGTCTCTTCAGATGGGAGTAGGATTTAGCACCGAGCGAACCCAAGGATGGGAATTCACCTGCTTTAGATGAAGGTGTGATTCTTAGAAGCAATCCTTGTATTCCAGAACTATGTAGCCAACATAGGTTGAGACATCAACACTGCCAGCTTGAGGGTTGATGGGGCGTACATCCGTCTTTCTCTTTTGGGGACACCGCCATATTTGAGGGTCACTTACAGCATGTCTTTACCCATGGCACGGTATTGACACCCTTCCAATCAGGGCAACGATCGGACCTTAGTTCAGCTACTTTAGCATACATGGGGCATATCGGTTAAACAACTACCTCCCACAGTTTCAGTATCAGTCTCAGTAAAAGAACTCAGACATTTTTTCAGATATCAGTATACCAGGACTGTTTGATACAGTCAAACTCAGTTATAGCATGAGACTCAGAAAGTTCCACCAGATTCAGGACTGTCAGACACAGTCGTTCATGTTACCAGAACTATAGTTTCATCCATGTATTTGCATACAGATTTAGTTATCACGTACTTACGATCTCAGTTACTATAGATGTATGTTTGCACTCTTACATTCATATCAGTCAGTCAGTTAGAATTATTCATGCATGTAAACCCTTCGCTTTAGCCTACCTCACTCGTATACTCAGTACTCCAGTTGTACTGATGCATTTGCACTATGGTGCTTTCTTTTCATATTACACCATAGGTTCAGAGACATGAGTTTCAGACCAGCAGTAGCAGTTGCATTTAGCACACAGAGTTGCAGTGAGTCCTCTTCATTCGAGGACGATATTACTTGATTTATTCATTTATTAATTTAGTTAGTTTTCAGTTTATGGAGTTAGTTGAAGACAAGTTCCCTCAACTCCTTATTCAGACAGTACTTAGAAGTTTTCAGATTTAGTATTCAGATTCAATTTAGATTCAGTTGTTTTGGGTATTTGTTACCCACAGGGATGTCATGTTTTGACAGTTTCTTTATTCAGTTGAACCTTATGGCCTATTGTGTATGTTTTCTATATTTTACAAGTATATTATGCAGTGTAAGGGTACAGATATCAGTAATGGGTTAGGTTTTTGTCCTTCGGGGTCATAAGTACCGTGTAGCATACTGGTTCACATAATCGGGGCGTTACAAACTTGGTATCAGAGCCTAAGGTTCAATAGAGTCCTAGGAAGTCTGAAAGCCACATCTAGTAGAGTCTTGTACATGGGTGTGTTGCGTGCCACATTTATGTGCAGGAGGCTATAAGATGTTTTAGGAACAGTTTCCCCTCTTTTAGTATTCATGTCGTGCTAGTGAGCATAATATCAAGTTAAACTCTCAGTCTAATCCATTCTTCTCTCTATCTCAGAGTATACCTCCAAAGAGAAGAAACTAACCAGCTCCTCAGCCCGAAAATCCTTTGGGTGAACATGTTTCTCATGCGGAGTTTAGATCAGCATTCACCACACTTTCTCAGTCTGTGGCTTCCCACAATAAATGGCCACCTGTTATTCCGGCCAATCCAGTGGCAAATTCCGCAGCAGCTAGGATTCGGGACTTCACCCGAATGAACCCTCCTTCTTTCACAGGGTCTAAGTCTGATAAAGACCCTCATGAGTTTATTGAACAAGTCTAGAAGGTCATTGACATTATGGGTGTTGCTTCTGTTCAGAGTGCTAAGTTAGCCGCATATCAGTTGCAAGATGTGGCTCACACTTGGTACAAACAGTGGAAATCTGAGAGGGTAGATGGTGCAGGTCTTATTGAGTGGGAGGAATTTGTCATGGCTTTTTTAGATATATTCTTTCCCCAAGAGATAAGGGAAGCCAAAGTTCTTGAATTCATCAACCTCAGGCAGGGAAACATGACGGTTAGGGAGTATTCTCTTAGATTTACTCAGCTAACCAGATATGCCCCTCATGTGGTTGCAGATAATAGGGCTAAGATGAGCAAGTTCGTGTCAGGGGTGAATGACAGTATGGTAAATGAGTGTAGGTATGCGATGCTGAATAGTGATATGACCTTAGCCCGACTCATGAACCATGCCTAGCAAATAGAGGAGTAGAAGGTTAAGACTAGGGAAAGGCAGAATAAGAGAGCAAGATCAGGCAGTTTCAGTTTTTCTCTACCCAAATCTGAGGGAGGAAACCGTTCACAGTTTTGTCCCAAGTCATTAGATCCATCTCATTCTACAAACAGTGCTTCAGTTCCTAAGTTCAGAGAGGGTAACCAAGATAGAGCCCTAGGCTCTAAGTCTCAGGGCAGTGTTAGTAGTGTCCGAACCAATCTCCTATGCCATACTTGTGGTAAGAACCACAAGGGTATTTGCAGAGCCGGTAGTGATGTTTGTTTCGGATGTGGAAAGTGAGGCCACATGATCAAGGATTGTCCTCAGTCAGGTCAGCATAAACATCTCCGTTCCCCAGCTCAGTCCGGTCGCCCGAATCAGCAGGGTGCCACTTCTAGTGCTAATAGTGGGCAACGCCCAAATAGACTATATGCTCTTTAGACCCGACAGGATCAGGAAAATTCTCCTGATGTCATTACCAGTACGTTACAGATTTTCCATGTTCATGTTTATGCTTTGCTAGATCCAGGTGCATCCTTGTCTTTTGTTATTCCCTTTATAGTAGGATATTTCGAAATTAGTCCCGAAATTCTCGCAGAGCCTTTTTCAGTATCTACCCCAGTGGGTAAAACCATCATAGCCCGGTGGGTATACAGGAAATGCCCGATTATGATGTTTCAAAAAGTCACCTCAGCAAATTTAGTCGAATTAGAGATGACTGATTTCGATGTCACTCTCGGCATGGATTGGCTTCATTGCTGCTATGCCACAGTCTACTGCAGAAACAGGATAGTTCAGTTCCAGTTTCTGGATGAACCTGTCTTATAGTGGCAGGGTAGTACTTTGTCTTTTAGGGGTCAGCTTGTTTCCTACCTTCGGGTAAGGAAAATGATTTCTAAGGGGTGTGTGTATCATCTCGTGCATGTTAAGGAATCAAGTTCCGAATCTCCGAATCTCCGAATCTCCGAATCTCGAATCAGTCCCAGTGGTTAATGAATATTCTGATGTCTTTCCCGAAGATCTTCCAGGCATTCCTCCTAAAAGGGAAATAGATTTCGGCATAGACCTTCTCCTTGATACTCAGCCTATCTCTATTCCACCATACATAATGGCACCAGTAGAGCTCAGAGAGCTAAAAGATCAGTTGAAGGATCTCTTAGATAAGGGATTCATCAGACCCAACATTTCCCCATGGGGTGCACCAGTCTTATTCGTGCGCAAGAAAGATGGTTCTCTCAGAATATGTATCGATTACCGTTAGCTCGACAAAGTTACGGTCAAGAACAGGTATCTACTTCCCAGAATAGATGATCTATTCGACCAACTTCAGGGCGCCAGTTACTTCTTCAAGATAGACCTCAGATAAGGCTATCATCAGCTTAGAATTAGAGAATGTGACATTCCGAAGACAACTTTCCGTACTTGGTATGGTCACTTCAAATTTCTAGTTTTATCCTTTGGTCTTACCAATGCACCTGCAGCTTTCATAGGCTTGATGAATCGGGTGTTCAAGCAGTACTTGGACATGTTCGTCATAGTCTTCATAGATGATATTTTGGTCTACTCTCACATAGAGCGTGATCATTCAGACCATCTCAAAATTGTTCTTCTGACTCTCAGAGATCATCAGCTACTCGCCAAGTTCAGCAAGTGTGAATTTTGGCTAAGATCAGTAGCATTCCTTGGCCACATTGTCTCCGGTGATGGCATTAGAGTAGATCCTCAGAAAAATGAAGCAGTAAGGAATTGGCCTCGCCCTGTCTCTCCATCAGATATCAGGAGTTTCTTGGGTTTGTCTGGCTATTACAAATGGTTTGTCAAGGTATTTTCTTCTATTGCATCTCCTATGTCCATATTTACTCAGAATAAGGTTAAGTTTTAGTGGTCAAATTTATGCGAGAAGATTTTTCAGGAGTTGAAGACTCGACTCACCTCATCTCCATTTCTAACCCTTCCAGATGGTTCAGACAGTTTCGTGGTATATTGTGATACATCTAGAGTAGGTTTAGGTTGTGTCCTTATGTAGCATGGTAAGGTCATAGCCTATGCCTCCAGACAGTTAAAGCCACATGAGAAGAATTATCCTACTCATGATCTTGAGTTAGCAGCCGTAGTCTTTGCCTAAAGATTTGGAGGCATTATCTTTACGGATTTTAAGTAGACGTCTTCACAGATCATAAGAGTCTCCAGTATGTCTTTTCTCAGAAAGATCTCAATCTTTGTCAGAGAAGGTGGTTAGAGCTCTTGAAGGATTATGACATGAGTGCCCTTTACTATCCGGGCAAGGCCAATATTTTGGACGATGCTCTTAGTATACTCTCCATGGGTAGTATTTCTCACGTTGAGGATAGCAAGAAGAAAATAGATCAGGAAATCCATCAGCTTCCTAGACTAGGCGTTCACTTAGTCGACTCTTAAGAGGGTGGTGTATGTGTTTAGAGTAGTTCAGAGTCATATCTAGTTTCCGAGGTAAAAGAAAAGCAAGACAGGGATTCTAGCCTTGTCAAGCTAAAAGAGTCAGTTCAGAATCAGAAGGTTGAGGTTTTCTCCCAAGAGGAAGATGGTGTTCTTCGTTGTTAGGGTCGTTTGTGCGTTCCAGGTGTAGATGACTTGAGGCAACGAATTATTACAGAAGCATATGGTGCGCGATACTATATTCATCCAGGGGCCACTAAGATGTACCGTGACTTACAGTAGATCTATTGGTGGAGTGGGATGAAGAGTGATGTTGCAAAATTTGTGGCTAAGTGCTCTACATGCGAGCAGGTTAAGATAGAGAATCAGAAACCTAGTGGTTCCATGCAGGAGTCCACCATTCCTACTTGGAAGTGGGAAGAAGTAAACATGGACTTCGTGATGGGTTTGCCTCGTACTCGTAGTCAACATGATTTAGTTTGGGTCATCGTAGACAGAATGACCAAATTTGCTCATTTCCTTCCAGTTCGTACTTCTTACTCAACCGAAGATTATGCCAAACTCTACATCAGGGAGTTGGTCAGATTACACGGTGTTCCCTCATCTATTATCTCAGACAGAGGCACCCAGTTCACCTTTCACTTCTGGAAAGCATTCCAAAAAGGTCTTGGTACCCAAGTCCATCTCAGTACAACATTTCATCCTCAGACAGATGGTCAAGCAGAAAGGACCATTCAGACTCTCGAAGATATTCCAAGGGCGTGTGCAGTTTATTTCAAAGGAAGTTGGTATAACCACTTGCCTTTGGTTGAATTTGCATACAACAATACCTATCATTCCAGTATTCAGATGGCTCCATTTGAAGCTCTCTATGGTAGGAGGTGTAGATCTCCAATCGGTTGGTTCGAAGTTAGTGAGGCCTCAGTCATAGGTCCTGACTTGGTATTCGATGCCATAGAGAAAGTTCAGTTGATCCGAGAGAGACTCCGGGCTGCTCAGAGCCGATAGAAGTCTTATGCAGATGTTCATAGAATGGATCTAGAGTTCCAGGTCAACGACTATGTCTATCTTAAGATCTCTCCCATGAAGGGAGTGAAGAGGTTCGGCAAGAAAGGGAAACTCAATCCTCGTTATGTCGGTCCCTTCAAGATTCTCAGTTGCTTTGGCAAGGTAGCTTATGATCTCGAATTGCCTTCAGATCTACCCTCAGTCCATCCAGTTTTCCATGTCTCTTTTCTCAAGAAGTGCATAGGTGGCCCAACAGTTGTAGTCCCTATTCAGAGCATTGACATTCAAAACAGCCTCTCTTATGAAGAGATTCCAGTTGAAATCTTAGACTATCAGACTCGTCGATTGAAGAACAAAGAAGTCCCTCTAGTCAAAGTTCTTTGGCAAAATCAGTCTCATGAGGGAGCTACTTGGGAAACAGAAGAAGATATGCCTACCAAGTACCCTCACCTTTTCTCCTCCAATCCAGATCAAGCTCAAAGTAACAGTCCTTCTTAAGCTTATTCAGTTTCACGTTCAGCATTCAGTATAAACTTGGTATCTATTACCATTGCATACTCAGACATACGTTCATGTGTCGGTACAATATTTAGTCATGCATCAGCTATGCATTCTCACCTTGAGAAACTCAGTTTATCAGATTGCTCAGTTATGTATTCATGTATTAGTTATCCATGCATCAGATATGCATGATCAGTATGCTATGTACAGTTTATCAGTCGTGAGATCATGTTCCATCTATTCATGTTCAGATCATTGTTTCCCCCTCCCAGTCAGTTTCATTCGAGGACGAATGTTCTCAAGGGGGAGATATTGTAATACCCGTGTCTTTTTCCTAGCTAGAAATCATCTCAAGAATGCTAGGACTTACTTTGAAATGCAAATATATTTTTGTACATGCAGTATTTTTGATATTTTCACTTTTCATCATGTGGGAAATTGAGTTGGCTTTCTAACGATACCAATTTCGTCCAAATCCGACATCAGGAGAAGGAGTTATAAACGTTTTACTCGGAACAGTCAAAATCGCCCAGGTGCGACGGCCTAGTTGGCGGACTGTCAAATTAGTGACGGACCACCACTTGGACCGTCACTTCCAAGGTAGAAGGGTCCCATTCTAGTTAAGGGCTGACGACAAAGTTGACGGACCATCAACTTAGTGACGGACCACCACTTGGACTGTCAAAGCCATGCCAGTTAAGCCATGTTCTGGATAAGGACTGATGGACGAGTTGACAGACCGTCAAAGTTGTGACGTACCGTCATCCAGTCCATCAACCCTTATCCAGTGGATCCCATTTCTGGTCCACGTCTAACGGGCTGAATGACGGTCCACCAGGAGTCTGACGGACCGTCACATGCCACGTTTAGCTTATTTCCAGGTCGTTTTAACAGGGGTATTTTGGTCACTTATCACCCGCTTATATATACCCAGATAAGTCCAAATTCAGCCATTTTTCTCACTTTTATTTCACAAACAACAACTAGGGTTTCTTCCTAAATTAAATCTTCAAGACCAAGACTCAATCTTCTTCAGGAATCAAAGGATTTCAAATCCTTCCAGTTCAAAAACATCAAGAACCTTGAGTCAGGTATGCGTAGTGTTCATCTATGGACCCCTTTCGTTCATAGAGTTCAAGAACCATGGTTTTAAATGAGAAACTTTAATTTCCTTGTTGCTATGTGATGTTGTTCATGTAAATGACCATTGTTTAAACTTCAGAATATTATTTTAAGATGATTTCCATGAAGTATTCATGTTGTGGTTAAAACCCATGAAATTGGGCGGTTTAAGATGATTAATATTTGTTGAGAAAACCTATGCCCAAGGTGTGCATGCAAGGTTTTTGTTAAAATGCCTAGGATGCTAGAAGTTCATATTTACATGATCCTATGATATCTAAGTGACAAGTCCATATTAGCTATACACTCAATATGAATTCCATGTTATTTATGTGTTGCTATTGTTGTGGTGTGAAGCATGTGTGATAATGGAATTATAGAACATGTACACGAAATGTATCCATGCTTTCCCTACCATGTTTGAGATGTTGAATAGACTCATGAAGCACACTATCTCTTACTTATGATATTAAGAATTGTGGACTCAAATCTTGTGATCAAGTCATGTCATGTGTGTCAGTTTCCTTCTATAGAATCGTGGGGGTATTCGTACCCAAAACTATAGATGTGTGCCTAGAGCCATGTCATGTTGTCACAATATCTTCAGTCAAGCCACGTTCCATAGAATTCAGCCAATCATGTGGCTCAGGAAACCTTAGAAACCTCATGATCTTAGTCAGTTATCAGTATTATTCCGTCAGTCAACGAAAATTCAGTTAACCCAGTTCATGTATAGTTAGTTAAATCATGTTCAGTCTCTTCAGATGGGAGTAGGAGTTAGTACCGAGCGAACCCAAGGATGGGAACTCACCTGCTTCAGATGAAGGTGTGATTCTAGAAGCAATCCTTGTATTCCAGAACAATGTAGCCAACATAGGTTGAGACATCAACACTGCCAGCTTAAGGGTTGATGGGGAAGACATCCGCCGTTCTCTTTTGGGGATACTGCCAGATTTGAGGGTTACTCACAACATGTCTTTACCCATGGCATGGTATTGACACCCTTCCAATCAGGGCAACGATTGGACCTCAGTTCAGCTACTTTAGCATACATGGGGCATGTCGGTTAAACAACTACCTCCCACAGTTTCAGTATCAATATCAGTAAAATAACTCAGACAGTTCTTCAGATATCAGTATACCAGGACTGTTAGATACAGTCAAAATCAGTTATAGCATGGGATTCAGAAAGTTCCACCAGATTTAGGGCTGTCAGACACAGTCGTTCATGTTATCAGAACTACAGTTTCAACCATGTATTAGCATACAAATTTAGTTATCAAGTACTCATGATCTCAGTTACTATGTATGTATGTTTGCACTCTTACGTTCATACCAGTCAGTTAGTTAGCATTGTTCATGCATGTAAACCCTTCGCTTTAGCCTACCTCACTCGTATACTCAGTACTCCCGTTGAACTATTTTATTTGTGCTATGGTGCTTTCTTTTCATGTTACACCATAGGTTCAGAGACACGAGTTCCAGACCAGCAGTAGCAGTTGCATTCAGCACACAGAGTTGCAGAGAGTCCTCTTCATTCGAGGATGATATTACTTGATTTATTCATTTATTAATTCAGTTAGTTTTCAGTTTATGGAGTTAGTTGGAGACATGTTCCCTCAACTCCTTATTCAGACAGTACTTAGAGGTTTTCAGATATAGTATTCAAATTTAGTTCAGATTCAGTTGTTTTGGGTATTTGTTACCCACAAGGATGTCATGTTTTGACAGTTTCTTATTCAGTTGAACCTTATGGCCTATTGTTCATGTTTTTTGTATTTTACAAGTATATTATGCAATATACATGTACAGATATCAGTGATGGGTTAGCTTATGGTCCTTCGGGGTCATAAGCACCGTGTAGCATTCCGGTTTAGAATATTGGGGCATTACATTATGTAATTATGAGTTTACATTGGTGTTAGTAAACTTCTAGAGAATAATTATGTTATTATTACGTTTATATTGACCTATTTTTGTTTAGTAAATTCTTAGGGGTCGTTTTGTGCGAGGTAGAAGTTATAATAGTCCCAAGATAAAATGTAAGATTATCTCATGTTTGGTTAGAGGTATTAGTTAGTCAAGGGATTATTTATTCCACCATTTATGCCTTAGTATGGGATAAGTTATCCCATATATAGTTGGATAACTGATCCCATGATAGCTAAGCCCTAGATTAATTATTCTGGGATAACTTGTTCCAAAGCAAATGTCCCGTTAGATTATAAATAGACTTGTAATAGTTGACATAATTATTGGGGTTTAGTTTTAGAGCATGTTATTATCTAGTATAGTTTTCCTTTTTGTAAATTAGGCTAATGAAGTCATCTTTGAAAAAGATGGACCTATTATAAGAAACAAGTTGGGTTTGGGTATGTTTCACGATATATTGTTGTTTGAATTGATTACCATTTTTGTGTGTTTCCAAGTGTTGGTTTATATGCATATTATTATTGACTTGAGAGAATATATTATTGTGATGCCTAAACGGGGGCTTGAATTGATATTGTTATCTTTGATTGTGCATTAATTGCCATATTTATTATTATTTCACTACTTGGGGGCTTGACTTGTTATCATAGGCCATATTTGTGCATTAAATTTCCTAATCATGCTAATGATACCCGAATGAAGGTTTTAAAAAGGTATTATTAATATCATAAATGACTAATTATACTAGTGGTGCCCTACAATAGCTTACATCATAAATTATTGTCATATGGAGTTGATTCTGAGCTCATTTATACCAATATCAAATTGATTTATATCTTCATACTAATTGATTATGAGAATTATATCCTTATATAATTAATACATATTCCTGAGATTGTTACCACTAAGATATTTTAATTTTGAAAGAAAATGATATCGTATAAAACCCTTGGCCGAGGTCATGTGCTGATCAGGCTTATTCTATACCTAAGGGGGTATTAGGTTCCACCATGCACTCTATTTTGGGTGATGATGATTTCTCCTTATTCAGGAACTACAATAATTCAGTAGATATATCTATTCTTATACAATGATTAGAGATACTTGGGGGCATATCTTGGTTAATTGTGGTCTGTATTAGTAGAGACCATAGATATTCAGTTAGAATTGATGTATTTAGTTCCAATTTTTTTCATATTATAGTTGTTGTAAGAGTTTTTAACATTTGATAAATTAAACTAGTTAGTCTATTATCTCGCTTCCTCATAGTGTTTTTTTCCAGTTTATATGTTTCTATTTAGTTGCTTTTGAATTATGCTAGTCTCAAGGGTTTTCTTGGGACCACATGTGATTTTGATCATCATGTTATGACCAAGGTATAAACTTGAGTCGTGACACTAGAGTTAAAAGTTATGGTTATTTTTGTAAGAGATTGTCCAAAAGTCATGATAATGATTGCCTTATGAAGCTCGAATGATGCGGCGAGCCTTGTACCATAAGGATAGGGGAATGAGAAACTAGCTAAATTAGCTTAGAAGGTATTTTTGGGGTTAACATGTTTAGAACAACCTCTATTCATGAATCTCATAGTTCCATTTTGTCTAAAATATCAAAATTAGAATAGTTGTATTATTAGTTTATATTTGTGGGCTCTTGAATGAATCTTGAGGGACCATTCAAAGGATTTTGATATTTTTCCACAGTGGGGATTACCTAGTGCAACAAAAAATCCCTTTTCATGTTTGTGGGTATCCCTTCGCATTCACAGAGAATGAATTATTTGATCATTACAAACGCAAGGTGTTCTTCGTGTTTGGATAAAGTAAATCAGGGTTAGGTCGGGTTCTTGGTCATCGTGTTTGCGATAGATCCACCACGATCATAGTAGATCTGGGTCATTTGCCTTGGTGAATATGAGGAGGATGATGGATATCTCTATTTACTATTTACAAAACAGTATATAAACCCCATTATTTTGTATTTTTATTCTTTGTTTGACTAGTCAGCTTTGGGTGATTTCAAGAGGGTTCTTCATTAGGTTAGGTAACTTTCTAAGCCCGATTTCTCTCCTTATCCATTGATTTTATCTTTAAAACAATTTCAAAACTTGGATTTTAAACTTTGAATTTGGGGTTTTTACCTGCTAAAGTGAGAAAATGGGTTTTATTCAATTTGAAGCTTAATTTCAACTTATTTTTCGAGGTTTTTTTCATACTTAGAACCTTGAAAGTATGGAAAACATGATTCTAAAATAAAATTTTGATTTTTACCCTTTTTTACTTTAGGGTCAATTTTTTAACTATTTTTGAACTAGAATAAAAGAAGCAAATATGGGTATCATTAGATGCATTTTGACATATAGATTATATTTTTAATAGATTGAGTTCTTTTCAAGACTGCACGAAAAGAAAAGGCTCCTAGTGAAGGGCCTAAGTTCATGTTTTGACCATTGATGCCTATAGTGTGAAGTTGCTCGTACTCACTCTTAATTTTTTTCCCTTTTTGGTGCAAATTTTATTTTTGGTACAATAAAAAGATCTTGATATCATGTTGTGTTAAAACTATTTTGGAGTACTAGTGAGCTCCTCTAAAGTACCCCGTACTTCTACCTATCTTAAATTCATTCCAAAATATCAAAGACTTGTTTCAAAGATGAGTCCACTTTTATACATGTGGTATTTTAAAGATTTTCACTTTTTGTCATGTGGAAAAGTCAATAAGCTTTCCATCGATACTAAATTCGCCCAAATCCGACACTCGGATGAAGAGTTAGAGCCATTTTAGTAAGACAGTGCCCCACCCGATCCATCAGCGCGTCGCAGAGCAGGTCAAAATGGAAATCGTCAAAATCCAGTGAGCATCCGCAATTATGGCGCATCGCGCCATGGCTCAAATTCAGAATCATCCTTTTTCCAGTTTCTCAACGCGATTTCACCGTGTCGCGCCGTCAGCCTAGTTCCTTGTTGGCAATTTCCAGTGACACGGCGTGATAGCGCCGCATTGCGCCAGCCTGCCAAATCGGGAAATTTTCTTAGAAATATAATACGTGTCCAAGGGTTAAAAGGGTCAATTTCTAAACCCTAAATAAATACAATAACACGTGATTCATCCATATTTTATCCAAAATATAGGGTTTCTCTCAAGTTTCTCTAAAGAACAAACTAGGGTTAACAATCGAGGAATCAAATCCAAGACCCAAATTTAAAAATCTCTCCATCAATCTTCATAGAATCAATAACTAAGGTATGCACAGTGTTGATTTATGAACTCCTTTCGTTCATGAAGCTCAAGAATCCTATTTTAAACTATATGTCATGATGTTCTTGCTTTGAATTGATTATGTTCATGTTGTTATTGTTGTATGACTGCCAAGATTGCATCCTTATCATGTTTTCATGAAACTATGTTAGTATAGGGTTGAAATTCATGCAATTGGGTTAAATTGTGGAACCATGTTGTATTAAATTGCTGATCATACCTATGCCCTAAGTGTGCATGCAAGGTGTTTGATAATATGCCCCAATGAATGAATGATGATCAAGTACTTAGATTCCATAAGTCAAGATCATGTCATGCGTCTTAAGTTATGCTATACCTACTTGATTAAGATGATTCTCATGCAAAACCTATGCATTGTGATTGCTTGATGAGATGTTCATAAGATTAGAAGTATGAAATTATGCCATGTTTATATGCATTACTATCCATGTACAACATTATGATGATCATGTGCTTCATGAAATCCCCAACTATGAAATTATGAATTGTTGATATTCGTCATGTGATCAAAAGTGTCAATCCTTCTCAGTTTCATTCTAACGAGTCCTGGGGGTACTTGTACCCGATAATTTCGCTGTTTGCCTAGAGCCTTGTCATGTTTTCACAATAATCTCAATCAAGCCATGATCAGTAGAATTTTCTCAGTCTCATGACTCAGGAAAACTCAGTAAATTCAGTTACAGTCGAATCTTACTCAATAATCTCAGTAATCTTAGTAATATCAGTGATCTCAGTCAGTTATCAGATTTCAGTAGTATTCCGTCAGTCAACAGAATTTAGTGAACTCAATTTAGCTCCGCTAAAAAATACCCTTAGTATCAGTTCAGTTCATTTAATCAGTTCAGTGTCTATTCAGTTGGGAGTAGGATTCAGCATCGAGTGAACCCAAGGATGGGGACTCACCTGTTATTCAGAGGAGAGTGTGATCCTTAGAAGAAATCCTATGCGTAGGGCTACTAATACATCCTGTTTAGGGTTATTCCTATAGGAGGTTTGACGGAAGAGCATCCTGTCAGAAAGGGTTACCTCACAACTTGTCTTTACCCATGGCATGGTACTGACACCCTTCCAGCCGAGGTTACAGGTTGGATCCCACCAGTCAGTTTTGGGGCATGTCGGTTAGATGATTACCTTCCATAGTCTTAGTTTCAGTCTCAGTCTCAGTAATAAAACTCAGATAGTTCTACAGATTTCAGGACTGTCAGATACAGTAACTCAGTACAGTACGGAACTCATCTAGTTCCAGCAGAACTTAGGCTGTCAGATACAGTCACTCAGTATTAGTATACTAGTTATACGAAACTCATGTCATCAGTATTCAAACTCAGGACTATCATATACAGTTAATCAGATCAGTTCTTCATAATTAGAACAATCAAAAACAAATATTTAGATATCCATATCAGTAAACTCAGTTGTCAGCTTACTAGTAATACAGTTAATATGTATTCCAGTAATAGTAAACTCAGATATCAGTAAATTCATATTATCAGTAGACTCAGTAGTCAGAACTCAGTATTCAATCCTATCACGATCTCAGTTACAGTTACATATTCATGTATGTATTCTAACATTCATATTATTCAATCAGTTAGTATTGTTCATTCATACGAACCCTTTGCATTCAGCCTACCTCACTTGCATACCAGTATATTAAAGTACTGATGCATTTGCTCTATGGTGTTTTATACCATAGGTTTAGAAGCACGAGCTCCCGAGCATCCTTAGTAGATCAGACGTTCAACAGCCAAACTAGCAGTGAGTCCTCATCATTCGAGGATAGCATGCTTATTTTATTACTTTATTATTTTAGTTGTTCGGAGTTAGTTCCGGACATGTCCCATCAACTCCACAGTTTTCAGATAGTTTAGAGGCTTTTAGACTATATCATGTTTCATATAGTTTTATTTCAGTTTTGGGTATTGTTATGCCCTATTTTAGACATTGTTTTATATTTAGTATTAGTTCAGTTTTGAACTTTATGGCCTTACAACATTTACGTATTCTACATAATTTTAGTATATTAGTTAGTGCTCAGTTACAGATATCATTCATGGGTTAGCTTGTGGTCCTTCGAGGTCATAGGCACCATGTAGCATTTCGGGTGCTAGATTTGGGGTGTTACAAACTTGGTATTAGAGCCTATGGTTCAATTGTGTCCTAGGAAGTCTGAAAAGCCACCTCTAGTAGAGTCTTATACATGGGGTGTTGTGCACCACACTTATGTGCAGGAGGGTATGAGATATTTTAGGAAGAGTTTCCCTTCTTTCAGTATTCATGTCGTGCCAGTAAGCGTAGGCTCAAAGTTAAACTCTCAGTCTAATTCGCTTCTTCCGTTCATTTACAGAACATGCCTCCCAAAAGGACCAACGAAAGGGGAACCAAAAATTAGTCAGCACCTCAGCCTGTCCAGCCATATTCTCTGGATGAGCATGTCTCTCATGAAAAATTCAGGACTGCATTTACTACTCTAGCCAGTTCAGTCGCAACTCAGAATGAATGGCCAACTGCTGTTCCAGCTAACCCAGTGGCAAATTCTGTTGCAGCCAGGATTCAGGACTTCACACGAATGAATCCTCCTCTATTATCAGGTTCTAAGTCCGAAGAGGATCCACATGAGTTCTTCGATTAAGTTTAGAAAGTCACAGACATCATGGGAGTAACTTCTAGTGAGAGTGCAGAGTTAGCCGCTTATCAGGTACATGATGTAGCCCATACATGCTTTAAACAGTGGAAAGTAGACAGGGGTACATATGCAGAGCCTGTAGAATGGGAAGAGTTTTCTACATCCTTCTTAGATAGATTCTTTCCCCTAGAGCAAAAAGAAGACAAAGTGTTAGAGTTTATAAATCTCAGACAAGGTAGCATGGGCGTAAAAGAGTATTCCCTCAAGTTTACTCAGTTACACAGCTATGCTCCCCATGTAGTAGCAGATAGTAGATACAAAATGAACAAGTTTGTGTCTGGGATATCAGGTAGAGTGGTTAAGGAGTGAAGAACTGCGATGTTGATTAGTGAGATGGACATATCTAGGCTTATGGTCCATGTTCAGCAGATTGAGGAGCAGAAACTTAATAAGAAGGACAGAGAAAATAAGAGGGCCAGAACAGATAGTTATAGTTTTGCTCAGTCAGGGTGGCAGGGTGGTAATCATTTTCAATTATGTCAGAAATGTTCAACGCCAATTCACTCTTCAGCTAGTGCACTAGTACCAAAGTTCAAAAATGACCGTAGGAATGGAGCATTAGTCTTTAAGGCCCAGGGTAGTGAGAGCAGTAGTTTTACTCATCCGCTTTGCAAAAAGTATGGTAAAAATCATAAGGGTATGTGTAGAGATAGAAGTAATGTGTGGTTTGAACAAGTCTAAACCTCAGTTATCAAAAATCAACGTTTAGTCTCAATTACCGTCATAGCTACAATCTCAGTCCTAATCCTAGTTCAGCCAGATCAGAAACTCAGTTCACTTTCAGGATTACCCGACCATACCATATAGCTATCAGTTACTCAGTCATTAGTAGTTCAGTTCCTTCGTTACAGAATGTTTCTAAATCACGTAATATGTTTGGTCTCACAATTTCAAGTAACATGATTTTCATAAATCCATGCCCAGTCACCTCATGTCACTCAGTCAGTCCTTACCTCCTATGAATAATACTCTACAGCTTCAGGATAATCGTTCAGACTAAGTACAGTTTAGTCTTATATGCCAGTATTCATCTATAAGTTATTTAGTTAATCAGATAAGTTAGTATGCTTAGGCATTCATTCTCAGCGCTCATGCAAATATTTTCAGTAGTCTCAGGTAAAGAAGAAGTGTTTCAGTTATGTATAAGTTTTCAGTATGAGTTAAATCGATCAGCCAGTAATCTAGCTATGAAATCAGGCATCAAGTTTGTATGGTATGGTTACCCATCTTTTCACCTAGTCCTACTATCAGAAATCTCAGGAATATAACTATTCCAAGATTGAAAGTCTAGTAGTTGTGAGATCAGCTCAGTTCATGTATTATGCATTAGTTTCAGATCCCAGATATTCAGTCACAATTTAGTCCATAGGTTCCCTATGCATTGTCCCAGTTTTCCTCAGTACCGCAGTCAAGTCAGTATTCTTCGAGGGACATAGTGTCCCAAGGGAGAGATACACTATGAATACCCAAACATCCATGACAAAAACATCCCATTCTTTCTTCATATAATGAATCCAGTGTGGAGTAGTGGGTACCCATAGGTTGACCTTCTAGCTCCAATCTCGGTCGTATGCCATGTGTTCAAGGTAATTAGTTTAGATCACGATATTTAACTCATGTATCATGTTCCAGAACCAGTTACGTTCTCAATTTTTCGCTCATGCATATTTAGTAATTAAGCTCAGGAATAGCCCAAGGTAATAACTTTTCTTAAGCTTATCTAGTTTCATGTTCAGATTTCAGTTACAAATGTGGTATTCAGTTCCATGCCCAATTTTCATTTCAAACTTAGTATATTTACCCTTACATATTCATTTACATGTTCATGAGTCGGTTCAGTCATGTATTCACGCATTAGATATGCGTGATTAACTTATCTGTAATCCCAGTCATATAGTCATGCATCAGCTCAGTCATAAAATCATGCATCAGATATGCAAGCTCAGTAATGTTAGTCATGTAGTCATGTTTCAGTTGTTCATATTCAGAATATACTTTAGTTTATCATTTCTCCCATCTCAGTCAGTCTTATTCAAGGACGAATGTTCCCAAGGGAGAGATATTGTAATACCCCGTACTTCTACCTAACTTAAATTCATCCCAAAAATATCAAAGACTTGTTTCAAAGATGAATCCACTTTTATACATGTGGTATTTTCAAGATTTTTAATTTTTGTCATATGGGAAAGTCAATAAGATTTACATCGATACCAAATTTACCCAAATCCGACACCCGAGTGAAGAGTTAGAGCCATTTTAGTAAGACAGTGTCCCACCTGAGCCATCAGCGCATCGCAGAGCAGGTTAAAATGGCAATCTTCAAAATCCAGTGAGCCTCCATGATTATGGCGCGTCGCGTCAGGGCTCAAATTCAGAATCGTCCTTTTTCTAGTGTCTCAATGTGATTTCACCGCGTCGCACCGTCAGCCCAGTTCTGAGTTGGCAATTTCCAGTGACACGGCGCGATAGCGCCGTGTCGCGTCAGCCTGCCAAATTGGGAAATTTTCTCAAAAATATAATACTCGTCCAAGGGTTAAAAGGGTTAATTTCTCAACCTTATATAAACCCAATAACACGTGATTCATCTATATTTTATCCAAAATATAGGGCTTCTCTCAAGTTTCTCTCAATAACAAGCTAGGGTTTTCAATTGGGGATTCAAACCCAAAACCCAAATTCAAGAATCTTTCCATCAATCTTCATAGAATCAAGAACTAAAGTATGTACAATGTTGATTTATGGACTCCTTTCATCCATGAAGCTCAAGAACCCTATTTTAAACTATATGTTATGATGTTCTTGTTTTGAATTGATTATGTTCATGTTTTTATTGTTGTATGAATGCCAAGATTTCATCCTTATCATGTTTTCATGAAACTATATTAGTATAGGGTTTTGTGGAACCATGTTGTATTAAATTGATGATCATACCTATGCCCTAAGTGTGCATGCAAGATGTTTGATAATATTCCCCAATAAATGAATGATGATCAAGTTCTTAGTTTCCATGTGTTAAGATCATGTCATACCTCTTAAGTTATGCTATACCTACTTGATTAAGATGATTCTCATGCAGAACCTATGTATTGTGATTGCATGATGAGATGTTCATAAGATTAGAAGTATGAAATTATGCCATATTGATACGCATTACTATCCATGTACAATATTATGATGATCATGTGATCGAGTACTGGGGGTACTTGTACTCGATAATTTAGCTGTGTGCCTAGAGCCATGTCATGTTTTCACGATAATATCAATCAAGCCATGATCGGTTGAATTTAGTCAGTCTCATGACTCAGGAAAACTCAGTAAATTCAGTATCAGTCACTACAAGAAAATTGCTTATTACCTAGGGATTTTCATAGGGATAATGTGGTAAAATCCCCAAGTAATTTGATTACCTGCGACTTTTCTTACCAATTAGAATCCAAAGGAAATACCTTCGTAGGTAATTACTACCTGTGGATTTATAAAATTCCTAGGTAATTTATCTACGAAAATAAATCTGCAGGTATCTTATTTGCGGATTTATTTGCGATTAACTATCAAAATTTTGCATGAATTATTTGGTTAAATTTCATAAAAAAAGGACTTTACCTGTGGATTTTCGCAAAAAAAATCATAAATTATTCCCCACAAAGATTTCCAAGTAAATTCCTAGTTAATTTAGCTGTGAAAATAAATCCGCAAGTACGTTAATTGAGGATTTATTTGCGATTAACTATCAAAATTTTGCATGAATTAGTTGATAAAATTTCATAAAAAAGGATTTTACCTACAGATTTCCATGAAAAAATCATAAATTATTTCCCACTAAGATTTCCAAGTAAATCCCTAAGTAATTTAGCTACGAAAATAAATCCGCAGGTACGTTATTTGCGGATTTATTTGCAATTAACTAGCAAAATTTTGAATTAATTATTTGATAAAATTTCATAAAAAAGGATTTTACCTGCGGATTTTCACAAAAAATTTCAAGTAGTAATTCACACATAAATTACTAGAAATATTTCACAATTAATCAAAAATCTATTCAAAACCTTCAACAATTCTCAAAATAATCATTCAATATAAGTTTAATATAAACCATTACAACTAACAAAAAAACATAATTCAAAACATCCACATCACTAATGTATGATTCATAAATAGTCCAAAACAAAATATTTCAAACTTGAATCCTCAATAAAACTACCAATCACCAGGGTCAGAATCACTTTCATTCACGTTATCAGGATTATCACTTTCATTCACGTCGTTAGAGTTACCATCACTTTCATCCTCATAAGCTTGGTTGTCTTCTTGAGATGGGCGTTCATCATTTTAAGATGCTTCATCGACAAGTCCAATTCCTTTCTCATCCTCCTTCCACACTTGATGCACTTTGAGAAACTAATATTTCTTGTTTCTTTCTTTCAAACTCATTCTGCATAAGAATATGTTTATTCAGGCCATAAAAAGTGCTAAAAATATATTATTAACATAAATTATATGACATTATATTATCAAGTCATTAGTACACAGTTCAAGTGACTATACTTAACCATTTTCAAGTCACAAGTTTACAATTTCAAGTAACTACACTTAACCATTTTCAAGTCACAAGTTTGCAATTTCAAGTAACTACACTTAATCATTTTCAAGTCACTACGCTTAATAATTTTCAAATAACTTATTTACATTTCAAGTCACTAGTACACATTTCAAGTCACTACACTCAAACCATTTTCAAATAGCTAATTGACATTTCAGGTAACTATATTTAACTATTTTTAAGTCACTAGTACACATTTCAAGTCACTACACTTGATCATTCTCAAGTAGCTAATTCACATTTCAAGTCACTACACTTAAATCATTTTCAAGTCACTAGTACACATTTCAAATCACTACACTAAACTATTTTCAAATAATTAATTCACATTTCAAGTCACTATATTTAACCATTTTCAAGTAACTACTTCACATTTAAAATAACTATACTTAACCACTTTCAAGTAACTAATTCACATTTGAAGTAACTACCCTTTAACCATTTTCAAGTCACTAGTACACATTTCAAGCCACTATACTTAACCATATTTTCAAGTAACTACACTTAACTATTTTCAAGTCACTGGTACATATTTCAAGTCACTACACTTAACCATTTTAAAGTCACTAGTATACATTTCAAGACACTTCATTTAATTATTTATAAATCACGAGTTCACAATTTAAAGTAACTTAGTTCACATTTTAAGTGTCTATACTTAACTATTTTCAAGTTACTAGTACACATTTCAAGTCACTACAGTCTACACATAATCATTTTAAAGTCACTTGTATAACTTTCTTATCATGTAAGTATAAGATACTTCTTCTGCTCATATTAGAGATTTACAAATCTACCAACTCCATGTATCTTTTATACCTGTAAACCTAACATTGTGGAACACTTATAGGAGTAAGATTTGATAGGCCTTTCATCCCTTATTTTGATCTCGCTAATCAGCAACATATTAGAAATTTAGTATATCTGTCTAGATATAAAAATATTCAAATCCTGATTCATATTATCGACATTTCACAATTTTAAAATTTTAGTAAATAGATAACAGAATGCCACGACAAAGAGATAGAAGTCTTAAAAAAACTAATAATTAGAAATACAGTGAAATGAGAGATTGTTAACCTATTCATACGTAAGAATTCTACTGCTAAATAGCAACTTTTTGGTCCACAATTTCAGGGAGCCATGGATGTAGGGGAGAAATCAATATTACATACATTTTCTTTCTTTGATTATAATAGTTAAACGTAAATATGAAAATCCTGTATTTTTTGTCCACATTACTTTCCCAGGAGTTAAAACTTTACCAAACCCACACATATCGGTATCTTTAGTGCACCAGACACTCTATTTAATAGATATAGATTCGTTACAGCGAATGAAAAGGAAACTCTTAAAATACTTATTGCAAGCAGTGAGTGAATTAAAAAAAATACTACGACTACTTTAACATTGCAACTTAATTATGTCACCTTGATTTGAATATTCTCAAGATTATCTACACGGATATTTCATGCCAAGATGCAACGTCAAAGTATGTATTTTGACGGTATTCAAGTGCAGTAGCCTAAGAGGAATTTTAGACATATACCTGAAGTACTATGCCTTTCATATCTCATCATACCAAACACCAACAAAGCAAACACCAAATGAACTCCAGCCAACAACTAATATTAGTAATATGAAGAAAAGCAAATCCATATCCTTGTTTCTCCAATTTGCATATTTCAACTGGAATCTCACACTATCTAGTTTATACACACAAACAACACGAGACTATATCGGCTAATAAAGTCACATGAACTAACATCAACCAATTTAAGTATATAATCTTATCTGCAAAATTCATGGCAGAGATCTATATTGATCGGCGGGATGATGGCGTATGGAGGCTGAAACCGGGGTTTGCAGGCGATGGGTTTTTCGATGAGCGACAGCTGGAGTTATTGGTCATTGGGATCCGTCAATGGTAGGTTCTCTTCCGTTGTTGTTGTTGTTGTTTTTGTTATTGTTATATTCCAGCATTCATCTATAAGTTATTCAGTTAATTAGATAAGGTAGTATGTTTAGGCATTCGTGTTCAGTGCTCATGCGAATATTTTCAGTAGTCTTAGGTAAAGAAGAAGTGTTTCAGTTAAGTATACATTTTCAGTATGAGTTAAATTGATTAGCCAGTAATCTAGTTTAGAAATCAGGGATCAAGTTCGTATGGTGTGGTTTCCTATCTTTCCACCTAGTCCTACTTTTAAAAATCTCAGGAATGTAACTATTCTAAGATTGAAAGGCCCATTAGTTGTGAGATCATCTCAGTTCATGTATTATGCATTAGTTTCAGATCCTAGATGTTCAATCATAATTCAGTTCGTAGGTGCCCTGTGCATCATCCCAATTTTCCCTAGTACCGCAGTCAAGTCAGCATTCTTCTAGGGATACACTATGAACCCCCAAACGTTCATGACAAAAACATCCCATTCTTTTGTTACGTAACGAATCCAGTTTGGCGTAGTGGGTACCTATAGGTTGACCCTCTAGCTCCAATATCGGTCGTATGCCATGTGTTCAAGGTACTCAGTTCAGATCACGATATTCAGCTCATGTATCACGTTCATCACCCAGTTATGTTCTCATGTTTCTTCTCTTGCATATTTAGTAATTAAGCTCAGGCTTAGCCCAAGGTAATAGCTTTTCTTAAGCTTATCCAGTTTCATGTTCATATTTCAGATACAAATGTGGTATTCAATTCCATGCTGAGTTTTCATTTTAAACTTAGTATATTTACCCTTATATGTTCAGTTGCATGTTCATGAGTTGGTTCATCCATGTATTCATGCATTATATATGCGTGATCAGCTTATCTGTAATCCTAGTCATGCAGTCATGCATCAGATCAGTCATAAAATCATGCATTAGATATGCATGCTCAGTATGAATCTCTGTAATGTCAGTCATGTAGTCATGTTTCAGTTGTTCATGTTCAAAATGTACTTCAACTTATCGTTTCTCCCATCTCAGTCAGTCTCATTCGAGGATGAATATTTCCAAGGGGGAGATATTGTAATACCCCGTACTTCTACCTAGCTTAAATTCATCCCAAAAATATCAAAGACTTGTTTTAAAGATGGATCCACTCTTATACATGTGGTATTTTCAAGATTTTCACTTTTTTTCATATGGGAAAGTCAATAAGCTTTCCATCGATACCAAATTCGCCCAAATCTGACACCCGGGTGAAGAGTTAGATCCATTTTAGTAAGACAGTGTCCCACCTGAGCCATCAGTGCATCGCGGAGCAGGTAAAAAATGGCAATCATCAAAATCCAGTGAGCCTCCGTAATTATGGCGCGTCGCGCCAGGGGTCAAATCCAGAATCGTCCTTTTTCCAATGTCTCAATGCGATTTCACCGCGTCACGCCGTCAGCCCAGTTACAGTTGGCAATTTCCAGTGACACAATGCGATAGGGCCGCATCACACCATCCTACCAAATCAAGAAATTTTCTCAGAAATATAATACGCTTCCAAGGGTTAAAAGGGTCAATTTCTCAATGGGAAAGACATTGTTTCCACCCCAAAATATACCCGAAAAGTCGAAGCCACACCTAAACTATACTAGTGAATTATTACACACCTAAACTATAAAAAAGTGAAACTATTTACACCCTGTCAGGCTACCACCACTTGCATGTGGTGTAGTGTTTTACACGCTCTGCCACATCAGCACCACGTCAGTAAAAAGTATTATTTTTTTATAGTTAAGGTATGTAATATGTCACTATATAGTTTAGGTGTGGATTTGACTTTTTGACTATAGTTTGGGGTGGAAATGATGCCTTTTCTCTTAATATTTTTAGCCGTTTACTTTTATTATTTAATAGGCTAGACACGCCTAAAATAAGTGTAACACACGCGCCTTAGAATGGGGGTCGAGGGGAGGTAATAATATCACTTTTATATAGTTAAGGTGTGTAATAGGTCACTTATATAATTTAGGTGTGGCTTAGACTTTTCTTGTATAGTATGGGGTGGAAATGATGCCTTTTCCTATTTCTCAACCCTATATAAACCCAATAACACATATGTCAAGATCATGTCATGCCTCTTAAGTTATGCTATACCTACTTGATTATGATGATTCTCATGGAAAACCTATGCATTGTGATTGCTTGATGAGATGTTCATAAGATTAGAAGTATGAAATTATGCCATGTTTATATGCATTACTATCCATGTACAACATTATGATGATCATGTGCTTCATGAAATCTCCAACTATGAAATTATGAATTGTTGATATTGGTCATGTGATAAAAAGTTTCAAGCCTTGTCAGTTTCATTCTATCGAGTCCTGGGGGTACTTGTACCCGATAATTTAGCTGTGTGCCTAGAGCCATGTCATGTTTTCATGATAATCTCAATAAAGCCATGATCAGTAGAATTTAGTCAGTCTCATGACTCAGGAAAACTCAGTAAATTCAGTATCAGTCCAGTCTTACTCAGTAATCTCAATAATCTAAGTCAGTTATCAAATTTCAGTAGTATTCCGTTAGTCAACAAAATTTAGTGAACTCAATTTAGTTCTGCTAAATAATACCTTTAGTATCAGTTCAGTTCTGTTAATCAGTTCAGTGTCTATTCAGTAGGGAGTAGGATCCCGCACCGAGTGAACCCAAGGATGGGGACTCACCTATTATTCAGAAGAGGGTGTGATCCTTAGAAGCAATCTTTGTATTCCAGAACTACGTAGCCAGTATAGGTTGAGATGTACCCCTATGTGTAGGGATACTAATACATCTTGTTTGCGGTTATTCCTATAGGAGGGTTGATGGAAGAGCTTTCTATCAGAGAGGGTTACCTCACACCTTGTCTTTACCCGTGGCATAGTACTGACACCCTTCCAGGTGGGGTTACAGGTTGGACGCCACTAGTCAGTTTTGGGGCATGTCGGTTAGATGATTACCTCCCACAGTCTCAGTCTCAGTAATAGAACTCTGATAGTTCTACAGATTTCAGGACTATCAGATACAATCACTCAGTACAGTACGAAACTCAGTTCCATCAGAACTTAGACTGTCAGATACAGTCACTCAGTATTAGTATACTAGTTATACAAAACTCATGTTATCAGTATTCAGACTCAGGACTATCATATACAGTCAATTAGACAATTTCTTCATAATCATAACTATCAGAAACAAATATTCAGATATCCATATCAGTAAACTCAGTTGTCATCTTACCAGTAATATAGTTAATCTGTATTCCAATAATAGTAAACTCAGATATCAGTAAATCCCTATTATTAGTAGTCTCAGCAGTCAAAACTTAGTATTCATTCCTATCACGATCTCAGTTACAGTTACGTATTCATGCATGTATTCTCATGTTCTTATTATTCAATCAGTTAGTATTGTTCATGCATATGAACCCTTTGCATTCAACCTACCTCACTTGGATACCAGTACATTCAAAGTACTGACGCATTTGTGCTATGGTGTTTTATAACATAGGTTTAGAAGCACAAGCTCCCGAGCATCCTTAGTTGATAAGACGTTCAACAGCCAGACTATCAGTGAGTACTCATCATTCGAAGATAGCATGATTATTTTATTACTTTATTATTTCAGTAGTTTGGAGTTATTTGGGGACATGTCCCATCAACTCCACAGTTTTCAGACTGTTTAGAGGCTTTCAGACTACAACATGTTTCATATAATTTTATTTCAGTTTTGGGTATTGTTATGACTTATTTCAGACATTGTTTTATATTCAGTATTATTTCAGTTTTGAAACTTATGGCCTTACAGCATTTAAGTATTCCGCATAATTTCAATATATTATTCAGTGCTCAGTTACAAATATTAGTCATGGGTTAGCTTGTGGTCCTTCGGGATCATAGTCATCGTGTAGCATTCTAGGTACCAGATTCAGGGCGTTACATCCTCCTTCTGGGCTTGTTTCTAGACTTCATCTTATCTATCATGTATTTACTTTATTATTTCGAGACAAAGTTGGGTATTTCCTTACTCTTTATCAATATTAGGGCTCTTTACTCACGACACTAGATTTTGGGTTTAGAGTTGTATTTATTTTAGTTTCAAACTTGTTCTATATGTATATGTGTGTGTATTTATATACATATATATACATACATACATATAAATGACTTGACTTTATGATAAGGTCTCATATTTGGGTTTCATTTAATCTTATTCCAAATCATTTTCTCTTTTCGTGTTGGACTACCTACCCAAGCTTAGGATGGGGTTGGTGCCATCATGATCTCGACTTTTAGATCGTGATAAATTATTATTAGAGTGCTAGATTTAACCATTCATGTGTAAATGAGAAAAATATCTAATAGAGTCCCATGGATATATATAGTAACATCGGTATCTATTTTCGGGAGGCTATGAGTGTTTTTAGGAAAACTTTTCTAATTTGATTATTTATCATATGTGTTGTTCGTGCCAAGTATTCTAAACTTGAATTCCACTCTTTTTTGCATGGATACTGAAGTCTAGATCTAGAGTTGTTTATGATCACGAGCCAACAGCTGGTGTTGAAGCCCAAGTAAGGGTGTGAGGTAAGGGTCATGAATGAGATAGAGGTATAGTCCAGACACGAGTAGTAACTCTAGCTAGGACAAGCTAGAGCTGTAACAAGCTGCATTTTCGCACTAGAACATAAACAGTCATTCCAATGCATAAAGGCCATAAAGCCAATTAATCCTATGTAAACATAAGTATGTTAACCAATTATATAGTGTGGGAACCTATTTGTACATTAATTGAGGTCATAAGGGTCCTCTAACAAAAAGATGGGTTGAGGACTTTTCTATCAATATAGTTTTAGTGGATGCTCCTACATAGTTTAATTTCCAATGAAAATTAATCCTAGTATATGATGAATTATATGTCTTACTATATATCAAATGAAAGGTATTTGTGTCTTCTTTCCAACACTCCAATTTCGCCTTAATCCGATATCGGAGCAAAAAGTTACGCCCGTTTTACCAAAAGGTGCCTGTCTGCCAAGGCACGACGACCAGGGTGATGGACCATTGCACCAGTGACGGACCGTCGTACCATACCATCGGACTTAAATAGAAAGACCAAAAATAGGTCATTTTGTGACGGTTGGGGTGACGGTCCGTCGCTCAAACCGTCCTTAGGGACTGTTTTGCACTGTTTTAACATTTTTAAGGGGGTAATTGGGTATTTTTCCCACCACAAACTCCCCCTCCCCCCAATTTAAATCATCCAACAAGAGTTACTACATATTACTAATCAGTTTTAAACTCTCATTATCCTCTCCACTCTCAAGATAAGGAAAAATTTAAGATTTCTTCCAAGGCTCATACATCCAAGACTAAATTTCAAGCTTGTTCGAATTCTTGTTCATCAAAAAGGTATGTAGGGCTATCCTAATCATCATGGTCTTAACAAATTTTGTTTTTCCACTACTTTATTTGCGCATGTATGTTAATGATATGAGATTTTGGAGTTTATTTAAGAAAATGAATTATGAACCCTTTTATAATGAAATTATGTATTTACTAAGGGTTTTCTATAAACTTTCGATTATATTGCTTATGTTATGGGTTTCGAAGAAATTGAAGTATTTGAATTATGAACCCACTTTCATGATGAGAAGTGTGTATTTAGCAATTAATGTAGATTCTCAAATAAGTATGAAAAGAATGATGTCTTTAATGCCATTTTTGTCAAATTATGGTCTGATTTCCTGCATGATCTTTGGAGAGCATCTTATTCATGTCAAAAATACTGTTACCTCACATAAAACTTTTATGTCCTTTTGAAAGATAACTCTTTGTAATATTTGAGTCAATTATAGTGGTAAATATTATGTTTTGAATATAGAGGGCTAAGAATACGATATGAATTATGTCACATCCCAAAATCATTCCTAGACGTGACTGGCACCCGCTAACACCACCTATCGGGAGAAACAATCTTCCTTACACTTTAACAGTCAATAAGTAGTAAGATAAGGTATGTACAACTCTAATGCATAAATAAATAACGAATAATAATTCAACAAAAATTCATGTAAATTATAAATTCAACAATCACTCTTGAACTAATTCTCTATCCCTAATCCTACACTAAGACCATAGAGCATCTAAAATAGAGTTACATGAGTTCAACTTTCGGGCATGCTAATCCACTGAAAGGAAATGCAATCAAAATAGCTAAATCTGAAATGAAATCCCCCACGAACAATGTGAAGGCTCACCTTAGCATTAGAATCCTTACGAAGAAACCGTCACCCACTAGTTTCACCTTGCGTGGTATATCTGTAGACATGTAAGTAAGGAGTGAGCTATATAAAAATATAACTCAATAATATCCTCGACCCTTTACTTTAATACCCCTGGAACAAGTGTTAGAAAATACAACACACTACGATTACATTAATTATATGGACAACATATATCTTATAATATAATTCTCAATAAGTTCCAGCAAATGTTTCAAAAGTCATTATATCTCTCTCAACTCCATCCACTCTCATGGATTGTCATAAACGGCAGTGAAGGTGATCATCCTACCACCCCAACAAGGCCATAGAAGATACACAATACCCACAAAGTATACTATGATAGTATGTACAAGGCCCATAACATATTACGGCAACAAAGGTATGCCCCTAACATATTATGGTAGAACATGTACGCTAGTTAATATGTCCAATATCCAAACATCACCTCTCAACTCACCATCAAATGATTCTCAAAACACTTAACAAAACACATATTCACGGTTGATCCAAGACCACCGATTTTACCAAGCACACGCTTGTCCCAACACAGGGACTAGGCAGAAAAATATAATTTTTATAAAGCAGATTTGAAAAGCAAGCATCAAAGCTTAAAGTCTCACTTACCTTTCTAATGAAAAGTTTTCCAATCTTGCAACAGGTAGAACATAGACCAAACAACCTCGGATAACTTTAATCTATGCAAAAATATCAATTAATAATATCAATTATGCTAGTCGGGATTAGGTCTCAATTAGTGAAGCCACTATCAAAGTACTACTCCACTGAATTTCTCTTACTACACCACTGAAGAAGGTGAGAATGTGTACAAAAGAATTGTTCACAATGCATAACTAAAAATAATTTTCATGGACTTATCATGGTGTCCACTAGGTATTTCCCCAATTTACAACCAGAACAACAAAACCCAATTACCTATTTAATCAATTAACAAGGTTCTAGTAATTCACAATTTAATACCCCAATCATTATTGTTATTAGATCATGTCTGTCCACTATTGCGTCACCGTTGCTACTCCCACTTAAACAGAAACACACAATAACAAAATAGATAAAGATTATGATTAGAAGTTATTTAAAGAAATTTTGATTTGTTAATCACCTGCCTAAAAAATCCACTAAGAGAAATTTACATTTTAAGAAACTATATGTTAAGGAGATAAAGTAATTCACAGTACTTGAATGTGAAATTAGAGTGTTTTTGCTAGTCTGTATGGCTGCTCGTAGAAAAACAACAAAGCACCGCTCCTTTCAATAGAAAAATATAGCTAATAGAAACAATTGACCTAATATTCTACTCTTTTGGTAACTGAAACTTTGAAAAACTGAATAAGGGAGACAATTTTGGCTTTTGGCTTGCTCACCTTAATTCTATTAATTAATATTAATAATATAAGCTAAATTACCCATTTATCCCTGATTAAAAATCTGGGTTATTACATTCTCCCCCTCTTAAAACAACGTTCTTCCTCGAATGGGTCTTGAATTATGTAGAAACTACCAACCACTATATGACCTTTCCATACACATTTTCGCAGTGATATTTCTGTCAACTCTATACACATAATATCTCTAAAACACTTCCATTGAAGAATGCTCAATCAATTGAAGAATGCACGCTTGCAAACAATCATTGATCTCTAGAGCTTTCTAATATATAGTCTTCTGTAGTTCAATCTATTTATCTAGTGGACAACCCAAACATCACATAAAATGTCAAACTACATAGTTTGCGAATCATAATTTTCACTTGAGAAACCTTCTTCCGACTCAAGTTTCAAAAAAGTATTACCAATATCATGGACATTTCTCATATGCCAAAACTTTTTATCTAATTCCAATCCCTTAAGTTGTTTTTTTTGCTATCATGACAAACATATATCTAACTATAGACACGTGGAATAAAATAGAAGGAACAACAAAAATCTCAAAAGTAAAGCAAGTCTATATTGATACCCAAACCGACTTAATGCAATTCTCATCCGAACCAACATATTTATTAAGCTCAAATCACTTTTTTTTAATAGCTTGTTGGGATCAACAACTAACAAATGACATCAACACCTATATAAAGTCTCAGAGAAAAAAATTGCATGCCAAGTTAGTAACAAAGATGAGGTATAGCCCCTGTCAAAATTAGCTAATCACAAACCAGACAATATGTTATATTCATTCGGCTAGTGTTGATATTCCATACTCTCTTATCTTCTTCTTTTTCAAGAACACATACGAGTATTACAATTACAGTCCTATAGTGGTGTTTACCATCTTGTTTGGGACAAAGACCCTAGTTCTCCAACTCCAAATCTCGAGTTAGTTTCAATAGTAAGGGAATTTCCAGACGTTTTCCCTGAAGATCTTCCCCGAGTTCCTCTCGAAAGGGAAATTGACTTCGAATAGATTTCCTTCTAGATACCTAGACTATCTCTATTCCAACTTACCGAATGGCTCCAACTTAGCTTAAGGAACTGAAAGAACAATTAAAACATCTGTTAGATAAGGGTTTCATTAAGCCTAGTGTTTCTCCATGTGGCGCTTCAGTCTTGTTCATGCGTAAGAAAGACGTTCTCTCAAAATGTGCATCGACTATCATCAGTTGAAAAAAATCATCATCAAGAATAAGTATAACTTGACACGAACCGACCCCAGGCTTTGTCGTAATAGGCATCCCAAATCCATCCAGGACCGGGGACTGCCCCCTATTACCCAACCCAGCCACCTATATCTAACTTAGATGAGCTGAATTTTGAACATATAATAAGCTAGCATTATTATTGTTCTCATTAACACTTTGGGATAGGGTCATAACCGTGACTGACCCAATCGAGTCTGACCATACCGCAGCAAACGCCCAACCATACCAACCAATCCACAAACCATAAACCAAATGGGAATACCAAAACATAATATGGAAATCAATCCCAAAATGTAAAAGGATTGAACAACCAACAATATCGTCCAATAATGTCATCCCACCGGCTTATTCCAATGCCAAGGCCGACACCAATACCGATCCCGCCTATACCAACCCCCAGAAGTACCACAAAACCTCTATCCAAAAAAGTAAACAAATTTGGTTAGGACATGCCCCCTACCATGGCCAAAAGAAATATCCAAAATAAAAGAAAAGTGTCTAAACAAATCCATAAAATAAAGTGATGCCTTCCGAAAAGATTGAAGCTCGACACTTCAATCAAAATGCTGATACCGAATCTGCATGCTAAACAGGATCATAATAATGATCGGTTCCTTTATAGCGTGGGTATACAACTGCCAGTAAACAAGGTTAGTGAATGGCCGCTAGCATGAATCTCAAGATAAGGATAAAGTAATGTCAGTCAAAAAACAAGGTGAAAACATCCAAAATGCATACAACCATACATATATGTATAAGTGCCGGGAAAGTGAACCGGGTTTAGCATCCATTTAAAATCTTTACCTGGGTTGTGTAGCTTTGCCGTCCTAACCATCCACGGGTGATATGGGTTCAGCTCCCCCCAACTGAAAGGGTTCCAATGCGTGTAACCACATGATCGGGCAATATCCCATGTGATGACTAGTACACCCCTCCAATATAAAACGTAACACTCGTACGTGATCATCGAAGACTTCTCATATCGACAAATATGAGTTTCTGGTTTTGGTCCCCCTAGGACTAAAACCTTCCATGGCTTAGATACACTCCCCGCCATTAATGCCCAATTTAAACCATGTCCAAACAATTTGTCTACCATTTATTAACCAGGGCCAATATTAGTGATATTGTCATACCACCCCATTACTTGCAAGTAATATCCATAGCCAAGCCATTAAGGTTAAGGGGATCTTAGGTGCCCTTTCAATTTCCATATTAAATCCACTTGGAAAACTTTCATGTTCTCCACAAGATTAACCATTTAACCTATAGACTTTTTGAACCATTTAAACCATGCACAATTCTTTTATCTAATTTAAAACATGGAAGAGTCCCATTAAAAGAAGCCAAGACAATGAACATATCTTTATAAGCATTTTATGAAACACATTGGGGGAATAATATAACCGAAATCAATTCCAAAGACCATAAAACCATTGCCACGCAATCCAATTGTCCAAAACCACAATTAATGCATATAAAAGCATAATTAAAACCATAGGAAACCATAACCAAGCATTTAATATTAAAACCCCATATAATAGTTGAAAACCATCATCGTGAAATAGTGAAACCATGAAATCAATCATATAAACCATGTCTTTCATTAAAATTACAATGAGGGAAGAGAATCATGCCTTATATTGAAGAATTGACGGAAAAAATCACCAAATCAAGCCCCAAAACAATCCGTAAGATGAAACCCTAGCCTTCTTTCCCCAAAAGCTCTTGACAGAATTATAAGATATTTTGGAATAGTTTCTAAGTGTTTATGAATAGAATAATAGGGTAAATAACTACCTAAGTGTATTAGACGTCATGGGTCCTAATTAGGGTAAATAGGGAAATGTCCAGAATAACCCCACTTAAATCTCTTAAAACCCATCAAAAGGATACGACTGACCTCACGAGTCATACCATCCTATATGATCGATATCCCTCTCTCTTATCCAAGTGTCAACCCTTGGATCAATCACTGTCCAGTATACAACTCATCCAACCAAGTCGTAACCACAACAAACGATTCGTATACGTAACCCGTATCCCTGACAAAATGAAATACTAGGAGGATCAAACATTGCCCTCCATACGAGTCCTTAATACGACTCGTGTCAATCCTTATGACTCATGCCCCTAAGTCGTACGCATTCCAGTAAGCAAAAACATCCCACCAACTAACACTGGTCAGCATATGATATGACCATACCACTCGTACCCCAATATACGGTTTGTTCCCATGTGTCGAATTAGGTTCGGAGAACGGATTTTCCAAGAAATTTTCTAATGGTCAAAACCCAGGATGTTTCAGTCTTCCCCACTAGGAACATTCATCCCCAAATGAAAGACAAGGTAGGGGTAACCACACACAGAGTCATTTGCATTATCAAACATCCCTTTAACAAAATTTGAAAACAAAGAGGCAAACATGTTAATCTTTTCTTTAACTAACTCAAAAAATAAAGATGCGTTCAAGACACATACCTTCGATATGAATCCCAAGATCAGAAAACAAATGCGGATACCTGGACTTCATATCCTCTTTCGCTTCCAAAGTATCTTCTTCCACATTATTTTTCTACCATAGAACCTTAACCGAACCAACATCCTTTGTCCGCAATCGATGAACTTTCCTATCTATTATCACAATCAGGACCTCTTCACAAGATAGTTAATTTGAGATACCCAATCCTTCAAAAGGAACAATCGAAGAAGGATTACCAAGACACTTCTTCAACAAAAACTTGAAAGACTGGATGAACCAAACTTATGCTAGATGGCTACTCCAACTCATAAGCCATATTGCAACCTGTCCGTAAAATCATATAAGGACCAATATATCGAGGATTGAGTTTACCCTTGTTTCCAAACCACACCACTCCCTTCATTAGAGACACCTTGAGGAACACCCTATCCCCAACCTCAAACTATAAATCTCTATGCCTAACATCCACATAGGACTTTTGGTGATATTGGGCATCTTTAAGCTTATCCTAAATCACCTTAACCTTTTCCATCACCTGATAAACCAAATCTAGACCAAACATGTTCGCTTTTCTAAGCTCAAACCACCCAATAGGAGATCTACACCTCCTACTATACAATGCCTCAAAAGTAGACATACCAATACCTGAGTGATAACTATTATTGAAAGAAAACTCCACCAAAGGTATATACTCAACCCAATTTCCACCATAGTCAATCACACAAGCCCGAAGCATATCTTCCAATGTCTGAATAGTTCTCTCCACTTGACCATCCGACTGTGGATGAAAATGAGTACTGAGAATAACCTTATTCCCCAACCCTTTCTGGAAAGACCACTAGAAATGAGACGTAAACTGTATACTACGAACAGAGATAATCAAAATAGGTACCTCATGCAGCTTCACAATCTCCTGAAGTTACAACTACGCATAATCCTCCTCCAAAAAAGTAGTGCACACTAGTAAAAAATGCACAGATTGGTCATCCTATCCAGGATGACCCATATCAAATCATACTAATTTCAAGACTGAGGAAGATTGGTAAAGAAATCCATATTGATCACTTCCCACTTTCATTTGGGAAAATTGATATCTTAATACAACCCAACTGGTCTTATGTGCTTAACCTTAATTTGTTGGCACTCTATATACTTGGCCACGAAATCAGCGATACCCTTCTCCATTCTATTCCACCAATAGATCTCTTTAAGATCATGATACATCTTAGTCGAGCCGAGATGAAGAACATACAGGGACTCATGTGCCTCAACAAAAATCCTTTGCCATAGCCCGTCGACATGAGGAATACATAACCTCTCTTGGCACCATAAAGTACCATCACCACTGATCTTAAACACCACTACCTTCTGCACGCCAACATCACCCTTGATTTTTATCAAGATAGGATCAAGCACTTGCTTCTCCTTAACCTCTGCACAAACAGATAATTGAACCACTTCTTACATCATTACACCACTATTATTAGATTCCAAGATACGAACTCCAAAATTAGCCAAGCGATGAATATCCTTTACCAATTCCTGCTTGCCTTCCTCCACGTGAGTCAAATTCCTTATGGATAGCCTATTAAGAGCATCAACAACCATATTAGCCTTACCTGGGTGGTAGTAAAGACTCTTATCATAATCCTTGAGAAGTTCAAGCCACCTTCTTTAACTAAGATTAAGATTTTTTTGAGTGAACACGTACTGAAGATTCTTGTGTTCAGAAATGATATCCACATGAAAACCATATAAACAATGCTACCATATATTCACAGCAAACACAATATCCAACAAATCCAAATCATGAGAAGGATAATTCCTCTTATGTACCTTCAACTGCCTGGAAGTATAGGCAATCACTTTCCCATACTGTATTAACATGCAACCAAGCCCTACCCGAGATACATCACAATGAAATACAAACCTATCACTGCCTTTCGGCAAGGTCAGAATTGGAGCCGAAGTCAACTTATCCTTCAATTTCTTGAAACTCCCTTCACAAGGATCTGACCAAGAAAATTTAACCTTCTTTTGTGTCAACTTAGTCAAAGGATCATCTATCAAAGAGAATCTTTCCACAAACTGCCTATAATATATCGCTAAACCCAAGAAGCTCTGAATATCAGATGGAGTCATGGGCCTAGGCCACCTTTTTACCACAAAAAACTTCTCGGATCGACCATGATCACTTCACTAGAAATAATATGGCCCAAGAAAGTTACAACGTTTAACCAAAACTAACACATAGAGAACTAGCCATACAACTATTGTTCTTTTAGTGTTTCCAACACCACACAAAGGTAATTAGCATAATCCACCCCAGTCTTTGAATAAACCAGAATGTCATTAATAAACACAATGACACAGAGATCTAAATATTTCCTAAATACTCTATTCATCAAGTCCATAAATGCTGTCGGAGCATTAGTCAACCCAAAAGACATCACCAAGAACTCAAAATACCCACACGGAGTACAAAAAGCCTTCTTAGGGATATCCACCACCCTAATCATATGATGATGGTACCCAGACTAAAGATATATATTAGAGAAGAACTTTGCACCCTGTAACTAGTCAAACAAGTCATCTATCCGAGGAAGAGGATATTTGTTCATGATTATCACCTTGTTCAACTGTCTGTAGTCTATGCACATCTAAAGGGAAACATCTTTCTTTTGCATAAAAAACACCGGTGCACCCCATGGAGAAATACTAGGATGAATAAACCACTTATCCAGAAGATCCTGCTTCTTGAATTCCCTCAACTCAGTCAGAGCCATTCTATACAGAGGAATAGATATTAGACAAGTATCCGAAAGAGAATCACTACCAAACTCTATTTCTATATCTGGAGGAACACCAGGAAGATCATCTGGAAAGAACTCAGGAAACTCATTAACCACTGGGACTGAAGACAAAGATGGACCTTCTGAGTTAGAATCTTTAACCTAGACAAAGTGATAAAGACAATCCTCAGAGATTAACCTCTGAGCTCTAAGATAAGAAATAAACCTTGCCCTAGGAGCTAAGGAACTGCCTTCCCATTCTATAAAAAGTTCACCCAGAAACTTAATGATAACCTTACGGATCCAACATTCTACAAATGCATAACAAGAATACAACCAATCCATACCTAGAATTACATCAAAATAAACCATATCCAACTCAAATTGATTTGCCAAGGTCTTATTGCAACCAACAGATACCACACACCCACTATAGACTCTCTTAGAAATAACCGAGTCACCTACCGGGGTAGAAAAAGAAAAAGGATTCAAAATAACTTTTGGATCTAAATCAAAAGACACAGCCATATATGGAGTCATATAAGAAAGAGTAGAACACGCATCAAGCAAACAATATACATCGTGAGAGAAAAGTTGTAACATACCAGTAATGACATCAGGTGATGCCTCAGATTCTTATTAGGATGACAAAGTATACAACCTATTCCGACCAACACTAGGACTAAGAGAAGCAACAGAAGCAGATGCCACACCATTAGGTGTAGGAGCAGAAGATGAAGCCACAAGAATCTTATTCGCCCCTATAAAATCCTTATTAACCGGACATTCCCTAAGCCGATGGCCTACATAGACACACTTAAAGCACTTGTCCCATTTTTCCTCACAATAATCCCAATGAGGACGATCGCAAAATTGATAAAGAGGATACAAAAAAACTGAAAAACCTCTGCTCACCTGAGATTGGGCACCCTGTGCCCAAGAATTATCACCACCTTGATGATGCCTATCTCTCAACTGATAAGGAGCACTAGTAGAAAAGGAGAAAGAACTCCCCCACTTCTTTTTATGCAAATATCCACCATCTCTACAACCCTGAGACTGAGCACCTCCCTAATTAGAAAACCTGCTCCTCTTTCCTTGCCTATCCTCAAACTTTGTTTGCTTCCTTTTTTCATCCTCAACCTGCTGTATATGAATAGTCAATCTCGAGAAATCCATATCCTTAATTAGCAAGGTAGTCTTTCCCTTCATAATAAAATCTCTATTCAACTCCAGAAGCAAACTTCCTCATTTTGGCCTCATAGCAGCCACCAAATTAGGAGCATACGATGATAGCTGATAGAACTTCAAAGCATATTCCTTTACAAACATCCTTCCCTACCTGAGGTTCACAATCACTTCCATATTTTCTTCCCTCAACTCTTGAGGAAAAAACCAATCCATGAAGGCATTATGATACGCCCAAATTACAACTCTCGTTAGAAAGTGTAAGCGGTCGCTGTCAAATATAGAACCCAACTGGGTTGGGTGTCGAATCCCACAGGGAATACTCTGGTCACTAAGTGTTGCAATTATTAGTAGACTGTTGGTCAAAAATTCCAAGGAAAAAGGGGGGTTTGGTTTAGGCGTGAACTAATATTATCAAAGTAACAATGGAACGATTTGCGTAGTAAGATTTAATCACAGAGATTGATAAGTTAGGGTTATCTCCACCTTATAAGTTCTACTTCTCTATTAACTATGAGTAACGCGGAATTTAGACATGCATGCACTTATAGAGAATCGTATTCTAATTCTAAATCCAAGTGTTTCTCAACCATCAAGGATTTATTTTGCTTTAGCTCTCTCGAGCCTAAAGTGTATAACAAATGGTACAAATTCTCCAAGAAGTTAATCCGGTTAAGGCATTAACGTGTAAATAGAGGTTGGAAACCCTATTTCCTTGTCACACTCTCTTTTCCAAACATGTAACTTTTCTCTCGAACAAGTTAATGCTATAATGGCGTATTCTCTATGTTTGCAACCATGAGAATTCAATAAAAACGAAGAGAGTAATGATATAAGTAGCATAACACATCAAGAATTCACACACTCATAACAATAGATAGTATCTTACAAGGTTTCCATAACCCTAACAGATAAGTTTAGCTACTCATGAATACAACGGAAATCAAAGTAGACATCATCATCATACCAAAACTTAGAGAAATCTCGGTTATGGAGATGAAACGTGTTTTCTTTCTCCGTTGCTCAAGTGAGCCGTTTTCTGTTCTCAAAACTCGTAAAAAAAATCTTCAACGTGAATAATGAATAATCCCATGATAAATGTGCTGAAAAATTCAGCAATAAGGTTTTTAATAGCATCCTTGTCTAATAAGTTGCTACTGCATCCTTAAGTATTTAAAAATACTGGGTTTGCCCGAGAAAAAGTTCCCATGCATCACATTCAGTCCAAAAGCTGCCTTCCCTCTTATGTGAAGTTTTCCTTTGCTTCCCACAGGTCCACAAAGTGCTGAAATCTTCATCATTAGTACCTGAAAAACATGCTAATCACATAGGTCAGCTCACTTAAAGGAAAATGGACTAAAAGTGCAAGAATTATATATTTTATCCTCAAAACTTAGCCAAAACATGGGTAAATTATGGTGCTTAGACGTATAAATACGCCCAACATCACCACCCCACACTTAAAGCTTTGTTTGTCCTCGAACAAAATATTACATCCATGCAAACACCTAACTAGAATTTCACAATAGCAACATGAAATTTTCAACAAGACATGCACAACAATCATTAACAAAGAGTAGGTTTCTCGATCACTACTAGAAACAACTCAACCTCCAACATAGACTCATTAGGATGGTTAATTCGTATCTACAAGTTAAGTAACAAAGAAACATATAAAACTACCCAACAACCATCAACCATGTGTGCTCACACAAGATATCACCCATAATCACTCATAGTTTTGCATTTTTTGAAACATGGGTATAAGACTCTCCTTGCTCTCGCTCTCACAAAGAATTCTTATATTGCAACTGATGACCATAGGCTTGCCCTTAGTGTAATGCTCTACTAATATCAGACTGCTATGTTTAGGATCAAATAGGTCTTTACAGGTTGTAATGTAGGCTAAGGGATAGGTAGGACTATTTTGGCTAAAAATAGTGACTATGTTCCCTAAGCGCTTTAATACACTACAATATGCCATTTACACTATCTTTTAACAACCACTCTACCTCTCTTTCATCTACCAACCCCTTTTCACCCATTTTGTTATTCAATCATAAACACAACTATCTTTTTGTTTTTCTAAAATTTTTATTTTATATATATATATATATATATATATATTTTATTTTTTATTTTTTATATTAATCAAGCATCTCTATAATAGACACTCTTTTTCACAACAATTTCAAGTACCAATACACCCTGAGGCATCACTTTCACCATTCTCCTTTTATTTTTCCACATGATTCTACAATTTTAAAGCGCTTAGGAGTTTGGATCAAATTATGGTCTTGAAAAAAAATGGATTAGGCTACATATGAGGATGCCAAAGAAAATAGCTAAAGGCTCAAAGGGGGTTCACTAGGACAATGTACAAAGGTAGGTAAAAAGAAGGTAAACAATTTCAGGGCTACCAAAGAAATGCCTAAATCATCTCCTACACTCACAATCTTTATTTCGCTTCACACACACACCAGGCAAGTTCTAGCATCAGTCACAACAAAGAATATACAATATCCTCACACACACAAGGCACATGGTCAACTTCATTGGGAGCATTATAGATTCTTGACCCAACAGATGAATGAATTAAACCACAACAATTTATCACACAGTGAGTCACAACTTAGAGCCTAAGCATCTCAATAGTAATGATTTATCACAAACTCTTGTTATAATATACCATGCCGTCTATCAGAAAAATTTCATGCAACATCTAAAATCTAACTAACTAATTACGACTAACTAACTATGACTAATTCAAACAAACAAGAATAAATGTAGGCAAAGAAATACAATACAACAGACATATACCCGCACCCCACACTTAGACGGGACACACTGTCCTCAGTGGAAATAAATAAGGAAAACCTGATTAGTCGAACTCCTCTTCTATGTCTGGGGTCATACCCCTTGCGTCGGAATCATCATCAGAGTCGTCGTCATCAGAGTTGTCTTCCACGTCTGAGTCTGGCAGTCGGTGATCATCGTCAGTCGACACATCATCGTCGAGAGGTTTCTTAAAATGTACCCCCACTCCACACATGGCCCGCGCATGCTCATTAAGTAGGTAATCATAGTCCAACTGCTGAAGCTCTGCATCAGTCGGAACACGACCCCCATTTATCAGTGTAAATCTAGTCATGCCATAGAGATGGCGGAAAAAGATTTCATCTCGAGCATGCCTCTCTGCAGTGGTGAGGTTGATGCCTTGACCAGTTTCTGGATCTTTAACCTTCGTGAGATCAACCTTCTTCGGGTTGTGTGGTAGCTTATGATCCGCGGGTTCCTCTTCAATGTGTTCTTTCCTTAAGATCGCAGTCAACAAGTTGCCAAAACTGAAATGGGACCTTTTGTGCAGCCTAGCCTTGCGCATTGACGATCATATAACCGCACCAATGTTGATGGGAATATTTGTCATCAAAGCGTACACCAAGAAGAATCGATCACGTGTGATCTTAGTATATTGTGTCCCAGGAATTAAGCAAGAGTTGACTATCCTTAACCATATGCGAGCTTCCCTGTTCAAAGAGGCATACGGGTAGGTGTTGTGGCGACCATTATCCTTGTGCCGAATCCACCGTGCCATTGACCTTGATCCGCACAGTGTATGTCTGATGGACCTGTAGGGAGGTCTGTGATAAATCTCCTTGAGCGGTGATGGATCCACAGATGGAAGGCCCAGAAAAGAGTTGAAGAATTCCGCATTCAGTTGCAAGACTTGGCCCCGAATCTTTACTTCACTTCCAGTAGTCTTTGGGGACCAATTGGCATAAAACTCTCGCGTTAGATCAAGATTGCATTCCCCCATATCTCAGAAAATGAAATCAAGATTTAGTGCCATGATTTTAGCCAAAATGCGGGGGTCTCTCTTTGCTAGACTCTCCTTCTGCATCAAATCCACGTGAACATATTTTTTTACTTTGTTGTTCTTGTACCACTCCTTCCCTTTCTCCTCTAGGACCCACTTTATCCCAAAAGTGCGTCGAGGCACTTGCAAAGAGGAGGACTCAGCCTGATCTTTTCTTGCCCTTTTCTGACCTTTTTGGGAGGTGGACACTTTTTCTTTTCCTTGTCGTCCTTTTGGGGCCATTCTACCTGAGATCACAATAAAGTCATGTTAGTTTCATCATGGAAGATTTACTATATTTGAAAAAGAAAATCGTGATGGTACCACCCCACACATAATCCGTTTGCACAACGTTAGTAATCATGTAATCTTGACTATCCTTTCTGACTTTATTTCATTGGATTAAGGCAATGTTTGAACAAGACTACCACATAGCAATCTTATCAGTTTTTTGCATCGAAATAACCAAACCATGTTATACTTGTGGTCAATCATGATCAATACCTTCGATGAACGAGTCATTCAAATATTCAAGCTTACAACTTTCAAGATTATGCATTAACTTCACAATTTTGACTTCATAAAAATACGACAGTGAATACCAATCAAATACAAGTCGGAGTAAAGTCAAGAATACCCACAAGAATCCTTTCACTCAATGAGACGCATCATAACAAACCAACCATATTGTCATCACCAAGCACTACTTCAAAATCTAATTCACCATTATAAGTGTAGCACTGCAACAACTACAGAATATAAAAGAGCAACTTACTTGTTGATGGATCGGGAAGGTGAGTTCGCAAGATTAGATGAGAAAAGAGGAAAACTTGGAAAGGATAAGGGAGCTTGAATGTCACCTATCTTGAGCAAACAATGAAATTGTGTTCTAAGGTTGAGGATCTATTTAAAGACTAATCCATGGGTCAGGTTTGATCCATGTACAATCTGGTTAGGAGACAAAAAGAAAAAAAAGAAGATAAGTAGGCGGCGCCTAATGCTTTGCCTATGCTTAGCATAGGCGGCGCCTTTAGCAATGCCTAGATAGGCATAGGCGGCGCCTTGACTATCGCTTAGATTGGCATAGGCGGCACCTATGGCATTGCCTGTGTGAGGCAGTGAGCATAGGCAATGGCATAGGCGGCGCCTATAGTATTTCCTACATTGGTATAGGCCTTGCCTTGTCCATTGCCTATGTGAGGAAGTGAGCATAGGCAATGGAAAAGGAATTGCCTTGTCCATTGCCTAGATTTGCATAGGCATTGCCTTGTTCGTTGCCTAGATTGGCATAGGCATTGCCTTGTTCGTTGCCTAGATTGGCATAGGCAATGCCTAACCTATAGCCTTTGCTCCATCATTCCTCACTTACCACCTTTAGCATGGCTCACTTTCAAATCAAAATTTGGGACTAATCTCCTCCTTTGTATATCTTGCACCTACACTTAATCAAAAACAACAAAAATGATTAGAAGGATGGGTTGCCTCCCACCAAGCGCCTTAGTTTTAGTCATGGCTCGACTCTTCTTTTTGAACTTTTATTTATCAAAAACAAAATCCTAACGAAACAAACTCCTAATGATGAGTTGCCTCCCATGTAGCGCTTGATTTATTATCGCGGCACGACATAGTTATATCGATTACTCAGACTTCATCAAGATATCTGGTGGCTTCGCCGGTGGTGAGGGTCGATTCTTAAGGTCAAGGTCCAGGTTCTTGGGGTCATATGAATACGACCCCATTCATGTCAAAGCACGGATAGTTTCTTCGTTCTCTTCAACATCCTCACACTCAAAGTTCAAAAGCACAGTAGCCAATGGCTCAACAATAAGCTGCTTCTCTAAAGATAATTCCTTCTCATCCTCATAATGAACATCAGCTATAGAGAACACATTCATATCTTTGGGCTGCTTCATTGATTTTCTTACATCAAAATGTACCACTTCGTCATTCATCCGAAATAAAAGCTCATTTGCTCGTAAATCAATAAGCACACTTCCTGTTGCGAGAAAAGGTCGACCCAAGATTATGGGCACCTCAAAATCCACCTCACAATCCAAAATAACAAAGTCTGCAGGAAAAATAAAGGTAGAAACCTTCACTAATACATCATGTAAGATACCAACAGGTCATTTTACCGATCTATCTGCTATCACGAGCCGCATATTGGTTGGTGTAGGATCGCCCAACCCCAACTATTTATAAATAGATAGCGGCATCAAATTGATGCTAGCCCCCAAATCGCACAATGCCTTAGCAAAATCCAAGGATCCAACCGTGCAAGGAATAGTGAAAGCACCAGGATCCGCCTTTTTCTGTACTAAAGATCTCGTAGCAACTGCACTGCAATGATGAACATTATCTGCTAGTTCATAACTTGCTGCCCTTTTCTTTGTCAAAAGGTCCTTCATGAATTTGGCGTACCCTGGAATCTGCTCCAGTGCCTCCACCAAAGGCACATTAATAGTCAGCTGCTTCAGCATGGTCATGAATTTACTAAACCTGGTGTCATCAGCCTTCTTCTTCAGTCTCTGAGGAAAAGGTGGTGGTGGATTTGGAAGAGTCTTTTCCACCACTTCCTTTTGTTTTTTCTTCCGATTATCAATCTTTTCAGGCTGGTGACATCTAGGTATAGTGTCATGAACGTTCTCATTCTGATTTTCAGCTTCTATAGAATCATCACAATCTGCTTCAATAACATTCTCTTCTGTATTATCAACCACCTTCTTGCCTTTGGATGGATTATCCAACACCTTACCACTCCTGGTAGTAATAGCCATACATGATCCATTATTTCATGGATTTTGCACAGTGTTACTAGGTAAAGTGCCAGCTTTTCTTTGATTGAATGCCGCTGATAGTTGACTCATTTGTTGTTCCAGCTGTTTTATTTCAGTAGAATGGGAGTCAACCAATTGATTTATTGAGGACAAATTATTTTTTACCTCAGCTAGTCCCGTGTTGGTTGCCTCCACTCCTTTCAAAAGCTTGGCCATCATGTCCTCCATGGACATCTTCCCAAAACTAGTTGCAACAGCTTCACGATTTCCAGGAGGGACATACAAACCACTCCTATCAGGAGTATTCTTGAATCCGGATTTTTCATAATAGTTCCGACCTTGGTTTCCTTGGGCATTGCCTCGGAAACCCCCCTGATTATTCAAATAATTTGCTTCCTCCTCAGAATCGTATTCATCTCTACCCTGTGATACAACAACCTTGACCTTTTCTGTCTTTCCTGATAATAAATGCTTGGTAAGAAGGTCCATCTGCATTTTCATGTGAGCCATATCTTGGTCACGTTCCTCTTCTCTTCGCCTCTGTTCTGCTGTCATGCCAGTAGATACAGTAGAGCTTGCTACCTCAGAATCCCTGGTATGCCAAGATCTACTCTGCTTTGTCATACTATCCAGCATATCACCAGCCTCAATAAAAGTAAGGTCCATGAATGACCCACCTGCAGCATTATCAACCACTGGCTTAGTCACTGAGTTCAACGCCCTGTATAATATTTCCATCAAGTGGATGTTGGTTATTTGATGATTTGGGCACCGTATAAGCTTCTTCTTGAACCTCTCCTATGTTTCGTGGAGAGCTTCAGTTGGAAGCTGTCGAAAATTACTGATATCATCTCGTAACTGTTCTATCTTAGATGGCGGAAAGAATCTTTCTAGGAAAGCGTCTTTCAGTTGCCTCCAATTAGTAATAGAGTTAGGATTCAACCCGTTCAACCATAGAGTTGCCTCTCCAGATAGAGACAATGGAAATAAGCATAGTCGAATTGCATTTTGTCCAACTCCTGGATTGTCAAACGACTTGCATGTTGAGATAAAGTTGATCAGATGCATATTCGGATCATCGCCTGCTAGTCCACCAAATAAACCTTTGAGTTGTAATAGCTGGATCATGGTGCTGGTGATATTAAACTTGACTCCGGGTGCCAAGGGTGGAGGAATAATAGCCCCTGTGGCACCAGCCGCATCCAAATCGTCATCATCATCATCGAAAGGGGCTTGCACAGTTCGGCGTTTAGGTCTCATTCTAGATTGACGATATCTCCTGTTCACAGGTGCTGCCACCTCACCAGCACGCCTTGGATTTAATAACTCATCATCACCCAGGTCCTCTTCATCAAGATTTGTTGCCCGACCTGGGTTATCAATATTCTGTTGATGCACTTGAGCAGCTGCCAATGCAGCTAATCTTTCCTGCTCGTGTTGAGCAGCCATCCGTTCAAGGTTTCGTTGCGCATCCATTCTGCCAATAAGATGTGGTTAAGGATTTATAGGTAATAACGGTTGACCAGAACTTCGTGTATTTGGCATGCACTCCAATAAACCTGAACAAAACAAAAACAACAAACAAAAAGTAAAATTCGAGAATCTTTGACCAAAGGGTCTATTAACTATCACAAACTTAGTTGACAACCGTATTCCCCAGCAACGGCGCCAAAATTTGATATGCCCAAATTACAACTCACGTTAGAAAGTGTAAGCGGTCGCTGTCAAATATAGAACCCAACTGGGTTGGGTGTCGAATCCCACAGGGAATACTCTGGTCACTAAGTGTTGCAATTATTAGTAGACTGTTGGTCGAAAATTCCAAGGAAAAAGGAGGGTTTGGTTTAGGCGTGAACTAATATTATCAAAGTAACAATGGAACGATTTGCGTAGTAAGATTTAATCACAGATATTGATAAGTTAGGGTTATGTCCACCTTATAAGTTCTACTTTTCTATTAACTATGAGTAACGCGGAATTTAGACATGCATGCACTTATAGAGAATCGTATTCTAATTCTAAATCCAAGTGTTTCTCAACCATCAAGGATTTATTACGCTTTAGCTCTCTCGAGCCTAAAGTGTATAACAAATGGTACAAATTCTCCAAGAAGTTAATCCGGTTAAGGCATTAACGTGTAAATAGAGGTTGGAAACCCTATTTCCTTGTCACACTCTCTTTTACAAACATGTAACTTTTCTCTCGAACAAATTAATGCTATAATGGCGTATTCTCTATGTTTGCAACCATGAGAATTCAATCAAAACGAAGAGAGTAATGATATAAGTAGCATAACACATCAAGAATTCACAAACTCATAGCAATAGATAGTATCTTACAAGGTTTCCATAACCCTAACAGATAAGTTTAGCTACTCATAAATACAACGGAAATCAAAGTAGAAATCATCATCATACCAAAACTTAGAGAAATCTCGGCTATGGAGATGAAACGTGTTTTCTTTCTCCGTTGCTCAAGTGAGCCGTTTTCTGTTGTCAAAACTCGTAAAAAAAATCTTCAACGTGAATAATGAATAGTCCCATGATAAATGTGCTGAAAAATTCAGCAATAAGGTTTTTAATAGCATCCTTGTCTAATAAGTTGCTACTGCATCCTTAAGTATTTAAAAATACTGGGTTTGCCCGAAAAAAAGTTTCCATGCATCACATTCAGTCCAAAAGCTGCCTTCCCTCTTATGTGAAGTTTTCCTTTGCTGCCCACAAGTCCACAAAGTGCTGAAATCTTCATCATTAGTACCTGAAAAACATGCTAATCACATAGTTCAGCTCACTTAAAGGAAAATGGACTAAAAGTGCAAGAATTATATATTTTATCCTCAAAACTTAGCCAAAACATGGGTAAATTATGGTGCTTAGACGTATAAATACGCCTAACATCACATTAGAAAAGGCCTCCCACAACCCATTCTCTTTAATATTACCTCTATTCTTGTCCCACTCTTTATACCACTGATAAGCAACATTCTTGAGCTGAGAAGATGCAAAGTTAACCCCCCTACCTTAGTAGCTTGCATCACCTGATAGATCTTTTCCATCTCATCAAAGAAGCCTTGTGGATCCTTCTCCACCATCATCCACATAGAAGTTGGAGGACCCATATTCATAAATTGACCAACCCTTGTGGCCTCAGCAGACAAAGCACGAAACGCACCCCACTCAGCCTAAGCAATAACCAGTTGGGCAATGCAATGAATAGAATGACAAAATTCTGTGTTCGTCACAATGCCCTGAGAGATAAAAAGAGAACTAGCCGAAATAGGAGAAACTCTAGCACCATCAATAAAAGGACCATGATATTGAAGATGTACTCCATATGTAGGATGTACCCCTTTAACATCATCCCCAAATGGGACTAAAGAATTTCCTTATGTTTCAGATCTAGGAGGCATGATCTACCAGACGAGCAAACAAGGATTAGAGGAGATTCTGGGATTGAGAACTCAAGATTGATGATAGAATACCAAGAAAGTGAAATATTACTAAATGTATTGCAGCCTCTCTTTTATGAGTATGACGCACTTCATACTCCTAAAAGAGACTCTACTCAACACGACTTTGTGGACTTCCTAGTTGACCATAAATCTAGGCTCTGATACCAACTTGACATGAGTCGACCTTGGGCCATGTCATAATGGGCATCCTATGTCTACCCAGGACCAGGGACCACCCCCTGTTACCCAACTCGACCACCGATATCCAGCCATAGATGAGCTGAATTTCAAATATATAATAAGATAGTGTTATTGTTCTCATTGAGACTGTAGGATAGGGTCACAACCGTGCCCAACCCAACCGAGTATGACTGTATTGCAACAACCGACCAACCTTACCAACCAATCCATAAACCATAAAATAAAAGGGAATACCAAAACATAATATAGAAATCAATACCAAAATGTAAGAAGATGGAACAAAAACCAATATTGTCTAATGATGTCAACTCACCGACTTATTCCAATGCCTTGACCAACACCAATACCGATCCCACCCATACCAACCCCAAGAAGTACCAAAAAGCCACTATCCAAAAGAGTAAACAAATATGGTTGGCACATGCTCCCAAACATGGCAAAAACAGATATCAAAAATAAAAGAAAAATGTCTAAACAAATCTATAACATGAAATAATGCCTTCCAAACAGATAGAGACTCCCCATTTCAGTCCAAATATTGAAACCGAATCCATGTGCTAAGAAAGAAGAGTAGAATGCCCAATTCCTATATAGCATGGGTATACAACTACCAGTAGATGGGGTATTAGATGACTGCTAACATGAATCTCAGGATATGGATAAAGTAATGCCAGTCATAAAACCAAGTGAAACCATGCATAATGCATACAACCATATGTATATATATAAGTGTCGGGAAAGGGAGTTGGGTTTAGCATTCTTTTAAAACCTTTACCTCGGTTGTGTAGCTTTGCCGTTCTAACCACCCACGGGCAATATGGGTTTAACTCGCCCTGCTGAAAGGGTCCCAGTGCGTATAGCCACACTATCGAGAGATATACCATGGGATTACTAGTAAATCCCTCCAATATTAAAAATGAAACTCGCACATGGTCATCGAAGACCCCTCATATCGAAAAATATGAGTTTTCGGATTTGGTCACCCCGGGACCGCCACCTTCCATGGCTTAGCTACACTCCCTGCCATTAATGCCCAATTAAAACCACGTCTAAAATAATCTATTTACCCTTTATTAACCAAGGAAAATTTTAGTGGTATCTTTATACCACCCCATTACTTGTATCTAATATCCATAGCCAAACAATTTAGGTTAAGGGGACCATAGGTGCCCTTCAAATTTCCATATTAAATCCACTTGGGAGACTTAAATGTTTTCCACAAGCTTAACCACTTAACCTTTAGCCTTTTCAAACCATCTAAACCATGAAAAATTCCTTTTTCCAGTTTAAAACATGCAAGAATCCTATTAAAAGAAGCCAATGCAATGAACATATCTTTAGAAGCATTTTATGAAACACCTTAGGGGCATAATCTAACCAAAACTTATTCCAAAGACCATTAGACCATTACCATGTAATCCAATTGTCCAAACCACCATTAATGCATATAAGAGAAAAATTAAAACCATAGGAAATTATAACCAAGCATTTAATATCAAAACCCCCTAATAATAGTTGAAAACCACAATCATGAAATAGTGAAACCATGAAATAAAGCATAGAAACTATGCCTTTAATATAAATTACAATGAGGGAAGAGAATCATGCCTTATACCAAAGAATTAATGAAATGAAATCAACAAAGCAATCCCTAAAGCAATCCATAAGATGAAACCCTAGCCTTCTTGTCCCAAAAGCTTTTGAGAAAATTATAAGATATTTTGAAATAGTTTCCAAGTATTTATAAATAGAATAATAGGGTAAATAACTTCCTAATTATATTAGAAGTCGTGGGTCCTAATTAGGGTAAGTAGAAAATTTTCAAGAATACCCCCACTTGAATCCATTAAAAACCCATCGCAGGGATACAACTGACTCTTACGAGTCGTACTCTCCTATAAAATAGGTATCTCTTAATTGTATATAAGTCTCAACCCTTGGATGAAACACTTTCCAATATAAGAATCATCCAACCAAGTTGTAACCATAACATACGATCCATATCCATAACCCGTATCCTTGGCAAAATAAAATACTAGGAGGATCAAACACTGCCCACCATATGAGTCCTTGATATGACTCGTATCAATCTTTACAACTCATACCCATATGTAGTGCCCATCCTAATAACCAAAACTATCCCACCAACTAACATTGGTCCGCATATAAGACCATACCACTTGTACCTCAGCATACGACTCGTATCTATGAGTTGTATTTGGTCTGAAAAATAAATTTTCTAGGAAATTTTCTAAGGGTCAAAACTAATAATGTTTCACAACTCCCCTGAATTAATGAATTGTTCAACAAAATTTAGGGTGCCAGTTATTTCTCTAAGATAGACTTCAGATTCGGCTATCATCAACTTAGAGGAAGAGAATGTGACATTCCAAAAATAGCCTTCAAAACTTGATATGGTCAATTTGAATTCCTAGTTATGTAGTTTTGACTAACAAATTCACCTGCTACTTTTATGGACTTGATGAACAGGGTGTTCAAACAGTACTTAGACCTGTTCATCATAGTCTTCATTAATGATATCCTTGTCTATTCCCATAGTGAGAATAATCATGCAGACAATCTGAGAATTATGTTGCATACCCTTAGAGCTCATCAGTTGTTCTCCAAGTTTAGTAAGTGCAAATTTTGGCTGAGATCAGTAGCTTTCCTTGGCCATATTATTTTCGGTAATTCCATTTGAGTTGACCCTCAAAAGACCAAAGTAGTGCGAAATTGGCCAAGATCTATCTCTCCATCAAATATTTAGAGTTTCTTTGGTTTTGATGGCTATTACAGACGGTTTTGTTGGAGGGTTTTCTTGTATTGCATCCCTAATGTCTCGATTGAATAAAAAAAGGTCAAATTTCAGTATTGATATTCCTACAAGATGAGTTTTAAGGAGTTGAATACTTGAATTACTTCCGCCCCAGTATTGACTTTGTCAAATGGTTCAAACATATTTATTGTTTACTGTGATGCTTCAGAGTTGATCTTGGTTGTGTTTTGATACAGAGAGGTAGGATCATAGCCTACACTTCTAGATAGCTTAAACCTCATAAAAAATTATCCTACCCAAGATCTTGATTTAGCAGTAGTTGTTTTCACCTTAAAAATTTAGAGGCACTATCTTTATGGGGTCCATGTTGATGTGTTCACTGACCATAAGAGTTTATAGTATGCGTTCACGCAAAAAGATCTGAATCTTCATTAGAGAAAATGGCTTGAGTTGTTAAAATATTATGATATGAGTGTGTTGTATCATCCTGGCAAGGCAAATGTAGTGAAAAAGGCCCTTAGTAGATTTTTTATAGTTAGTGTTGCTCATGTTGAAGAGGATAAAAAGAAGTTACTTCATGAGGTTCATTAGCTTTCTAAATTAGGCGTTCGTTTGGTTGATTAAGATGAAGGTAGTGTATAGGTTCACAATAGTTCAGAATCTTCATTGGTTGTCAAAGTGAAGGAAAAACAAGATAGGGATCCTAGTTTGGTTAGGTTGAAAGAGGCAGTTAGAGATTAGAAAGTAGAGGTTTTCTCCCAAGGGGGAGATGGTGTGCTTAGTTGTTAGAGCAGGTTATGTGTTTGGTGTGTTGATGGGTTAAGACAGTGAATATTTGCAGAAATGCATGGTTCCCGATATTTTATTCACCCAGGAGCCACTAGGATGTATCATATTTATGGGAAATCTATTCGTGGAGTGATATGAATAAGGATATTGCAGGGTTTGTGGCTAAGTGTCCAAATTGCCAGCAGGTGAAGGTTGACCACCAAAGGCCTAGTGGTACATTGCTGGAGTTTAGAATCCCCACTTTGAAGTACAAAGTGGTGAACATGTATTTTGCAACAGGTTTGCCTCGTACGCATTGCCAACATGATTCGATATGGGTCATTGTGGATAGAATAACCAAGTCATCTCATTTCTTCCCACTTTATACTTTGTACTCAGCTAAGGATTATGCTAGTATTTATATTAGGGAGTTGGTTAAGTTGCACGAGATTCCATTATCCATTATTTCAGATAGAGGTACTCAGTTTTCCTCTCACTTTTGGAAAGCCTTTTAGAAATGTCTTGGAACCCAAGTTCAACTCAATGCAACTTTTCATCTTCAGATAGATGGTCAAGTAGAGAGGACCATTTAGACCTCTTAAGATATGTTGAGGGTATGTGTTGTTGGATTTAAAGGTAGTTGGGATGACCACTTACCTTTGATTGAGTTTGCTTACAACAACAATTATCACTTCAGTATTCAGATAGCTCTATTTGAGGATTTCTATAGAGGGAGATATAAATCTCCTATTTGTTGGTTTAAAGTAGGTGAGGCTGCATTGATAGGGAAATATTTAGTGTTTGAGGCAATGGAGAAAGTTTAGTTGATTTGGGAGAGGCTGAAAATGACCCAAAGTCATTAGAAATCTTATGCAGATGTAAGGAGAAGAGATCTTAAACTTGAAGTAGGTAATTTATCTTATTTGAAAATTTTGCATATGAAGATAGTGAAGAGATTTTTCAAGAAGGGGAAACTCAGTCACCTATATGTTGGCCCTTATAGAATTTTGAACCATTTTGGGAAGGTAGCTTATGAGCTTGAGTTGCCTGCAAATTTGGCATCAGTGCATCCGATGTTCCATGTTTCGTTATTAAAGAAATGTATTAGTTATTCGACTGTAGTTGTTCGTTTAGAAGATATGGACATTAAGGATAACCTTTCCTATTAAGAAGTCCCATTTGAGATACTTGATCGTCAGATTCATAGGCTAAGGAATAAATAAGTACCCTTGGTTAAAGTTATTTGGTGGAATTAGTTTGTTGAGGGAGCTATTTGGGTAGTAGAAGCAGATATGCGAACCAAGTACCCTCATCTTTTCTCTGCAAACTCAAATTCAGCTTGAGGTAATGATTTTTATTTAAATTGAGTCTTTTTCATTCTCTGTTCCAGTTATGTATCCATTCTCATGGCATTGCATGCACTCACAAAATTAGTTTAGTTCATGTATCATGTTTCAGACTAAGTTGTGTTATCAGGTTCCAAGTCATTCATGTTTAGTATATGATCTCAGTTGTCTTAGTACATTACTCTCAGTCTAACCAATCTCATTCATGGACGAATGTTCCAAGGTGGAGATATTGTTATACCCCGTATTATTCATAGCTCGATTTAGCTCCTAGTTGTATGCATAAGGGGCTTAAGGCTTGAAGTTTTCACTAAGGGGAAATTCATTCTTTTACCCCTAACCTCAAATCGTCTATAAGATGACTTGGGATATCTTTTAGTGCATTATTTTCCCTTCGCCTCAAAATCACTCTCAAGAAATCCCTCCTCCTTTCCCTAGAATAAATTCAATTCCTTTTTCTCCAAGTAATCAAGAATTCAAGCTCCCCAAGTTAAAAAACATTCAAGAAATTAAAGCATCAAGAATAGTGTTGCTTTCCCATGTTAAGAAGATTAAGGTATGTGGGAGTTCATCAATGGGTACCTTTCACCCATTGAGCCCCAAAACCTTCCCTTTTGAGTAAAGTATGAGTTTTTCCTCTATTATCAAATTTATTATGTTCAAGATGGGTTTAATTCATGCTTTCCTTGGTAATTTAAATTCAATTAAGGTCTATGTATGATCCTATGAAAGATTAAATTTTCTCAGTCTTTAAATATTATTTTCCCATGTCATATTCAAGTGCATTTCATGTTATATTATTAAATTATGATCTTAGTCATTAAACCATGCTGTTTTCACATGTTATAAGACATTCCCATGTTCAAGTTCATGATTCTTAGATGATTGATGAAATGTCTATGTTTTAGGATTGTTGAACCATGATTTCATACTATAGTTATAAGCCTTAATACTATATTTTGATCATTCAGTGCTGGCAGGTTATGAACACCCGATACCTATGTGTTTTACAAGACTTCAGATCTTTCAAGTAAAAATTTAGTGAAACCATGAGTCTTGTTATTTACTCAGATATTTATGATCATGATGTGTGCTATTAGTTATGTAATAATATTCAGTTAAACTTAGTTCAGTTCAGTACCAGTGTCAGTTCAGTTGGGAGTAGGATTTAGCACCGAGCGAATGCAGGGATGGCGGCTTCCCCATCAGTTAGGCAAAGTCATTAGTAGAAATACTTGTATTCAAGAACTACGTAGCCATCGTAGGATATGAGGGGTCACTCGGCATTTTAGGCTTGACTTCTTCTCAGGGGTCACCCGTCAGTTAGGCTTGACTCACTTGTCCTTTGGGATATCAGTCTTGTGGATCCACATCGTCAGCCATGTGTTAGTACCCGTGGCACAGTACTGACACCCTTCCAACTAGGGTTACAAGTTGGACCCCAATTATCTTAGATTGAGGCATGTTGGTTGCATGATACCTCCAATAGTCTCAGTACAGTATTCAGTTTATCTCAGCTCAAGTTTGCTTGTCCAAGTTTATAGATTTTTAGTTATTCAGTTATACAACTTTCAGTCTTTCAGATTATACATTATTTAGTAATATAATTATACTTTTTCACATTTCTATGCTATTTCATGTTCATGCATTCATGCTCAATTATTTCATGTATTTAAGCCAGTACTCAACTCATATACTAGTACATTCAAAGTACTAACCATATACTTCTCTTTGTGCTATGTTGTCTCATAATATATGTTTGGACGCTCAATTTCCCGAAGGTTCTTAGACAACTCGGTGTTACTTAACAGTAGTAGTGGTTAGTCCTCATCTATCGAGGACACGAGTTAATTCAGTACTTCCTTATGTTCAGTTAGTCGGAGTTAGTAGGGAGCTTGTCCCATCAACTCGTCATGATGCTAAGAGGATTTTAGACAATCAATTAGACAGTTAGTTAGTTATTTAGTATTAACAGTCATTTTACATAGACAGTTGGTTTCTAGTATTTTATAAGATATTTCAGACTTACTTTGATACGTATTTTCAGTATTTAGTTTTACAGTACCTTATCAGCGTATCTTTCGCTCATGTATTATATTACTAATTTAATCAGTGCTCATAGCAGGTACCAGCTCATGGGTTCTCTTGTGGACCTAGTGATCGTAAGCACCATTGTTGCGACAAGGGGGTAGCTTCGAGCTGTGACACTATGTTTACCGATGAATGACACCTACTTCATTTTTCATAACCAGCTTCATGTAAGTATTTTTTTACTCTAGGAATGGCTTTTTCAATATTGGCCATTAGGTAAACAAAATTATCTTTTCTATAAGCCTTCTCCATTGAATAATACAAATCACTAAGACTTACCTTGCTCTTATGAAAGTAAGTGCAAATATTTTTCCAAAGATGGTAAAATGCAGGAAAAACATTGGACATTCGAATATACAACACTTATAACTTTGATAATACTTCCGTTCCTATTAGATACAACACATATGTTGTCACGTTCTTCGAAAGCAGTTCTGAACTGGTTGAAAAATCATGTCCATAAGTCGTCATTCTCGAAATCCACAACTCCATAAGCTAGTGGTAATATGTATCCTACATTACATATAAACAATATTAATAAAGGTCAACATAAATATTTTTTTAAAGTAAATTAGTATGGTGTGTTTACACAAAATTAAGGTGTATATACTAATCTGATTTTTATATGACATACAAAGTGTGTAAAATACTTATTTTTGTTTTTCAATTTTAAAATAAAAATCTCCATATACATTTTCATTTGCTATTACTATATAAATAGTATTACATATTAAAAAATAACATTAAATATACATACCTGCACAATCCAAAGTACTTGCCGAAAGGAAAGTTCCTTTATATGGTCTACTTAAATGAGCATCATCAACAACTACAACGGGTCTACAAAACTCAAAAGACCTTATCATAGCATGTACTGCTATAAATAAATACATGAAATTATCCCATGACTTGTTCATTGCAATGTGTAGATTAGGATACACATTATTTAACATATAAATGTATCTCTTCATCTGTCGATAACTATCAGACAGACCACCCCTAAGCATCGCTATGACACGGTTCTTTTCATGCCAGGCCTTCATATAATTTATATCAACATGATATACAATTTTCATTTCTTCAATGATGTCTCCGGGCGTGTTCTTTTTCTTATCATTAGTTAGTTTAGGAGTGGTGAATTCACTTACAAAAGTAGTAGTCGCAAAAAGATTTTTCAGTACCCTATCACTCAAATGCACATATGTTCTGGGTTAAATCTCTGAATGATAAAAACATTAATTTTCATGTAACTAGATGCTTACAATGATCATTTACAATCCTCATTATAACATCGCAGGACATAGCTGAAAAAGATAAACTTAATATGATTAGTATTAATAACAATTTTTCAATATTTCATATTGTCTATTATATAATTTTTTTTTTTTAATAAAAATTGCGTACATATACACAATAACTTATCTATGATACATTACTAAACAGATTAGTACACATGTATTCTTTTGGAAACCAAATTTTAAAAATCAAGGAGACACTACATAATGTTTTCTATACATATACATAACATAGTTATGTATAGAACCCCATAATACATATTCTTGATATGTATTTAACATTGACAGTTTGACACAGGTAGTCATAAGAGATTTAATCATTTACATTTCAAAGTTATGTATATTGGATGTAATATACATAACATTGTTATGTATATAACATAAACTTTTTGTTGAAGCAAGTGACAACATTTTGCCATACCTAATTACAAGACAAATAAAACAGACAATTTCTTGTGTTCAACGAATTTAACATCAACATAATATTCACGCAACAATACCGTTGCGGTCATATAAAAAAATTCGTATATATTGTTGTCAAACTTGGTTAAAGTTTAAAGTGTAATACAGATAAATTTAAATAAAATATATCATAACAAAACTAAAAATAATACCTCTTTTGTATGAACGTTGGCCCTGAAATTAAGTCCATGTGTCACCACATATTTAGACATCACCGAAATAAGTGTTGATTTGTCCTTATATATCTGTTTCACCTTCACATCAATACTCTTGCTATCAGAGTTAAAGTTTTAAACATCAAACTCTAACACATATAAACAATATTGATTTTCTATCTCAACGACAGAGAGAGCCAGAGCATCTGATTCAAACCCCTCAACACAAACCACAGATCCAACTTTTCTATCAAATTGGATGTCCTCTGCATATTTATTAAATGTTTATATACATAATGGGTACATTGCGAGCCTGGTTGAGATTTCTTCAACTCAACACACAACCTAACACCATTATCATTCCAAATACTAATAGGTGGTTCATTGACGTCGACAACATAACGAACATCGATAGATTTTCGAGCTTTGTCAATATCTAATTCAACAACAATTGAAGAACTCAACCTCAAATAAGTTATCGATTCTGCGACAACAATCCCTTCACTTTTGTAATTTACATATTCTATTTTGGTTTTTCATTCACTAGAGTGCCTCACAAGAATTACAATATTCATCTTGTTGAATACAGATAAAATTATTTCTTTCTTCAGAGAGTAAACAAATCAGTGATCAGATTATTTGTGATTTTTATTTTTTGGTTGATTTACTTTTTATGTATTTGTTGTTTTCACAATTTGAATTAGTATAGTTGTTACATAATTTTAGGGATGCAATAATTCACTTTTAATGTTGCTGCATTAATTGGTGATTAATAGAAGGGAAATCCATTATTTTTATTTTTTAAAGGCGTTAATAGATTTTCATATGCAAAGGTTTTGATGTATATGTCGGTTGTGTTATGTATATTAATCGGGAGAGAGAATAAAATAATTAAGAAAGTGGAAGTGAGTGTAAATAATCCTAATAGGGTTGGGATTTATGATATTTATACTTATTTAATATAGGAGCTTTGTGCTCCGACTTTTATTTTTATTTTTTTCTATAAAAAATGACTCCTCTATAGATTACTTAATTGGTAAAAAAGAGAGAGATTTGATGATAAGTTGAGTTCCACTTATTGACTTTTAAGAGTTGATGTTTGCTTACCCAAGTACTCTTATAGTTATAAATATTGTTAATATTGTACCCAAGGGTGTGACCAAATGATTAATAAAGTATCATAAGACCCATGAGGCTTCAATTTCAAATTTCAGCAAAAACAAAAAATATTAGGTAATTTCTTCCCATTTGTTCTAACATTATTGGTGGTGGAAGGTGAAAGGAATCTAGTGAAATTAATTGAGGTGCACGCAAAAGCTGGTTCAATATCATAAAATTATCATACGATAATGGTAATTGCTAAATGACCTATTCTTTCTACCATATATGTGATCATTTATCCGTAGGACTTTGGCTGCTTTCCCAAAGAACCTACAATATGCCCATTTGGAAAATCCTAGTTCAATTAAAACAGTGAATGAGACTACATTCACCTATTATTATATTTTCTTGAAACATGAATTTTGCTGTAATCACTTGATCATTAGTAAGGTCTTATCTACAAGAATAATTTAATATCCTACTACTTTTTTTTCTCATTACTTACAAGAATAATTTAATGTCCTACTACTTTTTTTCTCAGAGTCAATTAACATGTTATTATTGTACATGTCCTTGTTGTTTTTTACCAAACAAAATGCTATCTTTTCTTAGTATCATATCTGATAGATGTTCCTATGTTGTGATACTAATAAAAGTTGATCTTTTGGTACTCGGAAAGCTTCATCTGATTGAATCAGAGAAACATGCTGGGAGAGAAAATTAGAAATGTAAGAATACTATTTGGATCTTTGTTGATGGTAATAAAGTTTTATTGGTAAGTACTGCACTACTCAAACACCACAATCAGTCATCTAAGCATGTCTATGGGTCACATAAATTTTATCATTGTGATGAATTCATCATATGCACAGAGTGCAAAAAAGAACATAGGTTTTGGCATCGCTCCATGGAGGAAGGCATTAGTTATCATGATGCTTTGATCAATGCGAGTTGGAAGTGCTCTGATATTCTTTTTGTAAAGTATATTTTCTTTTCATGTTTAATTTCTTTAATTATGAGTATGTTTTACATATACAACCTATTAGTTTTATCTCTTCTAATTGATCAACGTGACTCATAATGAAAGTCTATATTAGAATCAGTTGCTAGTGGAACTAGATGAGAAATATCGATATCCTATCAGCTCTTACACAAATTTTAACCTATTCAAATTATCTAATTACTATACGTGTTTAGCTTCATCGAAACCATTCAGTAGTTAAGAAATAGCACATAAAAAGATATCACTAATTTGAGATTATTATTTTTGGATAAAGATGGTATCCGACTACAGAATAGGAACAAAACTAATCAATAGGTCAAATGTTGGTATGTTGGCTCAGAGGTCATTTGAGCATTGTAAAATAACATGCTATTGGAAAATGTGAGACCAACAAATCTTTCTAAAACCTTTATGCTTCCCTTATTGCATTTTGAGCAGAAACATTGAGAAAAAAGATGGATCTTTGTTCAAATGGATTATCATTCAGATCAACACTTAAAGGACATTTGATCAGATTTAGGATACACTGTTGATGAAGGATGGCATGCATAAGAAATTATCATAGTACTTCGTTTGCTAAAAGTTATTATGTTATATGTAACATATACTTTTATTCCATAAGTGATGTCCAGAATCTATCAAAATATTGTCATTATTGTTATGTTCATGACCATGATATCTATGATAATCACATATTTTATGTGTCTATTTTAGGAAATTCTGCTAATTATTTATTTATTTTTCTTATAGGAAGTCACTAGTAATTACAATGAATCAGAAGCAATATTGTCAATCTGAAAAGAAAAGCCAATATCTTAAAGGAGGGAGGATCAGCACACTATATTGAAAAGGAGTTTAGGGAGCTCCTTATACTCTCAGAAGTTGATGGACATGGTATATAATCTGATCTAGTGAATGTTCCTTGCAATATAAAAAAAATTTCATTCATATTTATGAACTCCTCTCCACTCTTTCTAAGAGGAGAAATTGGTGCTAATTGATACATAGAGTAGCTCGCTGATAAAATGGCATTGAAAATCATCTCCAGATATAGTGTGTATAAATATCCTATCATTTTTTTGATTTTGATAACTTGGGTTATAGGATAATTTATTTTTGACCGAGTGGATAGAATGCTTTGTTCAATCCTAAACATTCCATTTTTGTGACATGCTCTTTATGTAAATATTTTATCATTGTGTTAGCAATTCTCAGGAACTAAATCTATTTGAGACTAATCATCAAAAATTGTACCATTGTCTGAGCAATGGTCAAGTTACTGTTATGTGGCTATGATTAGAATTATACTTCTCATTTCTTTAGAAAAACATATTTATGATCAACCTTTTTCTTGTATTCATGGTGAACATGTTGTTTGTTGCTTCCTTCTTTTGGGGGCGGGGTTAGATTTTCATGTGAAGATAAAGAAGAATGAAAAAGCTGAAGGGTGCACCGAGGATGTTTTTGTTCCTTGATGTGTGAAGGTTGCAGTTCATGCGTATATTTTAGATGTGAAATATGTTTCTCAAGCTGCAGTTACAAGACATGTATTGATTTCACAAAGACTACAAAATCTTAAATTACACTTTAATTAGAATTTCTTTCTATTTGTATGGTCATGTTCTTCCGATCATTTAATTCAATTGAACCCATGCAATTCTTACATAACTATATTTAATCGAATGAATTAAATAATCGAAAGAACATGCTCATATAAATATAAAGAAATTCTAAGTAAAGGGTGATTAAGCTTTCATAGTCTCTATGAAATCAATACATGTTGGCAACTGCTGCTTGAGAAACAACATATTTCACATCAAAAACATACGCATGAACTATAACCTTCACACGTCAAGGAACACAAACATCCTTTGTATACCCTTTGGATTTTTCGTTCTTCTTTATCATCACATGAAAATCTAAAAACCATAAAAAGCAACAAAAAAACATGTTCACAATGAATACAAGAAAAAAGTTGATCATAAACATGGTTTGCTAAAGAAATGACAAATATAATGCACTATTCATTGCCATATTACAGTAACTTGACTATTACTTGGACAGTGGCACACATTTTGATGAGTCTCAGATAGAATTAGTTTCGAAGAATGACTAACACAATGATGAAATAACTACATAAAGAACATCTCACAAAAATGGCATGTTTAGGATCAAACAAAGAATTCCATCCACTCAGTCAAAAATAAATTTTTCTATTAACCAAGATGTCAAATATCAAAGAAAATGACAGAATATTCATACACACATATATCTGGTGATGATTCTCAAAATGACAGATACGAATATCAATGAGCTGCTTTATGTATCAGTTAGCACCTATTTCTCCTATTAGAAAGAGTGGTCAGGAGTTCGTAAATATGAATGAACAAAAATATTAATTTCATGGTACATTCACTAGTGCAGATTATATACTATATCCACCAACTTGAAACTTTTAACAGAAAAAGAAGCTCCCTAAACTCGTTTTCAGCATTGTGGGCTAATCCTCTCTCCATTATTTTCTTTTCTTTTCTTTTCAGAATGACAATATTGGTTTTGATTCAATGTAGTTACTAGAGTCTTTCTATAAGAAAATAAAAAAATGATGGAGTTTTCTAAACTAGACACATAAATATGTGACTATCAGAGATATCATGAAGTCATGAACACAATAACAATGCCAATATTTTGATAAATTCTAGACATCCCTTATGAAATAAAAACATATACTACATATTACTTAATACCTCCTAGCAAATAAAGTACTATGACTATACATGGTATCTTTCATCAACTGTGTATCCTAAATCTAATCACATCTACATTAAGTGTAGATATCAATGATGATCCATTAGGACAAATATCTATCTTTTTCCTGAATGCTTCTGATCAAAATGCAACAAGTGAAGCATGAAAGGATTCAGAATAAAGTTTAGGTCCCTAGAATTGGATGATTTTTTTTTAAATATCGGTTTACCATTTTTCTATAACTTGTTATCACACAAAGATCAAATGACCTCTGAGCCAACATATCAATATCTGACCTTTCGTTTAGTATTATTCCTATTCTGTAATCGGATACCATCTTGATCTGACAAATAATCTCAAATTGGTGATATCTTTTCGAAACACCTAGGCTTTTAACCCTTTCAATAATTTCCTTTGTTGGAGTTTTTGGGTAGGGTACGACACATGAGTAATAGTCGTACCTGAGGATATGACCTAAGGTCCTCTCTCTTATATGTTAATCAGTGGGTGTTGGGTATATTTTATCCAATATGTGATTTAGCCTCTCCTTAGTCTTATTTTAGAGTATGGGTCATATACTACCTAGTCATATGAAGTATTGGTATTAATATAATGGACACTGACTTTGGTATGGGTTGCACGGTACCAGTCGTACCTTTTGAAACGAGTCATGAATGTATGGTCGTATTGGGGGTAAATTAGGGTTCCATAGTGAGGCCTAGGGTATGAGTTAGGATACCACTCATACCCTAGGGTACAGTTTAGTGTGAGAGTTATACCCTCCTGGGCGTTCTTTTCCAGCTTTTAAGCTGAGGACATGTTAGACATTTCCTATACCTAAGACCTTATAACCCATGACTTATAACCCTATTTGGCTCATCATTCTTCACATATACATGATCAAAAACATCCCAAAACACTCTTAAAACTTCTTTATCAAGATTAGAGGCTAGGGTTTCAAGAGTGTTCAGCAAAAGGCTAAGGTGGTCAAGAATCCTCCCGTTGATCATATTTTATAAATCATGTGACACTTCTTTATTATTATTTCTCTAATATCATGTTAGTAAAACATTGTTTATGAATATTTAATGGTTGTTTTGTAATTAAATGTTTAGGGTTTTGATGTATAGTTATGGGTAATATTTACTCTTGTTTAAACTTGTGTTTATACATGTTTTTGGAGAATGATTGGCACATGTGGTTGTATATTAGTTGTGGTTTAACAAATGGGTCATGAGTAACCCTAATATGGATCATTTTAACTTGGATTTTGGTCATGGTGAAGGTATGCCCTCAAGGTATTTGTGAAAATGTCTACTAGAAATAACTAGTCACTTATTGATGGTGATTTGAACTAAGGTTATGTCTTAATAAGTAAGAATGATTGGTAAATAACCTTGTAAAGGCCTTTTGGCCCTTTAATGAGTTAATTTCTTACCTGGGTGGTTTGGTTGGATAAAAAGGGGTTAGAGTCCCTTACATGAAATCAAATTATGTTTGAACTAAAGCTTGGTGTAAGAGTGCTAATGAATGGTTTGATAAAGGTGTTGATGACCATAATTTAACTTGAATGATATTTGAACTAATGAGTTGTCTTGTTAAAGTGGTTCATGAATACCTTATGGTCATGTATGATATTGAGTTGTGGCCTTGATCACTTGAAATAGTTAAATGGAGTAGAGTCCCCAAATGTAAATAGTGTGATGTGAATGTATGGACAAAGGGGTAGAGCCCAAATGTTGACTAGTAATTGATGTGAGGCTTGTGGTTAGAGTCCACTTGTGTAATGATATGGCTTGTGGTTAGAGTTCACTTGCATAATGATATGTCTTATGGTTAGAGTCCACTTACTAATAAAATTGCTTATGGTTAGACTCCACTTTACTAACAAAAAGGCTTGTGGTTGGAGTCCACTTGCATTATAAGATAGCTTGAGGTTAGAGTCCTCTCGCTCGATATAACCTAAGCAAGAGGAAGGTTAGAGTCCTTCACTTTATGGTTCTTGTTTAAGTGCTTGAAATGTATCCTAAAGCCTTATTATCTTTTAACACTTGATGTATCCATATGTATTTACATTTCTATGTATATAAATGTGGTATTGAATAATGACACTAATTTATCCTTACTCTTTAGTTACATGCTAGCACTCGAATCGCTAATCATCTTTGGATTTTGTGTCCCCACGCAACACGAGCTTTAGAGCATCTTCTTCTCTTCCTTCATAGTGATCACATATTCAGGCGGTTCGAGTATTGACATCAAAGTGGTAAGGTTATATCTTTCGAAAGGTATATATTTTGTGGTCTTCTTAACTTATGTCATACACTTATTTTGGATTTGGTTATTCTATTGTTGGGGCCTTATCCCGACATATTATGGATATTGGATTGGTAGAAGCTTGTGGATGACTGTGTACATAGATAGATTGGATGTTGAATCATGATATTAATGAATGGATAGAATTTCTTTAGTTATGATTGTTAGTTTTGTTTCTACTATCTTATTATATATTCAAAGCTTGTCTGACACTTGTGGATTGATGTGCTAGGTAAGTTGGGTTGATGGGGCAATTTAGGGTCCTTGTTGGAATTGAGATGCCCATACGACAAGGCCCATATTTGGGATGTGTAAAGTTGGTATAAAATCCTAGGTTCATGGTCAGTTGGGTGTCCATAAAGCCGTGTAAAGTAAAGTCTATTTTATGGGTATGTAATGCACCACACTAATAAAAGAGTGGCTACAAGGCATTTGGGAATGCTTCACCTTCTTGTTGTCTAATTTCAAGCTATAGATTTTAAGGTCTTGGGTCATTTTGATTTTGTTTCCTCATCTTTCAGATCATGCCTCAAAGAAGATCTAAAGTCCCTGCAAACTATTCTGTCCCAACTGAAGATGATGTTGTTAGAACTCGCCCTACTTATGGAATCCATACTCCGCCTAGGGATCCAGTACCTGATGTTCTGGGAGTTACACCGCTTCCTACTAGTACTCCTTCCGTTCTTTAGTCTAATGTGTCAAATGCTGAGTTTCATCAGTCGATTCATATGATTGCTCAATTGGTAGCTTCTCAGGATGAACGTGGTACATATTCTACTCCATTTTCTGATGACACAAGGGTTGTCCAGTTTATAAGGTTTAGTCCTCTGACCTTTACTGGTGATAAGGTAGAGAAACATCCTCAAGTTGTTTTTGGATAAAATAGAAAAAATTTTAGAGTCATGCATGCCCCTAATGTAGGGGGGTGAAGTTTTCATCTTATTAGTTGAAGAATATGTCATACTAATGGTACGAAAAGTGGGAATAGATGAGGGGTGATGTTGATGCGTTATCTTTGTGGAAGGATTTTTCTAATACTTTTTAGGACCATTTCTTTCCTCTAGTGTAAAGAAAAGCAAAGGCGGAGGAGTTTGTTAATCTTAAGCAAGGAAAAATGTCCTTCAAAGAGTATTCCATGAAGTTTCACCAATTGTCTATGCATGATCTTGAGATAGTGTCGGATATGTGGGCTCGGATGAGAAAGTTTACCTCGGGATTGTCTTGTGAGTTGGTCTTTGAGTGAAAGACGGCTTTGTTGATCAAAGATATTGACACCTCTAGGTTGGTTATGTATATGAAACAAGTGGAGAAGGAGTAAAAATATGTTGAGTTTAACGAATAGAAAAAGAAGAGATTTAGTCCTTCTAAACAAAGTGGTAGAGATGGTGGTAGGTGGACAAGAAAGATGTGGGGAGTTTCGGTTCTTTATCCTCGACTAATGCTACTTACATGAAGCCATTGGGTGATCATCAGTCTGAGTTTGGTGGTGGGTTCCGAGCATAGGGTGCCCAATTTGAAGTTATTGGGGTTTAGTTGGCTCCATCCTACCCTCCTTGTAGATTTTATGGCCAGTATTATTGTGGCCAGTGTGAGAAGAGAAGGAATAAATGTTTTAGATATGGTCAAATTGGGCATATGCAGTGAGAGTGCCCCTCTCTAGTGTCTTCTTGGGCCAACTAGGCCCTTATGTCTACCTTATCTGCTCTTGGACCAAAGAATGCTGCTTCTAATTCAATTTCTATTTCTGGTACCAACACTGGCTGGAATCGCTTATATGCACTTTCTACTCGCAAAGAGTCTGAGGTGTATCCAGATATTGTTATGGGTATGTTGATACTTTTCTCCCGTGATGTGTATTATTTGGTTGATCTGGGGTCCACTCTCTCTTATGTGACCCTATTTATGGCTGTATATTTTGGTTTTGGTCCTTAGTGTCTGTCAGTTCCTTTTTTTGTTTCTACCCTGGTAGGAGACTCTGTGGTTGTTTAAAGAGTCCATAGGGTGTGTGTGTTAGTTTTTAGTATTAAAGAAACTCTGGTAGACTTGATATAGTTAGACATGGTCAATTTTGATATTATTCTATGGATGAATTAGTTGAATTCGTGCTATGCTTTCTTAGATTGTCGGACCCGTAGGGTCACATTTAATTTTCCTAATGAGCCGGTCATTGTATGGGAAATGCCTTCTTCAGTTTCAAAGGGGAGGTTCATCTCATATCTTAGAGCCAGAAAAATGATTTCTTAAGGGTGTTTGTACCATTTGTCTGAGTTAAAGATTCTAACTCGGAAGGTCCTTCTCTAGAATATGTTCCAGTGGTTAATGAGTTCCCTGATGTCTTTCCCGATGACCTTCCTGGTATTCATCCCAATAGGGAAACTAATTTTGGGATTGATCTTGTTTTATACACTCATCCAATCTCTATCCCTCCTTATAGAATGGCTCCGACTGAGTTGAACAAGATTAAGGAACAATTGAAAGATCTTTTAGAGAAAGGTTTTATCCGTCCTAGCGTGTCTCCTTGGGGTGCTCATGTGTTTTTTGTGCGTAAGAAGGATGGTTCCCTTAGAATGTGCAATGATTATCGTCAGTTGAACATGGTAACTATAAATAATAGGATCGATGATTGGTTTGATCAGCTTCAAGGTGAAAAGTGTTTGTCTAAGATTTATCTTAGGTCGAGTTATCATCAGATTAAGATTAGGGAGGTGGATATCCTTACGACTACCTTCAGGACCCGATATGGTCAGAATGAGTTCCTAGTATTGTCTTTTGGGTTAACAAATAGCCCAGCGACATTCATGGATTTGAAGAAAAGGGTCTTTCATTCGTTTTAGGATTTGTTGGTCATTGACATCATTGATGACATCTTGGTCTATTCTAAGAGTGAGGTGGATCATACCGATCACCTCTGTACTGTGTTAAAAACCTTGAAGGATCATTATTTGTATTCTAAGTTCTCAAAGTATGAGTTTTTTTTGAAAGCTGTGACTTTTCTTGGTCATGTTATCTCTAGTGAAGGGATCATGGTGGATCCAAAAAAGGTTGCGGTGGTTAAGAAGTGGCCTGGAACTGCAAGTTCAACTGATATTCAGAGCTTCTTGGGTCTAGTTAATTACTATAGGTGTCACGACCCGAGCCTAGGCCCTAGCCGGGACGAGCATCCCGAACCATGAAGGCCCGGAACACCCATTCTCTATCTGGTTATCATGCACAACATTCATAATCATAATAAAATGCGGAATTGAAACTGAGTACGGAAAACATGGTCAAGTTCTGCAACATTTCTGAATAATACTATCTGACATCAGTCTGCGAAATCTCTACTAAGAACATAAACATCTGTCTGAAAAGAAACTGGGACAAGGCCCCCAGTAAACCAAAAACATAATAAATAAGATAATGTCTGACATAATTAGGCCTTCCGAATAATAGAAGGCTCACCACTGTGAGATCAAGTATGCAAATCCGAGAATGTCTACTGAGTAGCTGGACCCCTAGACTGTGCCTCAGAACCTGGAAGGAGGGGGGGTCAGCACAAAAGTACTGGCACGCGAAGCAATTCAAAAAAATAGTATAATGGAACATATATATATATATATATATATATATATATATATATATATATATATATACATATTAAGTGAAAGCAATTTTTCATCAAGACATCATGTATAAAACTGTTTCTGAAAAATACATGGGCACTTTCTGAAAACATGTAACCTGTCTGTTCATTTCAAATCATGATCTGTGTTTTACTTCTGAGTTAGGTGGTATTCCCCTACAAGTCTGATATTCCACGGGCTGTATGGAATCCGCCATTGACTCGGCGGGGAAGCCCCCAACCCAAGTGTGACGCAAGGGTTGGAGTGTCTGAGTCTGATACGCCACAGGACATTTAAGTCAGCGCATAATAGTATACCCGGGTCGGCAAACCACGATTTTAGGCAATGAGTCGCTTGAACTCAAGCCCTCTTCGGGGAACCACCTAACATCTCTGTATGCCCATTTTTAACCTTTTCTGTACATGCAACATTCTGAATGTCTAAAATCATGAAAGTCTGAAATGTCTGTTAGTCTGAGTCTGATATGGCATTAGTCTGAGTTGGTATCGTCATACCAAGACTTGCAAGTCATGATTTTTCTGAGCCATAATGTATTAAGCAAGAGCTTTCATTCAAAACATAGTTTAGACCACCAAAACATGTAACTGATGTAAAGGATTTCATATTCCGAAACTTAAAGTTCAATTCATGCAGAAATTTCATCAAACACCTGGTGGTCAAATGTCTTTAGCAAGTTCATGTATTCAAAATTGAAACACATTCATTCATATATGTATATAAACTGTCAAATCGCTTTGGAGATGGTCAAAAGACCAAAACAATGATGTTAAAACATCTTATACATAAATATATATACATAATTTAAAACCCCATTCTAAAACATGATTTTTCTATGCCCATGAGAATTTAGGAAAACCCCGCGTACCTTGTTCTCCACGAATTTTGGGTGTTTATCGAAGCCTACGTCGAGAGGATTCCAAATCTGTAATTTGTTTCACGAACCCACGGTTGAATCTTGAGTTGCTTGGGTTTTAATGTATTAACCCTAGGGAGAGTTCTTGAGAAATTTTGGCAAAAGTATGTGTATTATGGTGTTTGAGGGATTAAATCCCGTGTTGGTGGTATATATAGGGGTGGAGGATTACCAAAATACCCCTAAGGAACAATTAAGGTCAAATCTGTCCCTCAGTTGACAGTTTGTTAGACTGGAGTAAATTGATTATAACTTCTTACTCATATACTCAAATTGGATGAAACCAACTGCAATTGAAAGAGGACTCGAAGAGCTTTCGTTTGATATATTATAGCTCACACATTTGATTATATAAAGGGAGTTATGATCGTTTGAAATTGACCCTGAAATGCTGAAAACTGGGCAATAGTCTATGCGTTTTGCTACTGTTTTTAAATCCATACGCAGCCTTATGCGTTCAGAAAAATTCCGAAAATTATCCGAGATGTACTATGAGATTTCCCGATCATAACGCAACTTGAAAATCTAAAAGCGGATGTCGGGAAGGTTGAAAAGTTGTATCCTGAAGATTGCCAGCTAAAATGACTCTAAGTCCTCATTACACTTAGAAAATTTTTCAAGTTTTTAAGTCTAAGGGCACTCTATTAAAGGCTAATCCATGCACGACTTTTACAGGGTGTTACATTATCTCCCCCTTGGGATCATTCGTCCTCGAATGATGGGTAGGAACTTGTTGAAGCCTGAAATATATGGAATAACGCGGACATGACATGTCCTCTAATAAAAATACACTGATCTGAACATTTGGAATCTGAATTTAATGCATGATGCATGAAATGGGCTATACTCGTAACTACTGGTATACTCTATCTTCGACTAGTAGCATGTCTGAGATTTCGAGTAGCATGAATAAGTGCAAAGACAAGAAAACAAGTCATGCGAATCTGACTGCTAAACTGACTTATTGGCCGTACAGACTGAATTATACTACACCCTCATACTTAACTGGAGTATTCTCTTCAACACTCTCTCTAAGGAAGCTCTAGCAGTAATAGGGAACCATGAATCTTGGGTATGGATTACACAAAACATCCCACTGAGGAAATCACAACATTGACACTACTCTGCAGTCTGGAATATAGACATATAACTCCTAAATAAGGATAGAATTTTTCAGACCTTTGGCAATACAACTTCTTACTTTAAGGCTTAGAGCACTTCCCGAATATCCCTTAACTATACTATTCTCAATAAATATCATATTCATTCAACTCAGCTTAAAATTCTCATATGAGCATTGATAATGTTTTTTTTTCCTACTAATGTCTAAAATATCTTAATCCTTACCCCGCGATCAAGCCTAACTCTAAATCACAAAAATACAACATGCTACACCACGCTATTATTCTAAACCATATGATGCCACCTTCTATACCTCTTTTAAAAATCACATCCTAAGCATAACATGCCTTACCACTTCAATGACTACACTGAACTCTTAATATGAAGTCGCTAATGCATATGGCGACCTTCCACTACAATCCCAAAACGTCGTTCAAGCCTAATTTATAACCACATGTTAACTTCAAGGCAAACACCCATAAGTAGATACTTCACATAGTTTCTAAACTACTATCAATATAACTCCCACGCGCTATCCTAAAAACATACACACACAAACTTTTCCACTAACCATCACATGTATCAAAGACTTGGCCCCAAATCTTACTTCATATGGCCTTATCTAAACAAGCATACTATGATCTTCCATCAACAAGAACATTTACATCAACACCACTATCATTGCATAGGAAGGGTCACTAAAAGGTTAAAACATAAGACCCTCAAGCGTGAAAAAGATCTTTATATGGGACTGAGCACACTATAAAGAGTGAGTACATGCGTCATGAGTTGCATGACCTCAACTAGAGTTCATAACATAAGGAATGTGATTCCGACTACTTGAATGAACTAGAACTCATTATCTTGGAATTGGAAGAGTACGTGACTCTCTATCATATACCGGAATCATGAACTATTATCACGGAACTGCATCGTAAGGCATGAGTAAGCATCCGAATAAAAAAAAAAAAATATTGAGGTAGGAATGGGTTGAGATTCACCCTTGCTTTCTGATGTTCTAAATCACACTGCATCACTACTAGAATCTGAGAGCCTTACTTGGTTATTCGTTCTATCATCTCCCACTTAGCTTCAAGTCATCATCTAGCGTTTGGGAGATCCCTTACCAGATTCTAACTGAACTACACTTACTGCACTCTAGGGTCTGAAAAAATTGACAATACATGCATATCATAGAACTCAACCCGAATGACTACCTTTTGGGATACACTCTATCTTTCCATAGCCACCAATAGTCAAAGTATAATGCTTGCACACTTATTTCTATCCGTTCAACCTTCAAAACTCAAACTTAGATTCTAACACTTAACAAGGATATCACCAAGCCTTTGATGAACAATACCACTTCCGTCCTAGCATACCAATATTGCTACTCCAAACTTATATCTCTCTACCATGAGAATCGAGATCACATCAAAAGGCTCAACACTATCAATCAAGGCTCCTTAACTTGGCTATCTAGAACACCATATATCATCTAACTAGTCTTTTTCCAACTAGCAACTCCATGGTACCACTAGTCACACACAACATGTAATAGTCTTAGAGAAATGCCACAACTCCATATCGCCTTGGGAATACTTACACACCATACCCACAACATTATACTTCATTACGAATCAATTTAAACTTAAGCCATTTCACACACCGTTCAAGCCTATTAGATCACTTTCATATAACTAACATCATTGATCAAGAAATCATCACATCCACCTTTATGAACTTCAACTATTCAAACTTAACAGCTAGTGCTATGCATGACTTACAACCCAACCTTACACAAAATTTTTACTTGGAAACTATAAGTAAACATCACGAAACACTAGTGCACTAGAACTTCATAACCACAATAATCGATCATGACCTAACGGTTTACCTTATCATCATTCCGTTAGCATGTACTATTTCAGCACCTCAAGCCTAATAAATTAATCCCCCAAAATATGCATCAACAAACTCTTGCCACGATTTACCACCACACAATTTAAATTCAAGCCTATAGTTTAGTATCAATCATCTACCACCAATGAAGAATGCAACATAATATAAATACACTAATCCATCAAATTGGGATATTCTACCCAAATATCTCAAAAATCTACTACATACCTTCTCACAAGTAGCACTAGTTTACAACTACCAATGAAAAGAGGGTCAAGGGGGTTAAAGCCTCATAATAGACATGGTCAACCTTAATCTTATATTATAACCCCGTACAATTGTATCTACTTATACGGATTTCTCACCTCATACTTACTCACTCATTCATACATTTAGACTGCCTTCAAATTCCTCAAACAACCATGAGTCTATAATCATAACTTACTTGCTAATATAGCCATTTCCGCATTCAAGCAATCAACAAATCACCCTGACCAACAACTCTTTCTCTACCTTCAACTAATAACACACAAGGATGAATCACTTCATTACCAACTCTATCTCATGCAAATAGATTCAGCCATACATATATTAAACCAATGAAAGAACAATAAGTTGGACAACAAGTTGGACAACAAGTTGCTAGTGAATCAAAACAGGCCTCACACGGCTTCACTAGACTTTGGTTTTGTATTTTGAACAAGAAAATGAGATGGATGACAAGGCAACTATGCTAGTGAATCGAAAGAGCCCCACACGGCTTCACTAGACTTTAATTTTTTTTTTTTTTCAAAAACATCATGATAACAAGATTACATATTACAAGGGATAGAAAATTGACACCTAATATTTAATGGTCTAAGAATATACATATTATTCTGTATAAATAAAAATCTGAGTAAAACACTTCCTTTATGGACTACCATACAATCCACACATGCTGCTAGCTACCACATTAGTTTATCACTATAAAGGGGTGAATCATCCTCAAACATCGATTATTCAACTGAAATATTCATTTACACAAAATCACCCTCACTCTGACTTCTAACTTTGTGACTTTACATCACCAACTTCTTGGTCCAATATCACTACCAATAGGTGATGACAATAACACTTTAACGTATGCTACTATTTGGGTAGAAATATAGTTCTAACATTCTGCTATACATTGTCCACAACTGTAACAAGATTTTGAGAGGGACAATATACACTTAATACCTTAAGCTGGAATGCACAATTCCATCAGGATCAATATTTACATCAGAATTAGCATATATTGATGCACTAACAGACTCCTATCGAGTTTTTCCATAATTTTTAAAATCTTATAGAACGTAATCGAAAAGGACTATATCATGTATACTCTAAACTATTTGCACTTGAATCAACCCAATAATGGGACAGTTTAGACTCTGAAGCACGAACTAAATCACAAAGAAGGGAAACATTCCTAAACGCCTAGTAGCCTCCTGTTTATAAGTGTGGCGCGCTACACACCCATAAACAGAACTCTACTCGACGTGATTTCGCAGACACCCTGGGACCATGAACCGTGCTTTGATACCAAGTTTGTCACGACCCGAGCCTAGGCCCTAGCCGTGACGAGCATCCCGAACCATGAAGGCCCGGAACACCCATTCTCTATCTGGTTATCATGCACAACATTCATAATCATAATAAAATGCGGAATTGAAACTGAGTACGGAAAACATGGTCAAGTTCTGCAACATTTCTGAATAATACTATCTGACATCAGTCTGCGAAATCTCTACTAAGAACATAAACATCTTTCTGAAAAGAAACTGGGACAAGGCCTCCAGTAAACCAAAAACATAATAAATAAGATAATGTCTGACATAATTAGGCCTTCCGAATAATAGAAGGCTCACCACTGTGAGATCAAGTTTGCAAATCCGAGAATGTCTACTTAGTAGCTGGACCAGTAGACTGTGTCTCAGAACCTGGAAGGAGGGGGGGTCAGCACAAAAGTACTGGCACGCGAAGCAATCCAAAAAAATAGTATAATGGAACATACATATATATATATATATATATATATATACATACATATTAAGTGAAAGCAATTTTTCATCAAGACATCATGTATAAAACTGTTTCTGAAAAATACATGGGCACTTTCTGAAAACATGTAACCTGTCTGTTCATTTCAAATCATGATCTGTGTTTTACTTCTGAATTAGGTGGTATTCCCCTACAAGTCTGATATTCCACGGGCTGTATGGAATCTGCCATTGACTCGGCGGGGAAGCCCCCAACCCAAGTGTGCTGCAAGGGTTGGAGTGTCTGAGTCTGATACTCCACAGGACTTTTAAGTCAGCGCATAATAGTATACCCGGGTCGGCAAACCATGGTTTTAGGCAATGAGTCGCTTGAACTCAATCCCTCTTCGGGGAACCACCTAACATCTCTGTATGCCCATTTTTAACCTTTTCTGTACATGCAACATTCTGAATGTCTAAAATCATGAAAGTCTGAAATGTCTGTTAGTCTGAGTCTGATATGACATTAGTCTGAGTTGGTATCGTCATACCAAGACTTGCAAGTCATGATTTTTCTGAGCCATAATGTATTAAGTAAGAGCTTTCATTCAAAACATAGTTTAGACCACCAAAACATGTAACTGATGTAAAAGATTTCATATTCCGAAACTTAAAGTTCAATTCATGCAGAAATTTCATCAAACACCTGGTGGTCAAATGTCTTTAGCAAGTTCATGTATTCAAAATTGAAACACATTCATTCATATATGTATATAAACTGTCAAATCGCTTTGGAGATGGTCAAAAGACCAAAACAATGATGTTAAAACATCTTATACATAAATATATATACATAATTTAAAACCCCATTCTAAAACATGATTTTTCTATGCTCATGAGAATTTAGGAAAACCCCGCGTACCTTGTTCTCCACGAATTTTGGGTGTCTATCGAAGCCTACGTCGAGAGGATTCCAAATCTGTAATTTGTTTCACGAACCCGCGGTTGAATCTTGAGTTGCTTGGGTTTTAATGTTGAAACCCTAGGGAGAGTTCTTGAGCAATTTTGGGAAAAGTATGTGTATTATGGTGTTTGAGGGATTAAATCCCATGTTGGTGGTATATATAGGGGTGGAGGATTACCAAAATACCCCTAAGGAACAATTAAGGTCAAATCTGTCCCTCAGTTGACAGTTTGGTAGACTGGAGTAAATCGATTATAAATTTTTACTTATATACTCAAATTGGATGAAACCAACTGCAATTGAAAGAGGACTCGAAGAGCTTTCATTTGATATATTATAGCTCACACATTTGATTATATAAAGGGAGTTATGATCGTTTGAAATTGACCCTGAAATGCTGAAAACTGGGCAATAGTCTATGCGTTTTGCTACTGTTTTTAAATCCAAACGCAGCCTTATGCGTTCCGAAAAATTCCAAAACTTATCCGAGATGTAATATGAGATTTCCCGATCATAACGCAACTTGAAAATCTAAAAGCGGATGTCGGGAAGGTTGAAAAGTTGTATCCCGAAGATTGCCAGCTAAAATGACTCTAAGTCCTCATTACACTTAGAAACATTTTCAAGTTTTTAAGTCTAAGGGCACTCTATTAAAGGCTAATCCATGCACGACTTTTACAGGGTGTTACAATAGGAGATTTATGGAGAGTTTTTTTATGATAGCTGCCCCATTGAATAAGTTGACCCAGAAGAAGGTCAAGTTCTTATGGTCGGATATGTGTGAGGGTAGATTTGAGGAGTTGAAGATAAATTGACTTCGACTTCAGTTTTGACCTTTCCTAAGGGCAATAATGGTGTTGTTGTATATTTTGACGCTTCTCATATTGGGATTGGTTATGTATTGATGCAACATGGTAGGGTAGTGGCCTATGCCTCTAGGCAATTGAAATTTCATCATTAGAACTACCCGAATCATGATTTGGAGTTATTGGTCGTGGCCTTTGCATTAAAGATTTGGCGTCACTACCTCTATGGTGTTCATGTTGACATATTTTCTAATCATAAGAGCCTACAAAATGTGTTCACTCAAAGGGAGTTACATTTCATGCAAAAGAGATGGCTTGAGTTGCTAAAGGACTACGATAGAAGTATCCATTACTATCCATGTAAAGCAAACATTGTTGCTGATGATCTTAGCAGATTATCCATAGGGAGTTTGGCTTATGTTGATGAGGATAAGTGAGAGTTGGTGAAGGACATTCACTGATTCAATAGTCTTGGATTTCATCTCACAGACTCGAAGGATGGTGGTGTATTCGTGCATCTGATATCACAGTCATATCTTGTTTTATAGATATAGGAAAATCAACTATTGGATCCCGACTTGATGAAGATTAAAAGTAATGTCAGACAACAAAAGGTTGTTGACATTGCGATAGGTGGCAATGGTATCTTGAGGTACCAAGGTAGACTATGCATTCTCGATGACGATGGATTGAGGGAAATGATTATGGCCGAGGCTCATAGGTATCGGTATGCTATTCATCCTGATTCTACAAAGTTGTATCATGATCTTAGGGAGTTTTATTGGTGGAATAATATGAAATGAGATGTGTCTAAGTGTATGGTGTGTTAACAAGTGAAAGTTGAGCACTTGAGACCCGGTGGTTTGTATTAAGAGGTAGAGTTCACCGAATGGAAATGGGATGTGATTAATATAGATTTCATTACCGGTATTCCTAGGTCTCAAAATCAATGTGATTTTATTTGGGTCATTGTGGAAAGAATGACCAAGTCCACTCATTTTTTGCTGATGAGGATGAGTTATTCCATGGAGGATTATGCTATGTTATATCTTACTAAGATTGTGAAGTTTCATGGTACTCCAGTTTCTATCATTTTGGATCGTGGTACTCCATTCTCAACTCATTTTTAGAAGTCATTTCAGAAAGCTTTGGGAACTAAGGTGTGCCTTAGAATTGCTTTCCACCCACAAACGGATGGACAAGTGGAAAAGACTATCCAAACATTGGAAGATATGTTGCGTGCTTGTGTGATTGATTACGGTAGTAGTTGGTATGACCACTTGCCTTTGATTGAATTTTCATATAACAATAGTTACCACTCTAGCTTTGGTATGGCTTCTTTTGAGGTGTTGTATGGTAGGAGATGCCGATCTCCTATAGTGTTGTATGGGGTTGGTAAGAGTAAGTTATTTGGCTCCAATTTTATTCACCAAGCCTTGAAAAAGGTGAAGGTGATTCGTGATAGGTTAAAAGTTTCTCAAAGTCGTCAAATGTCCTATGCGGATGTGAGGCATAGGGATTTGGAGTTTATTGTTAGCGATTGGCTATTCTTGAAGGTATATCCCATGAAGGGAGTAATGTGGTTTGGTAAGAAGAGGAAGTTGAGCCCCCAATATGTTGGTCCATATTTGATCTTGAAGAGGGTTGTTATTGTTGCCTACGCATTAGAGTTTCCCTCTAGTTTGAGCTTTATCTATCCGGTATTTCATATGTCCATATTGCGGAAATGTATAGGTGATCCTTCATGGGTTGTTCCCTTAGAGGATGTTGGTGTGTCAGACTCTTTGTCCTATGAGGAGGTCTAGGTGAGGATCTTGGATCGGCAAGTTCACTAGTTGCGAACAAAATAGTTGGCTTTGGTAAAGGTTTTATGGAGGAACCAAACGTCTGAGGAAGCTACTTGGGAGGTGTAAGAGGACATTATAACGCCCCAAAAATCTATCCCGAGACATCACACAGTGCTTAGGACCACAAGTGATCCCATTCTAACCAATCTACTGGCATAACTCATAAGCAACTGAATAATATGTATAAAATGACTGAGTTTATAGTGCGGAAACATAATAATTGTGGAATCTGTGAAAATACAATACTGCTACAACTTTTACATTTTAATATAGTTTGAAAGAGGGACTGAAAATACATAACTGACTCTAATTGACATCTGTGAAGCCTCTACTATACTGACTATAGATATCTGGGACGCAACTCCAGCTACCACTAATTAATACACATGAGTAACGAAGTAAGGTACATAAATAACATCTACCTAAAATCCCCGAAGTAGGAGGACACATCATCTACTGGCTGGAATCTGCAACTTTCTGATTTTGACTATACATGCTACAACTTGTACCTACATTATGAGACAATGTAGCATATAGACGTATATGTGGATCAGTACTTTGAGGATGTACTGAGTATATGGGGTGAAATGCATAATTAAAACATTATCTCATCATCATCATTTATAAAACAATGCATGTTAAATATAAATGACTCACATAAGATGGAATATCTGAAAGCTGAAAATCATAAATCATGAATGATAAAACATACTGTATAAATCTTGTGAGTCATAACACTTAGTTCTAAAAGTTGTGCTTGTATTCTCTCTTTAAATCATACTATCTAAGTGTAGAAAGGACTCATTCTTAAATTTGAGATCTGAAAGTTGAAAACTGTAGCTAAAGTCTTTCTGTAAAGCATAGTCTGAATAAATTCGTGAGCCTTTAATCCTAGTTTTCTAAAATCTTTTTTGTTGTTCTTTTCTATTACAGAAAATACTTTATCTTAAAATCATTGCTATTAGGCTTTTAAAATTTTAGGGAAAAACTGTTTTGCAAGGGAGGTTCTCTTAACCGGCATAAACCATGCGAGCTACATGGATCCCAACGTCTTTCCCTCCTAAGGAAGGAGCCTCACATTGGGGAGAGGTGTCATACTCTTGCCAGGGAGTATAACCTCAGCTTAAGTGATCACAACTTTGCCCACTATGGGCACTTAATCTCAATCCGATGGTGGCATGTAGTTCAGGGGATGAGACCTTGGAATCATACCCAACTCGGTGTTAAATACTACTCCCTTTAATTTGCTGAGCTCATCTCATTGGAAATCTACTTTAAAACTCGCATAAGAGTTTATTATGAAACTAGTTATGCATTTATCTGAATAAATCTATAAATGAAGTTATTTTGCTTCTTGTAATCTGTAATAAATCTGTAAAGTAGATTCCAAAACTTATCTAAGGATCAAAAGATCAAAACTTTATAGAAAATCTGAAATAATCAGCTCATAGGATGCTTAAAGCATCATCATTCTCAAAATATCGACATATAAACTTGGGGCTTAACAACCCATATATCAAACTCATGTAAAAGCATCTTAATAATCATGCTTGATAATGAAAACAATGAAAATTCATCTCGAAATCTGAAAATTACTGCAATAAGCATGTAAATATGAAAATAGACATGCAATTAAACTTATAATTCTCTTGAAATCTCATAATCTTGTAAATGGCAACATTGGGTATGAACCCTAATTTTAAATTCATGGAAAATCATATAAAATCAAATAACTTTGTAATTTAAAACAAGTTTTGGGCACAAGGAAGAAAGGAGTATCCTTGTTCGTAACCCTACATACCTAGAGTTTCAAAGCATCATTAATAAGATTAATTTAGTAAAATATACCCACAATTAATGCTTTCTTAAGGGTATGTCAAAGTCAACAAAGATCAAATAAAATGAAACAGATGGAGTGTATACCTATAATGGCATGTGATGTTTTTATGTTTTTGGATGGTTATAGAAAAATAATTTTACTAAAGGTAATAATGACAGTTTTAATAATAATATCATATAGGTAGAATCATTATCTTTAGTATACTAAAAATTCTTAAGGCTTTAACGAAATATTGTTCCCCTTTCGAGAATAGATTTCACACTAGAAAAAATAGTCATTCAATATTTTTCCTGATATTTTGAATTTGAAAATTTATAAATTATTTTTTATTAAATCCTTCTTTATTTGAATTATATGTACCTAAAATTTAATCCTTTAAAAGAAATTATATTATTTCCAATTTAGATAGATACACTTTGAGTTGTAAGGATCTTCTCAAACTTTATTCAGAGTTCAAAATAAATACATAGTGTCACAACCCGACACTATCTCCTAGTCGTAACACAATGCTTAAAAAGTGATTCTAAGCTAACACATGGCCTGAGATGACACTAATAATACCAAAACAACTAATATAATACTGTGTAGAAGAAATACCGAATGATATAGTAATGATCAAATTAAAACCAATAACTGTATCAGAGTTAAAACCATGAAGATGAAAACATAATCTATCTGATTGTCTGAAAGATTCTAAACAAGATGAGTTGCTGGGACAAGCTCCAAACTAAGTCTACCTGTTTGAAACTAAACTAATACAAAAATGAAATATAGCTACTAGTCCTTGAATGATGATAACTCTCCAATGTATTGTTGCTGATATGGTAGGAGTTCATACAATGCTTGGTCTGGATGATGAGAGTCCTATTCTATATTAGAAGACAAAATAACACAAAGAGAGGTATGTTCCAGGTACTTTAAATTTGCTGAGCATGTGAGATATATACTACACAATGTAAGCTAAGAATACTGAAAATAACATGTAGAGTTGAACATGACCTAAACCCTATAGACTATTGCAATAATTCGGTAATAATCATGAAATAAGTAACTAAATATAAGGTCATGTGAGGTCTGAGATTGAACTGTAGAAGCTACTATTATCCGACATACCGCGTCTGAGCTAACTATGTCTCAAATGGTAACTCTAGTTAGATGGGTGTTCAATACCATGCTACGAGTAATACACTGGTTGATGTGGATCCACTAATATGATGTTCAAAGGACTATAATATAATCTTATAGTAACAACATAGATCTGGAACTTGGGTTATCTGAGCCCGTGTCCTCTCGGTAGCAAGTACTACTCCCAACTGAAAATAAACTGAAAAACTAAAATGCTCAACATTATTGTTATTCTAAAATTGAAAAGCACATGTTTTATCTTAATGAATTGTAAATCATGAAGACCGAAAGAAGGATTAATCAATAGAAAATGCATGATATTCTAGGTCATCGAGTGTTCATAGCCCGCCATCTCAGAATAAGGGAACTATTATGAAAATTTCATAAACAAGGTGAATTTAGATAATTTAATAACTCAAGTCCAATATTATGAATTTTGACAACATAATAAGGGTTTATGATCATTAACATGTAATGTTACTGAAATTCATGGTAAACCATGGATTAAAAATCAATAATAACAAGGAACTGAGATATCAAGGAATTTACAACATCATCAACCCTAAGCTCTGCATAACGAACCAAATTGAAGACTTGGGTTAACTTTGGGATTCAATGGGTTAAAAGAAACCCATTTATAAAATTCCATGTACTTGGAGATGAGAATCCTAATGAAATCATTGTAATTGGAAGCCTGAAGAAAATAAACCCTAGCTCTACCTTGGGGAAAGAAGTTACGATTTTTCTATGTGTTAAACTAAGTGTTAAATATTTTTATGAGTAATAAGGGACTCAATTAATATAACCTTAATAATTAGCCTTAAAATAACCTAAGTTATGTATTTTTTATGTTAAAAGAGTGAAAAAAACTGACACTACCTGTTAATTTTGTTGCTGAAAAGCTGTATAGTGAGTCGTACAGATCATCCCACAGTCGTGGGATCCACCTACGATTGTGGTTGGTGATCGTGGTTCGGATGCTGAACTTGAGGTTCTCTAAACATGATCATATGATCCATCATACAATCATGGGATCCACACATGATCATTCCTTGTCTTGTAGCTTGAACGTTCAAATTACATTATCTTTAGGACTCACAATCATACATTATATCGTGGTTCCAAAGCATAGTTGTGGTTTATTATCATGGTTGGAAGGCATACCTCTCAAGTTTCAGGTCTTTAGGGATATTTAAACATGATGAGACCATTGTATGGTCGTACAATGCAACCATGGTCGTGGTTTGGCTCATGACATATCACTACTGGACGGTGCTTCACTAAAATGGCCATAACATTTTACTATAATATTAGATTAAATCAAAACTAGATGCATTGGAAGATAATTCAAATATCTATAATTTAGTGGGTATTAATCTCAAAAATTTTTAGAATCTAAGAGTTATTCTCATTTGAATTTCACTATAGCAAGATTCTTCTATAAAATCAACCGGTAAGGAAGGTTTTGACTTGGGCATGAGCTAGGAGTTAGTTGAGGCCTTACTACATGTGTAAATCACTACTGAGACAATCAAAATATGATGTTTGATCCTACATGTACTTAAAACATGGATCTAATATTAGCTTGAATTTTTGGGGTGTTACAATACCTCCCCATTGGGGTCATTCATCCCCAAATAAAATCTATCTAAGCGGAAATTTAGAACATAAGCTACAATCCAAGCATTGAATCTCTAAGATCTGAATACTGACATGATCCTAAGTCTATAACTGAAACATGATCTGAACCAACTTATGAATGCATGTTATGACATGAGAAAAATAGGGACACATGAGACAAAAGGATTAATTAATTAAGGAAAAACTATTACCTTAAAATAGAGTTGAGTTTGAAGAGAAATGATGGGGTACTTGGTCACCATATCTTCCTCTGCTTCCCAAGTAGCTTCCTCAACTGACTATTTTTTTCAAAGAATCTTTACCAAAGCGACCTCCTTATTTTTCAATTTATAAATCTGATGGTCAAGGATCTCAACTAGGACCACTTCATGAGAGAGACTATCTTTCACAACCACACTCTCTAAGGGAACAAGTGATGTTAGATCACCAATGCATTTCTTTAACAAGGAAACATGAAAAATTGGATGCACTGATTGTAAGTCTGTAGAAAAGTCTAATTCATAGTTATACTGCCAAAATGTCCCACAACCTTATAATATAACGGGGACTGAGATCTCCCTTCTTACCAAATCTCTTCACTCCTTCCATGGGTGAAACTTTCAAGTATACAAAATACCAATAGTAAACTCATGTTCCCTTCTTCTCACATCTACATAGGACTTCTAAAAACTTTGAGCTATTTTCAAATCTTTCTCTAATCTACTAAACTTTCTCTATAGCCTTATCGACTAAAAATGGCCATATCAACGTAGCTTCACCAACTTCAAATAAACAAAGAGGAAAACTACACCGTCTACCATAAAGTTCATCAAACGGGACATCTAAATACTAGAGAAATTACTTTTATTATGCACAAATTCAATCAAAGGCAAATGATCATCCCAACTAACTTTGAAATTAATCCCACGTGCTCTCAACATATCCTTTAAGGTCTGAATTTTCTTATTCTCAGACTGAATCTGTTGGTGAAAAGATACACTAAGATGAACTTGGGTTCCTTATACCTTCTGAAACATATTCCAAAATTGAGACGTGAAATGAGTACCTCTATCTAAAATGATAGTCAACAAGACCTGAATATTTCCCAAATTATACCTCTTAGAAAGTACATTGCATTCGTTGTCGAATAAAGAACCCAAAAAGTGCTTAGGGTTGAACCCACATGACATAGGTCGAATTTATTGTACGAACTTACTGAAGTAGCCAAAAAGTGCATAAAAGTAAATGGGGAGATTTTGTAGAAATAGTAAAGTATTAACAATTCTTGATCACTTTTGGTTGAAATTACTATGAGGTGAATATTAGGAATGTATTTCCCCTGGCTTTGTACTCAATATACTTATCATACCCCATCCAACTATCTTACTGCCTGGCATACAAAATCTGAGAAGCTATGTATCACCAACCGTCTTATGAATACCTTTGGTAAATTTCACTATTCACCTTGTGGTCTCAGAGTGTCGCATTGCTAACCCTTGTCTTTGATCAAAGTTTAACTATCTTCTTTTAGGTGTCAGCTTAGATGAGGGTTGGTAGCCTCAAAATACTGTTGTAATCTTCTTTAACTTATGTCAACCTCTCTTGTGAAGATGATCTAGAATACAGGCAAGTTCTTAACTTCTGCAGTAGTTAAGAAAGCAAATAAACCAAAGAAGAACTCAATACACGCTTAAATATTAATTAGAATGACCTCACACTTTCCCTACTCTGTAATTCCACCTAGGTTCCCACACTCCTAGTTAGGTTGCTTACCCACTCATATTTTCAACAACAATCATCGGCTTCAATAAAGAAAGCATAAGAATAATATTTCAATAATTTAAGAATAAAACCAAATATTCAAATTAATAATTAATCGAAAAACCAAGAACAAAGGATTCCAAGATAAAAAGTTGAATCTTCGAATCAATATAGAGTTGTGAATGTAAAGAGTGTGTAAACTAATACAAAAACATCAAAAGGGTATTTATTGATTACATCATAAACGTAAAAATCATAACCAAAACAAATAAGGAAAACTAGGTCGATTACTACTTACGGACCAACTTACAACCCGTAAGTGGTACTTATGGAACCCTAGGTGGGTCGTAAGTCTAAGAAAAACTTTAGAGATGTTGAATACCACCTACGAAGGAATTTACTATGGGCTTAAGTGCTATTGATGCCCCTAAGTGGGTGTTGTAACTCTCAAAGAAAATCTTTAACTTTCAAAATCTCAAAGCCTTTTCCCTATGATACCTATGAGGCCACTTATGGTGTCTGTATATGCCACTTAAGTCCCGTAAGTCGGCCTGCAAGTGATGCCTTCTGTACATATCAATTTTTTTTCTTCTTTAGATCCAAAACCTAATTTCATGCACAATAAACATAAATACACATCATATCTCACAAATGAACCTAAGTACTTTCATATTTTTTTATTTTAAGCATTGAAAGTCCCATGAAACCACGACACATCGATACCCTCAACTTAGAAAGTTTTCATGTCCTTGGGAAACAAACATAATAATACAATAACTCAATTTTTATTAGAGAAAAACCTAAGGTACCTACGACAGTCAACTCAATTTCATCTAAAAAATATTACCCTCTCCTATTTCCAACTTTTCAAAACTACTTTGTAGACTGATGAAGCACAATAATGCGACACAAAGGAATAAAGCTATGTAATTACATAAACAACAAACAATCAAGAAAATATATAAGTTACTATATCGTAACAGATAAACAGCTAGCAATAAAACCCTGGTACCCTAAAAAAAGAAGTCCCACTCTATAAGTATAATCACGTATGCCAATGAAGGGATGGTATTGAGACACTCACACTCAAAATACAAGTTCCAATCAATGTGCATAGACTACCATAGGCTTGCCCTTTTTTTCTTTTCATTAATTTTTCGGATAGTCGTACTTGGATCACTATAGGACTTTATTCTTCTTGTAAAGAATACTTAGGGATAGTATGGTAACTTTGGGAATTAGTGAATAACCCTCCTTGATACTAAAATTACATCTGGGGTCCACTTCCCAACCATATTTTTCTCTTTTGTTTCTCCCTTATTGCTTTTTCAGGCTGGGTGTGATTTCTTTTTATTTTTAAATTTTTTTACTACACCCAACCTACTTTCTTTTCTCTTATTCAAACCCTTCTTCATATCTAATTTTTAACTACGCACCCTATGATAAACACCCTCAACTTAGGAAATTTTCCCGAGTTGAGGTGCATAATTTCCATAGAGGGACCAGGTCCAAAATCGATTTATTGTAACTAAATTGGAAAGGTGAAAGGTGAAAACAAGAAAATTGGCCTATGCAGGCTCAAAATAGGGATCAAGGGATACTTATTTACATTTGGATGGTCATTTACGCTAAGAGTGAACTAATTCAGAATGACCTATTATCTGTTCTAACCAACTATTCTATAACCTAGGAAAAACTAACCAGGAAAGTTCTGGATAAAATACACAAGGGGAACTAGATAAGTATCTCACACAAACATAGTATAAGGTTATTTTACCAACTACTACCTATCCATTTCATGCAAATTCTAAGTTATGATTATTATGTCGCTAATCCTAATTCCATAACAAGATTCATAATTGTCACACAAATAAGCACATCACATATTTCCCAAAACTTTTTGAAGTGGAATCATTTTTCTCTAAACACTTTTATACAAACAAAATATATCAACTACCCTTAGGTCACTTATTTTTTCATAGTTAAGAACAAGAAACATGAAATAATACAAAACAAAACACGATACAACCTAAATGTGCCTATTCTACAATGATAGCACAACTGGCGAGAAAAGAAACATGGTAAGAAAAACCTTCTACTATGGAACACCCCCACACTAACTAAAGACTATGAACTGTCCCAATGCATATTTACAATATAAACAAGAGGTAACGACATACTTGGGATGATTTAGGCTCCCAAATAAGACTCTACCCTATCTAAGGCATCCTATGGCTCATCTTGAAGAGGTGGTAGTATGGCATGACTAGGCGATGCAACCACTGCTATCTCAACTTATCTCGGCTCATCAACAACTACAAAACCCCTTGAATTATAGCTAGCACTTTTTAGGACCTAATCAAATGGTATGGAGGGCCCTGTAGCTCCTCCTTTCAATCTCTGTTGGTCCCAACAGTCGGAACCATCTCCTCATCCACAATTATATCAAATTACATAGATAGACATAAAGGTAATGACTAGGTTAATGACAGGTGACGGGGGTAATGACTAACCCTAGCTCTCTGTTGGTGAACGTACCTTCGTACATAGTGTAGATATCTCCTCAAAGATACCAAATAAATTAGGAGCCTGGACCTCTTAGAACCATGCACACAATAGGACCTCAAACCCATCAATCCAGGGATGTAAATCTCTTATATACTATTCCATATCAGCCCTCAATCACACCTTAAATAAGGCATCATCATTCTCTATAATGGTCTGAACCCAAGGTCAAAACTGTACATATAATTTTATAAGCAGAGTCACTATTTTAGTGGGGCATGCTTTCACCTCATCCTGCTGCTCAATGAAATGCTGTAGAAAATCTCATAGTACTTCTATCAAACTAACAACTATAGGGTGAGAGGGCAAAGTAGATGACTCAAATAGCTTAGAAGTAGAAGCTGGAGCTGATAAAGATGTGGCAGTAGCCTCCTCAACCTCTACAGAAATCATGGGCTCAGATCTCTACTCTTCTATCTCAATATCAATACCAATATTCGAACTCTCAACAGGCCTGAACAAAGATATAGGTCCCTTAAAATAGATAGAAATAAAGAAGATGGTTGTGTTCTATATTCAAGGACTGAGTTTTTTGTATCATTTAAAAAATTTATACCTATCATGCTCATCAACTTAATATAACAATCCACCTCAGAAATAAGAGACAATCTAGTCGCAACAAATAACTCCTGAATCACATAAGGTAATAGGAGAGTAGTGGTCTCACTGAATACTCAAAGAGAAATCTCTAGTTGGATTAGTTCTGCAAAATCAATATATTATCTTGCAAGCAGGCTGGCAACCAATGTAGTTCTATTCCAAGTATGTATGTTGTCCGATAAAGTCAGACTTACCATGAATCATACCATGGTCCATAAAAAATTTACCGTAAAATACAGCAGTGTCCTTTTTATCTCTCCCTTACCCTCTAACTATTGGGAATCAAAGCCCAAGTCAAAAATCTGGATGGCTATCTATATACGCCAAGTTAAGCCTCTATCGTCTGAACTGTATAACTCTTATGACGTTACTGTCCTACGCAAATCTTATCCAAAAGTCAAACTTTGTTGTTGTTGGTGGTGCCACATACATTGTCCCAAATAATACTTGATGAATATCAACCTCAAAAATATCTACTCTGATCCCCCGACCAAAGTAGGGGCCAACTGGGGATTTTCTACACCTCTTCCCTCATGTAGGGTAATCTGATAAATCATGGAGGCGTTAAAAGAATAAAACATCCAAAATAAAGCTAGGCTATATGAACCTTAGGGAATCATCAGCTATTCCAACTGATATTTGACAAAAGAGGCCCACGAGATTGGTGTTCCCGCTAGCCCCATCAAATCAATTTTCCATTCAGCTGTAGTACTCTTCATAGGATGACCCTACTTTTTGATTAGGCTGACCCTCTCAAAAATATGTTATATCACTACACTCTATCATATATGGATCTCATCTATTGGTACAACTGAGACGTGTGTAGAATAAGACATCAGGGTAGCAGGTGCTAGCACTGGTGGATGAGTGTCCTGTACAGCCATCTGGGTGTCATGTGCTGATGAAGTTGAAATCTTCTGAGGTACTTGGATTGTACCCTCCTCAAAATATGGTGCAATTAAACCCAAAGATGATTCACTAACTTAATTAGCGCCATCCTTCGACCTCTCATCAGACAGGGATCCGTGCACGTCCTCCACCTCTACAAACCTAGAAACTGATCCAAACTCAACCTCCTATTTGAAAACTAATTATAAATTTACCTCATCCTTTATATCATCTTTTTCCTTCTTAGACTGGGAAGAGTGCGGTGGTGTCTGACATAGATTCGTCATCCGAGGTTCTATCCTAAAAATGTGGGTGATGAAGGTTGGGACCCTGCCTGTGGAGACTGAGCGGGATAAGTACCTAGGGATGCAACAACATCTGCAGCTGCATCCTATCTCTGAGATCTACCCCTAGTCTGTTGAGGTTCTAATGGTCTCTCCGGGCTTACCGGGTATTCTTTCACTGAGCCACTGCGCTCAGGGCACTTTTCTTGGAGCCTAGACTCCACTCCCTTCTTTTGTGTTTCATTCGGTGCCATTTTACTTGAATAATTATTTGTTAGTGCTTTAAAAAAGAAGAACGGATCAAAAAATTCATTGAAAAAATCAGATAAACCAGAGTAGGTCACCTATGACACCACCTACGGGCCGTAAGTGCCATTTATAAGGGTCGTAGGTGCCCTGGTCAGTCAAAGTCCTAAAGTTTTAGGGCTTCAGGTCTGACACTTACGAGGCCAATTATGACCTGTAAGTGCCACTTTCGATTCTCGTAAGTACCTTCATACGTACTCTCCTGAGGGTAATTCAACCTTTTTCCAAATTTTTCATTCTACGCGGTGTAAATTGGAATTTTAAGCCTAGTTTCATACACAAACATACAAATTCAAGTTCACAAGGATTCCACAATTATTTTTAGGATTTCCCTATAATATTCCACATCTACTTCCATATATTATATGATCAGATGTATTCCCAAAAATAGATTATTCACGATTTCAGATTTTTTACTCAATTTTAGGCTCCATACATTTGAAGATTCATGAAAAAATATTAAATTCATTATGTATCAAGTTGCATTATTACTATACATAAGAAAGAACATGATTTTCACAAGTTGGAGCCAAAAAATATTTACCTGGATTTGAAGATTTGGAAATAGATGAAAAAATTTAATAGTTAGCCCTACTTTTGTGAAATTCACATACACTGTGGTGGGAGGTTGAGAGGATTTTGTATTTTATAATTATTTAGGAGGGAAGATAAGGATTTTTTGTGTGATTGGGAGATTTGATTTGAAATAGTGGGCATATAGGATCGATTTTCAGGTATTTAAGAATGGGGGTCCCGTCTGATCAGGTTGGGTCACATGGGCCCGACGCAGTTTTTGAAAATATTCCCCTTGAATTTTTGGTCCACTTATGCGGCCACTTATGGACCGTAATTTGTACTTATGGCCCCTAAGTTGTCTGTCAAAAGTGAGATTCTGTAGGTAATTTTCCCTCTGATTTGTATGATCCCATTTATGGGGTCGTAGGTTGTACTTGCGACCCCCATAAGTCGGTTCGTAAGTATGTATAACTTCAAAGGCCTAAAATACCCTCAGACTTTTACTTTGGTAATTACCTCACCACTTCCCTAGTGTAGGTTGGACTTACAACCCCCACAAGTGGGGTAGTAAGTCCACTTACCTGGACTTGTCTGAATTTTGAAACTTTTGGCATGTTCCAGGTGTTTTACCATTCTTTAAACCTACAAAAATGAAAAAATAAAGTAAAAACTAAAATTTTGGGTTGCCTCCCAACCAGCGCTTGATTTAATGGCACCACGTGGCTATGTTTGATACTCAAACATCACCAACAAACCCATGATTGCCTCTTATGTGGCGTCTAATTTAACATCGCTAAACAACTTAATTTTGTTGGATACTTAGACTTCACCAAGGCTTATATCAACACAAACTTTCACTCCATCAATATTTCACATATGGTGCTAAACACGCTAGCCATTCACTTGAATGGGGCTTCTCTATCTCATCTAAACTCAGTAGAACCATGCAGAACATTCTAATCATAGTGAATTGAACATACCACCTAGACTTCAACTTTCTAGAAAACAAGCAAAGTCTTGAATTATACAATAGAACCATATCACCATGCTCAAACACCCTTTCTCACTTTTTTTTATCATGATATAGCTTCATCTTCTCCATCTTAAAAGTTGAACACTCATAAGATCGGATCCAAAATTCATTCAACTCATTTACCTTGCTCATCCTTAAATTTCTGCATCACTCAACCTCAAAATTAAGCTATTTCAACGCCTATAGTGCCTTGTGCCCAAGTTCAACCGACAAGTAGAATGTCTTGACATACACAAGCTGATGTTAAGAGGAACCAATGAGAGTTTTTAAATTCATCCGATAGGCCCAAAGAGAATTGTCTAACTTCCTTGACCAATCAGTCCTATTGGCATTCATAGTCTTCACCGATATGGACTTGATCTCACGATTAGAGACCTCAACCAACCCATTTCTCTGTAGATGGTAATGTGTTGCCACCTTATGATTTTCACCATATATTTCGAACAGGGCCTTAAATAGATGATTATAGAAGTGAGATCCACCATCACTAATAATAGCATGAAGATTTCCAAATAAAGAAAATATGTTCTTCTTCAAGAATGCAGTGATACTTTGATCCATATTGAAAGGAAGCGCAACCGCCTTCCCCAACTTCAAAATATAGTCTAATTCCACTAAAATATACTTCAATCAATAAGAGTTCAGAAGCAAACACATGAAATCAATTCCCCATATGAAACAACTTTAACTCCAAGATAGGTGTCATTGGGAGATCATGTTTCCGCAAAATATTACCCTGCCACTGACAGTGATCATAGGGCTGAGCATAATCATAAGCATCTTTGTATAAATTATACCAATCCTTATTGAAAAATCTTATGGGTTGTTCGGGTGCTTCCATGATTACTCCCAACTGGTGATGAATGACAAGCCTCATGGATGCTCATCATCTCCACCTTAGGAATACACCTCCAAAATAACTCCATTCGCACATACCTAAAAAATATGAGGCTCATCCTAAAAAAGCTTTCTTACCTCATGCATGAACTTCTTATGTTGCTAGAACGATAAGTCTTCTTGAAAAAAATCACTTGCCAAAAAGTTGGCAAAATAAGCAAATTATGGAATTAAGTCTTGAGATGCTTTCAAGACGCGCTCATTTGAAAAAAGTATAATCTATATCAAGCCTATCCCCTAATTTAAACATTGCCTCCTCCTTGCGGTGGGATAAGTGATCTACAACCTGCTTCTCAGTTTCTTTCTAATTTTTCACCTAAATGTCAAATTCTTGCGATAAGAGTACCCAACTAATCAACCTTTTCTTGGCATCCTCTTTTGACATATGGTACCTTAATGCTGCATGATTAGTGTGAATAATAACTTTGATTCCTATAAATAAGACTAGAATTCCTCAAAAGCAAAAACTATCGTAATTCCTCCTCAGTAATAGTATAATTATTTTATGTGGGATTTAATGCTTTGCTGGAATAAGATATTAGGTGAAGTATATTCTATTGTCGTTGGCCTAGGTCAGCTCCCAAAGCCACACCACTAGCATAGCATATCACCTCAAAAGGTAAGGACTAGTCTGGAGACACAATAATAAGAGCCGAGATCAATTACTCCTTAAGAAACTAAAAGGCCTTGGGGCACGACTCATCAAATATGAATTTCACTTCCTTCTTTAAAACCTTGCATAATGGATTGGAAATTTTAGATAAGTCCTTGATGAATTTTCTATAAAATCCAGCATGACCCAAGAAACTTCTAATACCATTAATTGAAACTGGTGGAGGTAATTTTTCAATCGACTCTATATTGACCTTGTCAACCTCAATACCCCTCTTCAAAATCTTGTTTTCGAGAACAATCCTTTCCATAACAATAAAATGGTACTTTTCCCAAATTAAAACCAGATTGTGACACCCCAAAAATCTATGTCAATGTTAGAACCATGCTTTAATTTCATGAATGATAAAAACCCTTGTATTGGTAGTTTTATAGTGATTTAAGAACATTTTAAGGTCACAAATAGCTCCTATCTTATAGAAAAGTAAAAACATCCCTTAACAATTAAATTCATGGGAAGCATATAGCTATAGTCGGCTTTAAACGAGCATAACTTTTGGTATACTATGAATTTTTGAGTTCAAGACCCACCAACAAATAGATAATATAATTAGATTTCTAATAATAATTTTTCCTTAATTCAATATCAGGGTGAAAAGTTATAGCCAAAATACTAAAGCACTGTCAAAGTTTCCCAGTCTACGACACATAGTCATATATTATGGGTCATTAGGAGGGAGTCGTAATCTGGGAAGTAGAGGCTAAAATTGGGTTTCTAACCACGACTCAAGTCATGATTCATGGCCAGGCCCTACGAGTCTTGACTTAACTCGTTGAAACCTCCTCCAAGCGACTTCCAGATGGTTTCTAAGGTTTTTTGGTCTTTTTCAATTCTTATAACCCAAAAACAACGCCGTTTAAGTTATTTTAAGGATAAATAAAAAGCCAAAACAACCCCAAATCCCTCATTCTCAATAAAACACACAAGTTACTCAAATAAACATGCAATTTTCTCTTCTTTGAAGCAAAAAATTGAGGGTTTTCATCTTTAAGTCCAAATCCCCAACATTTAAATTCAAGAATCAAAAGTAATCATGTATGTGGGATTTAAGAAATTATAACCTTTCATCCTTATACCCAAAAGTTGAATTTATGAGATTTAAATTAGGGTTCATTCCTAATTTCCATATTCTTAAAATTTTGACATTATCATGAGGTTTAAACATGCTTACACATGCTTTTAATTACATGATTGCTATTTGGAGATGGTAAATATTTCATTATTTTGACATAAAGTTTGATGAGTTGATGAAAGATTTCAATCAGAGCATTGAGTTTGATATATTGATAAGAAGTTTCTATGAGACAAGGAATGATTTAAAGTTCAACTATAAGATAATGAGTTTTCTAGAAGTTTAAGCTTGTAAGCTCAAGTCACAAGTATTACAACATGATTAGAGTTCAACTTGATCTTATGATCTCAGATAAGACGTGAATTCCATAAGTTTCCTCATGAATATGATTTAAGTAAGAGAAGCATAGTTGACTTTCAGTTCATAAATCCATATGCTATTTTAAGGTGGATTTAAAAAGTATGAGCATATAAGTATATATTTTTTGGGAATAGTATTTAGTACCGAGAGGGGAATATGGGTTTAGCGCATCCTATTCTCTAGAAACTACGTGCCGCCAAAGGTTTAATTTAAGGGGCCTCGCCAGAGAGTTCCCCCCCCCCCTCTACCTAATATGGGCTAAGTATAGTGATCACTTTAAGTTAAGGTTCTATTTCAATGGCAAGGGAAGAACAACTCTTCTCAATATGGATAAGATGTTGGACTCCATGATAACTCACATGGTTTATGCTGGTTATAAGAATCTCCCACAAAGAAAGACAAAAATCAAGATTTTAGAAACTAAGTGTAATGACTCACTAAGATTACCAGATTATTCTTTATTATTCATATTTTATGATATTTTAGCTTTCAGTTTATTCATGACCAAGGTGTGTCCGTTTACACTTAGCATGCATGATTTGAAAGTATATTCAGTTTTAGTTTTACTTATTACATTCGCCCCCACATACTTAGTACATTTTTGAAGTACTAACCACATTTATGTCTGTGTGGCTATATTGTTTCATAGTATAGGTACCAGTTTTAGCCCACAACACTATGATCAGACAAAAATAGCTACACCAGTAGGTGATGAGTTCTCTTAATTCAAGTAATCGAGTCAACTCTAGTTCTAGTATTACATTTTATTCAGTCTCATTGACTAGGGATGGTTGGGCATCATGTCCTGCCTACCCATAGTTAGTATTAGTAAAGGCTTCATAGACAGTCAGTCAAAGTTGATGTATTTAGTTTCAGTTTACTTTGTATATCCAGTGTTGTAAGCTTTTAAATAGTTTTGTATTGAACAAGTTCAACAAATGACATTTCCCCCCTTTATTGCTTCTGGTTTTATGTATTTATTTAGTTTCTCATAAATCATGTCAATATCATGGGTTAGCTTAGGATTAGTGTAACGCCCAGAAAAATGGGTCCCGGAGCGTCACACGGTGCTTGATGCTACGAGTAGCCCCAAGCTAACCCTTTGAGCCATTTTCATTCAGTTCAACACAAATCAACGGGGTTTCCATAAATAATCCTCAAATATCAACAGAGTAATCATCATCAAAGAATAAAAGAATTTCAGAAAGATAACAAACTACGACTTATTAGTCAACTCCCAACATCTATACTAGTCTGACAAGCCTCTAAGAAAATCAATAAAACCAGCGAGCCATTGAGACATGCCCCAACTGACTCATACTCAGTTATCAAATGTAAACAATTCCGTAAAACCAACATCAGACATCAAGTCCTCAGAACATGAGGACTCACCACAACAGAGGATGTAGAACAGCGTGCCCGAAGAATCACTGTCGAACCTGGAACTGAGCACCTGAACCTACATTCCGAGAAAATGCAGCCCACATCTGAAGATGTGGGTCAGTACCATGGAAAGGAACCAAGTATATATGGGTGTATGCAGTTGTATAAATATCATCATCATAAATATTTATAAGAAATATGCAGGATGTATGAAAGACTCACATAGCCCGAAGAAAATCATCATAATCATGAGAGGATGAAATAAGTATAATAACACATGTGAGTCATCATATAATTTGTCAATCACTTTCAGTTCATCAAGAATATCAATTCTCATAATGTAAATATCATTTAAATCTTTTGAAAGAATAACTTTCACAATTCCACTTTCAAATCATTTCACCATTCACCATAGACACAAGGAAAAACACACACACTGGGAGATCCTATAACCGACATAAACCATGTGAGCTACATGGAGTCCAACGTACAACCCACGTTGGGGAGAGCCGTCCTATCCTTGCCATCGGAGTAGGACTATCGATATCAAATCCACACAAACTAGGGATAACTATATAAATCAGCCTCAGGCTCACTTCTACGGGGGCACGTAGTTCTAGGGAAGTAAGGTCGCTTTATACCTCCCACTCGGTGCTAAAGATTTCTCCCGGACTTAGCTCAGATCATTTCAAAGACAATCCACAACAAAACAATTTCAGTAATATATAAATATACATCGGGAGCCATCATGCTTCCCATCTATCAAAATCAACCACGTTATGGATTTCTTTCACACTCGAGTTCAAAACAACTCCATTAAGATCAAAAGGTCAAATCATTCAAAATATCTCAAATATTCAACATCAACGTGCATATAACACACACTTTCTAAAAAAAACACAATTTCGAATGGGGATTCACGACCCACATATCAAAATCATGATAAATATCGTTCAAGATTAATGCTTAATATCACCGCACAGGTAAATTCATCTTTCAAAATAATAAGCATCAATATTTCATAATAATCATCATAAGATATGGGTTCATGCTTCAAATTCATAAAAATCAAATAAAAATCATGCCTTTGTAAAGAAAATTACTTTTGGGCACAAGAACGAAAGAGAGTTCTTGTTGAAAAACCCCACATAACTTGAATGATGAACTTTAAATCGATACTCATTTTTAAGATGTTAATTGTGCCTTTGAATGATGGTTCTTGGAGTTCTTGAACTAAGAACTTGGAATCTTGAATAAATTTACAGAATTAATGGTGAACTTTGGAGGTTCTTGAAGTTGGATTTAGGAGCTTAGGGTTTTCTTTTTGAGGGAATTTGATGAAATATAATATATAATGCTTCTAATAGGCTTTAATATAGGGTTTGGACGGATTTTGGGTGAGGGGGGATGACCAAAACGCCCCTAAAAATCAAATAATTCTCGAATCTGTCCTTTGGTGGACTGTTTTGATAGTCTGAAGTAGATCAACCATAACGGTTTACTCCGATATCCAAATTAGATGAAACCAATTTCATTAGAAAGAGGACTCTCATATATTTACTTTGATATATATTATCTCACCCAGATCATTATGTATGAGGAGTTATGATCGTTTGAAGTTGACCCAAAAATTCACTTTTGATAGGTTGAAGTAGATCGACCATAACTTTTTGCTTCGATAGACAAATTGGATGAAACCAATTTCATTGGAAAGAGGACTCACAAATATTTCCGTTGATATATAGTAGATCACCCAGATCATTATGTACAAGGAGTTATGATCATTTAAAGTTGGAGAAAAAATACGCCAGGCCTCAGTACTTTTTTCTGCACGTTTTACTGTCACTACTATTCACGGTTCGATTGAAATATTCATAACTCGTCGCTCGGGTGTCCATTTTGGATGATACATATATCGTTGGAAAGCTTATTCGATACTCTACGCAATGGTGTGTCATAATCTAAGACATTCCGCATGGAAAATTTATAATTCATTCTAGAAGATAGAACCCAACATGTTTACGCATAAAATTTCAACGAAAAATTTCTCGAGGTATTACAATTAGTTGTGGTTCTAACCACTGCATGACATCTAGGGGCTAGTCTCAGGGCCTTACATAGATTGTACTCCTCACATATTTGAAGTATATTAGTTAGATGGGCCAGCCAATCATCAAAAGAGTCCCCAATAATCGATAAGTCATCCATAAGGACCTCAATAGTATCCTTAACCATATTGGAAAATATCAACAACATACACCACTAAAAGATGGAAGGAGCATTACAATGTCTGAATGACATCCTCTGTAATGCATAGGTACCATAAGAGCATGTAGACAAAGTCTTCTCTTATTCTTTGAGGCAAAGGAAATCTTATTGTAGCCTGAATAACCTTCAATAAAATATTACCAACCCCTATTTGCAAGTCTGTGTAGTATCTGATCCATAAACGACATTGGAATATGGTCCTTTTGTGTCTAAGTTTTCAACTTTCTATAGTCCATGCATGCTCTCTATCTAGTAACTTGCTTCATAGGAACTAACTCATTCTTCTTATTTGAGACTACAATGATCCCACCTTTCTTAAGTATAATTGAATCGGGACCACCCACTTGCTGTATGTAGTGGGATAAACCATGCTCGTATTTAACCACTTTATGATCTCTTTAATTACCATCTCTTGCATAGGTGGGTTCAAACAACAGTGGTTCTCGACATTGGGAATAAAATCCGGTTCATGCGGAATTTTATGAGTACAAATCCAAAGTGAAATCTCCATAATATCTGCAATAGTCTCTTTGATGACCTTTTTAAATCTCTGTAAAAATTAAAATAATGGCTCGATCTGTGTATCCAAAAAATCAGATGCAATAATGACTAGCAAGGTATTATAAGACCTCAAAAATTCATAATGCAAGTGACATAAGAGGGCCTTTAATTATAAGATTGGTGGCTCCTTAATAGATGGTCAAGCTTGTGGAGTCGCTCTATTCTTCACCATGTTTCTCCTCAATGGTCACACTTACTGCATCATCCTTAATAGTGTCTATCATAGACACCACTCTCATATCTTTTGGGTGCCGCATTGACTAACCCACATTAAAAGTAACTTGTTCATTATTGATCTTGAATTTCATATGTCCCATCTCCATGTCAACCAGTGCCCTACTCGTAGCTAGGAAAGTCCTTGCTAAAATAATAGGAATAATAAACTCAACCTCATAGTAGAGAATTAAAAAATCAACCAAGAATGTGAAGGAATGTACCTTCCCCAAAACATAACATAGAACGCCAACCGACTTCTTCACAGTTTTGTCGATCATCAACAATCTCATCGACATTGGCTTAGGAGTTACTGACCCTAACTTCTTGTACACAACCAATGGCATCAAATTAATACTATCTCCTAAGTCACACAACGCTCATGAAAAGTTCAGGGACCCAATAGTTCAAGGAATAGTGAAAGCCCTAAGATCTTATTTCTTCTCAACTAGATACAAGGAAACAATAGAACTTAAATGGTGCATATTATTAGAGGGCTCAAAAGTCACCATCCACATCTTTATCACTAACTCCTTCATGAACTTTTCATAATCGGGTATTTGTTCCAATGCTTGAATAAGAGAAATATTAATAGATAATTACTTTAACATTGACCTGAACTTTGGATACTTCCATTCCTCTTGTTTCTTCTTCAATCTTTGTGGAAAAGGTGTGGGAGGTTCGGGAATGGTCTTCAATACAGACTTAACTTTCTTTCCTTTACCTTTATCCACTTTTATATATTTGTTGATACCCTTCAATTTTTGTGATGACTGACCACTAGTCATTATCTTTTTAGATTTTTCTTTGGGACTCTCATCTACCTAAACAACATCATCCTGAACCTTATCAACTACAGGAATAGGGTGATCAATAGTCTAATTCCTACTCCGAGTGTTGATGGATAAAAAGTATTTGTCCTTCCTTAGATTCTGCATAGTGTTACTCAAAAGAATGCCGAATTGACACTGTTTTAAAATAGTTGACATCTGACTAAAATGTTTCTTAATTAGCTTAATTGCAGTGGCATGCGATTAAACTTTTTGGCTTAGAATCGAAATATCTTCCATAATCTCCTTAAGGAATTTCTCTTGACTTTTTTGAACCCTTAACCAGCTTAGCAAGCAGTGCTTCCTTCCTTAAATTAGAATCAAGGTTCCCTAGTGGAACATAAGTACCAATTTTCTCCTTATAATAATTTTTTCACCTAAAATTACCATCTCTTTCTCTACCCTGATCTCGATATTTGTCCCCATAATAGTTTCGACCTTGATTACCTTGCCTCGAGTTCTAAGTATCTTGATTAGACCCTTGGTCCTTGGCTAAAAAATCCATCATCTCTCTACCCAAGTAACTAGTCTATTCACCAACATCCAAATATATGACCTTGGAGCCTTACCTTGAACACCAACTACATTCAACTTTTTTGAATTCATCATTGGGAATCGCTTAGCCAGTAAACCAATCTTCATCCTTATTTATGCAATATCTTGATCCACTATATCATCTATAATTCTATGCTCATTGGAACCACCGATAGCATAGGTACCGAATCCTCTTTCTACCTCCCGAGTATGCTACATTCAGTTGGTATAAGAGACCCAATCTTTGATTTATGAAGCTAGCTCCAAGCAAAGGCTCATGAATTCTCTACCCATAATAGTGTTTTCCACAACTTTGGTTTTCACATTCAGGGATCTGTAGAATTTTTCAAGAAAATTCCTCGCTCAAATTCTGTGTTTGTTTCATAATGTGCATATTCGCGCTGTCACTGGCAAATTGACAAACACACCCTTCAGATATAGTAGTTAAATCATTGCATTTGTGATATAAAAAATCACCCCTTGGGGTAACGCAGGAGGGAAGATAAATCCATTCTCTATGGGATTAACACACCCCAAGTCTTCCTCTAGATCATTATATGCTAGAAAGTAATAAAAAATTGGGAGTACTTGAGTTCTATCTTTTATTGCTCCATTGAGTTATGCTCCATGCTCAATTCTTATCTCACTTTGGCTTCTTATACTATATGATGGGCAATAACCTCTCTGATTTCCTTAGCTAATTATGAAGCTATAGTTTTCTCGGATGTCTCTTGCATACTAGGTGGATGAGGATGATTCAAGGCCAATTGATCATCTTGAGCTCGCTCATGATGAGCCTTGCGATTATATTCCAACATCCGACAATAATGTCATAGGGTTCTTCCGATCTTTAGACAAGGTGGGAACAAGTAATTACCTTGACTTTAAGTGTTGGGCATACACCGACATATTCCCCCAAGAGTAATAGAAAAGTAAAATAAAGAAACCTCAACAACTTCAATTAATTAATCCGTAACCGTATTCCACAACAACAACAACAAAATTTGATATTGCCCTAACTATACCTCTAAGAAAGTGTAATGCAGGTTTTTTTGAATAAAGAACCAAAGTACAGTTTGGGGCCAAACTCATAAGGAAGAGGCCAAATTTATCTCACAAACTTGTTAAAGTAGCCAGAAAGTGCAGGAAAGTAAATGAGGGGATTTTATAGAAAAATAAAGTAGTAATAAGTCTTGATCTCATTTTGTTGAAATAATTATGAGATGAATACTAGGACTGTGTTCCCCTTATCTTCTAAGTTAATAGACTTATCATGCTCTATCCAACTATCTCACTGCCTAGCTTGCTGAATCTGACAAGCTATATATCATCAACCATTTTGTGAATGCCTTTGGTAAATTTAACTGTTCACCTTATGGGTCTTAGAGTGTCACCTTAATAACCCTTGTCTTTGATCCAAGTTTAACTATCTCCTTTGAGGTGTCAAGTTAATTAGACGAGGGTTAGTAGCCTCAAATTATTATTGAGATCTTTTTTTCCTAATCTTAACCTCTTTTGTGAAGATGATCTCGTAAACAAGAAAGTTGTTAGCTTCTGTAGTAGTTATGAAAGAAAAAAAAAACAAAGAAGATCAAAATGCATGCATAAACACTGATTTAGAAGGACCTCACACTTTCCCTACTTTGTTATTCCGCTAGGGTTCCCACAACCCTACTTAGGTTGTTTAGCCGCTTATGATTTTAAGAATAATCTTAGAATTTAATACAGAAATCATAGGAATAATCTTGCAATAATTTAAGAACAAAACCTAAAATCTCAAATTATTAATCAATCAAAAAGACCAAGAACAAAGGATTCCAAGATCAAAAGTCAAATTCCAAAATAAAAATAGAGTTGTGAATATAAAGAGTACGTAAACTAATATAAGAACATCAATAGGGTATTTATATATTACATCAGAACCCAAAAATCCTAACAAAAATGAATTAGATAACTGGGTCAGTGACCACTTACAAACCCACTTATGGGACGTAAGTGGTACTTACAGACCCCTAGGTGGGTTGCAAGTTCCAAAAAAACTTTAGACATACTGAATTACATATATGAAGGAACTTATAATAAGAGTAAGGGCTACTTATTCCCCATAAGTGGGTGTCATAACTCTCAGAGAGAATCTTCATCTTTGAAAATCTTATAGCCTTCTCCCCCTGATACCTACTATGACCCTTACATGACTGTAAGTTCCACGTACGACCCATAAATGGGCCCCTAAGTGATGCCTTTTGAATACTTCAATCTTTTTCTTCTTTTTTGCTCCAAACCCATCATTCTACAAAACAAACACAAAACACATCATATATAACAAAACAAACCTGAGTAATTTTCTATTTTCTATTTTTTAGCATCGAAAGTATCATGAAACCATGGTATATAAGACTCCATGAAATTTTACCAATTGTATAAGGTAGAGTCTAGCATATTCCTTGACTGAATCTAAAGTTTTAACATGCAATAAATGGGAAAAATTAGATTTTGGTCCCCAACAATCCAATTAGAATCATGTTGTCGATGAGTATGAGACAACTAATAATGTAGTCCATATTAACAACGTCCTAATTCAAAGTAGGAATACTGATATCCTAAATCATACCACCAAGTCTCTAATTCTTAGCCTTAAGCTGCTAACCATTTAGATACTTAGCCACAAATTCTGTGATAGCTCTTTTCATGCCATTCCATCGATAGACATTTTGTAAGTCATGGTACATCTTAGTGTCCATAGAGTGAATAGAATATCGAGAATTATGAGATTTTGCTAGCATTTTCTATCTCTTATGCCATGTGAAAGCTACTCCTTACGACTGTTAAGCAACCAAGTCAAAACTTTCAGTCAGAGTGACACCCATGATCTCTGTATATTTTTGAAAACTATCCATGAGCTCTTTTGGATCCTCTTCAAACTAAGACATAAGGAATACTATGGGATTTATTTGAGTGTAGTCTTAAACTATGGTTGTTTCCATATTCACTACTGGGTTTGTTGGTACAATATCATATTGGTTGTTTTGGGTGGTCATGCACCAGGCTATCACTATGATAGAAACCATGAATTTATCATGAGAGATTTGTTCATTCAGAGGGTTTGCTGGAGCTAGTGGTGGAACTTGCTATTTCCCGTTCTTCCTTTTGTTAGTTCTTTTGGGAGACATATTCTATAAGAATATAGAGCATGAGTCAAAAGAACGTCGTAATATAGTTCACACCCCATCACACAATATGAGCATGAAAAAAGTAAAGTTTTTCCTTAAATATTTCAACTCTCACTAATAAGTGTGGCGTGCTTCACACCCTTGAATAGGACTATACTCAATGGGAATTTTAGACACCCTAGGGAAGTATAGATTTGGTGCTATAATACCAAGTTTTTCATGACCAGAGACTACCCCCTAGTCGCAACATTCTACATAAAGTATCATGTGACCCTAAGCTAACCCATGACCTGTCATGACACTGAGAATACTGAAGTAACTAATATAATATTGTGCAAAAGCTATACTGAATTATATAGTAGCAATCAAAATCAATAAAAATATCTGAGTTTAAAACCATGAATATAAAAACCTAATCGATGTAATTTTTTGAAAGCCTCTAAATAAGATAAGTTACTGGGACTATCCCCCAGCTAACTCTAATATTCTGAAATTAAAATAATACAAAAAAATAAATACTGATACTAGCCCTTGAATTATGAGGACTCACCAACGTACTGATGCTAATAGGGGTGGGGATAGTATTATTCTTGGTCTAGATTCTATGTGTTCAAACCAATATTTATGCAATTAGTACTTTGAATGTACTAAGCATGTGAGACATGCACTACACTATGTAAGTTAAGAATACTAAAAAAATTATGAGGAGATGAACATAAACTAAAAACTATAGATTGATGCAATAACCTTGTGATAATCATGAACCAATATAATTTACCAAAATAACTAAATTTAAGGTCATATGAGGTCTGAGAAAAAACTTTGGGAGTTACTATTAACCGACATACCTCTTCTAAGCTAAATAGGTCCCAACTAGTAACCCTAGTAGTACGTTGCAAAGGGTATACACACTAGCTAATGTGGATCCATTAATATGATTTCCAAAGGACTATAATGTCAACCTATGATGGACACATGGTTCTGGGACTTGGGTTATATGAGCCCATATCCTCTTAGTGCTTAGGCTGGGAGAATGAACTGGAGGTTCTATGAACATGAATAGATGATCCATGGTATGTTATTGGGATCAACTCATAATTGTTCCTTGGTTCATGACTTTGAAGATCAAACGAATTATATTTAGGATTCACGATCGTACCTAAGATCATGGTTTCAAGGAATGACCTTGATTTCCTCTCATAATTGGTAGGTTTACTTGTGAAATTTAAGGTTTTCAAGGTTGTTTAAAGTAGATGACACCATTATACAATTGTATAATGTAATCACAGTCGTATTTTGTCTTGTTACATCTCACTGCTACATAATGCTTCACTAAAATTTCCATAACATTTTACTCTGATATCAGTTTAAGGCAAAACAGGATGCTTTGAAAAGATAATTCAAATATCTTTCATTTGATTGATCTGTGATCAAAAGTACTTCATAATATATGAGTTACTCTCATTTGATGTTGACTATAGTAAGATTCTTCTCAAGAAATGAATTGGTAAGGAAGGCTTTGATTTGGCCATGAGCTAGGAGTTACTTGATGTCTTCATGCATGTCTAAATCACTAATCATAAGATAAAAACATGATGTTTTATACTACGCATAATTGAAGCATGGTTCTAATCTTAGCATGAATTTTTGGGGTTTTACATATAGCATTACCTTACATTTATGTTTCTATTATGTATCTTATGTAATTTCGCATAACTTTTAAAATTGTCAATTTATGTTTCTATTATGTATCTTATGTAATTTCACATAACTTTTAAAATTCATGACAATGTATAAAAATATTGAGTTATTTTAGTCCTTATATATATTACAAAATAATAATTTCCATAGATATTTTTGAAGAAAATATTCTTCAAATCTACACATAATATATGATACTATTTATAAAAGCACAAAGCATTAATGAGACATCTGTGTATATTTATATTCATTTATTTTATAATTTATTTAAGTCAAATTTATAATAATACTAAGTTAGGTTGTGTCAAAATTAAATAATAAAAATAAAGGATGATAACTTAAATTCTTCATAGATATGTTTTGGTACATTTGAATTTTTTATAACAATAAATAAACCAAATGGTTAAACTATCCCCGACGTTGGGATATACATTCACTTACGCCATTTGAAGGGGGAAACGTGTCATTTGGAGTTGATAAAAAAGGCACTACCACTAGAGTTGGAAAGGTTGGCATGTCGGAATCAACATCCAGAAGTTGTCGAAAGAGAGAGGAGAGAGACGGTTGATTTTGATTGAAGGGGGTGTGGGTTGATTTGTATTTTTGAAAATATTAGAAAGTTTTGAAAATATTAATCAAGTCCACAATTAACTTGATCAAGTTTTCTAATGATGTTTGACCCTTTAAGTTGGTCAATGTCACCAATCTTTCATTCAAGACTTAAAAGACACCTTTCCTTTAATTTTCTCAACTTACTTTAGCACTTTAACATAACATACATTTATTTTTCCCCTTAATAATTTTAAGCTGAATTAATATTACCCTAATGTGACATTTTTTTATAAGAAAAAAAAGCACGTATTTTATTTAAAAAAGAGATGATCTCACTTTTTATATATATATATATATATATATATATATATATATATATATACATACAATTAAAAAAACACTCATCTTCTTCATACAATCCACCCCCTTACCCAAAGGCGGATCTAGAATTTTAAGCTTGTGGGTTCCTTGGAAAAAATAAAAATTCAAAAAACAAGTGATTGAAGGGGTTAGATCCCAAAACCTAGAGGACAAAAATATTTCAACATGCACTTGCTTTACCACTAGACCATTAGCACACTTTATTATGTGTTCCTAGATTATAATTTATATATATTTACTAGATTTCTCCATATAAATACAAGATCCGTACGAAAGTTAGTAGGTTTCCAAGAACCCCACCATACCTTCTAAATCCTCCGCTTCCCTTACCTCTCAACACCCCTCACCCCCACCCCATCTTCATACCGCTCCACCCCCTTATCCGTCACCCCTCACCCGTCTTCTGGCATTTCTTCTTTCACCCCAGCCCAATCTCTTTTGACATTCTTCTAACTCTCCACCATCACTTTTATTACACTTCATCAATTTCTTCAAGAAAAAAAAATGAATGTGAAAAAGTTGTGAATTTTAACACACTTTTCATAATTCATTATTGAAAATAAGAAGAAATTTATAACCTATTCATCTTTGTTTAGTTATTATTGACTGACTTTTTTATGTAATTTTAGTAATGGGTATTCGATTTTATTGCTAATAAATACGTGATAAAATTTGAATCTTAAATTTACTTTTTGTACTGTGTTTATACTGGTGTTTTCTTCTATATTTGTGGAATTTGATCTTACTGTACAAAAGATCTGAGCATGATGTCGCCAAAGTAGTCTCTTTTTCTCCTGAAAATGTTTAAACTAATCGATAAACGAACATTTGTTAGTCATTCTCACTTTTTGTTAATTTTCCAGTTGAAAAGAAAGTTTTTTTAGTCTTTATTCTTATTTATTCTCCAATATAACACCGGATAGAGGGGAACGGGGGTGGTGTGGGGGTTGAAGAATAAGGCATGTTGGGGTGGGTGGGCAGTTGCAGATGAGAGGAAGCGGCAGTGGGGGGTTGAAGAACACCACTTAAATTTATATATATGAAATTATCTTTTAAAAATGCTTTTCTTGTGTGACTCCAACATGCCATTGACGTGGCTTTAATGTGTGGGTGCATGTAATGCACTCTCTGTTGTGAGAGTGATATTGTATACTTAGGGTGGTAAATAATTCACGTAAAAGTTGTTTAGGGATATAAATAATTACCAATAAAGTTAAAGTGTTAAAGTAAGTTGTGGAGACAAGTTCAGGGGTGAAATGATAACTTTTCTGTTGATAATATACACGGAGATCTGCCTGATTTTTAATTTTTTATTTAATTTCAAGTAAGATCGTTGATAATCATTTTGATATTTGAATTGTCAATTTTGTGATATTTATTTTTTGAATTGGACCAAACCAAGTTGAAAAGATGAGCTCGGATCAGAATCCGAATTAATGGTGCATCACTGAAAGAAGAGCTCATTAGGTAGATAAGTTAATCACATGAAATGTCTCCTCTCTTTAGTCATACACATCAACACCAATTAAAAAATGCATGATGCCAAGTGATATTTACTAACTAATTTAAGGGGTTATAGATGTATATTACCACATGTCTAATAGAAATACTTTATCTTATGTTCATTGTCACGACCTGAACCGAGGCCCTAACCGGGACGAGAATCCCAGGCTTTCATGAGATCCCTCTCTAGTTGGAAATCATACAAATAATTTATATATTATGAAAATGCGGAAAAAGAAACCGGAAACATGTTCATCTTATCATTTCATTTAAACAATACAGACATGAGTTCATAAAGATCAAAAATCATCTAACTCTAGTCTGCGAAATATCTACAAAACTGAAAATACATCTGTTCTAAAACTGGTACAAATCCCCTGGTCAGACCATGAACTAAAACCAAATTAAACATCACATGAACAAGGCCTTCCGAAATAAGGGAAACTCACCAACTCCAAATTGCTGACAATGATCTACTGCTTAGCGGGACCTCGGGACTGAGCCCCAAATCCTGAAATATAGGGATCAATACAAAATATATTGGTACGCAGAATAATCCAAAAAAAAACAAAATATACTTTTTATACAACATAAGTTAGAGCATTTTATAAAACATCTGAGCATAAAACATTTGAAAACACATGAGCATAACCTTATTGAGCTTCAAAATATTTCTTTCAATTGTGATAAAATTTATTTCTGCATTACTGAGCTAGATGGTACACCCTACAAGTTCATACTTTCAAGGGATACATGAAATCCTCCCTTGACTCAGCAGCCAAGCCCCTAATCCATGTTTTTCGTCAGGATTAGAGTGTCAGTAAAGGGGAGACGCAAGATCAAAAAGCAGGGTGTCAAAATACCTAATCAAATTAATATATCTTCGTGCAGCTTAAGATCATAAAGTAGGACTCCTAACCATAGTAACAATTTGGGAGGACATGAAACAAGGTACACAAGATCACAAGCATGGTACCATAACCCCATGTCGGCAAATCACGGTTTAAGCGTAGAGTCTTTCAACTCGTGCTTTCTTTGGGTCACCATATAACCCTATTTAAGCCCAATTTTAATATCTTATACAAAAACATGCATCATGCTTACAAACAATTTTTTTTCTCATTCTATTAAGGGAAATTCACAATGGGGTATCGTCATACACCGACTTGCAAGTCATCCGTATCATACATTTCCACGGCCCTTCTCATTTAAACCATTTATATGACCATCAATATAATTCCATTCATTCAATATATGTATAATGGTTATCAAAAACTTTAATACTCACGAAATTGTCAAAATTTATAAACTAGCCCCAACATTGGTTAAACACAATTCTTATTGATCAAAAGAGGGCTTTTAAATCATGCTCTCAACAATTAATAATTCATGCCATACAAAGTTCATAAATATCATTATGGGATAAAAAGAGGTTCACAATTCATATTCAAAATCATATTTTGAGTTCAAATCACATATACACGAAATTATAAACCAAGGTTATGAAAAGAAACCTTATGATCATCAAATACTGTCATCAAATTGTTTTTCTCCATGTATGCTTTTAAATTTTTTTATAAAAATTCATATCATATGTTTGTCTATATATATATATATATACATTTAAGACTTGTAGAAATTGTAAAACCTATGCCCATGTAGTTTAGGATAGCCCTACGTACCTTTTTGAGGAAAATGAATTTGAATTAGCTTGAAATCTAGACTTCAAAGAAACTCTAATTTTTCTTTTTCTTGAGAGTGGAGATGGTTATGAGATGTTTAAAAATTAATTACGGATTAATAATAACGCTTATGGTAAGATTAAATTCGTAGGGGTAGGATTTTGGGGTGAGGAAAATACCAAAATGCCCCTCCGGAGTTGAATAAAATTTTCTGAAATTTTTCTTAGTTGATGACTTAGGTGATGGCTTATTAACTTAGTTAACAGCCTATCAGTCTTGTCGTCAACTCCCTTTCATGTTCTGCTTAAGGTTGATGACTTAGCTAATGGTTCATCAACTTGTTGATAACCTATCAGCTGAGTCGTCACTTCCTTTAGTGTTTCTGCCTAAGGTTGATGACTTCACTGATGGGTCATTAACTTGTTGATAACCTATCATCTTAGTCGTCACCTTGATGATAGAAGGATATGCTCAGGTAAAATGGGCATAACATCCTACTCCAATATCAGATTAAAGTGAAACAAGATGCATTGGAAAGAGGACTCAAATATATTTCTTTTGGTATATAGTAGGCCACATAAGTAATTATATACAAGGAGTAATGGTTGTTGAAACTTGAACCAAGATGAAACATTCACTAAAACTTAATCGATAAAAATGTTTTTAACTTGTCTTTGAGTGAGGAGATATTTGCGACCTCAATTCATATTCAAAGGTATTCTCACACTATAAAATTGATTATTACATATATATTAATAAGGAATCATTGGGTTCGATTCTATATGCATAGGAACGACGGTTTGAATTTTAGCCCAAAAAATACAGGGTGTTACATTATCTCCCCCCTGGAATCATTAGTCCTCGAATGATGGGTAGGATTTTGTTGAAGCTATAGAAAAAAGGAATAAAAGACGTAACCACACATCCAGAATTCTATTTTCCACAAAGAAACGTTCAAAAGCATCCAAGAAGAGCTTCATGGCATCACCAGGTAAATTATGTAAGCACAAATCATGAGGTAACGAGGCTTGACATAGACATGATCTTGGCATGTGTTCTATGGAACATGATCATAACATTGTAAGGCATGAATTTTTCTAAGAATCCCCGGCCTAATTAAGATTGGTAAGACACATGAATATGTAACTGAGGTTCTCGCGGGACATAAGAATAGAATAGGGATATTCCTTACCTCAAAAGATACGTCTAATAACCTTTACATTTTTGTGACACTTCTCCACTATGATTTCCATTATGAATATCACATTTTAACATCTCAATCTTATGATTCTCCCACTAATTACATAACCACTAGAACTTGAGTCTAACTGCATCAAACTTCCATGTTGAAGCCTAACCCAGAGTAAAAAGGTGCTAGCTTAAGCTATATGGTGCTCTATACTCTACATCCCTTTAAGAATACTTCTCCATCTTATCACTATAATCTAACAGCCTCAGGCATTAAATCGAGGAGCACTAACCACATAGCACATCGCTTTGAGTATCCATCAATTACAATATTCAAGATTATCCCTACTACTCCTATTTTATAAATCTCCCTACAAAAACCAGCAACTTAAATAATTCTCACAAAGATTTTCGCCACATATCTCTTTCCTAACTATTTCACATAATGAAAATTCATCTCCTTCTTTCCCCCTTCACCTATCATCTTAGCTCAAGAAATCACATCAAAATTTTCACCTTCAAGAACATCTACTCCCCTACCTAAAACATTACTACACTTCCACAACCACCATCATACTACCATACGTAGGGTTATTGAGGTTCCCGAGCATAAGCATCATGAATGTGAGTAACACTACTCAATTATAATTCATATTTATTGATCTATTCAAGGTGGAATATGCGGTGATCATACGATACAATAGCCATGAAGTACTTTATTCATCTGATATCTAGATCATAAATAGAGAGTCGTTCGGATATAAACACAACACAGTATGAGTTCTTACGATAGACCATAGTGGGAAACATGAGTGCATATATCATGAGTAGTATAACATAAAGATGGATTTCTTGAAGTTAACGATTGACACATGGATTAATACTTGGAGCTATTGCTTCTCATTTTTAAAGTTGAGATAGTCATGAGTTTGCATGCAACTTATCACTTTGGGCTAGACCCGACATAAAATGGATCGGTAATATATATGAAGTATAGTTTCTTAGAACAAGCATTATGTGAGACATGGATGTTATGGGTCATGAGAAACATAACATAGAGCTTGAATACTCTAAATATTGGATCACTGAGGGATATTATTTCTTCTATTTTAGTGGTCGGAACATGACATGAGTCTCATAGAGAACCTAGACCTCAGACATAGGCAGGACTTGAATACATAAGACATTGGTAGAATGAATTCTTAAATTGAAGTAGGAGAAATATTCTTGAATAGGAATAGGTTTATCATGACTTCTCCCCATAACCTACCACACTGAGAAAAAATTAGGAACTACCTTAATTCACCATCTCCCCCTTAGATCAAAGTCACAATCCTAGGCTTGAGGACATAACGTCTCATTAAATCTACAAGAACAACACTCAGCACAATGGGGTATTAGCATACACATAAAAGCTTAACTTTCCCTGATAAACTATACTTTGAAGGCATTGCTTTTCGGGAATGCTACTCTTCACTTTCGCTAGACTCTGTAGGCATCACCCTACAACTCATGCTTTCATAAGCATACACATCCACACTCTTTATCACACAATGATTAATTCTCCACTACTTAACACACTAACCTTAGATCACTAATCACATAACTTACAACTTAACAAAAGTTTTAAGACTATACCAAAGACGCATATTGCCTACCTATATTCTCTCAATTCAACTCTAACAAATACCATACAACAAATCATCATACTTATCCATATTCAAAATTTCAAGAACACAACTAGGTATGCAAAACACTTATACACATAAACCTTTAAATAACAACATGCTACATGGGGGTTCAACTTATTCTTATATACCCACGTTCTTATCCTCTTAATAACTCAACCACGATTCATCATTCTAACACTAGTCTCATGTATATATATATATCATAATTATCCATTCTTTTATCCAATAGTTTCCAACCTAGGCTATTGCATACATCAAATAAAGCCTACAACCTACTCCCACAAAACATGCATCATTAATCTCAAGCTACTATTCTTACCACCACAATCCACATCTAAAGTTCAAGCCTATTGTCTAGTACTAACTATGTACCATCGATGAGGTATGCCACATATTATTCTAGTCCATCAAATTGGGATAGAAACCCAAATACCACATTTCACATAACTGTGGCCTACAATCACATCCCCTCCAAAGACATTACTACTACATCTCAATATCTACTACATACTTTCTCACGTACAGTACTAGTTCACAACTACTAGAGAAAAGACAATCAAGGGGGTAAAATCACATAATAAGAATATTCAATCTTAATCTTATAATATAACCCATAACGATCTTACCACCATGTCCACTTTCTTACATCATATTTACTTACCCATGTATACATTTAGACTACCTTCAAATTCCATTTACACCAATGAGTCTCTACCCATAACTTATTAACTAATCCACCCCTTTACACTCACAACCTATAAATGATTTCTACAACCACCATAACTATCCATTCTGAAATCCTTCCCTATTTTGAATAAATAATAATCATAGCCTATCACTTTCTTCAGATTACTATACAATCTACTGATATTGTTACCACATTAGTCCCAACATTGTTTAAACACAATTCTTATTTATCAAAAAGAGGGCTCTTAAATCATGCTCTCAACAATCTACAATTCATGCCATACAAAGTTCATAAATATGATTATGGGATAAAAAGAGGTTCACAAATCACATTCAAAATCATCTTTCAAGTTCAACTCACATATACACGAAATTATAAACCAAGGTTATGAAAAGAAACCCCATGATCAACAAATTTTTTTCTCCATGCATGGTTTAAAAATGATATAATCAAAATTCACAACATATGTGTGTGTATATATACATTTAATACTTGTAGAAATTTGTAAAACCTATGCCCATGTAGTTTAGGATAGTCACACGTACCTTTTTGAGGAAAAAGAATTTGAATTAGCTTGAAATCTAGCCTTGAAAGAAACCCTAATTTTTGTTGTTCTTAAGAGTGGAGAGGGTTATGATATATTTAAAATTTATTAGGGATGAATAATAATGCTTAGGGTATGATTAAATTCATGGGTGTAGGGTTTTGGGTGAGAAAAGACCAAAATGCCCCTCCGGAGTTGGGTAAAATTTTCTCAAATTTTCCTTAGTTGATGACTTGGCTGATGGATTTTCAACTTGGTTGATATCCTATCAGCCTAGTCATCAACTCCCCTTTATGTTCTGCTTAAGGTTGACGACTTGGCTGATGGGTCGTTAACTTATTGATAACCTATCAGCCTAGTCGTCACCTCCTTCAGTGTTTCTGCCTAAGGTTGATGACTTGACTGATGGGACATCAACTTGTTGGTAACCTATCATCCTAGTTATCACCTTTATTACACAAGGATATTCTGAGGTAAAATGGGTATAAATTCCCACTCCGATATCGGATTAAGGTGAGACCAGATGCATTGCAAAGAGAACTCAAATATTTTTCTTTTGGTTTATTGTAGGCCATATAACACATTATATACAAGGAGTAATGGTATTTTAAAGTTGATCCAAGATGAAACATTCGCTAAAACTTAATCGATAGAAATGTTTTCAACTTATCTTTGAGTGAGGAGATATTTGCGACCTCAATTCATATTCAAAGGTATTATCACACTATAAAATTAATCATCAAATATATATTAACAAGGAATCATTGGGTTTGTTTCTATACATGTAGGAACGACAGTTTGAATTCTAACCCAAAAAATGTGGGGTGTTACATTTGAGTTCTAAACTAAAACATCTCATAATTCTCATTGTAATTCAGGTGATGTTGGGTGTATTTATGCATTCTAGTATCCCTATTCTAGCATTTTTAGTCTTGTTTTGAGGATTATTCTATGATATAATGATGTATAATGAGATAAATATGTATAAAAGTGCTAAATCATTTGTTTATAATGTTAAGAGTGTATTTGAAACAAGTTTTGATTCAATTTTAGTATTTAGAGTTCAACCGAGAAAACTAGTGTAACTAGCTTGAGCTAGGTGTTTTTCTAGTCTATTGTGTTGGGTTATAATATGTTTTAATGAGTTAATAAGGTTTTTATTATGTATTTATATGTGAAACAACTTATTCATAATGCTCAAGGGTCAATTGGATCAAACCAAGGGTCAAAACAATGAGTTAAAGATCAAAGTGAAATTTGTCAATGTTTAGCTCTTGTTTCTATTTGTCGTGTTGGATGTTGTGTTATTTTGAGCTCTAAATTGTTGTGTTTAATGATATAGTATGATTTTGTAATACATTATGATTATATATGAATTATATACAAACTTCAAATTAACTGTGAACAACTCAAAAAGGCTCAGAATGGCTCAGCGAAGGCACATTCGCAGATTGATGCACTTTTGGACCCCTGGAATGTCTTGGGCACGTATTGCTTGTAGAAGTGTCCAATGGACGTGTAAAAACGATAAATGGAAGTATAATATGACCAAAATATCAACCAATAGGCACGTGTATCTCCTCATAGCATTTTGCATGTGACAAGCGCTTATTTCGGTGCTCCCTTGACTTAGAAAGAATTCTGAACAACAATTCTAGAAGCACCGTGCGATAAGAGTGCAATGCATGCTCCACTCCACACCTGATGAAAATTTTGAATCCTTTTCCTACACGGCGTGGGCTTACCCCAAAGTTATAAATACACATTATAAATAGTTTTTAATCACTTTTGGATGTCTTGGAAGATTAAGGAGGCTACCACAACTTTTTTTTAGGGTTTATATCTCTTTCATTTTTTTTCTTTCATGGTTTGTATCATCAATCCAAGGGATTTGATGATTAATATTTTCATTGAAGGATAAAACTCCCTTTCTGGGGTTAAGTCCACAATCATGATTACTTTCGTTTTGAATTATGTTTGTTGATTTGCTTATCATTATGGTTGTTTGTTTATTCTTGTTTTAACTATTTTAAGGAATAGATACCCTTAGAATACATCAATTGTCAACCTTGTGAACTCGGGAGAGGGAATAGGGCGATAGAACATGGGAATAAGCAAGATAAGGTTTGTAGTCTTTTATAAAATAAGAATTTTGAATTAGAATCTAGGATAGGGATGTACCTAGAAGCCTTACTTGAATAATATGTAGGATGATATTTGTAAAGAACTTAAGTGAACTATTACATCCCCGCTCAATGATGTAGTTGTAAGGTTCAACTTAGGTAAACGATTAGAGGTTGAAAAAACGTAATCATGCAATTAATCCCATTAATCAACAACCAAGATAAGCGATTTAACGAATGAAGTTCAACAACGTAGTATGATTGTTCATAAGACTTAACCCTGGGCTTCTAACCATTGATTGTCCTAAGTCATTTACTTTTCTGCATTAATTTAGTTTATTTTTTAGTTTACATTCTAAAACTCTATTTGCTACTTTCCTCAATTGGTTAAACTAGAATTAGATAGGTGACAAACGCAAGTCCCTAAGAGATCGATTCCTGGGCTTCCTTGAAGCTACTTTACTACTTGATAGACCACGTACACTTGCATGTGTTCTTGGGCACTGTCACTGACTAATTTAAAGGGCTATAGATGTGTTCTTCGACTACAGTATATACAATATGTGAATTGTGTATCCTGAAGATTGTACAGTTTGTAAATAATCCCTCTAGCCAATCGATTTTGAGTAACTGTATCGAACTCAAAATAAAATATTGAAAAGGCTTCTTATTCTGCGAATTGCATTAGTTCTAATTTTAATTTACCAACTACTTTCACTATTCAATACCCCTACAAAAAAATTATTACATAAGAAAGTTTTGGAAGCCATATACACTTTGAATTTGATAAATGCGGTCTAATTCGTGTGACGCGGGGAATTGGATATCAAAATGCATTTAGCAAACATACTACACAAACACACTCGAAATCAGTATGAGAAAGAGAGAGAGAAATGGAAATAGTGGAAAGTAGATATAGAATGATGAAGAAATCACAGAAAATGACCTTAGAAAAGTACCTTGATTTTGACGGCAGTAACAAACCACTCCATCTCACTATAGCTAATCTCAATGAGGTATATCTTCTTATATCTGAATTTACACAAATTTGTGGAGATTTCATAGTGGTCTAGTTTCTTGAATAATCGTAAATCATTCATAATATCCACGGAGATCTATTTATTTTCAACATAATTTCAATATTTTTTATGTATGAAAATCAAAGATTAATGATGTGACTATGTGAAATTAGCAAGTGATTCTTATTATACGTATTTATTTTGATGTTTGACCTATCAATTTAGTTGATTTTTCCATATGAAATAGGATATTAATGATGAGACTGTGAAAATAGAGATTTTTATTATTTTTAATGATTTTGATTTTTGAATTATCAATTTCATATGAGTGTTAAGAGATGTAGATAGAAGAAATATTTTTACCGACGGAAAGATGAAAAAGTTTATGAGTTTCCCATATGCACAATGCTTTTGAATGCCCTCATTGCGAGCATTCAGAATTTTTACATGTCAGTTGAATACTCAAAAGATTTAGAATAATCACAACCACATTACAACACAGAAGCTACAGTGCATGTATTTGGATTTTACACTAACAAAGGAAGAATTAGCCAACAAAAAGAAAAAGAATTTAATCCTGACACAAACACTAACAATTGGTCCATTATAATTTACTATTGCTCCAATAAAGCATATCAAAGTTGAGATTAATATATTGGTGTGAGTATTTCAAGGTAAATCACTATGTATGCAATGTTATACATATCACAAAAATAAAAGAAGAAGGCTTAGTAATAAGAGAATGGGTACCAAAACCAGAATTCTTGGTGCATTGTTCCACAGGTGGGTTCATGAGACATTGAGGCAAGAATTCTTGCATGGAGAGTATTACCACGGTAGTACCAATAACTTCGTGACCTAGACTATGCATGATGACTAGACAAATAAATAGTTTTTGGGTGACAGAAATATTGAAAATAGGCCTGATTGTGAGGGGGTTAGAGAAACAAGAGGATCTAGTAACGGCAACCACCATTGAGAACATCGTGAGGAAGTTGATGGCATTAGAATAAGGTGATGCCATTAGGAAAAGAGCAGAAGAATTGAGAGAAGCCATTAGGCTTCATGTTTGGTCCATGATGTCACCAGTTTATTTTGATGATAACAAATCAATATAATTTAATAAAACAACATTTACTTGTGGTAAATTTATTTTTGGTACAGGTTTAATGATGAAGAAAGATTTTGTGAGGATATCAAAAAATATGGAAAAGAAGATATGGTGAAGGAGTTGGAAGGAAATGACTTGCTCAAATCAAGATACAAGAATAATGAAAAGAATACCTATTACAATCCTATGTGAGGAAATATTCTACATAAGGAAAAAGTCAAGATCAATTTGTTACTTATGTTAGGACCAACAATTATGAAGCATCAAGATATGTCTAAAGATCAATTTCGTCAAACAATCCACATTCAAAGTGATCAAAATTCAAAATCAAGAATATGGATGCGTTTATATTCAAATCAAGATCCAACGTGAAATGAATAAGAACTTGAAATTCTCTTGGGTTGCAAATATATGAGATCATATTTGTACTTGCTATAAGAAGGACAATTCAACGAATTCATTAATCAAATCTTTGCATCTGGATAATAAATCATTGAGTGACACAGCAAGAAGAACGTTAAGAAATGAAATATCTCAGAATAAAAGAGATTACATGCACACAAGGAAAGAACATTTGAGAAAATATCTCTTACTATGCAGAGTATACAGGAGGTTAGCACATTGGTAGAAAAGAAAAATAGTTTCAACTATTATGCAAGTAGGATATTGACTAAATATTATTAAGATATTTCATTTAAGAAAGAAAGGAAATTATATTATATTATATATTTTATTTCTACGATCAATTAAGAAGAAATCTCCTTTATATGAGTATTGGTTGAAAAACTCATGGAAGAATATATATGAAAGACCTTGATATGAAACATAAACAAGGAAAGATTTACTGCATCTTACAAAGATCATATTTTATATGTTTGAAGGTTTCATTTCAAATAAGAAAACTATATGCAAGCACATGAATGAAAATAAAAGGTAATTCGGGACTAGATAAATCAAGACATGAATCAATGGAGGCATTCAATAATAAAAGAAGATCGGAGCAATATCAGAAAATTTCAAGATAAAAGATCACTATATTTATGAAGAGAAAAACCTAGAATAATTCAAGGACCAGCTATAAAAGAAAAGACACTACAACAATTCAATGCATGAAACCACACTTACTTTCGCCTCAATCACTCACTAGTTTCTTTTTTCTACTCTTTATAAGCATTGTAATTCATTAGCAACTTACTGTTTCATCAATACAGAGAAGAGAGAAAACATATTATTTTGCGAGGCATTGTATTGGGAGGTTGTGTCATTACTGTTTCTTTTGTAAGTGAGTTAAAAGCAAAGAGTCATTGTTGGTGAGTGGATAAAATTTCAATCCTTGTTCATTGTTGGTGAGCAAGTGAAAACCACCCTTATAAATGTGGTGGAGAATGCGGAAAACCACTTATATTATGCTCAAATAAGTTACAAAGATCTTAAAAATGAACCTTCCTGCAACCCAAGAAAATTAGATAAGGATACCACATTAGTTCCAAACTAATACAACATTTTTGTGTCATAATGTTTGTACTCTCATAATATATTTTTGCACATTGAATATTTATTTGAAGGATTAACAATTATTTGTAGATTGTCTCATCATCAGTCGACTGGTCAAGACAACAGATGACTAGTAAATTTTTAATGGGCTTATAATTCACCCCCTTCTTTCCTGTACTTTCAATTGGTAACAGAGCCTCTTCTCATGGTAGAACAGGTAACCAAGTCAAACTTCCAGATTTTAGTAGTAATGTCAGTATGTGTAGAGAAGCAGTGGGAGAGTTTGATGCCCAACCCGTCCTTACTTCAGTGCAACATTTTGCACTTTAGCTATCACGATATCTAATCATGCCTTACATGTCATATCTATAATCGTAGTTCCTATTAGTTCACATTATCAAAAATCATGTACGTTTACATTTTCTAGTATAAGGAGTTCCAGTTTTCTCAGTATTACGAATCATGTTCCTGAATACAGAAACTCCAAACTCGGGTCATGTAGCTCATGAATTATGTCCTCATGCCTTACAGTGTGCTCAGTTTCCATGACTTATGCTATACTCCTAATGATCAGTTAAATTCAGATTTATGTCATGTATATCCTCAGTCTAGATCTCTTGATAAATCCATGAGGTTGATATTCTATTCCTCAGGCCTCAGTTAAGTGTCAAGTTCAATATAGAGTCCATTCATGCTTCAGGTCCTCATGTTTAACCTTTAGTGAACTCTCTTTATTAAATGATGTAGTGATAAGCAATTACTTAAAAGGGAGAGAGTAGATGTTTCATGTTAAGAAAAGATTATTGCATGCTAGTTTCACACGAGGCTGTAGTTATGAAGATAGGCTTGAATGTCATATTGATATGTAAGTGACTAAATGCATTTCGGAGATATGAGTAGGCTTGAACATAGTGAGGGAATTCAATCCAGCTCAGACCTCAATAGGTAGAGTTATTAGTGCCCATATTATAGAATTTTTTCCATGTTGTGGCTTCTTATTCAGATGTCTTATTTAGACCATGCCAAGATCTCCTTGATCATTAAAGTCAGTAGAACTTTATAGAAAGAGTATAAATAAATGCCCTAGTTGAGTATAAGTTTTCAGGATGAGTTAGTCCATAAATCTAGGAATTCAGTTTAGTAGTAAGGCGGACAAGTTTGTACGATTTCCCCATCTTTCCATCTAGTCGTACAATTTGGAGTCTTATGAATATGACTACCCCAAAATAGAATAACCAGGTAGTTACGAGTTTATCCCAGTTCATTTGTCATGCCTCAGTTTCAGATCCCAAATATTCAGTCACGATATAGTTAGTAGGTGCCCCATGCATTGTCTCAGCTTTTCCTCAGTATCTCAGCTAAGTTAGCATTCTTTGAGGGACATAATGAACCAAGGGGGAGATGCACTATAACCCTATGATTTTATGTCCTAAACCTTTCAGTTTCTCTTCACACAACAAAATCCAGTTTGAAGTAACGGGTACTAATAATTTGACTCTCTTGTTCCAATCTCAGCCATATGACCATTCCATGGAATGACATGTATTAAAGAAATTAGTTTAGTTTATGCTATTTAGTTCATATATCATGCTTCAGATTTAGTCATGTTCTTATATTCCTGTTCATGCATGTTCAGTAAAAGAACTCAAGTTCATTAGGATTCTCAGCCTAAGGTAGCAGCCTTCCTTAGATTTACTTAGTTCCATGATTCAGTTACAGTTGTAAACTTGGTATTCCCTACCATTACACATTCAGTCAAGAATTCATGAATCAGTTCAGTCATGTATTTCATGCATCAGATATGCATGGTCAGTATGTAAACTCAGTAGTTTTAGTTAGGTAGTTATGCTTTAGTCATTCATGTTCAATGTGTAAACTTAGTCTATTAGTGTTCCTTAGCTTAATCTGTCTCATTCAAGGATGAATGTTCTCAAGGGGGAGATATTGTAATACCCCGTATTTCCCTAGCTAAAATTAACTCTCAGTACATGTGTTACCAATGTAAAATTTTTGAAATACTTAGTATTTTTCAATTTAGAGCTCACTAATGCGTAGGAAATTAAGTCAGTTTTCCAACGATATAAAATTTGCCCAAATTGAAAACTCGAGCGAAGAGTTAGAACCATTTTTGTGAAACAGTGTACCACCTGGTACTTCAATGAATCACGAAGGCAGTCCAAATGGCAATTGTCATTTTCCTGTGAGCGAACGCGATACCAACATATCGCCCACCATCCAATTTCCCAATTGTCACTTTTCCAGTGTTGCTCTGTGATAATGGCGCATCGCACCAAGGACCATTTTCCCATCCAGTAAGGCACAACAATGGCGTAGCGTCGTGCCTCCAGCCCAGTTCCCAGTTGTTCACTTTCCAATGAGCCGGTGCGATTGTACTGCGCCGCACCGGGGTGAAAAATTGGGATTTCCAGCTTACGTTATTTAATTTCAGGGGTTGTTTGGTCAATTCTCAAAACCCCTAATTATCCTAAACATGGGATTTATACCCTAAATAACCTAATATCACATTATTCACTCATTTTTCTCAAGATTTAAAACATTCTCTCTCAAGAGGCAAAAACCCTAGCTTCAAGAATCAAGGTCAATCCTCAAGAAATCCTCCAAGAACCTTCAAGAAATCTTCTTCTCAGATATATTAGGTGTTCATTTATGGGTTCCTTTCACTCATGAAGTCCAAGAACCCTTTTTAAATATACAAGATCTCAGATTCATAATTTCCATATTTGAGTTAGATTGAATTCATGTTCATGATATTAGTTGGGTTTCAATCCATGATTTAATTGCAAGTTTCATGAAAATTTAATAGCATATGTGATGAATATGTGATTATCTTGATAAACCCTTGAATTTACAAATTGATTAATGTATCATGATGTTCATGTGTTGGCTATTATCATGTAAATAATCTATGCTCCCTAAGTATTTGCTAAATTGTCTATGTGAAGTAAATAGTGGAATCATGACATGTTATTATGTGGTCCCAATCATGTACAAGCTTATTCCCTACAAGTGTTTGATGAAATACTTATGTGAATTGACTAGTGAAAACATGAAATATTATTATGTGATCCCATTCATGCACAAGTTCATGTATATCAAGTGTTTGACAAAATGTCTAAATGAGTGCATTGTTAGCAAACAAGTATTGTTATGCCTTTATGATCATGTTATGTCTTTCTTTTATGCTATTGAGTCCTAGGAGTATTTAATACCTGACAATCTAGCTGTTTATATAGAGCCAGTGTCAGTTATAGAATAGTATCAGTCATGTCATGATCAGTACAGAACTCAGTAGAACTCAATCAGTTATAGAACTCAGGAAAACTCCGAAAACTCAATATCAGTCCAGTCTAGTTCCATATACTCAGTTCAGTGTCTTTCAGTTGGGAGTAGGATTTAGCATCGATCGAGAGCAGAGATGACGGCTTTCCCCTCAGAGAGGTAGAGTCGTTAGTAGCAGTCTTTGTACTCCAGAACTGTGTAACCCACGCAGGATGAGAAGTCACCCATCATACTAGGCTTACTACCTCCCAGGGTTCACTAGTTAGATTAGGCTTGGCTCCTCCCAAGTGTCACCTGTCAGTAAGGCTTGGCATCCTAGTATTCCAGTGTTTGTACCCGTGGCACGGTATTAGCACCCTTCAACTGGGGTCATAGGTTGGACCCCTATCAGCTTAGATTTGGGGCATGTCGGTTAGATGATTACCTCCCACAGTCTCAGTTTCAGTCTCAGTTTAGAATTCAGTTCAGTTCTACAGAATCAGGACTTTCTGACACAATCACTTAGTATCAGTAATTCAGTTATCAGTAACTTCAGATATCAGTTACTCAGTTATCAAAACTGAGTACTTATCTTCAGAAAAGCTCATTTATAGTATACATATATGCACAGTATTACATACTCAGTATTTACAGTAGTTTCAGTTATCCATGTACTCTCATATTTAATTACTCTATATCATTTAGTCAGTTACTGTTCATGCATAAGAACCCTTGCATTCAGCCTTATATCATCTAGTATACCAGTACATTCCACGTACTGACTCATACTCTTTCTTTGTGCTATGATGTCTCATATCATAGGTTCAAACATCAGGTTTTCGACCACGCTTAGGCAGATCCAGTCAGCAGTCACAGATTTAGTAGTGAGTCCTCATTTATCGAGGATGTGCTTTTATTTCTATATTTCAGTTTATCTATAGTTCAGTAGTTGGATTTAGTTAGGGGCTTATCCCATCAAATCCATATTCTGATAGTTCAGTTAGAGGCTCTCAGACTAGACCAAGTTCAAACAGTGTTTAGTTTTCAGATGTTTCTACCAGATGTTATTATTTATCAGTATTTAGATTTAGAACATTATGGAAATTCAGCTTAATTCCGCATTTATTTTAGTATTATTATTCAGTGCTCACAACAGATATCATTCATGGGTAAGGTTGTGGTTGCTTAGGACTGTAAGTACCGTGTGATTCCCAGGGTGTACTCTCGATGCGTTACACCTATCAATGACAAATTTTCCTCTAGTAGGTTGACATATAAGTCTATCACTAATGCCAAGATTAATCAAACTACTTGTTCTATCAAGTCAACTAAACGAAAATCTTAAAGTAACAAATTTACTTTTAGCATTTAGCAAGTCGAATCATTAGTCAGTCCTTAATGAGACTTTTTCTAAAACTTGTTATTATTGTGGTAAAAGTATTTTTAATTTAATAATTATAGATGTAACACTCCATATCTTTGGTCTTGAATTTGAAGAATTTTTCATACGTGTATAGGCCCAAAATCAATGATCGTTACTTATAGATAAGTTTCATTATTAATTTTTTTTGTTTTGTGAGTGCTTTGGATGTCAAACTTGCTCATAAGAAACACTAAGAAATAGAATTATATTAAGTCCATTCTTACCAATTGAGTTTTAAAATAGATTTTACTAGGGTCAATTTCAAACGAGTATATATTAAAAAAAATTAGGCTCAAGAACCACCAAATAAAATATTTTTGAGTTTTTTTACTAACACCACTAACTATTCGTCAATCGGAGTTTAGAGAAAAACATTATGAACATTTTAGTGAGGCAGCATCTAGCTGCACATTGGGCAGCACAGGGTGGAGCTCAAGCTAGGAGATCACTTGTGGTCTTCCACATTGTGTTGTGCAGCGTAGAGCACTCCTCCCCGATGTAAAGGTCTATTTTTCTCTTATTAAATAAGGGGAAAACGTATGCTTTCACCCCATGTAACTTCCCCAAGCTATTCTATAACCCTAAAGTTGTCCAAAACTTGCAAGAATATCAAAAATTCCTCATTCTCTTCCTCCCAAAAATTCTTAGAAGCAAGAACACCTAGAGTTCAAGATTCAAGGCTTAGAATCAAGCTTTTAAAATTTTTCTTCTATCAAAAGGCATTTTTAACAACCCCCTACTTCAAGCTACTCATACAATGTACTTATTTCAAGTTATTAGTATATTCAATATGATGGATGAAAGCTAGGGTTGAGGTTTTTATTATGAAAGCTTGATACAAATTTTTTCTTTTCTTTTTGAATATTTTTTAATTCTTTATTTTGGGTCTTGAGACTAGAATGGCAATTTAAAAATGATGATTTTTTATGTCTTGAACTTGAATATTAAATTTATAAATATTAAGCCAGGGTTTTGAAGTCTCTTGAAAGATTTGAGTTGAAAAAGAAATATAAATGATTTTTCATCCAATGTATCATTGAATGGGCAGTATTATTAAATGTTTTGAAATTATTATGGGAAACTTAACTATAATTATGCTCATGAATTTAAAGGTGTGGTTTTGATGTCTTAAATATTTAATGATAATAATTTTGTCATGATATAGGTGACTTGCAAGTCTTGGTATGATGATAACAAAGTGTGAAAGCTTAATAGAAGACTCATGAACAAGTGTAATGAATAATGTTTTATTTCAGATTAAAGAGAATTATGTAGTTCACCGAGAAAGTGTAATCCTTTTGACTAACACCTGAAACCGCATTTGCCGAAGTTGAAGGTCCCTGTCATAAAAATGGATGGTCAATGTACGGTTACTTGACCCATAGGTATTCATTCTATGTTAATGATATGATGGCCTAATGATGTTATCTCAGTTCATATGGAAAACATAGACGAAGGACCCGTAATTTGGATATGAGCTGGACCCACAGAGCCTGTGGGTTACTAGATGTCAGCACAAACTACATAGTTCAAAATTTAATGTTTTTAAGTAATTATATTACTTTTATGTTTTAAGTCACTTGCTTCTAATTTTTTCTATTATGGGTTTATGTTATGAATTATTGAAATTGCTTCATCAATTGCTTTATAAACTGTTTTGGTCCTTTTGCCTTGGGTGCATGTCAATACTTGTCATACTGACCATTTGTAGATGCTACATCTTTTTATGATGAAGGCTCCAAAATATTCCATTGTGATACTATTCAACAACATGATTCATTTGGGATAGCATGTAAAAAGTGGTGAGCGCTCCATCATTCGGAAGGCATCTACTTTCTTTCAGTTAGACTTGAACTATCCTATTTTATGATATTTTTTGGGGTCGTGTTTCGTCTTAAGATTTTCATTCATAATGTTAGATGCTTCTTAGACTTAGTTAGATTAATGTTTTCATATTGCATTTCATGACTTAGGTTTTGAATTATTATTTAACTTTATATCTTATGGGCCTATTTTCATATTTCATTTATTGACTATGCTTATGAAAAATATACTAAAGAATCTCTCAGGCCTTTATAAGTTTGGGATACCATTTACGTCCAGTACCTCAAATCAGGTCATGCCATACTTTGTATGAGGGAATGGTTCAAGGTCCTAAAGTATTTACAAAGAAGTGCTGAATAGACTCTTTTTTACGGGTGTGTGGTGCACCATGCTTATAAATGGGAGGTTGAGAGACATTTAGAAAATATTTTTGATTCTTTCATACACCAGATCGTGCAATAGAGTTGTCCATAAGAAAGTTATCTAGATTTTTTCTTTGCCACAATTCCTTGGACTATGCCTCATTTTGTTGGTGACAAAAGTACAAGATCTCAGAATCTTAACAACGTAATCATTTCAACTTGATTTATCAAAAAATTACAAAACTATACAAGGACTTGAGGGGAGTCTATTAGTATGATAAAGCCTATTATTTTAAGTGTATACCCCTATCTTCATGAATCGTAGTCAAGGTGAGACATGTAATCAGACCTTTTCAAAAAAAAACTTTTTATAAATGACTTGCTTATGAGGGAGGTATGTAGCTGAATAATAGGGCAATGTTACCACCTGAGTGATAGTATAAATTATAGTATTATATGCTACAAGCAGTATAATGGTCGTAATGTAAGAAATAAATAGTAATGATCTTAGAAACAAATGATTTGGAGGTAGTAAATAATCAAAGAATATAGCTAGAGTCAAGTATCTATTAAGTAAGTGTTGAGGTGGTATTCTCTTATGGCGTTGGATAAAGTGTAGTAAATTTGCAGATTTTAGGGTGGACATTAGAGAAATAGTGATTAGTTAAAATAATTTAGAATATATATGTTCACTAGGGTAGGAGATCATGATGTTGTTTTATAGTGGCAGCAAGGATAAAAAATAGATTGTGAATGGAAACATAGAGTTGTTAGGAATTTATAAATTTACATTTCAATTTGTGGATAGCAGAGAGAGGCTCCTTGACACTTATAGAACTATAAAGGTGGTTTACAAGTATGTATGGATAAGTCGATGTGATGTGAAAAAGAAGAACGTGTTTATGAATTGTAATTAGATTGATTGTAGGACTATGTTTGGCTATTCTTATTATGATCTTTTATTGGACCCAATGCTTCTTGATTTTACCTAGTAGTTGTAAGTCAGTCTAGTATGTGAGAAGATGTGATGTGAATAGAATGGTGTAGTAGGAATATTATGGTGAAGAATGTTCTTGTAAGCTGCAGTTAAGTGGGAGAGAAAATTGAGGTTGATTAATTTGTCAAAATTTTGTTGGACTATTATAGTATATGGGATGTTTCTTTTGAAACCCATGTTGCTTATAGACTCTATGTTTGAACTTTAGTTGATAACTATAGTGAAAAGAGTAGTATCTCAAAGATAGTGATGCAATTTTTCTGGAATGTGAATTTAATAGTCTTGATAAGGTATGTACAAGAGCTTTGGTTGATAACTTGTGGGAAAATTTGAATGTGTAATGATGATATATGCATGAGAACAAGTAGTGAAAGAAATGAACTATGGATAATTATTCATCAAATCAATAAGAACCTTGCGTTTAAAAGAATAAGTTGCACCCTAGGTAATATGTATTTAGAAGAGGTTATAAGTCTATAAGGTTTATGTGTACCTAGTAAGTATTTTTGAGTTGTCTCCTACGAATAAGGATAGGTAAATAAGTATGGTCTTTTAAAAAGATAAATTGAGGAGAATGTTTTAAATAGATGAGGTTAAACCTCTTAATATAGTGATAAAATCTTAGATTATTAAGTGTTAGAGAGATCAGATATGTATGCCATGAGATTGTAAGTTATGTGATGATAATATCGGAGATAGAAGAAGTTTAGAGTAGTACCCTTGGAATGTTATAGCAAGAAGTTAGTATTTTTTTCTATAATATTCTATTAGGGAAATGGTACTATTCAGGTTCTTGCTAAGTGTTGTGCATATAGAACTATTTAGGAAATAGGTGTGCAGACCTAGGATAGCAACCATTAAGATAAGAGGAGATGATAAGGTGTTAATGTAATGACCATTCAGGTAAGTTTCTCAATTTTCATGCATTTCTAATGTTGCCATCCTTCCCACAATGGCTAAAAGTCATTTATAACTTACTACAAATATCGCTCTTGTTATTAGAGAGTTCATTTAAATTTTAAGCTCAATTCCCTATTTTGCACTTTTTGCTATTAATGAATTGGTCTCAAATGAAAACTCCTAGTAAATGTCCTCAGATGGAAATTCTGACAACTACATAATCTCTAGAATGTTGATTTTAGGCTAGGCAAATGCTTGGTTCAAGTCTCGGAGCTTCTAAAATCATTCTGGGAATTGGGTAGATTTTATGAAAAGTAAAATTAGATGTGGGACCTTTATTTTAGAGGAACAATCTCGTATGAATGTTTCAATGGTTATGTTGAGTCTAGAACGTCAAATTTGGTATGGTAGCACAGTTTGTTTATGTGCACGGGGTTCTAAATGAACCCCGGGTACCCGATCAGGAAGGACTTAAGCTTTAGCTAGTTTTCTAGCTTCTAGTGCAGGAACATTTTACTCATTGTTATCATAAGGAATTTTCCACGTTTGCGAAGGGTAAAGACATTGACCATCGCGTTTGCGATGAAGGCCGACTTGACCCAACCCATTATTTTTTTTCGTAATTGCAACTACTGGTGTCAAGTTCATGATTTTATGATTTTTTTCCTTTGCATTCATGACACCTTTCTCGCATTAGTAAAGTATTCTTTTGATGGGCATCGCGACCGCAACCAGAAGGGCCCACATTCATAATAGGTAATCCCCGAGAGAACATAGACCCTTTTCTCTGTGATTTTCTTTACTTTCTCGACCCTAATCACCATTAATGGCATTGAGATTTTGAGAAAAGTGTGGGAATTCATCAATTGATGTTTGAGTGTGTGGAGGATGATGTAGTGACCATTTTCCACTAGTTTCTTCATAAGTTCGTTGATTCTTATTTTCACTCTTTTCCATTATCGTTTGAGCATAATTTCAGCCCCAATTTACTCTCCATTTATGCTAAACTTTTGATCACACATTGATTGTACACCTAGGGACCTTGTGATGGGTTTAATTATAAAATTTCATTTGCGGGCCATATAAGCCCATTTTTAACCTAGTTTAGATTTATATTGCAATATCGGTATTGGTTTTATCCCATTGATGTGTAGGTTATTATTTTGATAGGATGGCAACATCTTAGTATCGTAGAACAAAAAAGACAGATTTATGGATGATTTAAGAATTGCGGTTCGACATCGCTTTGAGATTCGACCTACTTTTCTCTATGAGATTGTGTGTGGCATAAATTGCATACTAGGTAGGTATTATAGAATGGGTTGATGACTAGTATACCATGACTTATCATATTTAGGAAATTTGAGATACAATGTTGACTTGAACTTTAGCATAAGATATTCGTTATAGCCATAGAATCTTATTATCCTTTATTATAAGCTTGTGAATCATAGTTCGATATTAAGGATCCCGTTAGTATGAGATTCACCATTGTACCAAGTGGATTTGATGGTATTTTCATGATTAAATATTTTAGTCAATTTACATAGTTTCTTGAGATTTGACTCTTTATTATTTTAATTGTATATTGCTGGGCCCGAGTCGTGGATACGATACGTGTTGCACTCTAGGTGAATATTATACCCTTATAAAGGACAAGATTCTAGTTTATGCTTAGTATTTTATTGTTTGGATATTTGTGGTGGCATGCATATTTTTAGGAGAATTCATGCTCACTTAGCTGTGTGATTCCAACCATGCCCTTGATTTTACTACTTTTTTCTTACGAGAAAATTTATTATGACATTTTTCTCTAAAAATGGATTGATTTTGTAACGAGAATCGTACCACTTTATTTTATTACTTATGATCTTAGAAACTAAATATGATATTTTGGAGACTAGACCGAGAATGATTTTGGTCCATCACTATTCCACTCTTTTATCACTACTATTTACTTTGATCAAGAGAGGTTTTTTTTAGCTATTTTGTCTGTTTAGTCCCAAACTTGATCTCGGATAAGGGATTTATGGATTTTCACCCTTTTAGTCATGGTTCGAGTCTGTGCACTTATTATACTTATATATATATATCTGGTACTGAATGGAGTAGATGATTATGATGGTTATTAGAAGTCCTAATTCGGGACCCATCAATGTATACAAATATCTCGAGTCCCTTATGAGCTCATTCATCCATGAACCACAGTGTCGGATAAAGATGGTCGCCATAGGACCTATCTTTGCGAGCTATTGAGTTAAAAGAGGTGTATACACTTGGTACATTTGGCATCAAGAATCGATATTAGTTACTACTGGTTTATGTGCATGCATTAATTAATATGCATTGTCTATCTCCAATATGATTGTTTGGTGCTTATATCTATTGGTGTTAATGGGGTTGTATATGTATAAATGATGGTTATTGTTTGTTGAGAGTTTTCTTGAATCTTTCAGACTTATGGGGGGCTCGATTAGGTTATTGTTTGATCAGACAAGCTAGTTACTTTACTGTTGATTATTATGGTCAGTTTGTGGCAGGATGATTAATGATTGGTAACTGAGATTATTGGTACATTTTTGTAACTCTTTTTTCTATTACGGTAAATTACATTACTTATAGTTCAAATCATATGTAGTCATCCTTCTATTAGAGAACTTGATTATGCTAGCATCTTCTTTCCTACTTAGTTACGATTCCTCAAGATATTAGGTTAGATTTCTCTGGTTATTACCTTTAATTTTAATCCTAAATATGTACATGTATATATATCCAATATTATCGTATGTTGTAACACCCTACACTTTTGAGATAGAATTTGAACCATCCTACATACTTTTATAGACCCGAACCTAATGATTTTTATTTTGATATAAGCATGAAGATCAATTATTTAGCGTGTTAACATCTTTTGAGATGAATTGAAGTCATAGAAATCTCCTATCTCACGGATGAGTGGAGAACTTTCCAACCAATTGATTTTTAGTAGATGTTCTTACTTTAGTCAACTTCCATCAAACATAAGTCATGAGATATTAGGTGTTGGTGTCCTACTACCTACAAAATTAAAGGTGCTAGAGTCTTATTATCAATTCTCCAACTATTCATCAATCTGAGCTCAAATTAAAAAGTTATGGGTATCTTAGCGAGACACTATCCAAGATGAGTGATAGTTCATGCGAGGCATGGCAAGGTGTCATATGATAGGCCATGAAAAGCTCGTGTGGGGGCCGTCCTATTGGCCATGCAATGCCTCCCCTCTTACCAGATGAAAAATATCTACCTTTCTTTTATTAAATCAGGGGAACACTAGTCCTTTCACCCCTATAACTTTCCCAGCTTATTTTAAAACCCCAAAGACATCCTAAACTATTATATTCATCACCTAATCCCTAATTCCTATTCCCTCCTAAAACCTCAAACTTCCAAATTTAAAGTTTCAACAAGATTAAATATTAAGCTTCCTTCTCAATATTTTCTTACCAAATTCATCATCAAGGGCATGTAGGACAAATCCAAGTCAAGTGATTATTCATATCGATTTCAAGCTAGGGTTATTAAATTTCAGCAGTTATGTCCAAATTCAAAACATAAGGCTCTCTTACAAGGTCTTATTTTCTTATTATTCGTCAAAAGGCATATTGAACACCCCCTACTTCAAGTACTTTTATAATGTATTGATTTATTTAATTTTTACATTGATTATATTGATGGTTTGAAACTCGGGTTGAGGATTTCGTATGTGAATATCTTAATATTAATTTCCTCTTGTTCTAAATAATTTTGTAATCACTAGTGGAGGATTTTGAAACTTGAAATGACGATATGAAAATGATGTGCTTTTTGTATGAATTCAAAAGATTAAATGTTATAAATGGTGAAATTTTGATATTTAAGTCTTTCAAAATTGCTTCAAATTACAATGATGCACGAATATGTCCCACGTTATCTTGAGTTGATGGAAGTGTTGAACCTTATTATATGTTTTAAGGCTTTTATGGAAATCTGACGATGATTATCTTTATGATTTTGAATGAAGGGGTCAAGAGTCAATAATATTTTATGATATTTATTGTGGCATCACATGAATGACTTGCATGTCTTGGTATGAAGATACCACAAATGTGAATTCCTTCATGAAAGATGCTTTTAATAAATGTTATGGTAAATATTTTAATTGGTCTCGAAGAAGACTGTGTAGTTTCACCAAGATGGTGTGGTCCTTATGTCAGACACTTGAAACTGTATTTGTCGATGTGAGGAGGTTATGTCCTGAAAGAAGAATGACTATTTTATGCTTGCTTTGCACAGTTGTATACTGTTATGTTTATGATATGATGGCCAAACCACAACTACATCCGTCCATGCAACTAACATAGATTGGGTCCTCGATAGTTAGGTATGGACTGGACCCAAATACCTCGTGGGTTGATTAATTTCGGTGCAAACTAGATAGTCTAGAATTAAAAAATTTCAAAGTTATTACATTTATTTATGTTTTGAGTCAATTAATATTGTCCTTATTCTGAGCTTATGACATGAAAAATTATAAACTATTTTATTAATTACATTGGTTCCCTCTTCCCTGGGTTGGATGTCAATACTCATCATACTTACCATTTTCAGATGCTACATTCTTTCCTGATGTAGATTACTAAGCTCATCCTCGTGAACCAGGCAATACTAGGTTTTTACCACGGACGATAACTAGCAAGTGGTGAGCCATCTATCTTTCATAGGGATATATTTACTTCCTTCAATTAGAATTGGTTTATTATTGTATTATGATATTTGCAGAGGGAATGTATTGTCATAGTATATACACTCATTTAGTTAGAGGCTTTGTAGACTGAGTTAGTGAAATGTTTTATTTAACATTTCACGTCTTAGGTTTTGAATTATTTCTAATTTATGGGACTAATTTGATAATTTATGTATTACTATGCTTATGATAAAATGCTAAGGGATATATCTGCCCTTCATTTGCTTAGGATGCCCTTTACAACTAGGGTCTCGGCTCGGGTTATGACAAACTTTGTATCAAAGCACGGTTTAGGGTATCTGGGTGTGTTTGAAGTTGTGTCTAGTAGTGTCTTACTTATGGGTGTATTGTGCCCCACACTTATAATTAGGAGGCTATAGGAAATTTAGGAAATATTTTCTATTCTTTCATACTCCAAATCGTGCAATAGTATTGTCCGTACGAAAGATACCAAAATTCCTTACTTTAATTTTGTTGGCTATGTCTAGTTGTCGAGGTGATACAAGGGCAAAATATTAGATTTCTAATGATGTGATTCTTTTCAATTGATTCGTAAAAATGTTATGAAATAGAACAAGGGCTTTAGAGGAGATCATTAGTGTATCAAAGTCTATTTATTTTTAGCGTATACCCCTATAATTATAAATCATGTGGTTTAGTCGAGGTGAGAAATGTATTCAAACCATCTTTCATAATAAATTACTTCAGATGTCACACTTATGGGAAGATAGGTAATTGAGTATAGGGTTAATGTTGACACCTGATGAGATAGTGCCAATTTGAATGTCTGGAGCTTTGAGCAGTTAAATGATCCCAAAGGTAGAAATATGAAGTCATAAATTTAGAAGTTAGAGGGAGGGTCAGCTTTCAGTAAGGAAGGTAGTTGTAGTCGTGTATCCTACGAGTGAATCGGGTGGTATGCCCTTATGGTGATTGATTAAAACTGTAGCTGGATTTGAAAATTGTATGGTCAATAGTTGAGGAAGATATTAGTTATAATGATTTAGAAGTTATTTAAAATTAGTACAGAGCTCATGATGTATTGTCATTGGGGTAGTAAAGAACAAGTGTAGGTGGTAAGTCAAAGGATAGAGCGGTTATGAATTTGTATTAAAATTTTAAATTGGGGTTTGGGAGGAACTTCTTGGTTCCTATTAAACTATGACCATAGTGAAAATGTATGTCTGGGTAAGTAGATGTGATGTGAAAATGAAGAATTTGTTAGTGGAATTTAATTAGATAGGTTGTAGGATTAAGTTATACAATTCTTACCATGAGATTTTAGAAGGCCCAGTGTCTTTTAATGTTTATCGAAAAGTTGTAATCCAGTCTAGTAGGTGAGAAGGTGTGTGTAATAAAAATTAAGGTGTATAAGTAATGTTGTGAAGGAGAATGTTCTTGCAAGCCCTAGTTGAGTGGAATAAGAAATTAAGTTTGATCAATTTGACACATATTTTGATGGACTAGTATAGTATGTGTCACGACCCGAACTGGGGCCCAGGCCGTGACGAGTACCCCAAGCCCACTAAAGCTTGAGATAAGCCCTTATCTTTACATCATAAGCATAGTCATATTTAAAGTTGCGGAACCAATCCCATAAGATAAATGAACTCACTATTTAAATAAGATAATGTACATCTCTTGATAACAAAATATGAACCAATTACCCAACACCTTATATGAAGCCTCCAACTTAAGACTATACCTAAGTTGGGACACGGCTCCGACTATGCCACAAAACCCAAAAAAATAATTTAATGAAAACGTAAGAGAATTTAACAATTGCCTTTCAGGTGATTGAGGGCTCACCACTTGTCTCCAGCTGTCTAATCAAAATACCAAACCACCTAACGTTGCATAGGATCTCAGAACCTACATTATGAAATAATGTAACGTATAAGGACGATCAGTACGATGATTACTGGCATGAAACTGAAGGAAAGGAATAAAATACAAATGCATTTACCAAAGCCAATCATAAACCATATGCACATCAATTTTATATATAATAGGATGCTAGGGTTGGGGAAAATGATATGAAACATAATTTTTTAAAGATTTAATTTTGAACTATGTAGCTCATTCAGACCTCCATGCATCCACAAGCAATATGGGTTTGTCTCTCCCTACCAGAAGGGACCCAATGCATTTTAGTTACATGTACTGAGAAATGGGTGAGACATCAATGTGATATCCATCCAAACTATACTGTGTAAATAGAAACAATGGTCATAGACCCTCAAAATCGGCATACGTGGTTTCCAGTGTTGGTCTCTCCGAGACTGCACTTTCTCGGTGAGCTACACAATTTCCTTAAAACTCAAATTGAATTTTTTTTACATATAACATGAACCATTAACCATGGTGTCTTTTATTAAGGCATTCTTAACTTGGTATCTTCATACCAATAGATTTGTAATTCGTTCAAATTATGCCATAATATTTCCATTAAACCATTTAGACTCCAAACTTTATTTAAAATCCATAAATACCCAAGGAATTTAAAAAGTCATAAACATATCCCCATGGGCTTTTAGATGTCATTTAAACCTCTTTCCATATTTACCATGCATTATTCAAAAGATGATGTAAAATTCAAAGTTTTCATACAACATTAAGTTTTTAGGGGTTGAGGTCCATATTTTCATCATTCAAAATCCTTTAAAAGTTGTGAATCCATATTACCAAGTCCTCCATTTAGATATAACAATTTATGTGTCAAAACCATTTAATCATGCAAAGAAAAATCATTAAATCGAGAGAAAAACTAATATAAAGCTTTCACAAGCATCCCCTCAATCCTAGTTTCAAATAACCACTAAAGAATACATAATTACCAATTATATCTCCAAAATAATAATACTTTAAGTAAGGAGTGTACAACATGACTTTTTGATAGAAGAAATCTATGAAGAGCTTAAATTTGAAGCCTTGGAAGTTGAATTTTGAGAAAAAATCCTGGTTTTATTTGTCTTGAGAGTGGAGAGGAGAAAGGGGATGAAAAACTAATAACTAAAGAGTAAATAGAGTTTAAAGAGTGATCTAATTCAAGGGGTAGGGTTTGAGGTGAGAAAAAGACTAAAATACCCCTAAAAAAACCAAAAAGATTGAAGGATTCCTCAGTTGACAATTAAGTTGACAGCGCGTTAGCTTGTTGATAGCTAATCAACTTAGTTATTAATCTCTAGCTGGACTATACATTTACTAGTTGAGTTTAGCGACAAAGTTGACAGCCCATCAACCTGTTGACCGCTCGTAAAATTAGTCGTCAACCTCTGGCAGATAGACACTCCCAAGTAAAATTAGCATAACTTTCTAGTTCGATATTGGATTAAGGTGAAACTTAATGTACTGGAAAGAAGACTCAAAGATATTTAATTTAATATAAATTATTCCATCTAACTCTTTATATTCTAGGAGTAATGGTCATTAGAAGTTTACCCAAGTAAAATCATCCACCAAAACTAAATCAGTATAAAAGTTCTTAACTCATATTTAGGTTTGGAAATTTTTGTGATTGGAATTCATCTCTAAAGATGTTTCCACACTATAGAACTATTTATCACACTTATACATACTTGCAAATCATTTGTTTTGGGTCTATATACGTAGAAACGACGATTCAAATTGTAGCCCAAAAATATGAGGTGTTACAGTATGTTGGATGTTTCATTGGCAATCCATGATTGATATAACATATTAAGTTTGAATTGGTAGTTTGTAGGTCGCGGTGCAAGCTTTGTGAAAAATAGGTCCAGTAGACTTGATTTAATATGTGCAAGAGCTTAAGTTGAAAATTTATTGCAAATTGATTATGAAATTATTATACATACATGTGAACTAGTATTAAATGCAATGAATTTTGGCTAAGTTATTAGATGGATAAGAGTGTTATGTTTATAAGAATAAACTGAACCCCAGGTAGCGTGTTTTTTAGATGATATTTTTATGTGTATAAGTTTTGTGTTCCTATTAAGGGTTCTTGAGTTATTTTGTGTAGTGATGTCTAGGTAAATATCACATTTTTTTGGTAAAGTTGAATTGAGGGGATTATAGATAGACAACTCTTGGAATAATTTTATGGATTTCATTAAACTGTGGGTATATGATACTATAGGGTTAATGCTAATGTACTAAGGAGTGGAAAATGGATTGTTATGTGTTAGAAAATGTGTATTTGTATTCTCATTATAGTGTGAGTTGTAGAGTAATGACTATAGAACCTAGAAAATATTAAGATTAGTATCCCTGGACGGATGTCCTAGAAAGAATTTAGTGTCATCATATTATAGTTTATTTGGGGGAGTTTCGCATTCATGTGTATAGTGATACCCCTCCCCCCTCCCAATTTTGTTAAGTGTTGTGCTTATAGATTTAACAAGATAGTGTATCTGTATGTCTAGGGTAGCAACCTTTAAGATAAGGGGGAGATGAGGAACTAAGGCAAATCATGAATTTTCTCATGGGGGTGAGTTTTAGAGAAGAGTCATTATGAGATATATTCTTATTCTAGAAAACTCATCCTACATATGTTTAAGAGAATCTTATATCAATGACTTATGTATTCAAGTCATGCCTATGCCTAAGGTTCATGTTCTCTATAAAATTTATGTCCATGTTGCATATGTTTCATTTTATGATTACTTTTAAGAAACTATACTTTCTATATGCTACAAAATGCATTTTATGTCATGTCTAAGCCCAAAGAAATACTATCTATGAAAACTCATGACCGTTCTCAGTTCTTCAAATGAAAAGTAATAGCTTAAGGCAGAAGTCCTAGTCGGATTCTTTGAATTCATTAATCGATCCTTATGTTGTACAACTCATGATATCCACTCGTGCTTCACTATGTGCCCACTCCTAGGAACTCATGCCATGTTATGTCTAAATCAAAACAATCATCTATCCATTCTCTATGCATTTTATAGATGAAGTATTCTTGCCTATTATAAGTAAGACCCCTCAAAATTTTGGCCAATTCATTTTTGACCTCACACATGCATAATGTTAATTTTTAACTTAAACTATTTTAAGGGATGTTAAAAGTGTCTTTTGGGAATATTTTTGAATTTTTGGAAGGAGTTCGAGGTTATTTTGAGACCCTGAGGCAGTAAGAGTCCACGATATTAGCGTGCCACGCCACATAGCCTCCACAATAAGAGCGTGGAATGGAGGCTAACCTCAGTGATATAGGCGTGCCACGCTGTTATGTTTATATAAACCATTTTCTTATTTTTTCACTTGGGGTGAGGGTTTTTTTGGTCCTTTACCTCTTAAATGGTCTTACAACACTTAGATGGCCCTTTTCCCTTCAGTTATCAAGATCAAAACCTTACATTTTCCTCTTTAACCCTCAACCAAAGAAAGTTCAAGGACTTTACAAGGAATTCACCATTTAGTCTCTAAACTTCGAATTCTCTTTAATTTCTTCTATATTTCAGGCATGTTTATATTTCCTTAACTTAAATTTTATATTGTGGAATAAATGTATTAAATATTCATATGATTTGAATTTATGATTTTTTAAATTGGGTTGAGGGTTTTTTATTGTTATTACTTGAATTACTTTTCTCATGTTTAAATGGTTTATTCATGCTTTAATTGATGGTTTTGGGATTGAATTGGTGCATGGTGATTATGGTTGAAATGGGTGACATGGGTTTCACCAAAGTTGATGAATTTTTGGATTGGTAATAGCATTAACCTCAACCCACATTGTAAACTTAATTTTGAATGTGGAATAAATTTTTAGCTTGGTAATGGAATTGACCTCAACCCATATTGTAAACTTGATTTTGAATGTGGATATTTGCATTATTTTTGTCTTTTAAAACCATTGCATTGCATTAAAGTATAAATGGATAAAATTGGATTTGGAATGCCCTTGGTGGCCATGGTTTTTTTATTTCTAATGGAATATGGTAGTCTAATGGTTAAATGGACTGGTTTAGCATAATTGAATTAACTTGAAAGAATATGACAATACCATTTTGGAAAATACCTTAATAAAAGACCCCTTGATTAAGTATTGGTTTATGTGTAGAATTAATTTAGTTTAGGTTTAAAGGAAATATTGTAGCTCACCGTGAAGGTGTAATCATGGAGGACCAATACTGAAAATCATGTTTGCCAATGTGGGGATCTATATGACCATGTGTCTCGATATACATTAAATTTTTCACGGCTATAACCTTGGTGTCCTTAGACTTTCCTTGGTACATGTAGCTAACATGGACTGGGGCCCTTCCAACAGAGGGAGTCGAACTCATATAGGCCATGGGTGACTTTAGGATAGAGCGAGCTACATAGAGCAGGCTAATGTTTAAAACTATCATGTTAATTGACCCTTGTCCCTATCTCGGCATCCTATGTATATGTATAAGAAAGTGGTACATGTGGTTTATGACTGGATTTCGGTATATGCATTATCTTATCCCTATTCCTTGATTTACATGCCTATGCTCACCCTACTGATCGCCCTCAGATGTTGTAGCATTTCATGATGTAAGTTTGGAGGACTTTTCTGTTGCTCCTGTGAGCGTTAAGTGGTTAAGTACGTCTTTGATCTCCTGTGAAATGGTGAGCCTCCATCTTTCAAAATTCTCAGTCATTTCATTGGTTTCAATATTGTATTAGTATTTCTTTTTGGATTCTTATGTTATAGTCAGGAGCATGTCCTAACTTAGTTGGTATTTCTAGTTTAAAGGCTTTTGTGGATAGTTTTGGGGGATAACATAGATGTCTTGTTTTGACTCTTACCTTTCTTTTGGATTCACATATCTTTTATAGACATGTTTGGCTTTCGTTGTTTACTTTAATTATGCTCTTTAGGTAAGGCTAAGAAGGTTGTCTCTGGCCCATGGTGGGATTGAGATGCCCATCACAACCAAGCTCAAATTTGGATCGTGACAAGCTTGGTATCTGAGAATGGTTCAGGGTCACTGAGTGTCAACAAATCCCTGTCGAATAGAGTCCCATGTAACATGCCATACTTATAAGGGGGAAGCTACAAGTCATTTAGAAATATTTTCCTTATTTAAGTTCAATTTCGTGCAAGAGGTTCTAGTTGCTTGAGTTTTCTCTAACTCCTAATTTACTCGCATATCAGATCATACCTCATGTCACGACCTGAACTGAGGCGCTGGCTGCAATGGGCATCCAAAACCATGAAGGCCCGAGAGACCACTAAGCATGTAATCATAAGCATAACTCTTATGATATAAAAGCTCGGAAGATAAACTTAAAACATGGTAGTCTTAAAATCAAACTTAAAACTTCATAACATCGTATCGAAAGGGAAAACCTAAATCCAATCTAAACAATCTAAGAAGCCTCTACTGAACTAAAAAGTATTCTTTCTAAATCGAGACAAGGCCCCCAGTCGGACCATATAAATACTCAAAACTATCACATAGATAGGGTGCCTTTCAAAGTAAGGGAGGCTCACTAACTCTAAACTCCTGGAACACTCTACTGTTGTTGAACTGGATAGTAGGACTAAGCTTTAGATCCTACATTATAAGACAATGTTTCCTCCATGAAGGACGGTCAAAACCTGGAATGTATTGGTATGTAGAAATAACCAAAAATATGTATTCCATATAAAATAGTCGAGAGCATTAAGAAAATAATTTAACATAATAGATATTAAACACATGGGCATAATTCAGTGTGATTCAAAACATTACTGTAAGTCATGATTTAACTCTTAGCTTTACTTTTGAACTAGATGGTAAGCCCTACCAAACATGAATACCCACGGGCTATATGGGTCTGCCATTAGCTTGGAGGCCAAGACCCCAATCCGAGTTTGCCGCAAGAATTGGAGTATCATGAAAAGGTATGCCTAACTTGCCAACATACCATGCTATCATACTTGCCAAATAACATATAAAAACCCATATCCGCAAACTATGGTTTTGGGATATGAGTTATCTGAACTCAAGCCTTCTTTATGTTATCAACTAGCCCTCTTTATGCAGAATTTTAGTCTTTTAAACCATGGTTCATGCTTGTAAAACATTTATCTCTTTCATGTTACAGAAATCTCATCATAGGTATCATCATACCTAGGCTTCTAATCCTTATCATGTCATGTCTTAATCATAGCCCCTTTCATTCAAAAACTATGTAGGGGCCACTTGGGGTATCAAGAGAGAGATGTGTACACAGTATCTGCACCTATTTAAGAAATCAGGAACATCCAAATCCTTTACTTTCTCAGACGAAAGTTCCTTAGTAGTGGATATTGTAATGACCCTTCAGTTTATTTTCCATATTTTCACTTATTTTTACTGTTAGAGATTTTCTATAGTTTTCCCATGTTCTTATGGCTTACTGGAACTAGAAGTTCGGCTATCGGATAGGTCGTTTGGTTTTTAGAATGATTTCTCTATATTGAAGTCTTCGCTGGTTTTAAATTGCCATCGGGTGAAAACATTAGTCAAAGAATCTTGTATGCAAATTTTGACTGTTTTATCAGCTCTAGAATGTCAATTTAAGGCTAGAACGACTCTTGATTCACGTCTCAAGCATTCGGACAGATTTTGACATATAGGTTGGAAAGTTAAGAAAATAGAATATGGGTGTGGGACTTAATTTTTGTCAAAACAACCTCGGATGGAAATTTCAACTACGTCATTAAGTCGAAAATATCTAATTTGTTCTGGTAGCATAGTCTGTTTGCATATACGAGATTTCGAATAAATCCCAAGGGGTTGGTGGAGGATTGAAATTTCCAAGTTTCAGCTGGTGTAGACGCACCGATGTTGTAAGACCCAGTAAAATTCTAAGCGTAACTCAATCCGTTAAATCTTGAAAAGAGGTCCCAAACTTAGAAATTTCAGCTAAATGTTTATACTTAGAATCATTTTTAGCCTTCATAAGTTGGAGATCCTATTTTACGACCCTTATGACCTTAAAACGTCGATCCTTGGATTGAATCATGATCAGGTGGATCAATAGGTCACTCCGGGTAAGTTTTGGATTTTTGAACCTCTTTTAAATCATATTCAAGTGACCAAAATAGTGGGTCGATGCGATCTCGATGCGTTGCATTGCCTATCGCATCGACAGATAATTTTTCCCCCAACTTTCAGTGCAATTCCAGTGAACCAACACAAAATTGATGCGGTGCGTTGGTCATCGCCTTGATTCCATTGACGTTGTGTATTGGTATGTGCGTTGTTGGGTACGCTTTTCAGTTATTAAAAGCCCGCATCCAGAGGAGTAATTGGGTCATTTTCCACCTGTATTCATCCCCAAAAACAGGAGATTAAATCATTCCTAGGGCAAAAACACTCACATTCTCTCAAATTTCTATCAAGAACAAACCCTAGAGCTTTTGATTTCAAATTCAAACTTCAAGAACTCACCATCAATCTTAACGAATTCAAGCATCAAGGTATGTTAGGTGTTCATCCAAGGGTTTCCTTCCACCCTCGGAGTTCAAGAATCCCTTTTTAAATTACAAGTTGATTTCTTTCACGAATTTTATATCGAATTTAATTGTATTCATGATTATGATATAGTTTGGTTTATAATCCATTATTAATTGCAAGTTTCTTGATAAACAAATAGCATATGTGTGTTGTTTTATGGTTTCATATTAAAATCCCTTGAATTTGTGGCTTTGGGAATTTGATCATGATGTTTTCATGTTATAGTATTATCATGTGTGTAAATTATGCTCCCCAAGTATTTGATGAATTGTTCATGTGAGTTAAGTAATGAAATCATATCATGTTAGCATATATACAAGTTCATTCTATGAAATTGTTGGCCAAAATGCCTCAATGAATGAATTGTGATAAAGTGTCTAGCTATCATGCTTTCAAGATTGTGCTATGCTTTGCAATTTACGTAATCGAGTCCTGGGGGTATCTAATACCCGACAATCTAGTTGTTTACCTAGATTTACAGTAGTTTTAGAATAGTCTCAGTTATGTCACATACAGTAGCACTCAGTCAGATAATACAACTCAGTATATTCAGCCAGTTAACAGAACTCAATGTATTCAGTCAATTATCAGCACTCAGTGAACTCAGTCCAGTTCAGATAGACAGCATAATCGGTAATAGTTCAGTCAAGCCTAGTACAGTCTAGAAATCAGTTCAATGTCTATTCAGTTGGGAGTAGGAATCAACATCGAATGAACCCAGGGATGGCGACATTCCTGTCATTAAAGGGTTTGACCCTTAGTAGCAATCTGTGCGTTACAAAACTATGAAGCCAGCATGGGTTGAGATGTCTTCCTGCCAGTCTAGGGTTGATACATCTCAGACGAGTTTTCCTACCAGTGAGAGTTGACAAAAGTGCTTTCTGTCAGAGAGGGTTAACTCATAACCATTGTTAGTCTCCCTTGGAAAGGTGCTAACACCCTTCCAATTAGGGTCACAGGTTGGACCCCAATTTAGTCATACTCGGGGTATGTTGGTTAGATGAATATTCCCACAGTTTCAGACTCAGTATAAAACTTACTTTTAGTTTTTGAATTAGGACTATCAGATACAGTCACCCAGCTCAGTAAAGAACGCAGTTCAGTTCTACAGAATTAGGACTATCAGAAATAGTCAATTAGCAGTAATTTAGTATCAGTAAACTCAGATATCAGTCAATCATTTATTTGAATTCAGTACTCAGTGTTAACATGATCTCAGTTACAACTTGTGGGAGTTATGTGCATATCATTGCATAATTAGCATTTATAGTAGTTTCAGATGTACATGTATTCTCAGTCAGTTTTATCCATGTTAGTTAGTCAGTTATTGTTCATGCATATGAACCCATTAATTCAGCCTTACCTCACCTAGAATACCAGTACATTCAAAGTACTGATGCATACCTTTCTTTTACTCTATGATGTCTTATATAATAGGTTCAGATGCACGGGCTCCTGACCGTACTTAGTAGCCCAGTCTTTCAATAGCAGATTTAGTGGTGAGTCCTCATAGTTCAAGGATAGAGTATTATTTTAGTTTATCAGTACTTCAATAGTCGGAGTTAGTTGGGGGCTGGTCCTATCAACTCCATAGACAGACCGTTCAGTTAGAGTCTTTTCAGACTAGATTATTTCAGACAGTTATTTCATTTTAAAATATGATTGTCAGATATTCAGTATCCAGTACTTGCATATCAGTATTTGATTTATTTTTGAACTTATGAAAGTTTAGCCAAACTTCCACATTTTTTACAGTATTATTATTACTCAGTGATTATAGTAGGTACCAGTCATGGGTTTTCTTGTGGTCCTTCGGGATTATGAGCACCGTGTGTCATCCGGGATGCAGACTCAGGGCATTACAAACTTGGTATCAAAGCCTAAGGTTCAATAGAGTCCTAGGAAGTCTGAAATTCGCGTCTAGTAGAGTCTTATGCATGGGTGTGTAGAGCGCCACACTTATGGACAAGAGGCTATGGGGCATTTAAGGAAAAGTTTCCCTTCTTTTAGTATTCATATCGTGCGAGTGAGCATGAGCTCAAGTTACAGTCTCAGTCTAATCCTTTTCTTACTTTCATTTATAGAACATGCCTCCAAAAAAGAACAACGAAAGAAGAATAGGAAATCAGCCAACACCTTTGCCTATTCAGGAAGATCCCCTGGACGAGCATGTTTCCTACACAGAATTCAGAGCCACTTTTAGCACTCCAGCTCATTCTATGGCTTCCTAGAATGAATGCCTAACTGTCATTTTGTCCAACCCAATGGCCAATACTGCTGCAGCTAGAATTTGGGACTTTACCCAAATCAACACTCCAGCTTTTACCGGGTCTAAGGCCGAGAAGTACCCACAGTGTAAGACCCCGTAAAGTTTCCACATAGTCTGAGCCTTTAGAACATGTCAAGTGAAGCCTTATTCTGTCTCTAAAAGATTTAGAAATGAATTCCAAAATGATTAGTATTTAAATCATATAAAGTTTTCCTAAAAAATTACTTTTTGTCATGTAGGAAATTGAATTATCTTTCCAACAATACCCATTTCGTCAAAATCCGACATCGGAAGAGAAAGATATGGCCAAATTATAAAAAGCAGTCTGAACTTCCCAAGTGCGACGGGGAGGTCCGACGGACCATCGTGATAGCGATGAACCGTTTCCTAAACCATAGCAAAAGAGACAGTGAGACCTCATTCTAGTTAGGTGCAATGGTAAGGCCAACGTACCGTCGATCCAATGACAGACCGTCGACCCAGCCATTGCAGGCAAGGGAGAAAGTCCAAATCTGGCCCAAGTGCGATGGTCAGGACCAACGAACCATTGAAACAGCGATGGACCATCGCACCCACTGTCGCATATTTTGTTCCGTGATTTTAAGTTGTTTCTAAAAGGGTATTTTGGGTCTTTTTCCATCCTTTTTATATCTTAATATACCCAAACAAACTAGATGACTTCGGTTCATCCAAAAGTATCTCAAAGATAGGGTTTCTTCCTCAAGAACAAACCCAAATTCCTTCACTAAGCAATTCAAGAACTCACCATAATTTCTGCAAATTGAGTTAAGATTCCAAGTTCCCAAGTCAAAGGCTTCAAGAACCCTCCCTCAAGAGTTCCAAAAAGAGTCTCAAGAAAGTTTGTTCATCCAATTTCACAATCTAAGGTATGTGGGGTTTGAACAAGGGTAATCCTTTCACCCTTGTGCCCAAAGGCTTATTTTAAATTACAAGTTTTCTGTAATTTATGAGATTTTACATGAAATTGAGTTAGAGTTTTTCACCCATTATCATTATTTGCAAGGTTTTGATACTTCCCATAAATTAAAAGTTAAATAGCATAATTTTGCATATGTTTCTATGCTTATTGATGAGACTTACAGATTACAAGATACCTTATGAGTAATTGCATTCTTAATCATGAATTTTGAGATGTTGACTTGAGCTTTACTGTTTGGGTCAATAGACCCCATTTTAAGATTTATTGTTCAAGACTATTTGGGTCATAAGTACCCCATAATAAGTTATTTTCAGATTTTAGTTAAATATTTGACCCCTTGGTCTAAGCTAAGATAGGAATCCATATTTGATTATGGTTCAAAGCAAAGAGGAATATATTTTGGTCTTCATTATAGACCCTTGAGTTATTTTGAGGTGGATTTCCTAAAAGTTCTGAGCTGAATATGGGAGTAGTATTTAACACCGAGTTGGGTATGATTCCAAGGTTTCATCCCTCAGAACTATGTGTCACTGTAGGATAAAGATTTATAGGCCTGAGGCTGAGATAGTGATCACTTAACTTAAGGTTCTATTTCGATGGAAGGGTAGAATAGCTCTCCCCAATGTGGTCAAGAAGTTGGAATCCATGTAGCTCACATGGTTAATGTCGGTTAGAAGAAACTCCCGAGTCTAAAAGAGTTCCAGAGTTCCCAAGTGTTAAAAGTTCCTAAAAGTTCTATAAGCTCTAAGTTTTAAAGAAGTTTTACTCTCCACAAGATAAAAGCATGAGTTTGAAAGTATTGTTTAAAGATCTTTTAGCCTTCTAGTACTGAGAATAAGAGGACAGTATAGATTTTAAAGTCAAGTACAATGACTCACGAGATTTGTGTTATATGTTTCTCTATTTATGATTTATGAGTTTTATATTTTAGACTTATTCAAGCCATGTGAGTCATTCCTATTTGCATGCATGATTTTATTAAAGAGTATTGATATTGTTTTATGTAAACACATATACCCCCATATACTCAGTACATTCCCAAAGTGCTGATCAACATATATGTCTGTGTGCTACATTGTCTCATAATGTAGGTTTAGGTGCTCGATCTCAGCAATGAACGTGATTCCCGAGTACCTTTGTCTACATTCCACAGTTGGTGAGTCCTCATAGTTCGAGGACCTATATTAGCAACTTTTCCATTTTCACAGTGTTTTGAGTTTTACTTTTAGGTCATAGTGAGTCAGTTGGTGGTCTGTCCCAATGGCTCTCCAGTTTGAGTAGTAGAGGCTTTGTCAAACTAGACTGTCAGTTGAAGTTGTGTTCCAGATTATTAGTATTTTTTCTATTCAGACATTATTTCCAGTTGTTTTGAATTATAGTTGACCCAATAAAGTATCATTGTTTAGCTTATTTATCCGAAAGCAAGTGTTAGAAGTATTAACAGTCTCAAAGGGTTAGCTTGGGGCTACTTGTAGCCTTAAGCACCATATGAGGTCTCAGGATAAGATTTCGGGGCGTTACACACAGTAATTCTTTGATCAGGTGTAGAAAGTCATAGACATTATGAGGGTGAACTAGTGAGAGTGCTGAGTTTGTAGCATATCAGTTGTAGGATGTGGCTCGCTCATGGTTTAAGCAATGAAAGGCATAGAGGGCTGTTGATGCAGGGCCCGTGGAATGGGAGTTTGCCACTGCTTTTATGGATAGGCGTTTCCTACTGGAGTTGAGGAGGCAAAGGTTTTGGAGTTCATTAATCTGGAGCAGGGCAACACGATAGTGAAAGAGTATTCTCTCAAGGTTACTAAATTGGCCCGATATTCCCCTCGTGTGGTAGTAGATAGCAGATCTAAGATGAGAAAGTTTGTGTCTGGCGTGTCTAACAGTGTGGTCAAGGAGGTAGGACCACAATGCTGATTAAGAATATGGACATATCCAGGATCATGGTCCATGCTCAACAGTTAAAGGAGGCTAAGAATAAGAAGAAGGAGAGGGAAAACAAAAGAGCTAGAATAGGTAGATTTAACTTAACCCAGCCTAAGTCAGAAGGTGGAAATCATTCTCGATTTCACCTAAAAACTTCAGTTCCAGCTCCGACCTCAGACAATTCTCCAGTGCTAAAATTCAAAGATGGAAATAAGGATAGGGCACCAGGACCTAAACCCAATGGTAGTATTAGCAGTGCCCGAACAAATCCCCTTTGCTAGAAGTGAGGCAGAAATCACCAGTGTTTCGTATGTGGCATTCCATTCCATAGGGTCAGAGAGTGTCCTCAGGTGGGTTCACAGAGTTAATATAATCATCTTTTAGCTAAGTTTGGTCGCTCGAGTCAGCAGGGTGCCGCTTCCAGTGCCACTAGTGGGCAATGCCCAAGCAGGCTTTATGCACTTCAATCCTAATAGGATCAAGAAAGTTCTCTTGATGTGGTCACTGGTATGTTACAAGTTTATCATTTGCACGTTTATGCTTTGCTAGATCCAGGAGATTTTTTGTCCTTTGTAACTCCTAATATAGCTGTTGACTTCGGAGTCAATCCTGAAATCCTAGCAGAGCCCTTCTCAGTCTATACCCCAGTGGGTAAATCTTTCATAGTCTAACGGGTATAAAGGAACTGTTCGATTATGGTATCTTAGAAAGCCACTTCAGTAGACTTAGTGGAATTAGAGATAACCAATTTTGATGTAATTCTTTACATGGATTGGCCTCATTCTTTTTATGCTTCAGTTGACTACAAAAATAAAGTTGGCCATTTTTAGCTTTCAAATAAACCTGTCCTTGAGTGAAGGGGTAGTACTTCAACACTTAGGGGTCAGCTTGTTTCCTACCTTAGGGAGAGGAAAATGATATCTAAGGGTTGGGTTTATCATCTCATTCGAGTTAAAGACTTTAGTTTAGAAACCCTTAATCTTGAGTCAGTTCCAGTAGAATGTGAATTCCCTGATGTGTTTCCCAAAGATCTTCTAGAAGTCCCTCCCGATCAGGAAATTGACTTTGGAATAGTCCTTAATCCAGATACTCAGCCTATGTCTATCTCGCCATACAGAATGGCCCCAGTAGAACTCAAAGAGTTAAAAAAAATAGTTGAAGGATCTCCTAGAAAAGGAATTCATCAGACCCAATGTATCCCCTTGGGGTGAACCAGTGCTATCCGTGCATAAGAAAGACAGTTCTCTTAGAATATGTATAGACTACCATCATCTAAATAAAGTACGGCCAAGAACAAGTATCCACTTCCAGAATCGATGACTTGTTTGACCAACTTCAGGGTGCCAGTTATTTTTTGAAGATAGACCTCAGATATGGCCATCATCAGCTTAAAGTCAGGGAATATGACATTCTGAAGACAACTTTCAGAACTTGGTATGGTCACTTCAAATTCCTAGTCATGTTATTTGGTCTTACCAATGCTCCAGAAGCCTTCATGGACTTGATGAACCGCGTGTTCAAGCATTACTTGGACATGTTCATCATAGTCTTCATTGATGACATTCTTATCTACTCCCGCAGTGAACATGATCATGCAGACCATCTCAAAATAGTATTACAAACTCTCAGAACCCATCAGTTGTTAGCAAAATTCAGTAAGTGTGAATTTTGGCTAAGGTCTGTAGCTTTCCTTGGTCATATAGTTCTCGGTGATGGCATTAGATTTGATTCTTAAAAGACTGAAGCAGTGAGAAATTGGCCCAGACCCATCTCTCCATCAGATATTAGGAGTTTCTTGGGTTTAGCTGGCTATTACCGACGGTTTTTTGAAGGATTTTCATCCACTGCATCCCCCATGTACAAATTGACTCAGAAGAAAGTCACATTCCAGTGGTCAAATTCTTGTGAGAAGATTTTTCAGGAGTTAAAAACTCGACTCACTACAACCCAAGTTTTGACCTTACCAGATGGCTCAGACGAGTTTGTGGTATATTGTGATGCTTCCAGTATAGGTTTGGGGTGTGTTTTAATGCGGAGAGGTAAGGTTATAGCTTATTCCTCAAGATAGATTAAGCCCCATGAAAATAATTACCCAACTCATAATCTTGAGTTAATAGTTGTTGTATTTGCCTTAAAGATTTGGAGGCATTATTTGTATGGGGTACATGTAGATGTGTTCACAGACCATAAAATCCTGCAGTATGTGTTTTCTCAGAAAGAACTAAACCTACGTCAGAGAAGGTCATTAGAGTTGTTGAAAGACTACTACATGAGCGTCCTATATAATCTGGGCAAGGCCAATGTAGTGGATTATTCTCTCAGTGGGATTTATATGGGTAGTGTTGCTCACGTGGAGGATGGTAAGAAGAAGTTAGTTCAGGAAGTTCATCAGCTTGCTCGACTAGGTGTCCACTTAGTCGATTCAACAGAAGGTAGTGTCTAGGCGCAGAATAGTTCAGAATCATCTTTGGTTTCTGAAGTGAAGGAAAAGCAGGACAGAGATACCAGTTTAGTCAAGTTGAAAGAGACAGTCAGAGATCAGAAAGTAGAGATTTTCTTCCAAGGGGTAGATAGTGTGTTGCGTTGCCAGGGTTAGCTGCCAGGTGTAGATGACTTGGTGCAATAAATTCTCATAGAAGCACATGGTACACGTTACTCTATTCATCTAGGGTCCAGTAAGATGTACCGGGATTTGCGAGAGATCTATTGGTGGAGTGGGATGAAGAGAGACAATATAGAGTTTGTAGCTAAGTGCTTTACATGTCAGCATGATAAGATTGAGCACCATAAACCTAGTGGTTCCATACAATTGTTCTTTATTCCTACATGGAAGTGGGAGGAAGTGAACATGGACTTTGTGATGGGTTTTCCTCGTACTCGTCGTTAGCACGATTCTATTTGGGTCATTGTAGATAAGATGACCAAATCATCTCACTTCTTGCCAGTTCATACTTCTTATTTAGCTGAGGACTATGCCAAACTCTATGTCATTGATTTGGTCAGGTTACATAGAGTCTCAGTATCCATTATCCCAGATAGAGGTACCCAATTTACCTCTTATTTCTGGAAAGACTTCCAAAAGGGTCTTGGTACCCAAGTTCACCTCAGTACAACCTTTCATCCTCAGACAGATGGTCTAGCAGAAAGGACCATTTAGACTTTGGAAAACATGTTTAGGGTGTGTGCCATTGACTTTAAAGGTAGTTGGGATGACCACTTTCCCTTGATTAAGTTTGCATATAGTAATAGTTATCATTCTAGCATTCAGATGGATCTGTTTGAGGCGCTCTATGGGAGGAGATGTAGATCACCCATTGGTTGGTTTGAAGTGGGTGAGGCCACAGTCGTAGGGTTTGACTTTATATTTGATGCCTTAGAAAAAGTTTAGTTGATCAGGGAAAGGCTCAAGACAGCTCAGAGCTGACAGAATCGTATGCAGATAAGCGAAGAAAGAATCTTAAGTTTGAGATTGGTGACTATATGTATTTGAGAATCTCTCCTATTAAAGAAGTGAAATGGTTTGGCACGAAAGGGAAACTCAATCCCAGATATGTCATTCCTTACTGAATTCTCAGTCGTATCGGGAAGGTAGCTTACGAGGCTTCAGTGCACCTATTATTTTATGTCACCTTGCTAAAGAAGTGTGTAGGTGACCCAATAGTTGAAGTCCCGATAGAGGGCATTTATGTCCATAATATCCTCTCTTATGAGGAAATCCCAATTGAAATTCTTGATTTTCACGTTATCAAAATAAGGAAAAAAGAGGTTCCTCTAGTCAAAGTTCTTTGGCGGAATCAGTCCGTTGATGGAGCTACCTGGGAAGCAGAAGTAGATATGCAGACCAAGTATCCTCACCTCTTCTCCGCAAACTTAGACTTAGCTTAAGGTAATAGTTTTCTTGAATTCACTTAGTTTAATGCTTAGATTACCTTTATAACTCTATATCAGTTCAGTTGCATAGAATTATCATACCATGCATACCTTCATGAAATTTCTCAATCATGTGTTATGTTTTCAGAGCTCAATCATGCTTCAGTTATGCATGTCTATATGATTACTCAGTATATCAGTACTTTCAGTCAAGTAATCATGCTTCAATTGTGCATGTTTGCTATATATATATAAATTTAGTCTATCAATTCTCTCAGCTTAGTCAGTCTCATTCGAGGATGAATGTTCCCAAGGGGGATATATTGTGAAACCCCACAAAATTCTAAGAGTAACTCGGTCCGTTAAAGCTTGAAAAGAGGTCCCAAACTTAGAAATTTTAATTAAGTGCTTATACTTAGAATTATTTTTAAACTTCGTAAGTTGGTGATCCTATTTTACGACCCTTATGACCTTAAAACGTCAATTCTTGGATTAAATCATGATCAGGTGGATCAATAGGTCACTCCGAGTGAGTTTCAGATTTTTAGACCTCATTTGAATCATATTCAGGGGACCAAAATAATGGGTCAATGTGATCTTGATGTTTCACATCACCCATCGCATCGATAGATAATTTTTCCCCAGCTTTCAGTGCAATTCCAGTGAACCAATGCAAACTCAATGCGGTGCGTTGGTCATCGCATTGATGCCATAGATGAGGCGCGTCGACATATGCATCGCTAGGTATACTTTTCAGTCATTAAAATCCCGCGTCAAGAGGGGTAATTAGGTCATTTTCCACCCATATTTAGCCCCATAAACACGAGATTAAATCATTCATAGGGCAAAAACACTTATTTTCTCTCAAATTTCTATCAAGAACAAACCCCAGGGCTTTTGATTTCAAATTCAAATTTCAAGAACTCACCATCAATCTTAACGAATTCAAGCATCAAGGTATGTTAGGTGTTCATCCAATGGTTTCCTTCCACCTTTGGAGTTCAAGAACCCCTTTTTAAATTACAAGTTGATTTCTTTCATGAATTTCATGTCGTATTTGATTGTATTCATGATTATGATGTAGTTGGGTTTATAATCCATGATTAGTTGGAAGTTTCTTGAGAAACAAATAGCATGTATGTGTTGTTATATGGTTTCATGTTAAAAGCCCTTAAATTTGTGAGTTTGGGATTTTGATCATAATGCTTGCGTGTTATAGTATTGTCATGTGTATAAATTATGCTCCCCAAGTGTTTGATGAATTGTGCATGTGAGTTGAGTTATGAAATCATATCATGTTTGCATGTATACAAGTTCATGCCATGCAAGTGTTTGCTAAAATGCCTCAATGAATGAATTGTGATGAAGTGTCTAGCTATCAAAAATTGTGCTATGTTTTACAATTTACGCAATCGAGTCCTGGGGGTATGTAATACCCAACAATCTAGCTATTTACCTAGCTTTGTAGTAGTTTCAGAATAGTCTTAGTGATGTCACATACTGTAGCACTCAGTCAGATAATAGAATTTAGTATATTCAGCCAGTTAACAGAACTCAGTGTAATCAGTCAGTTATCAGCACTCAGTGAACGTAGTCTAGTTCAGATAGATAGCACAATCAGTAATAGTTCTGTCAAGCCTAGTACAGTATAGAAATTAGTTTAGTGTCTATTAAGTTGGAAGTAGAAATCAAGACCGAGTAAACCCAGGGATGGGGGCATTCCTGTCAGTAAAGGGTTTGACCCTTAGTAGCAATTCCTGCGTTACAGAACTACGTAGCCAACATAGGTTGAGATATCTTCCTGCCAGTCTAGGGTTGATACATTTCATACGAGTTTTTCTACCAATAAGGGTTGACGAAAATGTTTCCTATCAGAGAGGTTTAACTCATAGCTATTATTTATATCCCTTAGCAAGGTGCTAACACCCTTCCAACTGGGGTCACAGGTAAGACCCCAATTCAGTCATACTCAAGGCATCTCAGTTAGATGAATATTCCCATAGTTTCAATCTCAGACTCAGTATAAAACCTAAGTTCAATTTTAGAATCAGGACTGTTAGATACAGTCAGATAGCTTAGTATAGAACTCAGTTCAGTTCTACAGAATCAGGACTATCAAAAATAATCACTTAGTTAATAGTAATTCAATATCAGTAATCTTAGATATCAGTCATTTAGTTATCAAAATTCAGTACTCGATGTTAACATGATCTCAGTTACCGCATACGTAGTTATGTGCATATTATTGCATAATCAGCATTTACAGTAGTTTTAGATGTACACGTATTCTCATCCAGTTTTATCCATGTTACTCAGTCAGTTATTGTTCATTCATATGAACCCATGCATTCATCCTTACCTCACCTAGCATACCAGTACATTTAAAGTACTAACGCATACCTTTCTTTTGTGCTATGATGTCTTATATCATAGGTTCAAATGCACTGGCTCCGGACCGTACTTATCATCTAAGACTTTTAGCAATAGATTTAGTGGTGAGTTATCATAGTTCGAGGACAGAGTATTATTTCAGTTTATCAGTACTTCAGTAGTCGGAGTTATCTTGGGGCTTGTCCCATCAACTCCACATATAGAAAGTTCAGTTAGAGGCTTTTCAGACTATATTTTTTCAGACAGTTATTTAGTTTTTAGATATGATTGTCAGATGTTTAGTATTCAATACTTACATATCAGTATTTGGTTTAGTCTTGAACCTTATGGCATTTTAGGCAAACTTCTATATTTTTTTATAGTATTATTATTACTCGTTGATTGTAGCAGGTACCAGTCATGGGTTAGCTTGTGGTCCTTCGGGATTATGATCACTGTGTGACATCCCGGTTGTAGACTTGAAACGTTACAGATGTTCGCGAGCTACTTATCGCAATAGTAACTTTCTTGGCATCCATAAGATATTGCGATCGCTAGCCACTTATCATGATAGCGACTCCTATAGAGGCCATTAGATATGGTGATTGCAATGCACATGTCGCAATAACGATACCCAAACCCCTAGGAAAGGTATAAATGCCCCCTTTTTAGCTTGAATTTCCCATTTCTTCATCCATTCTCAAAAGACTAAAACCCTAAATAGTGAGTTATCTTGGGATTAAATCTTGTGGATGATTTGGGGAACTTGGTTAACGACTATTTCGTGATTCTGCATCAATTTATGGTAAGACTTTACTCTTTCTTATTATGGATTTTCCCATTACTTGTTCAAAATATCTAAAACTTGGTGACTTGATTTAGAAACAATATAGCTGGGATTTCACCCAATTTTTTGGGTAATTACTCCTTGAGCATAAGGGAACATAGGGTTGGCCTCAGAAATTTGACTTTTGTAAATGGGACCCGCATTAGATTTTGGTGTGATTATTGTACCTAAAGCACAATAATGAAATTTGGGTATCATTATTCACGTCTTAACGGGTGCATTGTGATTTTGATGGCATGGCATCACGTGAAAGCTTCTTGAAAGGAAAAGTCAATGATTTGGTGGATTTTTGTAGATTTCTTTGACATCCAGGTAGGCTAGGTTTCACCCTTCTTATAAATTGAGATAGTTCATAGAATGTTTTTGATACTGTGTTGCATTGGTATGGTTTTAGGTATTAGTGTGATAAATTGAAATACTTGTGTTGAACCGTGTAATAACCCATGTTAGTCTTAGCTCAGTTCAGACCATGGTGCATATACTAGAGGCTTAGAACCTAAAAATTTAGATAAGTGTTGAAGACTTAGTTTTATTTTTGGCCTCTTAACATTGATGATTTTTAAAGTGACCTTCCCAATCCCGAGATGATGGTTTCTAAGTTAATTTATGTTCAGGGGAGGATTGAGGCACGTTTGGATTTCATTTCCAGAACCTCACCGCAATTGTGGCGCGTTGTGGTGGGTTTAGTGGTGGCATCCTTGGTGTATAATGATGATGGTATAATTGGCATCCCAGTTATGAATTTAAATTTCTAAGGGGCAGTCTTGTCTTTTCCCAATATCCCAATTCGTAAAAACACGGGATTAAACTATTGATAGGGCATTATTTGCTCACTTTCCCCAATTTTATTCTCAAATAAACCCTAACCCTTCCCCAAATTCATCAAGTTCAATCACTATTCCTTTAATAAAATTCAAGGATTCAAGCTTCACCACCCAAGGACTATCAAGAAAGTTAATTCTCTTGCAAGTTTAAAGATGTAAGGTATGTTAGATGTTCATCCATGGGCCTTTTTCACCCAAGGAGTCCAAGAAACTATTTTTATGTTTTAAATCATGAATTTACATATTTACAATGAGCTATTTTCATGAAGCATTTATGAATTTTGATTATACATGATGTTTGCAAGTGATTTTAGATGGAAAGTAGCCCTTACATGTTTGAAGCATGAAATTCTATGTTAAATCCCCAATGTATGGTCTTAGTGTTTTGATTATATTATTCCCACATATTTCAATCATCCCCATGCCTAAGTTCATGAATTTAAAGTGTTTGATGAAATCCCTAAATGGTTGGATTTTGAACAATGACTACTTATTATGCTTTGAAGCTTTAGTAAATTTCTTCTGTTAATGTTATCGTGTCCTGTGGGTTATGAATACCCAAAAACTTAGCTATTTACTTAGTCTCAGTATTTTTAGAATAGTTTTGGATATATAAGAGTATTATTAATTCAGTCTATTATCGTATCAGTAAGCTTAGTTTAGTCCAGTTGGGATTAGAATTTACCACCGAGCGAACCGAGGGATGGGAGCTCACCTGCCAGTTGAGGGTATGACCTTTAGTATTAGTCCCTGTGTTCCAGAACTACATAGCCAGCGTAGGTTGAGATGTTAACCTGCCAGTTGAGGGTTGACATATATCTCACTAGAGCACCTGCAGTAGTGGGTGACACTTCAGTTCATCAGGACTTCACTTTAGTGGATCCACACAGCAGCGTTAGTACTCGTGGAACAGTACTGACACCCTTCCAAATAGGGTCATAGGTTAGACCCCAATTAGCTTATATTGGGGCATGTCGATTAGATGATAGCTCCCACATTTTTAGTCCAGTCTTAGCTTAGAAGTCAGTTCAGGTTTTTTTGACCAGAGCATAAAGTTTATCAATTAAATCACGACTTAGATTTTAGTATTTTAGTTTACAGACTATTCCAATATTATGTTATATGTTTGTTCATGCATTCTCAGATTTTACAACCTTTACACATACTATGCATTTGTTATCTAATGCTATCTATTCTGTCAGTTATTATTCATGCACATGAGCCCATGTGTATCAGCCTAACCTCATTTAGCATACCAGTACATTTAAAGTACTGACCGCATACTCATTTCTTGTGCTATGATATCTCATATCATAGGTTCAGATGCTCAGGTTCCCGACCGAACTTAGATATTCCAGCGCGTTAGTAGCAGTTGCAGTGGTGATTCCTCATATTCTGAGGAACAATTATGTTTATTTCAGCATGTTACTTCAGTTAGACAGTTGGAGTTAGTTGGGGCTTATCCCTTTAACTCTTATTCAATCAGTTTAGAGGCTTTCATATACTTTCAGATAGTTTAGCTAGTTTTGTCACTATTTTACCAGTTTTCAGATGGTTATTTTCAAACACTTGTTTCTGGGCTTATGATTTTAGGGATATTTTTTTGTATTTAAAACCTTATGAAATATTCCGTTGTTTCCACATATGTTCATTACCCATATATTATTCAATGCTCACAGCAAGTACCAGCTCATTGGTAAGCTTGTGGTCACTTATGACTCTAAGAACTGTGTGGTGTCCAGGGCGTAATCCCGAGGTGTTACAAACTTGGTATCAGAGCCTAAGGTTTTAAAGTGTCTTAGGAAGTCTAAAAGACACGTTGAGTAGAGTCTTGTGCATAGGTGTAAAGCATGTCACACTTATGGACAAGAGGATATAAGACGTTTTAGGAAAAGTTTCCCTTCTTTCAGTATTCATGTCATGCAAATAAGCATGAACTCAATTTAAACTCCCTTTCTAATTTAATATTTTTTCCATTTATAGAATATGCCTCCTAGAAAGACTAACGGAAGAAGAAATGGGAATCAGCCCTCACCCCGCCTGTTCTGGAAGATCCCCTAAATGAGCATATCTCTCATGATGAATTCAGAGATGCATTCACTACTTTAGCTCACTCAGTAAAACCTCAGAATAATAAGCAAGATACTATCCCAGTCATTCTAGTGGATAATATTTCTGTAGCTAGAATTCGGGACTTCACTCGAAAGAACTCTCCTCTATTTTCAGGATCCAAGTCTGATGCGGTTCTGCAGGAGTTCCTTGACATAGTTAAGAAGGTAACTAATATTATGTGTATGACTTCTAGTGAGAGTGAAGATTTGGGTGCTTACCAGTTCAGGATATTGCTCACACCTGGTATATGCAGTGAAAGAGAGATAGAGGTACAGATGCAGGGCCTGTTGAATAGGAGGAGTTTGCTACAACATTTTTAGATAGTTTCTTTCCCTTGAAGTTAATAGAATCTAAGGTGTAGGAGTTTATCAATTTGAAGCAGGGGAACATGAGTGTGAAAAAGTATTCTCTTAAGTTTACTCGTCTAGACAGGTATGCTCCTAATATGGTATCGGTTTACAAGTCTAGGATGAGTAAGATTATTTCTGGGGTAGCTGATAGCTTGGTCAAGGAGTGTTGGACCGTGATATTCATTAAGGAGATGGAATTGTCTAGGTTGATGGTCCATGCTCAATAGATTGAGGAGAAAAAATTTAAGAAAAGAGAGAGAGAGAATAAGAGAGCCAAAATAGGTAGCTTTAGTTTTGCTCAGCCAAGGTTAGAGAGTAGTAGTTGTCCTCAATCTCATCAGAAATCTTTATCCCCAGCTCCGTCTTCAGCTAATGCGCCAATGCCAAAGTTCAAAAATGATAATCGGGATAGAGCGCCAGGCTCAAAGTCCCAGGGCAGTATGAACCGTGGTTGTATAAATCCTCTTTGCTAGAAATATGGTAGAAACCATTAGGGTGTATGTAGAGTTGGCAGTGATATACGATTTTGGTATGTCAAGCCAGGCCATAAATTTAGGGATTGCCCAAATAGTGGTCAGCATGGTCAGTCGAGTCATCCCCCAGTTCCATCAGGTCACCCTACTCAGTAGGGTGCTGCTTCTAGCACAACCAGTGGTCAGCGCCCAAAAAAATTATATGCATTTCAGTCCCGACAGGATTAGGAAATTTCTTCTGATATGGTTACTGGTACGTTACAAGTCTTTCATTTTCATATTTATGCTTTGTTAGATCCTAGAGTTTCTCTTTCTTTTGTAACTCCCTACATAGCTGTTAATTTTAGTGTCAGTCCTGAGACTTTAGTAGAATCCTTCTTAATGTCCAGCCTAATAGGTGTCTCTATTATAGCCAGGCATTTAAAAAGGAACTGTCCGGTCATAATATCCCAGAAAGTCACCTCAGTTGATCTTGTGGGGTTAGAGATGACTAATTTTGATGTCATTCTCAGCATGGATTGGCTCCACTCAAGCTATGTTTTAGTTGATTATAGAAATAGAGTTGTTCATTTTCAATTTTCTAATGATCCAGTCCATGAATAGAGGGGTAGTACTTCAGAACTTAGGGGTCAACTTGTTTCGTTCGTTAGAGTGAGAAAAATGATATCTAAGGGTTTTGTCTACCATCTTGTTCGAGTTAAATACTCTAGTTCAAAGATTCCCAGTCTCGAATCAGTTTTAGTACTGAGGGAATTTCAAGATGTGTTTCCGGAAGATTTTTTCGGAGTTCCTCCCGATAGGGAAATCAACTTCGAAATAGACCTTCTTCTAGATACCCATCCTATCTCTATTCTGCCTTACAGAAGGGCTCCCGTGGAGCTTAGGAAGTTAAAAGAATAGTTGAAAGATCTCTTAGATAAGGGATTCATCAGTCCTAGTGTTTAACCCATGAGGTGCTCCAGTTATTTTCGTGGGTAGGAAAGATGGTTCTCTATGAATGTGCATCGATTATTGTTAGTTGAACAAAGACATTGTAAAGAATAAGTATCCACTCCCCAAAATTGATTACTTGTTCGATCAACTTTAGGGTGCCAGTTATTTCTCTAAGATAGATATAACGCCCCGATTATCTGAACTGGAATGCTACACAGTGCTCATGACCCCGAAGGACCACAAGATAACCCATGACTGATATTTGTACATATACACTGCATAATATATAAATATAAATGTGGAAATATGAACTGAAGGCCATAAGGTTCAATACTGAACATAATCTGAGTAATAAAAATGTCTGAATAAAGAGGTATCATAATACCAAAATAGAACTGAAATACTGAAGTCTGAATCTAGTCTGTAATCTAGTTTGCGTCTAGTCTGAAAGCCTCTACTGTCTAAAGAATATAAATAAGGAGTTGATGGGACATGTCCCCAACTAACTCTGATTAATGAACTAATCAATGAGAAGATAGAGAAATAATCATGTCCTCGGAGGATGAGGACTCACTTCTAACTCTTACTGCTGAAATCTTCAATGCTACTGCTGCTTTGGAACTCGTGCCTCTGAACCAATGGCGTAAAACAAAACACCATAGCATGAATGCATCAGTACGTCTGAATGTACTAAGTATACGAGTAAGGTAGGCTAAATGCAAAGGGTTTATATGCATAAACAATATTGACTGATATAAACGTGAGAATACATACATGCATAAGTAACTATAACTGTACTCGTGGTGATACTGACTACTGAGTCTGAATGCTGACAACATGAATTTACTGATACTGAGATACTTAATAGATGAACGACTATTTCTGATAGTTTGAATTATGAAGAACTGGTCTGATTGACTGTGTCTAACAGTCCTAAAACTAAATACTGATAACATACGCTATGACGACTGATCTAATTGATATAACTGTGATAATCATCCTAACCAATGTAACAGATACTGAGCGACTATATCTGACAGTCTAAATCTTCTAATAATGATTAAGTGTGACTAAGCTTGAGATCAGGCCTAACTAACGGGTGATCTCTGGAACTAATATTGAGAATACTCAACTGAATCTGAGACTGAGATCAAGCCTATCTGATGGGTGACCTCTGTAAGAACTGATACTAAATAACTTTATGTTAGACCAAGCCTATCTAACAGGTGGTCTATGAATATATGGAACTATCTGAGTTATTTAGTGAGATTAATGACTGTATCTGACAGTCCTGATTTTTGAGTTCTACTCTAAAGACTGATACTAAAACTATAACTATGGGAGTTCTCACTTAACCGACTGCCCCGAGTCTGAACTAGTGGGGTCCAAACTGTAACCTCAGCTGGAAGGGTGTCAATACCGTGCCACGGGTAAATACCTCTCTAGTCAAGCCTTTCTAACGGGTGACCCTCATAGGAAGTCAATACTAAGGCAGTATAATAGTCAAGCCTCTTTGATGGGTGACAAGCCTTTTTCTGATGGGTGACTCCTACGTCCTGCGTTGGCTACGCAGTTATGGAGTTCAGGGATTGCTCCTAACGACTCTGTATCTCTGACGGGGAGCCGCCATACCTGGACTCAATTGATGCTAGCTTCTACTCCCAACTGAAAGACTCTGAACTAATTCTTAGAACTCGTACTTGAACTTAACTTAGCTGTTACTGAGTTTCTTACTTGACTTAGCTGACTAATTTCACTTGATTCTGTTATCTGATGGAATACTATTGAAACTATTATCTAACTAAATGATACTAAGTTCTAAATTGATTTCATGAATGCTACAGAGATCTTAGCTGAGTACTGAACTGAAGCTGGAATGATAACGATACTTAGATTACTGAGATTTCTTAAGTTCTATAACTGTCTGAGAGTTCTGAATTCTGTAACTTACTGAGTTCTACTGATCATAGCACGACTAAGATTATCTTGAGACTAACTCATCTCTAGGCACATAGCTATATTTTTTTCAGGTACAAGTACCCCCAGGACTCGATGGAAGGAAACTGACACACATGATACTTTTTGATCATAGGAATAGAATCCAAAATTTGTAATACCATAAATAGCAGATTTCATAGTACACATGGTTCTCAACATCTTATGCATAAAAAGGGAATACATATAACAGGGGTATACTTGCATACTTCAATATCATGGACATTCCATATCACAACAACAACTCATAACAACAATACATATCAATAACATGGAATTCATGTGGAAACATAAGGAATAGAACATGGACTTGTCATTTAAGCACTGTTAAGTCATAAAAACATGGGTTTTATTATTCTTGGCATTTTGTCAAACACCTTACATGCACAACTTTGGGCATAGGTGTACTTATCAATTTGACAATCCTAATCCATCCAAAATTCATGGGTTTCAACTAACCTACTTACGTGCTTCATGAAAAACACATCAAGATACAACCTTGAATCCAAACAACAGTCATCAACATGAATATAGTCATAACACAACAACAAAATCTCAATTTATAATTTAAAACACGATTCTTGAGCTCCATGGATGAAAGGGATCCATGGATGAACACTACGCATACCTTAGAAAGGAAACTTTGATGAGTTGCTGGAGAGTTCTTGGATTGGGAAACTTAATTCTTGATTATCTTGGAAAAAGGGCTTGAATCTTTCTTTTGGGAGATGATTTTAATAAAAACCCTAATCTTGTGGTTGAAAGTGTAAGAGAGGGTTTTTGAGATGTTTAACTAAAGAAAAATAGGAGAAAGTTACGTCCCTTGAAAGTTTTAAGTCATGGGAGGTGAAGGAAAAAGACCAAAATACCCTTACTAAACCGCTTCCCATTTGCTGAAAATCTAAGCCTGATGACGTTTGTGATAGGCCGTCTGACTTGTGATAAGTCATCACAAATACCGTCACTGGGAGGCTGGAATTGATGTATTTTTGCCTGAGGCTGACGACATTCGTGATATGTCATCACACTGGTGATAACTTATAAGAAATATCATCACTGGGGGCTTGATTTTGCCTAAGGTTGACGACGTTTATAAGTCATCCCACTTGTGATAAGTTATCACGAATGCCGTCACTCAGTTTTTCAGGCTGACATGCTGGTGTAAAATGGGTATAACGTTTTTCTCCGGTATCAGATTTAGTCTAAATTGGTATCATTGGAAAGATAATTCAAAGATATTTCATTTGACATATAGTAGGTCCTCTAATTCTATATATATAAGGATTTATGATAAGTTGAAGTTGACCTAAGTTTTAACGCTTTCTAAAACTTGAACGATAGGAAAGAGTTCAACTTGTCCTTGAGTTAGGGGCCCTCTATGATCTAAATTCATGCTCGAATAGATTCCCACACTACATAATTGATTAACACACTAAAGTTACATAGGATTCGAGGCTTTGGGAACATCTACGCATATCAATGATGGATTTTCATTCTAGTCCGAAATGTGGGGCATTACATTATCTCCCCCTTGGAATCATTCGTCCACGAATGAAACTTAATAGACTAAACTTACTTAAAGACGTGAATTTTTGAAACATGACTATATGGATAGAATTACTAGCATGCTGAAAATTCATATTGAACATGCATATCTGATGCATGACTATTTGACGGAATTCTTATATTAAGCATGCATACCTGATGCATGAAATACATGAATAATCAGTTCTCATGAATGCATAACTGGATACACTGATAAGCTGAGCTTCGACTACTGAGCATGCATATCTAATGCATGAATACTTGACTGAACTGACTCTTAAATGCTTGAATGAATATGTAGTGATAACTGATACTAGCTTTGTGAGAAACATTTGGACATGCAATTGCATGGGTTTAAAGACATGAAAGCATGGAGAAATTATGGGGTATATCCACCTTAGGACTCTATGTCCCTCTAAGAAGGCTTACTTTACTGATCCACTGGGCCGATGCACAGGGCATCTATGAACTGGATCATGACTGAACCTCGAGAGTCTGAAACTAATACATATCATGAAGATAAATGATTCATACTTACCCGAATCTATGTCAGGAAAACTTTCTGGATTATGACGAGTCTAAAGTGAATAGAGTTGGTTTTGACGCTGACCACTATTGGTACTAAGAGTGGCGCCCTGCTGGCGCAAATCTCTACCTTTCTGAGCTAACACTCTACACTCTCGCACTTTATGACCTGGCTTACCACATCCAAAACATACCTGACTATTGGGTCTGCATGTACCTAGATGGTTCTTGCCACACTCTCCACAAAGCAGATAAGTGCACTCACTTCTAACACTACTCTGCGTTTTGGAGCCTGGTGCCCCATCATGACTGACATCTCTTAAATTTTGTGCAGGCACACTAGCTGAGGATGGAGCTAGGACTGAAGTCTTCTGACTATGGTGAGAACGATTACCACCCTGTGACTCAACTTGAGAAAAACTGTAACTACCTATTTTGAATCTCTTATTAGATCTCTCTCTCTCTCCTTATATTTATCTACCTCTATCTATTAGGCATGCATCATTAACCAAGCAAGATCCATGTCTCTATTGAGCATAGCGGTTCTACACTTCTTCAACACCAACCTGGACACACCAGTCACAAACTTACTCATACTCACTCAAGGGTCAGCTATCAAGTCAGGAGCATACTTAGCTAACTGGTTGAACTTAAGACAATACTCCTTCATTATCATGGATCCTTGTGTCAGGTTCATAAACTCTTCTAACTTAGCTTCTCTCATCTCTAGCAGGAAAAAATTATCTAAGAAGGCATCCTGAAATATCTGGCAAGTCATAGGAGTTGTATCTTCCCCTCTACTCTTCTTCCACAACACTACCCAATTATGAACAATATCTTTTATCCCATAGGATGTTAATTCCATACTCTCATCCTCTGACATATGCATAATCTGGGTGATCTTCTTTACCTCTTCAAGATAGAGCTATGGGTCCTGACCTGCTACTGACCCAAAGAATTCTGGAGGGTTCATTCTCATAAACTTTCTGATCCTGGATGCGGCTTAATCCCCATCTTGTTGAGGTGGGGCTGCAGCCTAAAGGTTACCCTGAACACTAGTGGTCAAAGCTTGGGATAGCGCCTGAAAAGCTGCCCGGAACTCTGTATGTGACACATTCTCATTTAGAGAATCTACAGGCAAAGGTGGATGATTGTCATTCCTACAGGCATTATATCTGTGAGGAGGCATATTCTGCAAATGGAAGAGGAATAAGGATTAGACTGAGAGTTCAACTTGAGCTTTTTTCTCACTGGCACGACATGAATACTAAAGAAGGGGAACTGTTCCTAAAACATCTTATAGACTCCTGTACATAAATGTGGCGCACAACACACCCATGTACAACACTCTCCTAGATACAGCTTTCATACTTACTAGGAATCTATTAAACCTTAGGCTTTGATACAAAGTTTGTAATGCCCTGATTATCTGAACCAGAACGCTACACGGTGCTCATGAGCCAAAAGGACCATAAGCTAATCCATGACTGATATATGTACCTGTACACTGTATAATATATAAATATAAATATGGAAACATGAACTGAAGGACATAAGGTTCAATACTGAACATAATCTGAGTAATAAAAATGCCTGAATAAAGAGGTATCACAATACCAAAACAGAACTAAAATACTGAAGTTTGAATCTAGTCTGTGTCTAGTCTGAAAGCCTCTACTGTCTGAATAATCTGAATAAGGAGCTGATGGGACATGTCCCCAACTAACTCTGACTAATGAACTAATCAATAAGAATATAGAGAAATAATCATGTCCTTGAAGGATGAGAACTCACTTTTAACTCTGACTATTGAAATTTGCAATACTACTGCTTCTCTGGAACTCGTGCCTCTAAACCTATGGTGTAAAATAAAACACCATAGTGTGAATGCGTCAGTACGTCTGAATGTACTGAGTATACGAGTGAGGTAAGCTAAATGCAAAGGGCTTATATATATAAACAATGCTGACTGATATGAACGTGAGAATACATACATGCATAAGTAACTATAACTGAACTCGTGGTGATACTGACTACTGAGTCTGAATGATGACAATATGAGTTTACTAATACTGAGATACTGAATAGATGAACGACTATTTCTGATAGTTTGAATTATGAAGAACTGGTCTGATTGACTGTGTCTAACAGTTCTGAAACTAAATACTGATAACATAAGCTATGGCGACTTATCTAACTGATTTAACTGTGATGATCGGCCTAACCGATGTAACTGATACTGAGCGACTGTATCTGACAGTCTAAATCTTCTAATAATGATTAAGAGTGACTAAGCTTGTGATCAGGCCAAACTAACGGGTGATCTCTAGTACTGATATTGAGAATACTCAATTGAATATGAGACTGAGATTAAGCCTATCTGATGGTTGACCTCTATAAGTACTGATACTGAATAAATTTATGTTAGACCAAGCCTATCTAACGGGTGGTCTATGAATCTGTGGAACTATTTGAGTTCCTTACTGAGATTAATGACTATATCTGACAGTCCTGATTTTTGAGTTCTACTCTGCAGACTGATACTAAAACTATAACTGTGGGAGTTCTCACTTAACCGACAAGCCCCGAGTTTGAAATAGTGGGGTCTAACCTGTAACCCAAGAGAGAAGGGTGTAAATACCATGCCATGGGTAAATACCTCTCTGGTCAAGCCTATCTGACGGGTGACCATCATAGGAAGTCAAGCCTAAGGCAGTATACTAGTCAAGCCTCTCTGACGGGTGACAAGCCTTTTTCTGATGTGGGACTCCTACATCCTGCGCTGGCTACACAGTTTTGGAGTTCAAGGATTGCTCCTAATGACTCTGCCTCTATGATGGAGATCCACCATCCCTGTAATCGCTCGGTGCTAGTTCCTACTCCCAACTGAAGGACTCTGAACTAATTCTTAGAACTAGTACTTGAACTGAACTGAAGTTGTTACTGAGTTTCTTACTTGACTAAGCTGACTGAGTTTACTTGGTTCCATTATCTGACAGAATACTACTGAATCTATTATCTGGCTGAATTATACTAAGTTCTGAATTGATTTCTTTGATGCTACTGAGATCTTAGCTGAGTACTGAACTGAAGCTGGAATGATAATGATACTTTGATTACTGAGATTTCTTAATTTCTATAACTGTCTGAGAGTTCTAAATTTTTTAACTTACTGAGTTTTACTGATCATAGTACGACTGAGATTATCTTGAGACTGGCTCAGCTCTAGGCACACATCTATATTTTTTTTGGGTACAAGTACCCTCAGGACTCGATGGAAGGAAACCGACACACATGATACTTCTTGATCATAGGAATAGAATCCACAATTCGTAATACCATAAATAGAAGATTTTATACTACACATGGTTCTCAACATCTTATACATGCAAGGGAATACATATAACATAGGTATACTTGCATACTTCAATATCATGGACATTCCATATCACAACAACAACTCATAACAACACACATCAATTACATGGAATTCATGTGGAAACATAAGGAATAGAACATGGACTTGTCATTTAAGCACTGTTAGGTCATAAAAACATGGGTTATATCATTCTTGGTATTTTATCAAACGCCTTACATGCACAACTTTGGGCATAGGTGTACTTATAAAATTGACAATCTTAATCCATCCAAATTTCGTGGGTTTCAACTAACCTACTCACATGCTTGATGAAAAACACATCAAGATACAACCTTGAATCCAAACAACAATCATCAACATGAATATTGTCATAACACAACAAGGAAATCACAATTTATAATTTAAAACATGATTCTTGAGCTCCATGGATGAAAGGGATCCATGGATTAACACTACGCATACCTTAGAAAGGAAACTTTGATGAGTTGTTGGAGAGTTCTTGGATTGGGAAACTTAATTCTTGATTATCTTGGAAAAAGGGCTTGAATCTTGCTTTTGGGAGATGATTTTAATAAAATCCTAATCTTGTGGTTTAAAGTGTAAGAGAGGGTTTTTGTGATGTTTAACTAAAGAAAAATAGAAGAAAGTTACGTCCCTTGAGGGTTTTAAGTCATGGAAGGTGAAGGAAAAATACCAAAATACCCTTAATAAACCGCTTCCCAGTTGCTAAAAATCTCAGGCTGACGACATTTGTGATAGTCCGTCAGACTTGTGATAAGTTGTCACAAATGTCGTCACTGGGGGGATGGAATTGATGGATTTTTGCCTAAGGCTGACGACATTCGTGATAAGTCATCACACTTGTGATAACTTATAAGAAATATCATCACTGGGGGCTTGATTCTGCCTAAGGCTGACGACGTTTATAAGTCGTCACACTTGTGATAAGTTATCACGAATGTCGTCATTCAGTTTTCCAGGCTGACATGCTGGTGTAAAATGGGTATAACTTTTTGCTCCAGTATCAGATTTGGTATAAATTGGTATCGTTGGAAATATAATTCAAAGATATTTCATTTGACATATAGTAGGTCCTCTAATTTAATATATACAATGATTTATGATCGATTGAAGTTGACCTAAGTTTTAACGCTTTCTAAAACTTGAACGATAGGAAAGCGTTCAACTTGTCCTTGAGTTAGGGGACCTCTATGATCTAAATTCATGCTCAAATAGATTACCACACTACATAATTGATTAACACACTAAAGTTACATAGGATTCGAGGCTTTTGGAACATCTACGCATATGAATGACAGATTTTCATTCTAGTCCAAAATGTGGGGCGTTACAATAGACCTTAGATCCGGCTATCATTAGCACAGAGTTAGAGAATGTGACATTTCAAAAATATCTTTCAAAACTTGGTATAGTCATGTCACGACCCGAACCGGGGCCCTAGCCGTGACGAGCATTCCTGAACATGAAGGCTCGAAACTCCCTCTGTCTATCTGGTAATCATGCACATAATTTATATGATCAAAGTAATAAGGAATAGACACAATTATACAGAAACATGGTCAACAATTTAAAATAGTTAAAGGCCTTAAAACATGACCAACAATATTTAAAAAACATCTGCAACGGTCTGCGAAATCTCTACTGACATACTATCTGAATAACTGTGACAAGGCCCCCAGCAGACCAAAAACCAAACTGAAATAAAAACCTAAATGACTAGGCCTTCCGAAGCAAAGAAGTCTCACCAACTGAACTCTGAGACAACCCTGTCTGTAGACTCCACTGAGGATCTGGACCCCTAGACTGCGCCTCAGTACCTGGGAGGAAGGGGGTCAGGACAATTATACTGGCACGCAAAGCAATCCAAAATAGAGTAATTGAACATATATATATATATATATATATATATATATATATATAATACGTGAGAGAAAATTTTCATCAAACATTATGAATAAAACAATTTCTAAAAAACATATGGGCACCTTCTGAAAACATGTAACCTGCCTGTAAATCTCAAACTCTGATCTGTGTATTACTTCTGAGTTAGGTGGTATCCCTTTACTTCTGAGTTAGGTGGTATCCCTTACAAGTCTGATATTCCACGGGCGATATGGAATCCGCCATTGACTCGGAGGGGAAGCCTCCAACCCGAGTATGCCGCAAGGGTTGGAGTTCCTGAATCTGATACGCCACACGACACTTAAGTCAGCGTATAATAATATACTCGGGTCGGCAAACCACGTTTTTAGGCAATGAGTTTCTTGAACTCAAGCCCTCTTCAGGGAACCACCTAACATCTCTGTATGCCCATTTTTAACCTTTTCTATACATGCAACATTGTGAATGTCTAAAATCATGATAGTCTAAAATATCTATTAGTATGAGTCTGATATGGCATTGGACTAAATTGGTATCGTCATACCATGACTTGCAAGTCATGATTTCTTATCAATAATACATTAAGCTAAATCTTTCATTTAAAGCATAATTTAGACCACCAAAAACATGCAACTAATATAGAAGATTTCGTGTTTCGAAACTCAAGTCAAAATCATGCAAAAACTTCATCAACATATGGTGGTCTAGTGCCTTTAGCAAATCCATGCACTATTTCATTACATGCATTATGAACATTAAACATTCATCCTAGATTCCCTCTTTAGTGATTTAAAACCACCTTTAAATCATAACAAGATTTCAATCATTTCATATAGTGCTTTTCAAGGATGCATTGCAAAACAATTCATACGCTATGAGAAATCTGAAAAAATCATAATAAGAGGAAATTCACCGAAAATCATGCTCTCAACAAGAATTCATTCTTAAATACATGGTTTCATACATTCATATTCTCAAATCACTTTGGGAAAGGTCAAAAAACCAAAACAATGATGTTAAACCATTTAATACATGAATATATACATAGATTCAAAAACGCCATTCTAAAACATGATTTTTCTATGCCCATGAGAATTTAGAAAAACCCCGCATACCTCTATTTTGGAAAATAATGGGTGCTTCTTAAAGCCTGTGGATTGGGGATTCCGAATCTCTAATCAATTTTGAAAACCCACGATTGAGTTTTGATTTAGTTGGGTTTTTAGTTTGAAACCCTTGGGAGTGTTTGTGAGAATTTTTAGATGAATGTGGATGTATTTTGGAGAATTGGGGACTGAATTTCATGTTTATGGCTGAATAAGGGTGGGAAAAGGATCATTTTGCCCCAAAAATGGAGTGTTTAAGTCACTTAAAACCATAAGATATGCGCCGCATATGATATCGCATATATTTACATAGGCTCCACATATGATATCGCCTATATTTACATAGGCTCTGCATATGCTTTTCAGTGGCTATGTGCGATTGGTTAGGCGACGCATACTACTTTGAAAGGCCATAACTTCTTTCTCGGGTGTCGGATTTTAGCAAAATTGGTATCGTTGGAAAGTTAACTCGAAGACCTATCATTTGAAACATAGTAGGCTCTCTAATTCGACATATACAGAGAGTTATGGTCGATGGAAACTGACATAAATTACAACGTCCACTAAAACTTAATCGATCGAAATAGTTTCAACTCGTCCTTCAGTTGAAGGACATCTATGGTCTAAATTCATGCTCAAATGGATTCACATAATACATAAACATGCCAAATTGGCATAGGATTTAAGGCTCACGGATTATCAACGCATCAGAGTCATGATTTTTATTCTAGCCCGAAATGCGGGGTGTTACACTATCTCCCCCTTGGGATCATTCATCCCCGAATGATGGATAGAATGTCGAAGTCTTAAGGGTATGGGATAACGCGGACATGATATGTTCCCTAAGAAAGAATACACTGATCGGAAACATGACTATAAGATTGGAACTACTAACGTTTTAAATGCTTATGTCGGACATGCATAACCGAGTCATGGAACACACGACAGAAGCTACTCATAGGCTGAATTCTCATAATGAATCATGCATATCTGATGCATAGATCTGTGACCGAGTTGTTCTCATAAATGCAGGACTGAATACACTGATAAGATAAAAATTTCTATTGAACATGCATTTCTAATGCATACATATCTGACTGAACTGACGTATGAACGTATGGCTCTATACGCAATAATAACTGATGCAAATCTTGTAATAAGAATCTATGCATGCAACTGAATGGGGTATCTCCCCCTTGGTACCCTATGTCTCTCTATGAATATTCAATTCACTAAGATACTCGAAAAACTAAGGCGATGCACAGGGAACGTAAGAATTGAATCATAACTGAACATCTGGAATCTGAATTTAATGCATGATGCATGAACTGGGCTATACTCGTAACTACTGGTATACTCTATCTTGGAATAGTAGCATGTCTGAGATTTCGAGTAGTATGAATAAGTGCAAAGACGAGAAAACAAGTCATGCGAATCTGACTACTAAACTGACTTATTGGCCATACAGACTGAATTATACTACACCCTCATACTTAACTGGAGTATCTCTTCAGCACAATTCTCTAAAGAAATTCTAGAAGTAATAGGGAGCCATGAATCTTGGGTATGGATTACACAAGACATCCAACTGAGGAATCACCACATTGACACTACTCTACAGTCTGGAACATAGGCATATAACTCCTGAATTAGGATAGAATTACCAGGCTTTTGGCATTACAACTTCTTACTTTCAAGCTTAGCATACTTCTCGAATATCACTTAACTATACTATTCTCCTTAAATATCATATTCATTCAACTCAGCTTAAAATTCTCATATGAGCATTGACAAATGTTTCTACTAATGTCGAAAATAACTTAATCCCTTCGTCGTGATCAAACCTAACTCTAAGTCAAAAAAATACAACATGCCAGACCACGCTATTATTCTAAACCATATGATGCAAACTTCTATATCTCCTTTAAAGATCACATCCTAAGTATAACATGCCTTACCACTTCAATGGCTACTCTGAACTCTTACTATGAAGTCGCTAGCGCATATAGCGTTCCTTTAAAACAATCTCAACATGTCATTCAAACCTATCTTTATAACCACATATGAACTTCAAAGAAAACACTCATAAAGGCATACTTCACATATTCTCTAAACCACTATCAGTATCACTCCCACAAGCTACCCCAAGAACATACACATATAAAATTCCACTAACCATCACATAAATAAAAACTTGGACCCAAATCTTACTTCATACTCATGGACTTATCTAAACAAGCGTACAATGATCTTCCATCAACAAGGAATAATTACTCACCACCACTATCATCGCATAAGGAGGAGTCACAAAAAGGTTAGAACATAAGATTTGGAGGCATGGAATGATACTATATGAAGCTTGACACATATCTGAGTCCTGAGGAATAGCAAAACAACAACAGGGACTCACCAAAGTGCTTTGAATTTAGGGTATTCATGGCTATAAGTTGAATCTCGCCAATCATTTGGCGTAAAACATGAGTTATGGAAACGGAGCACATTATAAAGCGTGAGTACATGACTCTCTATCATATGTATGAACGTGAACTGATCATGGAACTAAATCGTAAAGCATGAGTAGGTATTAGGATCACTGAGAAATACTGATATAGGAATGGTTTGAGATTCACCCTTAGTTTTTGATGTTCTACAACATCATGACATCACTACAAGAATCTGAGAGTCTTACTTGGTTATTCATTTAGTCATCTCCCCCTTAGCTCCAAGCCATCATCTTCAGTTTCAGGAGGTACCTTACTAAACTTTAAACTTAACTGCGCTCACTGCACTCTAGGTTCTGAAATATGATAATACATAAAATTAATGAAACTTAACCCGAAAGAACACACATGAGAGTGGAACGCCCACTGCTAATACTACCTCCTGAGGCACACTCTATCATTCTATAACCCCAATAGTCATCCTCTATTACTCAAACACTTACTAACTTCGAATCTTCATGAGTATCCCCATAGTTGAAGTGCACACCCTCTAGTGCCTCTACTCTTATTTCTATTAGCACAACTTTCAAGGACTCGAGCTTAGATTATAACACCTAACATGGGTATCACCAAGTCTTCAATGAGCCACTCTATTTCTATCATAGTCTACCAACATAGCAACTTCAAACTTATTTTCCTCTACCATGAGAATCAAGCTCATATCAAAAGGCTCAACGCTATCAATCAAAGGTCCTTAACTTGGCTATTTAGAACACCATATACCATCTAGAAAGTCTTTTTCCACCTAGAAACTCAACGGTACCAGTAGCCACACACAACATCTAATAGCCTTAGAAAAACACTACAGCTTCATACCACCTTGGGCATACTTCTACATCACATATACAATGTCATACTTCATTACGAATCAAATAAACTTAGGCACTTGCATACACTGTTCAAGCCTATAGATCACTTCCATATAACTAGTATCATTAACTAAGAAATCATCACATCCACCTCCATGGCCATTAATTATTTCAAACTTAATGTCTAGTGCTAAACATGATTTACAACCAACCTTACACACAATCCTCACTTAGAAACTATGAAATAAACATCAAGAAACACTAGTACACTAGAAATTCATAACCACAATAATCGATCATGACCTTACGGTTTTCCTTGTCATAATCAATTAGCACGTACTATTTCAACATATCAAGCTTACAAATCTAATCCCACGAAACATGTATCATCAATCTCTTTCCACTATTCACCACCACACCAATTTAATTCAAGACTATAGTATAGCATCAATCATTTACAACCAATGAAGAGTGCAACATAATATAAATATACTAATCCTTCAAATTGGGATAGTCTACCCAAATACTTCAAAAATATACTACATACTTTCTCACAAGTAGTATTAGTTTACAACTACCAATGAGAAGGAGGTTAAGGGGTAAGGTCACATAATAGACATGATCAACCTTAAGCTTATATTATAACCATACAATCTTATCTACTTATACGGCTTTCTCACATCACACTTACTTACCCCAATGGGAATTTAGACTACCTTCAGATACCCCATATGACAATGAGTCTATACTTACAACCTACTGGCTAATCTAGCCATTTTCATTCATAGCCTATAAGGGGTTTCTATAACCACCTTAAATATCCACTCTGGGCCCTTTCTCTATTTTGAAAGGAAGAAAACAAATAACATAAGATATGCGCCGCATATGATATCGCATATATTTATATAGGCGTCGCATATGATATCGCCTATATTTACATAGGCGCCGCATATGATATCGCCTATATTTACATAGGCGCCGCATATGCTATCGCATATGCTTTCCAGTGGCCATGTGTGATTGGTTAGGCGACTCATACTACTTTGAAAGGCCATAACTTCTTGCTCGGATGTCGTATTTTAGCAAAATTGGTATCATTGGAAATTTAACTCAAAGACCTATCATTTGACACATAGTAGGCTCTCTAATTCGACATATACAGAGAGTTATGGTCAATGAAAACTGACACAAATTACAACGTCCACTAAAACTTAATCGATCGAAATAGTTTCAACTCGTCCTTGAGTTGAAGGACCTCTATGGTCTAAATTCATGCTCAAATGGATTCACATACTACATAAACATGCCAAATTGGCATAGGATTTAAGGCTCTTGGATTATCAATGCATCAGAGTTATGGTTTTTATTCTAGCCCGAAATGCGGGGTATTACAGGTCACTTTGAATTCCTAGTCAAGTCCTTTGGTCTAACAATTGCCCCAGCAGCTTTAATGGACTTGATGAACATAGTGTTCAAGCAGTACATAGACATGTTCAACATAGTCTTCATAGATGACATCCTTGTATATTCTCGTAATTAAATTGATCATGCAGACAACCTTAAAATAGTATTGCAGACTCTTAGAGACCATTAGTTGTTCGTCAAATTTAGTAAGTTTGAGTTCTGGATAGGATCAGTAGCTTTCCTTGGCAATTTTATTTTTGGTGATGGCATTACAGTTAACCCTCAAAAAATAAAAGTAGTGAGGAACTAGCTCAGACCCATTTCTCCATTAAATATCAGGAGTTTCTTCGGTTTGGCTGGCTATTACCAATGGTTTATTGAAGGGTTTTAGTCCATTGCATCCCCTATGTCTATATTGACTCAGAAGAAAGTTAAGTTTCAGAGGTCAAAATCCTATGAGAAGAGTTTTCAGGAGTTGAAGACTCGACTTACCTCAGCCGTAGTTTTGATGTCGTCAGATGGTTCAGATGGGTTTGTTGTTTATTATGATGCTTCTAGAGTTAGTTTGGGTTGTGTTTTGATGTAGAGAGGTGAGTTCATAGCCTATGCCTCTAGACATTTTAAGCCCCATGAAAATAATTATCCTACCCATGATCTTGAGTTAACAACTATTGTGTTTTCCTTAAAAATTTGGAGGCATTATCTGTATGGGGTAAATGTTGATGTGTTCAAGGACCAAAAATATTTGCAGTATGTGTTTTTACAGAGAGGGTTAAATATCCATCAAAGAAAGTGGTTAGAATTATTGAAAGATTATGATATAAGTGTTTTGTATCATTTGGGTAAGGCCAATGTAGTGGAAGATGCCCTTAGTAGATTATCTATGTGTAGTGTGGCTCATGCTAAGAATGATAAGAATAAGTTGGTTCAGGAGGTTCATCAGTTGGCTAGGTTAGGAGTTCATTTGGTTAAATAAGCTGAGGGTAGTGTATGGGTCCAGAATAGTTCAGAATCTTCTTTGGTTACTGAAGTAAAAGTAAAGCAAGATGGGATCCCACTCTAGTTAAGTTGGAGGAGTCAATTAGTGATCAGAAAGTAGAGGATTTCTCCCAAGGAGGAGATGGTGTGTTGCATTGCTAGGGTAGACTGTGTGTGTTGTGTGTCGACGGTTTGAGACAACGTATTCTTGTAGAAGCGCATGGTGTATGTTACTCTATTCACCCAGGAGCCACTAAGATGAACCGTGATTTTCGAGATATCTATTGGTGGAGTGGCATGAAGAGAGATATTGTAGAGTTTGTAGCCAAGTGTGCTAATTGTTAGCAGGTTAAGATTGAGCACCAAAGGCCTAGTGGCACTATACAGGTGTTTAGCATTCTTACTTCAAAGTGGGAGGAGGTGAACATAGATTTTATAATAGGGTTGCCTCGTTCACGTTGCTAGCATGATTTGATTTAGGTTATTATAGACAGAATGACCAAATCAGCCCATTTTTTGCCAGCCTATACATCTTATTCATCCGAGGATTATGCCAAGCTCTATATTACAGAGTTGGTCAGGTTGCATGGAGTCCTATTGTCCATCAATTTGGATAGAGGCACTTAGTTTACCTCTCACTTTTGGAAAGCTTTTCAGAGGGGTCTAGGTACCCAAGGTCATCTCAGTATAGCCTTTCACCCTCAGACAGATGGTCAGGTAAAAAGGACTATTCAGATCCTAGAGGACATGTCGAGAGCTTGTGTTATCGACTTTAAGGGCAGTTGGCATGATCATTTTCCATTGATTGAGTTTGGTTACAATAACAGTTATCATTCCAGTATTTAGGTGGCTCCATTTGAGGCTTTTTTTTGGAGGAGATATAGATCTCCTATTGGTTTGTTTGAGGTAGGTGAGACCACATTAATAGGGCCAGATTCAGTATTTGATGTATTGAGGAAAGTTTAGGTAATCAGAGAAAGGCTTAAGATAGCCCAAAGCCGACAGAAATCCTACGCAGATGTGAGAAGAAGAGATCTTAAGTTTGAGGTTGGTGACTTGGTTTATTTGAAAATCTCTCCCATAAAGGGAGTGAAGAGGTTTGGCAAGAAGGGGAAGCTCAATCCCCGATATGTTGTCCCTTACAGGATCTTGAGACATTATGGGAAGGTAGCCATGAGCTTGAGTTGCCCACAAATTTGGCATCAGTGCACCCAGAATTCCATGTTTCTTTGTTAAACAAGTATATTGCCAATCCATCTTTAATAGTCTCTTTAGAAAGTACAGGCGTTCAGGACAACCTTTCTTACGAATAAATCCCAGTCAAAATCCTTGATCGGTAGACCCGTAGACTGAGGAACAAAGAATTTCCCTTGGTCAAAGTTCTTTGGAAGAATCAGTCCATTGAGGGAGCCACTTGGGAAACGGAAGCAGACATGCACACCAAGAACCCTCATCTTTTCTCCGTAAACTCAGCCTCAGCTCAAGGTAATAATTTTCTTTAGATTATCTCTTTTATTTTCTCAGTTCTAGCTATAGAATCATCTTCCTATCGTTACATGCATTCACGAATTAGTCCAGTCATGTATTATGTCTCAGAACAGTTGTGTAATCATGTTTTTAGTTATGCATATTCAGTTAGTGAATTTAGTTTCCTTGGTATTCTCAGCTTAATTAGTCTCATTTGAGGAAAAATGTTCTCAAGGAGAGATATTGTAAAACCTCGTGTTAGTCTTAGCTCAGTTCAGCCCATAATGTATGTACAAGAGGCTTAGAACCTGAAAAATTTGCTTGACCATAGCATACAGTTTATCAGTTAAATCAGTACTCAGATTTCAGTATTTTAGTTTACAGACTATCCCAGTATCATGTTATATGCTTAGTCATGCATTCTCAGATTTGAAAACCTTCACGCATACTATGCATAAGTTATACCATGCTATTCATTCAGTCAGTTATTATTCATGAACATGAGTCCATGCATATCAGCCTAACCTCATTTAGCATACTAGTACATCCAAAGTACTGACCGCTTACTCGTTTCTTGCACTATGATGTCTCATATCATAGATTTGGATACTCAAGTTCCTAACCGCACTTAGATATTCCAGCGCATCAGCAGCAGTAGCAGTGGTGAGTCCTTATATTTCGAGGAATGGTTATGTTTATTTCAGTAATTTACTTAAGTTAGACAGTTGGAGTTAGTTGGGTCCTGTCCCTTCAACTCTTATTTAGTCAATTTAGAGGCTTTCAGATAGTTTAGTCGGTTTTTTCATTATTTTTCCATTTTTCAAATGGTTTTTTTAGACATTTATTTCCAGGCTTATGATTTCAGGGATAATTTTTTGTATTTCAAACCTTATTGAATTTTCTATTGTTTCCGCATAAGTTCATTACCTGTATATTATTCAGTGCTCACGGTAGGTACCAGCTCATGGGTTATCTTGTGGTCACTTGTGATCGTAAGCACCATGTGGCATCCAGGGTGTACTCCTGGGTCGTTGCAAACAGTTTAGGCTATTCGAAAATCATAATTTATGCATTATTGACTTAGTTGCTCATGCTTTAGGTAAAGTCTCTATATTAGGATTTATTCTGGCTTAGTTAACATCTAAGAGTGGATTTAGATATTTTAGTCTAGTCCAGGGTAGAATATGCCTTATAATAAAATTTCATAAATTTATAAGTGAGTCCTTGACCCACCTTAGGCCAAGATTGGTGTTAAATATTGAAAATCTTATATACGCTTATTGTGTGCCTTGAAATTTCCTATGGAGGTAATGTTGAGAAACTTTGGTACTTGATGATTATGATGGGTTGACCATTGAGAGTTGAGGCTTATTGACTACGCTACTAATTTTTCCATTGCTTATGATGTCATATATATATATATATAGGTTCGGGTGTGGATATTAATTATAATATTGATGATAAATTTATCGATTTAAGTTCAGGACCTCACTATAATATGATGATATATGATTATCGGTTTGAGTCTGGATATTGCCAATGACATTGATGATACATATATACCCAGTTCGAGTCTGAAAGATGATTATGATAATGATTATATACCCGGTTCAATTTTGGTTATGAGATTTATTATATATCTTTACCGATTCGAGTCTGGCTATTCTTTATGATATAATTATATATGATTACCCGATATTGGGGTGTGATGTTGATGTTAGAGAAATTGGTTCGAGTCCAAAAATGGAAAATGGTTATAGTGTGGTATAACATAGAAAGATTCTAGTTATATCATGAGAGTTGGTAAATGATGGTGGTGGGTTATACTATCTTGTGTGTACTCTTCAGGCTTATAGTGGCTTGCGATGTGTTATTCACATTTCCGCACTTATTGTCTTATGGGGGCCAATTGTTTTATTATGGTTGCATGTGTATGATTACTTATGTTATATTATTTTGGTTTTTTCACTTATTTATGTATAGTGATGTTGGAGTAAATTCAGGTTTTTCTTATTGCCTTGACCTAGTGATGTGAGTTAGCATTTCATCATATTTATATAATAATTTAGCTTAGTCGGGTGATGATGCCTACTAAGTACCCATGATTTTGGTACTCATACTACACTCTGTACCTTTTTGGTGCAGATTCGAGTACTTGTTGTTGTCGTTGATTCGAGAATCGTGTCGTGTTGCATTCCAGAGATAGGGTGAGCTCTTGGAGTCGAATTTGCCCAATTTTCTTTTATCTTTCTATATTTAGACTTTTTTGAGATAGATTTATACTAACTATTTTAGAACTTTGATTGTATTTATAGTAGATCTTGTACTGGCTCTATGAGGTGGAGGGATGGTTTTCTACATTATGACTATCTTTTGTGACTATTTCTATTGCTTTTTTATTTATAAGTTGCAATTGTCTATTCTCTCCTCCTTGGGCAATTTTCACCAAGTTAACCCATTGCATTCATCTCTGGATTAGGATTTTGTTTACCTACTGGCAGGGTTTAGTAGGTACCATCATGACTCATAAATTGGGTCATAATATTTTTTTTCAACGCTACCAATTGCTCGTCAATCTGAGCTGAGAGTAAGAAGATATAGACTTTATAGTGAGAAATTGTTAAACCTATTTGATAAATCATGCGAGGCACTGCTAGGTGTCGTGTACTAGGACTTGCGGGGCACGTCTTTGGGCCGTGTGATGCACACCCTTCCTAGATTAAAAATCTTTGTTGTACTCTTATTAAATCAGGGGAAAATGAGTTCTTTCACCCCATGTAACTTCCCTAGCCTATTTTAAAACTCGAAAGACATCCTAAACTATTATGTTCATTACCAAGTACCTCATTCCTCTTATCTCCTCGATCCCAAAACTTCTAAATTTGAAAGCTTATAGAAGGATTAAAGATTAAGCTTCCTTCTCAATGTTTTCTTAACAAACTCGTCATCAAAGGTATATGGGATGGATCAAAGTTAAGTGAGTCTTCATATCGATTTCAAGCTAGTGTTTCAAAATATCAAGAGTTATGACCAATTTCAAAGTTTAAGGATCTCCTGCAAGGTTTTCTTTTCTTGTTCTTCATCAAATGGCACTGTAATACCCCGTACTTTTCTAAGTTTAGTCCAGCTCATAGTGCAGGTATAAGAGGCTTAGAACTTGAAAAATTGGCCAAGTGATGGGGACTTAGTCTTATTTTCATCCTCTCAACTTCGTGATTTTTAAAGTGACCTTCATAACCTCGAGATATAAAATTTTAAGTTAATTTATGTTCAGGAGTGTAAGTAGAATGTCTCAGGTAAGTTTTAGATTTTTTAGATGAGGTTTGGACCACGTTTGGATTTCCAAAACAGCAAGTCACCGCGATTGTGGTGTGCCGCGGTGGCTATAGTGGTGGTAACCTTGGCGCGTCATGGTGATGGTCAAATTTGGGTTCCAGTTACAAATTTTAATTTCCTAGGGGCAGTCTGGTCTTTTCCCACCGCCCTAAATCATCAAGCTAAACCTTGTTTCCATCAAATAAAGATCAAGAATTGGTGTCTTCCAAGCCAAAAACATTCAAGCTTGTGATATATTTTAAGATTTAATTCTTAGAGGTATGTTAGATGTTCATACATGGGCCCTTTTCACCTATGGAGTCCAAAAACCCAACTTTAAGTTTAAAGATATGATTTTTATATGTTATTATGAATTTTAACCATGAATTCTCACAAATTTTGATTTTTATATTATGTTTACACATAATTTGTTGTAGAAGTTAAATTCTACATGTTTGGATGATACTTACTCGTTAGTTTGTAGCTTAAATTGTGATTTAGTATCTAAATCGTGATATTACTATATGTTTAAAATTATTCCCATGTTTAAACCATGAATTGCAAGTGTTTGATGAAATGCCCAAAGGAATGAGTTTTGAATAATGACTACTTATCATGTCCATAAGGTGTTAGTACGGTTTTTTTGTTATTGATATCTAGTCCTGGGGGTTTTGAATACTCTAAATCTAAATGCTTACCTAGTCTACAGTACCTATAGAATGTTTTAGGATAATTATAAGCATTTTTAATTCAGTCAGTCACCATAAACAACTAAACTTAGTTCATTCCTGTATTCAGTGTCTTTCAGTTGGGAGTAGGATTTAGCACCGAGTGAATACAGGGATGATGGATTCCCCGTCATTTACATAGAGTCATTAGTAGCAGTTCATGTATTCCAAAACTACGTAGCCAATGAAGGATATGAGGAGTCACCCATCAGTTTAGGCTTGACTACCTCTCAGGGGTCACCTGTCAGTTTAGGCTTTACACCCTGGTCCTTTGGGACATCAGTTAGTGGATTCATACAGCCATTGTTTAGTACCCATGGCACGGCAATGACTCCCTACCAACTGGGGTTACAGGTTGGACCCCATTTAACTCATTTAGGCCAAGTCGGTTAGATGATAGCTCTCACAGTCTCAATCCAATATTCAGTGTAGTATTCAATTTCAGGTTTGCTTGACCATAGCATTCAAATATCAGATATCTAGTTACTAGTACCTTAGTTTATAGATTATTTCAAAAAAAAATTATGCTTGATCATGCATTATTAGTCTTTTCAATTTTCATGCATTCTTACTCAGTATCTCATGCTATACATTCAGTAAGTTATCACTTCATGCATATGAACCCATGTATTTTAGCCAACCTCATCTAATGTACCAGTACATTCAAATTACTGATCGCATACTCATTTCTTGCGTTGTGATGTCTTATATCATAGGTTCAAATGCTCAGGCTCCTAACCGTACTTAGACCTTCCAGTGCATCAGCGGCAGTAGGGGTGAATCATCATCCTTTGATGATGACTTATATCATATTCAGTTATACCATTAGTTTATTTATTTAGTCAGTCAGAGTTAGTTAGGGGCTTGTGTCATCAACTCCACAGTCAGTCAATTTAGCGACTTTTAGGCTAGTACAGATAGATAGTTAGTTTTTAGTCATTTGTATCAGTTGTTTTATCAGTATTGACAATATGTTTCAAACATTATAAAACCATGATTCAGTACTGATTTTTAGTTGTTAAAACCTTATGGCATTTTCAGTTAAGTTTTGCATATGCCTTTGTTATTTTATTTAGTACTCACAGTAGGTACTAGCCCAGGGGGAGATATTGTAATATCCCATACTTTTCCTAGCTTGAAAAGTTTCCCTAAGAATGTTAGAAGATTTCTTTGAAAGATTAATCTACTTTTGTACACATAAGAAGGGAACAGCTGTGAGAAGGGATACTACTCGACCCATTTTTATTTTAGTATTTTCAGTCATTCCTGTATTTATTCATGCTTTGAATTTTGATTCCATGATCATGATTCATGTCCAGGCATGCCATAAAAAAATCTTGTCCTCACTTAGTTAATGAAATGTGGAGTCTCAGACCTTTCACCGGTTGGAATCACAATTCATAGTTACGAATTCCCAATTTAGGTCATGCAACGCATGACTTATGTACTCAAGCTTTGTGATATGTTCAGTTCCAATGTTCAAGCGCTACTTTTAATGATCATCAAGAAGGGAATTCAGATTTATATCGTGCATGTCCCCTGGCTGTATTTCTTTGATGGATTTATAATGTTAAATCCTCTATTCCCCATGCCTCAGTTGAGTGTCAAGTTATTCATAGTATTTATTCATGTGTTAGATCCTCATGCTCTAATCTTTTAGTTATCTTTCCTTATCCAAGATAGTGGTGGTGAATAGTTGTTTAGTCGGGAGAGGAGATATTTCCTTATCAACAATAGAGGGTGCCATGCCTACTTTTTCTTGGCGGTAATGTGAAGTAAAATTGAGGCTAAGTCTTTGATACATGTTATGGTTAGTTGAAGTTTAATGTGTTATGATTGGGAAGATTGTGGTGTGTTTATTTTGTGTAATTCCATGAGTTGGAAGGAATATTGGAGTGAAGCATTTGTGTAGGACTCGATTAGCAAGGAGTATGTCAGGTGTGCTTGAGGTGAGTGCATAGAAATTTTCTTGATAAGAGGTATGTAGGGTATGAAGAAGAGGCTTTATAAGTGTTCGATCATGTGGTTATGAAGATAGGCTTGAATGTAGTGTTTGTGTGCATGCGGATGGGTGCCTTGCACATTAGTAAATGGCTAGTGCTAGGTGGATTGGAGTTGTCGAAGTGATAATGAGAATTATTCTTGAAGTGAGAGGTTGTAAGAATGTAGATGTGTGGGAGCTCATGATTCAGAATGGGGTTATGTGGCGAATCTTGTGGTTCTAGGTTACGCATGAAAATGATGAGGGGGTTTGGTTCAAAGGGATATGGGTAGATGGAAGTATCGGTGTCATATGAGGATTGTAAGTCTAATCGATCAAATATAGTATCGGAAGGGTATAGTATAGTCGAGAGAGTGTTTGAGAAGTGTGGTTGAGTTGAGAGTAAGGATTTGCCTTGCTTGAAGCTTAGTACTTTTATCCTGACTTATGATTCATAGGTTTAGGTTTCAAGTTATGGGATTATGGTAATTTTATGATCTCCGATTCAGATGTCTTGTTTAGATCTTACCTAAAGTTCTTTGCTCCTTCAGACCATTAGAATTCCTTGGGAGGGTGTTGAAGAAATCCTCTACTTAAGTATGAGTATCTAGTAAGATTCAGTTTGCATAGCTAGCAACCCAGTTTTTAAAATTTGGCAGATAGATTTCTATGGTCTTCCATTTTTTTTTGAACTGGTCTGGTCTTACCACTCGAAATTTCATAGGTATGAGCAATTCGATAAGTAGTTGCCCGCGCCCAAAATCTACGAATTCAGTTCAGTATGTGTATCAGGCATCAGTTTCAGATTCGGATATATAATTGTGATTCAATCTGTGAGCATTCATTGAACAATCTTTGTTTTCCAAGTATTCTAGTCCAGACAATGTAATACCCATTGTGTAGTCTTATCCTTGTTTATCATGACCTATGCCTGCAGAAATTATCTCTTCGCCGTCTATGAGTACGATTGCACCTTTATCACATCAAGTAAATTCTAAACTCTCAGTATGAGCCCGCTCTTTAATATAGGAAGAAGGTAAATCAACTCAGATTCAGTCGAGAATTATAGTTGTCCTCTATCTATTTTTTTTCCAGTCTCGGATCCAGTTGTATATCTATTCTCATCATGAGTTTATACATTCAACGAAGTACTTCAAAGTTTAGAAAGATATAGATTTAGATTTGGAAGTTGTTTCAGCTGTGTGTTTTCAGTTTTCTCTATATTCTTGGCCAAAAAGCAACATTCGAGGACGAATGTTTCCAAGGTGGAGATATTGTAATACCCCGATCGTTTCTTAAGCCTAAGTCCATCTTTTCAGTGAATATGAATGACTTCCAAACTGATTGTTATTTATCTCATGTTGTATTTCCCTAAATTCTACTCTCGATCATGTGGAGAATTGGATAAGCTTTCCATCGACATAAGATTCACCCGAATCGAACACCCGGTGAGGAAGTTAGAGCCATTTTGTAATTCCCCGAGACTCTAACCAATAGTGCAACCTTGAATCAAGCTCTTGATAAATAAATATAGTGTTTTGTTTGTTTTCTAATCAAGGATGGTGTGTATTAAGGCCTTAAAGATGTCCTAACGATTGGACGAATGAAAACATTCCTTACCGATTGTGTTCTTGGGAAGGATATTAGTATAGTCAACTTCAAACGAGCATATCTCTCATTATACTTGGAATTTTTTATCTCATGACCTATCAACAGATATATAATTAAATTAGCTTTCCAACTATACTAATTTCACCAAAATCCGATATCAGAACAAAGAGTTATGCCCATTTTACTCCAACATGGTCAAGCTGAAAAACGGTGACGACGGTTCTGACGGGCTGTCACGTTTCTGATGCCATTTCTGACGACGTCGTCACTTTCTGACGATATTTCTGACAACATCATCAGCCTTAGGCAGAAAATCAAAAATTCGACCCTTTTGTGACGACATTTTGTGACAGCCTATCACGGGTCTGACGGCCTATCACGGATGTCGTCAGCCATTTTTTCAGCAATTAAGGGGCGTTTTTAAAAGGGTGTTTTGGTCTTTTCCACCCATTTTGACCCTCTATATATATCCAAGTAAATAAGAAAACTTCATTCTTCTTCCATTTCATCAAGAATACTAGGGTTTCTCTCTCAAAAATCCAATCCAAATTTCCCAAGAACATCAAGAATCCAACCATAGATTTTATAAATTGGTTCAAGATTCAAGGTACCCAAGTCAAAAGCATCAAGAACCCTAACTCAAGAAGTGGAAAAGGAGTCTATAACAAGTTTCTTCATTCAAATCCATAATCAAGGTATGTGGGGTTTGAACAAGAACACTTCTTTCATTCTTGTGCCCAAAGATTTAATTTCTACTATTGAAATCCATGATTTTGTAAAGTGGGTTTACACCCAAATTACTTTATTAATGATTTATGATATTTGAGCTATTCAAGATCGCTACATATGACTATTTCATCATTTTATTTCTTAAATTGAGAACTTATGCCATGAGTGGACTATTATTATTATGAGTTGATGATTTTCGAATGATTTGAGATAAAAGTCATGATTTAAGCTTTTCTATGGGAATTTTTATTATTGAATATGTATATCTTGATATTTGAGCTTGAGAGTCAAGAATGAGTTCTATGATATTTTCTTGAAGTTTTTGATACATGATTATTTTACAACTTCCAAATTATGACTTGATATTTAATATTGTGAATTTCATGTTCTACCATGAGTTGGTATTTCAAGTGCTTTCAAGACATGTGTCAAGCTTTAATCTTCCTTATGACAAATTGGATTATTGAGTATATTGATTCATAAGATTGAGCTGTTATAATGAGTCTTGATATTTCCTCAAAGTTATTGATGTTGCCATGACTAAATGAATTGATACATCTTGATGTTGACAAAGATTGTTTGATTTTGAGTCGAGTTAGGAATCCACAGTTGTATATGACTTACCGATGAGATATATATTTATGTTTTGGTCTTTATAATGGACCCACGAATTGATATTGATTAAGGTGGATTTCCTAATGCGTTCTGAGCTGAGTCTGGGAGGAGTATTTAGCACCGAGCAAAAAATGTGGTATTTCCCCAAAACTACGTACCACCGTAGGATTGATATTGATGATTGTGGGCCAGAGGCCGAGTATGGGATTATGATTGAGAAATTGAGGTTGTACTTCTTGGCAAGAGTACGACACCCCCGCCAATGTGGGGTTCTCTCCTTAGGAGGATAAAACGTTGGACTCCATGTGGCTCACATGGTGTAGTTATGTCGGTTATAAGAAACTCCCAAGTCCATAAGAGTTCAAGTTTCATGAGTTACCGAGTCACTCTAAGTCATGATTTAAAGAGTTTGAGTTAAGTATAATAATTTATGAGATTTATAATGCTTGTATTACTATTGATGATTTACAAAGAATATATTTCAGTTAATTCAAGCGAAGAAAGTTGTTATCGTCAGCATGCATGATTTTCATAATTATTTATGATATTATTTATAATGTTGCATTGCACCCCCACATACTCAGTACATTCCTTAAAGTAATGACCCCCATATATTTCTATATGCTACAGTGCCTTATAATATAGGTACAAGTTATAGCTCAGATACCACATTCAGTCAGTTCGCAGCTTCCAGTCAGCAGGTGATGAGTCCTTTTGATTCGAGGGCATGAGTCAGTTATACAGTTCGAGAAGTGTTGTATTTTTCTTACTTTAGTTGTATTGAGATTGGGTAGTTGGGAGTCATGACCCATCTATCTGAAGTCAGTACCAGTAGAGGCTTCATAGACAGTCAGTAGAAATTGATGTATTCAGTTTCAGTTTCATTTGTAAAAGTAGAGTTGTAATCTTGTAAAGTTCATGTTTATATTGATCAAGTTCAGAGAAGTTCTATATTTTTCGCTAACTTTATATAGATTTAAGCATTTTATCCAGTTGTTTATAAGTTATGTCAGTAGGAGGGTTAGCTTGGGATCACTTGCGCCCCTAAGCACCGTGTGACGTCCTGGGACCTAAATTTCGGGGCGTTACAGAAACCCATCCAAAAACTTTATGATTTTCCCTTTGTAAGTGTACTTCTTCATTCTCTTTGTTCTAGGGTCTTGAGGTAAACCTAAGAGGTTTTCTAGAAGGAGTCAACTTCCTGTTTAAAGCTTGAAAAGAAAAAGACTTTAAAATTTTCTGAAGGACTGTTTGGTTTAGGACACCAGTATAGTAGCCAGCATGCAACTAGCGCAACACCGCTACGGTAGAAAAAATTCCACTATAGTGGGGTGACATCAGTCTGTCCCTCAAGATTTTTCCTTCTCCGAATTCATTTAATCTAAGCCTTTCAAGGATCTTATAAAGATTTTTAAAGGAATTTTAATAATTCCCGCTCTTTGAATGTGGTGATTATAGTAACGACAGGATGAGTCGTTATAAAAATTGGACGGAGAAAGTATCACTTAATTGGGTGTTTGGATGAGCTAGCTTATAGTTGACTTATAATGCAAAAATCATAAGTTATAGATATTATATCATATGACTTTTGACTTATTTTTACCTTTTAGCTTAAAAAAGTGCTTAAATTCACTTTTTTTTAGTGCACCCAAATACTACAAAAGTGTTTAAAGACTATTTTGATTTAAAAATACTTAAAATAAGTCAATTTAAATAAACTCTTACTCCCCGTAAACAATTATGTTCATCAAATAATTTTGCTCTTCTCTTGCAACCCTTTTTGTTTGTATATCATGTAATTCATCTGTTTCAATTTATGTGATAGAATTTGATTGAACACACAATTTGAGAAATATGAGAAAATTTTGTAGTGTTTTAAAATTTCTCATAGAATAAATAAATTTTTAAATAGATGAGTATATATTTGTGGACTTTTTCCCAAATAATTTAAACTCAATATGAATAAAATATTATAATTGTTATTAAATATTTATCAAAACAAAAAAGAATAAAAAAAATCTAGAAATCGACCGAAAAAATGTGACAGAAACGGTAAACAATTTAGTCTTCTATTTTATAGGTTGTTGCACTGTCTTGTTGAATGATTACCATAAACATGAAATCTCTCTTATAATAAGAAGAATATTCCCAGCAATTTTCCATACTGCTTAATTAATATCTTTGCCAATTTGATAATGATAGAAAAAATAATTTTTAATCTAACTATAGTTGAGAGGATGTCTAGTTTAAATAAATCTTAAATCTAAGAGAAAATACATTATTTCCCCCTCCCCCTCCTCCCTCCTCGAATTTGTACGCATAACTTACTTTAGACCCTAAACTACACAGGTAATTATTTATCCCTCCTAAATATTTTTTAAGTGATTAAATACCATCTTCAAAACATCAAAATTTATTTTAAAAAAAAGTGACCCCATTAATTTATTAATCACATCATAAAAGAAAAATGAAAAAACCCTCCCCCCCCCCAAACCCTGCCATATTCCTTTCTTCTTCATGCCCCCCCCCCTCCTCCCCCTCCCCCTTCACAAAACTTCCACCCCCGCCCCCTGGCAACCCACACCCCCTTCCCGTTCTTTTTTTTCTTCAACCTCCAACCTTAGAGAAAATTCAAATACCACAAATTAGGAAATCAAACAAACAGTATCAATAATGTTTTAGCTGAATTCACCAAAATTCACACACCCCAAACTAAATTCATACACCCCGTCATAACAAAATTCATAATTGACTGATCAATGTCAACGAGCAACACAAATTACACACACACAAAAGAATTCAACAAATTAAACAGTGAAAAAAAATTCTTGCAGGTCAAGAACGGAGATCCATTTAAGACTAGTATAAAAAATATTATTTTTGCTATGATGTTTGATGCATCATCATCTAAAAGGAGATAATCGTAAGGAATTCAAAAGTTGCTTAATGTTCGATGCTATAAATGGACATGGTGCTTTAGGCCAGACAAAGAACTTGAATTTGGCTAAGTTGAAAGAGGGAAAGTCCTTTTTATAGTTTTACTGCAATCCATAATATTATAGAATTAAGTTTTGAACACCAACCATAATCCTATAGAGATTGCCAGATTTAGATTTTAATTTAAAACAATAAAAAGAAATTTGATAATTGAGGTAGAGAGAGGGGGAGGGGTTTAGGACGGGGTGGGGAAAGAAGGGAAGGTGGGCAGGTTTTTTTTTATTTTTATATATATATAATAAAGTGGGTCCTTTTAAAATAAATTCACACATTTTTTTATTTTTTTGTCACCTCAGTCTTTGAAATTGAAATTAATTCATTTAAAATTTGTTAAGAGATATATAATTATTCATGTAATTTAGGATCTAAAATAAATTATGCGTACAATTTGGGGGAGGATGCAGGCGTGCCTTCCTCCATGCTGTCGTTCACTTGCTTTTTTTTAAATATTTAACGACTTAATCATAGATGGTAGGTGGTAGAAATTTTGTAGGTAAAAGAGGGCCTGCTACCATGAATATGAAATGATATTTGATATAAATTGTACTCCCTAAAAATATTTGTTTAATTTGTCCAAATTTTAAAATTAAGAAAAGTTTATTATATTGTTTAATACTTATTCTTTTATTAAATTACTCTGTAAGTATATATATTTAAATTTATATTTTCATTGAGTAATTAATTGAGTTACATTAGTAAAATAAATTTTTATTAAATATTTTTTAAGAAGAATCTCAAGTCAATAAGGATCAACTTAAATAAAATAGACGGAGTATACAAAAATGTTCAATGTTTTAATTTGAACATTGGATACAATATTTCGAATTTATAAATAAACTATTGAATATCATACTAAATTACTCTCTTCATTTCGAAAAGAATGATTTACTTTCTATCTTAATCTGTTTTAAAAAGAATGATAATTTTCTTGTAATTTAATGTCGCAAGATTAAAGGATGTTTTCATACATTTGACATAACATTAATAAGACCACAAAATTCGAAAATCTTAAGTATTTTTTTAAATTTCATGTCAAAATAAAATAGGTCATTCTTTTTAAAATGGAGAGAGTAGATAGTCGTATAAATAACTTATATATCTTATTGCAATACTAACAAATAAACATTTTAGTAGGTAAAACTAAATGTTTAGACGTTGACACTTTCAATATTTTAAGTTCATTGAAATATTTTTTTTTTTACGAAATTTATTAAGAAATGGAGTTGCTCCAGGTGAAAAAGTACTCGGGCCGTTTAAAAAAAAAAAGAAGAGATGTTTAAGATTATAGGAGCAAAAATTTTTTTAGTACATTTGATGTATCTTTAATTTAAAACTATAAAATTTTAAAATATTATTTAATTTTTTTAAACTTTGTATCTAAGCCAAAACATGTCATTATATTTTAAGTGGAGGGCAGCATATTTTTTCCGATATAAGGGAAAAGTGTAAGCATAAGGTTCTCACTTGTATTAGAGTGTTCAATCATTGTGTGTTTTCCTTACCACAAATAGAGTTTATCAAACATGAATATACATGTTAAAATCTTGTCCAAAAGCCTCATAAAACCAACAACACCAACCCCAGACCATCTTAGAATTTACAAGTTATTTTTTCGATCAAGTGGCTGACATAGCGCACTTGCCTCTTGCAGGCGTGCCTTCCTCCATGCTGTCGTTCACTTGCCTTTTGGAATATTTAACGACTTAATCATAGGTGGTAGGTGGTAGGTGGTAGGTGGTAGGTGGTAGAAATTTTGTAGGTAAAAGAGGGCTTGGTACCATGAATATGAAATGATATTTGATATAACTTGTACTCCCTAAAAATATTTGTTTAATTTGTCCAAATTTTAAAATTAAGAAAAGTTTATTGTATTTTTTAATACTTATTCTATTATTAAATTACTCTGTAAAGTATATATATTTAAATTTATATTTTCACTGAGTAATTAATTGAGTTACATTAGTAAAATAAACCTCTATTAAATATTTTTTAAGAAGAATGTTAAGTCAATAAGGATCAACTAAAATGAAATAGACGGAGTATACGATAAATGTTCAATGTTTTAATTTGGGCATTGGATACGATATGTCGAATTTATAACTAAACTACTAAATATCATACTAAATTACACTCTTCATTTCGAAAAGAATGATTTACTTTCTATCTTAATCTGTTTTAAAAAATATGATAATTTTCTTACAATTTAATGTCGCAAGATTAAAGGACGTTTTCATACATTTGACATAACATTAATAAGACCATAAAATTCAAAAATCTTACGTATTTTTTTAAATTTTATGTCAAGATAAAATAAGTCATTCTTTTTAAAATGAAGAGAGTAGATAGTCGTATAAATAACTTATATATCTTATTGCAATACTAACAAATAAACATTTTAGTTGGTAAAACTAAATGTTTAGACGTTGAACCTTTCAATATTTTAACTTCATTGAAATATTTTCTTTTTTGCGCAATTTATTAACAAATGGAGTTGCTCCAGGTGAAAAAGTACTCAGGGCCGTTTAAAAAAAAGAAGAGATGTTTAAGATTATAAGATCAAATTTTTTTTTAGTACATTTGATGTATCTTTAATTTAAAACTATAAAATTTTAAAATATTATTTAATTTTTTTAAACTTTGTATCTAATTAAGCCAAAAACATGTCATTATATTTTAAGTGGAGGGCAGCATATTTTTTCCGATATAAAGGAAAAGTGTAAGCTAAGGTTCTCACTTGTATTGAAGTGTTCAATCATTTGTGTTTCCCTTACCACAAATAGAGTTTATCAAACATGAATATACATGTTAAAATCTTGTCCAAAAGCCTCATAAAACCATCAACACCAACCCCAGACCATCTTAGAATTTACAAGTTATCTTTTTTCGATCAAGTGGCTGACTTAGCGCACTTGCCTCTTGTTCTTTTCTATCCTCACTGTAATAACAACCCAAAACATGAAGAGCTCGAAGAATCCTTATCAAGAATCTTAAGTCATGTTTACCCTTTAGCTGGTCGATTCACAGAAGATGAATCATCAATTCTTTGTCTCGATCAAGGGGTAACTTATATAAAAGCAACGGTCAATTGTAAGCTTGATGATTTCCTCCAGCAAGCAAACAATGACCTTGATCTAGCATTGCCATTTTGGCCTCATGGCATTATGGATGTGGACGAGACGAATTTATTCGTCACACCGCCTATGGTTGTCCAAGTCACAAAATTCGAATGTGGTGGCCTAGCTCTAGCTATTAGCTCTGCACACCCTGCTATGGATGGATTTGCCGCCTTCACATTAGTTTACGAATGGGCAAAAGTGTGCAAATTTTTTATTCCTTCAAAGGAGATCAACTTAATGAGCTTCAATTTGGGCACTCTTTTCCCTACAAAAGATTTAACCGCTATTCTTGAGCCTCCTGCTTGTGAAGGAAAACGTACTCAATCGAAGCTGATCGCGAAGAAATTTATTTTTGATGAAGTTTCAATATCAAGGCTTAGAGAGGAATTTGATTCAAGCAATGTTTTGAGTTTCAAACCTTCGCGAGTTGAGATGATTACATCACTTTTGTGGAGGTCTCTAATCCGTGCAGCAAGAAGTCCCTATCTGAAACGGTCTGTAATGTCGTTTCCTCTTAACTTGCGAGGTAAGGTTGTAGATTATCCTGAGATTGCAAGCTCTTTTGGGAATCTTATTATTGAAATTCCTATAAAATTCGAACATGATGATGAAACCAAAGTTGAATCACTGCATCACATTGTAAAACTTATAAGAGAGTCAGTTCAAGAGACTACGAGTTACTGTGCCAAAGCTACTCCTGACGAGATAGTTTCTTTGGTTGTTAACTTGTACAATGATGGATATGCTGGATTTGAGTGGGGAGGTGACAAAGAGGTCGTGAATTTTACATGCTCGAGTCTGTGCAGGTTTCCCATACAGAAAACTGATTTTGGTTGGGGAAAACCAAGTTTAATGCACTTTGGTTCAAGACATAGCCAAGTTTTTTGGTTGTATGATACACCATGTGAAACTAGCATCGTTGTGCAAATGGATTTGGAGGAAATGTACCTGGACAACCTTGTACGTGACCAGGATATCATGGCTTTTGCGAAATTTTAAGATATAGTACTTTCTTGTTTAAAGTTTGTTTCAGTTATATGATCTTGTTAGATTATTGCATTCTGAAAGAAAATAAGTCAAAATATTGCTGGTTATCAGTTCTGAGTTTCGAGTTAATATTTTTATTCTAACATTTTAAGTATATTAAGGTTGCATTTATTTTTATCAAAAATCAAACGTTTAAATCTGAATACACATTTGAATTATTAAGATATTATCTATAGATCTGAAAACTGAATAATTAAGACCGCCGTTTGCTTTTCAATAACTTAATGTGTAAAATTTATTTATTTGTAAATATAATACAAATAATATCCAAATAAGAATTAATTAATTATTAGAAAAATATTTAATTTAATACAATAAAATTATTATTTGATAAAAAAAGAAACGTTTATATTTGTTAGTGATAATACAGATGTTTTGTAATGGTAATGGTAGTAGTAATGATTGATGTTAGTGATTAGTAATGTTGGTGGCAGTAGTTGTGAAAGTAGAGATGGTTGATACTATAGCGATTGTCATGATGGTGGCGATTGATAGTGATGGTGGCGGTTGTGTGAAGTTGGTTGATTTTAGTAGTTGGAGGTGTTGATCATGGTGGCTGAAAAATATATGCATGATAGCTGATGATATGTTGGTGGTACTTGGAGAAGATGTTAGCTCTCATGGTGGAGCTGGTTGTTATTAGAGATAGATTGCAGCGATAATAGTTACTACCTCCGTTCTATTTTTTGTGGCGTCATTTGATCGGATACGGAGTTTAAGAAATAAGTTATGACTTTATGAAGTTTACAAAATTGTCTCTCATGTTTATTTTTTAGTTGTCTTTTCTTAATAAGTGAGACCCACTAAGGATAAAATGAGAATGGTGCCATTAAATAATTACCAAATAATTAAGGAAAGGTAACATTCTTTTTGGGATAGACCAAAAAGAAAATGACGACACATAAAATGGGATGGAGGAAATATTAATAGTTGTGGTAGAGGTGGGGACAACAAAGACAATGATGGTGGTTGAAGAATGTGTGCACACTAATAATGTGTTAGTTAGCGATGATGCTAGTTGTGATAGGGATTGACTGGTAGTGGCTGATGGTGGTGATAGTGTTGGCAGTGGCGGTGGCGACGACGGTAATTATAATAATGGAGATGGTAGATGTGGTAGCGGCTTATAATAATGATTGGTAATGATGTTGCTTGTCAATGATTGTTGTGATGGTAGAGATGGTTGATAATGATGGTGATGGAAGAGGTGGTTAGTGGTGGTGACAAATGATTTGGGATAGAGTGGTGGTACATATTATCCAACACAAGAATACTTCTTAATAATATTAAGACTTGATCCAGATCTGAATGATTAAAACCTATTCATACTTCCTAAGAATTAAAATCTTAACAAAAATAAATGCACTTAATAATTTGAGATTTAGGTCATTCAAATTTACACCTCCATTAAGTGCAAACAAATAAGACTTAAATTAAAGGGAAAATGATACTCTATGACCTTTTTAAAAAATAATAGCTCAATTATAGCCCAAGTTTGGCATTTGGACAAATAATGTCCAGTCGGCTAAACAAATGTCATTTTATGGCCATTTCCTAATCTTTTCCAATTTGGGTCATTTTGATCCACGTAGTCCATATACAGTCCATATACGATACTGATACAGTCTATATATAATACTGATACAATATTCAACTTGGACAATTCGACCCTTTTAAAAATATTTCATTTTTTTTTTTTGCTATAAAATTTTAAATTGATCAAATATTCTGTTTTTTTTTATTCTTTAGAAATAATAATTAAATTATATAAAAACGATATAATTATTAAATAGAATATGAATCTATATAAGATATATGTATAGAAATTGTATAGTTTTATCAAATATGTATATGTACAATATATAGAAAGTGTATACAAAGTATATTATTTTTGTATAAAACGTGTAAAAAAAAGTGCAATTAGTATATAAATTATGTATCAAAACTATACAATTTCCGTATAGAATATTTATGCATAAGATTTGTATAAAAACCGTATAAAAGTTGTGTAAAAACGGTATAGAACCAGTCAGTAAATTAAAATGGCTAGAAAGTAGAATTTAAATTCCATGACTATTTTCAAGGAAATAGTTTAATTTGAAGTGCAAATGTACAGTTATTATATAAATTATGTATCAAAACTGTATAATTTTCGTATAGAATATTTATGTCTAAGATTTGTATAAAACATGTATAAAATTTGTGTAAAAACGGTATAGAACCAGTCAGTAAATTAAAATGGCTAGAAAGTGGAATTTAAATTTCATGGTCATTTTCAAGGAAATAGTTTAATTTGAAGTGTCGTTTCTGTCCTTTCCCCTAAATTAAAATGGTATTGTGACATATGAAGAAGCATAAATCTGATGTATCTAGTCTCACCTTGTGTTATATATTGAAGTCCGCTGGCGGGCGGCTCAAGCGAATTTGTGGCCTAAGGTCAAAATCAAACGGAAACCTTACGTTTTTAAAAAAAAATACTTATTTTTATAAAGTATATTTTTAAAATTATATAATCGATTTCTTCTAATAATTTTTTTAATTAATAATAAAGTCAATGCATTAATTTCTTGACACATAGTATTCTAGATTAGATATATCAAATTCCATCTAAATGTTTTTATATAAAAAATTTATTTTTTCTATAAATAACATTGAATATATTTAATAAAATTTATAATTTATCATTACTAAAAAAAATGAGACGCTTAAATTTTTGGGGTGTCAGGAGGCCGCCTTTTTTCTCAAACAGTTGAGCCGCCCTGTCCCCTGATTTGGTTCTGTAAACAATAAATGTTAATGTATATTTGTCAAGTAAAGATGGGTGTACCATTTTGGCATGTGAAAGACTTGAACAAGAATTTCTACCCACAAATTAAACCCCTCAAAAACATCAATTAGTAATTTGATTTTCTTTGCTTTGGCATTAAAAAATATCTAATTATAATTAATTTAATTTTATTTTAACTAAACAAAAGTCAAATCAAATTGATGATATATATAAATATAACTGTGCACATCCAAGTTAAATAACACAAGTATGTATTTGCTAAAATAAAATGTCATTCATTCAGCTTCCATGACATTTCCAGATGTCCCGATCAGATCATGAAGTGCATTAACTGATCATGTAAACAACCAACAGAGGCCAAATTTGTCTTTCATTCTTTTACTAATTATTACTTTTTGTAGGTCCATAATCAATCATACACGTTGCCAGCTTGAAAAACGAAAAGCATAAAAAAAAAATGCCCTTCATTTTCTTTGCTGAAAGGGACTTCCTTCCTCTTCACCTTTTCTTTGACTGGTGTTACTTTTAATTATTGAAGATTGTTAGGAGTATTCTATCAATGTTACTTTAACATTATAGTGAATGTGTATAAGGAATATAAATAAATCTCGAGATCTAATTGATATCTATTAGAATATAAAATATTTAGCTGTTGGAAAGAAATTAGGAGTATTTTTTTTCTATAAATAGAGGGATTTGGTTCATTGTATCTTCAATAATATAATCTCTCATGCCTCAATTTTTTTTTTAAATAAACCTCCTCTCTTCTCTCTCTATTTATTCTTATTATTCTTACTTTATATTTCATAACACGTTATCAGCACAAAATCTCTAACTAATTGAGATCTTTATTTTAATTAGACGGTAAGCTTGAATCTTTGGTATGGGTAAGATATATATGTGATGAAACACTTTACTAAACTGAAAATTGTATTTAATGGCTAATGAATAATGAGTTTGTATAAGGAATATATAACCTTCATATGTACGACCACTGTTGCTTGTTTTAAAATTATTTTTTAGAAAAAAATATTCTACATTATTGGTGTGTTTGGTACGAAGGAAAACATTTTCATGTTTGAATGATTATATGTTTTGAAAAATATTTTTCAAACCAACTTATTTTCCTTAAATTTAACGAAAGTGACTTCCCTTCAAAAAGTAAGGAAAACATTTTTCAAAACTCTCTTTCAACTTTAACATTTTTCAAAACTCTCTTTCAACTTACTTTAAAGTTGAAATGTTCATACAATTCTCAAAATCATCTATCCCGTTCCCCGCCCCCAATACCCTATCACCCCTACCCCACCCCTACCACTACCACTACCGCCACCCCCACCCCCAAAATTCAATTATTTTAAAAAGTATTTCAAAAAATTTTCTTAGTCCACCCTTACCCCCACCTCACCCCTTCCCCTAGCAGCCCCCTTCTAAAAACAATATCTACATTTTATTAAAAAATTTAAACTTTTTTCTTAACCCTCACCCCTACCCTTCCTCCCCCCTTACTAGCCCCCTCCCCCCCCCCCCCCTCCAACCTAAAAAAAATTAAATTTTTATTTTTTTTAATTATTTTCTTCCCCCTTCCCCCTCACTCCCCTACCCTGACCCCCAGCTCCTACAAAAACTCCCCTCCCTCACCAATTTTTTTATTTTTTTTTAACAAAATAAATTCAAAACTTTTTCTTACCCCACCCCTACTACCTATTCTGACACCCCCACCCACCTGCCTACCAACCCCCTTCCCCAAAAAGGATTAATTTTTTTTAATTTAATTTTTAAAAAAGAATTCGAAAATGTATTTTTATGCCTTAGCTAAACACTAAAATGTATTTTTTGAAAAATATTTTTTCATTCACTAACCAAATACTAGAAAATATTTTTCAAAAAATATTTTCCATCCACCAACCAAACATAAGAAAACAAATAAGAAATTAACTTGTTTTCCAGGAAAACATTTTCTAGGAAAACATTTTCCTTCATACCAAACACACCCTATATGTATATGATTTGCTGCCAATTGTGCTATGTGTTGGTTGCTTTTGCCTTAGCTAGCCACATTTTTTTTCTTTACATAAATTGTTATGACTGTATAAGGCATAAATTGCTATATTGAAGGTATAAACAAAGTTACATACACGGGCATGTTGCATAATTTTAGCCTTTGAGAATAAGATTTGAACAGAATTAAGTGATGACTTTCCAAAGTCCCATTGATTTATAGCCAAAGATGCCTTTATATGGATAAGACGTTGAGTTTGATTCTCAATGCACCATATTGATTATATTATTATAGCTAAGCCAAAATAATGTATTTTTGATGAAAAGTCATGAAATTTGTTTCATTGAATATGCTCTATTCCAAGAAGAGAATGTGGTAGCAATATATGATAAGTCTGAAAGATGACAAATTGCTCCATTCTTGAAGTGAATAATGTAGCAATATACGATATACTCTCTAAGATATGTTAGAGTAAAATTCTGGACATTATATGTATGCCTCAATTTTCTCCTGAAGTAGAAATATCATGAAAGAGGTTATAAGCTATCAGAATTTGATAGGCTTAAGACACGATTATATTCTATTCTTGGGGAATGAGAAGCTTATTAATGCAAACGTGCACTTGATTATGATGGTATCACAACTCACCTCCGAAAGAGGAAGAATAACTGAGAAGAGTTATTTTGAAATTTACATCTAAAGTAGTAAATCTAAAATTTATTCATTAATAGTAAATCTGAAATTTACTAAAGTAAAAAAGTACATAACATGGTAAAATTGGAGTTTACTAGTATAAAAGTTCATAAATTGACAGGAACGATTGCGATATCCCAAAGCTGTGCATAGTGAGTATTAAACATATATCGAAAAATTAAAAAATTCTTCATGAACTTTTAATTTGTCTTGTTCTCATGATAAGTTGGTTGAACCAATAAATGTTGGTATTTGATTTCTCAAAATTTGAAAAGTATAAATGGTGAATATGGGCCCATTCACCAGTCATATGATCTATTAAGATGCATAGATATAAGATGATCACTTGTATGTTTATTGTCAACCTGGATTTTGACATTCATAAAGTTACTTGCTCAATATAAATTAGTAAAGAGCATAATTTTTAGATTGTGGAATCAAGACAATTCATCTTGATAATGTTGATTTGGTATTGAATGCCTTCGATAAATAACTAAACCATTGCTAATGAGAATAAAGTTTCATTTGTCGGTTTGAAATACTATAACAAAAGTACTTGTATGCATCAAACCAATAAATTATGATTAACTCCCCTTAAAGTTGGTTCTGAGTCAGGAACCATACGTTGATGTGCGGTATACGATTAATGAATATACCATAATTGTAATACCCTGCATTTTTGGGCTAGACTTTGAACCGCCATTTTCATGTGTGTAAACTTCAATCCCATGATTTATATTTGAATACATATGTCATGATCTTTATCCTAGTGTATGAAGTGCTTATGAGGTAAAAAATGTCGTAGGAATCACTTAGAACAAAGTTGAGCTAAGAGTCTTTGATTCAGCCAAATTTTGGTATTCTATTCTACAAGGGTCAACTTTGAACGTGAATAACTTTTTATATATGTGTAATTTTTAGCTCAAGACCCACCAAATTGTAGATAATTGAATTAGCTTTCCAATGATACTAATTTCTCCTTAATCTGATACCCGAGCAAAAAGTTATGATCATTTTTGTCAGAACCAGTAAGCTACTGCGATAAGACTGCATCGCAGTGATGTAGTCGTGTCTAGTTTTTTTTTTATTTAAATAATTGACGGACAATATGGTCATTTCCCTCTCAATCCAATCATTCATAACATGACTTGGGGCATCTTTTTGGTCATTATTTGCCCTTCTTCTCCAAATCCCTCTCAAGAAAACCCCCCTTTTTCCCAAGAACAAATTCAATTCCTTTTTCCCCCAAGAAATCAAGAATCCAAGTTTCCTAAGTTCAAGAATCTTCAAGAAAGCTTTAAGAATAGTATTTCTTTCCCAAATCAAGAAGCTTAAGGTATGTGGGACTATACTAAAACCTCATGGACATGGTGAATTGTTTTTAACAAGTTTTAAAGTTATGTAATCATGTATTTATGAATGGTTTTGATAACACTTTGAAGAATATGCTTTGTGAACCCATTTTGAAGAGACTATCATGAAGTTTTCCATAGATTGAATTATATTCATCTGTTTAGATGTTATATGATTTCGAGAATTAATATGAGAGCATTATTCATGAAATTTCCCTCTCAACTTTGAATATGTTCAACTTAGCATGTTATGGGTTTTTCAATTTCATGTTGTAAAGCATAAGCCAAATGTTTTGTTATCATTTACAGATTTGATGTTGGTTATGAATTGAAGAGAGGGTGTTTTCTTATTTGTAAATGTTCAATATGATAATTAGAAGAATTGCAAGAGTTATTGTGAAGGAATTAACCAATATGTGTTAAAGTATTGAAAAGAGAGTATGTGCATAAGTTTTCACATGTTTTGAAATAAGAACTCTCTTAAAATGTTTAAATATTTTAGTGGTCCAATAACATGTTTTTGGATGGAAAGACTATGACATGACATTATATGGCTTATACGACTTGCAAGTCTTTGTATGACGATACCAATTCAGACACATGCCATAGCAGACTCAGACTAGAACAAATTACAGACTTTTTAGACTTCAGTCCACGTTTTAAGAAAGATGCATGTCTTAAAGGACTAAAATTGGGCTTAAAGATAGTTACATGGTTTACCCAAAAAAGGCAATTGAATGTACAGACTCATTGCTAGGAACCTAGTTTTGCCGATTCGGGAGACATGATTGGCTATGACTAATGTATACTTGACTTTGAGCACTGGTATACTAGACTAGTATATAGGACCCATATCCTTGCGGAAAACTTGGATTTGGGGTTGTCACCACTCGAGGATACCCCCTAGTCGCGACAATGGTGATTAGGATTCCAAAAGACCATAAGATAACCCATGAACGGGTACCTGCTGTGAGTACTGAATAATAGATTAATAATGAAGAAATATGTAAAAAATTAGACGATAATACCATAAGGTTTTAGAAACTAAAAACAATACTGAATCATAGTTCTGAATGTCTAGAAACATACTAAAAAACTGATAAAACAACTAATAAACTGACTATCTGTCTAAATGTTTAAAAGCCTCTAAAACTGACTGACTGTGGAGTTGATACTAGTAGAGCCTTCATAGATAGTTAGTAGAGATGATGTATTTGATTTCAATTTTGTTTTGTATAACCAGAGTTGTAATCATTTTAATAGTTTTGTTTGAAGGTGTTCAGCTAAAGACTTTTCTCCCACTCATTTCTTCATGATTTATGTATCTTATTCAGTTGCTCATGAGTTATTCCATTACAATGGTTAGCTTGGTATCACTTGTGGTCCTAAGCACCGTGTGACATCCAGAGGGTAGTCTCTGGGCGTTACAAACTTGGTATTAGAGCACAGAGTTCAAGTGTCCTAGGGTGTCTGTGAAACCGTATTTAGTAGAGTCTTGTGGAATGGTACAAAGACATCTGTACTTTCTTAGAGAGACTACAAGGCATTTATGAAATATTACCTTTCTTTCTTACTCTAGATCGTGCAGTAAAGTTGTTCTTTTAAAAACATCTGTTGATTCGTGTGTTACTCCATGATCCTTTATCTATGACTTATTCTTGAGATAACATGATTAGCAAGTACTAATTCCACCCAAGATAATGCTATCAGATTTACTATCAGTAACTTCAGAAATCACACAAGGGTCTTGAGAGGTGCTTACTAGTGTATTACAAGTTCCTTAAGTAGAAAGTTATTTCCTCATCCTTATGAGTTATTCAGTTAAGACAGAGTAAGATATGTATTCAAATTCCTTGTTAACCCTTCAATACAGATAGTGCTCATGAGAGGAGATAGTATGAACCTAAATTGTGAAATAGAGTTTGCATTAGAGGAATATTTCAACCTAGAGTGTTATGATTTATAAGCATTAGAACATTCCTATAGTTTGAAGTGTGGGTTTAGAAGTGTAGTGAAAATAAAGGTGGGAATGGTGATTGATCAAAAGCATATAGATGAATTTATGCATGCTATCGAGTTTGTGTTAAGGTAATACGTCCTTGTGTGTCAGCTTAGGGGTAGTGAATGTAGTACTATTTTCCTGGTTGAAGGTAGAGAAAGAGTTATTAGTTAAGGTGAATTGTGGTCTGCTTGAAGTAGGAAAAGAGATCTTGATGATATGTTATGGTGTTAGAAAAGTATAGGTCATTAATTAAGGTATTAGGTTATTAAGGATTGTTAATGTCGGGTTCCCCGTTTGGTAGTGAAAAAGAAATTTTTTGAGGTTTGTAGAGCTAAGGGTATAATTTAAATATATGGATGGAAAAGTACTAGAGATGTGTGGAAGATGGATGTGCTTATGGACTGTAATTAGATAGACTATAAGATTATGATCAAATATCATTATTATAAGGTTCCAGTGGACTAGTGTGTCCTGATGTTTTAACATGTAAGAATGGTGTGTGAAGTTGTGGTTAATCATGGCTAGCACTAGACACTAAGTTTGAATAGTGGATGATCATAAAGGTGGAAATAATGATTTCTTGGTTAGTGATGTTAGTTATATGGAAGTGATCTAGTAGGCTTGAACGGTGTATGCAAGAGTTTAAGTTCATTTATTCGTAATTAAGTATGATATAGAGCTGTGCCCAAGGTGATTTAGGGATTGAATTATTTTCTAAGATTATTAAGTGGCATGTGTGCTTAGATAATTCTCGTGAGTTTCTAAGTGTGAATAAGGCTAGTCATATAGTATATGGTATTCTTGATGACTATGTTAAGGATCTAGGGATAGAGGATGCTGAGTCTTTTTAGTGTGATTTGAGTTAGTGAGATAGATTATGTGTTTAGTAAGGCAGGTATGGTTGTCTAGTTAATAGGGTGTAAGTCTATGATGAGGACTATTGAAGCTAAACGAAGTTAAGGGTGGTATATACTAAGAGAGTGACCAAGAAAGAAGTTAGTATTGTTTAGATATAGTTTATTCAGGTGAGTGAACATTCATGTGTAGACCATTAGAGCAAAGAAATTATGATTCAGTCTCGAGGATATGGAGTAGACCCATAAGCTTAGAATTTCAACTTTGATCTAAGGGGGAGATGGTAGAGTGAAGAACCAAATCATGTTTTGAGAATTAGATTATGATAAATGTCAATAAGAGTTGTGCTGAGATAGTGATCCCTTCTTACTTTAGAGTTCTCCTTTGATTTTAGTCATTATCACACCAAATTCATGTCTTACGTGATAGATCTATGCCAAATTCCAATGCTTATACACTTCATGCGTATTCAAGTCCATTCTCCCCTTCTAGTAAGTAAGTAACAATTTCACTCTATGATTCGAGTCATCCCTCATAAATCTATAAAACTCTAGTCTTATGCTGAATAGCTTATGATAAGTATGAACTAATTTTTCAGAGTATGATCAGTTCTCATAACTCATGATACTAGTGAAATTCGCATTATGTCATGTACGTCCTCAGTTTAGATCTCTTTAATGAATCCATGACTTTGACATTCTATTCCTCAGGCCTCAGTTAAGTGTAAAAGTTATGTATAGTATTCTTTTGTGCTTCAGGTCCTTATACATTAGCCCTTTGGTGACCTCTTCCTATGTTAAGATAGTGGTAATGATAGTGGATACACAATGGTTTAGATGAGAGGGAGCTGATGACCCTCATTAAGAAAGATTATTTATGCTTTTCTATCTAAGGCTAAAAGATAAAGGAATATTAAGGTAAATCATTGGTATATGTCATAGTTAGTTGAGAATTCTGGGTATGTCATCTTAAGTGTAGTGCAAGAAAGTTGTTGTTGATAAAGGTTTAGAGAATATGAGAAGTATGCCTTTATAGGTGTTTGCCTTGAAGTTCATAAGTGGTTGTAATTATAGGCTTGATTGTCATGTTAGGCTGTAAGTGGAGGAATGCATAATGCGCTAGTAAATCCATAGTAAGAGTTCAGAGTTAGTCATTGAAGCGGTAAGGCATGTTATGCTTAGGGTGTGATCTCTGGAAGAGACATTGAAGATTGAATCATGTGGTTTAGACTATTATTATGGTATAGCGTGTTGTATCTTGTGATTTTGAGTTAGGCTTGATCATGGTGATAGAATTTAGTTCAGTTTAGACTTCAGTAGATGGATTTATCAATGCCTATGTGAAAATTTTAAGTTGACTCAAATGAGTATGGTATTTAAGGGGAATAGTATAGTTGAGGAAGTATTTGAGAACAATAGCTAAGCTTGAAAGTAAGAAGTTGCATTACTTAAGGCCTAGTAATTCTATCATAGCTTATTATTTATATGTCTATGTTCCACGCTATAGAGTTGTATCAATGTTGTGATTCCTTAGTCAGATATCTTGTTCAGATCATGCCCAAAATTCTTTGCTCCATAATATTATTAGAATTTCTTAGAAGAGTGTTGGAGAAATATTCCATTTGAGTATGGGCAAATCCGTATGGTCCAGTTCATAGAGCCTGCGATCCAATTTAGAAATCAAGAAGATAAGATCTTATAGATTTCCAACGTTTCATTTAGTCTTACTACCCGAAGTTTCACGAGTAAGGCCATTCCATGAGGTAAAATGTTTACGTTCATGCAAATTATGAATTCAGCTAAGTTCATACATGATGCATCAGTTTCAAATTCAGTTATTAAGTCATGATTCAGCTCGTGAGTGTCCCTTGCATCATCTCGGTCTTTCCTTAGTATTTCAGCCAAGTCATTATCATTCGAGGACGAATGTTCCCAAGGAGGAGATATTGTAATACCCCATATTATCCTTAGTTTAGTTCAGCTCATAATGCTTGCATAAGATACTTAGAACGTGCAAATTTAGCTAAGTGTTGAAGACTTAGCCTTATTTTGACTCCTAAACTTTAAGGATTTTTAAGTTGACCTTTCAGGCTCCGAGATGATGGTTTTTGAGTTGATTCATTTTCAGGGGTTTAAGGAACATGTCTCGGGGAAGTTTCAAAATTTTCGGACGAGGTTTGCATCGTGTTTGAATTTCGATTCCAACAACTCGACGCAATTCCACCGCATTGCACCGGGTATAATGATAAGCATGTCATCGTATTGCGCTAAGCCCCCAAACGGCATTCCAGTTGCGACTTTAATCTGCAAAGGAGCAATTAAGTCATTTACCCTCACCCAATTCCTAAAAACATAAGATTGAACGTCGGTTTAAGCATTATACATCCATTCTCTATCAATTTTCTCTCCAAGAAACCCTAACCTAATTCCAAGAACTCCAAAACACCTTCACATCCTCTTCAAAATAATCAATAATTTAAGGCTCTTAGCCCAAGAACTTTAAGTAAATCCTTCAAGAACGTCTTTAAGAGTTCAAAGCCAAGCTTCTACATCAAATTAAGTCTATTAAGGTATGTGGGGATATGAACAAGGGTATCCTTTCACCCTTGTGCCCAAATTACACGATTTTAAGATTTAATTCACTTGTTTTGAAGTAGGGTTCATACCCAAGTATGTATATTCTTAAAGTATGTGATTTTCATGGGAATTAAAGATTTTAGTATATCAAGGAGTGCTTATGTTTATGCTTTTAACTTACCCGATTTACATTATGAATGAGATTGCACTATCTTGACTTGTTGTTGTTGAATTATTTCAAGAATTATATTGAACATGAAGTTTTGGTATGAATTACCATGAGTTTAAAGCATGAATTTTAAGCCCTAAGTTTGAGTATTGAGATTTCAAGAAGATTATGCTTTTAAGCATTCTATTTTCAAGATTTAAAGCAAGAATTGTTCTTTAGATCCTCAGCTAAGAGATGGAATCCACGTTGATTTATCTTGATTACAGTGTAAAGCAAAGAGAAGCATAACTAGTTTTTATTATAAACCCTTATGCTATTTTAAGGTGGGTTTCCTAAAGAGTGAGCATATAAGTAATATGGGAGTAGTATTTAGCACCGAATTGGGTATAAGGCCAAGGTCATATGCCCCAGAACTATGAGCCACCATAGGTTTAATTTCCAATATGGGTCAGTATAGTGATAACTCTAGTCAGGTTCTATTCCGATGGCAAAGGTAGAACAGATCTACCAACGTAGGTGTGAGACGTTGGACTCCATGATAGCTCACATAGTTTATGTCGGTTCGAAAAACCTCCCAAAAGAAAGAGTAAAAATACAGCTTTTAGAACTAAGTGTTATGGCTCACAAGATTTATACAGTATGCTTTATTATTCATTATTTATGATTTTCAGCTTTCAGTTATTCAAGCTCAAGGTGAGTCATTTACACTTAGCATGCATCATTTAAAAGGTTTATATGAATATTGAGTTATTGTTTTTACCTATGCATTCACCCCCATATACTCAGTATATTCCCGAAGTGCTGATCCACATATATGTCTATGTGCTACATTGTCTCATAATGTAGGTACAAGTTGTAGCGCGCACATCATAATCAGACAGTTTGTAGCTTCCAGTCAGCAGATGATGAGTCATTTTGATTTGAGGGATCGAGTCAATCATAGTTCGAGTAGCATCTTGTTTTCATTATTCAGTCGTATTGATTTAGGATAGATAGGGGTCATGTCCAGCTACCTATAGTCAATACTAGTAGAGGCTTCATAGATAGTTAGTAGAGTTGATGTATTTGATTTCAGTTTTGTTTTGTACAACCAGAGTTGTAATAGTTTTAATAGTTTTGTTTGAAGATGTTCAGCTAAAGAATTTTCTCTCGCTTATTTCTTCAAGAGTTATGTATCTTATTCAGTTGCTCACGAGTTATGCCAGTACAAGGGTTAGCTTGGTATCACTTATGGTCCTAAGCATCCTGTGACATCCAGGGGGTAGTCTCAAGGCGTTATAAGATTTTTGACTTAATTAAGGACGGTTACCACCTTTGGACCTCGGTTGAGCAAAATCTAAGTTACCTGTCCTAGCCCTGTTATTCTCTCTTTCCTTCTCCTTAACCTTTCCTTCCTCAATCTGCTGAGCATAAACAATAATCCTAGACAAATCCTTCTCCTTAATTAATATTGCGGTCTAACACTCCTTGACCATACAATTAGATACTCCAGAGACAAACTTACTCATTCTAGACCTGTTATCAGCCACCATCAAAGGATCTTACTTGGCCAACTAGGTAAACTTAAGAGAATAGTCCCTCACACTAATGTTACCCTGTTTCAAATTTATGAGCTCCTGCACTTTAGATCCCCTCAACTCTAAAAGGAAGAACCTATCTAAAAAGGCTGTGACGAACTCCTCCCACTCTACAGACCCTGCATCTGTGCCTCTATCCCCCTTTCACTGCTTATATCAGGTGTGAGGTATATTTTGCAACTAGTAAGAAGCCAACTCTGTACTCCCACTAGACGTGACACCCATAATGTCAGTCACCTACTAAAATATGTCAAGAAACTCCTGTAGATCCTTATCATATTTGGATCTCGTAAACAAGAGAGAGTTCATTCGGGAAGTCTCGAATCTTAGCTGCGGTGGTATTAGCCACTGGATTGGCTGGGATTAAAGACTGCTGATTATTTTGAGCTTATACTTGGCATGAGAAATATGCTCATTCAGGGGGTCATCCTGAGCGGGCTGATTCCCGTTTCTTCTTCTGTTACTCTTTTTTGGGAGGCATGTTCTGTAAATAGAAGGAATATTAAATTAGAAAATGAGTTTAAATTAAGCTCATGCTCATTCGCACGAAATTAATACTGAAAGAAGGGAAACTTTTCCTAAAACATTTTGTAGCCTCTTGTCCATAAGTGTGGCGCGTTTTACACCCATGAACAAGACTCTACTCAACACTGCTTTCAGACTCCCCAGGATACTTTAAAACCTTAGGCTCAGATACCAAGTTTTTTCATGACCCGAGGCTACCCCCTAGTCACGCCAACGGTGCTTATGGTCCCAAAAGGCCACAAGCTAAACCATGCACTGGTACCTACTGTGAGTACTGAATAATATACTAATAATGAAAAAATATGCAGAAAATTAGTTGATAATGCCATAAGGTTTTAGAAACTGAAAACAATACTGAATCATAGTTTTGAAAGTCTGGAAACATACTAAAAATACTGATAAAACAACTGATAAACTGACTATCTTTCTGAATGTCTGAAATCCTCTAAGACTGACTGACTGTGGAGACAAACCCCCAACTAACTCCGACTGACTAAATAACTGAACTCCTGACATAATTGAATTTAAGATAAACCTATCCTCGAAGGATGAGGACTCACCACTGTTGCTACTTCTGATAAGCTGATCTTCTAAGCATGGTTAAGAAACTAAGCATCCAAACCTATGATATTAAACATCATAGCACAAGAAATGAGTATGTGGTTATTACTTTGAACGTACTGGTATATTAGATAAGGTTAGGCTAAAATGCATGGGTTATATGTATGAGATAATGACTGACTGAATAACATAATATAGTTGAGTATAAATGCATAAAAACTATAAAATGTGAGAATGCATGGACAAGCATAAGATGTTTTGATATAGTCTGTAAAACTGAAATATTGAAACACTATTAACTGAGTAACTGATGACTATATGCTATAGTCAATAAAACCTAAACCTAAACTCTATATTGAATATTAAACTGAGACTGTGGGAGCTAGCTATAACTGATATGACCCAATGTACTATCAGGGTCCAACATGTAACCCCAGTTGGAAGGGTGTCAGTACCGTGCCACGAGTACTAACCTTGGCTATATGGATCCACTAATCTAACGTCCCGAAGGACGAGGGTATCCTGCATAACTGACGGGGGACCCTTCAAAGTCTATAGTGGGACCATAGGTCTAGAACCTAGGGACTGATACTAACGTCTCATGCCTACTAATGGGGGAGACAAGTGCCTCATGCCTACTAACGGGGGAAATGCCATCCCTACATTTTCTCAGTGCTATGTTTTACTCCAAATGGAAAGACACTGATTACTGATCTGACCTAAGTTTAACTGAGCTACGACTGAACATAACAACTAACCGAGTGACGATATTCATAGTTTATCTGAAATTATTTTGTAATTAGTGAAAACTATGTAAACAGCTAAATTTCGAGTTTTCATAACCCCCATCACTGAATGGAAATAATAATGACATATGAAGCCTTAAAAAAAATCATAAAAGGGATCATTATTCAAAATTTGACTCTTCGACATTTCATCAAACACATGAAGGTCATGAATTAAAGCATGGGAATAGTTTAAAACATGTAGTAATCACATGGCTACAACACAAAAACCATAATTCAGGGATTTAACATGAAAACATCATCATTCCAACATGTAAGGTTTAATTCCATCGAAAAAAAATTGTAAACATGATGTATAATCAAAATTCATAACAATTCATGGGGATAAATCATCATGAAACATATAAGAACTCACAATTTAATATAAAAGAAGGATTCTTGAACTCCATGGGTGGAAAGGGACCATGGATGAACATCACACAAACCATTAATACTTAAATCTTGAAAGGGAACAACTTTCTTGAAAGTTCTTGGATGGTGAAGCTTGATTTCTTGAGTTTTCATGAAGGGGAGAGCATTTAATTTGATGACCTAAGAGAAATCTTAGGGTTTATTTGAGAGTAAAATTGGGGAAGTGGGAAAATAATTCCTTAACTCAATGTAAATCCCGTGTTATTACTGATTGGGGAGAGGGGAAAAGACAAGGCTGCCCTTCTAGAATTTAAATGCACATCTAGAATGCCGATTGAACCATCACCGCGATGCAATGAACTCCACATCTCTATACCCACCGCGACGCGATGCAATCATGGTGAGGTGCTGGAAATGAAATCCAAACGTGCCTCAATACTCGTCCAAAAAATTTGAAACTTCCTCAAAACATGCTTCATACACCCCTGAAAATGAATTAACTCAAAAACTTACATCTCGGGGTCAGGATAGTCACTTTAAAAATCATCAAAGTTAAGAGGCCAAAAATAAAACTAAGTCCCCAACACTTAGCTAAATTTTCAGGTTCTAAGCCTCTTATGCATGCATTATGCTGAAATGATCTAAGACTAATACGGGGTATTATAGGGGGCTTGGACAACGAGTTAATGGTAGACCCATATACCCCGTGGGTACTAGTCTTATAGGGTGTACCATCTAGATCAGAAGTAAAATAAAGAGTTGAGTCATAATTACAACGAAATGTTTTGAAGCTCATCCAATTATGCCCATGTGTTTCGAAAATTCCGAAACTCACCCGAGATGTACCTTTGACATCCCCGATCATGAATCAACTTAAAAATTAACTTTCCAATGTCGGGAAGGACAAAAATAAAATCATTGAAGTTTAGGGGCTTTAGAAATGACTATGTCCTAAAATTTAGTGAAATTTTCTAACTCTTGGACCTCTTTCACATACAATAGTAAGCTATCTAAGATCTTACGGGGTCTTACAATATCTCCCCCTTGGGAATATTCATCCTCGAATGAGATTGGTTAAGCTGAGAGTACTGAAGGAACTGAGATCATATACTGAATATGCCTAATTGGAAACATGATTACATGACTGAGTCTGAAACATGTTACATGATTGAACTGATTTTGTTAATACATGCAATGACATGAGAATGTCTATAAGGCTGAGATAGAAATAAGAGAGTCAACTTATGAGTTACCATTACCTCTAGCTGGATCTGGTCTCATTAAGAAAAGATGAGAGATTTAGGACATGAAAACTCAGGGTATTCTAACATCTTCCCCTTGGGATAGTTTATCTCCCAAATGATTCTGACTTGGCTGAAATACTAAGGAAATACTAACATGATGCACGGGGCACTTACGTACTTAATCATGACTGAAGATCTAGAATCTGAAACATGATGCATGGACTGAAACAAATTCATAATTTACATAGATGCAAACAAACTATCTCTTGGAATGGCCATATTCATGACACTTCAGATTGTAAGACTACATCGAATGATAGAAAAATCATAGGAACTTGTCTATCTAACTTCTAATCTAAACTGCTGGCTAAACAGACTGAATTATACTGAAATCTTATATTTAACTATAAATTCCACTTCACAACTGCAATTTACTTGAGTCTACTTAAAAATATTCATATGGACACTGATAACCCTATCTACTGAAGCCCGAGCTGAACTAAATTCTCTACTTTGTTCAATCCTACTCTAATCTACAAAGTACTACACATAACACTATAATACTAGCCTAAATCATGAATTCGACACACCCTGCATTTTCACTACTCTTCATCTCATGAATAATTCTTATTATCACTTTGGTAACTACATTCAACATCTTACTAGACATTCACTAATGCACAGTGCATTCATCCACATATATGCAAACATGACATTAAAGCCTATCTTCATAACCCATAAAAACATATTCCTTATATCCTTCAAACCTCTATCATTAACAACTTTCATGCACTACCCAAAGAAAACACACACTATATTTCAACTAACCATGGCAGATATCAAAAACTTGACCTCAATCTTAATTCACACTTACAATCTTAGCTAAAAAAAGCACACAATAATCTTTTATCAACAAGAAATGTTTACTCTCTCCCACCTAAGAAATTTCTCATCACTAATATCATTTCATAAGGAGAGGTCACTAAAAGGTTAAAACATGAGGACCTGAAGAATGAATGATGACTATACAGAACTCGACACTTAACCGAGGCCTGAGTAATAGAATATCAACATCATAGATTTATCAAGAGATCTAAACTAAGGATATACATGACATATTTTGAATTTCTCTAATCATTAGGAGTGTAGCATGATCCATGGGAACTTAGTATGCTGTAAAACATGAATACATGAGTCATGAGTTGCATGACCTGAGTTTAGAGTTCATAAATTCATGAAATATAATTCAGACAGTTGGGTGAACTGGAACTCCTCATACTAGGAACCTGAAGCGTACGTGGTTCTTTATGATATGCATAAACATGAACTATTCTCATAGAGATGACATTTAAGGCATGAGTAGGCGTCGTGATAGCTCAAGTACAAAAATTTGCACGGAGATAATAATGTGTTGGGCATCATCCTCCCTTACTGCTATTCTATAACATACTAGCATCACTACTAGACTATGAGAACCTAACTTGGCTACTGGTTCTATCATCTCCTCCTTAGCTTAAAGCCATCATTCTAATCCTGTGGGCATAAACTCTACTTTCTACTACCTCAACCTTAAAAAATTCAAGCTTAGATTCTAACACATAACATGGATATTCTCAAACTCTTAATGAACCATACAAACTTATTTTATAGCCTACTAATATCACATATCTATACTTATATTTCAAATTAACAACCTAAATTCTTGCTTGCACTATTTCAAGCCTACTGATTTACCTTCATACAACTAGCCCCATCAATACAAAATTTACTAAATCCAGATGATACTATCCCCACTTTACTGCTGCTAAACTTATTGGTTCATTCTTCTAACTATAGGTCATATACTGTCAAAGGATTCTGAGAGAAGATCTGAAAACACATTTGACTCCTAAGCACTTAATTACTACCCCTTCATTCAATGACTAGTTCATTGGGAAACTAAAACTGAATGACTCTAATTCTGTAATCTCCCCACATTAATCTCCACATCAGCACACATTAGGGCATAAATCAAACATACCCTATCCCTAGTCACCTCGGTTATGTGTTTTCCTTGAATCAAGCAGACATACATAATATGACCCCACATTCTTGCATCCTTGTTCATTTGAGCATAAGGGAAAAAAGAATGCAAACTTGTAACTCAATGCCTCATCCAACGGGATGAAGATCGTTGGCCACACAACAAATGCCTGATGTGGGCATAAGGAAGAGAACCAATAAACTGTCACAAGAAATTTAGGTTCATACCTGGGATACCCAATAACTCGTTAACATCAGCAACTGTGAATCGAATCACCTTCCCTCAAACCTTCAACAAATGTTCAGGATGGCTGGGGTCCCAATTGGTATAGAATTCTCTAACAAGATGCACATTGCACTCAGTCGGCTGATGAAAAATAAAATTCATATTGAGTGCCTCGATTCTCCGTACCATAGACGGACAATCTCTCATCAAGCTTGCTCGATTGATATATACCTCTGAAATATACTTAGCATCAGTATGCTTAGTATACCACTTCTTCCTATTCTTTCATATAGCCTTAAAGCCAAATTTTTGAACCTGTCCCCGCTGAAGTGGAGGGGCCCTAGGAACTTTAGTTAATTTCCCTTCAGATGGTCTACTTCTCTTTCTCGCAGGGACAGAAGGTCCTGCCTTTGCCTTGCCCTTGCTTGATTGTGATTCCATTATGCCTGTAATTAAGAAAATACAACAAATATGTAAGAAGAGTAAACTGAGGATTAGCTAAACTGAGTGTACATTACAGGTCCCTTTGTACCTTACACTTAGTTGTTCACCAAGCGCCTATGTTAACAACCAAGGTACTCAGATTTCCCTTTGTGTAGGCCTTAATATCATAGTCAAAGACATCATATTACTCTTCGGGACACATCATTCCTAGTCATTTCCTCAGCACACAACATCATGTCATTGACTCCCAGCTAATCACATAATACAAGACTATAAATAAGATCATGTTACTATAGCATCTCGCATTCTAAAATTCTACTCAATCATCTAACATCAGACAATAAGGGTATATACACAGTGGAACGAAATTACCCCCTAACTTCCTAAACAGTATAGCCTTTGGCCTCCAGCTACAATACCCCTACACTCCCCATCCTCTCAAATAGCATGAAAAACATTTACTCCCTAATACCAAATGTAGATACCATTCAATTTTTCTCTCATTGATTCAAAATAATGACAAGTAGGCTAAGACGTCACAAATTGGAAAAAATATCATAGGTAATGCTAATATTTACAACTATTATGAGATGAAAAATAAGATTATGCCTAAAAACACTATCAATCATCACAAGATGTAACAAGAAAGGTAATAAATAAATAAATCTTAAAGAACATACCTCAATAATTGAGATAAGGATGAGAGAAAGTAAAAAATTAGAGAAGTTTATAGGAGAGAGAGTGAGAGGGCGGCGCTGATACTGAAATAAATGAGTTTAGGGTTTATGAGGTTATATTTATAGAGGGTCAGGTCGGTTTAGGGTTAATGAAATATTTATGTCCGATTTAAACCCACTCCACGACGCGCTAGGATTGCGTAGACCTACTGGATAAGGCCAATTGCCATTTAGCTGCCAACCGCAACGCACTAAGATTCACGTCCACTCACTGTAAATTGATAATTGACTTGTCCATGTTTTGCATTGTGCTGGAAATCACGGCAAACCACTGGAATTTGACAATTCTCAATTTACACTTCTTTGCGTCGAGGTGAAATTTGTGTATCCTTACTGGAATTTGTCAATTGTCAAAATACCTAGTTTCGCATTGCGCTGTTCTTCAAACTCAGATTCCTTATGTAATTCTCACTCTTTTCTTACCTAAGTAAATCCCCACTTACACAAATCATTTTACAAACCTGATTGCTTTCCTCAAATGTGGTAATCTCCTCATATTATGCAGTGCTTAGTTATGGATATCAATCATGGGTTAACTTATGGTCCTTTGGGGTCATGAGCATCGTGTGTAATTTCGGGTACCAGATTCGGGGCGTTACAAACTTGGTATCAAAGCCTAAGGTTTAATCGGGTACTAGGAAGTCTGAAAGTAGCATCTAGTAGAGTCTTGTGCATGGGTGTGTTGTGCGCCATATTTATGTATAGAAGGCTATAGGATGTTTTAGGAATAGTTTCTCTTCTTTTAGTATTCATGTCGTGCCAGTGAGTATGAGCTCAAATTTAACTCTTATTCTAATCCATTTCTCCCTTTTCACTTACAGAACATGCCTCCTAAAAGAAGAAATGGAAATCAGTCAGCCCCTCAGCCCATCCAAGAAGATCCCTTGTAAGAACATGTCTCTCATGTAGAGTTTAGAGTTGTATTCACTACTCTTGTTAGCTCAGTTGCTTCTCAGAATGAACGGCCAGCAGCTGTTCCGGCCAACCCAGTGGCCAATACTGTTGCAGCTAAGATTCAGGACTTCACCCGAATGAATCCTCCATTCTTTTTTGGGTCTAAGTCAGATGAGGACCCTTAGGAATTCCTTGATCAGGCTCAGAAGGTTACAGATATCATGGGGGTTATTGCTAGGGAGAGTGCTGAGCTAGCTGCATATCAGTTGCAGGATGTGGCTCACACATGTTTCAAATTGTTGAAAGCAGAGAGGGCTATAGATGCAGGGCCTATTGAGTGGGGAGAGTTCGCCACTGGCTTCTTAGATAGATTCTTTCCCCTAGAGCTGAGAGAAGCTAAGGTGTTAGAGTTTATCAACCTTAGGCAGGGCAACATGACAGAGAAAGTGTATTCTCTTAAGTTTACTCATCTAGCTAGATATGCTCCTCATGTAGTGGCAGACAACACGGCTAAGATGAGCAAGTTTGTTTCTGGAGTAAATAATAGTGTGGTTAATATGTGCAGATCTACAATGCTGATTAGTTAGATGGACATAGCGAGGATTATGATCCATGCTCAATAGATAAAATAGCAGAAGATTAAGATGAGAGAGAAACAGAATAAGAGAGCTTGAACCGGTAGCTTCAACTTTAATTAGCCTAAGTCAGAGGGTGGTAACCGTTCTCAATTCCACCTAAAGTAATCCATTCTAGCTCCTTTCTCAGCCAGTGCTCTAGTTCCTAAGTTCAGGGACAATAAAAAAGATAGGGCGCCAGGCTCTAAATCTCAGGGCAGTGTTACCAGTGCCCAAACCAATCCTCTTTACCAGACATGTGGTAAAAACTATAAGGGTATTTGCAGAGCTGACAGTGATGTGTGTTTAGGATATGGCAAACCAGGCCACAGAATTAGAGATTATTCCTAGTCAGTATTTTAGGGACAGCATAACTATTTCTCAACTCAGTCCGGTCGCCTAAATTAGTAAGGTGCCACTTCCAGGGCAACCAGTGGGTAGCGCCCAAACAGACTTTATGCTCTCCATTCCTGACAGGATTAGGAAAATTCTCCTGATGTGGTCACTGTCACATTGCAGATCTTTCACCTGTATGTTTACGCTTTGCTAGATTCAGGAGCTTCTTTGTCTTTTGTTACTCCTTATTTAGCAGTCAATCCCAAAATTCTAGTAGAGCCCTTCTTAGTCTCTACCCCAGTGGGTAAAACCATTAAAGCCCAGTGGGTATACGGGAACTATCCGATTGTGATATTTCAGAAAGTTACTTCAGTAAACTTAGTCGAATTAGAGATGACTGATTTTGATGTCATTCTCGACATAGATTGGCTTCATTCCTGCTATGCCATAATCGACTGCAGAAATAGAGTGTTCTAATTTCAGTTTCTGAATGAACCTGTCCTAGAGTTGAGGGGTAGTACTTCAGCGTTCAGAGGTCAGCTTATTTCCTACCTTTGGGCATGGAAAATGGTGTCCAAGGGATGTGTCTATCATCTTGTTCAAGTTAAGAACACTAGTTCCAAAACTCCCAATCTTGAATCAATCCCAGTAGTGAATGGATAATCAGATGTCATTCCCAAAGATCTTCCAAGACTTCCTCTCGAAAGGGAAATAGACTTCGACATTGATCTTCTTCCAGATACTCAGCCCATATTTATTCCACCATACAGAATGGCACCAGCAGAACTCAAAGAATTGAAATAACAGTTGAAGGATCTCTTGGATAAGGGATTCATCAGACCCAGAGTGTCCCCATGGGGTGCACCAGTCTTATTCGTGCGAAAGAAATATGGTTCTCTCAGAATATGTATTGACTACCGTCAACTCAATAAAGTCACAGTCAAGAACAAGTATCCACTTCCCAGAATTGATGACTTGTTTGACAAACTTCAGGGTGCCAGCTACTTCTCTAAGATAGACCTCATATCAGGCTATCATTAGGTTAGAGTCAAAGAATGTGACATTCCAAAAACAACATTTAAAACTCGATATGGTCATTTCAAATTCTTAGTCATGTCCTTTGGTCCTACCAATTCCCCAGCAGCTTTCATGGACTTAATGAACCATGTGTTCAAGCAGTACTTAGACATGTTCGTCATAGTCTTTATAGATGATATTTTTATCTATTATCACAATGAGCATGAATTTTTGCTAAGGTCAATAGCATTTCTTGGACATATCATTTCCGGTGATGGCATTAGAGTTGATCCTCAAAAGACCATAGAAGTAAGAAACTGGCCTCGCCCTATCTCTCCATCTGATATCAGAAGTTTCTTGGGTATGGCTAGCTATTACAGATGGTTTGTTGAGGGATTTTTGTATATTGCATCCCCTATGTACAGATTGACTCAGAACAAAGACAAGTTTCAATGATCAGATCCTTGCGAGAGGAGTTTTTAGGAGTTGAAGACTCAACTCACCTCAGCTGCAGTTTTGGCTCATCCAAATGGTCCAAATGGGTTCGTATTGTACTGTAATGCATCTAGAGTGGGTTTTGGTTGTGTTCTTATGCAGTATGGTATGTCTATAGCCTACGCCTCCAGACAACTTAAACCCCATGAGAAGAATTATCCGACTCATGATCTTGATTTAGCAACCGTAGTTTTTTCCTTAAAAATTTGGAGGCACTACTTGTACAGTGTTTATGTAGATGTGTTCATAGATCATAAAATCCTTCAGTATATGTTCTCTTAGAAAGATCTTAATCTCCGTCAGTAAAGGTGGTTAGATCTCTTGAAAGATTACGACATGGGTGTCCTTTATCATTCGAGAAAGGCCAATGTAGTGGTGACGCTCTCAGTAGACTGTCTATGGGTAGTTTTTCTCATGTTGAGAACAGTAAGAAAGAGTTAACTTAGTAAGTTTATCATCTTGCCAAACTAGGTGTCCGCTTAGTCGATTCAATCGAGGGTAATATATGGGGTTAGGGTAGTTTTCAATCATCTCTAATTTTTGAAGTTAAGAAAAAGCAAGATAGAGATCCCAGTCTAGTCAAGTTGAAAAAAACAGTCAAAGATTAGAAGGTAGAGGTTTTCTCCCAAGGTGTAGATTGTGTATTGCGTTGTTAGGGTCGTCTGTGTGTGTTAGGTGTAGATGACTTGAGGCAATGAATTCTTGCAGAAGCGCATGGTGCGTGCTACTCTATTCATCCAGGGGCCACTAGGATGTACTGCGACTTTCGAGAGATCAATTGGTAGAGTGGGATAAAGAGAGATATTGCAGAGTTTATGGCTAAGTGATCTATATCTCAGCAGGTTAAGATAAAGCATTAGAACCCTAGTAGGGCCTTGTAAGAGTTTAGTATTCCTACTTGGAAGTGGGAAGAAGTGAACATGGACTTTGTGATGGGTTTTCCTCATACTCGTCATTAGCATAATTCAATTTGGGTCATCACAGACAAGATGGCCAAATCAGCTCATTTCTTTCCAGTTCATACCTCCTATTCAGTCGAGGATTCTGCCAAGATCTATATTAGGGAGTTGGTCAGATTACACGGTATTCTGTTGTTCATTGTTTTATATAGAGGTAGCTAATTCACCAATCACTTCTAGAAAGCATTCCAAAAGGGTCTTGGTATCCGAGTTCATCTTAGTATAACCTTTCATCCTCAGACAGGTGGTCAAGTAGAAAGGACCATTTAGACCTTGGAAGATATGTTGCAGGTGTGTGCAATCGATATCAAGGGTAGTTAGGATGACCACTTGCCGTTGATTGAGTTTGCATACAACAACAACTATTATTCCAGTATTCAGATGGCTCCATTTGAAGCTCTCTATGGTAGGAGATGCAGATCTCCAGTTGGTTGGTTCAAAGTTAGTGAGGCCTTAGTTATAGGGCTTGACTTAGTATTCGATGCCTTAGAAAAAATCCAGTTGATCAGAGAAAGACTTTGGGCTGCTCAGAACTGACAAAAGTCTTATGCAGATGTACGCAGAAAGGATATCGAGTTCAAGATTGGTGACTATGTTTATCTAAATATCTCTCCCATGAAGGGAGTGAAGAGATTCAGCAAGAAGAGGAAGCTCAATCTCCGATATGTCGGTCCCTTCAAAATTCTCAATCGTTATGGTAAAGTAGCTTATGAGCTTGAATTTCCCTAAGATCTTGCTTTAGTCCATCCAGTGTATCATGTCTCCTTGCTTAAGAAGTCCATAGGTGACCCAGTTATGATAGTCCCTACCGAGGGCGTAGATATTCAGAACAGTCTTTCGTATGAGGAAATTCCAGACAAATTTCTTGACTACCAGATTCATAGACTGAGGAATAAAGAAGTCCCTCTAGTCAAAGTTCTTTGGCGGAATTAGTTCGTTGAGGGAGCTACTTGGGAAGCAGAAGCAGATATGTGGACCAAGTATCCTCACCTCTTCTCTACAAATTCAGACTCAACCCAAGGTAATAGTTTCCTTAAGTTCATTCGGCTTATGGTTTAAATTTTAGTTACAAACTATGCTCAGTTTTTGTTTCAAACTTGGTATCGTTACCCTTATATGTTTAGTCGCATATTCTTGAGTCAGTTCAGTCATGTATTCACACATCAGATATGCGTGATCAACTTATCAGTACTCTCAGACATGTATTCATGTATCAGTTTAGTCATAAAAATCATGCATCAGATATGCATGATCAACATGAATCTCAGTAATGTCAATCATGTAGTCATGTTTCAGTTTTTCATGTTCTGTATGTACTTTAGCTTATCATTTCTCCCATCTTATTTAGTCTTATTCGAGTATGAATGTTCCCAAAGAGGAGATATTGTAATACCCCACAAAATTTCCAAGCATAATTCAGTCCTTTAGGCTTGTCAAGGGGTCCCAAACTTAGAAAACTCTAGCTAGGTTTCTAGACTTAGTTTATTTTTGGCCTTCGAAGGTTGGCAATCTCATTTTGCGACCTTAATGTCCTTTAAGGGTCCGTATTTTCGTTAATTCATGATCAAAGAGGTCAATAGGTGTTCCTGGACAAGTTTCGGATTTTTTGAGCCTCATTTAGACCATGTTTGGTGTCCCAAAATAGTGGACCAATGTGATCTTGGTGCGCCGCATCGCCTATCACGTTGGTTAACATTGTTGCAGGGATTTCCAGTAAAACAACTTAGGCTTGGCGTGATCATGGCGCGATGCGTCGGGTATCGCGTTAATGCCATCGACGCACCGCGTTGCCAATTGTGTCGATGCCCAGTTTTTAGTCATTAAATATCCGTGTTTTTAAGGGCAAAAGGGTCAATTTCCCACGACTATATAAGCCATAACACGAGATTCAGCTAGGTTTTCACCAAAATTTAGTTGTTTCTCTTAACTTCCCTCAAGAACAAGTCTAGGGTTTTCAATTGAAGGTCCTAATCCAAGATATTCCATCGTTAATTTTTAAGAAACTTACATCCAAGGTATGTCAAGTGTTGATTCATGGGTTTCTTTCACCCATGAAGCTCAGGAAACCCTTTTAGAAATATAAACTTTAAATTCCATTGTATGAATTGAATTATATCCATTTATATTGATGTTCGATTTCCAAGTTGAAGTCCCTAATAAATATCATGAAAATATGTTAGTATGTGGCTTGAAAACCTATCAATTGAGTTGTTGCATGGAATTATGATTTACTAATTTGATGATCATGCCTATGCCCTAAGTTATACATCCTAGGTGTTTGATAAAATTCCTAAGACAAAAAGAATTATGCCTTATGACTCAATAGAACCTAAATGATGAATCCATGTTTTATTCTTATGTTCAAAATAACTCCCATGTTATTGTTATGCATTGTAATGGATTGATGTAATTCTCATGATATTAGGCTTATGAAATGATGACATGTTTATATGCATTCTTATTCATATATAAACTTATGGTATGCAAATACTTCATGATAATCCCCAATGATAGTACTATGAATTGCTGACTATGGTTATGTGTCATGAAGTGTGATGTTTTGTCAGTTTCATTCTATCGAGTCTTGGGGGTACTTGTACCCACCAATTTAGTTGTGTGCCTAAGGCCAGTGTCAATTTTTATGATATTCTCAGTCAAGTCGTGATTAGTAGAATTCAGTCAGTCACATGACTCAAGAAAAACTCAGTAAATTCAGTATCAATCCAGTAATCTCAGTAATCTCTGTAATCTCAGTGAACTCAGTCTAGTTCAGTCTTGTGTAATTAGATGAGTGTCTATTAAGATGGGAGTAGGATTAAGCACCGAGTGAACCCAAGGATGGGAACACACACTGCCAGATGAGGGTGTGATTCTTAGAAGCAATCCTTGCGTTCCAGAACTATGTAGCCAGCATAGGTCGAGACATCAACGCTGACAGTTGAGGGTTGATGAAGTGGATTAACACTGCCAGATGAGGATCCCACCATTCTCATATGGGGAAACTTCCATACGAGGGTCAGTCACAGCTAATCCTTACCAGTGGCGCGGTATTGATGCCCTTCCAACTAGGGTTACAGGTTGGACCCCAATCTTTTCAGAAAGGGGCTTGTCGGTTTGATAACTACTTCCCACTGTCTCAGTCTCAGTCTTAGTCTCAGTAAAAGAACTCTGATAGTTCTTCAGATTCAGGACTGTCAAATATAGTCACACAGTTCAGTATGGAACTCAGCTGGTTCCGTTAGAATCAGGACTGTCAGACTCAGTCACTCAGTTAACAAGAAACTCAGGTTATCAGTATTCAGAATCAATAGTACCATGATTTCAATTACAGTTCACGTATTCATGCATGTATTCTCATATAGTCATGTTCATGTTCATGTTAGTCAGTTATAGTTTATGCATATGAACCCTTGCATTTAGGTTACCTCACTTGTGTACCAGTACATTCTCGTGTACTGACGTATACTTTTCTTTTGTGCTATGGTGTTTTATACCATAGGTTCAGAAGCACGAGCTCCAGAGCATCCTTAGTAGATCATCCATTCAGTAGAAAGACTTACAGTGAGTCCTCATCATTCGAGGATGTTATTATTTGATTATTTCATTCTTTCAGTACTTAGTTTATTTCAGAAGTTGGAGTTAGTTGGGGACATGTCCCATCAACTCCTTATTCAGATAGTTTAGAGGCTTTCAGACTAGATTTTTAGACTTTAGTATTTTTAGTTATTTCAGTTGTTTTGGTAGTGTTATACCACATTCAGTATTATTATTATTTTTCAGTTTTGAACCTTATGGCCTTCCAGCCTTTTATTCCACATTTATACAGTATATTATGCAGTGCCCAGTTACAGATATTAGTCATGGGTTAGCTTGTGGTCCTTCGAGGTCATGAGCACTGTGTGGCATTCCGGGTACCAGATTTAGGGTATTACATTAAGTCATAAATTCCATCCACAACAAGAAAAGAGGTGCTTTACTCTTCCCAGACAATAACTAGGGTTCCTTTGGTTGAATCACAAGTTCCAAGAATTTTTTCAAGGAAATTCACCTTCAGGTTTATAAGAGTTCATCAATGGGCCCCTTCTACCAATTGAGTCCCAAAAAAACCTTTTACATCCTCAAGTTTATTTTTCCTTAAGTTGGGTTCCAGGTCAAATATAAAGTTTCATTAATTTACTCAATTTGCTCTATAATCTCACCATGAATACATGTCTTCCCAGAAGTGTGACATTTTTCGTGTTCAAAAATCCTAAATATCCATAATATGATCCATCATTGAGTTTTGGCTTGAAGTATAAAGTTCCTTATTATGATCAATTTGTAATATTATCTTATTCGGTTGCATTAGTCAGTGTTGGTGGGTTGTGAACACCCGTTACCTAGGAAATCCATGCATATATCAGTCTACATGTTATGAGAAATTTGGATCATGCTTATGTTGCTATTTTCATAATATGGACATATTAAGTTTAGATATCAGATATAAGTGTCATTTCATTTAGGAGTAGTACTTAGCACCGAGTGAATGCTGGGATGAAGGCTCACCCATCGGTTTAGGCTAGAGACCTTTAGTAAAAGCCCCTAACTTCCAAAACTATGGTACCACCGTAGATTATAAGGGGTCACCCATAATTTAGGCATGATATTCTAGTCCTTCAGGACACTAGATTAGTGGATCCATGCTATCTAGTGATGGTACCCTTAGCAAGGTATTAGCACACTTCAAACTAGGGTTATAGGTTGGACCCCAGTTTTGCTCAATTTGGGTATGTCGATTATTGTTAACTCCAATGGTCCTCAATTTATTTTCATTTAATGTTAGTTTAGGTTTTCTTGACCAAGAATTCAAATATGTAGTCTTTCAGTATTCTATTTTACCCAACATATATTTATACTTGGTTTTGCATTCAAACTACATGTCCATGCATTCATGTTCAATTTATGTTAACTAGTTTCCCATCTAACATACTAAGTACATTCATAGTTTTGATTCCATACTTTACTATGCTATATTGTCTCATAATATAGGTTTGAACTCACAGTACTCGAACTACACCTAGCACATTCCCATACCACTCAACAACAACTTTGGTAAGTCCTCATCATTCGAGTACTGGTTATCAGATAGTCATTTCAGTATTTCATTTCAGTTAGTTAGAGTTAGTTGGGGGCTTGTCCTAACAACTCATCATGCCTTATAGGCTTTCAGATAGATGTTTGGATTTTCAGTATTTTGGGTTGTCAGACAATTCTATTTCTAGATTTTCATCGACACTCAGTTTTACATTTGCATTATTATTTTTATTAGTTATCCCAATTAGCTTTTACCCAGTGTTTCATTTATTTATTAATTATTTTAATGCATGAAAAATCATGTGTTTGCTTAGGGTCACTTGTGAAATTAAGAATCATGTGGACGACTAGGGTATAGTCTCCTATTGTGACACCTCGAGGCTCAGGGAAGCAAATTGCTTATAGTGAAACTCAATTGGTAGAAAAGGTAGTCTCTTTGGAATCTGTCCCCGTTTGCTGCTAAGAAAAAGTTCCATATTATACCATATGCTTTTTGTATTGGCCTACACCTGTGGTATTGGTTTGAGACTTTATCCTCTCATATGCTCTTGGAAACATCTCAAACAAAAATTTTTAGCGATAAAAATAATTCAATAAGGGGCAGATAATCTTTTACCATATTCCCACATGAATTATTTTTTGTCATTAGTGTCATCCTTTCTTGTCCCTACTATTGAAAGACAATAGTTTCAACTACAGTATAGGCATAATAATCAACTTAGTTATTGGATCTAATGGACCTTTTGCAATTGACTCTTTCTTCAAAATGGGGTGTTTCTCTTAGCCACCAACAATATTTTGGGTAGAATAATTCCTACAAACATTTGATATTTTGTTTGAAATGAAAACCTAATCTTCTATCTGTAATGCATTTTTGCATGTGACCTCAAGTAAGTATTGTACATTTTTCACATCGATACTACTTGTAGGTATCCCTCGAATTATTAGTATTGGGTAATCTTAAGCATCATTTAATGTTAGATATGAGTCGACTTATAGATATCCTTTGTGTTTCTAAATTTTGGGTAATCTTGCATATTATCCAACCTTGAATAGAAGATGACTTATATATCTCCATAAAATTTCTACCTCTTGGGTACTCCTACACACCATTCGACCTTGGATACTATATGGCTTATAGATATCTCTTAAATTGCTAGTCTTTGGGTAATCCTGCACATACTCAATCTTGGATATGGAACAACATGAAGAGAATCCTTGGATTCATCAATTTTCAAATCTTGTGTATTATCTGGAAGGATTAGTTATGATTTATGGAAAACTTTGAACTGTCAATTTTTGGGTAACCTTGCATACTATTTGGCTCGGATGATTTTGCGGCTTATAGATGACCATTAAAGTATCATCTTTTGGATATTCTCTCACACAGTATTATCTCAAACTATAAACTTACAAATGATTTTAGGACTATTAACACTTAGTGTAAAGACCCGAGGATACCACCTGGACGTCATACGGTGCTTAGAACTACTAGTATCCCAAAGCTAACCCATGATATATACTCAACACTAAACTATTATAAAGTAAAATTAATACATGAGAAAAAATTAAAGATAATCATAAACTAGTTTCAAATGGATTAATAATCTAAATGAAACATTGTAACTTAACATCATCTTCAACTATGAGAATCTAACAAAAAACACATCATCTGATTAGTATTGACAAGCCTCTTACTGGAACTAAAGAGCCACTGGGAAAGACCTCAGCTAACCGAAGTTAAAGCATAATATCTGAACTAGTAGTAATAACCATCTATAAACAACATAAGTTTGGCCATTGAACTATGAGGACTCACCAACTGGCTGGAAGTAGGAGGTAGTGATCGTAACTGATCGTACTGCAAAGGACGAACGCTAGAACATATATTATGAAATAATGTATCCATACAGATTTATATATGGTCAGTACTTCTAGATTAGATTAAGAATGTGGGGATTAATGCAAAACTTCAAATCTAATATACATTATAAACTTGAAAACATGCATGATAAGCGTAAATAGACTCACTTTTATAATGAATAAAACTAAAAGCTGAAATAACATAAGCATAAATAGTAAAGCATAATATAATAAACTGTGTGAGTCATTACACTTGGTTTCTTAAATTTATTTTTTCTGTAGGATATTCTCTTAACCTACATAAACCATGAGAGCAACATAGAGTTCGATGAAAAACCCTCATCGAAAGGGTTCAATATACCTTGTCAGGGTATAAGGAATAACTAGGCGATCACCTAAACAAGTCTGTTAGGACAAGCTAAATAATATATGACATGTCTATATTGACTAGCCACATGCCCATTTGGACAAGATGGATAATAACCTACGTCGACACTTAGATTATCGAACTAGGGTACACTAAACCTTCACTCCTCAGTGCTTGGTAGTACTCCTAAAATCATACTTTTTCTCGTATTATATCTATGAAGTTCACCTTAAATTAAGCATAGGAGCTTATAAATCTAAAAACATGATATCCTTCTGTTTCTATCTCAAAATCTTAATTTCTTATGTGAACTTCATAGCTTGTGTGTACTCATAATAAAGAGGAACTTTTATGATGCTGTAATACTTGAAAGCTAAAAGAGTAAGTCTGAGCTTCTTGTAAATTAAATGCAACATGGTAAAATCAAACACTTCTAAGAAATTAGGGTATTTCTTTTATGTATATTTAAATTTACTTCATAAAAACAACTATGAGTGCATAAATATAAGTAAACCATGAATTTACATGTCAAATGTACTTTAATTCTCAGAGGGTCATCATAACTTCAAAACCATGTAAAGTGGGAATGAAACCCAATTGAAATTTCATAAATTCAATTGTAAAAATCATAGATTTTGTGAACAAGGATGAAAGAAGATCCTTGTTTGAACCCCACATACCTAGACTTAGTTAATTTCTTGGAGAAAACTTGAATCGGGACATTGAAAGCTTGAATCTTTGTGAAGAAATTCCTCTTTTGTGTTATGGGATTAATTAAAAGGTAGAAAACCAAAAGTCCCTCAAAATTTGAGAAGAAAACTAAAATTTTGCATTTTTTCTCCCTTGGGCATGGCACGCACTTATCGCGCCAAACGAAATGCGTGGCATGCCCTTATCACAATTACCAACTAGTGCAGTAATAGAGGAAGGAGTTTGTAATGTAATTGAGTCAAACAAAATAGGAAAAAATGCAACAACTTTAAAATTAACTTCATATTCAGTAGGATTAGTGGATATAATTATGTGTCTCCTAATACATTATGAGATTCAACAATAATTTTGTAAGAGAGATGAGACTGAATATGCCATATGCTATATGTAATCACATGATCAGTTCAAATTGAAAGGTCTCTAACTTTTACATTAATTAACATAATTCAGATTCGGACGTTCTATATGGAAGTACTGTGCAATTTTATATTGTGATATTAGGAGTAGTGTTTAAGTACATCTAATCAAACAAACTTTAATTACTAAAATTATAAAAATTTTATCTGATTAAAACTTATATGCACCCGGTGTATGGCATGCCTTTATCGCACTAGGCCATAATTTTTTACAACAAGGAGTGCCATGCCTCCATAGCATGCTCTTAATGCGGACCCTCACAATTTCGGGGTTCAAAAAGTCCAAAAATGCATTCAAAAAGTTCCAAAACACTTCTTAATGGTCCCATTAATAGCCCATATCATTAATCAACTTAAAAATCACTCCAAGATAAGAAGGAACTATCAAAATAAAATTATTGAAATTTTGGGGTCTAATATTATCTCCACCTTTGGACTATTCGTCTTCAAATAAAGTATGGGATTAGGAAAGATATATCTTACGAACTTGATGAGTTTTTTCTGAAGCTTATCTTACTATACAACTGAACTACTCACCCCAAACATGAACTTTCAACTAAAATGACTTATCATTTATGAACATTACATGATAAATTTATATGAGCAAGGATACTAGTGAATAGAATAGATTAGAAGGGATTTGTTACCTCATGCAAACTCTGTACTAAGATTTAATAGATGGGATATGTACTCATCATCTTTACTTTTGATTCTCATGTCTCTCCTTCTGCGGATTGAACTCCATAAAACTTTCAGTGAAGCCACTTTTATATTTCTTAATCTTCAAAAATATTGATCAAGGATCTAAACTAGAATCTCCTCGTGGGTTAAACTATCTTTCTCCCTGATACTCTTTAAGGGTAATACCAAGGATGAATCCCTATTGAACTTTCTCCATATAGATTCATGGAAAACTGGATGAACAACAGTTAGTTCTAATGGAAGATCTAGATTATAAGCGACATCTCCAACACACTTATGATATCATAAGGACCAATCTACCTGGGACTCAACTTTTCTTTTCTACCAAACGTCATCATCCTATTCATGGGTTACACCTTAAGAAATATCCAATAACCAATTGTGAACTTTATCTCTCTCCTCCTAACATCTACATATGACTTCTGTGGATTTTGAACGGTTTTCAACCTCTTACAAATCAACTAAACCTTTTTCATGGATCCGAGAGCAAAATTTGTCCCAACCAAAGACGGTTCACAAACTTTAAACTAACCTATAGATGATTTGTGTCTAATATTGTACAATGCTTCAAATGGAGCCATCTAAATACTAGCATGGTAACTATTATTATAGACAATCAATAAGGGGTAGATAATCATCCCAATTTTCTTTAAAGTTAATTACACATGCTCTCAATAGTCCTCTAGAGTTTGGATAGTTTGCTCAGCCTGACCATCTATATGTGGGTGGAAAGTGGTACTAAGTTTCACTAATATACCAAAGCCATTTTGAAATAACTACCAAAAATATGAACTAAACTGAGTACCTCAATACAAAATGATAGATAAGGGAATCCCATGGAGTTTCACTAACTCATGAATATATAAGTTAGCATAATCTTTAGTCGTATTTGAGGTCTTAACTTCTAAGAAATGGGTTGACTTAGTCATTCGATCCACGATGACCTAATTGAATTATGTTTTTGTCTAGTACGAGGAATTCCCATAATGACATCCATGTTAATGACCTCCCAATTCCAATTGGGGATACTAATTTCTTGAAGCGTACTTCCTTGTTTTTTGATGCTCAACTTTCACTTGATGACAATTAGGGCACTTAGCAAAAAATTCTTCTATGTCCTTGTTCATTCCATTCCACCAATAAACTTCCCATAAATTGCAGAAAAAAATAGTATCCCCAAGGTGAATCAAATATTTAGAATTGTGAGCTTTTGTTAATATACTTTCTCTCAACCCATCAAACCTGAGATTACATAACTGACCCTGGTAGCGAAAGACACCAACTCCCCCTTGGGAGAAAATTTCAACCTTTTTCTTATTAATTAAATCCTTTATCTGGCTAAGTATCAGATTATTAGATTTTTTTTCTTTCACTTCTTCTACTAAGGATAACCACGGACCATTTTTGATCCACTACAATTCAGTCACCCATGTCCAATAAACTTATTTCTAATCAAGATAATCTATGTGCCTCTTTGTCTAGTTCCTTCTTTTCCCTTTTTACATGGGCTAAACTACCCATGGACAACTTTCTCAAAGCATCTCCTACAATATTCACCTTTCCCAGATGGTAGAGTACATTCATGTTATAGTTATTTAGTAATTCTGACCACCTTTATTGATGAAGATTAAACTCCTTTTACGTGAACACGCATTGGAGACTCTAGTGATCAGAGGAAATTTTTACATGCACACCATATAAATAGTGTCTCCAAATTTTAAAGCAAAACACAATAATTACTAACTCTAAATCATGGGTCGTATAATTCTTCTTATGGTCTTTAAGCTATCTGAAAGCATAAGCTATTACTTTTCCATTTTGCATTAAAACACTAACCTAACTCTGAAGGAATCACAATATTAAATAAATCCATCTAACCCATCTAGCAAAGATAACACTGGTGTTGAAATCAATCTATCTTTCAAATCTTGAAAGATCTTCTCACATTTGTATGACTATAGAAACTACATATTATTATTTTGTCAACATGGTCAATGGTGCAGCTATTGATGAAAAACCTTCAGAAATCTTCTATAGTAACAAGTTAAACCCAAAAAACTCCTAATATAGGATAGAGTAATGGTCTTAGGTTAGTGCTTCACTACATCTATATTTTAAGGGTCTACATGAATACCAACACTCAAAATCACATGCCCAAAAAAGGTAACTAACTCCAATGAAAATTCACACTTACTAAACTTTGCAAGAAACTGGTGATCCTTAAGATTCTGCAACACTACCCTCAAATAATTTGCATACTCCTCCCCACTCTTAGAATAGATGAGTATGTCATCTATGAAAACAATGACAAATATATCCAAATTATCATGACCCGAGACTACCCCCTAGTCATAAAACCGTGTTTAAGGCCACCAGTGACCCCAAGCTAACCCATGATCTGGTATTTATTGTGAGCACTAAATACTAAAATAATACCCAATATGTCTGAACTACTAATACAACTAAAAATAAGTCTGACTATCTAAAAGACTCTAAAACATAAGGAGTTGATGGGACAAATCCCCAATGAACATCGACTAGCAGAAATAAAAGAAGTATGGAAAATAACTACAAATAACTTGTCCTCGATTGATTGGGACTCACCACAACTGCTGCTGAGTGGCACTGAACTGAATAAGGTTGATCGAGGAACTGAGCATCCGAACCTATATTGTGAAATTAATATAGCACAAAAGAGAGTATGCGGTTAGTACTTGGAATGTATTGGTACGTGAGATAAAAGCTAACAAAAGTACACTTAGCTACTGAGCATAAATTCATGACTATGTAAAATGACTGTAAGACCAAGTAAAGCATGTACTAAAGTAATCTATAAAATTGACTGACTGAATAGCTGGTAAACTGAACACTTGGTCAAGCAAACCTAAACTGATATATTCTAAGTACCAAATTGAAACTGTTAGAGCTATCATTTAACCTATATGCCCCAATCTGAGCTAATCGGGATCAAACCTATAACCCTAGTTTGAAGGGTGTCAGTACCCTGCCACAGGTACTAACACTGTTTGTATGGATCCACTTTGCTGATGTCCTGAAGGACTAGGGTGTCAGTCCTCTACTGGTGGGTGAACCCTAAGAAAGTGTCAGTCCTCTACTGGTGGGTGACATTATATAACCTATACTGGATAGGTAGTTTTGGAAATTACGGACAACTACTAAAATTCTCAGTCCCCTACTAGTGGGTGAGCCTTCATCCCTAGGTTCACTCGGTGCTAAATCCTATTCCCAACTAAACTGAAAATGGAGCTAATTAAAGTTAATAATACTCACAACTGATAATTTCTCAACATCACTAGGATAATCTGAATATGATAATAAAAGCATGATCTGACTGATTGGTTGCTTGAAATTTGAAACATGCATAAGTATATAGGTATCGGGTGTTCCTAACCCACTAACATGTAATAATACATTATGTACAATAACATGATCGTAATACTGTAAGGATATTCATGATTCATAGACCCATAACATAGTATATTTCACTAAACTAGTGAAATCCATGATTATGAGCATGGGAAGATGTTAAACTTATAAGGACAACATGCTCACATCATTATATTCATAAATTGATAATCAACATAGTGTCAACTAAACATGATATAGGTGACAGAGTTTATAAAGAATGTAGGAACATAATTCACATGAAGAATCATATTGTCATGGTTTGTATTCAAAACAATTAAGATAAAGTTAAATAAATCTATACTACTTGACATTGAAATTTCACCAAAAGAGGGAAAAGAGTTTATAGTTGAAAAATAATGGACTTTTGGGACTCAATGGATGGAAGGAACCCATTTATGAATATCCCACATACCTGAGTTTGCTTGATTCTTGAAGAAAACTTGGAATTGAGACCTTTGATGGGTGAATTCATGGAAGAGACTTTTGATTTTAGTGTTCTTGAGAATGAGAGGAGGTTGAACATCGTTAACTAATGATGAATGGGGCAAATAATTCCTCTCTTGTGTTTCAAGTCATGATTTGGGTGTGTTGGGGAGAGAAAAAAAACCAAAATTTCCCTTACCCTTTTAATAAAGGATGTTGGATTTACACTGCAGTGTCACATGGTGGCTACGATAGAGGCTAGCTTCCATGACACATGTGTATCATGGAGGCTAACCTCTATGACACACTGAAATCACGGAGGCTTACTGCTTCCGTGGTCAAAAATCACTCCGAACCTATTCCAAAAATTTTGAAACTCTTTTGGATGACCCTTTTAACATTTCTAAACATATTTCAAATCATAAATCAACATTTTGAACTCGGGAAGCTAAAAATATAATGTTTGAAATCTTGTGGTGTTAAAATGGCCATGTCACTTGTACTTAGTGTGAAATAATGGCTTTGGGACTTCTAAACATGTAATGAATATCTTGAAGCTTGTCTAGAATATTACTGTGTATTGTATAAATATTGCTTGAAGTACCTATTCATTAAGTCCATAAGGCAGCAAAAGAATTTGTTAGTCTAAATGACATAACCACACACTCAAAGTGACCATACCATATTTTGAAAGAGGTCTTCAAAATTCACATTCTCTAACCTTCAATCAATGAAATTTTGACCTAAAATCAATCTCTGAAGACCAGCGAGTACCTTGAAACTGGTCAAATAAGTCATCAATTTTAGTGATGGAGTGCTTGTTCTTAATAGTGAAAATGTTTATCTGTCTGTAATATATGCACATTTTGAGGGTACCATCCTTCTTGTGTATGAATAGAATTAGATCACCCCACAGAGAAATACTAGGCCTTATGAACCCTTTATCTAAGAGATATTTAAGCTGCTCCTTCAACTCCTTAAGCAATGATTGAGTCATCCAGTAGGGAGGAATAGAGACAGGCTAAGTATCTGCTAGGATTTAAATCCTAAATTTGATTTCTCTTTGAGGAGGCATCTTGAAAGACTTAAGGATATTTATTATCTACGCAAACTGACTAGATAGTTGGGGTCATAGACTTAGTATCTTTGACTCTGTCATGACCCGAGAAAACCCCCAGTCGAGAAAATGGTGCTTACGATCGCAAGTGACCACAAGCAAACCTATGAGCTGGTATATGTTGTAAGTACTGAATAAAATAGCAATAAAATACCCGTGCGAAAGATAAAATAATGAATGTAATGCTAATATAAATACTAAAAATATGGTTCAACCACAAGTCTTAAACATCTCATGAAATACTAAAATCTAACAATTAATTTAAAACAACTAATAATTCTGAAAAGACTTATAAGCTGAAAAGTTTTCTAACTGACTATCTAATTGTCTGATTTCCTGAAAAGCCTCTAACTGACCGAGGATTTGATAGGACAAGCTCCCAACTAACTGAATATAATAAACTACTAAAATAACTGCAATAAGTAATCAGGTCCTCGATAGATGAGAAAGCAACACTTCTGCTTCTGGGTTCGTTAAGCTACTAGTAGCGGTCAGAAAACTGAGCGTCCGAACCTATGTTATAAGACAACATAGCTCAAAGAAAAGTATGCGGTTAATACTTTGAATGTACTGGTATATGAGATAAGGTTTGGCTAAAATGCATGGGGTATTGTGCACATGAGATAAGGACTAACTGAACAGGATGAAATAACTGAGCATGAATGTATGAAAACTGTAATATCCGAGAATGCAAGACCAAGCATATACATATTTCTGAAATAATCTGTAAACAGAAAGACTAAAATCTGTATAACTGAATAACTAGAAATTTGAATGCTCTGGTCAAGCAAACCTGAGCGGAATATAGACTAAATACTGTCCTAAGACTGTGGGAGGTATCATATAACCGACATGCCCAAATCTGAGCTAATTGGGGTCCAACCTATGACCCCAGTTGAAAGGGTGTCAGTACCATGCCATGGGTTTTAACAATGGCTGATGATGTGGATCCTCAAGGCTGATATCCTGTAGGACTAGGGAGTCAGTACTAACAGGTGGGTGACCCCTAAGAGAGTGTCAGTCCTAAACTTGGGGGGGGGGGGTGACATCTCATAATTCTATGCTGTCTACGTAGTTCTAGAACTTAGTAACTTATACTAAGGACTGAGTCCGAAATGGCGGTTGAGCCCCCATTCCTAGGTTCGCTAGGTGCTAAATCCTACTCCCAACTAAACTGACATTGGTACTGAACTAAATTAAGTTTAACTAAATATTCTTTCTACTAGTGCTCATCTTAATAATATTAACTGAATAAGTAAGGATATTTATGGTTTAACTGAATCATACTTGAAAATCTGAAAATCATGTAAAACACGTAGGTATTGGGCATTTATATCCCACCAATACAGAGTGATCATTGAAACATGATAGTTAAACTTAAACTATAATATTGAATCATGGTGAAACTCAAAACATGAGTATTTCATCAAACATGTGGAAATCATGGACTTGTACAAGGGAGTATTTTAAACAAGAGAATTCAACAACATGAAGTTCACTAGGCTAAGACACGAGAAATTGAAATTCATGGCGTGAGGAATTTAAATCTTGCATGGGATCATACATGAACTGAGTTACATTTAAATTACCATGAAAACATGAATTAAAGACATCTTATGCAATATAAAATTCAACAATAATTGATAAATTTGTCCTTTAATTGGAAAAAGGGTTTTTGTGCTCCATGGGTGAAAGGGACCCATTGATGAACACCCCACATACCTTATGCTTTTAACTTGAAAGGAAAAAATGCTATTCTTGATGTTTTCTTGAAGGTTCTTGAACTTGGGGAACTCTAATTCTTGATTTTTTTTGGGGAAAATGGATTGAATTTGTGTTCTAGGGGAAAAGGGAATGGCTTTCTTTGGAGGAAAATTGGAGTAGAAGGGAAAAATTATAGACTAACTGATGCTCAAGTCGTGTTATGAATGATTGGATTGAGGGGGAAAAGACCCAATTATCCATACATTATTTAAATTCAGAAATGGACATAACAAGCTTACTGCGATGTAGCCTTATCATTGTCATTCATCCCTCCCACTACGATGAGGTTTGTATGACATCGGGACTAATGCCGCGTCGTAGGCTTATCGAAGTAACCCACTAGTTTTGTGATCCAAACATGCCCCAAACCTTGTCTGAAAAAATATGAAACTCCTTCGAGACATACTTCTTACATCCCTGAACATGAATTAATTAAAAATCAACGTCTCAATGTCTGGAAGACAAAACATAAAACCCTCAACGTTTAGGGGTCTTGAAAATTACTAAGTCCCCAACACTTGGTGAAATTTTCAGGCCTTAAGCCCCTTATGTATGAAACTGAGAGCTGAATCGAACTAAGAATAGTGTGGGGTATTACACTAACTTCCCCTTGGGAATATTCGTCCTCTAATGAGACTAATTAGACTGATAGTACTGAACTAAGGCAACTAAGATCACATACTAAACATGTATGATTTGGAACATGATTACATAACTAAGTCTAAAACATGATGCATGAATTGAACTGATTTCATGAATGCATGCAACGACATTAGAATGATTATATAACTAGAACTGAGAATGGGAAAGATTCAATCTAAGGAAAACTGTTACCTCAAGCTGGATCTGAATTTGTAGAGAGAAGATAAGGTTACTTGGTATGCATATCTACTTCATCTTCCCAAGTATCTCCCTCAACGACCTAATTCCACCATAGAACCTTAACCAAGGGAACTTCTTTATTCCTCTACCTACGAATTTAATGATAAGGGATCTCAACTGGAACTTCGTAGGTAGAAAGGCTATCATGAACACCTATACTTTCCAAAGGAATAACCACAGCTGAATCGCCAATACATTTCTTTAACAAAGAAACATGAAACACCTGATGGAATGATGCCAAATCTGCAGGCAACTCCAGCACATAAGCTACCTTTCTAAAATAGTTCAAGATTCTATAAGGACCAACATATCAGGGACTAAGTTTCCCCTTCTTTCCAAATCTTTTCAATCCCTTCATGGGTAATATTTTCAAATCGACTAAATCACCATTATCAAACTCAAGGTCACTTCTCCTCATATCTGCATAAGATTTCTTACGACTTTGGGTTATCTAAAACCTCTCCCTAATCAAATAAACTTTCCCCATAGAATCAAACACTCAATATGGCCCTATAAAAACAGTCTCACCTACTTCAAACCAACTAAGAGAAGAAATACATCTCCTCCCATAGAGTTCCTCAAATGGATCCATCTAAATACTAGAGTAATAACTGTTATTGTATGCAAACTCAATCAATTATAAGTTATCATCCCAACTACCTTTAAAGTCAATAACACAAGATCACAACATGTCCTCTAATGTCTGAATGGTCCTCTCTTCCTTATCATCTGTCTGAGGATGAAAACTTATGCTGAGATAAACTTCGGTACCAAGACCCTTCTGAAAAACCTTCCAAAAGTGAGAGGTAAACTAATTACCTCAATCTGAAATGATATACAATGGAACTCCATATAGCTTAACCAACTTTCTGTTATAAAGCCTGGCATAATCCTCCGCTGAGTAGGAAGTATGAACTGGCAAGAAATGAGCTAATTTAGTCATTCTATCTACAATGACCCATATCGAATTATGCTGATGATGCGTATGAGGTAATCCTATCACAAAGTCTATGTTCACCACTTCCTACTTCCAAGTGGGGATATTGAACTCCTGCAGTGTACCACTAGGTCTCTAGTGCTACACTTTAACCTGCTTAAAATTTGAATGCTTAGCCATAAACTCTGCAATATCTCTCTTTATGCCATTCCACCAATAGATTTATCGCAAGTCACGGTACATCTTAGTGGCTCCTGGATGAATGGAATATAAAGCATCATGCATTTCTACCAAAATTTGATGCCTAAAATCATCAACACATGGAACACTTAAACCTTCCCTGACAATGCAACACACCATCTCCCCTTAGGAGAAAACCTTTACTTTACAATCACTAACGACTTCCTTCAATCTAACCAAACTAGGATCCCTATCTATCTTTGCCTTCACTTCGGCAACCAAAGAAGATTATGAACTATTTTGAACCAATATACTACCTTCAGCTGAATCAACCAACCGAACGCCTAATCTAGAAAGCTAATGAATCTCACTGACTAACTTCTTCTTATTATCCTCAATATGAGCTACACTACCCATAAACAATCTACTAAGGGAATCTACCACTACATTGGCCTTTTCCGAATGATACAATACACTCATATCCTTATCATTCAACAACTTAAGCCACCTTCTCTGACGAAGATTCAAATCTTTTTCGAGAACACATACTGCAAACTTTTGTGATCCATTAACACATCAACATATACTCCATAAAGATAAAGCCTTAAAATTTTCAAGGCATAAACAACAACTTCGAACTCAGGATCATGGGTAGGATAATTCTTTTCATGGGGTTTAAGCTGTCTAGAGGCATGGGCTATGACCATACCTCTCTGCATCAAAATATAACCAAGACAAACTATAGAAGCATTACAGTAAACTACAAACCCATTTGAACCATCTGGCAAAGTCAAGACTGGTGCTGATGTGAGTTGAGACTTTAATTCCTGAAAACGCTTTTCACATGAATCTGACAACTGAAATTTGAATTTTTCTCAGTCAATCAAGACATGGGGGATGCAATATAAGAAAAACCTTTAATAAACCATCTGTAATAGCCAGCCAAACCTAAGAAACTCCTGATATCTAATAGAGAGATGGGTCTAGGCCAGTTTCTGATCACTTTGGTCTTTTGAGGGTCAACTCGAATGCCATCACCAGAAATAATATGGCCAAGGAAAGTTATATATCTTAGCCAAAAGTCGCACTTAATAAAATTGGCGAACAACTGATGAGTTCTAAGGGTCTCCAATACAATTCTCAAATAGCCTGCATGATTATTTTCATTACGGGAATAGACAAGAATATCATCAATGAAGACTATGACGAAAATGTAAAAGTACTGCTTGAACTCCCTGTTCATCAAGTCCATAAAAGCTACAGGGTTATTCGATAGTCTAAAAGACATAACTAGGAATTCAAAGTAACCATACCGTGTTCTGAAAGCTATTTTTAGAAGGTCACATTTTCTGACTCTGAGCTGATGATAGTCAAATCTGAGGTCTATCTTAGAGAAATAACTGACACCCTAAAGTTGGTCAAACAAGTCATAAATCCTAGGGAGTGGATACTTATTGTTGATTGTGACTTTGTTCAACTAACGGTAATCGATGTACATTCTGAGAGAACCATCATTTTTGCACACGAAAAGAACAAGAGCGCCCCATAGGGAAACACCAGGATTAATGAATCCCTTATATAAGAGATCTTTTAACTACTTTTTTAATTCCCTAAGCTCAGCTGGAGCCATTCTATAGGGAAGAATAGAGATAGTCTAGGTATCTTGAAAGAGATCTATTCCGAAGTCAATTTTCTTTTTAAGAGGAACTCTGGGAAGGTCTTTAGGGAACACATCTTAAAATTCCCTTACTTTTGAAACTAAATCGAAACTTGAAGTCTCAGAACTAGAGTCCTTGACTTGAACAAGATGGTAAACACACCCTTTAGATATCATTTATCTTTCCTTATGTTAAGAAATAATTTGACTCTTAAGTATAGAGGTACTACCCCTCCATTCAATGACTCATTCATTAGGAAACTAAAACTGAATGACTCTATTTCTATAATCAACTGAGGCATAACATGAGTGGAGTCAATCCATGCCGAGAATGACATCAAAATCAGTCATCTCTAACTCCACCAGATCTACTAAGGTGATTTTCTAAGATATTGTGACCGGGAAATTTCTGTATACCCGTCTAGCTATAATAGATTTACCCACAAGGGTAGACACTGAGAAATGTTCTACTAAATATCGGGACTGACAACAACGTTAATAGCTATATAGGGAGTTACCAAGGAGAGTAAAGCTCCAGGGTCTAATAAAACATAAACAAGGAAATGAAAGACCTGTAACATACCCATAACTATATTAGGAGAACTTTCCTGATCATGACAGACCAGGAGAGCAAAAAACCTATTCTGACACTGCCTACTGGTTGTACTGGAGATGGTTCCCTACTGATTTAGGCAACCTGTGTGAGCTGATGAATGATTACACTGAACCTGATAGAGCAAATCCTTTCCCCTATGAGCAACTAATTGACACTCCTAGATATAGTGGCTTGGCTTGCCACATGTAAAGCACACATCACTACCATCTCTACACTCACCCTGGTGATTTCTACCACATCTCTGGCAAAGTGGATTAGTGCGACCACTGTTTACACTACCCTAGGACTTAGATCTTGGCACCCTTTCCCAACTGTCTTGCCTAAACTAAGGCACTAGCGTACTGACAGATGACGCAAACGGGGCTGAAATTTTTTGATGGAACTGAGAACGGTTTCCACTTTCCGACCTTGGTTGAGAGAAGTTAAAACAACCTGTTCTAGCCCTATTATTTTCTCTCTCTCTATCTCCTTAAGCTTTTCTTCCTCAATCTGTTGAGCATGAACCATAAGTCTAGATAAGTCTATCTCCTTAATAAATATGGCAGTCCTACACTCCTTAACCATATTATCAGCTATACCAGACATGAACTTACTCATTCTAGAACTATTGTCTGCAACCATAGTAGGAGTATACCAGGCCAAATGAGTAAACTTAAGAGAGTACTTCTTCACACTCATGCTGCCATGCTTCAAATTAATAAACTACTGAATCTTAGCCTCTCTCAACTCTAATGGAAGAACCTATATAAAAAAGATGTGGAAAAATCTTCCCACTCAATAGGCCCTTCATCAACACCACGATCCTCTTTCTACTTCTTAAACCAGGTATGAGCTACATCCTATAACTGCTATGTAGCCAACTATACACTCTTACCCCAAGTGATTCCCATAATATCTATCACCTTCTGAACCATATCAAGAAACTCCTACGGATCTTCTTCAGACTTGGATCCCAAAAATAAAAGGGGATTCATCTGAGTGAAATCTAGAATCATAGCTGCAACTGTATTTGCCACTAGATTTGCTGGGGAACAACTCTTTAGATGTTCTGAGCAGCTACTGAATGGGCTAAGGTAGTGAAAGTATCTCTAAATTCAGCGTGAGAGACATGCTCATTCAGGGGATTTTCCTAAATAGGTGAAGGTGCGAGCTAGTTCCTATTCCTTATTCTATTGTTTCTTCTGGGAGGTATGGTCTATAAATAGAATGAAGGTTGAGTCAAAAAGAGAATTTAAATAGATCTTATGCTCATTCACACGACATGAATATTGAAATAAGGGAAACTTCTCCTAAAATATCTCCTAGCCTCTTGTCCACAAGTTCTATGCAATTCACACCCATGCATAAGACACTACACAACACTACTTTCAAACACCCAAGGACACTGTAAATCATTAGGGTCTGGTACCAATTTTTTTCATGACCTTAGACTACCCCCTAGTCGAGATAATGATGCTTTCGATCACAAGTGAGCACAAGCTAACCCACGAGCTAGTACCTATTGTAAACACTGAATTAAATAGCAATAGTATATGAGTGTGAAAGATAAACTGTTAAGTGTAATACAAATATAAATACTAAAAATGTGGTTCAAATGCAAGTCTAAAACATCTGATCAAAAACTATAATCTAACAGTCAATTTAAAACAACTGATAATTCTGAAAAGACTGATAAGCAGAAAAGCTGTCTAACTGACTATCTTATTGTTTGATTACTTGAAAAGCCTCGAACTGACTGAGAAGTTGATGGTACAAGGCCCAACTAACTCCGACTGACTAAATATAAAGAGCTACTAAAATAACTGGAATAAGCAATTATGTCCTGGATGGATGAGGACTCATCATTACTACTGCTGGGTACGTTGAGCTGTCCAGGAGTGGTCGGGAAATTGAGTGTCCAAACCTATGTTATAAGACAACATAGCTAAAAGAAGAGTATGTGATCAGTACTTTGAATGTACTAGTATTGATATAAGGTCTAGCTAAAATGTATGGGGTACCGTGCTCACGAGATAAATACTAACTGAACAACATGAAATAACTAAGCATGAATGCATAAAAACTCTAATATCTGAGAATGTAATAGCAAGCATATACATATTTCTAAAATAATCTATAAACTAAAAGACTAGAATCTTATAACTGAATAACTTTCAATCTGTATGCTTTGGTCAAGAAAACCTAGAATGAATATACATAAAATACTGTACTAAGACTATGAGAGGTATCATATAATGGACATACCCCAATCTGAGCTAATTGGATTCTAACCTATGACCCTAGTTAGAAGGGTGTCAGTACTGTGCCATGGGTACTAACACTGGATGACGATGTGGATCCACAAGGCTGACGTCTCGTAGGAATATGGAGTTAGTCCTAACAAGTGGGTGACCCCTAATTAAGTGTCAATCCTAAATTGGAAGGGCGACACCTCATAATCCTATGCTTGCTACATAGTTGTGGAACTTAGGAGATTATACTAAGGACCGAGTCCTAATTGGTGGGTGAGCCCCCATCCCTAGGTTCGCTGGGTGCTAAATCCTACTCCCAACTAAACTGACACTAGTACTAAATTGAATTAAGTTTAACTGAATATTATTTCTACTAGTGCTAATCCTAATCATAATAACTGAATAAATAAGGATATTCATGGTGTAACTGAATCATACTTGAAAATCAGAAAATCATGTAAAACACGTAGGTATCGGGTATTCATAACCCACCAACACTGAGTGATCATTAAAACATGACATTTAAACATAAACTGTAATATTGAATCATGGTTCAACTCAAAACATGAGCATTTTATCAAACATATGAAAAGCATGGACTTGTACATGGGGGTATTGTAATACCCCACATGTTTCTAAGCTAGGAAGTGAATAAGTTTTCCTACGTATGAAGCCTCCTATCCTATGAGTATCATTTTAGTGAATGACTTACAATGAGTATCCTAGCTATAAGATAGCTTATGATGCATTAAGCATGTTCATATGAGTCACTTAAGGTAATACAAGCTAAGAGTTTTTGAATCCATCAAGTTTTAGTGTTCGATTTTGTAAGGGTCATATTTGAACGAGTATAACTCAATGTTAATGTGGTATTTCTGAGAATTTAGACCCACCAAATTGTAGAGAATCGAATTAGCTTTCCAACTATACCAATTTCGCCTTAATCCAATACCCGAGCAAAAGGTTATGCCCATTTTCGTGAGAGACAGTAAGGATAGGAGATTGGTTAGGCGCCGCCCAACCAAACTTAGGCGATTGGTTAGGCGCCGCCTAAGTCTATTCCAAGTTCCAAAAACACTCAGTTTTGAGTTATTTTGAGGGTAATTAAGTCTTTTAACACTCCTTACACGTCCCTAAACTTAAACCTATGAAATATATAGCTTCTAAACACATTACAACCCTATTAACATCTCAAAGCTCATTATCCAAGAGCACCATAGGAGAAAAACAACTAGGGTTGCACAATCAAGCTTGAAGATCAAATTTCAAGGAAATTCCTCCATCAATCCTCAAGAACCTCCCTTCCAAGGTATGCGTAGTGTTCATTCTACGGATTCCTTTCATCCGTGGAGTTCAAGAATCAATCTTTAAAATACAAAAGCTTGGTTGGTTGTGGTGATATGATCATACCCTTGTTGATGCTTGTTTGTTTTGCTATATAATAGTATCGTGATTGTATATCTCATGAAAGTTATGTTGTTAGTTGAAAAACATGATCTTTGAATGGATTGATAGAATGCAAGCATGAAATCCACCTATGCCTTAAAGAATGCATGCAAGGTGTTCGATAAAATGCCTAGTATGCTAGAACTTCATATTTACATGATTTCATGATATCTAAATAACAAGTTCATGTTAGCCATACACTCCAATATGAATTTCCATGAAAATTATGTGTTGTTATTGTTGTGGTATAAAGCATGTATGATAATGGAGATATAAATTATGTACACAAAATATATCCATGCTTTTCCTATCATGTTTGAGATGTTGAATAAGTACATGAAGTATAATATCCCCAAATCATTACAATATGAACTAAATGTTACATGTTGCCGTTCCCTTATGCTTGAATGGTTTCCATGCCATTGCTATGAATAGTATATGTTGTCGGAATGCCCATGATATTAGAATATGAGATTTATGACTTGATTATAAGCATTCTATTCATGATAGATATTATGATGACAATGTACTTCATGAAATCCCCCAATCATGTATTATGGATTTTTATTGATGGTCGTGTACTTTAGAACTTCAAGTTGTGTCAGTTTCCTTCCATCGAGTCCTGGGGGTACTTGTACCCAAAAAATATAGCTGTGTGCCTAGATCCATGTCATGTTTTCACGATACTCTCAGTCAAGCCATGATCTATAGAATTCAGTCAGTCATGTGACTCAGGAAAACTCAGAAATCTCAGTAATCTCAGTAGTCCAGTAATCTCAGTAATCTCAGTACTCAGTAACCTCAGCAACCTCAGTATTCACAGTTAATCTCAGTAACTTCAGTACTCTCAACCAGTCCTCTGAACTCAGTACATTCCGTCAGTCATAGGAATCCAATAAACTTAGTTTAGCTCCGCTAAACAACACCACTAATATTATTCTAGTTAATCAGTATCAGTTCAGCTAATCAGTTCAGTTCAGTTAGTCAGTTCAGCTTAGTTATTCAGTTCAGTGTCCTTCAAATGGGAGTAGAAGTTAGCATCGAGTGAACCCAAGGATGGGAACTCACCTAACAATCAAGATATCAGGGCATTTAACAAGGAAAGAGAAAGGATAGGGGAGAAGGATATCGAGGTCAATCATCATAAACACTCTTCTACATTATGTTTAGATGATATCTTGTTTGTGGAATCATTTAGACTAATTAAAGAGTCTGAATATGAGAAGCAAGAATCTTATACTGACGATGAGCTTGATGTTGATCAACCCTTGGAGATTTTCCAACAAATCAAACCAACCATGAGGGATGATGCCAAGATTGGGGAAATGGTGCTAGAGGCAAAAGAAGAAATCAAGCACAATCCTTTTGAAGACTCTAGTCCATTTTGGGGTAAAGATACTAATAGGGATGCTACTCCGAAAGTAAGAGTTAGTCCTCATTCGAACCACTTTTCAACATTATGCCTGGTGGATGTGGTCAAAGTCGAATCACCTAAGCAAATGATGAATTTTGAAAATGAGGAGAAAAATTCTTACATTGTGGAGTTTATCTTTCCAAAAGAGTATACCACAACCCCAATCCTAAAAGCCAACAAGCTTAAAGATCAATGTCCATTTAGTGGTTTTTTAAGATCCTCACTGCTTCCCAATGGGCCCTCACGAAAGTTTGATGCAAAATTGGGCAAGCGGTTCAAGTCTTTGAAGTGGCGTGATAGAACATTCCTTACCATGCCCTCACATTTTCCCAACGGACCTAAAAGGGGTAAAGATCTAAAGATAGGCTGACATTTCAAATCATCTAAGTGGAGGGATAAAGGATGACTGAATTTTGTCGTGCCGCGACACTAAATTAGGCACTTCTTGGGAGGCAACCCAAGGTATTTTGTTGTTTGTATTAGTATTATGTGATTGGCATCAGATCTTTGCACCCATGGTACCACAGGTATGTTTCTAACTATCTCGTTTTGGTTTAACGCATTGGGGATATTGCATGATTTTAAGTTGAGGGTTGAGCTACTTGTGGGTGTTGATGTCCTCTTAGGGTTTTTGTTGTTGTGCCTCTTTTCCCCGGAGTCTTGATCCTAGTAGAGCTGGCATGTTTAGGCATATTGTGTTTGTTTATGATATGATGTGGTTAACTGGGAGAAAAATAAGTATCTACGGCAGTTGACATATTCTTGCTGATTTTTCTTGGAATTATAAATACCTCTCAAATGGTCTGTTTTGTAACTGTGTGATGTGCATTTATTTGTGACCACCGTGCATCTTGTTATGTTATTAGTATTAGTGAAACAGTAATCATTGCTAAACAATTGCATGAACCGGATGGGTAGTAGGTTGTGATGTACCTTTGTGCCATGTGTATGTGAGATGCTACCTAGTTCCCGTTGTGTGTTAAATCCAGAACTTGCCCGGTAGGTCTTTCCTTGGTTGTAGGATAGCGGTTAGGAAAGGATCATAGGCCGTTGTTGATAGTAGTCCATCCATGTGTGAATAAAATCCATTGATCCTGATTTTGAGCCTGAATGCCTATTCTTTTTATTATACCTATCACCTTTCCATTTGTATCACAATGAACCTTTTTTGGCCTTGGTCCTCCTTGGACATTGTGCACTGTGAATTAAGCAAATAATCTAAGTTGAGGGTGGCTATCATAGGGGTGCGTGATGTAAAGTGAGTATGAAGAAAGGTAATAAAATATATATATATATATATATATATATATATATATATATGCAAGGATGGTTGTGATAGAAAGAGAATGAGAGAAGAAAAGTTGTGAAAAAAACAAAATGAATGAATAAAAACTGCACCCAGCTTGAATGTGCTTTAATCAAGTAAGGGAGAAATAAAGTAAAGGTTGATAAGTAAGATCCCAAAAATAGTGTAGTGTCAAGGAGGCTAAGTTACTTTAAATATCCTTGAGTATCATACCATCCCCAAGCTTACATTACAAGCTGAAGAAAAGTCCTATAGTGATCATAACTTAACTTTCTGAAAGCTTCGGTAATGAAATAAGGGCAAGCGTATGGTATTTGACATACATTGACTGGAACTTCTTTCTGAGAGTGAGTGTTTCTTGACCGTCCCTAGATTTACATGCTTGATTTCATATATGAGTGAGGAGGGACTTCTTTGTTGTAAGGGAAAATTGGTTGCATTACTAGCTGCTTACATATTTGGGTAGTATAACTTGTATATATGAATGGTTATGGTTGCTAATTTGATGTCATATCTTGATTACTTTGTGTCACATTGTTGATCTTTATTGATATACATAGTTCGGATTAAAGTGATTGAAAATGGAGAGGGTAATGTGTTTTGAACTAAAATTGATGATCAACTGTCATAGGTATCTTATGTGTCTCTTGGTTAAGAATTGTAGTGTGGTGTTATGTAGTTGCTTGAGGACAAGTAATTGTTTTAAGTTAAGGGTGCTGATGTGTGAGCAGACGCTAACACATTTGAGGCTTTTAACTGAGAATAATTGCAAGGTCTTAAACAACTTTTGGCGTTTTTGATTATTTTAAGTTTGATTTTGCAGTAGAAGTTGATATGATAGAGAACCAACTAGAATGGAAGAAAAGAAATTGAAATCTGAAGAAAAGTATGGATGACGATATTTGTGATAAGTCGTCAGCACTGTGATAAGCTATCAAGTTCATCGTCAGCCATAGACAGAGAATTGGCCTAAGTTTAAAGCTGTGATGAGATTTTGTGATAGGTCATCAAGGGTCTGATAAGCTGTCAAGAATGTCATCAGCCTGAGGCAGCACAGGAGAACTGAAGCAGCGCCTTGACGATATTTTGTGATAGGTCATCAAGGAGCTGATAAGTCATCAAGATTGTCGTCAGACTTAAGCAGAAAGAGCCAAAACTGAAGAAGGAGCTAATGACATTTGTGATAAGTCGTCAGCCTCTTGATAGGCTATCACAAATGTCGTCACCTAATCCGAAGGGTTTTTGAATTTTATTATCAAGCCAAGTTTAGGGTTTTCTTGAGGAGTTCCGAACCTTGAGTTTCGAGACACGATACTTTGATATTTTCTCTCTATAACTTCTTGGCTTGAAAAAGCAATTACTTTGAAGAGAATTTAATCATTATTTTGGGATTTCCTTTGTGATTTAATTGGAGAATCTCTAGTTTCTATTCATCTTGTGGTAAGTTTAACTTTCAAAGCATGAATTCATCTAGTTGCTTCGATTATTATGTCATGAGCGGCTAAATTCCTTTAACCTAAATTATGGGATCCAGAGTTAGGTGTTGATAAGGTGCTGAGTGTTCAAGATTCGAAAGGTGGTAGGACTTCTTGATAATTCTGATGTTTTAATTATTTTCTGTTGGTTGCAAACGATAGATAACACCTTCTTTGATTTACTTGAGAAGGATATCAAATATAGTGGGATGTGAATTATCAACAGGGACTTGGAAACACTAAACTTCCATTTAATAATCAGTGCTGCAACAAGGTTGGTTAACCTTAGGTAAGATCTGGGCAGTGAATATAAATTCTCTAAGTTCGAGAGGATTAGGTAATTAAATTCTTAAGTAGGTCGAGAGACATTTAAGCATAACTTCAATAAAGATAACTTGTTGTCCTACCTACCGTGAGAATCTTGAACCACTAGTAGCATCTATCAAGTACCAAAATCCTTAGTGAACATAATTCTGATTTTTTCTATAAATTCTTGATTACAAACTGAAATTAAGGTGACCAAAAATTATTTTCTAATCTCCAAAACCCCCATTTTGTCTTTTCGTACCAGTTATTTAAATTCAACTGGTAGCTATAGTTTCAAATTAGTTTAATTGCCACTCACATTGTTCCCTGTGGATTCGATCCCTACTCCAAAAGTTGGATAAATATATTAACGACGACCGCCTTGCACTAAATTGACGTGTAAGTTGAGCGTTATCATAGGCTAGGGATACTTAGTTGGTCTTAATATTTCAAGGAAATAAGTGTGACTTTTAGGTAGTAGTGTGATGTTTTAGGAAGTTTTCGAGGAGGGTTGTAATTATTCTTTTTAATGGGAGATCGCACTTGATGTTAATTTAACTGTGCCTGGATGATAGACTTATGATTTAGAATGGTGGTTTGTATATTAGGCTGATAATTTAGTTGCAGAGCTTGGTATTGTGGTAGGATATATGGTTTTGTATCTTGGTATTGAGGTTGGGAATATAAGATGGATTGAGGAATAAGGGGTGGTACAGAAAAAACAATATTTCTAGGTGTTAATTTCCTTTTGAACTTAGCAATAAAATCAATGGGCACTGCAGTCACGTCTTCTCTTTTCTTCTCTGAGATGCTAAAAAGCCTATAATATTGGAGTCTCAATAATCTTTCCAAATATAATACCTTGTTCTAGTGGCTCACTAATATTTACTAAATCCATGAACATCACCTAAAGTTCCAACACTATTCTAGTATAAAACCCTCTTTCTTAAGCGCGAGAAAACATTGACACTATATCCTTCTCAGTCATTAAAGGTTGTACCATAGCAGCATCCTTCTTCCGGAAATAAGCTTTGTCTTAAAAATTCTCATCAATTTTCTACTTGATCCTATCCAGTGAATACTGATCAGGGACTATTTCTACTTTTTATGTGAATCTTTTGATAAAATCGATGGTCAAGTCCTTCTAGTCGGATGATTTTTTAAATTCTCGAGATGTAAACCAATCTAGAGCTTTACTGCTTGAACTTTTACTGAATAGGTGTATTCGCAATGCTTCATTCATTCCTATTCCAACCATTTGGTCACAATATCTCCTTATATGAGCCATAGGACTTCCAGTGCCATCGAATGTTTCAAATTTGAGAATCTTATATCCTTCTAGTAAGTCTATACCAGAACGGAAACACAAAACATCATAACCATGTCCATCATTATCCCACTACCCCATCAGACTTTTTGATCCTCATAATCTCTTTATTCATTGCCACTTCTTTTTATGCTTGAACCTCTATTTTTTTTCTTTTACCTTATAATGGTCTACCTCAGGATTGGAAAATAGATTATAGATATTGGGAGGTATGAGAACATGGAAAGTGGTTAGAGGTGCAGGTCAAATGTGATAAGGGTTTAAGATAGTAATTGAAGGGTTTTGCTATGATGAATTGTGATTTTAACGATGAGTGGAATTTGGGTTATAAGTACACGAACATTTTTGGGGCAATTGCTATTTTGTGGACTTTGAGAGTGATTTTGTGGGGATTGAAAGTGATTTTATGGAGTTTGGGAATGAATTTATTGAGTTGGTGATGGATCTTGTAGTTTGTCCTCTCTATTGGTGTTTTGGACGAGTGGAATATAAGTTTGATGAACTGGTGGATTATTGATGATAGGGTATGAAAAAAGTTACGAGGAGAAGACGAATGGCATGTCACATGGATGATTCTAAAGAATAGTGGCATCGCGATGAGGAATTTAGAGTCTTGTTCCCTCCTGGATGGGAGAATTAGCTGTGATGGAGGATTGGCCAAATATCTAGTATAATTCATCTCGTCTATCAACATTTCTAGATTTCTTGTGAGTTCAACAACCATATAACTTCGTTTAACTTTCACATTGTCCCTAATAGCCCATGCATTATTGTCACCGCTTTCAGTCATATTTGAATGATGGTCAGGGAATGGGACTTTATGATCTTTTGACCAGGTTAAGTAAGGATGATCAGCTAGCTTATGTCAACACAGAGTAGTTTCTTTTATCTGTAAAGTAAAATAACTCAAAGGTCGACGCACTATATCCATTTAATGACTAATAATATAAGATATTCGATAAGAAGTAAGCACATAAAATTATTTTCATAGGAAAATTGATCCACAGGAGAATTTACTCAAAAAAAATTCAAAGAACAGGATTTTGCTTAATTATTTGGGATGAGTGTTTTTTCAGGAAGCTTGACTTAGAATCATCTTCTTCTACCTCATCCTTATGATTTCTTTCGCCGAAATAAGAGATGATAGAGTTTCTGAAGATAGGGAAAGGACCAAAAGTTTTCCTACATATCTCACGAAGTAAAAATCAGGCACAACATAGTTTGAATAGTTGAGGAAAAACTTTACTTCATTACATTCTCATAAAAATTCATTACATTAACAAAAACACGAAAGCAGAATAACATCTAAAGCAAAAAACCTAGCAACTTGATCCTAGATAAGTGCAGACATTCCCACTTCATTCTACTCCCTATATCTCTTGATTTCTAAGGGTTAAATACCAACAACTCCAACTAACCCTTTCTGTCTCAACCAGGGTCTCTAAATCCATCTTAAAACCTTGAAAAGTCTCTAAGTCATGCTCTCTACCCCTTCATGATTTGGGCAAACCTCCTTGAATTTCTTCCAAGCTTTGCACATCATGTTGGGCTTTCTTTCCACTGGCTCTAGGAACTCAGCATGGATGAGCTTTGAAAAAATGTCATGATAGGTTTTTTCAAAATTTGTGAAGTCATATTTTTAAATCTGCACCGCTTAAGTAATGGGAATGCCAAGATTAAAATAGTCCCATGTGAGAATGGTACATGGCACCCATATGCTACTTATTTGACCATTGCGAATTATGTTTCTAATTATTGCTTTTAGAGCAATGCAATCATCGGTGGTCTCGTGGAGGATTCCCATATCTCTTAGTGTCTGCTAAGCTTTTGAGCATGTCATGACCTTAGGGCTCCAGAGTATCTTTTGAAGTAAGATATGAGGATGATCTTTTAACTTCCTCGCCTAATCGTAGTTGGGGAAATAGTGTCCTCTTTTATCCTATCCAAGTAGTCATCTCTAACTTTCAAAGACAGGGCTTACTCCACACTTTTTTCTCATGGCCTGAAGTCAGATCTTTAGGCTTGCGCTTAGTAGTCTCCTTTTCTTGTGCAATCAATTGATTGAATTTCACAATTTCCATGTCAGACTCATTTAGGTGTGGCAAATGGGCGGATTGGATTGGATTTGGATAGGTAAAATATGGATCGACCAAAAATGGTTTGGATTTCAATTAGCCCATATAAATATGAGTAAATATGGATTTGGTTAAATATGAATTGGGTAAATATGGTTCCAACCCACATTTTTCACTTAGAGTAAAAGAAGAAAACTTTAATCTCTTTGACACTAAGTACACTACTTATTAAATTACTACAAAGATAAAACAACAAGGGATGACAAAGGAAAAGTAATATGGAAATAACATGAAAATGTCCCTCAATTAGTACCAGCACGAATTGCTAGTTGTTCTAAGCAAAATAAAAGAACTAAAAGAACACCCGCAATGAAAAATAAATTTAAATTGCATGCAGATTTTCCAAAAAAAAAATAATACATACAACAACTATGCCACTACTCACTGCAATAACCAAACTATGCAGTGCAGTATATAAAAATTGTTCACTGAAAATATTTTATAATGTATTCACTTTGATAAAGGCTTGCTTTCCAAAGGGAAGCAAAAGAAACAGAAGAAAGATAGTACACAATTGATTACAATGTGGTGCCACAAATAACTCATATTAAAAGCATACACACCATCGAAAGCCAAAATAGAGGATCAACAACAACATTTCCTGAAGTACTACTTCACACAACAAAGCTTCATTTCTTTAACACCCAAAGAAGTTTGTAATACAATGTAAGACATTTCCTGAAGTACTACTTCACACAACAAAGCTTCATTTCTTCACCACCCATAGAAGTTTGTAATACAATGTAAGAGGATAACCAGAAACACTGATGCTTCCTTCAATGGAGCCTTCTATTTTCCTTCCTACTAAGACATCCATAAAAGTGGTCTTTCCAACAACATTTACCCTAACTAAGGCTGTTAGGACTCTAGGCCTGAAAGTACCAGTAACACCTAGTAACAATTGGAGACGAGTTTCCTTGACTCCTTGGACTTTCATTTCCTGATAAAATACCACAATCGTATAATCCAAAGAAGTTCATATTGCATTCCTCCCTTGCCTTTATAATATCCCAACTAAACAATCCAAAAATAAAAAATCGACAGTGAATACACTCGTTAGAATCATAGGCATAACCACAAAGGGAGAAATGACACACATAGGTCTTCGACCATAAGCAGTTGTTAGTAAAAAATTTCAGATCATTTCTTACAGAATATATGCATAAAAAAACTTTCCAATTCAAGTTATCACCGTAGAAGATGCTACCTAGAAGGACTACCAGAGTGTGTGACGAAACGCGGTATACAGAAAATCACAATGCACTGTTCAGAAAGCATTATTGCAAAAGACTCTTGTTTTAAGTTTACATCAGTGCTACTATTTTTTGTTAATGTCATAAAGAAAACAAGCAACAACTGTGGTTTTCATTTGAACCAGAAAACAAATGTCATCTATATAACATTAACAAATTGCTTGATTGCCCTTCCAAATACAAGAATAATAAGTAAGACGAGATAAATTCAACTTGTCGTTGTAGTATTTACAAGAAACTAATATGTAATACAGAAACTGTCGATCAACTTCGCAAACATAGGCAACAAAAATAGAAAGTTATTGAAAATCATAATACCGAAGATCTTTCATCAATAAGATTTCCTATCTGTACGATAGAAGCGAGATGATCACAGTTTGACAGAAAAGTGAATGCTACAAAAGAGAGATTTACTTTTTGGGAAACAAAACAGAGAGTATCTATCTAGTCTAGTAATCACTGGATAGACGACTTACCTTCTTCTCCTATTAATGCGATTCAAGTCTAGCAAGATATGGTCGAAGGTCTACCATAATTTCATCCTCATCACTGTCCAATCCATCAAAGTCTGAGACTAAGATATTAAAATACAAAATAAGACTATTATAAGTTATAACATAACAAAATGAAATCACAATATGCAAATGATCACTTACCTTCTTGTCCGCAGAGCCAATCTCTAGCACACAACCTTGTTTCGGTATTTGTAGGTAAAATTGAACTTTAAAATTTTCCTATAATGCGACCTCCAATGATAAAGGTAGATTCTGAGGCTACAGTCATAATAGGTATGCTTAATACATCTCGTTCCATCAATGAGAGGTCGGGATACCTTGCACTATTTTCTTTCCAATATGCAAGTACATCAAAATTCGGATTTGCTTTACGGTCAAGTTTTGGCTCCTCCAAGTACAAATCCAATTGGGAGAAACCGAAAGTTAATTTGGAGTCCAAAATTTTTGACTGAGAAATTGAGAAACGGTCCACAAGTTGTCGGCAACTGGGTCTCTATTTGGGTATCCATACTTTACCTATTTTGTTCATTAATTGTATGTGCTTTTAAAAAAAATTAATCCCATATTTACCCACCTGAATTATGAGTGATCCAACTTATTATATATGGGCTAAATGGTCTGATTTTTTTTAATATGGTAAAAAATTACAAGAACTAGTCTCATTGATTTTCCTAATCATCCCTTTGGTCTCTGTCTTTAGCACCTCCTTCACTTGGACTAACTCCACTATCCGTCTTTTATTTTGAGCGATTCTTGAGTCTATGATCAGTCTTTCAAAAAGAGTAGGAACAAATCTTAGGAAGTTAATAAAGAATGATTGAGATTTTTCTGGGAAACATAGGAGACCCAGAGTGCTTGGCCGGAATTTTGTATAGTGGGTGTATATTTAAACTTTGAGGTGTTATATAATTTGTTGGAAATAAGAATGGATCAATTCTCCATTGATTCATATACCACACATAAACACATAAGATAATTATACCACATAAAGATATGATAATAAGTGTGCGCCCTAATTGAGTGACCCTTTTGAGCCAAGGTTGACCTAACGGGTTTGAAGAAAGTATGTTCCTTTTAAACCAAATTCGTTATCCCAAAAAATCATTTCCAAAAATATCAAAAAGGAACTAAATGTCAACAGAGTATAAAATGTGGGTTACAATATTTGTAGAAAGTTAAAATAAAATGTGAAATAAAAGTTCCATGCACGGGATTATAATAAAAACACTAAAATCTGAATGATCTCTCATCGGTCTTCCCCCTCATTGTTTTGTCCACCTCATTCAATATGAACTATCGATTTATGATCAAGTGTCTTCCACATAATTATAACTTCCATATCAATTAGGAAAGAGAAATATCCTATATGTGTTCTGAGGATTTTCTTGACTTCCGCACTCATATTATTTTAGTAATTCTTGAATTAATCATTCGTCTTGAATATTATCTTGAATCTTCTTATGGGAATTAGTAGATCCATACCTACACAAAAGAAACCAAGGTTAGTCTTTCCCCTTCACCAAATGATAATGGATCAGATTAATCGTCATATGCTCCTTCAACACATAAACATGATTCATCTGTGATTGACTCATGGTCAATAGACATGAGGTAAGTTTTGATAAAGGGCACAATACCTCCTTGGATATTGGGTCTTCCTAGGCTTATAGGGTTTTGGTTTCACTCTATACGAGGTATTTAGAGTGGGCATTGACCAGGCTCCTAAGTGGACAACTTGAGTTTGAAAATACAGATAGTCATCGGATACCTAACGTACCAATAAACTGTTGTATTTTCAACACTTTCATTTGAAATTAATCAATAGAGGCCACGACAATAGCGAAACCCCAAACAGTTAAATATCAAATGAGGAAGTATTCCATGAATGCAAATGATAGATACAATCACAAAATATTACTAAATTAACATAGTTATTCAAATAAGGTCAAATAAATCAGTCAAAAAGTTGGATAGAATCATAATATATTTTCCAGTAGAGTCGTCATTTCAGTTTTATCACTTTTCGGTTTGAAGGGTTGGAAACTAATGGCTTTTTGACTTGTCAAATTATTTCAAAACTTTCAAGAAAATTTCAAAACAATTTAAGAATATAGAGTTGTCACTTGATTTTTTATATAACTTATCAAGAAAAACTTAAAAAGAATTTTAAATATTTTAAAATAGAAACAAACCCCTAAAATTAGAGAAAATTGGTAAGGATTTAGATAATGCCTTGATAAGGTTTTAAAGGCACTCAAACGTCCATTAAAATGATTGACCAAAAGAAAATTTGTCCATTTGACTAATTATGAAAACATGGCTAATTTTATAAAATCTTGAAATTTATTTATAAAATATGATATTCATTTTATTCAAGTGAAAAAGTAGTTCATTTAACTTGATAATTCTCTTAACAAGAAAGCTGAACTATACTCGATTCTTTCGTCATAAAGAATAAAATAATTTTTTTATAATCAAAGGGGAAAGGAAATGATTTTGAATATCATTTTTTGATAATTAGAATTTTATCGTTAAAGAAAAACACTAATTTAAACAAGTTATAAAATTTTTGACTAATTATGAAAGGATTTCAATTTTTACTAGGAAAATTGAATTTTATGTTGAGGATAATTTTCTTTAACTTAAATGAGCCAATTTAACGCACGAACAAAATACTATGTCATTTTTTTTATTTTTCAAAGGATCAAGGAAACATAATGAGAACTTTTTTTATTAATTTCTAGCATTATACTATGTGATAAACAATAATCAAAGAAAAATTCAAAAATAAACAAAAATAGCAATTCAAAGGGGATTTGTTAAGATTTAACCAATTTTAAGAGTTATAATACATATAGTGAAATATGAATTTCAAGTAAATAAATAAATAGTTATATAGAGAGAGTTATGAAGAATGAGTTTTGAACCCGTTTGAATCTGCCTGGCTTTAATCCTCAATTTTTATTGGCCCTTTGTCCCATTTCCATCTTTCCTCTGCCTCGTCTTCAACTATACTAACTTCTTTATGTAGCTTTCAGCTAAAAAATTTCTTCAACTTCGACTTTTACCCATTTCTGGGTCTTGAGACTTGACTCAAGGAGTGTTGGGTTTTTCAGCCCAACGAGAATGCAATGGAGGAGACGCATCCATTAGGACTCCATTAATGTGTTCATGCATGATAAAGAGATAAAGGATCAGTGATTCAAATGACTAAATTCTAGAAGTAAAAAATGGAATTAGTAAAGGAAGCAAGAGGAATATTCAAAACTACTCCAAACAAACTGCTGCCCTTAATCTTAAGTAATTAGACTAAGCATGTGCAAAACTACTCAACTATGACAACTATTATAATGTGACAGCTAACTTTTAATCAAATACATGTAAGTTTCGCACTCTTAGTTGATAACGACGGTAAGCAAAATCTCACATTATCACTTGGACAACAACCAAATATTGCTCCACATCATGTAAAGAAATATTTATCTTGACATATAATAACACATGATAAATCTTCAAGTAAAAGAGTTGTATGAAAATAATCTAGAAATTAGAGATGACCTCAAGCATATTTATACATTTTCATGGAAGGATCTTATTGCTAATGCTCATTCTCATTTTATTACAAATCAGAACATCACTATAAACTGGAAACATCAAACAGAAAGGAGACAAACGAATTCTCAAATCTAACTTTTGAAATAAACCACTAGGATTTGCTAATTCCTTATGAAAGAGAGGTCTTCAAAGCAGGACTGAAAAGAAGCTCTCACTTAGTAAAACTCATCTTTTTGAAGAAAAGACGTATACCCAAAAGAATAACCTAATAATTAACCCTCCTTTTAGACTCCAGAAAATGATATGCAGGCTAAGTAAATTCATTTTAAATGGTGAAGAAGTTTTGAAATGAAACAAATCACCGTGGAGCCTCATCTCATACAAGGATGCAAACTTTATTTCCCTCAAACAAATCTCAATCAGTATCATGAACTAATGAAAACCCTGAAGATTTACTATGATGCCCAACTTTTGAAAGAATGAATTTCTGATAGAAAATAAACTGCAGCAATAAAAGAAAGGAGACTCTGCAAGTGGGAAATTTTCTTAGTATTGAAACTACAAAATACTCTGTTACAAGAGTCTTAAATAGATGAAACTAGCAAGCAAAAGAACACGTTTATTCTCCTAAGAAATCGGAATCAAAAAAACTGACTGCGCATTAACTTGTAGCCTAAAGACTAGGAACAACTTATTGACTCCTAAGTAAATACAACAACTACACTACTGACTGACCCACAAAGCTGGTCACGTTGTCAACATTCCCTCCCTTAAACTGAAACATCTTTCAGTTTAATTTTCAAACACCAAGCTGATCACGCAGCTTTAGAAATGAAACTGGTTTCAAGGGATTTATGAACATGTCTGCAACCTACTCTTCACTTCTGTAATAGATAAGACTAATCTTTGCATCTTTAGTTAGATCGCGTAAGAAGTGATACATCACATCTATATTCTTACTCCATCCATGTTCAACTGGATTCTTTGAAAGATTAATCGCCGAAGTATAATCACAATAGAATGGCGTTGGTCCATCCTGCTTAAAATTAAGTTCTTCAAGAATGTTCCTAAGTCAAACAACTTGACAAGGACATACGTTGCAGCAACATACTCTGCCTCTATAGTCGACAAAATAACAATAGGTTGCTTCTTTGAAGACTACGAAACAACTCCAAACCCCAACATAAAGACCTATCCTGATGTACTTTTTCGGTCTTCAAGATTTCCAACATAGTCACTATCAGTGTAACCAACTAAATCTCCTATTGCTTTCAACAGATAAAAAATACCAAAGTTACTGGGACCACAAGATCCTCTTAGCAACTTGTAGATGAATTTATTTTGGACTCTCCATGAACCTACTAATAACGCTTACAGTGTGCATAACATCAGTCCTTGTTGCTGTCAAGTACATCAAGCTTCCCACAATTTGTTTGTATAAAGTGCTGTCCATTTTTCTTCCTCTAGGTTCTTTGACGAGCTATAGACCCTTCTCCATTGGTGTGCTCCCAGTGTTGTAGTTTTTCATATGGAATTTGTCCAGAATATCTTGCACATATTTTTTTTGAAAAATAAAAATGCCATCAACAAATTGATTTACTTCTAGACCAAGAAAATAATGCATTATATTCATATACGACATGTTAAATTCAACAATCATGGACTTCTTAAAATTCTCAATCATGGACAAATCACTTTCGGTATAAATTAAGTCATCCACATATAAACACACCATTAAGACCTTTGCACCCTTCTATTTTATATAAAGAGTATGTTCAAATAGACACTTTCGAAATCCATCCTTTAAAAAATAAGCATCTATACGACTATACCAAGATCTTGAAGCTTGTTTTAGTCCATACAGAGCCTTTTTCAATCTAGACACTTTATTCTCAGCACCTAAATTCACATAGCCAGGAGGTTGTTCGATAAATACCTTTTCTTGTAGTTCACAACATACCAATGCAAACTTCACGTCCAATAGGAAGATTTTCCAAGCATTTTGAGTATCCAAAGAAATCACCAATCTTATGGTATCTAATCAAGAAACAGGAGCATACACCTCTTCATAGTCAACACCATATTCTTACTTATAGCCTTTTTCTACTAATCGAGCTTTAAACTTGTCAACCCCTCTGTTTTCCTTCAACTTTTTTTTGTAAACCCATTTGACACCAATGGTTTTCTGATCTTTTGGAAGATTTTTCAACTCCTAGGTATTATTTATTTCAATTGATTTAATCTCCTCATCCAAGCTTGCTACCACTTTGGATCTTTGACAGCATCAACAAAAGATATAGGATCACAATCTAAAAATAAAGAGAAATGACTGACAATATTACCAGATTTACTGATCCCATATACCTCATAATATTCCATCCATCTCGGTGCACCTCTGCTATGTTGAAGACATTCATTATTGAAGTGAACATCACTCGATTCATGTTTAACACCTCCAGCGTCTTGTACTGATGGATTTGTTTGTGAACTGTTCTCCAAAGATCGTTCTAGTTCTTCATCTTCTTCAACAGTAAATGCAAATTGTTGAAACGAACTGTTGTCACTCCAATTCCAGATTTCTTCGTCGTCAAAAATATCTTGGCTAATAACAATTTTCTTGGTAAGAGTATTGAACAAGTAATAAGCTTTTGATTTGTCATCAACACCAAAAAAAATAAATTTTTGACCTTTATCGTCCAACTTTTTCCTTGCAGCATCTAGAATATGGGAATATGCTATACGCCAAAAAATCCGAAAGTACTCAATATTTGTTTTACGCTTGATCCAATCTTCATGAGGTGTCATATTTTGAATAGAGATGGTAGGACATCTATTCAATATATGAATGCTAAAATTAACTTCTTATGCCCAAAAGTCTTTTGGTAAGCCACTTCTCTTTAAAAGACTACGCAACATATCAAGAATTATGTGATTTTTCCTTTCACACACACCATTCTGTTGAGGTGTGTACGCTGTCGTACGGTGCCTTTTAATTCCATGTTTCTCACAAAAATCTAGAAATTCTAGTGAGATGTATTTGGCACCCCGATCAGACCTCAAACACTTAATTTGTCAACAAACTTTATTTTCAACAAACACTTTAAACTTCTTAAAAGTTTCAAATGCTTCTGATTTTTCTCTTAAGAAATAGACCCATGTATTTCTTCTATAATCATCAATGAAGCTAATGAAATAGAATTTACTTCCATTAGACGTAGGACTTATCAGACCACAGATATTTGAGTGCAAAAAATCCAGCACCATCGTTGCCCTCCAAGACTTTCCTATTTGAAATGGTTCACGATGTTTCTTGCTAACTACACACTCTTCACCTGCTTCATCAGGAGATTCAAGTTGCAAAAGACCTAACACCAACTACTTTTTCTTTAGAACTTCAGGCTTCCAAAATTTAAATGTCCATATCGAAAATACCACTTCCAGGCATCCTCTTTCATTTTGGTAAAAAGACAAGATTTTATGGAGTTGTGAAGATATATAGGAAATAAGCAATTTGACGACATGTTAATCTGAGAGATTAACCCCAAATGAGGATCTTGTATCTTACAAACTCCACCTTTAATAGTAAGTTTATATCCCTTTTCTTGAAGCTACCCGACACTTATAGATTTGTCTTCAATGCAGGGACATAAAACACATCACCTATGGTATGAATGAAGTTGTTTTTGGTTGAGATTTTTACCTTCCCCTTTCCCTGGGCAGAGACCACTGAATCATCTCCAAATCTAATTTGGGTATGTTGGTTGTAGTTAGCTCATACAGTCTCCAGTTCAGTTTTAGCGTATGTTCATTTCTGGTTTGTTAGACCAAGTGTTCAATATTCAGTAAATAAGTTAACTAGTTATTCATTTTATCCAACACATATTTATACTTGATTTGGCATTCAGTTTACATTCTTAAACATTCATGTTCAGTTTATATATATATATATACATATGTATGTATGTATATTAATTAAATTCCCATCTCGCATACTTAGTACATTCAAAGTACTGATCGCATACATCTTTGTGCTATTTTTTTCATAATACATGATTGGACGCTCAATTCCCAGATCATACCTAACACATTCCTATACCACTCAGCTATAGTCTTAGTGAGTCCTTATCAGTCGTGGGCTAGTTATCTGTTGTTTATTTTCAGTACTTTATTTAATTTAGATAGTCAGATTTAGTTGGGGGCTTGTCCCAACAACTTACCATGATTTAGAGGCATTCAGTCAGTTTGACATATTTTCAGTTTCGTTGAGAATTTCAGATAGTATTAGCATTGATTCTATTACTATTCATTATCAGTTCATTTTAGCTAAATTCTGCCCATTATTTTGTTACTTTTCTTTAGTAAATCGTAGCTTATGCTAGGCCATAGGTTAGCCTGTAGTCACTTGTGAACTTATGCACCATGTTACCACTAGGGAGTAGTCCTAGGTCATGACCGAAACTAAAACTGGACTATTCTATTTCTACAGTCAACTAAGGCATAGCAAGAATAAAGCTAATCTATACAAAGAATGAAATCAAAATCGATCATCTCTAACTCAATAAGATCGATTGAAGTGAATTTTTGGGATATTGTGATTGAGTAATTTCTATATGCCTGTCTGGATATGATGGATGTTTTGACATGAGTAGAGATAGATAAGTGCTCTACAAGAATCTCGAGGCTGATACCAAAATCTGCTGCTATATAGGAAGTCACAAAGGAAAATTGTAGCTATGGGTCTTACAATGCATAAATATTAAGGTGGAAGACATGTACTATACCAATAACCATACCAAGAGAACTCTCCTAATTCAGCTAAGTCTAAAGGGAATAAATCCTATTCTTATGTTGTCCACTAGTTGCACTAGAAGTGGCACACTGTTGAGTTGGGGAATCTACTTGAAATGATGAAGAGTTAGTCTAACTCTGATGACGAACATTTTTACCTCTCTAGGCAACCACTAGGAACTCCCTCGCTCTATGGCCTGACTTGCAACACCCAAAACAAACATCACTGCCAGCACTACACTCACCCTTGTGGTTCCTACCATATCTCTTACAAACTGGGTTTGTGCGACCACTGCTCATACTACCCTAGGACATAGACCCTGTCACCCTTTCCTGAGTATCCTATCTGAATTTAGGAACATGATTACTAGCAGAAGATGGGGTTGGGGCTAATGATTTCTGGTAGAACTAAGAATGATTCCCACTATCTGATCTCAATTGAGATAAATTGAAGCTACCAGTTATAACCCTCTTATTATCTTTTCCCCATTCCTTGATCTTCTCATTTTTCATCTATTGGGCATGAACCATAAATTGGGAGATGTCCATTTCCATAAATAACTTGGTCGTTCTACATGCCTTAACCACATACTTAGAGAACAAGACCCAAACTTAGCTATTTGGGCCCTGGAATCGGCCACCATAGTCAGAGCATATCTCTCCAGCATAGTAAACTTGAGAGAATACTCCATAACACTCATAGTTCCCTACTTTTAGTTGATTAACTACTACACGTTGTCTTCCCTCAACTCAAGTGGGAAGAACCTATCTAGAAATGTAGCAACAAACTTATCCCATTCTACTGACCCTACATCTACACCTCTATATTCCTTCTACTACTTGAACTAAGTATAATACACCCCTTATAGTTTATATGTAATTCCCCGTAAAAGGCCTGCATAGATTAGTCTTTAATATTGAGCTCTTAGACTTAATGACTTACAATTTTCTAAGTGTAAAATGAGACTTAGTCATTTTAGCTGGCAATCTTCAGGATACAACTTTTCAACCTTCATGACTTCCATTTTTAGATTTTCAAGTTGCGTTACGATTGGAAAATCTCATAGTGCATCTCGGATAAGTTTCGGAATTTTTCGGAACGCATAAGGCTGCGTTTGGATTTCAAAACAGTAGCAAAACGCATAGCCTATTGCCCAGTTTTCAGCATTTCAGGGTCAACTTCAACCAATCATAACTCCTTCTATATAATGAACTGTGTGAGCTATAATATATCAAACGAAATAACTTTGAGTCCTCTTTCAAATTCAGTTGTTTTAATCCAATTTGATTATATGAGTAAGAAGTTATAATCGATTTACTCCAGACTATCAAACTGTCAACTGAGGGACAGATTTGACCTTAATGGTTCCTTAGGGGTATTTTGGTCATCCTTCACCCCTATATATACCACCAACACGGGATTTAATCCCTCAAACACCAAAATACACCTTCATTCATCAAAATTGCTCAAGAACATTTCTTAGGATTTCAAAATAAAAATCCAAATAGTTTAAGATTCGACCGTAGGTTTTCGAAGATAATTACATATTCGGAATCACAAATCCGCGAGCTTCAAGAAACATCTAGTATTTTTGGAAATAGAGGTACGTGAGGTTATTCTAAAATCTCATGGGTGTAGTTTTTATGAACATGCATGCTTTTAAATGGGGGTTTTCAATCAAATGCTAATAACTTGCTTTCAATATAATTTCTAAGTCATTTTTCTTTATGTCATGGGAATTGTTTGCCTATATACTTCAATGTTTGAAACCATGCATATGTGATTTGAGATTTTCCATGGAATTTTGCTAAATATGAATGATAAATTGCTTTCAAATTCCCATGATAATGTCTTAATACCCCATATCATATTGTGACCAACAAAAGAGAGCATGAATTTGAAATAATTATTGTTCACCACTTGTAAATGATGAAGCACCTTGGTTTTTACATGATTATGTATATGTGGATGTGATATTGATGACTTGCAAGTCGAGTATGACGATACCCTACAGAATATGATACGTGATTGAATTAAATAAAGTTTGAATACATTGATTTTACATGAGATAGGTGGATGCCCGAAGAAGGCGTTTGAGTGTAAGGGCTCATCGCTGGGAACCGTGTTTGCCGACACGGGAATTTGGTACCAGGCAAAGTGATCTTGTGTACTTGACTTTATGTCATTCCCAAATTAGGACTATAGGTAGGAGCCCGGGCTAAGTGATCTTGGGCACTATTATTGGGTCGAGACACCATGTTTCGTGGTCTTGTGTGTCTCTCCCTCACTTATAATCTAATCTTAGCGGCAACCGAGGTTTGACAGTTGGTGTAAATTATGTTGGGTATTCACCTAGCTATGTTGCATTTCATTGTTGTTGAAAAACTATTGCATTATGCCCATGTGTTTTCAAATGATTTGACATGAAATTGCTTTATAATGGCTCTCAACTATATTTTGTAAAAGTATTATGTTTTATTTTGATATCTCTGCATGCCAGTACTTTTGTGCTGACCCCCTCCCCTCTCCAACCTCTCAGGTTCAGAGGCCCAGTCTAGGGGTCAAGAGAATCAGTAGATCATTCAGACAGAGTTGCAATGACAAGTGGTGAGCCTTCTATGTTTCGGAAGGTCTTATGTCATGCAGTCCTTTTATCTTATATTTAGTTTGGGGGTCTACTGGGGGCCTTGTCCCAGTTTATATATAGTTACTTGACTCAGTCATTTGTTAGAGATTTTCACTGACAGTTGTTTAGAGGTTGATTGATGTTGGGGGAAACTTTATTTCCCCGTTATTGTTTCTTTTCATATTTATGACCATGTTTCTGAATTATTATGTTTCTTCCGCATTACTTTGATCATATGAATTAGGTGCATGATTACCAGACAGATAGGGGTGTGTTCGGGCCTCCATGGTTTGAAATGCTCGTCACGGCCAGGCCTTGGTTCGGCTCATGACAAACTTGGTATCAAAGAACGGTTCATGAACCCAGGGTGTCTGCCAAATCACGTCGGGTAGAGTCTTGTTTATGGGTGTGTAGAGCGCCACACTTATAAGCAGGAGGCTACTAGGCGTTTAGGAATGTCTCTCTTTTTTCATGTTCTAGTTTGTGCAATAGAGTCAGAATATTCCTCTTTCATACTCTAATTTGTGCTATGGTGTCACCCATAAGAAAGTAAAAAGTCATCCCACATTCTTTCCTTACTCGAATGTCCTCAGATATGTCTCATTATTGAGGTGATTCAAGTACAGAAGTTTAGAATCTAAATGGTATGGTCCTTTCTGATTGAACCATATAAGAGTTAAAATTTGTGCAAGGACTTGATAAGAGTTCGTTAGTGCTTCAATGTGTATTGATTTCGATGTAAACATTGATCCTGATGGAATCGTACTTTTCAGCTTGAGGTATTAATTGCATTTAGTCCCCTTCAAATTTATGTTACAAATGTCTTGCTTAAGGGGCGATGATGTGTAGTAGAATGTTGGAACTGTATTTCCACCCGAATAGTAGTATGCGTTAAAGTGTTGTTGTCATGACCTATTGGTAGTTATATTGGACCAAGAATTTGGGGATGTGAAGTCATAAAGTTAGAAGTCAGAGTGAGGGTGACTTTTGTGTAAATAAATATTTTAGTTGAATAACCGATGTTCGAGAATGATTTACCCCCCTTATGGTGATAGACTAATGTGGTAGCTAGTAGCATGTATGGATTGTATGGTAGTCTGTGGGGGAAGTGTTTGACTCATATTTTTATTTATACAGAGTAAGATGTGTATCCTTAGATCATTGAATATTGTGTGTCAATTTTCTATCTTTTGTAATATCTAATCTTATTATTATGGTGTTTTTGAAAAAAATCAAAATCTAGTGAAACTGTGTGGGGCTCTTTTGATTCACTAGCATAGTTTCTTTGTTATTCATTTCATTTCTTGTTCAAAATACAAAAATCAAAGTCTAGTGAAGCCGTGTGAGGCCTATTTCGATTCACTAGCAGCTTGCTGTCCAACTTGTTGTTCTTGTGTTGGTTTAATATATGTATAGCTAAATCTATTTGCATGAGATTGAGTAAGTAATTAGGAGGTGAGAGATCAGTATAAGTAGATAAGATTGTATGGGGTTATAATATCAGATTAAGGTTAACCATGCCTATTATGTGACATTACCCCCCTTGACCTTCTTTTGTTGGTAGTTGTAAACTAGTACTACTTGTGAGAAGGTATGTAGTAGATTTGTGTGGTATTTGGATAGAATGTTCAGATTTGACGGACTAGTATATTATGTTGCCTTCTTCATTGATGGTAGATGATTGATGCTAGACTAGTGGCTTGAATTTAATATTGAATGTGGATGTCGGAATAGTGGCATGAGATTGATAGTGTTGGGCTCTTTTATATGATCTTGATTCTCATAGTAATGAGATATAAGTTTGGAGTCGCGATATTGGTAGGCTATGATGAAAGTGGTATGGTTCATCAAAGGCTCGGTGATATCTATGTTAAGTGTTAGAAATCTAAGTTTGAGCTTTGAAGGTTGAACTGATAGAAATAAGTGTGCAAGCATCATACTATGACTATTGGGGCTATCGAAATATAGAGTGTATCTTAGAAGGTAGTATTAGCAGTGGGCTTTCCACTTTAATGTGTGGTCTTTCGGGTTAAATTTATATTTAATTATGTGTATTATTGTATTCCAGACCCCAGAGTGTGGTGGGTGTAGTTTATCTTAGAGTCTAGTAATAAGGGATCTCTTGAACTTAATATGATGGCTTAAAGCCAAGGGGGAGATGATAGAGTGAATAACCGAGTCAGGCTCTCCGATTCTAGTAGTGATGTCATGATGATATAGAACGTCAGAAAGTGAGGGTGAGACTCAACCCATTCTTATCTTGGTATTTTTCAGTGATCCCAATGCCTACTCAAGCTTTACGTTTCAGTTCCATGATCATAGTTCGTGATTCCTGTATATGATAGAGAGTTACGTACTCTTTCAGTTCCAAGATAATGAGTTCTAGTTCTTTCAAGTAGATGGAATAACATTTCTTATGTTAGGAACTCTAGTTGAGGTCATGCAACTCATGACGCATGTACTCACTCTTTATAGTGTGCTCAGTCCCATATAAAAATCTTCTCATGCTTCAGGGTCTTATGTTTTAACCTTTTAGTGACCTCCCTATGCAATGATAGTGGTGATGATGTAAATGTTCTTGTTGATGGAAGATCATAGTACGTTTGTTTAGATAAGGCCATAAGTATGAAGTAAGATTTGGGGCCAATCTTTGATACATGTGATGGTTAGTGGAAAAGTTTGTATGTATGTTTTAGGGTAGTGCGTGGGAGTTATATTGACAATAGTTTAGAAACTATGTGTAGTATGCATTTATGGGTGGTTGCCTTGAAGTAAACATGTGGTTATAAAATAGGCTTGAATGACGTTTTGAGATTGTAGTGGGAGGTCGCAATATGCATTAGCGACTTCATATTAAGAGTTCAGAGTAGTCATTGAAGTGGTAAGGCATGTTATGCTTAGGATGTGATCTTTAAAAAAGGTATAGAAGGTGGCGTCATATGGTTTAGAATAATAGCGTGGTGTAGCATGTTGTATTTTTGTGACTTAGAGTTAGTCTTGATCGCGGTGTAAGGATTAAGCTACTTTAGACATTAGTAGAAAAATTTCTCATTGCTCATATGAGAATTTTAAGCTGAATTGAATGAATATGATATTTATAGGGAACAATATAGTTAACGGATATTCGAGAAGTGCACTAAGCTTGAAAGTAAGAAGTTGTATTGCCAAAGGTATGGCAATTCTATCCTAATTTAGGAGTTATATGTCTATATTCCAGACTGCAGAGTAGTGTCAATGTTGTGATTTCCTCAGTGTGATGTCTTGTGTAATCCATACCCAAGATTTGTGGCTCCCTATTACTGTTAGAACTTCTTTAGAGAGAGCGTTGAAGAGATACTCCAGTTAAGTATGAGGGTCCAGCATAATTCAGTTTGTATAGCCAGTAAGTCAGTTTAGCAGTCAGATTCGCATGACTTGTTTTCTCATCTTTTCATTTATTTATGCTACCCGAAATCTCAGACATGATACTATTCCAAGATAGAGTATACTAGTAATTGTGAGTATAGCTCAGTTCATGCGTCATGCATTAGATTCAAATTCCAGAGGTTCAATTATGAATAATCGCAGGTGCCTTGTGCATTGTCTCCATTTTCCGAGTATCTTAGTGAATTGAGCACTCATAGAGGGACATAGGGTCCCAAGGGGGAGATACCCCATTCGGTTGCATGCATAGGTTCTTATTACAAGCTTAGCATCAGTTGTTATTGCGTATTTAGTCATACGTTCTTGTGTCAGTTCAGTCAGATATGCCTGCATTAGAAATGCATGTTCAATAGAAAAAGTTCAGCTTATCAGTGTATTCAGTCCTGCGTTAATGAGGACAACTCAGACACAGATCCATGCATCAGATATGCATGTCCGGTATAAGAATTCAGAACATCAGTAGTTCCAGTCTTATAGTCATGTTTCAGATCAGTGTATTCTTTATTAAAGGACGTCATGTCCGCGTTATTCCATAGCTTTAAGGCTTCAAAAAGTTCCTACCCATCATTCGAGAACGAATGATCCCAAGGGGGAGATAATGTAACGCCCCGTAAAAGGCGTGCATAGATTAGTCTTTAATATTGAGCTCTTAGACTTAATGATTTAAAATTTTCTTAGTGTAAAATGAGACTTAGTCATTTTAGCTGGCAATCTTTGGGATACAACTTTTCAACCTTCCAGACTTCCTTTTTTAGATTTTCAAGTTGTGTTACGATCGGGAAAGCTCATAGTGCATCTCGGATAAGTTTCGGAATTTTTCGGAACGTATAAGGCTGCGTTTGGATTTAAAAACAGTAGCAAAAACGCATAGCCTATTGCCCAGTTTTCAGCATTTCAGGGTCAACTTCAACCAATCATAACTACCTGTATATACTGAACTGTGTGAGTTATAATATATCAAACGAAATATCTTTGAGTTCTCTTTCAAATGAAGTTGGTTTCATCCAGTTTGATTATATGATTAAAAAGTTATAATCGATTTACTCCAGACTATCAAACTGTCAACTGAGGGACAGATTTGACCTTAATTGTTCCTTAGGGGTATTTTGGTCATCCTTCACCCCTATATATACCACCAACACGGGATTTAATCCCTCAAACACCAAAGTACACTTTCATTCATCAAAATTGCTCAAGAACACTCCTTAGGATTTCAAAATAAAAACCCAAATAGTTCAAGATTCGACCGTAGGTTTTCGAAGATAATTACATATTCGGAATCACAAATCCGCGAGCTTCAAGAAACATCTAGTATTTTCAGAAATAGAGGTACGTGGGGTTATCCTAAAATCTCATGGGTGTAGTTTTTACTAACATGCATTCTTTTAAATGAGAGTTTTCAATCAAATGCTAATAACTTGCTTTCAATATGATTTCTAAGTTATTTTTCTTTATGTCATGGGAATTGTTTGCCTATATACTTCAATGGTTAAAACCATGCATATGTGATTTGAGATTTTCCATGGAAGTTTGATAAATATGAATGATAAATTGCTTTCAAATTCTCATGATAATGTCTTGATACCCCATATCATATTGTGACCAACAAAAGAGAGCATGAATTTGAAATAATTATTGTTCACCACTTGTAAATGATGAAGCACCTTGGTTTTTACATGATTATGTATATGTGGATGTGATATTGATGACTTGCAAGTCGAGTATGACGATACCCTACAGAATATGATACGTGATTGAATTAAATGAAGTTTGAATGCATTGATTTTACATGAGATAGGTGGATGCCCGAAGAAGGCGTTTGAGTATAAGGGCTCATCGCTGGGAATTGTGTTTGCCGACACGGGAATTTGGTACAAGTCTAAGTGATCTTGTGTACTTTACTTTATGTTATTCCCAAATTGGGACTATAGGTAGGAGCCCGGGCTAAGTGATCTTGGGCACTACCATTGGGTTGAGACACCATGCTTTGTGGTCTTGTGTGTCTCTCCCTCACTTATACTCTAATCTCGGCGGCAACCGAGGTTTGACAGTTGGTGTAAATTATGTAGGGTATTCCACCTAGCTCAGTTTCATTTCATTGTTGTTGAGAAACTATTGCATTATGCCCATGTGTTTTCAAATGATTTGATATGAAATTGCTTTATAATGGCTCTCAACTATATTTTGTAAAAATATTATGTTTTTTTTTATATCTCTACGTGCTAGTACTTTTGTGCTGACCCCCTCTCCTCTCCAACCTCTCAGGTTCAGAGGCCCAGTCTAGGGGTCAAGAGAATCAGTAGATCATTCAGACAGAGTTGCAGAGACAAGTGGTGAGCCTTCTATGTTTCGGAAGGTCTTATGTCCTGTAGTCATTTTATCTTATATTTAGTTTTGGGGTCCACTGGGGGCCTTGTCCTAGTTTATATACAGTTACTTGACTCAGTCATTTGTTAGAGATTTTCGCAGACAGTTGTTTAGAGGTTGATTGATGTTGGGGGAAACTTTATTTCCCCGTTATTGTTTCTTTTCATATTTATGACCATGTTTCCGAATTATTGTGTTTCTTCCACATTACTTTAATTATATGAATTAGGTGCATGATTAACAGACAGATAGGGGTGTTTTGGGCCTCCATGGTTCGAAATGCTCACCACGGTCAGGCCCTGGTTCGGGTCGTGAAATTATAAGAAACAAAATCAACACTTTCACTAGAAGTAAGACCCATGGTATCAGTCACCTTTTGAACATGTCCAAGAATTCCTTTGGTTCCTCTTTAGATTTATACTTAAAGAACACTGGTGGATTCATCCGAGTGAAATCTCAAAATCTAGTTTCCACCGTATTCACTACTAGATTTGATGGGGCAATATATTGATGGTTAATCTGAGTAGTCATAGATTAGGCTAGTGTTGTAAAAGCATCCCTGAACTCAACATGAGACACCTGCTCATTCAGAGGGTCTTCAGGAACAGGTAGTGGTGCTTGTTGGTTTCCATTCCTCCTTCAGTTTTATAAGGAGGCATTACCTTTAAACGGATAGAGGAAAAGTTAGAAGAGAAACTGTAATAGAGTCCACACTCCCTCACATGACACGAATCATGAAAGAAGTGAGACCTTCCTAAAATATTCCGTAGCCTTTATTCTACTTAACGTGGCATTCAGACACCCCAGGACACTTTAAAACTGCTGCCCTGATATAAAGTTTGTCACAACCTGAGACTACCCCCTAGTATTACCACAGTGCCTAAGGTCACAAGTTACCCCAAGCTAACCCATGGCCTAGCATGCGTTAGAATAATGAATAAAGTAACAAAAAACTGGGTGGAAGCTGGTTGGAATAATTGATAAAAATAATAATAATAATCTAAAATCGAGTGTCGATCAAAATATATAAATAAAAATATTTGACAATCCAAAATAATGAAATATAAATATATGTCTGAAAGCCTCTAAGACATGAAAAGTTGTTGGGACAAGCCCCCAACTAACACCAATTGACTGAAAAGAAATTAAATACTGAAATAATTATCTAATAACCAGTCCTTGAATGACGAGGACTCATTAAAGCTGCAGTTGAGTTTTGAGGGAAGGTGCTAGGTACAATCTTGGTACTGTGCATCCGAACCTATATCATGAGACAATATAGCGCAGAAATGTGTATGATCAGTACTTTGAATGTACTATGTGAGATGGGAAACTAGCTAACATATACCGAACAAGAATGCATCAACATGTAATTTTAATGAAAAACCAAGTATAAACATATTTTGGGTAAAACTGAATACTGAAAGACTAAATATCTGATTGGTCAAGAAAACCTGAACAAAAATGAACTAATGACTGTTGGAGCTAACAATAATCAACATATTCCAATTGAGCAAAATCAAGGTCCAACCTATAACCCCAATTGGAAAGGTGCTAGTACCTTGTCAAGGGTACAACACTAGCTGGCGTGGATCCACTAATCTGGTGTCCCAAAAGACTAGGGTGTCATTCCTAACTAACAGGTGACCCCTTATAACCTACGGTGGCACAATAGTTTTGGAACTTAGGGACTGCTACTAAAGGTCTCAAGCCTAAACCGATGGGTGAGCCTTCATCCCTACTTTCGCTCGATGCTAAGTGCTACTACCAATTAAAATGACACTAAAATCTGATATATAAACTCAAGATGACAATATTCTGAATATAGAAACATAAGCATGATCAGAATTTCTCATAACATGTAGACAGGTATATGCGTGGATTTCCTAGTTATTGGGTTCTCATAACCTACCAACATTGACTAATGCAACTAAACATGATAATATTACAAACTGATCATAATAGCTAACTTTATACTTCAATCCAAAACTCAACAATGGATCATATTACGAAAATTCAGGAATTTTTTAACATGGAAAATGTCACTCTTATGGGAAGACATATAATTAGGGTGAAATTAAAGAGTAATCAAAGTAAATAAAAGAAACTTCATTTTTGACCTTGAACCCAACTTGGGGGAAAATAAACTTGAGAATGTAAAAGTTTTTTTGGGGACTCAGTGGGTGGAAGGGACCCATTGATGAACTCCCACATACCTGAAGGTGAATATACTTGAAGTATTTTTTGGAACTTGTTCTTGAACTTGAGGAACCCTAGTTATTATTTGAGATGAGAAAATCATCTCTTTTCTTGTTGTGGATGGAATTTATGACATTATGGGGAAATTAGAGAATTTTGGGCTTATATTTCATCATTGGGGAAGCCTAAAAAATGAGGATTAGGTGTTAAAAGGGTGGGAATATACTAAAACCCCCTTTTTAAAATGTGTAGGAATTTCTGGTTATAGTCGTCACGCCTAGGGTAACGACTCATTACGACTGGTCATGAGTCGTGACCTGAGGGACTAAGTTCTGAGTCCTTTTTGTTATGACAATGACTCCCCTCCTAACAAATCATTAGGACTGGCATGGGTCGTTAGGAGAAGTTGTGGTCAGAGACTTGACTTTGGATTTCTTTTTATTGTGATGATGGGTCCACCTAACGGCTCGTTAGGATAGGTAACGAGTCGTAAGTTGGACTCATCACGACTGGGCTAAATTTTCGGATCCTTCACTTTTGTGAAAATGATTCCACATAGCCAGTAATTATTTCTGGTAATGCATCATTGTCACTGGCAGATGACAGGCTCTTAGGGATTTTTTCATAACTTTTTGTCACGATATCGAATTAAAGCAAGACTAGTGGCATTTGTAAAAAAAATAAATGGTCAATATTTTGATGGGTCTAGAGCATGAAAAGTTGGGGTATTACATGGGGATACATAGGTTGGACTCTATATAAAACTCGACTGCATTCCACCTTCCCCTAATATCCTCTTATTCCCAAGTGTTCTAGTTTCACTAAAATTCTAAACTGTGGTAGATTGTGAATTCTTTGTGAATCGTGCTTAAAAATTAAGCACCTTGAACTTCAAGTAGCCTAATTCTCATGTAACCTTAGATATATGGAATACTCAATATTGGAGTTCGGCTAAATTCCTTGAAATTGGAGTGAAAAATAACCACTATCAAGGGATGCGTTTGTGGTCAGACAAAATTAGGAATGACAAATCCTTTTGCCAAGGGTTACTTGCATTCATCCTACCCAAAAGGATGGGGTAATTGTTGACACATAATTTTTTCCCTCCCGATGCCTAATTAGCTTGTGATCATTTATATTCCAAAAAAATTTAAAGTAATTATTTATTTAAAATAAGTTATTTTGAAAATAATTTCAGGCCTATTTTTGAACTTTAGGTGAAATTAATACATTCCATGTTTATTTATGTAGAATCTATAATTATTACTTAAATATAAATTTTTAAAATTTATTTCGAGTGGAAATTGGTTTTAATTGAAATAACTTCTCTTTTTCTCGAGATTGATTTAAATAGGAAGTTAATTGTATAGTTATATTCTTGATTTTAGTCAAACTGATTATACTTTGAATACAATAAGTAATTCAACTTCTTAAAATTAGAGGCTCGTTCATTAATTTGTATTTTAGCTTACCTCTACTTAAATTTGGATCAATTAAATTGGCTAAATTATTAAGTTAATTTAGATAATTTGTTAATTGAATTTGGGCCCCTTTGTATTAATTCTTCCAATTCACTTCACATAATCAGTAAATCTCAGGCCCAACTCATATTTCTATTAACCCAGTCCATCTGTACTCCAAATATTCCTCATTTTCACTTAACAACAACATCAGTAGCTTCGATCTCCTTGACTTTTCAACTTACAATGTACTGCAACAACCAATCGACCTCCGCCAATCTCACCAATATAACCCTCTGTCTAAACTCATGCAAAAAATACCCAAACGGATTTCAAAATGATGTTACCCTCTTGATTCTATTAGAATTTTTTAGAAGGCAAAACTCACCTCAAGCCAACATTTGAATCCCAAAAAAATAGGGAGAATTCATAACCAATCCGTTTGTGTTGTTCGATTTCTATTAGCTATGGGAGAATTCATCCCTCCAACCCCCAAATACCAAAGAATTTCACTATGAATTTTACCCTATGGTATAATTTCATCTAATTTCAATGTTCAGAAACCCAATTATTTTCCACAAATTTGAATTTCAAAATAAACCTCTTCAAAATCCCCGTGTTATCCCTTGTTTTCGTCATTTTCAACCCCAACTTTTAGATAAATGGGCTGTGTGGGATAAGGTTAGGAAGTCAAATTTTATGGGGGGGGGGGGGGGGAATTGGAAATGTTTGAGGAGAATTTATCTTATCTCAAGTCACCAGATATTCATGGTGAAAAACACATAATGTGGGTGAAATAACTCAAATTCCGATGAAGTTAATTCGAATTACGATGAAATGGAGTAAAACTGTAGAGGTGGAAGTTAGTTGTTCTATGCTTATTGCCTAAAGTTCCTGCCCCGATAAATTTAAAAATATCATCTTCTTACATTTTTCTTCTTCACAATTGGATGTTATAATGTGGAAACCGGTATTGTTGTTGTTATGTTGAGATTCGTTGATGTTTGGAATTTGTATGAAATTTTTTTGGTGATGCTTATGGGATTGATAGTTGTAGTTTGGTTATTTATTTGTGTTGATTGAAGAAGCTTTTTTTTGAGTGCTTAACTCATGCCTCTAGCTACAGGTTTGAGTTTATGGTATGATTGCTTCCTTTGGGAAAATGGTAATATATAAAATCAAATTAATGAATGATCATTAGAATTGTAAAGAAGACTCCAAGACCTTTCACTTAAAGCAACTTGGGGCATAAAAATCAATAAAAATAAGTCAAAAGACCCTTCCAAGTCTCCGATAAAGAAAAGCGGACAAGTGGGTCCCATAAATTTATTAAAAAAAAACTAAGTCTTTTTGAACAACTGGGATAGTTGTCGGACAACTACATTAGTTGTCTGAACAACTTCGCGCAGTTGCTGAACAACTTGTGGCAGTTGTCGAACAACTACGCCTATGTTGTCAATGTTTCTTATTTTGACTTACAAAGATAATAAAAATGATATATTTAGAGTATAGAACCCTTGGGAAAGTTGTTAGATTAAACTAGGGGATTTAACAGTGTAAAGAACTTGAGAAAAATTTATTCTTAGAGACCAAAACAATGTACTACTACATAAACCCCGTGCGATTGAGCAAAGGGCTAAGTGAAAAATTGATTTTAAGAAGAAAGGCTTGAAATATCACATGACAAGGGGCTGAGCATCCATGATAGCCCCGTGCCATGGAGTTTAGACTCTGTGATAACGGCGTGCATGGAGATGTTGCCCAGTTGAGTCTCCTTTAATTTTCGTACGCATTTTAAGGGATTTTTGGCCGTTTCCTTACTCAAAACCATCGCCCACCTATACAAAAAATTTGCAGATACCTTCATCACGAACTTATTAGTTATAACACGTTTCACTTCTCCCCTGAAGCTCCGTGATTTAATAAATGCTAGGGTTCAAAGCTTGAGGTTCCATCATAATTTAATACTAAATCCTTCATCAAAAAGGTATGTAGAGCAACTCTTTTTGAATCTGTGATCTTTTACTTCGTATGTACGTTTACATATCTCAAATATTGATGATAGAGTTGTAAATTAATTTTGATGAGCATGAACATGTGACGAAATGCTTTTCATAAAGTATACTTTGAGTATTTGTTGAATTAAATTAAGGGAAGTCAATTGAATAATTTTATTTACCTCCTCATGAGTCTAATGAAAATTTTTAGGCCAATAAGTCCCTACAACATGAATAAGATTATGTGATGTAAATATTACTAGGAAATATGAAAGGTTTGACATATGCTAAATCATTTTACACATTGTTTTGAGAAATTGTGGATTCAAAAGGGTTAAAGTATTTTATAAATGAACATGATATTAAGTGATCATTTTATACATCATTTTGATATGACGGGCATATTGAATTGATGATAAACCTTATGTTCATATGAACAGCGAAGTAATTGACTTGCAAGTCTTGGAATGATCATACAAACTATGGTATATGAGCTTAATTGAAATGGAAAGGTTTTATAATGATGATTGATTATAGGAAAATGCTAAAATATGAGAATGTAATACCCCAAGATTTCCAACCGATAGTAGAACCATGCATCAAGATCATGAGAAATAAATCTTAATGATTTGGTAGTTTTATGATCAAGTTTGATGTATATTAATGCCTTAAATACGTCCTAGCTATTAGACGAATCAAAATATCTCTTACCAATTGAATTCTTGACAAGGATTTTGGTATAGTCAACTTCAAATGAGCATATATTTTTTTATACTATGAAATATTGATCTCATGACCCACCAAAATATATATAATTTAATTATCTTTCGAACAATACCAATTTTACCCAAATCCAACATCAGAGTAAAATGTTATGACTGTTTTACTGAAGGCTATCCGAGTTGCCCAGGAGCGACGGGCTAGCTGACAGACCGTCAAGTCAGCGATGGACCGTCTCTTTGGCCTTCGTAACTAAAGAAGTAAGGTCATTTTATGGCCCAAAATTGATGCTTGGAGTGACGGTCAGCCACCAGAGTGACGGTCCATCACTCAGACCGTCAGTTTTGTCCGAAACAACACTGAAACACCATTTTAAAGGTATTTTTGGGTCTTTAGCCACCCTATTTAACACCCAATCAAGTCAAATCAAAGCACATAACTCCTAATTCATCCATAACATCAAAATTAGGGTTTCTTTTAAGATCAAAATCCAAGAACAAGATCCAAACCCTTCTTCAAGAAACGAAGAAATTCAAGTTCTTCCAGTTCAAGAACCATCAAGAAAACATCAAGATCCGTGTTCCTCAATTCAAGAACGTTCAAGAAACGTTAGTTATCTTTTAGGATTCAAGCTTTTGAGGTATGTTAGGTGTTGATTCTTTGGTTCCATCCACCTAAGAACTTCAAGAACTTTTTTCAAAATTGTAAGGTTTACGTAATTATGAGATGTCATGATTTATGTGTATTAAGCTTCATGATTTTGTATTGTTGAGTTTTAATTCATGATTTAGACTACCAATTTGAAGAGTTAATTCTAGTATGTGATGAATAGTATGATGTTCATGATAAACCCTCTTCAAGTTGCATGTTATTGATGTATTCATGATAATTAAGTATAAAATCCGTGGTATAACCGAAGCATGCTCCCCATATGTTTGATAGAATGCTTAAGTAAAGAGAATAGTTCCTTTTTAGTATGTTAAGCATGAAATCTCCAATTATGTGATAACTAGTGCATGCCAAACGTTTGTTAAAATGCCTTAGTGAATGTATTATGATAAGCTACATGAATTCTTATCCATGGGTATTCTTTATTGGACAACTATGAGATATTATTATGTATTCCCTATACATTTACATGTTTATGACATTCAAGTGGTTGACGAGATATCATATTGATTATGTTGTGAATAAAAGTCTATTGCCATGATATTCAAGTGTGGCCCTATCTTATTTACTTTATGCTATCGAGTCCTGGGGGTATTTATACCCAAAACTTAATGCTTTTCTAAAGCCGAGTCAGTCTCAATATAAAACTCAGCCATGCTTGGATCAGTACATTTCAGTTAGTGACAGAAGTTAAGAAAACTCAGTAATCTCAGTATTCAGCCTAATCCAGCATAGTACTCAGTTCAGACCTCATTAGTTTTCAACATTCAGTTCAGATTTCAGTAAAGCTCAGTAAGTTATAGAACTCAATAGTATTCCATCAGATAACGAGATTTAGTAGTATTCCATCAGTCTTCAGAATCAAGTGAATTCTGCTTAACTCAGATACCTAGTATGATCAGTAACTGATTCAACTCAGTCTATGTTCTGTTAAGAATCAGTTCAGAGTCTTTCAGTTGGGAGTAGTAACTAGCACCGAGCGAGTGCAGGGATGACAACTTCCCCATTAGAGAGGCAGAGTTGTTAGTAACAGTCCATGAACTCGAGAACTACATAACCAGCATAGGACCAGGAGTCACCCGTTAGATTAAGGATTGACTATCATATTGCCTTAGGCTTAACTTCCTGTTCAGGGTCAAACGTTAGAGAGTCTTGACCATAACAGAGGTCTTTACCCATGGCATGGTATTAAAACCCTTCCAGATGGGGTTACATATTGGACTCCACTAGATCATATTCGGGGCATGTCGATTAAATGAGAACTCCCACAGTTGCAGTTTTAATATCAGTCTTCAGAGTAGAACTCAGAAATCAGGACTGCTAGATACAGTCACCCATCTCAGTAAGGAACTTAGATAGTTCCATAGATTGATAGACCACCCACTATATAGGCGTAGTCTCACATAAAGTTAATTAGAATAAGTACTAATAGATCCAGAGATCACTCATCAGATAGGCCTGATCTCTAACTCAGTCCATCATTTGTATTATTAAAAGATTCAGAGATCTTCCACTAAATAGGTCTGATTTCTGATACAATCATTCTTTATCATTATTAGTTGATTCAGAGATCATCCATTAAAAAGGTTTGATCACAGATTTAGTCAGTCGATACTAGCAAGCTTAGAACTCAGTCATTGATATACGTAGATTCAGTTAATCAGCTTCAGTATCATCAAATTCAGATATCACTCACTAGATAGGACTGATCTCAACTTCAGTACTTAGTTATCAATATCAAAAGATTTAGTTATTTAGTTTCTCAGTATTAGTAGTGAGTTCAGACATTAGCAAAGCAATATCCGAGTTTCAGTATTTAGAGTCACGATGATTTTAGTTATGGTTGTGCATTCATACATATGTCCTCATTCAGTACTCTCATGATTATTCAGTTGAGTTATGTTCATGCATAAGCCCTTGTATTTAGCCATACCATATCTAGCATACCAGTACATTCAATGTACTGACGCATACTTTTCTCTTGCGTATGTTTTTTTTTACCATAGGTTCAGAACCACAAGATCCAGAGTACCCTTAGCAGTCCAGACTCAGTTAGCATTAGTAGACGTAGCAGTGAGTCCTCTTTATTTGAGAATGATCTTTAATTTATTATCATATTAGATTTAGTTTATTTATAGTAGACGGAGTTAGTTGGGGACATTTCCCATCAACTCCACAATTCAGACTGTTAGAGGCTTTTCAGATAGATTTATTAGTATTCAGTTTTTAGTATTGATTATTTTAGATGTTTTGAAGCTTATGACAAGTTTCTGCTAGTTTTCTGCATTTATTTCAGTATATTTTGCAGTGCTCAGATAAAAATATTGGAAAGGGTTAACTTGTGGTCCCTCGGGGTCATGAGCACCGTGTGGTATTCTGGTTCGAAAAAATCGGGGCATTACAAACTTGGTATTAGAGCCTAAGGTTCAATGGTGTCCTAGGAAGTCTGAAAAGACATATCTAGTAGAGTCTTATTTATAGGTGTGTTGTGCACCACATTTATGTACCGGAGGCTATAAGATATTTTTAGGAACAGTCTTCCTTCTTTCAGTATCCATGTCGTGTGAGTAAGCATGAGGTCAAGTTAATTCGGAGTCTAATCCATATCTTTCTTCCATTTACAGAGTATGCCTCCTCGCAAAGCCAATGCCCATAGGGATGAGAACCAGCCACCTCAGCTCGTAGATCTTCCGAGTGAGAATATGTCACATGCAGAGTTCTAGGCAGCTATTCAGGCGCTAGCCCAAGCTTTGACGACTAATGTTCAGGGGAATCATTAAGTTGTAGCCTTACCTCAGAAAGATGGGGATGCATCCGCAGCCAGGATAAGAAATTTCATGAGAATAAACCCGCCAGAATTATTTGGGTCAGCAACAGGTGAGGACCCATAACTTTATATTGAAGAGGTGAAGAAGATCACCCAGATTATGCATGTTACTGAGGAGGAGAGTATAGAGTTATCATCCTATAGGCTAAAGGCTATTGCTCATGATTGGGTAGTTATGTGGAAGAAGAGTAGAGGGGAGGATACAACTCCCATGACTTGGCAAGAGTTTCAGGATGCCTTTCTAGATAAGTTTTTCCTGCTAGAGATGAGAGAAGCAAAGTTAGAAGAATTTATGAACCTAAGGTAAGGCTCCATGACCTTGAATGAGTAATGTCTTAAGTTCAACTAGTTAGGTAAGTGTACTCCCCATTTGATAGCTGACCCTAGACCAGATATGAGTATGTTTGTGACTGGTGTGTCCGAGTTGGTATTAAAAGAGTGTAGAACCGCCATACTCAATAGAGACATGGATCTTTCTAGGTTAATGATGCACGCTCAGAATATAGAGGTAGATAAATCTAAGGACAGAGAGATCTAATAAGAGATCCAGAACAAGTAGTTACAACTTTTCTCAAGCAGGGTCACAAGGTGATAACCGTTATCAGCATAGCCAAAAGTTTTCAGTCCCATATCCATCCTCAGCTAGTATACCCACACCAAAGTTCGAGGATGTTAGTCATGATAGGGCACCAGGTTCCATAACCTAGGGTAGTGCTAGCAATGTTCATACTTATCCGCTTTGTAGAGAGTGTGGCAAGAATCACCTAGGTGTGTGTAGAGCAAATAGTTAGGTATACGTTGGATGTGGTAAGCCAGGACACAGGATGCGGGAGTATAGAGTTCTAGCTCAGTGGGGTAGAGATTTGAGTCAGCAGGGTGACACTTCTGGTACTAATAGTGGTCAGCGTCAGAACAGACTTTATGCACTTCAGGCTCGCAATTATCAAGAAAGTTTCCCTTACATAGATTCGGGTACGTTATGAGTCTTTTATCTTCATGATATATATTTTTAGGTCCTTTTATCCTGTTTGAGCTTAAGTTTTCAGCATGAGTTAGTTAGTAGAACCAACAGTCAGTTTAGCAGTCAGACAGTCAGATTCGTAGTCTATTTTCTCACCTTTTTATCTAGTCATGCTATCAGAAACCTCAGGGATGTAACTATCCCAAGATAGATCATTCTAGTAGTTGAAAGTATAACTCAGTTCATACATTATGCATTTGATTCAGATCCAAGACTTTTAGTTATGAACCAGTTCATAGGTTCCTTGTGCATCACCTCAATTTTCTCAAGTGCTTTGGTGAAGTATGTGTTCTTAGAGGGACATAGTGTCCCAAGGGGGATATACCCTATAACTCACCGATGTTTTTAATTCCTATAACCCATTCAGTTTTATGCTCAAATTGTTATTAAAAGCTTTGCATCAGTTATCATTGCATAGTCAGTCATGCTTTCAAGAGTCAGTTCAGTCAAATATTCATGCATTAGATATGCATGTTCACTAGAAAAGTTCAGTTCATAAGTGTATTAAGTCATGCGTTCACGAGAGCAACTTAGTCAAGTATCCATGGATTAGATATACATGTTCATTCTGAGAATTCAGCTTATCAATAGTTTCAACCGTGTTTCCCATGCATTAGATATGCATGTTCAGAATAAGAACTCAGAATATCAGTAGTTCAAATTGCACAGATATGTTTTAGATGTTCTCATCCCTCAAGTAATCTCAGCAGATCAGTACTCTTTGCCTAACAAGTGCCATTTGAGGACGAATGTTCCCAAGGTGGAAATATTATAATACCCCGAGATTCCCAACCGATAGTAGAATGATGTGCTAGCATTTTGTTAGCATATTTAAGACTTTTAACTCGGAATAATTTTAAGTTTCTAAGTAACTATCATTGTTTTGGATGATATTTCTTTGATATTGCATTGAAAGGCAAGATGTAAGAGAACCTAAGACAATAAGGACAAAAAGAGGTGAATATGAAAAAAAAAATAGCCAAGAAATTGCAGAAGCGCAGTTGACGACTTTTGTGATAAGTCGTCAACTTGGTGATAAGTTATCAGGTCCATCGTCAGCTGGAGGAGTATGATTAAGTTGGAGAAGAAGTATGATGATATCCCCTGATATGTCGTCACAAATTTGATTAGCTATCAAGAGCATCGTTAGCCTTAGACAGAGAATGAAATTCAGTTGGAATCCATGATGACATTAGTGATAAGTTGTTAAAGGTTTGATTAGTCATCAGGTTTTATCGTCAGCCTAAAGCAGAGAATGTTAAAATTGATGAGAATCTGACGACATTCCTGATAAGTCGTCAGAACCTTGATAAGGCATCGCACAAGTCGTCATCTATTACGTGAAAAAGCTGTAACCTGTGAATTTATTTCCATAATTACCCTAAGTATTTAAGGACAAGTCTAGATTTTCCTTAAAAGTTTGAGTCATCTAAGGGACAAATTTTAGAAATTTTAATTCGCAATTTCCTTTAAGGTACAGTTATAAATAGCAGGTTTTAGGGTTTCATTCAAGAGGGAGAGAAATCTTAGACATCTTGAACTTCATGAACTTTAGTATTTCTCTCTTTAGTTTTGGATACACTGTCACCATTAACTTGTGAGAGATTACTATTACTTTTTGTGGAGTTATTTAGTGATTGAATTGAAGAAACAATAATTGCTTTTCATTGTTGTGTAAGTTTATCTTCCAAATTATGAATTCAATTATGTGTTTCGTTCATTACATCATGAGTTATGGGATCTAGGATTAGGTCTTGATAAGGTGCTAAGTGTTCAAGATTCAAAAGGTTGTAGGATTTCTTGATAATTCTGAGGTTTTAATTAATGTCTGCTGATTGCAAACAGTAGACACACCTTCTTTGATTTTCTAGAAAAAGAAATCAAATATAGTAGGAAGTGAATTATCAACAGGGACTCAAAAATACTTCGTTTAATAATCAGCGCTGTTACAAGGTTGGTTAACCTGAGGTAAAATCTGAGCAGTAAATAGAAATTCCCTCAGTCCAAGATTATTAGGGAATTAAATTCTTAAGTAGGTCGAGAGACATTTAAGAATAACATCGATAAAGATAGCTTGTTATCCTACCCACCGTGAGAATCTTGAACCACTTTTAGCATTTGTCATGTACTGGAAGCCCTAGTGAACATAATTCTAGTTATTTCATAAACTCTTTATTCACAAACACTGAAACTAAAGTGACCAACAATTATTTGCTGATCATCAAAAACCCCCATTTTATCTTTTCGTATCATTTTTTTGAATTTTACTCGTAGCTTTAGTTTCAAACTAGTTTAATCGCCACTCACATTGTTTCCTTTGGATTCGACCCCCACTCCAAAGTTGGGTAAATATATTGACGATGATCGCCTTGCACTAAATTGACGTGTAAGTTGAGCGTTATAAAAAATGGCACCGTTGTCGGGAAACAATTTGGCGTATTGAGTTGGTTTGAAATTTTAGTCCACTTGCTTGAATTCAAACTTGTATATATTTGTCTTTAGGTTTCTTTTATTTCTTATGTTAGGTAGATTTTTTATTTTAGTTTACTTATTACTATGGCATCGTGGAATGAACATGAGCTTGGTGGTTGGAAATCTTATCTTGATGATCCACGTCCATATTGTGATGGACCTCACTTTTGGCAAAATTATAGATATGCTCCCCAGAGAGATATGTGTGCACCATCTCTATCCTACCAGGAGTATGATTGTTCGTTATGTGGTGGTCAAGATGGACATTGGAGTGATTTCCTAATTTCCCCCTCCCCCCGATATACTAACCCAAATTCTAGTTCTTCTTATGATTTTGATAGGTCTTATGGTCAAGAACAGGAAGAATGAAGCACCGGAAAGAGTGGCATTGAAGCTATGCTTCAACTAGTGTTGGATTGTGTGGACATAATTAATGATATCATACGTGATATATATCAAGACATAAGGGAAAATAACGAGGAAAGAAGAATGATAGAGGATATGGATATAGAGGTCAAGCATTCAAAGCACTTTTCCACATTATGTTTAGATGATATCTTGTCTATGGAATCATTTAACATAATGGATGAGTGTGAAGATGAGGAACATGAATCCTATATCAATGTTGTTCTTGATGTTGATCAACCCTCGACGATTTTCCAACCAATTGAACCAACCATGAGGGATGATGCCAAGATTGAGGAAATGGTGATAGAGGCAAAAGAAGAAACCAAAAAAATCTCTTCTAAAGACTCTAGCCCAATTTGGGGTGAGGATGCCCAGAAGGATGCAACTCCCAAATTAAGGAGAAAACCTTATTTGAACCATTTTTCAACATTGTGCTTGGTGGATGGGATGTAAGTCCACCTACCCAAGCAACTGAAGTGTTTTGAGGATGAGGGACATAATCCTTATATTTTGGAGTTTGGCATTCAAAATAGCAAAATGAAACCCCCCACTTGAAGGTCAGTAAAGTCAAAATTCAATGTGCATCAAGTGGATTATTGATAATCTCATCAATACTCAATGAGCCTATCCGAAAATTTGATATGAAGTTAGGTAAGAGATTTAAGTCATCAAAGTGGCGAGATAAAGGAAGTATCATTGTATGCATACGTTTACCCAATGCGCCTCGAAGATGTATTGATCGAAAGTTGTGTCGACGATTCAAATCCTCCAAGTGGAGACATAAATAATTATCAACAAGGTATCTTGATGAAGTTTGAGTAGTCAAGATAACTGATTCATGCCGCAATACTAAATTAGGCGCTTCATAGAAGGCAACCCAAGGTATTTTGATGTTTGTATTTGTATTATGTGATTGACATCATATCTTCGCACCCGTGGTTCCACAAGTATGTTTCTAACTCTCTTGTTTTTTTTGATGCATTAGGGACATTGAATGATTTTAAGTTGAGGATGGGGCTACTTGTGGGTGTTGATGTCCTCCGTGGGTTTTTGTTGCCATGCCTCTTTTCCCAGGAGTCTTATTCCTAGTAGAGCTAGCATACTTAGGAATATTGTGTTTTGTTTTGTGATATGTTGTGGTTAACTAGGAGAAATACAAGTAATGAGGCAGTTAATATGTTTTGTGATTTTTGAGCACCTCTCCAAGTGTCTAGTTGTAATACTGTGTGAACTATATCTAATTATGACCACAGTGCATCTTTTGGTGGCATTTGTTCTGGAAACTTTATAATCAGTGCTAAATAATTGCATGAACCGGATAAGTAGTGATGTGCGATATATTTATGTGCGATGTGTGTGTGAGGTCTTACTCAGTTTCCTTTGTGTGTGAATCAAGAAATTGCCCGGTTAGTCTTGCCTTGGTTATAGGAAAGGGGTTAGGAGAGGATCATAGGCCATTTTGATATTAGCCCACTTTTAGCCTAAATGACCTTTCCTGTATACATAATATCCCTACATACCTATTTTGAGCCTGAATAGCCTATTTCTTTCATGAAAACTATCACCTTCCCAATTGTTTCACAATGAACCTGTTTTGGCCCTTGTCCTCCTTGGACATGTGCACCTTGACTTAGGCAAATAGCCTAAGTTGAGGGTGGCTATCATAGGGGTGCGTAATGCAAAATGAGTATGAAGATAGGTAGCATAAGAGAAAAGAATAAAAAGCCGGGTGTAGTGCGAAAAGAATAAGAAAACAAAAAACTGTATAAGAGATTAGAAAAAGATAATTTGGTTTTTGAAAAGATAGCACCCACCTTGAGCATGTGTGATCAATAAAAGGGAGGAAGAGGAAATGGTTAAGAAGTGAATCTCGAAGAGGTTAGCGTAGTGTCAAGGAGGCGTAGTCACTTTGGAATTCTTTTTATTGTGATGATGGGTCCTCGCAACGACTCTTTAGGATAGGTAACGAGTCGTATTTTGGACTCGTCACCACTGGGCTAAATTTTAGGATCCTTCACTATTGTTAAAATGACACCACATAACCAGTCATTATTTCTAGTAATGCATGTTTTAGTTTCACTAAAGTTCTAAACTGTGGTAGATTGTGAATTCTGTGTAAATCGTGCTTACAAATTAAGAATCTTGAACTTCAAGTAGTCCAATTCTCATGTAACCTTAGATATATGGGAAACTCAATATTGGATTTCGGCCAAGTTCCTTGAAATTTGAGTGAAAATTAAGCTCTATTAAGGGATGTGTTTGTGGTCAGACAAAATTATGAACGAAAAATCCGTTTGTCAAGGGTTACTTGCATTCATCCTACCCAAAGGGATGGGGTAATTGATGACACATAATTTTTCCCCTCCCGATGCCTAATTAGCTTATGACCATTTATACTCCAAAAAAATTTAAAGTAATTATTTATTTAAAATAAGTTATTTTGAAAATGATTTCAGGCCTAGTTTTGAACTTTAGGCGAAATATATACATTCCATGTTTATTTATATAGAATCTATAATTTTTACTTAAAGATAAATTTTTAAAATTTATTTCGAGTGAAAATTGGTTTTAATTGAAATATACTTCTCTTTTTCTCGAGATTGATTTAAATAGGAAGTTGATTGTATAATTATCTTCTTGATTTTAGTCAAACTGATTATACTTTGAATAAAATAAGTAATTCAACTTCTTAAAATTAGAGGCTCGTTCATTTATTTAAATTTTAGCTTGCCACTAATTAAATTTTGATAAATTAAATTGGCTAAATTATTAAGTTAATTAAGATAATTTGTTAATTGAATTTGGGCCCCTTTCTATTAAGTCTTCCAATCCACTTCACATAATTAGTAAAACTCAGGCCCAACTCATATTTCTATTAACCCAAACCACCTCTACACCAAATATTCCTTATTTTCACATAACAACAACATCAGTAGCTTCCATCTCCTTAACTTTTCAACTTACAAAGTACTGCAACAACCAATCGACCTTCACCAATCTCACCAATATAACCCTCTGTCAAAACTCATGCAAAACATACCCAAACGGATCTCAAACTGATGTTACCCTCTTGATTCTATTAAAGGTTTTTCGAAGGCACAACTCACCTCAAGACAACATTTGAATCCCAGAAAAACAGGGAGAATTCATTACCAATCCATTTGTGTTGTACGATTTCTATTGGCTAGGGGGGAATTCATCCCCCCAACCCCCAAATCCCAAAGAATTTCACTATGAATTTTACCCTCTGGTCTAATTTCATCTAATTTCAATACTGAGAAACCTAATTATTATCCACAAATTTGAATTTAAAAAAAAACCTCTTCAAAATCCCTATGTTATCCCTTGTTTTCGTCATTTTCAACCCCAACTTTTCGATAAATGGGCAGTGTGGGATAAGGTTTAGGAACTCAAATTTTATGGGGGGGGGGGGGAATTGGAAATGTTTGAGAAGAATTTATCTTATCTCAAGTCACCAGATATTCATGGTGAAAAACACATAATATCGATGAAATAACTCAAATTCTGATGAAGTTAATTAGAATTATGATGAAATCAAGTAAAACTGTAGTGGTGGAAGTTACGTTGTGCTATGCTTATTGCCCCAAGTTCCTGCCCTAATAAATTTAAAAATATCATCTTCTTACATTTTTCTTCTTCACAATTGGATGTTATAATGTGGAAACTGGTATTGTTGTTGTTATGTTGAGATTCGTTGATGTTTAAAATTTATAGGAAAAAATTTTGGTGATGCTTATGGGTTTTATAGTTGTAGTTTGGTTTTTTATTTGTATTGATTGAAGAAGCTTTTTTTTTTTGAGCGCTTAATTCGTGCCTCTAGCTACTGCTTTGAGTTTATGGTATGATTTCTTCCTTTGGGAAAATGGTAATATCTAAAATCAAATTAATGAATGATCATTAGAATCGTAAAGAAGACTCCAAGACCTTTCACTTAAAGCAACTTGGGGCATAAAAATCTTCATATTCTAATAGTTATCTATAATACCCTATGTTGTCAATGTTGCTTATTTTGACTTACATAGATTATAAAAATGATATATTTAGAGTATAGAACCCTTGGGAAAGTTGTTTGATTAAAATGGGGGATTTTAGAGAGTAAAGAACTTGAGAAAAATTTATTTTTAGAGCCCAAAACAATGTACTACTGCATAAACCCTATGCGATTGAGCAAGGGGCTAAGTGAAAAATTGATTTTAAGAAGAAAGGCCTGAAATATCACCGTGACAAGGGGCTGAGCATCCATGATAGCCCCGTTCCATGGAGTTTAGACTCTGTGATAGCGGCGTGCATGGAGATGTTGCCCAGTTGAGCCTCTTTTAATTTTCCTACGCATTTTAAGGGATTTTTGGCAGTTTCCTTACTCAAAACCATCACCTACCTATAGAAAAAATTTGCACATACCTTCATCATGAACTTATTAGTTAAAACACGTTTTACTTCTCCCCTGAAGCTCCATGATTTAATAAATGCTAGGGTTCAAAGCTTGAGGTTCCATCATAATTTAATACTAAATCCTTCGTCAAAAAGGAATGTAGAGCAACTCTTTTTGAATTATATTTTTGAATCTATGATCTTATAATTCATATGTACGTTTATATATCTCAAATATTGATTATAGAGTTGTAAATTGATTTTGATGAGCATGAACATGTGACGAAATGCTTTTCATAAAGTATACTTTGGGTATTTGGTGAATTAAATTAAGGGAAGTCAATTGAATTATTTTCTTTACTTCCTCATGAGTTTAATGAAAATTTTTAGGCCAATGAGTCCCTAATACATGAATAAGATTATGTTATGTAAATTTTTCTAGGAAATATGAAAGGGTTGACATATGCTAAATCATTTTACACATCTTTCTGAGAAATTATGGATTCTAAAGGGTTAAAGTATTTTATAAATGGACATGATATTAAGTGATCATTTTATACATAGTTTTGATATGACGGGCATATTGAATTGATGATAGACCTTATGTTCATATGAACAACGAAATAAATGACTTGAAATTCTTGGAATGATCATACCAACTATGGTATATGAGCTTAATTGAAATGGAAAGGTTTTATAATGATGATTGATTATAGGAAAATGCTAAAATATGAGAATATAATACCCCGAGATTTCCAACTACTAGTAGAACCATGCTTCAAGCTCATGAAAAATAAATCTTAGTGATTTGGTAGTTTTATGATCAAGTTTGATGTATATTAATGCCTTAAATATATCCTAGCTATTAGACGAATCAAAACATCCCTTACCGATTGAATTCTTGAGAAGGATTTAGGTATAGTAAACTTCAAATAAGCATATCCTTTATCATACTATGAATTTTTAAGCTCATGACTCCCCAAAATATATATAATTGAATTACCTTTCCATCTATACCAATTTCACCAAAATTCGGCATCGGAGTAAAAAGTTATGGTTGTTTTACTAAGAGATGTCCGAGCTGCCCAGGAGCGACGGGCAAGCTGACGGACTGTCAAGTCAACGAAGGACCATCGCTTTGTATGTTGCGACTGAAGTAGCAAGGTCGTTTCCTGGCCTAAAAATGATGTTTGGAGTGATGGTCAGTCACCAGAGTGACGGTCCGTCACTCAGACCGTCAGTTTTGTCCGAAACAGCACTGAAACACCATTTTAAAGAGATTTTTGGGTCTTTTTCCACCATATTTAACACCCAATCATGTCAAATAAAAGCACATAACTCCTCATTCATCCATAACATCAAAATTAGGGTTTCTTTCTAAATCAAAACCCAAGTACAAGATCCAAACCCTTCTTCAAGAAACTAAGAAATTTTAGTTCTTCCAGTTCAAGAACCATTAAGAAAACATCAAGATCCGTGTTTCTCAATCCAAGAACGTTCAAGAAACGTTAGTTATCTTTCAGGATTCAAGTTTTTGAGGTATGTTAGGTGTTAATTCTTGGGTTCCATCCACCCAAGAAGTTCAAGAACCTTTTTCAAAATTTTAAGGTTTACGTATTTATGAGATGTCATGATTTATGTGTATTAAAGTTCATGATTTTTTATTGTTGAGTTTTAATTCATGATTTAGACTTCCAATTTCAAGAGTTGATTCTAGTATGTGATGAATAGTATGATGTTCATGATAAACCCTCTTTAAGTTGCATGATATTGATGTATTCATGATAATTAAGTACAGAATCTGTGGTATAACAAAAGCATGCTCCCCATATGTTTGATAGAATGCTTAAGTAAAGAGAATAGTGCCTTTTTAGTATGCTAAGCATGAAATCCCCAATTATGTAATAACTAGTGCATGCCAAACATTTGTTGAAATGCCTTAGTGAATGTATTATGATAAGCTACATGCATTATTATCCATGTGTATTCCTTATTGGACAACTATGAGATATTAGTATGCATTCCCTATAGATTTACATGTTTATGACATTTAAGTGGTTGATGAGATATCGTATTGATTATGTTGTGAATGAAAGTCTATTGTCATAATATTCAAGTATGGTCCTTCTTATTTACTTTATGCTATCGAGTCCTGGGGTATTTATACCCGAAAACTTAGCTGCTTGTCTAGAGCCGAGTCAGTCTCAAGATAATACTCAGTTATGCTATTATTAGAAGATTTTAGTTAGTGACAGAAGTTAAGAAAATTCAGTAATCTTAGTATTCAGCCTAATCCAACTTAGTACACAGTTTAGACCTCAGTAGTATTCAGCATTCAGTTCATATTTTAGTAAAGCTCAGTAAGTTACAGAACTCAATAGTAGTCAGTTAGATAACGAGATTCAGTAGTATTCCGTCATTCTTCAGAATCAAGTGAACTCTACTTAACTCAGTTACCCAGTATGATCAATAACAAATTCAGCTAAGTCTATTTTCAGTTAAGAATCAGTTCAGAGTCCATCAGTTGGGAGTAGTAACTAGCACCGAGTGAGTGCAGGGATGAAAGCTTCCCCATTAGAGAGGCAGAGTCGTTAGTAACAATCTCTGAATTTGAGAACTGCGTAGCCAGCGTAGGAGCAGGAGTCACCCGTTAGATTAAGGCTTGACTATCATATTTCCTTAGGCTTGACTTCCTATTCAAGGTCACCTGTTAGAGAGTCTTGACAATAACAAAGGTCTTTACCCATGGCATGGTATTTACACCCTTCTAGCTGGGGTTACAGGTTGGTCCCCACTAGATCATATTCGGGGCATGTCGATTAAGTGAGAACTCCTACAGTTGCAGTTTCAGTATCAATCTTTAGAGTAGAACTCAAAAATTAGGACAGTCAGATACAGTCAGCCATCTCAGTAAGGAACTTAGATAGTTCCATAGATTCATAGACCAACCTATAAATAGGCCTAGTATCTCATAAAGTTAATTAGAATCAGTACTAATAGATCCAGAGATTACACAACAAATAGGTCTAATCTCAAACTCCGTCCATCATTTCCATTATTAAAAGATTCAGAGATCTTTTGCTAAATAGGTCTGATCTCCGATACAATCATTCTTTATCATTATTAGTAGATTCAGGGATCATCCATTAGAATGTTTTGATCACAGATTTAGTCAGTCGATAGTAGCAAGCTCTGAACTCGGTCATTGATATGAGTAGATTTAGTTAATCAGCTTCAGTATCATTAGATTCATAGATCACTCGCTAGATAGGAATGATCTCAACTTCAGTACTCAGTTATCAATATTAGATGTTTCAGTTATTTAGTTTCTCAGTATTAGAAGTGAGTTCAGACGTCAGCAAAGCAGTATCCGATTCTCAGTATTCAGAGTCACGATGATTTTAGTTATGGTTGTGCATTCATAGATATGTCCTCATTCTGTACTCATGATTATTCAGCTGAGTTATGTTCATGCATAAGCCCTTGCATGTAGCCTTACCTTATCTAGCATACCAGTACATTCAAAGTACTAACACATACTTTTCTATTGCGCTATGGTGTCTTATACCGTAGGTTCAGAAGAACGAGATCCAGAGTACCCTTAGCAATCCATACTCAGTCAGCAGCAGCAGACGTAGCAGTGAGTCCTCTTTATTCGAGGATGATCTTTAATTTATTATCGCATTAGTTTCAGTTTATTTATAGTAGACGGAGTTAGTTGGGGACATATCCCATCAACTCCACAGTTCAGACAGTTAGAGGCTTTTCAGATAGATGTATTAGTATTCAGTTTTTATTATTGATAATTTTAGATATTTTGAACCTTATGGCAAGTTTTTTCTAGTTTTCTGTATTTATTTTAGTATATTATGCAGTGCTCAGTTACAGATATCAGAAAGGGTTAGCTTGTGGTCCCTTGGGGTCATGAGCACCGTGTTACATTCTGGTTCCAAACAATTGAGGTGTTACAAACTTGATATCAGAGCCTAAGGTTCAATAGTGTCCTTGAAAGTCTAAAAATCCCCATCTAGTAGAGTCTTATGCATGGGTGTGTTGCGCCCCACATTTATGTACAGGAGGCTATAAGATGTTTTTAGGAATAGTCTCCCTTCTGTCAGTATTCATGTCGTGTGAGTAAGTATGAGCTCAAGTTAATCCTCAATATAATCAATCTCTTTCTTCCATTTATAGAGTATGCCTCCACGCAAAGCCAATGCCCGTAGGGATGATAACCCACCACCTTAGCCCGTAGATCCTCCGAGGGAGAATGTGTCACATGTAGAGTTCTGGGAAGCTTTTCAGGTGCTAACCCAAGATGTGATGACTAATGTTCAGTGGAATCATAAAGCTGTAGCCTCATCTCAGCAAGATGGGGATGCAGCCGCAACCAGGATCAGAAATTTCATGAGAATGAACCTGCCAGAATTGTTTGGGTCAGTAGCAGGTGAGGACCCACAACTTTATCTTGAGGAGGTAAAGAATATCACCCAGATTAGTCATATTACTAAGGAGGAGAGTGTAGATTTAGCATCCTATAGGCTAAAGAATATTGCTCATAATTGGGTAGTTTTATGGAAGAAGAGTAGAGGGGAGGATGCAACTCCCATGACTTGGCAGGATTTTTAGGATGCCTTTCTAGATATGTTTTTCCTACTAGAGATGAGAGAAGCTAAGGTAGAAGAATTTATGAACCTAAGTCAAGGCACCATGACAGTCAAAGAGCATTGTCTTAAGTTCAACCAGTTAGCTATGTATGCTCTCGATTTGATAGCTGACCCTAGATCGAGTATGAGTAAGTTTGTGATTGGTGTATCCGAGTTGGTATTGAAGGAGTGTAGAACTTACATGCTCAATAGAGACATGGATCTTGCTAGGTTAATAATGCATGCTCAAAATATAGAGATAGATAAATATAAGGAGAGAGAGAGATCTAATAAGAGATCCAGAACAGGTAGTTACAACGTTTTTCAGGCAGGGTCACAAGGTGGTAACCGTTCTCAGCATAGCCAGAAATTTTTAGTCCCAGCTCCATCCTTAGATAGTATACCCATACCAAAGTTCGGGGTTGTCAGTCATGATAGGGCGCCAGGCTCTAAAACCTAGGGTAGTGCCAGCAGTGTTCGTACCTATCCACTTTGTAGAGAGTGTGGCAAGAATCACCTAGGTGTGTCTAGAGAAAATAGTTAGGTATGATTTGGATGTGGTAAGCTAGGACACAGGATATAGAAGTGTAAAGTTCTATCTCAGAGGGGTAGAAATTTGTGTCAGTAGGGTGCCGCTTCTAATACCAATATTGGTCAGCGCCAGAATAGACTTTATGCACTTCAGGCTCGCCATGATCAAGAAAGTTTCCCTAACATAGATTTGGGTACGTTATGATTCTTTTATGTTCATGATATGCATTTCTAGGTCCTTTTCTCCTATTTGAGCTTAAGTTTTTAGAATGAGTTAGTCAGTAGAACCAACAGTCAGTTTAGCAGTCAGACAGTCAGATTCGTGTAGTTTGTTTTCTCACCTTTTCATCTAATAATGCTATCAGAAACCTTAGGGATGTAACTATCCCAAGATAGAGAATTCTAGTTGTTGCAAGTATAACTCAGTTTATGCGTCATACATTTGAATGAGATCCCAGATGTTTAGTTATGAACCAGTTCATAGGTGCCTTGTGCATCGCCTCAGTTTTCTCAAGTACTTCGGTGAAGTAAGTCTTCTTAGATGGACATAGTGTCCCAAGGGGTAGATACCATATAAGTCCCTGATGTTTTCAATTCCTAAAACCCATTCAATTTTATGCTTAGATTCTCATTACAAGCTTTGCATCAGTTATCATTGCATAGTTAGTCATGCGTTCAAGAGTCAGTTCAGTCAAATATTCATGCATTAGATATGCATGTTCAGTAGAAAAGTTCAGTTCATCAGTGTATTAAGTCATGCGTTCATGAGAGAAACTCAGTCAAGTATCCAAGCATCAGATATACATGTTCATTATGAGAATTCAGCTTATTAATAGTTTCAGCCGTGTATCCCATGCATCAGATATGCATGTTCAGAATAAGAACTCAGAATATCAGTAGTTCCAATTTCATAGTCATGTTTTAGATGTTCTCATCCCTTAAGTAATATCTGCCGATTATTACTCTTATCCTAACAAGCGCCATTAGAGGAGAAATATTCCCAAGGGGGAAATATTGTAATATCTCGAGATTCCCAACCGATAGTAGAATGATGTGCTAGAATTTTGTTAGAACATTTAAGACTTTTAACTTGGAATAATTGTAATTTCTTAAGTAAATATCATTGTTTTTGATGATATTTCTTTGATATTGTAGTGAAAGGCAAGATGCAAGAGAACTTATGACAATAAGGATAAAAAGAGGTGAATATGGAACAAATAGCCAAAAAGTTACAGAAGAGCAGTTGAAGAATTTTGTGATAAGTCGTCAACTTGGTAATAAGTTATCAAGTCCATCGTCAGCTGGAGGCAGTGTGATGAAGTTGGAGCAGAAGTGTGACGATATCCCCTGATATGTCGTTACAAATTTGATAAGCTATCATGAGAGTCGTCAGCCTTATAAAGAGAATAAACTTCAGTTGGAATCCATGATGACATTGGTGATAAGTCGTCAAAGTTTTTATAAGCCATCAGGTTTCGTCATCAGCCTAAATCAGAGAATGTCAAAATTGAAGAGGATCTGACGACATTCCTGATAAGTCATCAGAACTCTGATAAGGTGTCAGGCATGTCGTCGTCTATTTTGAGAAAAAGCTATAACCTATGATTTTGTTTCCATAATTAGCCTAATTATTTAAGGACAAGTGTAGATTTTCCTTAAGAGTTTGAGTCATCTAAGGGACGAATTTCAAAAATTTTAATTCCAAATTTCCTTTAAGTTACAATTATAAATAGCAGCTTTTAGGGTTTCATTCAAGAGGAAGAGAAATCCGAGATATCTTGAACTTCATGAACTTTAGTATTTCTCTCTCCAGGTTTGGATACATTGTCACCATTAACTTGTGAAAGATTACTATTACTTTTTGTGGAGTTATTCAGTGATTAAATCGAAGAAACAATTATTGCTTTTCATTGCTCTGTAAGTTTATCTTTCAAATTATGAATTAAATAATGTGTTTTGTTCTTTACATAATGAGTGTATAAACTCCATTAACCCGAGTTATGGGATTTAGGGTTAGGTCTTGATAAGGTGCTAAGTGTTCAAGTTTCAAAAGGTGGTAGGATTTCTTGATAATTCTAGGTTTAAATTATCGTCTGTTGGTTGCAAACAGTAGACACACCTGCTTTGATTTACTTGAGAAAGAAATCAAATATAGTAGGAAGTGAATTATCAACAGGGACTCAGAAATACTTCGTTTATAATCAACGCTGTAAAAAGGTTGGTTAACCTGAGGTAAAATCTAGCCAGTAGATAGAAATTCCCTAAGTCTGAGAGGATTAGGGAATTAAATGCTTAAGTAGGTCGAGAGACATTTAAGCATAACATCGATAAATATAGCTTGTTATCCTACCCTCCGTGAGAATCTTGAACCACTTTTAGCATCTGTCATGTACATTATTCTAGTTATTTAATAAACTCTTGATTTACAAACACTGAAACTAAAGTGACCAACAATTATTTGCTGATCATCAAAAACCCCCATTTTATCTTTTCGTATCATTTGTTTGAATTTAACTTGTATCTTTAGTTTCAAACTAGTTTAATCGCCACTCACATTGCTCCCTGTGGATTCTACCCCGACTCCAAAGTTGGGTAAATATATTGACGACGACCGCCTTGCACTACATTGACGTGTAAGTTGAGAGTCATCATAGAACCATGCTACAAGATCATGAGAAATAAATCTTATTGATTTGGTAGTTTGATGATCAACTTTGATATATATTAATGTCTTAAATACTTCCATGCATCCTAGCTATTAGATGAATCAAAATATCCCTTACCGATTGGATTCTTGAGAAGGATTTTGATATAGTCAAATTCAAATGAGCATTTATTTTGTTATACGATGAATTTTTTAGCTCATAACCCTCCAACATATAGATAATTGAATTTTCTTTCCAACAATACCAATTTCGCCAAAATCCGTCATCTGAGTAAAAAGTTATGGCCGTTTTTCTGAGAGCTGTCTAAGCTACCCAGGAGCGACAGGCAAGCTGACGGACCATCAAGTCAGCGATGCACCATCGCTTTGGATGTCGCAACTAAAGAAGTAAGGCCATTTTATAGCCCAAAAATGACAGTTGGAGTGACGGTCAGTCACCAGAGTGACGGTCCATCTCTCAGACCGTCTGTTTTGTCCAAAACAGGACTGAAGCACCATTTAAAGGGATTTTTGGGTCTTTTTCCGCCATATGTAACACCCAATCACGTAAAATCAAAGCACATAACTCCTCATTCATCCATAACATCAAAATTAGGGTTTATTTCAAGATCAAAACCCAAGAACAAGATCCAAACCCTTTTTCAAGAAACTAAGAAATTTATGTTCTTCAAGTTCAAGAACCATCAAGAAAATATCAAGATCCGTGTTTCCCAATTCAAGAACGTTCAAGAAAAGTTGGTTATCTTTCAAGATTAAAGCTTTTGAGGTATGTTAGGTGTTCATTTTTGGGTTCCTTCCACCCAAAAACTTCAAGAACCCTTTTTAAAATTTTAAGGTTTACGTATTTATGAGATGTCATGATGTATGTGTATTAGAGTACATGCTTTTGTATTGTTGAGTTTTAATTCATGATTTAGACTACCTTTTTCAAGAGTTGATTCTAGTATTGGATGAATAGTATGATGTTCATGATAAACCCTCTTTAAGTTGCATGATATTGATGTATTCATGATAATTAAGTATAGAATCTGTGGTATAACCAAAGCATGCTCCCATATGTTTGATAGAATGCTTAAGTAAAGAGAATAGTGCCTTTTTAGTATGTTAAGCATGAAATCCCCAATTATGTGATAACTAGTGTATGCCAAACGTTTGTTGAAATGCCTTAGTGAATGTATTATGATAAGCTTCATGCATTCTTATCCATGTGTATTCCTTATTGGACAACTATGTGATATTAGTATTCATTCCCTATACATTTACATTTTTATGATATTCAAGTGGTTGACGAGATATCGTATTGGTTATGTTGTGAATGAAAGTCTATTGTCATGATATTCTAGTGTTGTGAATGAAAGTCTATTATCTTATTTAATTTATAATATCGAGTCCTGGGGGTATTTATACTGGAAAACTTAGCTGCTTGTCTAGAGCCGAGTCAGTCTCAAGATAAAACTGAGTCATACTATGATCAGTAGATTTCAGTTAGTGACAGAAGTAAAGAAAACTCAGTAATCTCAGTGTTCATCCTAATCCAGCACACTACTCAGTTTATACCTCAGTAGTATTCAACATTCAGTTCAGATTTTAGTAAAGCTCAGTAAGTTATAGAACTCAGTAGTATTCAGTCAGATAACAAGATTCAGTAGTATTCCATCAGTCTTCAGAATCAAGTGAACTCAGCTTAACTCAGTTACCCAGTATGATCAGTAATTGATTCAGCTCAGTCTAAGTTCAGTTAAGAATCAATTAAGAGTCCTTCAGTTGGGAGTAGTAACTAGCACCGAGCGAGTGCAGGGATGACGTTTGCCCGTTAGAGAGGCAGAGTCGTTAGTAACAATCCCTGAACTCGAGAACTACTTAGATAGTACTGGACTAGGAGTCACTCATTAGATTAAGTCTTGACTGTCATATTGCCTTAGGCTTGACATCCTGTTCAGGGTCACCCATTCGAGAGGCTTGACCATAATAGAGGTATTTACCTGTGGCACTATATTGACACCTTTCTAGATGGGGTTATAGGTTGGACCCCACTAGATCAAATTCGGGGCATGTCAGTTAAGTGAGAACTCCCATAGTTGTAGTTTTAGTATCAATCTTTAGAGAAGAACTCAGAAATCAGGACTGTTAGATACAATCACCTATCTTAGTAAGGAACTTAGATAGTTTCATAGATTCATAGACCACCCACTAGATAGGACTGGTCTCACATAAAGTTAATCAGAATCAGTACTAATAGATCCAGAGATCACCCGTCAGATAGGCCTGATCTCAAACTCAGTCCATCATTTCTATTATTAAATGATTCAGAGATCTTCCGCTAGATAGGTATGATCTCAGATACAATCATTCTTTTTCTTTATTAGTAGATTCAAAGATCATCCGTTAGAAAGTTTTGATCAAAGATTTAGTAAGTCGATAGTAGCAAGCTCAGAACTCAATCATTGATATGAGTAGATTCAATTAATCATCTTAAGTATCATCAGATTCAGATATCACTTGCTAGATAGGACTGATCTCAACTTCAGTACTCAGTTATCAATATCAGAAGATTTAGTTATTTAGTTTCTCAGTATTATTAGTGAGTTCAGACATCAGTAAAGCAGTATTCAGAGTCACGATGATTTTAGTTATGGTTATGCATTCATGCATATGTCCTCATTTAGTACTCTCATGATTATTCAGTTGAGTTATGTTCCTGCATAAGCCTTTTTATTTATCCTTATCTCATCTAGCATACCAGTACATTCAAAGTACTGACACATATTTTTATATTACGCTATGGTGTCTTATACCATCGGTTCAGAAGCACGAGATCCAGAGTTCCCTTAGCAGTCCAGACTCAATCAACAACAGTAGACGTAGCAGTGAGTCCTCTTCATTTGAGGATGATCTTTATTTTATTATCGGATAAGATTTACTTTATTTACAGTAGACGGAGTTATTTGGGGACATGTTCCATCAACTCCACAGTTCATACAGTTATAGGCTTTTTGGATAGATATTTTAGTATTCATTTTTTAGTATTGATTATTTTAGATATTTTGAACCTTCTGGTAAGTTTCCGCCAGTTTTCTGCATTTATTTCAGTATATTATGCTGTGCTTAGTTACAGATATCAAAAAGGGTTAGCTTGTGGTCCCTCGGGGTCATGATCACCATGTGGCATTCTAGTTCCAAAAAAATGGTGCGTTACAGAGAATTAGATGATTAATCAAGAAGGTGTGAGTCCAAATGGCTCAACACCTAAAACCTATATTTTTCTTTCATAGGGATGGTTCAATCCTTAATTGGATGACCTTATGATTTCCTTAACAAGGATGATTATGTTGGACATTATATTTTAATATCGATCCATGTGGAAAATACGGATTAAAGGATAGCTGGTGGAGCATTGATCAACCCCATATAGTCTGGGGTGCTTAAATAGTAGTTGATGATACCATTTAGTTCAAAACTAGATTATAGAAAGTCTATTTTTTTACTTTGGCTTCAATACTGATATATTTTCATTATGTTTTGAATTTAATCTTATGAGTATTTTATATGAAGCATAGCTAATCCCTTTATTTGATCGATATATCAATATATTTCAGGTATTGACCATCCCCGAGATTTAAATTATTTTATGATGAAGGATTGGGGACAAATTCTCGTGGTCATAATCTGGACAACTTCATCTTTTGTAAGACCTTCATTCTTTGGAAAACATCTTTATTGCAATCATTATAGTATTTATTTTATGGTATCATTGATGTCTTGTCTAGGATTAAATGTTTTTTTCTTCATTGATTAGAGATTTCATAGATAGATAATATTATTGGACTAATGTGTATTATTCCCTTATCATTGAAAAATTATACATATTTTATGAGTTTCCAAACAACTTCATGTAGCGGTTTTTAAGTACATTAGTTTTGTGAACATAAATAGAATGCTGTTATTGAATGCTAAGAGATTTCTTGGTCTTTCATTGGTTTCAGGTGCTATTACATCCAGGTCTTACTCTTGGGTCATGAAAAAATTGGTATTACTATACAGATTTCGTGTCCTTGGCTATATATGAAGTCGTGTCAAGTAGAATCATTTATATAATTGTGCAGCGTGCCATACTTATAAACAGGAGGCTACAAGTCATTTAGGAATATTTAGTTTGTTTTATGCAGTCAAGTTCTAAGAAATTCCTCCTTACTTAATTTACCCATATTTCAGATCATGCTTTCAAAAAGAATTAGTGGTCAAAGGATGTTTGTTGGAACCTCTACTTCGTTAGGGAAAATGCTAAAGAGGTTCTCCCTACACGTGTGATGTAGACACAAAATTGTGTTTGTCTTTGTCCAGGCTACTGCTAGCTGGGTCTCACCTACCCCGTTTAGTCCTCAAAAGGCTCCCAAAAGAGGCCCAACTAAGACTCAAACTCCTCAGGGTAATGTTACTAATGTTGAGCTCAGATATCTGTACAGATGATTGCTTAAATTATGTCATCTCAATCACATTGGTTAGGTAATTCTAGTTTACCTCCTGATCCCTCACAAACTACTAAGGTCACTTAGTTCATGCGATTGAACCCTCTGGTTTTTATTGGGTCCGAATCTATGGAGGATTCCTAGGATTTTATCAATGAGATGGAGAAAATTTTAAAATTAATTCATTACAGTGATACAGAGGAAGTTGAGTTGATGTTTCATCAGTTGAAAGGTGTGTCTTATCAATTGTATAATTAGTGGGAGGATATTAGGGGTGAAAAATGTTTAACCTACTATTTCAGAGGCTTTTTCTAAGGCCTTTCTTGATCACTCCTTCCCTTATGAATTAAGGCAAGCTAAGGTTTAGGTATTTTTGAAACTCAAGCAACAAAAAATGAGTGGTACGGAATGTAGTTTGAAGTTTACCCAACCATCTCGATATGCCCTAGAATTGGTATCTAATAAGAAAGCTAGAGTTAAAAAGTTTGTATTTTGTATTTCTGATTATATGGTATTGGAATGAAGGGGGTAATATTAAAGAATGACGAGGATATATCTATATTGATGGTTTTTTCTTAATAAGTAGAAGAGGAAAAAAAGAAGCAAGGAGAAGATAAAGAACGATAAAATAAGATGGCTAGTCCAGCCAATCAGGAAGTAAGCCACTAACATAGTGGTAAGAGTGAAAGATAGTTTTTTAGGATAGAATCTTAGGGGAATGCTCATATATCACCTAGTATACCTGCATCTGCACCATTAAGAAACCAACAATATCTAGTCAAGGTCCTAAATGATCGGGTACCTAGTTGCTGGTAGTGTTACGCAATCATATCCATCCTACCCTTTTTGTCACACTTATGGTAAAGTTTTATGGTAGATGCTTATGGGTAAGGATGTGTGTTATAGTTGTAGGTCCTGGTTATATTCATACAGAATGCCCAAAGGTAAATGGAGCCTTTAGGGTCGATAAATCCCCAACTTCTATTTCTTTTTTCCCAGCTACAAAGGGTGCAACTTCTTGAACAGGTGGGAGTCTCTTCCATCATTATACTTTATCTACTCGTTAAGATTCGAAGGCCTCACCAAATGTTGTCAGCGGTATGTTATAGGTTTTCTCCTATAATGATTATATGATACTTGATCCTCATTCCACCCTGTCTTATGTGTCCTTTATGTGGTATTAAATTTTGGTTTTGGTCCTGAAAATATTCTTGAACCTGTCTTAGTTTCCACTACTTTTAGTAAGTTCATTATTTCTAAAAGGGTTTATAAAAACTGCATTGTGACTATTTCTCATCAGAATACCTTAAAAGATTTGGTAGAGTTAGACATGGTAGATTTTGATTTTATTTTATGGATTGATTAGATTTATTCTTTCTAAGTTCCTATGGACTATAAAACTAGAAAAGTTACCTTCCAATTTTCTAATCAACTGGTTCTAGAATGAGAGGGTAGCCTCTTAGCTCTAAAAGGCTAGTACATCTCTTATCATAGGGCCGCTAATATAAGTTCCAAAAGGTGTTTATTCACATAGTTTGGGTCAAAGATTCTACTATTAAAAGTCTCCTACTTCATTCTTCCTATGTAATTAATGAAATTTTTGAGGTTTTTTCCAAAGATCTTCACAAAATTCCTCCTGATGGGGAAATAGAGTTTGGAACTAATCTCTTACCAAACATTCATCCAATTTCCATCACCCCATATAGAATGGATCCTTCGGAGTTGTGGGAGTCAAAAGACCAGTTGAAAGACCTCTTTGATAAAGAATTTATTTGTCCTAGTATATATCCCAGAGGTGCTCCTTTGGATCCCTCTACATATGGAAAGACTATCGATAATAGAATATGGTAACATTGAAAAATAAGTACCCTCTTCAAGAATAGATGATCCTGTTGAACAACGTCAGGGTGCTAAATATTTCTCCAAGATAGACCTCTGTTCGGTTATTATCAGTTGAATGTTAGAAAAGATGACATTCCCAAGAATACTATTAGAACCTAGTACGATAATTTTTTATTTTTGGTTATGTTCTTTGGTTTAACTAATACCCCTGCAACCTATATAGACCTTATGAATAGAGTGTTCAAATAGTATTTAGATATATTCATTATGTTTTTATTAATCTCATACTTATTTATTCGGAGTGTGGAGGAGCATGTTGTGCACCTCTAAATTGTGCTTCAGACTTAAGAGGGTTAGGAATTATATGCCAAATTCTCCAAGTGTGAATATTTACTATGTTCTGTGTCTTTCCTCGGCCACGTCGTCTCTAGCAAAGGGATAAAGGTGGACCCCCAAAAGGTTGAGACGATAAAAAATAGCCCAGACCCACGACTTTTACTCATATTCAAAGCTTTTTGGTTTTCGTACATTATTATAGGAGGTTTGTAAAAAAAATTCTTTTATAGTTTCCCCATTAATAAAGCTGACACAAAATAAGATTAAGTTCCAACGACCTGACACTTATGAGGCTTATTTTTAGAAATTTAAAGATCATTTGACTTCTAATCCTATTTTGACCCTACCTAAGGGTACCAAAGGATTTTTGGTTTGCTGTGAACATCCCAAGTGAGACTTAGGTGTGTTCTTATGCATCATGAAAAGGTGGTGGCATATTCTTCCAGGAAACTTAGGGATCACAAGAAGAACTATACAACCAATGATCTTGAATTGGTCGAGGTTAGTTATTGCGTGTAAAATTTTGCACTATTAACTATATAGGGTACATGTGGATATCTTCACTTATCACAAAAGTTTGCATTATGTGTTCATTCAAAAACAAATTAATCTTAAGTAAAGAAGGTATCTTTATCTGCTGAAGGACTACGACATTATCTTGTATTATAACCTAGGTGAAGCTAATGTGGTTGTTTATTCTCATAGTAGATTTTCCATTGGATATTTTTCCCATGTGGAGAAGGAGAAGAGAGGGTTGGTGAAGGATATTCATAGGCTAGCTAATCTAGGAGTTTGACTTCTGGAATCCGATGACGTGAAGTTATTGTTTACAAAGTAAAGAAGAAGAAATGAAATGATCCTATTCTCATACAAATTACGGGAGAAGTTTCTCAAAAAAAGTTATCACTTTCAAAATAGGGGGGATTGCATATTATGGTACTAGGAGAGGTTGTGTATTCTCGATATCGATGGTCTACATGACAAAATTGTGATAAAAGATCAGGTATATTATTCTTCCAAGCTCTACTATGATATACCATGACATAAGAGAATTATATTGGTGTAATAATATAAAAAAAAGGATATTGATAACTTTATTGCTAAGTGCCGAGGTTGTCAACAAGTTAATACCTCTCAAGACATAGTAATTTTAGCTTGGAAATTAGAGATGGTGAATATAGATTTATCACAGGTCTACCACGTATTTCTAACTAAATGCCTCTATTTAGGTCATTATTCAGTTTCTTCCTACGAGGAATACTTACTCAACTAAGGAATATGCTAAGTTGTATATTTAAGAGATTGTCAAATTGTATGGTGCAATGGTGTCAATCATATCTGACAGAGGCATGAACTTTACTTGTCACTTCTAGATATCTTTTAAAATATCATTGGGTACTTAGGTGAACCTTAGTATCACGTTTCATCCATAAGTAGAAGGACAAGATGATCATACTATACAAACTTTTGAAGATATGTTAAGGACATGTGATACTGATTTTAAATGTAGCTGGGTCGATCACTTGCCTCTTATTGAGTTTCCTTAAATTAATAGTTACTACCCTAGTATCCAAATGGCTCGATTAGAGGCTTTATATGGTAGAAGATGTTAGTCACCTATTGGGTGGTATGAGGTTATTGAAAATTTATTGTTGCGACCCAATTTGGTACATCAAGTAATGAAAAAGGTTATGGTTATTAGATAAAGATTAAAAATTGGCCAGAGTTTCCAAAAGTCATACACTAATGTGAGGCAAAGAAATTTGGAGACTGATCTTAATGATTGGGGTTTTCTAAAAGTATCTCCCTTAAAAGGACTTATGAGGATTGGGATAAAAGGAAAACATAGTCTTCATTATGTTTGTACTTATCAGGTTGTGAGAAAGATTGGGAAGGGCCCATATTTTGTCAAAATCACCTTTGTTGGAAATTTTGATCGTTTTGTTGAGTCCAAAATGTCAAATATTGTATGGTAGTATAGTATATTAGAACACATATGGTTTTGAATAAATCATTAGCCCACGGTCGAAGCGCATTTGACTTAGCATTTTTGTTGGATTTCCAGTATCTTGTGCTATCCATTTCTTTTCATCATGTTCATGAGGTCCAAGCCACATTTACAATGAGTCAAAATCTTTAATATCTTAATCGTGAGACTTCCCTCTTTCATTCATGTAATACCACAAATTTTCAAACTCTAGACTTCGTAAAAGATTGGTCACAGAGTTAGCTTTCAAAAGATTCAAGTCTCACCTTAATCCAATGTCAAGGGGAAAAAGTTATAGAAAACTTCCTTAGAGTCCTGACATACACTGCCATGACTACGAATCTGGTTACGAGTTGTATCCACTCGTGATGAGTCATCACGAATGGGTCACAGTCATTTCAGGGAAGGACCCTCTGTAATATCCAGTGACTGTGACTCCTTCCTATGACCCATAATCAGTGGCTACGAGTCATATGGAGGGACTCATAGTCACAATAATATGCTAAACAAGACCCCTTCCAGTGGTTACAAGTCCATCATGCAACTCGTAGTGAGACGTTACAGGTCGTATAGTGAACTCATAGCCTGACTAGTATGGAATCCATTAACCAAACATCAAACTACTATTCCATCCAACCACTCGTAGTAATTACTAATGAGTCGTAAGGTGTTGAATCATAGTCAAGACAGTGAAGGCCCCAAACTTAGAGTCTCAGCCTATGAATCATACTACGACTCGTAACCAGTCGTAACGATCGGGAATTAAGTTTCCTGCATGATTTTTCAAGGACATTTATGTATTTTCCCACTATCTTAAATGCCAAACCAATATCGTTTCTTCTTATCAAGGGGTGGTATAAAAACCCAAATCCCCAATTCATAACATAATCATCAATTCCACCAAAGAGAAATAAAAAAGAAGTGATTCCCTTCTTCTTCAAGAATAAACTAGGAGCGATTCACTTCTTCCTCAAGAGCAAACTAGGGTTTCTCAAGAACAAAATCAAATCCAAGGAATTCACCAAATCTTCTACTTTAGGTATGTGTGTATTCATCAGTGTGCCCCTTCGACCCATTGAGTCCCAAGAACTGTCTAAACTTCCAAGTGTAGAACTCTTTTCTCAATTATGGAGTTCCAAGTTAACCATGAATTTGATGAATCTCCTCTCAATTGTTTTGATTATGAACCATGAAAATATATGCCCACATGATAATTATGTTTCCATATGTTTGATAATGCAAACGTCTACATTATGAATAGTTATTGAAATCTTGGGCATTATTCATGAGTTTCCCATACCATGGATTGTTCAATATTTGCCAAAATCAGTTTGCATTAGATAGTTCTAGTGGTTTATGAACACCCTCTACTTAGATATTCATGTATGTCACATATGTCAGATTACAAGTTATTCAGAGCATACTTATATCATTAAATTTAGAATACTATCTTGTTGAGCATATATCAGTATTGGTCATGTTAAGCCTTTTATTAGTATCACTACCAATTCAGTTAGGAGTAGGACTTAGCACTGAGTGATCCTAGATAAGAAGGGTCACTGACCTGTAGAGGATTGAGACTTTTTTTTAGAAGTCCCTGAGTTCAAGAACCGCATAGCCAATGTAGGTTATTAGAGGTCACCCATTAGTTAAGGACTGCCACTCTCTTAGGGATCACCCGCCAGTAGAGGACTAACACTATACTCTTTAGGAACCAGTTTAGTGGATCCACACAACTAGTGTTGGAACCCGTGGCAAGGTACTAACACCCTTCCAATTAGGGTTACAAGTTGGACCTTGATTATCTTAGATTGGGGCATGTCTGTTAAATGATAGATCCCACAGTTTTAGTTTGGTATTTAGATTATATCAGTTCAGATTTGCATAACCAAGTTTCCATATATCAGTTATTCAGATTATTTTAGTATATGTTTATGCTTCATCTTGCACTTGCTTTATAATTTCATGGATCATGCTCAGTACCTATATGTATTTTATTTAGTCCCTATCTCACATACCAGCACATTCAAAGTACTGACCGAATACTCTTTTTTTTCTCTATATTAATTTTACAATAGGCATCTGGGCGCTCAGTTCCCACATCGCACATAGTTCTCTCTTATATCTGTTAGCTGCAACACTTGTGAGTCCTTATCTGTAGAGGATTAGTTATATTATTTATCATTCTTTTGAATATTTCAGTCTATGTCATTTTAGTAGTTAAGAGTTAGTTTTGTACCTATCCTAAAAACTCGTCATGTTTAGAGACTTTCAGACAATGAGACAGTTAATTATGTTTCTTAGCAATATGGTTCAGACCCTTTTGTTATGGAATCTATTATTCAGATATTTCATTAAATGACCTTTGCACAATACTTTATTATTTTTCTTTTAATATTTACATTTATGCTAGTTTGTAGGTTCTCTTATTTCGTATTTCTCTAATATCTATTTTTATGATTTCTTATTCCTTATTTCTGTTATGCCATCTATCTTGTTTTATGTTTCATTATGACCTTGTTTACTATTCTTTATCTTGAGATGGGGGTCTATTAAAAATATCCTCTACTTTTTCGGAGGTAGTGGTATGGACTCCATACATTTTACTCTCCCCAGACCTCATTTTGTGGGAACACACTGAGTTTGGTGTTGTTTATTGTTGTATGACAGTTCGTAGGTTAGCTTTGGGTCACTTGAGGCCTTAAGAACCATGTTACAACTAAGGGTTAGTCATAAGTCATGATAAACATAGCATCAGAGCATTATATTTAAAGTGTCCTAGGGTGTCTGAAAGCCGTGTTAAGTAGAGTCTTGTTCATGGGTGTAAAACGCACCAAACTTATGGGCGAGAGGCTATGAGAGATTTTAGGAAAGTCTCCCTTACTTCAGTATTCATGTTGTGCAATGGGGCATAAGCTACATTAAACTTCTCCTTTTAACTCGTTCCCTACCATTTATAGAAAATACCTCCCAGAAAAGAAAACAGAAGGAGAAATAAGGATAAACCCGCACCACCAATTCTCGAAAACCCGCTGAATGAACAGGTCTCTCATACCAAATTCAGGGCTTCCTTCACAGTATTTTCCCAATTCATGGCTACTCAGAATAATCAACAGGATATTACTCAAGACAAACCCATTGTTAATACGGCTGCATCCAGAATTTAGGATTTCACTCGGATGAATCCTCAAACATTCTCTAGATCTAAGTCTGAGTCGGATCCCCAAGAGTTCTTACACTGTGTCTATAAAGTGAAAGATATCATTGGTGTTACCATAAGTGAGAGTGTTAATTTAGCTGCCTACCACTTAAAAAGGGTGACTTACACCTGGATTAAGAAGTGGAAGGAGAATAGAGATGTCGATGCAAGGTTTGTAGAGTGGGATAAATTTGCTACTATTTTCTTTTCTATGTTCTTCCTACTCGAGTTGATGTAATTCCCTGAGAGTACTACACCTTGGGTGCCACACGGTGCTTACATTCCCGAGGGACCACATGCTAACCCATGAGTTGGTACCAGCTGTGAGCACTGAATAAAACTGATAACAAAAGATCATATATAGAATTAAACTGGGGAATGACTTAAGGTTTTAGATCATAGTTCTGATAAAGTATGTAAGAAAAAACTGATAATACTGATAAAACGTCTAACAAAGATAACTGAAAACTGAAGGCTACCTAACTGTCTGTTTTAGTCTGAAAAGCCTCAACTACCTGACTGTGGAGCTGATGGGACAAACCCCCAACTAACTTCGACTGAATGAAAAAATACTGAAACTTATGAAATAACTGAGATAAATAAACCATGTCCTTAAAATACGAGGACTCACCACTGCTACAGCTAATAATCTGGTATATCTATGCGCGATTCGGGAACTGAGCATCTGAACCTATTATATTAAACATCATAACACAAAAAATGAGTATACGATCAGTACTTTGAATGTACTTGTATGCTAAATGAGGTAGGCTTATGTGCATGGTTTCATGTACATGAGAAATAACTGACTGAATGAATAACATAAAGTACTGAATAAAATGCATGATATTTATAAATACTGAGAATGCATGACCAAGAATATAATATGTTTTGAGTATAATATATAAATTGAGACACTGAATACTGATAATGACTGACTTATATTTGTAAGCTATGGTCAAGAAAAAATGAAACTAGATTATTGAGCTGATTAGTGGACTTAGACTATGGGAGCGATCATTTAATTTACATGATCCAATGAGCAAATTGGGGTCAATTCTTTGACTCCAGTTGGAGGGATGTCACTACCGTTCCATGGGTATTAACAATGGCTGTGTGGATCCACTAATATGCTATCCCAAAGGACTAAGGGTGTCAAGCCTAAACTGACGGGTGATCCCTGAGAGGTAGTCAAGCCTGAACTGATGGGTGACTTCTCATATCCTATGCTGGCTACGTAGTTCTGGAGTACAGGTATTACTACAAACGACTATGCCTAACTGATGGGGAAGCCACTATCCCTGCACTCGCTCGGTGCTAAATTCTACTCCCAACTGAACTGATACGGGATACTGAATAGTTCTATGTTTAATTGATCATGATAACTAACTAACTGATAATGCTCATAACATATCTGAAGCTATTTTGATGATACTGATACTAAATAAGCAACTATGTTTTTAGGATTTCATAACCGCCATGACTCATTAGAATTAATAGCAAAATAGTACTAAAACTTTAAGGACATAATGTGAAAGCATTTATTCAAAATTCATTCATGTAGGCATTTCATCGAACACTTGATATTCGTTGTTTTAGCTAAGCATGGGAATAGTTTAAAGCATGTAGTACTAGTATGTTTTCAACATCAATAATACTAATTATGATTTAAATCAGTGAACATCATTACTCAAATATGTGGGATTTAATAACAAAAACAATTTCATGTAAACATGATATAGAATGAGGATCCATGGGTATTCATGGTTAAAATCACAATAACTTGTAAAAATCGCAACTTTAAATTTAAAATTAGATTCTTGGACACCATGGGTGGAAGGGATTGATAAAGTTCTTAGTGAATTCTTGGAACTTGATCTTGAATGTTGGATGAGTTAGTGTTTGTTCTTGGAAGAGGGCTACTTTAATTAGAGAGAATTGTGACATAATGAGAAAATAATGCTCTATTGGGACTTAAGTCCCATGTTTTGGCTGAATTGGGTTGGGGGAAAAGGGCCTAAATGCCCTCGGAAAATAGTAATTTAATAGGCAAAAACATGGCAAGTGGCGCGACAGGCAATGCGCCGTGTCGATAGTATCGACGCGATTACTGATGCAACACATCAATAGTGACGACGTGATAGCTAACACAACGTGTCCTGATCGCATTTGCTCACTATTTTTTTCATCCAAACATATCTCAAACAATGTTCCAAAATTTTGAAACTCACCCGAGATGACCGATAGATAACTCTGATCATGAATCAATTTAAAAATCCGCAATCTAATGCCGTAATGATAAAAAATAAGACCATCAAAATATGAAGGCCAAAAATGAGACTAAGTCTTAACACTTGGCTAAAATTTTCTAAGACTGGGACCACTTTTGGAATACTATATAGGACTGAAATCGACTAGGACTTTACTGGATCTTACAATATCTCCCCCTTGGGAATATTTATCCTCGAATGACACTGATTAAGATGAGAGGCACTGAGGTACTGTGACTATGCTGACATGCATGAAAAAAATATGCATGAATCTTGAGACATGACACATGATTGAACTGATTCATGAATGCATGAATGATATGAGAATGATATGCAGCTGGAACTAATCATTGAACAGAGTGAATCTAAGGATGACCATTAACTTGGGCTAAGTCTGAGTGTGCGGAGAAGACATGAGGGTACTTGGTTCACATGTCTACTTCTTCTTCCCAAGTGGCTCTCTTAACGGACTGGTTCCGCCAAAGAACTTTGACCAAGGGAACTTCTTTGTTCCTTAGTCTGTGAGCCTGACGATCAAGGATTTCAGCTAGTACTTAGAATATTCTGAACATCTACTCTCTCAACGGGGACTATAACTACTGGGTCACCTATGCACTTATTTAGAAAGGAGACCTGAAACACTTGGTGCGCTGATGCTAAGTCTGCAGGATACTCAAGTTCATAAGCTACCTTTCCAAAATGACTCAAAATCCTATAATGACCAACATATCAGGGACTAAGTTTCCCCTTCTTACCAAACCTCTTTACTCCCATTATGGGAGAGATTTCAAAATACAAAAATTCACCAATCTCAAATTCAATATATTTTCTTCTCACATCTGCATACGATTTCTGTCAGCTATGGGTAGTCTTAAGCCTCTCCTTAATTAACAAAAATTTTTCTAAAGCATCAAACACCAAGTAAGGCCCCACCACCGCACCCTCATCCACTTTAAACTAAAAAAATAAGGGATATATATCTCCTCCTATAAAGAGCCTCAAACAGAGCCATCTGAATACTGGAATGTTATGTTTGAATATAAGCAAACTCAATCAGAGGTAAGTGGTCATCCCAATGGACCTTAAAGGCAACGACACACGCTCTCAACATATCCTCTGAAGTCTAAATATTCCTTTATGGTGGACCATCTGTTTGAGGGTGGAAGGCAGTATTGAGGTGGACTTGGGTACCAGACCCTTTTGGAAGGCTTTACAAAAGTAAGAGGTAAACTGTGTACCTCTATCTGAAATGATGGTTAACAATACATGGTGTAACCTAACCAACTCTATGATATAGAGCTTGGCATATTTCTTGACTGAATAGTAAGTATGGAATGGTAAGAAATGGGTGAGCTTGGTCATCCTATCTACAATGACCCAAATCATATTGTGCCGACGACGAGTACAATGCAAATCCAACACGAAGTCCATGATTTCTTCTTCCCACTTCCATGTGGGAATACAGAACTCCCGCATAGACCCACTAGGATTTTGATATCCAATCTTCAATATACCTCTTTATCCCACTCCACCTATAGATTTCTCGTAGATCGAGGTAAATATTCCTTGCACTTACCATGCATTTCTATAAGAATTCACTGTTTCAAATCCTTAACGCACGACACACACAGTCTACTCTGGCAATGCAACACACCATCTCCCTCTGGCGAGAAAACCTCTACTTTATGGTGTCTGATTGACTCCTTCAGCTTCACCATATTGGGATCCCTATCTTGCTTTTCTTTCACTTCGGCAACAAAAGAAAATTCCAAACTATTTTGAACCCATCGCTAACCTCAGCTAAATTAACCAAATGAACACCTAATGTGGCAAGATGATTAACTTCCCTAACTAACTTTTTCTCATCATCCTTAACATGAGCAATACTACTCGTAGACAATCTACTTAGGGCATCTACCATTACATTGGTCGTTCTGGATGATACAAAATACTTATATCATAATCTTTCAATGAGTCTAACAATCTCCACTGGCACCGATTCAAATCCTTCTGTGTAAACACATAAAATAATCTTTTGTGGTCTATGAACATATCTATATACACCCGATTCAAATAGTGCCTCCAAATGTTTAAGGCAAACACAACAGCTGCTAACTCAAGATCATGGGTGGGGTAATTTTTTTCATGGGGCTTAAGTTGTCTATAGGAATAGTCCACCACCTAACCCTTTTGTATTAAAACACACCCCAAACCGACTCTGTAAGCATCACAGTACACAATAAACCCATCAGAACCATTTGGTAATGTTAAAACTGGGAATGAAGTAAGTCGAGTCTTTAACTCCTGAAAGCTCTTCTCATAAGAATCTGACCACTGAAATTGAACTTTCTTTTGAGTCAATCTAGACATGGGGGATGCAATAGATGAAAATCCTTCGGTAAACCACCGGTAATAGCTATCCAATACCAAGAAACTCCTGATATCTGATGGAGAGATAGGTCTAGGCCAGTTTCTCACCACTTTAATCTTTGGAGGATAAACTCCTATGCTATCATCAAAAAAAATATGGCCAAGGAAAGATACTACTGATCTTAGCCAAAATTCACACTTACTGAATTTAGTGAATAATTGATGAGCTCTAAGTGTCTGCAATACTATTCTAAGGTGGTCTACATAATAATTTTCATTACGGGAGTAGACAAGAATGTTATCAATGAAGAATATGATGAATATGCCAAAATACTGCTTTGATACTTGGTTCATCAAGTCCATAAAGGATGCTGGGGAATTTGTGAGACCAAAAGACATGACTAGGAACTCAAAGTGACCATATCGGATTTTGAAAGTTGTTTTTGAAATATCACATTCTCTGACTCCAAGTTGATGATATCTAGATCGGAGGTCTATTTTAGAAAAATAACTGGTACCCTGATGTTGGTCGAACAAGTCATTGATTTTGGGAAATAGGTATTTGTTCTTGATAGTGACTTTGTTCTACTGACAGTAGTCAATACACATTCTAAGAGAACTACCTTTCTTTTTCATGAAAAGGTTAGGATCTCCCCATGGGGAAACACTGGTTTTGATGAATCCCTTATCTAGGAGATCTTTCAACTATTCCTTTAGTTCTTTAAGTTCAGCTAGAGTCATTTTCTATGGTAGAATAAAGATAGGTTTGGTATTTAGAAAAGGTGTTATTCCAAAGTCAATTTCCCTTTCAGGAGGAACTCTAGGGAGATCTTCAGGGAACACATCTAGAAATTACCTCACTACTAAAATTGACTCAATATAGGAGTCTTATAATTAGAGTTTCTGACTCGAACCAGATGGTAAATACACCTGTGGGATATCAATTTACTCGCTCTAAGGTATAAAACAAGATGATCCCTAAGCACTGTAGTACTACCCCTCCATTCAAGGACTTGTTCATTTGGAATCTAAAAATAAACTACTCTATTTCTGCAATCCACTGAAGCATAGAATGAATGGAGCCAATCCATACTGAGATTTATGTAAAAATCCATCATCTCTAACTCTGCAAGGTCTACTGAAATAACTTCTGACACACTATAATCGGGAAGTTCCTGTATACCCACCGGGCTATGATAGATTTATGTACTGGGTAAGACATTGAGAAAGACTATACTAAGATTTCAGGACTGACTCCGAAGTTGACATCTATATAAGGGGTTACAAAAGAAAGAGATGCTCCAGGATATAGTAAAGCATAAACATGTATTAAAAGACTTGCAACATACCAGTAACCAAGTCATAAGAACTTTCCTTCTCTTGTCAGGACTGAAGTGCATAAAGTCTATTCTGATGTTGACCACTAGTAGCACTGGATGCGGTGCCCTGCTGAGTCGGGTGGTCGGCTGGAACCGATGACTGATGGAATTAGCCCTGTTGGCGTAAATCCCTTTCTTTCTAAGAAACTACCTAGCACTCCCGGGTCTGATGGACTGGCTTGACACATCTAAAGCATATATTACTGCCCACTCTATACACACCCTGATGGTTTCTACCATATTTCTGGAAAAAAGGATTTGTGCGACCACTATTTACACTGCCTTGGGACTTAGAGCCTGGCGCCCTATCTCAATTGTCATTTCTGAACTTTGGCATAGGAGCACTGCCTGAAGATGGGGCAGGAGATAAAGATTTCTGATAAAACTAAGGACTGTTCCCATCTTCTAAGTTTTGGTTAAGTTCAATTAAAGCTACTAGTTCTAGCCCTCTTGTTTTCTCTCTCCTACTCTTTAAGATTCATCTCATAAATTTGTTTAGCATGAACCATAAACCTAGATATGTCCAACTCGTTAATCAACATCGCAGTATTATACTGCTTGACCACACTATGAGATACCACAGACAAAAACTTATTTATCCTAGACCTGCTATCAGCCACCACATGCAGACATACCTAGCTAGCTGAGTAAACTTAAGGGAATACTCATTCACACTCATGTTGCCCTGCCTCAAGTTGATAAACTCTGACACTTTGGCTTCTCTTAGCTCTAATAGGAAGAGTCTATCTAATAAGGCTGTAGTAAACTCCGTCTACTCACAGGCCCTGTGTCCGTACCTCTATCCCCTTTCCACTGCTTAAACCTGGTATAGACTACATCCTACAGCTGGTAAACAACCAATTTAGCACTCACACTAGAAGTCACCCCTTAAATGTCTAATACCTTCTGCACATTATCTAGGAATTCCTGTGGATCCTCTTCAGATTTGGATCTCAAAAATAGAGGAGGATTCATTCGGATAAAGTCCTGAATCCTAGCTGCGGTAGTATTGGCAACTAGGTTGTCTAGAAAAGTAGTTGGTTGCTCATTTTGGGCTATTGTGGAGTGAGATATAGTAGTTAATACAACTCTAAACTCTGCATGAGAAACATGCTCGTCCAGGGGGTCTTTTTTAATGGGCGAAGGTGCTAGCTGGTTTACATTTCTCCTTCCATTTGTCTTTCAACGAGGCGTGTTATATAAAAGGAAGGAAAAGTAGGATTAGATAAAGAGTTTAACTTGAGAACATGCACACCCACCCAATATGAATACTGAAAAAAGGGAAACTTTTTTTAAAACGCATCGCAGCCTTTTGTCCATAAGTGTGGCGCGCTTCACACCCATGCACAAGACTCTAATTGACGTGGCTTTAGGAATTCCTAGGAAACTTTAAAACCTTAGGCTCTGATACTAAGTTTTTAATGCCCGAAGAGTACACCTTGGGCTCCACATGATGCTTACAGTACTGAGGGACCACAAGCTAATCCATGAGCCGGTACCAACTGTGAGCACTAAATTAAATTGATAACAAAAGATCATATGTAAAATTTAACTGAGGAATGCCATAAGGTTTCTAATCATAGTTCTAATAAAGTATGTAAGATAAAACTGATAATACTGATAAAACATCTGACAATTACTACTGAAATGGAAGGCTAACTAACTATTTGTATTAGTCTGAAAAGCCTCAACTGACTGACTGTGGAGCTGATGGGACAAACCCCCGATTAACTTTGACTAAATGGAAAAACACTAAAACTGATCATATAACTTAGATAAATAAACCATGTCATCAAAATATGAGGACTCACCACTGCTGCAGCTAATAATCTAGTATATCTATACGTTATTTCGGAACTGAGCATACGAACCTATGATATTAAACATCATAACACAAGAAATGAGTATACGATAAGTTCTTTCAATGTACTTTATGCTAAATGAGGTAGGATGATATGTAGGGTTTCATGTACAGGAGTAATAACTGACTGGATGAATAGCGAGATGTACTAAATAGAATGTATGAAATCTGTAAATAATGTGAATGCATGACCAAGCATTAATATGTTCTTAGTATAATCTCTAAACCGAGCTACTGAATACTGATAATGACTGACTTATATTTGTATGCTATGGTCAAGCAAAACTGAAACTCAATTACTGAGCTATTTACTGGACTGAGATTGTGGGAGCTATCATTTAACCGACATGCCCCAATGAGCAAATTGGGGTCCAACTTGTGACCCCAGTTGGTAAGGTGTCACTGCCATGCCATGGGTATTAACACTGGCTGTGTGGATCCACTAATATGATGTCCCAAAGGACTAAGGGCGTCTTGCCTAAACTGACGGGTGACGCTTGAGAGGTAGTCAAGCCTGAATTGACGGGTGACTCCTCATATCCTAAACTGGCTACGTAGTTTTGGAGTACATGAATTGCTACTAACGACTCTGCCTAACTGATGTGGAAGCCACCATCCCTGTACTCGCTCGGTGCTAACTCCTACTCCCAACTAAACTGACTAGGGATACTAAGCTATTCTATGTTTAACTGATCATGATAACTGACTGAACTTATAATGCTCAGAACATATATAAAAATATTCTGATGATACTAAGTCTAAGAATACAACAATGTTTTTGGGTATTCATAACCCCCATGACTCGATAGCAATAATTGCAAAATATTACTAAAACTTTGAGGCCATAATGTGAAAGCATTTATTTGAAATTCAATCTTGTAGGCATTTCATCGAACACTTGATATTCTTTATTTAAGCTTAGCGTGGGAATAGTTTAAAGCATGTAGTAATAGCAAGTTTTCAACATTAACAACACTAATTATGATATAAATCAGAGAACAACATTACTCAAATGTGTGGGATTTAATAACAACACCAATTTCTTATAAACATGATATAGAATGAGGATTCATGGGGATTCATGGTTAAAATCACAAAATCTTGTAAAAATCACAACTTTAAATTTAAAATTGGGAAAAGTCATCATTTCTACCCTAAAATATACACGAAAAGTCTAGGTCACACCTAAACTATCATAGTGTCCTATTACACACAAAAACTATAAAAAAGTGAAACTATTTCCACTCCAAAACGTAAGAACCAGTCACATAATGGAGAGTGATTTACACTCGCGCCACATCATCGCCAAGTCATTACCACATAAGATATTATGTCAATTTTTTTTAAAAAGTCCACATCACCCATTACATCTTCTTCACCAAAATCACCATTAACACCATCATCATTAACACCACCATTAACACCATTAACACCATCATTATAAAACTCAAATCTTCACCACAATAATTTTAAAAATACACCATAAATTTAATTATCGAAATCACAATACAATCATTAGTATCACAAATCTCAAACACCCCTTCTCTCACAATCAAAACGTACATCCTTTCACTGTAATTACATACCAAATTAATTGTCAATAAAGCATATTGCACAGCTCTTGATAACCCATTTTTCTAGAATTTTATGAAAAATTTTAATAGTCCACCAAATTTTATCAAAATTTTTCAATAGCATTCTGAATCAGTATTGCTGAGGATACGCACACATAACACTATCCAAAGGGTCTTCCATTTTTCTTTCATCCAAAGAACAACACACACAGCTACACCACACCCGATCGAAAATAAAAAAGGCATAAAAAATGTAGAGGGACGAGAGAGGGGGAAACGAAAAGAAATTGAGAGATAGGGAGAGGAAACAGAGACAGTGAACAGAGTGGGGGGAACGACCTTTTTTTCCGGTGACGTTGTCACCGAAATAGTATCTTCAATAAGATTCTGTCCAGAGCAGTAACAACTTCCTTTCTCTCTTTACTAACTTTTCAATTCCTTTTTAAAACCATAAAATTCTTCTTATTGAATTCATCGCAATCGTAAAATTCACCAATTTTTCTTTCATATATAGCTAAATTTCGTACAAATTTAGTGTGTGTGTGAACAAAAAAAAATAGCTGGCGAAGCTTTGGAAAACTTTGGTCAGACACTAGCGATGGAAAAATTGTATATAACTTGCTTTTTGTGTTTCACCATTTTTTTACCGACGTCGATTCAAGATGGGGTTAAAGGAGAGAAAATTTGCGTGAGGTGGGTGAAGGGTAGGGGTATTCAAGATTTTTTTTGATTTTGGATGCGCCTTTTTTTTTTAATTAAATTTTATTTCCACGTCAGATTTAGGGTGGAAATAGTTTAACTTTTTTATAGTTTAGGTGTGTTATAGGACACTATGATAGTTTAGGTGTGACCTAGACTTTTCGTGTATAGTTTAGGGTGGAAATGATGACTTTTCCCTTTAAAATTAGATTCTTGGACACCATGGGTTGAAGGGACCCATGGATGAACATTTAACATACCTTAGTTTGTGAAATTGAGAATGTTCTTGATGAATTCTTGAAGCTTGATCTTGAATGTTGGATGAGTTAGTGTTTTTTCTTGGAAGGGGGCTTCATTAATTTGAGAGAATTGTGACATAATGAGGAAATATTGCTCTGTTGGGACTTATCCCGAGTTCTGGATGATTGGGTTAGGGGAAAAGAGTCTAAATGCCCTTGGAAAATCATAATTTAATAGGCAAAAACGTGCCCAATGACGACGTGCTAGCCAACACGACACATCCTGATCGCATTGGATCACTATTTTGTTCATCCAAACATGTCTCAAATGATGTTTGAAATTTCCAAAACTCACTTGAGATGACCTATAGATAACCCTGATCATGAATCATTTTAAAAATCGACAATATAAGGCCAGAAAGATAAAAAATGAGACCATAAAAATATCGAGGTAAAAAATGAGATAAAATGTTAACACTTGGCTAAAATTTGCTAAGACTAGGATCTCTTTCGGCATGGTATATAGGAATAAAATAGACAAGGAATTTACTGGGTCTAACAATATCTCCCACTTGGGAGCATTCTTCCTCAAATTACACTGATTAACCTAAGAGGCACTGAGGTACTGTGACTGCATCTTGAGACATGACACATGACTGAACTCATTCAGAATGCACGAATGATATGAGAATTATATGTAGCTAGAACTAATCATGGAATAGAGTAAATCTAAGAAAGACTGTTACCTTAGGCTGAGTATGATTTTGCAGAGAAGACATGCGTGTACTTGGTTTGCAAGTCTACTTCTGCTTACCAACTGGCTCGCTAAACGGACTGGTTCCACCAAAGAACTTTGACCAAGGAAACTTCTTTGTTTCTTAGTCTATGATTCTGAAGATCGAGTACTTCGATTAGGTATTCTTCGTTAGAGAGACAATTCTGAACATCTACACTATCTATAGGGACTACAACTGTTGGGTCACCTATGCACTTATTTAGAAAGGAGACATAAAAAACTAGGTGCACTGATGCTAAGTCTGCAGGAAACTCAAGTTCATAGGCTACCTTTATGAAATGACTTAGAATCCTACAAGGACCAACATATCAGGGACTAAGATTCCCCTTCTTACCAAACCTCTTCACTCCCTTTATGGGAGAGATTTTTAAATACACAAAATCGCTAATCTCAAATTGAAGATATTTCCTTCTCACTTCTGCATATGATTTCTATCATCTCTGGGTTGTCTTAATACTCTCCCTAATTAATTCTACTTTTTCTAAAGCATCAAACACCAAGTCATGCCCCACCATCACAACCTCACCTACTTCAAACTAACCAATCAGAGATCTATATCTCCTTCTATAAAGAGCCTCAAACGGAGCCATCTAAATACCAGGATCATAGTTTATAAAATAAGCAAACTCGATCAGAGGTAATTGGTCATCCCAACAGCCCTTAAAGTCAAATACACACGCTTTCAAAATATCCTCTAAAGTCTAAATGGTCCTATCTGCTTGACCATCTGTCTGAGGGTGGAAGGCAGTGCTGAGGTAGACTTGGGTACCAAGACCATTTTGGAAGGCTTTATAAAAGTGAGAGGTAAACTGCGTAACTCTATCTGAAATAATGGACAATGGTACACGGTGCAACCTAACTAACTCTCTGATATAAAGCTTGGCATAAACCTCGACTGAATTGAAAGTATGGACTGGCAAGTAATAGGAGAACTTGGTCATCCTATTTACAATGACCCAAATCAAATTATGCTGAGGATGAGTACGAGGTAAACCCATCACGAAGTCCATGTTCACTTCTTCCCACTTTCATTTGGGAATACTAAACTCCCGCGTAGACCCACTAGGATTTTAATGTCCAATCTTAACCTGTTGACAAGTGGAGAACTTGCTACAAACACTGTAATATCCCTATTCATCCCACTCCACCAATAGATTTCCTGCAGATCACAGTACATCTTCGTGGCCTCTAGATGAATCGAGAAATACACACCATGCACTTCTGTAAGAATTTGTTGTCTTAACTCATCAACACATGACACACACAATCTACCCTGGAAATGCAACACACTATCTCCCTCTTGGGAGAAAACCTCTACTGAGAAAACCTCTACTTTTTGGTCTTCGACTGACTCCTTCAACTTCACCAGACTAGGATCCCTATCCTGCTTTTCTTTCACTTCGGCAACCAAATTAAATTCCATACTCTTTTGTACCCATCGCTACTCTCAGTTGAATAACCAAACGAACACCTAATTTGGAAAGCTGATGAACTTTCTTAACTAACTTCTTATTATCATCCTCAACATGAGCAACACTACTCATAAACAATCTACTTAGGGCATCTGCCACTACATTGGCCCTGCCTAGATGATACAAAACACTCATGTCATAATCATTCAATAATTCTAACTATCTCCTTTGGCACAAATTCAAATCCTTCTATGAAAACACATACTGCAAGCTTTTGTGGTCTGTGAACATATCTATATGCACCCGATAAAAATAGTTCCTCCAAATATTTAAAGCAAACACAACAACTTCTAGCTCAAGATCATGGGTGGGGTAATTCTTTTCATGGGGCTTAAGATGTCTAGAGGCATAGGCTACAACCTTACCTGTCTACATTAAAACACACCCAAACCGACTATGGAAGCATCACAAAACACAACAAACCCAACTGAACCATCTGGTAATGTTAAAACCAGGGCTTAGGTAAGTCGAGTCTTCAACTCCTAAAAACTCTTCTCATAAGAATCTGACCACTGAAACTTAACTTTCTCTTGAGTTAATCTAGACATAGGGGACACAATAGATGAAAATCCTTCAAGAAACCAACGGTAATAGCCAACCAATCCCAAGAAACTCCTGATATCTAATGGAGAGATGGGTCTAGGCCAGTTTCTCACCGCTTTGGTATTTTAAGGATTAACTCTAATTCTATCATCAGAAATAATATTTCCAAGAAAAAAAACTGATCTTAGCCAAAATTTGCACTTATTAAATTTAGCGAACAACTGATAAGATCTAAGAGTCTATAATACAATTCTAAGGTGGTATGCATGATCATTTTCATTACGGGAGTAGACAAGAATGTCTTCAAGGAAGACTATAATGAACATGTCCAAGTACTGCTTGAACACTTAGTTCATCAAGCCCATAAAGACTGCTGGGGAATTTGTGAGACCAAAGGACATGACTAGGAACTCGAAGTGACCATACTGGGTTTTTAAAGCTAAATTTAAAATGTCACATTCTCTGAATTTGAGTTGATGATAGCCGGATCTAAGGTCTATCTTAGAAAAATAACTAGCACCCAAATATTGGTCGAACAAGTCATCGATTCTGGGAAGTGGGTATTTATTCTTGATTATGACTTTGTTCAACTGACGATAGTTAATACACATTCAAAGAGAACCGTCATACTTTCGCACGAAAAGGATAGGTGGGCCTGATGAATCCTTTATCTAGGATATCTTTCAACTTTTCTTTTAGTTCTCTGAGTTCAGTTGGAGCCATTTAGTATGGCAAAATAGAGATAGGTTGGGTATCTGGAAGAAGGTCTATTTCGAAGTCAATTTCCCTTTTGGGAGGAACTCTAGGGAGATCTTCAGGGAATACATCTAGAAATTCCCTCACTAATAAAACTGGCTCAAGATTTGGAGTCTAAGAATTAGAGTTTTTGACTTGAACCAGATAATAAATACTCCCCATGGATATCATTTTACTCGCTCTAAGGTACAAAACAAGCTGACCCCTAAGCGCTGTAGTATTACCTCTCCATTCAAGGACTTGTTCATTTGGAAACTGAAAAAGAACAACTCTGTTTCTGCAATCCACAAAAGCATAGAATGAATGGAGCCAAACGATGGTGAGAATGACGTTAAAATCCATCATCTCAAACTCTACAAGGTCTACGGAAGTAACTTTCTGAGACACTGTAACCAAGAAATTCCTGTATACTCACCGAGCTATGATAGAGTTACCTACTAAGGTAGACGTCAAGAAAGGATCTTTTAAGATTTCGGGACTGACTCTGATATTGACAGCTTTATAAGGTGTTACAAAAGAAATAGATGTTCCGGGATCTAGTAAAGAATAAATATGTAAATAAAAGACTTGCAAAAAACTAGTAACCACTCCATAAGAACTTTTCTAATCTTTTCGGGACTGAAGTATATAAAGTATATTATGATGCTAACCACTAGTAGAACAGGAATCAGGGCCCAACTTAGTCGGGCAGCCGACTGGAGCTGATGACTGATGGGACTAGCCCTGGTTGCGCGAATCCCTTTCTTTTCGAGAAACTACCCGACACTCTCGGGATAGATGGCCTAGCTTACCATACCAAAATTATATATTACTTCCTACTCTACACTCACCCTGATGGTTTCTACCATATTTCTGGTAAAGAAGATTTGTGCGACCACTGTTTATTGCCTTGGGACTTAGAGCCTGACACCCTATCTCGATTGCTATTTCTCAACTTTGGCACAAGGATACTAGATGAATATGGGGTAGGAGCTAAAGATTTCTGATAAAACTGAGGATGGTTCCCACCCTCTGACTTTGGCTGAGTGAAATTAAATCTACCTGTTCTATCCCCCTTATTTTCTCTCTCCTTCTCTTTAAGCTTCTGCTCTTTAATATGTTGAGCATGGAAAATAAGCCTAGATGTGTCTATCTTCTTAATCAACATCACAGTCCTACACTAAATGACCATATTATCAGATACCCCAAACACAAACTTTTTCATTGTAGACTTGCTATCAGCCACCACATAAGGAGCATATCCATCTAGCTGAGTAAAGTTGAGGGAATACTCCTTCACACTCATGTTGTCCTCCCTCAAGTTGATAAACTCTAACACTTTGGTTTCCCTTAGATCCAATAGGAAAAATCTATCTAAGACGGCTATAGCAAACTTCTCCCACTCTACAGGCCCTGTGTCTGCGCCTCAATCTCATTTTCATTACTTAAACTAGGTATGGTCTACATCCTATAGCTGGTACGCAACCAATTCAACACTCTCACTAGACATCACCACCATAATTTATATTACCTTTTGCACCATGTCTAGAAATTCCTATAGATCTTCTTCAGATTTGGATCTTAAAAACATAGGATGATTCATTCGGATAAATTCCCGAATCCTAGCTGCGGTAGTAATGTCCACTAGGTTAGGTGGAACTGTAGTTGGCCAATCATTTTGGGCTGATGCAGAGTGAGCTAAAGTAGTTAATAAAACTCCAAATGCTTCATGATAAACATGCTCATCCAGGGGATCTTTCTTAACAGGCGGAGGTATTGGCTGGTTTATATTTCTTCTTCCGTTTGTCTTTTTAGGAGGCATATTCTATAAAAGGAAGGAAAAGTAGGATTATATAAAGAGTTTAACTTGAGCTCATGTACACTCGCATGATATGAATACTGAATGAAGGGAAACTTTTCTTAAAATGCCTCGTAGCCTCTTGTCCATAAGTGTGGCGTGCTTCACACCAATGCACAAGACTCTACTTGACGTGGCTTTCAGACTTCTAGGACACTTTGAAACCTTAGGCTCTGATACCAAGTTTGTAACATCCCGAGAGTACACCATGGATGCCACACGGTGCTTACAGTCCCAAGGTACCACAAGCTAACCCATGACTTAGTATCAGCTGTGAGAACTGAATAAAACTGATAATAAAAGATCATATGTAAAATTTAACTGACGAATGCAATACGATTTGAAATCATATTTCTAATAAAGTATGTAAGACAAAAGTGATAATACTGATAAAATATCAGACAATGACAACAAAAAACTGAAGGATGAATAACTGTCTGTGTTAGTTTGAAAAGCCTCAACTGACTGACTGTGGAGATGATGGGACAAACCCCCAACTAACTCCGACTGAATGGAAAAATACTAAAACTGGTGAAATAACTAAGATAAATAAACTATGTCCTCAAAATATGAGTACTCACCACTGCTACAGCTAATAATCTAGTATATCTATGCGCGATTCAGGAATTGAGCATCCGAACCTATGATATTAAACATCATAACACAAAAAATGAGTATGCGATTTGTACTTTAAATATACTTGTATGCTAAATGAGGTAGGCTGATTCGCATGGTTTCATGTACATGAGTAACAACTGACTGAATGAATAACATAAAGTACTGAAGATAATGCATAAAATCTGTAAATACTGAGAATGCATGACCAAGCATGAAACATGTTCTGAGTACAATCTCAAAACTGAGACACTGAATACTGATAATGACCGACTTAAATTTGTATGTTATGGTCAAGAAAAATTGAAACTGAATTACTGAGCTATTTACTGGACTGCGATTGTGGGAGCTATCATTTAACAGACATGCCCTACTGAGAAATTAGGGTTCAACCTGTGACCCAAGTTGGAAGGGTGTCACTACCGTCTCATAGTTATTAACACTGACTGTGTGGAACCACTAATATGCTATCCCGAAGGGCTAAGAGTGTCAAGCCTAAACTGATGGGTGATCCTTGAGAGGTAGTCAAGCCTAAACTGATTGGTGAATCCTCATATCCTACGCTGGCTACGTAATTCTAGAGTACAGGGACTGCTACTAATGACTCTACCTAACTGATAGGGAAGCCACCATCCCTACACTCGCACGATGCTAAATCCTACTCCCAACTAAACTGACTCGGGATACTGAACTGTTCTATGTTTAACTGATCATGATAACTTAGTGAACTGAAAATGCTCATAACATATCTAAAACTATTTTGATGATATTGAGACTAAGTAAAAAGATATTTTTTGCGATTCATAACCCGCATAACTCGATAGCAATAATAGAAAAATAGTACTAAAACTTTGAGGACATAATGTGTAAGCATTTATTCAAAATTCCTTCTTGTAGGCATTTCATCGAACACTTGATATTTGTTGTTTAAGCTAAGCATGGGAATAGCTTACAACATGTAGTAATATCATGTTTTCAACAACAACACTAATTATGATTTAAATCAACGAACAACATTACTCAAACATGTGGGATTTAATAACACCAATAATATCATGTAAACATGATATAGAATCAGTATTCATGGTTAAAATTGCAATAACTTGTAAAAATCACAACTTTAAATTTGCAATTAGATTCTTAGACACCATGGGTGGAAGGGACCCATGGATGAACATATAATATACCTTAGTTGGTGGAATTGACAAAGTTCTTGACGAATTATTAAAGCTTAATCTTGAATGTTGGATGAGTTAGTGTTTGATCTTGGAAGAGGGATACTTTTATTTGAGAGAATTGTGACATAATGACCAAATAATGCTCTGTTGGGACTTAACTCCCATGTTTTGGCTGAATTGAGTGGAGGGAAAAGGGCCTAAATGCCCTTGGAAAATCGTAATTTAATAGGGAAAAACTTGTCCAGTGGCGCGATATGCAAAACGCCGCATCGAAGGTATCAACGTAATTACCGATGCAGCGCATCGATGATAATGATGTGATAGCCAACGCGACGTCCTGATCGCATTGGCTCACTATTTTTGTTATCCAACCATGTCTCAAACGATGTTCAAAAATTCCAAAACCACTTGAGATGACCTATAGATAACCCTGATAATGAATCAATTTAAAAATGACAATCTAAGGCCGGAAAGATAAAAAATGAGACCATCAAAATATCGAGCCCAAAAATGAGATTAAGTCTTAACACTTGGCTGAAATTTTCTAAGACTGGACTTCTTTCGGCATGCTTTATAGGACTAAAATCGACTAGGATTTTACTGGGTCTTACAATATCTCCCCCTAGAGAACATTCGTCCTCGAATGACATTGATTAAGATGAGAGGCACTGACATACTGTGACTATGCTGACACACATGATTGAAACATGACTTAATCTTAAGACATGACACATGACTTAACTGATTCATGAATACATGTATGATATGAGAATGATATGCAGCTGGAACTAATCAAGGAACAGAGTAAATCTAAGGAAGACCTTTACCTTAGGCTGAGTCTAAGTTTGCGGAGAAGACATGAGGGTACTTAATTTGCATGTATACTTCTTCTTCCCAAGTGTCTTCTTTAATGGATTGGTTCTGCCAAAGATCTTTGACCAAGGGAACTTCCTTGTTCCTTAGTCTGTGAGTCTGACGATCTACGATTTCGACTGGGACTTCTTAAAAAAAGAGACTATTCTGAACATCTACACTCTCTACAGGGACTACAACTGCTGGGTCACATTTGCACTTATTTAGCAAGGAGATATGAAACACTAGGTGCACTGATGCTAAGTCTACAGGCAGCTCAAGTTCATAGGCTACCTTTTCGAAATCACTCAAAATCCTTTAAGGACCAACATATCAGGGACTAATCTTCCCTTATTTACCAAACCTCTTCACTCCCTTTATGGGAGAGATTTTCAAATACCCAAAGTCGCCAATCTCAAATTCAAGATATTTCCTTCTCACATCTGCATACGATTTTTGTCAGCTCAGGGTTTTCTTAAGCCTCTCCCTAATTAACTGTACTTTTTCTAAAGCATCAAACACCAAGTCAGGCCCCACTACCGCGGCCTTACCTAATTCAAACTAACCAATTAGATATCTATATCTAATCCCATAAAGAGACTCAAACAAACCAATCTGAATACTGGAATAATAGGTTTTAATATAAGCAAACTCAATTAGAGGTAGGTGGTCATCCCAACGGCCCTTAAAGTCAATGACACACACTCTCAACATGTCCTCTAAAGTCTAAATGGTCCTTTCTGCTTGACCATTTGTCTGAGGGTGGAAGGCAGTACTGAGGTAGACTTGGGTACCAAGACTCTTTTGGAAGGCTTAACAAAAATAAGAGGTAAACTGCGTACCTCTATCTGAAATGATGGACAATGGGACATGGTGCAACCTATCCAACTCTCTGATATAGATCATTGCATATTTCTCGACTGAATAGAAAGTATGGACTTGCAAGAAATGGGAAGACTTGGTCATCCTGTCTACAATGACCCAAATCAAATTGTGCTGACGACGAGTACGAGGCAAACCCATCATGAAGTCCATGTTCACTTCTTCCCATTTCCATATGGGAATACTGAACTCCTGCACAGAGTCACTAGGCTTTTGATGTTCAATCTTAACCTGTTGACAAGTGGAGCACTTAGCTACAAACTCTATAATATCCCTCTTCATCCCACTCCACCAATAGATTTCCTGTAGATCCTGGTACATCTTCGGGGACCTTGGATGAATCGAGTAATGAGTACCATGTGCTTCTGTAAGAATTACCCGTCTCAACTCATCAAAATATAACACACATGGTCTACCCTAACTAAAAAACTGATTCTCTCTATCGTAAAACATTAGCCAAGTGGCGCAAGTAGGCGACACCTAGACCATGGGATAGCCATAATTGTAATAACCCACAAATCCAAAAAAATGTTAGCGCCATATTTCAAGCTCATGTATAGTACATTATATTTCTCTGACAGATTTATGAGTTAGTTTTATGTACATTAAGGACTCAAATAACTCCCAGCTATTAGATGAATCAAAATATCTCATACCGATTGAGGTTTGGGGAAGAATGTTGCTATAGTAAACTTCAAACAATCATATCATTTGTTTTATTAAGAATTTTACAGCTGAAGACCAACCAAATGATAGGAAATTGATATAGCTTTCCAACTATACCAATTTCGCCTAAATCAAACACTCAGGTGAGAAGTTATGGTACATTTAGAGAAAAATAGTAGCCCAACGCGATAAGGCCGCGTCGCGGAAATGGAAAAAATCACGTTCGTCCGATTCCAGTAGGCCACCGATATAATGCCAAGTCGCACCAAGGGGCATTTTTACATTCAGTGAGTCACAACGATGACGCTGTGCCAAGGTTCCAGTTCAGAATTATCTTTTTCCAGTGGCTCAACAGGATCTCATCGCGTCGCGCCGCTTGGTAAATTTGGGATTGTCCCTTTCCAGTGGGCCGATGCGATTGCACCACGTCACACAAAAGGTAAAAATTGAGATTTCTAGTTTTGTTATTCAAATTCCAGGGATTGTTTGGTCATTTCCAAAAGCCCCAAATCCAACACAAATATGTAACTAACACCCTAAAGGGGCATTATGTGCCTCATTACTCACAAATCATCTTCAAGAAATTTATTATCTTACAAGAACAAAACCCTAGTCTTCAAGATTCAAGATCAAATCTAAAGAAAACCCACAAGAACTCTCACAAATTCATCAACCCAGGCATGTTAAGTGTTCATCTATGGTTTTCTTTCACCCATGCAGTCCAAATATCCAATTCTAAATTCTACGTTGGGATAATTACAAGTTTTCATAATTTCAATTGTGATTTTAAACATGAATTCCCATGAATTGTAATTCTACGCCATGTTTACATGAAATTGTTGTTTATATTGAACCCCACATATTTGAACAAGGCTATTCACTAATTTAAATCATACTTAGTGATGTTGATGTTGAAATCACGCTATTACTACAATAATTAAACAATTCCCATGCTTAGTTTGTAATATGAATATCAACTTTTTGATAAAATGCCTATAAGAATGAAATTTTGATAAATTCTTTCATATTATGTCCTGAAAGTTTACTACTATTGCTATCAAGTCCAGGGGGTTATGAATACCTAAAAACATAGTTGTTTACTTAGTCGTAATATCTTTAGAATAGTTTTAGAATATGTTATGAGAATCATCAGTTTAGTCAATCATCATAATCAGTTACACTTAGAACAATTCAGTATTCTACGTAAGTACAGTTGGGAGTAGGATTTAGCACCGAGTAAGTGTAGGGATAGCGACTTTCTCATTAGGCAGGCAGAGTCATTAGTTGTAGTCCCTGTACTCTAGAACTATATAGCTAGCATAGGATATGGGGATTCATCCGTCAGTTTAGACATGACTACCTCGTTTGGGTCACTCATCAGTTTAGGCTTGACATCCTTAGTTCTTTGAGATAGTACATCAGTGGATATACACAACTAGTGTTAGTACTCGTGGCACGGTACTAACACCCTTCCAACTGGGGTCACAGGTTGGACCCCAAATTTTCTCATTCGAGCATGTTAGTTAGATGATAGCTCCCACAATCTTAGTCCAGTAATTAGTTCTGTAATTCAATTTCAGTTTGCTTGACCATAGCATACAGATATCAGACATTAAATTATCAGTATTTTAGTATTTCAATTTACATATTATATTCGAAACTGATTTATCCTTACTCATGCATATATTAGTATCTATATATTTCAGGCACTCTCAGTATTTACAGATTTCATGCATTCTATTCACTACCTCATTCTATTCATTCAGTCAGTTATTACTTATGAACATGAAATCATTCATATCAACCTACCTTATTTAGCATACTAGTACATTCAAAGTATTGATCGCATACTCTTTTATTGCACTGTGATGTATCATATCATAGGTTAGGATGCTCAGTTCCCGAATCGTACATAGACCTTCCAAATTATTAGATGTAGCAGTGGTAAGTCCTCATATTTTGAGGATAGACTATATTTATAATCATACTTTCAGTTCAGTGGTTATATGCTGTTAGTTGAGGCATGTCCCATCAACTCTTATTCAGTCCATTTAGAGGCTTTCAGACACTTCAAAAAATCAATAGGTTTATCTTTATTTTATAAGTTTTACACAGTTGTTTTCCTAGATTTATGATAAAGAAATGTTTTAGTATTTAAAACCTTATGGCTTATTTGTTATTCTTCTGTATATGTTATTGTATTATTCAACGCCCACAACAGGTACAAGCTTGTAGGTTAGCTTGTGGTTCCTCTGGACTGTAAGCATCGTGTGATATCCAGGGTGTACTATCGGGGTATTACAAACTTGGTATTAGAGCCTAAGGTTTTAAAGTGTCTCAAGAAGTCTAAAAGTCGCGTCAAGTATAGTCTTGTGCTTGGGTGTGAAGCTCGCCACACTTATGGACAAGAAGCTATGATGAATTTTTAGGAAAAGTTCCCTTCATTCAATGTTCATATAATGTGAGTGAGCATGTACTCAAATTAAACTCTTTGTCTAATCCTAATCTTCTTTCAATTTACAAAATATGCATCCTAGAAAGACTAACGGTAGAAGAAATAAGAATCAGCCCACACCTCCGTACGTTCAGGAAAATCACCAAAATGAGCATGTCACTTACACCGAATTCAGAGATGCTTTTACTACCTTAGCTTATTTAGTAGTTCCTCTAAGCAATCTGCAACATTTTGTCCTATCTAGAATTTAAAATAATGCTCAACTAAGTGAGAGGGAAGAGTGTAGAAAGAAGGAGATAAAGAATATGAGGGCAAGAATAAGCAGTCTAAAGCATAGGTCAAGGTGTAGTAACTGCTCCCAATTCCATCAAAAATTCTCATAACCGGCTCGACCTTCAGCCAGTGTGTCAGTGCCTAAGTTTAAGAATGACAGTCAAGATAGAGCACCAGTCTCTAAGTCATAGGGTAGTAGGAATGGTGTTCGTACTAATACACTTTTCAAAGAATGTGGTAAGAATCATAAAGGTGTGAGTAGAGTCAGCAGTGATGAGTATTTTGGCTATGGAAAGCCAGGCCATAGAGTTAGAGATTGCCTAAAGAGTGGCCAGTAGGGCTGGTCCAACAGTCTTCTAGTTTTATCTGGTCACCTGACTCAGCAGGGTGCTGCCACTTCTAGTGTTAATAGTGGTCAGTATTAGAAAAGCCGATATAAACTTTAGTCCCGACCATATCAGGAATGTTCTTGTGATATGGTAACTAGTATGTAACAAGTTTTTTATTTACATGTTTATGCCTTGTTAGATCCTGGATCTTATCTTTACTTTGTAACCCTCTATGTAGTTGTTGATTTCAGTATCAGTCCCAAAACTTTAGTTGAACCCTTCTTAGTGTCTACCCTAGTAGGTAAATCTATCCTAGCCATACGGGTTTATAGAAATTTGTCGATTAGCGTATCCTAGTAAATCACTTTAGTTGATTTCAAAAGGGGAGTAGTTCAGTTTCAGCTTCTTAATGAACCAGTCAGTAATTGAAGGGGTAGTACCTCAGTGCTTAAGAGTCAGACATGATTTAAAATTCATTCTAAGAATCCTATAATAGCATATGATCTATAATTAGAAGCGTAAGACCAAGAATTTTGTGGAAGTAGTAAAGTTGGGACAGTGTTATCTTAGTTTAAGAAGATTTTGTATTCCATGGGGATAGTTGCAAGAAAGGTGAATCAATAGTCTTGAAACTGTGTATGCAAGAATTCAAGTTTAGTGATTTGAAATTATATGTTGTTGATGTTGGTGTAGTGGTAATTCTCATGGTATGGGGAAAAGATAAGTTTAGAATTGATAATTGAAGGCTATGGTGAAAGTGGTATGGTTCATTGAAGGCTTAGGGATATCCATGTTAATGTTAGAACGTAAGTTTGAACCTTTGAAGAATGAACTATAGAAAAAAAAGTTGAGAATTCTAATTTAGTCAGTTCTTAAGATATTACATGATGTATTTGGGGCTATAGAAAGTTAATAGTTCTATCTTAGAAGGAAGTATCAATAGTAAGGTTTTACACTTTCAGGTGCACTCTTTAAAGCTGAGTTTAGTGCTTATGAGTATTATTATGTCTTGGAATCTAGAGTAAAGTGGTTTCAGTTCAATTTTGAGTTTGTTAAGTGGTTTACTGACTTAGAATGATGGCTTTAAGCTAAGGGGGAGATAGTAAAAAAAGTGACCAAGTTAGGCTCTCTGATTTTAGTAGTGATGCAAGTGTGTTGTAGAACAATAGTTGGGAGGGATATGCCCGACCCATGCTTCTTTTAGTATTTATACTTCAGTTATTACGATATACTCATGCCTTACATATTAGCTCTATGATCATAGCTCATATTCGTGCATCTAATAGAAAATCATATGTTCTCCAAGTTCCTATTATAATGAGTACCAGTTTGCTCAACAATACGGATCATGTTCCACAAATTCAAAAACACCAAATTTAGGTCATCTAGCTTATGAATCGTCTATTCATATTTTATAGTATGCTCAGTTTCCATGACTCATGCTACACTCTTAACGATCAGCAGAATTCAGATTACATCATGTATATCCTCGGTTTAGATCTCTTGATGAATCCATGATGTTGAGACTCTATTCGTCAGGCCTCTGTTAAGTGTCAAGTTCTTTATCGTGTTCATTCATACTTCAGGTCCTCATGTTTTAGCCATTAAGTGACCTCTTCTTATGTAATGATTTAGTGATGAGCAATTGCTTAGATGGGAGAGATTTAATGTTTCATGTTAAGGAAAGAATGTTGCATACTTGTTTTATAGGAGGCTGTAGTTATGAATATAGACTAGAATTTCATATTAGTGTTTAAGTGGATATAGACATTATGTGTTGGTGAATGGACATTAAGAGGTTGTATTTAGTTTTTCACAGGGAAATCAGAGTTAATCATGACATGAGAAGTTGTGAAAATACAGGGTGCGTTGAATTCATGATTCAGACTAGTATTAAGGTGTTTTGCATGCATTTTATAGATTTGAGTAGGCTTGTATATAGTGGGAGAATTCAATCTAGCTCAGACTTTAGTAAGTAGAGTTATTAGTGCCTATGTGAATATTTTCTGTAGTATCAGGTGAAATACAGTATTAAGGAGGAAGGTATAGTTGAGCAAGTATTCGAGGAGTATGTCTAAGCTTGAAAGATAGTAGTTGCAGTGCATAAGGCCTAGTATCTCTATCCTAGCTGATGTTTTGTAGGCATGTATTTCATATTACAGAATTTTAGCCTTGTTATGATTTCTTATCCAGATGCCTTATTCATAACATGCCCAAGATTCTTTGCTCCCTTAAGTAATTAGAACTTCTTAGAAAGAGTGTCGAAGAAATGTTCCAATTAAGTATAAGCTTTCAGTATGTGTTAGTCTATATAGCCAGTAATTCAGATTAGCAGTCAGACAGACAAGTTCCTATGGTTTTTTCGTCTTCCGATCTAGTCTTACTATATGATGTTTCATGAATATATCCCTTCCAAGAAATAGTTTGTTCACATCCATGTAAATTTTGAATCCATTTTAGTTCATGCATCATATTTCAGATCCCAGATATTTAGTCATGATTTAGTCCGTAAGTGTTCCATGCATCATCTTAGTTTTCCTAGTATTTCTATCAAGTCAGTATCATTTGGGAGACCAACTATCCAAAGGTGGAGATGTAATACCCTCGAGCTTTTCATATACTAAATCTCTCATCTTTTCTTCAAGAAAGCACATCCAGTAAGGGGTAATGGTTACTCATAAGTTGACTCTCTCATTCCTATCTCAACCTTATAGCCATTCTCATGTCACCGGATATGTTCAAGAAATCAGTTTAGTTCATGATATCCAGTTCATGTATCATGCTTCAGACTTAGTTATTCTCTCATGCTCCCATTCATGTGTGTTCAGTAAATGATCTCAGATTCTTCAATATTCTCAACTTAACGTAACAATTTTCCGTAGAATCCCTCTTTTCCATGCTAAGTTTCAGCTGCATATCATTCTCATGTCAGTCATGCATTCACAGAACCAGTTCAGTCATGTGTCATGTTTCAGGCTCAGTCATGTAATCACATTTTCATCATGTATATTCAATGTGCAACCAAAGACCCTCAGTACTTTCAGCTTAACCAATCTCATTCGAGGATGAATATTTCCAAGGGGGAGATATTGTAATACTCCGAAAATCTAAACCAATGTTAGTGCCATGTTTCAAGCTCATGCATAGTACATCATAGTTCCTTGATAGTTTTATAAGTTAGTTTGATGTACGTTTTGGCCTCAAATAACTCCCAGCTATTAGACGAATCAAAATATCCCTTACCAATTGAGTTTTCGGGAAGAATCTTGCTATAGTCAACTTCAAACGAGAATATCTTTTGTTCTACTCAGAATTTTCTAGCTCAAGACCCACCAACCTATAGTAAATGGAATTATCTTTCCAACGATGCAAATTTTACCTAAATCCAATACTCGGGTGAGATGTTATGGCACTTTTAGTGAAAAACAGTAGCCCAACGCGATAGGGCCGCGCTGCGGAGATTGAAAAAATCACATTTATACTTTTCCAATGGGCCACCGCAATAACGCCGCGTCACACCAAGGGATATTTTCACATTCAGTGAGTCAGTGCATTGTCACCGCATCGCGCCAAGGTTCTAGTTCGAAAATGTTCTTTTCTAGTGGCTCAATGAGATTTCACTACATCGCGCCACTGGGTAAATTCAGGATGGTACCTTTTCCAGTGGGCCGATGAGATTGTACCGCATCGCGCTGAAGGTCAAAATTGGAATTTCCAGTCTCGCGATTTAAATTTCAATGGCCATTTGGTCATTTCCCAAAGCTCCAAATCCGACCAAAACACGTTATTAAAACACTAAAGTGGAATTATGTACCCCATTACTCACAAATCCTCTTCAAGAAATTTATTATCTTTTAAGAACAAAGCCCTAGCCTTAAAGATTCAAGATCAAATCTTAAGAAAAAAACCAATAACTCTCATGAATTGATCAACCCAGGAATGTTAAGTGTTTATCTATAGTTTCCTTTCACCCATCGAGTCCAAATAGCCAATTCTAAATTCAAAGTTGGGATCTTTACAAGTTTTCATGATTTTGACCATGAATTCCCATGAATTGTAATTCTACACCATGTTTACATGCAATTGTTTTTTATATCGACCCCACATGTTTGAACAAGGCAATTTGCTGATTTAAATAATACTTAGTGATGTCGATGTTGAAATCATGTTATTTCTACAAGCTTAAAACTATTCCCATACTTAGTTTGAACTATGAATATCAAGTGTTTGATAAAATGCCTACAAGAATAAATTTTTGATTAATACTTTCATATTATGTCCTCCAAGTTTGGTACTATTTTACTACTATTGCTATTAAGTACTGGGGTTATGAATACATGAAAACTTAGCTGTTTACTTAGTCTCAGTATCTTCAGAATAGTTTCAGAATATGTTATGAGCATTATCAGTTCAGTTAGTCATCATAATCAGTTAAACTTAGATTAGTTTAGTAATCTGAGTTAGTTAAGTTGGGAGTAGGATTTAGCACCTAGCAAGTATAGTGATGGCGGTTTCCCCGTCATATAGGCAAACTCATTTGTAATGATCCCTGTACTCCAGAACTACGTAGCCAGCGTAGGATAAGAGGAGTCACCCATCATTTTAGGCTTGACTCCTAGTACATGGTGGGCGACTCCTAGGCCATCATCTTGACATTCCAGTTGCGATAGGTAATGGTAATGTGATGCCTAGCCATTGCCAAGGCTCTAATTTCCGATGCCTACATAGTTTTGAGGTCCTAAAACACCCCCAACACCTCCCAGAACATCAACACATAATCTATCATTACTATGTGGGTCCTAAAGGTAATTTTTGATGAAATTAAAAAGTGTTACGACTAAAGGGTGTTACATTTTCTCCCCTTTGGGATCACTCATCCACGAATGATGGGATCTTCTTGAAGCTCTAAAAATATGAAGTAAGGAACATAACCTAGCATTGAAGATTTTCTTTTCCTAAATAGAATATGCAATGGCATCAAAAGAGCTTCATGATAACCCCTAATGAATCGTATAAGCACGAAGCATGAGATGATAAGGGTTGACATAGAGATGACTTCGCACATGATTTCTACGGATCATGATCATCACAGCATAAGGCGTACGTTTGTTTGGTGATAATAGGAATGATTCATATCGGTACTAATCGGGAAATAAGATTTCACGAAAGAAAGGAGTAGAAGAATTCTCCCCCGTAAAATTTAAAATAAATGGACTGTCAACTTAGAGACACTACTCGACTATGCCCCAAATAATAAATTAATAACATACTTCATTCTTTCGATTATACACTTCTATCATCTTATATCTAACCACACGAGTTTAGGTCCCACCATATAATACTTTTATGTTGGAGCCAAACTCAGAGAAAAGTGGTGCTAGATTATGCTATGGGACCCCATACTCCACATCCCTTTAAGAATATTCCACGACCGGAGTTGAGGCCCTATCCACGATGAGCATCCTGAAACATAAAGGCTCGATCTCCCTTCTCTATCTAGATAATCATGCACTACATACAACATACAAAAATGCAAAAAAGTTATCATACAGAAACATGGTCATTCTTATAAATCAACTAAATAACTCAAAAAGGGTTATTAACATTCCAAACACATAATGCTGGTCTGCGAAATCTCTAACAAAACTTAAACCATCATATGTCTGACAATTGGGAAAAGGCCCTATTAGGAACATGAATCGGTATAAAATAAAAAAGTCTTCTAAACCAGGACTTCCTGAATAGAGAAGGCTCACATACTGCAAGGATCAGACACACCAATCTACTGCTTAGCGGAACCCCGAGATTGTTCCTCTTATCATGAAATGTAGGGGTCAATACAGATGTACTGGTATGCAGAGCAATGCAAAATAATGTACTTTTATATAAAACATAAGTGAGAGCATTTCAAAAAACATTATGCATGAAATAATTTAAAAGTACATGGGCAATTTCTAATGATCATAAAAAAATTCTGTGGATGCAATTTCTTTCTATGTTTTACTTCTGAGCTAGGTTGTACACCCTACACGTCTGATATTCCACGAACTATATGGAATCCGCCCTTGACTCGGAACCCAAGCCCCCAACCCAAGTTTACCACAAAGGATGGAGTTTTTGAGTTTGATACGCTACGGGGCACAAGGCCAGTGTATAATCCCTTTTGGGGACATAATAACCCATATTGGAAAAACATGGTATCAGACAATGAGTTTTCTGAATTCGTGCCTTCTTCGGGTAACCACCTAACATCTCTTAAGCCCATTTTTAACCTTTTCTGAACATGCATATTCAAAAAAATCAAATTTTAAAATTCTGAATAAAATCAGACTTTTGTTCTATTCTGAGTCTGTTATGGCATTATCGGTTTTGGTATCGTTATACCAAGACGTGCAAGTCATATCTCTAAGACATAAAATATCATGATACAATATATTCATTCAAAACATAATGTTTGGACCTCCATATCATTCAAACAGTATAAGAGAATTTGTATATTGAAATTCATGAAAACTTATGCAAAGATTTTCTCTTTCAATTCTTAAACATGTGATGGTCAATTAATTTGTGGCAAGGCAACTCTTTACATCATCACTTTTGTTTTATATTAATAAGAAAATCTATCTCTCTGAGTCAAAACAAAAGTTAAGTGTTAAGCAATAGTAAAGACATTTGTATCATTCTTCCCAATATGCAATTGAATAATTCATAACATATAAAAACAAGGCTTTATAACAATAGAGGGATTATGATTGTTCATGGTCTCAATTCAATATTCAAAATCAAAACACATACATACTGATATATAAGTACATATCAAATTTAGGGGAAGGCCTCAAGGACAAAACATTATATTAATGAAAGAGTTCATAATGCATGCTTTTTAATGTAATTCGAAACCCTTCATGAACACATGATTTGGAAACATTGAAAAGATTATTAAAAATGATTTCACAATGTACATGTAGTTTAGGAAAGCCCCACATGTCTTATGTTGCTTAGTTTGAATATTGGAACTCTAATCTTAACCCTTGTCTTTAAATCTTGAACTTTGAGAAAACCCTAATTTGCTCTTGTTCTTGAGGGAGGAGAGGATTTGAGATGTTGTAAAACTGATAATAGTTGATTAATAATGTTTAGAGTGCAAATTAATTCGTTGGTGAGATTTCTGTGATGGAAAAGTACCAAAATATATCTTTAAAAACATCCTGTCTGAGCAAATTAACCTCGACTGATGGTCTGGGTGATGGACCATCAGTCTGGTGATTGACCATCACTCTAACAGTTAGTTTTTGGCCAGACAATGAGCTTTCTGCCTGAGGTTGATGGGCAGGCTTGACGGGCCATCACTGACTTGACTATCCGTCAGTCTGGCCGTCACACCTTTGCAGACTGACACCACTTTAGAAAATGGGCATAACTTTTTACCCTGATAAAGAAATTAAAGCAAAACCAGAGTCCTTGGAAAGAGGACTCAAAGATATTTAATTTGATATATAGTTGGCCATATAAATTTTTATATACAAGAGGTTATGGTCGATGAAAGTTGACACAACTTGAGGCGTACACTAAAACTTAATCGATAGAAAAATTCTCAACTCATCTTTCAGTTATGGGGCCTCTATGATCTCAATTAATGCACAACAAGATTACCACACTAGCTAATTGATTAACATTCTTATATTTGCATAGGAGTCATTGGCTTTTGTGAACTTTAAGCATAGGAATCACGGTTTAAGTTCTATCACAAAAACGTGGGTTGTTAGAGAATATCACTTCACCTTATCACGAACATCAAACACCCTCGGGTTTTAATTAAAGGAGTACTAATCAAATAGCACATTGACTTATGTTTTCATCTATCACAACTTTGTAGCTTATCACTACTACACCAACTTCATGGATTTCCCCAGTAGGACCAGAAATTTCAATCACTCTCATAAAGATCTTTGCCACATATCTCATTCCTACTACTTCCCACAGCGAAAGTTCATCTCTTTCATTCCTCATTCACCGATAACCTTATCTAAAGATATCACATCAAAATTTTCACCTTCAAGAACATCTACTCCCCTACATAAAACATTACTAAACTTCCACAACCACCATCATACTAACATACGGAGGGTGATTGAGGGACCCAACCATAAGCATCATGAAAGGGAGTAACACTATTTTCTTATATCATATACCTATTGCACTAATCCAGGTGGGACATGAGGTGGAGATATGATACAATAGAAATGAAGTACTGCATATATTAAGAGTCTGTATCATAAGTATATAGTCGTTTGGTGTAAACACAAAACAACATGAGTTCTGAGGACAGAGTATACTGAAAAACATGACCACTTATATCATGATTCGTATAAGATAAGAAGGAAATTTATGAAGTAAATCGATTGAGACGGGGGTTTATACTTGAAGTATTGCTTCTAATTTTCAGAGCTGTAATAGTCATAAGTTTGGACAAACTTTATCGTTTTGCCTAGTTTCGACATAAAATTAATCAGTAATATATAAAAACATAGTTCCTTAGAACCAAGCATGGTTTGGGACATGTATTTATGAATCATAAACATCATAACATAGAGTTTGAATACATGAAAGACAAGACTTAATAAGACATCATTGTTTCTAGTTTGGAGGTCGGAACATGACATGACTTACAAAGAGAACTCAAACCTTAGACATAGACAGGACTTGAGTACAAAAGACATTGGTTGAATGACCTCTTAAATTGAAGTAGGAGGATTTCTCTTGAATAGGAATAGATTTATCATGACTCTTCCCTGAAACTTGAAACCATTAGAAAATTTAGGGAACTGCCTTAATTCACCATCTCCCCCTTAGATCAAATTCATAACCCTAGACTTGAGGACATATAACCTCATCAAATCAATAACCATAATTCTCAACGTAATGGGGGTATCACCATGCATATAAATGCTAGACTCCCCTCAAAAAGTTTAATGTAAAGACACTTAATTATTTCTAGGATATCCACTTTAGGGACACTAATCATAACTTCCTCCAACCCCAAAGTCATTGACTTATCACTAACATTATCCTGGGCATGGAAATCCATGCCTCTAAACACTTAGCACTACATCATAAACTCCTTAAAAACAAGCATTACACCTCTAATCACATAACTTACAACATAACAAATTTGTAAAACTATACCAAATATTCATATTGCATACCTATATTTTCTTCATTCAACTTTGAAGAACACTATACAACAACTCCCCAGGCTTCTCCATACTACAAAATTCAAGAACACTAACTAGGTATGCAAGACACTTTTACACATAAAACCTTATCTAACAACATGTTACCTGGGGTTTTAACTTATCCTTATATACTTATGCCCTTACCCCATTAATTACTGAACCACAATTCATTATTTTACCCTACTCCTCAAGTATATCTATCATAATTATCCAATCTTTATTCTTCAAGTTGCCAACATAGGCTATTGTACACATCAAATCAAGCCTACTACTTACACCCACAAAACATGCATTATTAACCTTGAGGTACTATTCTACAACCATAATCCATATCTAAAGTTCAAGCCTATTGTCTAACAATGCCTATCATATGAAGCATGTCATATACTATATTAATCAATAGAATAGAAATATCAACCTAAGTCTCTTATTTTATTTAACTATGGCCCATAAGTTCATCCTCTCCACAACATTACAACTGCATCTCAAAATCTCCTACATATCTTCTCACAAGTAGTAATAGTTTAGAACTACTAGAGAAAAGAAAATCAAGGGGGGTAAAGTCCCATAACAAGGATAGTCGATCTTAATCTTATAATATAACCCATTACAACAATATCAAGATATTCTACTTTCTCAGATCATAATTTACTTACCCAAACTTACATTCCCACTATCTTTAAATTCCATTAACACCATTGAGTCTCTACCCATAACTTATTGACAAATATACCCCTTTCTGTTTACCACTTATAAATAATTTCTACAATCACCTTAACTATCCATCCTGAGATTCTTCTCTATTTTGAATAAATAATAGTCATAGCTAGTCACTTACTTCACCGAATACCATACAATCTACAAATCTTGCTACCATATTAGTCTATCACAATAAAATGACAACCCATCCCTTAATCAAAGGTTATTCAACTAAGACTAGTTTCGTTATGCAAAAGTCACCATCACTCTAACTCCTAAATTTGTAACTCTCTATCACTAACTTATGGACCATCTTACTATAAATAGGTCATGACACATTAACATATACGACTACTCAGGTGGAAATACAATTCCAACATTCTGACATATATCATTACCCTTAAGCATTACATCTACAACATGGATTTAGAAAGGAATCAAATATACTTCATACCGTAGGAAGGAAAGAAAGATTTTATTATGATAGAGGTATACACTTGAATCAATACACTTTAAAGCACTAATGGACACCTCTCAAGTCATTTTTCTTATCTCATAACTTCATGGATAACTCAATTTTAAAGGACCACATTGTTTATACTCAAAGCCTTTGTGCTTGAATCGCCTCAACAGTGAGACATATCTAATTATATTAGAGTAAGGAAAAAATTTGGATAACTTTCATATGGGCGATGCTACGGCATAAACTAGAGTATGAAAGAATGGGAAATAACTCCTAAATACTTGATAAGCACCTGATTATAAGTGTGTTGCACAAAACACCCATATGCAAGACTCTACTAGACACGGATTCATAGATACCCTAGGAACATGAAGCATGCTCTAATACATTGTTTGTCACAACCAAAATCAAGGCCCTGGCCGTGACGGGAATCTCAAACCTCAAAGGCTTGAGAGACCTCTTAGCCTACTATCATAAGCAAAGTCCTTACATAAATCAAAGTATAGAAGATATAACAATGTTTAGTGGAAACTTATATTACAGCTATGTCAACAAAAATATGACAATACAATAGTCAACCTCCATCTTCAAAACTTCTACTGAACACTAACTATCTAGGATGAGACAAATCCCCCAGATGGATCATATACTAAAACACATGTCATATAAGTAAATGCCTTTTGAAAGATGGATGGCTCACTAAATTTGTCATATACTAAGTGTTCTACGGACATGATGGAACACAGGACTATACCACATAACCTAATATATAGGGGTTCAATACACAAAGGTATTAGTAAATAAAACAATCCGAAAAAAAATTATTTTTACACAACATAGGTGAAAGCATTTCATAAAAATATGTCATCATAAAACATTTGAAAATACATAGGCATAATTTGATGATCTTCAAAACATCTTCTTGAAATAATGACTCACTCTTTATTTTATTTTTGAGCTACATGGTTCACCCTACATACATGGTAATCCATGGGCTATGTGGATCTTTCCCATAACCCGACGGCCAGGCCCCAATCCAAGTTTGCTTCGAGGATTGTATATTCATGAAAAAGTATGCCCACTTGCCGAATACCATATAAAACCCATATCAGCAAAACACGATTTTGGGCTAGGAGTTATCTGAACGTAAGTCTTCTTCGGGTAACCAACTAGCTTTAGTTAAGCCCGACTTTTAGTCCTTTAAAACCATGCTTCATGCTTTTAAACATTCTTTTCTTTCATAATTAGGGGCATTTCATAATAGGTATCGTCATACCTAGAATTGAAAGCCATATCATAGAATATTACATTCTTAGCCCTTTTCATTTCAAAATATATAAATGACCACACAAAAGATTTAAACATCAAAAGAGAATTCTCATTTTAAAAGCACATGAACACTTATGTAAACACATTCTCTTTTCAAGACTTAAACATGCGATGGAAAATTCAATCATTTCATTCATGCATTATCTCCATTAGGACAGATACTCCTTTAGAACAAAAATTTGCCCCTTAAAAATAAGAAATAACAAAGTATAATTGACCAAGAGGCATTTAAAATAGGAGAAAACATCATCACTCATAGAAAAACACCAACACTTAGTTATACATAATTCTCACGATCAAAAAGGGGCTTAAAATTCATACTCTAAAAAATAATTCACAATTCATAACATGCAAAGACTACAAATTTCATCATGGGGAAAGAAATTTCGCAAGACCTATTCAAAAATCAATATTCAAACTCAAATCATGTATGGACAAACTTATAAATAAAGCTTATGGAAAAACTCCGCGACAATTACATACTTTCATCAAATTGGATTCATGATGTATGCTCTTAAAATAATTTCTGAAAACTCATTACATATACATACATATATAACTTTAAACCTTATTGAAATCGTAAAACCTATGCCCCTTAGATTTAGAAGAGCCCCACAAAAATTTATGATGAAGAAATCATGAAGAAATTGAGTCTTTAAGCTTGAATGTTCAAACCCTAAATTATTTTTCTCCTCTTGTGTTTCTAGGAAGATGAACTGGTGATTTGAGAGTGTTAATATGTATTTAGGGACCTTAATTTCAAGTAAAGATGTTTATGGACAGTTATGGATAAAAAGACTTTTTTGCCCTTGGAATAACTCAAAAATGGAGCCCATATGTCATAAAACATTGGCCATGCAGCACCCAACCCTTGGCCTAACCATCAAGTGTGCAGCGCCTAGCCCATGGCATAGCCATAATGTGGGCGACACCTTGCCCAACGTCTAGCACAAGGGGGTGACGCCTAGGACATCGCCTAGCCATTCCAGTGGAGGTAGGCGATGGCAATGCAATGCCTAGTCATTGCCTAGGCTCTACTTTGTGATGACTAATTATTTTTATGGTCCTAAATCATCCCAACACCTCCCACAACATCAACACATGGTCTACCATCACTACGGGGGTCTTAAAGGTCATTATTGACTCATTAAAAGAGTGTTACGACTACTGGATATTGCAACATATTTCATCAATGGTGTATCCTAAATCTGGTCACATGCCCATTAAGTGTTGATCTCAATTACGATCCATTTAGACAAAGACTCATCTTTTTTCTTAATGCTTCTGCTCAAAATGCAATAAGTGAACCACGAAAGGTTTCAGAATAATTTTTTGGTTTCATATTTATCAATAGCTTGTTATTTCACAAAGATCAAATAACCTCTAAGACAACATACCAACATCTGACCAACTGCTTATTTTTCTTCCTATCCTATAGTCGGATACCATCTGGATCCAAAAAATAATCCCAATTTTGTGATATCTTTTCATGTACTATTTTTTTAACTACTGAATGGTCTCGATGAGGCTGAACACATATTGTGTAATACCCCATATTTTCCTAGCCTAGATTAACCTTCAGTAAATGGGTTATCCTAAATAAATTTTTAGGAATACTAAGTGATTTTCATAGTTGAAGTAATTTTCATATTTGAGTCTCTCATTGCATAGGAAATTCTATTATCTTTACTATGATATAAAATTTGCCTAAATCCGAAAATTGAGAAAGACGTTATGGCAATTTTAAGTTTCAGTCGTTAAACATCGTCATTCAGGCCAGTAGTGCATCGCGGAGTGTGTCAAAATAGCAATTGTAATTTTATAGTATTTCTCCATGATGTTGGCACATCGCGCCATAAACCTAGTTCATAATTGCTAATCTTTAGTGTACCAACGCGATTCCACCGCGTCGCGGTGCACTTCCATTTTGCAACCAAAGTGGTAACGCGATACCACTGTGTCACGCCACCATGTAATTTCCCAGTCGTCATTTTCCAGTGGCCTTGCACGATATCAGCGCATCGCGCCAAGGTCCAGATTGGGAAAATTTCTCAAAAAAATAATATTGCTCTCAGGGTTAAAACAGTCTTTTCCCATGATTTTATTCCGCCTAGATGTGGGATTTAAGCCCTAATAATGTGTAAACCCCTCTATTATTCACTTTTCTCCAAAATTAAAATATAATTCTCCCATAAGAAAACAAACCCTATCTCTTAATAATCAAGGTCAATCCCAAGAATTTCTTCAAGAACTCATCAAATTAAGGTATGTTAGATGTTCATCCATGGATACTTAAGTTCAATGGAGCCCAACAATCCTTTTTCAAAATAAATATTTATGACTTACGCTTTCCATGTTTGAATTAAATTGAATTCATGTTCACGATGTTGTTTGAGTTTTAATCCATGATTTAGATTACAAGTTCCAAGAATTGATTCTACCATGTGATGAATTACATGATATTAACAATAAACACTTCAATTTACAAGTTGATTGTTGTAGCCATGGTAACCCTAAGTTTTTATGATTTAATGAACTAAGTATGCTTCTTATGTGTTTGATAAATTGTCTATGAGAATGAAATAATGACATATAGCATGCTAACATGTAATCCCCATTCATGTACAAGTTAATTCAATACAAGTGTTTGATGGAATGTCTCAATGAATAAATTATGATCAAGTGAACATTGTTATGTTATTCTAGATTATGCTTTTCTTTACTTTTCATGCTATCGAGTCATGGGGGTATTTATCACCCGACAATTTAGCTGTTTACCTAGAGCCAGTGTCAGTTACAGAATATTATAAGTCATTTCATGATAAGTAGTACTCTTAGTCCATTACAGAACTCAGTAGAATTCATCCAGTTACAGAACTCAGGAAAACTCTGTAATATCAGTTAATTCAGTCCTGTTTAGTCTAGTATAACAATTCAGTGTATTTCAGTTGGGAGTAAGATTCCGTACCAAGTAAACTAATGGATGTGGTATCACCTGCCAGTAGAGGGTGTGATCCATAGAATCAATCCTTCCATTCTAGAACTACTTAGCCAGCATAGGTTGAGACATTAAACTTGACAGTTGAGGGTTGATGAGATGCTCTACCTGACAGTAGAGGGTACCACCATTCTCATTTAGGGAACCTACCAATAAAGGGTTACTCTTCAGCTTATCTTTACCCATAGAACGGTATTGACACCCTTCCAATTGGGGTTACAGATTGGACCCTAGCTCAGTTAACTTATCTTAATTAGGGTAGGTCGGTTAGATGATTACCTCCCACAGTTTCAGTTTTGGTCTCAGTATTTAAAATAGAACTTAGTTCAGTACTAAAGAATCAGGACTATCAGATACAGTAACTCAGTTAACAGTGCATCAAATTATCAGTGATCCCAGATTATCAGTATATTCAGGTATAAGTTATCAGATTCATTTCTAGTATACTCAGTCCTAGTAGTCACTGTATGTTCAATAGTTACAAATCCTCCATGTATGTTAATCCAGCTCTTGCATGTCATTCAGTTAGTTATTGTTCATACTTATGAACCCATGCATTCAACTTTACCTTATTTATCATACTAGTACATTCCCACGTACTAATCACATACCCGTTTCTTGCGCAATGATGTTTCATATCATAGGTTTGTATGCTTAGGCTCCTGAACGTTCTTAGCTTACTTTAGCCAGCAGTAGCAAATTTAGCTGTGAATCATCATCTATCGAGGATATGCTTTTATTTTAGTACTTCAGCTTAGCAGTATTTTAGTAGATGTAGTTCGTTGGGGGATTGTCCTGTCAACTCCACCTTTAGTCAAATTCAGTTAGAGGATTTTCAGACTAGATATTTAGAAAGTATTCAGATTCAGATGTTATTATGTTTATCTGTATTTTAGATGTTTGAACCTTATGCCAGTACATCCTATTATTCCATATTCATTTCAGTATTATTGTTCAGTGCTCACAGCAGATATCATTCATGGGTTAGCTTATGGTCCTTTGGGGTTGTGAGTACCATGTGACTACTAGGGGGTAGTCTCGTGTCATTACAAGAATAGTATCAAAGCCGCTCTTGGGTCAGCCCTGTCGATATGGGCCAGAGTTCAAACTGAGTATAGGTAAATCTCGATATGGTGGGGAAAGCCTTTGTCATGAGTGTAGAAGAATCCCATTCGGTTGGGCAAACCTCATGGAGGACGCTGAGTCCATATGAGGGGTGTATGTAATATCCTAACCTAGGAAGAAGTTGTATATCAGCAAAACACAGGAGGGATACTATGTATATAAGTAAGAATGCCTTGCTCCCTAGTGATGCATTTTAAAGACATGCAGGCCTGGGCCCAAAACGGACAATATCACTAGTGGTTTAGGGAGTTGCAAGGGTATATCAGGCATTCGTGGCTTGGGATGCATGTTGCGGTAAGGGCCTCAGCTCAGGTCATAGCAGAATAAGAGCCTAAGGTTCAATAGAGTCCTACGGAGTCTAAAAATCCATAACGTGTATAGTCTTTTGTATGGGTGTATAGCGCGCCACACTTATGTACAAGAGGCTATGAAATGTTTTTTGGAAAGTTTCCTTTATTTTGGTATTCATGTCATGCGAGTGAGCATGAGCTCAAGTTAATGTCTAAGTCTAATCCTCTTTTTCCTTTTATTTACAGAACATGCCTCCTAAAAGGATTAATGAAAGAATAACCGAAAACCAGTCAGCCCCTCAGTCCATTCAGGCAGATCCCCTTGACGAACATGTATCTCACGCAGAATTTTGAGCTGCATTCACTACTCTAGCCAATTCAGTAGTTTATCAGAATGAATGACCAGCTGCTGTTCTGACCAACCCAGTGGCCAATACTGCTACAGCCAGAATTTGGGACTTCTACTAAATGAATCTTCCTTCCTTTACAGGATCTAAGTCGGAAGAGGATCCACAAGAATTCCTCAATCAGGTTTTTAAAGTCACAAATATCATGGAAGTGACTTCCAGTGAGATTGCTGAGTTATCCATCTATCAGCTACAGGATGTAGCCTATATGTGGTTTAAGTAGTGGAGGGTAGACAGGGGTATAGATGCAAAACCCATATTATGGGAACATTTTGCTACAACCTTCCTAGATAAATTCTTTCCCTTAGAGCAATGAGAAGCCAAAGTGTCAGAGTTCATCAATCTCAGACAAGGTAGTATGAATGTAAAAGAGTATTCCCATAAGTTTACTCAGTTAGCCAGGTATTCTCCTGATGTAGTGGTAGATAATAGGTCTAGAATAAGAAAATTCATATCTGGGGTGTCAGATAGTGTGGTAACGAAGTACAGAACAACAATGTTGATTAAAGAGATGGACATATTTAGGGCTATGTTCCATGCTCAACAGATTAAGGAGCAAAAGATTAAGAAGAAGGAGAGAAAGAATAAGAGGGCTAGAATAGGTAGCTTTAATTTTAGTTATTGTAAGTCAGAAGGCGGTAACCATTCCCAGTTTCGTCTATAGTCTTCAATCCCAGCTCCGTCTTCAGCCACTATACCGATGACCCAGATAGGGTAATCAATGGTTGTATGAATCCATTTTGTAGAGAGTGCGGTAAGAATCAAAAGAGTATGTCTATATCTAGTAGGGATGTTTGTTTTGGGTGTGGCAAGCCAGGCAACAGAGTAAGAGATTATCCTCAGTCAGGTTCTCAGGGTATATATAGTCGTCCTTCAGCTAAGTCAGGTCACCTGAATCAAGAAGTTTCCGCTTCCAGTGCCACCAGTTGGTAACACATATACAGGTTTTACATACTTCAGTATAGACAAGATCAGGAAAGTTCTTCTAATGTGGTCACTGGTATGTTATAGATCTCCCATTTACGTATTTATGCCTCATTTTCAGATCCAAGATATACAACCATGATTTAATTCGTAGGTGTCCCATGCATCGTCTCATGGTTTTCCTTTGTAAAGCCCCATATCTGATACTTGGTATTCCACATGATGCTCATGACCTCGAAGGACCACAAGCTATCCCATTATTGATATCTGTAATTGAGCACTGCATAATAAACTGTATCAATGTGAAATAAAAGGCTAGAAGACCATAAGGTTCTAAAACTGAATAATATTAATAATAATGAATGTAGTATAATAATACCAAAACAACTGAAATAATTGAAAATACTGAAGTTTGAATATGTAGTCTGGAAGCCTCTAAACTATCTGAATAAAGAGTTGATGGGGTACGTCCCCAACTAACTTCAACCGCTAAAATAAACCAAGTACTGAAAGAATAAAATAATCAAATAATAATATCCTCGAATGATGAGGACTCACTGCTAGTTTTTCTGCTGAACGACTGATCTACTAAAGATTCTCTAGAGCTTGTACTTCTGAACCTATGGTATAAAAGACCATAGCAAAAAAGAAAATTATGCGTCAGTACGTGAGAATGTACTCGTACGCAAGTGAGGTAAGATGAAGGCAAGGGTTCATATGCCTGAACTATAACTGACTAACATACACATGAACATGACTGCGTCAGAATACATGCATGAATACGTGAACTGTAACTGAAATCATGGTAATACTAAATCTAAATACTGATAACCTTAGTTTTGTGATAACTTAGTGACTGTGTCTGATAGTCCTGATTCTAATGGATTTAGTTTAGTTCTGTACTGAACTATGTAACTGTATTTAACAGTCCTGAATCTGAGGAACTATCTGAGTGTTTTTACTAAGACTGAGACTGTAGGAAGTAGTTCTCTAACCAACATGCCCCAAATAAAGCAATAGATCTGGGCTGGGGTCCAATCTTTAACCCAATTTAAAAGGGCGTCAATATGGCGGCACTTGTATAGACAAGCTGTGAGTGACCCTCGTCTGGAAGTGTCCCTATATGTGAATGGTGAGACCCTCATCTTACAGTGTTAATCCACCTTATCGACCCTCAACTGTCAGTGTTGATGTCTCTACCTATGCTGGCTACACAGTTCTGGAATGCAAGGATTGCTTCTAAGAACCACACCCGCATCTGGCAGTGTGTGTTCCCATTCTTGAGTTCACTTGGTGCTGAATCCTACGCCCATCTGAATAGATACTGATCTGATTACACTGGACAAAATTGGACTGAGTTCACTAAGATTATTGAGATTACTGGATTGATACAAAATTTACTGAGTTTTTCCTAAGTCATATGACTGACTGAATTCTACTGATCATGGCTGGACTCAAAATATTGTGAAAACTGATACTGGCTCTAGGTACACAGCTAAATTATTGGGTACAAGTACCTCCAGGAATCGATAGCATGAAACTAACAAAACATGACACTTCATGACACATAACTATAGTCAACAATTCATAGTACTATTATTGTGGATTATAATGAAGTATTTGCATACCATAAACTTATATTTGATTAAGAATGCATATCAACATGTCATCATTTCATAAGCCTAATCTCATGAGCATTACATCAATCCATTACAATGCATAACAATAGCATGAGAGCCATTTTGAACATAAGAGTAAAACATGGATTCATCATTTAAGTTCTATTGAGTCATAAGGCATAATTTTTTCTCTCTTAGGAATTCTATCAAACACTTAAGATTCATAACTTAGGCTTAGGCATGATAATCAAATTAGCACATCATAATCCCATGCAACCACTCAATTGATAGGTTTTCAAGCCATATATTAACATATTTTCATGATATTTATTAAGGACTTCCACTTTGAAATCGAACATCAATATAAACATAGAAATAATTCAAATCATACCATGGAATTCAAAGTTTATATATCTAAAAAGGTTTCATGAGCTTCATGGGTGAAAGGAACCCATGAATCCACACTTGAGATACCTTGTATGGAAGTTTCTTGAAAATTAATGGTGGAATCTCTTGGATTAGGACCTTCAATTGAAAACCCTAGACTTGTTCTTGAGAGAATTTGAGAGAAACAACTATATTTTGGTGAAAACCTAGCTGAATCTCGTGTTATAGGCTTATATAAGGTTGGGAAATTGACCCTTTTACCCTTAAAAATATTTACATTTAATGATTGAAAACTGGGCATCGACGCGATTGGTGATGTGGAGCATCGATGGCATTGATGCGATAACCAACGCGTCGTGCCATGATCGTGCCAAACCTCAATTTTTTTACTGGAAATCCCTGCGACAATGTTAACCAACGCGATAGGCGATGCGGCACGCGAAGATTGCATTGGTCCATATTTTAGGACACCAAACGTGGTCAAAACAAGGTTAAAAAAATCCAAAACTTGTCCGGGAACTCCTATTGACCTCTCTGATCATGAATTAACAAAAATACGGACCCTAAAAAGGACATTAAGGTTGTGAAATGAGATTTTCAACCTTCGAAGGCCAAAAATAAAATAAGTCTAGAAACCTAGCTAGAATTTTCTAAGGCTGGGAACCCTTGACAAGACTAAATACTGAATTAAGCTTGGAAATTTTGTGGGGTCTTACTTCCTTAGTATCTTAGCCAAGTAATCATTCTCGATGGACATAGTTTCCTAAGGGGTAGATGCACTATAATACCCGAGCTATCACGATCTAAACCTTTCATTTTATCTTCACATAGCAAATCCAGTTGAAGTAATGCGTCCTCATAGTTGACCATCAAGTTCGAACTTTAGCCGTATGACAATTCCCTTTCCATGAAATGTATCCAAGGAATAAGTTCAGTTTCTGTATCATGATTCAGACTTCCCATTCATGCATATTCAATCACGTATTCATTAATCCGTTCAGACATGTACTCATGCATCAGACATGCATGTTCAGAATGTAAGTTCAGTCTATCAGACCAGTCAGGTAATCATGCTTTAGTTGTGAATTTCTACTTTAGCATATAAACTCAGTCTATCCGTACTCTCTCAGCATAACTAGCTATATTCGAGGACAAATGTTCCCAAGAGGGAGATATTGTAATACTCCATATTTACCTAGCCTAGATTAACCCTCAGTACGTGGGTTATCCTAAATAAAATTTAAGGAATACTCTATAATTTTCTTATTTGAGTCTACCATTGCGTAGAAAATTTAGTTAGCTTTCCAACGATATAAATTTCAGTTAAATCCAACAATCGGGTAAGAAGTTATGACAATTTTAAATTTCAGTCATAAAACTTCGTCATTCAAGCTAGTAGTGCGTCGCGGAGTGTGTCAAAATAGAAATTATCAATTTTTGGTGTTTATCTATGATATTGGTGCATCGCGCTATAGACCCAATTTACAATTGTCAATTTCCAATGTACAAACACGATTCCATCACGTCGCGGTGCACTTCTAGTTCACAATCAAAGTGGAAATGCTATACCACCACGTCGCGCCACTATGCAATTTCCCAAACTTTATTTTCCAGCGGCGTAGCGCGATAGTGGTGCGTCGCGCCAGGGGTCCAGATTGGGAAAATTCCTCAAAAAAATAAAGTTTTGCCCAGGGTTGTAATAGTCTTTTCCTATGATTTTATTCCGTCCAGATGTCGAATTTAATCCCTAAAATTATGTAAAACACTTCATTATTATCTTTTTCCCAAAATCAAAAGATAATTCTCTCTTAAGAAAACAAACTCTATCTCTTAAGAATAGAGGTCAATACCAAGAATTTCTCTAAGGACTTATCAAATTAAGGTATGTTACACGTTTATCCATGGATCCTTACCTTCCATGGAGCCCAAGAATCCTTTTTCAAAATACAAGATTTATGATTTACGATTTCCATGTTTGAATTAGATTGAATTCATGTTCATGATGTTGTTTGAGTTTTTATCCATGATTTAGATTACAAGTTCCAATAATTGATTCTAGCATGTGATGAATTACATGATATTAATGATAAACCCTTCAATTTGTAAGTAGATTGTTGTAGCCATGTTAACCCTAAGTGTTTATGATTTAATAAACTAAGTATGCTTCTTATGTGAGATAAATTGTCTATGAGAATGAAATAATGCCATATAGAATGCTAACATATAATCCCCATTCATGTACAAGTTAATGCATTACAAGTGTTTGATGGAATGTCTCTATGAATAAATTATGACCAAGTGAACATTGTTAAGTTATTCAAGATTATGCTTTTCTTCACTTTTCATGCTATTGAGTCCTGGGGGTATTTAATACCTGAAAATTTAGCTGTTTACCTAGAGCCAGTGTCAGTTATGGAATAGTATCAGTTATGTCACGATCGGTAGTACTTTCAGTCTGTTACAGAACTCAGCAGAATTCAATCAGTAACAGAACTTAGTTAACTCAGTAATCTCATTTAATTTAGCCCAGTTAAGTTTAGTATAACAGTTCGTTGTCTTTCAGTTGGGAGTAGGATTCAACACCGTGTGAACCCAAGGATGCGGGCCCACCTTCCAGTAGTGGGTGTGATCCAAAGAATCAATCCTTGCTTCCATGAACTATGTAGCCCGTGTAGGTTGAGACATCAAACCTACCAGTTGAGGGTTGATGAGGTGCTCTACCTGGCAGTAGAGGGTACCACCTTTCTCATTTAGGGAACCTACCCATAGAGGGTTACTCTTCAGCTTGTATTTACCCGTGGCACGGTACTGACACCCTTCCAATTGGGGTTACAGATTGGACCCCAGCTAATTTATCTTGTCTTATTTGGGGCATGTCGGTTAGATAATTATATCCCACAGTTTCAGTTTCGGTCTAAGTCTTCATAATAAAACTCAGTTAGGTTTTACAGGATTAGGATTATCTAATACAGTCTCTTATTTAACAGTAATTCAGATTATCCATGATCCCATATTATTAGTATATTTAGTTATTTTTTTATCAGATTCATTCCAAGTATACTTAGTTCCAGTATGTACAGTATATTCTGTAGTTACAGATCCTCCATGTATACTAATCTAGCTTTTGCATATCATTCAGTTAGTTATTTTTCATTCATATGAACACATGCATTCAGCCTTACCTCATTTAGCATACCAGTACATTCCCACGTATTGATCGCATACCCATTTCTTACGATTTGATGTTTCATATCATAGGTTCGAACGCTCAGGTTCCTGACCATGCTTAGCCAAATTCAGCCAGCAGTTATAGATTTAGCAGTGAGTCCTCATCTATCAAGGATATACTTTTATTTTATTTCTTCATCTTAGTATTGTTTTAGTAGATGGAGTTAGTTGGGGGATTGTCCCATCAACTCCTCCTTCAGACAGATTCTGTTATAGCCTTTTCAGACTAGATTTTCAGACAGTATTCAGATTAAGATGTTATTATATTTTGTCAGTATTAAAGATGTTTTGAACCTTATAGCATTTCAACTCATTATTCCGCATTCATTTTAGTATTATTATGCAGTGCTCACAACAGATATCATTCATTGGTTAGGTTATGGTCCTTCAGGGTCGAAATCACCGTGTGACGATTAGGGGGTAGTCTCGGGTCATTACATATTATAATTAGATAATTTAAATAGGTAAAAAATTTTAAGATCTAAATAGGGATAGATATGTCTCCTCTAGTTCCACTAGTAATTGATCCAAATGTTGATTTTCATTATGATTCACGTTGATCCATTATACGAGATCTCTTTTTGAATAAGAACAAAAAATTAGAACTAATGGTATGTATATGTAAAACATACTCATCATTAAAGAAATTAATCATGAAATGAAAATATAATTTCTATAAAATATATCAGAGCACTTCCAATTCGCATTGATCAAAGTATCATGATAACTCTTGCATTCCTCCATAGAGAAACAATAAAACCTCCATTTCTTTTGCACTCGGTACTTACGATGAATTAATTAAAATGGCAAATTTATGTGACCCATATGCTTTGATGGCTGGTTGAGGTATTTGAGTAGAGCTATACTTACCAGTGGAGCTTTATTACCATCAACAAAGATCTAGACATTTTTCTTCCATTTCCTACAAGTTTGTCTTCAAACATGTTTCTCAAATTCAATCGGAGAAAGCTTTCCTAATAGGAAAATTCAACATTTATTAGTATCAAAACATGGGAAAGTCTATCAAATAAGATAATAAGAAAGGATATCATTTTGTTTGTTAAAATACAACAAGGAAAAGTACAATATTAACATTCTAATTGACTCAGCGATGAGAAAAAAAATAGTAGAAAGTTAAATGATTCTTGTAAGTGATGAGAAAAAAGGTAGTTTGATACTAAATTATTCTTGTAGGTAAGAGATTACTAATGACCAAGTGATTACATCAAAATTCATGTTTCAAGAAGATATAATAATAGGTGAATGTAGTCCAGTTCACTAGCTCAATTGAACTAGGATTCTCCAAATAGACCTGCGGCTTGTTCTTTGAGAAAGAAACCAAAGTCCTTAGGACATATGTTCAAATATATGGTTAAAAGAATAGGTTCTTTAGCAATTAACATTATAGTATGATAATTTTATGATGTTGAACCTGCATTTGCACGAACCTCAACTAATTCCACTTGATTCCTTCAACTTTCCACCACCAACAAGGGTAGGACAAATAAGAAGAAATTACCTAATACTTTTTGTCTTTTCTGGAATTTGAAACTGAGGCCACATGGTTCTTATGACACTTTATTATTCATTAGGTCACACCCTTGGGTACCATGTTAACAATATTTATAACCATAAAGAGTACATGGGTAAGCAAAAATCAACCACTTAAAAGACAATAACTATAAGACAACTCATCATCAACGCTCTCTCTTTTTTACTAATTAAATCATCTATGGAGAAGTCAGGACCACCATAGTTGATTTCACCTATGGGTGAGACCTAATGGCTAGTGGATAACGAAGTAGGTCAAGATCAAAACGTATTGGTGATATCTTTATATCTATTGTGGGACCGGCATCTCATAGATTAGTTGAGGTTCCCGGAAGCTGGCCCAAAAAACACTATTATAAAATAATCCAAAGATGAACATATCGTCCCTGCACCGCCTTTACTTTTCACCCTATACGAAATCACAAAGCATTTTATATAAAGATCAATCCATTCTTTTTCTCCTATAAGTGAACACATAAAGCTAGAAGGGATAAAAAAATAAATGTTGGATATGTGATGACGATATATAGAGTGGACTATATGGAAAAAGCATTGGAAAGGTAATAAAAGGGAAGGAAACAGAGAGAGTTGGGAAAATGGGTAGTTTCTATGAGTTAAATTGCCTCCGCAAGTATGAAAGATAAGGTGTAGAAAGACTTGAAAAGACACATCTTTAGGGGGTTTTATACGCAGACTTGTAGGAGGTAGGGTGCGGGAGGAGGTTGTGAAACTTTTTCCTTCATTTTAGAATGTGATTAGATTCACAGTTGTACAAGAGTTCAATTAATTAATTTTTACACAAATTTGAATGAACTTTTTAAAAATAAATTTACATGTTTTGAAATTAGATAAGAATTATTATAATTTACTACAAATAATAATTCAAAGTAATTTAAAAAAATTATGATCAAAGAATATCATTTGACTCTCCAAAAAATAACGTGAATACATAAAGTTGAATAAAGGGAATGCTAGTTATTACTCCCTCCACTTTATTTTCCTTGATCTCTATACTAAAGATAAAAAAAAGGGCAGCACGACGGATTAAAGCTCCCGCTATGCGCATGGTCCAGGGAAGGGACATACAAAAAGGGTGGACTATATGTAATCTTACCATGTATTTCTGCCAGAGGCTATTTGTAATGCCCCGATGTTCTGAACCGGAACTCTACATGGTGCTTATGACCCCGAGGGACCACAAGCTAACCCATGACTGATATTTGTACATGTATACTGCAATTCATGACATAATAATGCGGAAAACATACAAAATAGGCCATAAGGTTCAACTGAAATAATATAACATCTATATGGGTGAAAAATACCCAAAACAATTGAAAACTGAATCTGAAAGATAAATCTGAGCATAAATCCAAAAGCCTCTAAGTACTGTCTGAAATAAGGAGTTGAAAGAACATGTCTCCAACAAACTCCGTAAACTGATAACTGGATAAAATAATAATGAATAAATCCAATCATATTGTCCTCGAATGAAGAAGACTCACTGAATCTCTGTGACTGGAAATGCTACGGCTACTGCCGATCTGGAGTTCGTGTCTCTGAACCTATGGTGTAACTTGAAAAGAAAGCACCATAGCGCAAATGCGTCAGTACGAGGGGATGTAAAGAGTATAAGAGTGAGGTAGGCTAAATATAAATAGGGTTTGCATGCATGAACAATGCTAATTGACTGACTGATATGAACATAATAGTACAAATATACATACATAGTAACTAAGATCGTGAGTACATAATGGCTGAATCTGTACGCTAATACATAGCTGGAACCGTAGTTATGATGACATGGATGACTGTATCTGATAGCCCTGAATCTGGTTGAACTCTCTGAGTTAAATGCTATAACTAAATTTGACTGTATCTAACAGTCCTGGTATACTGATATCTAAAGAACTGTCTGAGTTCTTTTATTGAGACTGATACTGAAACTGTGGGAGGTAGTTGTCTAACAAACATGCCCCATATATGCCATTATGGCTAAGCTGGGGTCCAATATCTAACCCGACTTGAGGGGTGTCAATACCATGCCACTAGTAAGGACAGTTGTGAGTGACCCTTATCTGGCAAGTACTCAAGGTGAGAATGGTGGGACCCTAAACTAACAGGTTAAGACATCTTATCAACCCAAATCTGACAGGCTAAGATGTCTCAACCTATGCTGGCTATGTAGTTCTGAAACATAAGGATGACTGCTAAGAATCACACCCTAAAACTGGTAAGTGAGTCTCCATCCTTGGGTTCACTCAGTGCTAACTTCTAATCCTATCTGAAGAGACTAAACATGATTAAACTGACTGTACATGGACAGATTAACTGACTTCCATTGACTGACAGAGTAGTACTATTGTCTGAGAGTTAACTGAGATCACGAGATTTCTAAGGTTTCCTGAGTCATATGACTGACTGAGTTCTATAGTTTATAGATTGACTAAGAATATCGTGACAACATGACATGGATCTAGGCATACAACTATGTTTTTTGGGTACGAATACCCCCAGGACTCGATAGAAGGAAAATGACACACATGACATGACTTGATCACAAGATTTGAGTCCACAATTCATAATATCATAAGTAGGGGGTATCATATTTCATATAGTTATACAACTTCTTATACATTGTAGGGAATGCATGGATATATTTCATGTACATATTGTATATGTCCATTATATTACATGCTTCATACCACCACAATAGCAACACATGAAAAGCATGGGATTCATAGTGAAGTATATAGCTAACATGGACTTGTCATTTAGACATCATAGAACCATACCTTAGTGATTGAATCTTCAAAGAGATCTAATGTTTCTGAGGGTTCTTGAAGAATTCCTTAGGCTTGCCCTTGATTTTTCTTGACTAGGGTTTAACCCCTTTGGGAAAGAATGCTTTTGTTCCTGAGGAGATGATGTTGAGAGGAAACCCTAATCTTGTGGTTGAAAGTATATGAGAGAGCTGATACGCCCAAATTACAACTCTCGTTAGAAAGTGTAAGCGGTCGCTATCAAATATAGAACCCAACTGGGTTGGGTGTCGAATCCCACAGGGAATACTATGATCACTAAGTATTGCGATTATTATTAGACTGTTGGTCGAAGATTCCAAGATAAGGGGGTTTTGGTTTAAGTGAACAATAGTACTATTAGTGTAACGAATGAGACGATATATGTAAAAGTAATTGATCACAGAGAATGAAAAGTTAGGGTTATGTCCACCTTGTAGCTTCTACTTCTATATTAACTATGGGTAATACGAATTTTATACATGCATGCACTTATAGAGAGACATATTCTAATTCTAAATCCAAGTGTTTTTCAACCATCAAGGATTTATTCACCTTAGTTCTCTCGAACCTAAAGTGTACAACAACTTATACGAACTCTCCAAGTAGTTAATCCTGCTAGGGCATTAACGTGTAAACTAGAGGTTGGAAACCCTAATTTCTTGTCACACTCTCTTTTCCAAACAACAACTTTTCTATCGAACAAGTTATTGCTATAATAGCGTATTCCCTATGTTTGCAACCACGAGAATTCAATTATAATGAAGAGAGTAATGATATAAGTGCATTACACATCATAAATTCACAAACCCATAGCAATAGAGAGTATACTACAAGGTTTCCATAACCCTAACAGATAAGTTTAGCTACTCATGAATACAACGGAAATCAAAATAGACATAATCATCATACCAAAACTTAGAACAATCTCGGCGATGGAGATGACTAGCGACAATAAGAGAGGAACGTGTTTCTCTCTCTCCGTTGCTCAAGCTAAGCCGTTTTCTTCTCTCCAAAAATAGTACAAAATCTGAATTATGTGAATAATGTGAATAATGGCTGAAAATTCAGCAATAAGGTTTTTAATAACAACCTTCTCTACTAAGTTGCTACTGCATCCTTAACTATTTAAAAATGTTGAGTTTGCCCGGGAAAAAGTTCCCATGCATCACATTTAGTCCAAAAGCTGCCTTCCCTTTTATGTGAAGTTTTCCTTTGCTGTCCACAGGTCCCCAAAGTGCTGAAATCTTCTGCATTAGTACCTGAAAAGCATGCTAATCACATAGGTCATCTCACTTAATTGAAAGTAGACTAAAAGTGCAGGAATTATGTATTTTATCCTCAAAACTTAGCTAAAACATGGGTAAGTTATGGTGCTTAGACGTATAAATACGCCCAACATCAAGATCTTTTTAAGATGTTTTAACTAAAGATAATGGAATATAATACGTTCCTTGAGGGTTATAAGTTATGGAAAGTGAAGGTAAAAGACCAAAATACCCTTATGAAATAAATTCCCAGTTGCTGAAAATAATAGCTGACGACATTTGTGACAAGGCGTCAAAAATGTGGTAAGCCGTCAAAAATTTTGTCACACAGAAGTTGGACTCTGCCTAAGGCTAACGATATTTATGATATGGCATAAAAAATATGGTAAGCCGTCAAAAATATCATCACACAGAAGCTAGATACTACCTAGACCTGACGACCTTCGTGATAAGGGGTCACAAATGTTGTAAGCTACCACGAATGTCATCACGTAGGAGCTGGTTTATGCCTAAGGCTGACGACCTTCGTGGTAGGGAGTCACAAGTGTGGTAATCTACCATGAATTTCTTCACTTAGGAGCTGGTTTCTTCCTAAGGCTGATGACCTTCGTGGTAGGGTATCACAAATGTGGTAAGCTACCATGAATGTCGTCACACTGTTTCCAGCCCGACATGCTGGAGTAAAATAGGAATAACTCTTTGATCCGATATCGGATTTAGGCCAAATTGGTATAGATGGGAATCTAATTCAATATTTTATCTATTGATAGGTCATGAACTCAGAAATTCCTAGCATAATGAGATATATGCTCATTTGAATCTGACTATGGAAATATCTTTCTCAAGAATTCGATCGGTGAGGAATGTTTTGATTCGTCTGATAGCTGGGAGTTATTTGAAGCCTTAATATACATTTAACCTACTAATAAAACTATAAAATAACCATGATGTACTATACATGAGCTTGGTACATGGCTCTAATATGGGTTTGGATTTTTCAGGGTATTACAATATCTCCCCCTTGGAAACTTTCATCCTCGAAGGATAACTGCTTGAGAGGGGATAAAAGATAAAATGATGCATACAGTGATCATGCTCAACTAGTACATGATTTTAGTACTGAATTGAATTCTAAACTGAATATTGCCTAATTGAACAGGCATATCTGATGCATGACTGATAAGTTGAACTCATGAATGCATTATAAGCTATGCACTGATACTTGATACCAATTTTATACTGGAATTTTGAACATGTAACTGAATAAGCTTAAGGAAAATGGTTACCTCGAGCTAAGCCAGAATTAGCGGAGAAAAGATGAGGGTACTTGGTTCGCATGTCTTCTTCTGCTTCCTAAGTATCTCCCTCCTTGGACTGATTCCGCCAAAGAATCTTGAATAGAGGGACTTCTTTGTTCCTCAACCTACGAGTCTGATAGTTGAGGATTTCAACTGGAATCCCTTCATAAGAGAGGCTATTCTGAATGTCAACTCTCTGAATAGGGACTACAACTGCTGGGTCACCTATGCACTTCTTCAGAAAAGAGACATGGAAGACTGGATGAACTGAGGCTAGATCTGAAGGCAATTCTAGCTCATAGGATACCTTGCCGAAGAGACTGAGAATCCTGAAGGGATCGACATATCGGGGACTGAGCTTTCCCTTTTTGTCGAATCTCTTCTCTCCCTTCATGGGAGAGATTTTGAGATAGATATAGTCATCGGCCTCGAATTTGAGATCCTTTCTACGAACATCCGCATAAGAGTTCTGTCGGTTCTGAGCAGCCCAGAGTCTTTCTCTGATCAACTGAACTTTCTCTACGACATTGAATACTAAGTCAGGCCCTATGACTACGGTCTCACTAACTTCAAAACAACTGATTGGAGACCTATATCTCCTACTATGGAGAGCTTCGAATGGAGCCATCTGAATACTGGAGTGATAGATGTTGTTGTATGCGAACTCAATCAAAGGCAAGTGGTCATCCCAGCTTCCCTTAAAATATATTACACACGCCCTTAGAATATCTTCTAGAGTCTGAATGATCCTTTCTTCTTGACCATCTGTCTGAGGATAAAATACTGTACTGAGATGAACTTGGGTACCAAGACCCTTTTGGAACACTTTCCAGAAGTGAGAGGTGAACTGGGTACCTCTGTATGAGATGATAGATAGTGGAACACCATGTAATCTGACCAACTCCTTAATATAGAGTTTGGTATAATCCTCGACTGAGTAAGAGGTACAAACTGGAAGGAAATAAGCTGACTTGGTCATTCTGTCTATAATGACCCAAACTGAATCATGCTGATGACGTGTTCTAGGAAAACCCATCACAAAGTCCATGTTCACTTTTTCCCACTTCCAATTAGTAATAGTGAACTCCTACATGGAACCACTAGGTTTTTGATGCTCTATCTTAACCTGCTGACATGTAGACCACTTATCCAAAAACTATGCAATGTCCCTCTTCATCCCACTCCACCAATAGATCTCCCGCAAGTCACGGTACATCTTGGTGGCACTTGGATGAATAGAGTATCGCGCACTATGCGCTTCTACAATAATTCACTGCCTCAAGTCATCTACACCGGGAATACATAGATGACCCTGACAATGAAGAACACCATCTCTCCCTTGGGAGAAAACCTCTACTTCCTGACTCTGAACTGACTCTTTTAGCTTGAAAAGGCTAGGATCCCTACCTTTCTTCTATTTCACCTTGGAAACTAAAGATGACTCTAAACTACTTTGAACACATACACCACCCTCTGAAGAGTCGACTAAGAGAACGCCTAGTCTGGTAAGCTGATGAATCTCCTGAACTAATTTCTTCTTACCATCCTCAACATGGGAAACACTACCCGTGGACAGTCTACTGAGTACGTCGGCCACTATATTGTTCTTGCTAGGATGATAAAGGACACTCATGTCATAATCCTTCAAGAGATCTAACCACCTTCTCTGATGACGATTGAGATTTTTCTGGGAAAAGACATACATAAGGATCTTATGATCTGTGAAGACATCACATGAACACCGTATAGATAATGCCTCCAAATCTTTAAGGTAATGACAACTGCTGCTAAGTCAAGGTCATGAGTAGGATAATTATTGTCATGGGGCTTTAGCTTTCTAGAGGCATAGGATATGACCTTACCATGATACATGAGGACACAAACTAAACCCACTCTGGATGTATCACAGTAGACTTCGAAACCGTCTAAACTATTTGTAATGGATAGAACTGGAGATGAGGAGAGTCGAGTCTTCAACTCTTGAAAACACTTCTCACAAGAATCTAACCACTGAAACTTGACCTTCTTCTGAGTCAATTTGGACATAGGAGATGCAATAGAAGAAAATCCCTCGACAAACTGTCTGTAATAGCCAGCCAAACCCAAGAAACTCCTAATATTTATTGGAGATACGGGGCGAGGCCAGTTTCTTACCGCTTCGGTGTTCTGAGGATCTACTCTAATGCCATCACCGAAAATAATATAGCCAAGGAATTCAACTAATCTTAGCCAAAATTCTCACTTACTTAACTTGGCGAACAACTGATGATCTTTGAGAGTCTGAAGAAAAATTCTGAGATGGTCTGAATGATCACTCTCTGTGCAAGAATAGACCAGAATATCATCTATGAAGACTATGATGAATATGTCCAAGTCCTTCTTGAACAACCTATTCATCAAATCCATGAAAGTTGCAGGGGCATTGGTAAGACCAAAGGACATGACTAGAAATTCAAAGTGACCATACCGAGTATGAAAAGCTGTCTTCGGAATGTCATATTCTCTAACTCTGAGCTGATGATAGCCTGATCTGAGGTCTATATTTGAGAAATAACTGGTACCCTGAAGTTTTTCAAACAAGTCGTCTATCCTAGGCAGTGGATACCTGTTATTGACCGTGACTTTGTTGAGTTGATGGTAATCAATACATATTCTGAGAGAACCATCTTTCTTGCACACGAATAAGACTGGCGCACCCCATGAGGATACACTGGGCCTGATAAATCCCTTATTTAAGAGAACCTTCATCTGATCTTTCAGTTCCTTGAATTCTGCTGGTGCCATTCTGTATGGCGGAATATAAATGGGCTGAGTATCTGGGAGAAGGTCTATGCCAAAGTCTATTTCATTTTCAGGAGGAATGCCTAGAAGATCTTTGGGAAATACGTCTGAATATTCATTAACCACTGAGACTGATTCAGACAGGGAGATTCAGAACGGAAATCCTTAACATGCACGAGATGATACACACACCCCTTAGAAATCATTTTACTTGCCCGAAGGTAGGAAACAAGCTGACCCCTGAAAAATGAAGTGCTACCCTTCCACTCTAGGACGGGCTCATTCGGGAACTGAAACTGAACTATCCTGTTTCTGCAGTAGACTATGGCATAGTAGGAATGAAGCCAATCCATGTCGATAATGACATCAAAATCAGTTATCTCTAACTTAAATAAATCTGCTGACGCGGATTTCTGAAATATCATAACCTGGCAGTTCCTGTATACCCGCTGAGCTATGATTGTTTTACGCACTGGGGTAGAGACTGAAAAGGGCTCTGCTAATATTTTGGGAAAGATTCCGAAATTTCCTGCTATGTATGGAGTGACAATAGACAAGGATGCACCTGGGTCTAGTAAAGCATAAACATGAACATGGAAAATATGTAATGTACCAGTAATGACATCAGGAGAATTTTCCTGATCCTGTCACATCTGAAGAGCATAGAGTCTAGTTGGGCGTTGCCCACTAGTAGAACTGGAAGTGGCACCCTACTTGTTCAGGCGATCGGACTGGGCTGTGGAACGATTTTGCTGAACCTGAGGGCCTGGCTGAGGACACTCCCTAATACTGTTGCCTGGATTACCATAACAAAACCAGACATCACTACCGGCTCTGCAAATACCCTTGTGGTTATTACCACAAGTCTGACAAAGGGGGTTTGTTTGGGCACTGCTAACACTGCCCTGAGATTTAGAGCCTAGTGATCTATCTCTGTTGCTGTCCCTGAACTTCGGCATTGGGGCAATAGCGGAGGAAGGGGCTAGAACTACTGACTTAGGATGAAGCTACAAACAATTTTCTCCCTTTGATTTGGGCTGAGAAAAACTGAAACTGCCTGCTCTTGCTCTCGTTTTCTGCCTCTCCCTAGTCTTAACCTTCTTCTTCTCTATCTATTGAGTGTGGGTCATGAGCCTGGATAAAGTCATATCGTTGTTCAGTATCACAGACCTACACTCATTTACCACGCTATCATTCACCCCTGACACGAACTTGCTCATCTTAGCCCTGTTGTTTGCAACCACATGAGGGGCATATCTGGCTAGCTGATTAAATCTAAGAGAATACTCTCTAACTGTCATATTTCCCTGCCTGAGATTAATAAACTCAAGAACTTTGTCCTCTCTCATATCTTGGGGAAAAAATTTGTCTAAGAAAGCCGTGAAAAATTCTTCCCACTCAACAGGACCTGCATCCTCTAACTTCTCGTACATTCACCGTTTGTACCAAGTGTGAGCAACATCCTGTAACTGGTATGCGGCTAACTTAGCACTCTGACGAGAAGTAACTCCCATGATGTCTATGACCTTATGGACTTGATCAATGAATTCCTGAGGGTCTTCATCAGACTTAGACTCAAAGAAAGTTGGAGGGTTTATTCAGGTGAATTCCCAAATTCTAGTTGTAGCTGAGTTGTCCACTGGATTGGCCGAAATCATTGGTGGCCGTTCATTTTGGGCTGCCATATACTGAGCAAGTGTGGTGAATGCGACCCTAAACTCTGCATGAGAAACATGTTCGCCCAAAGAATTTTTGGGCTGAGGAGCTGGCTGGTTTCTTCTCTTTGGAGCCATATTCCGAAATAAGAGAAGAATGGATTAGACTGAGAGTTTAACTTGAGATTATGACCACTAGCATGACATGAAAACTAAATGAAGGGAAACTGTTCTAAAAACATCGTATAGCCTCCTGCACATAAATGTGGCGCGCAACACACCCATGCACAATACTCTACTAGATACGACTATCATACTTCCTAGGACTCTATTTAACCTTAGGCTCTGATACCAAGTTTGCAACACCCCTATTTTCTGAACCGGAATGCTACACGGTGCTTATGACCCCGAGGGACCACAAGCTAACCCATGACTAATATATGTACCTATATACTAAAATTCATGACATAATAATGCGGAAAACATGCACAATAGGCCACAAGGTTCAACTGAAATAATATAACATCCATATGGACAAAAAATACCCAAAACAACTAAAAACTGAATTTGAAAGCTAAATTTGAGTGTAAATACGAAAGCCTCTAAGTACTGTCTAAAATAAGAATTTGAAGGAACATATCTCTAACTAACTCCGTAAACTTATAACTGGCTAAAATAATAATGAAAAAATCAAATAATATTGTCCTTGAATGAAGAGGACTCGCTGAATCTCTGCGACTGGAAATGCTACGACTACTGCCGAGCTAGAGCTCGTATCTCTGAACCTATGGTGTAACATGAAAAGAAAGAACCATAACGCAAATTCATCACTACTAGGGGACATACCGAGTATACGAGTCAGGTAGGCTAAATATAAACAGGTTTTTCATGCATGAGCAATGCTAACTGACTGATATGAACGTAAGAGTGCAAACATACATACATAGTAACTAAGATCGTGAGTATGTAATGGCTAAACATGTATGCGAATACATGGATGGAACCGTTGTTCTGATAACATGGATGACTGTATCTGACAACCTTGAATTTTGTTAAACTCTCTGTGTTTTGTGCTATAACTAAATTTGACCATATCTAACAGTCCTGGTATATTGATATCTGAAGAACTGTCAGAGTTCTTTTACTAAGACTGATACTGAAACTGTGCGAGGTAGTTGTTTAATTGACATGCTCTATGTATGCCATTATGGCTAAGCTGGGGTCCAATCTTTGCCCCAACTGGAGGGGTGCCAATACCGCGCCACTGGTAAGGACAATTGTGAGTGACCCTTATCTTACAGGTGCTCAAGGTGAGAACGGTGGGACCCTAAACTGACAGGTTAATCCACCTCATCAACCCTAATGTGACAGGCTAAGATGTCTCAACCTACGCTGGCTACGTAGTTCTGGAACACAAGGATGACTGCTAAGAATCACACCCTAAAACTAGTAGGTGAGTCTCCATCCTTGGGTTCACTCAGTGCTAACTTCTACTCCCATTTGAAGAGACTAAAAATGATTCAACTGACTATACATGGACAAATTAATTTACTTCCGTTGACTGACGGAGTAGTACTATTATCTGAGAGTTAACTGAGATCATGAGATTTCTGAGGTTTCCTGAGTCACATGACTGACTGAGTTCTATAGATTATAGCTTTACTGAGATTATTGTGACAACATGACATGGCTCTAGGCACAGAGCTATGTTTTTCGGGTACGAATACCCCCAGGACTCGATAGAAGGAAAATAACACACATGACATGACTTCATCACAAGATTTGAGTCCATAATTCATAATATCATAAGTAGGGGGTATCATATTTCATATATTTATTCAACTTCTTAAACATTGTAGGGAATGCATAGATATATTTCGTGTACATATTGTATATCTCCATTATCTTACATGCTTCATACCACCACAATAGCAACACATGAAAAGCATGGGATTCATATTGAAGTATATAGCTAACATGGACTTGTCATTTAGACATCATAGAACCATACAAACATGAATTTATAGCATCATAACTATTTTATCAAACACCTTGCATGCATTCTTTAAGGCATAGGTGGGTTTCATACTTGCACCATATTAAGCCACCTAAAGTTCATGGTTTTCAATTAACAAATATGTATATTCCATGAAAACACCTTTAGACATCATATTGAAACTTAAACAACAATCGTCAACATGTACATACTCATATCACCACAAAAAGATTACAAAATAAAATTTAAAACATTGTTCTTGAGCTCTCTGAACGGATTGGATCCATAGATGAACACTACGCATACCTTAGTGATTGTATCTTGAAAGAGATCTAATGTTTCTGAAGGTTATTGAAGAATTTGTTAGGCTTTCCCTTGATTTTTGTTGACTAGGGTTTAACCCCTTTGGGAAAGAATGCTCTTGTTCTTGAGGAGATGATCTTGAGAGGAAACCCTAATCTTGTGGTTGAAAGTGTATGAGAGATCTTTTTGAAATGTTTTAACTAAAGATAATGGAATATAATACGTTCCTTGAGGGTTATAAGTCATGGGAACTGAAGGGAAAAGACCAAAATACCCTAATGAAATAAATTCCCAGTTGCTGAAAATAATAGCTGACGACATTTGTGACAAGGCATCAAAAATTTGGTAAGTCGTCAAAAATGTTGTCGCATAGAAGCTGGACTCTGCCTAAGGCTAACGACATTTGTGACATGGAATAAAAAATGGGGTAATCCATCAAAAATGTCGTCACACAGAAGCTGGATACTTCCTAGGGATGACGAACTTCGTGATAGGGCATCACAAATATGGTAAGCTACCTTAAATGTCGTCACTTAGGAGTTGGTTTCTTCCTAAGGATGACGACCTTCGTGGTAGGACGTCACAACTGTGCTAATATACCATGAATGTTGTCACTTAGTATTTGGTTTCATCCTAAGGCTGACGACCTTCGTGGTAGGGTGTCAAAAATATGGTAAGCTACCATGAATGTCGTCACACTGTTTCCATCCTGATATGCTAGAGTAAAATAGGAATAACTCTTTTCTCCATTACCGGATTTAGACGAAATTGGTATCGTTGGAAACATAGTTCAATTATCTATCTGTTAATAGGTCATTACCTCAAAAATTCCTAGTATAATGAGAGATATGCTCGTTTGAATCTGACTATGGAAATATCTTTCTCAAGAATTCGATCGGTGAGGAATGTTTTGATTCGTCTGATAGCTGGGAGTTATTGGAAGCCTTAATATACATCTAACCAACTCATAAAACTATAAAATAACCATGATGTAATATGCATGATCTTGGTACATGTCTCTAATATTGGTTTTGATTTTTTGGGGTATTACACTGTTTCCAAGGCTTGACTCTGTGACGTCCCGGTCATACTAAAAAAATTGTTTCAATTTATTTTTTCAATTTCTAAAATCAAGACAATTTTATTATATTTTTTCATTTTTACTATTAGTATTGATAACTATAATATATAATAATAGTCAAATGAGAGTTCCAAAGCATCATTAATAAGATTAAATTAGTAAAACATACCCACAATTAAAGTTTTCTTAAGTAGTGTGTCAAGTCAACAAAGATCTAGTAAAATGAAACATATGTAATGTATACCTATAATAACATTTGATTTTTTAATGTCATTTCATTGTTATAGAAAGAGAAAAGACACAAAGTCACCGCTGAACTTGTCCGAGATTTGTAAAAAGATACGTTAACTTTGAAGTCGACCTATTACCCCAAAAAACAAATGTAGACCATTATAAATAGACTATTTTTATCGAATTTCATCCTATGTGTGTAGGAACGTATATGACGCATGTGATTACTATAAAGTTGTCTAAAACGACCAATTATAAAATACATCAATAATAAATCCATTGCATTCTCACATAGTGGGGTATGGAGAGGGTAAAATATACGAAGTCCATACCACTACCTTCAGGAAATAGAGAGGCTATTTCCAATAGAACCCAACTCAAGATAAAAGACAGTAAACAAAGTAATAATAAAACATGAAACAATGCGGAATAAAAGAAATAAGACACCCTAAAAGAAATACCAAATACCAACAAACCAAAGGCACCCATCACACCCGTACTCTCCTAACTAGCCACTCCAACCTATGGATACATCCCAAAGACTACTAACCCAGCTACACCAAAGCTCTCCTAACTACTTTCTATGACTCACCCACACGTACTAGTCTTCAACCATAATTCACGTCTTTCATACCTTCCTATCTAGGGTCATGTCCTTAGTAAGCTGTAACTGCTCCATGTCACATCTAATCACCTCCCTCCAGTATTTTTTCTGCCTATCTCTACCCCATCTAAAACTATCCAAAGCTAGCCTCTAGCACTTATGAACTAGGGCATCTGTGCTCCTTCTCATAACATGCCCAAACCATCTCAGCCTCACTTCTCACATCTTGTCCTCTACTGAAGCCACTCCTAGCTTCTCTCAGATAATCTCATTCCACACCTTATCTCCATTAGTAAGTCCATATATCGAACATAATATTTGCATTTCTTCCACCTTAAATTTTTTAAATGTTGGAGTTCTTCACTGGCCAACACTCCGCTCATTATAGCATGGCCAGACGAACTTTCACTCTATAGAATTTTCCTTTAAGCTTGGCAAACTCTTTTTTATAATACAACACTCTCGAGACAATCCTCCACCTTATTTATCCTGCCCCAATACAGAGGGATACATCCTTGTCGATCTCTCCATTCCTAGAATCATAGACCCAAGATACTTAAAACTATCCCTCTTACAAAAAATCTTGAAAGTCAGCCTCACTACCACCTCATCATCCTGCCTCAAGTCATTAAACTTGCATTCCATATACTCTATCGTGTTCATACTCAACTTGAACCCTTTAGACTCAAGAGTTTGTCTCCAAACCTCCTATTTATGATTATCACACCCAACCCCCAACCCCACCCACCACTCATCAATCAAAACTACATCATCCAAAAAAAGTATACACCAAGGGACGTCTCCTTGAATATGCCGCGTCAACACATTCATAACCAACGCAAACAAAAATTGGCTAAGACTTGATTCCTGATGCAACTTTGTCAAAATAGGGGAATGCTCTGAATCCCCTCCTGCCGTCCTCACCTGAGTCTTCTGTAATGACCCTCACAGTCATTTTTTTCTGTATTTTAATACATATTTGGTATCTAGAGATTTTGCTATAACTGCCCAAGTTATTTATGACTTGTTATGACTGATAGTTCGGTTCCAAGGTGGTTCATTTAAGAATTTTAATAATATCTAATATATTATGAAATATTTTATTTAATTTATCATATGGTAGAAATATACTTTATTACCCTTCTAGAATATTTTTAACTGAAATAAAAATTATTCAGTTATGATATACTTATATTATTTTATAGTAGCTTTTATAGCCTATTGACATTTTAGGCGAAGATGGTAAATCTTGATATATTAAATTATTACTATTATTATATAATAGAGATTTTATTAGATATAATTTTCTCTTAATCATGGTATATTCGAAATATGATATGTATTTTACCATAAATCTATGCAATTCCGAGTAAGCACATATTGTATTATGACAAATAGGGCAATGTGAGATACCACGTAAAGAAAAAGCATTATAGGTGTGGCATTTGTTAAATAGGTGGCAAAATTACATTGATAATGTATGCCACCTATAATGTTTATCAATACAATTGCTAATGTCCTTTTAATATTATTTACTTTGCATATCTTTAAATGGTCATATATAGTTATCTTAAGAATAGCATCCTTATTCAATATACACTTTTTGTTATTAACTTCAAACTTATCTCGTAATTGGAGAATTTTTCAAGAAAACCCTTGATAACATTAGCCCTATAAATTCAAGTACGTACATCTTACTTTGAGTATAGTTGGGTAAGAAAAAACATTTTTTAATGGTATTCTTGAACACTGAGGAAAAAAATCGGTTATCCGAATCAAATTATTTAAACTAAAGTTCTAGAGGGATACTATTCGGAGACTTCTTGGAAAGGTTTAGCTTGAGTGTTCAGGTAGGGTAGGCTTACCTTACCTTTATATTTATCTTACATACTGAAATTGTGAACTATTATGGTAGCTTTGGATAAGTGCTTATAGTTGTGTATCATTTGATATATATATATATATATATAACATGTCTTATTTATCCGGATTAGTACCCCGTTCTAGAAAATTTTGGTATTTTGTCATTCAGTATAATATAGAATCTATCAATTAGGATGTGGAATTAAATTTCAAAATCTTGAATCTATCCCTTTAAAATTAAAACATGCGTACGGTAATTAGATGTATTTTAGCTCCTGTTCAGGTTCAGTCTATCCTTATTTCTGTCATTGATTGTGAACTTTTTTACCACGTTGACATTATTAAGGTATGGTATGAATTTTAATATTATAGTGGGGTATGGTTACTATGGGTTTCGATTCGAGTCTAGCATCTTATTATAGTTGTGGTTCCTTTGAGCTTTGGTTCTAGTCCAGCATCTGATTATGGTTGTGGTTGCACTGAGTTCTGATTCGAGCCAGGAATCTAATTATGAGTTCTGTTATATATTATACATGTGGCCTGTCGTTATTACCCACAATGTTCGATTCGAATCCAGCACGTGTCCTCTCGTTATTATCCATCACTACCTGTTTGAGTCCGGTATCTAGCCACTCGTTACTACCCATTAGTTCCAGTTCAAGTATGGGTCACATCTAGATGACTATCATGATTTCTTGGGATTAGTTCAGTTACAGATTATTTATGTTTATTTTCTTTAATTGCTATTTCTGTCTCCTATCTACTCATCGGGATAAGGTTAGGTTAATTGTCTTTCTCAGTGTGCCTAGAAGGCTTATGGGGGCCAGTTAGGTTATGTTTGTATGCCTAGAGGTCTTATGGGGAACCAGTTAGGTTATGTTTGAATTGTATGTAATTACTGACTTATTTATTTTTTGTATCGTATATATTTATTCCTTTATCTACGTAGCTTGGCAGTTGTTTACCTTTCTTCCTCTTTTTACTATTGACTCAGATTACATCCTTGCATTGTAGTTATATATTTTCCATATTGAGCTCAGTCGCTCGATAATACCTACTAAGTATTCGTTGTTGTGGTACTTATACTACACTTTTGTATCTTTTCCATGATACTGATTAGAGTAGTAGCAGCTGATGTTGACATGCTTTCTGCCTTCCAGTGATGATTTAGAGTTGGCTGTGCTTACGTTCGTCCTAGGTTGATCCTTTTTTTCTACTCTAGTCTAGTATTTTGTACTCAATACTGCTATTGTATATTGGGTTTATTTTGGATTCTATATAGTACTCTAGGTATTTATTTGTAGTGGATCTAGTTCCAACCTTACCATGACTTGGGAGAGATTCTTTGGTGTATTTTGTCATTTTTCTTCCCTCATTTTAGTATATAAGATATGTTTACTCTCTGTTTGTTACTTGTTATTACTATTGCTATCATTATACGTGAACTTTTCTATTTTTTTCCTATTATCCCATTACCTATTATTCTGGGCTATAGCTTGGCTAGCCTACTAGGGGGATAAGGCAAGTGCCATCACGTCTTGAGAAATTGAGTCATGACAGCTTGGTATTAGAGCTTAGGTTTCTCTGGTATTATTGGTACTGGAACCATTATTTAGTAGAGTCCCAAAGATTGGTACAGAGATGTCTGTACCCTAGCTTCAGGAGGCTATGGAGCATATTAAGGAAAAATCACATTTTCTTGAACTATTTTTTGTTCGTGGTGTCTGAGTTGGTTTTTAAGCTTTTGTTATTTCACTCTTTATAAAGATTGCTAAGATGCAAGCTTCGGGACTTGGGTATTGGGACCGTGGATCCACTACTAGAGTCCCAGTTTGGGGTTGGTCGACCTAGAGGTCAGGGGTCAGCCCATTTATATTAGTTCTTGTAATCAGAGCATCAGTCAACCGTAGAAGGGTATGAAGTCAGCATCTTTAAGTCAAGGTGGTCATTCTAGACCCGCCGAACTTTCTAGGCAGAGTAGGGTTCCCGTGGTATGTTATGATTGCAGAGTTGTTGGTTACTTCGTCTATGAGTGTCCTCAGCCTAGAGTGAGCCTTCAATTTTTATTACACAGCCGATCAGGTCAGTGCCATCGTTAGGTAGGGGTGATATGTAGAGTCATGGGGATAGTCCCCAGGTTCTAGAGGTTGTCGGGTAGGCACCCAGTCCAGTAGTATACAGTGGCATTTGTATGTTGTACTAAGTATGATTATCGTATGCCGTTATCCATCTTTTGCTTGTTTTGATCCCAGCTCCATATTTTCATATGTTGTTTCTTACATTGCATCATGGTTGGGTTCATGTTCAGAGTCATTACTTGTTACATTGCATATAGTTATTCCTATGGTGATTCTTCAGTAGTGGATTAGGTATATAGATCGTGTTTGGCGATCGTTCGGGAGTTTTGTACTCTGGTTGATCACATTGTCTTATATATTATAGATTTTGATGTGGTTTTAGGCATGGATTGGTTATCTCCTTATTATGTAGTTTTAGATTATTTAGCTAAGACATTAATTTATCCTTGCCTGGCGTACCCTGATTGTGTGGAAGGGTTGTATTAGTCGTGTCTCGATGGAGATTTTTTTACATTTCATCTAGGAGATTGATGTCGAGGGGTTGTGAGTAATTTCATGCTTTTATTCGGGATGTTAGTGCTGAGAGTCCATCGCTTGACTCTGTGCCTGTGGTTCGCGAGTTTCTTAATGGGGTTCCAAACGACCTATCTGGCCTCCCTCCCAGGCGTGATATGTACGCCTAGTATCCCGACTTGTTTGATCTCTCGGGTACGTCCTTATGCTTTACTCTCATGGACGAAAGTCCTTTTAGTAGTGGATGTTGTAATAACCCCCACTGTCATTTTTTTCTATATTTTCATAAAGTTTTGGTATCCAGAGATTTTCTGTAATTGCCTCAAGTTATTTATGACTGCTGGGACTAATATTTTGGTTCTCATATATATTTTATGCCACCTATCATGTTAATCAATACAATTGTTAATGTCCATTTAATACTATTTACTTTGTATATCATTAAATGGTCATATATAGTTCGGTTAAGAATAATATCCTTATTCCTTATAGACTTTGTGTTATTCCATTCAAAGTTATCTTGTACTTGGAGAAATTTTCTAAAAAAACACTTGATATCCTTATCCCTATACATTCAAGTACGTACATCTTACTATGAGGATAGTTGGGTAAGAAAAAATATTTTTTGATGGTATTTTTAAACATTGAGGAAAAAAACAATTATTCAAACTCTAGTTCTAGCTGGATACTATTCGGAGGCTTCTTTGAAGGGTTTAGATTTGCGTTCACGTAGGCAAGGCTTACGTTACCTTTAGATTGAGTTTATATACAAAAATTGTAAATTATTATGCTAGCTTTGGATAAGTGCTTGTAGTTGTGTATTATTGGATATATATAACATGTCTTATTTATCTGTATAAGGACCCCTTTCTAGTGGATTTTGGTATTTTGTCTTTTAATAAAATTTTGCATCTATCAATTAAGTATGTGGAATTAAAATGCAAAACCTTGAATCTTTCCCTTTAAAATAAAGACATGTGTATGGTAATTTGACGTATTTTAGCTTCTCTTCAGGTTCAGTATATACCTTTCTTCTCTCATTGATTGTGAACTATTGTACCATGTTTATATTATTATGATATGGTATGAATTTTAATAATACAGTGGGGTATGGTTAGTATAAGTTACGGTTCAAGTCCATCATCTAATTATGCTTGTGGTTCCTTTGATCTCCAGTTTGAGTCCGACTTCTGATTATGGTGTGGTTCCACTGAATTTCCGTTCGAGTCCGGCATCAAATTTTGAGTTCAATTGTATATTATATATGTGTAATATCCCATAAAATTACCAAGCTTAATTTAGTCCTTTAGGCTTGTCAAGGGGTCCCAGACTTAGAAAATTCTAGCTAGGTTTCTAGACTTAGATTATTGTTGTCCTTCGACGGTTGGTAATCTCATTTCGCGACCTTAATGTCCTTTAAGGGTCCGATTTTTGTTAATTCATGATCAGAGAGGTCAATAGGTGTTCCCAGACAAATTTCAGATTTTCTGGACCTCGTTTAGACCACGTTTGGTGTCCCAAAATAGAAGACCAATGCGATCTTGGCGCGCCATGTCACCTATCGCATTTGTTAACATTGTTTCAGGGATTTCCAGTAAAACAAATGAGGCTTGGCGCAATCATGGCGTGACGCGTCGAGTATTACGGTGATGCCCAGTTTTCAGTCATTAAATGTCCATGTTTTTAAAGGCAAAAGGTTCAATTTCCCATCCCTATATAAGCCTATAACACGAGATTCAACTAGGTTTTCACTAAAATATAGCTCTTTCTCTCAAATTACCTCAAGAACATATCTAGGATTTTCAGTTAAAGGTCCTAATCCAAGATATTCCACTGTTAATTTTCAAAAAATTTCCATCCAAGGCATGTCAATTATTGATTCATGGGTTCCTTTCATCCATGAAGCTCAAGAAACCCTTTTAGAAATATAAACTTTGAATTCTATGGTATGAATTGAATTATATCCATGTTTATATTGATGTTCGATTTCCAAGTTGATGTCCTTAATAAATATCATGAAAATATGTTAGTATGTGGCTTGAAAGCCTATCAATTGAGTTGTTGCACGGAATTATGATATGCTAATTTGATGATCATGCCTATGCCCTAAGTTTTGCATCCTAGGTGCTTGATAAAATGCCTACGAGAAAAAGAATATTGCCTTATGAATCAATAGAACCTAGATGATGAATTCATGTTTTACTCTTATGTTTAAAATGACTCCCATGCTATTGTTATGCATTGTAATGGATTGATGTAATTTTCTTGAGATTAGGCTTATGAAATAATGACATGTTTATATGCATTCTTATTCATATATAAGCTTATGGTATGCAAATACTTCATGATAATCCCCAATGATAGTACTATGAATTGTTGACTATGGTTATGTGTCATGAAGTGTCATGTTTTGTTAGTTTCATGCTATCGAGTGTGTGGGTACTTATACCCGACAATTTAGTTGTGTGCCTAGATCCAGTTACAGTTTTCATGATATTTTCAATCAAGCCATGATAAGTAGAATTCAGTTAGTCACATGACTCAGGAAAAACTCAGTAAATTCAATATAAATCTAGTAATCTCAGTATTCTCAGTAATCTCAGTGAACTCAATCAAGTTTATTCCAGCGTAATCAGATCAATTTTTATTCAGATGGGAGTAGGATTTAGCACCGAGTGAACCCAAGGATGGGAACACACACTGCCAGATGAGGGTGTGATTCTTAGAAGAAATCCATGCATTCCAGAACTATGTAGCCAACATAGGTCGAGACATCAACAATGACAGTTAAGGGCTGATGAGGTGGATTAACACTGTCAGATGAGGGTCCCACCGTTCTCCTATGGAGACACTGCCAGACGAGGGTCACTTACAAGTTGTCCATACCAGTGGCGCGGATTTGACACCCTTCTAATTGGGGTTATAGATCGGACCCCAACCCAGCTATATTGCTTTATTTTGGGCATGTCGGTTAGATAATACTTCCCACAGTCTCACTCTTAGTAAAATAACTCAGATAGTTGTTCAGATTCAGGACTGTCAAATACAGTCACATAGTTCAGTACGAAACTCATCTAGTTCTATTAATATGAAGACTATAAAACATAGTCACTCAGTTAACACGAAACTCAGGTTATCAAAATTTAGATACAGTAGTACCATGATTGCAGTTACAGTTTACGTATTCATGCATGTATTCTCACACAGTCATGTTCATGTCAGTCAGTTATAGTTCATGCATATGAACCCTTGCATTCAGCTTACCTCGCTTGCGTACCAGTACATTCTCACATACTGACACATACTTTACTTTTTCGCTATGGTGTTTGATCCCATAGGTTCAGAAGCACGAGCTCTAGATCATCCTTAGTAGATCAGCTATTCAACAGACAGACTAGCATTGAGTCTTCATCATTTGAGGATGTATTTATTTGATTATTATTTCTTTCAGTACTTGGTTTATTTTAATAGTTTGAGTGAGTTGGGGATATGTCCCATCAACTCCTTATTCAGATAGTTTAGAGGCTTTCAGACTAGATATTCAGACGTTAGTATTTTCAGTTATTTCAATTATTTTGGTATTGTTATACCACATTCAGTATTATTATTATTATTTAGTTTTGAACCTTATGGCCTTTCGGCTTTTTATTCCATATTTATATGGTATATTATGCAGTGCTCAGTTATAGATATCAGTCATGGGTTAGCTTGTGGTCCTTGGGGTCATGAGTACCATATGGCATTCCAAGTACCTAATTCGGGGCATTACAAACTTGGTATCAGAGCCTAAGGTTCAATGGTGTCCTAAGAAGTCTAAAAGCCGCATCTAGTAGAGTCTTGTGCATGGGTGTGTTGCGCGCCACATTTAGGCACACGAGGATACAATATGTTTAGGAACAATTTCTCTTCTTTTAGTTTTCATGTCGTGCCAGTGAGGATGAACTAAAATTTAACTCTCAGTCTAATCCGTTTCTCCTTTTTCACTTATTGAATATGCCTCCCAAAAGAAGAAACAAAAATCAGTCAACCCCTCAGCCCATCCAAGGAGATCCCATGGACGAACATGTCTCTCATGCAAAGTTCAGAGTTGCATACACTACACTTTCTAACTCAGTTGCTGCTCAGAATGAACGGCCAACTATTGTTCCGGCCAACCCAGTGGCTAATACTGCTGCAACTAGGATTTAGGACTTCACCTGAATGAATCCTCCATTTTTTTTCGGTCTAAGTCAGATGAGGACCCTCAAGATTACCTTGATCAGGTTCAGAATGATACAAATATCATGGGGGTTACCGCTAGTGAGAGTGCTAAGATAGCTGTATTTTAGTTGTAGGACGTGGCTAACACATGCTTCAAACAGTGGAAAGCGGAGAGGGCTATAGATGTAGGGCCTATTGAGTGGGAGGAGTTTGCCACTGCCTTCTTTGATATATTCTTTCCCCTAGAGCTGAGAGAATCTAAGTTGTTAGATTTATCAACCTCAGGCAGGAAAACATGACAGTGAAATAGTATTCACTTAAGTTTACTCAACTAGCAAGATATGCTCCTCATGTAGTGGCAGACATCATGGCTAACATGAGCAAGTTTGTTTCTGGAGTGAATGATAGTATGGTAAATGACTACAGATCTGCAATATTGATTAGTGAGATGGACAAAGCAAGGTTTATGATCCATGTTCAATAGATAGAAGAGAAGAAGATTAAGATGAGAGAGAAGCAAAATAAGAGTGGTAGAACCGGTAGCTTCAACTTCAATTAGCCTAAGTCAGAGGGTGCTAACCGTTCTTAGTTCCACCCAAAGTAATCCATTCCATCTCTTTCCTCATCCAGATCTCTAGTTCATAAGGTTAGAGAGGGTAACAAACATAGGATGCCATACTCTAAATCTCATGGCAGTGTTAGCAGTACCCATACCAGTCCTCTTTGCTAGACATATGGTAAGAACCACAAGGGTATTTGCAGAGCTGGAAGTGATGTGTGTTTCAGATGTGGCAAGCTAGGCCACAAAGTTAGAGATTGTCGCCAGTCAGGATTTCAGCGTTAGCATGGACGTTCCTCATCTCAGTTCGGTCGCCCGAATCAGCAAGGTACAACTTCCAGTGCAACCAGTGGGCAACGTCCAAATAGACTTTATGCTCTCTAGTCCCGATAAGATCCGTAAAATTCTCCTGACATGGTCACTGGTATGTTATAGATCTTTCACTTGCATGTTTATGCTTTTCTAGATCCAGGAGCTTCTTTGTCTTTTATTACTCCTTATATAGCAGTTGATCTCGAAATCTGTCCTAAAATTCTAGCAGAGCTCTACTCAATTTCTACCTTAGTTAGTAAAACCATCATATCCCGCCGGGTATACATTAACTGTCCATTTATGATATTTTAGAAAGTTACTTCAGTAGACTTAGTCGAATTAGAGATGACTAATTTTGATATAATTTTCGACAAGGATTGACTTTATTCCGTCTATGCCACAGTCGATTGCAGAAACAGAGTTGTCCAATTTTAGTTTTTGAATAAACTTGTCCTAGAGTGGAGGGGTAGTACTTCAGCATTCAGAGGTCATCTTGTTTCCAACCTTCGGGTACGAAAAATGATATACAAAGGATGTATCTATCATCTTGTCCGAGTTAAGGACTCTCGTTCTGAAACTCCCAGTCTCGAATCAGTCCTAGTGGTAAATGAATACTCTAATTTCTTTCCCAAAGATCTTCTAGGAATTCCTCCTGAAAGGGAAATAGACTTCGGCATTGATCTTCTTCCAGATACTCAGCCCATATCTATTCCGCCAAAAAGAATGGCACCATCAGAACTCAGATAATTGAAAGAATAGTTAAAAGATCTCCTGGATAAGGGATTCATCAAACCCTATGTGTCCCTATGGGGTGCACAATTCTTATTCTTGCGAATGAAAGATGGTTCTTTCAGAATGTGTATTGACTACCGCCAGCTCAATAAAGTCACAATCAAGAACAAGTATCCACTTCCCAGAATTGATGACTTGTTTGACCAACTTCAGGGTGCCAACTATTTCTCTAAGAGAAGACCTCAAATTAGTCTATCATCAGCTCAGAGTCAGAGAATATGACATTCTAAAAACAACTTTCCAAACTCGGTATGGTCATTTCGAATTCTTAGTTATGTCCTTTGGTCTTACCAATTCCCCAGCAACTTTCATGGACTTGATGAACTGTGTGTTCAAGCAGTACTTAGACATGTTTATCATTGTCTTTATAGATGATATTCTTGTCTATTCCTATAGTGAGCGTGATCATGCAGACCCTCTCAGGATAGTATAGAATCTAAAAAATCATCAGTTGTTTGCCAAATTCAGTAAGTATGAATTATGGATAAGGTCAGTAGAATTCCTTGGTCATACCATTTACGGTGATAGCATTAGAGTTGATCCTCAAAATATTGAAGTTGTAAGAAATTGGCCTTGCCCTATCTCTCCATCAGATATCAGGAGTTTTTTAGGTCTAGCTGGCTATTACAGATAGTTTATTGATGGATTTTTGTCTGTTGCATCCCCTTTGTCACGATTGACTCAAAACAAAGTCAAGTTTAAATGGTCAGATCCTTGCGAAAATATTTTTCTAGAGTTGAAGACTCGACTCACCTCAACTCCAGTTTTGGCTCTTCCATATGGTCCAGATGGGTTCGTAGTGTACTGTGATACATCTAGAATTGGTTTGGGTTGTATCCTCATGTATCATGGTAAGGTCATATCCTACGCCTCCAGACAACTTAAATCCCATGAGAAGAATTATCCGACTCATGATCTTGAGTTAGCAGTCGTAGCTTTTTTCTTAAAAATGTGGAGGCACTACTTGTACGGTGTTCATGTAGATGTCTTCATAGATCATAAAAGTCTTTAGTATGTATTCTCTCTGAAATATCTTAATCTCCATTGTAGAAGGTGGTTAGAGCTCTTGAAAGATTATGACATAAGTGTCCTTTATCAACCGGACAAGCCAATGTAGTGGCCGATGCTCTCAGTAAACTATCTATGGGTAGTGTTTCTCATGTTGAGTATAGTAATAAGAAGTTAGCTCAAGAAGTTCATCAGCATGCCAAAATAGGTATCCACTTAGTCGATTCAGTCGAGGGTAATATGTGGTTCAGGGTATTTCCAAATCATCTCTAGTTTTTGAAGTTAAGGAAAAGCAAGATAGAGATCCCATTCTAGTCAAGTTGAGAGAAGGAGTCAAAGATCAGATGTTAGAGGTTTTCTCCCAAAGGGGAGATGGTGTATTGCTTTGTCAGAGTCATCTGTGTGAGCCAGGTGTAGATGACTTGAGTCAATGAATTCTTGCAGAAGTGCATGGTGCATGCTACTCTATTCATCCAGGGGCCACTAAGATGTACCGCGACTTGCGGGCCATTTATTATTGGAGTGGAATGAAGTGAGATTGTAGAGTTTGTGTCTAAGTGCTCTACATATCAGCAAATTAAGATAGAGCATCAGAAGCCTTGTGGGTCGATGCACGAGTTTAGTATTCCTACTTGGAAGTGGGAAGAAGTGAACATGGACTTTGTGACGAGTTTTCCTTGTACTCATCATCAGCATGATTCATTTTGTGTCATCATAGACAGGATAACCAAATCATCTTATTTCCTTCCAGTTCATACCTACTATTAAGTCAAGGATTATTCCAAACTCTATATCAGGGAGTTGGTCAGATTACATGGTGTTCCGTTGTCCATTGTTTCAGATAGAGGTACCCAGTTCACCTCTCACTTCTGGAAAGCATTCTAAAAGGGTCTTGGTGCCCGATTTTATCTCAGTACAACCTTTCATCCTCAGATAGATGGTCAAGTAGAAAGGACCATTCAGACCTTGGAAGATATGTTGCGGGAGTATTCAATCGATTTCAAGGGTAGTTGGGGTGACCACTTTCCTTTGATTGAGTTTGCATACAACATCATTTATCATTCCAATATTCAGATGGCTCCATTCAAAGCTCTCTATAATAGGAGATCCAAATCTCTGGTCGGTTGGTTAGAAGTTAGTGAAGCCTCAGTTATAGGGCCTAACTTAGTATTCGATGTCTTAAAAAAAGTCCAGTTGATTAGAGAAAGACTTCGGGCTGCTCAGAGCCAACAAAAGTCTTATGCAGATGTATGCAGAAAAGATCTCGAGTTTGAGATTGGTAACTATGTTTACCTAAATATCTCTCCCATTATGGGAGTAAAGAGATTTGGATAGATGAGAAAGCTCAGTCCCTGATATATCAGCCCCTTCAAAATTCTCAGTCGTTATGGCAAAGTAGCTTATGAGCTCAAATTGCCCTCAGATCTTACTTCAGTCCATCCAGTGTTTCATGTCTTCTTGCTTCAGAAGTGCATAGGTGACCCAGCTATTTTAGTTCCTGTTCAGGGCATAGATATTTCTAATAGTCTCTCATATGATGAAATTCCGGTCGAAATTCTTGACTACCGGATTTATAGACCAAGGAACAAAGAAATCCCTCTAGCCAAAGTTCTTTGGTGGAATTAGTCCATTAAGGGAGCTACTTGGGAAGAAGAAGTAGATATGCAGACCAAGTATCCTCACCTCTTCTCCGCAAATTCAGACTCATCCCAAGGTAATAGGTTTCTTATGTTCATTCTGCTTATGGTCTAATTTTCAGTTACAAACTATGCTCAATTTTTGTTTCAAACTTGGTATCTTTAACCTTACATGTTCTGTCACATGTTCATGAGCCAGTTCAATAATGTATTCACGCATCAGATATGCATGATCAACTTATCATTACTCTCAGTCATGCATTCATATATCAGCTCTGTCATAAAAATCATGCATCAGATATGCATGATGAGCATGAATCTCAGTAACGTCAATCATGTAGCCATGTTTTAGTTGTTTATGTTCTGTATGTACTTTAGCTTATCATTTATCCCATCTCAGCTAGTCTCATTCGAGGATGAATGTTCTCAAGGGGGAAATATGGTAAGACCCCCAAAAATTTCCAAGCTTAATTCAGTCCTTTAGGCTTGTCAAGGGGACCTAGACTTAGAAAATTCTAGCTAGGTTTCTAGACTTATTTTATTTTTGGCCTTCGAAGGCTGGAAATCTTATTTTTCAACCTTAATTTCTCTTAAGGGTCCGTATTTTTGTTAATTCATGATCAGAGAGGTCAATATATGTTCCCGAACAAGTTTTGGAATTTTCAGACCTCGTTTAGACCATGTTTGATGTCCCAAATCAGTGGACCAACGCGATCTTGGCACGACGCATCGCCTATCGCATTTGTTAACATTATTGCAGGGATTGCTAGTAACACAACTGAGGCTTGGTGCGATCATGGAGCAATGCATCATTTATCGCGTGGATGCCATCGACGCGCTGCATCGCTAATTCCATCGACGCCCAGTTTTCAGTCATTAAATGTCCGTGTTTTCAAGGGAAAAAGGGTCAATTTCCTACCCATTTATAAGCCTATAACACGAGATTCAGCAAGGTTTTCACCAAAATATAGTTGTTTCTCTAAAATTCCCTCAAGAACAGGTCTAGGGTTTTCAATTAAAGGTCCTAATCCAAGAGATTTCACCGTTAATTTTAAAGAAACTTCCATCAAAGGTATGTCAAGTGTTGATTCATGTGTTCCTTTCACCCTTGAAGCTCAAGAAACCCTTTTAGAAATATAATCTGTGAATTTCTTGATATGAATTGAATTATATCCATGTTTATATTGATGTTGGATTTCCAAGTTGAAGTCCTTAATAAATATCATGACAATATGTTAGTATGTGGCTTGAAAACCTATCAATTGAGTTGTTGCATGGAATTATGATGTGCTAATTTGATGATAAAGCCTATGCCCTAAGTTATGCTTCCTAGGTGTTTGATAAAATGCCTAAGAGAAAAGGAATTATGCCTTTTGATTCAATAGAACCTTAATAATGAATCCATGTTTTACTCTTATATTCAAAATGACTCCCATACTATTGTTATGCATTGTAATGGATTGATGTAATGTTCAAGAGATTAGGCTTATGAAATGATGACATGTTTATATGCATTCTTATTCATATATAACCTTATGGTATGAAAACACTTTATGATAATCCCCAATGATAGTACTATGAATTGTTGACTATGGTTATGTTTCATAAAGTGTCATGTTTTGTCAGTTTCATCCTATCGAGTCCTATGTGTAGTTGTACCCAATAATTTAGTTGTGTGCCTAGAGACAGTATCAGTTTTCATGATATTCTCAGCCAAGCCATGATCAGCAGAATTCAGTTAGTCACATGACTCAGGAAAAATTCAGAAAATTTAGTATCAATCCAGTAATCTCAGTAATCTTATTTAACTCAGTCCAGTTCATTCCAGTGTAATCAGATCATTTTCTATTCATATAGGAGTAGAATTCAGCACTGAGTGAACCCAAGGATATGAACATACACTGCCAGATAAGGGTGTGATTCTTAGAAGAAATCCTTGTGTTCCAGAAGTATGTAGCCATCATAGGTTGAGACATCAACACTGACAGTTGAGGGTTGATGAGGAGGATTAACACTATCAGATTAGGGTCCCACCGTTCTCATATGGGGACACTTCCTGATGAGGGTCACTCATAGCATATCCATACCAATGGCGCGGTATTGACACCCTTATAATTTGGGTTACAGATTAGTCCCCAAGCCAGTTATATTATATTATATGGGGTATGTCGGTTAGATAATTACTTCCCGCAGTCTCAGTCTCAGTCTCTATAAAAGAACTCAGATAGTTCTTCAGATTTAGGACTGTTAGATGTAGTCACACAGTTCAGTACAGAACTCAGCATGTTCTATTAGAATCAGGACTATTAGACATAGTCACTCAGTTAACATGAAACTTAGGTTATCAATATTCAAATTTAATAGTACCATGATTTCAGTTAAATTTCACGTATTCATGCATATATTCTTATGCAGTCATGTCCATGTTTATGTCAGTCAGTTATAGTTCATGCATATGAACCCTTGCTTTAAGCTTACCCCGCTTGCGTACCAGTATATTCTCACGTACTGACGCATACTTTTCTTTTGGGCTATGGTGTTTTATACCATAAGTTCAGAAGCATGAGCTCCAGAGTATCCTTAGTTGATCAGCCGTTTAGAAGACAGACTAATAGTGAGTCCTCATCATTCGAGGATGTTATTATTTGATTATTTCATTCTTTCAATACTTGGTTTATTTCAGCAGCTAAAGTTGGTTGGGGATATGTCCCTTCAAATCCTTATTCACACAGTTTAGAGGCTTTCAGACTAGATATTCAGACTTCAGTATTTTCAGTTATTTTGGTATTTTTATACCACATGCAGTATTATTGTTATTCATTTTTTAAACTTATGGCCTTCCATTTTTTTATTCCACATTTATACAGTATAGTATGCAGTGCTCAGTTACAAATATCAGTCATGGGTTAGCTTGTGGTCCTTCGGGGTCATGAGCATCGTGTGGCATTCCAGGTACTAGATTCGGGGCGTTACAATATGTGGAATCTCATTATTACCCACTATGTATGGTTTGAATCCGGTACGTGTCCTCTTGTTATTATCCATCCCTACCAGTTCGAGTTCGGTATCAGCCCCTTTTTACTACCCATTGGTGCCAATTCAAGTCTTGTTCACATCTGGATAACTATCATGATTTCTTGGGATTGGTTAAGTTATAGATTATTTACGTTTATTTTCTTTACTTGCTACGTGTGTGTCCCACCAACTTATGAGGGTACGATTCAGTTAAATGTCTTCTTAAGTGTGCCCTAGCGGGCTAATGAGGTCCCAGTTAGGTTTTGTTTGTGTGACTTGTAGGCTTATGAGGGCACAGTTAGTTTATGTTTGATTTTTTTTGTTATTACTAAGTTATTTATTTTCTACATCGCTTACATTTATTCCTTTATCTTATTGGTGTAGCTTGGTAGTTGTTTATATTTCTGTCCCTTTTTAATATTGACTAAGACTACATCCTTGCATTGTAGTTATTCCTCTTCTATATCGAGCTTAGTCGGCCGATGATGCCTACTGAGTACCCATTTCTTTTGTACTCATACTACACCTCTGCATCTTTTCCATGATGCAAATTCGAGTAGTATCAGCCGACATTGATATGATTTCTACCTTCCAGTACTGATTCGGAGCAGGGTGTGTTTACAGTCGTTCGAGGTTGATCCTCCTCTATCTACACTAGTTTAGTCTATTGTACTCTAGACTACTTGTGTATATTGGTTACATTTTTTATTCTATCTAGTACTCTTGGTATATTTGAGTAGTGGCTCTAGACATTACCAGGTCTTGAGATGGATTCTTTTGTGTATTTGGTACTTTTTCTTCCATCATTTTAATATATGAGATATGTTTACTTTAAGTTTGTTACATGTTATTACTATTTCTATCATTATACAAAATCTTTTCTGATTTCATTCTATTAGCCCGTTACCTATTTTTTCGGGCTATGGCTTGGCTTACCTACTGGGGAGATAAGGTAGGCGCCATCGCGACTTGAGAAATTGGGTCGTGACATCTTTTCTCCATCATAAATCTCCTTTATCAATCTGATGTATGTCACTGGGACCCCTCTCACTTCCAAGCATCTCCAAAGAACCTCCATATGGACTATTTAATACACCTTCTCCAGCTCAATGAATAGTATGTGTAAGTCTCTCTTCCTTTCCCTATACTGCTCCACCAGTCTCCGTACCAGGTGAATTGTCTCTGTTGTCAAGCAGGCGAGCATAAATTTAAATTGATTCTCCAAAATAAACACGATCCTCCTGAACCTCCAATCGACCACCCTCTCCCAAATCTTCCTAATGTGACTCAACAAAGTAGTACCCCTATAGTTTTTGCAACTCTAGATGTTACCATTGTTCCTATATAAAAGAATCATAGTACTCCATCTCTAAACCTCGAGCATTTTTCAGACTTGAAAATGTCATTAAACAAATCCATCAACCACCTTAAAGCTTTCCCGCCAATATATTTCCAAATATCCACCGGACAACCAGTTATAAAATATCACGTAAAATTTATTTATCAATTATTGTAAAAAACCATATTCCCTTCTCCATAAAACAAAAATTTCCACAAACCACCATTGATATAGCCGTATAATTTTTGATGAAAAAATTCTCTGTTTTCTTAACCTCTTCTTAGTGAAATAAACCTTAAAAGGTAAGATGTTACCATTTAGATCGTAATTTCTAAACAAATTCATCCGTTAAAGCATTAATTTCATCTTAACTTGCTTAAAATTTTTGAAATCAAGTTACATTTTATGATTTGGTTTAGAGGAAAATATTCTTATATTGTCAAATGCACTATTGAATCATATATTTAATGATGAAAATGATCCCACGTTGCGTGTGAAAATGAAACGGAAACATAGAAACTTACTTTCAATGAAAACATCATGGATGGAGGACAACCCAACTAAAATATTTTGGTCCTGTCTATGTATCGTGTATGTCCTATACATGGTGTCTTGTATTTTTTCTTGTTTCTGTTAAAATAATTTGTTAGTGACCTATTTTAAGACAAATCATCCAACTTCTTTAGATGGAGGGATCCGAAAGAAATTGAATTAATATTCAAGTCAATTATTCCGAGATTGATGAAGAGAATCAAGGCATTGGAAGAATTATTGACATTTTATGAAAGTAAGGAGAAATGGGTGGTGAATGAGAAGAAGAAAAAATACTATAATGGAAATATCATCGTCATAATTGGCATAGTATTTTTTCTATTTTTAAACATTACAAAGAATGCAAAGGATGGAGAATATAGTTGAGTGCAATTGAAATTACCATAGTTGTTCTCTTGTTTCTCTTCTACTTTATATCTTTAGTTTGTTTTTTACTTTCCTTTCTTTTTCTTGGTATGAATTCAAAACATGTTTATAACTTTTTTCTTGTTGGAACCGTAGTGTCTTAACAAAATTTAATTTTATTTGGTTTTGTAAACCTCTGCAACATGTTTTGTATCAATTTGAATTAGGCTTATGCAACCTATTTTTATGAATATATTGTGGTATTGAATACTATTTGTCAGGATTCAAAACTTATTATTCATACACAATCAATAAAGTAATAAAGAAATCACAATAAAACAAAACGAGGACTTCATTCCAACATAATTATTGTTTCAATATTAGCTACGATTTAAGCTTGATCTAGTTTTTTTTGTACCTAACAACACATAGTTTAATACCTAAAGGTACCTAAGAAAATAGAATTTTCAAAACAACATTTGATTCCTATAAAATAACAAGATCAAAATGGAACCAACAACAACACCAAAATATACAAAAAATATTTCTTTGAGACAATATCAACAATACCATAAAAATTTCTAAACACATCACATTAGCAAGATGCGCTTCTTCTATGGCACATGAGTCTACCTGCTTCAACTAATTTTTCTTTGAGTATTGGCAGCAGCTACAGTCCTGATTGGAATAATTTTTTCAGCCCTCATTCTTTCAAGTTTTCTATTGGTAATGGTTTACTTCCCCTACAATTTAGATCCATGTCTTGGTGTGTAGTGAATATTACCAGTTACAACATCCGATCTCTTTGTCATCTTTGTATCAGTGTTAATGACTCTTCTACTTTGCAATATAGATTGTATAGACAAATCACAGAAATTAAAAGACATAAAGATAAATAAGTCAAGAAAAATGATACACACTACATACATTAAGAGTGGTAAAATCATCTTCAACATTGTATATTCCAACTCCTACTTTCCTTGGCCTTTTTAAAGGTCATGTATGTCCTTTACAGGTGTCCTTATGCTCTCAACATTGAGGAGGCATTCTCCTTCCTATGACCCTTCCACTGTCAGAATTGATTTGGCTTTTTTGAGTTAGTCCTCTTCCTCTACCTATGCATTCATTCATTTGTTTTTATTGAGTTATCCCTCTTCCTTTGCCCCTGCCTTTCTCTGGATATTTCTCTTCCTCTCTACAACTTATAGAATTCTGTTTATTCAGACTCGTAATGAGTATATATGTTTTCTACAAATATATATATAAATTACCTGTAGTTTTTCAAAAGTTCCATCTGATTGACTTGGGAAATTTAGAACACTACCCTTTCCTCTGCCACTAGCATTATTTGTGGTGGCTTGATTTTTGACATATCAATATATATACATGAAAGATTTTCATAATGACAAATAAATAAACATGCCTCTACCTAATAAGATGTTCCAACTTCCATACTGATACTACATCCCCTTGCTCTTCCTCTTCCTCTACAAGTAGAAACTCCAGCGTGAGTTTTAAAATATTAGTCCTTGTATTTTACAAATGTACATTAGGTAATAAATTAAAAATACTTGTTATTTAGAAGATGTTTTAGGTAATAGACTTGAACCACGTTGATCTCTTGTAGGATATCCTATTTTATTGTGTCCTTGTTTACCACATTTGCTACAAGTCATAACAACATCAAAATCGCTATGTTTTTCAAATTTTCTACATTTATCAATCTCTATTCTTTTAACTTTACTTGATCTTCCAGGCATCTTCTTGACCTTTGGTGGATTCACAGTTGGATTATTTGATTTGGCCACATTTTCATATTTTTTTGTAACGCCCCGAGTCTGGCACACCGAATACTACACGGTGCTCATGATCCCGAAGAATCACAAGCTAACCCTTTTCTGGTACCTGTACTGAGCACTACATTATATAATGAAATACATGCAGAAAACTGGTGGAAACTTACCATAAGGTTCAAAAACTTAACATACAATTGAATATTGTCTATCAATATCAAAACTGAAACAACTGTCTGTATAACTAGTCTGAAAAACTTTGTAGTCTGAAAGATTCTGAACTTTGTGAATAAGGAATTGTTAGGACATGTTCCCAACTAACTCCAACTACTAAAATAAACTAAATCTAATGTAATACTGAAATAAGAAGCATCCTCAACTGCTGAGGAGTATTTTCTACGTCTAATGTTGTTGACTGAGTCTGGAATGCTAAGGGTGCTCTGGATCTCGCGCTTCTGAACCTATGGTATAAGACACCATAGAGCAAGAGAAAATTATACGTTAGTACTTTGAATGTACTAGTATGCTAGATGAGGTAAGGCTGAATGCAAGGGTTTATGCATAAACAATACTAACTAACTAATCGGAGTATGCTGAATGAGGATACATGCATGAATGTGTAAACCATAACTGAAATCGTAGTATCACTAAATACTGAGTTCTGAGGAATGCTTTACTGATGACTGAGTGTACTAGTACTGATATCTGAGTTCACTAACTCTAGGATACTGAATAACTATGTCTATTGAGACTGAAATCTAAACATGTTGATACTATTATAGATTTGTTGTATCTGAGGTCAAGCCTATATAATGGGTGACCTCTAAAATCATTGGTTATGATGTCTGATACTTAATAAACTGAATCTGAGATCAAGCCTATATAACCGGTGATCTCTGATTCTGTTGATAGTGGATATGATTGTCTGAATCTGAGATCAATCCTATATAAAAAGTGATTCTTAGAGGTATCCATGGCTAGTATAACGGGTGACTTCTTAATTAAGTTTTATTACTGAGACTGGATCTGAAACTGAGTCTGTGGGAGGTAGTCATCTAACCGACATGCCCTTTCTAGATTTTTTGGAGTCCAAACAGTATCCCCAGTTAGAAGGGTGTCAGTACCGTGCCACGGGTAAAGACACTTCTATCAGAACCTAGGATGCCATGCGCATGCCTAATATAATGGATGACACCTAGTTGGATCAAAGCCTAATATAACGGGTGACTCCTGGGAGGTAGTCAATCCTAATATGACCGGTGACTACTCATCCTGCACTGGCTACGCAGTTCTAGAGTGAAGGGATTATTATTAACAACTCTACCTAAAATAATAGGGAAGCCATCATCCCAACCCTCGCTCGGTGCTGAATCCTACTCCCAGCTGAATACATACTAAATTGATTCTTAGATCGTACTAGACTGAGTTGAATTTGTCACTGATTATTTTACTTGACTAATCTGACTGAGTACACTTGGTTCTGTTGACAGATGGAATACTATTAAGGTCTGAACTGAATACTGAACTTGATTAGACTGAATACTGAGATTACCGAGTTTTCTTAATGTTATAACACTGACTGAATTCTACTGATCACAGAACGACTGAGATTATCATGAGACTAACTCGACTCTAGAAAAACAACAAAGTTTTTACGTATAAATACCCCCGAAACTTGATAGCATAAATAAATAAGAAAGGACCACACTTGAATATCATGACAATGGACTTTCATTCACAACCCAATCAATACGATATCTCGTCAATCACTTGAATTTCATAAACATGTAAATGTATAGTGTATGCATAGTAATATCTCATAGTTGTTCAATAAGAAATACACATGGAAAAGAATGCATGCAACTTATCATAATACATTCGCTAAGACATTTCAACAAATACTTGGCAAGCCATAGTTATCACATAATTGGGGATTTCATGATTAACATACTAAAAAGGCATTATTCTCTTTACTTAAGCATCCTGTCAAACATATGGGGACCATGCTTTGGTTATTCCATATATTCTATACTTAATTATCATGAATACATCAATATCATGCAACTTGAAGGGATGTTATCATGAACATCACATAGTAAGATCAAAACTTGGATCTTTAAAATAATATCATGAATTTAAAGACATCATCAACATGAACTTCAATTTCTATTCACAAAAATCATCATAAAAAATCTTGGATTTAAAAAAAAGGATTCTTGAACTTCTTGGGTGAAAGGAACCCAATAATAAATATCTAACATACCTTAAAAGTTTGAATCTTGAAAGAGAATGAATTTTCTTGAAGGTTCTTGAATTGGGAATGATAATTTCTTGGTTTTCTTGAAGGAGAGCTTGAATCTTGTTCTTCAGAGGAAACCCTAATTTTCTTGTTCTTAAGAGTGGTGAGGATTATGGGTTTTTAAAACTTATTTATGATGGTTATGTACGTGATTTTTATGATTTAAGTCGTGGAAGGTAAAGGAAAAGTCCAAAATATCCCTACGAAACCGCTTCCTAGTTGTTGAAATTCTCGGCTGCCCACCAAGGCTGATAAGCCGTCAGATATGTGATGGCCCATCAGTTCAGGTCATCACTTGGAAGCTAGAATTAATGTGTTTCTGCCTAATTCTAACGACTTGAGCTGATAAGTCGTCAGATATGTGACGGCCCATCAGATATGTCGTCACTCAGTTGCCAGGCTAACATGCTGGAGTAAAATGGGTATAACATTTTTCTCTGATATCGAATTTGGGTTAAATTTATATCGTTGGAAATATAATTAAATTATCTATATTTTAGTGGGTCATGGGATTGAAAATTCATAGTATAACAAGAGATATTATTGTTCGAAGTTGACTATACCAATATCCTTCCCAGGAATTCAATCGGTAAGGAATGTTTTGATTCGTCTAATAGATAGGACATATTTAAGGCCTTAATATATATCAAACTTGATCATAAAACTACCAAATCACTAGAATTTATTTCTCAAGATCTTTAATCGTGGTTCTACTATCGGTTGGGAATCTCGGGGTATTACAATATCTCCCCCTTGGGAACATTCGTCCACAATATTTCTTGTTAGGCTAAGAGTACTGATTGGATGATCTTACTTAAGGGATGAGAACATCTAAAACATGTCTATGCAACTGGAACTACTGATATTCTGAGTTCTTATTCTGAACATGCATATATGATGCATGGGATACACAGATGAAACTATTGATAACTTAGATTCTCATAATGAACATGCATATCAGATGCATGGATACTTGACTGAGTTTCTCTCATACATGCATGATTTAATACACTGATGAACTGAACTTTTCTACTAAACATGCATATCTAATGCATGAATATTTGACTGAACTGACTCTTGAAAGCATGATTTACTATGCAATGATAACTGATGCAAAACTTGTAATGAGAATTTGGCATAAAACTGAATGGTTTTTAGGAGTTGAAAACATCGAAGAGTTATAGGGTATCTCCCCCTTGGTACAACATTTCCCTCTAAGAACACTTACTTCACCAAAGTACTTGAGAAAACTGAGGCGATCCACAAGGCACCTATGAAATGGTTCATAACTAAATGTCTGGGCTCTAAATCTAATGCATGACGTATGAACTGAGTTATACTCACAACTACTAGAATATTCTATCTTGGAATATTTACATTCCTGAGATTTTTATTAGCATGATTAGGTGAAAAGACGAGAAAATAATCTATGTGAATCTAACTGTCTGACTGCTAAACTGACTTGCTGACTCTACTAACTAACTCATGTTGAAAACTTATATTTAACTAAAGTAATTCTTCTATACTCTTTCTACTATACTCTCGACCTTAGCCTCAAGCCATCACTGTAAGTCTATGAACACTTTACTAAACTCTAAACTGATAATACTATCTCCTGGTATTCAACTCTTAACTCTCTTTTGTCTCTGCAATCATCATCACATACTTACACTCCTTTTGAGACATGCTTGTCTCACTAACATATTATTTTCTTTTATTTCTTTATAGGCTACTTATACCACCTCCACACCTTAAAACTTAGTTTGAAGCCTATAAACTTAAATTCTCCTTGCACTGTTCAAGCCTACTGATACATCTAAAACATGTCTAGCCACTTATACATCAACATAACATCAGCTACTGTCATGTGCTGCTAATATCACGTCTTTAAACTTACATCCACACCTTCATACTTAGTCTAAAGTCCACCCACTTAAATTCTTCAAAGATTTCAAGCTTAGTTTCTAAAGCATAATATAAATATCCACAAATCCTTAATAACCTTGCTACTCTCATCCTAGCCTTCAAATGTCACATCTCTTAAACTTTATTCTCCCTATACCATGAGGATTACCATTATACTCATATCAACAACACATATAACTTTGAATTACTAAACTTAAAATTTTGCATACATTGTTTCAAGCCTACTGATTCACCTTTTGTACAACTAACCCTATGAAACATATTCTGCCCAACTTTAGGCATCACTATCGCGAAACTATCTGCGGGAACTGTCTGAGAAAGATTTATCTGCAGGAATTTGGGATTCACTACTTCTGTTACCTAAAAAGTAAGGTAAAGCTAACATGAATGGAACATGATGACCATCCACATATGTTTCTTAAAGAGCCATTCTACAACATGATCTGAGACATGAAAGAAGGAAAACTATTTCTATAAACATCTTATAGCCTTTTGTACATAAATATGACGCGCAACACACCCATGAACAAGAATCTACTAGATGTGGCTTTCAGAAATCCTTGTATACTATTGAACCTTAGGCTCTGATACCAAGTTTGTAACGCCCCGAGTCTAACACCTCGAATGCTACACGGTGCTTATGATCCCGAAGAACCATAAGCTAACCCTTTTCTGGTACCTATACTGAGCACTGCATAATATAATAAAATATATGCGGTAAACTAGCGGAAACTTACCATAAGGTTTAAAAACATAACATACAACTGAATAATGTCTATCAGTATCAAAACTGAAACAACTGCTTGTATAGCTATTCTGAAAAACTTTGTAGACTAAAAGCCTCTGAACTGTCTGAATAAGGAGTTTATGGGACATGTCCCCAACTAACTCCAACTACTAAAATAAATTGAATCTAATAAAATACTGAAATAACAAGCATCGTCGAATGATGAGGACTCACTGCTATGTCTACTGCTGCTGACTGAGTCTGAACTGCTAAGAGAGCTCTGGATCTTGCTCTTTTGAACCTATGGTATAAGATACCACAGCGTAAGACAAAAGTATGTGTTAGTACATTGAATGTACTGGTATTCTAGATGAGGTAAGGCTGAATGCAAGGGCTTATGCATGAACACTACTGACTAACTAATATGAGTATGCTGAAAGAGGATAAATGCATGAATGCATAAAACATAACTAAAATCATAGTAACACTGAATACTGAGTTCTGAGGACAGACGTACTGATGATTGAATCTAGTAGTACTGATATCTGAGTTCACTAACTCTGGGATACTAAATAATTGCGTCTATTGAGACTGGCATCTAAACTTACTTATACTGTTATTGATTTGCTATATCTGAGGTCAAGCCTATATAATAGGTGACCTCTGAAATAACTACTTATGATGTCTGATACTTAATAAACTGAATCAAAGATCAAGCCTATATAACGGGTGATCTTTCAGTCTGTTGAGAGTGGAAATGATTTTCTGAATCTGATATCAAGCCTATATAATGGGTGATCTCTGAGAGGTAGCCAAGCCTAGTATAACAGGTGACTCCTCCACTGAGTTCTATTACTGAGATTGGATCTGAAACTCAGACTGTGGGAGGTAGTCATCTAACCGACATGCCCCTGCTATCTTCTTTGGGGTACAACCTATAACCCCAGTTGGAAGGGTGTTAGTACCGTTCCATGGGTAAAGATACTTCTATCGGAAACCAGGATGCCATGCCTAATATAATGAGTGACACCTAGTTGGAGCCAGACCTAATATAATGGGGGTCTCCGAGGAGGTAGTCAAGCCTAATATAATGGGTGAATCCTTATGCTATGCTGGCTACGCAGTTCTAGAGTGCAGGGATTATTATTAACGTCTCTTCCTAAGATAACCGGAAAGTCGTCATCCCTTCCATCGCCCGGTGCTAAATCCTACTCCCAACTGAATACATACTAAATTGATTCTTAGATCATACTAGATTGAGATGAATCTATTACGGATTATCTTACATGACTGATCTGACTGAGTTCACTTGGTTCCGTTGACTGACGGAATACTATTAAGGTCTGAATTTAATATTAAACTTGATTAGACTGAATACTAAGATTACTGACTTTTCTTAATGTTCTAACACTGACTGAATTCTACTGATCATAGCACGACTGAGATTATCTTGAGACTGACTCATCTCAAGATAAGCATCTAAGTTTTCGGGTAAAAATACCCCCAAGACTCGATAGCATAAATAAATAAGAAAGGACCACACTTGAATATGATGACAATGGACTTTCATTCACAACCCAATTAATACGATATCTCGTCAATCACTTGAATTTCATAAACATGTAAATGTATAGTGTATGCATAGTAATATCTCATAGTTGTTCAATAAGAAATACACATGGATAAGAATGCATGCAACTTATCATAATACATTCTCTAAGACATTTCAACAAATACTTGGCAAGCCATAGTTATCACATAATTGGGGATTTCATGATTAACATACTAAAAAGGCACTATTCTCTTTACTTAAGTATCCTATCAAACATATGGGGAGCATGCTTTGGTTATACCACAGATTCTATACTTAATTATCATGAATACATCAATATAATGCAACTTGAAGGGATTTTATCATGAACATCACATAGTAGGATCAAAACTTAGATCTTTGAAATCAAATCATGAATTATAACTCATTAACAACATGAACTTTAATTTCTATTCACAAAAATCATGATAATCTCATAAATATATAATCTTGTATTTAAAAAAAAGGATTCTTGAACTTCTTGGGTGAAAGGAACCCAAGAATCAACATCTAACATACCTCAAAAGCTTGAATCTTGAACGAGAATGACTTTTCTTGAAGGTTCTTGTATTAGGAATGATAATTTCTTGGTTTTCTTGAAGGAGAGCTTGAATCTAGTTCTTGGTAGATGATCTTGAGAAGAAACCCTAATTTTGTTGTTCTTGAGAGTGGAGAGAATTAAGGGTTTTTAAAACTTATTTATGATGGTTATGTACATGATTTTGATGATTTAAGTCATGGAAGGTGAAGGAAAAGTCCAAAATACCCCTACGAAACCACTTCCTAGTTACTAAAATTCTCGGCTGACGACCATGGTTGATAAGCCATCAGATATGTGATGGCCCGTCAGCTCCGGTCGTTACTTTGAAGCTGGAGTTGATGGGTTTCTGCCTAAGTCTGTTGACTTGGACAGATAAGTCATCAGATATGTGACGGCCTGTAAGATATGTCGTCACTCAGTTGCCAGGCTAACATGCTGGAGTAAAATGGGTATAGCTTTTTGCTCCGATATCGGATTTGGGCGAAATTGATATCGTTGGAAATATAATACAATTATCTATATTTTGGTAGGTCATTAGATCAAAATTTTTTAGTATAACAAGATATATGATTGTTTGAAGTTAACTATACCAAAATCTTTCCCAAGAATTCAATCGGTAAAGAATGTTTTGTTTCGTCTAATAGCTAGGACGTGTTTGAGGCCTTAATATACATAAAACTTGTTCATAAAACTACAAAATCACTATAATTTATTTCTCATGATCTTGAAGTATGGTTCTACTATCAGTTGGGAATCTCGGGGTATTACATGTTTATTGGCTGAATAAAATGGGCATATGTACTATGGTAGGTATCCTTGTGACTACAATTGTCCCCAAAATTAATGGGCTCATTTCTAGTCCATAACAAATAAAAAAAATTTAATTTGTAGAATTAAAGAAAAAATAGCAAACACTTACTAAAAAAAGAGTGATACCCTTTGCATATGACTAATGATGCTTAATTGATGTGCTTTTCCAAGCTCAAGGTCATTCCTTCGTAGTTCAAGAAATCATTCCCATGTAAACTAATTTTCAACTCAAAAACAACCCAAGAAACGGGCAATATGTCATGACCTAATTTCTCAAGTCATGATGGAGCCTACCATAAACCCCCAGTAGGTTAGCCAAGCCGTTGTCTGAAATGGCTAGTAACGGACTATTCGATAATATAAAGAAAAGATTGCAGGATAAAAAAGATAAAAACCATTACATAAGTGAATCCCCAAAACCTAGTGTTATCAATACAAGAGCTTCTATATATCAAGAATACCAAGATGAAATGTCAAAGGAATCCCACTGAAGTAACTTATCTCTGAATACAATACAGAGATTAGTCTAATACATAAGAGAGAGATAAGAAATACTCTGAATGTTAGGAGCTCACTATAAGTCTCTCAATCATGGTTTCATTGCACGACTCACACATCAATGTCAATAACCCGTACTATGATCTGCAAGCTACAAAACTGTAGTATGAGTACCTAACGAGTGGTACTCTGTAGGCATGTGTCAACTGAGCTCCAATGGTAAAGCATATATATAAAACATATAAACAAAATGGAAACTACATCCAAGGGTTCCAGAAATCATATAACAAGTCAATGTGAATAATAAGGGACTACTATCCTTTAAAGTCCTAGAGTCTAACATAATAAGACTAACGAAGCATCAAGTGTAAACTATCCTATTCAAGCTACATTCAATAGACGTCAAATTTTTACCGTGTATCTGAGGAAAATATACGAATGAAGGGAGAAAGAAAAATATATAGCAATATACAAAGTGAAGAAATGCATATACAATAAGAACAACGAAGAATGGGATATATGATAGTGTCATAGCATCATATAGCTAGATTTATATATATACAGATGCATACACATATACGCATGAAGACATCTCAAAGCATAACCTATATAATCATATCCTCATTCAAAGACCTCATTAATGTACTATAAGGATTTAATACTATCAGCCTCAAAGTTTCCAATCCACAAGGCTAGACATGATATAATTGTGCATAATAGTGCATTCATAAGATAGAAGAGGTTGAAGACATACCTTGAATCCCGATACTGGATCAATGACCAATCTATCATAAGCTCGCCATAATAATGATTATAACAATGATAATAACAACACCAATATCAGCGTGAATAACCAGCTACTATAGAAATCCAAATACCTAATCGAGCCTATTTGTATCCCCACCGCTCTAGCTCGCAAGGTTCAATAAACATAAAATAACACAAGGCATATTCTTTACCTATATCTATGCAACTGTCCTATATCGACTGGTGGAAATAGGTGCATACTGGTGATAGGTGATGTGCATGTAGGAATGGATTCATGGTATACAATCACTATTAACAATCTCATCAGAAGTTACATCATCAGGACCAGCATCATCATGATCAACCTCCGGCCTTGTTGGGTATCTATATATCATCATAGTATCCTCGAGACTTTATCGAGAATCAATATATCATCATAGTATCCTCTGGACTTGCCGGATATCAATATATCATCAAAGTCTCCTCCAACCTTACTGGGCATCAATATATCATCCTAATAATCAATGCATAAATATAGGTATATAATAGGTGCACAGACTCAAGCCAATATACTCACAACCATAATTATAACACCATAAAGATAACTATCTTATCATGATATTCTATGTGCTCATTATTAACCAGCCAAGACTCATTACTATACCGCTAGTTTACTACTCATCACATGATCTCTAGTTGCCAATCTAACTAATTCTCCACATAATCATTAATCATGAAATATAAACTAACCATTAATCAATGATTAGACAAACCTAACGTCTATTCAAGGTTCATCATTAAACCATAATCGTCATCTATTCACTATTCATCATTTATCACCTAAACATCTTTTATTCACTAACATTAACCAATATCTAGTAATTGTTTACACCCTAATCCTTATTATTAACTAGTCCTCATTATTAGCTAGTCAGCATAAGTAACTAGGGATCATTATTAACTAGGCATCATTATCAGTAGCATCCCCTATCACGTAGCAATGTTAGCCACTTTATCCTCACTTAACAACTAATCGGCATTATAACTTATTATCAATAGCCACATATCATTACCATCGATAAACCCATCTTAATAGCCACGTATCAACCCTAGTTGTTAGCTACCATATTACAAAACAAGGTTCATTAAATAACATATTTAGAATTCTAAGCATTAAGTACTATAGTAACCTAATACACAACTAGTTACCATATAGCTTTTACTATAATTAGGAAGAACAATCATAAGATCATATTTTCGCTAGAAACACAACAATAACTGATATGATAATCATGAATGTATTGAATCTATACATTCCATAACTAGTATTCAATTAATGAAACCATAAGCATCAAACCACACCTTCCTCCGTCCCATACCAAAGAGATGTGTATATGCACACACATATATGTATATATATTCATGAACAGTAATCGCATCCTCTATAAGGATAAACACTTCCCGGATGTCCAATCGGTATCATCTCTTAGCACTCGTCCTAATAATATGTCTTGAATAATTACAATATCATCATCACGGCTTTCGGCCCATATACTCATCCGAAACTCATCTCGATAATCATATTTATAGGTCATAGCATATCTCTAATCATCTCACATATATGAGATATAATACCAATAAACATATAATAATATCTCACATAGGAGGCATAATATCAATAAGAATGACACAATTATAAGTCATTTTATATATAAAGGTCGTTCATCATGACGGTGAGGAATATCACCTCCCTAGGGCAACTATCATATATAAAAGGAGATAGCATCTCTATAGGCCCAACATTGCATTTAAGAGAAATATCATCTCTAAGGACCCAACGTGATGTCTAAGAGAAAACAACATCTCAATGTGCCAAATATCAAGTCCAAGAGGAAATGGCATCTCTCTGGGCCAAGTATCAAATCTAAGAGGAAATTACATCTCTATAGGCAAAGCATCAAGTCTAAGGAAAAATGGCTTCTCTATAGGCCCATTATTAAATCATTTCTATAAGAAACTACATAGCTATAACTCGTAAGTCACAATTTGAGGAATATCATTACAATAAATTGAGTCACGTAGTAACCTTATACAAAGGTTTACTAGTCACAACTATGTCTAACATCTGCAGCTTATTCCACTATGACTAACATAAGTGTAGGCCTAAGTTGGTCGGACAATCCCATTTCTAAACCTCAATTTCGTTAATTATGTACACTATGCCCCAAATTAGGCTAAGATATTTAGTTCAACTTCTAGATGTCATGTAAGGCACATACAAGCCTAAGATAGGAAATTCAACTACAAATAATGGCACTTAAGCCATTTCTACCCAAAATACAATTCCAAGAATACCACAATAGCCCAACAAGATCAAATATGCTAATAATGCATCCAACACTAAAAGAACATCCATAGTCTAGCAATGAATAAAATCTATGCCACAATTCAATCTAAACTAGGGAGAAGGCAATAGGAGTCTACAAAGATATAAACAAACTTTCTTACGGGTCAAAGACCCTCATCTAATTCCGCCAGATATAAATAATAAATGATAATAAATCATATTCATAATCAATCCTAAACTTTATAACCACACACAATACATATCATACATCATCTATGAAGGAAAGTTGATAGGAGCCTACCTCTAGGCCAAACATCAAAATCACAGTCCAAGCCCCACATGCTTGCCTTCACTTCACAATCACCAAAATGCCATCACACTATTAGAAACATAATCTACTCATCAACACGATTCTAATGATACCCATACTGTATTATTGTGCTTCGGGTCCAAAAATAACACCAAAAACTCCAAGTGGGACCCACGTAGAGATATCGCATCTTCGAGGTCAACCCAATGCTCATACATCCCTAAGAAATAATAACGCTCAATTAATGGGTGCAAACAAACCAAATTTGGGTCTAAATCAAGCCCAAAGCTAAATTGAGGTTTTGGGTCAAGAATTAAGAAATTCACCAATAAAGTGATGAAATCATTGCTTAATCCGGATAATAATCATGATAAAAGATCTTTACCAAGCTCCTTAGACACCCACAAGACTCAATTTTGAGTTATGATACTCATTTGGGATTTTAGGCTCTCAAAGATGAAGAGAAATTCCCAAAAATTCGCGACCTTGGGGTCTATTTATAAACCCCTCGGCGAACAGATGCTGCATCCCCGTGACAGCAAAGTATAAAACTTATTTTTAACCCTTGAAACTCATTCGGAACCCAAATAATATGATCCAATAGTGAAATTTAAATGTAATCCATATTTCAAATCCAATGAAATCATCAAAACTTTCATCCAAGATTGAATTGTCAAAAAATGAGGCCCACGCCTATAGTTTCATTTTTCATAAAAATCTGCTCAATAGAAAAAATTAAGTTTGGAAGCCTTGGGACCTGAACCAAGGGTTTCCTACCCTAAATCAACGTTAAGGACGTGATAGAGAAGTCGAATTTTACATCCGAGGTCATTTCGACCAAATATGGGTCTTACACTCATATTTTTATTTTTCAACTTTCCGACCAATAGGTCGAAATGAGCTTGGGTGCACTGAAACCCGAACCAAAGGTCTAAATAGACTATAATTGATATTTTGGATCTGCTGAAATAGTCAATTGGCATTCGAGATTTTTTCATTGAAGTTTTCATCCAATAGCCGTTTGGAACCAACGAAGACTTCAAAACAAGTAGTTTGCTCTAAAAATCAAATGAATTGCCTAGTAACTGAACCATCGGTCCCAGCAAGTCATAAATGACTTGGGAAACTATGGAGAAGCCCTAATTGCGAAGATAAGCAGAAACATAAACAATGATCGAAAAGGACATTACACAATATTTGGTTGTTTTTACCTCTGCAAACAACCTCCAACTACTATCCTTTGCACACACCATTGAGGAAACACCCATGCAAATCAATCAACATTCTATCACCTTCAAAGAATGCTTTATTTAAAGCATGAAAGCACACTTAAAATCCTTAAAAAAGTAACTGTGAAGTCTCATTAGCTTCTCCAACCTTAGCAACACAACTGCTACCTGGATTATTCCAAAAAATCTCATTCATGTAATTAAAAATCCAATCATAATCCACAATGTGATAACCCATAATCTCTTTTAGAACTCTAGACCTAGATCTTCGCACAGTTATCCTACAAACATAGATATCCAACTCCTTTTTAATTATCCCTTATAATTGGATAACCCTAATGTTTGCTTGCTGATTTATTCTGTCTTTGTTCTTATGTGCTAGAAACTTTAGGATGCAAAGATAGTTAAAAATTAATGTCAAACAAATGCCAATAGGATTGTATCTTTTTATAATAATATCTCCACTAGTTTTATCCTTACTAGCACACAACAACCAAGGACATGTCTCTTTGCAGCACCTCACTCTAACTCTATCAAGCTCATTCACATATTTTTCAATTTAAATACTTTCTTGAATTGCATATCTGGTCACCACTAGACTAAATTCCATTATACTTATAAATCCTAATTCTCAAGAAATTTTTTCGCATGTTTCATAAAAAACAACTCTCTTTTTTGTTCTTCATTCTCATAGGTTGATGCATTAATTGATCAACTTCTTCACAATCTCCCCAACCTACATCACCATCTAATTCAAATCTAGGAGCTTTATCACTTAGATAGTAAGATTCATCATCTCCTAACTTACTAACTAGGCTATCCCTAATACCAACATTTATCTACTCATAGCATATGTATGGACCTTTTCTACCAATATTAATATGTTCATGTGTAGTGCCTCTACTTTTCCTTTATAACCTATTGAAATGTCTCTTGCTTTCCTGTATATCGTTATACTCTTGATAAACATCACTGTCAACATCACTTTCTTGTAGTAACCCCTTCAGATTATTTTCATCCTTTAAATCATCATCACTTAGATCCTTATTTATTGTAGGATCAAGAGGGTTGGAAGGTATAGTAGAAGGATGAGGCTCATTAGGAAGGTTGGAAGTTTTAGAAGGAGGGTTGGATGGAAAATAGGAGTAGAAGGTTGAATATTATAATTAGAAGAGTCACCCTCATTAATAGGGTTCAAAGATTCCTCACCTTCCCAACTGTGACTCAGATTGAGGACAAAGTCCAATTTATAGGGAAAAGCCTCGCAAGGTTCATTAACCCCATCAAAAACAAATACCTCAAGTTCATCTTTATTCTTTAACTTGCTGACAATTTCACAAATAACCCGATCACAGTTAATCACTAAAAAAAAGTCATCCCAATAAATAAAAAAGTCACGTTCTGTTGTATATCCTAGATCTTTCATGTATTCTCTTAACTCAAAGTAGGACATCATATCAATATGTATATCTAAAAAGACTGTCACAGTCCCACCAATATAATCAGGTGAGGGGACAAATACAATCTTACACCTGTGATACCATCTTTAAGTTATCAAAATAAAAGACATAGAAAGATTCCTGAAAGAGTGACATTTCAACCACACAAACACATTGAAATCAGTAAATAAAATTTTAAAATCTCAACAGTCAATTTTTTTTTAAGAGTATTAAAATAAAAGTGTTTTCCTACCCACCCCTCCAAAAAAACAATATACAGTATCAACGATATATACCCCAAAGCCACTAAAATATCCTAATAGTAGAAACAATATATGTATGCATACAAAGAACGCAACATATTTTTACAAAATTCTAACAATAGCTAGTATCAATTACATAGTACAAAATATCTCAATAAGTTCTTACTAACATGATTTTAACTAAAATAATCACTATAAATATGTTTTCCCCAAAAAATTCACAAATATCAAAATCCATCAGAAGTGCGAGAAGTGCAAAACTGATAAAATGCGAAAAATCCTAACTTGTAAAATCTTCAACCTTTTGTTTAATTGTTATTTCTCCCCATAAATTTATGAAAAAGCGCATAATTTAGCTATACTAAGTGCTCAATATCCCTCTTTCAAAGTACAATTTAAGTCGAGAAAGAAAAAGAAAGAGTGGAGTGAGAGAAGTGATAGAAATTAATAAGAGAGAAGTGTGAAATAACGTATAAGTGGGGAGTTGAAGGATTCGCATCGGGTTAAAGGGTTAAACCCGTCCTTTTATTAAATATTTATTCAAATTATATAATTAAGGAGAGATTGTCCAACAACACAATTTTTAAGATCGGGATTAATGAGAAATTTGATCAAAATGGTAAATTTACAAGGGTTTATGTAAGTTTTGTGGGGTAATAGATCGCCCGCAAAGATAAAGTGTCTTTCTGTGAATCTCAAACAAGTTCAGAGTGACTTTCTATCTTTTTTCTAATATAAAAATAATTTTAGAAAGGTAATTATGATAATTGTAACAATAATGTGATATACGTAGAATCTTTATCTTTATCATGCTAAAAATTCGAAGGGCTTTAACGAAATATTTTTCTGCTTTCGAAAATAGATTTCACACTAGAAAAAATAGCCAATCAATCATTTTTATAATATTTTATTTGAAAGTCCATTAAAATTTTGTTACTTAACTTTCCCCTATTTGAATTAAATGTGCCTAAAATTTAATTCTCTAAAAGCAATTAGTTTTTCTTTTCAATTTTTCTTGCTACTCTTTGAGTTGTAAGGATCTTCTCAAACTTTAATCAGAGTTCTAAATAAACACATAGCTATACCTTACATTAATGATTCTATTATGTATCTTATGTAATTTCACATAACCTCGAAAAAACATGATACTAGTGTGTAAAAATATTTGATATTTTTAGTCCTTATATAGATTACAAAATAACAATTTTCATAGATACTTACAAAGAATATATTCTTCAAATTTACTCATAATATATAGTACTTTTAATAAAAGAACAAAACACTAATGCGACATCTGTGTAAATTTATTGTTCATTTATTTTATAATTTATTTAAGTCTAATTTAGAATAATACTAAGTCAAGTTGTGTCAAAGTTAACTATTAAAAATAAAGGATGATAACTTCCATTCTTCATAGGCATTTTTCAGTACATTTGAATTTTTCATAACAACAAGTAAAACATATGATCAAACTATCCTCGACGTTGGGCTATACTTTCTACAACATGTTTTTTAACATGAAAAACTAATACTTATCTGGCATTCCATCGAACTTGCGATATTGATTTCGGTATTGACCTAGAGTCGGGCAATTAGTTCATTTTCATTCGACCATAAAGAATGGCATCAACAGATTTGAAGGAATTAAAGAAGATATTGACGGATATGTTGAGTAAGAGGTTCATCAAACTTAGTGTTTCCACTAGGGGTGTTTCTATATAAAATATTTGTGAAGAAGAAGAATGACACAATGCGGGCTCGTATTGTTTATCGGTAGTATCCTATATCATGTATTAATGATTTATTCGATAAGCTTCAGGATGTTTCAGTTTTATTGAAAATCGACTTGAGATTGGGCTACAATCATTTGAAAATCTTGGCTTCAGATATTTCTAAGATGACTTTCAGACAGGTTATGGACACTACAATTTCCTAGACATGTAATTTGGGTTGAGAAATACTCCGACAATGTTAATGGAGTTGATGACTTATATTGGTGCTTCAAGCCTACTGATTGGATCCCTTTTTCATTATTTTTATTGATCATATTTTAATCTACATTAGAAGTGGAGAGGACCACAAGAAACATTTGAGGATTGGACTATAGACTTCCAAAGATTATTAATTGTATGCTAAATTCTCTCTAACCTGCTATTTTTCAAGTTACTATTACTTTGCCATTACAGGCAACTTAGTTTGATCCAATGGAGATTTTTGTTTTCCTATGACAGATACATCGCACTATCAACCTTCCCATCCACTAAATCGAGAACAACGTTTGTAGAGCTCCATTTTCATTGAATTTTTGAGATATGAAAATTGTCATAACCCAAAAGTTGAGGTCATGATGGAACCTACCACGATCCAACCTTTATAGGTAAGCAAAAAAGTCGCAATAGTATAGAAGATCGAAAATGAAAAGAGATGAAATAATTAAAAAACTTCTACAGAAAAGTCAGAACATAATACTCATTAAACTGATATATTCGAAAGAAACTATCAATCACTAAAACCTAGTGTCATGATCATGAAGCGAGTCTAACAAAATTTTAAACTATGAAATACATGAATCTATCTTATATAATAAATAAAGACAAAATATAATAGGATGAGGTAAAAAAACCACCCCGAACTCTAAAGCTCACTAGTACCTCAAAATTAGTCTCTCAAAGCATAAAATCAGCCATCGTGGGTCACATTCGTACTAAAATCTGTAACAGAAGGACATAGAAGTAGGAGAAAGTATTGTCCACTTATACTCGGTAGGTATCATAGGCCGATGGAGAAAAGTAGAAAACTTAAACAATAAAGAATACTATGAGCATGTTTCCACCTCCATACAGAAAAGTTCCCAAATGGTAGTTCATATTGTATATCCTAATAATTCAACAAGTATGATATTAGTATAAAAATAACCACTAAAATATAGATATTTGAATTATCTTTCCAATGCATCTAATTTTTCCTTAATTTGATGTTATAGTAAAATGTTATGGCCATTTTAGTGAAGTACCATCCAGTAGTGAGATGTCACGAGCCAAACAACAACCATGGTTACATTGTACGATCGTACAATGGTCTCATCAGGTTTAAATAGCCCTAAAAACCTGAAACTTGACAAGTATCCCTTCCAATCACGAGAAAAAAGCACAACTATGCTTTGAAACCACGTTATAATGTATGATTGTGAGTCCTAAAGATGATCTGGTTTGAACTTTCAAACTACAAATCAAGGCACGATCGTGAGTGGATCCCACGATCATATCATGGATAATCTGATCATGTTCAGAGAACCTAAAGTTCAGCCTTCCACCAAAAAGAATAACACACAATCGTAAGTGGATCCCACGACCGTGGGATGGTCTATACAACTCACTTTACAGCTTTTTTAGTTACCAAATTAAAAGGGTGCATCAGTCTTTTCTCACTCTTTTAACATAAAAACTACATTATTTGAGTTATTTTAAGGCTGATTATTAAGGTAAATATTACCCTAATGCCTTATTACTTAGAAAAATATTTGACACTTAGTTTTAACATAGAGAAAAAAGGCAATTTCTTATCCCGTGGTTGACATCTACTTCGGGTTTCCAATTACAAAGATTACTTTAGGGTTCTCATCTCCAGGTACATGGGGTTTTATAAATGGATTTTTTTTAACCCATTGAATTCTAAAGTTAACCCAATTCTTCAACTCAGTTCGTTCTGCAAAACTTAAGGTTGATGAATGTTGGAAATTCCTTGATATCTCCGTTCCTTGGTATTATTGAGTTTTAATTCATGTTTTACCATGAATTTCTGTACCATTACATGTTCTTGATCATAATCCCTAATTATATTGTAAAATTTATGATTTTGGACTTGAGTTATTAAATTCTTTAAATTCACCTTGTTTATGAAATTGTAAAAATAGTTGCATTATTTTTAGATGGCAGGCAATGAACACTCGATGACCTAGGATATCAATGCATTGTCTATTGAATAATAATTCCTTCACTCTTAATGATTTATAATCCTTTCAGATAAAACATGTGCTTTTCAATTTCAAAAAATAAATATTGTTGATCATTTCAATTTATCAGTTTACTTTTAGTAAGCACTAGTACTTAGTACTGAGAGGACACGAACTCAGATAATCTAAGTTCCAGAACAATGTTGACACTATAAGCTGATATTATAGTCCTTTGAACATTAGATTAGTGGATCTACATTAGCTAGTCTTACCCACAGCAAGGTACTAAAGACCTATCCAACTATGCTTACCATTTGAGTCATAGTTAGCTTAGATGTGATATGTCAGTTAATAGTAGTTTCTATAGTTCAATCTCAAACATCACATAACCTTATATTTAGTTATTTGATTCTTGATTATTACAAAATTATTGCATCAGTCTACAGGTTTTGGTTCATGTTCAACTCTTCATGTTATTTTCAGCATTCATAGCTTACATAGTGTAGTATATATCTCACATGCTCAGTACATTCAAAGTACTATTCACATAACTCTCTTTGAGTTATATTGTCTTTTGATAATGGTTCGGACACTCACCATCTAGACAAATCATAGTATGATTCCCCACTGTATTAACAACAACACATTGACGAGTCATCATCATTCAAGGACTAGTAGTTGTACTTCATTTTTTGTATTAGTTCAGTTTTAGATAGTTAGTTTGATACAAATATGATCACATAGATGGATTTATGAGGGAGTATGTTAGATCCGAGACTTGGTGTGTGCAAATGAAGTGCAAAGGGCCTAAAACGGAACCTAAACGGACACGAAAACCTTCCATCACCTATTGAAGCATTTTACTAAGGGGCTATTTTGGACATTTCACACATTATTTTGTGACCTAATATAAATTGAATAATGTAGGGTTTTAGTCATTAGTTTTGATGAATGTTGAAATTTGTAATATTTGAAACACTCTTTCTTGTGAGAAAGGCCCCATGGCCGAAACCTAGTAACTAAGGATTTCAACTTGAGTATGGAATCACTCGTGTTGGATTCAAGATTGGAAATGTTGGATGCTTGGGAGATTGAGGTCACTCTTGTTCCAATGTAAGAGATAGGTGAATTATTGTGCGTAGTGTTAAGGGTCAAAGAGTGGAATAGGATCTTGGGTTCTTAAGATCATGACTTCATGTAGTCTATCTATCTATCCCTTTGATTTATTGTAATTGTGTAGTTGTCTTCTTGTTATACCCATTTTTAGTATGTCTTGTGATAGGGAACCCGAGTCTTCTTGTTTTTATCATATTGTTTTTTTCTTCATGTTATTGTTGTAACTTAGTTTGGTTGGCTGTTTTGGTGTGAAATCACACCCGTTGTTATCTTGTTTATTGGTGTATTTGTTTAATACGAGTGTGGTCTCCAATCGGTCCAAGAATTCATGTGATTAGTAGACTGTTTTGGAGTGTGTTTCTTGTTCTCCTTATTTGTAGTCTATCATTTGGTATCAGAGCATGGTTTGATCTTGTTCCTACAAGAGAAATCTTGGCCTTTCTTGTTAGAAAATCAAAAAAAAAATTGTTGAAAAGCTGAAAACTCAAAAAGAAGCATATATGTCCATTTTGTGTTCTTGGCCGAAATTATGTTATTGTTGTGTCTTGGCCGAGATTTTTACTTGTTTTGCTGTTTCTAGTTTTAGTTTTCATCATCTCTAACAATCTTGAGTCTAAATCTAATTTTGAGCTTACATTGTTGGTTTTGGTGTTGTGAACATAAGGCTTGGCCGAATTATTGTTGAAACATTGTTGTGGTCAACTGTTTTGGATTAGTGGTCTTCGTCTTGTTGTTTTTCTAAGCTTGTCCACATGATATTGTTTCTCATTAGTGGCCTAAGAACCATTTTGTTGAATTTGTAGTTGTCTTGGTCAAGTGTTGAAGATATTGTATTGTGCAAATTGGAAGTTGGCTGTGTGAAAATTGTTGGTGTTCTTGGAGATTGTTGTTGGTTGTTCTCGGTGATTGTTGATGTTGTTCTTGAAGTTATTCAAAACCTTCATAGCTTGTTAAAATAAAATGAATATTAGATCTATAAATGTGAAGGGAAAAAGGTGAAGCTTTGTTAGTCTTGAAAGACTTACCATCACTCATCAACTAGCCAATCACATCTCAACCACTTTCCAACGACTTCCTTGATTCAAGGACCCATGTTTTAAGGAGAAGTACATGTAAAGTCAAAGTACTAAAACTTGCAATTGAAAAGGGCTTCAAGACTTATTTGAATTTCCCTCCATAAATGTCACGACCCGAATCGGGGCCCTGGCCGTGACGAGCATTCCCAAACCCGAAGGCCCAGAATGCTCTCTGTCTATCTTGTAATCATGCACATAATTCATATGATCAAAGTAATACGGAATAGACACAATAATACGGAAACATGGTCAACAATTTAAAATAGTTAAAGGCCTGAAAATATACCCAACAATATTTAATAAACATCTGCAACAGTCTAAAAAATCTCTACTGACATACTATTTGAATAACTGGGAAAAGGCCCCCAGCAGACCAAAAACCATACTGAAATAAATATCTAAATGACTAGGCCTTTCGAAGAAAACAAAGATCACCAACTGAACTCTGACACATCCCTATCTGTAGACTCTACTGAGGATCTGCACCCCTAGACTGCGCCTCAGTACCTGTGAGGAAGAGGGGTCTGCACAATTGTACTAGCACGCAAAGCAATCCAAAATAGAGTAATTGAACATATATATATATATAATACATGAGAGAAAATGTTCATCAAACATAATGCATAAAACAATTTTTGAAAAAAACACATGGGCACCTTCTGAAAATATGTAACCTATCTATAAATCTCAAACTCTGATCTGTATATTACTTCTGATTTAGGTGGTATCCCCTACAAGTATGATATTCCACAGGAGATATGATATCCGCCATTGACTCAACGGGAAAGCCTCCAATCTCGAGTATGCTGCAAGAGTTGGAGTTCCTGAATCTGATACGCCACACGACACTTAAGTCAGCGTATAATAATATACCCGGGTCAGCAAACCACGATTTTAGGCAATTAGTTGCTTGAACTCAAGACCTCTTCAGGGAACCACCTAACATCTCTGTATGCCCATTTTTAACCTTTTCTATACATGCAACATTCTGAATGTCTAAAATCATGATAGTCTGAAATGTCTATTAGTCTGAGTCTGATATGGCATTGGTCTGAATTGGTATCGTCATATCAAGACTTGGAAGTCATGATTTCTGAGTAATAATACACTAAGATAAATCTTTCATTTAAAGCATAATCTAGACCACCAAAACATGCAATTGATATAGAAGATTTCGTGTTTTGAAACTCAAGTCAAAATCATGCAAAAACTTTATCAACATATGTTGGTCTAGTGCCTTTAGCAAATCCATTCACTCTTTCATTACATGCATTATGAACATTAAACATTCTTGCTAGATTCCCTCTTTAGTGATTTAAAACCACCTTTAAATCATAACAAGTGTTCAATTATTTCATATAGTGCTTTTTCAGGATGCATTGCAAAACAATTCATATGCTATGAGAAATCTGAAAAATTCATAATAAGAGGGAATTCACCGAAAATCATGATCTCAACAAGAATTCATTCTTAAATACATGGTTTCATACATTCATATTCTCAAATCACTTTGGGAAAGGTCAAAAGACCAAAACAATGATGTTAAAACATTTAATACATGAATATATACATAGATTCAAAAAACCCATTCTAAAACATGATTTTTCTATGCCCATGAGAATTTAGTAAAATCCCGCGTACCTCTATTTCGGAAAATAATGGGTTCTTCTTGAAGCCTGTGGATTAGGGATTTCGAATCTCTAATCAATTTTGAAAACCCATGATTGAGTCTTGATTTATTTGGGTTTTTAGTTTGAAACCCATGGGAGTGTTCTTGAGAAGGTTTAGATGAATGTAGATGTATTGGAGAATTGGGGACTGAATTTCGTATTTATGGCTGAATAAGGGTGGGAAAATGACCATTTTTCCCCAAAAACGAAATGTTTATGTCACTTGAAACCATAAGATATGTGCCGCATATGATATCACATATATTTACATAAGCGCCGCATATTATATCGCCTATATTTACATAGGCGCCGCATATGATATTGCCTATATTTATATAGGCGCCGCATATGCTTTCCAGTGGCCATGTCCGATTGGTTAGGCGACGCATACTACTTTGAAAGGCCATAACTTCTTTCTTGGGTGTCGGATTTTAGCAAAGTTGGTATCGTTGGAAATTCAACTCGAATACCTATCATTTGACATATAGTAGGCTCTCTAATTCGATATATACAGAGAGTTATGGTCGATAGAAACTGACACAAATTACAACGTCCACTAAATCTTAATCGATCAAAATAGTTTCAACTCGTCCTTGAGTTGAAGGACCTCTATGGTCTAAATTCATGCTCAAATGGATTCACATACTACATAAACATGCCAAATTGTCATAGGATTTAAGGCTCTGGGATTATCAATGCATCAGAGTCATGGTTTTTATTCTAGCCCGAAATGTGGCGTGTCACATTATCTCCCCCTTGGGATCATTCGTCCCCGAATGATGGATAGAATGTTGAAGTCTTAAGGGTATGGGATAACGTGGACATCATATGTTCCCTAAGAAAGAATACACTAATCGGAAACATGAATATAACATTGGAACTACTGATGTTTTAAATGCTTATGCCGGACATGCATAACCGAGGAATGGAACACACGACTGAAGCTACTCATAGGCTGAATTCTCATAATGAATCATGCATATCCGATGCATGGATTTGTGACCGAGTTGTCCTTATGAATGCAGGACTGAATACACTGATAAGCTGAACTTTTCTATTGAACATGTATTTCTAATGCATACATATCTGACTGAACTGATGTATGAACGTATGGCTATATACGCAATAATAACTGATGCAAAGCTTGTAATAAGAATCTATGCATGCAACTGAATGGGTATCTCCCCCTTGGTACCCTATGTCCCTCTATGAATGCTCAAGTCACTAAGATACTCGGAAAACTGAGGCGATGCACAGGGCACCTACGAATTGAATCATAACTGAACATCTGGAATCTGAATTTAATGCATAATGCATGAACTGGGCTATACTCATAACTAATGGTATACTCTATCATGGAATAGTAGCATGTCAGAGATGTTTAGTAGCATGAATAAGTGCAAAGACGAGAAAACAAGTCATGCGAATCTGACTGCTAAACTGACTTATTGGCCATAAGACTGAATTATACTACACCCTCCAACTTAACTGGAGTATCTCTTCAGCACAATTCTCTAAAGAAATTCTAGCAGTAATAGGGAGCCATGAATCTTGGGTATGGATTACACAAGACATCCAACTGAGGAATCACCACATTGACACTACTCTGCAGTCTGGAACATAGGCATATAACTCCTGAATTAGGATAGAATTACCAGGCTTTTGGCATTACAACTTCTTACTTTCAAGCTTAGCACACTTCTCGAATATCACTTGACTATACTATTCACATTAAATATCATATTCATTCAACTCAGCTAAAAATTCTCATATGAGCATTGACAAATCTTTCTACTAATGTCGGAAATAACTTAATCCCTTTGCCGTGATCAAGCCTAACTCTAAGTCACAAAAATACAACATGCCAGACCACACTATTATTCTAAACCATATGATGCAATCTTCTATATCTCCTTTAAAGATCACATCCTAAGTATAACATGCCTTACCACTTCAATGACTACTCTGAACTCTTACTATGAAGTCGCTAGCGCATATAGCGTTCCTTTACAACAATCTCAACATGTCATTCAAGCCTATCTTTATAACCACATATGAACTTCAAAGAAAACACTCATAAAGGCATACTTCACATATTCTCTAAACAACAATCAATATCACTCCCACGAGCTACCCTAAGAACATACACATACAAAATTCCACTACACATCACATAAATAAAAACTTGGCCCCAAATCTTACTTCATACTTATGTCCTTATCTAAATAAGCATACTATGATCTTCCATCATCAAGGAATAATTACACAGCACCACTATCATCGCATAAGGAGGAGTCATGAAAAGGTTAGAACATAAGATCTGGAGGCATGGAATCATACTATATGAAGCTTGACACTCATCTGAGGCCTGAGGAATAGAAAAACAACAACAGGGACTCACCAAAGCGCTCTGAATTTAGGGTATTCATGGCTATAAGCTGAATCTCACCAATTATTTGGCATAAAACATGAGTTATGGAAATAGAGCACATTATAAAGCGTGAGTACATGACTCTCTATCATATGTATGAACATGAACTGATCATGGAACTAAATCGTAAAGCATGAGTAGGTATTAGGATCACTGAGAAATACTGAGATAGGAATGGGTTGATATTCACCCTTACTTTTTGATGTTCTACATCATCATGACATCACTACAAGAATCTGAGAGTCTTACTTGGTTATTCGTTAAGAAATCTCCCCCGTAGCTTCAAGCCATCATCTTAAGTTTTGGGAGGTACCTTACGAGACTTTAAACTTAACTGTACTCACTATACTCTGGCTTCTGAAATATGACAATATACAAAAGTAATAAAACTTAACCCGAAATACCACACATGAGAGTGGAACGCCCACTACTAATACTACCTCCTGAGGCACACTCTATCATTCTGTAACCCCAATAGTCATCATCTATAACTCGAACACTTACTAACTTCGAATCTTCATGAGTATCCCCAAAGTTGAAGTGCACACCCTCTAGTGCCTCTACTCTTATTTCTATTAGCACAACTTTCAAGGACTCGAGCTTAGATTATAACACCTAACATGGGTATCACCAAGTCTTCAATGAGAAACTCTATTTCTATCATAGTCTACCAACATAGCAACTTCAAACTTATTTTCCTCTACCATGAGAATTAGGCTCAATCAAAAGGCTCAACGCTATCAATCAAATGTCCTTAACTTGGCTATTTAGAACACCATCTACAATCTAGCTAGTCTTTTTCCACCTAGCAACTCAATAGTACCAGTAGCCACACACAACATGTAATAGCCTTAGAAAAATACTACAGCTTCATACCACCTTGGGCATACTTCTGCTTCACATATACAATGTCATACTTCATTACAAATCAAATAAACTTAGGCACTTGCATGCACTGTTCAAGCCTAAAGATCACTTCCATATAACTAGTATCATTAACCAAGGAATCATCACATCCATCTCCATGGCCATCAATTGTTTGAAACTTAATGTCTCGTGCTAAACATGATTTACAACCAACCTTACACACAATCCTCACTTAGAAACTATGAAATAAACATCAAGAAACACTAGTACACTAGAACTTCATAACCACAATAATCTATCATGACCTTACAGTTTTCCTTGTCATAATCCATCAGCACGTACTATTTCAACACATCAAGCTTACAAATATAATCCCATGAAACATGTATCATCAATATCTTGCCACTATTCACCACCACACCATTTAAATTAAAGCCTATAGTCTAGCATCAATCATTTACAACCAATGAAGAGTGCAACATAATATAAATATACTAATCCTTCAAATTGATTCTACCCAAATACTTCAAAAATATACTACATACTTTCTCACAGGTAGTATTAGTGTACAACTACCAATGAGAAGAAGGTTAAGGGGTAAGGTCAACTAATAGACATGATCAACCTTAAGCTTATATTATAACCATACAATCTTATCTACTTATACGGCTTTCTCACATCATACTTACTTACCCCAATGGACATTTAGACTACCTTCAGATACCCCATATGACAATGAGTCTATACTTACAACCTACTGGCTAATCTAGCCATTTTCATTCATATCCTATAAGGGGTTTCTATAACCACCTTAAATATCCACTCTGGGCTCTTTCTCTATTTTGAAAGGAAGAAAACAAATAACATTCTGAGTCAACACTTCCTCCATGGACTACTATACAATCAATAAATGGTACCACCACATTAGTCTACCACTACGAAATGGTAAATCATTCTCAATCAACGATTATTCAACTATAAATATTTAATCACAAAAGTCACCCTCACTCTGACCTCTAACCTTATGACTTTATATCACAAACTTCTTGGTCTAATTTCACTGCTAATAGGTCATGACACCGACACTCTAACTTACACTACTACTCGGGTGGAAATATAGTTCCAACAAACACAAGAACAACAAGATGAACAACAAGTTGTTAGTGAATCAAAATAGGCCTCACGCGACTTCACTAGACTTTAGTTTTCAACAACACACTGATATTAAGATTACAAGAGATAGAATCTTGATACACAATATTCAATGACTCAAGAATACACATCTTACTCTTATCTTAACAGAACGCCTCATAAGAACGAGGACACAATTTGAAACTAGGGAACTCCTCTCCCGTCTTTTATGGGACTTCTAAAATTTTTGCTAGATAATTAGAGAATATCTAGAAATACCAGAGTGAGGAAGAAATTAGGATAACTTTTCTTTTCATATGGGTTACATTATAGCACGAATTAGAGTATGAAGGAGGAACATTCTGACTCTATAGCACGAACTAGAACATGAAGAAAGAGAGACATTCCTAAATGCCTTGTAGCCTCCTGCTTATAAGTGTGGCGCGCTATACACCCTTAAACAAGACTCTATCTGACGCCATTTCGCAGATACCCTGGGACCATGAACCATGCTTTGATACCAAGTTTGTCACGACCCCAACCGGCGCCCTGGCCATGACGAGCATTCCCAAACCAGAAGGGCCGGAACGCCCTCTGTCTATCTGGTAATCATGCACATAATTCATTTGATCAAAGTAATATGGAATAGACACAATAATACGGAATTATGGTCAATAATTTAAAAAAGTTAAAGGCCTGAAAACATGCCCAGTAATATTTAATAAACATATGCAACAGTCTGCGAAATCTCTACTGACATACTATCTGAATAACTGGGACAAGGCCCCCAACAGACCAAAAACAATACTGACATAAATACCTAAATGAGTTGGACTTCCGAAGCAAAGAAGGCTCACCAATTGAACTCTGAGACAACCCTATCTATAGACTCTACTGAGGATCTGGACCCCTATACTGCGCCTCAGTACCTAGGAGGAAGAGGGGTTCAGCACAATTGTACTGGCACACAAAGCAATCCAAAATAGAGTAATTGAACATATATATATATATAATACGTGAGAGCAAATGTTCATCAAATATAATGCATAAAACAATTTTTGAAAAAAACACATAGGCACCTTCTGAATACATATAACCTGTCCGTAAATCTCAATCTCTGATTTGTGTATTACTTCTGAGTTAGGTGGTATCCCCTACAAGTCTGATATTCCACAGGCAATATGGAATCCGCCATTGACTCGGCGGGGAAACCTCTAACTCGAGTATACCGCAAGGGCTGGAGTTTCTGAATCTGATATGCCACACGACACTTAAGTCAGCGTATAATAATATACCCGGGTCGGCAAACCACGGTTTTAGGCAATGAGTTGCTTGAAATCAAGCCCTCTTCAGGGAACCACCTAACATATCTGTATGCCTATTTTTACCCTTTTCTATACATGCAACATTCTGAATGTCTAAAATCATGATAGTCTGAAATGTTTATTAGTCTGAGTCTGATAAGGCATTGGTCTGAATTGGTATCGTCATACCAAGACTTGCAAGTCATGATTTCTGAGACATAATACATTAAGCTAAATCTTTCATTTAAATCATAATTTAGACCACCATAAACATGCAACTGATATAGAAGATTTCGTGTTTCGAAACTCAAGTCAAAATCATGCAAAAACTTCATCAACATATGGTGGTCTAGTGCCTTTAGCAAATCCATGCACTCTTTCATTACACGCATTATGAACATTAAACATTCATTCTAGATTCCCTCTTTAGTGATTTAAAACCACCTTTAAATCATAACAAGAGTTCAATTATTTCATATAGTGCTTTTCAAGGATGCATTGCAAAACAATTCATATGCTATGAGAAATCTGAAAAATTCATAATAAGAGGGAATTCACCAAAAATCATGCTCTCAACAAGAATTCATTCTTAAATACACGGTTTCATACATTCATATTCTCAAATCACTTTGGGAAACGTCAAAAAACCAAAACAATGATGTTAAAACATTTAATAAATGAATATACACATAGATTTAAAAACCCCATTCTAAAACATGATTTTTATATGCCCATGAGAATTTAGAAAAACCCCGAGTACCTCTATTTCAGAAAATAATGGGTGCTTCTTGAAGCTTGTGGATTGGGGATTCCGAATCTTCTAATAAATTTTTAAAACCCACGGTTGAGTCTTGATTTATTTGGGTTTTTTGTTTGAAACCCTTGGGAGTGTTCTTGAGAATTTTTAGATGAATGTGGATGTATTGTGGAGAATTAGGGACTGTATTTCGTGTTTATGGCTAAATAAGGATGGAAAAAGGACCATTTTTCCCCAAAAATGGAGTGTTTAAGTCACTTGAAACCATAAGATATGCGCCGCATATGATATCGCATATATTTACATAGGCGCCGCATATGATATCGCCTATATTTACATAGGCGTTGCATATACTTTCCAGTGGCCATGTGCGATTGGTTAGGCGACGCATACTACTTTGAAAGGCCATAACTTCTTGTTCGGGTGTCGGATTTAGCAAAATTGGTATTGTTGGAAAGTTAACTCGAAGACCTATCATTTGACACAGAGTAGGCTCTCTAATTAGACATATACAGAGAGTTATGGTTGATGGAAACTGACACAAATTACAACATCCACTAAAACTTAAACGATCGAAATAGTTTCAACTAGTCCTTGAGTTGAAGGACCTCTATGGTCTAAATTCATGCTCACATGGATTCACATACTACATAAACATGCCAAATTGGAATAGTATTTAAGGCTCTAGGATTATCAACGCATCAGAGTCATGGTTTTTATTCTAGCCCGAAATGCGGGGTGTTTCATTAAACAAATTCGACCAAAGTACAAATTGAAAAACTGACCAAGAATTGAAATTGGACAACAAAATTTTGTGGGACCGTGACCAATTACGTGGCTACCATGTCATCACGGTTTTACTATTTATGAAACATAATTAAGCTCAAATTTGATAATTCTTAGTTTCATTTTATTGTTTCTTAGATTCATTTGTTGGTTTGAACACAAATTGACAAGTTAGTAAACTCCTACAAGATTGTAAATTAGTTTTGTGTCCATTTGTTTGTATTAACGTTCTTTGTGTACTTTTGTAACGCCCCAAAATCGGGTCCCGAGACGTCACACGATGCTTAGGGTCACAAGTGACCCCTAGCTAACCCTTCTACAGGCATAACTCATAAGCAGCTGAATAAAAATACAAATCCATACAAATCCATACAAATCAGCAAAAATTAACTCTTTTCTTAATCTGATCGATACAAAAATGAAATTTTACAGATTTACAATTCTGCCTTTACCACAAAAATTGAAACAAAATACATCAACTTCTACTGACTGTCTATGAAGCCTCTACTAGTACTGACTGTAGGTAGCCGGGTCATGACTCCCGACTACCCCAACTCAATATGACTGAATAAAGAAAATACAACACTATAAACTCTGCATAACTTTCCCAAGCCCTTAAATCAAAAGGACTCATCACTTGCTGACTTGATACCACGAACTGACTGGATCAGAAGGTGAAACTATACCTTGTACCTATATTCTGAGAAAATGTAACCCACATATAAATATATGGGTAAGTACCATGGAAAGATACCGAGCATATGGGGGTGCAATGCATATATAAAATAATATCTTAATATCATCACAATTTATAAAATAATGCGTGATGATATAGATGACTCACTTAGCTCGAATTAAATCATCAAAATCTTGGATGGATAATACATGTAAAGTAAAACAAGTGAGTCATTACAATACGTTCTCAATTCACTTTCATCTCAATTTCAAATCATCAAAACAATCAAATCTCATGTCAATTCTCATTAGAATATATTCCATAAATCTTTTAAGAATAATGACTTTCTCAAACTCAGCCTTTTAAGAAAATATGTTTTTATCTTAGATAGAAGAGTACACACACATACATTGGGAGATCCTATAACCGACATAAATCATGAGAGCTACATGGATTCCAACGTACAACCCACGTTGGGGAGAGCCATCCTATCCTTGCCATCGGAGTAGGACTTCCAGTATCAATTCAAAAACACTAGTGATCACTAAATAAATAAGCCTCAGGCTCACATCCTACGGGGGCATGTAGTTCTAGGGAAGTAAGGTCACTTTATACCTCCCACTCGGTGATAAATATTACTCCTGGACTTAGCTTAGAAATTTAAATCAGCCTCAGGCTCACATTAAAGAAAATCCATAATAAACACTTCAACAATTTTCATCGGGAGCCAATTTGCTACCCCTTTATCATAATCAATAAAAACGTGGATTTCTTTCACAGTCGAGTTAAAATAACTCATTCACGACCAAAAGGTAAAATAATTCAAAACATCTCAAATATTCAACATCAACGTTCTTATAACACACATTTTCTCAAAAACACAATTTCAAATGGGGTTCGCAACCCAAATATTAAAATCATGAGAAATATCGTTCAAGATTCATGCTTTATATCACCACACATGTAAATTCATCTTTCAAAATCATAAACATCAAGATTTCATAATAATCATCATAAGATATGGGTTCATGCTTCAAATTCATGAAAAAATCAAATAAAAATCATGTATTTGTAAGGAAAATTACTTTTGGGCACAAGAACGAAAGAGAGTTCTTGTTGAAAAATACCACATACCTTGAATGATGAACTTTAGATCGATACTAATTTTTGAGATGTTAATCGTGCCTTTGAATGATGGTTCTTGGAGTTCTTGAACTAGGAACTTGGAATCTTGAATAAATTTGCAGAATTAATGGTGAACTTTGGAGGTTCTTGAAGTTGGATGTAGGAGCTTAGGGTTTCTTTTTGAGGGAATTTGATGAAATATAACATATAATGCATCTATTAGGCTTTAATATAGGGTTTGGATGGATTTTGGGTGAGGGGCAATGACCAAAACGCCCCTAAAAATCAAATAATTCTCTCATCTGACCTTTGGTGGACAATTTTGATATTCTGAAGTAGATCAACCATAACATTTTACTCCGATGTTCAAATTGGATGAAACAAATTTCATTAGCAAGAGAACTCTCATATCTTTCCATTGATATATAGTATCTCACCCAGATCATTGTGTACGAGGATTTATGATTGTTTGAAGTTGACCCAAAAATTCACTTTTGATATGCTGAAGTAGATCGACCATAACTTTTTGCTCCGTTAGACAAATTGGATGAAACCAATTTCATCGGAAACAGGACTTGCAGAGATTTCCGTTGATATATAGTAGATCACCCATATCATTATGTAAAAGGTGTTATGATCGTTTAAAGTTGGAGCAAAAAAACGTCAGGCCTCAGTACTTTTTTTCCTGCACGTTTTACTGTTCACTACTATTCACGATTCGATCGGAATGTTCATAACTCATCACTCGGGTGTCCGTTTTGGATGATCCATATATCTTTGGCAAGATTATTCGATACTCTAAGAAATGGTGGGTCATAATCTAAGACATTCCACACGGAAAATTTATAATTCATTCTAGAATATAGAACCCAACACGTTTACGCACAAAATTTCAACGAAAAATTTCCCGGGGTATTACATCATCTCACCCTTGGAAACATTCATCCTCACATGTTGATGAATAAGTACAGAATACCATGGAAATGAGGAAAAAAGGCTGGGATAACTAAGTCAATCCACTTACTTCACTCCAAACTTTCGAATACTTCAGAGAACATGCGATTCATAATGAGAATGGTCACATAGTTGGATCTTAAACAAAGGAGATTGATTTTAAGGAATCAATATATTTGGTTTATTCAGAGACTGAGAATCAAAGGTCTCGAAGGGGATCTCATGAAAATAAGGACCACTTGCGCTCAAATGAAACGTCCCTCAACACTCCCTCCAAAAGATTCAAATGGCATTGTTCGGGGAGAAAATGAACCATAATTTGATAGAATCCTATCGTATGGGAACAAGGACCCATATGGAATAAACTAAGATAGGAATTTTTAGGTCTTGGGAAACATAACTCCTTGCTTCCAAACTTAGCAACACTTCCCAACTACTCCCTCGACTATGTTCAAGCCTAACTCCAAGTACTCATGAGATACGCCACATAACACTATAATATTAATCTATATCATGAACCTCAATACACACTGACCCTCACAACTCCTCACTTCAAACATAACTCTTATTGCTACTCCAACAACAACATACAATATTATACTAGGGATCCGCTAAATTGTGGTGCATTCTTTTAGATATACAACCATAACATTCAAGCCTATACTCATAACCACATACGCACTTCGCACATGCACCTCTAAACGAATACTCATAAAGCATCTTCCTCACTTTCTCTAAGATTCCATCAACTACATCATTCACACATACTGGTCAATTCTTTAAACGGCACACATAATATTTTCTCAACCAATTGAACTATACACAAAAACTCTGTATTACTATTCCTACAACCTCATAGAAGTGCATAAAACCAAGGCACAACAATCTTTCCAAATAAACATTTAAAACTTCAACTAACCACGACATGTATCAAGGACTTAGCCTCAATCTAACTTCACTTCATCGCCGTGAGCACACCACCTTCTATCATTGATAAGGAAGTATCTTCTCTCCCTTCTAGACAACTGCTCAACACCATTAGCTTGACTTAATAAAAAGGTCACAAAATTCTAAAACATGAAAACTTGAAACATGAAGGGATAATGTAAATAACTTGACTCTTTCTATTGAGGCCTTAGGAATAAAATATCAAATACAATGGGTTCATTAAGGTATCAAAACTGAAGACACCCATAACGGAAACTGAATCTCACTGATCAACAAGAGTATTGCCTTAGTACTGGAACTGAACATACTGTAAAACTTGAGTATATGAGTCCTGGGCAGCATGTCCTGAATTTAGAGCACATAACTTATGGAATGTGATTCCAACTGCTAGAAGAACTGGAATTTCTCATTTTTGGAAACTAGAGGAGTATGTAATTCTCCATCGCGTGTATGAACATGAACTAAGATCATGGAACTGAAATGTAAAGCATGAGTAGGTTTTGGGATAACTGAAAATACTGAAATAACATTGGGTCAAGCACCGATCTTTCTCACAGCAAATTTACAACTTACTGGTACCTCTACTAAAATGTAAAAGCTTGACTTGAGTACTTGTTCTATCATCTCCCCCTTAGCTTTAAGACACCACTCAAATTCTCAAATGCTTACTAATTTCGAATCTCCACGAACATCTCTATCGTCAGAATGTACACCATCTAGTGCTTCAACTCTTATTTCTATTATCTCAACTTGAATACTTTCTAACCTTTTGATAGACCATGCTACTTCTGTCTTCTCCCTCTAATACCATGCCTATGAACTTATGGTTCTAACCCATAAGAATCAAAATCACACTTAAGAGGCTCAATATTTCCAATCATATGCCTCGCCTTACCTTAGCCATCAAAACATCATCCATCGTCTAACTAGTATTTATCCATCTAACAATCCCATGGCACAACTCACTACACCACATACACTAATCCTCGAAATTAAAGCAGTCCCATAATATCTTGGGTGAACTTTCTCATCATAATATAATATTAAACTTAATTACAAGCCAACTACACTTAAACTCTTGTGTACACTGTTCAAGCCTATTAGGTCACTTCCGACAACTAATACCATTAATCTGTAAACCATCACATTCGGCTTCATGATCACCAATCGTTCAAACTTAAGGTCTCATACTTCACATAATTTACAACTCCATCTCATGCATAACTCCCACGTGAAGATTATAAAACAACACATCCATGAACACTAGCCCACTTAAACTTCATAACAATAATAATTGGTCCTAATCATATAGCCTATCTTATTCACAATCAATTAACACATCCTTCTTTCACCCGTCACTACTATCTATCCTTCATACACAACTTAACATAGTTCATATCTCTTTACGTCTTAATTTAACTTCCTCTTGAAATCTGGAGAGCGCCTAGATTAACAACACTTACCCACCGAGTACTTCCATCACTAACCTATACTCTCTATCATACAAATACCGTCAACACCCGTTTCATACCTCGAACAAACTATATCACTTTCTATTAACCCAATTGCATGCAAAAAGGGATTTCGCTATACTTATGCTCAACAAATCACACTTACCATCCTTCTTACTACTACACCTCCATATCCCACATTTTCAGCTAGCACAAGGAACAAGATAAACTACAAGTTGCTAGTGGATTGAAATAGGCCTCACACGTCTTCACTAGACTTTGGTTTTGTGTTTTGGTCAAGAAAGTTATATGAATAACAAAGTAACTATGCTAGTGAATCGAAATAGGCCCCACACAGCTTCACTAGACTTTGGTTTTGTGTTTTGGTCAAGAAAGTTATATGAATAACAAAGTAACTATGCTAGTGAATCGAAATAGGCCCCACACAGCTTCACTAGACTTTGGTTTGTATTTTGAACAAGAAAATGAGATAAATAACAAAGAAGCTATGCTAGTGAATCGAAAGAGCCCCACACGACTTCACTAGACTTTGATTTTTCAAAAACATAATGATAACAAGATTACATAATACAAGAGATAGAAACTTAACACACAATATTTAACGATCTAAGAATACATCTTACTCTGTCTTAATTAAATAACTCATACGAATGAGGGCATAACTTTCAACTTAAGGAACTTAACACACTAGAGAGCTCATCTCAAGCCCTTTGTGTAACTTTTGAAATTTCTTCTAGAAAATATAGAAGCATTACCTGGGGAAGAACTGGAGCTTGCGAATCATGTTATCTCAAAAATAATATATAGAGGGAGAAGTATAGATTAACATTGTAGATTCTGAGGAGGAATCTGAAAGCACACCTAACCTAGGCTTAGTTCATGACTTTTATGAGCATGAATAAAGTACTTCAATCTTTGGTACTCAAAAGCACTGACAGGATACTTTCTAGCTCTCTTACAATCCCATAACAATCTATGGAGAATTAAGCTTAACTGTTTCAGATACCTTGAAAATGAGGTAGAGTTGGCCAGAATAGAGTAAGATTAGAATCTATATAAGCTTCTTGGAGAACTTTTTTATAGTACGATCTTAGACTTGAAAGAAGGGAAACATTTCCTATATGCCCTGTAGCCTCTCGAAGAAAATTAAAGATTTCTCCATACCATTCCGCGAGAATCTACTAGACACGACTTCATAGACACCCTAGGACACTTGAACTTTGTGCTCTGATACCAAGTTTATAACGCCCAGAAATCGGGTCCCGAGATATCACACGGTGCTTAGGGTCACAAGTGACCCCAAGCTAACCCTTCTACTGGCATAACTCATAAGCAGCTGAATAAAAATACAAATCCATACAAATCAGCAAAAATTAACTCTTTTCAGAATCTGATCGATACAAAAATGAAATTTTACAGGATTACAATTCTACCTTTACAACCAAAATTGAAACAAAATACATCAACTTCTACTGACTGTCTATGAAGCCTCTACTAGTACTGACTGTAGGTAGTCGGGTCATGACTCCCGACTACCCCAACTCAATACGACTGAATAAAGAAAATACAACACTATAAACTCTGCATAACTAACCCAAGCCCTTGAATCAAAAAGACTCATCATTTGCATACTGGATACCACAAACTGACTGGATCTGAAGGTGGAACTATACCTTGTACCTACATTCCGAGAAAATGTAGCCCACATACGAATATATGGGTCAGTACCATGGAAAGATACTGAACATGTGGGGGTGCAATGCATATATAAAATAATATCGTAATATCATAACAGTTTATAAAATTATGCATTCTTATATAGATGACTCACTTAGCTAGAATTAAATCATCAAAATCATGGATGGATAATACATGTAAAGTAAAATAAGTGAGTCATTACAATACGTTCTCAATTCACTTTCATCTCAATTTCAATCAAATCTCATGTCAATTCTCATTAGAATATATTCCTTAAATCTTTTAAGAATAATGACTTTCTCAAACTCAGCCTTTTAAGCAAATATGTTTTCATCTCAAATAGAAGAGTACACACACACACATTGGGAGATCCTATAACCGACATAAATCACGAGAGCTACATGGAGTCCAACGTACAACCCACGTTGGGGAGAGCCGTCCTATCCTTGCCATTGGAGTAGGACTTCAGATATCAATTCAAAAACACTAGTGATCACTATATAAATAAGCCTCAGGCTCACATCCTACGGGGGAACGTAGTTCTAGGAAAGTAAGGTCACTTTATACCTCCCACTAGATTCTAAAGATTACTCCCGGACTTACCTCAGAAATTTAAATCAGCCTCAGGCTCACATTAAAGAAAATCCACAATAAACACTTCAACAATTTTCATCGGGAGCCAATTTGCTACCCCTTTATCATAATCAATAAAAACGTGGATTTCTTTCACAGTCGAGTTCAAAATTACTCATTCACGACCAAAAGTTTAAATAATTCAAAACATCTCAAATATTCTACATCAACGTTCTTATAACACAAATTTTCTCAAAAACACAATTTCAAATGGGGTTCGCAACCCAAATATCAAAATCATGATAAATATCGTTCAAGATTCATGCTTTATATCACCACACATGTAAATTCATCTTTCAAAATCATAAACATCAAGATTTCATAATAATCATCATAAGATATGGATTCATGCTTCAAATTCATAAAATAATCAAATAAAATTCATGCCTTTGTAAGGAAAATTACTTTTGGGCACAAGAACGATAGAGAGTTCTTGTTGAAAAATACCACATACCTTGAATGATGAACTTTAGATCGATACTAATTTTTGAGATGTTAATTGTGCCTTTGAATGATGGTTCTTGGAGTTCTTGAACTAGGAACTTGGAATCTTGAATAAATTTGCAGAATTAATGGTGAACTTTGGAGGTTCTTGAAGTTGGATGTAGGAGCTTAGGGTTTTCTTTTTGAAGGAATTTAATGAAATATAACATATAATTCTTCTAATAGGCTTTAATATAGGGTTTGGATGGATTTTGGGTGAGGGGGAATGACCAAAACGCCCCTAAAAATCAAATAATTCTCGCATCTGTCCTTTGGTGGACAGTTTTGATAGTCTGAAGTAGATCAACCATAACATTTTACTCCGATATCCAAATTGGAAGAAACCAATTTCATTAGCAAGAGAACTCTCATATATTTCTGTTGATATGTAGTATCTCACCCAGATCATTGTGTACGAGGAGTTATGATCATTTGAAGGTTACCCAAAAATTCACTTTTGATAGGCTGAAGTAGATCGACCATAACTTTTTGCTCCGATAGACAAATTGGATGAAACCAATTTCATCGGAAACAGGACTTGCAGAGCATTCCTTTGATATATAGTAGATCACCCAGATCATTATGTAAAAGGAGTTATGATCATTTAAAGTTGGAGCAAAAATAGGTCAGGCCTCAGTACTTTTTTTCCTGCATGTTTTACTGTTCACTACTATTCACGGTTCGATCGGAATGTTCATAACTCATCGCTCGGTTGTCCGTTTTGTATGATCCACATATCATTGGAAATCTTATTCAATACTCTACGCAATGGTGGGTCATAATCTAATACATTCTGCACGGAAAATTTATAATTCATTCTAGAAGATAGAACCCAACACGTTTACGCACAAAATTTCAACGAAAAATTTCCTAGGGTATTACAACTTTTCTCTTTTGTGAATTTATTGCTAGTACTTAAATCATGTCCTATAATATTTCATTTGAGTTTCAAATAAAAATATATTCTGGACAAGAGTAGACTCGGCCCTTAGTCACACACGAAGTACAAGCCGGCTTTCAAAACTTGTGAAACCAAGTTTGAGGTAAAAACTGAGAGTGAGAGTGTGGTGAGGCCTTTTTTGATCTAACAAGTTTTTTGTTTTCTTTTTTTTGTTGTGTATTTTCCTTTAGGTACCATGGCTGCCCATAATCTCGATGCCACCTTTGATCGCATTAATGACAATATTGAAGACATGAAATGGCACGTTGAAAGGCAACGCCAATTGCTAACTAAACTTATCCCACCAAATCCAAATACTTCTGTCCAAACACCATGTGATGAGAGTGTCCCAAAGGAAGAAGTGGACTGCCATGACCCACACTAAGGTGACGACCGTAGCTCATGTGAGCTATGAGGTAAAAACGCTATTCCCTACACTTCTCTAAGCTTAAAATGTTGGGATGTTGCTAGTAGTAGACAATTGGATGTAGTTGTGGATTTACCTAGAGTAGAGCCATTTGAGTCTTTGTATTGTGATACTCTTGGTGAATTTAGGTCACACGAGGACCAAGATCTTGTTGTAAGTACGCAAGCACTAGTTGATCCTTTAGATGATGAAATTGATTCTTCTTGTAAGAATGATTTATGTCCATCTAGTTCTAGCCATTATAACTTGAACAAGTTTCCATTACCAATTGACAAGAGTACTCTCACCCTAGTGGACCCTTGTGAAAACCAAGGTGAGTCTACGTTGGTACACGAGTTGCCAATAACTAGTGAAGGCGTGCAAAATGATCAATCGTGTAAAGATGACCTTGATTTGTTTGAAAGTATAGTTAACCTGAATTGTGATTGTTCTTGTGAAAGTGGTTTTGGTCGTAACCCCTTGGATACCCGTGATGGTGTGAAACTAAGAGGGGGTTACCCTTTTGAAATAAAGTATGACCAATACCCATGTCCATGGCTACTTCTTCCATTTGACCCCGGTGCCATCTTAGAGTATGGTAGGATTAGTCTCGGCCCTTTTTTTTAATTCTTGAGTGTGATCCCTTTGCTTCCCATGATATTTTATGTCTTTGTAGGGATTACACTTTTGAAAGAAAAGGTGTTGCATTCCTAGAAATTCTATCTACTCCTTCTTCATGTGTTTTCTATGTTGAGCAAACTAATGACGGCGAACTTGAAATTAGTAAATACTTGCATGGGTCACCATAGTTGGAGTTCACTTGTATGACACCTTTCTCTACCCTTTTTGTGCTCATGATATTTTCCCTAGTGATATAGAGGGTATGCAAAATTTTGAGGACGGCGCCTTCGGGGAAAGTGAGCTTGGCCGAGACCTAAGCCCTTGGTTACGACTACCTTTTGATCTTGGTTCCTACATGGGATGGAAAAGGGTTATTTTTGGCTTAGGCTCATTTTTTTTGGTGTTTATCTGAGCCACTTCCTTTGTCACATTTGTACTAATCTTTTCATGTTTAATACAAAGGACCCATGGATATACTTCAAATATGTTCCCCCCTCGGCATGGCATATTGATGTGTTTATTTTTGATAACCCTAACCCTCATGTCATGAGGTTGTGTGCTTGCTTATCTACTCTTGATTTTGCAAGGTACGGATTTGAGGATGAATCCTTTCCTAGAAGGGTAGGATGATACAAGTACGATCATGTAGATGGACTTATGAGAGTGTATGTTAGATTCGAGACTTGGTGTGTGTAAATAAAGTGCAAAGGATCACCTAAATGGACACCAAAACCGACCATACATAGCACTCCAAAATAACCTATTAAAGCATTACTAAGGGGTTATTTTAAACATTTCACACTTTATTTTGTAACCTACTATAAATAGAATAATGTAGGGTATTAGTCATTAGTTTTGATGAGTATTAAAAGTTGTAACATTTGAAACACTCTCTCTTGTGATAATGGCCCCATGGCCGAAACCTAGTAACTAGGGATTTCAACTTGAGTGTGAAATAACTCATGTTGGATTCAAGCTTGGAAATGTTGGATGCTTGGGAGATCGAGGTCACTCTTGTTCCAACGTAAGAGATTGGTGAATTGTTGTACGTAGTGTAAAGGGTCCAACAGTGGAATAGGCTCTTAGGTTCTTAATATTATGACTTCATGTAGTCTATCTATCGATCCCTTTGTTTCATTGTAATTGTGTAGTTGCGTTTTTCTTACACCCGTTTGTAGTTTGTCTTATGATAGTGAACCCGTGACATCTTGTTGGTATCATATTGTTCTTGTTTCTTCATCTTATTGTTGTAACTTAGTTTTGTTGGCTGTTATGGCGTGAAATCACACCCTTTGTTATCATGTTTATTGGTGTATTTGTTGAATTCGAGTGTGGACTCCAATCAGTCCATGAATCCCTTTGTTTAGTGGACTGTTTTGGAGTGTGTTTCGTGTTCTCCTTGTTTGTAGTGTATAATAGTGTTACTTTGGAGCTTGTCCCGGAAACTCATCTTATTGAGAGTCTTTCAAAAAATTAGACAAATTATATTTTCAGCTTCATAGTTTTAACTTTGATATTGTTATTGGTCTTAATTTGATCATTACTATATCTTTAGTATTGCTTCTGCACAATTTTGTATTAGTTGTTTCAGTAATTTTAGTGTCATGTCTTGTCATGGGTTAGTTTAGGGTAACTTGTTAAATACTATGTTGCAACTTGGGGATAGTCTCGGGTCATGACCCTATGTATTTATTCAGAACTCTGATTAAAGTTTGAGAAGATCCTTACAACTCAAAGTGTAGCTTGCTAAATTGGGAAAAATATAATTGTTTTCAAAGTACTAAATTTTAGGTACATTTAATTAACATAAAGAAAGGTTTAATAACCAAATTTTTATGGATTTTCAAATTCTAAATATTAGGAAAATGATTGAATGACTATTTTTTTTAGTGTGAAATCTATTCTCGAAAGAAAATAATATTTCATTAAAACATTTTCTGATTTTGTACAAAGTGGAAAGTAAAGGCGGCGTGGGGTAAATAAGTACAACGAAGAAGATCTATGTGGTATAAGTGTGTTTAAGAGAGGAGATGATTACATGGAGTCTTTTTGTTTTGAATAAGTACCGGACACAGTGATTTTTCTGCTAAACTTATGGTTTTAATTTATGGTGGACTCGAAATCTGGTGTGAATGCCAACCTGGCTGCCTTGAAGGTTATATATACTGTCATCAATTTAATTTATTTCCTTCTCGTTTTTGCTTCGTATATAATTTGTTTTCTTCAAACATTGTTATATCTGTGCTTTTTAGATTTGATGCATTGTTTTCTTTTTTGTTTTCATCAATGGATCATTCTAGTAGTGTTTTCCGGGCCAGCTAGCGTGCATCATAACTAGTTCCCTTATATCACTTTTTGCTCTTAACCCACTTCATTATCCACTAGTAGTAGAGGAGCTAGGATTTTCATTGACGGGTTCAATAGTGCAAACACAAACTAGCCCGAGGGGGTTCAACATTTACTATATATAAATGAGAAATAATTTTAACCATGTATAAATAGTGTAATTTTTCACCGAAGGAAGTTTAGATGAAACCCTCATTTTATGCTAGCTCTTCCCTTACCCACTCGTCCATACCCTTAGGTATAATTTAATGTATCTACTTTCAAGATTAATTTGAATGATGAGTAGTATAAATCAATGATGATTGTCCTAACATCTCTATAGATGAATTAATTGGTAAAAAAAAGAGGTCTTTGATGATGAGTTGAGTTCTATTATGGCCTTTAAGAGGTAGATGTTTGCTAACCCAAGTACTCTTCATGGTTATAAATATTTTTAATGTTGTGCCTAAGGGTGTGGCTAAATGATTAATAATGTGTCATAACAATCTCGAGGTCTCAGTTTCAAATTTCAGAAAAGACAAAAAATATTAGGTAACTTCTTATTTTTCCTAACCTTATTGGTGGTAGAAGGTGGATGATATGCTAGGGAATTAGTTGATGTGGGTGAAAGATGGCTCCATGTAATTAAATTATCATAGGATAATGGTAATTTCTAAAGGACCTATTCTTTCTACCATATGTGTGAACATATGTGTTTACGACTTTGGTTGCTTTCTTAAAGAACCTTCAACATGTCCAATTTGAAAATCCTAGTTCAATTGAACTAGTGAACTGGACTACATTCACCTATTATTGTTTCATCTTAAAACATGAGTTTTGCGGTAAAATTCATGATCCAATTTCTGAGTCATGATGGCACCTACCATAATCCACTAGTAGGTAAGCCGACACCTTATGGCAGAGCTAATGCAATAGGTTACCTTGGTAGAAACGTCCACCATGGACCTTATATTTGAACACAATGTAACAACAATATTCCACAAAGTAACAACTGACATTCGAATACCAATCCCATGACCTGATAGTATAAGTACAAGCGCAACTCTAAATCCGACAACAGAAAATACAACTTGAAGTCTAATAAACTTAAATAGTATTAAATGATCTCATACATTTTTCTCGAATACAAATGACTGAATAAGGATAGAGGGGAATAAGGGAAACTCAAACTTCAAGAGCTCTCCCTATATCCTGATGATAAACACGGTATTATTTTGACTCAACGGTGGCAATTGGAACTCAGGTCTACACCAAAAAGGTACAGAAGTGTAGTATGAGTACCAAAACACTAGTACACAGTAGGCATCATCGGCCGACTGAGCTAAATTATAATATAAGGACGATACAAAGTAAGACAATAACTTAAAGTCAAGGTACAGGATTGCACCTGAATCTTTTTCAATATCATTGTATAAAATAACTAATCTACTTGGGCAATAGCATAAAATATCATATCAACATATACAATATTTTTAATACAGCTGAGTAATTATTTCGGAAGCATAAAGCCACATATAATCAATAACAACCATGTATTTAACATAATAAACACCAAACCTCATTAGAATATAAAGAACAAGAACATACCACGATGTCCCATACCGCCGGGAAGTACACACAAAAGAACTTGTTACGGCATCCCATACCACCAGAGAGTACACCAAGATATCAATCCATCAACTTATAAAGGCACTACTACCCAAAAAACTCACCAAAGTCGCGGGTTGCATATTCGCGCTATGGCCTCTTAAGTCTACAATCATTATTAATACCGCAATTTAGCACAACGAAACCTATATCAGCATAGCATAGTTATATAGTAACTCAATCTCTATTTCATTGATGAACTCCAAGTCTAATATATATTAGCTAATCTCCATATCCATGAAACACTAGTTTATAAGGCTTATAATTTATTAGTCATCAAATAAGGAAAAGCTACAAGTTACCAACACTATTATCTATTCACCTATCTCATGGCAATTTTCTAGTTAGCATCCTCCTTATATATGTAATGCCCCGAGTCTGTACCCTGGACACCACACGGTGCTTATGACCCCGAAGGACCACAAGACAACCCATGACAGGCACCTGCTATGAGCACATAATTATAAAACTAAAATAATGCAGAAAATAGGTTGAAATTCCATAAGGTTCAAAATCTGAAAGAAAATACTGAATACTAATAAATAAATACTAAAAACTGAACATCTGTCTAAAATAATCTAGCCTAAAAACCTCTAACTGTCTGAACATGGAATTGATGGGACAAGTCCCCAACTAACTCCGATTACTGAATATACAAAACTACTAAAATGCTCAAATGATAACTCGGTCCTCAAACTATGAGGACTCACCATAAAATATGTTGCCGATAGGATGGGCTGCTAAGTACGGCCAGGAGCCCGTGTGTTTGAACCTATGATATAAGACATCATAGCACAAAAGAAAGAGTATGCATCAGTAATTTGAATTTATTGGTATGATAAGTGAGGTATGTTGATATGCAAGGGTTCATATGTATGAACAACAACTGGCTGAGTAACATGAATATAACTGAATAAGAGAACATGTATATCTGAAACTACTATAAATTGTGATTATGCAATATTGCATGTGAATCTACTTTACTGTAATAAAGATCACTGATAACTGGGGAACTGTATAACTAACTATCCTAATTCTATAGAACTAAACTCAGTTCTATACTAGGCTAGGTGACTGTGTCTGACTGTCCTAATTCTAAAAGCTGATCTGAGATTTTATACTGAGTCTGAAACTAAAACTGTACTTGTAGAAGTGTTCATCTAACAGACATACCCCAATTATAAATTGAGTTGGGGTCCAACCAGTGACCCCAGTTGGAAAGGTGCAAGAACCTTTCCAAGTGATACTAACAATGGTTATGAGTTAACCCTATCTGGCAAGAAGATAATTCGTCAACCCTCATAGGTAGGAAAACTCGTATGAGATGTATCAACCCATTTCTGGCAGGAAGATATCTCAACCTACGCTGGCTACGTAGTTCTATAATACAGGGATTGCTACTAAGGTTCAAATCTTCTACTTGAAGGAATGCCCCCATCCCTGGGTTCGCTCTTTGATGATTCCTACTCTCAACTTAATAGACATTGAACTGATTTCTAGACTGTTCTAGGCTTAGCTGAAATGTTACTGATCGTGATGTCTAATTGAACTGGACTGAGTTCACTAAGTTCTGTAACTAACTAAGTACTACTATTCATGACATTACTAAGACTATTCTGTAGCTACTAAAATTCTAGGTAAACAGCTAGATTTTGGGTATTGAATACGCCTAGGACTCGATAGCATTAAAAGTAAAACATGGCATGGTTATAATAGCACAACAATAGTAGCTTGTTAATAATGCTTCCATTTAGACATTTTATCAAACACTTGATAGACATGCTTTACGTTCAAAATAATAACCAACATGTAAGCATCATGATCACAATTTCAAGGGATTTTAAAATAAATCCACATATCCCTACACACATGTTAATTAATTTACATAAAAATTATAATAAAACATGGATCAAAACTCAAATAATATAATAATCATGGATACAATCAAATTCAACATGAAATTCATTAAAGCAATCAACTTGTACTTTTAAAAGAGGTTCTTGAACTCCAAGGGTGGAAGGAAACTGAGGATGAACACCTAACATATCCTGATTGTTTATTCTCTGAAAGTTGTGGTGAATTTCTTGGGACTTGAATCTTGAATTTGATGTGTTAGGGGTTTTCTTGAGAGGATTTGTGATTAATGAGTGAATTTTTCCTTTAGAAAGGCTTAATCTCATGTTTTGCGGATGATATAAGGTGCGAAAATGACCCAATTACCCCCTCTGGATGTGGATTTTATTTACTGAAAAACATGCCCCGCGATGCGCAGACCAACTCACCACATTGATGGTTGAGGTGATATCCAATGTGATGTGTTGATATCACGTTGGCTTACTAGAATTTGGACTGAAGGTTGGTGAAAATTCTTGGTCGACGCGATGGCCGATGGGACGTGTTGGTATCGTGTCGATCCATGATTTTGGACTCCTAAACATGCCATAAACGATGACTAAAAATTCAAAAACTCATTCGAGAACACCTAATTACATCCCTGATCATGAATCAATTTATTATTTTATATTTTAAGGTCATAAGGGTTGTAAAATAAGATCACCAAATTAACAAGGCTAAAAATTGTTCTAAGTATAAACACTTAGCTAAAATCTCTAAGTCTGGAGCCTTTTTTCATGCTCTAAAGGACAGAGTTAATATAGGATTCTTCGAGGTCTTACAATATATTCACTTTGGAAGCATTCGTCCTCGAATGAGGTTAACTAAGCAGAGAATACTGGCAGGCTGAGTTTACATACTAAACGTGCACAACTGAAGAACAATTACATGACTGAATCTACCGATATACTGAGTTTTCATACTAGATATGCATAACTAAAGCATGACTGAATTCTAAAGAAATGACACATAACTGAATTTTAAAGGAGTGACATATGACTGAGCTATTTCATGATGTGAGAATGTCATGTAAGTGGAATCGATACAGAGTTTATAAAGGTAATATGAGAATGGAACTAAGTAAATTTTAGGAAAATGGTTACCTTGAGTTGAGTCTATGTTTGCAAAGAAGATGTGAGGATACTTGGTCCTCATATCTACTTCTTCTTCCCAAGTATCTCCCTCAGTGGACTGATTTTGCCTAAAAACTTTGACTAAAGGAACTTCTTTGTTCCTCAGTCTGCAAACACTGGGTGCACTGAAGCTAAGTCTAAAAGCAACTCAAGCTCGTAAGCTACCTTTTCGAAATGACTGAGAATTCGGTAAGGACTGACATATCGGGGACTGAGCTTTATCTTCTTTCCAAACATCTTCACTCCCTTCATAGGAGAGATTTTCAAATACACATAATCACCAATCTCAAGCACGAGATCCTTTTTTTGTACATCTGCATATGATTTCTGTCGGCTTTGTGCTGTTTTAAGCCTTTCCCTAATCAACTGAACTTTTTCTAAGGTATCATACACCAAGTTACGCCATACCACTGCGGCCTCACCAACTTTAATCAAACCGATAAGAGATCTATATCTCCTCCCATAGAGCGCCTCAAACGGAGACATCTGAATGTTTGAATGATAGCTGTTGTTCTACGCGAACTCAATCCAAGGCAAGTGGTCATCCCAACTACCCTTAAAGTCAATGGAACACGTTCTTAAAATATCTTCTAAAGTTTGAATAGTCCTTTCTGCTTGACCATCTATCTGAGGATGAAAGGTTATACTGAGGTGAACTTGTGTACAAAGACACTTTTGGAAGGCTTTTTAGAAATAGGAGGTGAACTGCATACCTCTTTTATAAATGATGGACAACAGAACTCCGTGCAATCTGACAAACTCTCTAACATAGATCTTGGCGTAATCCTCGACTAAATAAGAGGTGTGAACTGGTAAGAAATGAAATGATTTGGTCATCCTATCCACAATGACCCAAATCGAATCATGATAACTACAAGTACGGGGCAAGCCCATCACAAAATCCATGCTCACCTCCTCCTACTTCCAAGTGGGAATACTAAACTCCTGCATAGATCCACTAGGCTTCAAATGTTGGATCATAACCTGCTGACAGGTCGAGCACTTAGCTACAAACACTGCAATGTCTCTCTTCATCCCACTCCACCAATAGACATTCCGCAGGTCACGGTACATCTTGGTGTCCCCTGGATGAATCGAGTAGTGAGCACTATGTACTTTTGCAAGAATTTGTTGTCTCACGCCATCCACAAAATGAACACATAGTAGACCCTGGAAGCGTAACACATCATCTCCCCCTTAGAAGAAACCTCTACTTTTTGATCTCTAACTGAGTCTTTTAGCATAACTTGACTGGGATCCCTGTCATGCTTTTCTTTTACTTTAGAAACCAGAGATGATTCTGAACTATTCCGCACCCACACACTACCCTCTACTAAATCGACTAAGCGGACACCTAGTTGAGAAAGATGATGAACTTCCTGAACTAACTTATTTGAACCATCCTCCACGTGAGTAACATTACCTATAGACATCCTACTGAGAGCATCAACCACTACATTGGCCTTGCCCGAATGATACAAAACACTCAAGTCATAGTATTTCAACAACTCTTAAAACCTTCTCTGATGCAGGTTTAGGTCTTCCAAAGAAAACACATACTGTAGGCTTTTATGGTCCATGAACTCATCCACATGCACCCCATACAAATAATGCCTCCAAATAATTAAGGAAAATATTACCGCTGCTAACTCAAGATCATGAGTGGGATAGTTCTTTTCATAGGGCTTAAGCATCTAGAGGCATAGGCTATGAACTTACTTATCTGCATCAGAACATATCCCAAACCAACTCTGGAAGCATCGCAATATACCACAAACCCGTCTGAACCATCTGGTAATGTAAAAACTAGGGTTGTAGTGAGTCGAGTCTACAACTCATGAAAACTCTTCTTATAAAAATATAACCACTAGAATTTGACTTTATTCCGAGTCAATCTGGACATGGGGGATGTAATAATAAAAATCCTTCAACAAACCATCGATAATAGCCAGCCAAACCCAAGAAACTCCTGATATCTGATGGAGAGATGGGCTTTGTCCAGTTTATCACTTTTTTTATTTTTTGATTATCAACTCTAATGCCATCATCGAAAATAATATGACAAAGAAAATCCACTGACCTTAGACAAAATTCACATTTACTGAATTTAGTGATCAACTTATGGGCTCGAAGGGTCTATAACACTATCCTGAGATGGTTTTCATGATCATGTTCACTGCGGGAGTAGACAAGAATATCATCAATGAATACTATGACGAACATGTCCATGTACTACTTGAACACGCGGTTCATGAAGTCCATGAAAGTTGTTGGGGCATTGGTAAGACCTAATAACATGACTAGGAATTTGAAGTTACTATACCGAGTTCTGAAAGCTATTTTTAGAATGTCACATTCTCTGACTCTGAGCTAATGTTAGCCTGATCTGAGGTCTATCTTAGAAAAATACAGGCACCCTAAAGTTGGTAAATGAAGTCATTGATTCTGGGAAGTGGATACCTCTTCTTGACCATGACTTTGTTCAATTGATTGTAGTCAATACATATTTTGAGAGAACCATCTTTCTTACGCACGAATAAGACTGGGGAACACCACGGGGAATTACTAGGTCTGATAAATCCCTTATCAAATAGATCCTTCAATAGTTCTTTTAACTCTTTGAGTTTAGCTGGTGCCATTTTATATGGAAAAATAGAGATAGGCTGAGTATCGGGAAAAAAGTCAATTTCAAAGTTAATTTCCTTCTCGGGAGGGACTCGAGGAAGATCTTTGGGAAACATATCTAGAAATTCACATGCTACTGGAACTGACTCAAGACTAAGAGTCTTAGAAATAGAATCATTAACTCAAACAAGATGGTAAACCCACCCTTTAGATATAATTTTTCTCTCCCTTAGGTAAGAAACAAGCTAACCCCCAAGTACTGAAGTACTACCCCTCCATTCTAGGACAAGTCCATTCGGAAATTTAAAATAAACAATTTTTTTTTCCAGTCAACTGAAGTATAGCATGAATGGAGCCAATCCATGCCGAGAATGACGTCAAAATCTATCATCTCTAATTCTACTATGTCTGCCAAAGTAACTTTTTGAGATACCATAACCATACAGTTCCTATATACCCATCGGGCTATGATAGATTTACCCAATAGAGTAGAGACTGAGAAGGGCTCTGCTAGGATTTTGGGATTAACTCAAAATTCAACAGCTATATAAGGAGTTATAAAGGACAAGGAAGCTCCTGGATCTAGCAAAGCATAAACATGTAAATGATAAACTTGTAACATACCAGTGACCATATCAGAAGAACTTTCTTGGTCCATTCGGGAATAAAGTGAGTGGAGTTTGCTTGGGCGTTACCCAGTGGTTGCACTGGAAGCAGAACCTTGCTGATTCTGGCAACCGAACTGAACTAGGGGACGATTATGCTGACTCTGTGAACCTACCTTAGGACACTCTCTAACCCTATGGCATGGCTTGCCACATTCAAAACATACAACACTGCCATCTATGTAGACACACTAGTGGTTCTTTCCATACTTCTGGCAAAGAGGATTTATTTTGGTACTTCTAGCACTACCCTGGGGTTTAGGGTCTGGTGCCCTATCTTTTTTCCATCTCTGAATTTTTGCACTGGGGTAATGGCTGAAGACAGAGCTGGAACTGAATATTTCAAGCAGAATTGAGAATGACTACGACCCTCTAACTTAGGCTGAGTGAAGTTAAAGTTACCTGTTCTATCCCTCTTGTTCTCCTTCTTTTTTTCCTTATTCTTAGCCTTCTCTATCTGCTGAGCATAGACCATGATGTTGGATATGTCTATCTCATTAATAAGCATTGCGGTCCTACACTCCTTGACCACACTATTAAACACACCCGACACAAACTTACCCATCTTAGATTTGCTAACTGCTACTACATGAGGGGCATATCTAGCTAACTGAGTAAACATGAGGGAATACTCTTTCACTGCCATGTTGCTATATTTCAGATTAATAAACTCCGAGACCTTAGCTTCCCTCAATTTTAGTGGGAAGAACCAATCAAGGAAAGCAGTAGAGAACTCCTCCCATTCTATGGGACCTATATCAGCGCCCCTATCCACCTTCTATTTCTTAAACCACGTGTGAGCCACATCTTACAATTGATATACAGATAACTGAATGCTCTCGCTGGAAGTCACCACCATGATATCTGTGACTTTTTGCACAATGTCAAGGAATTCCTACGGGTCCTTCTCAAAATTAGACCCTGTAAAAGATGGAGGATTCATTCGGGTGAAGTCCTAAATTCTAGCTGCAGTAGTACTTTCCACTAGGTTGGCCTAAATGGGAGATGGGAGTTTATTCTGGGCTGCCACAAAATCATCCAAAGTGGTGAAACTTGTTCTGAATTCTGTGTGGGAGACATGATCGTCTAGGGGATCTGCGTGAACAGGCTGAGGTGATAGCTAATTTCTAGTTCTTCTTTTGTTAGTTCTTTTTGTAGGCATATTGTATAAATGGAAGGAAACATTGGATCAGACAGTGAGTTTAATTTGATCTTATACTCACTCGCACGATATGAATACTAAAAGAAGGGAACTTGTTCCTAAAATGCCTCATAGCCTCGTGTCCATAAGTATAGCGCGCTATACACCCATGCACAAGACTCTACTAGATGCATCTTTCAGACTCCCTCAGAGTTGTTTCAAACTTAGGCTCCGATACAAAGTTTGTAACGCCCTGAGTCTACACCCGAGATACAACATAGTGCTCATGACCCCAAAGAACCACAAGCAAACCCATGACTGGCACCTGCTGTAAATACTAACTTATTATACTGAAAGAATGGGAAAAATAGGCTGAAATGCCATAAGGTTTATAATCTAAAAACAAATAATGCATACTGATAAATAAATACATAAAACTGAACATATGTCTTAAATAGTCTAGCCTGAAAGCCTTTAACTATCTCAACATGGAGTTCAAGGGACAAGTCCCCAACTAACTCTGACTACTGAATATACAAAACAACTGAAAAACTGAATTGATAACTCTATCCTCGAACTATGAGGACTCACCACTAAATCTTCTACTGATAGGCTAGGCTACTAAGTACGATCAGGAGCCCGGTGTCAGAGGCTATGATATAAGACATCATGGCACAAAATAAAGAGTATGTGTCATTACTATAAATGTACTAGTATGCTAAGTGATGTAGGATGATATACAAGGGTTCATATGCAATAACAGTAACTTGAATATAACTTAATGAGAGTACATATATATCTAAAACGGATGTAAATACTGATTATTCAATGTTGCATGTGAATCTACTTTACTATAACTGAGATCACTAATAACTGAATTACTGATAACTGGGTGAATGTATAAATGATAGTCCTGATTCTGTAATACTAAACTAAGTTCTTTACTATGCTAGGTGACTATGTTTGATAGTCCTGATTTTGAAAACTAATCTGAGATTTTATACTGAGTCTGAAACTGAAACTGTAACCATGGAAGTGTTCATCTAACGGACATAAACTGATTATAAACTGAGTTAGTGTCCAACCAGTGACCTAGTTGGAAGGGTATTAGAACTTTGCCAAGGGATAATAACAATGGTTGTGAGTTAAACCTATCTAGCAGGAAGATAATTCATGAACCCTCATTGGCAGGGAAAATCATACGAGATGTATCAATCCTTATCTAGCAGGTATGCTGGATACGTAGTTCTATAATGTAGGGATTTCTACTAAGGGTCAAACCTTCTATTGGAAGGAATGCCCCCATCCATGGGTTCCCTCCGTGCTGATTCATACTTCAAACTGAATAGACACTGAACTAATTTCTATTTTGTTCTAGGCTTAGCTGAACTATTACTGATCATGAGGTCTAACTAAACTGGACTGAGTTCACTTAGTTTTGGAACTGACTGAGTACTATTGTTCGTGACATTACTGATACTATTCTGTAGCTACTGAAATTCTAGATAAACTTCTAGATTTTGGGTATTGAATACCCCCAGGACTCGATGGCATTGAAAGTAAAACATGACATGGTTATAATAGTACAAGAATAGTAGCTTGTTAATAATTCTTCAATTTAGACATTTTGTCAAACACTTAAGAAACATGCTTTATGCTCATAATAATAACCAACATGCAAGCATCATGATAACAATCTCAACTCACAATTTCAAGGAATTTTAACATAAATCCACATAACCCTACACATATGTTTATTACTTCACATGAAACTTATAATAAATCATGGATTAAAACTCAAATAACATCATAATCATGGATACATTCAAATTCAACATGAAATTCATAAAAACAATTAACTGTTAGTTTTAAAAGAGGTTCTTGAACTCTAAGGGTGGAAGGAAACCCAAGGATGAACACCTAACATACCTTGATTGTTAATTCTCTGAAAGTTGTGGTGAATTTCTTGAGACTTGAATCTTGAATTTGATGGGTTAGGATTTATTCTTGAGAGGATTTGTGAATAATGAGTGAATTTTGCTTTTAGAAAGGCTTAATCTCATGTTTTAGGGCTGATATAAGGTGAGAAAATGATCTAATTACCCCTTCTGAATGCAAAAATTACTAAAAATGTGCCCAGCGATGCGCAGACCGATACACCGCATCGATGGTCTGTGTGATAGCCAACGCAATAAGTCAATATCAAGTTGGCTCACTGGAATTTTCACTGAAGGTTGGTGAAAAATCCTTGTCGACGGGATGGGCAATGTGATGCATCGAGATAGCATTGATCCACTGTTTTGAATTCCCAAAAGTGCCTCAAATGACGTCCAAAAATCCAAAACTCGTCCGAGAATGCTTACTGACATCCCTGATCTTGAATCAATTTATGAATCAACATTTTAATGTCTTAAGGGTTGTAAAATAAGATCGCCAAATTAAGAAGGCTAAAAATATTCTAAGAATAATAACTTAGATAAAATCTCTAGTCTGAACATCAGTACTTAAAAACTGAACAACTGTCGTAATATACTGTAGTCTGAAAAAGCCTCTAAATGTTTGAACTATAAAGTTGATGGGACTAGCCCCCAACTTACTCCATCTACTGAAATAAAACTAAAGTACTGTAAAATATTAAGCATGTTCTCAAACTATGAGGAATCACAACTACTCTGAATACTGAGAATATGAACTGCTAAGGGTGCTCTAGGGCCCGTGTGACTGAACCTATGATATAAGACAACATAGTGCAAAGAAAAACTTACGTCTGTATTTTGAATGTACTGTTATTCTTAGTGAGGTGGACTAATAAGCATGGGTTGATGTGCATGAACAATAATAACTGAATAACATGAGTATGACTAAGTAAGATTACATGCATGAACATAGACTATAATTAAGATTGTGCTAAAACTGAGTACTGAATCGGAATACTGATAACCGATATCTAGGTTTACAAATACTATATTACTGATTATTAGAATGACTATATCTGACAGTTTTGTGTACTGTGGAACCATACTGAGTTCCGAAATGAGGTGAGTGACCATGTCTAATAGTCCCTAATCTGTAGAACTGAACAGAGTTCTATAATAAGACTGAGATTGGAACTAAGACTATGGGAGGTAATCATCTAACCAACATGCCCCTTCTCTAATTGATTTGGGGTCCAACCTGTAACCCTAATTGGAAGGGTGTCAATATTGTGCCACGGGTAAGGACAAGCTGTAAGTTAACCCTCTCTGACAGGAAGCTCTTTCGTCAACCTTAGCTGACAGGATACCTATGATGAGAAGTATCAACCCTTATAATGTCTGGCAGGAAGATACATCATCTTACGCTGTCTATGTAGTTCTGTAATGCAGGGATTTCTACTAAGGGTCAAACCCTCTACTGACAGGAAAGCCCCCATCCTTGGGTTAACTGGGTGCTGAATCTACTCCCAACTTAATAGACACTGAACTAATTTCTAGTATGTACTAGGTTGGATTGAATGGTTACTGGCTGAACTGAATTGAGTTCACTGAGTTTCGTTGACTAACGGAATACTACTAGATTTTATTAACTGATAGATTTTACTGAGGTCTCAACTGAATACTGAGTTAGATTGTACTACAACTAAATCTACACAGTTTTTACTGAGTTTTGTAACTAACTGAGAGTACTACTAATCGTGGCATGGCTGATATTGTTCTATGACTGACCATGGCTCTAGATAATTAGCTAAATTGTCGGGTACAAGTACCCCCAGTACCCGATAGCATAAATTAAGTGACATGGCATAACATGAAACATGTAAACTATGAACTTGAGCATCATTCATACATTGGGGGCATTTTAACAAACACTTGCATGATATAACTTGCAAATAACACAACTTGAAATGATTTCATTCTCTTAATAGTTCACATGGACACTTTATCAAGCACTTGGTGAGAATAGAATATGCATATAGTATTGAACAACAAGTGAGCATCATAATTTATCTCTAATTTCATAAGTCAAGGGTTTGTCATGGATTCACATGAATCTACATATATAATGATCAATTTCACATGATATATATATATATATAATCAAGCATTAGGAACTTAATCGAAATAGCAATCATGGATACATTTTAATTCCAACCATGGAAATCATAAAATCAATTACTTAAAGTTTAAAGAGATTCTTGGATTCCAAGGGTGGAAAGAACCCTTGGATGAACAGTTCACATACCTGTGTTGAAGAATTCCTGAAAGTTTATGGTTGAATCTTTAGTTCTTGATTTGAAATTTGAGCACCTATGGTTTTGTTCTTGAGCTAATTGGATAATGAATGACTATATTTGCTCTATAGGGAGTTACATTTCGTGATTTGGGGGATGAGAGTCGAGGTAAAAAGAGCTAAATACCCACAAGAACGTGGTCTTTTAATGACTGAAAACTGGGTAACCGACACATAGGTCGACACGGCACGTTGATGGAAACGACGCGATAGCCAACGTGTCGCGCCATGTTTGCATCGATTTACTGGAATTGGACACTGGTAGGTGGGGAAAATATTAATCAACGCGATAGTCGATAAGACCTTCCAAGATCGCATTGATCCACTATTTTGGGATTCCAACGGAGCTACAAATGAAGTCCGAAAAATCCAAACTTGTTCGGAAACACCTATGGATATTTTTAATCATGAATCAACCTAAACATCAACATTTAATGAATGTAAAGGTTGTGAAATAAGATTTCCAACCTTTGTAGTTTAAAATAACACTAAGTCTGAGTACTTAGCTAAAATATTCTAAGTCTGGCACCCCTTGACAAGCTCAAGGAGATAATTAAGCTTAGTATTTTGCGAGGTCTTCCGTATCGAATTTGGTCAATCAATTTTGAATATTATGATAAAAATAAGCAGAGAAATTTGAGACACATATAATGATATGTGAAATCTATCGTTCAATACAGCCTACCCTAACAATGCAACACACCATCTCCCCCTAGGGAGAAGACCTCTACTTTTTTATCTCTGACGGACTCCTTGAACCTAACCAAACTATGATCCATATCCTACTTTTCTTTCACTTCGGAAACCAATGAAGATTTCAAACTATTTTGCAACCACACACTACCCTCACCTGAATCAATCAAACGGACGCCTAGTCTGGTAAGCCGATGAACTTCTGAAACTATATTTTTCTTATCTCCCTCAACATGAGCAACACTACACATAGATAATATACTTAGGGCATCTTCCACTACATTAGCATTGCTTGGATGATACAAAACACTCATATCATAGTATTTTAACAAATCTAGCCACCTTCTTTTATGGAGATTCAAATCTTTCTGTAAAAATACATACTAATAGCTCTTATGGTCTTTAAACATATCAACATACACTCTATACAAATAATGCCTCAAAATTTTCAAGGCAAACACCACGACTGCTAACTCAAGATCATAGGTACGGTAGTTCTTTTCATAAGGTTTAAGCTGTCTAGAGGCATAAGCTATGACCTTACCTTTTTGAATAAAAACACAACACAACCCAACTATAGAAACATCACAATAAACAAGAAACCCATTTGAACTATCTAGCAAAGTCAAAATTGGAGCTGATGTGAGCCGAGTCTTCAACCCCTGAAAACTATACTCACAAGAGTCTGACCACTGGAATTTGACTTTCTTCATAGTTAATCTAGACATGGGGGATGCAATAGATGAAAAACCTTCAATGAATCGTTAATAATATCCATCCAATCCCAAGAAACTCCTCATATCTGACACAGAGATCGGTCTAGGACAGTTTCTTACTCCTTTGGACTTTTGAGGGTCAACTCTAATTCCATCATCGAAAACAATGTGACGAATAAAAGCTGCTGACCATAGCCAAAATCGTACTTGCTGAATTTGGAGAACAACTGATGGGATCTACGAGTCTATAATACTATTCTAAGGTAGTCTACATTATCATTTTCAGTACGAGAATAGACAAGGATGTCATCTATGAATACTATGGCGAACATGACCAAGTATTGTTTGAACACTTAGTTCATCAAGTCCATAAAGTTTGCTGGGGCACTTGTGAGACCAAAGGACATGACTAGAAATTCACAGTGACCATACCTGATTCTAAAAGCTATTTTTGGGATGTCACATTCTCTAACACTGAGTTGAGGATATCCGGATTTGAGGCCTATCTTAGAAAAGTAACGGCACCCTAAGTTGGTTGAACAAGTCATCGATTCTATGAAGTGGGTATTTATTATTGATTGTGACTTTGTTCAACAGATGGTAGTCAATTCATATTCTAAGATAACTGCCTTTCTTATGCATGAATAGGACTGGAGCTCCCCATAGGGAAACTCTAGGACTAATGAGTCCCTTAACTAAGAGGTACTACAACTATTCCTTTAGCTCTTTGACTGCGATTGGAGCCATTCAATATGGCGGAATAAAAATAGGTTGAGTTTCTAGAAGAAGGTCAATTCCGAAGTTAAATTCCCTTCCGGGAGAAATTTCAGGAAGGTCTTCAGGGAACACATCTAGAAACTACCTTGTTACAGAAGCTGGCTCAAATTGGGGGTCTCAAAACTAGAGTCTTTGAATCAAACAAAATGATAGAAACATCCCTTGTATATCATGTTTCTCGCTCTAAGGTATGAAACAAGTTGACCCCTAAGTGTTGTGGTACTACCCCTCCTCTTAAGGACTGGTTCATTCGAAAACTAAAAATGAACAACTTTATTTATATAATCGACTAAAGGATAGCATAAATTGAGCTAATCCATGTCGAGAATGACATCAAAATTAGTCATATCCAACTCTACAAGGTCAACTAAAGTGACTTTCTGGGATATTGTGATAGGAAAATTCTTGTATACCTGCTTGGATACAATAGAGACACCTACTAGGGTATATACTGAGAAAGGTTCTACTAATACTTTAGGATTATCTCTGAAGTTGACCACTATGTAAGGGGTTACAAAAGAAGGGGAAGATCCATGGTCAAGTAAAGATTAAATATATAAATGAAAACCATGCAATGCACCAGTAACCACATCAGGAGAAATTTCCTGATCATGTCGTGACTGAAGTGCATAGAGCCTGTTTGAGTGCTGCCCACTGGTGCCACTAGAACCGGCATCCTGCTGAGATGGGCAACTGAACTGAGCTGGGGGATGGTTATCCTGACCTTGCAGACCTTCCTGAGCAAATTCTTTAATATTATGACCTTGTTTGCCATACCAAAAATGCACATCACTGCCATCACTATAAACACCCTGATGGTTCCTACTATATTTCTTGCAGAGAGGATTTGTTCGAGCACTGTTCACACTACCCAGAGACTTAGAGCCTGGTGCCCTAACCTTGATGTCATTCCTAAACTTGGGCATTGGAACACTAGTTGAAGATGGACCTGGGACTAATGATTTAGGGAGAGACTGAAAACGGTTACACCCTTCTGACTTTGGCTGAGTGAAATTAAAGCTACCTGTTCTAACCTTTTTGTTCTCTCTCTCCCTCTCCTTAACCTTATCCCCCACTATCTTTTGTGAATGAACCATCAACCTCGACAAGTTTATCTCTTTAATCAACATCACAATCCTACACTTCTTGACCACACTATCAAACACCCAGATATAAATTTTATCATTCTAGACCAGTTATCAACTACTGCATGAGGAGCATATCTAGCTAACTGAGTAATTTTGAGGGAATACTCTTTCACACTCATGTTGCCTTACTTTAAATTAATAAAATCTAACACCTTAGCCTCCCTCAACTTCAATGAGAATAATTTATCTAAGAAGTCGGAAGAAAACTCCTCCAACTCTATAGGTCCTGTGTCCACGCCTATATCACCTTTCGACAACTTGAAACAAGTATGAGCTACATCTTGCAGCTAGTAAGCAGCTAATTCAGCACTCTCACTGGAAGTCACCCTATAATATATGTCACCTTCTGAACCCTGTCCAAGAATTCATGGGTATCCTCATTGGACTTAGACCCTAAAAATATAGGAGGATACATTCGGGAGAAGTCCCAAATCCTGGATACAGTAGTATTGGCCACTGGGTTGGCCTGAATAGCAGTAGGCCGCATATTTTGGTATGCTACGGAGTGGGCTAGAGTGGTGATTGTTGCTCTTAATTCTGCACGAGAAACATGCTCATTTAGGATATTTTCCTAAACGGGAGGAGGTGTTGGTTGGTTCCCATTTATTCTTCCATTAGCCTTTCTGGGAGGCACGTTCGATAAACAGAAGGAAAAGTTGAATTAGATAAAGAGTTTAACTTAAGGTCATACTCATTCGCATGATATGTACTCTGATAAAAGGGAAACTTTTCCTAAATGTATTGTAACCTCTTGCCCATAAGTGTGGCACACTACACACCCATGCATAAGACCCTACTAGATGCAGCTTTCAGACTTCATAGGACACTTTAAAAACTTTAGGCTAGTTTGTAACAACCCGGGAGGACATCCTGTATATCACACAGTGCTTACGGTCTCGTGACACCATAAGCTAACGCATAAGCTGGTACCTACTGTGAGACCTAAATAAAACTTATAACAGCATATGTGGAAGTTTAACTTAAATGTTATAAAGTTTTTAAAAACTTAAAACAATACTAAAATAGCAGTCTAAAATGTTTGCACCACACTGAAAATATGGATAAAATATCGGACAATCACAACTGAAAACTAAACAACTATTTGTACTAGCTTGAAAGCCTCTAACTGTTTGACAATAGAGTTGATGGGACATGTCCCCAACTAACTCCGACTAACTAAATAACCAGACTACTAACAATACTACAATAAAGATAACTCATCAAAGAAAGAGGAGGACTCACCATAGCTTTTGTGGCTGATGCGATGGAAGAGCTAAGGATGATCCAGAATTTGAGGGTCTGAACCTGCTATATAAAACATCATAGATCAAGAAAATGAGTATGCGGTTAGTACGTCTGAATGTACTGGTATGCTAAATGAGGTCAGGATAATATGCATAGGTTTATATGCATGAAATAATAATAATTAACAATGTAACATATAGTAACTATATGAGAGTACATAAAAAACTGATGATTTTAAACGTGCAAGACCAAGCGTATGTCGTGTATCTGAAATAGTCTGAAACTATAGTACTGACTTCTAATAACTAATTAACTATAACTGAAAGTTATGGTCTAGCAAAATAATTGAACTAAGTTCTGAACTGATTATTGAAACAGAAATTGTGGGAGTTTTTCATCTAACCGATATGCCCCAATGTTGACTGATTAGGGCCCAACCTGTAACCCCAGTTGGAAGGGTGTTAGCACCATGCCACGGGTTACTAACAATGTCTTGGTCAACCCTAACCTAGCAGGAAGACTCATGGGATGTAAATACGCATGTCAACCCTAGACTGGCAGGAAGACATATAAACCTACGCTAGCAATATAAATCTGTAACTCATGGATAGCTACTAAGGGTAAAACCCTAATCTAGTAGGAATGTCCCCATCCCTAGGTTTGATCGATGCTGAATCCTACTCCCAACTAAACTGATACTGATCACTAGACTATACTAATCTTAACTGGACTCACACTGATTCTGTAAACTGACTAAAGGCTACTGTTCAGGATACTACAAGGACTACCTTATTGCGACTAAAACTAAGTACACAATGGGACCATATCACAACTTTAAAAGCATAAAAAATAGATCACTATGCATATTTCATTCACATTGACATTTTGTCAAATACTTAGGGAGCACAATTCTTATACATGAGAATAAACTACACATGAATATCATGACTATCACATCCAACTTACAGTCCAAGGGTTTGACATGAGAAGTTACATCAATCCATTTAGATACTAGTTTATTTACATGGAACATTATATATTTCTTAGTTTAAACCCAACAATAACACATACATGAACACAATTTAAATTTATAACATATGGAACATAAATTAAGTTTTTAAAAGGATTCTTGAACTCCAACGGTGGAAGGAACCCGAGGATGAACATCTAACATACCTTGGTTATTGAACTCGTAAGAGTTGTGGGCAATTTATTGAAGCTTAGACTTGAATTTGATGAATCTAGGGTTTTTTTTCTAGAGGGGATTTGTGAAAAAGATGAGCATCTATGATATTTGGTCCTTTAAACCCGTTTTATGGACCTACTAGGTGAAGGGAAAATGATCAATTTTTCCTTAAAAATGCGGAACCAAATTGTGAAATTACATGTACAGGACTGGCCAGGCTGCTGCGGGCTCCATCGCGGTCTTCCCCCCAGCACCGGGTTGGGAAGGGAGCCGCGGGATAATCACCCTTAGCCACTATTTTGTAGTTTGAATCACGCCCTAAAACTTGTTCAAAAATTCTGAAAATCACTTGAGATGTACTATTGACTTCTCCGATCATGAATCAACTTAAAAACTAACTTCCTGATATCAAGATGGTCAAAAATAAATTCATCAAAGTTTGAGGGCTTTACAAATGACTAAGTCCTAACACTTAGTAAAATATTCTAAGTATTGGAGCCCTTTATACATGAAAGAATGAGCTGAAACGACCCTCGTATCATACGGGGTCTTACATAGGCATTCCAAATCACAAAGGTCCGAGAGCCCTTCTCTAACTGAATATCATATACACAATTCATATATTGTAATGAAATGCATAAAAAAAATGTAAACATGGTTACTTTATTATCTCAACTGAGTAATGCAGACGTAAGTTCAATAAAACTCAAACCATCTAGTACATGTCTATGAAATGTCTACTACAACTGAAAACAACAATCTATCTAAAAGATGGGACAAGGCCCCCAGATCAACCATAAATAAAGATAAAATAAAAATGTCTTATAAACCAGGACTTCCAAAATAGGGGAGGCTCACCATCTACAAATTTCAGACACACTAATCTACTGCTTAGCGAGACCTAGGACTGAGCCTCAGATCCTAAAATATAGGGGATCAATACAAATTAACTGGTACGTAGAACAATCCAAAAATCAAATACATTTATATAAAACATAGGTGAGAGAATTTCATAAAAACATGTCATCTTAAACCCTTCGAAAACACATAGGCATAATTTAATAAATTTCTAAAGACTTTCTTGAAATCATGACTCTACTCTTTATTTATCTTCTGAGCTAGTTGGTACACCCTACAATCTATAATGCTAAGGGCTATATGGAATCCACTCTTGACTCAAAGGGCAAGCCCCCAAGCCAAGTTTGCTGCAAGGATTCGAGTATCTATAAGGGGATACATGCAAGACCACACAGCATGCTGCCATGACCCTCAATCGAATCAACATGTCATGGTAGTGCACAAGACCATAAATCATGGATCTTAACCATAGTCCCAAATTGGGTAGACATGAATCAACATACACAAGACCATAAAGCATGGTACCGTTACCCTGTGTTGGCAAATCACAATTTCAGCAAAGAATCTTTCAACTCGTACTTTCTTCGAGTAACCATATAACTCTACTTAAGCCCATTTTTAATCCATTAAATCATTATTTATTCTTTTAAAACATTCAATACTTATTCTGTTAAGGGAATATCATCACCGATTATCTTCATAGCCAGACTTGCAAGTCATTTGTATCGGATCATTCCATAGCCCTTCTCATTCAAACCATTTATAATTTTTTACTTTATATTTTTCAAAAAACTCAATTGTTTGACCACCACAAAAATTTAAACAATGCAAGGGACTCCCTATTTCAAAACATGTTCGAACTTATGCAAAGATTCTCCCTTTTCAATATTTCAACCCATGATGATCAATTCTTTTATAACAATCCATGCACCTCTTTCAATTATTATATTGAACATTTATAAACAAGAAAACACTTGAAAACTAATAAATCACCCTCTTTTCAATTCACAACCAATATAAATTTCATAAACCACATTAAAACTCTTATCTCTTGCTTTCAATAATGCAATTTCACAACCTACAACATGTAAAGTCAAGAAGTATCTTAACAAGAGAGGGACAAATTTGTTCTTCATGCTCTCAATTCATATATTAAAACTTAAAAAACATATATAAATATTCACGGGTACAACTCAAATTCAATATAAGACCTCAATACCAAAATATACATCATTGGAAAGGTTCACAATGCATACTTTCTAATGTAATTCAAGCCCTTCATAAAAACATGATTTCTCAACATCCAAAAAATTTATATAAATGATTTAACCATGCCCATGTAGTTTAGGAAATCTCCACGTACCTTATATTAGTAAGTTTGAATGATGGAATCCAAATCATGACTCATTTCTTGGAAATCTTGAAGTTAAATGGCTTGAATTCTTGTTATGGAGGGGAAGAGTTAGATCTTGTTCTTGGGAGGTGGGTAGGGTTTTTATTTGATATTAAACTTGAATGAAGAGGCAACTAATGCTCCCTTGGGGATGACATTTTGTTTCATAGATGGAATTTGGCTGAGGGAATATGAAAAAAGTGCCTCTAGACTCTTCAGGAATTGAAATAGCATGTGGAACAGCTTCAGGTCGTGTCAGATATCGCGTTACGTAGAGCAATGCATCGCATAACTCATAGCATCAATTGGACTGGCGCGCCGCATCCCAATCGCGTCGGCTTATTGCTTCTAACAAAAAATGCCATAAATTCTTACTCGTGATCAGATTAAGGAAAAATTGGTATCGTTGGAAAGATAACTCAATTATCTACAATTTTGTCGATCTTGAGCTGGGAAATTCTGTGTATCAAAAGTCATACATTTTTAAATTATACCCTTGTAGAATCGAATACAAAGATTTAGCAAAATAAAAGGATCTTACCTCAACTTCGCTGTAAGTGGTTCCTATGAACATTTATCACCTAAAAAGTACCTCAAACACGATGATAGAGATCATGACACTTATGATCCCTTGGAAATCATTTCTATGATATATTACACACCTACAAACAACGGTTCAATTTCTAGCTCAAAAAATGCAGGGTGTTACATATTTTTTACTACAGTTATTAATACTAAGGGTAGAAATGGAAAAGTATACTAAAATTTTCTTGATTTCACAAATCGAACAAATAAATTAAAACAACTATTTTTTGTATAGGGATAAAGTAAAATGAAATGAAGGGAATAATAACTACTGTTCCCTTTCTTCTACTTTATGTATTCAAGTTGTTATTTTGGGGAGTCAAATGATGTTCTTTGATCATAATTTTTTTTACAATACTTTGAATGGTTAATTATTGTAATTTATAATACTTCTTATGTAATTTCTAAATATATAAATTTATTTTAAAAAATAAAAAATATGAATTCAAATTTGTATAAAAAATTAATTAATTCAACTCTTTTGCAGCTGTGAATCTAAATTAAAACTAAAAGTTTCACACCCTCTTCCTCTCCCTGCCTCCTACAATCTATGAATATAAAATCTTCTAAAATATTGTCTCTTTTTAGTTCTTTCTACACCTGATCTCTCATACTTGCTTAGGAGATGTCTTTCATCGAAACTACCCATTTGTCCAACTTTCTCTATTTTCTTTCCCCTTTTTATTCCCTCTCCAATGTTTTTCCCATATAGTCTTCTCTGTATATCGTCATCACAAAATCAAAATTCCCGTCATATGATCCCTTTTTTCTTTTCTTGTTCTCTTATAGGATAAAACTAAAGATCTTGATCTTTCTATAAAATGATTTCTGATTTGGTACAGAGTGAAAACTAAAGGCGGTGCAGGGCCAATATGTTTTGCAAATAAGAGCAATGTGGTATATGTGTGATGATTACATAGAGTCTTTTTGTTTTTTCATCAATCCTGAATATGGTGATTTTGCTGCAAAACGTACGGTTTTAAATTCTAGTGAACTCAAAATTACATGTGAATGCCGACCTGGCTGCCTTGAAGGTTTTATATACAGTCATCAATTTAATTTATTTCCTTCTCTTTTTTCCTTCGTATATAATTTTTTTTCTTCAAACATTATTATTTCTGTGCTTTTTAAATTTGACGCATTATTTCCTTTTCAATTTTCATCACTGGATCCTTTAATAGTAGTGTTTTTCAGGCCAGCTTGCTCTCACCTTAACTAATTCGTTGAGATACCTGTCCTACGATAGAGAAAAAGATATCACCAATACTGTTCACTCTTAACACACTTCATTATCCACTAGTAGTGGCATAGCTAGGATTTTCATTGAGGTAGTTCAATAGTGAACACACAAACTTGCCCGAGGGATTTCAGAGGGTACAATAGTGCACACAAAAACTAGCCCAAAGGTGTTCAGCATCAAATACTATATATACATAAAAGATAATTTTAACCATGTATAAATAGAGTAATTTTCCACCGAAGGTGGTTCGGATGAAACCCCTTATTTTATTCAAGCTTCGCCCTTACCCACTAGGCCACACCCTTACCCAAGTACTCTTCATGGTTTTGTTTATTGTTAATGTTGTTTCCAAGGGTGTGGCTAAATTATTAATAAAATGTCATAAGACTCATGAGGTCTCAGTTTCAAATTTCAGCATAGACAAAAAATATTAGGTAATTTCTTCTCATTTGTCCTAACCTTGTTGGTGGTACAAGGTGGAAGATATCCTGTGGAATTAGTTGATGTGCGTGAAAGCTAGTTCAATGTCATAAAATTATCATAAGATTAGGGTAACTTGTAAAGGACCTATTATTATATCCTTTAGAAAAGTGAATTTTGCTGTAATCACTTGATCATTAGTAAGTTCTTACCTACAAGAATAATTTACTATCATACTACTTTTTTTATCATCACTTACAAGAATAATTAAGTATCCTACTACTTTTTTTCTCATCGCTGAGTCATATATCATGTTATTATAGTAAATGTAGTTGTTGTTTCGGAAACAAAATGCTATACTTCCTTATTATCTTATTTGATAGATTTTCCCATGTTTCGATACAAATAAAAGTTGTTTTTTGGTTATTAGGAGAGCTTACTCCGATTGAATTTGAGAAACATGATGGATGAAAACCTTGTAGGAAATGGAAGAATAATATTTGTATCTTTGTTGATGGTAATAAAGTTCCATTGGTAAGTACTGCACTACTTTAATACCATAACCAGTCATCAAAGAATGCCTATGGGTCACTTTAAATTTAGTCATCATGATGAATTCGTCAAATATACCAAGTGCAAAAAAAAAAGGTTTTGTCGCCGCTCTATGGAGGAATGCAGGAGTTATCATGATGCTTTGATCAATGTGAATTGGAAGTGCTCTGATATTCTTTTTGAAAAAGTATTTTTTCTTTTCATGTTTAATTTCTTTAATGATGAGTATGTTTTACATATACAGACTATTATTTTTAATTTGTTGTTCGTATTCAAAAGGAGATCTCTTCTAATTGATCAATGTGATTCATAATGAAAATCTTTATTAGGATCAGTTACTAAGGGGACAAGACGAGAAATATCGATATCCTATTCAGCTCTTCCAAAAATTATTTGTCTAATGCAAATTATCTGATTCAATATGTGTTCAGCTTCACGGAGACCATTCAATAGTTCAAAAAAAGTATATGAAAAGATATCACCAATTCGAGATTGTATGTCAGATCAAGATGGTATCCGATTACAGAATAGGAACAAAATTAAACAAAAGGTCAGATGTTGATAGGTTGGCTCAGAGGTCATTCGAGCTTTATGTAATAACAACATATAGCAAAACGTGAAACAAAGAAATCTATCTTTTTAAAATCAATCAACAAATCCTAGAGGACGTAAACTTTATTCTGAAGCCTTTCATGCTTCACTTTTTTCATTTTGAGCAGAAGCATTCTGAAAATAAGATGGATATTTGTCCTAATGGATCATCACTGAGATCAAAATTTAATGGAAATATGATCAGATTTAGGATACACCGTTTATGAAAGATGCCATCTATATGAACTTGACATAGTTCTTTGTTTGCTAGGAGATATTAAGTAATATGTAGCATATATTTTTATTAGATAACTGATGTCAAGAATTTATCAAAATATTGTCATTGTTCTTTTTTTCATGACTTCATGATATCTCTGATGGTCACACTTTAATGTTTCTAGTTTTGAAAAATCAATTATTTAATATTTATATTTCTTATACGAAGCCTCTAGTTATTACAATGTATCAGATCCAATATTGTCATTTTGAAAAGAAAAAAAAAGAAAATAAAGGAGGGAGGATCAGCCCGCAATTCTGAAAAGGAGTTTAGGGAGCTCCTTATTCTATCAAAAGTTTCAAGTTGGTGGATATGGTATATAATCTACACTAGTGAATGTACTATGACATATATATTTTTGTTCATTCATATTTATGAACTCCTAATAACTCTTTCTAATTGGAAAAATAAGTTCTAACTTGTTTATAGAGTAGCTCATTGATATTCGTAGCTGCTATTTTGAGAATCATCTCTAGATATATTTGTGTGTTTGAATATTCTATCATTTTCATTGATATTTGATACTTTGGGTTATAGCAGAATTTGTTTTTGATAGAGTGACAGAGTTCTTTGCTTGATTCTAAACATGCCATTTATGTGAGATGTTCGTAATGTTGTTATTGTATCATTGTGTTAGTAATTCTCGGGAACTCATTCTATCTGAGACTCGTAAAAATGTGTCATTGTCCATGTAACGGTCAAGTTACTGTAATGTACCTATGAGTAGTGCATTATATTTCTCATTTCTTTAGAAAACCATGTTTAAGATCAGTTTTTTAATTGTAATCATTGTGAAGATGTTTGTTTGTTGATATTTTTGGTTTTTAGATTTTCGTGTGATAATAAAGACGAAAAAACAGGCAAAGGATGTATGCATTTATCGATGTGTAAATATTGCAGTTCATGCATATGTTTTGTATATGAAATATGTTGTTTCTCAAGCCGCAGTTGCCAGACATGCATTGATTCCACAAAGACAATAAAAGCTTAAATCACCCTTTACTTTGAATATCTTTCTATTTATATGGGCATGTTCTTTCGATCATTTAATTCTTTCAGGTGAATATAGTTATGTAAGAAGTTGATGGATTCAATTGATTAAATGATCAGAAGAACATGCCCATATAAATAGAAAGAAATTCTAAGTGTGATTTAAGCTTTTGTAGTCATTGTGAAATCATTGCATGTCTGGAAAATGTAGTTTGAGAAATAACAAATTTCACATACAAAACATATGCATGAACTGAAACCTTCACACATCGAGTGTAACGCCCCCAGTCTGTACCCCAAATGCTACACGGTGATCTTAATCCGAAAGGACCACAAGCTAACCCATTACTTGTACCTTCTCTAATAACTGAATAATAAAACTATTTAATGCGAATTTTAGGTGGAAATTGCCATAAGGTTCAAAACTGAATCATATACTGATACGTAAATACTCAATACTGAATATCGAACAATCATATCTAAAAATTGAATAACAGTCTGAAATAGTCTAGTCTGAACAGCCTCTAACTAAACTGTCTTAAAATTGAGTTGATGGGACAAGTCCCCAACTAACTCTGACTACTAATAATATACTAAAAATGCTGAAAATAACAACTCTGTCTTCGAACTATATGGACTCACCGCTACATCTGCTGCTGATAATATGGGTTGCTAGGTACATTCAGGAGCCTGTGCATCCGAACCTGTGATATAAAACTTCATAGAGAAAAACAAAGGTATGCGTTAGTACTTTGAATGTACTAGTATGCTAAGTGAGGTAGGATGATATGCATGGGTTCTTATGCATGAAAAATAACTGACTGAATGACATGAATACAACTGAATGAGAGTACATGTATAACTGAAACTGATGAAATACTGATTATGCAATACTGTTCACATATCTATATATAGTGTATTTGAGATCATAGTTACTGTGGATACTGAGTTTTGATAACTGAATGATTGATATTTGAGTTTACTAATAGCTGGGTGACTGTTTCTGACAGTCCTGATTCTATAGAATTGATCTGATTTCTATACTGAGTTGGGTTACTGTGTCTGACAGTCCTGATTCTGTAGAACTGAATTGAGTTCTATACTAAGACTGAAACTAAAACTGTGTGAGGTAATCATATAACGGACATGCCTCTTCTCTAAATTGATTTGGGGTCCAACCTGTAACCCCAACTGGAAGGGTGTCGGTACCATGCCACAGGTAAAGATATGTGCTTAGTCACCCTCATCTTGTAGGTTCTCTAAACGAGAATAGTGGTACCCTCAACTTGATGGTAGAACACCTCATTAACCCTCCACTAGTAGGTTGATGTCTCAACCTATGTTGGATACATAGTTTTGTCAGGCAAGGACTACTTCTAAGGATCACACCCTCTACTGACAGGTGATTCCTCATCCTAGGGTTAACTGGATGCTGAATCCTACACCCAACTTAATAGACACTGAACCAATTTCTAAAATGTACTAGGCTGGACAAAACTGTTACTGATTATTTTATCTAACTAAACTAAACTGATTTTAATGGATCCCGCTGACTGACGGAATACCACTGAGTTTTGAACTAGATACTGAAATGAGAGTATGACTGGTTATTGAGTACTATTGTTCGTGACGCTACTAAGAAAGTTATGTCACTACTGTAACTCTAGGTAAGTAGCTAGATTTTTTGAGTATTAAATACCCCCAGGACTCGATAGCACGAAAACTTAGGCATAGCATAAACTTGAAAAGCATAATAGTGTTCACTTGCTCACAACTCGTTCATAGAGACATTTTATCAAACATTTATAAGATATAAGAATGCACATATGCTAGAATGTCATAAATTTCACATTTAATTCACATGAGCTATTTATCAAGAACTTGGGGAACATAATCTATGCACATGATACTAAACAACATATGGGCATCATCAAATCCCAATTCAAAAATAAAGGAAGTTTAACATGAATTCACATTATACTAAACATATGATAAATAATTTCACATGAAACTTGAAATAAACCATGGATTAGAACACAATTAACATCATAATCATGAGTACACTCAAATCCCACATGGAATACATGAAATCAATTAACTTGTAGTTTAAAAGAGTTTCTTAAACTCCAAGGGTGGAAGGAAACCCTTGAATGAACACTTCACATACCTTGATGCTTGAATTCGTAAAGAATGATGGTTTTTTCTTGAAGATTTTCTCTTGAAATTAAAATCCCTAGGGTTTGTTCTTGAGTAAATTTGAGAGAATTTAAAAAAAAAATGGGCAATTTAGCCACTAGGGTCGTTTGATTTTGTGTTTTGGGGCTGAAAACTGGTGGGATAAAGACCCAAATACCCCTCTGGACGCGATATTTTAATTACTGGAAACGTGTCCAGCGATGGGTAGACCGAAGTGTTGCAGCGATGGCATTAACGCGATGACCAACGTGTCGCGTCGAGTTAGAGTTGGTTCACTAGAATTGCACTGAAAGCTGGGGAAATTATCTGTCGAAGCGATGGGTGATGCGACGCATTGAGATCGTATCGACCCACTATTTTGGTCACTTGAACATGGTCCAAAGGAGGTTCAAAAAATCTAAAATTCACCCGAAGTATCCTACTTACATTCTGGATCATAAATAAATCTAAAAATATTTGCGGTGTCTTTTAATATCTCCCCCTTGGGAATATTTGTCCTCGAATGAGGCTGACTAAGCTGAGTGTACTGATAGACTGAATTTATATACTGAACACACATAACTAAAGCATGATTACATGACTGAAAGTACTGATATAATGAGATTTTATACTGAACATGCATAACTGAAGCATGACAGAGTTCTTAAAATATGACACATGGCTAAGCTGTTTTAAGAAGGTATGCATGATATAAAAATGCTATTCTACTGAACTGACACAAAGTTGTAAAGGTAATCTGAGCATGGAACTGAATAAATTAAAGGAAAATTATTACCTTAAACTGAGTCTAAATTTGCAGAGAAGAGGTAAGAATACTTGATTCGCATATCTGTTTCTACTTCCCAAGTAACTCCCTCAACGAACTGATTCCGACAAAGAACTTTGACTAACAAAACATCTTTATTCCTCTGTCTGAAAACTTGATCGTCAAGAATTTCGATTGGGACCTCCTCATAAGAAAGATTTTCCTAAACATCTATACCATCTAAAGGGACTACAACTTCTGGGTCTCCTATGCATTTCTTTAGCAAGGAGACATGAAATATTGGATTTACTGAAGCTAAGTCTGAAGGAATCTCATGCTTATAAGCTACCTTTCTGCAAAAGCAAAGAATTCAGTAAGGACAGACATATCGGGGAATGAGCTTCCCCTTCTTGCCAAACCTCTTCACCCCTTTCATAGGAGAGATTTTCAAATACACAAAGTCGTCAATCACCAACTCGAGATTCTTTCTTCGCATATCTGCATTCGATTTCTGTCGGCTCTGAGCTATCTTAAGTCTTTCCCTGATCAACTGAACCTTTTCCGAGGTATGACATACCAAGTCAGGCCCTACCACTGTGGGCTCACCTACTTCAAACAACCAATGAGATATCTACATCCTCTCCCATAAAGCACCTCGAATGGAGCCATCTGAATGTTGGAATGATAACTGTTATTATATGCAAACTCAATCAAAGGCAAGTGGTAATCCCAACTACCTTTAAAGTTAATGGCACACACCATTAACATATCTTCCAAAGTTTGAATGGTCCTCTCTGCTAGTGGAAGGTTGTACTGAGGTAAACTTGGGTACCAAGACCCTTTTGGAAGGCTTTCCAAAAGTAAGAGGTGAACTGTGTACCTCTATCTGAGATGATGGACAACGAAACTCCGTGCATTCTGACCAACTCTCTAATATAGAACTTTCCATAATCCTTGGCTGAATAAGATGTATAAAATTGTAGGAAATAAGCTGATTTGGCCATCCTATCTACAATGACATAAATTTAACCATGCTGATGACGAGTACGGGGCAAAATCTTCATAAAGTCCATGTTCACTTACTCCCACTTCTAAGTGGGAATACTGAACTCTTGCATGGAACAACTAGGTTTCTAGTGAACGATCTTAACCTGCTAACATGTAGAGCACTTAGCCACAAACACTGCAATGTTTCTCTTCATCCCACTCCACCAAGAGACCTCCCAAAAATCGTGGTACATCTTAGTTCCCCCTATATGAATATAGTAGCACGCACCATGATCTTCTGTAAGAATTTTTTGCCTCAAGTTTTCTACACCTGCTATGCATAACCGACCCTGGCAATGCAATACACCATCTCCCCCTTTAGAGAAAACCTCTATTTTCTGATCTCTGACTAACTCTTTCAACTTGACTATACTTCTTTCCTTCACTTCGAAAACCAGAGATGATTCAGAACTTTTCTGCCCCCATACTTCCTTCTGCTGAATCGACTAACCGAATACCTAGTCGGGCAAGCTGATGAACTTCCTGAACCAACTTCTTCTTACCATCCTCCACGTGAATAACACTACCTATAGAGATACTACTAAGAGCATCAGCCACTACATTGGTCTTGCCTGGGTGATACAGGTTGCTCATGTTGTAGTATTTCAACAACTCTAACCACCTCCTCTGACATATGTTCAGATTTTTTTGATAAAAAACATATTGCAAGCTCTTGGGGTCTGTGAACACATCCACATGTACCCCATATAAATAATGCCTCCAAATCTTTAAGGAAAACACCACAGCTACTAACTCAAGATCATGAGTGGAGTAATTCTTTTCATGGTGCTTAAGCTGTCTAGATTCATAGGATTTGCCTTATGTCCTTGCATTAGAACACACCCCAAACCAAATCTTGAAGCATCGCAATATTCCACAAACCCATCTAAACTTTCTCATAGAGTCAAAACTGGGACTGTAGTGAGTCGAAACTTTAACTCCTTAAAACTATTCTCACAAGAATCTGACAACTGTAATTTGAATTTTTTGGAGTCAATCTAGACATGAGTGATGGAATAGAAAAGAATCCCTCAATAGACCGTCGGTAATAGCTATCCAAACCCAAGAGACTCCTAATATCTTACAGAGAGATGGGTCTGGTTCGGTTTCTCAATGCTTTGGTATTTTGAGGATCTACTCTAATGCCATCACCGAAAACTATATGGCCAAGGAAAGCTACTGATCTTAGCAAAAATTTGCATTTACTAAATTTGGAAAATAACTAATAGGCTCTAAGGGTCTGTAATAGTATTCTAAGATAGTCTGCATGATCATGTTCACTGTGGGGGTAGACAAGAATGTCATCAATGAAGACTATAACGAACATGTCCTAGTACTTCTTGAACACATGTTTCATCAAGTCCATGAAGGTTGTTGGATCATTGGTAAGACCAAATGACATGACTAAGAATTTGAAGTGGCTATACCGAGTTCTGAAAGCTGTTTTTGGTATATTACATTCTCTAACCATTAGCTGATGATATCCTAATCTGAAGTCTATCTTAGAAAAGTGGTTGGCACCCTGATAATGGTCAAACAAGTCAATGATTCGGGGAAGCGGATATTTGTTCTTGATCGTGACTTTATTTAACTGAAGCTAGTCTATACACATTCTAAGAAAATGGTTTTTCTTATGAATGAATAGAACTTGTGCACCCCACGAGGAAATAATGGGTCTAATGAATACCTTATCTAGGAGATCCTTTAACTTTTCTTTTAACTCTTTAAGTTCTACTGGAGCCATTCTGTGTTGTGGAATAGAGATAGGTTGAGTATTTGGAAAAAAGTCTATTCCGAAGTCAATTTCATAGTCGAGAGTGAATCCAAGAAGATCTTTGGGAAACACATCTGGGAATTCATAGGCTACTGATACTGACTCAAGATTAGTGGTTTCTGAACAAGGGTTTTGGACTCAAATGAGATGATAGATACATCTCTTAGATATAATTTTTCTTTCCCGAAGGTAAGAAACAAGATGGCCCCTAAGTGCTAAAGTACTACCCCTTCATTCAAGGACAAGTTCATTCGGGAACTAAAAATGGCAATTCAGTTTCTGCAGTAAACTGAAGCATAACATAAATGATGCCAATCTATGCTGAGAATGACACCAAAATCTGTCATCTCAAATTCTACTAAGTGTGCTGAAGTGACTTTCTGAGATACCATAACCAGACAGTTCCTGTATACCCGTCGGGCTATGATAGATTTACCCCCTGGGGTAGAGACTGAGAAAGGCTCTACTGGGATTTCAGGACTGACTCCGAAGTTAAAAACTATATAAGGAGTTACAAAGGACAATGAAGCTCCTTGGTCTATCAAAGAATAAACAAGTAAATGATAAAGTTTTAATGTACCAGTGACCACATCAGGAGATCTTTCCTGATCCTATCGGGATTAAAGTTCATAGAGCCTTTTTGGGCGCTACCCACTGGTGGCATTTGAAGCGGCACCCTGCTGATTCGGGCGACTGGACTAAGCTGAAGGATAATTATACTGACACCTTGAGAACCTAACTTAAGAAAATCTCTGACTCTATGGCCTGGCTTTCCATATCCGAAATATACATCACTGTTAGCCCTGCAAACACCCTGGTGGTTTCTTGCACATTTCTGGCAAAGAGAGTTTATTTGGGCACTACTAACACTACCCTGAGGAGTAGGACCTGGTGCCCTATATTTATTGCCATCTCTGAATTTTGGCACTGGAGTACTGGCTGAGGATGGAGCTAGAACTAAATATTTTGGGTGCAACTAAGAACGATTTCCACTTTTTGACTTAGGCTGAGCGAAGTTAAAGCTACTTATTCTAGCTCTCTTGTTCTCCTTTTCCTTCTCCCTATTCTTAGCCTCCTCTATCTGCTAAGCATGGACCATGAGTATAGATATGTCCATCTCTTTAATATGCATTGCAGACCTACACTCTTTGACCATATCGTTAGACACGCCAGACAAAAACATACTCATCTTAGATTTTCTATCTGCTACCACATGAGGAGCGTATCAGGCTAGCAGAGTAAACTTAAGATAATACTCTTTCACCATCATATTACCCTGCTACAGAGTAATAAACTCCAACACATTTGCTTACCTCAACTCTAGTTGGAAGAACCTATCCAGAAAAGCAGTGGCAAACTCCTCTCATTCTATGGGCCCTGCTTCATTGTCCCTCTCTTCCTTTCACTGCTTGAACCATGAGTGAGCCGCATCTTGTAACTGATATGTGTCCAACTCGACACTCCCACTAGTTGTCTTCACTATAATATCTGTGACTTTCTACACCTGGTCAAGAAATTTGTGTGGGTCCTCATGTGACTTAGACCTAATAAAAGCTAGAGGGTTCATTCGGGTGAAGTCCCAAATTCTAGATGCAACAGTATTGGCAACTGGGTTGGCTTGAATAGCTGTTGGCCATTAATTCTGAGCTGCAACAAAATTGGCTAGGGTAGTGAAAGTGGCTCTGAATTCAACATCGGAGATATTCTCATCTAGGAGATCTTCCTGAATGGGCTGAGGTGATGGATGATTTCCTATTCATCTTTCATTGTTCTTTTTGGGAGGCATATTATTTAAATAGAAGTAATAAAATGATTAGACTAAAACTGTAACTTGAGCTTATGCTCACTCGCATGATATGAATACTGAATGAAGGGAAATTTTTCCTAAAATGCCTCATAGTCGTTTGTCCATAAGTGTGGCACACTACACTCCTATGCACAAGACTCTACTAGACGTGGGTTTCAGACTTCCTAGTACTTTGTTGTACCTTTGAATTTGATACCAAGTTTGTAACAACACGAGTCTGTACCCTGGATACTACACGATGCTCATAATCCCAAAGGACCATAAGCTAACCCGTGACTGGTACCTGCTGCAATTACTGAATAATAATACTGTACAATGCATAAATTAGGTGTAAATTGCAATGATGTTCAAAACTGAATCATATACTGATATGTAAATACTGAATACTGATTATCTGAGAATCATATTTGAAAATTGAATAACTATCTTAAATAGTCTAGTCTAAAAAAACTCTAACTGAACTGTCTGAAAATAGAGCTGATGGGACAAGTCCCCAACTAACTCTGACTACTGATAATATATTGAAAATTTTGAAAATAAAAAATCTGTCCTTGAACTATGAGGACTCAGCAATAAATCAGTTGCTGATAATCTGGGCAGCTAGGTACGGTCAGGAGCCCATGCATCTTTACCTATGATATAAAACATTATAGCGCAAACGAAAGATATGCGTCATTACTTTGAATGTACTGGTATGCTAAGTGAGGTAGGCTGATATGCATGGTTTTGTGTGCATGAACAATAATTGACTGAATAGCATAAATACAACTAAATGAGAGTACATGTATAACTAAAACAGATAAAACACTGATTATGCGTTCACATATCTACATATATTGTTTCTAAGATCATAGTAACACTAGATATTGAGTTCTGATAACTGAATGACTGATATCTGAGTTTACTGATAACTGTATTACTGATATCTAGGTGACTATTTCTGACAGTCCTGAATTTGTAAAATAGATCTGAGTTCTATACTGAGCTGGGTGACTGTGTCTGATAGTCCTAATTCTGTCAAATTGAACCGAGTCTTATACTGAGACTAAAACTGAAACTATAGGAGGTAATCATCTAACCGACATACCCCTTCTCTGAACTGATTTAGGGTCTAACCTGTAACCCAGTTGAAAGGGTATCAGTACCGTGCCAATGGTAAAGACAAGTGCTGAGTCACCCTCATCTGGAAGGTGGTTGAACGAGAACGGTGGTACCCTCAACTGGCAGGTAGAACACCTCATCAACCCTCAACTGGCAGGATGATGTCTTAACCTACGCTGGTTACATAGTTCTGTAATGCAAGTACTTCTTCTAAGGATCACACCATCTACTAGTAGGTTAGTCCCCATCCTTGGCTCCACTCGATGTTGAATCCTACTCCAACTTATTAGACACTTAACTGATTTCTAAATGTTACTAGGCTGGACAGAACTATTACTGATTTGTTGTCTAACTGAACTAAACTGATTTTATTGGGTTCCGCTGACTGACGCAATACTACTGAGTTTTAAACAGAATACTGAACTGAGACTGTGACTGATTACTGAGTACTACTATTCGTGATGCTACTGAGACTGTTCTTTAACTATAGTAACTCTAGGCAAGCGGATAGATTTTTTGGGTATTGAATACCCCTCTAACTCGTTAGCATGAAAAGTAAGGCATATCATAAACTTGAAAAGCATAACAATGTTCACTTGCTTACAACTCATTCATAGAGGCATTTTATCAAACACTTGTACGATATAATATTGTACAAATGCTAGCAGGTCATGATTTTCACATTTAATTCACATGAGCAATTTATCAAGCACTTGGGGAACATAATCTATGAACATGATACTAAACAACACGTAGGGATCATCATTTCAAATTCCAATTCGAAAATCAAGGGCTTTTAACATGAATTCACATGATACTACAAACGTGATAAATAATTTCACATAAAAGTTGAAATAAAACATGGATTAGAACAAAATTAACAGCATAATCATGAGTACACTGAAATCCCACATGGAATTCATGAAATAAATTAACTTGTCGTTTAAAAGAGTTTCTTGAACTCCAAGGGTGGAAGGAAACCCTTGGATGAACGCTTAACATACATTGATGCTTGAATTCTTGAAAACTGAGGGTTTGTTCTTGAAGATTTGCTCTTGAAATTAAAAGCCCTAGGGTTTGTTCTTTAGTAAATTTGAGAGAATTTTAAAGAAAGTGAGTAATTTAGCCACTAGGGTCTTTTTATTTTATGTTTTGGGGCTGTAAATGGTTGGGATAATGACCCAAATACCCCTCTATATACGGACTTTTAATGACTGAAAATGTGTCCAGTGACGGGCAGATCGAAGCGCTGCATCGATGGCATTAATGCGATAACCAACGCGTCGCATCGAGTTAGTGTTAGATCACTGGAATTATGACTCTAAGCTGGGTGAAATTATCTGTCGACGCGATGGACGACACGACACATCGAGATTGCATCGACCCACTATTTTGGTCACCTAAACATGGTTCAAACGAGGTCCAAAAAATCTGAAATTCACCCTAAGTGGCCTACTTACATTCTTGATCATGAATAAACCTAAAATCGATACTTTACGGTCATAAGGGTCATGAAATAGGATCTAAAACTTATGAATGCCAAAATACTTCTAAGTATATACACTTAGCTGAAATTTCTAAGTCTGGGACTCTTTTCAAGCTTTAACAGACTGAATTAAGCTTAGAATTTTGTGGGGTCTTACATAGAGGAACACAAACATCCTGTGTTCACCCTTCCTCTTTTTCATTCTTCTTTATCATCACTTCAAAATCTAAAAAAAACCCAAATAAAGTAAGAAACAACATGTTTCCCATGAATACAAGAAAAAGTTGATCATAAACTTGTTTTGCTAATGAAATGAGAAATATTATGCTAATCATAGCCACATTACAGTAACTTGACCATTACTTGGACAATGTGGCACATATTTTTCATGATCAGTTTAAGACAGATTTAGCTCTCGAGAATTACTAACAAATTGATGCAATAACAAGTCAAAAAATGGCATGTTTAGAATCGAACAAAGCATTCTATCCACTCGGTAAAAAACAAATTCATTTATATAACCCAGGATATGATATCGAAGAAAACAATGGAATATTCATAAACACAATATCTGAAAATGATTCTCAAGCCAACCGGCAGATAGAAATATCAGTGAGCTGATCTATGTATCAGTTAGCACCTATTTCTCCTCTTAGAAAGAGTGGAAAGGATTTCATAAATACGTATGAGCAAAAATATATATGGCATAGCACTTTCACCAGATAAGATTATATACCATGTCCGCCAACTTGAAACTTCCGACAGTATAAGGAGCTCCCTAAACTCCTTTTAAGTATTCTACACTAATCCTCCCTTCTTTAATTTATTTTATTTTCTTTCATATTGACAATATTGGTTTTGATTCATTGTAATTACTAGCAGCTACTTATTTGAAAAATAAATAGCAGAGTTTCCTAAAGTAGACACGTAAAAGTGTGATCATCAGAGATATCATGAAATCATGAACACAATAACAATGACAATATTTTGATAAATTCTAGACATCACTTATGGACTAAAAATATATGATACATATTACTTAATAACTCCTAGAAAACGAAGTCATATGACAATTTCTTGTACATGTTATCTTTCCTCAACGGTGTATCCTAAATCTAATCACATGTCCATTAAGTGTTGGTCTCAATGATGATCTATTTGGACAAAGACCCATCTTTTTTCTGAATGCTTCTTCTCAAAATGCAATAAGTGAAGCACAAAAGGTTTCAGAAAGATTTCTTGGATTGTCATTTTTCAATAGCTTGTTATTTCACAAAACTCAAATGACCGCTGAGACAACATACCAACATCTGACCTATTGCTTAGTTTTGTTCCTATTGGGTAGCCGGATACCATCTTGATCCAAAAAAATTAACTCAAATTAGTGATATCTTTTCATGTACTATTTTTTAACTACTGAATGGTCTGGACGAAGCTGAACGTATATTGTAATCAGATAATTTTAATAGGTAAAAATTTGTGTAAGAGATGAACATGATATTGATATTGCTCGTCTAGTTCCACTAGTATCTGTTCTTAATATAGATTTTCATTCTGAGTCAAGTTGATCAATTAGAAGCGATCTCCTTTTGAATATGAACAACAAATTAAAACTAATGGTCTATATATGTAAAAAATACTTATCATTAAAGAAATTAAACATGAAAATAAAACATAAATTCCATAAAGATTATCAGAGCACTTCCAATTCGCATTGATCAAAACATCATGATAACTCCAGCATTCCACTATAAAACAGCGACAAAGCCTACTTTCTTTTGTTCCCTCGGTACATATGATGAATTCAGCACAATGACAAAATTTATGTGACCCATAGGCATGCTTTGATGACTGGTTATGGTATTTGAGTAGTGTAGTAATGGAACTTTATTACCATCAACAAAGATCTAGATATTATTCTTTCATTTCCTACAAGTTTCTCTTCCAGCATGTTTCTCAAACTCAATCGGAGGAAGCTTTACTAATACCAAAGATTCAACATTTATTAGTATCAAAACTGATAGAAAAATAAACTGCAGCAGCAATGAAAAGAAAGAGACTCTTCAAGTGTGGAAATTTTTTCTGTATTCCAGTTACGAATATTAAATTACAAGGGGGCTTAAATCCATATCCATACTACCTTAAAAGCACCAACTCAAAAAACTTAAAGTGAAATTACTAAACTACCCCTAAATTAAAACACCCCAAATTAAAAATCCAATTAGATAAATTAATTATCAATTTTCTTGCGCTGGAAGATGTCTTTAACAAAGAGACGTCACTCCGGACTCTTGAAAAGACGCCAACCTAAGACAAATCTAAAATAGTTTCTACTTCACACTTGATTCTCCTTGAAGGAAACAAATGCAGATGGCACAATTCTGCAAATCTCAAATTTATGCGTGAAACAAAGAGGTATGTTTTTACGCCTCCTTACGCAGATTTGTTGCCTATTGTAACAGAACATCCTCTTCATATGTTTGTGTAGTTTCTTTCCCCGCATATTACTGTCACTATCATTATTTCAACGACTTCAATTCACAATTACGTATTCAATTTTCTGCTCATAAATATTTTTTTTCCTGTAAACAAGTTTTTCAATTTACACCTTTTAATTCTAAAGTACTGCTATGTGATACTTTTATCTGCTGGACCATCTATGTATCCTTTTTTAATGTAATATCTATGTATCCTTTTACTCCTCCGTACCCAATCTTCCTGCTTGTCAAATAAAACATCTTCTTTACTCTGTTCGGCACGTTTTTACATTCCACAGTTGGAGTCATTACTTCCATTTTGATGGCAGCCAGCATTGTAGCTGCGCCAATCTTTGCCAGTGCTGATCCATCACTAGAGGCAACGAAACCAAATAAAAGTGTTGTATCTCAAGCACTTCCAAACTTTCGGGCATCAGGACAGACAGATTTAAAAAGATGTTGCTCATGATCGCGCAAACGGAAAAGACATCTAAATTTGTCCACCACCATCTACGTATATAAGTCACTTGAGACATTGGCAGCAACCATTCGAAATTTGCGGTGTAAGACACAGCAAGGGGTTGCTGGCATGGTAGACTTGAAAGAGTTGTGCTTGGTTTGAGGAAAAGCTGCATGGATGTTGATTGTTTCCTGACTGATGCTGTATTATTATCTGCAGTTGGCTACTTGTTCGCATTTGAACATTTCAGTAGTGTCTTTGAATAATGACGAGCAAATGTTTCTTATATCTGACTTGTTTGGATGCTGACAGTTCCCTATTTGATGTTGCATTGCTATCTGCAGTTTCTTTCTTTTCACATTTGAACATTTCAGTAGTGTCTTTGAATGAAGATGGGCAAATAGTTTTTGTTTCTGAGGACCATGACTAATTGAATTGGAGAAGCAACCTGTAAATTTTACAGAGAAATGGAAACTGAAATTGAACTCTCTGAATAAGTTTTCTCCCTAAATCATTTTCTTCCATTCTCCTACTTCATTTTCTGTTGTAAACTAGATAGTGTCTTCATTGTGTTATCTGTGATTTTTCTATTAAAAACTAACAACTGTTATCAGATTGAATTGTTATGTAAGAGACAAGGCTTAAACATATATATGTTGTCCTTTTCCGTCTTTTTTTTTTAGAAAAAACAACAACTGACTACTTGTAACTATGTTTGGCATTTCTTTTGCTCGCAGATTTCTATCTCTGTCAGTGCCGCTAATTACTATTCACAATTACAGATTTGATTTTCTGTCGGCAAAGTTTCTTCTCTTGAAACGATTTGGAAGTTTTATACCTTTTAATTCCAATCTCCTACTACCGTGCAATTTAATCTGTTGACACACCTATGGATTCTTTTGTTTAATAGTCAAACTAACATTAAATCTTCACAATGACTTTCTTACCAATGCTTCTCTGTTCTACTTGAACATTTTGCAACTTTAAATAAAAAAGGATGCTTTCGTTTGCAATAACGGAGTACTAAACTGAACAGCATGTTAGTAACTAACACAGTGTGGTTAACAACACCCCCTTGATTTGGCCGCTAAAGATTTCTCTTCAGGTAACAAATGATATAGCAACATACCCACACTTGAACATGGTTACAAGACACCAAGTTGATTTGGCAGTTGTTAGATTCTTCCAATGACCCATCCCCGTTCAAGAGTTCAACGCTTATAGCTATTTGTTCAAAATCTAGACATCAAAAAAGAGTATAGATCTGCTGAATCAGAAAACAACAGACTATGTTAGAAATTCATAATTCTGCTGAAATGAATAAGACAGATAGTAAATCATCAATAAAACAAGCTAACTCTCAACTCTCCTGACTGTAAAGGGTTTTGAGCTCCTGTTTTCTCAGTAAATGAAAAAACTTGAGTTTGGCCATGTTTTTTAAAAAAGTTTGTTTGTTTAGCTGCAAACATTCTATCAGAAAATCATGAACTTTAGTCTTTTGCTTTGGATGTTTGGCTGATAGATGCATCCACAATCCTTATGGTTAACGAGATAGGTGGTTCTTCTCAAATTATTTGTTAAAAATTGGTACTTTTTCCTTCATTTATACTTGTTGGCACACCTGATCCAAAGGTAAAATTTAAGATTGTTGTTGTTATGACCAACTTTGACATTGTTCATGTCTGTTCTTCTCCGACCTTTAATAGAAGTTTTTCAGTAAAAAAATTGAAACATACACTCTTAGATACTCTAAGTTATATTATCGTTAAAAGATAAAGATATATAAGAGAGCAATAGCATGTTTAATATGTTATAATTGCAGTTTCTGTGCTGATTTCAAGATAGTAGTGATGACAATCTTTTACTTCCTAAAGCTCTGGAAAGGTGAAATGCTCAAAGAAGCAAATTGAAGATTTTCTTAGTTACTACTTGTATATCTTCCAACTACCATGATTAGGAAAAGTTTAAGCTACTAAGCTTAATAAGAAAACTTTGAATAATTATCTATGTATTATTAGATGCAACTATCAAAACTAATCACTTAAGATTCATACAGTTTGCTATCTCATAGTGTGATGGTTTTTTTTTTATAATGTTTAGAAGTATGAAAATAAAATCTTAAAAGGTTTGTTATGTAAGCAAAATGAGAAAGGTGACACTTTTTTTTTTATAATGTTTAGAAGTTTGAAAATAAAATCTTAAAAGGTTTGTTATGTAAGCAAAATGAGAAAGGTGACACTGCTTTGGATGTTGCTAGCGGAAGTGGTCATCGTTTGATTGTTATAACCACCACAATTTAGTAAAAATTGATCATACAGATATTGCATTTGGTACTTCAAATACCTGTTTATTCCTGATATTCAGGCTATCATTACCTTCAAATTCAATTTTGAACTTTATCACAAGGAACGGGTCTAGCATTGATTAGAAAGACTAATAATTCTCGTGCTTCTGCTTTGCAGCTACACCCAACTTTATAATTTTAGCTATTTAACTAAGTTGATATCACTGGATTATATTGTATTAATTTCATTCGCTTGGATCAACATCATTGCATGTTTAAGATATATTCACGAGTGAATTCATGTGTGGCCTTAACTATATATGTTGTACTACTTAATAATTATGATTGGAATTCTTTGACGTACCAATGAGATTTTATTTTATTTTATTTGTTTTTCACTCAACGTATAATACCCACATTTGGGCCTTACTAATTTAAATTCATGCATTGCGGAGCTAATTTCTAACAATAAGATGTTTTCATTTTCAGGGCCAAACCGGATACCTATGATTAAGGGTGGTGGGATCCCAACCATCCCAATGCAACCTATGTTTGTATATCGATGAGATTTAATTCAATAAATTCGCCAATATTTGTGCTCTGTTGACTTCCTATCATAAGGCATAAAACTAGTCTACTTTTGATCATTGTCAAGTTTGTACAAACTAATTGACTTAATATATAGTCGGGCATATTTACCTCTAATAGCATTGGCGGTGCAGTTGTCAATTAAAGAAGTACCTATTATGTTATCAAATTTCATCTAATCAAGATTAAAGTGCAACTGAGTCCACCTTTAGATGCTACAACCTTCGATTACATTATCGAATTGTTAAGAAATGATTTGTAATAAATCGATGACCTTCATGAAGAATTTAATGGAAGTAATAGCTTTTATCTTTGTAATAAATCGATGACCTTCATGAAGTATTTAATAGAAGTAATAACTTTCGTCTTTTTGATGATCCGAATTAATAGCAGAGTTTCACGTAGGACTAAAGTATGTAGAGTTGGTGATGACTCAAGCAGGAGTCTTCACACATAGAGATGTCAAAGATGTCAAGGCAGCAAATGACGATATTGTCTTTGATATCATGAAGTTTACAAGCTTGGCTGGTTCCATAAACTTCTGAATAGTTCTTTAGTTGTAAACTTGAGGCCTCGTGAGCTTTATAGATTTTGAATTGCTATCCTTTTTATCTGTATATCCTATTTATCTTATCGTGTGTTTGTCCTTGTATGCCAGTTTCGATTGTTATGTAAGAGAAAAGGCTTAAATTTATGTTGAACCTTTCCATCTTTAACTTTATAAATTTTGTTTTACCTTGTTGTAGAATTTCATTAATCGATAAGAGCCCAAAAAGCAAAATATAAAATAAAAATCGCAGTCACCAGTTAGCCTCTTATGTATTAGCAGTTGTGTTCCTCTCCAAATTGTTCCCAAATAAACCTTTTGTCATACGATATGCTCCTCCAATAATCTTCTTTACTAAAATGTTACTCATGGATTCCGCTGAACCTTCATGCACCTTACAACAATACAACAAGAGAATATAATTGTTTAGGACTCAATGTATGATTCACATTTATTTACGGCGGTTTGACTATCTTATTTCATAATCCCACCTGTCTTACTTCTACTAGGATTACGCCGATGGGTAAAATGTGTCAAAAACATACACATCTAACCCCCTAGAATATTTGTCCAGCTACATATTTATGCATCCTTAAATAATTTTATGACTTTGTGGTTTATGACACTTAATTTTGCTCCTCTTTGATACATCAATTAAACTACCTGAGGTGCTCACAGTTCAGACGCTTATAGACATATCCCAAATGCGGATTAAATATTTGGTTCTAACAGAAACTTTGAACAGAAACTTTGCTAAGAATCGAACTTTGAACAGAAACTTTGCTACATCCATCATAAAAATAATGAATGTGAATATATTCATTTATCTACTAACATTATGACTATGTATGCCTTTTGAATTTAAATTTTGAATGAAATTTGTTCTAATTGCCACCTTCTTTACTATGAGACTTGTGTATAACGGTTGAAAGTTTCTTTAAGAATGCAACTATTTTTTTCTTTTTTCTCCAGCAGTTTTTTTACGTACAATCCTAGTTAAACTAGGAGTCCTATCTTTGGTAGGAAACTAGTTATTTATTCTAATTTTGGTAGAAATAGGTTGTTTCTTTGTCGTATTTTTAGTTGTAATAGCAACTATTTAAGTTGCTAAGTTGATGATTAATTATAGATGGTCTTTCAACAAGAAAATAATCTCTCTCTGTCTCTCTGCATATTCTCTTCTTCAAACTCCATATTCTCTTCTTCAAACTCCATATCTGTTTTAGCGGCTAGCTTTTGAATTGAATTCCTGAGTTATTCCCTTTAACGGTTTTAAACCAACAATTGGTATCAAAGCTTTAATCTTAAGGGACCTGTGAGTGTGTGCATCAATCTGATCCAGTGGATACCATGAACGGAGAAGCAAATTTTTCTTCAATGGCGCCACCAACTTTCGATGGAGAAAGTTATCAAATCTGGGCAGTTAGAATGCGGATATATCTACAAGCTTTGGATCTCTGGGAAGCTGTTGAAGCTGAATACGAGATAGCTCCCCCGCCGAAAAATCCCACGGTGGCGCATATTAAAACTCACAAGGAGAGGAAAACCAGGAAATCAAAGGCACTGGCATGCTTATTTACTGTAGTTTCATCTAATATCTTCACTCCTATCATGTATCTTGAATCAGTGAAAGAGGTATGGGATTATCTCAAAACTAAGTATGAAGGAGATGAAAGGATTCGAGGGATGCAAGTGTTGAATCTGGTACGTGAGTTTGAGCTACAAAGGATGAAATAAAGTGAAACCATAAAGTAGTACTCTGATAGACTCCTTAATTTAGCGAATCATATCAGATTGTTGGGTTCTGCTTTCAATGATTCAAGGATCGTTGTGAAAATCCTAGTAACGGCACCTAAAAGATTTGAGGCTACCATAACAACCTTAGAAAATACTAAGGACTTGTCCAAGATAACACTTGCAGAGCTTTTGAGTGTTTTTCAAGCGCAAGAGCAACAACGTGTTATGAGATAAGGAGGAGCTGTCGAAGGTGCCTTACCAGCCAAGCATCGTGATGATGGATGTTCTAAGAAGAATAAGAATAAGATTGTAACACCCCGCATTTCGGGCTAGAATAAAAACCATGACTCTGATGCGTTGATAATCCCAGAGCCTTAAATCCTATGCCAATTTGGCATGTTTATGTAGTATGTGAATCCATTTGAGCATGAATTTAGACCATAGAGGTCCTTCAACTCAAGGACGAGTTGAAACTATTTTGATCGATTAAGTTTTAGTCGACGTTGTAATTTGTCTTAGATTTCATCGACCATAACTCTCTGTATATGTTGAATTAGAGAGCCTACTATGTGTCAAATGATAGGTCTTCGAGTTAATTTTCCAACGATACCATTTTTTCTTAAATCTGACACCCAAGCAAGAATTATGGCCTTTCAAAGTAGTATGTGTCGCCTAACCAATCGCACATGGTCACTGGAAAGCATATGCGATAGCATATGCGGCGCCTATGTAAATATAGGTGATATCATATGCGGCGCCTATGTAAATATAGGTGATATCATATGCGGCGCCTATGTAAATATAGGCGATATCATATGCGGCGCATACCTTATGGTTTCAAGTGACTTAAACACTCCGTTTTTGGGTCAAAATGGTCCTTTTCCCACCCTAATTTAGCAATAAACATGAAATTCAGTCCCCAATTCTCCAAAATACATCCACATTCATCTAAAAAATCTCAAGAACACTCCCAAGGGTTTCAAACTAAAAACCCAAATAAATCAAGACTCAACCGTAGGTTTTCAAAATTGATTAGAGATTCAGAATCCCCAATCCACAGGCTTCAAGAAGCACCCATTATTTTCCGAAATAGAGGTACGCGGGGTTTTCCTAAATTCTCATGGGCATAGAAAAATTTTGTTTTAGAATGGGGTTTTTGAATCTATGAATATATTCATGTATTAAATATTTTAACATCATTGTTTTGGTCTTTTGACCTTTCCCAAAGAGATTGGAGAATATGAATGTATGAATCCATGTATTTAAGAATGAATTCTTGTTGAGAGCATGATTTTCGGTGAATTCCCTCTTCTTATAAATTTTTCAGATTTTTCATAGCATATGAATTATTTTGCAATGCATCCTTGAAAAGCACTATATGAAATGGTTGAACTTTTGTTATGATTTAAAGGTGATTTTAAATCATTAAAGAGGCAATCTAGCATGAATGTTTAATGTTCATAATGCATGTAATGAAAGAGTGCATGGATTTGCTAAAGGCACTAGACCACCATATGTTGATGAAGTTTTTGCATGATTTTGACTTGAGTTTCGAAACACGAAATCTTCTATATCAGTTGCATGTTTTTGGTGGTCTAAATTATGCTTTATATGAAATATTTAGCTTAATGTACTATGGCTCAGAAATCATGAATTGCAAGTCTTGGTATGACGATACCAATTTAGACCAATGACATATCAGACTCAGACTAATAGACATTTCAGACTATCATGATTTTAGACAATTAGAATGTTGCATGTACAGAAAAGGTTAAAAATAGGCATACAGAGATGTTAGGTGGTTCCCGGAAGAGGTCTTGAGTTCAAGCAACTCATTGTCTAAAATCGTGGTTTGCCGACCCGGGTATATTATTATATGCTGACTTAAGTATCGTGTGGCGTATCAGATTCAGGAACTCCAACCCTTGCGGCATACTCGGGTTGGAGGCTCCCCCGAAGAGTCAATGGCGGATTCCATATCTCCCATGGAATATCATACTTGTAGGGGATACCACCTAACTCAAAAGTAATACACAGATCAGAGTTTAAGATTTACAGACAGGTTACATGTTTTCAGAAGGTGCCCATGTGTTTTTTTTTCAGAAACTATTTTATGCATAATGTTTGATGATCATTTTCTCTCACGTATTATATATATATATATGTTCAATTACTCTATTTTGGATTGCTTTGTGTTCCAGTACAATTGTGATGACCCCCCATCCTCCCAGGTACTGAGGCGCAGTCTAGGTGTCCAGATCCTCAGTAAAGTCTACAGACAGGGTTGTCTCAGAGTTTAGTTAGTGAGCCTTCTTTGATTTGGAAGGCGTAGTCATTTAGGTATTTATTTCAGTATGGTTTTTGGTCTGCTGAGGGCCTTGTCCCAGTTATTCAGATAGTATGTCAGTAGAGATTTCGCAGACTGTTGCAGATGTTTATTAAATATTTTCAGGCCTTTAACTGTTTTAAATTATTGACCATGTTTTCGTATTATTGTGTCTATTCCGTATTACTTTGATCATATGAATTATGTCCATGATTACCAAATAGACAGAGGGCGTTCCGGGCCTTCGGGTTTGGGAATGCTCGTCACGGACAGGGTCCTGGTTCGGGTCGTGACAAACATGGTATCAAAGAGTGGTTCATGGTCCTAAGGTGTCTGCAAAATCCCGTCGGGTAGAATCTTGTTTATGGGTGTGTAGCGCGCCACACTTATAAGCAGGAGGCTATAAGGCGTTTAGGAATGTCTCTCTTTCTTCATGTTCTAGTTCATGCTATAAAGTCAGAATGTTCCTCTTTCATACTCTAATTCATGATATGGTATGACTCATACAAAAAGAAAAGTTATCCTAATTTCTTCCTCACTCTGCTGTTTCCAGATATTCTCTGATTATCTCGTAGAAATTTCAGAAGACCCACAAAGGACGGGAGAGGAGTTCCCTAGGGTAAAATTGTGTCCTCGTTCTTATGAGGCATTCAGTTAAGAAAAGAGTAAGATGTGTATTCTTGAGTCATTGAATATTGTGTATCAATCTTCTTTCTCTTGTAATCTTGATATCAGTGTGTTGTTGAAAACAAAAGTCTAGTGAAGTCGCGTGAGGCCTATTTTGATTCACTAGCAACTTGTTGTTCATATTGTTGTTCTTGTGTTTGTTGGAACTGTATTCCCACCCGAGTAGTAGTATAAGTTACAGTGTCGATAGCATGACCTATTGGTAGTGAAATTAGACCAAAAAGTTTGTGATATGAAGTCATAAGGTTAGAGGTCAGAGTGAGGGTGACTTTTGTAATTAAATATTTATAGTTGAATAACCGTTGATTGAGAATGATTTACCCTTTCGTGGTGGTAGACTAATATGGTGGTACAATTTATGGATTGTATGGTAGTTCATGGAGGAAATGTTGACTCAGAATGTTATTTGTTTTCTTCCTTTCAAAATAGAGAAAGAGCCCAGAGTGGATATTTAAGGTGGTTATAGAAACCCCTTATACGCTATGAATAAAAATGGCTATATTAGCCAGTAGGTTGTAAGTATAGACTCATTGTCATATGGGGTATCTGAAGGTAGTCAAAATGCCCATTGGGGGTAAGTACGTGTGATGTGAGAAAGCCGTATAAGTAGATAAGACTGTATGGTTATAATATAAGCTTAAGGTTGATCATGTCTATTATGTGACCTTACCCCTTAACCTTCTTCTCATTGGTAGTTGTAAACTAATACTACCTGTGAGAAAGTATGTAGTATATTTTTGAAGTATTTGGGTAGAATATCCCAATTTGAAGGATTAGTATATTTATATTATGTTGTACTCTTCATTGGTTGTAAATGATTGATGCTAGACTATAGGATTGAATTTAAAGTGTGTGGTGGTGAATAATGGCAAGAGATTGATGATACATGTTTTGTGGGATTAGATTTGTAAGCTTGATGTTTTGAAATAGTACGTGCTGATGGATTATGACAAGGAAAACCGTAAGGTCATGATTGATTATTGTGATTATGAAGTTCTAGTGTACTAGTGTTTCTTGATGTTTATTTCATAGTTTCTAAGTGAGGATTGTGTGTAAGGTTGGTTGTAAATCATGTTTACCACTAGACATTAAGTTTGAAACAATTGATGGCCATGGAGGTGGATGTGATGATTCCTTGGTTAATGATACTAGTTATTTGGAAGTGATCTATAGGCTTGAACAGTGTATGCAAGTGCCTAAGTTTATTTGATTCGTAATGAAGTATGACGTTGTGTATGTGATGTAGAAGTATGCCCAAGGTGGTATGAACCTGTAGTATTTTTCTAAGGCTATTACATGTTCTGTGTGGCTACTGGTACCGTTGAGTTGCTAGGTGGAAAAATACTAGCTAGATGGTATATGGTGTTCTAAATATCCAAGTTAAGGACCTTTGATTGATAGCATTGATCCTTTTGATATGAGCTTGATCCTCATGGTAGAGGAAAATAAGTTTGAAGTTTCTATGTTAGTAGACTATGATAGAAATAGAGTGGCTCATTGAAGACTTGGTGATACCCATGTTATGTGTTATAATCTAAGCTCGATTCCTTCAAAGTTGTGCTAATAGAAATAAGAGTAGAGGCACTAGAAGGTGTGCACTTCAACTTTGGGGATACTCATGAAGATTCAAAGTTAGTCAGTGTTCGAGTAATAGATGATGACTATTGGGGTTACAGAATGATAGAGTGTGTCTCAGGAAGTAGTATTAGCAGTGGGCATTCCACTCTCATATATGGTCTTTCGGGTTAAGTTTTATTAATTTTCTGTATTGTCATATTTCAGAACCCAGAGTGCAGTGAGTGCAATTAAGTTTAAAGTCTAGTAAGGTATCTCCCAAAAACTTAAGATGATGGCTTGAAGCTAAGGGGGGGATGACTAAATGAATAACCAAGTAAGACTCTCAGATTCTTGTAGTGATGTCATGATTATATAGAACATCAAAAAGTAAGGGTAAATCTCAATCCATTCCTATCTCAGTATTTCTCAATGATCCTAATGCCTACTCATGCTTTACGATTTAGTTCCATGATCAGTTCACATTCATACATATGATAGAGAGTCATGTACTCATGCTTTATAACGTGCTCTGTTTCCATAAATCATGTTTTACGCCAAATGATTGGCGAGATTCAGTTTATAACCATGAATACCCTAAATTTAGAGTGCTTTGGTGAGTCCTTATTGTTGTTTTGCTATTCCTCAGGCCTAAGATGAGTGTCTAGCTGCATATAGTATCATTCCATGCCTCAAGATCGTATGTTCTAACCTTTTTGTGACTCCTCCTTATGCGATGGTAGTGGTGGTGAGTAATTATTCCTTGTTGATGGAAGATCATAGTACGCTTGTTTAGATAAAGCCATAAGTATGAAGTAAGATTTGGGGCCAAGTTTTTATTTATGTGATGGTTAGTGGAATTTTGTATGTGTATATTCTTGGGGTAGCTCGTGGGAGTGATATTGATAGTTGTTTAGAGAATATGTGAAGTATGCCTTTATGAGTGATTGGTTTGAAGTTCATATGTGGTTATAAAGATAGGCTTGAATGCCATATTGAGATTGTTGTAAAGGAATGCTATATGCGCTAGTGACTTCATAGTAAGAGTTCAGAGTAGTCATTAAAGTGGTAAGGCATGTTATACTTAGGATGTGATGTTTAAAGGAGATATAGAAGATTACATCATATGGTTTAGAATAATAGCCTGGTCTGGCATGTTGTATTTTTGTGACTTAGAGTTAGGCTTGATCACGGCGAAGGGATTAAGTTATTTCCGACATTAGTAGAAAGATTTGTCAATGCTCCTATGAAAATTTTAAGCTGAGTTGAATGAATATGATATTTAAGGAGAATAGTATAGTTAAGTGATATTCGAGAAGTGTGCTAATCTTGAAAGTAAGAAGTTGTAATGACAAAGGCCTGGTAATTCTATCCTAATACAGGAGTTATAATACATAAATTATATGCCTATGTTCCCATTCAGTTGCATGCATAGATTCTTATTACAAGCTTCACATCAGTTATTATTGCGTATATAGCCATACGTTCATACGTCAGTTCAGTCAGATATGTACGCATTAGAAATGCATGTTCAGTAGAAAAGTTTAGCTTATCAGTGTATTCAGTCCTGCATTCATGAGAACAATTTGGTCACTGATCCATGCATCAAATATGCATGATTCATTATGAGAATTAATCCTATGAGTAGCTTCAGTCGTGTGTTCCATGCCTCAGTTATGCATGTCCGGCATAAGCATTTAAAATATCAGTAGTTCTAATCTTATAGTCATGTTTCCGATCAGTGTATTATTTCTTAGGGAACATATCATGTCCGTGTTATCCCATACCCTTAAGAATTCGACACTCTATCCATCATTCGGGGATGAATGATCCTAAGGGGGAGATAATGTAACACCCCGTATTTCAGGATAGAATAAAAACCATGACTCTGATGCATTGATAATTCTAAAGCCTTAAATCCTATGTCAATTTGGCATGTTTATGTAGTATGTGAATCCATTTGAGCATGAATTTAGACCATAGAGGTCCTTCAACTCAAGGACGAGTTGAAACAATTTCGATCGATTAAATTTTAGTGGATGTTGCAATTTGTGTTAGTTTCCATCGATCATAACTCTCTCTATATGTCAAATTAGAGAGCCTACTATGTGTCAAATGATAGGTTTTCGAGTTAAGTTTCCAACGATACCAATTTTTTTAAAATCCGACACCCGAGCAAGAATTTATGGCCTTTCAAAGTAGTATGCGTTGCCTAACCAATCGCACATGGTCACTGGAAAGCATATGCGATAGCATATGCGGTGCCTATAAAAATATAGGCGATATTATATGCGGCGCCTATGTAAATATAGGCGATATCATATGCCGCGCATATCTTATGGTTTCAAGTGACTTAAACACTCTATTTTTGGGGCAAAATGGTCCTTTTCCAACCCTTATTCAGCCATAAACACGAAATTCAGTCCCCAATTCTCCAAAATACATCCACATTCATCTAAAATTCTCAAGAACACTCCCAAGGGTTTCAAACTAAAAATCCAAATAAATCAAGACTCAACCGTGGGTTTTCAAAATTGATTAGAGATTCGAAATTCCCAATCCACAAGCTTCAAGAAACACCCATTATTTTCCAAAATAGAGGTACACTGGGTTTTCCTAAATTCACATGGGCATAGAAAAATCATGTTTCAGAATGGGGTTTTTGAATCTGTGTATATATTCATGTATTAAATGTTTTAACATTATTGTTTTGGTCTTTTGACCTTTCCCAAAGTGATTTTTAGAATATGAATGTATGAAACCATGTATTTAAGAATGAATTCTTGTTGAGAGCATGATTTTAGGTGAATTTCCTCTTATTATGAATTTTTCTGATTTCTCATAGCATATGAAATTTTTTGCAATGCATCCTTGAAAAGCACTATATGAAATGATTGAACTCTTGTTATGATTTAAAGGTGGTTTTAAATCACTAAAGAGGGAATCTATCATGAATGTTTAATGTTCATAATGCATCTAATGAAAGAGTGCATGGATTTGCTAAAGGCACTAGACCACCATATGTTGATAAAGTTTTTGCATGATTTTGACTTGAGTTTTGAAACACGAAATCTTCTATATCAGTTGCATGTTTTTGGTGGTATAAATTATGCTTTAAATGAAAGATTTAGCTTAATGTATTATGGCTCAGAAATCATGACTTGCAAGTCTTGGTATGACAATACCAATTCAGACCAATGCCATATCACACTCAGACTAATAGACATTTCAGACTATCCTGATTTTAGACATTCAGAATGTGGCATGTACAGAAAAGGTTAAAATGGGAATACAGATATGTTAGGTGGTTACCTGAAGAGGTCTTGAGTTCAAGCAAATCATTTTCTAAAACCGTGGTTTGCCTACACGGGTAAATTATTATACACTGACTTAAGTGTCGTGTGGCATTTCAGATTCAGGAACTCCAACCCTTGCGGCATACTCGGGTTGGAGGCTCCCCCGCCGAGTCAATGGCGGATTCCATATCGCCCATGGAATATCAGACTATTAGGGGATACCACCTAACTCAGAAGTAATACACAGATCAGAGTTTGAGATTTACAGACAGGTTATATATTTTCAGAAGGTGCCTATGTTTTTTTTTCAGAAACTATTTTATGCATAATGTTTGATGAAAATTTTCTCTCATGTATTATATATATATATGTTCAATTACTCTATTTTGGATTGCTTCGCGTGCCAGTACAATTGTGATGACCCTCCCTTCCTCCCAGGTACCGAGGCACAGTCTAGGGGTCCAGATCCTCAGTAGAGTCTACAGACAGGGTTGTCTTAGAGTGCAGTTGGTGTGCCTTCTTTTCTTCGAAAGGCCTAGTCATTTATGTATTTATTTTAGTATGGTTTTTGGCTCGTTGGGGGCCTTGTCCCAGTTATTCAGATAATATGTCAGTAGAGATTTCGCAGACTGTTGTAGATGTTTATTAAATATTGTTGGGCATGTTTTCAGGCCTTTAACTTTTTAAATTTTTTACCATGTTTCCGTATTATTGTGTCTATTCCGTATTACTTTGATCATATGATTATGTGCATGATTACTAGATAGGCAGAGGGCGTTTTGGGCCTTCGGGTTCAGGAATGCTCGTCATGGCGAAGGCCCCGGTTCGGGTTGTGAAAAATATGCACCAACCAACTGAAGAAGAAGGTGCAGCGCACCACAACAAAAAAAAACAGGTTGTTTCAAAGGAAACTATTCTCCTTGTAAGCATTGTGGCAAGCTCGGCCATGCACCTTTCAAGTGTTGGAAGAGGCCTGATGCTAAGTGCACTAAGTGCAATCATCTTGGGCATGAAGCGATCATCTGTAAAAATAAAAATCAGCAACAAGATGTAGAGGCTCGTGTTGTTGATGAACAGGAAGAGAATTAACTCTTTGTTGCATCATGTTTAGCAAGCAATGTCTCAAGCGAGTCGTGGCTGATTGATAGCGGATGCACAAATCATATGACTTACGATAAATATCTTTTTAAAGATTTGAGCCCTACTAAAGTTATAAAAGTTAGGATCATCCATGGTGGTTATATTCCAGCAAAAGGAATGGGAACGATTACAATTGAAACACAATCGGGCACTAAAATAATTTCTGATGTTCTTTATGTAACTGATTTGGAAAAAAACTTGTTAAGTGTTGGTCAGTTATTAGAAAAAGGTTTCAAATTATATTTTGAAGATAAACATTGCTTGATTAAGGATGTATCTGGAAAAGACCTATTTAAAGTCAAAATAAGAGGCAGAAGTTTCTCATTAAATCCATTAGAAGAACAGCGTGGATTTTACCAGTTGTGTGTGGAGTCACCTTTGCTAAAAGAATACATTCCACCTAATGATGAAGGCTAGCTTTGTCATGGTTACGATTGTAATGTTGACTGCAGTGACTTACTTAATGATCTTCGAGGAACAGACCTTTCCATCACTGACAGCTGGGAGAAAGTATATCCCAAGGAAGCTGCTGCTGCGTCTGGGGAGAAGCTAGATGATATTTCTATACTACCATCGGATGACTCGAAGGATGATGACTACAACCCTAAAAATCCATATGTAAATAAAAAAAATAATTCCGAAGATGAGAAAGCGTTCATGACGGAAGGAAAGGTTGCTACGGATCCCGTTTCCATTGATGCACCTGGAGGGTTACATTTTGAATGGTGGTCCGTATTTTGGGATATTTTCATAGAACGTTCAATTGAAAAACATTCTGAAGCAGCAGTGTACATAGAGACGCAGCAGATGAAAGTAAGAGAGTATCAACAACAACTACAGATCCAGTAGTTACAACTTATGCAACAACGAAATTCCCAGTTACAGAGAAGGGATCAAAATCCCTCTCTTGGTGGTCCTATAAATGCTATAAACTCTGAAGGAATGATGGGGCAACCATCTGCCAGTGTTTTGTCCATGAAAATGTACAAGGAACAAATGAAGCACCCTCATTCCTTGGACTCAAAGACAGCTTCACCTCTTATTGATCCCAATAGAATGACTCTTCTTACGTCTGCATCTAATCATCAACGACAGTTGGTCCAAGGTAATTCGGGAAGCATGTCTGCAGCATTGCAGCAAATGCAAGGGCACCCAAAGATGACAGTGGATATTAAAACGGATGTTAACTTGAGTGGTTCTCAGAAATCTTTACCCAGGGATCCTTCATCAATTTATGGTCAGGCTATTCTACAGTCGAAGTCAGGACTCGGTGGTGCAGGATTGAATCAAGGTGCTACTGATTTACTATTGAAGGGCTGGCCGTTAACTGGAATTGACCATTTGAGGCCAAGTATAGGTTTGCAGGTGCAAACGCCCAATATATACAACCAAAATCAATTTCTTTTGGCATCACAACAAAAACAGGATCTTGCACAGGCTCAAGCACAAGGAAAATCAACAACCGATGTCACTCCTTGCAACAGGACTTCTAAGAAGCTTCTAAGGCAAAGAATTGGTGTTTGCATTTCATAAAGCAAGGAGGAGTGTTGAAAGTTCCTTTAAGAATGCAACTGTTTTTTTCTTTTTTCTCCAGTAGTTTTTTTACATACAGTCCTAGTTAAATTAGGAGTCCAATCTTTGGTAGGAAACTATTTAGTTATTCTAATTTGGTAGAAATAGGTTGTTTCATTGTCCTATTTTTAGTTGTAATAGCAACTATTTAAGTTGCTAAGTTGATGATCAATTATAGATGGTCTTTAAAAAAGAAAATAATCTCTCTCTGTCTCTCTGCATATTCTCTTCTTCAAACTCCATATCTGTTTTAGCGTCTAGCTTTTGAATTGAATTCTTGAGTTATTTCCCTTTAACGGTTTTAAACCAACAATAACATCTCACAATCCTACTTTAACTCTATTATGAAGATAATTTACCTCAGTAGAAATTGTAGCTCTATCTTGTCAGAATAACATGTTGTTACCACAACAAAGATTCATATGTTGTCGCATTAAAAGAAAAAAAGTGAACACAAATACATAATAAAGAACATATATGAGCCTGAACAAATCAGAAATGACATAGACTATTCATGTGATAAACTAGCAAACTGAAATAATTTTAATTGGTTCAATTTTTAAATAATGTATTTTAAAACTCATAAAAAGTAGTAGTAAATGGTTCAATGTTATTAGTAATGTATAAAAAATTGACAATGTCATGGAAACTATTTTACATTATTTGAAATTACTAGGCATGATGACTTGGTGGGTACCCAATTTGCAATTTGACAAAACTTGCAAGTGTAGAAAATGTGACATTTATAGTTATATCTTGTATTTTCTAAATCTTTTATTCTAATGGTGGTGTGTGAGTCCAGTTGACACACCTATACTTGCATCCTCGAGGCAACATATGTCGTATAACTTTCTGCCTGCCTAAGTCGCATAGATAAGGGGTTATCATAGTTTTTGGTTCTCACTCAGAGAAGCCTTGTTTATAAGACAAAATATAAACAATAATATCTTTTTTAGTATCAAAGTTGTATTCATTGGATAATCGAAGAAAGTCCCACATTGATAGTTGAAAAGGAAAAGGAGTTACTTATAAGATGTTGGATACTCTTAATGGTGTTAGGAGTTGGTGAGAAAATGTACGAAAAATAGCCTATAGCGGACAATATCACCCTTTATTAAGAGTATTCTTGGAACATTTTGGCATAACAACTGGTACCCAATAATTTTGTGGGACAAGTATAATGCTAGAGCATTGTTTTCATTTAACCCTAAAAGAAACTTAATAAGCCTCTCGTCCTCTTTAGATTTCATAATTTTCATCTTTCTACCATAGCTGCGATGCATCTTTTCTTTAGGTGCTATCTAATTTATCCCAGATCCTTTCAATTTGAATGAAATAACTTATAATGTCATTATTTCCTTGAACTAATTTGTAGTTCCATTTGTAGGAGATAGAGATCGAGGCCGATAGTTGTTTTCAATTGTAGTACTACGGTTATTCCAATTAGCAAGCTATAAAAGTATTCATCTATATGGTCAATAAAAGTCATGGTAATTCGGCTAGGCCCTATAAGAAGTTATGGTAATTCAAAGCATGAAGGGGCTTATCGAACTATAATATTAGTTGACGAAGCTTTTACCAACATGTCTCAAGAATCACGTGCAATGCACGTGTCGTAAAACTAGTAAGATAAAAAACACTAAACAACACGTTTATTTGTTCCTAATAATTCTGAATCTAATACTGATTTCACTACTCCTACAGCCTAAAGACTAGGAAACTACTTATTGACTCATAAATAAATGCAACAAATTAATTACTGACTGACCACAAAGCTGCTCACGCTGCTAACATTCCCTCCCTTAAACTGAAACAACTTTCAGTTTAATTTTCAAACACCAAGCTGATCACATAGCTTTAGAAATGACATTGGTTTCAAGGGCTTTGTCAATATGTCTGCAACCTGCTCTTCTTTTCTGCAATCGATAAGACTAATCTTTGCATCATTATTTAGATTATGCAAGAAGTGATACTTCACATCTATATGCTAACTCTTTCCCTGTTCAACAAGATACTTTGAAAGAATAACTGCTAAAGTATTATAACAATAGATTGGTGTTGGTCCTTCCTTCTTAAAATGGAGTTCTTCAAGGATGTTCCTCAGCCAAAAAACTTGACAAACGTTTGACACTGCAGCAACATACTGTGCCTCTGTGGTCGACAAATTAATAATAGGTTGCTTTTTTTAAGACCAAGAAATAACTCCAGACCCCAATATAAAAGCATATCCCGATGTACTTTTCCTGTCTTCAAGATTTTCGGCATAGTCACTATTAGTGTAACCAACCAAATGTCTAGCTTCTTTCATCCGATAAAAAATTCTAAAGTCATTGGTACCATTCAAGTACAATAGGATCCTCTCAGTATCTTGTAGATGCATATCTTTTGAACTCTCCATGAACCTGCTAATGATACTTACAGCATACATAACATCAGGCCTTGTTGCTGTTAAGTACATAAAGCTTCCCATAATTTCTTTGTAAAAAGTGTTGTCCAGAATATCTTGCACATATTTCTTTTGAGAATTAAAAATGCCATCAACAGATTGATTCACTTCTAGACCAAGAAAATAATGCATCATACCCAAATTCTACAGGCCAAACTCAACCATCATGGACTTCTTAAAATTCGCAATCATGGGAAGATTACTTCAGGTATAAATTAAGTCATCCACATAATAAACACACCATTAAAAACCCTTCACCCTTCTTTTTTATATAATGAGTATGATCATATGGACACTTTTGAAATCCCTCCTTTAAAAATAAGCATCCATATGACTATAGCCAAGATCTTGGAGCTTGTTTTATTCCATACAAAGCCTTTTTCAATCTAAACACTTTATTCTCAGCATCAAATTTCATATAGCCAGGAGGTTGTTCGATAAATACCTTTTCTTGTCATTCACCATGTAGGAAGTCAGTCTTCGCATCCAACTAGAAGATTTTCCAAGCATTTTTAGCATCCAAAGAAATCACCAATCGTATGATATCTAATCGAGCAACAGGAGCAAAAACCTCTTCATAGTCAACACCATATCCTTGCTTATAGCCTTTTTCTACTAAATGGATTTAAACTTGTCGACCTCTCCGTTTACTATCAACTTTGTTTTGTAAACCCATTTGACATTGATGGTTTTCTGATTTTCTCCAAGATTTGTCAATTCCCAGGTATCATATCTTTCAATGAATCTAATTTCCTCATCCATGGCTTGCTTCCACTTTGGATCTTTAACGGCCTCAATAAAAACATATAGGATCACAATCTGCAAAATAAAGAAAAATGACTGACTGTATTTTCAGATTTACTCATCCCATATACCTCATAATCTTCCATCAAGCTCGGTGGCCCTCTGCTACGTTGAGGACGTTTATTGTTGAACTGAGCATCACCTGATTCATGTTCAGCAACTCCAGCATCTTGTACTATTGGACTTTCTTGTGAGCTAATCTCCAAAGATTGTTCCGGTTCTTCTTATTCTTCAACAGAAAATGGAGTATGTTGTAGAGAACTATTGTCTCTCCAATTCCAGATTGCTTCTTCATCAAAAATAACATCACGACTTATAACAATTTTCTTGGTAATAGGATTTAACAAGCTATAAGCTTTTGATTTTTCATCAACACCAAGGAAAATGCATTTCTAACCTTTATCGTCCAACTTAACTTTTTTCTCGCAGCATCTAGAATATAGGCATATGCTATACACCAAAAAATTTGAAAGTACTCAACATTTGGTTTACGCCTGATCCAAGTTTCATGAGGTGTCATATTTCTAATAGAGCTAGTAGGACATCTATTCAATATATGAATGCTCCAATGAACTGCTTCTGCCCAAAGGTTTGTTGGTAAGCCACTTCTCTTCAAAAGACTATGCACCATATCAAGAATTATGTGATTTTTTCTTTCACACACACCATTCTTTTGAGGTTTGTAGGCTGCCATAAGATGTCTTTTGATTCCATGCTTCACACAAAATTCTACGAATTCTAGTGAGTTGTATTCGCCACCCCGATCAGTCCGCAAACACTTAATTTGACAACAAACTTCATTTTTCACAAGCACTTTAAACTTCTTAAAAGTTTCAAATGCTTCTGATTTTTGTCTTAAGAAACATACCGGTGTATTTCTGCTATAATCATCACTAATGCAATAGTATTTGCCTCCATTGGATGTAGGACTTATCGGACCACAGATATCGAGTGCACCAACTCTAACACCTTCTTTGCCCTCCAAGACTTTCCTGTTGGAAATGGTTCACGATATTGCTTGCTAACTACACACTCTTCACATACTTCATCGGAACATTCAAGCTGCGAAAGACCCAACACCAACTATTTTTTCTTTAAGAACTTTAAGCTTCCAAAATTTAAATGCCCATAATGAAAATTTCATATCCAGGCATTCTCTTTCACTTTGGCAGAAAGATAAGATTTTATGGAGTTGTGAAGATACAAAGGAAATAATCTATTTGACGACATGTTAACCTGTGAGATTAACCCAAACGAGGTTCTTGTATCTTACAAACTGTACCCATGATATTAAATTCATATTCCCTTTTTTGAAGCTGACACTTAATAAATTTGTCTTCAATGCAGGGACATAAAACCCCACCTATGGTATGAAAGGAGTTGTTTTTGGTTGAAACTTGCATCTCCCATTTTCCTTGGGCAGAGACCACTGAATTATCTCAGAATCTAATGATATTTGGAAAAGTTTCATCAAACTCTTAGAATGCCTCTTTCTGCCTGCACATGTGATTACTGCAGCTGGTATCAAGATACCACAAATTAGTGGAAACTTTCTCTTTGGAAGTATACGCCATCAAAAGTGAAACCTCCTTTTCTTCTTTCTTTGTTTGCGTGTCTTCCTTTCTGCCTGCAAAATTAGATCTGCCACCATGATTCATACTTAAATTGGTACGACACTCAGATTGGTAGTGTCCAAATCGATCGCATCGATAGCATTCGACTTGAGACTTGTCACGTCTTTTTTCCATTTCCTGGGAATCGCCAACTTTGTTTTTCTCCCCTTTCTGGTGATAATTTTTTCCTTTCCATTTTTCTTTATCTTGATCTCTTCCTTTTGAAGACATCACTGCCATCAATGCTACTTCATCCTTGACTTGTTGGTTTATTTTCTGCTCATGAACCAACAAAGAACCCTGCAACTCGAGAATAGAAAGAGCATCAACATCTTTAGATTCTTCAATGGATCAGACAATATAATTGAACTTTACATTAATCGAGCGAAGTATTTTGTCAATGATGGTTACATCCTCAAGTTTTTCTCCATGAATTCGCATTTTATTTGCGTTAGATAAAACTTTAGATAAATATTTTGTTACTGACTCACCGCCTTGCATACGTAGAGCCTCCAACTCTGAACGAAGTTGTTGAAGCTGCACTAATTTTTCCTTCGTCATTACTTATACTTCTTCTTCATGGAGTCCAATATTTGTTTAGAAGTATCCTTGCAAAGAATTGGTTCCAATATTGAGCGATCAATAGCCTAAAAAGGTAATTGTTCTCTTTGAGATCCTTTAACCTTAGATTGTCCAACTCTACCTTTTATGCTTCCGACAAGGCAGTACCAGTGGCTGGATCTTGCAAGATAATACTCACAACTGGCCAAAAAACTTTGGACGTAAGAATGTTCTCCATCAACATACTCCAATGGTCGTAATGTCCATCTAAACGCGGAATAGCAAGCTGAAAAAAATTTTAAGTTGTCATTGTTTTGTTGCTGCAATAGTACTCCAAAAAGGAAAAAATCTTTTTCTGGCCCGGATACCAAGTGATAGAAAAATAAACTGCAGCAGTAATAGAAAGAAACAGATACTGCAACTGTGGAAATTTTCTCTATATTCTATTTACAAATGTGAAATTACAAGAGTCCTTAAATTAGATAAAAACCACTAAACAACATGTTTATTTGTTCCTAAAAATTCTGAAACTAATACTGACTCAACTACTCCTGCCGCCTAATGACTTGGAAACAACTTATTGACTCCTAAATAAATGCAACAAACTAACTACTGACTGAGCACAAAGCTATTCACGTTGCTAACAAAAACATTGGAACATCTATCAAATAAAATAATAAGAAAGGATGTCATTTTGTTTGCTAAAAAACAACAAGGACATGTACAATAATAACATGCTAATTGACTCAGTGAAGAGAAAAAAAGTAGTAGGATATTAAATTACTCTTGTAAGTAATGAAAAAAAAAGTAGTAGGATATTAAATTATTCTTGGAGGTATGAGCTTACTAATGATCAAGTGATTACAGAAAATTCATGTTTTTGGAGGATAAAATAATAGGTGAATGTAGTCCGGTTCACTGGTTTAATTGAACTAGGATTTTCCAAATGGACATGCTGCAGGTTCTTTGAGATAGCAACCAAAGTCCTATGGACAAATGTTCACATATATGGTAAAAAGAATACGTCCTTAGCAATTACCATTATCGTATGAAAATTTTATGATATTGAACCAGCTTTTGCATGCACCTCAATTAATTCTACCCAGATTCCTTCCACCTTCCACCACCAATAACGTTAGGACAAATGAGAAGAAATTACCTAATATTTTTTGTCTTTGCTGGGATTTGAAATTGAAGACACATGGTTCTTATGACACATTATTAATCATTTGGTCACACCCTTGGGTACAATATTAACAATAATTTTAACCATGAATAGAACTTGGTTAAGCAAACATTAACTCTTAAAAGCCAATAAGTAGAACTCTCTCTTTTTTACCAATTAAATCATCTATCTAGGACTTTTTTTTAAAAAAAGTTAAAAGCTGGATCACAAAACTCCTTTATTAAATAAAAAGCCAAATAGTTACAATGGCTTGGTCAAAAAGTGACCAGGCCCAAATCAGAATCAAAAGGTCCACCAACAAATAAAAGCTAAAATTCTAAAGCAAATCTAATAGAGCTAAAGACAGAATAGGTATGTTGAAAGAGTAATCTGGTAATTTGTCGAAACTTCTCATCTTCTCAATTAGCTCAGACCTTACCCTTTCCTTCGTCATGCAATCGATGGCCTTCTATAGCTTATGTTATCATCTTCGGATAGCTTATGTCACTTGCATTATTTCTGTTGTTGTGCAAAGAAACAGATCCACAAACTTCACAGCATCAAATCGACAAAATCCTCATTTAAGCTAAGTATTTGAGCTTCCATTAACTGCATTTTCTCCCTCTTTTAAAGAAATGATGGGTTGAATCAAGGTAGAGATTAATACCACCACCTCTTCCTAAGTTAAAAGGGTTAAAACACATATTAAAAGCATATTCCTGATACATTCTTGTTACAGGTTAACTAATGAAAACTACTCAATTCCACAATCTGAAACATCAAAGTATAGAGGAGTCAGGACCAGCATAGTTGATTTAAAATACTCATCATCCAAATACAGTATAACCTCGATAAATTAATACTGTTGGGACCGTCAAATTTTATTAATTTAGCGAGGTATTAATTAATCGTATAAATTAATAATTATTAATTTATAAATTATATACTTTTTGGGTCCATATTATGAATGTACCTAGGTGTACGTGAAAACTAATTTCTACATTGACTATTAATTATGTATACTTAACCAAATTCATGTATTTTTGCTGATACATTTTCAATATTCTATGTATATCTTAATAAAATATATAAATCTACTTAATTATTAATGTAGTTACATGTACCTACATTCATTAAAATGTATAAATCCACTCAATTATTAATGTAGTTACACGTACATACATTAACTAAGTTACTATATAAATAGATGTATTATGCAAGTCTTCAAATCAAAAAACAAAAAAAATGGCTTCTCATCTCAAAGGTGTTAAAAAATCAACCATGACTAATGGTATACGTAGAGAACTGTGTGAGTATAAACAACAAAATTTAGCATGCACTCAAAAGCAATTGCAACAATGGGTGTTAGAGAAGTTTAATTTGCAAGTGAGTCAAGCCACAATATCAAACACGATCAAGAGGTCAGCAGAGTATCTATCAGCAGCCGACATTCCAAAAGATGAGGCTAAAAGATATAAAGCTGTCAAATTTCCAGAATTAGAGAAGGCTCTGTTCGAGTGGTTTATTTATTACCAAGAGCGTGTTAATATGAATGGGGAACTAATTGTAACTAAGGGAAAAGAGCTTCTAAAAAAGATGTATCCCATCGATACACCTGATTTTCATTTTTCTCAAGGCTGGCTAGAGCGTTTCAAATCAAGACACAGTATCAAGCAATATCGTCGTTTTGGAGAAAGTGGATCAGTTAATATGGAGGCCATGGAGAGCAATTTACAATCCATCAGAGAGAAACTTGATCAGTTTGCTAAGAAAGATGTTTTCAATATGGATGAAACTGGATTGTTCTTTAGGCTACAACCAGATCATTCTCTTGCAACGAAGCAACTTGAAGGTAAGAAACAAGATAAAGAAAGACTTACAGTTGTTATTTGCTGTAATGAGGATGGTTCTGAGAAAATTCCTTTATGGATCATTGGGAAGTATTTAAAACCACGTTGTTTCAAGAATGTGAATTTGGGAAGCATGGATTGTGAATATCGAGCCAATAAAAGAGCATGGATGACTGGGATTCTATTCCAAGAATATGTTCAACAACTTGATGCAAAAATGGACGGCAGGAAAATTCTTTTAATTGTAGATAATTGTCCTGCTCATCCAAAAAATGTCGAAGGTTTGAGAAATGTTGAATTATTTTTTTTACCACCTAACACAACATCAAAGATTCAGCCTTGTGATGCAGGGATCATAAGAGCTTTTAAGATGCATTATCGTAGGCGATTTTATCGAAATCTTTTGGAGGGTTATGAAATTGGGATCTCAAATCCAGAAAAGATTAATGTTTTAGATGCAATGAATCTTGCAATCTCGGCATGGAAAATGGATGTCAACTCAAGTACAATTGCAAATTGTTTTAAGCATTGTAAACTTAGGTTGTTAGATGATGAATCCTCGGAAAATCAAGAACAGTTGAATAATGATGGCTTACAACAATTGCAGAATCTAATCAATGGATTGAAGTATCGAAATGCAATGAATGCTGAAGATGTTTTGAATTATCCGGGAGAAAATGATACGAGTTTTGAGCTACCTACGGATGAACAAATAATTGAGAGTGTTATGGAAACACATAAAGAAGATGAAGTGGAAGATGATAGTGTGGAATTAGAACAAGTTTCGCGCAAAGATGTTCTGAAAGCAACAATCACCTTACATCACTTCCTTTTGCAATATGAGAAGACTACACCTGATATTCTTAATGCAGTAAGAAGGGTTAGAGATGAGATTCAAGGTGATATTGATTTCAAGAAGAAACAAACAACATTAGATTCATATTTTCAGAAACCTGTTTAGTTTACTTATGTATTATGTATGAAATATTTTGATACAGATGAATTATTAATTTATATATCAAATGGGACCTATATGAATTTTTTTTTTTGTATTATCTTATAAATTTAGCGAATTATTAATTTACCACGTTGATCCCGACTCGGGACCGAAGAAAATTATTATTTTAGCGAGGTTATTAATTTATCGAGTATTAATTTATCGAGGTTATACTGTAAGTATAATGTACTCTTGCAAGTAGATACATTAAATTGCACCTAAGAGAGTGGCCTAATGGTTAGTGGGTCAAGAGCAAAACATAGTAGTGATATCTTTCTATATGTCGTGGGAGAGGTATCACATAGAATTAGTTGAGGTGCACAAAAGCTGGCCCAAAAAACACTATTATAAAATGATTTAAAGATGAAACAAAAAAGTAAACAATGCATTAAAATTTAATAGAACAGAACCAACAATGTTTAAAGAAACCAAATTATATACGAAGGCACAAAGAGAAGAAAATAAATTAAATTGATGAATATATATAATCTTCAAGGCAGCCAGGTTGGCATTGACATGTGATTTCGAGTTCACTAGAAGTTAAAACCCTAATTTTGGCAGCAAAATCACCATGTTCGGGACTTGTGGTGCAACAAAAAAACTCCATGTAATCATATCCTCTCTTTTAAAACACTATACCACATAGCTCTTCTTCGTTGAACATATCGCCCTTGCACCACCTTTACTTTTTACTCTGTACAAAATCAGAAACTGTTTTATATAAAGATCAATCTATTTACCTTTTTCCTATGACAGAACACGTAAAGAGACAAGGGATAAAAAAATTAAGTGTCTGTTAAGTGATGACGAAATACATAGTAGTATATATGGGAAAAAGCATTGGAAAGGGAAGAAAAGGGGGAAGGAAACAGAGGGAGTTGGGATAATGGGTATTTCCGATGAGAAAAATTGCCTCAACAAGCGTGAAAAATCTGGTGTAGTAAGAGTTGAAAAGAGATGTCATTGTAACACCCCATACTTTCGGGCTAGAATCTAGACCGTCGTTCTTACGCATATAGACCCGAACTAGATAATTCCTTGGTAGTATATGTGTGTTTATCAATCCTATAGTGTGGGAATACCTTTGAATATGAATTGAAGTCACGAAAATCCCCTAACTCTAAGACGAGTTGAAAACATTTCTAGCGATTAAGTTTTAGTGGACGTTTAAACTTGGGTCAACTTCCATCGATCATAAATTCTTGTATATATAGAATTAGAGGTCTTACAATATATCAAATGAAAGTTTTTTGAAGTATCTTTCCAACGATACCAATTTTGCCAAAATCCTATACCCGAGTAAAAAGTTATAGCCATTTTAGTGAGAGAGGCAGTAGCTGCACGCGATTAGCGTGCGACGCACGCTCCGTCGCACGCACCTAATTTGCAGGTTATGTTTTCGCGTTTTTAAAGGGAAATTTTGACCTTTTCCTCACCCAATGTCTGTCCATAACATAAGATTCACGCCCTAAAAGGAGAATACACTCCATAATTCAATTTTTCCTCTCAAATTAAAACCCTAAATCCTTTCCCTCAAGATCAAGAATCAAGATTTTAAGTTCAAGACTCCATGAAAAGGATTAAGATCCAGGTTCCACCTATCAACATCTAGGTTCCATCTTTCAAATCTTATAGTCTAAGGTATGTGGGGCTAATCCTAAAAACTACATGGGCTTGAAAACTCTAGAGCATAATTTTAAGATTATTAAGCATGACTTTTAAAAGGGTTTTGGAATCTATGTTTTAAATTAGGTATTCCAAATGTTTCAATGTTACTATTGCTTTGACCTTGTGGCCCTTTCCCCTAAATTTATTTACATATATATGTATATGTATGAAAATTGAGATTGAAGATTGTTTGAGAGCGCAAATTATGAACTCCCTCTCTTGTATTCAATTGAAGTTTATTGTTTTGTAGGAAAAGAGTTGAAATGAATGTTTTATGATTGAACTTAGTTTTCTCAATTTCATAGTATTTGAACATGATTTAGAGATGATGAGAGGGTGTTTCCTGATATAACTACGTTTTGTGATGAAGAGAAAGAGTTGCATGAAATTAAGAATTTTGACATGACCACCTTTGTTTACTGAATTGTTGATAAAGAGAATTGCTTGCATGGTTTTACATGAGTTTTAAAGAATGAGTTTCTTGAAAAGAATTGTTGATATGGTGATCCTAAATTCCATGATTTGAGAATAGAGATATAAATTTCTATAAATGACTCAGAGAATGTGATTTGCAAGTCAGTGTTATGACGATACCATGTAAATATATCTCATAGAACAATTAGAGTCTTTAGAACTTATTTTTAGAGTTTGCATGTTGTAAAGAATTAAAAATGGTCTTAAAAAGAGTTAGGTGGTTACCCGAACAGGGAACGAGTCAATCTACTCATAGCCTAAAATTGTATTTAGACGATATGGGTATGTTACTTTTGTACGCTGGCAACGGCCCTGTGGCATAGTAGAGATTTAGAGATTCTGACCCTTACGGAAAACATGGGTTAGGGGCTTGGATTTTGAGTTAAGGGAAGATTCCATATAGCCCATGGAATTACAGAATTGTACGGTATGCCACCTAGTGTAGAAGTAAAACAAAGAGTGTCATAGAGTTCGGATGATTTTACAGTCTTTTAAATATCCCCATGTGATCTTACCTTATGATATATTTATGAAATGTTTTAAATTGCTCTCATATATGTTGAATACCAATTAATATTTTGGATTTGATCTGCGTACCAGTACAACTGTATTTACCCCATACCTTTTAGGTTCTGAGGCACAATCTAGGGGTCCGGATAAGCAGTAGATTTCTTCAGACCGATGTGCAGAGTTCAGTTGGTGAGCCTTGCATATTTCAGAGGGCCTAATTTTTTTCAGTCATTTATCGTTATTATGGTTGTGGTCTATTGGGGGCCTTGTCCCAGTTTTCAGATAGCTTTGTTCTTATGTAGTAGAGATTTCGTAGACTGAGTTAGATATTATTTTAATGTTGTCGAATTGCAGTTTTTAACATTATGTTGTTTTCAGAGCATGACCATGATCCCTTATTTAGTTATATTTTCTCATTTCTTTTTTCTATATGAATGGTGTATGCGATTACAAGTTAGATGGGCGTTCAGACCTTCATGGTTCGGTTTTCTCATCACGACCAAGGCCTAGGTTCGGGTCGTGACAAACTTGGTCTCAGAGCATGGTTCATGGTCCCAGGGTGTCTGCAAAATTACATCGGGTAGAGTCTTGTTTATGGGTGTGTAGCACGCCACACTTATAAGTAGGAGACTACTAGGCGTTTAGGAATTTTTCCCCTCTTTGTGATTTTGTTCTTGCTTTGGAGTCTAATCTATCCTCTAATCAATGATCTCTTGCATTTTCGAAAATAGCCATGCCTCCACGTCGCTTTATCGATCAAAATGCCTAGACTGATGAAGTTTGTCCCACTCATAGGATGAGAACACAAAATAGAGCTCAAACTCCGGAGGTTCTTGTTACTCCGGGAGTCCCACCTACTCAGACAAGACCACCCAGGGCACCTTGAGCTCCCCGGACAAGGACTAACCGCACTCAGCCTTGCAAGAGAGAGATATTTAATACAGAATTCAAATAGTCATTCATATGATTATGCAGTTGGTGGCCGCACAGACTTAACAGTCGGAATATGTTGGGTCTGGATCTATTATATCTGAGGCTACTAGGGTGGGTCAGTTCATGAGAATGAACCCGCCCAAGTTTACTGGCACCAAGGTAGAGGAAGATCCTAGGAGTTTGTGGATGAAATGGAGAAGATTTTCAGGGTGATGCATGTAGATGAAGTGGAAGGGGTGGAATTGGCAGCTTATCATCTTAAAGAAGTTGTGAATTAGTGGTATAGTGAGTGGGAGGATTCTAAGGGTAAGAATGCTGAGCCCACAGTGTGGGGTGAGTTCGTGGTAGCCTTCCTTGATCATTTCTTTCCTTTAGAGTTGAGAGAGGCCAAAGCTGAAGAGTTTATGAATATAAAGCAAGGAAAAATGAGTGTTAAGGAGTACACTCTGAAGTTCAACCAACTAGCCCATTATGCTCCAGAGATGACTGGTAATATGAGAGCCCAAATGAGAAAATTCACATCTGGCCTTTCTGATGACTTAGTGCTAGACTGCAATGGGGAAATGCTAAACAAGGATATGCACTTCTCTAGACTGACAGTCCACATGCAGTGGGTGCTAGAGTAGAAAAAGAGAATCACTGAATCTAGGGAGAATGACAGGAAAACAAAGAGAGCCAGGACTACAAAACAGGTACAGAGTCATCCCTAGAGAAGTAATTGGGGTATTAGATGGCAGGAAAAAAAGAATTCGGGTAATGCATAGTCTGCAGTCAGAGCTCCGATGTCCAGACCCAGTCGACCAATGACCCCAAAAATTTTATTCTAGTCAGGGGCCAACAATGTAGGGTGCGCAGTCTCAGGGAAGTGTATCTCCGACCTCTTCCTCATAATCACACTATGGGAGATATAGAAAGAATCATCCAGTGAGATGCCAGTTTGGCGCTATGGTGTGTTATTCTTGCGGTCGGCCAGGCCATATCAAGAGGGATAATCTGGAAGCGAGAGGTAATATTGGGGGAGACAAGTCACAGGCTAATTATTCTGCATCACCACCACCTCAGAAGGGCGTCACTTCAGCTGCTAGGAGCGGTCACAACCGTTTGTATGCTTTGACCAATCACCAGGATGCAGAAGCTTCCCCAGATGTTTTCATGGGTACGTAACAGATTTTCTCTCATGATGTGCATGTGTTACTTGATCCTGGGTCTACCCTATATTATGTGACCCCTTATGTGGTTATTGATTTTGGGTTTGATACCAATGTTATTACTGAGCCGTTATCTGTTTCCACTCTGGTGAGAGATTCTGTTGTGACCAGAAAGGTATATAGTAATTGTGTTGTGTCTATTTATAGTCGGGATACGGTGGCAGACCTCATAGGGCTTGATATGGTTGACTTTGATGCTATCTTAGGGATGGACTGGCTCCATTCATACTATGCCTACTAGATTGTGGAACCCAAAGAGTCACTTTTTCCTTCCCAAATAAACCGGTGATATAGTGGGAGGGATATTCTTTAGCACCTAGATGGCACTTTATATCTTATCTTAGAGCCAGCAAGCTCATTTCCAGTGGTTGTCTATATCATCTAATCCTGGTAAAGGATTCTACTGTTGAGAGTCTTTCTCTTCAATCACTCCCTGTGGTAAATGAATTTCCCAAAGTCTTTTTGGATGATCTCCCAGGAATACCACCTGATAGAGAGAAAGATATTGGTATTGACTTACTGCAAGACACCCGTCCCATCTCTATTCCACCATATATAATGGCTTCTGCAGAACTGAAAGAGTTGAAAAAACAGTTAGCAGACCTTCTAGACAAAGGTTTTATCCATCCTAGTGTCTCTCTCTGGGGTGCACCTGTACTCTTCGTGTGAAAGAAAGATGGTTCCCTATATATGTGTATAGATTACCGCCAACTGAATAAGGTCATTGTTAAAAATAAATATCCTATTTGTAAAATTGATGATCTTTTTTACCATTGGTTTTGGGTTTGAGCCCTTATGTGGTTAATGGTTTTGGGTTTGAGCCTGATATATTTACTGATCCTTTCTCTGTTTCCACTCTGGTGGGAGATTTTGTTATGGCCAGAAAGGTGTATAGAAATTGTGTTATGCCTATTTATAGTCGGGATACGGTGGGAGACCTCATAGAGCTTGAGATTGTTCACTTTGATGCTATCTTAGGGATGGACTGGCTCCATTCATACTATGCCACACTAGATTGTTGAATTCAAAGAGTCATTTTTTCCTTCCCGAATGAACCGGAAATAGAGTGGGAGGGACATTCTTTATCACCTAGAGGGCACTTTTTATTTTATCTTAGAGCCCGTAAGATCATTTCTAAAGGTTGTATATATTATCTAATCCTGGTAAAGGATTCTAATGTTGAAAGTCCTTCTCTTCAGTCAGTCCCTGTGGTAAATGAATTTCCCGAAGTCTTTTAGAATGATCTCCCAAGAATACCACCTGATAGGCAGAATGATTTTTGTATTGACTTACTGTCAGACACCCGTCCTATCTATATTTCTCCACATAGAATGGCTCCTACAGAACTGAAAGAGTTGAAAGAAAAGTTTGCAGACCTACCAGACAAAGGTTTTATCTATCCTAGTGTCTCCCCCAGAGGTGCACCTGTACTCTTCGTGCGAAAGAAATACAGTTCTCTGCTTATGTGCATAGATTAACGCCAACTGAATAAGGTCACTGTTAAAAATAAATATCCTCTTCCTAGAATTAATGATCTTTTTGACCAGCTTCATAGTAGTAGATATTTTTTAAAGATAGACCTTCATTTGGGTTATCATCCGTTGAAGGTTAGAGAGTCAGATATTCCCAAAATAGCTTTTTGAACCCGCTCCGGTCATTATGAATTCTTAGTCATGTCTTTTGGGTTGACTAACGCCCCTGCAGACTTCATGGATCTTATGAATAGGGTGTTCCATCTGTTTCTAGATCTGTTTGTTATAGTTTTCATTGATGATATTCTTATTTATTCCAAGAGTGAGGGGGACCATGCTAATCACCTCCGAATCATCCTTCAGACTCTCAAAGATCATAAGTTGTATGAAAAATTTCCAAAGTATGATTTCTGGTTAAATGCTATTGCTTTCTTGGTGTATATTATTTCTAGTGAGGGAATTAAGGTTGATCCCCAAAAATTTAAGGCAGTGAGAAAATGGCCTAGACCTACAACTTCAACTGACATTCAGAGCTTTTTGGGTTTGGCAGGGTATTATAGAAGGTTCGTAGAGAGTTTTTCTTCCATAGCTGCTCCACTTTCTAAGTTAACATAGAAAAAGGTAAAGTTTGTGTGGTCTGACTCCTGTGAGAATAGTTTTGATAAGTTGAAAGATAAGTTGACAACTGCTCCTATTTTTACTCTTCCAAAAGGTACAAAGGGTTTTGTTGTGTAGTGTGATGCATCCCATGTGGGACTTGGGTGGGTACTTATGCAGTATGGTAAGGTGGTGGCTTATGCATCTAGGCAGTTGAAAGTGCATGAGCACAATTACCCTCCCTATGACTTGGAGTTAACAGTTGTGGTGTTTGCACTTAAAATCTAGCGGTATTATCTTTGTGGGGTGCATATTGATATATTTACTGACCACAAGAGTTTACAATATGTTTTCTTGCAGAAAGAATTAAACCTCAGGCAGAGGCGTTGGATGGAGCTTTTGAAGGATTATGAAATGAGCATTCACTATCATCCGGGCAAGGAGAATGTGGTAGCCGACGCCCTCAGCAGGTTATCTATAGGCAGTCTTTATCATGTTGAGCAGGGGAAGAGGGATATGTTGAAGGATATTTATCGACTTTCAAATCTAGGGGTACGACTCTTGGATTTCGAAGATGAGGTAGTGATTGTCCATGAAATAGATAAATCTTCCCTTTGTGCAGAAGTTAAAGAGAAGTAGGTTGAAGATCCCATCTTGACGCAGATCAAGAAAAATGTGGGTCAACAGAAGGTGATGTTCTTTGAAATTGGTAGTGATGGTATTCTAAGATATCAAGGTAGAATATGTGTGCCAAATGTAAATGGTCTGCAGAAAAGAATCGTTGAAGAAGATCACACTTTGAGGTATGTTGTTCACCCTGGATCTACTAAGATGTATCATGATCTAAAGGCTATTTATTAGTGGAATAATATGAACCATGATGTGGTTAACTTTGTTTCTAAGTGTTTGAACTGCTAAGAAGTTAAAGTAGAGCTTATAAGGTCAGTGGTACTTCCCAAGAGATAGATTTACCTTTATGGAAGTGGGAGATGATCAATATGTACTTCATTATGGGGCTTTCGAGATCTCGAAACCATTATGATTCTATCTGGGTGATTGTTGACTAGCTGACCAAGTCAGCTAACTTCTTGCCTGTGAGGAATAATTATTCGGGAGATGATTATGCCAAGATGTACATTAAGGAAGTAGTTCACCTGCATGGGGCACCTGTATCCATCATATCTGACCGACGTACAATTCTCTTCACAGTTTTGGAGGTCTTTTCGGAGGGGTTTAGGTACCCAAGTAAACCTAAGTACTGCATTTCACCCTCAGACCAATGGACAAGCCGAGCACACCATTCAGACCCTTGAGGATATGTTGAGAGCCTTTGTAATTGACTTCAAAGGTAGATTTGTAGATCACTTACCATTGACAGAGTTTGCATATAATAATAGCTACCACGACAGTATTAAGATGGCTTCTTTTAAGGCATTGTATGAGAGGAGCTATAGGTCACCAATAGGGTGGTAGGAAGTGGGAAAGATGGGGTTGTTTGGGCCTGATCTTGCTCATCAGGCGATGGAGGATGTGAAAATCATTAGAGAACGACTCAAGAAAGCTCAGAGTCATTAGAAGTCCTACGCCGATGTTAGGAGAAGAGATTTGGAATTTGGGGTTGGTGATTGGGTGTTTCTCTCAAAGTTTCCCCTATGAAGGGAGTCATACGCTTCGGGAAGAAAGGTAAGTTGAGTCCTTGCTATATAGGTCTATATTAGCTTTTTAGAAGCATAGGTGGGGTTGCGTATGAGTTATAGTTGCATGCAAGTTTGGGTTCTGTTCATCTGGTATTTCACATATCCATGTTGAAGAAATCTATTGGAGACCATTCTTTAGTGTTGCCTGTAGAGGAAATTAAAGTGACAGACTCCTTATCCTATGTAGAAGAGACAATTGCAATCTTGGATCGCCAAGTTTGAAAGTTGAGAAGCAAAGAGATAGCCTTGGTTAAAGTGTTGTGGAAAAAACAAAAAGTTGAAGAAACTACTTGGGAATCAGAAGATGACATGAGAGAAAGATACCCAAACCTTTTCGATCCAGCGGATAAGGAAGTGAAAGGTACAATTTTTGTTTTTATTCTTTCCATGTCCTTAGTATGCTTGTTATCATGCTTGTCTATGTTCCGCGTTATCATTCGGGAATGAATGATCCCAAGGGGGAGATAATGTAATACCCCATACTTTTGGGCTAGAATCTAGACCATCGTTCCTACGCGTGTAGACCCAAACTAGATAATTCCTTGTTAATATATGTTTTGTTATCAATCCTATAGTGTGGGAATACCTTTGAATATGAATTGAGGTTACAAAAATCCCCCAACTCTAAGATGAGTTGAAAACATTTCTAGCGATTAAGTTTCAGTGGACGTTTAAACTTAGGTCAACTTCCATTGACCATAAATTCTTGTTAATATGAAATTAGATGGACTACTATATATCAAATTAAATCTAATGAAAGTAGCTTTCCAATGATACTAATCTCGCCAAAATTTGATAACGGAGTGAAAAGTTATAGCTATTTTCGTGAGAGAGGCAGTAGCTGCGCGCGATTAGCGTGCGACGCATGCTTTGTCGCATGCACCTAATTTTCAGGTTCTGTTTTCACATTTTTAGGGCAATTTGGACCTTTATCTCACCCGAGGTCTGTCCATAACATAAGATTCACGCCCCAAAAGCAGAATACACTCCATAATTCAATTTTTCCTCTCAAATTAAAACCCTAAATCCTTTCCCTCTTTCCCTCAAGATCTAGAATCAAGATCTTAAGTTCAAGACTCCAAGAAAAGGGTCAAGATCCGGGTTCCATCTATCAAGAACTAGGTTCCATCTTTCAACACTTATAGTCTAAGGTACGTGGGGTTAATCCTAAAAACTACAGGGGCTTGAAAACACTAGAATATAATTTTAAGATTATTAAGCATGAATTTTAAAGGGTTTCGGAATCTATGTTTTAAATTACGTATTCCGAATGTTTTAATGTTACTATTTCTTTGGCCTTGTGGTCCTTTTCCCTAAATTGATTTACATGTATATGTATATGTATCAAAATTGAGATTGAGGATTGTTTGAGGGCGCAAATTATGAACTCCCTCTCTTGTATTGAATTGTAGTTTATGGTTTCGTTGGAAAAGAGTTTAAATTCATGTTTTATGATTAAAATTAGTTTTCTCAATGTCATAGTAGTTGAACATGATTTAGAGATGATGAGAGGGTGTTTCTTGATATAACTATGTTTTGTGTTAAAGAGAAAGAGTGGCATGAAATGAAGAATTTTGACTTGACCTCCTTTGGTTACTGAATTATTGATAAAGAGAATTGCTTGCATAGTTTTACATGAGTTTTAAAGATCGAGTTTCTTGAAAGAAATTGTTGATATGGTGATCCTGAATTCCATGATTTGAGAATAGAGAAATAAGTTGCTATAAATGGCTCAGAGAATGTTACTTGCAAGTCAGTGGTATGATGATACCATGTAAATATATGCCATAGCAGAATTAGAGTCTTTCGAACATGATTTCAGAGTTTGCAAGTTGTAAGGAATTAAAAAGTGGCTTAAAGAGGGTTAGGTGGTTACCCGAAGAGGGAACGAGTCAATTGACTCATAGCCTAAAATCGTATTTTGCCGATACGGGTATGTTACTTTTGTACGTTGGCGATGGCCCTATGGTATAGTAGAGATTCAGAGAATCCGACCGTTGCGGCAAACTTGGGTTTGGGGCTTGGCTGCCGAGTTAAAGGAAGATTCCGTATAGCCCGTGGAATTATAGAATTTTATGGTATACAAACTAGCGCAGAAGTAAAACAAAGAGTTTCACAGAGTTCAGATGATTTTACAGTCTTTTAAATATGCCCATGTGATCTTACCTTATTATATATTTATGAATTTTTTTAAATTTCTCTCATATATGTTGAATACCAATTATTATTTTGGATTTCCTCTGCGTACCAGTACAACTGTATTGGCCCCCTACCTCTCAAGTTCTGTGGCACAATTTAGGGGTCTGGGTAAGTAGTAGATTTCTTCAGACCGAAGTGCAGAGTTCAGTTGGTGAGCCTTCCATATTTCAGAAGGCCTAATTTCCTTCAGACATTTATTGTAATTATTGTTTTGATCTACTAGGGCCTTGTCCCAGTTTTTAGACAACTTTGTTCTTATGTAGTAGAGATTTCATAGACTGAGTCGGAATTACATTAATGTTGTCGAATTGCAGTTTTTAACATTATGTTGTTTTCAGATCATGACCATGATCCCTTGTTCAATTATATTTTCGCATTTCTTTTCTGTATATGAATGGTGTATGTGATTACAAGTTAGATGGGTGTCCAGGCCTTCAAGGTTCGGTTTGCTAGTCATGGCCAGGGCCTAGGTTCGGGTCGTGATAGTCATTAAGGGGGTTTTATACACCGACTTGTAGGAGGTAGAGGGTGGGAGGAGGGTGTGAAACTTTTTCTTTCAATTTAGCATATGATTAGATTCACTGTTGTATAGGAGTTGAATTAATTAGTTTTTATACAAATTTGAATTAGTAATTTTAAAATAAATTTGCATGTTTTTAAATTAAATATGAAGTATTATGAATTGCTTTAATTAACAATTAATAGTAATTTAAAAAACTTATGATCAAAGAATACTGTTTGCCTCTCCAAATAATAATATGAATACATAAAGTAAAAGAACGGGAATGCTAGTTACTACTCTTTTCGCATCATTTTACTTGACCCCTATACTAAAAATAGTTGTTTCAATTTATTTGTCCAATTTATGAATTCAAGAGAATTTTATTAATTTTTTTTCGTTTCTACCCTTAGTATTGATAACTATAATAAATAAAAATGAAATTTCCAAAGCATCATTAAAAATATTAATTTAGTAAAATATACCCACAATTAAAGTTTTCTTAAGGAGTGTGTCAAGACAACAAAGATCGAGTAAAATTAAAAGGATGTAGTGTATAACTATAATATCATTTGATATTTTAATGTTTTGATGGTTATAGAAAGATAAAAGACACAAAGTCACCACTGAACGTGTCTGAGATTTGTAAGAAGATACTTTAACTTTACGGTCGATCTATTACCCCACAAAACTTACGTAGACCCTCATAAATAGATCATTTTGATCTAATTTCACCCTATGTGTGTAGGCATGCATATGACGCACATGAATACTATAAACTTTTCTGAAACAGCAAAATATAAAATATCACGCGTAATTTATTAGTCAATTATTTTAAAAATCCATCTTCCCTTCTATTTAAAACACCGATTTCGATAAACCTCCAATGATATAGCTGTTGTATTTTTGAATAAAATAATTCTCTCTCTTCTCAAAATCTTCTAAGAAAAATCAACATTAAAAGGAAAGATGTTTTCATTGTAATTTCTAAAAAAAATCATCCTTAAAAACTTTAATTTCGTCTTAACTTTCTTAAATTTTTTGAAATCAAGTTACAGTTTGTGATTAGGTTTAGAGGAAAATATTCTTATAATGTCAATTGCAATTTTGAATCATATTTGTAATGAAAAGAATGATTCCATGTCCCGTGTGAAAATGTGATGCAAATATAGAAACTTACTTTCAATACAAACGTCGTGGTCAGAGGACAACTTAACTAAATGATTTTGGTCATGTCCATGCTATTGTGTATGTCCTATGCATATTTTCTATTTTTTTTTGCTATTAAATTGATTTGTTTATGACCTGTTTTAGAAGAAATCATCCAACTTCTTTTGATGGAGAGATTCGAAAGAAATTGATTTGCGATTAAAGTCAATTATTCCGAGATTGACGAAGAGAATCAAAGAGTTGGAAGAATTATTGACATTTAATGAAAATAAGGAGAAATGGGAGGTGATGGAGAAGAAAAAGAGAAAATATTGTAATTGAAATCCCATCATCATGATTGGTGAGGTATTTTTTCTATTTGTAAGCATTACCAAGAATGAGAAGGATGACAAACGTAGTTTAGTGCAATTGAAATTGCCATAGTTGTTCTCTTTTTTCTCTTAATCTTTATATCTCTAGTTTGGTTTTAAATTTTGTTGCTTTCTTTTGGTATTAATTCAAAACATCTTTATATCTTTTCTCTTGTTGGAATCGTAGTGGCTTAACAGGATTTAATTTTATTTGGTTGTATAAGACTTATGTAAAATATTATGTATCAATTCGAATTAGGCTTATGCAACCAATTTTGTATCTATATATTGTGGTATTGAATACTATTTGTAAGTATTCAAAACTTACTATTCATACACAATCAATAAAGTAACAAGGCAACCACAATGAAAGAAATTGAGGACTTCATTCCAACATAATTATTGATTCAATTTCACCAACTATCAAAGGTTGATCTTATTTTGTTTGGTACCTAATAATACATAGTTTAATACCAAAAGGTACCTAACAAAGTAGAGACTTCAAAACAGGGTTTGATTCCAACAAAATAACAAACTAATTTTTCTTTAAGAACTAGAAGCAGTTGCAGTACTGAGTTGACTAGCTTTTTCAGTCCTTATTCTTTCAAGTTTTCTATTAGTAATGGATGACTTCCTCTTCCATTTAGAACCTTGCCTTGGTGTGTAGAAAATATTACCAGTTACTATATTCGACTCTTTGTCACCTTTGTATCAGTGTTAATGACTCTCCTATTTGGCAATTCAGGTTGCATAGATAAATTACAGAAATTAAAAGACATAAATATAAATAAGTCAAGGATAATTATACACACTACTTACATTAAGAGTGATAAAACCATCTTCATCTTGGTATATTAAAACTCCTACCATCCTTGGCCTTTCTAAATGTCTTGTATGTCTTTTAATTGTGTCCTTAGTCTCTAGTCTTTGAGGAGGCATTATCCTTCCTCTGCCCCTTCCACTGTCAGAACAGATTTGACTTTTTTGAGTTAGTCCTCTTCATCTACCTATTCCTTTATTCATATGTTTTTGTTCATGCATTCCTCTTCCTCTTCCCCTACCTCTTCCTGTAGATATTCTTCTTCATTTACAACTTATAGAAGTATGTTTATTGAGACTCAAATGAGTATATGCATGTTTTCTACAAATAATTACATATATTACCTGTATTTGTGCAAAAGTTTCATCTGATTGACTTAGGGAATTTGGAACACTACCCTTTCCTCTACCACTTTCAGTGCTTTATCTTCCAGGAATCTTCTTAACCTTTGGTGGCTTCACAGTTAGATTATTTGATGTTGGCCACATTTTTATGTTGTTGATTTTCTGAATAAAATGGGCTTATGTACTAAGATAGGTATTGTTGTGAAAACAACGATCCATAAAATTAATGGGATAATATTCTAGTCCCTAACAAAACAATATAACCAATTAATTTGTAGAGTTAAAGAAAAAATTGCAAACACTTAATAAAAAGGAATCATACCCTTTTCATATCAGTAATGATGCATAATTGATGACCTTTTCGAAGCTGAAGGTAATTCTTCAGTAGTTCAGTAATGCCCTGCACTTTCGGGCTTAAGTTTGAACTTCCTTTTCTATGTGTATAGACCCGAACCCAATGATTTCCTTGTTAATTATGTGGTATGACCAATCCCATAGTATGTTATATTTCGTGTTAAATTATGTTATATGATCAATCCAATTTTAAAACTATTGTGTATGTCCTATAAATAGTCTCTTATGTTTTTTCTTGTTTATGTTAAATTGAATTATTTATGACCTATTTTTGAAGAAATCATCCAACTTCTGTAGATGGAGGGATCCAAAAGAAATTTATTTACGATTAAAGTCAGTTAATTTGAGATTGACCAAAAGAATTAAGGAGTTGGAAGAATTATTGACATTTTATGAAAATAAGGAGAAATGGGTGGTGAAGGAGAAGAAGAAGAAGAGAAAATATTGTAATTGGAAGCTCATCATCATGATTGGTGTGGTGTTTATTCTATTTTTAAGCATTACCAACAATGAGAAGGATGACAAATTTTCACGACCCTAACAGAGGCCCTGGACGCAATGATCATCCCGAACCACGAAGGTCCGAGCGCCCTTTTATATCTGGAAATCATGTACACCATTCATATACTATAATGAAATGCAAAAAAGGTAAACAAATAGAATCATGGTCAATTTCTGACTTCAATTGAACAATACAAGATCTTTTTCATAAACACTCGAAACCACATGAAAACCAGTCTGCAAAATCTCTAACAATACAAAACCAACATTTGTCTAAAACTGGTACAAGGCCCCCAGTTGAACCATAAACACAAATAAAATAACAATTTCAAATCAACAAGGCCTTCCAAAATTAGAAAAGCTCACCAACTATAAACTTTGGACTACCGAATATAGTTCTTAGCAGGACCCTAGGACTGTGTCTCAAATCCTGAAATATAGGGGAGTCAATACAGATGTACTGGTACATAGAGCAATCAAAAATAGTATACTTTTAAGCAACATACATGAGAGAAATTCATAAAATAGTTTACCTACCTTATATAAAAACTCATGGGCATACTTTTTAAACTTAGAAACATTTATTTGAAATCACGAACCACTCTTTATTTTACTTCTGAGCTAGATGGTACACCCTACAATCTATAATTCCATGAGCTATATGGAATCCGCCTTTGACTCAGCATCCAATCCCCTAAACCAATTTTGCCACAAGGATTGGGGTTATCAGTAAGAGAGACATGTAAGTTCACAAAGCATAGTGCCATAATCCATATAAAATCAACATGTCATGGTAGTGCACAAGATCATAAAGTAGGGATCCTAAACATAGTCCCTATTATAGACGATAGGAATCAAGGTACACAGGATCACAAAGCATGGTACCATAATCCCGTGTCGGAAAATCATGGTTTCAAGCATGGAGTCTTTCAACTCATGCTTTCTTCGGGTAACCATCTAACTCTCTATAAGCCCAATTTTAGCATCTTATAAGAAAACATGCACCATTCTTACAAAACATTCTTTTCTTATTCTCTCCAGGGCAATTCACAATAGGGTACGTCCTACCCAGCCTTGCAAGTCATTTACATCACATCATTCCACAACCCTTCTCATTCAAATTATTTATATGTCCATCAAAAGAATTCAATTCATTCAACACATGATATTGGTTATCGAAACGTTAATACTCAACGAATTATTATTATTCATATACTAACCCCAACATTGGTTAAAAACAATTCTTATAATAAAAAATGGGCTATTAAGTAATGTTCTCAAATAGTTCACAACCAATGCAATACAAAGTACATAAACATCATCATGGGATAAAAGAATTCACAATTCATATCTAAAAATCATTCTTCAAGTTCAAAGCACTTCTATACGAAATTGTAAATCAATATTTATGAAAGAAACCCCATGATCATTAGCGTTTTTCTCAAATGGTCTTCACAATGCAAACCCTTTACTACATATACATATTTAATTAACTTTAAAGCTTTTTAAAATTCATAAAACACATGCCCATGAGATTACGTACCTCATGTCACTTAGTTTGAAGATTGGAACCTTAGTCTTGACTCCTTTCTTGAAAATCTTGTACATAGAAGGATTAGTTTCTTGATCTTTGGGGAAGAGGATAGGGTTTAGTTCATGATGGATTTAAGCATATTTTGGCATATAATGCCCTAATAACATTTTAATCAGCTGTTAACGTGACTTGGGGTTATGGGAAAAGTCTAAACTGCCCTTCAAAATTAAATGTTTCAGCAGAATACCGCTTTCGGAGCTCACCGGGATGCACCACTATCGCTGTGGTTAACTGGTTTTGACGGAAATGATCATAACTTTTTTCTCGGGTATAATATTAGCGATAAATTGGTATATTTTGTAAGATGAATCAATTATCTAAAATTTGGTGGGTCTAAAGCGGAAAAAATACACATATATCAAATGTTATACATGTTCAAAGTTGACCCTTGTATAATAGAATATAAAACTTTGGATGATTCAAAGGCACTTAGCTCAACTTTGCTCTAAGTGATTTTTATGAAAAATTTTCACCTCATAATCACTTAACACACTAGGAAAAAGATCATGACACATGAATTTAAATATGAATCATGGGATTATAGTTTACACAAGTTTGAACGACGGTTTAATTTCTAGCTCAAAAATACAGGGTGATACATTATCTCCCCTTGGGATCATTCATACCCGAATGATGGGTAGGGACTTGTTGAAGCTCTAACAGTGTAAAATAAAGAATGTAACCTTGCATTGAATTTTTTTTACCTTAACATAATATCCAAAGGCATCAAACGAGATTCGTGATAACCCCTACTGAAACGTATGAGTATGAAGAGTGAGAAAATAAGGATTGACATAGAAATGACCTTGCACAGGAGTTCCAGGGATCATAATCATGACAACATAGGGAATGAGTTGATGTTGTGATAATAGACCTAATTTACATTGGTACTAATCATGAAATAAGGTTTCACGAAAGATAGGGATAGAAACATTCTCCACCTTTCATAATACAATGAATAGATTTAAACTTAATGACCCTACTCGGCTATGCTCCAACATTAAACAACATACTTTGTCTTTTCCTTCTTATATTTCTACCATCACACATCTAACCATAAGAGTTTAAGTCCCACTGTATGGTACTTCTAGGTTGAAGCCTAACTCAGAGAAAAGAGGTGCTAGTTCAAGCTATGGGACCCCATATAATAATATTTTTTCACCTTATCACTACTATCAAACACCATCAGGTTTTAATTCAGGGAATACTAACCACCTTGTACATGGTTTGTGTTTTCATCAATCATAACATTCAAGCCTATCATTCCTACACCTACTTCATGGATTTCCCCTACTAAGACCAGTAAATTCAATCACTTTCAAAAAGATATTTGCCATATAGCTACTTCCTAACTATTTCTCATAATGAATGTCCATCCCCTTATTTACTCCATCACCAATAACCTTATCTAAAGATATCAAATCAAAATTTTAACATTAAAGAACATCTACTCCCCCTTCTTGAGTCACTACTTGTAACGCCCCGCATTTTTAAAGTAGAAATCGAACTATTGTTCCTATGTCTGTAAGCTCAAATAGAAAAAATTTCCAAGTGAGAATAAGTTTTATGATATTTATCCTCATGTTTGAATTACTTTCTAGGTGAAAAATTGTAAGACCTGATAAAAGTCTTAGTCTAATTCAATCTAGATAGCATAAAAAAGGTTCCAGACTCAGGAAAATTTTTAAGCTAAGTATTGACACTTAGTATTATTTCCAACCTTGAAATTTCCATTACTTTATTTTTGATCCTTACGACCTTAGAATGTCAATTTTTAAATTGATTAATTATCGGGGATGTTAATAGGTCCTATTGGGTGAGTTTTAGAATTTTGGTAATCCGTTTGGGGTATGTTTGGAAGTCCAAAACTGTAGCTGTATGCGATTAGCACGCGACACACGTTCCAGTCCACCCCAAGGAGAATGTGATAGAGCATATGGTGCATGATCCATAACACGCTCCTAGAATTTTCATCTTTAGACTCCGTGTATTGGAGGGCAATAGGTTTGTTTGGCTCACATTAAAAACATCCTAAATACTTGATTTCAGTCCCAAATAGCATAGATACATCATTTTTCACAAAAACCCTCTCAAGAACCAAGCCCTAGTTTCATCAAGCTCGCGAATCAAGTCTCAAGAACTCACCACAATCTTTGCGACTTCACAAATCAAGGTATGTTAGATGTTCATCTATGGGTTCCTTTACCAAAAGAGTCCTCGAATCCATTTTAAAACAACAAGATTGTTGAATTATTAACTTCCATGTTTGAATTGAATTGAATTCATGTTCATGTTATTGTTGGGTCTTAGTCAATGATTAAATTACAAGATTTTATGAAATTACTCAATATTTGTGTTGGATTACATGATCTTCATGATAAACCCTTCAAATTGAAAGGTCATTGATCTAGCCATGATAATTATATGTCTTGATTATTATATAACCTAAGTAAGCTCCCCATGTGTTTGATAAAATGCCTATGTGAATGAAATATAGACATTATAACATGATAGCATGTATTCCACATTCATGCATAAGTATATGCTTTACCAGTGTTTGCTAAAATGTCTCTATGGATGAATTATGAACAAGTGATTATTGTTATGATTTACTTTGATGCTATCGAGTTCAGGGGGTATTTAATACTCGAAAATTTAACTTTGCACCTAGAGGAAGTGGAAGTTACAGAATAGTTTCAGTCATGACACGATCGGTAGAATTCTATTAGTCATAGAACTCAGTCAGTTACAGAACTCAGGAAAACTCAGTAAACTCACTAAATCCAGTCTAGTTAAGAATAATCATTCCAGTGTCTTTAAGTTAGGAGTAGGATTTAGAACCTAGTAAACCCAAGGATGGGTGCTCACCTACCAATAGAGGGTGTGATCTCTAGAAGTAATCCTTTCATTCAAGAACTATGTAGCCAGCGTTGGTTGAGACATCGAACCTGCCAGTTGAGGGTTGATGAGGTGTTTTAACCTGCCAGTTGAGGGTTCCACCATTCTAATTAGAGTACCTGCTAGATGAGGATATCTCTTCAGTTATCTTTACCTATGGCATGATACTGATACCATTCTAACTAGGGTTACAGATTGGACCACAACTCAGTTATCTTATTTAGGGCATGTCGGTTAAATGATTACCTCCTACAGTCTCAGTTTCAGTCTTCAGTATAGAACTCTGTTTATTTCTACAGAACCAGGACTATCAAACATAGTTAATAAGTATCAGTAAATCAGATATCAACAATCTCAGATTATCAGTTACTGAGTATCAGAACACTGTACTTAGATTTAGAAAAGCTCAGTTACAGTATATAAATATATGCACATTATTTCATACTAAGTATTTATAGTAGTTTCAGTTATCTATGCACTCTCATGTTCAATTATTCTCTATCATTCAGTCAGTTATTGTTAATGCATATAAACCCTTGCATTCATCCTTACCTCATCTAGCATACCAGTACATTCCACGTACTGGCGCATACTATTTCTTTATGCTATGATGTAGCATATCATATGTTTGGACGCCCAGGTTCCCAACCTCACATAAATAGATTCAGATTCAGCCAATAGTGTCAGACTTAGTAGTGAGTCCTTATCTATCACAGATTTGCTTTAATTTTTATTTTTTAGTAGGTGCAGTATTTCAGTAGATGGAGTTAGTTTGGGGATTGTCCCATCAACTCCATTTTTAGACAGTTTAGTTAGAGGCTTTTCAGATGAGTTTTCATACTGTATTCAGTTTTATAGATTACTATTATAGTTTGATATTCTTTATTAGTATTTCAGATATTTGAACCTTATGAAAATTCACCCTATTTTCCTCAATTAATACAGTATAAGATTTAGTGCTCACAGCAGATATTTGTCATAGGTTAGCTTGTGATCCTTCAGGTTTGTAAGCACCGTGCAGTGTCCGGGGTATAGACTCGGTATGTTACAAACTTGGTATCACATCCTAAGATTCAACAGAGTCCTAGGAAGTTTGAAAGCCGCATCAAGTAAAGTCTAGTGCATGGGTGTGTAGCGCACCACATTTATGGACAAGAGGCTACGATATGTATTAGGATAAGTTCCCTGCTTTCAGAATTCATGTCGTGCGAGGGAACATAAGCTCAAGCTAAACTCTCAATATAATCCTTTTCATCCTTTTGTTTATAGACTATGCCTCCTAAGAAGAATGAAATAAGAATAAGAAATCAGCCAACACCTCAGCCCGTTCAGGCAGATCCTCTAGAAGAGAATGTCTCCCATGCGGAATTCTATGTTGTATTTACTACTCTAGTCAATTCAATAGCAGCCTAGAATGGACACCCAACTACGGTTCCAACCAACCCAGTGGACAATATGCTGCCGCCAGGATTCGGAACTTCACCTGAATGAATCATGCATCATTTACAAGGTCTAAGTAAGATTAGAACCTACAAAAATTCCTTGATCAGGTTAAGAAAGTCACAGATATTATAGGGGTAATAGCTAATGAGAGTGCTGGAGTTAGTTGCATATCAGTTGCAGGATGTGGCTCACTCATGGTTCAAGCAGTAAAAGGTAAAGAGGGACGATGATGTAGGGCTCGTGGAATGGGAGGCGTTTGTCACTGCTTTTTTGGATAGGTTTTTCCCACTGGAGTTGAGGTAAGAAAAAGTGTTGGAGTTTATTAATATGAAGCAGGGAAACATGAAAGTGAAAGTGTATTCTCTTAAGTTTACTTAGTTAGCGAGATATGTTTCTCACGTGGTAGTAAATAGCATATCCAAGATGAGTAAGTTTAGGTCCGACATTTCTAACAGTGTGGTCAAGGAGTGTAGGACCGCAATGCTGATTAAGGAGATGGACATATATAGGCTAATGGTCCATGATCAGTAGATAGAGAAGGATAAGAATAGGGATAAGGAGAGGGAAAAAAGAGATCTAGAACAGGTAGCTTCAATTTCAATCAACATAAGTCAGAGGGCGGTGACCGTTCTAATTTTTGCCAAAAATCTTCAGTTCAAGCTCCGTCCTCGTCCAGTTCTCCAGTACCTAGGTTCAAAAATGGTAACAAATATAGGGAATCAATCTTTAAATATCAAGGTAGTGTTAGAAGTGCTCGAACAAATCATCTTTGTCAAACATGTGGCAGAAACAATCAGGTTGTCCGCAGAGTTGGCAGTGGTGTTTGTTTTAGGTGTGGCAAGCTAGGACACAACTTCAAAGATTGTGTTCAGTTAGGTTCTTTGGGTCAGTATAATATTTCTTTAGCTCATTCATGTCTCCCAAATCAGCAGGGTGCCACTTCCAATGCCAATATCAAGTTAGAGTTCCTTCATGGGCTCTCTTTTCAAATTGGATTTCGAGGGATTTGTCTGCTCAAATTGGTTCATAGTTGAGATTTTGGTTTTCCTTGGGGTTCTCGAAGCGTCTCTCATCTTTCTTTTCAAGTTAATCGAAAACTTTTGAGGTCCAATTCTCAACTCTACTCTCTTATTATCATTATGTTTTTGACGATGATTGATTGGGAATTTTGTTGATATTTGGTGTTCTTTATTTGAATAGCTAGTTGTTGGTATGAAATCGATGTTGATAAAGCTTGATAACTATTTTCATGTTAAATTTCTTTCGGGAGCGGTTAAACATGATGAAGTGAATTCATGTTAATTTTTGGATCTTCGATTATATTGAATTTGTTGGGATTATGATAAACCAAATCTAGTAGGAAAATGATAAGTCGGGTAGGTAAATTTTAGGAATGGTGTTTTGTTGAATGTTTGAATTTGCGTATGAATAGATCTTTATACTTTATCGTGCAAGATTTGAAGTTGTATTCATTCGTCTGGGAATGCCCCGAGGTTATATTGTACTTATTAATCAGAGAATGCCACAAAGTATCATGTATGCAAAAGAGGGTTGTGATCGAGGCCCGACGCATAGGGTAAGGCATTGGAGAATAGTATTAGGATTAGCTTAGAATAGGATTTATATTTTCGCATGTTTTCTATTTTTGGACGGTATAATTGGACTGGACAGTATATTTTGGATTTGTTTTGTTTTTGAGTTTGATTGATTATTTTCTGTGTTTTTTGTCTGGTTTATACATTCGTAATGTCAAATTAGTCGATATGCTCCAGCAAGAAACCGTGGTCGAACAATGGGGTCGAGGGGTGCCTAACACCTTCCCCCGGTCAACAAAATTCCTTAACCAAAATCTCTGTTCGTGGATCAGTTTTAAAGAGTCAAACTATTTTGAAAAGGGATATCCAAGGGTGACTTGGCACACCCGATTCATGCCAAGTGGCGACTCTGAGTTTTGAATACAAAAGGTTTTTTTCGAAACAAATCTTTATTTTAGTCACTTTGATAATAAAACCCTTTCAAACCCTAAAATCGATAATCTTTTTGGTTAAAAAATGGGTGTGATAGCTCTGGATACTCTGCTGGGGATTTTTAGTATTCGAACTTATTTTTTTGAGTTATATCAGCTTAGTTTGGCACTATAGGTATATAAACGTATTTGTGTGATTGTTTGTATTGTTTTAACATTGTGGCGTGTTTATGTGCTCTTTGTTTGCAATTTTATCTTATGTGTTACTTCTTTATATCTGGAATCATTTGCATAACTTGAGTAAATTATTTCTGCAACAAGTTCTGTAGTACGCGCTGTGTACACGACCTTTAGTTGAGTCACCCTTATTTTAGCAGTAGGAGCCATCGAATGGTATGGAGTAGATGGACAGGCAAAGTAGCAACTATCGACCATACACTCCCCCAAACAGCCTTGTTAGTGAACCCCAACGTAGGTCAGCCTTTAGGTCATACTTATCTACATCATATTGAGACCTAGCGGGATCCACTTGGTCCTTTATAGGAGACTCTCCTCTAAAGCATCCCTATGTGCTAAATGTTGCATCTCTGAGGATAACGTGGTCATTTAACAGACTGATTTTGGGGAAAGCATGTGCTAGAATTAAAGAAAGGTGTGTAAGCATGAAAAAAAAAGTAGGAAAAAGTGAGTCAAAAAAAAACAAAAAAAAAGAAAGAGTTTCGTAGTTTTTTTTTTAGAATTCTTTATGTTTTTTTTTCTTCTTTCACAATCCAAAAATACAAAAAGATTTTCTTACCTTTTTTTCATGCATTTACTGAAAAATAAACCCTCAAAAAATGATTTCCCCTTTATCTCCTTTAGCATGCATTCACAATTAAAAAATTTCAAAAATATTTTTTAAGGATATTTTGATAAAAGGAGAATTTAAAAAAAGGATGACAGAAGTCTTTTACATTTCATATAATGGAAAAACCAAAAAAAATTTCTTTCATAGTTGTTGGTGTCATTTTTATGTGAAGTATCAAATTCAAAACCCAAAGAAGATTTTTATTGATATTTTTCCGCATTTGTCTTTTTGGTGTCTTTTAAGTCAGGGTTCAGTTGGGTCTTTAATCCTTAATTTTCCAATATGGACAAACTACATACCCCTGATTCTCCTCTCTCGGAGTGAGATACGTAGGCAGCCTATTGTAGGTTCGGGGATCTTATTTAAAAAATCCAAAAAAAAATTTCTTCACTCTGCATTTAGAGTAGGTGTTTCCTATAATGTCTAAAAGAAAACTACAAAAAGATTTTTCTTTAATAGTTTCAAGTTTCATTTTCGCACGAAATTCAGATTCGAAAACCCCAAAAGATTTTTCTTTGATCATAAGTTCCATTTTGTATAGGGATGTTAAACCTGAAAAATTCAAAAAGATTTTCTTCAATTATTTTGACAATTTGTTATTTCTTTTTTCTTAAAGTTTCAAGAAAAAGTGTTTAATTGGCCATTTTGGCAAGACTTCACGAACTACGCACACCTGATTCTCCTATTTCAGGAGTGAGATACGTAGGTGCCCTTCTGGGGTTCGGTGATCTTTTCAAAAGAAAAACAGAAAAATAATTTTGAAAAAGTGTTGCACTCTAACACGTTTGTTGTCTCTTGTTGAGTTAGTTTAAGGTGGTTGGTTTGTGGAATTGTAGTGGGTTCTCCATATCACACCAAATCTAAGGAAGAGTTAGTTGTGTCCTACAAGGATCTCGAGAGTGACATCATGGATCAAACAAAGAGTCAGAAAAATGAGAGTTTAAAGCAAGATACTTCGAGACTAAGACAATAAATGATGGAAATGTATCGAGCTTGGGCAAGTGGGTTTCCTCCTCCTCTATTCCCCACTATTGACACTGGAAATACCTTGAGTTTTCCATCACAATTGCAAACTCCATTCGCTAGTGTTGCTGATGCACCACAACATTCCTCAGAATTCATTCCAAGCGAAAAGCAACCCAATGATTGCATCACTAATTCTCTAACTCTTCAGTATAAATCTACCACATTGATAGCACCATATTGTCTGTGTTTTTGTTTTTCAACCTTCTACTGAGGCTTCCACTTTGGCTATCAGTCCATCGATTCTGCTTCCCCAATCTGCTATAGAGCGAGAGAAAATGACCAGGAAAATGAATGGTGCAGAAAGGGCTATGAGAAATTCTCTAGGACTTGAGAATTATGAAGATGTTGCATATAAGGAATGAGACATATTTTCAAGTGTTGATCGCCCTCCTAACTTTGAGGTATCAAAATTTGAGGTATATAATGGGTATGGGAATTTTAAAAAAAACTTGGGACGATATTGTCATCAGTTAAGAGGGGGTTGGAGGTAAGAAGAAGGAAAACATAGCTATTGTCGTATCAGGGGAAAAGCAGAGCTCGAGAGGTCCAACTCAGTAATATTCTCAGTCTTAATTTTGAGCTAACACATCAAGTCCACATGCTCACCTGCAACAAGGTTTCTCTTCACAAAATCCAAGATATTCTATTCCAGTTCCTCAATATCATTTGAACAATGCACAACGGTATACTCATTCGCCTTCATATCCACAATGGTGTGGACCATTCCCTCAACATAGTTCTCAACTCCTACACATTTACTAAGGAACTTCTGTGTCCAAGTTTCAATCGTCGTTGGAGGTTGCAAAAAGGAGGAAGTGAAAGGATAATTTTACACAGAATGTGTCTGATAGCGGTGAAAGATCTAGTCATGATGATGTGCAACTAAGTGGCTAAGATGTCAAGATTAGAAATTGGGTAGTCACTCCTCTCCTTACCCAGAAGGATTATTTGTAGTTTATTTGTTTTCCTTTTAATTTTCTGAATTATTTCAAGGTTGTAGTTCAAAATCTATCTTGTTTTGTTTCTCTATCATTTTTGTTTAAACCCTTTTATCCTTTCTTTCAATGAAATATGGCGTCCCTTGTCGTTGTGTCTTACTTCAAATTATTTGTTTGTCTTTTTTTTTTTCACACAATATATTTTAGGTTGATTCTAGTGTTATGACATGCCTATGGAATTTTTACCCAGATCTTAAAATTCAATTTAACCATGAAACATTGAATCAGAGGGATCAAGTTAGAAAAACATCTGAGACAATAGGTATAGTGCTGAGACATTTGGTGAATCAAAAGAATAACTTAGTTATCAATTGAAAGACATGTCTCAATTAGGTCAAAAAGTGGCTGCGTGAGAAGAACAAAAATTAATTCCACGAAAGCATGAGTCATTCAAATGTGAGGAATGTACTACAATAGTGGAGTTGTATGTTTGACAAGTGTAGAAGAAGAAGTGATGCACATGCTCAGTTAAAGTTAGTGTTGGTAAAGTGTCGCAAATGATCTTCATATTTCACTTCATATTGCATGGGTGTACTTGCATTGTTAAGGATTGATATGATGAAGACATTTTATTCTGCTATCGAAACATTAGGTCATCCTTTGTTTAACCCATTTGAGACTTAGTGTTATTTTCTATCATACCCTTCTTTTGGAATCAAGATATTGTCAACAAAGCTCAAAATAAAAGTGTCAAGTGAAAGAAAAGAGTCAGAAAAATGTGTCAAAAGAAAGAAAAGAAGAGTGTTAAGAAAAATAAAGCCAGAAAAGTTTCAAAAAGAAAAAAAGTGAATCAGAAAAAAAAATGAAATCAGAATCAAGCTAAAGAACAAGTCACCAGAACTACGCATGAACTAATTCTCCTCTTTCGGGGGTGAGATACGTAGGCTGCCCTACCCTGGGCTCAATCCAACCAAATAAACAATTTAGAGTCACCCAGTAAAAAAAAACTATGGCATGAGGTAATCCTCATTATTTGAGTCGATTCCAAAATATATAATATTCACCCCACTTTAAGTGTCGTTTAGGCCTCATGCCATCCTTTCTTTCTAACCCTATCCAAAAGCCAAGTTACAATCAAAGAAAGACCTTCAGATCAATTTTTGAGAATGTTAAGGCTAAGCATGCAATGCTTGTGATGGCGCATCTTAGGAACTACTTGTCTTCCTCAACCTAAGGAATCAGGAGAGAAATAAAAATGAGTCTTATTAGTGAAAACTCTCACGGGAACCATAAGATGATGGTAAGATGAGAGAGATAAAAATGAAAGAGTCTTATCGGTTAAAACCCTCAAGGGAATAGTAAGACGAGGGTGAGTTAAGACAAATGAAAATAAGAGAGTCTCATTGGTGAAAAACCCTCACGGACACCATAAGGAAAGTGAGATAACTGAATGAGGTCTTAAATGAAATTGACTTAATAAAGCAACTCAATTTCGAAGTCATTAACTCGACAACAATTGGTAGAAAGTTCTGATGGAAAGATCAGACAACTTAATCCAAAATGCATGGCATAATCATTAGAGTTGGCTGTCATTTCTAGATAAATTTTTCATTTCTTTGTTTCAAATGGGTATATTCATTGTCTTTTCTTTCTTCTCTTTATTTTTATTTTGTTTTCTCTAGTCAGTTGTCCAAATAAACGTCATTGTCATTTTTCTCTTATCTCTGAGTCAAGTCCATATCAAAATAAGTGAGAAAAAATTTCAAAACTGGCTATCAGCTTCTTCAATTACACAAAGCATGACAAAAGGCCAACACATGAAAGAGACATGATTGTGAGCCGAAATAAGGCATGTAGAAATTTTTATCAACAGACAAGTTTGGGAACTTATGGAAATATCAAGGTTTGAAGGGTTTATCTGAAAAGCATGGCAAAGCAGAAATACTGTGTTAGTTTTAGAGTCACTCTTAATAATCTGTGTTTGGGTCAATGATGCACCAAGTCAATGATATTTTCTAATGGTTGAAAGAATTATTAAATGTAACAGGTGCAAGAACAATTGCCCCAAAATCCAAAGACACAAACCAACCACCATATTTTTAAAACTCACAAGTTTTCTTTGTATGAAATAGGAATACATGTTATATTTAAATCAAGAACTTCAGGGTCTGAATATCAAAGGATGCAATGCCTCACTTCCTCAAATGCAATAGGCAATGTTGCGGCACAGATTTGATAATCAAAACCATGGTAAAACTCCTAATCCAATATTTCAAGGAGACGTATTTCCTTGTTTGGGTAATTCAAGAAGCATTTGTGAGAAGATGTACTTCCTTGTTTGGGAAATTCAAGTGAAATTTGTGAGGAGACGCACTTCCTTGTCTGTATAATTCAAGAAACATTTGTAAGGAGACGCACATCCTTATTTGGCCAATTCATACAATATTGGTAAGGAGACACACTTTCTTGTTTGGGAAATTCAAGCAACATTTGTAAGGAGATGCACTTCCTTGTTTGGGTAATTCAAGCAACATTTGTAAGGATATTCACTTACTTGTTTTTGTAATTTAAGCAACATTGGTAAGGACACGTACTTCCTTATTTGGGTAATTCAAGAGACATTTGTTAGAAGACGCACTTCCTTGTTTTGGTAATTCAAGCGGTATTGGTAAGGATACACACTTTCTTATTTTGGTAATTCAAGTTGTATTTGTAAGGATACACACTTCCTTGTTTAGGTAATTCAACAGACATTTGTTAGGAGACGCACTTCCTTGTTTTGGTAATTAAAGCGGCATTGGTAAGGAGATGCAATTTCATATTTTAGTAATTAAAGCAACATTGGTAAGGATAAACACTTTCTTATTTTGGAAATTCAAGCAACATTTGTGAGGAGACACACTTACTTGTTTGGTTAATTCAAGCAACATTTGTAAGGAGATGCACTTCCTTATTTGGGCAATTCAAGTAACATTTGAAAGGAGACATACTTCCTTATTTTGGTATTGAAAGTGGCATTTATAAGGAGAAGAACTTCCTTATTTAGGTAATTCAAGAGAAATTTGTTAGGATACAAACTTTGTTGTTTTGGTAATTCAAACGACATTGGTAAGGAGACGCACTTCCTTATTTTTGCAATTCAATCGACATTGGTAAGGAGACACACTTTCTTATTTAGAAAATTTAAGCAGTATTTGTTAAGAGATGCACTTCCTTGTTTGGTTAATTAAAGAAACATTTGTAAGGAGATAAACTTCCTTTTTTGGGCAATTTAAGAAACATTGGTAAGGAGACGTACTTCCTTATTTTGGTACTTCAAGCAGCATTTGTAAGGAGACACACTTCCTTGTTTGGGTAATTCAACTGACATTTGTAAAGAGATGCACTTCCTTATTTGAGTTTGTTAAGCGACATTTGTATGGAGACACACTTCCTTATTTTGGTAATTCAAGTGGCATTTATAAGGAGACGCAGTTCCTTGTTTGGGTAATTCAAGAAACATTTGAAATGAGACGCACTTCCTTGTTTGGGTAATTCAAGCAACATTCGTAAGGAGAGGCACTTCCTTGTTTGGGTAATTCAAGCGGTATTTGTAAGGAGATGCACTTACTTGTTTGGGTAATTCAACCGGCATTTGTAAGGAGATGTACTTCCTTGTTTTGGTAATTCAAGGAATATTTATAAGGAGATGCACTTCCTCGTTTGGGTAATTCAAGCGGCATTTGTAAGGAGACGCACTTCCTTGTTTTTATAATTCAAGCAACATTGGAGCCCTCCCGAAGCACAGGGTGGATAAATAAAAAGTCAAACAAAATGGTGAAGAAATTGAAAGTCAACAAATTGAAAAATAGCAAGTCAGGAGCCCCCCAGGAGAACAGGGTAAAGAAATTGAAAGCCAAGTAACAAGTTGAAGAAATTGCAAGTCAGGAGCCCACCTGAAGAATAGGGTGATGAAAATCATGTCTTGAGTCCAAAAGAAGATACATAGATAGTATTTTTGTAATTTCATTTATGTTTTAACATGTAATTTTTATGCTAATGTATTGATAGAGCCGCGTACCAGAACCTCGTCAGGGCCTCACTCGACTCTCCAACTCGGTATAGCTCCTCTCCTTCCAACCCTTTGAGATACTTGAAACTTGATTCCCTCATAAATTGGGTAGATAGTGCGTCCTGAGTCATGACTTGGTCGTCTTTTTGCTTTCTGTTTCTTTTCTTGAATAATGGTCGGGTCAAAATTTGGTCTCGTTGTCTACTTTTATTGTCTGAAAACACATTGTGTTAACACCCAAAAACAGGCATGATTTAGCCACCTAATTTTGTCCCTCCCAAAAACCTAATTTATTCATTTTTACCTCGCATTATCATAGACCATCACCCACATGATTATACCCCACAAAAATACAAAAAAATAACAAAATTTTAGTAAATCCCAAACAAATCAAAAACCTAATATTCCCTAGTCCTAACAAACTTTATCCATACACTACCCTACCCCACACCTCTCTAACCACGTACCCCATCCCAACCTACTCACATTTTTATTTCCTTTTCTCAACAGAATACAAACACTTACTAACCATCACAGAAGCCATCTCTCCACCATTAATACACACCTACACAATTTTCCATTGAAAAAATTATTCCACACACAATATACTCCCTTACAGAAGACACACCTCACCATATAAACACATTGATACAGAGGGACGCCATTTTTTTTGGTTCTGTCTTCATCATAAAATCGCACATAGCACACACTGTCGAGTGGCTTCTTCTCCATTTAATTAACACAACCAAATCACGCACATCACACAGACACCCTCTATTTTCATACTCACCATCATCTTCACAAGTACACATTCTACCAGAGACTATATTTTTCATTCTCACAGGACACTGATACACACACCAAAAACACATAAATCTGAGAGAGATTAGAGAATTGGAGGGGAAGAGAGAGTAAAATTGAGTGATTGATAGAGGTAAGAATCAAAATATGAGGTAGAGGTCATGTCTATTTACTGTTCCGGTGGCACAGTTGCTGGAAAACATCAAAACAGACTGAAATTAATCGAAATGGGTTGTGCTGGTCGTTGTCGATTTCCATAGATTTTAAAATTACTATATTTTTGAAAAGTCCCCAAAATCTCCTTAATTTCTTTTGGCTTTCTAGATGAATTTGGCTTGAAAATGTTAAAATCATCAGAATCAGCCTTGTTCATCGATATCCACTATTGTTCGAGTTTTTTGGAGTGTTGGGTACATTGTTTATCTCGGTGGGTTTGTTGTGGTCTATTTCAGGTCTCCTTTTCTCTATACAAAGTTAGAGTTCCTATATGGGTTCTCTTTTCAAATTGGATTTCGAGGGATTTTTCTGCTTGAATTGGTTAATAGTTGAGATTTTGGTGTTCGTTGAGGTTCTCGGAGCAGATCTCATCTTTCTTTTAAATTAATCGAAAGCTTTTGAGGTCCAATTCTTGACTCTACTCTCTTATTATCATTATGTGTTTCACGATGACTGATTGGGAATTTTTGATATTGATATGGCTTGATAACTATTTTCATGTTAAAGTTTATGTGTTAAAAAGAATTTTTGGAGGGGTTAAACATGATGAAGTGAATTCATGTTAATTTTTGGATCTTCGATTATATTAAATTTGTTGGGATTGTGATAAACAAAATCTAGTAGGCAAATGTTATGTCGGGTAGGTAAATTTTAGGAATGATGTTTTGATGAATTTTTGAATGTGCGTGTGAATAGTTCTTTGTACTTTATCGTGCAAGATTTGAAGATGTATTCATTCACTGGGGAATGCCCCGAGAATATATTGTACTTATTCATCGGAGAATGCCCCAAAGTATCATGTACATAAAGGAGGCTCGTGATCAAGTCCCGAGGCATCGGGTAAGGCATTGGAGTGTAGTATTAGGATTAGGTTAGAATAGGATTTATATTTTCATATGTTTTCTATTGTTGGATTGTATAGTTGGACTGGACATTATATTTTGGATTTGTTTTATTTTTGTGTGTTTGATTGATTGTTTTCTGTGTTTTTGTGTGGTTTATACATTCGTAATGTCAAATTAGTCGATATGCTCCAACAAGCGACCGTGGTCAAACCATGGGATCTAGGGGTGCCTAACACCTTCCCCCGGTCAATAGAATTCCTTAGCTGTAATCTTTGTTCGTGGATCAGTTTTAAAGAGTCAAACAGTTTTGAAAAAAAATATCCAAGGGTGACTTGGCACACCCAATTTATGCCAAGTGGTGACTCGAAACAAATCTTCATTTTTTCCACTTTGATAATAAAACCCTTTCAGACCTTAAAACCGATAATCTTTTCAGTTAAAAAAGAGGTGTGACAATGTGGTCACTGGTACGTTATAAATCTTTTATTTACTTGATTACGCTTTGCAAGATCCAGGACCTTCCTTTTTATTTTATAACTCCTTATATAGATGCTGACTTCGGAGCCAGTCCTGAAATCCTAGCAAAGCCTTTTTCAGTCTCTACCCTTGTGGGTAAATCTATCATAGCCCGAAAGGTATACAAGAACTGTCCGATTATGGTATCTCAGAAAGTCACATCAGCAGACTTAGTAGAATTAGAGATAACAGATTTTGATGTCATTCTCGGCATGTATTGAATTCAATTATGCTATGCTTCAGTTGACTGCAGAAACATAATTGACCATTTTTAGTTTTCGAATAAACCTATCCTTGAGTGGAGGGGTAGTACTTCAGCACTTAGGGTTCATCTTGTTTCTTAACTTAGGGCGAGAAAAATAATATCTAAGGGATGTGTCTACCTTCTCGTTCGTGTTAAAAACTCTAGTTTAGATACCCTTAATCATGAATCAGTGCCAGTAGTATGTGAATTCCCAGATGTGTTTCCTGAAGATCTTCTCGGAGTTTCTCTTGAAAGGGAAATTGACTTCAGAATAAACCTTCTTCCATATACTCATCCCATCTCTATCATTCCATACAAAATGGATCCATTAGAACTCAAGGAGTTTTAAAGAACAGTTTAAATCTCTCCTAGATAAGGGATTCATCAGACCTAGTGTATCCCCATGGGGTGCACCAGTTCTATTATATGTAAGAAAGAAAGTTCTCTCAGAATATGTATTCACTATCGTCAGATAAATAAAGTCATGGTCAAAAACAAGTATCCAATTCCCAGAATCAATGAATTATTTGACCAACTTTAGGATCGCAGTTAGTTTTCTAAGATAGACCTCAGATCAAGCTATCATCAGCTAAGAGTCAAAGAATGCGACATTCCAAAGACAGCCTTCAAAACTTAGTATAGTCACTTCAAATTCTTAGTCATGTCATTTGGTCTTACCAATGCCCCAGCAGATTTCATGGACTTGATGAAACGTGTGATCAAGCAGTACTTAGACATGTTCATCATAACATTCATGGATGACATTCATGGATGACATTCTTGTCTACTCCCACAGTGAGCATGATAATGCAGACCATCTTAGAATAGTATTACAGACTTTGAGAAATCATAAGCTGTTCGCCAAATTTAGTAAGTGCGAATTTTGTCTAAGGTCAGTAGCTTTCCTCGGCCATATTATTTCCGGTTATAGCATTAGAGTTGATCCCCAAAAGACTGAAGTAGTAAGAAACTAGCCCAGACCCATCTCTCCATCATATATCAGGAGTGTCTTGGGCTTGGCCTACTATTACCAATGGTTTGTTGAGGGATTTTCATCTATTGCATCCCCTATGTCCATATTGACTCAGAAGAAAGTCAAATTCCAGTGGTTAAATTCTTGTGAGAAGAGTTCTTAGTAGTTAAAGACTCGACTCACTACAACCCCAGTTTTGAATTTGCCAGATGGTTTAGATGGATTTGAGGTATATTCTGATGCTTCAAAAGTTGGTTTGGGGTGCGTTTTGATGTAAAAAGGTAAGGTTATAGCCTATTCCACTAGACAACATAATCACTATGAAAATAACTACCCCACTCATGACCTTGAGTTAGCAGCTATAGTATTTATCGTAATGATTTGGAGGCATTATTTGAATGGGGTGTATATTGATAGATTCACAGACCATAAAAGCCTACAATATGTATTTTCTAAGAAAGACCTGGACCTATATCAGAGAAGGCGGTTAGAGTTGTTGAAAGATTATGACATGAGTGTTCTGTATCATCCGAGCAAGGCCAATGTGGTGGTTGGTGGTCTCACCAGGATATCTATGGTTAGTGTTGCTCGCGTGGAAGATGATAAGAACATGTTAGATCAAGAATTTCATCAGCTTGCCCGTCTAGGTGTCCACTTAGTCGATTCAGTAAAAGGTAGTGTAGGGGTGCAGAGTAGCTCAGAATCATCACTGGTTTCCAAGGTTAAGTAAAATAAGGATAGGGATCCCAGTCTAGTTAAGTTAAAAGAGTCAGTCAGAGATTAGAAAGTAGAGGTTTTCTCCAAAGGGGGAGATGGTGTGTTGCATTGGTAGAGTTAGCTATATGTGCCAGGAGTAGATGACTTGAGGCAGCGAATTCTTGCAGAAGCACATGGTGTGCGCTACTCGATTCATCCAGGGGCCACCAAGATGTACTGCGACTTACGAGAAGTATATTAGTGGAGTGGGATGAAAAGAGACATTGCAGAGTTTGTAGCCAAGTTCTCAACGTGTCAGTCGGTTAAGATTGATCATCAGAATCCTAGTGGAGCTATGTAGTAGTTCAGTATTCCCACTAGGAAGTTGGAGTAGGTGAACATGGATTTTGTGATAGGTTTGCCCCGTACGCATCTCCGACATGATTCGATTTGGGTCATTGTGCATAGGATAACCAAATCATCTCATTTTTTACCAGTTCATACCTCTTATTTAGTCGAGGATCATGCCAATCTCTATGTTAGAGAGTTGGTCTAATTGTATGGTGTCCCATTGTCCAATACTTCAGAAAGCGGTACGCAGTTAACCACTTATTTTTGGAAATCCCTCTAAAAGGGCCTTGGTACCCAAGTTTACCTCAGTACAACCTTCCACCCTCAGATAGATGGTCAAGAAGAAAGGACCATTCAGACTTTGGAAGATAGGCTAAGAGCGTGTGCCATTGACTTTAAAGATAGTTGGGATGAGCACCTGCCATTGACAGAGTTTTCTTATAATAATAGTTACCATTCTAGCATTCAGATGACTGTGTTTAAGGTGCTTTATGGGAGGAGATATAGATCTCCCATTGGTTGGGTTGAAGTAGGTGAGGCCGCTGTGGTAGGGTCTGACTTGGTATTTGATACCATAGAAAAAATTCAGCTGATCAGGGAAAGGCTTAAGACAGGTCAAAGCTAGCAGATATCATATGCAGATGTGCAAAGAACGGATATCGAGTTTGTGAGTTGTGACATTTTGTATTTGAAAATCTCTCATATGAAAGGACTGAAGAGGTTTTGCAAGAAGGGGAAGCTTAGTCTACGGTATGTTGCTCCTTACAAAATTCTTAGTCATTTCGAAAAGGTAGCTTACGAGATTGAGTTTCCTTCAGACATAGATTCACTGCCCCCAGTGTTTCATGTATCCTTGATAAACAAATGCATATGTAACCCAGTAGCTGTAGTTCCTTTTTAGGGCATAGATGTTCAGAAAAACCTCTTTTTTGTAGTGAACCCAGTCGAAATCCTTGACCGTCAGCTTCTAAGACTGAGGAACAAAAAGGTCCCTGTTTTCAAAGTTCTTTGAGGGAATTAGTTCGTTGTGGGAGCTACTTGGGAAGGAGAAGCAAATATGTGGACCAAGTATCCTTACCTCTTCTCCGCAAAGTTAGATTCAATGCAAGGTAATAGTTTTCCTTGAATCTACTCAATTCCATATTCATATTTACTATATGAGTTCAATATCAGTTCAGTTGCATAGCACTCTCATATCATGTATACCCTCATGAAATAGCTCTGTCTGGTGTCATGTCCTTAAAATTCAGTCATGCTTTATTTATGCATTTTCTGTATGAATATTTAGTTTATCAGAAGTTTTAGTCATGTGTCATGCCCTAAAGTTCAATCATGTCTTGGTTGTGCATGTCAGTATCAGTACAGTTTCTCAGTAGTCAGTTCAGTTAGTCTCATTCGTGGATGAATGTTCCTAAGGCGGAGGTATTGTAAGACCCCATAAAAGTCTTAGTCTAATTCAGTCTACATAGCATAAGAGAGATTCCAGACTTAGGAAAAATTTTAAGCTAAGTATTGATACTTTGTCTTATTTCCGACCTCAAAATTTCCATGACTTCATTTTCGACCCTTACGACCTTAGAAAGTCATTTTTATGTTGATTCATGATCGGGGATGTTAATAGGTCCTATTGGGTGAGCTATTGAATTTTTGGAATCCGTTTGGGGAATGTTTGGAAGTCCAAAAATAGTAGTTGCATGTGATTAGTGCGCGACGCACGCTCCAGTCCACCCCAGGGAGCATACGACAGAGCATGCTCCATTATGGAGCTCCAGAGCATGCGACATATGTCTATATCTCGCTCCTGGAATTTTCAGCTTTAGACATCACGTATTAGAGGGTAATAGGGTCACATCAAAAATGTCCTAAACACTTGATTTCAGCCCCGAATAGCATAGATACATCATTTTTCACAAAAACCCTCTCAAGAACCAAGCCCAAGTTTCATCAAGATCAAGAATCAAGTCTCATGAACTCACCCCCAATCTTTGTGAATTCACAAACTAAGGTATGTTAGGTGTTCACCTATGGGTTTCTTTTACCCATAAAGTCCACGAATCGATTTTAAAACTACAAGATTGTTGAATTATGAGTTTCCATGTTTGAATTGAATTGAATTCATGTTCATGTTATTTTTGGGTCTTAGTCCATGATTAAATTACAAGCTTTCATTAAATTAATCAATATATGTGTTCGATTACATGAACTTCATGATAAACCCTTCAATTTGCAAGTTGATTAATGTAGCCATGATTGTTATATATGTTGATTATTGTATAACCTAAGAATGCCCCCTTGTGATTTATAAAATGCCTATGTGAATGAAATAGTTCCATTATGACATGATAGCATGTGTTCCCCATTCATGTATAAGTAACGGCATTACAAGTGTTTGCTAAGATGTCTTTATAGAGGAATTATGAACAGGTGATTATTGTTATGATTTACTTTGATGCTATTGAGTTTTGGGGTATTAATACCCGATAATTTAGTTGTACACCTAGAGCCAGTGCCAGTTACAAAATAGTATCAGTCATGTTACGATCAGTAGAATTCTTTAGTCAAAGAACTCAGTAGAACTCAGTCAATTAGAAAACTCAGGAAAACTTAGCAAACTAAGTACTTAGTCCAGTACAATTCAGAATAATCAGTTCAGTGTCTTTCAGTTGAGAGTAAGATTCAGCACCGAGTGAACCCAAAGATGGGGGCTCACTTGCTAGTAAATGGTCTGATCTCTAGAAGCAATCCTTGCATTCTAGAACTAAGTAGCTAGCGTAGGTTGAGACATTAAATCTTCCAGTTGAGGTTTGATGAGGTATTTTAACCTGCCAGTTGAGGGTTCCACCATTCTCATTAGAGTACTTTCCAGAGGAGGGTATCTATTCAGTTGTTTTTACCCGTGGAACGGTGCTGACATACTTTCAATTGGGGTTACAGACAAGGCCCCAACTCAGTTATCTTATTTGAGGAATATCGGTTAGATAATTACCTCTCATAGTTTCAGTTTCAGTCTTCAATAAAGAACTCAGTTTAGTTCTACAGAAGTATGACTGTCAAACACAAACAATCAGAATTAGTAACTCCGATATCAGCAATCTCAAATTATCAGTTACTCAGTATCATAACATAGTACTTAACTTCAAAAAAGCTCAGTTACAGTATATAGATATATGTAAAGTATTGCATACTCAGTATTTATAGTAGTTTCAGTTATCTATGCACTCTCATGTTCAGTTATTCTTTATTATTTAATCGGTTATTGTTCATGCATATGAACCCTTTCATTCATCCTTGCCTCATATAGAATGCCAATACATTCCACGTACTGATGCATACTCTTTCTTTGTGTTATGATGTCTCATATCATAGGTTCGGACGCTCAAGTTCCTGACCGTACATAGATATATTCAGATTCAGCCAGTAGTGTAAGACTTAGTAGTGAGTCCTCATCTATTGGGGATATGCTTTTATTTTAGTTTTATAGTAAATGCAACATTTCAGTAGATGGAGTTAGTTAGGAGATTGTCTCATCAACTCTATTTTTAGACAATTCAGTTAGAGGCTTTTCAGACGAGTTTTCAAATCGTATTTAATTTTACAGATTACTATTATAGTTTGATATTCTTTATCAGCATTTCAGATAGTTGAACCTTATGGAAATTCAACCTATTTTCTGTATTTATTATAGTATTTGATTCACTGATCACAACATATATCATTCATGGGTTAGATTGTGATCGTCCAGGGTCGTAAGCACTATGTAGCATCCGGGGTACAAACTCAGCGCATTACAAAAATCATCATAGGAGTCACTTAGGGCGATGTTTAGCTAATGACCTTTGATTTGGCTAAATTATTGAATTCTATCATACAAAGGTCTACTTTGAACTCGTATAACTTTCGATAGAAGTAGAATTTTACAGCTAAAGACACACCAAACTATAGATAATTGAGTTAGCTTTCCAATGATACCAATTTTGCCTTAATCTTACACCCGAGCAAAAAGTTATAGTCATTTTTGCGAGGGAGGCAATGAGGTTGCATGACTAGCATGCGATGCACGCTCCAGTCCACCCCTGAGGGAGCTCATGATAGAGCATGTGGCAGACTCTCCCTTTAGCTCCACCACAACATGGAACTCACACTCCATAGAACACTCCCTTATTTTCCAATTTCTATTTCTGCGTATTTGAGGGAATAGGGTCATTTACCTTATCCAAAACCATCCAAAACACAAGATTTAATCCCCCAAAGATATTTTGTTACATCATTTTTCTCTCTTCCTCTTCAAGAAACCCTAAGCCCCCAAAGATCAAGAATCAAGCTCTTATGTAAAATTTTTATAGAAATGAATCAAGATTCAGGTTCTATTCTCCGAACTAAGTAATCTAAGGTACGTTGGAATACACTAAACCTCGTGGGCATGGATTTTAATACTTTTAATTTAGTTTTAAAGTATATATATATTTATATGTATTCACACAAATTTGGTTTCTAGATTGTTGATGAATGTGCATTGAGGATTTCCATATTTTATGAGGAAATTATGATATAGTGTTTTTAACTCAAAATACTTTCTTATGAGACATGTGATTTCCTCTTTTACTATAAAATTTCATTGAGTTGACAAGTTGTGAATTTAATTTACAAATGGTTGAAAGCTTGAGTCTATTGATGGGCTGTTATAAAAAAATTGTATTATTTGTCATTAGATAAATGAAAGAGTGTTTTACTTATTTTATAATGATCATGATCCCTAGTTAGAATGGCTTTAAAGTAAATGAAAAAGGATGACCACCGTAGATTAAGTATTGAGGATGGTTTGGTTTTCAACAGTTTTGAAATATGAACTTTTATTCAAATGGTAGATCTTTTGGGGGTCAATAAACATATTTTGAAATAAGATAAGAGAAGTAGAGACGTTGTGACATGACTTACATGTCTGGGTATGATGATACCTTATTTTCATGTGCCCAAAGATAATAAGAGATAAACAACTTTAAGAAAAAGAAGATATGTTTTAAAGGATCTAAAAATGGGCTTAAGAGAGTTAGATGGTTACCTAAAGAATCCACAAGCTAGGTGACTTATTTCCTTAAACCGTTATTTGCCGACACGGGTTATTGTTACCCGAAAGGGATATTTTACATGGGCAACAACCCTGTGGCATAGTAGATAAGTAAATACTCAAACCCTTATGGAAAACTTGGGTTGGGGGCTTAGCTACTGAGTTAATAGAGGATTCCATATAGCTTGTGGAATAACAGAGTTGTAGGGTGTACCATCTAGCTTAGATATAGGATAAAGAGAAGAGTCGTGATTTGCAGAATGTGTTTTGAAAGATTCATACTGGGCCCATATGTTTACATGAGTTTTAAGGTAACATGTATCTTTTAAAATGCTTTCACCTATGTTGCATATAAATGTATTTTTGTTTTTGGATTGTACTACGTACCAGTACATTTGTATTAATCCCCTATATATCAGGATCTGAGGCTTAGTCACGGGGTCCCACTAAGAAGTAGATTGATGTGTCTGAGATTTGCAGTTGGTGAGCCTCCTCCATTTCGGAAAGACTAATTTATAGACATTGTTATTTTATTTGGATTCATGATACAACTGAGGGCCTTGTCACAGTTTTAAGACAAGAGTTTTTTTTCATGTTATTAGATGTGTCCTATAGTTTGAATGTTATGAACTTAATATCGTATTGTTAAGTTGAATTAAGTGATGTACTATGTTTCCATTTTATTGAATTTTCCATATTTCTGTATGGTCTATAGGTGGTGTGCATGATTCCCAAATAGAAAAAGATTATCGAGAATTCATGATTCGGGATGCTTGTTGTGGCTAGGACCTCAGCTCGGGTCCTAACAAACTTTCTATTAGTTCACAGTTCATGGTCCCATTGTATCTGTGAAGTGGTGTCTAGTAGAGTCTTGCTTATGGGTGTATTATGCACCAGACTTATAATCAGGAGTCTACCAGGCATTTAGGAGTTGTTTCTTATTCTTTCATACTCTATTCCGTGCTATAGTGTTGTCCATAAGATAGATATCCAAATTACTTGTTCTAATTTCATAGGCCATGCCTTATTGTTGAGGCGATAAAAGGATAAGGGTTTAGCTTCCCCAACAATGTGGTTCTCTCTGATTGATTTATCCATAAAGTTATGAGATGGAACAAGGACTTGAGAGGAGTCCACTAGTGCTTCATGGTGTATTGATTCAAGTGTATAACTTTATCCTGATGAAATCATGCTTTTCAGCCTAATGTACAAAGTGTATTCAACCCCCTTTCAAATTTCTTGGGGCAGATGTCATTCATAAGTGTAATGATGTCTGGAAGAATGTTGGAACTATATTTCCATCTGAGTAGTAATATATATTAAAGTGTCATGACCTATTGGTAGTGAGATGGCTAAGAAGTTGGTGATGTGAAGTCAGAGTGAGGGTGACTTTTGTGTAAAAAAATAGTTTTAGTTGAATAATCCTAGATTGAGGAGTGGGTTGCAATTTTATAGTGATAGATTGATGTGGTAGCAATAATTGTAGACTGGATGGTAGTTTGTAAATGAAGTGGTTGGCTAAGATTATTAATTATTCAAAATGGGGAAGAATCTCGAAACTAATAGTTATGATTGTTATAGAAATCCCTTATAGGCTATGAACGAAGATGGTTAGATTAGCCAATAAGTTATAAGTAAAGACTCATTATTGTATATGGAATTTTGAAGGTAGTTGTTACGTATGCATGGGTAAGTAACTACGATGTGATAAAGTAGAATATGTTGATAGGATCGTAATGGGTTATAATAAAATATTAAGACCGACTATCCCTATTATGTTACCCTACCCCCTCTAGTAGTTGTAAGCTAGTACTTTATGTGAGGAGTTATGTAGTAGATTTTGAGGTGTAGTAGTAATGTCGTGGAGAGAATGACATTATGGGCTATAGTTTAGTGAAATATGAGACTTAGGTTGATATTTCTATTTGATCGGTTTTTATATATATGGCATACTCCAAATGATTGGTGTTGTTAGACAATAGGCTTGAATTTTAGATGTGGAGTGTAGTGGTGAGAATAGTAGCTCGAGATTGATAATGCATATTATAGGAATAAAGTTGTTGGCCTAATGTAATGTTTGAAATAGCCTAGGTTGGCACTTGTGAAATAAGGAGTGGAAAATTGTGATATATATATATATATATATAGTCGTGAAGATTAGTGTTAAGAGTGATGAATCGTGGTTGAGTCAATAAGTGGATAAGGGTGTAAGTATATAATAATAAATTGCACCCCACCCCCCACAGTAGTATGGTGTCAGGTGATATTTTATGGTATAAGTGTCGCATGCACCTAGTTCATGTTCTTGGAATTTGTAGTGTGGGAAAGGCTAAGGAGTTGTTGTATGATGTTCCTTAGAGCTGAATTTAGGATATATAGTTAGGCAGTATGTGCCTTTTGGTATAGTTTAAATTTTTTTATCATGATGTAATTTATGTGATTAACGGTCTAATGTTAGAATGTTAAGTAGTAGAGAGTGGATTTGTATGTGGTAAGGGGTGGGGATATGTATACTCATGAGAGTGTGAGTTTATGTAACATATGTAACTTAGTTTGAAGATTGGAACCCTAGTCTTGACTCCTTATGTAACTTAATTTGAAGATTGGAACCCTAGTCTTGACTCCTTTCATGAAAATCTTGAACTTAGAAGGATTAGTTTCTTGATCCTTTAGGAAGAGAATAGGGTTTAGTTCTTGATGGATTTGAGCAGGTTTAGGCATATAATGCCCTAATAATGTTTTAATTAGCTATTAAAACGACTTGGGGTTAGGGGGAAAAGTCTAAACTGCCCTTCAAAATTAAAATTTTCAGCAGAATCACGCTTTTGGAACACCCCGTAATGCGCCACTATCGCGGTGGCTTACTGGTTCTGGCACAAATGATCATAACTTTTTACTCGGGTATGGGATAAGGCAAAATAGGTATCTTTGGAAACCCAACTCAATTATCTATAATTTGGTGGGTCTTGAGCTGAAAAATTCTTCATATATAAAAAGCTATACATGTTCAAAGTTTACCCTTCTAGAATCGAATACCAAATTTTGGACGATTCAAAGGCTCTTTGGTCAACTTTTCTCTAAGTGATTTCTATGAACATTTTTCACCTCAAAATCACCTAAAACACTAGGATAAATATTATGACACATGAATTTAAATATTAATCATAGGATTAGAGTTTACACATGTAGGAACAATGGTTTGATTTCTTGCTCGAAAATGCGAGGTGTTACACAAATGTAGTTGAGTGCTTTTGAAATTGCCATAGTTGTTGTCTTGTTTATCTTTTCCTTTACATCTTCAGTTTGGTTTTTACTTTTGTTGTTTCCTCTTGGTATTAATTCAAAACATGTTTATATCTTTTCTCTAATAACAAGATTTAATTTTATTTGGTTTTATAAGACTTATGTAAAATATTTTGTATCAATTCGAATTAGCATTAGGCAACCTATTTTGTATCAATATATTGTGTTATTGTATACTATTTGTGAGCATTCAAAACATATTATTCGTACACAATCAATAAAGTAACAAGGCAACCACAATGAAAAAAATGAGGACTTCATTCCAACATAATTGTTATTTCCATTTCATCAAAAATCAAAGCTTGATCTTATTTAGTTTGGTACCTAATAAAACATAGTTAAATTCCTAAAGGTACCTAACAAAATAGTGTTTGATTCCAACAAAATAACAAACTGATTTTACTTTGAGTATTTCCTGCAGTTGCAGTCCTGAGATGAATAACTTTTTCAGTCCTCATTCTTTCATGTTTTCTATTAGTAATGGCTAACTTCCCCTTCTATTCAGAAACTTGTGTCGGTGTGTAGCCAATATTACCAGTTACTATATCTGACTCATTTCACCTTTGTATCAGTGTTAATAACTCTCCTACATGGAAATTCAGGATACATTGACAAATCACAAATATTAAAAGACATAAATATAAATATGTCAAGAAAAATTATTCACAATACTTACATTAAGTGTGATAAAACAATCTACAACTTGGTATATTCCAACTTCAACCATATTTGGCATTTTTAAAGGTCTTGTATGTCCTTTACTGGTGTCCCTATGCTATCGTCTTTTTGGAGGCATTTCCTTCCTATACCCCTTCCACTATCAGACCAGATTTGGCTTTATTTAAGTTAGTCCTCTTCATCTACCTGTGCCTTCATTCATATGTTTTAGTTGAGGCATCCCTCTTCCTTTTCCCCTTTCTCTACCTCTAGATATTCTACATCCTTTAGAACTTATAGAAGTATGTTTATTGAGATTCAAATGAGTATATGTATGTTTTATACAAATAATTACATAAATTACCAATATTTGTGAAAAAGTTTCATCTGATTGACTTGGGACATTTGGAACATTGACCTTTCCTCTACCACTTTCAATGTTTAATCTTACAGGAAGCTTCTTAACCTTTGGTGGCTTCACAGTTGGATTATTTGATGTTGGCCACATTTTTATGCTATTGATTGGCTGAATAAAATGGGCAAATGTACTAACGTAGGTAATGTTGTGATAACAGCTATACACAAAATTAATGTTATCATATTCTAGTCCCTAATAGAACAAAATAACATATTAATTTGTAGAGTTAAAGAAAAAATAGCAAACACTTAATAAAAAAGAGTCATACCTTTTGCATATTAGTAATGATGCTTAATTGATGACCTTTTCCAAACTCAAATTATTCCTCAGTAGTTCAAGAAACCATTACTATGTAAACTAATTCTCAACTCAACTACCTAATAAACAGACAACATTGGATTGTTTCCATCTATGAAAACTACCACCACCAACTGACCTTGGCATTCACCTTTGAGGAAACACCTATGAAAATCAATTAACCTTCTAGCTCCTCTAAAGTATACTTTCTTTAAAGAATAAAGGCACATATGAAGTCCTTCAAAAATTAATGGTGTAGTCTCATCAGCTTCTCCAACCTTAGCATCACAACTACTACGTGGATTAGTCCTCATAATCTCATCTCTATAATTAAAAATCCAATCACACTCCATAATGTGATGATCTTTAATCTCTTATAGCACTCTAGACCAAGCTCTTTGCACAGTTGTCCTACCAATATGGATATCCAACTCCTTTCTAATAATCTCTTATAACTGGATAATTTTGATGTTTGATTGTTGACTTATTCTGTCTTCATACTTACTTGCTAGAAACTTAAGTTGGAAAGATAGTTAAAAATTAATGTCAAACAAATACGAATAGTATTGTATTTTTTATTAATAATATCTCCACTAGTTTTATCCTTACTAGCACACAACAACAAAGGAAAAGTCTCTTCACAGCACCTCACTTTAACTCTGTCAGGCTCATTCACATATTTTTCAATTTAAATATTTTCTTGAGTTGCATATCTTGTCACTGCTAGACTAAATTCCTTTAAACTGACAAATGCTAATTCTTAAGAAATTTTTTCACATGTTTCATCAAAAACAACTGTGTTTTTTGTTCTTCCTTCTCACAGGTTTATGCACAACTTGATCAACCTCTTTTACATCTCCCCAACCTACTTAACCATTTGATTAAAATCTAGGAGTTTCATCGCTTAGATAGTAAGATTCACCACCTCCTTACTTACTAACTAGGCTATCCTTAATACCAACATTTATCTAATCAAAGCCAATGTATGGACCTTTTTAACCAATATTAATATGTTCATCTATAGTACCTCCACTTCTCCTTTATAACCTATTGAAATGTATTTTTCTTTCTCGTATATCAATATACTCTTGATGAACATCACTGTCACTATCACTTTCATGTAGTAACCCCTTCAGATTCTGAATCATCCTCAAAATCATCATTACTTGGATCCTCATTTATTGTAGGATCTAGAGGGTTGTAAGGTATAGTAAAAGGAGGAGGCTCATTGGGAAGGATGAAAGTTTTAGAAGGAATGTTGTATGGAAAAGTAGGAAAAGAAGGTTGAATATTATGGTTAGAAGAATCATCCTCATTAATAGGTTTTAAAGATTCCTCACTTACCCCAGTGTCATTCACATTAGGGACAAACTCCAATCATAGGGGTCCTGAAAAGGTTCATAGACCCCTTGAGAAACATACACTTAAAGTTCATTCCCATTTTTTAATTAGCTAATAATACCACAAATAACCTTATCACAGTTAATTTCTAACCAAAAGCAATCCCAATAAAAGAAAAGTCAAATTCTATTCTATATTCTACATCTTTTATGTAGTCTCTTGATCCAAAGTAGGACAACATAACAACATGAGTATCTAAAATCTCAGTTACAGTCCCACCAATATAATCAGGTGAGTGGCCAAATATAATCTTACCCCTGTGATACCATCTTTAAGTTATCAGAATAAAAGATATTGAAATATTTCAGAAAAAGCAATATTTCAACCACACAAACACATAGAAATCAGTAAACAAAATTATAAATCTCAACAGTCGAACAAAACTTTAATAGTAACAACTATATATACCCCAAAAGATCACTACAATACCCTAATAGTTAAAATAACATATGCATGCATATAAAGAACACAAATTAACATTATGAATTTTAAAAGTAGCAAGTATCAAGTACACAATATAAAATAACTCAATAAGTTCATACTAACACGATTTTCACTAAAATAATCCTTATAAATTTACTTTCCCCAAAAGATTCACAAATATGAAAAACTATTGGAATTGAGAAAATTGCAAAAGTGCTAAAATGCGAAAAATCCCAACCTGTAAAATCTTCCACTTTTTGTTTAATAGTTATTTCTACCCATAAATTTATGAACAAAGTGCATAATTTAGCGACACTATATGCTCATGATAACGCTCAAACAACACTCTTGAATGTGTGTAAGGGATCGTCGTCAATATAAAACCCAACTACGTTGGGGTCGAATCCCACAGGAAATATGGTGTGAACTCAAGTTGTTTGCAATTTAATTCACTAATAGTTTAACGTTTCCTGAAAAGGGGTTTAAGTTTCACAAATAATTGTTTGTCACTTTAATTTCGATGTTTGTAATCAAGATTTTAAGAAATAACCAGAATTATGTTCACTAGGGATTATAGTACATGAAAGATGCTAGAGGTGACTCAAGATTCTCACGGTGGTTAAGATAACAAGCTATCTTTATCGATGATATGCTCAAATGTCTCTCAACCTATTTAAGCATCTAGTTTTCTAATCCTCTCAGACTTAGGGAATTTCTGTTTACTGTCTAGATTTTACCTCAGGTTAACCAACCTTGTTACAGTGTTGATTATTAAACGAAGTATTTTTGAGTCCCTGTTGATAATTCACTACCTACTGTATATGATTTCTTTCTCAAGCAAATCAAAGTAGGTGTGTGTACTGTTTTCAACCAACATACATTAATTAAAATCTCAGAATTATCAAGAAATCCTAACACCTATTAAATTTTTAGTGTTTACCACATCGTCATGACCGAACCCTAGATCCCATAATTCAGGTTAATGGAGTTTAGCTACTCATGATACAAGGAATAGGTACACCAATTGAATTCATAAGTGATAAGATTACCTTACAACGATGATGAAAATCAAGAAGTATACCTTGAATTTATCAACAGTACAAAACTCTCAAAATATTTTAACAAGCGAGACAGAAATATTGTATGTTTTTCTTTTAGAATAAAGATGAGTCAAAAAATTCTCCTCTAGAAAACCCTAAAACAAGGCTTTAAATAGTTTATCCTAATTAAGGAAATAAAATCAAAGTTACAAATTTTCCTCGGAATAGATGACAACGTCCGTGATGGCTTATCGTGAGTATGATGGCTTACCACGGATGTCTTCAGCTCATATGGACTTTTGTCTTTTGCTGCCTAAGGCTGACGATGATGATGATGCCTTATTACAAGCCTGACAATGTGTCATAGATGTCGTCACAAAACTGTCTTCAACTTCCATCTTCTATTTAAGGTTGACGATCCTCCTGACGTCTAATCACCATCCTGACAACGTGTCATGGATGTCGTCACAAAACTGTCTTCAACTTCCATCTTATGTTTAAGGATGACAATGCTCCTGATGCGTCTTCAACTTCCATCTTCTGTTTAAGGATGACGACACTCCTAGTGCCTTATCACAAAGTGTCATCACAACTTCAACTCATGCCAAATCTCTGGTTAAGTCTGGCGACAACTGCGATAGCCTATCACAGGGCTGACGACTTATCACAGATGTTATCACCCACACTTCTCTTCATATTCCTCTATATTTTAACTTCTTTGCTTCCATTCTTGTTGGGTCTCTTTCCCATCATCTTAAACTATAAAATCAGACATAAACAAATCAAAAATGACAAAAGTTGCTTAAGACTTTACAATTATTCTTGGTTAAAGGTCTTAAATGTGTTAGCAATTGCTCACACATCAACACCCTCAACTTAAAACAATTTCTTGTCCTCAAGAAACTCAACAAAACTAAGAGAATCCATACCATATTCAGTAGCCAATTTTCTCTTCTAAGCTCGAAACAAAGTTACCACCTCCAAGGTCAATCCAATTAAAGCCAACTGTGTATGTCATTGAAGAACAATAATGTAACACAAAGGACTCAAGCGATGGCATCAATCTTAGTAGAAACAACCATTCATATACCATTGTTGCACTATCTAAACAAACAAGTAGCTAGAAACAATACCATTGTGCACTCACAACAAAGAAATTCCCTCCTTGCATATAATAAACCAAAAATGTAAACATGGGGATCATCAAAAGACTCTCACTCTCAAAAAGAACTTCCAATCAGTGTATGCCAAGAATCATATGCTTGCCCTTATTTTCATTACCAAGACCTTCAAATAGGACAGCTAAGATCACTATAGGACTTTTTTTAGGCTTATAATAGAGGCTGGGTCTGGTATGAAATTCAAGGTCATCTACACTACTCTCTTGGGGATCACTTATTCACCTTTTTTTTGTTTTCTTTTCCATTGATCGCATATGTTCAAGTTGGGGGCCTCTGTCCTTTTAGTTTTTCCTTTGAGGTAGCACCCAACTTTTATTATTCTTTTTCTTTATTCTACCCTTCTTCATACTCATCTTACACCATTCACCCCTATGATAGCCACCCTCAACTTAGGTTGTTTGCCTAGGTCAAGATGCACAGTGTCCAAGGAGAACCAGGGACAAACAGGTTTATTATGGTATAAATGGAAGGTGAAAGGTGTCATAAGGAAAAAATAGGCTAATTAGGCTCAAAATAGGGATCAAGGGATATAATGCACATAGGGTAGGCTATTTAGGTTAAAAGTGGGTTAATCAACACAACGACCGATGATCCTTTTCTAACCCCTATCTTTTAACCATGGTAAGACTAACCAGGCAAGTTCTGGGTTTAGCATACAGAAAGAATTAAGTAGTTTCTCACACACACATGGCACGTAAGTATATCGCAGGCCATCACTTATCTAGTTCATGCAATTGTTCTGCAATGATCATCAAGCAGCTAGAACTAATGCCACAACAAGATTCACAATGGTCTCAAGTAAATATAATTCACGAAGTCTTTGCAAATAATACATTGGAGAGGTGTTTAAAAATCAATCAAAAATATGTCAACTGCTTTCTGTACATGTATTTCTCTTAGTTACCAAAAAATATGTTACAACAACAGACTACCCTACACCCTCAACTCAAAATCAAAGCAAAATTAAACTAAGGGTTAGAGTATAACTAGAATGGATCAATCTCGGGTGTCATGGGTTGCCTCCCATGTAGCGCCTGATTTAACGTCACGACACAACTCAGGTATCTCGATTACTTCAGACTTTATTGAGACAAATAATGGTGATACTTTTCACTGATTTTTTGGGGCCAATGTAAATCTTGACACATTGCCTATTTACCTTAAAGGTACTGCCGTCTTCATTTTCGAGTTCCACTACTCCAGATGAGTAGACTTGACTAACTTTAAAAGGGCTTGACCACTTAGATTTCATCTTACTTGGGAATAATTTAAGTCTGGAATTGAACAGAAGCACCAAGTCACCATTTTGGAATTCACATTTCTCTATTCTCCAATCATGGTACTTTTTCATCTTTTCTTTATACAGATGTTCTCATTCCTAGTCCCTGAGATGGAATTCATCCATCTCATTCAATTTCCCCAGTCTCAGCTCTACTGCTTTCTTCCAAGTCAGATTTAACCTTTTGAGTGCCCAGAAGGCCTTATTCTCCAGCTCTATTGGTAAGTGGAAAGATTTTCCATAGACCAGCTGAAATGGTGACATGCCAATGGGTGTCATAAAAGCAGTCCGATATGCCCACAAGGCATCATCGAGCTTTCGAGACCAATCTTTCCGGCTAGCATTCACCGTTTTGGCTAGGATGGCTTTAATCTCACGATTTGACACCTCTACTTGCCTGCTGGTTTGTGGGTGGTATGGAGTATCCACTCTATGCTGTTTCATTCCATATTTTTCTAAAGATACTCAAAACATTTTGTTGCAAAAATAAGATCCTTCATCGCTTATGATAGTATGTCGTACTCCAAAGCAAGAGAAGATGTTCTTCTTGAGAAAAGCAACAACCCTCTTCCCTTCATTATTAGACAAGGCTACATCTTCAACCCATTTTGAGACATAGTCAACAACAACTAAAATATACTTTATCTCGTACGAGCTCACAAAAGGACCCATGAAATCAATACCCTAGACATCAAATAATTCCACTTTAAGCATCTTTGTCAAGGGCGTCTCATGTCTTTTAGAGATTGATCCCTGCCTCTGGCATTGGTCACATTTCAGCACAAACTCGTGGATATCCTTGGATAATGTTGGCCAATAATATCCACTCTGCAACACTTTCCTAGCTGTTCGGTCACCTGCGAGGTGACCCACGACTGGGGAAGCATGACATGCTTCCAATATGCACAATACATCCACTTTCGGCATGCATCTCCTTATAATATTGTCTGAACATCTCCAAAAAAGATACGGATCATCCAACAAGTAATGTGTCACATCATGCAGATCATCCAACAAGTAATGTGTCACATCATGCAGGAACTTCTTCCTTTGATGGAAAGAAAGGTTTTCTGGGATGACCTGGCTCACAACATAAATTACATAATCCGCATACCAAGGAAATTTTGCCATAGCGGCAGCCAAAATCTCCTTGTCAGGGAATGCATTATTTATCTTTATTTCATCACTACTTTCCTGTTCACCTTTCATTCTAGGCAGATGATCTGTAACCTGGTTTTCACAATCTTTCCTATCCTTGACCTCAAAGTTAAATTCTGGCAGCAACAATACCCACCTGATTAGCCTTGGTTTAGAATCCTTCTTAGCCATCAAATACCTCAAGGAAGCATGGTCGGTGTGGACCACTACTTTGGTCCCAAGCACATAAGCTCTGAACTTCTCAAAAGCATACACTACAGCCAGAAGTTCCTGTTCAGTGATGGTGAAATTATTTTGCACTCCATTCAGTTCTTTGCTCACATAATATATCAGATGGAACAGTTTGTCCCTCTTTTTCCCCAATATATCTCCAAGGGTCACACTACTTACATCATACATGATCTCAAATAGTTTTTCCCAGTCAGGTGAAATAACAATAGGGGCCTCAATCATCTTCTTTTTAAGTCATGCAAATGCCTTCAAGCACTCATCATCGAAGAAAAATTTCACCTCCTTCTCCAAAAGTTTGCAAAGTAGATTTGCAATCTTTGAGAAGTCTTTTATAAATCTCCGATAAAAGACAGAATGTCCAAGAAAACTGTGCACTCCTTTCACTGAAATGGGAGGTGCTAGTTTCACATTAACTTCCACCTTTGCTCGATCAACTTTTATCCCCTTTTCAAAAATTTTGTGGTCGAGAATGATGCCTTCCTTGACCATGAAATGGAATTTTTCCCAGTTAAGCACCAAATTAAATTCAACATATCTTTGCACGGCTACATTCAAATTTGCCAAACACATCTCAAATGAATCACCCACCACAAAGAAATCTTCCATGAATACCTCTAGGGTGTCCTCCACCATGTTAGAGAGGATAGACATCATACACCATTAAAAAGTGGTGGGTACATTACATTGCCCAAATGGCATCCTTTTAAATAAAAAGGTTCCATATGGGCATATGAACGTCATCTTCTCCCGATCTTTAGAAGCGATACATATTTGGTTGTATCCAGAATCACCATCCAAGAAGCAATACCACCCCCTGCCAGCTAATTGATCAACCATTTGGTCCATAAAGGGCATCAAAAAGTGTTCTTTCAGAGTCCAAGAATTTAGCTTATGGTAGTCCATGAAAACTCTCCACCCAGTTACAGGCCTGAGAGGAATCAACTCATTCTTTTCATTAGAAACCACCGTCATACCCCTTTTTTTGGGTACGCATTGAACTAGGCTCAACCATTTGTTGTCAGAAATAAGGTAAACCACTCCTACATCTAACTACTTAATAATCACCTTCTTAACCACCTCTTGCATTGGTGGATTAATACGAGTATGATGCTCTATGGTTGGAATACAATCCTCCTAAAGCTGAATTTTATACGTGTAGATTCCCAGGAGAATACTAATAATAACTGCAATGGTTTATCCTATAGCTCTCTTGTGCCTCTGAAGTACTGAGATAAGTGATATCACCTGTTGTTCAACTAAATCAGCTGCAATAATAATAAGTAGCGTGTTCCCATTACCCAGAAACACGTACCATAGGTGCCCAGGCAATTCTTTTAATTCCAACACTAGAGGCTCCTCAATAGATGGCTTGGCTGGTGGCGTTGGTCGATTAGCCAGGTCAAGGTCTAGTTTTTTAGGAGCATAAGGATATGAACCCATCCCTGTCAAGGAAAAATGGTATATTCATACTCCCCAATGCCTTCATTATCATAATTCATCATGACCGTGGCTAAAGGTTCAATAACAAATTGCTCAGCTATGGGAACCTCCTGTTCACCCTCATAATACACATCAACTACTGAGAACACACTCATCTCTTTATGCTGATTCATTGATTTGCCCATATCAAATCATACCACTTCATCGTTCATCCTGAATAAGAGCTCATTCTCTCTCAAATCAATCAACACACTTCCTGTTGCGAGGAAAGGTCGACCCAAGATTATGGGCACCTCGAAGTCCACCTCGCAATCAAGAATGACGAAGTCTGCTGGGAATATAAAGTTGGACACCTGCACTAACACATCATACAAAATACCAACAGGTCGCTTTATTAACCTATCCACCATCACGAGTCTCATGTTGGTGGGTGTGGGATTTCCCAGACCCAACTTTCTATAAATAGTCAGTGGCATCAAATTAACGCTTTCTCCCAGATCATATGGTGCTTTGGTGAATTCCATTGTCCCAATTGTGAAGGGAATAGTGACTGCACCTGGGTCTGGCTTTTTTTGTACTAGGGTCCTTGTAGAAATAGCGTTACAAAGGTGGAGATCTGCCTCAAATTTGAAGTTCACCACTCCTTTCTTAGTCACAAGGTCCTTCATGAATTTTGCATATCCTGGCATTTGCTCAAGTGCTTCAACCAGAGGCATATTTATTGTTAATTGGTTGAGTATTGCCATGAATTTGCTTAATTTGGCATCATCAGCCTTCTTCTTCAATCGTTGAGGAAAGGGAAGCGGTGGTCTAGGGGTCTAGGGATAGATTTCAACACAACTTCCTCTTCCTTCTTATTTTCCTTTTTCTAAGCATCAGCAGAACTATCCAGCTTCTCAAACTCCACTGGTTTGTTTTCTTTGGATTCATCAACAACCATCTCACCCTCTACAGATTTTCCCACAGAAGGGCCAGGTAATATCTCACCACTCCTACTGGTAATCGCCATACATGAGCCATCATTATACGAATTCTGAACCGTATCACTAGGTAAAGTACCACTTTTATTTGGCTTAGTGTTGCAGAAAGTTGGATCATCTGCTGCTCCAACTGCTTGATAGAAGCAGAGTGTGAACGAACCAGCTCACTCAGGGTAGAGAATTCACGCTTCATAGTGATTACCCCCAAGTTGGTAGCCTCAACTCCCTTCAACAATTTTTCCATGATGTCCTCCATGGACATCTTGCCAGATCTAGTTGGTGCAACATCCCGACTTCTAGGAGTAACATAAAAACCACTCCTATCATTATTGCTTTTCCAGTTTCCTTGCTCCTTATCTTTATAATTAGGCTTTTCATAACAATTCCGACCTTGATTCCCTTGGCTATTTCCTCGAAAACCCCCCTAATTATTAACATAATTTGCTTCCTAATCTGCATTAATAGCAACAGTGCATTGAGATTCCATAGACTTAAACTTTTCAGTCCTGCCTGACAGCAAGTGCTTGGTCAGCAAGTCGATCTGAGTCTTTAAGTGGGCCATGTATTGGTCTCTTTCCTCATCCCTTCTACTATTCTTTACAGTCATACCACTAGAAATAGTCGGGCTAGCTACCATAGAATCCCTGGTATGACAAGCCCAACTATGTTTGGTCATTATATTATGCATGTGTGAAGCATCTTAAAATGAAAGGTCAATGAAGGAACCACCTGCAACATTATCTACAATTGGCTTTGTCACAGAGTTAAAAGCTCTGTACAAAGTCTCCATCAAGTACAAGTCCGTCATGTTGTGATTCGAACATTGTTCCATTTTCTTATTGAATCTCTCCCAAGTTTCATGCAATGCTTCAGTTGGGAGCTACCTGAAGTTACTGATTTTGTCCTTTAACTGTACCCTCCTAGAGGGTGGAAAGAACCATTCTAGGAATGCATCTTTCAACTGTCTCCAGTTGGTTATAGAATCGGGCTCTAACCTTATTTAACCATATTGTTGCCTCCCCAGATAGAGACAATGGAAACAATCTCAACCGGATCACATTCTTCCTCACTTCAGGATTATCAAAATATTTGGAAATAGTGATAAAGTTCACCAAGTGCATGTTCGGATCATCACCAGGAAAGCCTCTAAATAGCCCCTTCAAATTCAGGAGTTGAATCATAGTACTTGTTATGCTGAATTTTGCACCAGGTACCAACGGTGGAGGAATGATAGCACTCGTTGCATTTGATCCATCCATTCCTTCGTCATCGTCATCAACCTTATAATAGACAGGCTATTGACCATACCTTTCTCTAACTGGATGGTTTCTATCGAAATTTTGTTGCACTAGTGTAGCAATTTGCTCAGCTCACCTCGGGTTTTGAGGATTCAATAATTCCTTATCACCCAAGTTTTCATCATCATGGTTCGGGTGATGTACTTATTGACCCTATTTCTGTACGTTCACCTGATCCCTGGCCAAGGCTACCAGTCTGTTGGCCTCTTGTTGTTATGCCATTTTCCCGATCAGCTGAGGTTCCGAATTAATTGGTAATAATGGTTCTTTGAAACTTTTTTTTATGGCATAAACAACAAGAAACCTACAACAAATAAACATAAATCTAGGAAACCTAACTAAGAGTCAAGTAGCACACACAACTTTCAGTTTTCAACAGTATTCAACGACAACGATGCCATTTATGATAACTCTCAAACTACACACTTGAATGGGTGTAAGAGATCGTCGTCAATATAAAACCCAACTACGTTAGGGTCGAATCCCACAGGGAATATGGTTTGAACTCAAGTTGGTTACGATTTAATTCACTGATAGTTTAACGTTTCCTGAAATAGTGGTTTAAGTTTCACAAATGATTGTTTGTCACTTTAATTTTGATATTTGTAATTAAGATTTTAAGAAATAACAAGAATTATGTTAACTAGGGCTTACAGTACATGACAGATGCTATAGGTAACTCAAGATTCTCACGGTGGTTAGGATAACAAGCTATCTTTATCGATGATATGTTCAAATGTCTCTCAACCTATTTAAGAATCTAATTTCCAAATCCTCTCGAACTTAGGGAATTTCTGTTCACTGTCTAGATTTTACCTCAGGTTAACCAACCTTGGTACAACATTGATTATTAAACGAAGTATTTCTGAGTCCCTATTGATAATTCACTTCCTACTGTATATGCTTTCTTTCTCAAGCAAATCAAAGTAGGTGTGTCTACTGTTTGCAACCAACAGACGTTAATTAAAATCTCTGAATTATCAAGAAATTGTAACACCTATTAAATCTTGAGTGTTTACCACTTTTTCATGACCTAACCCTAGATCCCATAATTTAGTTTAATGGAGTTTAGCTACTCATTATTGAAGGAACAAGTACACAAATTGAATTCATAAGTGAGAAGATTAACTTATAACGATGATGAAAATCAAGAAGTATAACTTGAATTGAACCACAGTACAAAACACCCAAAATATTTAACTAACGAGAAAGAAATATCGTATGTTTTTATTTTTGAATAAAGATAAGTCAAAAAATTCTCCTCTAGAAAACCCTAAAACAAGGCTTTAAATACTTTAACCTAAATAAGGAAATAAAGTCAAAGTTATAGCTTTTCCTCGGAATAGATGACGACATCCGTGATGGCTTATCATGAGTATAAAAACTTATCACAGATGTTGTCAGCTCATCTGCACTTTTGTCTTTTGCTGCCTAAGGCTGATGATGACGATGAGGCCTTATCACCAGCCTAACGACATCAAAAAACTATCTTCAACTTCCATCTTCTAATTAAGGCTGACAACTCTCCTGACAACGTGTCATGGATGTCATCAAAAAACTGTCTTCAACTTCTATCTTTTGTTTAAGGATGACGACGCTCCTGACGCCTTATCACCATCCTAAAGCCTTGTCACAAAGTGTCGTCACAACTTCCACTCATGCCAATTCTTCAGTGAAGTCTGACGATAACTGTGATAACCTATCACAGGACTGACAACTTATCACAGATGTCGTCACCCATAGTTCTATTCAAATTCCTCAAGATTTCAACTTCTTTGCTTCCATTCTTATTGGTTCTCTATCCCATCATCTTAAACTGTAAAATCAGACATAAACAAATTAAAAAATGACAAAAGTTTCTTAAGACTTCACAATTATTTTTGGTTAAAGGTTTTAAATGTGTTAGAAATTGCTCATACATCAGCTCAATATCCCTCTTTCAAAGTAACATTTCAATTGAGATAAAGAAAGAAAGATTGGAGTGAGAGAAATGAGAAAATTAATAAGTTATAAGTGTGAAATAATTGATAATTGGGGAGTTGAAGGACTCGTATCGGGTTAAAGGTTAAACACATCCTTTTATTCTATATTTATTCAAATTATTTGATTAAGAAGAGACTGTCCAATAGATCTGCAAGACACCGTAAAATTTCCTAGTCGTTCGAGCTTCTAAAGCATGCAAAGAAAGGCTTAACAGTTAGAAAATTTGACTAAGTGTTGAAACCTTCTTCATTCCATAAGCCGTCAAACTTTGATGAATTATTTCGCGAACTTCCCAACCTCTGATTTTTTATTTTCAAGTTACGTTCTGATGGGGCAAAGTCATTGTATATTTTGAGTGAGTTTCGGTTGAATAATGTTTATATGATAATTAGATTTAGAAATTGTTGCATGTTGAATAATGTTTATATGATAATTAGATGTAGAAATTGTTGGATAACCAAAGCATGCTCCCCCTATGTTTAATAAAATGTTTATGTGAAGGAATTAGAGCCATTATAACATGTTTACAAAAAATCCAAATTATGTATAAGCCCATGCATCCTAAGTGTTTGTTGAAAAGCCTTAGTTAATGAATTGTGACATGTTAGCAGGAAATCCCACAATTATGTACTCTTTAATCATGATAAATGTTTGATGCAAGACCTTGTTGAATGAAGTATGAGCCAATAGCATGTCTCCCTATAATATTACATGTTTGTGATTCCCAAGTGCTTGAAGAGATGTTTTAATGATTGTAATGGCAGATGGAAGTCCATGTTCATGACTATTCAAATATGGTTATGTTTTAGTTTTATGTCATCGAGTCCTGGGGGTATTTATACTCGAAATTTAGCTGCTTGACTAGATTTGAGTCAGTCTCAAGGTTGTATCAGTCGTGCTATGATCAGTAGAATTCTGTAAGTCACAGAACTTAGGAAAAATTCAAGATAATTTCAATATTATTACCACTCCAGCTTTAGCTCAGTACTCAGCTCAGATGTTCGTAGTTTTCAAGTATCCTATTCAAACCTTAGTAGAAATCAAGTATTCAAGTCAGAACTCAGTAGCATTCATTAGACCTCAAATTTCAGTAATATTCCTTCAGTCTTCGAAATTATGTAAACTCAGCTTAGCTTTGTAAATCAGTGCAATTAGTAACGAATTCAGCTCAGTCTAGTTCAGTTTTAAAAAAAAAATCAGTTTAGAGTCTTTCAGGTGGTAGTAGGATTTAATATCGAGCGAACCTTGGGATGGGGTATCACCTATTAGATAAAACTGAGATCCCTAGGAGCAATCCCTAAATTCCAGAACTACGTAGTCAGCGTAGGAATTAGATTCACCCGCTAGATAGGACTGGCATACTCAAGTGTCACCCGTTAGATAAGAATGATCCCAGGAGTCACTAGTTAGATAGGACTAACTCCATAAAGTTGTCTTTACCCATGGCACGGTATGGACACCTTTCCAACTGGGGTTACAGGTTGGACCCCAACTTATCTAGAAGGGGCATGGTGGTTAGATGAATACTTCCCACAGTCTTAGTTTCATAATTAGTCTCAATGAAAGAACTTAGCTCAGTAGTACAGATTTAGGACTGTTGGATAAAGTTAACACTTAGCATATCATTAGATTCAGAGATCACCCGCTAGACAGGACGGATCTTAGAGTTAGTCTATCAATCTTATTATCAATATGTTTCAGAGATCACCCTTTTGATAGGACTAATCTTAGACTAAGTTAAAGATTATTTCATTATCATTAAGATTAGAGATAACTCCTAGGTAGGACTAATCATAGATTTACATAAGTACTCTCATTATCATTAAATCCAGAGGTCATCCACTAGATAGTATAGATCTCAGCCTTAGTACCCATTTATCAATAGCAAAAGATTTAGTTATTCAGTATTTCAGTATTAGTAGTAAGTTCAGACGTCAGTAAAGCAATATTCGATTCTTAGTATTCAGTGTCACAATGATTTCTGTTATGGTTTGTGCATTCATACATATGTCCTCATTCAATACACTCATGTTATTCAGTTAAGTAATTGTTCATGCATAAGGCCTTGCATTTAGCCTTACCTCATCTTGCATACTCAGTATATTCCCACATACAGATGCACTTGCACTATGGTGTTTTACTTTAAACCATAGGTTCAGAAGCACGAGATCCAGAGCACCCTTAGAAGCTCAGCTCCAGTCAACAGCAGTAGATGTAGCAGTGAGTTCTCTTAATTCGAGGATGATCCTTATCTTATTATTTCATTAGAATCAGTATATTTTTAGTAGACAGAGTTAGTTGGGGGTGTGTCCCATTAACTCCATAGATCAGATAGTTAGAGGCTTTTTCAGACAAATGTATCAGTATTTAGATTATGGAAAGTTTCCACCAGTTTTTTAAAATTATTATATTATATTTTATTATGCAGTGCTCAGGTAAAAATATCATTAGATGGTTAGCTTGTGGTCCTTCGGGTTCATGGGCATCGTGTTGCGTACCGGTTATACAAAATCGGGGTGTTACAAACTTGGTATCAGAGCCTAAGGTTCAACAGTGTCCTAGGAAGTCCAAAAGCCACATCTAGTGGAGTTTTGTACATGGGTGTGTTGTGCACCACACTTATGTGCAGGAGGCTATAAGATGTTTTAGAAACAGTCTCCCCTTCTTTAAGTATTCATGTCGTGCAAGAAAGTATGAGTTCCAGTTAATCCTCAGTCTAATCCATTTATCCCTTTCATTTATAGAATATGCTTTCCCACAGAGCCAATGCCCGTAGGAATAACCAACCACCTCAGCCCGTAGATCCCCTGAAGAAAAATATGTCTAATGCTGAATTTTGTGCTGTTTCCAGACCTTAGTCAAGGCTGTGACAGCTACTGTACAAACCAATAATCAAGCTGCTGCTTTATATCAGAAAGGTGGTGATGCAGCTGCAGCCAAACTTCATGACTTAATGAGGATGAATCCTCTTGAGTTCTTTGGGTCTAAGTTAGGTGAGGACCCGCAGTTGTATCTTGAGGAGGTGCAGAAAATTTCCCAGATTATTCATGTGTCTTTGGAGGATAGCGTAGAACTGGTCTCTTATAGGCTGAAAGATATTTCTTATGACTGGGTTGTAGCATGGATGAAGGGTAGAGGATAGGATTCACCTTCTATGACTTGGCAGGTATTTCAGGATGCATTCCTGGATATGTTCTTTCTGTTAGAGATAAGGGAAGAAAAATCAGAGGAATTTATGTACTTGAGATAGAGCTCCATGATAGTAAAGGAGTACTACCTTAAGTTTAACCAGTTATCTAAGTATGCTCCTAATCTAATTGCTGACATCCTATCTAGTATGAGTAAGTTCGTGACTAGAGTGTCCGAGTTAGTGTTGAAAGAGTGTAGAACTGCTATGCTCATCAGGGATATGGATCTTTCCTGACTTAAGATGCATGCTTAGAAGATTGATTCAGATAAGACAAAGGAAAGGGAGAGAGTCAGTAAGAAGGCCAGAATGGGTAGTTATAGTTTTTCTCATCTAGGGTCTTAGGGTGGCAACCTTTCTCAGCATAGTCAAAAGTTTTTTGTCCCAGCTCCATCCTCAGATAGTGTACCTGTACCAAACTTCAGGGATGGTAGTCATGATAGAGCTCCAGGCTCCAAATCCCAGAGTAGTGCTAGTGGTGTTCGTACCTATCCGCTTTGTGAAGAGTGTGGCAAGAATAACCTAGCTGCTTGTAGAGTCCGTAGTGATGTGTGCTTTGGGTGGGTCAAGCCAGGCCACAGGACGTTAGAGTGTAGAGTGATATCACAGAGGGGTAAAGCTTTGCGTCATCAGGGCACCAATAGTAATCAGCATCAGAATAGGCTTTGTGCACTATCGATCCGTTATGATCCGAAAAGTTTCCCTGACATAGATTCGGGTACGTTATTAGTCTTTTATATTTATGATATGCATTGTTAGATCCCTTTCTCTCATTTGAGCTTATGTTTCAGCATGATCCAGTTAGTAAAGCCCTGAGTTAGTTTAGTAGTCAAGCAGTCAAGTTCTTATAATTGTTTTCTCGTCTTCTCATCTAATCATGCTATCAGAAATCTCAGACATATAACTATTACAAGGTAGAACCTCCTTGTAGTTGAGAGTATAACTCAGTTCATGCATCATGCATTAGTTTCAGACTCCGGAGGTTAAGTTATAATCCAGTTTGTAGATGCCCTGTGCATCACCTTGGTATATCAGTGAAGTAAGTTCTCTACGAGGGAGATAGTGTCCCAAGGGGGAGATACCCTATAACTCCCTAATGATTTCATGTATTTAACCCATTCAGTTTCATGTTCAAATGTTTTCTTATACACTTAGTATCCGTGATCATTGCATAATCAGTCAAGCATTAAAAAGTCAGTTCAGTCAAGTATTCATGCATTAGAAATGCATGTTCAGTAAAAGAAGCTCAGCTTATTAGTAAGTTCAGTCATGCATATATAAGGAAGCTATTCATGTATCATATATGCATGTCCATTCATCTTATCAGTACCTCAGTCATGTATCCGATGCATCAGATATGCATGTTCAGTATAAGAACTCAGAATATTAGTAGTTCCTATCATATAGATATGTTTCAGATGTTCTTGTTCCTTAACTAAGTTCAGTCTATCAGGAATCTCAGCTTAGTCAGTCACATTCGAGGAAGAATGTCCCCAAGCAGGAGATAATATAAGACCCCATAAAATTTCTTTGTCGTTAGAGCTTCTAAATAATGCAAAGAAAGGCTTAACACTTAGAAAAGTTGACTAAGTGTTTGAACCTTCTTCATTCCATAAGCCTTCAAACTTTGATGAATTATTTTGCAACCTTCTCGACTCTAATTTTTTATTTTCAAGTTGCATTTCAATGGGGCACGGTCATAGTAAATTCCAAGTTTGTTTCGGAATTTTCAGAATCCGTTCAGGGAACGTTTGAAATCCAAACCATTAGCTAAAGGCTATAAGAAGGCACACCCTTGGCGGTAGCCTTTGTGTAAAAGTCTCTAACCAAGGCTCCGCCCTGGCTGTATCCTTTGTGGGAAAGGCTCTAGCAAGGCGCTTCCCTTCCTGGAGACTTTGTGCCCAGTTTTTAGTATTCCACCTCCATGCTCTCAAGGGTAATTTGGTCAATTTTCCACCCTTATCTAACTCAATTAACACAGGATTTTGCCTCATTTAACCCAAAAACACTAGTTTTCTCTCAAAATTGTTCAAGAACAAGAGCTAGGGTTCCTAAATCAAGACCAAAATCATCAAGATTCCTCTGTTAACTTTTCAAGAATCATATAGTAAGGTATGCCGATGTTTATTCTTCGGTTCCTTCCACCCAAGAAGTTCAAGAATCCCTTTCAAGATTTTAAAGTTTATGTTTTTATGAGATTTCATGATTTATGTGTATTGAAGTTCATGCTTATGTGTTGTTGAGTTTTAATTCATGATTTAGACACAAAGTTCTAATCTTTGATCCTAGTATGTGATAATTATATGATATTCATGAAAAAGCCACTTCAAGTTGCATGTTGAATGATGTATTTATGATAACTAGATGTAGAAATTCTTGGATAACCAATATATGCTCCCCCTATGTTTGATAAAATCTTTATGTGAAGGAATTAGAGCCATTATAACAAGTTGACAAGAAATCTCAATTATATATAAGCCCATGCATGCTAAGTGTTTATTGAAAAGCCTTAGTGAATGAATTGTGACATGTTAGCATGAAATCCCCCAATTATGTGCTCTTTAATGCATGATAAGTGTTTGATGCAAGACTTTGTTGAATGAAGTATGATCCAGTAGCATGTCTCCCTATAGTATTACATGTTTATGATTCCTAAGTGCCTGAAGTGATGATTTAATGATTGTAATGGCGAATAAAAGTCCATGGTCATGATTATTCAAATAGGGTTATGTTTTACTTTTATGTCATCAAGTCCTGGGGGTATTTATTCCCGAAAATTAGCTGCTTAACTAGACCCGAGTCAGTCTTAAGGTTATCTCAGTCTTGCTATGATCAGTAGAATTCAGTTAGTCACAGATCTTAGGAAAAATTCAAGATAATTTCAATATCATTAGCACTCCAGTTTCAGCTCAGTACTTAGCTAATATCTTAGTAGAATTCAAGTATCCCATTCAGATCTCAGTAGAAATCAATTATTCAAGCCAGAAATCAGTAGCATTCATTAGACATAGAATTCCAGTAATATTCCATCAGTCTTCGGAATCAAGTGAACTCTTCTTAGTTAAGTTAATCAGTGTAATCAGTAATAGATTAAGCTCAGTTTTGTACAGTTTAGGAAAAAAGAATCAGTTCAGAGTCTTTCAGTTGGGAGTAGGAGTTAGCACCGAGCGAATCTTGGGATGGGGTCTTACCCGTTAGATAAGACTGAGATCCCTAAGTTCCAGAGCTACATAGCTAGCGTAGGTATGAGATGTCACCCGCTAGATAGGATTGGCAAACTCAAGGGTCACCCGTTAGATAGGACAGATCCCAGGAGTCACCCATTAGATAGGACTGACTCCACAAAGTTGTCTTTACCCATTGCACGGTACTAACACCCTTCCAACTAGGATTACAGGTTTGACCCCAACTTAGCTTGAAGGGGCATGTCGGTTAGATGAATTCTTCCCACAGTCTTTGGCTCAGTGAAAGAAGTTAGCTCAGTAGTACAGATTCAGGACTATTAGATACAGTCAACCCGTAGCATGTCAGCAGATTCAGAGATCACCCGCTAGAAAGGACTGATCTCAGAGTTAGTCAATCAATCTTATTATTAGTATGTTTCACAGATCACCCATTAGATAGGATTGATCTCAGACTAATTCAAAAATCATTTCATTATCATTAAATTTAGAGATCACTCGCTAGGTAAGACAGATCTTAGATTTACTTAAGTACTCTCATTATTATTAGAGTCAGAGGTCATCCTCTAGATAGGACTAATCTCAGCCTCAGTACCCTAATATCAATATCAAAAGATTCAGTTATTCTGTATTTCAGTATTAGTATTAAGTTATGACATCAGTAAAGCAGTATCCGATTCTCAGTGTTCAGTGTCACGATGATTTCAGTAATGGTTTGTTCATTCATGCATATGCCCTCATTCTGTACTCTCATGTTATTCAGTTAAGTAATTGTTCATGCATAAGACCTTGCATTTATCCTTACTCAGTACATTCCCATGCACTGACACATTTGCGCTATGGTGTTGTACTTTACACCATAGGTTCAGAAGCACGAGATCTAGAGCACCCTTAGAAGCTCAGTTCCAGTCAGTAGTAGTAGACGTAGCAGTGAGTACTCTTCATTCGAGAATGATACTTATTTTATTATTGCATTAGACTCAGTTTATTTTCAGTAGACAGAGTTAGTTGGGAGCCTGTCCCATCAACTCCATAGATCAGAGAGTTAGAGGCTTTTCAGAAGATGTATCAATATTCAGTATTCGATTTTGAGTATTTTAGACGTTTTTAATCCTATGGCAACTTTCTGCCAGTTTTCTGCACTTATTATATTATATTATGTAGTGCTCAGGTACAAATATCATTAGAGGGTTAGCTTGTGGTCCTTCGCGGTCATGAGCACCGTGTGGTATATCGATTATACAAAATCGGGGCGTTATAAGAGCATTTTTTAAGTTCAAGATTGATGAGAAATTTGATCAAACTGGTCAATTTACAAGGTTTTATGTATGTTTTGTGGGGTAATAGGTCAACCGCAAAGATAAAGTGTCTTTTTATAAATCTCAAACAAGTTCAGAGTGACTTTATTTCTTTTCTCTTATAGAAAAATAATGTTACAAAGGTAATAATAATAATTTTAATAATAAGGTGATATAGGTAGAATCTTTATCTTATTATACTAAAAACTGGAAGGGCTTTAAATAAATATTTTTCTTCTTTTGAAAATATATTTCACACTAGAAAAAATAGCCAATCAATCATTTTTCTAACATTTCATTTTAAATTCAATTAAAATTTTGTTATTTAACTTTTCCTTATTTGAATTATATGTACCAAAAATTTAATACTTTAATCATAGTTTTAAATAAAAACATGGCATTACCTTACATTTATGATTCTATTATGTATCTTTTATGTAATTTCACATAACCTTGAAAATTCATGATAAAAGTGTGTAAACATATTCGATATTTTAATCCTCATAGAAATTACAAAAGAATAATTTTCATAGATACTTCTGAAGAATATATTCTTCAAATTTTGTGTAAATTTATTTTTCATTTACTTTATAATTTATTTATGTCTAATTTAGAATAATACTAAGTCGAGATGTGGCAAAGATAAATATTAAAAATAAGGGATTTTAACTTAAATTCTTCAATGATATTTTTCCGTGCATTTGAACTTTTCATAACAATAAGTAAAACATATGATAAAACTATCCCTGACATTGGTGTATACTTTCTACAACAAGTTTTTTAACATGAACAACTAAAACGTACCTGGCATTCCTTCAAAATTCCAATACCAATTTCGGTATTCACCTAGAGTCGGGCACTTAGGTCATTTTCATTCGACCATGGAGGATGGCATTAGTAGAGTTGAAGGATTTAAAGAATCTACTGTGGGATAAGTTGAGTAAGAGGTTCATCTAACTTCGAGTTTTCGCTAGGGGTGCTCCTAGATATCTTCTTTATGAAGAATAAGAAGAAGGATGATACTTTGCGGGCTCATATTGTTTATCGGTGGTTGAAGAAGGTGACTATCAAGAATAAGTATCCTATATCACGTATTGATGATTTGTTCTATAAGTTTCAGGATGCTTCAGTTTTATTGAAAATTGACTTGAGATCGGGCTACCATCATTTGACGATCAAGGCTTCAGATGTTTCTAAGATGGCTTTCAGACATGTTATGGACACTAGAAGTTCCTTGTCATGTCATTTGGATTTAGTAATACTCCGACAATGCCCATGGAGTTGGTGACTTATATTGGGGCATCAAGCCTATTGATTGGATCCATTTTTCATAATGTTCATTGATTATATTTTAATATACTGTATAAGTGGAAAGAAGCACGAGCAACATTAGAGGATTGTATTATAGACTTTGAAAGAACAGCAATTTTACGCTAAATTATCTCTAACCTGCTATATTTGAAGTTACCATAAATTTTCCGTTAGAGGCAACTTAGCTTTGATCCGAAGGCGATTTTTGTTGGCCTATGATAGATGCATCGTACTGTCAACCTTCCCATCGACTAGATCGAGAACAACCTTTTTAGAGCCCATTTCCACTGAAATTGTTAGATAAGAAAATTGTCATAACCCAAAAGTTGAGGTCATGATGGCCCCTACCACGATCCAACCTTTACTGGTAAGCGAAAAAGTTGCAATAGAATAGAAGATCAAAATAGAAAAGAGAAAATATAAATAAAAGACTTATAGAACAAAGTCAGACCATAATACTCGTTGAAGTGATATATTCGAATAAAAATACTATCAATCCTGAAAACCTGGTGTCATGAGAATGAAGAGAATGTAACACTATTTCCAAAAAAAAAAATACATGAATCTACCTCAGAGAATAAATAAAGAAAAAAAAATAACAAGTTGTCAAAAAACTGCCCCAAACTTTAAAGCTCACTAGTACCTCAAAATCAGTCTCTCACAATATAAAATCAACCATCGTGGGTCACATTAGTACTAAAATCTGCAATAGAAGGGCATAATAGTAGGAGTAAGTATCGTCCACTTGTACTTAGTAGGTATCATAGGCCGATTGAGCAAATTAGAGAACTTAAACAATAAAGAATAGAGAAAATATATAAAGTACCCCCTAATCTTGTACGACTTTTTCAAAAAGACACCTAAACTTTACTTTCGACGGATTACCCCACTATTCTTACTAAAACCATTGTAAATACACCATTTTGATCAAAATTTTCAGCATTCCTCAATTCTAAAAAGCGCGTGTTTGGCACTCTCCTCTTCTACTTCATGTTCACCTGTCTTCCCTTCTGCTCTTTTGTTACTTCTTCCATTGTTGTTGATATTAAATTGAATTATCATCTAAAATACGCCTCAATTGTTCTCCCTATTAAATTGAATTCAAAAGGAATGCGGAGAACAAGTTTTTAGAGATAGAAAGGATGTGATTTCACCGATAACAAGTTGGTATCTCGGATTACTATTTCAATAGTGGAATTGAAAATAATTTTACTGATCCTTGTGCCTACATTAGCATATTTTTCAACAAAAAATTTAATTTTTCATATTGGGTTTATCGTCATAAAGTACCTTCTCGACGAAAAAAATGGTGGCAACATACCATTTATTAGGAACTTACTAAGAAATCCTTCTCGACCATTGTTTATTGCAGCAGAGTTGGAAATTTTTGAGTTCATAGTAGAGCTTATTCAGTCTTATCCATATCTCATCCGGAAAGTCAGAGTATCATTCACATTGTTGTCATTCACCGCCAAGAAAAGATCTACAAACTAATCTACAACATAGGATCACACTAAGATATAATTACATCCTACAAAAGCTCAAATAATAAGAACATTTTACACTTGGTTGCAAAATTGGCTCCTACAAGTCGACATGGTATTGTTTTAGGTGCAACACTCCAAATTCTTTTTTACATGTTTTTTAATCACTTTATCAGTCCTCACTGGGTGTGTCGTGTCGGTGTGTGAGAGTGTGCTTTTCACTAGGTGTATTATGTGTGCGTGAATGGAGTATTGTGTGAATCTGTGAGAGTGTGTGGATGGAGTATTTGAAAGATGAGGAATACATCAATGGAGAAGAAGGGATTTTTTAATTTTTGGACAAATAATTTACACGTGGCAGCTTTTAATTTGCAATTTAAGTCAAATTTTAACCGTTCCCGCGCTTGTTGTGTGTGTCTACACGCAGAGGCAAAATTTAAGTCAAAATGGTTTATTACCAACGGTTTTAGTATGAATAGTGGGGTAACAAGTCGAAAGTAAAGTTTAGGTGTCTTTTTGAAAAAGTTATACAAGATCAGGGGTACTTTATGTATTTTCTCTAAAGAATACTATTAGCACGTTTCCACCTCCATACATAAAAGCTCCCAAATGGTATCTCATACCGTATCTCCTAATAATTCTACAAGTATGGTATTAATATAAAAATACCCACTAAATTATAGATATTTGAACTATCTTTCCAATGCATCTAGTTTTCCCTTAATTTGACGTTATAGTAAAATGTTATGGCCATTTTAGTGAAGGACACTCTAGTAATGAGATGTCAGGAGCCAAACACAACCATGATTACATTGAATGATTGTAAAATTGTTTCATCAGGTTTAAACCTAAAAACGTTAAAATTTATAAGTATGCCTTCCAACCACGAGAAAAAATCCCAACTACGCTTTGAAACCACAATATAATGTATGATTGTGAGTCCTAAAGATGATCCGGTTTGAACTTTCAAGCTAAAAATCAAGGCACGATCCTGAGTGGATCCCATGATAGTATCATGGATTATCTGATCATGTTCAGAGAACCTTAATTTCATCCTTCCAACTACAAGGACCGCCCACAATCATTGGTTTGATCCCACGACCGTGGGATGGTCTGAGCGACTCACTTTACAACTTTTTTCAGTTACAAATTTAAAAGGTCGCATCAGTCTTTTCTCACTCTTTTAACATAAAAATTACATCGATTAATTCATTTTAAGGCTAATTATTAAGGTTAATATTATCCTAAGCCCTTATTAATCATAAAAACATTCAACACTTAGTTTTAACACAGAGAAAAATGGCAACTTCTTTCCCCAAGGTAGAGCTAGGGTTCATCTTCTTCAAGATTCCAATTATAAAGATTTGTTTATGGTTCTCATTTGTAGGTATGCGGGATTTCAGAAAAGGGTTTCTTTTAACCAACTGAATCCCAAAGTTATTCCAATTCTTCAACTCGAATCATTTTGCAAAACTTAGGGTTGATGGAAGTTGTAAATTCCTTGATATCTCAGTTTCCTAGTATTATTGAGTTTTAATGAGTGTTTTACCATGAATTTTTGTACCATTACATGTTACTGATATTACCTTAATTATATTGTCAAATTCATGATTTTGGACTTGAGTTATTAAATCCTTTAAATTCACCCTGTTTATGAAATTTTCATAATAGTTGCATTATTTTGAGATAGCGATCTATGAACACTCAATCACATATGATATCATACATTGTCTGTTGAATAATTATTCTTTCGGTCTTCATGATTTAGAATTCTTTTACATAAAACACGTGCTTTTTAATTTCAAAATATCAATATTATTGAGCATTTTAGTTTATCAGTTTACTTTTAGTTTGGAGTAGTACTTTGTACCAAGAGGACATGGGCACAAATAACCCAAGTTCCAGAACTATGTTTCCATCATAAGTTGATATTATACTACTTCAAACATTAGATTAGTGGATCCATATCAGCTAGTGTCTTACCCCTAGCAAGGTACTGAACACCTATCCAACTGGGGTTTCCATTTGAGTCATTGTAAGATAAGATGTGATATGTCAGTTACTAGTAGCTTCTACAGTTCAATCTCAAACCTCACATGACCTTATATTTAGTTATTTGTCTCAAGATTATTACCAAATTATTGCATCAGTGTACATGTTTTAGTTAATGTTCAGCTCTTCATGTTATTTTCCGCATTGTTAGCTTACATAGTGCAGTATCTATCTCACACACTAAGTTCATTCAAAGTACACTCAGCATCTAGACCAAGCATAGTATGAACCCTACCATATCAGCAACAATACGTTGGTGAGTCAATACCTGTAATACCCTATATTTCCCTAGACTATATTAACTCTCAGTACATGATTGACCCAGCAAATTTTTTTCTAAATACTCAGCATTTTTCAGTTTGGAGCATGACATTGCGTAGGAAATTGAATTAGCTTTCCAACAATATAAAATTTGCCTAACTTCGATAACCGGGTAAGAAGTTATGCCTATTTTAAGTTTCAGTCATTAAACACTGTCATTCAAGACAGTAGCGCGTCGTAGAGAATGTCTAAATGGCAATTGTAATTTTTCAGTGAGCCAACGCAATACCACCGTGTCGCGCCACTAGAAAATTTCCCAATTGTCACTTTTCTAGTGTTGCTCCGTGATAATGGCTCGTTGCGCCAAGGTCCAATTTCCCATCCAGTGAGACACCGCGATGGCATCACATCGCGCCATCATCCCATTTCCCAGTTGTCCACTTTCCAGTGAGCCGGTGCAATTGTACCGCATCGCGATGGGTGAAAAATTGAGATTTTCATCTTCCGTTATTTAATTTCAGGAGATGTTTGGTCAATTCTCAAAACCCAGGACAAATAGGAAGAAATTACTTAATATTTTTATCCTTTGCTAGAATTTGAAACTAAAGCCTCATGGTTCTTATGACACTTTATTAATCATTTGGTCACACCCTTGGATACAATATTAACATTATTTATGACCATGAAGAGTAATTGGGTGAGAAAAAAACAACCTCTGAAAAGCCAATAAGTAGAACTCAACTCATCATCAAAGTACTGTCTTTTTTACCAATTAAATCATCTTTAGAGGAGTCAGGACCAGCATAGTTATTTATACTACTCCTCAGCCAAATTAATATAATGTACTCTAGCAAGTAGATAAATTAAATTGCACCCAACCATGTGGCCTAATGGCTAGTGGGTAATAAAGTGGGTGAAGAGCAAAACTTATTAGTGATCTCTTTCTATCTGTCATGGGATTGGTATCTCATAGGATTGGTTGAGGTGTGCAGAAACTGAGCCCAAAAATACAATTATATAATGATCCAAAGATGAAAACTGAAAAGTAAACAATGCATCAAAATTTAATAGCACAGAAACAAGGATGTTAAAAGAAAATAAATTATATATGAAGGCATAAAGAGAAGAATTTTATATATAGATAGATAGATATAGATATAGATTTAATCTTCAAGGTAGCCAGGTTGGCATTAACATGTGATTTTGTGTTCACCAGAAGTTAAATCCCTAATTATTGCAGCACAATCACCGTATTTGGGTCTGGTGCTGCAACAAAAAAACTCCATGTAATCATATTTTGTTTTCACTCTATACAAAATCAAAAAGAGTTTTATTTAAAGATCAATCTATTTTGTTTCACCTTTAAGAGACCACTAACAGCGAGAAAGGATAAAAAAATATTGGATATGAGATGACTATATATAGAGTACACTATATATACAAAACATTGGAAAGGGAAGAAAAAGGGAAGGAAACAGAGAGAGTTGAGAAAATGGGTATTTTCAAAGAAAAAAATTGCCTCAGGAAGCATGAAATATGTGGTTTAGAAATAGTTGAAAAGACTCGTCTTTTAGGGGTTTATACGCCAAATTGTCAGAGGTCGGGGGCGGAACTTTTTCTATCAATTTAGCATGTGGTTTGATTCACAATTGTACAAGAGTTGAATTAATTAATTTTTACACAAATTTGAACTAGTATTTTTAAAATAAATTTGCATGTTTTGAAGTTAAATAAGTAGTATTTTAAATTACTATAACTAATAATTAAAAGTAATTTTAAAAAATTATGATCAAACATCATTTGACTCTCCAAATAATAACGTGAATACATAAAGTAAAAGATAGGGAATGCTAGTTATTACTCCCTCCACTTTATTTTCCTTGATCTCTATACAAAAAAAAAAAAAAGGGCAGCCCGGTGCATTAAAGCTCCTGCTATGCGCAGGGTCCAAGGAAGGGCCCCACCACAAGGCTATACTTTATGGAGCCTTACCTTTCATTTCTGTCAGAGGCTATTTCGAAGGAATGAACTCATGACCTCCCGGTCATACTAAAAATAGTTGTTTCAATTTATTTGTTCAATTTCTAAAATAAAGAAAATTTTATTATATTTTTTTCATTTTTACCCTTAGTATTGATATCTATAAGAAATAATAATAGTCAAATGAGAGTTCCAAATAATCATTAAAAAGATTAATTTAGTAAAATATACTCACAATTAAATTTTTCTTAAGTAGTGTGTCAAGTCAACAAAGATCAAGTAAAATGAAACTAATGCAATGCATACCTATAATAGCATTTGTTGTTTTAATGTTATTTCATTGTTATAGAAAGACAAAAGACACAAAGTCACCACTGAACTTGTCTGAGATTTGTAAAAAGATACTTTAACTTTGCAGTCAACCTATTACCCCACAAAACATACATAGACCCTTATAAATTGACTATTTTGATCGAATTTCATCCTATGTATGTAGGAAAGCATATAATGCATGTGAATACTATAAAGTTGTCTGAAACAACCAGTTATAAAATACAACAACAATAAACCTAGTGTATTCTCTCATAGTGGATGCAAGAGAGGGTAAAATGTACACTATTGTAAGACCCCGTATGACCCTAGCTCGTTTCGGCTTACTATTGCATGTTAAAGGGGTCAAAGACTTAGAAAAATTTCACTAAGAGTTAAGAATTAGTCATTTTCAAAGCCGCTTAAAATTTGATGATTTTATTTTCGACCTTCCCACCCTTAGAATATCGATTTTAAAGTTAGTTCATGATTTGGGATGTCAAGGGAACATCAGGTGAGTTTTGGAATTTTCAGAAAAGCGTAAAGGCATGTTTCGATTTCCTAAAAGGTAGAAGCACTGGGATAAACCCGCGGCACACCCTATAGTGCACCGAAAAGGAGGCTGCAACGCCCACTCTAGTCCACTGCACAAGAGCCTTTGACGCTAGCTCAGTATTTTTTCGGTTGATGCTTCCATTTTTCCTAGGGAAAATGGTTCATTTCCCTCCACCGAATAGGACCATAACATGGGATTAAAGGTCCCAAATCCTAATTGGTCATCTTTTACTCAAATCCTCTCAAAATAAAATCATACTCTCTTAAGAACAAACCCTAGCCTCTTAAAGATTCATGCCCAAGCTTAAAAAAAACATTCAACAACTCTTATAAATTCATTAATTAAGGTATGTTAGACGTTCATCCATGTGTCCTTTTCACCCATGGAGTCCAAGAATCCATTTTCAAGTATAAAGTTTTGATCTTTACATGTTATTATGAATTATATCCCTGAACTTTTATGAATCTAGATTTTATATCATGCATACAAATTATTTTTGTTGGAATTTGTCCATAACGCGTTTGAATGGTGATTTTTGCTTGCCATATCCTTAACCCATGAAATTGTGTTGTTATCTCATGTTTAACTATTTCCATGGTTTAATTCATGACATTCATGTGCTTGATGAAATGTCTAAGAGAGGAATTTTGAATAATGGTTCCTATCATGGTTTTAACATTTCCATGTGTTCCTATTGTCATTTCTATAGAGTCATGTTGATTAAGAATACCTGAAAACATAATTGTTTATGTAGTCTCGGTATTTTCAGAATGGTTCCAGATATGTAAAAACATTATCAGTTAGTTAGCTATCATATTCAGTAAAATTAGGTTAGTTTAGAAATCAGTGTCTTTCAGTTGGGAGTAAAACATAGCATCGAGTGAATGTAGGGATGGCGTCTCCCCCATCATTAGGCATGAGGCATTTGTTTCCCCCGTCAGTAAGCATGAGATGGTAGCAGCAGTCCTTAGGTTCCAGACCTACATTGCCACTGTACACTTTGAGGGGTCCCCCGTCAGTTAGGTATTACACCCTCGTCCTTCGGTATGTTAGGTTAGTGGATCCACACAGCCAGTGTTAGTACCCGTGGCACGGTACTGATTCCCTTCAAACTAGGATTACATGTTGGACCCAAATAGTATATTAGGACATATCGGTTATAACTTTCTCCCACAGTCTCATTTCAATATTTAATATAGGTCAGTTTAGGGTTGTATTGAACATACCATAGAAATATCAGTTATTCAGTTATCAGATTTCAAAATTTAAGTTTACAGACTATTTTACAATCATGTTATATGTTTGGTCATGAACTCTCAGATTTCACAGTATTCCAATTTTTATATCAATTACTAAGTTATCTCATGTTATTTAGTCGGTTATTATTCATGTACATGAGCCCATGCATAATATCCTAACCCCATCTAGCATACTAGTACATTAAAAGTACTAACTTCATATCGATTTCTTGAACTATTATATCTCATATTATAGGTCCAAACGCTCAGGATCCCGAACATACTTAGACATTCCAGTGCATCAGCAACAACAGCCGTAGTGAGTCCTCATCATTCAAGGACCGATTATGTTTATTTCCATTCTTTCATTTCAGTAGTTAGTTGGACTTAGTTGGGGCAGTCCCATCAACTCTTATTTAGTCAGTTTTAGAGGCTATCAGACACTTCAAACAGTCAGTAAGTTTACCGTTATTTTTATCAGTTTTTAGACAGTTATTTTTCGACAGTTGTTTTCAAATTTATTAATTAGAAATTTTTTACTATTTAAAACCTTATGCATTATTCAGTTATTCCGCACATGTTATTTTATTATTATTATTTAGCGCTCACAAAAGTTACTAGCTCATGGGTTAGCTTGTGGTCACTTATGACCGTAAGCACTGTGTGGTGTCCAGAGTGTACTCCCAGGTTGTTACAAACTTGGTATTGGAACCTAAGGATTTAAAGTGTCCTAGGGAGTTTGAAAATAAAATTGAGTAGAGTCTTGTGCATGGGTGTGAAGCGCACCACAATTATGGGAAAGAGTCTACAAGACGTTTTAGTAAATTTTTCCCTACTTTCAGTATTCATGTCGTGCGAATGAGCGTGAGATCAATTTAAATTCTCATTTTAGATCAATCATTTTTTCATTTAAAGAACATGCATAATGGATGGATAAATGGAATTCAACACGTAACTCCACTTGTTCAGAATGATCCCCGGAACGAGCATGTCTCTCATGCCGAATTTAGAGCTGTATTTACTACCATAGCTGAATCAGTAGAAGCTCAAAATAATCAGCAGGCTATTGCCCCAGATGTTCCTGTGGCTAATGCTGCCGCAGCTAGGATTCAGGACTTCACCCTCTTTTGTTTATGGGATCCAAATCTGATGACATAAGAGTGCCTACATATGGATCGTAAGGTAATGGAAACTATAGGTGTGACTTATAGTGAAAGTGAAGAGTTGGGTTCTTAACAGTTGTAGTATGTAGCTCACACCTGGTATAAGCAGTAGAAGGGCGATAGAGGTACATATACAGGGCCTGTTAAATGGGAGAAGTTTGCTACAAGATTTTTAGATAGGTTCTTTCTTTTGTATTTAAGGGAAGCTAAGGTCCTGGAGTTTATTAACTTGAAGTAGCAAAATATGAGTGTGAAAGAGTATTCTCTTAAGTTTACTCAGTTGGATAGGTATGTTACTTGTATGGTGTTTGATAACTAGTCTACGATGAGTAACTTTTTCTATGGTTTAGCAGATAGTCTAGTCAAGGAGTGTAGGATCGCGATGTTAATTAAGTAGATGGACCTATCTAGGTCCATGCTCCATGCTCAACAGATTATGGATCAGAAGTTTAAGGTAAGAGAGAGGGAGAATAATTGATCCAAAATGGGTAGCTATAATTTTTCTCAGCTGAGGTCAGAGAGTGGTAACCATCCCAAATTTCGTCAGAAAACTGCAGTCTCTTCCCCGTCTTAAGCCAGTGCTCCAGTTCCATGGTTCATAGCGCTAATCAGAATAGGGCTCCAGGCTCTAAGACTCAAGGTAGTATGCACAGTGGTAGGACTAATCCTTTTGCAAGATGAGTGGTAGGAATCATCAAGGTATATGAAGGCCTGGCAATGATGTGTGTTTCATATGCGGAAAGTGTAATACCCAGAAAATATAAACCAATGTTAGAGCCATGTTTCAAGCTCATGCTAAGTATATTATAATTCTTTTGTAGTGTACGAGTAAGTTTGATGTATATTAAGGCCTCAAATAACTCCCAGCAGTTAGACGAATCAAAATATTCCTTACCCATTGTGTTTTCGGGAAGAATGTTTCTTTATTCAAATTCAAGAGATCATATATTTTGCTCTACTAATAATTTTCCAGCTCCATACCCATCAAATAATAGGAAATTTAATTAGCTTTCCAACGATATAAATTTTGCCTTAATCCAAGACATGGGTGAGATGTTATGGCACTTTTAGTAAAAAGTAGTAGCCCAACATGATTAGGCCATGTGGTAGTGATGGCCAAAATCATGTTCATCCTTTTCCAATGTACGATCGTGATAATGCCGCATCGCGCCAACGGGAAATTTCCTGTCAGTAGGGCACTGCAATGGCACCGCATCGCTCCAAGGTGGCAGTTCTGAATTGTCCATTTCTAGTGGTGCAAAACAATAGCACCATGTCACACTGTTGGACAAAATAGGGATTATCCTTTTCCTGTTGCCCAATGCAATAAGAACCGCGTCATGCCAAAGAAAAAAATTGAGATTTTCTAGTTTCACGATTAAATTTCTAGGGACCATTTGATTTTTTTTCCATATCCCAAAATCCATCCAAAACACGTGATTACAAACCTAAAGTGGAATTATGTGCCCCATTACTCATTATTACTCTCCAAGAAACTAATCTTTTTTCAAGAACAAACCCTATTCTTTAAAATTCAAAATAAATTCTCAAGAAAAACTCCAAGAACTATCATGAATTCATCATCCCAGGTATGTTAAGTATTCGTCCATGGTCCCCTTTCACCCATGGAGTCCAAGAATCTATGTTTTAAATTAAACACTATGATCTTTTACAAGTTATTATGATTTTTAACCATGAATTCCCATGAATCTTGATTCTATATCATGTTTACATGAAATTGTTGTTATTATTAAACCCCACATGTTTGAATAATGTTATTTGCTAGTTTAAACCATAATTAGTGATGTTGATGTTGAGATCATGCTATTACTACAAGCCTTAAACTATTCTCATGCTTAACTTAAACTATGAATATCAAGTGTTTGATGAAATGCCTACAAGAATGAATTTTTAATGAATGTTTTCACATTATGTCCTTAAAGTTCACTACTATTTTTCTATTATTGCTATCGGGTCCTGGGGGTTATGAATACCCAGAAAACAAAGTTGTTTACATAGTTTCAGTATCTTCAGAATAGTCCTTTAGTATCACTCCTCACGTTCCATAACTACGCAGTCAGATGTATGACTCTGTAAAGTCCTAGTCTATTTCTGTCCTTTATTGCATGCCAAAAGAGGTCCAGTCTTAGAAAATTTCAGCTAAGTGTTGACACTTAGTTTCATTTTTGTCCTCGATATTTCAATAGTATCAGTCACGATCCTTGCCGATTTTTAAATTGATTCATGATCAGGGTTATTGATAGGTATTCTCGAGTGAGTTTTAGAATTTTCAAACATTATTTGAGCCATGTTTGGGTGACCAAAATAGCAAGCCAACGCGATCATGATGTGACGCATTGGCTATTGCATTGGCACTATCTACGCGATGCATTGATGATCGCATCGACGCGACACATCGCCTATCGTGTCACTGGATAAATTTTATGTATTAAGTTACAAGTTATTAGGGGTAATTGGGTCATTTTCCCCTTAAAATACTCATCCATAACACAAAATTTAACCTCTCATAGGGAAAATTCACTCATTTTCTCACAAATACTCTCAAGAACAAAGCCCTAGTTTCATCAAGGTCAAGTACAAGTCCGACAATTCTCACGAAATCAACAATCAAAGTATGTTGGGCGTTCATCCTTGGGTATCCTTCCACCCTTGAATTCAAGAACCCTTTTCAAAACTTGAATTATGCTCATGTTTTTGTTGTTTTATGGGTTTTTAAGTTATGATTTTTTATGAGTTCCATGAAATTAAGTTAGCATGTGTGTTGAATTATGAATATCTGTCTAAAACCTCAAGTTTGAAAGTTGCATGTTGTAGTTAGGATTCCCTATGTGTTTATTTCTCATGTGTAACAATCATTATCCCCAAGTGTTTGATAAAATGTCCATGGGTAAATTATGCATGGTAACCTATTGTTATATTGCTAAAGTTGTGATATGAGTTTATCTATTATGCTATCGAGTCCTGGGGTTATTTATTACCCAAAATCTAGTTGTTTACTTAGTTGCAGTAGTTGTAGAATCATTTATGTAAAGGTCAACAAAAGTAGTACTTAGTCAGTTAACAGAACTAAATGAACTCAGTCCAGTTTAGTAAGTCAACATGATAAGGGTCTATCCAGTCAAGCTTAGTACAGTTTAGTTATCACTATCTGTCAGTATCAAGAGTCTTCTTTCCATATTAGGGTTGACACAACATTGTTTGTATCCCGTGGTAAGATACTAACACCCTTTCAACTGGGGTCACAGGTTGGACCCCAAATCAGTCTATATCGGGGTATGTTGGTTAGAGGAAAACTCCCACAGTTACAGTTCTAGTCTTGGTATTCAGAAAAGAACTCTGTCAAGTTCTACAGAACTATGGTTATCAGTTATCAGTTACTCAGCCATCAGAATTTAGTACTCAGTTTGAATATAATCTCAGATACACGATGTATACCTATATGCATAGTATAGCATGTTTAGTATGTTTAGTAGTTATAGTTTTGCATGTACTCTAATCTAGTTACCTCATGATGTTCATTCAGTCAGTTATTATTTCTTGCATATGAACCTATGTATATCATCCTTACCTCACTTAGCATACCATTACATTCAAAGTAGTGACACATACTCTTTCTTTGCGCTATGATGTCTTATATCATAGGTTCAGACGCTCAGGTTCTTGATCGTACATAGCAGCTCAGGCTATCAACAACAGTTATAGTGGTGAGTCCTCATATTTCGAGGATAGAGTTTACCTATTTTAGTATTTTAGTAGTTTGACAGTTATTTCAGTTGGAGTTAGTTTAGGGTTTGTCCCATCAACTCCATATTTAGATAATTAGAATCTTTCAGACTAGCATAGTCAGTTATTCATCTTTCAGATTTTATTATAAGTTATATTCAGTTAATATTTCAGTATTTTTAGAACCTTATGTCATTATTAGATTTCTTCCACATATATATTCCAGTATCTATTCAGTTCTCATAGCAATTACCAGACACGAGTTAGATTGTGGTTATTCGAGGTCGTAAGTAGCATATGACGCCTAGGGTGCACTGTCGGGGTGTTACAAATTTGTTATCAGATCAAGGTTCTAAAGAGTCCTAGGGAGTCTGAAAACCTCATCAAGTAGAGTCTTTTGCATGGGTGTGTTGCACGCCACACTTATAGACAAGAGGCTATGAGGCATTTAAGGAAAAAGTTCCCTTCTTTCAGTGTTCATATCATGCGAGTGAGCACAGTATGAGCTCAAGTTAAACACTTTGCCTAATCCAAATTTCCCTTCCTTTTACAGAATATGCCTCCGAGAAAGACCAATAGAAGAATAACTGGGAACCAACCAGAACCTCTGCCCATTTAGGAAGATCCCCTGAATGTGCAAGTTTCTCACGTAGAATTCAGAGAATCTTTCACCACTCTAGCCCATTCTATGGAATCTCTGAATGATTGACTAGTTGTTGTTTAAGCCAACCTAGTGGCCAATACTGCTGCAACTAGAATTTGGGACTTCACCCGAACCCTCCTTTATTTTTAGGGTCTAAGTTTGAAGAGTACCCATAGAAATTCGTTGACATGGTTCATAAGGTAACATACATTATGGGGATAACTGCTAGTGAAAGTTCTGAGCTAGCTGCCTATCATTTATAGGATGTGGCAGATGTAGGGCCTATAGAATTGGAGAAGTTTGTTATTGCCTTTTTATATAGGTTCTTTCCGTTAGAGTTGGGGGAGGCTAAGGAGTTAGAGTTCATCAATATGAAGTAGGGCAATATAAGTGTGAAAAAGTATTCCCTCAAGTTTACTCAGTTGTCCCGGTATGCTCCTCATGTGTTTTCTGATAGCAGGTCTAAGATGAGCAAGTTCATGTCTGGTGTGTCTGACAATATGGTTAAAAAATATAGGAGTGTAATGCTTATTAAGGAGATGGACATGGCTAGGTTGATGGTCCATGCTAAAAAATTGAGGAACAGAAGGCTAAAGAGAAAGAAAGGGATAATAAGAGGGATAGAACATGTAGATTCAACTTTACTCAGCGTAAATCGGAGAGTGGTAATTGTCCTCAGTTCAGCCCAAAATCTTTATTCCAAGCTCCGTCCTCAGCCAGTGCTCCGGTGCCTAAACTCAGAAATGGTAATAACGATAGCGCTAAAGGCTCTAAATCTCAGGGTAGTATTAGCAGTGCTCAAACAAATCCTCTCTTCTGGAAATGTGAAAAAAATAATCAGGGTGTCTCCAGGGCTGGCAGCTATGTATATTTCAGGTATGGAAAAATAGGTCATAAAATCAGAGAGTGTCCTCAGGTGGGTTCACAGACTTAGCAGAATTGTCCCCCAGCTCAGTCTTGTCACCCGTCTAAGTACGGTGCTGGTTTCAGTGCCACCAGTGGAAAATTCCCAAATAGGCTCTATGCAATTTAGTCCCGATAGGATTAGGGAAGTTCTCTTGATATGGTCACTGGTACGTTACAAGTTTACCATTTACATGTTTATGCCTGGATAGATCGTGGAGCTTTTCTATCTTTTGTTACTCCTTATATAGTTGTCAACTTCAAAGTCAGTCCCAAAATCCTAACAGAGCCTTTCTCAGTCTCTACCCCAGTGGGTAAGTCTATCATAGACCGGCGGGTATATAGGAACCGTACAGTAATGGTGTCTCAGAAAGTTACCTCTGAAGACTTATTAGAATTATAGATGACAGAGTTTGACGTCATTTTTATCATGGATTGTCTCAATTCATTATATGCCTCAGTTGATTATAGAAACAAAGTTGTCTATTTTCAATTCCCGAATAAATCTGTCCTAGAATGTAGGGGTACTACTTCCGCACTTAAGGGTCAACTTGTTTCATACCCTAGAGCAAGAAAAATGATATCCAAGGGGTGCTTCTATCATTTGGTGCAATTTAAAGACTCTAGTTTGGAGACTCCTAACCTAGAGTCAATTCCAGTCACAAGTGAATTTCCAGATGTGTTTCCCGAAGATCTCCCCAGAATTCCTCAAAGAGGAAAATTAATTTTGGAATAGACCTTCTTCCTGATTCTCAGCCCATCTTAATTCTACCATACAGAATGTCTCCAACTGAACTCAAAGAGTTGAAAAAATAGTTGGAGGACCTTTTAGAGAAACGGTTCATCAGGACCAGTGTATTTGCTTGGGGTGCACTAGTTCTATTCGTGCAAAAGAAAGATGGTTCTCTTAGAATGTGTATAGAATACAGCCAGTTGAACAAAGTTACGATCAAGAATAAGTACCAACTTCCTAGAATTGATGACTTGTTCGACCAACTTTAGGGTGTCAGTTACTTTTCTAATATATACCTCAGATCAGGCTATCATCAGCTAAGAGTAAGACAATATGACATTCCAAAAACATCTTTTAGAACTCGATATGGTCACTTCAAATTCCTAGTCATGTCATTTGGTCTTACTAATCCCGCAACAGATTTCATGATCTTGATAAACCGCGCATTCAAGAAGTACTTTGATATGTTCATCATAGTCTTCATAGATGACATCCTTGTCTAATTTTCTGTGAAAATTATTATGCAGACCATCTGAGAATGTATTACAGACTCTTAGAGCCCATCAGTTGTTCGCCAAATTCGGTAAATGCAAATTTTGGCTAAGGTCAGTTGCTTTCCTTTGTCATATAGTTTTCGGTGATAGCATTAGAGTTGATACTCAAAAAACTGAGGTAGTGAGTAACTGTCCCAGACCCATCTCTATGTTTGATATTAGGAGTTTTTTGGGCTTGGATTGCTATTATCGATGGTTTTTTAAAGGATTTTCTCCTATTGCTTTCCCCATTCCAGATTGACTCAGAAGAAAGTCACGTTCCAGTGGTCAGATTCTTATGAAAAGAGTTTTCAGGAGTTGAAGACTCGACTAACTAAAGACCCAGTTTTGACTTTGTCCGATAGTTCAGACGGGTTTGTGTGTATTGTAATACTTCTAGAGATTTCTTGGAGTGTGTTTGATGTAGAGAGGTAAGGTTGTGGAATATGCCTCGAGACAACTTATGCCCCATGAAAAGAATTACCCCACCCATGATCTAGAGTTAATAGTTGTTGTGTTTGCATTAATGATTTAGAGGTACTATTTCTATGGGGTACACGTTGAAGTGTTCATAGTCCACAAAAGCCTACAGTATGTGTTTTCACAGAAAGACCTAATCTTGCGTCAGAGAAGGTGGTTAGAGTTGTTGAAAGTATATGATATGAGTGTTCTGTATCATCCGAGCAAGGTCAATATAGTGACAGATGGACACAATAGGTTTTCCATGGGTAATGTTGCTCATGTTGAGAATGGTAAGATGAATTTAGTTCATGAAGTTTATTAGCTTTCCATACTAGGTGTCCATCTGGTTGATTTGGCTGAGGGAAGTGTTTGGGTGCAGAATAGTTCAGAGTCTTCTTTAGTTTCAGAGGTGAAAGAAAAGTAGGACAAGGATTCTAATTTAGTTAATCTGTAAAAGTCAGTCAGAGACCAGAAGTTAGAGGTTTTCTCACAAGGGTGAGATAGTGTGTTGCACTACCAGGGTCAACTTTGTGTGCTATGTGTAGATCGATTGAGGCAGTGAATTCTTGCAGAAGAACATAGTGCGCGTTACTACATTCATCCAGGGACCACTAATATGTAGCATAATTTGTAGGAGATATATTGGTAGAGTGGGATAAGTAGGGATATTGCAAAGTTTGTAGATAAGTTTTACACGTGTCAGCAGGTTAATATTGAACATTAGAATTCTAGTGGGTCTATGTAGGAGTTCAGTATTCCCACTTGGAAATGAGTGAAGGTGAACATGAATTTTGTGCTAGGTCTGCCTTGTACTAGTCGACAACATGATTTAATTTGGGTCATTATGGACAGATGACAAAATCAACCTATTTTTTGCCAGTTCATAGTATATATTCAGCCGAGGACTATGCTAGGCTCTATATCAGTGACTTGGTTAGGTTACACGATGTCCCATTGTCCATTATTTTAGATATGGGTACTCATTTTACCTCTCACTTTTGGAAAGCTTTTTAGAAGAGTCTTGGTACCTAAGTCCACATCAGTACAATGTTTAACCCTCAGACAGATGGTCAAGCAGAAAGGACCATTCAAATCCTAGAAGATATGTTGAGAGCATGTGTTATTGGCTGTAAGGGAAGTTGGGAAGACCACTTACCTTTTATTGAGTTTGCATATAATAACAACTATTATTCCAGTATCTAGATGGCTCTATTTGAGGCATTTTATGTGAGAAGATGTAGATCTTCCATTGGTTGTTTTGAGGTAGGTGAGGCTGTAGTAGTGGGGCCTTACTTAGTGTTTGATACCTTAGTGAAAGTACAATTGATCAGGGAGAGACTTAAGATATACCAGATCCGACAGAAACCTTATGCAGATGTGAGAAGGAAAGATCTTGAATTTGAGATTGGTGATTACATGTATTTGAAAATATTTCCCATAAATGAGCTGAAGAGGTTTGGTAAGAAGGGAAGCTTAGTCCCCGATATGTTGGTCGTTATAGGATTTAGAGTCATTTAGGTAAAGCAGCATATGATCTTGAGTTTCCTGCAGACTTAGCATCAATACATCCAGTGTGTTATATCTCCATACAAAAGAAGTGCATAGTTGACCCTACAGTTATAGTCCCAATAAAGAGTGTATATGTTCAAAATAGTCTCTCATATGAGGAATTCCTAATCAAAATGATTGATCATTAGATTCGTAAACTAACGAACAAAGAATATCCTTTGGTCAAAGTTCTTTGGTTGAATCAGTCTGTTGAGGGAGATAATTAGGAAGTAGAGGCAGACATGCAAACCAATCATCTTTAACTCTTCTCCTTAAACTCAATCTCATCCTAAGATATCAGTCCTCATTATATTTACTCTATTCCATGTTGAGGTATAGTTGCATAACATTCTCATAGCATTCATCAAATAGTTCATTCGTCTATCATGTCTCTTGAATTCAGTCATGCTTTAGTCAGTGTTAGTACCATTCCTTATTTCCTCTCAGTTCAGTCGGTCTCATTCAAGGACAAATGTTCCCAAGGAGGAGATATTGTAAGACCCCATAAAGTCGTAGCCCATTTCAGTCCTTTATAGAATTCTAAAAGAGGTCCCAGACATTGAAAATTTTAGCTAAGTGTTGACCTTTTGTCTAATTCTTGTCCTTGATATTTCAGTGGTATCATTCACGATCTTTCTGGCCTTAGAATATAGATGATTAAATTAATTATTGATCAGGGTTATCTGTAGGTAATCTCGGGTGAGCTTAAGAATTTTTGAACATCGTTTGAAACATGTTTGGATGACCAAAATAGCAAGACAATGTGATCATGGTGCATCGCATTGCCTATCGCGTTGGCACCATCGATGCAATAAATTGGTGATATCGTCAGCCCCATCAACGCGGGGTGTCACCTATCGCATCACTGGGCATGTTTTATGTATTAAGTTACAGGTTTGTAGGGGTAATTGGATCATTTTCCCCTTACAATACTAAGCCATAACATGAAATTAAACCTCCCAAAGGTAAAAATGCACTCATTATCTCACAAATACTATCAAGAACAAAGTCCTAGTTTCATCAAGTTCAAGTATAAGTCCCAAGAATTCACCGACAATTCTTATGAAATCAATAATCAAGGTATGTTAGGTGATCATAGTTGGGTATCCTTCCACCCTTGAGTTCAAGAACCATTTTCAAAACTTGAATTATGATTCCCATATTATTAATTGAATTTTTCTTATGTTTTTGTTGTTGTATGGGTTTCAAGTTAAGATCTTTTATGAGTTCTATGAAATTAAGTTAGCATGTGTGTTGAGTTATGAATCTATCATGTCAAAACCGTCGAGTTTCCAAATTGCATGTTTTAGTTATGATTCCATTTGTGTTTATTTCTCATCTGTATTAATCATGCTCCCCAAGAGTTTAATAAAATGTCCATATGAGTATATTATGCATGGTAACCTATTATTGTGTTGCTAAAGTCGTGATATGAGTTTATCTATTATGCTATTGAGTCCTGGGGGTATTTATTACCTGAAATCTAGGTGTTTACTTAGTTGCAGTAGTTATAGAATTATTTCTATAAAGGTCAAGAATAGTAGTACTCAGTCAGTTAACAGAACTCATTGAACTAGTCTAGTTCAGTCAGTCAACACGATGAGGGTCAATCCAGTTAAGCTCAGTATAATCTAGTTATCAGTGTCTTTCAGTTGGGAGTAGGATTCAACATCGAGCAAACTTAGGGATGGGGGCATTCCTATCAGTTAGTGTTTGACCCTTAGTAGCAATCCCTGAGTTAAAGAACTACGTAGTCATATAGGGTAAGTCGTCCTCCTGTCAGACTAGGGTGGGAACAATCACATATATATTTCATGTATCTTCCTGCAAGATTAGGGTTAACATAGCATTATTAGTATACCATCGAAAGGTGCTAAGACCCTTCAAACTGGGGTCACAGGTTGGACCTCAAATCTTTCTATATCGGGGTATGTCAGTTAGATGAACACTCCAACAGTTATAGTTCCAGTCTCAATATTCAGTATAGAACTCAGTAAAGTTCTATTGAACTCAGTTATAGTTTTCAGTTACTCAATCATCAAAATTTAGTATTCAATTTCAGTATAATCTCATATACAAGATGTATACCTATATGCTCAGTATAGCATTTTCAGTAGTTAGAGTTTTGCATGTACTCTCATCCAATTACATCATGGTGTTCATTCAGTCAGTTATCATTTCATGCATATGAACCCATGTAAATCAGCCTTGTCTCAATTATCATACCAGTACATTCCAAGTACTGATGCATACTTTTTTTTATGATGTCTTATATCATAGGTTCAGACGCTCAGATTCCTGACCATACTTAGCAACTCAAACTATCAACAATAGTTATAGTGGTGAGTCCTTATATTTTGAGGACAGTGTTTACCTATTTTAATAATTTAGCTGTTCAGTTGTTATAATAATGGGAGTTAATTGGGGGTTTGTCCCATCAATTCTATTTTTAGAAAGTTAGAGGCTTTCAGACTAGCATAGTCTGTTATTCAGTTTTTAGATGTTATTATCAGTTATACTCAGTTATTATTTTAGTATTTAGAGAAACTTATGGAATTTTTACATTTCTTCCGCATATATATTCCAGTGTTATATTCAGTACTCACAGCAGGTACCAGTCATGGGTTAGCTTATGGTCCTTCAGGGTTGTAAGCACTGTTTCACGACTAGGGTGTAATCTTGAGGAATTACAGAAGCGTAGGTTTAGATGTTAACCTGCCAGTTAAGAGTTGATCTCATACGGGTACTTGTCTGTTGAGGGTCACCTTTAGGGCTTTGCAACACCACTTTAGTGGATCCACGCACCTAGTGTTAGTACATGTGGCACAGAACTTACACCCTTCCAACTGGGGTCACAATGTGAACCCTAAATTCCTAATTAGGGCATGTTGGTTAGATTATAGCTCCAACTATCTCAGTCCAGTAATCAGCTTAGTGATTCAGTTTTAATTTTTCTGGACCATACTATACAAATATTAGTTATTCATTTCTCAGTACTCAATATTTAAGTTTACAAATTATATTCAGAAAATGTTTTATGCTTAGTCATGCATTCTCAATATTTATAAATTTCATGCTTTCTATTCAGTACACTATGATAATCATTCAGTTGGTTATGACTTCTTTAGATCAAACCATGCATATTATCCTACCTCATTTAGCATACCAGTACATTCAAAGTACTAATCACATACTCATTTCTTGCGCTATGATGTCTAATATCTTAGGTTTGGATGCACAGTTCTTGGATTGTGCATACACATATCAGATTATTAGCAGTAGCAGTGGTGAGTCCTTATACTTCGAGGACATGGTTTACTCACCTCAGATTATTCTTTCTTTTTCAGTATTTTTCCATTCAGTCGGAGTTAGTTGGGTGTTTGTCCCATTAGCTCCATAGTCAGTCTGTGAAGGCATTTTGGACTTGTATAGACAGTTATTTAGTCTTTAGTTTTAAGTTGTCATTGTCAGACGTTTTAACAGTATTATCAGTATTGCTTTGTAAACTTCATCAGAACTATGTCTTCTAAGACCTTATGGCATTATATCAATTGTTTTCAGGATATGATCTCTTATTATTAGTTTTAGTAATGTCTCATAGCAGGTACCAATATATGGGTTAGATTATGGTCCCTCGGGACTGTAAGCACCATGTAGCACCAAGGGTGTACTCTAAGGGTGATATAGCAAGCCAGGTCACAGATTGAGAAAATGTTCGACAAGTTTGTTGTAATGTAGCAATTATTGCCAGCAGGTTCAGACTAACTCTTCAGCAACACCCGAACGTCACCCAAATCTTTATCTGATATCAGGAGTTTTTTGGGTATGGATTAATATTACCGATAGTTTGTTGAAGTATTTTCTTCTATTGCTTCAAACACATCCAGATTGACTCAGAAGAAAGTAAAGTTATAGTAGTCAAATTCTTGTGTGAAGAGTTTTCAGGAGTTGAAGACTCGACTCACTACAGCCACAATTTTAACTCTGCCCAATGGTTCAAATGGGTTTGTTTTGTATTATGATGCTTCTATAGATGTCTTAGGGTGTGTTTTGATGTAGAAGGGTAAGGTTATGGCATATGCCTCGAGATAGCTTAAGTCCCATGAAAAGAATTACGCCACCCATAATGTAGAGTTAGCAGTTGTTATGTTTGCCCTAAAGATTTTGAGGCACTATTTGTATGGGGTACATGTTGATGTGTTCACAGACCACAAAATCCTACAGTATGTGTTTTCTCAGAAAGACCTGAACTTGCATCAGTGAAGGAGGTTAGAGTTTTTGAAAGACTATGATATGAATGTTCTGTATTATTCGAGTAAGGCCAATGTAGTGGAGAATGCATACAATTTGTTGTCTATGGGTAGTGTTTCTCACGTTGAGGATGGTAAGATGAAGTCAGTTCATAAAGTTCATCAGCTTGCAAGACTAGGTGTCCGTTTGGTTGATTCAGTTGCTGGATGTGTTTGGGTGCAGATTAGTTCAGATTCTTCTTCAGTTTTCAAGGTTAAAGAAAAGCAGGACAGGGATTCTAATTTAGTTAAGCTGGTTGGGTCAGTCAGAGACCAGAAGGTAGAGATTTTCTCCCAAAGGGGAGATAGTGTGTTGCACTGCCAGGGTCAACTTTGTATGTCGTGTGTAGATGGCTTGAGGCAGTGAATTCTTGCAGAAGAACATAGTGCACATTACAACATTCATCTAGGGTCCACTTATATGTACCACGATTTGTAGGAGATCTATTGGTTGAGTGAGATAAATAGGGATATTGTAGAGTTTGTAGATAAATGCTCAACGTGTCAGCAGGTTAAAATTGAATGTCAGAATCCTAGTAGGTCTATGCAGGTGTTCAGTATTCCCACTCTGAAGTGGACAGAGGCGAACATGGATTATTTTATAGGTCTGCCTTGTACTAGTCGACAACATGATTTAATTTCGGTCACTGTGGACAGATGGCAAAATCAACCTATTTGTTGCCAGTTCATACTTCCTATTCAGCTGAGGACTATGCCAGGCTCTATATCAGAGAGTTGGTTAGGTTACACGATGTCCCGTTGTCCATCATTTCAGATAGGGGTACTCAGTTTACCTCTCACTTTTGTAAAGATTTTCAGAAGAGTCTTGGTACCCAAGTCCACCTCAGTACAACCTTTCACCCTCAGGCAGATGGTCCAGCAGAAAGGATCATTCAGACTCTAGAAGATATGTTTATAGAATCTGTTGTTGACTTTAAGGTCAATTGGGATGACCACTTACCTTTTATTGAGTTCGCGTATAATAACAACTATCATTTCAGTATCTAGATGGATCCATTTGAGGCACTTTATGCGAGAAGATGTATATCTTCCATTGGTTGGTTTGAGGTAGGTGAGGCCATAGTAGTGGGGCCTTACTTGTGTTTGATGCCTTAGAAAAAGTACAGTTGATCAAGGAGAGACTTATGATAGTCCAGAGACGACAGAAACCTTATGGAGATGTGAGAAAAAAAGATCTTGAATTTGAGAGTGGTGTTTATGTCTATGTGAAAATCTCTCCCATGATGGGGGTGAAGAGGTTTGGTAAGATGGTGAAGCTTAATCTTTGATATTTTGGTCCTTATAGGTTTCAAAGTTATTTCGGTAAGTTAGCTTATGAGCTTGAGTTGCCTACAGACTTAGCATCAATGCATCCAGAGTTTTTTGTCTCTATGCAAAAGAAATGCATAGGTGACCCATAAGTTATAGTCCCTATAGAGAGTGTATATGTTCAAATTAGTCTCTCATATGAGGAAGTCCCAATTGAAATCCTTGATCGTCAGATTCGCACACTAAGTGTCAAAGAAGATCCTTTTGTAAAAATTCATTGCTGGAATCAGTCCATTGAGGGAGCTAATTAGTAAGCAGAGGCAGACATGCAAACCAAGTATCCTCTCCTCTTCTCCTTAAACTCAGACTTAACCTAACGTAATAGTACTCCTTATATTTACTATATTCCATGCTCAGTTACAGCTGCATAACATTATCATAGTATTTATTTATTCATGAAATAGTTCAGTCATCTATCATGTTTCCTAAATTCAGTCATGCTTTAGTTATACATGTCAGTGTTTGTATTATTCCTCAGTTCCTCTCAGTTCGGTATTTCTCATTCAAGGACAAATATTCCCAAAGAGGACATATTGTAAGACCCCATAAAGTCCTAACCCATTTTAGTCCTTTATAGCATGGCAAAAGAGGTCCCAGACATAAAAAATTTCAGCCAAGTGTTGAAACTTTGTATCATTTTTGGCCTCAATATTTTAATGGTATCATTCATGATCTTCCCGACCTTAGATTGTAGATTTTTAAATTGATTCATAATCAGGATTATTTGTAGGTAATCTCAGGTGAGTTTGGCATTTTTCAAACATCGTTTTAGCCACATTTAGGTGACTAAAAGAGCAAGAAAATTTGATCATGGTGCATCGCATTGCCTATCGCATCGGCACAATTGATGCAACACATCCGTGATCGCGTAGACCCTATCAATGCAGGGTATCACCTATCGCGTCAATGGGCAAATTTTGTGTATTAAGTTATTGTATTGTGGGGTTAATTGGATAATTTTTCTCTTACAATACTAAAACATAACATGAAATTAAACCTTCCAAGGGGAAAAATTCACTCATTATCTCATAAATACTCTCAAGAATAAAGCCCTAGTTTCATTAAGTTCAAGTACATGACCCAAGAATTCACCGACAATTCTCATGAAATAAACAATCAAGGTATGTTATGTGTTCATCCTTGGGTCTCCTTACACCCTTAAGTTCAAGAACCCTTTTTAAAACATGAATTATAATTCCCATATTATTAATTGAATTATGCTCATGTTTTTGTTGTTGTATGGGTTTCATGTTAAGATCATTTATGAGTTCTAGCAAATTAAGTTAGAATGTGTGTTGTGTTACGAATCATGATGTAAAAACCCTTGAGTTTGTAAGATGCATGTTGTAGTTATGATTCCCTATGTGATTATTTCTCATGTGTAACAATCATGCTCCCCAAGTGTTTTATAAAATGTCCATATGAGTAAATTATGCATGGTAACCTACTGTTGTATTGATAAAGTTATGATATGAGTTTATCTATTATGCTATCAAGTCCTTGGGGTATTTATTACTCAAAATCCAGTTGTTTATTTAGTTGTATTAGTTAGAGAATCATTTTAGTAAAGGTCAAGAATAGTAGTACTAAGTCAGTTAACAAAACTCAATGAACTCAGTCTAGCTCATTCAGACAATACGATAAGGGTTAGTCCAGTCAAGCTCAATACAGTCTAGTGATCAGTGTCTTTTCGTTGGAAGTAGGATTCAACATCGAGTGAACATAAGAATGGGGGCATTCCTGCCAGTTAGTGTTTGACCCTTAGTAGAAATCTCTGAGTTTAAGAATTACGTAGCCAGCATAGGGTAAGTCGTCCTCTTGTCAAACTATGGTCGGCACAATCATATATATATTTCATGTGTCTTCCTGCCAGATTAGGGTTAACATAACATTATTAGTATCCCATCGCAAAGTTCTTAGACCCTTTAAACTGGGATCACAGGTTGGTTTCCAAATCAATCTATATCGGGGTATGCCAGTTAGATGAACACTTCAACAGTTATAGTTCCAGTCTCATTATTCAGTAAAGAACACAGTCATGTTCAACCAAACCATGGCTATCAGTTATCAGTTACTCATCCATCAGAATTTAGTACTTAGTTTCAGTATAATCTTAGATACACGATGTATACCTATATCCGCAATATAGCTTTTTTAGTACTTACAGTCTTGCATGTACTCTCATCTAGTTACTTAATGATGTTCATTCATTCAGTTATAATTTCATGCATATGAACCCATGTAAATCAGCCTTACTAAAACTAGCATACCAGTACATTTCAAGTACTGATGCATACTCTTTCTTTGTGCTATGATGTTTTATATCATAGATTCAGACGCTCTGGTTCCTGACATACTTTGCATCTCAGACTATTAGCAACATTTATAGTGGTGAGTACTCATATATCGAGGACTGAGTTTAGCTATTATAATATTTTAGTTGTTCAGTAGTTATATTAGTCGTAGTTAGTTGGGGGTTTGTCCTATCAATTCTATATTCAAATAGTTAGAGGCTTTCAGACTAGCCTAGTCAGTTATGTAGTTTTCAGATGTTATTATCAGTTATTATTTTAGTATTTAGAGAACCTTATGGCATTTTTACATTTCTTACTCATATATATTGCAGTATTATATTTAGTGCTCATAGCAGGTATCAGTCATGGGTTAGCTTTTGGTCCTTCGGGGTCGTAAGCACCATGTGACGCCTAGGGTGTTCTCTCGAGGCGTTACACTAGCGTATGTTTATATGTTAACCTTCCAGTTGAGCGTTGATCTCATACAGGTACCTAACAGTTGAGGGTAACCCTTAATCCTTCGGTACAACACTTTAGTAGATCCACACAGCCAGTGTTAGTACCCGTGGCATGGTACTTACACCCTTCTAATTGGGGTCACTGGTTGAACCCCAAATTGCTTATTGGGGCATGTCGGCTAGATTGATTGCTCCCACTATCTCAGTCCAGTAATTATGTCAGTAATTTACATTCAGTTATTCATGGCCATAGCATAAAGATATAAGTTATTCATTTCTCAGTATTTCAGCTTATAGATTCTATTTAGAAAATATTTTCTGCTTGGTCATGCATTCTCAGTATTTAAATATTTCATGCATTCTATTCAGTACCCCATGCTATTCATTCAGTTATTTATTACTCTTTTACATAAAACCATGCATATTACACTACCTCATTTAGCATACCAGTATTTTCAAAGTACTGATCACATACTCATTTATTGTGCTATGATGTCTAACATCATATGTTTGGATACACAGTTCTCAGATCGCGCATACACATATCATATTATTAGCAGTAGCAGTGGTGATTCCTCATATTTTTAGGACATGGTTTACTCATCTTAAATTATTCTTTTTTTTAAGGATTTTTCTATTTAGTCGGAGTTAGTTGGGGGTTTGTACCATCAGCTCCATAGTTAGTCAGTAAAGTCTTTTTAGACTAGTACAGACAGTTATTTAGTCTTCTATTTTCAGTTGTCATTGTCAGACATTTTAATAGTATTATCAGTATTGCATTGCAGACTTCATCAGAACTATGACTTAAAAACCTTATGTCATTATATACATAGTTTTCAGCACATGATCTCTTGTTATCAGTTTCATTTAGTGCTCATAGAAGTTACCAGCTAATGGTTAGCTTGTGGTCTCTTGGGACTGTAAGCACCTTGTGGTGCACATAGTGTACTCCAAGGGTATTACAAACTTTGTATCAGAGCCTAAGGTTTTAAAGTGTCCTAGAAAGTCTGAAAGCCGAGTGAAGTAGAGTCTTGTGCATGGGTGTGAATCACGCCACACTTATGGACAAGAGGATACGAAGCATTTTAGTAAAAGTTTCCCTTCTTTCAGTGTTCATATCATTCGAATGAGCATGAGTTCATTTTGAAAATTCTGTCTAATCTATTCTCCCTTCCATTTATAGAGCATGCCTCCCAAAAAGACAAATGGAAGAAGATATGTGATCCAGCCAGCACCTCTGCCCAATCAGGAAGACCCTCTGTACGATTATTTTTCTTATGCAGAGTTTTAAGTTGCATTCACTATTCTATCTCACTCTGTAGTGGCTCAGAATGTTCAGCCAACCATTGCTCCGGCCAACCTAGTGTCCAATACTACCGTATCTAGGATTCGGGATTTTATCTGAATAAATCCTCCTCTATTTTTGGGATCCAAATCTGAAGAGGATCCACAAGAATTCTTAGACATTGTGCAGAAGGTAACAAACATTATGGGGGAGAATTCTAGTGAGTGTGCTAAATTAGATACTTACCATCTACATGATGTAGCCCATACCTGGTTTAAGCAGTGGAAAGGGGATAGAGGCACAGACGCAGGGCCTATTGAATGAGAGTTGTTTGCTACAAACTTCTTAGATAAATTCTTCCCATTGGAGATGAGGAAAGCCAAAGTATTATAATTTAAAAACTTGAGGCAGGGAAACATGTGTGTGAAGTAGTATTCCCTTAAGTTTACTCAGCTAGCTAGGTATTATCCGCATGTGGTGGCTAATAATAGGTCTAGGATGAGCAAATTTGTGTTTGGGTTATCTGAAAGTATGGTGAAGGAGTATAGAACTACAATGATAATAAAGGAGATGGACATATCTAGGCTTATGGTCCTTGCTTAACAGATTAAGAAGTAGAAGCTTAAAGAGAAGGAGAGAGAGAATAAGAGGTCTAGAACAATCAGCTTTAATTTTACTCAACCAAAGTCACAAGGTGGTAATCGTCCTCAATTCCATCAGAAATCTTCAGTCCGAGCTCGGTCTTCTTCTATTGCCCCAGTATCATAATTCAAAAATGATAATAAGGATAGAGCGACAAGCTCTAAATCCTAAGGCAGTGTAAACAGTGGTTGTACAAATCCCCTTTGCCAGAAATATGGTAGAAACCATCTGGGTGTTTGTAGAGTCGGTAGTGATATTTGTTTTAGGTGTGGCAAGCCAGGTCATAGAGTTAGGGATTTCCCAAAGAGTGGTCAGCATAGTCAGTCCAGTCGTCTCTCAGTTCTAGCCGGCCGGCCGACTCAATAGGGTGCCGCTTCCAGTACCACCAGTGATCAACGCCTAAATATATTGTATGCACTTCAGTCTCAAAAGAATTGAGAAATTCCTCCTGATATGGTTACTGGTATGTTGCACGTCTTTTATTTACATGTTTATGCTTTACTAGATCTGGAGCATATCTTTCTTTTGTAAGACCTTATATAATATTTAACTTTGGTGTCAGTCATTAGATTTTTGTAGAACCCTTTTCAGTGTCTACCCAAGTAGGTGTCTATATTGTATCTCTACGGATGTACAAGAACTTCTCGGTTATAGTGTCTTAGAAAGTTACTTTAGTTGATCTCGTGGAGTTAGAGATAATGGATTTTGACGTCATTCTTGACATGGATTGGCTACACACATGTTATGCTTCGATTGATTGTAGAAACAAAGTATTTCATTTTCTGTTCCCAAATGAACCAGTCCTTGAATGGAGGGGTAGTACTACAGTGCTTACGGCTCAGCTTATTTTGTACATTAGAGCGAGGAAAATGATATCCTAGGGGTGTATTTATTATCTTATCTGAGTCAAACACTAAAATTCTGAGACTTCTAATCTTGAGTCAGTTTCAGTAGTGAGGGAATTTACAGATATGTTCCCTAAAAATCTTCCCGGAGTTTCTATCGAAAGGTAAATCGACTTTGGGATAGACCTTCTTCTAGATAACCAGCCTATCTCTATTCCACCATACAGAATAGCTCCATCTGAACTCAAAGAGTTGAAAGAGAAAGTTGAAAGTTCTCGTAGATAAGGGTTTAATCAGGCCAGTGTTTCCCCATGGGGCGCGCCAGTCCTTTTTTTTTCATAAGAAGGACGGTTCTCTTAGAATATGTATCGACTATGATCAGTTAAAGTAAGTCACAATCAAGAACAAATACCCACTTTCAAAAATTGATGACTTGTTTGACCAACTTCAGGGTACAACTAGTTTTCAAAGATTGACCTCATATTTGGCTATCATCAACTCAGAGCCAGAGAATGTGACATTCCTAAATTAAGTTACAAAATTCGGTATGGTCACTTCGAGTTTGTAGGTATGTGCTTTGGTATCAAAAATGCCCTAGCAGCCTTTATGAACTTGATGAATCAAGTGTTCAAGTAGTACTTGGACATGTTCGTCATAGTCTTTATTGATGACATTCTTGTCAATTCCCGCAATGAAAATGATCATGCAGACCACCTCAGAATAGTATTGCAGACTCTTAGAGCCCATTAGTTGTTCCCTAAATTCAGTAAGTGCAAATTTTGGCTAATATCAATAGCTCTCCTTAGCAATATTATTTTTGGTGATGGCATTAGAGTTTATCATCTAAAGATCAAAGTGGTGAGAAACTGGACTAGACCCATCTCTTCGTAAGATATCAGGAGTTTTTGGGGTTTGGCTTGCTATTATCAATAGTTTCTTGAAGGATTTTCATACATTGTGTCCCCCATTTCAATATTGACTAAGAAGTAATTCATGTTTCAGAGTTCGATTCTTATGAGATGATTTTTCAAGAGTTGAAGAGCCGACTCACCATATCCCCAGTTTTGACGTTGCCAAATGGTTCATATGGGTTTGTTGTGTACTGTGATGCTTCTAGTATTTATTTGGGGTGTGTTTTGATGCAGATGGGTAAGGTTGTGGCCTATGCATCTAGATAGCTTAAGCCCCATGAAAAGAACTACACTACGTATGATCTTGAGCTAGTAGTTTTTGTGTTTACCTGAAATATTTGGAGGCAATATTTGTATGGGGTGCATGGTTATGTGTTCACAAATCACAAAAGCTTACATCTTGTATTCTCATAGAAGGATTTGAACCTCCTCCAGATAATTATTGAAAGTTTATGATATGAGTGTTTTGTATCACCCGTGAAAGGCCAATATACTGGCGGATGCCCTAAGCAGATTGTTTATGGGTACTGTTACTAATGTTGAAGATTACTAGAAGAAGTTAGTTCAGGAAGTTCATCATCTTTCAAGGTTAGGTGTTCATTTTTTTGATTCAGCTGAGGGTAGCATTTGGGTTTAGAATAGTTTGGAATCTTCTTTGGTTGCTGAAGTGAAAGAAAAGTAGGATAGGGATCCTACTCTAGTAAAGTTGAAGGAGTCAGTCAGAGATAAGAAAATAGAGGTTTTCTCCAAAGGGGGAGATGGTGTATTGTATTTCCAGGGTAGACTATATGTGCCGGGTGTTGATGGGTTGAGATAGCGCATTCTTGCAGAAGAGCATAGTGCAAATTATTAAATTCATCCAGGAGCAATGAGGATGTACGATGATCTATGGGAAATATATTAGCGGAGTGGGATGAAGAGAGATATTGCAGAGTTTGTAGCTAAGTGATCAACATATCAGCATGTTAAGATTAAACATTAGAAGCCTAGTGGGTCTATGCAGGAGTTCAGTATTCCCACTAGGAAATAGGAGTAAGTAAACATGGATTTTGTGATTGATTTGCCTCGTACTTATCAGCAGCATAATTGTATTTGGGTTATTTCATACTGGATAACCAAATCAGCATGATCGGGGATCGAGAACCTGAGCGTCCGAACCTATGATATGAAACATCATAGTACAGAAAAGTATGCATTAGTACGTGGGAATGAACTGGTATTCAAGATGATGTAAGATTGATTGCAAGGGTTCATATGCATGAGTATATAACTGACTGAATGAGAATAACTGATCATGAGAGTACGTGGAGAATCTAAGAATATTGTTAATACTGAGAATGTAATCTGTTCATATACATCTATATATAAATTGTAACTGAGGTTTTCTTATGCTAAGTATTTAATTCTTATAACTGATTAACTAATATTGATTGACTCTATCTGACAGTCCTGATTCTGTAAAACTGAGTTGGGTTATGAACTGAAGACTAAAACTGAAATTGAAACTGTGGGAGGTAATCATCTAACAGACATACCCCAAATTTGAACCGATAGGCGTCCAACATGTAAACCTAGTTGGAAAGGTTCTAATACCATGTCATGTGTACTAACACTAGAAATCAAGGATGCCAATCCTTACTGACGGGTGACACCTGGGTAGAGCGAAGCCTAATCTGACCGGCGACCCCTGGGAGGCAGTCAATCCTAGTCAGACGGGTGACTCCTCATCCTGCATTGGCTACCTATTTCCAGAGTACATGGATTTCTACTAACGACTCTACCTATCTTATAGGGAATCCATTATCCCTGTTCTGACTTTGTGCTAAATCCTACTCCCAACTGAAAGACACTGAACTGAGTATACTGGACTGGACTGGACAAGGACTGAGATTACTGAGTTTTCTTATGTTCTTTAATTAACTGAGTTCTACTGAGTTTTGTAATGGACTGAGAGTACTAATCTTGACATGACTAATACTATTCTATAACTGACACTAGCTCTAGGTAAACAACTAAATTGTCGGGTATTAAATACCCCTGGACTCGATAGCATGAAAAGTAAAGCAAAGCATAATCATGAATAATATAACAATGTTCACTTAGTCAATATTCATTCATAGAGACATTTCATAAAACACTTGTAATGCATTAACTTTTACATGAATGGGATAACATAATAACATGTAATGCCCTCACTAGTCAATTCGCATAAGTCTTTTATCAAACACTTGTAGGGCATAAACTTGTACATGATTAAGATCTAATGATTCCTCTATCTAATTCACATAGGAATTTTAGAAAATACTTGGGGAACATGATAATGGTCATCACATAAACATCATGAATGCAATACTAATTGCAAATTCAAAGGTTTAGTCTGTAATTTATATAATTCCCCTAAAATACTATTTTAGTTTTCATGAATCTTATTATAATCATGGATTTAAAACCAAATCAACAACATAGATGCATTAATAACTTTATAAATTTAAGGTTCTATCAAGATAATCACATATTTGTTATACATTCTATTTAATTTCATGAAACATGCATTTAAATCATGGATTGGAATCCAACTAATATTATAAACATGAATTCAATCTAATTCAATCATGGAAATCATAAATACATTATCTTTGTACTTTGAAAAAGCATTCTTGGACTTCATGGGTGAAAAGGACCCATGAATCAACATCTAACATACCTTAATTTGTGAGATACATGAAGTTCTTGAAGGATTTCTTGAGCTTGACCTTGATTTAATGAACTAAGGTTTTGCCTTTTGAGAGAGAATGGCTTGTTTCTTGAGAAAATGGTGAATTAATGAGCAATTTGTGATCTTTTAGGGTTTTATTATGTGTTTAGAATGACTTGGGGTGAGGGAAAAACACCTTAGTGCCCTCAAAATTAAAACTTGGAACTGACTGAAAATCCCGATTTTGTACGTTGGCATGATGCGGCGCTTTCGCGTTGTGTCACTAGAAATGACGATTGGGAACTGGGATGATGGCACAATACGGTGCCTCACTTGTTGCAAATTTTCCCTTTGGCATGATGATCCATGATCGTGGAGTCACATTGGAAAGTGATAATTGGTAAAAAGGCTAGTGGTGCGACGCGATGGTATCGCATTGTCTCTCTAGAAAATGACAAGTGTCATTTGGACTGACTCCACAAAGCACTGGAGTACCAGGTGGTACACTGTCTTACTAAAATAACTCTAACTCCTTCGCCCGGGTGACGGATTTGGGTGAATTTTGTATCGATGGAAATCTTAAAGCACATGTATAAAAGTGTACTCATGTTTAAAGTAATTCTTTAACATCCCACATGTATAAAGTGTATTCATCTTTAAAGTAAATCTTTAACATTCTAGGGATGAATTTTAAGATAATAAAAAGCACGGGGTGTTACACCAGTCCATACTTGTTATTCAACAGAGCACTATGCCAAGCAATATAGAGAGAGTTGGTTAGGTTTCACGGTGTTCCGCTATCAATCATTTTAGATAGAGGTACTCAGTTTACCTCTCACTTTTTAAAAGCTTTTCAGAATTGTCTTGGTACCTAAGTTCACCTCAGCACAGTCTTTCACACTCAGATAGATGGTACAACAGAGAAGACCATTAAAACCCTTTAGGACATGTTTAGAGCGTGTGTGGTTGACTTTAAGGGTAGTTGGGATGACCACTTTTCTTTAACAGAGTTCGTGTATAATAACAGCTATCATTCCAGTATTCAGATGGATCCATTTGAGGCTCTATATGAAAGGATTTGTAGATATCTAAATGGTTGGTTTGAGATAGGTGAAACTTATTTGATAGGGCTCTATGTAGTATTTGATGCTTTGGAGAAAGTTTAGCTAATTCGGGAGAGGCTTGAGATAGCCCAATGATGACAGAAATCTTATGCAGATGTTAGGAAAAAGGATCTTGAGTTTGAGATTAGAGATTTTGTTAATCTAAAGATATCTCCCATGAAGGGAGTAAAGAGGTTTGGTAAGAAGGGGAAACTTAGTACCCGATATGTTGTCCCTCATAGAATTTTAAGTTATTTTGGAAAGGTCGCTTATGAGCTTCAGTTGCCTGCCGACTTAGCATCAGTGCACCCAATATTCCATATATCTTTGTTGAAGAAGTGTATTAGTGAACCAACTGTAGTTTTTCCATTAGAAAGCATAAATGTTCAGAAAAACCTTTATTATGAAGAAATTACAGTCAAGATCCTTGATCGGAAAATTTGTTGACTAAGGAATAAAGAAGTTCCCCTAGTCACGGCTCATTGGCAAAATTAGTCCATTGAGGGAGCCACCTGGGAAGAAAAAGCAGATATGCGGACCAAGTGCCCTTATCTTTTCTTCGCAAACTCAGACTCGGCATAAGGTAATAATCTTCTTTGAATTTCTCTTTCTATGCTTATTTTCAGCTGCAAATCATTCACATGTCAGTCATGCTTTCACATAAACTGTTCATTCATGTGTCATGTTTCATACTCAGTTATGTAATAATGTTTTCACCACATATATTAAGCATGTAATCTCAATTTCTCAGTGTTTTTAGCTTAATCAATCTCATTCGAGGATGAATGTTTCCAAGGGGGAGATATTGTAATACCCTGAAAATACAAACCAATGTTACAGCCATGTTTCAAGCTCATGCAAAGAAAATTATAATTGATTTCTAATTTATTAGTGAGTTTGATGTATGTTAAGACCTCAAATAACTCCCAGCTATTAGATGAAACAAAATATTCCTTACCGATTGAGTTTTCGGGAAGAATGTTGCTTTAGTCAACTTCAAATGAGCATATATTTTTCTCTTCTAAGAATTTTCAGCTCCAGACCAAACAAATGATAGAAATTGAACTAGCTTTAATGATAGAATTTTCTGATAGGGTTTACCCGTATGTGTCGTCAACATGATTTGATTTGGGTTCTTGTAAACAGAATAACCAAGTCATCTCATTTCTTGCCAGTACATACTTTTTATTAAGCTTAGGAATATGGAAAGATCTACCTTAGATAGTTAGTTAGGTTGCACGTAGTCCGATAGTCCGATAGTCCATCATTTTAGTTAGAGGTACTCAGTTTACCTCCCACTTTAGAAAGCCTTTTAGAAGGGTCTTGGCACCCAAATTCATCTTTATAAAAAATTTCACCCTAAGATAGATTGTAAGGATGAGAGGACCTTTCAAACCTTAGAACAGATATTGAGAGCGTGTGTTATCGAATTTGAAGGTATTTGGGATGATCACATGCCTTTGATCAAGTTTGCCTATAATAACAGTTATCATTCCAGTATTCTGATGTCTCCATTTAAGGCTCTCTATGAGAGGATATGTAGATCTCCTATTAGTTGGTTTGAGGTGGGTGAGGCTACATTCATAGGGCCTGATTTAGTGTTTGTTGCATTATAGAAAGGTTAGTTGATCAGGGAGAGCTTAAGACAGACCAAAGCCATCAGAAATCCTATGCATATGTACGTAGGAGAGATTTTAAGTTTGCAGTTACGGATATGGTTTATATTAAAATTTCTCCCATGAAGGGAGTGAAGAGATTTTGTAAGAAGGGGAAACACAGTCCCCGCTATATTGGCCCTTATAGAATCCCGACTCGTTATGGGAAGGTGGCGTATGAGATTGAGTTGCCTAGCGATTTAGCATCAGTACACCAAGTATTCTATGTCTCCTTGTTGACGAAGTGTACTGGTGACTCCACTGTAGTTTTTCCTTTAGAAAGTATAGATGCTTAGGACAGTCATTCTTACGAAGAAATTCCAGTCGAGATCCTTGATCACCAGATTCGTAGACTAAGGAACAAAGAAGTACCCTTGGTCTAAGTTCTTTTTCTGAATAAGTCCATAGAGGGAGCCACTTGGAATGCAGAAGTAGACATGTGAGAGAAGTACCCTCATCGTTTATCCGGAAACACAAATTCAGCTTAAGGTAATAGTTTACATTAGACTATCTCTTTTTCGGCCTTAGTTCAAACCATATGATTATCTTTATGTCATTACATGTATTCAGGAATCTATTCAGTCTGTCACTATATTTCAGACTCAGTCATGTAATCATTCTTTCAGTTATGAATATTCAGCCTTTAATCTCAGTACCTTAGTATTTTTCAGCTTAATCAGTCTCATTCGAGGACTAATATTCCCAAGGGGAGGTACATTAATACACTATAAGACCCTAGCTCGTTTCATCTTACTATTGCATGGTAAAGGGGACCAAGACTTAGAAAAATGTTACTAAGAGTTATGACTTAGTCATTTTGAAAGCCCGTTAAACTTTGATGATTTTATTTTCTACCTTCCTAACCTTAGAATGTTTATTTTAAATTTGATTAATGATCGGGGATGTAAAGGGTACATCTCAGGTGTGTTTAGGAATATTCGGACGAGTGTAAGAGTATGTTTAGATTTCCAAAATAATAGTTGCACTAGGATAAGCCCACAGCGCACCTTGCAGTGCACTGTAGTGGAGACCGCGGCTCCCTCTCCAGTGCACCACATGAAAGTTCGCGGTGTCCACTCCATCGTCTACTCCTTATTTTTCCATCTTTTAATTTTATTTTTCCAAAGGCAAATGGGTCATTTTCCTTCACCCAATAGGTCCATAATACGGGATTGAAGGTCCTAAATGCATAATTGGTAATATTTTACTCAAATTCTCTCAAAAGGAAATTATTCTCTCTCAAGAATAAACCCTAGCTTCTTCAATATTGAAGCTCAAGCTTCAACAAAACCACCAAGAACTCTCACAAATTTATCAATTAAGGTATGTTAGATGTTCATACATGGTTCCTTTTCACTCATGTAGTCCAAGAATACATTTTCAAGTTTAAAGTTTTGATCTTTACATGTTATTATTAATTATATCCATGAACTTCCACGACTCTCAATTTTATATCATGCTAACAAATTGTTTACATTGGAATTTGTCCATAACACATTTGAATGGTGATTTTTACATGTCATATCCTTAACCCATGAATTTTGGTAGTGAAATTATGTTATTATCTCATGCTAATCTATTTAAATTATTTAATTCATTACTATCATGTGTTTGATGAGATGTCTAAGAGATGATTTTAGAACAGTAGTTCCTATCATGGTTTTAAAGTGTACATGTGTTCATATTGTTATTTCTATCGAGTCCAGGGTGTTATGAATACCCAAAAATTTAGTTGTTTACTTAGTCTTGGTATTTTCAGAATGATTTTAGATATGTAAGAATATTATCAGTCAATTAACTATCATATTCAATTAAACTTACATCATTTAAGATATCAGTGTCTCTTAGTTTAGAGTAAAACTTAGCACCAAGTGAACGTAGGGATGACATCTCCCCCGTTAGTAGTCATGAGGCATTTTTCTTCCCCGTCAGTAGTTATGAGACATTAGTAGTAGTTCCCAGGTTTCATACCTTTGGCGCCACCGTTGACTTTGAGGGATCTCCCGTCAGTTAGGTATGACACCCTCGTTCTTCGGGACATTAAATTAGTGGATCCACACAGCCAATGTTTGTACTTGTGGAATGGTACCGATGCCCTTCCAATTGGGGTTACAGGTTGGACCCTGATAGTAAATTAGGGCATGTCGGTTATAGTTAGCTCCCACAGTCTCAGTTTAGTATTTAGTATAATTCAGTTTAGGGTTGCATACACCATAGCATACATATATCAGTTATTCAATTTTCAGATTTCAGTATTTCAGTTTACAAACTATTTCAGAATGATGTAATATGTTTGGTCATGCACTCTCAGATTTCACGATATTCACATTTTCATATTAGTTAATCAGTTATCTCATGTTATTCAGTCAGTTATTATTCATGTACATGTTCCCATGCATATAAGCCTAACCCCATCTAGAATACCGGTAAATTTAAAATACTGACCGCGTACTCATTACTTGATCTATGATGTCTCATATCTTAGGTTCGAATGCTCAAGTTCCTGACCACAATTAGATATTCCAGCGCATCAGCAGCAGAAGCCATAGTGAGTATTCATATTTCGAGGACTGATTATGTTTATTTCTCTACTTTCGGTTCAATAGTTAGTTATAGTTAGTTTGGGCTTGTCCCATCAACTCTTATTCAGTCAGTTTTAGAGGCTTTCCGATACTTCAGATGGTCAGTCGGATTACCATTATTTTTATTAGTTTTTAGATAGTTGTTTTCTAGCAGTTATTTTTAGATTTATGTTTCAGAAATGTTTTAGTATTTAAAAGTTGATGGCATATTAAGTTGTTCTGCACATGTTATTTTGTTATTATTATTCAGGCTTACAACAGGTACCAACCATGGGTTAACTTGTGGTCACTTGTGACCGTAAGCACCGTGTGATGTACAGGGTGTACTCTCGGGTAGTTACTGCAGTCTATACCACTACTTCTGAAGAAGTAGAGAGGTTATTTCTGATAGACCAATGGATAAAGACAGAGGATAGTGAACAAAGTCCTAATAAAACATGAACCAAGATGGAATAACAGAAGTTAACTTTAACCTCAAAGTAATACCAAATACCAACAAACCAAAGGCACCCACCACACCCAAACTCTCCTATCTAGTATATCCAAGCAATGGACACAACCCTAAGACTACTAGCCCAGCTACACCAAAGCTCTCCTAACTACTGGCAAGGACTTACTCATACGCACTAGCCTTCTTACCCTAATTTGCATCCTTTATACCTTCGTATTTAGGTCCATGTCCTCAATACACTTTAACTTCTCCTTGTCACATCTAATCACCTCCCTCCAGTATTTCTTTGGCCTACCTCAACCCCGCCTAAAACTATTGAATGCTATCCTCTCACACCAACAAATTGGGGCATCCATGCCCTTCCGCATCATATGCCCAAAAAAAGTGCTAAGGAAAAAGTAGTCAGATATTAAATTATTCTTGAAGATAAGATCTTAATAATGATCAAATTATTACAACAAAATTCATGTTTCAGGGGAATATAATAATAGGTAAATGTAGTCCAGTTCACTAGTTCAATTGAGCTAGAATTTTCCAAATGGACATGTTGCAGGTTCATTGAGAAAGAAACAAAAGTCCTAAGGACATATGTTCACCTATAAGGTAGAAATAATTTGTCCTTTAGAAATTACCCTTATAGTATGATAATTGTATGATATTGAACCTACCTTTGCACGCACCTCAACTAATTCCACTGGATTCCTTCAACCTTCCCTTGCCAACAAGGTTAGGACAAATGAGTAGAAATTACCTAATATTTTTAGTCTTTTGTAGAATTTGAAACTGAAGCCTCATGGTTCTTATGAAACTTTATTAATCATTTTGTTACACCCTTGGGTACAATATTAACATTATTTATAACCATGAAGAGTACTTGGGTAAGCAAACATAAACCTCTTAAATGCCAATAAGTAGAACTCAACTCATTATTAAAGCTCTCTCTTTTTTACCAATTAAATCATCTATAGAATAGTCAGGACCAGCAAAGTTGATTTTTACGACTCATCATCCAAATTAATATAATGTACTCTACAAGTAGATACATTAAATTGCCCCTAAGGTTGTGGCCTAATGTCTAGTGGGTAATGAAGTGGGTCAAGAGCAAAACATATTGGTGATAACTTTCTATCTATCGTGGGATAGGTATCTCATAGAATTAGTCGAGGTGCGCAGAAGTTGGACCATAAATTACTATTATAAAATGATCCAAAGATGAGAACATAAAAGAAAACAATGCATCAAAATTTAATAGCACAGAAACAAGGATGTTTAAAGAAAATAAATTATATACGAAGGCACAAGGAGAAGACATTTTATATATATATATATATATATATATATATATACAAATATAATCTTCAAGGAAGTCAGGTTGGCATTAGCATGTTATATCAAATTCACTAGAAGTTAAAACCTTAATTTTGTAGAAAAATCACTTTGTTAGGGACTAGTGTAGCAACAACAAAATATGATGCAACCATCTCCTCTATTTAACACACTTATACCATGTAGCTCTTCTTCGTTGAACATATCTCACTTGCACCGCCATTACTTTTCACTCTCTAAAAAATCAGAAAGTGTTTATGTAAAGATCTATCTATATTGTTTCTCCGGTAAAAGAACACGTAAAGCGAGAAGGGGTAAAAAAAAATGTTGGTTATGTGATGATGATATATAGAGTAGACTATATAGAAAAAGCATTAGAAATGGAATAAAAGGGGACGGAAACAGAGACAGTTGGAAAAATAGGTATTTTCTATGAGAAAAATAGCCTCAGCAAACATTAAAGATCTGGTGCATAAAGAGTTGAAAAGAGACATCTTTATTGGGTTTTATAAACCGACTTGTAGTAGGTAGGAGGGGGGAGGAGGCTATGAAACTTTTTCTTTCAATTAAATATGTGATTAGCTTCACAGTTGTACAAGAGTTGATTTAATTAATTTTTACACAAATTTGAATTAGTATTTTTAAAATAATTTTGCAAGTTTGAAATTAAAGAAGAAGTACTAAAAATTACTATAACTAATAATTACAAGTAGTTTTAAAAAATTATGATCAAAGAATATCATTTGACTCTCCAAATAATAACGTGAATACATAAAGTAGAAAAAAGGGAATTCTAGTTATTACTCCCTCCGTTTTATTTTCCTTGATATCTATACTATGAATTAAAAAAAAGTTAGCCTGGTGCCTTAAAGTTCCTTCTACGCGTAGGGTCCAAGGAGGGCCCTACCACAAGGGTATACTTTATGCAGTTTTACCTTGCATTTCTGTCAAAGGTTCTTTCCAAGGCTTGAACCCGTGTCCTCCCAGTCATACTAAAATTAGTTGTTTCAATTTATTGGTTCAATTTCTGAAATCAAGAAAATTTTATTATATTTTATTCATTTTTACCCTTAGTATGGATAACTATAATAATTAATAATAGTCAAATGAGAGTTCTAAAGCATCACTAATAGGATTAATTTAGTAAAACATACCCACAATTAATGTTATCTTAAGGAGTGTGTCAAGTAAAATGAAAAGAATGTAATGTATACCTAGAATAGCATTTGATGTTTTAAAGTTATTTCATGGTTATAGAAAGAGAAAGGACAAAAAGTCACCACTGAACTGGTGATAGATTTGCAAAAAGAAACTTTAACTTTATACTCAACCTATTACCCCACAAAGAATACGTAGACCCTTATAAATATACTATTTTAATCGAATTTCATCCTCTGTGTGAAGGAAAGCATATGATGCACGTGAATACTATAAAATTATCTGAAACAACCAATTATAAAATACAACAACAACAAACCCAGTGTATTCCCACATAGTGGGGACAAGAGAGGGTAAAATGTATGCAGTTGTAAGACCCCGTAATACCCTAGCTCAGTTCAGCTTACTATTTCATGTTAGAGGGGTCCAAGACTTGGAAAAATTTCACTAAGAGTTAAGACAGTCATTTTCAAAGACCCTTAAAATTTGATGATTTTAGTTCCAACTTTTCCGGCCTTACATTGTTGATTTTAAAGTTGATTCATGATCGGGCATGTCAAGGGTACGTCTCGGGAGATTTTCGGAATTTTCGGACAAGAGTAAGGGCATGTTTGGATTTCCTAAATAGTAGCAGCACCGGGATAAGCCCGCGGTGCACCCTGTAGTGCATTTCAGTGGATCCCGCGGTGCCCGCTCCAATAAACTTCACCAAATTCCGCGTTGCCCACTCCATCTCCCACTCCTTGTTTTTCCATCTTCGGATTCCTATTTTCCAAGGTCAAATAGGTCATTTTCCTCAACCCAATAGGTCTATACATAGGATTAAAGGTCCCAAAAGCATAATTGGTGATCTTTCAGTCAAATCATCTCAAGATAATATCATTCTGTCTCAGGGACAAACCCTAGAATCTTCAAGATTAAAGCTCAAGCTTCAAGAAAATCATAAAGAACACTCACAAATTAAATAATTAAGGTATGTAGATGTTCATCCATGGGCGTTTTCACCCATGGAGTCCAGGAATCCATTTTCAAGTTTAAAGTTTTGATCTTTACATGTTATTATGAATAATATCCATGAACATCCATGAATCTCAATTTATATCATGCTTACAAATTGTTTTCGTTGGAATTTGTCCATAACACGTTTTGAATGGTGATTTTTGCATGTCATATCATTAAACAATGAATTTTTGTAGTGAAATTATGTTATTATCTCATGTTTAACTATTTTCATGCTTTAATTCATTACCCTCATATGTTTGATGAAATGTCTAAGAGACGAGTTTTGAACTATCGTTTCTATCATGGTTTTAAAGTGTACATGTGTTCCTATTGTTATTGCTATCAAGTCGTGGGAGTTATGAATACTCGAAAACTTTGTTGCTTACATAGACTTGGTATTTTTAGAATGGTTTCAGATATGTAAGAACATTATCAGTTAGCTAGTTATCATATTCAGTTAAACTCTGATTAGTTCAAAAATCAGTGTCTTTCAATTGGGAATAAAACATAGCACCGACTGAACGTAGGGATGGAATCTCACCTATCAGTAGGCATGAGGCTTTTTTCTCCACCGTCAATAAGCATGGGACATTTGTAGACATCCCGGTTCCAGACCTACGACACCACCGAAGACATTGAGGGGTCCCATGTCAGTTAGGAATGAAACCCTCGTCCTTCGCGATTTTAGATTTTTGGATCTAAATAGACAATATTAGTACCTATGGAACGATACTAACGCCCTTCCTATTGGGTTTACAGGTTGGACCATGATAGTATATTATGGTATATTGGTTATTGCTAGCTCCCAAAGTCTCATTTCGGTATTCAGCATAATTCATTTCAGGGTTGCATTGACCATAGCATAAAGATATCAGTTATCCAGTTATCAAATTTCAGTATTTCAGTTTACAGACTATTTTAGAATCATTTTATATGTTTTTTCATGAACTCTTAGATTTCACAGTTGTTACGTTTTCATATCAGTTATTCAGTTATCTCATGCTATTAGGTCTGTTATTATTCATATACATGAGCCCATGCATATCATCCTAACCCCATCTAGCATACCAGTACATTCAAAGTACTAACCGCACAGTCATTTATTGTGCTATGATGTCTCATATCATATGTTCGGATGCTCTGGTTCCTGAAAGTACTTAGACATTCTAATACATTAGCAGCAATAGCCATGGTGAGTGCTTATATTTTGAGGACAAATTATGTTTATTTTTGTCCTTTTAGCTCAATAGTTAGTTGGAGTTAGTTGGGACCTGTCCCATCAAATCTTATTTAGTTTGTTTTAGAGGCTTTCAAACACTTCAGACAGTCAGACAGTTTACTATTATTTTTATCAGTTTTCAGATAGTTATTTTTCGGTAGCTGTTTGAAGATTTATGATTCAGAAATGTTTTAGTATTTAAAACCTTATGGAGTATTCAGTTATTCCGCAAATGTTATTTTGTTATTATTATTCAGTACTTACAGCAGGTAGCAGCTCGTGGGTTAGCTTATGGTCACTTATGGTTGTAAGCACCGTATGGGGTCTAGAGTGTACTCCCAGGTCATTACAACTATCTATATCACTACCTCTGCGGAAGTAGAGAGGTTGTTTCCAATACACCACCGGCTCGAGAGAAAGAATAGTAAACAAAGTCGTAATAAAACATGAAACAAGATGGAATAACAGAAGTAAGACACCCTCAAAGTAATACCAAATACCAACAAACCAAAGGCACTCACCACATCCAAACTCTCCAAACTAGTAGCTCTAACTAATGGACATAGCCTTAAGACTACCAGCCCAGCTACACCAAAGATTTTCTAACTTCTCGCTACGACTAAATCACACACACTAGCCTTTCACCTTTATTCGCATCCTTCATACCTTCTTATCTAGGTTCATCTCCTCTATACTCTTTAACTGCTCCATGTAACATCTATTAACCTTACCCTAGTATATATTAATCCTACCTCTATCCAAACTAAAACTATTAAAAGCTAGCCTCTCACACGAACCAATTGGGGCATCCATACCCCTCCATATCATATGCCCAAACAATCTCAGCCTCACTTCCCGCATCTTTTCCTCCACCGAAGACACTCTCACCTTCTCCCGGATAATCATGACCTTATCTCCACTAGTAAGTCCACACATCCAATGCAATAATCATATTTCCACCACCTTTACTTTTTGAACGTGGGAGTTCTTAACTGGACAACACCCCGCTCCATATAGAATGGCCGGACGAACTACCACTCTGTAAAAAAATTCTTTAAGCTTAGGTGGTACCTTCTAATCATACCACACTCCCGAGGAGATCCTCCACTTCATCCATTCTACCGTAATACAGTGGAATAAATATTCATCAATCTTTCCATTCCCTAAATCTTATCATATGTCCATTAAGTGTAGATCTCAATGATGATCCATTTTGACAAAAACCCATCATTTTGTGAATACTTCTGCTCAAAATGTAATAAGTGAAGAACGAAAGGTTTCAGAAAGATTTCTTGGTTTCACATTTTTCAAGAGCTTGTTATTTAACAAAGCTCAAATGACCTATGAGCGAACATACCAACATCTGACCTATTGCTTAGTTTTGTTCCTATTCCGAAGTCAGATACCATCATGATCAAAAAAACAATCTCACATTAGTAATTATCTTTTCATGTACTATTTTTATCTATTAAATGGTTTCGACGAAGCTTAAAACATATTGTAATTAGATAATTTGAATAGGTCGTAATTTGTGTAAGACCTGAACAGGACATTGATATTTCTCGTCTAGTTCCACTAGTAACTGATCCTACTAAAGATTTACATTATGAGTAATGTTGATCAATTAGAAGAGATCTCCTTCTGAATATGAACAACAAATTAAAACTAATGGTCTGTCTACGTAAAACATACTCATCATTAAATAATTTAAACCAAGAAAACATAAATTCCATAAAGAATATTAGAGCACTTCTAATTCACATTGATCAAAGCATCATGATAACTCCTGCATTCCTCAATAGAGCGGCGAAAAAACCTACGTTGTTTTTTCCACTCTTTCCACTCTGTACATATGATGAATTCATCACAATGACAAAATTTAAGTTACCCATAGGCATGCTTTGATGATTTGTTGTGGCTTTTAAGTAGTGAAGTACTTACCAATGGAACTTTATTACCATCAACAAAGATCCATATATTATTCTTCCATTTCCAACATGTTTCTCAAATTCAATCGGAGGAAGATTTACTAATATCAAAAACTCAAAATTTATAAGTATCAAAACATGGGAACATCTATCAAATAAGATAATAAGAAAGGATATGATTTTGTCTTCTAAAAAACATCAAGGACATGTACAATAATTAATTGCTAATTGGCTCAGTGACAACAGAAAAAGTGGTAGGACATTAAATTAACCTTGTAAGTGAAAGGAAAAAAAGTAGTCAGATATTAAATTATTCTTGTAGGTGAGATCTTACTAATGATCAAGTGATTACGGAAAAATTTATGTTTCAAGAGGATATAATATTAGGTAAATGTAGTCCAGTTCACTAGTTCAATTGAACTAGGATTTTCCAAATGGACTTGCTACAGGTTCTTTGAGAAAGCAACCAAAGTCCTAAGGACATATGTTCACATATATGGTAGAAAGAGTAGGTCCTTTAGGAATTACCATTATAGTATGATAATTTTATGATATTGAACCTGCATTTGTGAGCACCTCAACTAATTCCACTGTATTTCTTCAACCTTGCCCCACCAACAAGGTTATGACAAATGAGAAGAAATTACATAATATTTTTAATCTTTGCTTGAATTTGAAACTGAAGCCTCATGGTTCTTATGAAACTTTACTAATCATTTGGTCACACCCATGGGTACAATATAAACATTATTTATAACCATGAAGTGTACTTGGGTGAGCAAACAACAACCTCTTAAAAGCCAATAAGTAGAACTAAACTCATCATCAAAGCCCTCTATTTTTTACCAATTAAATCATCAATAGATGAGTCAAGACCAGCATAGTTTATTTATACTACTCATCATCAAAATTAATATAATGTACTCTAGCAAGTAAATACATTAAATTGCACCTAAAGTTGCGGCCTAATGGCTAGTGGGTAATGATATGGGTCAAGCGCAAAACATATTGGTGATATCTTTCTATCTGTCGTGGGACAGGTATCTCATAGAATTAGTTGAGGTGCGAAGAAGCTGGCCCGAATAATACTAATATAAAATGATCCAAAGATGAAAACATAAAAGTAAACAATGCATCAAAATTTAATATCACAGAAACAAGGATGTTTAAAGAAAATAAATTATATATGAAGTCACAAAGGGAAGAATTTTATTTTTTATATATATATACAACAACAACAAACCTAGTATATTCCCACATCGTGGGGTCTGGGGAGGGCCGAGGGTATGCAGTCCATACCACTACCTCTAAAGAAGTAGAGAAGCTATTTCCGATAGATTCCCAGCTATTATATATATATATATATATATATATATATATATAAACTATAATCTTCAAGGAAACCAGGTTAGCATTAGCATGTACTTTCAAATTCACTAGAAGTTAAAACCCTATTTTTTACCGAAAAATTACCTTGGTAGGCATTGGTTTCGCAACAAAAGAACCAGATGTAATCATCTCCTCTCTTTAACACACTTACACCATGTAGCTCTTCTTCGTTGAACATATCTCCCTTTCACCACCTTTACTTTTCACTCTGTACAAAAACCGAAAGTGTTTTATATAAACATATATCTATTCTATTTCTCCTATAAGAGAACACGTAAAGCGAGAAGGGATAAAAAAAATTTGTTTATGTGATGACGATATATAGAATATACTATATAGAAAAAGCATTAGAAATTGAAGAAAGGGGGGAGAAAATAGAGAGAGTTGGGAAAATGGGTATTTTCCATGAGAAAAATTGCCTCAGCAAGCATGAAAGATCTGGTGTAGAAAGAGTTGAAAAGGGACATCTCTAATAGCTACACAGTTGTACAAGAGTTGAATTAATTAATTTTTACACATATTTGAATTAGTATTTTTAAAATAAATTTTCAAGTTTGAAATTAAATAAGAAGTATTAAAAATTACTATAACTAATAATTACAAGTAATTTTTAAAAGTTATGATCAAAGAATATCATTTGACTCTCCAAATAATAACGTGAATACATAAAGTAGAAGAAAGGGAATGCTAGTTATTACTCCCTCCGCTTTATTTTCCTTGATCTCTATACTTAAAATAAAAAAAAAGTTAGCCCGGTGCATTAATGCTCCCGCTATGCGTAGGGTCCAAGGAGGGCCCTACCACAAGGGTATACTTTATGCAGCCTTACCTTGCATTTCTACAAGAGGTTCTTTCCAAGGCTTGAACCCGTGACTTCCTGGTCATACTAAAAATAGTTTTTTCAATTTATTGGTTGAGTTTCTGAAATCAAGAAAATTTTATTATATTTTATTCATTTTTACCCTTAGTATGGATAACTATAACGAATAATAAAAGTAAAATGAGAGTTTCAAAGAATCATTAATAAGATTAATTTTGTAAAACATACCCACAATTAATGTTTTCTTAAGGAGTGTGTTATGTAAACAAACATCAAGTAAAATGAAACAAATGTAATATATACCTATAATAGCATTTGATGTTTAAATGTTATTTCATGGTTATAAAAAGAGAATAGACCAAAAGTCACAACTGAACTGGTCAAAGAGTTGTAAAATGATACTTTAACTTTGTACACAACCTATTACCCCACAAAACATATGTAGACCGTTATAAATAGACTATTTTGATCTACTTTCATCCTATGTGTGTTGGAAAGCATATGATGCACGTGAATACAATAAACTTGTATGAAACAATCAATTATAATATACAACAAAAACAAACCAAGTGTATTCCCACATAGTGGGGACAAAAAAGGGTAAAATGTATGTAGTTGTAAGACCCTGTAAGACCCTAGCTCATTTCAGCTTACTATTGCATGTTAAAGGGATCCAAGACTTGCAAAAATTTCACTAAGAGTTAAGACAGTCATTTTCTGTAATGCCTCGAGTCTGTACCCTGCACGCTACATGGTGCTTACGACCATGATGGACCACAAGCTAACCTATGACTAATATCTGTTGTGAGTACTGAAGCAGGATACTATAATAAATACGAAAAATAGTCTGAAATGCCATAAGGTTCAAAATCTATAAATATTGCTAAAGTGTATCAACTGAAATAATAATTTGTAAAACTGAACACTGTCTGAAAACTAGTCTGAAAAGCCTCTAACTGAAACTGTCTGAAAGTGGAGTTGATGGGACAATCCCCCAACTAAAGTCCATGTACTGAAATACTGAGTCTACTGAAATAATTAAATAAAATAATATCCTCGAATGAGGAGGGCTCACTTCTAATCTGCTATTGCTGGTTGAATCTGAGTCTATCTATGCGCGGTCGGGAACAATGATTAATTTCATTGTATGTGTTGAATTACATATTGAATATCCTAAGTGTTTATGATTTAATGATTCAGTTATGACTCCCCATATGTTTGATAAAATGCCTATGTGAATGAAATAGTGACATGATAACATGATATCATGTATTCCCCATTCATGTACAAGTTCTTTTTGATTGAATCTAGGTAACTTCTAGTGTGTGTTTTTTTCAACAATAGTTTGCACGCGAACATGAATGCAATACAAGAGCAATCTGTTTAAACAGATCCATTATCTGCGACACTAGATAAATGATCTGTTGTAACAGTAGATTCATGTTTGATTCATGTTTAAGGGTTCTAGGTGCCCGTAATATGATTATGAATTGAATAGATAGGTATTCTGTTGCACCAGATTAGTAATCTATTTTAACAAATAAACAATCTGTTTCATCAGATTACTAATATGTTTTGAGCAACAAAATAGAGCTCCTGTCACACACAAAACCTAACAGATAACTCATATGTTCTTGCTATTGATACTGGAATAAAATTATTCCTTAATTGTAGACATGTCATTCGTTAAGAAATAGAAATAGACAACACGAAAATTAAATAAGAAATAAAAAGTCAAGTGCAGCAAACATAATTTTTTATAAAACAATAAAAAAATACATAGATAACAGAAAAAAAAGTTTAATTATTATTATCATCATTATTAACATCATTATTATCATCATTATTAACATCATTATTATTTGTATGGACAGCCGACCTATCTTAAAAGGGCAGCAGCAGTACCCTTCGCAGCCTGCGGATCTCCCACAGTATCCTTACTCTGACGGCAGCCAACTCCCAATGTAGGTCATGAACCTCTTTCTACAGTTCTCTCATGGCATCTAGTAAAATAGCGACATCCCACACAGGATCAGCCATATCTAAAAAATGCATAAGTTGACAAAACACACACGTAAACACAAAAGTAAAGAAAAGAAAGAATTCAAATGTAATGTAATGTAATACAACGTATATTTACACAAAAATCAAGAAAAAAAATTACCAGAGACAGGAAAAAGCTATCAAGTCCTTAAACAGAAAGTAGTTGAAAGTGTAACAAGAGCGAGGAATAAATAGTGTGTAGTAGAACGAATGATTGAGTAAGGAGGGACCTATTTATAGAGGATTGAACATGAATAAGTTAGGAAAAAAATTGTAACTGTTCACCTCCATTTATTAATGACATTCTTGATTACTGTAAAAAGTTATGACTTAATTAAATTAATCAATATTATGATAAGTCATGACTTTTCATCTTTATTATTATTAATAATTAGTTCTTTCCAGGAACCGTTTTTTTTTACTGTTTTGGACAACAGATAATATATCTGTTGCATCAGATAAATCATCTATTACAACAGATATATCATGATTTGGAATAAGTAAATAACATGTTGCATCAAATAATATATTTGTTGCAACATATAATATATATATATTTTTTAAAAAAATATATCATCTTCATGACATCCAATTTTTTTGACTTTTTAATTAAATAAATTAATAAAGCAGATTTAAAGGCACAACTGTTCTCCTTCATTTATTTATGACATTCTTGATTACTGTAAAAAGCTATGACTTAATTAAATTAATAAATATTATGATAGATCATGACTTTTCAGCTTTATTATTATTAATAATTAGTTCTTTCCAGAAACCGTTTTTTTTACACCGACTTGGACAATAGATAATATATCTATTGCATCAGATAAATCATCTGTTACAACGAATATATCATGATTTTCAACTAATAGATAACCTGTTGCATCAAATAATATATCTGTTGCTACATATAATATATATATATTTTTTTTAAAATATACTATCTTAATGACATCCAAATTTTCTGACTTTTTAATTATATAAATTAATAAAGCAGATTTAAAGGCACAACTATTCACCTCCATTTATTAATAAAATTCTTGATTACAGTAAAAAGTTATGAGTTAAATAAATTAATCAATATTATGATAGGTCATGACTTTTCAGCTTGAAACATAACTTTATAATTATTAAAATAATTAGTTCTTTCTAATAGACTACATATATAATTATTAAATACATCTGGGTTATTCTGTAATTAGTTATTCTTCAGTTCTCTATATATACAGCTGTAACCCCTTCAATATTAATTGAGATCAATTAATTCTTAAATCTGTATCATGGTATCAAAGCTAGGGTTTCTTCTTCCGCCCAAACCCTAATCTCTCCTCTTTTCCGACGTGTGTGCGCCGCCGCCACCGTCTACACCACGCCGCACGGCCTCCCTCCTCCGCCGTAGGTCGGCGCCATGGACAAGGTTATTGATCCTCTGTCAAAATTACCGTCTGGAGTAAAATTACTGCTCAGGAATCTCCACAATCTCATCCCCGAAAAATTATCTGACAACAACTACCCGGCCTGGGCACTTAACGTCCGCACCGCCCTCGCAGCCAACTTGCTGCTCGGATGGATTGACGGTGCGGAGAAGCCGCAGCCCGAGACAGCCGAGAAGGACGGCGTCAAGCTCCCAAATCCCGACTACCTTCCGTGGATGATCGTAGACACTCAGATCCGAGCCTGTCTTCTCGCAGTTATTAGCCCCTCTGTGCACAAACACGCCCGGGGTTTTCTCACATCGGCTTCACTTTGGGACGCACTAGCCACAAGGTACAACTCTGTGTCCACGGCTCATATTTTTCAGTTGCGTGACAAATTGCATACTCTTCGGAAGGGAACGAAGACGATGACTCAATACCTTGATGATGTGGTCTCTATTCTGTCTGACCTAGATGCTGTGAACGAGATTATTCCTGAACGAGACGTGGTGAATGCCGTGATACGTGGTCTTCCGGCTGGCTATTCCTCTCTCAAACAGCATATTTGCCTCTCGCCTGTCGAAATCACTCTGAATCAACTGTCTGGATGGCTTAATGCAGAAGAATTGAATCTAGACATGGAACACAAATTACTGCTCGGAGAAGCCAGTTCCACCCCTGGCGTCACGGCTCTTTACTCGGCTGGCAGCGGAGGCTCGGCCAGGGGTCGCGGTGACGATCGCCGTAACCAAGGGCGAGGCAGCGGCGGCGGTGACCGTCGAAACACCGGGTAGCAAGGCAGAGGCGGGCCTCCACCGAGGGACGGCTTCCAGTCAGGCCGCGGACAGGGACGAGGAAACCAGCGGATGCCCACACGAGATCTTCCGACGTGCCAAATTTGTGCTAAACGGGGCCATTCTGCGGCTAATTGCTGGTATCGTTATGATGACTCGCAGAATGTAAATAGCCAGTCCGGAGGATCAAGGGCGATGCATGCATCCACAAACGCTCAATCTGGCGATTGGTATCTAGACACAGGTGCTAACACCCATGTGACGTCGGATTATTCACAACTTCAAGCTCCTCATCCGTATCATGGCTCAGAAACTATTACAGTAGGCAATGGTCAATCCCTTCCCATCACAAACACCGGCTCTGGGTATGTCTATACCCCAAATGGTAAATTTCATCTCTCAACCCTTCACCACGTCCCTTCCCTCACATCCAATCTTTTATCTGTTTATCGCTTTACTAAAGAAAATAACTGCACCCTCATTTTTAATGACACCAATTTCCAGATAGTGGACAATACCACGAACCGGGTGCGGTACACGGGCCGCTGTGAGCATGGGCTATACACTCTTCCATCCAGGTCTCCGTCTGTTGTGAGTCAAGCCATTCTCTCGTCAACCTGGCATCGCCGGCTTGGGCACCCATCATCCGCCATCACCAAATCCATTTTATCTTCCTTAGGTTTTAATTTTTCAGAAAAATTACATTGCGAGTCCTGTTCAGTGTCTAAATCTTGTCGTTTACCTTTTTCACTGTCTGAACACAAGGCCACTGCGCCATTTCAATTAATTCATTCTGATGTTTGGGGTCCAACCTCAGTTCCTTCTGTTCAAGGTTTTCGTTATTATATCTGTTTTGTTGATGATTACAGTAAATTCACTTGGCTTTATCCTCTGAAATTTAAATCCGAAGCTTATACTATTTTTGTAAACTTTGACCGAATGGTTCAAAATCAATTTAATGCCAAAATCAAAATTTTTCGAAGTGACAATGGCAAAGAATTTGTCAACAATGCATTTGGTGTTTTTCTTCAAAATCTAGGGGCTCTTCATCACACTTCATGTCCATATACCCCTGAACAAAATGGCGTTGCTGAGCGCAAACACCGTCACCTAATAGAAACAGTTGTTGCGCTCCTCCATGATTCCACCTTACCTGTTTCCTTTTGGGTTGATGCCCTTGCTACTGCCAACTACCTCATAAATCGCATGCCCACTCACACTCTCTCCAACTCCACTCCATATGCCCGTCTCTACAATCATCCACCCGACTATATCCATCTCCGTCCGTTTGGGTGTCTAGTTTATCCCTGGTTGCGTCCGCACACTCAACATAAACTTCAACCTCGGTCCACCCCTTGTGTCTTTCTAGGCTATCATCCCACTATCAAAGGTTACAAATGTTTCGATCCTGTATCTCAGAAAACATATGTTTCCCGTCATGTTCGTTTTGTGGAGGAACAATTTCCTTACACAAGTCTTTCCTCTACTCCATACTCCCCCAATCCACTTGGCGTTGTGCCATTATTTCCGTCCTTTTCTCACGCTCATGCTACGGCTCACTCGGCACCTAACCCGGTACCCCACTACACCACTACCCACCCGAAACCCCAAACCTCCCACCCGAACACCCAGCCGACTGCCACACAACCCACCACTTCCCTACATCATACTCCTAACACACATACAGCCACCCCATCCACCGCTGCACATCCCAGCTCCCACGGCAGCCCCACCCAACCCCCGCCCACGCATCATACAACTCCACCACCCCTTCCTAATCACCCTCCACTCAACACTCATCCTATGACAACCCGAGCCAAGGCCGGTACCTTCAAACCCAAAGCCTACCACACTCAAATACCCTTTGATGCACATCCCACAACTGAGCCTACTACCTACAACCAAGCCTCCAAAAATAGTTTCTGGTGCCAAGCTATGGATGAGGAATTTCAGGCTCTGAATGAACAACGTACATGGGATTTGGTACCTCTGCCTAGTAACCGAAAGTCTATTGGGTGCAAATGGGTGTTTCGCATCAAACGAAATTCAGATGGATCTCTTTCTCGCTATAAAGCACGTCTGGTTGCAAAAGGGTATCATCAGGAGTATGGTGTGGATTATAAGGAGACCTTCAGCCCTGTTGTTAAGCAACAGACTATTCGTCTGGTCTTGTCTCTTGCTCTTCACTATGATTGGCCGCTTCATCAGCTAGACGTCAGCAATGCCTTTCTTCATGGTCATCTTGAGGAAGAAATCTATATGGTTCAGCCACCGGGATATGTTAATCCCAACCGTCCTCACTATGTTTGCAAGCTTCGCAAATCACTGTATGGCCTGAAACAGGCCCCTCGTGCCTGGTACACACGTCTCTCTACTTTTCTGCAGGGTCTTGGTTTTCGCACCTACCATCATGACAACAGCCTCTTCACCCTTCACTGTTCTCGAGGGACAGTCATCATTCTTATCTATGTGGATGATATTGTTATTACAGGCAGCTCGTCATCACTCATCACTGAAATTACTGAAGCTATGCATCGTGACTTCAAACTTAAGGACCTCGGTCCTCTGGAGTTCTTTCTTGGCCTCGAACTCATCCGCAAATCGGGAACCATATTGATGCATCAGACAAAATATACCCTTGAACTTCTAAATCGGGCTGGAATGACAGACTGCAAACCCGCGGTCACTCCCATGGCAGTCCGCCAATCCCCAGGGCCGAATACTCCCTTTGCCGATCCTACACTATATCGGAGCCTCGTCGGTGGACTTCATTATCTTGCTGTTACTCGTCCGGACATCCAATATGCAGTCAATCGAGTCTCCCAATCAATGCATGCTCCCACAGAACAACACTTTCAGGCCTTGAAACGCATTCTGCGCTATCTTCAAGGTACTCTTCACTGTGGAATTTTATTTCAAAAGGGCTCGTTTGATATATCTGTTTTTTCTGATTCGGATTGGGCTAACGACAAAGATGATCGAAAGTCCACTACTGGATATATTGTTATGATGGGACCGAATCTGATTTCCTGGTGCACCAAGAAGCAAATGCGAGTGTCCCGTTCCTCCACAGAAGCAGAATATCGTGCCATGGCTGCGGGTGTTGCTGAAGCCATGTGGTTACGATACCTTACGGATGCACTTGGCATTCCCCCGACGAAACCACAGATTTATTGTGACAGTCAGTCCACTATTTGTGTTACCAAAAATCCAGTCCTTCATGATCGTATGAAGCATGTTGGGTCTGACTGTCACTTTGTTCGCGATGAGGTACTTGCAGGAGCGATGGCCACGCACTATGTCCCATCTACTGACCAGCTTGCTGATATTCTCACCAAGCCTCTTCCGTTACAGCCTTTTCAGTCTCTCTGCTCCAAGCTGCCCCTCGTTACCGCTGATCAGCTTGCGGGGGGATAATAGACTACATATATAATTATTAAATACATCTGGGTTATTCTGTAATTAGTTATTCTTCAGTTCTCTATATATACAGCTGTAACCCCTTCAATATTAATTGAGATCAATTAATTCTTAAATCTGTATCACTTTCCATCAACCATTTATTTTTTACACTGAGTTGCACAAAAGATTATATATCTCTTGCATTAGATAAATACTCTATTAAATAGATATATCATCCGTTGCAACAAATAGTTCAACTGTTGCATCAGATTATATATTTGTTGCAACATATAATTTATATATCTTTTAAATTTTTTTTATCTTCATGACATCCAAATTTTCTGACATTTTAATTATATAAATTAATAAAGAAGATTTAAAAACAAGAATATTTTTGGTGAGTTTTTTACGGTTTAAATTGTGTTTATCATTTATTTCCTTATTCTTTTCTGTGAAAAAAAATGACTTAATTAAATCAAGCTGGTGGTGACTTAATCTTTCCGTTTCTTTAATAACCATTTTTATTAATTGAGTTATGGCAACAGATTGTATATCTGTTGCATCAGATAACCCATCTGTTTCAACAGATATACCATCTGTTGCTATAAATTGACCATCTGTTTAAGGAGCTTTTTTGATTTCTCCTAACTTAAGTCGCAACAGATGAGGAATTTGATGCATCAGAATCGTTTTTTGTTTTTGTTTGTTTGTTGAATGTGTTTAGACAAAAGTTACAGTAACGACTATTCATTAACTTTTTTCTTAAAAATCATATCATCATATATATATCTTAATTAAATTAATCCAATATTGTGACTTTTTAAAAATTAAATACTCTTTCTTTTGCGATTACAATATCATTTAGTTCCTTATTATTTATTAACGAACCAATTTTAGAAGAATTTCTCATCATGACCACATCCCTAACTCCAACCGCCGACATTTTTGAATAGGGAATAAATAGAATCATAATTAAATATTGAATAAGAATTAAAAATTCAAAATTGACCAAACCAAACATATACATGAATTTTTTTGAATCCCTTATAGGTAGATCGGATATAAAAACTGGAAATACATACGCTAAAAGAAAGAAAAAACATAAACTAATTATTATTATTATTATTATTACTATTATTATTGTCAACCTGACAATTTTCATCTGGCAGCAGCAGGGCCCTCCTTAGCCTTTCTCAGAACTCGGCCAAATCCCTCTGGAGTTCATCAAACTGCCTTTGAAATTCCTGCAAGGACAAGATATGGACCTTCTTGTATGAATCTGGATCTGACATATTAGTATTGTAAGTATAGTATAATGAACGAGAGTGAGTAAGAGTGAGTGAGGAGGCCGGAGGTACCTATTGATAAAATGATTGAGAATTGGAAGGGACTGGACTTAGTCAAACAAAAAGCCACGACTGTTCATATCCCTTAAATGAAAAAATTACACAAATTCCATATTTAAGACACCATATTACACAATATCCCTTAATGTTTTAAAAAATTACATAAAATCCTGGATTCATATTTACTAGTGATACATATGCTATATGTATCACTTCTTAACATATGTATCACAATTCAAAATTCTGGGATAAAATATAATTAGCAAACTATCCGGGATTTAATGCAATATGGATGAAACTATCCGGGATTTATGTGTTGTGTGTGTTACTTAAATAATACTGGTGACTTTATTAATAAGTAAATTATAAAAAAAATGGATCTAAATACAATATTTTATCTTTTTGTTGAATTTCCGAAAGATAAAGATTGGTAATCTGTTGCAAAATATATTCCACCTGTCAGATAACCTACAACATATGGAAAATCTGTTGCAATATATGGATATATCAGTTTACTTTTCCTTTAGTTGTGGCATCTGTTTCAACTTGCTAGTCATCTGTTTATTCAATTTCATCGAGAGCAATCGATTTTTCTAAACACTTCTTGGCCAAATTCAATTTTTGCTCTTGGATTGCTTCTCTTTTTTTCTTTGCATCCTTCAACCAAACTAAATTATTTATATTGGATTGAGGGAAAAAATTGAATTTGGAGGCCATCTTGAAGGGTGCAAAGAAAAAAAGAGAAGCAGTCCAAAAGAAAAAAATTGAGTTTGGCCAAGAAGTGTTTAGAAAATCTATTGCTCTCGATGAAATTGAATAAATAGATGATTACCAAGTTGCAAAAGATGCCACAGCTGATGGAAAAGCAAGCTAATAAGTACATCTGTTGCAACAGATTGTCAATATGTTGTAAGTTATCTGACTGGTGGAATATATTTTGGAACAGATTACCAATCTGTTTCTTTCGGAAATACAACAAAAATATAAAATGTTGTATTTAGATCCATTTTTTTTAATTTACATATTAATAAAGTCACCAGTTTTATTTAAGTAACACCACACACAACACATATGGATAGTTTGCGTCAGATGTGGAGTCTATTGCGTCAGATATGGATTCTGATGTAACAGATATGGAGTCTGTTGGAATACATAACAGCCTTGCTGGTGGTTTGATTTGTTCCATCTGTTGCAACATCAACAATAACATAAACTACAAACAACAAATAAAAAACATCAACAATAAAGAAAACAACAACATTTGTTCCAACAACATCATCAACTACAAAGAAGCATACATCCTATGTTCCAACACCATCAACAACAAGGGATGGACCCACATGGAGTCCTCCGGGAGCGCGAGCATAGACTAAACTCATATCAAACTTTATATATGTATGTGGAAATAAAGAAAAAACGTATATAATCTAATCAGTGAGCACCCATAGTAAGAGTTATTTGGTTAGCCTAGTTGTTGTTTATGGGTTCTTAAGGCTATTTATTTCTTTTGGTCTTGAGTTCAATTCCCACTCAGCACATATTTTTTAAATTTTGATAACCAACTCTTCTCTTCTTATTCACTTTAAGCTTTTTATTTTTTTCTCCCTTACTCCTTGCGATGATTGTTCGGACTCCACTATTTTTAAGCTAAGAAGCACCCACCGTCTAAACCACACCACACCACAAGTTCCAACAATGCAAACCCACCAACAACACCACACCACAAGTTTCAACAATGCCATTCCCACCAACAACATCAATAAAAACATCAACAACAAAGAAACAAATAAAATACTTAAAAAAATATTACTGCCACCAAGGCTTTTAATCTTCTCCCAACAAATTACTTTTTTTCGTATCTTATAGTAAAAATTCTCGGTATGTTTATTCAACAATTAAAAGTTCCTTCAAATTTTTTAAATAAATATGATATGGGAAAATGGTAATTAAATAAATAAAAAGATGTAAATAAAGTTGCAAGAAGAAGACGAGAATGAAAGAGCAATAGTGAATCATATCATACAATGTCAAAAGGGGGTCAAAATAGCAATTTCTGTTGAGGAATATAAGATATGGATATCGATCGGTTTAGATCCGAATGAAAATTTTAGAGAATGAGGAGAGAAAAAAAGGCTGTGATAACCCTAAAGAGGATAGAATGAAAAAAGATGAGAGCTTTAGGGTTGAAGGAGAGGAGGGAAGAGATGAGATAATTCTAATTTCTAGATGTACTACCCTTAATATTAAATGACTAAACAAAGTGTATTTATTCAAATTTATATTTACAAAGCATAATTAATAAGACTAATTTGGTAGTAAAATAAACCCCTAATTAAAATTTTCTTGATGGGAGTGCCAAGTCAATATGAAAAGGATGAAGTATTAGGGGTTTCAATATCCATTAATTAATAATCACTAATAATTTGAGGGGCACGAGGAAGAAAATGGGTGACATTGAAAAGACAGGAAAAGACTACTCAATGAGATTTTTGAGTTATCCAAGAAATATTTTTTACCGCTTTTAGTAGTACTACTACTTTATCTACTCGGACAATAGCTTGCTTTAAAATTAAAAGAAAACAAAAAAAATTTCAAACAGATATGTCATCTGTTACAACAGATTTAGATATCTATTTGAGAAATCCCAATAGCTCAGTCATCTGTGACAACATCTGGAAATGTCATTTGATAACTAAATCAGAAACGTCATCTGTTACAACAGGTATCAATATCTGTTTGAAAATTTCCAACACCTCAGTCATCCATCATAACAGATGAAAATGTCTATTTGATAATTAAATAAGAAATTTCATCTGTTGTAACAGATATTGTTATCTGTTTGAAATTCTCCAACAACTCAGTTATTTGTTGCAACGAATTTCATTGCAATTGATTTAGGATGAACTAGGGATGAAAGAATGAGCTCCTCATTAACTTAATGTTAAGATTAATAATAGTACCTACATCGATATAGTTGCAATGAGGGATGAATGAATGAGATCACAGGGTCAATTACAAATCCAATTGAGTTGTTGTATTTTCATGGTGTTAGTATTGCGTTCATCCCGACCCGAGTCATCGATCGATCACTCTGAGTTGAAATGTGTTCTCATTAACTTAATGGTAAGATTAATAATAGTACCTACATTGATCTAGGTGGAATTAGGGATGGATGAATGAGTACAAAGGGTCAACTACAACTTCAATTCTGTTTTTTGGCAATTGCATGATGAGACGGTACTGCATTCCTCCCGACAAGATCCATCGATCGATCACTCTGATACGAACCAATTCTTACTACCTCGTATGTTCAAATAATACCTTAATTGTATAATATGGGACTAGGGGTGAGTTATCATAGGGTCAAATACAACTTTAATTGAGTCTTTTGGCAAATGCATGATGAGTTGGGACAACGTTCCTCCCGACAAGAGTCGTCGATCGATCACTCTGAGCTGAACTGATTCTTACTACCTCATATGTCCAACTAATACCTTAATTGATTAATCTAGGACTAGGGGTGTGTTCTCATAATGTCAACTACAATAGATGATAGTGTATATTTGATAATTTACAACAGATGGGTAATCTATTGCAACATATGACTCCATCCATTTGATAATTTACAACAGAAGCGTAATTTTTTGCAACAAATGACTTAATATGTTTGATCGTTTAGAATAGATGTGTAAAAATTTGCAACAGATTACATAATCTATTTGATTTGATCCAATAAAAAAGACATTTGTTGCAACAGGTTAAGTATTTGTTTATATATAATTCAATTGAGTTCATATGTTAGACTAATACCTTAATTGAATATGAGTTCTCATAGGGTAAACTACAACTTTAATTGAGTCTTTTGTCAATTGTATGATGAAATGGTACTATGTTTCTCCTGACCAGAGTCGGCGATTGATCATTCTGAGATGAACCGATTCTTACTACCTCATATGTTAGACTAATACCTTAATTGATTAATCTAGGACTAGGGTACTAATGCCTTGATTGAATAATATGGGACTAGGGGTGAGTTCTCATATGGTAAACTATCAATTAATCTAGGACTAGGTGTGAGTTCTCATAGGGTCATCCACAACAGATGGCAGTGCCTATTTGATAATTTACAACATATGGGTAATTTGTTGTGACATATGACAATTCATTTGATAATTTACAACAGATGGGTAATCTGTCGTAACAGATGACTTAATCTATTTGATAATTTACATCAGATTCATAATCTATTGTTACCTAATCTGATTGATAAATTATAATAGATGAGAAATCTGATACAACATGTTAAACATTTATTTTTTAAAATTTCAATTAAGTTCATATGTTAGACTCCTAAATTGATTAATCTAGGACCAGGGGTGAGTTTTCATAAGGTCACCTCCTAGAGTACTCGGTCAACTACAACTTCAATTGTTTTTATATAATTTTAAAAATTATGCATATATTTTATGATTTTAAAAATAATTAAGATCATTTTGGAACAAATTAACATTTTCAAAACTACTTGTCATTCTTTTCCAAAATACAAATCAACCCATACAAAAGATTTCATCATTTCAAATCTTGAGGTCTGGCACTTTCTCTCTCATTCTGACTCAACAGTATAGTACAAACAACAACTACTTAATAAATTTTCTCAACCCTCCATAACAGATCATTTTTCTTCTCATTTTCGACCACATAGGTGTTATTTTTTACATCATTCTTGCTTGTATTAGTCATTTTCTTTGTCTTTGTAGGCAACAGAGTTCGAGAAGATCTCTATATTTGTTTTTTTTTTCTCTAAAAAATAAGGGCTTTTAAGTTAATGATGAAAAATAAAACTTTTAGTTGTATTATCTTCGAGAATGGATTTACAATTTTGAGTTTTGATGATAAAAGAGTAGGAAGAACTCGAGAAATCCCTAGTTTCCATCGCAATATTCCGTTGACTGTCTTGGTATAGTTGTATGGTGTTGGTGGTGGTGGTGGTGGGGGTGGGGGTGGTGGTGTTTGTGGTCGTCGTGGTGGCACTGGTGGTGGCATTGGTTGGTGGTGTTTATGGTGGTGTCGGTATTCGTGGTGTTTGTTTGTTTGTTGGCATTGGTTGGTGGTATTTTTGGTGGTGGCTGTTGGTGTGTCGGTATTCGTGGTGTTTGTAATGTATTTTTTAAAGTCTACGCATACATCAACTATAATGTCATTTTTGTTTTTCTTTGTCTGTTGGTAAAACATGTCTCCCAAAAGAAAAGAATGTGAAAGTGGATCAATGTCTGACCACTCAAAAAAAGGCTACAGTACAGAGGGATTCGGAGGAGCTTCCTAAACAATCTCAATCAGGGAAAAGTAAAGCTGAGGAGAGATGTGAAAACAACGTTGAGGGAGGTGGACAAGGGTCTGTAGATGGTGATGAAGAAAATGAAAGTGATAAAGAGGAGGAATTGGAGAGTCAGAAAGAGAAATAGGACCACATTATATGTCTTTCCTTGGGCTTTCATAGTAAAATTAATCACAAATTTTACTCATCCATTAATTTATATTGAATATAGTTATTATGATTTTTTTTGCTTGCTTCCTGTTTACGCTTTTTAGGCTTGGGCATTTGAAGCCATTCCTCCCCTCGAAAAATAGTTAATGGATTACCCAGATGAGGTTTCTCATCCAAGGATTTTTAGGTGGTAGGCTGCAATGACCAACACCAATATTAATGAGGCTGATCTCTTTAACCCTCCGGATGATGTAGTACGTCTTCTTCAAGTAAAATAATTCTAATCAAAGATAAGAAAGATATTGAACAGATGTTATCTCTAGTGTATGAGATGTTATATTTGATGCACCAGATGAGATATCTGTTGCGATGGGGTATATCTTGCATTCGATTACCCATCTGTGGCTTTGATTCTCTGAACCCGACTCCTAAAAGATTAACCATCTACTGCAAATTATGCAATAGATATTTAATCTGATAACATATCTTTCATCTATTGCGACGTACAGATCGTTTGTTGCATAACAGATTACCCTTTTTGTGTATCTGTTGCAACAGATGATTGATATTTTACATCAGATTATACATGTGTTGCTCTATTTCTATGAACCAGACTCAAATGGATTTTAACCATATACTGCAAACTATGCAACAGATGGGTCATTTTTTTTAAATGTAGTCCAACTGTGAAAATTATTATATTATATGAGTTAAATAAATCTGTCATTTTTTTTCTTTTTTATAGGTAGTACATCCATGGATCGTGCCTACTGAGGAGGAGTAGGTGATGACTTCTTATATTACTCTTGGTTATGTTGATACTATTGCAGACCCAACGGTGGAGTTAATAAACGAGGAATTGGCTGGAGGAACAGCCATAAGAAAAACAATTAGGCAATGTCGGCCTAATGTTGAGGCTCATCATGACTAACCTTTTACTAAGGCAGATCCGGGTGCTTCTTCTGGTGGAGTTGTTGGTGTTGGTGGAAGGCATGCTGATGCTGCTACCAAAGAATAAATACGTTTGAAAACACCCCTTTTCACCCTTACACAGTTCCCTCTCACCCCTCTTGATGTTGGGTGTATTTACACGCCTAAACACCATAATTTACCCATGTTATAGCTAAGTTTTGAGGATAAAATATATAATTCCTGCACTTCTAGTCCATTTTCCTGTAAGTGAGCTAACCTACGTGATTAGCATGTTTTCAGGTATTAATGATGAAGATTTCAGAACTTTGTGGACCTTTGGGCAACAAAGGAAAACTTCACAGAAGAGGGAAGGCAGCTTTTGGAAGCTTATGGATTGAATGTGACGCATGGAGAAATTGTCCCGGGAAAAAGAAGTATTTTTAAATACTTAGGGGTGCAGTAGTAACTTAATAGGACTAGGACAAGGATTTTATAAAAACCCTATCTGCTGAATTTTTCAGCATTCATTCATGAATTAATTCATTCGACACTTTTAGTATTATTCAGTTTACAGATTCTATAAGTTAGAACAGAGAAACACGACTCTTTTGTGGAAGACGGCTAAGAGGAAAAACGTCATCCCTCTTTGACGTTAAAATCATCCTCTCGCGAAGATTGTTCTAGTTACGGTATGATGATGATGTCTTCGTTGTTTTCCTTTACAATCATGAGTAGCTAAACTTCTCTTTTAGGGTTATGGAAGCCTTTTGATATACTATCTATTACTATGAGTTTGTGAATTCTTGATGCGTATGCTACTTATATCATTACTCTCTTCGTTTTAATTTAATTCTCGTGGTTGCAAACATAGAGAATAGGCCATTATAGCATTAACTTGTTCGAGAGAAAAGTTACATGTTTGGAAAAGAGAGTGTGACAAGGAAATAGGGCTACCAACCCCTATTTACACGTTAGTGCCGTAACTGGGTTAACCTCTTGGAGAGTTCGTACCGTTAGTTATACGCTTTAAGCTCGAGAGAGTTAAAGTAAAATAATCCTTGATGGTTGAGAAACACTAGGATTTACCATTAGAATACGAATCTCTATAAGTGCATGCATGTCTGAATTCCGCATTACTCATAGTTAATAGATACGTAGAACTCATAAGGTGGACATAACCCTAACTTATTTTTCTCTGTGATTAAATCTTACTAAACAAAGCATTCTGTTGTTACTTTGATAGCATTAATTCACGCCATAATGCAATCCCCCCTTTTCCGTGGAATTTTCGATCAACAGTCTACTAATAATTGCAACACTTAGTGACCAAGTATTCCCTGTGGGATTCGACACCCAACCCAGTTGGGTTCTATATTTGACAGCGACCGCTTACACTCTTACGAGAGTTGTAGTTTGGGTGTTATCACCTCTTCACTCTCGTGTTCTCGTTGCGAATACGATGAGTGCAAGGACAAACAAGATAAACTCTTTGAAAAATTAGAGGCTATCTCTAAAGCGATCGAGGAATTAAAATACAAGAGGTTTGTCAAACCATCCAAAAATGTGAGGGAGCCACACACTCCTACAACATTGGTTAGGAGAAAGAAAAAAGCAATAAGAGACGTACTCTCCACTGGAAAATAAAAAGAAATTGCAATTCCTCCCTCTCCAAAAGATGTTGAAGTTCAGGGGCCAGTCAAGAAGGTGGACATATACGCGGAACTTGGCGCCAAAGAGAAGAGGGATCTGTGACAGGCCAAGAATGCCAAGCCAGGCGCAACAGATTACCCCAGGTCTCCCTTTTCCCCCCAAGACTTCCAGACTATGACTTATATGCGTATGCCGTACGAGGACAAGAAAAGTTTACTTGTTCTAACCTAGCCCTTCTAATCTACCCCATGAAGAAGAAGCTACGCAATAGATTTCACATCTGTTGCAACAGCTGGGTATACTGGCGCAATTGGTTATGGTTCTGTTGCAACTTATTATCCATCTATTGCATAAGTTACGTTGGATTATTGATTAAGATAACCCTATGCAACATATGGACCATCTGTTGCATCTTTAAAATTACTAACCTATTTAAAAATTGACTTCTTATCTCACAGCATATTGACATAATTCTTACCTCATGAGGAAAAGGCAATTAACGTACCGGGAAGCTTATGACGTTGCCGATAGGATAATGGACCTCAACTTCTGCAAGACGCTCAAGGATAGGTACGATCAACTCAATGGAGAGGCGTCAACCCTTGGCGTGGGACTTGATTTCCTAGTTCCTACGTTGTTCTTGGATGAAGAAGAAACATTAAGATATGTTAGAGGGGACATGCCAAATACATACGGCAAGAGCTGGACCGAGGCAAAAAGGATTCTTCCAGTCATTAGCGTGAACGACATGCATTATCGGGCAGTTGAGATACTACTCAAGGAGGTAAAGATCAAAGTTTATGACTCCAACGTACCTCTTATTGATGATTTCAATATTTTTCTCCTCGTGGAGCCACTGATGGTGATGTTGCCTATCTTGTTGAGGGAGAGTAAACTGATGAATCATTTGCCAAAGGAAGTGTTGATGAAGAAGTCATGGGATTTTAAAGGTCGAAACAGGGGAATGATCCTTCCAAAAGGTGATTCCTCTAAACAGAGCGGCTCGCACGCTCTTGCACACATCGAATGTTTGATGATCAACACAGAAATAGACGATCCAACGAATTTTCTGTGCGACAACGTTGTGACAAACCTGCAAGAGGTATGGTCTTATGGGGTACTAACTGGACGCTTGAAGCCTGTGTATATAGAAGAACCTGTGAAATAGAAATTTTTAATTTCAAGTCACCCTTCACTTTATTACATGTACATGTAGTGGCAATAATTTTTTTTTTATGAAAGTTGGGTTTTTATAATGCAATAGATTAGATTGTTAATCTGTTGCAACAGTGGGAAGAACTGTTTGAATAATCTAATAATCTAAGTCTAATATGTTGCAATAGTGGGATGACCAATTTGATAATTTATATGAATAATCTAATAATATAAGTCTAATATGTTGCAACAGTGGGAAGACCTATTTGATAATTTCCACAGATGACCTAAATTTTACTACATATGCCTAAATCTTTTTGATATTTTCCAACAGTTACACTTGAATATCCATGTGCTCGTCGACAACAAACCAGTAGCAAATACACACACCACCATGAAAATTTCAACAATTAGGCTTCAATATCCATGTGCCCAACAACACCAAACATTAGCAATAACGGCAACAATGTAGTATCTCCTTGCTCGATTTTGTTTCTTTTCAGAAGCCTTAAATTTGTTTAACAAACCTCAAATTACACAATTTGTTTGTGAAGGATGTTGTTATTCATACCAATCAAAGTAATCGCATCCACCCAATTTCTATAAAAAAGAGACCACAATTACAAAACAATTATAAGTCAATAATTAATCAATTAATTAAATAAAAAAATATTACTTTTGAAATCTTACAAGTAAAAAACCTACGATCCATATTTTGTAGAGTCCAAGAAGTCTTCAACAGAGCTTCATGACCGCACTTACAATATCAAAAATTTTATCACAAAAAATAGTGAAAGATGCACTCGACATTGTCAAGGTCAGTTGGAAAAAATAAATGTAATAATTTGAAGAATTTGGATATATAAAAGTAGATGACGATGAAGAATAAGATTTAGTAATTTAGGGTTAAATTTTAGAAGGAAGATGAATATATAAGACAATGGGGGGGGGGGGGGGAAATGACCGTTGGGGGCCAAGTGACGACAAGTCAGCGAAATGTGCCAGGACTGACACTAACATATTTGATTCCTATTTTCTTTTACATATTTAAAATGAACATGTATACTTGATGACTAATTTATTTTAGGTGTTTGAACTGAACACCGTCAATGGTTTGCGCCTTTTTTATTTCAATTCACTTTAACCTTTTTAAACGTAGTGGCAATTTTTTATGTCCAACAAAAATTGAATTTTTATAATGCAACAGATTCTCCATCTATTGTAACAGTTATCCTGCCTGTTCTAACATATAGTTTATCTATTGCAATAGGTTGGTCATCTATTGCATTATCTCGATGTTTTTATCTAAAGTCCATCTGTTGTAACGGTGGGAAGACATGTTTGACAAATTCCAACAGATAACCTACCTGTTGCAATGTATGTATAAAACTATTCTATTTTTCGAATAGATGTGTCGTCTGTTGCAACAGATAAAGTCCATCTGTTGCAACATATGTCTAAATCTGTTCTTTTTTTTCAAATTGTCATCTATTGCATTATCTTGATGTTTTATCTAAAGTCCATCTGTTGCAACAGTTGGAAGACCTGTTTGATAAATTCCAATAGATCACCAAACTATTGCAACATATATCTAAATCTGTTTGAATTTTCCAATAGATGTGTCCTTTGTTGCAACAGATACATTATCTGTTGCAATATTTGAATCTAGTATTCCTTTTCAATTAATAAGTTCAAATCTAAGGAATAAATATAATTCATAGAAAAAATAAAATAAATTGAAGTCTTCATAAATTAGCTGAAATAAGTCAACGAATAAATGAAATATAAAAAAATTGTTATGGGAATAGATCTCAACAAATACATCATCAAAAATTTAAGTATACTGCCAAGGATTGCTTTGACAGGCTCAAGATATAAAGATCTACTCAGTATGGACGAGTTGTTCTTCATCCGGTGCTATGAAATTCGGCATTTCTCGTCGTGGATCTTTATTGTCGCTTGCGTACAGTTTCTATGCTTTCTGTTCTCTGTATTTCCATAAAAAGAGTAGCATATTGTTAATGTTGTTTAGAAGTAGATTCTTCTACATCCACCTGGAAAGCCAGAATTGGTCAATGCTAATCACGGAGATACAACAAAATAGAAAAGGATAACTCATCTCTTCTAGAAAATCAAACAGGTCTTCCTCCCATTTTAAATTGTCCCAAATATATTATATTTCTGTTACAACAATGAATCAACTGTTGGGACAAATTTCAACATGAGGAAGACCCAATGTGATAATTTCCAATGGATGAATCATTCGTTGAAATATATGAATCATCTGTTGCATCAGATAGGTCATCTGTTGGTACAAATAAAAGTTGTACGAAGAGCTGTTTGATTTGCTAAAATAGATGAGACATATGTTGCACCAGATAAAGTATTTGGTGCAACAGGTTAGTCAACTGCTGCAACAGATGTATATATCTGTTTGATAAATTTCAGCAGATGTGTTATCTGTTGAAACAGATATGTGTCTATATGTTTTATCAGTTGGAAGACATAATATATTCACATTCTTCATCTCGTGCTGCTCTACTTTGGACATTGTACGTTGCTCAGTGCAACACTCAGACAGAGGAGTTGCAATTTTGCTTTTTAGATTCCTGATAATGTCTTGGAAAACACTCTCCTTCTCCTCTTAGCCCTAATCTCTAATGGAGCGGATGGAAATAAAATCCTCTTTGATGGAATGAGACCCCTCTTAGATGTCAATTCCTTTACAGAAGTAGTTAATACATTAATAGCATTAGTCACTACATCATGTTTCGCCTTGCATACAGAACATTCCCTTGGAAAGGCAAAATCTGTATAACCAGTATGATCATACACATAATGGTTTTCTTTAAATACTGTAAGAGGAGCATCATTAGGACCAACAGCAGCACCACTCCCACCACCAACAGCTCCATCAACAACAACAAGCCCACCCTCCAAAATTATTTTTCTTGTAATGGTTGTTGCTCCAAATAATTCCATTTTTATTCTGTCGATGAACTTACGGTCCGATAAAGTTTTCACAGATCGTAAAGTAAGAAAAAATGGCACCTTCAACTTTCGATTGGTCAGAACTAGCGACGGATAAATCATTACATATATTAGAATGATGATTAGAGCATTCAAAAAAAATATTAATTAAAACAAAAAATTAATTATAATTATACTTACTGCATCCTTTGGGGGGTTGAAGAGATCAAGAAATTTTGTATTTTTATGAGTTTTGTCCTACAACCATCTCAAGATTCTTGGACAGGAAACTCCTTCCTAGTAGATCACTTGTTGTCTTAAATGAGGAATGACTTCAAACGCCCAAGCCTATAAAATAACGCCAATTAATCAAAACAATTATTGAGCGAAAAAAATGAATGATATCATAATAGAAAATAGAAACATTTACCATGAAAGCCCATGGGAAGCCATATAAGTTCATTGTCTTTGACACTAATGGAGTCAACAAATATTTGACAATCATTTTGAAGCTTTCATACCCCCATGGATAGCTGTTAAACGCCTCAAGATCCTTGAAGAGCTTTATTAAACTGAGGCTTATGTTGTTTTTAACGTCTCTCCACCAAAGAATATTATGTACAAACCAAACCAAGCACAATGACTGCTTCTTCTTCTTTGAAAATCCTTTACCTTTCAATGCTTCTTTCAAATTTTTCTTTTTGAAGCTTGGACCAACAATGGACACTAGGTCATCACGATCACACGACTTGCCTTTGCTTTTTTGGGGTGTGCGGGGTGCTTTTGTTGGGTTAGAATAGGTATAACTTGAGAAGGAGGATAACATTTTAGTCCAATAACTATGGAAAATTCCTTCCAACCAAAACAAACAGGCATGACGCAGTAATTTATCCACACCTCATCTATCTTATCTTTGTTTTCATACATAAACCTAAGTTTGAGAAGTTCATATACCATTTTTATTTGGAAACGGGCATTGTTGTCCTCCGGCAAATCAAGATATTTCACAAAGTAGCTGTCCCTGAAATAAACATCCAATTTTTATTCTCAAAGTATTTTTCTGAAGGCGTCGAAAGATTTTCTCATGGCTGACTTAACCATGAAATCACCCGTTAAATCTGCGGCACCATCGCACTGCATTCTTACAAGATAACGATCAATGCTGAAGTCTTTGACCAGCTCTTCGGTGGCAGGGCTATTAGCATCTGCATCATCTCTTTTGAAACATTCCTCCTCCCCGTGTTCGTCATATTCTGCTCCCGATTGAGATAACGCTTGTAAAGTAAGCTCATAGAGTGGTGGATGTAGCCTAGCTGCTTCACTTGTTTCTTTACTTGGACTTGATTCGGTTTTTGTTCTTTTGGGAACAATATTATCTAAAATTAACAGGAACATAAAATAATATATTATTGTTGATTAATGCATCGTTAAAAAAGGATAACAGTAAATCAAACAAGAAAAATAGTAAAATAATAGTTGGAACTGATCACTGATTTGTTGCACCAGGTAGTATATTTGTTGCAACATATAACCAAACTGTTGCAGCGGATGAGTAATCTGTTGCAACAATACAAAACATACCACTCATCTTTTAAGATAGATGAATGGTCTGTTCAACAGATCACACAATTGTTGTGACATCATCTGTTCCAACATATGAGTGATCTGTTGGAACAGTTAAATAATCTGTAGCAATGGCTGAGTAATCTGTTGTGACAATACAAAACATAGCACTCATCTGTTGAAAAAGTTGAATGGTCTGTGCAACAGGTCACACATCTGTTGCAACACATGAGTGATCTGTTAGAAAAGTTATCAATGGTCAATATTGTTTAGATTTCTTCCAACACAGGGTCGTCTATCGCGACAGAGGAATGATCAGTTGGTAAAATCAAGTCTTGGACTTTTCCTGTAGGAAGAGTTGGTAGAATTTTATCCAACAAGAGGTTCATCTGTTGCATCATATCATTAATCTAATGGTTCTTCCATTGCATCAGATGGTTAATTAGTTGCATCAGATTTTTTTATCCGAAGCTTAATTTGTTGCAACATATGGTAAAACTGTTGCATCAGATAATTAATCTGTTGCATCAAAATTGTAATCTGATGGTTCCTCTGGTGCATCAGATGGTTAATATGTTGCACCAGATGGGTAATCTATGGAGGAAACAGTAGCACGATTTTGTTAAACAAAAAACAATAATTTCACAATTTTTACCAAGAACAAGAACAGAACAAATAAAACCAAATTGTCCTTTTATTTTTATAAACACAAACAATAAAAATCAAACTTCAAAAAATGCAACAAATAATAAAATATCATAATTCATTTCGAAAAGAGAAGAGAAGAGAAGAAATACTAGAAATTAGGGTTTTATTCAGAACACATTTCATATTAGTGAAATAAATATTAAAATTGTTAACCACTACTATAAGAGAAGTTGGCTCAAGTTCCTCATTTTCTTCAAAACTAAAAAGGCCATAAATTTTTACCTGTGAAAGAAGAAAAGGACCGATGAAGAATTAGAACCTGTTGTGGCCGGAGAGCAAGGCTGTCACATCGATTTAAGTCAAAAAAGAACTAGAATCCCTACTATTTGTAGTCGGATGTTGAAGTCGCCGATGATTGAAATAAGAAATTTGTAGAAAACTTGGTTGGGAGAGAGTTGAGAGAAGCTGTCGAGAGAGGGATGAGAGATAGGTTGATTAAATTGAAGAGGGGAACTCAAAGCCCAACTATTTTTCATCGAGGGTTGAAGTGAGAAATTTTGCAAAACTGTTGGTTGGAAGAGAGTTGAGAGAAGCTGTCGAGAGAGATGAGAGAGTGGTTGATTTGAATTGAAGAGGGTGTGGGTTGGGTGGATTTGTATTTTTGAAAAGATTAGAAAGTTTTGAAAATATTAATCAAGTCCACAATTAACTTGATCAAGTTTTCTAATAATGTTTGACCCTATCTATTGGTGAATGTCACCAATCCTTCATTCAAGACTTAAAAGACACCTATTCTTCAATTTTCTCATGTCTTTAGCCATCTGCCTTATGATCTCTCTAGGTTTTTAACTTTTTTGGAATGATTTCTAAAATTAAAGGGAATTTATGCCAGTGAATCACTTCTCTACCTGCTGCTATAAATATTAAATACTAATCACAAATACCAATTTATGGGCCACGAATTAATGATGATAAAACACATAATATGATATAATTATTCTTCTTGGATTAAAAAGATGAATAGTTCGTGGCGTTGTAAATTAAGTGCATGCTTTTAAAATTTATCATTTATGAAGAATTATTTTTTCTATTCTTCAAAATATTTACACAATGTAATATATATTCTGTGTATAATGTGCACGATTTAACTCATATTTATGTATAAACACCTTTTATACATTATTAATCAGTTCATATAAGCTATATACATTATATGTAGTGGTTTTCCCTCATGAATAATGTTGTACGACATTGTATATGTATTGGACTAAGTGATGTAAATATTTTTAAAAGTTGTACATTTATGAAAATTTTCCTTTTTTCTGTACAATTTTTTCTATCGGAAATTGATTCATCTATAGTGAAAATTATAAATGATGTAACGTAAATTACCAAAAAGCAACAATTGTTGTTCTCATACAGTGATATTCTGCTTGATCTTTATTCTATAGTTGTGAACTATAAGGGGTCGTTTGGTAGGAGGAATAATGAATAACTAATCCTAGGATTAATTTTAAGATAAGCTTATCCCATGTTTTGTTGGGATAAAATTCATGGGATAATTCATTTCGGGATTAGTTATCCCGAAATTGTAGAGTTATTTTTATCCCTTCTTGAAGGTGGGATAACTAATCCAGGGATAGATAATCCTGAAAAATTTGATTCCCAACAATACGACCCCTAAAATTGTTATGTATTGGATGGTAATCTTTGCTTTGAATGACTATATGTGCGTGAGTTGACAGAGTTGTTGTATAATTTTTATTAAAATATTTGTGTATGATATGTATCTTTCCCAAGTGTGGTTTGTAGATGTGGTTTTAGTGCAATGCTTTCACATTAATATTTCTGCAAATGACGTAATCATATTTATATATGAAAGAAGAAGAATTGTGATTTTATTATTGATATAATTTATCACTTTTATTCATTTCTATACTTGTCTTTTCTAACATGTAATATTCTTTATAAATGTCCTTGGCTAACCTTTATTAAAAAAAATTCAGTAACAAAATAAGAAACTACACTTTCAAATACATTAAGCAACATCATTTTTAACGATCAAAATATATAAAAATGCTATACAAGTTTAGCATAATATGTTATTAAAGTTTCTGAATTGATTGTAAAACAGTAGTAATTTCAATCTTGTGTCTATTAGAGAAGTTTCACGGTTGTAAAAGTGAATTGTCTATAGAATCAAATATTAGACGTTAATCTTACTTACTTTATTTGCCAACCGTCAAGACTGGGAAAAGTTCTCTAACAACTAAGTTTATAGATTGTTTCTACCGGCAGTACACTTATAGAAACCATATCAGTGTTTGGGAGAGAACAGGGAAGGGAAATTGTATATGAAATTTGAAGGTAAGGAAATTTAAAATTTCTGTTTTTCACGATTTGTGTGCAGGTGCAGGTATTGTATAACAATTATTGAATCTTTTTCTCGAGAAGAAGCTAAAATATGAACAAAAAAATTTGATGCTCATCGGCCAGTTTTGAACTGCTTTATATTCATAATTCATAATAACTAAGTATTTACAGATGCTAATAAAACTTTGGATAAAGGTGTATATTTGATGTCAACTATTTAAATTGATTGCTAAGGAGTTATAGATGTCAAAATCTCATAATGAATGGGTTTATCAAAGCATAGAAGTTGTTTGATAGAATGGCTTAGAAAATTTATTATGACAGTAAAATGAGGAGGGACGTGAGTCGTGAGATTACTTTTTATGTTGCTGCTAAGAGTGGACGATTAATTGGTTGTTACATGCTTTCTTTTCGATTTATGTATTGTTGTTTGACTTGATACGCTGTTTAAGAAAAAAATTAAACGTTGTTCTCTATAACAATTTATAGATATTTGTGGGGTTATAAATCATCTTATTAAGAGAAAACGGGTACTTTAAAGTTAAATTGTTATTAATATAAAAGTGTGTCTTTCGTTTTTGGAAATGACTTAAAAGGAAAAATGTATCACATAAATTGGAATAGAGTTAGTACTTTATGTTCTCGATTGTTTATTTTTTGTCACATATACAAATTGAATATAAGAAAATGACATTTTCAAACATCATGTGTACAAATAAAGATCTCTTATATGTAAAGGACATAAATTTTTATTTTTATTTTTGAAAACGAGCTACAAACTATTTCTCCCTTTTGAGGAAAAACATGGAAAAGGGAAAAAAAATTCAATAATAAGTTTTTACGAATTTTTTCATGAAGATAATTAAGCAATTAAACTTTTTGTTTCATCCAAGTAATTTGGATGATATCCAAACATCTTATGAACCACAATGAAAAATCACATAAACATGTAATTTATTTTTCACCTATAATTATTTCATCAAATCATTATATTTTAACATATTTCATAAAATCATATACTGCATGAGTCATCATACACGTGCAACGCATGTATCGAAAAACTAATATATATATATATATATATATATATATTTATGTATGTATGTATATGTTTATTTGTGTTTGATAGAGATATTTTTATCATAAAAAAATAATTTTTTGCTTCTGCTTCTGCTTACTTTTAAAAGCAATTGTGCATGCAAGTTTACCAAACACCATCATTTTTTTTAAAAAGCTATATTTTTCTTAAAATAAGTGCTTATTTTGAAAAATAAGCAATCCCAAGCAGGCAATTAATCATGGACTAAAATCCAACAATAATATGAACATGAATTCAATTCAATTCAAGTGTAGAAGTTCATAATTCAACAATCTTGCATATTGAAAATGGATTCTTGGACTCCATGGGTGAAAGGAACCCATAGATGAACATCTAACATACCTTAATTTGTGAGTTTTCTTGAAGTTCTTGTTGAATCCCTTGAGATTGCTCTTATTTTCTTGAAACTAGGGTTTGTAGTTTTGACAGAGATTTCTTTTAATTTACAGATAAATTGAGTGAGTAATGACTTAAAATATTTTTAGGAATTTAATCTCGTATCTGGGGATGTTAAAATCATGGGAAAAGACTGTTTTAGCCCTGCACAATATATTTAATTTCCGTCGAAATTTTCCGAAATAGGCATCTGGCGTGACGTGGTGCTATTGCGGTGTCTCTCTGGAAATATTCAACTGAAAAAATGCATGGTGGTACGACGCGGTTGTATAGCGTTGACACTATGGTTGGGACCTAAAAGTTCACCGCTACGCAGTGGGATCGCGTTGGTACACTGGAAATGGACAATAATAAAAATAAGTTGTGGCGCGACACGCCGGTATCACAGTACCTCTTTGAAAACTAACAATTGTCATTTTGACATACTCCGTGATGTGCTACAGGCCTAAATGACGATGTTTAACGACTAGAACTTAAAATAGCCATAACTTTTTCCTCGGTTATCGGATTTAGGTGAATTTTATGTCATTAGAAAGCTAATTCAATTTCCTATGCAATGAAAGGATCTAAACTGAAATATACTGAGCGTTTCAAAAATTTCATATTGGATAACTCATGATCTGAGAGTTAAGTTAAGCTTGAGAAATACAGGGTATTAAAATATCTCCCCTTTGGAAACATTCATCCTCGAATGAGACTGATTAGGGTGACACGCTGATAGACTGAGTTTACACACTGAACATGCATATCTGATGTATGGATACAAGACTGAACTACTGACAAACTGAGCTCTAACAATGAAAATGCATATTTGATGCATGGATTTTATGACTACAGCTATTGACAAGCTAGGTTTTCATACTGAACATGCATATCTGATGCATGAGTACATGACTTACCTGATTCATGAATACGTGACTGAATATACAATGGTAATGGATACCAAGTTATAATTATCACTAAACATGGAACAAAATAAATCTAAGGAAGACTGTTAACTTAAGCTAGATTTGAGGTTGTGGAGAAGAGTTGAGGATACTTGGTCCACATATCTGCTTCTTCTTCCCATGTAGCTCCTTCATCGGACTAATTTCGCTAAAAAGCTTTGACTAAGGGAATTTTTTTGTTTCTCAGTCTAGAAATATAATGGTCGAGGATATGGACTGGAACTTCTTCAAAAGAGAGATCCTTATGAATATTTACATCCTCTAAGGAAACTATGAATACTGGGTCACCAGTGCATTTCTTTAGCAAGGAAACGTGAAATACTAGAGGCACTTTGGCTAGATCTGAAAGAAACTTAAGCTCATAAGCTACCTTTCCAAAATGGATAAAAATTCTATAAGGACCGATAAATCAGGGACTGAGCTTTCCCTTCTTGCTGACCCTCTTTACCTCTCTTCATGGGATAGATTTTTACGAACACAAAATCACTGATCTTAAACTTGAGATCCTTTCTCCGCTCATCTGCGTATGATTTCTGTCGGCACTGGGCAGCCCTAATTCTTTCGCTGATTAACTAAACCTTATCTAAGGCATCAAGCAATGGGTTAGGCCCTACTACTTCGGCCTCACTTACATCGAGCCAACCAATTGGAGATCTGCTTCTCCTACTATAGAGATCTTAAAATAGAGCTATCTGAATACAAGAATGATAGTTGTTATTATATGCAAACACAATAAAAGGTATGTGGTCATCCCAACTACCTTTAAAATCGACAACACATGATCTTAGCATATCCTCTAAGTTCTGAATAGTCATTTCTGCTTGACCATCTGTCTGAGGGTGAAAGGCTATACTGAGGTAAACTTGGGTACTAAGATACTTTTGGAATGCTTTCCAGAAGTGAGAGGTAAATTATGTATATATATCAGATATGATAGATAAGGGAACACCATGCAACCTAACCAACTCTTTGAGATAGAGTTTGACATAGTCCTCGACTAAATAAGAGGTATGGACTGGTAAGAAATGAGCTTATTTTGCCATCCTATCTACGATAACCCAAATAGAATCATTTTGATGATGGGTACGGGGAAAACCCATTACAAAATCAATGTTCACTTTCTCCCACTTCCATATGGAAATACTAAACTCTTGCATGGACCCACTAGGCTTCTGGTTATCAATCTTAACCTACTGGCACGTAGAGCACTTATCTATGAACTCTACAATATCCTTCTTCACCCCACTCCACCAATAGATATCTTGCATATCGCGGTACATCTTAGTGGCCCCTGGATGAATAGAGTATGGAAACCATGCTCTTCTGCAAGAATTTGTTTCCTTAAGTCATCTACATCTGGCACATATAAACAACCCTAGAAGTGCAACACACTATCTCCTCCTTAGGAGAAAAACTCTACTTTCTGATCTCTGACTGACTCTTTCAACTTAATAGGATATGTATCTCTATCCTGCTTTTCCTTCACCATGGAAACTAGATAGGATTCAGAACTATTCTGAACCCACACACTATCTTCTGCTTAATTGTCTAAGAAGATACCTAGTCGGGGAAGCTGATGAACTTCCTGAACTAAATTCTTCTTACTGTCCTCAACATGAGAAGAACTACCCATAAATAGTCTAGTGAAAGCATCAACCACTACATTGGCTTTGCTCGGATGATAAAAAACATTCATGCCATAATTTTTCAATAATTCTAACCATCTTCTTTGACGGAAATTTAAATCATTCTGTGAAAATACATACTGCAAGCTCTTGTGATCTGTGAGCACATCTACATGCACCCCATACAAATAGTGCCTCCAAATCTTTAAGGCAAATACTACAACTTCTAACTCAAGATCATAAGTCAGATAATTCTTTTTAGGAGGCTTAAGTTTTCTAGAGACGTAGGCTATGACCTTACCTCTCTGCATGAGGACACAACCCAAACATACTCTGGATGTATCACAGTACATAATAAAACTATTTGAACCATCTGGTAGAGTCAAAACTGGGGCTGAGGTGATTCTAGTCTTCAACTCTTGAAAATTCTTCTCGCAAGAATTTGACCACTGAAACTGGACTTTATTCTAAGTTAATCTAGACATGGGGGATGCAATAGACAAAAATCCTTCAACAAACCGATGGTAATAGCCAGCTAAACCCAAGAAAATCCTGATATCTAATGTTGAGATGGGTCTAGGCCAGTTTCTCACCTCTTCAGTCTTTTAAGGATCAACTCTAATGCCATCACCAAAAATAATATGACCAGGGAATGCTACTGACCTTAGACAAAATTCGCACATATTAAATTTGGCAAACAACTGATGAGTTCTGAGAGTCTAAAGTACATTTTGAGGTGATCTGCATGATCATTCTTGCTAAGGAAATAGACAAGAATGTCATCGATGAAGACTATAGCAAACATGTCCAAGTACTATTTAAACACTCAATTCATTAAGTCCACGAAAGTTGTTGGGGTATTAGTAAGACCAAAGGACATGACTAGAAACTCAAAGTAACCATACCGAGTTCTGAATGTTGTTTTCGGAATGTCACATTATCTAACTCTGAGTTGATGATATCCTGATCTGAGGTCTATCTTAGAAAAGTAACTGGAACCCTGAAGTTGGTCAAACAAGTCATTGATTTTGGGAAGTGGATATTTATTCTTGACTTTGACTTTGTTCAACTGACGGTAGTTAATAAACATTCTGAGAGAACCGTCTTTCTTATGCACGAATAGAACTGGTGTACCCCACAGAGAGACGCTGGGTCTGATGAGTCCCTTATCTAGGAGATCTTTCAACTGGTATTTTAACTCCTGAGTTCTGCTGGACCCATTCATTATGGTGGAATAGATATGGGGTAAGTTTCTGGAAGAATGTCTATTCCGAAGTCAATTTCCTTAACGGGAGTAACTCAAGGACGATCTTCGGAAAACATACCTAAGAATTCCTTTACTATTGGAACTGACTCAAGACTGGGAGTTTTTGAGTTAGAGTCTTTGACTCACACAAGATGGTAGATACATCACTTGGACAATATTTTTCTCTCTCTAAGGTATGAAATCAACTGACCCTTAAGCGCTGAGGTACTACCCCTCCATTCAAGGGCTGGTTCATTTGAAAAAAGAACTATTTTGTTTCTACAATCAATTGAGGTATAGTATGAATGGAGCCAATCTATGCCTAGAATTACATCAAAATCTGCCATCTCTAGCTCTACAAGGTCTACTGAAGTAAATTTCTGAGATATCATTACCGGACAGTTCCTTTATAACTGTCTAGATATGGTAGATTTACCCACTGGGGTAGAAACTGAGAAATTTTCTTTAAGGATTTTTGGAATGACTCCAAAGTTAACTGCTCTATAAGGAGTTACGAAAGATATAGAAACTCCTGGATCTAGCAAGGCTTAAACTTGTAAATGAAATATCTGTAATGTACCAGTGACCACATCAGGAGAATTTTCTAGATCTTGTCTTGACTGAAGTGCATAAAGCCTATTTCTGTATTGCCCAACGGTGGCACAGGAATTGGGGTGGCACAGGAATTGGCACCCAGCTGATTCAGGTGACCTGACTAAGCTAAAGAATGAGTATGCTGAGCTTGAGAACCTTACTGAGAACAATCTCAGACTGTGTGGCCTGGATTGTCACACCCAAAACAAACATCATTTCCTCTCTGTAGACACCCTAGTGGTTTCTGCCACATGTCTAACAAAGATTACTTGTTCGAGCACTGATGATACTTTCCAGAGATTTAGAGTCTGGCGCCCTATCATGGTTACCATTTCTGAACTTATAAAATGGAGAACTAGCTGAGGACAGACCTGGAATTGAAGATTTTGGACAAAACTAGGAACGATTATGTAATACCCCAAAAAGTTCCCTCGTAGTCTGGTCCATAGAGCATGTCAAGCGAAGTGTAATTTTGACCCTAAAAGATTGACAAGAGACTTCCCAAGTGATTGGTATTTAAAAAATATAGAATTTTCTTACATTTGAATTTTTTTTCATGTAGAGAATTTAATTAGATTTCTAATGATATCAATTTGGTAAAAATCCGGAATCGGGGTGAGAAGTTATGACCATTTTACTAAGAGTTATTGGGATCGCCCAGGTGCGACGGACGACCCAATGGACTGTCGAATCTATGATGGACCATCGCTCGGACCATCGCTACCATGCTAGAAACTCCCTTTCCCGGCCCAAGTGCGATGGACAAAATGACGGATCGTCAAGGATGCAACGGACCATCGCTGGGACCATTGCATTGAAGCAGTGTGGACTAACCCTGGCCATCGAGCAATGGATGATCCGATGGACCATCGGACCTGTGACGAACCGTCGATATGATCGTTGTATCGAGGCAGTATGTCCCTATTCTAGTCATCGTGTGGCGTATGACCCGATAGACCGTCTGACTTGCAACGGACCATCGCTCCGACTATCGCAGACCCCGTTCAGTCTTTTTAAGTCCTTTTTAAAATGGGCTTTTCAGTATTTTTCCTTTTAACCCTCATATATATTCAAACGAACTTGATAGCCTCATTATCTCCCAAAACATCAAAAGGCTAGGGTCTCTTCCTCAAGAGCAAATTTAAAACCCTTCTCTAAGAAATCCAAGAACTCGCCATGGATTATACAAATTGAGTTGAGATTTGAGTTTCCCAAGTTCAAAGGTTGTAAGAACCCCCTTTCAAGAGTAAGAAGAAGAGTTTAGACCAAGCTTGTTCATCCAATTTCATAATCTAAGGTATGTGGGATTTTGAACAAGGGTAATCCTTTCACCCTTGTGCCCAAAGACTTATTTAAACAATAATTTTCTTCAATCTATGAGATTTTACATGAATTTGAATTAGGGTTTTTCACCTATTATTATTAATTGTAATATTTTGATGTTTCCCATGAATTGAGAGTCTAATGGCATAATTTTCTTATGTTTTCTTAAGAAATTATAGATGGGTCTATATCCCATGATTTAATCCTTGAGAAGTTAATAGTTGAAATGTTTGAGATATTAAAGTATATGAGTATGTTGAGATTTTGAGAAAAATTGCTGAAATTTCTAGATTTCTACATGAGTTATGAATCTATATGCTATCTATTATGTTTTTCAGTAGTTTCAACTTGAGATTTAATTATGTTTTATTAAGCCCTACTTGAGACTAGAGATTTTATGAACTGTTGTTCTATAAGCACCTATGATTTGAGTATTTTGAGATTATTGAGAAATGTTTAGACCTAATGGTCATTGATTTTTTAAATCCACTCTACTACATGACATTACAGATTTGATTATTGGGTTCGTGGTGAACCATAACATTATTTCTAAAATGGATTTTCATGAGATGAGGAATACAAACTAAAGGGAGTAGTATTTAGGACCCAACGGGTAAGTTACTACGGTTTCTTACCCCAAAACTACGTGCCATCGTAGGTTGGGCCTGAGTCCGAGTTTATGATTATCATTTGGCCTAAGGCCGAATTAATTTTGGGCCTGAGGCTGAGTTTTTTTAGTGATCATTGGACCTACGTTGTACTCCTTGGAAAGAGTATGATGCCTTTCCCCAACGTGAGGTATCTTCCTTAGGAGGACAAAATGTTGGACTCCATATAGCTCGCATGATTTATGTCGGTTAAGAGAAACTCCCTAAACTAAATTATTTTTAATTGAGATAAGATATTTTCCTTTACAACTAAAATAATTTCCCGTGATATGAGTATTTTTCCTGAAGCTTGAAGTGAGATATTTTCCTAACGTGAATGAAATGCCTTCAAGTATGTTCAAAAGTTCTATGACTTCGAATTCCAAGTATTTGAGTTCTTTAGCATTGAAGAAGTTTTACTCTCCATGAGACATATGCATGAGTTGAAAGTATTGCGTAAAGTTTCCTTTAGCCCTGAGTAATGAGAATAATAGAAGAGTACAAATTTCAAAGCTGAAAGTATAATGACTCATGAGATTGTGTTACATGTTCCATTTTACATGATTCATTAGATTTACATTTTATACTTATTCAAGCCATGTGAGTCATTACTTATTGCATGCATGATTTGATTAAAGAGTATTGATGTTGTTTTATATAAATGCATACACCCCCATATACTCAGTACATTCCCAAGTGCTAATCCACATATTCATCTATGTGCTACATTTTCTTCTAATGTAGGTTCAGGTTCTCAGTCCTAGCCTCGTCAGTGACTTCGGCATACCTCTATTTACAATCCTGCGGTGGTGAGTCCTCATGGTTCGAGGACCTATTTTCAGACATCTCCATATTTTGAGAGACTATGTTGTTATTTCCAGTTCATTTCGAGTCAGTTGGGGACCTGTCCTAACGGCTTTCTAGTTCATGGATTATTAGAGGCTTTGTTAGACTAGTTATCTGATTGTGGTTGTGTTGAGGTTTCTAGTATGATGGTCGTTTGGACCAAGTATTTTTTCCGTATTTCCTTTTATATGATATGAATATGGTAGTGTTTGAATTATTTTATCTTGAGATGAGTATTATTAGTAGAAACAGGCTCAAAGGTTTAGCTTGGGGCTACTTGTAACCTTAGGCACCATGTGACATCCCGGGAGGCAATTTTGGGTCATTACAAACTTGGTATTAGAGCCTAAGGTTTTAAAGAGTCCTAGGGAGTCGGACAAGCCGCGTTAAGTAGAGTCTTGATTTTGCCAAGCCGTATTAAGTAGATTCTTGATCATCGGTGTGTAGCGCGCCACATCTATGAGCAACAGGCTACAAGATATTTTAGAAAAAAGTTGTTTCTCCTTTCAGATTCTATTGTGCCTATAGTTGTCCCTCTTATCTAATAATTCATGCTCTTCTATTTTGGGAAATGCCTCTCTGAAGAGCAAATGCCTGCAGGAACGATGATGAGCAACCCCCACCTGTTGATCCTTTAAATGAGAGAGTATCTTATGCTGAGTTTCGGGCGGCCTTTCAGGCATTATCCCAATTCGGAAGAACAAGACCAATATGAAGATAATTAAACTGATTTTTAAATCTGTTTATATCATGCTCATTTAGTAACTGAAGAATTTCCAAAGAATTATTAATAGCAACAGTAGACTCAGAAGTCTTGATATTATGTTTTATTATTGAAAAGGCCATAAGGTTCAATACTGAACATAACATGGATGAGATAACATCTGTGGGGTAATACAATACCTAAAACAAAACTATAAACACTGAAGTTTGAAACACAATAGTCTGTATCTAGTCTGAAAGCCTCTACTGTATGAATAATCTGAATAAGATTATTCAGATAATGCCTTGCCATAGTCCCTTTTTGGTATCAGAGCCATGTTGGCAGTATATGCACTTAGCATGAGCATCTAAGTACATATATTGTCTAGAGCATGGGAAAACTAACTTCATATAAGATACTTATTACTTTAATTTATTAATGATTAAACTTCTAATAAATTAATTTTTTGTATCTTGTCCTATAATGGGGTTTTATTCAAGTATGGGGTATTCGTCTTCTCCGAGTTTTTGAGGTATCCGATTAATATCCGGTTTCAGACGTTGGTCATCCTGAAAGTGTGGTCTCAGCTAAGGTAAGCGTTCGACCCTGTTGGTAGTCCCGTCGCTGAGATAACATTAGGAGAAGACTGTTGTAAAATACATTAAGACTTATTAGATCCTATAGGACGTAGATGCATTGATTTAATTTATTATAGGTTGCATTATTAATGATTATCGTAGTGTTCTATCTTATGTGTAAATTCTTGTTTCCCAGTCAGTCTCTAGACAGTATTTATTTATAATGGATTCCAACAACCATGTTAAGAATACTATTAACCTTTCTTCCAAAGCAACTCAGATTGCTAATATTGAAAATGATCTTCAAAACTAGAGTATTCCAGAAGAACATTTTAAAACAATTTATCAACTTGGTAAATTTAGTTTTATTAAAAAACATAATATCAAGACTTCTGAGTCTACTGTTGCTATTAATAATTCTTTTCAAATTATTCAGTTACTAAATGAGCATGATATAAACAGATTTTAAAATTAGTTTAATTATCTTCATATTGGTCTTGTTCAATTGGCTATTAAGCCTCTTTTTAGATAAGGTATTGATATCCCTGTCTGTGCTATTCTAAGAGATGCTCATCTATTAAATTTCGACGAATCTCTCTTAGGTGTAATCCAAAGTAACCTTGCCGACGGCCCGGTATACTTTAATTGTTACCCCAATTTCTTGGTAGATATCAATGATCCTAACATCATGGATGTTTTGACGCTTAATGTTAAGACAAAAAACATGAACAGTAAGGATAATACCAGAGAAATAACAATAATATAAAGAGTATATTATCGGCTTATGGGTACAAATCTAGCTCCCAAAGCTAGAATCACAAGCCCCAGAGGTGTTACCACCCTTATGGAGGCAAACAAAGACCGTACCTATATATTTGTTCCTAAAGCTCTGTTTTTGAATGACATCATGCATAACAATGATTGGCACTTTGATGCTATCACTCAACTTCTCCCGAACTATCCAGAGAAATCACAGATCGAAAGGGTTATCCAACACCCTGATGGATCTATTAATTTAAAATTCCTAGGTTTTGAAGCCTCCAGAACCTCTTCATTTTGGAAATTTGTCTTGCACAGAGCTTCTACCTCAGGAAACCCAGAGGGGAGTGAAGAAAATGATAATGACAAGGGAAAAGTTAGAGGAGTTGACTTCTCTGGTCCTGTTCCCAAAGTATATTATCAACAACACACTAGTGTTCGCGAATCCCCAAAACCCAAAAATCTATATGACCCAGGCAGCCCAACAGCCCCGGACATGGAACCTCCTCCCACTCTACCTCGTCAGAAGATCAGGACTTAACCGGGATTAGAGGTCATCAAATCTAATGATGAGTATACTCCAGACCTCAAAGCCCTTGAGGTCCTCTGGTATCTTCCTAAAGATGCATTAAAAAGAAAGTGGTACACCAGTACCTAACCAAAATGAATCCCTTCAAGTTATCATTAATAAATGGTATACTCAGAGTAACAAAGTAATTGAATCCGTTACTCCTCCCCTTGAAGGAATAAAAATTCCTCATTCCAATGAAATTCTCAATGCTTCTCCCTTCAAGAAGAAGCATGATAGACCCCTATCATCCCCTATCAACAGAGACCTAGATAGGATAGTTGAACAAAACAATTATACTAATCAGGTCCTTCATACTATATCCCAGAAAATAGGAGATACTAAGAGCTCAAAACTTCCTTTTTTCTCACCCACTCCTGCGAAAAGTATTCCAGGCCCTAGTCTGATTACCAACCCTATCTTTAGAATCCCTGAATTCCAAAAGGAGAAATTCCCTAATCTCAGCGATGTCTTTAAGGTTTCAGGGAAAATCCTGGAACAAATTAATGAGAAACTCTCCAAGTTTAACATATTTGAAAAGGAGAAAGGCGAGCCAAGCACTCAAAAGGAAAAGAACTCCGTTTCAAAACTCACCAATGAACGTTTTTATACCAAGAAAAACTACTACAAATGACCCGCTCCCCCATACGTCCAGTTTGAGGAGAATCCTTACCTATCCACCTCGAATCATGATGGTAGAGGCATCACTAAATGGAATGTTGATGGATTGGCAGAACACCAAATCTATAACAAACTCCATGAAATGGGCGTTGCCATCATGGCTTATAAAATCAGAGGAGCTTCTGACAAAGAAGCAACCACCATGATCGTAGCAGGATTCACTGGTATGATAAAATACTGGTGGGACAAGTATTTCACAGATGACGTTAAGACCCTTATCTATGAGGTCACGACCATGGAAACCGCCGTTGTCAAAAGTGAAAATGGACAAGAAACCCTTGAGCAGGTCTTAAAGAAAGACGCCTGTGCTACTCTCCTTTATCATATAGCTAGACATTTTATAGGAGAACCCAAGTTATTTCATGATAGGAGCCTAGAAATACTTAACAACCTCACCTACAAAGATTTAGCAGACTTTAGGTGGTATAAAGATACCTTTTTGGTCAAAATTATGATTCGACCTGACTGTAACAATGACTTATGGAAAGAACGTTTCATTAGTGGTCTTCCTCCCTTGTTCGCAGACAAGGTTAGAACCAAAATCAAGGATAGGTTCGAAGGAAAAATCGCTCACAGAATTTTAACTTATGGAGATATAATAAGCTTCATTACCACCGTAGGGATAGATCTTTGCACAGACCTTAAGCTTAAGAAACAACTCAAAAATGATAGTTCTTCCAAATATGGGTTAGGAACCTTTTGCCAAGATTTCAGTTTCACGAACATTTCTTTTCCATCTAGTAAAAAACATTGGAAAAAATCCCATAGGTCTCATAGGAAGTCCAAACCTAGAAAAGAATCCTCTAAAAAAGAGTCTTATAAAGCTAGTAGAAAAACAAGGAGAAAATCCTCAAAAAATAAGGATGTTTGTTGGACTTATGGCAAAACTGCCCATAGAGCTAAGGATTGTAGATCTAGCAAGAAGAGTAAGATCAACCAATTAGGATTCTCTAAAGAAACCAAAAAGAAATTGTTCTCTATAATGGAGGACTCTTCCGACACTTCCAGTTCTTCTAGTGACGATTATAGCGACGAAGATTTCATCAATGCCGCATATGAATCCGATCGATCTCAATCTGGCCAAGATTGTGCTTGTAATGGTACTTTCTGTACTTGCACAAAGAAGTCTGTTAATGTCATATCTGGAAATCCTAAGGAGATTCTGTTTTACATTATAGAACATATCCAAGATGCTGAGGCTAGAAATAAATATCTTCTAGAACATAAAAGACTGATGCTTTCTCATGAAGAAAAGCCCCCAAAACCTATCATTCAACCTTTTAGCATGAAACAGGTTATGTCTAGATTTGATAAACCTGCGGAACCTTCCATAGCTGATCTTAAGGGTGAAATATCCACCCTCAAGGGAGAAATCAAAGACCTTAATATCATACTCGACCGAGTCGAGCTCAACATTCTTACAGAGCAGGTTCTAAAGAACGTGTCTCCTCCAGAGAATGTCTCTCCACCAGGGTCTCCTAGAGCTTCCCCGATAATCACTGATCTTATTCAAAATAATCATCTCAAAGAGCCAGGTTCATTCCCTGGCTCAGATTCTCCCTCTACCTCCGGTACAGCTATCACGACCATTAAGGCTTACAGCCAACACATCGCCGTGAAAATTGTCATAAACAAAGACTTTGTTCTTAACAGAGTCGCCCTTTTTGATAATGGAGCCGATAGCAATTGCATCGTCAAGGGAATTATACCTACCAAGTATCTACAAAAAAGCACTTCTCGTCTATACTCCGCCACGGGAGAAAAGATGAAAATTGATTACAAGATTTCAAAAGCTCATATCTGTAACAATGGCATTTGTCTTGTTAATGATTTTTTCATTACTGAAGGTATCACTGAAGATATCATTCTAGGAATACCTTTTGTTAATCAAATTCGTCCTTACACTAGTGATTTTGATGGAATTCGCACAACGATATTAAATCAAACTTTGTTCTTCCCCTTATTAACTCCCCTCTCGCAAGAAGAAGGAAACCTTATTAAAGAAAGAACTGCTTTTAAAATTAATAGACTTTCTTCACATATTTGTTTTCTTAAACAAGAAATTCAAATAAAGAAAATTGAACAAATTTTAAGAACCCCGGAGATGGTAAGTAAAATTGCCAATCTTCAAAAAACTTTCGAAAAAGAAATTTGTTCTGAATTTCCTAATGCATTTTGGGAGAGAAAAAGACATTTAGTAGAGCTTCCCTACATTACTGGTTTCAACGAACAAGCTATTCCTACTAAGGCAAGGCCCATTCAAATGAACCAGGAAATGATGGAAATCTACAAAAATGAGATAAACCATTTATTAAAAAATGGGATTATCAGACCTTCAAATTCTCCTTGGAGCTGTTCTGCCTTTTATGTAAATAACAGTACAGAAAAGGAACGAGGAACTCCTAGGCTTGTAATAAATTACAAGCCTTTAAATGCAGTTTTAAAATGGGTCAGACATCTGATCCCTAACAAAAGGGGTCTTTTAAAAAGAACTTTTAAAGCTAATCTTTACAGTAAGTTTGATATGAAGTCAGGATTCTAGCAGATTCAAATTGCCGAACAGGAAAAATTCAAGACTGCCTTCAATGTCCCTTTTGGACATTATGAATGGAATGTCTTGCCATTCAGACTCAAAAATGCTCCATCAGAGTTCCAAAACATCATGAACAGTATCTTCAATCCTTATAGTCATATGTTGATTGTTTATATTGATGATGTGCTTATTTTTTCGGAGAACATTGATTCTCATTTTAAACACCTTAATACTTTTTTCAAAATTGTTAAGTTAAATGGCTTAGTCATAAGTGCAAAAAAGATGAAGCTTTTTCATACATCTATAAGATTCTTAGGGCATGACCTTTATCAGGGTAGTTATAAACCTATTTTCAGAGCCATAGAGTTCTCCTCCAAATTCCCTAATGAAACTAGCTATAAAACCCAGCTTCAGAGGTTCTTAGGAAGTCTTAATTATGTAGCAGACTTTATCCCTAACATTAGGCAGGTCTGTGAATCTCTCTACAAGAGACATAAGAAGACCCCAGTCCCATGGAGCATTGAGCAAACCAAGGCTATCATTCAAGTTAAGGAATTAGTTAAAAACCTTCCTTGTTTAGGAATCCCTAATCCTGAAGCCTTTATGATTGTCGAAACTGATTCTTCAGATCTCGGGTATGGAGGTATCCCGAAGAAAAAGGTAGGCATTGAATCCTCTGAACAATTAGTCAGATTTACATCTGGAATCTGGAATTCTACCCAAAGAAATTACAACACTGTTAAAAAAGAAATTTAATCTATAGTGCTATGTATCACAAAATTTTAAGATGACCTTATTAATAAGGAATTTTTACTAAGAGTAGATTGCAAATCTGCTAAAGAAATTTTACAAAAGGATGTTAAAAATCTAGTTTCTAAACAAATATTTGCTAGATGGCAAGCTCTCCTAGCTAACTTTGATTTTCAAATCGAATTTATCAAAGGATAAAATAATTCCCTTCCCGATTTTCTAACAAGAGAATTCTTACAGGGCCAGAGTGAGACCCACTACACTGGGGAAAATCCCAGTCTGGAGTAAGCAGGAATAAACAAAGATGGCTAGACCATTTGACACTACATCAGCATTGCTGAATCCATTGAGATCATCAGTTCCTCAGAGGCCTACATTGAGACTGGAACTACAGTTACCGTTTCAAAATAAATATGCAGCTTTGGTAGAATTTCCAAAGCTTCCTCCACCAATGCCAACTAGATTGGTTGATTTGAAAACAAATAAACCTTTTGATAAAGGACAATCTTCAAGTTCATCTGTTCAGTCGAAGTAGAGTTACGCTATAAAGGCTCCTGAAACCTTCGCACAAGCTGTAGATCCTACGGTGGTTTAAAAAACAACTCCTCCCATCAAAGAGGAATTCAAATTCATTAACACTCAGGTAATGCCAGTTCTTGCCTTAGACAAAGAATATGAAGGGTATCCACTAGACCAGCTAATCAAGCCAGTCTACAATGATAAAAACTTCATGGATACAGAAAATCCGCTCAAAACAAGAAGATGTTATGAAGCTATCCTTGTGGACACTGACTCCATTGAAGTCGAACATTCCATGAACGACAAGAATCCAGAATACATCGATTATTCTAGGTTCACAATCAAAAGGGTATTAACCTCTTTCAACTGGTTTGCAGATCACCTGCATACCCCAATTGCCTTATCCATGCCTCATAGGCCTCAGACTTATAATTGGTATGACTAAAAGTCTGCATGGTTTAATTTCTTATATGTCAGACCAGGGCACACTTGGTTTATTAAATATTGTCCGGCCATTGTAGAAGTTATTATCCCTAGATGGTTCTACGAATGGTGGATATATTTTGGAGGAATCAAAGAAATCCTCCCTCACCAGTTTCGCCTCCAATCAGTGCTTCACAAAATAAGAAGGCACTAAAGGAAAAATTAAAGAAGGCTTTGCACGATATGGAAAGCCAGGAAACAAATGAAGAAGAAGTGTTACAACTTCTAGAAGAAGCTTCCTCCACAGAAAGCAGTGATAATAATGGAGATATGCTAAATCCCAAGGGAATAGATATGACCTATATGGACCCCTATTAAGAATAGGGAAATGACCCTTCAATTCAGTAGAGGTTCAAAGAACCGTAACTACTTTTTTGAAAGGACATTCTACTGTTCCTAGTGGGAATCTTTATTGACAGGATTTTTCAAAAAGCAAAAGCATTCAGCTTTAAAAAAGAAAAAGCACTCAACTGCCTTTTACAAAAGGACTGTCGGCCACTAATAATTAATCTTAGCCTTTCACTTGTACACATTAGATGTATTTTATTTTCCATTCTTGTCTATATAAGACGAGTTGTAATCCTAGAGAAGGCATCAAAAAATTTCCTTCATAAGAAATATTCCGCTTTCCCATTCTCTCTCTCTCTTGTAATGCTTTCAAACTTTTAATAAAAATTGTAAGTTTTTTTAATCTTCTTTTCTTTTGTTCATTTTTAGATTTAATCTTCCTTACTATGCTGCATGAGGACACAACCCAAACCTACTCTAGATGCATCACAATACAGCACAAAACCATCTAAACCATCTGGAAGAGATAAGACTGGGGCTGAGGTAAGTCGAATCTTCAACTCCTAAAAACTCTTCTCGCAAGGTTCTGACCACTGAAACATGACTTTCTTCTGAGTCAATCTGGACATCTATGGTATGTGGGATTTTGAACAAGGGTAATCCTTTCACCCTTGTGCCCAAAGACTTATTTGCTATGAGATTTTACATGAATTTGAATTAGGGTTTTTCACCTATTATTATTGATTGCAATATATTGATGTTTCCCATGAATTGAGAGTCTAATGGCATCATTTTCTTATGTTTTCTTGAGAAATTATAGCTGGGTCTACATCCCATGATTTAATCCTTGAGAAGTTAATAGTTGAAATGTTTGAGATATTAAAGTATATGAGTATGTTGAGATTTTGAGACAAATTGCTGAAATTTCCAGATTTCTACATGAGTTATGAATCTATATGCTATCTATTATGCTTTTCAGCAGTTTTAACTTGAGATTTAATTATGGTTTATTAAGCCCTACTTGAGACTAGAGATTTTATGAACTCTTGTTCTATAAGCACCCATGATTTGAGTATTTTGAGAATATTGAGAAATGTTAAGACCTAATGGTCATTGATTTTTTAAATCCACTCTACTACATGAGATTACATATTTGATTATTCGGGTTCATGGTGAACCATAAAATTATTTCTAAAGTGGATTTTCATGAGATGAGGAATAAAAACTAAAGGGAGTAGTATTTAGCCCCGAGCGGGTAAGTTACTACGGTTTCTTACCCCAAAACTATGTGCGATCGTAGGTTGGGCCTGAGGCCGAGTTTATGATTATCATTTGGCCTAAGGCCGAATTGATTTTGGGCCTGAGGCTGAGTTTGTTTAGTGATCATTGGAACTACGTTGTACTCCTTGGAAAGAGTATGATGCCTTTCCCCAACGTGAGGTATCTTCCTTAGGAGGACAAAATATTGGACTCCATATAGCTCACATGATTTATGTCGGTTAAGAGAAACTCCCTAAACTAAATTATTTTCAATTGAGATAAGATATTTTCCTTTACAACTAAAATAATTTCCCGTGATATGAGTATTTTTCCTAAAGCTTGAAGTGAGATATTTTCCTAACGTGAATAAAATGCCTTCAAGTATGTTCCAAAGTTATATGACTTTGAATTACAAGTATTTGAGTTCAAAAGAGTTTTGAGTTCTTGAGCATTGAAGAAGTTTTACTCTCCATGAGACATATGCATGAGTTGAAAGTATTGAATAAAGTTTCTTTTAGCCCAGAGTAATGAGAATAATAGAAGAGTACAAATTTCAAAGCTGAAAGTATAATGACTCACGGGATTGTTTTACATGTTCCATTTTACATGATTCATGAGATTTACATTTTATACTTATTCAAGCCATGTGAGTCATTACTTATTGCATGCATGATTTGATTAAAGAGTATTGATGTTTTTTTATATAAATGCATGCACCCCCATATACTCAGTACACTCCCAAGTGCTGATCCACATATACGTCTATGTGCTACATTTTCTTCTAATGTAGGTTCAGGTGCTCAGTCCTAGCCTCATCAGTGACTTCTGCATACCTCTATCTACATTTCTGCGGTGGTGAGTCCGCATGATTCGAGGACCTATTTTCAGACATCTCCATATTTTGAGAGATTATGTTGTTATTTCCAGTTCATTTCGAGTCAGTTAGAGACCTGTCCCAACGGCTTTCTAGTTCATGGATTATTAGAGGCTTTGTTAGACTAGTTATCTGATTGTGGTTGTGTTGAGGTTTCCAGTATGATGGTCGTTTGGACCAAGTATTTTTTCCGTATTTCCTTTTATATGATATGAATATGGTAGTGTTTGAATTATTTTATCTTGAGATGAGTATTATTAGTAGAAACAGGCTCAAAGGGTTAGCTTGGGGCTACTTGAAACCTTAGGCACCGTGTGACATCCCGGGAGGTAATTTTGGGTCATTACAAACTTGGTATCAGAGACTAAGGATTTAAAGAGTCCTAGGGAGTCTTACAAGCCGCGTTAAGTAGAGTCTTGATTCTGCCAAGCCGCATTAAGTAGAGTCTTGATCATCGGCGTGTAGCGCGCCACATCTATGAGCAAGAGGCTATAAGATATTTTAGAAAAAAGTTGTGTATCCTTTCAGATTCTATCGTGCCTATAGTTGTCCTTCTCATCTAATAATTCATACTCTTCTATTTTGGAAAATGCCTCTCTGAAGAGCAAATGCCTGCAGGAATGATGATGAGCAAACCCCACCTGTTGATCCTTTTAATGAGAGGGTATCTTATGCTGAGTTTTAGGCGGCCTTTCAGGCGTTATCCCAAGAAGTCACTGTCAATGTTTGGGCCAATAACTAGGCTGTAGTTGCTAATCAGCATGGAGGTGATGTAGCTGCAGCTAGGACTCACAATTTTATGCAGATGAATCCTTCAGAGTTTTATGGGTCTAAGAAAGATGAGGACCGACAGTTGTACCTTGAGGAGGTGAGAAAGATCACATAGGTGATGCATGTTTCTGAGGAAGAAAGTGTTGAGTTGGCATCCTACCGGCTGAAGGACATCATTTATAACTGAGTTGTATTATAGAGGAAGTGTAGAGGTGATAATGCTGCTCTTATGACATAGCAAGTGTTCCAAGATGCATTTTTGGACAAGTTCTTTCCGTTTGAGATGAGGGAGGAAAATATTGAAGAGTTTATGAACTTGAGGTAGGTCTCCATGACTGTGAAGGAGTACTGCTTAAAGTTCAACTAGTTGGCCAGGTATGCTCCTGATTTGATTTCTGACACTCGGGCTAGTATGAGCAAGTTCATGATCGGTGTTTCTGGGTTGATACTGAAGGAGTGTAGGACTACGATGTAGCATAGGGATATGGATCTGGCTAGGTTAATGACATATGCTCAACATATAGAGGCGGATAAGATTAGAGATAGAGATAAAGTGAGGGGTAACAAGAGGGATAGATCTGATCAGCATGAGGTTAGCCAGCCTAGGTTCTATGGAGGGAACCACCCTTAGTTTTAGAGGCGTCTATTTATACTAGCGCCTTTATCAGCTAGTGCTCCTGCGCCTAGGGGCAAACAGGAGAAAGGGGGTAGGTTTTTTATGTCTAGGTCGCAGAACAGTATTGGTAATAGGACCCGTTATCCTTCTTGTGCTAAGTGTGGTAGGGATCATCCCGGTGAGTGTTTCATAGATTTGAGGTATTGTTTTGGTTGTGGCAAGCAGGACTACAGACTTAGAGATTGTCCTTATGCTAGATAAGGGAACAGAGATGCCAGACCTCAGGCACAGGCTGCTAGTGCACCAAATCCTGTACCCTGTCCCTCCCCTGCTTAGGAAACTTTATCTTGTACTGCTGGCGGTCAGTGTCAGAATAAATTCTATGCCTTACAATCCCATCAGGAGTAGGAGAACTATCCAAATTTTATTACTGGTATGTTATGTGTCTTTTGGTTGGATGTCTATATGTTGTTGGACCCCGGGTCAAGTATCTCTTATCTGACCCCACTTGTAGACATTAATTTCAAAATGAGTCCCGAAAAGATTTCTGAGCCTTTCCTAGTTTCTACACCAGTAGGGGAGTAAGTTGTGCTAAACAAGTGTATAGAGATTGTACTATTATTGTTCTTCATAGAGTTATACTTGCTGAATTGATAGAGTTAGACATGGTGGATTTAGACCTTATTTTGGGAATGGATTGGCTTCATTCTTATTTTTCATCTATAGATTGTCGTACCCATGTGGTTAAGTTTCTGTTTCTTGATGAACCAACTTCTGAGTGGTCTGGGAGTTTCGTACCTCCCAAGAGTCATTTTATCTCCTATCTTAAAGCTAGAAAGCTAATATTCAAGGGTTGCATCTATCACCTAGTTAGAGTCAGAGACTAAGTCCGAGGCTCCAACTGTTCAGTCATTCGATATTGTTAATGAGTTTCCAGATGTTTTTTCAGAAGATCTCCCAGAGGTACCTCCCGATTGAGAGATATAATTTGGGATTAGCCTTCTTCTCGACACTCATCCCTTTTCTTTTCTGCCATACCATATGGCACTTGCAGAGCTTTAGAAGTTTAAAGAGAAACTCAAAGATCTTTTAGACAAAGGTTTTATTAGGCCCAGTATCTCTCCTTGGGGCGCACCTATCTTATTCGTGCGAAAGAAAGACGGTTCTTTGCGTATGTTCATTCACTATCTTCAGCTTAACAAGGTCACAACAAAAAATAAGTATCCTCTTTTGAGAATTGATGACCTGTTTGATCAGTTACAATGTGCAAGTTATATCTCCAAGATAGACCTTAGATCCGGCTATCATTAACTTAAAGTGAGGGAATGTGATATTCCAAAGATAGCCTTTCAAACCCGCTATGGTCACTTTGATTTTATAGTTATGTATTTTGGGCTAACCAATGCCCCAACAACTTTTATGGACCATATGAATCGAGTGTTCAAGCAATATCTTGATATATTTGTCATAGTGATCATAGATGACATCCTTGTATACTCCCGTAATGAGAGTGACAATGCGAATCACCTTGGAATTGTCTTTCAAACTCTTAGAGACCACCAGTTGTTCGCCAAATTCAGTAAGTATGAATTTTTGCTAAGGTTTGTAGCCTTTCTAGGTCATATTATTTCAGTCAAAGACATTAGAGTTGATCCCCAACAGATGAAACCTGTAAGAAATTGGCCTAGACCTATCTCTCCATCTGATATTAGAAGTTACTTGGGTCTAGCAGGATACTACCTCGATTTTATTGAAGGTTTCTCTTCTATCACGTCTTTCATAATCCGGTTGATCCAAAAGAAAGTCAAGTTCCAATGGTCAGATTCCTGTGAGAAGAGTTTTTAGAAGTTGAAGACTCGAGTTACTTCATCCCCTGTGTTGACTTTACCTGATCGTATAGATGGTTTTATGGTGTATTTTTATTCCTCTATATTTGATTTGGGTTGTGTGTTGATGCAAAAAGGTAAGGTTATAGCCTATGCCTCTAGATAGTTGAAGCCGCATGAAAAGAATTACCGAACCCATGATCTTGAGTTAGCTGTTGTGGTCTTTTCGTTGAAAATCTGGAGACACTATCTTTATGGTGTTCATGTTGATGTGTTTACTGATCATAAGATCCTGCAGTATATGTTTACTCAGAGGGAGTTGAATCGTAGGCAGAGGAGGTTGTTGGAGTTGTTGAAAGACTATGATGTGATTATGTTGTATCACCCGGGCAAGACCAACATAGTGGCGGATGCCCTTAGCAAATTGTGTATGGGTAGTATTGCTCATGTAGAGGAAGGTAAGAAAGAGTTAGCTCATGATGTGCATTTTCTGGCTTGATTGGGTGTTAGGTTTCTTGATTTAGCTGAGGGAAGTACTTTGGTGTATAGTAGTTTCGAATCTTCTTTAGTTTCGGAAGTGAAGGAGAAGTAAGATAAGGATCCTAGTTTGGTCAGACTGAAGGAGGCAATTAAGGACCAAAAGGTAGAGGTTTTCTCCCAAGGAAGAGATTGCGTGTTGAGAGTGCAAGGTAGACTATATGTTCCGTTGTTGATGATATGAGGCAGAGGATTATGGCGGAAGTGCATGGCACATGGTATTCTATTCATCCCGGCACTACCAAGATATACCGCAACTTGCGGGAAATCAATTAGTGGAATAGTATGAAGAAGGATATAGCCGAGTTTGTAGTAAAGTGTGCAACATGTCAATAGGTTAAAGTAGAACACCAAAGACCTGGTGGTGTGATATAAGAGTTTGGTATACCCACTTGGAAGTGGGAGGTGGTAAATATGGACTTCGTGACCGGGTTGCCTCTTTCACGTCATCATCATGATTTGATTTAGGTTATTGTGGATAGGATTACTAAGTTTGCACATTTCTTGTCCGTGCATACATCTTATTCAGCTGAGGATTATGCTAGATTGTATATTCAGGTGTTAGTCAGGCTGCATGGAGTTCCCTCGTCTATTATTTCGGATAGGGGCACTCAATTTACTTCTCAGTTTTTGAGGGTGTTCTAGTAGGGTCTTGGTACCTAAGTTCTTTTGAGTTCTGCTTTTCATCCGCAGACAGATGGTCAGGCTGAGAGGACCATTCAGACCTTGGAAAATATATTGATGGCATGTGCTCTTGATTTCAAAGGTAGTTGGGATAAGCATTTCCATTGATAGAGTTTGCCTATAACAATAGTTACTATGCTAGCATCGGGATGGAACCATTTGAGGCCTTGTATGGTAGAAGATGTCGATCACCCATTGGCTGGTTTGAAGTGGGTGAAGCTATCGTGAATTGACCTGATGCAGTATTTGAAGCTTCAGAGAAAGTTAAGTTGATTAGATAACGGTTAAAGACAACTTAGAGCCATCAAAATTCATATACTGATGTGAGGAGAAGAGATCTTGAGTTTAAAGTGGGTGATTTTGTGTACTTGAAGAATTCACCCATGAAAGGGGTGAAAAGGTTTGGTAAAAAGGGGAAGATTAGTCCCCATTATGTTGGCCCGTATAGAGTCGTGAGACATATTGGTAAGGTGGCCTATGAGGTTGAGTTTCCCACAGAGTTGTCAACTGTTCATCCTATTTTTCATGTCTCCATGCTTAAAAAGCATATTGGTGATTCGATTGTAGTAGATCCCTCAGAGAGTGCTGATATTCAGAACGACCTTTCCTTAGATGAGATTCCTATTGAGATCCTAGATTTTCATATCCGTAGACTAAGGAACAAAGAGGTTCCCTTGGTCAAAGTATTGCGGAAGAACTAGTTAGTTGAGGGCGCTACTTGGGATGCAAAAGTAGACATGTGATCCAAGTTCCTGCTGCTTTTTTCCACGTGTTCAGATCGATCCGAAGGTCTTGTTATTCCTTAATTCAGCCCTTCTAATCTTAAGTTCAGCTATATTTCTATTCTTTCATGAGTTCTTGCAATTTCCGAGGTATTCAAGAGTTTAGAGAGATTTTGAGCTGTTTAGCAAATTGCTTCAACTATGTGTACTCTGTTTTTCCTGTGTTCCTAGTCTAACTAGCGACATTCAAGGACGAATTTTTCCAAGGGGGAGATATTGTAATACCCCACAAAGTTCCATTGTAGTCCGGGCCTTAGAGTGTGTCAAGTGAAGTGTAATTTCGACCCTAAATGATTGTGAAGTGACTTCCTAATTGATTTCTATTTAAACCATATAGAATTTTCTTAAATTTGACTTTTTTCATGTAGAGAATTGAATTAGCTTTCCAACGATACCGATTTCATCCAAATCCGGCATTGTGGTGAGAAGTTATAGCTATTTTACTGGGAGTTGTCGGGACCGCCCAAGTGCGACAGATGACTCGACGGACCATCGAGTCTGCGACGATCCATCGCAACCAAGGAAGAAATTCCCTTTCCTGGCCCAAGTTCGACGACCAAAATGATGGACCGTCAAGGATGCGACGGACCATCGCTGGGACCGTCGCGTTGAGGCAGTATGGCCTAACCCTTGCCATCGAGCGACGGATGATCCGATGGACCATCGGAACTAGACAGACCATCGATTCGACCATCACATCAAGGAAATATGTCCCTTTTCTGGTCATTGTTCGACGGATGATCCGATGGACCGTCGGACTTGTGACGGACCGTCGCTCCGACCGACGCAGACCCCGTTCAGTATTTTTAAGTCCTTTTTAAAATGGGCTTTTGGGTCTTTTCCCTTGTAATCCTCATATATATTCCAACGAACTTGATAGCCTCATTATCTCCCAAAACATCCAAAGGCTAGGGTTTCTTCCTCAAGAGCAAATCTAAAACTCTTCTCCAGGAAATCTAAGAACTCACCATGGATTTTACAAATTGAGTTGAGATTTGAGTTCCCCAAATTCAAAGGTTGCAAGAACCCTCTCTCAAGAGTAATATGAAGAGTTTAGAGCAAGGTTGTTCATCAAATTTCATAATGTAAGGTATGTAGGGTTTTGAGCAAGGGTAACCCTTTCACCATTGTGCCCAAAGACTTATTTAATCTATAATTTTACCCAATCTAGGAGATTTTACATGAATTTGAATTAGGGTTTTTCACCCATTATTGTTGATTGCAATGTTTTGATGTTTCCCATGAATTGAGAGTCTAATGGCATGATTTTCACATGTTTTCTTGAGAAATTGCAGCTGGGTCTATATCCCATGAATCAATCCTTGAGAAGTTAATCGTTGAAATGTTTGAGATATTAAAGTATATGAGTATGTTGAGATTTTGAGTCAAATTGCTAAAATTTCCAGATTTCTACAAGAGTTATGAATCTATATGCTATCTATTATGCTTTTGATGATTTTTAACTTGAGATTGAATTATGGGTTATTAAGCTCTACTTGAGACTTGAGATTTTATGAACTCTTTTGCTATAAGCACCCATGATTTGAGTATTCTGAGATTATAGAGAAATGTTTTGACCTAATGGTCATTGAGTTTTAAAATCCACTCTACTACATGAGATTACCGATTTGATTATTGGGTTTGTGGTGAACGATGAGATTATTTCTAAAGTGGATTTTCATGAGATGAGCGAGATAAACTAAAGAGAGTAGTATTTAGCACCGAGCGGGTAAGTTACTACAGTTTTTAGCCCAAAACTACGTGCCATCATTGGTTGGGCCTGAGGTTGAGTTTATGATTATCATTGGGCTTAAGGCTGCTTTGATATTGGGCACGAGGTCGAGTTTGTTTAGTGATCACTGGAACTAGGTTGTACACCTTGGAAAGAGTATGACGCCTCTCCCCAACGTCAAGTCTCTTCCTTAGTTGGACAAAACATTGGACAACATGTAGCTCGCATGGTTTATGTCGGTTAAGAGAAACTCCCTAGCTTGAAATGAGATATTTTCCTAACTTGAATGAAATGCCTTCAAGTATATTCCAAATTTTTATGATTTTGAATTCTAAGTATTTGAGTTCAAAAGAGTTATTAGTTCTTGAGCATTGAAGAATTTTTACCCTCCATGAGACCTATGCATGAGTTGAAAGTATTGTGTAAAGTGTCCTTTAGCCTTGAATAATGAGAATAAGAGAATAGTACAAATTTCAAAGCTGAAAGTATAATGACTCACGAGATTGTGTTACATGTTCCATTTTACATGATTTATGAGCTTTACATTTTATACTTATTCAAGCCATGTGAGTCATTACTTATTGCATGCATGATTTGATTAAATAGTATTGATGTTTTTTATATAAATGCATGCACCCCTACATACTCAGTACATTCCCAACTGTTGATCCACATATATGTCTGTGTGCTATATTGTCTTGTAATATAGGTTTCGGTGCTAAGTCCCAGCCTCGTCAATGACTTTCAAGTACCTCTATCTATATTTCTGTAGTGGTGAGTCCTCATGGTTCGAGGACTTATATTAAGACATCTCCATATTTTGAGAGACTATGTTGTTATTTCATGTTCATTTTGAATCAGTTGGGGACCTGTCCCAATGGCTCTCTAGTTCATGGATTAGTAGAGGCTTTGTCAGACTAGTTATCAAATTATGGTTGTGTTGAGGTTTCTAGTATGGTGGTCGTTTGTACCTAGCATTTTCTCTGTATTTCCTTTCATATGATATGACTATGCTAGTGTTTGAATTATTTAATCTTGAGATGAGTATTATTAGTAGAAACAGGCTTAAAGGGTTTTCTTGGGGCTACTTGTAGCCTTAAGCATCGTGTGACATCCCAGGAGGTAATTTTGGGTCGTTACATATTACTGCCCTCGGACATAGGCTGATTTAAATTGAAGCAATCTGTTCTAGCTCTCTTATTTTGCCTCTCTTTCTCTCTGATCTTTGCCTCTTCTATCTGCTGAGCATGGACCATGTGCCTGGATATGTCTATCTCCTTAATCAACATCTCTGTCCTGCACTCCTTAACAAAACTATCTGACACCCAAGATCCGAACTTTCTCATTCTAGACCTACTGTCTGCTACTATATGGGGAGCATACATGGGTAACTGTGTAAACTTGAGGCAATACTCTTTCATGCTTATACTACCTTGCTTGAGGTTGATAAACTCTAACACCTTGGCTTCTCTCAACTCTAAGGGAAAGAATCTCTTTAGGAAAGCAGTAGCAATCTCTTCCCATTCTATGGGATCTGCAGCTATGTCCCTGTCTACCTTTCACTTCTTAAACCACGTATGAGCCACATCTTTTAGCTCATAGGCGGCTAACTTAGCACTCTCACTGGAAGTCACTACCATAATATCTGTGACTTTCTGAACCTGATTGGGGAACTCCTGTGGATCATTTTCTATCTTAGATCCTGAAAATATGGGAGGATTCATTCAGGTGAAGTCCCTAATCCTTGCTGCATTAGTATTGGGCAATGGATTGGCTAGAACAGCAGTTGACTGGTCATTCTAAGCTTCTACGGAGTTGTCTAGAGTAGTGAATACAACTATGAATTCTTTATGGGAGAAATTCTCATCCAGGAGATCTCCCTGAACAGGATGAGGTGCTGACTAATTTTCGGTTATCCTTTCGTTAGTCCTTTTGGGAGGCATGTTCTGTAAATTAAAGGAAGAAATGGATTATACTAAGTTTAGATTGAGCTCATAGTCACTCGCACGACATGAATACTGAAAGAAGGGAAACTATTTCATAAAACATCTCATAGCCTCTTGTCCATAGGTGTGGAGTGCTACACACCTATGCACAAGACTCTACTAGATCCGGCTTTCAGACTTCCTAGGACACTATTGAACCTTAGACTCTGATGTCAAGTTTGTAATGCGACGAGTCTGTACCCTGGATGCTACACAATGCTTACGACCCTAAAGGACCACAAGCTAACCCATGAATGATATCTACAGTGAGCACTGAAACATGATACTATAATAAATACAGAAAATAGGCTGAAATGCCCTAAGGTTCAAAATTTGTAAATACTGCTAAACAAAGAGTATATCTATGCGTGGTCGGGAACCTGAGCATCCAAACTTATGATATGAGACATCATAGCGCAAAGAAAAAGTATGTGTCAGTAGATGGAATGTACTGGTATGCTAGACGAGGTAAGGCTGAATGCAATGGTTCATAATCATCAACAATAACTAAGAGCATGATATAGAGTAACTGAACATGAGAGTACATGGATAACTTATACTTCTGAAATTACTGAGTATGCACTAATGTGCATATAAATAAATACTGTGACTAAGTATTTCTTAAGTTAATTCCTGAGTTCTGATACTAAGTAACTAATATCTGAGTTACTGATACTGATTGACTATATCTGACAGTCCTAATTCTGTAGAAGTCGACTGAGTTCTATTCTAAAGATTGAGATTGAGACTGTGGGAGTTAATTAACTAACCGACATGCCTCAAATAAGATAACTAAGTTGGGGTCCAACTTGTGACCCCAGTTGTAAGAGTGTCAGTACCATGCCACGGGTAAAGACACTGAAGAGTTACCCTCATCTGGTAGGTACTCTAATGAGAACGGCGGAACCATCATATGGAAGGTTAAAACACCTCATTAATCCACAACTGGAAGGTTTGATGCCTCAACCTACGCTGTCTATATAGTTCTGGAACGTAAAGATTGCTTCTAAGGATCACACCCTCTACTGGCAGGTGAGCACCCATACTTGAGTTTACTCGGTGCTGAATCATACTCCCAACTGGGAAAATAAATGGTGGCACGATGCGGTGATATCGCGATGCCACATTGGTTGGGACCTGGAAAATCACCGCGACGCAGTGGGATCGCGTTGGTACACTTGAAATGGACAATTGTAAAACTAAGCTATGACGTGACGTGACGGTATCACGGTACCTCATTGGAAACTTACAATTGTCATTTTGACATACTCTGCGACGCGCTACTGGCCTGAATGATGGTGTTTAACGACTGAAACTTAAAATAGCCATAAATTCTTACCCTATTATCGGATTTAGGCAAATTTTATATAGTTGGAAAGCTAATTAAATTTCCTACACAATGTGAGGATCTTAACCTAAAAATATTGTGCATTTAAAAAATTTCATATTGGATAACTCGTGAACTGATAGTTAAGTTAATCTTGAGAAATACGGGATATTACATATTCAAAGCCCCTTAAAATTTGATTATTTTAATTGTGAATTTCTCGGCCTTAGAATTTCTATTTTAAAGTTGATTCATGATTGGGTATGTCAAAGGTATGTCTCGGATGAGTTTTGGAATTTTCAGACAAGCGTAAGGGCATGTTTGGATTTCCTAAATAGTAGCAGCACCGGGATAAGTCCGTGGCGCATACTGTAGTGCATCACAGTGGAGCCCCACGGTGCCCACTCCTATAAACTACACCAGAGCCCACAGCGCCCACTCCATTTCCCACTCCTTATTTTTCCATCTTTGGATTCCGATTCTCCAAGGGTAAATGGGTTATTTTTCTCCACCCAATAGGTCCATAACACGGCATTGAAGGTCCCAAATGAATAATTGGTCATATTTTACTCAAATCCTCTCAAGAGAAAATTATTCTCTATCAAGGACAAATACTAGACTCTTTAAGATTCAAGCTCAAGCTTCAATAAAACCATCAAGAACACTCACAAATTCAATAATTAAGGTATGTTAGATATTCATCCATGGGTCCTTTTCATCCATGGAGTCCATGAATCCATTTTCATTTTTAAAAATTTGATATTTACATGTTATTATGAATAATATCCATGAACATTCCATGAATCTCGATTTTATATCATGCTTACAAATTGTTTTCATTGAAATTTGTCCATAACACGTTTGAATGGTGATTTTTGCATGTCATTTCATTAACCCATAAATTTTGGTAGTGAAATTATGTTATTATCTAATGTTTAACTATTTTCATGCTTTAATTAATTGCCCTCATGTGTTTGATGAAATGTCTAAGAGATGAGTTTTGAACAATGGTTCCTATCATGGTTTTAAAGTGTACATGTGTTCCTATTGTTATTGCTATCGAGTCCCGGGGGTTATGAATACAAGAAAACTTAGTTGTTTACTTAGTCTCGGTTTTTTCAGAATAGTTTCACATTTTTAAGAATATTATCAGTCAAATATCTATCATATTCTGTTATACTTTGATTGGTTCAGAAAAAAGTGTCTTTCAGGTGGGAGTAAAACTTCGCACCGAGTAAACGTAAGGATGGGATCTCAGCCACCAGTAGGAATGAGGCATTTGTCTCCCCTGTAAGTAGGCATTAGACGTTAGTAGATTTCCCTATGTTACAGACCTACGACCCCACCAATTAGTTTAAGGGGTCCACATCAGTTAGACATGATACCCTCGTACTTCGGTATGTTAGATTAATGGATCCACATAACCAATGTTAGTTCCCGTGGCATGGTACTGACGCCTTTCCAACTGGGGTTACAAGTTGTACCCTGATAGTACATTATGGCATATTTGTTATAGCTAGATACCATAGTCTCATTTAAGTATTAAGTATAATTTAGTAAAGGGATGCATTGACCATAGCATACAAATATCAATTATCCAATTTCAGATTTAAGTATTTAAGTTTACAGACTATTTGAGAATCATGTTATATGTTTGGTCATGCACTCTTAGATTGCACAGTAGTCATGTTTTCATATCAGATATTCAGTTATCTCATGGTATTCAATCAATTATTATCCATGTTCATGAGCCCATGCATATCAGCCTAACCTCTTCTATCATAACAATACATTCAAAGTACTGACTGCAAAGTCATTTCTTGCACTATGATGTCTCATATCATATGTTCGTATGCTCAGGTTGCTGACCACACTTAGACATTCCAGCGCATTAGCAGCAACAACTATGCTGATTAATCATATTTTAAGGACCGATTATGTTTATTTTCGTGCTTTCAATTCAGTAGTTAGTTGGAGTTAGTTCGTGCTTGTCCCATCAAATCTTATTCAGTCAATTTTAGAGGCTTTTGAAAACTTCAGACAGTTCGTCTGATTACCATTATTTTTATCAATTTTCAGACTGTTGTTTTTCGACAGTTGTTTTCCGATTTATGATTCAGAAATATTTTAGTATTTAAAACCTTACGGAGTATTCAGTTATTCCGCACATGTTATTTTATTATTATTATTCAGTGCTCACAACAGGTAAAAGCTCATGGGTTAGCTTAAGGTCACTTGTAACCTTAGCAACGTGTGGCATCTAGAGTGTACTCCCGGGTTATTGTAGCAGTCTATACCACTAACTCTGAGGAAGTAGAGTGGTTATTTCTGATAGACCACCGGCTCAAGACAAAGGACAGTAAACAAAAATCGTAATAAAACATTAAACAATATGGAATAACAGAAGTAATACAACCTTAAAGTAATACCAAATAACAACAAACCAAAGGCACCAACCATACCCAAATTCTCCTAACTAGTAGATCCAACCAATGGAAACAACCCTAACACTACCGGCCCAGCTACACCAATTCTTTCCTAACTACTGGATATGACTCACCAATACGCACTAGCCTTCTAACCTAATTCATATCCTTCATACCTTCTTCTCTAGGTTCATATCTGTAGCAAGCTTTAACTGCTCCATGTCATATCTAATAACCTCCCGCCAGTATTTCTTCGACCTACCTCTACCCTACCAAAAACTATCAAAAGCTATCCTCTTATACCAATAAATTGGGGCATCCATTCCTCTCCGTATCATATGACCAAGCCATCTAAGCCTCAATTCCTGCATCTGATCCTCCACCAAAGCCACTCCCAACATTTCCCGAATAATCTCATTCCTCACTTTATCTCCCCTAGTAAGTCCACTCATCCAATGGAAAATTCTAATTTCCACCACCTTCACTATTTGAATGTGGGAGTTCTTGACTCGACAACACTCCGCTATATATGGCATGGCCGGAAAAACTGTCACTCTGTAGAATTTGTCTTTAAGCTAGGGTGGAACCTTCTTATCACACAACACTCCTAAGAAGATCCTCCACTTCATCCATTCTACCCCCTATACAATGGAATACATCTTTGTCAATCTCTCTATTCCCTAAATCTGATCATGTCCATTAAGTATTGATCCATTTGGGCAAAAACCCATTTTTTTTGTAAATGCTTCTGCTAAAAATGCAATAAGTGAAGCACGAAAGGTTTCAGAAAGATTTCTTGGTTTCACATTTTTCAAGATCTTGTTATTTAACAAAGGTCAAATGCCCTATGAGCCAACATACCAACATCTAACCTATTACTTAGCTTTGTTCCTATTCTGTAATCGTATACCATCATGAACCAAAAAACTATCTCAAATTTGTGATTATCTTTTCATGTATTATTTTTAACCACTGAATGGTCACTATGAAGCCGAACATATATTGTTATCAGATAATTTGAATAGGTCAAAATTTGTGTAAGACCTGAATAGGCTATCGATATTTCTCATGTAGTTCCACTAGTAACTAATCCTAATATAGATTTTCATTATTAGTCACGTTGATCAGTTAAAAGAGATCTCTTTTTCAATATGAACAACAAATTAAAACTAATGGTTTATATATGTAAAACATACGCATCATTAAAGTATTTAAACCAAAAAACATAAATTCCATAAAGAATATCAGAGCACTTCCAATTCGCATTGATCAAAGCATCATGATAACTCCTGCATTCCTCTATAGAGCGGCGACAAAACCTACATTCTTTTTTTCACTCGGTACATATGATGAATTCATCACAATGATAAAATTTATGTCACCCGTAGGCATGCTTTGATGATTTGTTGTTATATTTGAGTAGTGCAGTACTTACCAATGGAACTTTATTACCATTAACAAAGATCCAAATATTATTCTTCCATTTCCTACAAGTTTCTCTTCCAGCATGTTTCTCAAATTCAATCGGAGGAAGATTTACTAATACCAAAAACTCAACATTTATTAGTATCAAACCATGGGAAGATCTATCAAATAAGAAAATAATAAAGGATATCATTTTGTTTTCTAAAAAACAACAAGGACATGTACAATAATAAGTTGCTAACTAACTAAAAGGATATCATATATTATTCTTAATCGTAAGAGCTTACTAATGATTAAGTGATTACAGAAAAATTGATGTTTCAAGAGGATATAATAAGAGGTGAATGTATTCCAGTTCACTAGTTCAATTGAACTAGGATTTTCCAAATGGACATGCTGCAGGTTCTATGAGAAAGCAACCAAAGTCCTAAGGAAATACGTTCACATATATGGTAGAAAGAATAGGTCCTTTAGAAATTACCATTATAGTATGATAATTTTATGATATTGAACCTGCTGTTGTGCTCACTTCAACTAATCCACTGGATTCCTTCAACCTTCCACCACCAACAAGGTTAGGATAAATGAGAAGAAATTATCTAATATTTTTAGTATTTTCTATAATTTGAAACTCAAGCCTCATGGTTCTTATGAAACTTTATTAATCATTTGGTCACACCGTTAGGTACAATATTAACATTATTTGTAACCATGAAGAGTACTTGGGTGAGCAAACATAAACCTCTTAAAAACGAATAAGTAAAACTCAACTCATCATCAAAGCTATCTATTTTTTAACAATTAAATCATCTATTCAGGACCGGCATAGTTGATTTATACTACTCATCTGCCAAATTAATATAATGTACTCTAGCAAGTAGATACATTAAATTGCACCTAAGGTTGTGGCCTAATGGCTAGTGGGTAATGAAGTGGGTCAAGAGCAAAACATATTGGTGATTTCTTTGCATTTGTCGTGTGACAGGTATCTCATAGAATTAGTTGATGTACGTAGAAGCTGGCCCAAAAAATACTATTATAAAATGATCCACAGATAAAAACTATAAAGTAAACAATGCATCAAAATTTAATAGCACAGAAACAAGGATGTTTAAAGAAAATAAATTATATACAAAGGAACAAAGAGGAGAAATTATATATATATATATATATATATATATTCTTCAAGGAAGCCAGGTTGGCATTAGCATGTGATTTTGTGTTCACCAGAAGTTAAAACACTAATTTTGCAAAAAAATCACCTAGTTAGGGACTGGTGTATCAATAAAAAAACTCAATGTAATCATGTTCTTCGTTGAACATATCTCCCTTGCACCGCCTTTACTTTTCACTCTATACAAAATCAAAAAGCGTTTATATAAAGATCAATCTATTTTGTTTCTCCTATAAGTGAACACGTAAATGGAGAAGGGATAAAAAATTGTTTGTTATGTGATGACGATATATAGAGTAGACTATATAGGAAAAACATTTTAAATTAAAGAAAAGTGGAGGGAAATAGAGAGAGTTGAAAAAATGGGTATTTTCCATGAGAAAAATTGCCTCAGTAGGCATGAAAGATCTGGTGTAGAAAGAGTTGAAAAAAGATATCTTTAAGGGGTTTTATACGCCCACTTGTAGGAGGTAGGGGGCGGGAGGAGGCTGTGAAACTTTTTCTTGCAATTTAGTATGTGATTAGCTTCACAGTTGTACAAGAGTTGAATTAATTAATTTTTACACAAATTTGAATTAGTTTTTTTTTAAAATAAATTTCCATCTTTTGAAATTAAATAAGAAGTATTATAGATTTCTATAACTAATAATTACATGTAATTTTAAAAAATAATGATGAAAGAATATCATTTGACTCTCCAAATAATAACGTGAATACATAAAGTAGAAGAAAGGGAATGCTTGTTCTTACTCCCTCCGCTTTATTTTCCTTGATCTCTATACTAAAAATTTAAAAAGGCATCCCAGTGCATTAAAGATCCCGCTATGTGTAGGTTCCAAGGAGGGCCCCACCTCATGGGTATACTTTATGCAACCTTACCTTTCATTTCTGCCAGATGTTCTTTCCAAGGCTTAAACCCTTGACCTCCCGGTCATGCTAAAAATAGTTGTTTAAATTTATTTGTTAAATTTCAGAAATCAAGAAAATTTTATTATATTTTATTCACTTTTACCCTTAGTATTGAAGACTATAATGAATAATAATAGTCAAATGAGAGTTCCAAAGCATCATTAATAAGATTAATTTAGTAAAACATATCCTTAATTAATATTTTCTTAAGGAGTGTGTCAAGTAAACAAAGTTCATGTAAATTGAAATGAATGTAACGTATAACTATAATAGCATTTGATGTTTTAATGTTATTTCAAGGTTATATAAAGAGAAAAGACACAAAGTCACCACTGAACTAGTCCAAGATTTGTAAAAAGATACTTTAACTTTGTACTCAACTTATTACCCCACAAAACATACGTAGAGCCTTATAAATAGACTATTTTGATTGAATTTTATACTATGTGTGTAGGAAATCATATGATGCACATGAATACAATAAACTTTTCCTAAACAACCAATCATAAAATACAACAACAACAAACCCAGTGTATTTTCACATAGTGGGCTCAAGAGATGGTAGAATGTATGCTGTTGTATGACCCCGTAAGACCCTAGCATGTTTCAGCTTACTATTGCATGTTAAAGGGGTCCAAGACTTTGAAAAATTTAAGAGTAAATACATAACTACCCCATGATCTTTTCCGAGATTTGAAAAAAGACACCTAAACTTTAACTTCGACCTATTACCCCACGATTCATCTTTATTCCATTGCAAACACACCACTTTTTGCAGAATCTGAGTCACAAAAAAGAGAGTGAACACATGCACCAATCAAGGGCTGCCACATGTTAATTATGTTTAATTTCATATTTTGTTAATAATTTTTTTCTTTTTATTGAATTTAACACCCCACCCCACCCCCTCTTTCCTCACCGCACCCCATCTAGTAACTTCCCTCCCCCCACATCCAGCATCTCCCCTCCACCCTCACCCCCATTTCGCAACCCCACCCACATCCAACAACCCCACACCATCAGAATCTCCCCCTAACCCCCAAACCCCTCGCTCGATCATCATTCCTGTCCAAATTTTTTTTCGTTCAAATCACTTCAAAAAATAGTTTTATGATTGAATTAAGTTTTAAAGATAGTTAAATGATATGATTTAACTAAAAATGGAGATTTAATGATATGGTTTAAAAAATAAATTTAATAGTGCATTGTGTTGAAGACCTTTAATGGTGTTGAAGAAGACATTGTATTGAAAATAAATGGTGGGTAGTTAAATGATATTATTTAATTATAAAATGGAGCTTTAATGAATAATTTAAAAAAAAAATCTTCAATGGAGGAGCTTTAATGGTGATTTTGTGTTGAAGAAGAAATGGTGGATGGGTTGAGGGGTGGAGAGGGGGTAGGAATAATTTAAAAAAATACATAAATATTATTTATTTTTAAAATATAAATTATATATCAATTATTTTACACGTGGCAGCTTTTAATTGGTCAAAAAGTCAAATTCAAGACCTTTCACGCGCCTATGGCGCATGTATACACGCAGAGGGTCAAAATGGTGTGTTTACAAAGGAATAAAAAAGAATCATGGCGTAATAGATTAAATTTAAAGTTTAGGTGTCTTTTTACAAATTTCGGACAAGATCAGGGGGGTAATTATGTATTTATTCAAAATTTAACTAAGAGTTAAGACTTAGTCATTTTCAAAGCCCCTTACAATTTGATAATTTCATTTTCGACCTTTCCAACCTTAGAATGTTGATTTTAAAGTTGATTCAAGATCGGGGATAGCAATAATACATCTCAGGTGAGTTTCATAATTTTTGAACGAGCGTAAAGGCATGTTTTGATTTCCTAAATAGTAGCAGCATAGGGATAAGCCCGCGACGCACCTTATAGTGCACCACAGTAGAGCCAACAGTGCCCGCTTTAGTAAACTGTACTAGAGCTCACGGCGCCCACTTCAGTTAATTATACTAGAGCCCGCGGCGCCCACTCCATCGCCCGCTCCTTATTTTTCCATCTTCAGATTTTAATTTTCCAAGGGAAAATCAGTCATTTACCTTCACCCAATAGGTCCATAGCATGGGAATAAAGGTCCCAAAAGTATAATTGGTAATCTTTTACTCAAATACTCTAAAAATAAAATCATTCTCTCTCAAGGATAAACCCTAGCCTCTTTAAGATTCAAGCTCAAACATCAAGAAAACCATCAAGAACACTCACAAATACAATATTTAATGTATGTTAGATGTTCATCCATGGGTCCTTTTCACCTATGGAGTCTAAGAATCAATTTTCAAGTTTAAAGTTTAGATCTTTAAATGTTATTATGAATAATATCTATGAACTTCCACGGATCTTGATTTTACATCATGCTTACAAATTGTTTTTCTTTGAATTTGCCCATAACACGTTTGAATGGTGGTTTTTGCATGTCATATAATTAACCCATGAATTTTCAAACTAAAATTATGTTATTATCTCATGTTTAACTTTTTTCATTCTTTAATTCATTACCCGTATGTGTTTGATGAAACGTCTAAAAGATGAGTTTTGAACAATGGTTCCTATCATGGTTTTATAGTTACATGTGTTTCTATTGTTATTTCTATCAAGTCCTGGGGGTTATGAATACCCAAAAACTTATTTTTTTACTTAGTCTCAGTATTTTAAAAATTGTTTCCGATATGTAAAAACATTATCAGTCAGTTAGCTATCATATTCAGTTAAACTTATATTGGTTCAGAAATTAGTGTTTTTTGGTTGGGAGTAAAACTTAGCACTAAGTTAACATAAGGATGGCATTCACCCCGTCAGTAAGTATGAGGAATTTGTCTCCCCCATTAGTATGCATGAGACGTTAGCAGATGTCCCTAGGTTCCATACTTACAGCACCACTGAAGACATTGAGGGGTCCCCTGTCAGTTAGGCTTGACACCATCGTTCTTTGGGATGTTAAATTAGTTAATCCACATAGCCAATGTTAGTATCCGTGGAACAGTAATGATGTTCTTCCAACTGGGGTTACAAGTTGGACACTGATATTACATTAGGACATGTTGGTTATAGCTAGCTCCCACAGTCTCATTTAAGTATTCAGTATAATTCAGTTCAGGGTTACATTGACCCTAGCATACACATATCAATTATTTAGTTATCAAATTTTAGTATATTAGTTTACAGACTATTTTAAAATTGTGTTATATGTTTGGTTATGCACTTTCAGATTTCACTGTAGTAACGTTTTCATATCAGTTATTCAATGATCTCTTGCTATTCTGTCAGTTATTATTCATGTATATAATCTTTATCAACCTAACCCCATCTAGCATACCAGTCCATTCAAAGCACTGACCGCACAATCGTTTCTTTTGCTATGATGTCTCATATCATTTGTTCAGACACTCTGGTTCCCGACCGCACTTAGATATTCCAGCAAATCAGCATCAATAGACATGGTGACTCCTTATATTTCGAGGACCGATTATGTGTATTTTCGTGATTTTGGTTCAATAGTTACTTTTTGTTAGTTGGGGCTTGTCCCATCAAATCTTATTCAGTCAGTGTTAGAGGCTTTTGGACACTTAATTAGTTTACCATTATTTTTATCAATTTTCAGACAGTTGTTTTTCTATAGTTGTTTTAATATTTATGATTAATAAATGTTTTAGTATTTAAAACCTTATCAAGTATTCAGTTATTCGGCATATGTTATTTGGTTATTATTATTCAATGCTCATAGAAGGTAGCATCTCATGGGTTAGCTTATGGTCACTTATTGAAGCACCGTGTGGCATCCAGAGGGTAGAAACTTAGAATAATCAGTAGGGTACTTCCCCAACCATTCCTATGGCTAACATCGCAGCAGCTAGGATTCGGGACTTAACACAAATATACCCTTCTTTGTTTACGGGATCCAAGTATGATGACGCATGAGTTCCTTGACATGGTTCAGAAGTAACAGAAATTATGTGTGTGACTTCTAGTAAGAGTCCAGAGTTTAGTTCCTAATAGTTGCAGAATGTAGCTCACACCGGGTATAAGTAGTGGAAGAGAAATAGAGGTGAATATGTAGGGCTTGTTAAATAAGAGGAGTTTGCTACAAACTTTTTAGATAGGTTCTTTCATTTAGAGTTTAGGAAAGCTTAGGTGATGAGGTTTATTAACTTAAAGCAGGGAAATATGAGTGTGAAAAAGTATTCTCTTAAGTTTACTCAGCTGGCAGGCCATGCTTCTCATGTGGTGTCTGCTAACCGGTCTAGGTTGAGTAAGTTTGTCTTTGGTGTAACTAATTGTATGGTCAAAGAGTGTAGGACCACGATGTTGATTAAGGAGATGGAAATATTTAGTCTTATGGTCCATTCTCAATAGATTGAGGAGCAGAAGATTAAGGGAAGATGGATGGAGAATAAGATATCCAAGATATGTAGCTTTAGTTTTGCTCAGCCGAGGTCAAAGGGTGGTAAGCATCCCCAATTCGGCCAGAAATCATAAGCCCCTACCCGGTCTTTAGTTTGTTATCCAGTGACAAGGTTCATCAACGGTAATCAAGATACGACGCAAGTCTCTAAGACTCAGGGTATTGTGAATAGTGGTTGGACTTATCCCCTTTGCTAGAAGTGTGGTAGTAATCATCAAGGTGTATGTAGGGTTGGCAGCGATGTGTGTTTTTTATATGGCAAGCCCGACTACTGGTTGAGGAAATGTCTGACAGGTATGTGGAAAGGTTGGAATGATAATCAACAAGGTTAGACTAACTCTTCAGCAGCACCCGCAGGTCACCCAACTCAGCAGGGCGCCACTTCTAGTGCAACCAGATGACAATGCCAGAATAGATTGTATGCACTTCAGTCCCGACAGGATAAGGAAATTTCTCCTAACGTAGTTACATGTACGTTATAGGTCTTTCATTTATATGTTCATGCCATGTTAGATCCCAGGCTTTACTCTTTTTTGTAAACCCTAGCTATCAACTTCGGAGTCAGTCCCTAAACTTTAGACAAATCCTTCTGAGTGTCCACTCCGATAGGTATATATATTGTAGACAGATAGCAATATAGGAACTCTTCGGTCATAATATCCCAAAAAGTCAATTTAATTGATCTTGTGGAGTTAAATATTTTGGATTTTTATTTCATTCTCAGCATGTATTAGCTCCACTCATGCTATACTTTATTTGAGTATACAAATAGTGTCTTTTAGTTTTGGTTTCAAGATTAACCAATTATTTAATGTAAGGGTAGTATTTCAACGCTTAAGGGTCGACTTATTTCATACCTTTGAGCAAAAGACATGATATCTAAGGGATGTGTCTACCATCTAGTTAGAGTGAAAAAATCTAATTTTGAGACTCCCAATCTCGAATCCGTTTCAATATTAAGGAAATTTCCAGTTGTATTTCCTGAAGACCTTCCTGGAGTTCCTCCCAAAAGGTAAATTAACTTTGAAATAGACCATCTTCAAGATACCCAACCTATTTGTATTTTTCCCTGCAAAATAGCTCCAGATGATCTTAGGAAGTTAAAAGAACATTTGAAAGATCTCTTTGATAAAGGATTAATCAGGCCCAATATTTCCCCATAGGGTGCTTAAGTCCTTTTCGTGCGAAATAAATATGGTTCCCTTAGAATGTACATTGATTACCGTCAGTTGAACAAAGTCATGATCAAGAATATATATCAACTCCCCAGAATTGATGACTTGTTCGATCAACTTCAAGGTGTCATGTATTTCTCTAAGGCAGTCCTTAGATTCGGCTATCATCAGCTCAGAGAAGGAGAATGTGACATTCTAAAAACAACTTTCAGAAGTCCGTATGGTCAATTCAAATTTCTAGTCATGTCCTTTGGTCTAACAAATTCCACATCAACTTTCATGGACTTAATCAATAGGGTGTTCAAGAAGTACTTGGACATGTTTATCATAGTCTTCATAGATGACATCTTTGTCTATTCGAGTAATGAAAATGATTATGTAGATCACCTCAGAATAGTATTAATCTTAGAGCCCATCAATGTTTTGCCAAATTTCAGTAAGTTCTAGTTTTGGCTAAGGCTAGTAGCTTTCATTGGTTATATTGTTTTCTGTGATTGCATTAGAGTTGACCATTAAGAGACCAAAGTAGTGAAAAACTATCCCAGACCCATCTCTCCATCAGATATATGGAGTTTCTTTGGTTTGGCTGGCTATTATCGATGGTTTGTTGAATGGTTTTCATTTATTTCATCCCCTATGTCCAGATAGAACCACAAAAAAGTTAAGTTTCAGTGGTCAGATTCTTGTGAGATGAGTTTTCAGGAGTTAAAGACTCGACTCACCTCAGCCAAACCTTGCCAGATGGTTCAGATGAATTTGTTGTTTACTGTTATGCTTCCAAAGTTGGCTCGGACTGTCTTTTGATGCAAAGAGGCAAGGTCATAGCCTATGCCTTTTGACAACATAAACCCCATGAAAAGAATTATCCTACCTATGATCTTGAGTTAGCACCTGTGGTGTTTGCCTTGAAAATTTGGAGGTACTATCTCTATAAGTTGCATGTTGATGTGTTCACGGATCTCAAAAGTCTGAAGTTTGTGTTTTTGTAGAAAGATTTGAATCTTCATTAGATAAAGTGTTAGAATTATTGAAATAATATGATATGAGCATTTTGTATCACCCGAGCAAGGCCAATGTAGTGGAAGATGCCCTTAGTAGATTATCTATGGGTAGTGTCGCTGATGTTTAGGATTATAAGAAGAAGTTAGTTAGGGAGGTTCATCAGCTTGCAAGACTAGGTGTTCGTTTAGTTGAGTCAGCTGAGGCTAGCATATGGGTTCACAATAGTTTTGAGTCTTCTATGGTTGCCGAAGTGAAAGAAAATCAAGATATGGATCCCAGTCTAGTTAAGTTGAAGGAGTCAGACATATATTAAAAAGTAGAGGTTTTCTCCCAAGGGGGAGATGGCGTATTATAGTGTTAGAGTAGGTTGTGTGTGTCCGGTTTTGATGGGTTTAGACATCGGATTTTAGTGAAAGCGCATGGTATGCATTATTCTATTCACCCTGGGACCACTAAGATGCATCGTGATTTGCGGGAGATCTATTGGTGAAGTGGTATGAAGAGGGATATTGCCAAGTTTCTAACTAAGTGCTCTAACTGTTAGCAGGTAAAGGTTGAGAACGAAAGGCCTAGAGGCATTATGCAGGAGTTCAGTATCCCCACTTGGAAGTGGGAAGAGGTAAACATGGATTTTGTGACAAGGTTGCCCCATACGCGTCGACAACATGATTCGATTTTGATTATTCTACACAGAATGAAAAAGTTATCTTATTTCTTACAAGTTCACAGTTCTTATTCTGCCGAGGACTATGCCAAGCTCTACCTTAAAGAGTTGGTTCGGCTACATTGAGTCCCATAGTCCATTATTTCTGAAAGAGGTATTCAGTTTATCTCTCACTCTTGGAAAGCCTTTCAGAAAGGTCTTGGCACCTATGTTCATCATAGTATAACCTTTCACCCTCAGATAGATAGTAAGGAAGAAAGGACAATTCAGACCTTAGAGGATATGTTGAGAGCGTATGTTATAGACTTTAAAGGTATTTGGGATGATCACTTGCCTTTGATCAAGTTTGCCTACAATAACAGTTATCATTCCAGTATTCTAATGGATCCATTTAAGACTCTCTATGGGAAGAGATTTACATCTCCTATTGGTTGGTTTGAGGTGGGTAAGGCAGTGTTCATAAGGCCTGATTTAGTGTTTGATGCATTAGAGAATGTTTAGTTGGTCAGGGAGAGGCTTAAGACAGCACATAGCCATCAGATATTCTATGCAGATGTGTGTAAGAGAGATTTTAAGTTTTTAGTGAGGGATATGGTGTATTTGAAAATCTCTCCCATGAAGGGAGTGAAGAGACTTGGTAAGAAGGGGAAACTCGGTCCCCAATATATTGGTCCTTACATAATATCGAGTTTATGGGAAGGTGGAGTATGAGCTTGAGTTGCTTACCGATTTGGCATTAGTACACCAAGTTTTTCATTTCTCCTTGTTGAAGAAGTGTATTGGTGATCCAGTTGTATTTGTTCCTTTAGAAAACATAAATGTTCAGGACAGTCTTTCTTGCAAGGAAATTCCAGTCGAGATCCTTGATTGCTAGATTCATAGACTAAGGAACAAAGAAGTTCCCTTGGTCGAAGTGCTTTGGAATAATCAGTCCGTAGAGGGAGCCACTTAGGAAAAATAAGTAGATATGTGAGCCAAGTACAATCATCTTTTCTCTGCAAGCTCAGATTCATCCTAAGGTAATAGGTTTTCTTAGACTACCTCTTCTCCTGTCTCAGTTCCAGCCATATTATTATCTTTATGTAATTGCATGCATTAAGGAATCAATTTAGTCAATCACCATATTTCAAATTCAGTCATGTAATCATGCTTTTAGTTATGCATATTTAGACTTTAGTCTCAGTACCTCAGTATTTCTAAGCATAATTAGTCTCATTTAAGGATGAATGTTCCCAAAGGGGAGATATTTTAAGACCCTATAAGACCCTAGCTCCTTTTATCTTACTATTGCATGTTAAAAGGGTCCAAGACATAGAAAAATTTCACTAAGAATTAATACTTAGACATTTTCAATAATCCTTAAACCTTGAATATTTTATTTTTGACCTTCCCGACCTTAGAATGCCGATTTTAAAGTTTATTCATGATCGTTAATGTCAAGTGTACATCTCGGGTGAGTTTCAGAATATTCGAACGAGTGTAAGGTCATGTTTGGATTTCCAAATTAGTAGAAGCACCGGGATAATCCCATGGCGAACCTTGTAGTGCACCACAGTGGAGCCCGTGATGCCCGGTCCAGTGCACCGCACCAGAGCCCGCAGTGCCCAGTTCTTATTTTTTCTGCTTTTGATTTCATTTTTCTAAGGTCAAATAGTCATTTACCTCCACCCAATAGGTCCATAACATGGGATTGAAGGTCCTAAAAGCATAATTTGTCATCTTTTACTCAAATCCTCTTAAAATAAAATCATTCTCTCTCCAGAACAAACCCTAGCCTCTTTAATATTCAAGCTCAATCTTCAAGAAAACCACCAAGAACTCTCACAAATTTGTCAATTAAGGTATGTTAGATGTTCTTCCAGGGGTCCTTTTTGCCCATTCAATCTAAGAATCCATTTTCATGTTTAATGTTTTGATCTTTACATGTTATTAGGAATTATATCCATGAATTTCCATGAATCTTGATTTTATATTATGCTTAAAAATTGTTTTCGTTGGAATTTGTCCATAACATATTTGAATGGTTATTTTTGCATGTCATATCCTTAACCCATGAATTTTGGTAGTGAAATTTTCCTATTATTTCATGTTTAACTATTTCCATGCTTTAAGTCAAGACCCTCATGTGCTTGACGAAATTTCTATGAGATCAGTTTTGAACAATGGTTCCTATCATGGTTTTAAAGTATACATGTGTTCCTATTGTTATTTTTATTGTCCTGGGGGTTATGAATACCCAACAATTTTGTTGTTTACTTAGTCTTGTTTTTTCACAATGGTTCCAGATATTGAAGAACATTATCAGTCAGTTAGCTATCATATTAAGTTAAACATACATAAGTTCAGAAATCATTCTTTCAGTTGGGAGTAAAACTTAGCACCGAGTGAACATAGGGATGGCGTCTCCCACATAAGTAGGCTTATTTTTCTCCCCGGCCATTAGGCATGAGATGTTAGTAGAGGTCCCTAGGTTACAGACCTATGACACCACCATAGACTTTGAGGGGTCCCCCGCCAGTTAGGCATGACACCCTCATCCTTCGGGAAATTAGATTAGTGGATCCACATAGCCAATATTAGTACCCGTGGTACGGTACTGACGCCCTTCCAACTATAATTATAGGTTGGACCCAACTAGTACATTAGGGCATGTCAGTTATAGCTAGCTCCCACAGTCTCAATTCAGATTATTTCATGATCATGTTATATGTTTTGTCAGGCACTCACATATTTCACAGTATTCACATTTTTATTTAAATTATTTAGTTTTCTTATTTTATTCAGTCAGTTATTATTCTTGTGCATCAGCCCATACATATCTACCTAACCCCATCTGGCATACTAGTACATTTAATGTACTGACCGCATACTCGTTTCCTGCGCTATGATGTCTCATATCATAGGTTCAGACACTTAGGTCCCCGACTTCACTTAGATATTCCAGCACATTAGCAACAACAGCCGTGGTGAGTCCTAATATTTTGAGGACCGATTATGTTTATTTTCAAACTTTTTGTTCAGTAGTTAGTTAAAGTTAGTTTGGGATTGCCCATCAACTCTTATTCAGTCATTCTTTGAGTCTTTTGGACACTTAAGACAGTCAGTAAGACTACTATCATTTTTATCAATTTTTAGACAGTTATATTCCGACAGTTGTTTTCATATTTATGATTCAAAATGTTTTAGTATTTTAAACCTTATGGCGTATTCAGTTATTCCGCACATGTTATTTTGTTATTATTAGTAAGTGCTCACAGTAGGTACCAGATCATGGGTTAACTTGTTTTCACATGAGACCGTAATCACTGTGTGGTGTCCAGAGTGTACTCCCAGGTCATTACAACAGTCCATACCACTACCTCCGAGGAAGTATAGAGGTTGTTTCCAATATACCCCCGGATTAAGACAAATTATAGTAAACAAAATTGTAATATAACATGAAACAAGGGAAAATAACAGATAAATTACCAACAAACCAAAGGCACCCAACACACCCAAACTCTTCTAACTTGACTCTCCAACCTATGGACACCACCCTAAAATTACCATCCCGACTACACCAAAGCTCTCCTAAATACTGGCTACAACTCACCCACACACACTAGCCTTCTTCCCTAATTCAACTTCTTCTTACCTTCTTTCTAGGTTCATATACTTAGTAAGATTTAATTGCTCCATGTAACATATAATCACCTCCCTCTAGTATTTCTTCAGCCTACCTCTACTCCACCTAAAACTATCAAAAGATAGACTCTCACACCAATGAATTGGGGCATCTATGCTCCGTCTCATAATATGCCCAAACCATCTCATCCTCATTTCCCGCATATTTTCCTCTATCGAAGCCACTCCAACCTTCTTCCAGATAATTTCATTCCTCACCTTATCTCCCCAAGTAAGTCCACACACCTAATGTAACATTTGTATTTCCACCACCTTCACTTTTTGAATGTGGGAGTTCTTGACTAGAAAACACTCTTCTCCATATAGCATGGCCGAAATAACTGCCACTTTGTAAAATTTTCCACTAAGTTTGGGTGGCACCTTCTTATCACATAACATGCGAGAGATGAGCCTTCACTTCATCCATTCTTCCCCTATATAGTGGAAGAGATCCTTGTAAATCTCTTCATTCCCTGAATCTTATCACATGTCTATTAAGTGTTAATCGTTATGATGATCCATTTGGACAAAGATCCATTTTTTTTTCTGAATACTTCTCCTCAAAAAGCAATAAGTGAAGCACGAAAGCTTTCAGAAAGATTTCTTGGTTTCATATTTTTCAATAGCTTGTTATTTCACAAAGCCCAAATGACCCCTGAGCCAACATACCAACATCTAACCTAATTCTTAGTTTTGTTCCTATTCTATTGTCTGATACTATCTTGATCCAAATAATAATATCAAATTAGTGATATCTTTTAATTTACCATTTTTTAACTACTGAATGGTCTCAAAGAAGCTGATCACATATTGTAATCAAATAATTTGGATAGGTAAAAATTTGGGTAAAAGTTGAAGAGGATATCAATATGTCTCGTCTTGTTCCACTAGTAACTGATCCTAATATAGATGTTCATTATGAGACACATTGATCAATTAGAAGAGATAACAATTTTAATATGAACAACAAATTTAAACTAATGGTCTATATATGTAAAACATACTCATCATTAAAGAAATTAAACAAAGAAAAAATAAATTCAATAAAGAATATCATATCACTTCAAAATTCGCATTGATCACAACATCATGCTAACTTCTCCATTCTTTCATAAATCGGCGACAAAACCTACGTTCTTTTTTGCACTCGGTACATATGATGAATTCATAACAATGACAAAATTTATGTGACCCATTGGACTGCTTTGATTATTTGTTGTGGTATTTGAGTAGTGAAGTACTTACCAGTGGGACATTAGTACCATAAAAAAAAATCCAGATATTATTCTTCCATTTCCAACAAGTTTCTCTTCCGGCATGTTTCTCAAATTCAATCGTAGGAAGATCTACTAATCCCAAAAATTCAACATTTATTAGTATCAAAACATTGCAACATTTATTATATATGATAATAAGAAAGTATATCATTTTGTTTACTAAAAATAAATGAGGACATGTACAATAATAAGTTACTAATTGTCTCAGTGATGAGAAAAAAAAGAAGTAGGACATTAAATTATTAGTGTAAGTGATTAATAAAAAAAGTAGTCGGATACTACATTATTCTTGTAGGTAAGAGCATACTAATGATAAAGTTTTTACAACAAAATTCATGTTTCAAGAGGATATAATAATAGGTGAATGTAGTCCAGTTCACTAGTTCAATTGATCTTGGATTTTCCAAATGGACATGCTGCAGGTTCATTGAGAAAGAAACCAAAGTCCTAAGGACATATGTTCACATATATGGTAGAAAGAATAGGTCCTTTAGAAATTACCATTATAGTATGATAACTATATGATATTGAACCTACTTTTGCACGCACCTCAATTAATTTCACTCAATTCCTTCAACCTAGCAGCACCAACAAGGTTAGGACAAATGAGAAGAAATTACCTAATATTTTTAGTCTTTGCTAGAATTTGAAACTGAAGCCTCGTGGTTCTTATGAAACTTTATAAATCATTTGGTCACACCCGGTACAGTATTAACATTATTTATAACCATGAAGAGTACTCAGGTGACCAAACATCAACCTCTTAAATACCAATAAGTAGAATTCAACTCATCATCAAAGCTCTCTCATTTTTACTAATTAAATCATTTATAGAGGAGTCAGAACCAACAGAGTTGATTTATACTACTCATCGACCAAATTCATATAATGTACTATAGCAAGTAGATACATTAAATTGCATGTAAGGGTGTGGCCTAATGGATAGTGGGTAATGAATTGGGTCAAGAGAAAAACATATTGGTTATATCTTTCCATCTGTATATAGCATACATATATCAGTTATTTAGTTATCAGATTTTAGTATTTAAGTTTATAGACTATTTCAGAATCATGTTATATGTTTTATCGTACACTCTTAGATTTCAAAGTATTCAAGTTTTCATATCCATTATTTTGTTATCTCATGCTATTCAGTCAGTTATTATTAATATACATGAGCCCATGAATATCATCCTAACCCCATCTAGCATACCAATACATTTAATGTATTGACAGGATACTCGTTTCTTACGCTATGATGTATCATATAATAGGTTCAAACTCTTAGGTTTCCAACCGTACTTAAACATTTTAGTGCTTTAGCAATAGCAGTCGTGGTGAGTTCTCATCTTTTGAGGATCTGTTATGTTTATTTCTGTGCTTTCAATTCAGTCGTTAATTGGATTTTGTTGGGGTCTATCCTATCAACTCTTATTTAGTCAGTTTTAGAGGCTTTCAGACAGTTCAGACAATCATTCAGTATACTATTATTTTTATCAAATTTAAGATAGTTTTTTATCTTTGTTTTCATATTTATGAGTTAGAAATTCTTTAGAATTTAAAACCTTATGGAGTATTGAGTTATTTTGCACATGTTATTTTGTTATTATTATTCAGTGCTCATAATAGGTACCAGGTCATGGGTTAGCTTGTTGTCACTTGTGACCGTAAGCACCGTATGGCGTCAAGAGTCTACTCCTTGATTATTACAAAATTAGTATCAGAGCCAAAGGTTTTAAGGTATCCTAGGGTGTCTAAAATCCACGTTATGTAGAGTAATATAAATGGATGTGAAGAATGCCATACTTATGGGAATGATGCTACCAGATGTTTTAGCAAAATTCCTTACTTTCAGTATTCATGTTGTGCGAATGAGCATGAGCTCAATTTAAACTCTCTTTGTAATTCAATCTTATTTTCATTTACAAAACATGCCACCCAAAAATAATAACGAAAGAAGAAATGGAAATCAGCCTGTACCTCTGCCTGTTCAGGAAGATCCCCTAAATGAGCATCTCTCTCATGCCAAATACAGATATACATTCTCCACAGTATCTTAGAAAAATAAAAAGGATGCTGTCCCAGCCATTCCTATTGCTAACACCGCCGCATCTAGGATTCGGGACATCACCTCAATGAACCCTCTCTTGTTTACGGGATCCAAGTCTAATGATGTAGGAGTTCATTGGCATGGATTAGAAGGTAACTAAAATTATGGGTGTGAATTATAGTGAGAGTGCAGAGTTGAGTGCTTAAAAGTTGCAGGATGTTTCTCACAACTGGTATAAGCAGTGGAATAGCTATAAAGGCACAAATACAGTGCCTGTTGAATGGGAGAAGTTTTCTATAGTCCTTTTAGATAGGTTCTTTCCTTTAGAGTTAAGGGAAGCTAAGGTGCTGATATTTATTAACTTGAAGCAGGGAAATATGAGTGTGAAGAGTATTCCCTTAAGTTTACTCAGTTGGAAAGGTATGCTCCTCATGTTGTGTCTGATAACTAGTCTTGGATGAGTAAGTTTGTATCTAGTGTAGCTGATAGTGTGGTTAAGGAGTATATGACCATTATATTGATTAAGGAGATAGACAAATCTAGGCTTATGTTCTATGCTCAACTGATTGAGGAGCAAGAATGTTAAAGAAAAAAAGATGTAGAATAAGAGATCTAGAACACGTAGCTTTAGTTTTTCTCAGCAGAGGTTAGAAAGTGGTAATCATACCCAATTCCATCAAAAATCTTTATCCCCATCCCCTTTTTTCATCTATGGCTCTATTGCCAAGGTCATAAAAGATAATTAAAATTGGGTGCCAGGCTCTAAGACTCAGGGTAGTTTGAATTGTAGTCGGACTAATCCCCTTTGCTAGAGGTGTGATAGGAATAATCAAGGTATATGCATGACTGGAAGTGATGTGTGCTTTGTATGTGGAAAGAAAGGCCACAGGTTGAGGGAATATCCGACAGATATGTGAAAATGTAGGAATGATCACTAGCATGGTCAAACTAACTCTTTAGCAGCAACCGCAGGTTGCCCAACTCAGTAGGGCACCACTTACAGTGCCACCAGCGGACAACGCCATAATAGATTATATACTCTTCATTCCCTATAGGATCAGGAAAGTTCTCATGAAATAGTTATGGGTAAGTTATAGGTCTTTTATTTATATGTTTATGCCATGTTAGATCATAGGGCTTCACTCTCTTTTGTAACTTCTTATAAAGCTATCAACTTTGGAGTCAGTCCCTAAACCTTAGTAGAAACCTTCTCAGTGTCCACTCTGATAGGTGTCTCTATTGTAGCCAGGTAGTTATACAGGAACTGTCCCATCACAATTTAGTTGATCTTGTAGAGTTAAAAATGATGAATTTTGATGTCATTCTCAGCATGGATTTGACCCACTCATGGTATGCTTCAGTTGACTATAGAAATAGACTCGTTCAATTTTAGTTTCCAAATGAACTAGTTATTTAATGGAAGGGTTGTATTTTCGCGCTTAGGGGTCTACTTATTTTGTACCTTAGAGTGAGAAAACTAATATCCAAGGGGTGTGTCTACCATCTAGTTCGAGTGAAAGACTCTAATTTCAAGAATCTTAATCTTGAGTTGGTTTCAGTAGTGAGGGAATTTCTAGATATGTTTCCTGAAGTCCTTTCTGGAGTTTCTCCAGAAAGGGAAATTGACTTAGGAATTGACCTTCTTTTAGATACTCATCCTATATCTATTTTGTCTTATATAATAGCTCCAACTAAGCTTATGGAGGTAAAATAACAGTTGAATGATCTCTTAGATAAGGGGTTCATCAAGCCCAATTTTTCCCAATGGGGTACTCCAATCCTTTTCGTGCAAAAAAAGATGAATCCCTTAGAATGTACATTGATAACCATTAGTTGAACAAAGTCATTATCAATAATATGTATCCACTCCCCTGAATTGATTAATTATTTGATCAACTTCAGGGTGTCAGTTATTTCTCTAATATAGACCTCAGATTCGGCTATCCTGAGCTCAAAGTTAGAGAATGTGACATTCCAAAAACACCTTTTAAAACTTGATATGGTCACTTCGAATCTCTAGTCATGTCCTTTGGTCTAACAAATGCCCCAACAGTTTTTATGAACTTGATAAATAGAGTGTTGAAGCAGTACTTGTATATGTTCATCATAGTCTTAATAGATGACATCCTTATCTTTTCCCGTAGTGAAATAATCATCCAGAACACCTCAGAATAATATTGCACACTCTTAGATCCCATTAGTTGTTCACTAAATTCAGTAAGAGCGAGTTCTTGTTAAGGTCATTAGCTTTTATTGGCCATATTATTTCTGGTGATGGCATTATAGTTGACCCTCAAAAGACCGAAGTAGCAAGAAACTGGATTAGACCCATCTCTCCATTAGATATCAAGAGATTCTTAGGTTTCTCTGGCTATTACGAATGATTTGTTGAAGGGTTTTTATCTATAGCTTCCCCCATGTCCAAATTGACCCAGAAGAAAGTGAAGTTTCAATGGTTAGATTCTTGTGAGAAGATTTTTCAATAGTTGAAGATTTGACTTACCTCAACCCCTATTTTTACCTTTCCAGATGGTTCAGATAGATTTGTTGTTTACTGTGATGCTTCCAAGGTTGGACTGGGTATTGTTTTGATGTAGAGAGGTAAGGCCATAGCCTATGCCTCTAGACAGTTTAAACTCAATGAAAAGAATTATCCTACCCATGATATTGAGTTAGCAGCTGTGGTGTTTGCCTTGGAAATTTTGAGGCACTATCTATATGGAGTACATGTTGATGTGTTCACGAATCAAAAAAGTCCATAGTATGTATTTTCAATGAAAGATTGTAATCTTCATTAGATAAGGTGGTTAGAATTGTTGAAAGATTATGATATGGGTGTTTTGTAACACTCGAGCAAGGCTAATGTAGCGGCAGATGACCTTAGTAGATTATGTATGGGTAGTGTCACTCATGTTGAGGATTATAAGAAGAAGTTAGTCAGGGAGGTTCATCAGCTTGCTAGACTAGGTGTTCATTTGGTTGATTTTTCTAAGGGGAGTGTATGGGTTCAAAATAGTTTTGAGTCTTCTTTAGTTTCCAAATTGAAAGAAAAGAAAGATAGGGATCATAGCCTAGTTATGTTGAAGAAGTCAGTCAGATATCAGAAAATAGAGGTTTTCTCCCAAGGCAGAGATGGTGTATTGCGGTGTCTGGGTAAGCTGTGTGTGCTTGGTGTTGATGGATTAAGAAAATAGATTTTAGAGTAAGCGCATGATGCGTGTTAGTCTATTCACCTAGGCTCTATTAAGATGTACCATAATTTACGAGAAATCTATTAGTAGATCGGTATGAAGAGGGATATTGCCGAGTTTGTAAGTTAGTTCTCTAACTGTCAGTAGGTCAAGGTTGAGAGCTAAAGGCCTAGAGATACAATGCAAGAGTTTATCATTTCCACTTGGAAGTGGGAAGTGGTCAACATAGATTTTGTTACAAGGTTTCCCCGTACGCATCATCCCCAAGATTTAATTTGGGTTATGATAGACAAAATGACCAAGTCAGCTTATTTCATGCCATTTCATACCTTTTATTCTGCTAAGGAATATGCTGAGGTCTAAATTACAGAGTTGGTTAGGTTACACGGAGTACCATATTCCATCATTTCAGATATAGGTACTCAGTTTACCTCTTACATTTGGAAAGTCTTTCAGAAAGGTCTTGGTACCCAAGTTTATCTTAGTACAACCTTTCATCCTCAGACAGATGGTTAGGCTGAGAGGACCATTCACACCTTAGATGACATATTGAGAGCATGTGTTATCAAATTTATAGGTATTTTGGATGATCACTTACCTTTTATCGAGTTTGCCTATAATAATAGTTATCATTCCTATATTTAGATGGCTCCGTTTAAGTCTCTCTATATGAGGTGATGTTGATATCCCATTGGTTTTTTTGAGGTGGGTGAGGATACATTCATAGGGACTTATTCCGTGTTTGATGTATTAGAGAAAGTTTAGTTGGTCAGGGAGAGGCTTAAGACAAACCAAAGCTGTTAAAAATCCTATGTAAAGGTGCGTAGGTGAGATATTGAGTTTTTAGTTAGGGATATGGTGTATTTGAAAATATCTCCCTTGAAGGAGTAAAGAGATTTGGTAAGAAGGGGAAACTCGGTACCCGATATATTGGCCCTTACCGAACCTCAAGTCGTTATGGGAACATGGTGTATGATGTTGAGTTGCCTGCTCATTCAGAATCAGTACACCCAGTGTTCCATGTCTCCTTGTTGAAGAAGTATATTGGTAACCCAGCTGTAGTTGTTCCTTTAATAAGTATAGATATTTAGGTTAGTCTTTTTTAAGAAGAAATTCCAGTCGAGATCCTTTATCACCAGATTTGTAGACAAAGGAACAAAGAAGTTACCTTGGTCAAAGTTCTTTGGCAGAATCATTCCGTAGAGGGAGCCATTTTTGAAGTAGAAGAAGACATGCGAGTCAAGTACCCTCATCTTTTCTCCTCAAACTTAGATTCACCTTAAGGTGACAGTTTTCCTTAGACTATCTTTTTTCCAGTCTCAAGTGCAACCATATGATTATCTTCATGTCATTTCATGCATTCAGGAATCAGTTTAGTCAGTCACCATATTCCAAATTCAGTCATGTAATCATTCTTGCAATTATGAATATCCAACCTTTTATATCAGTACCTCAATATTTTTTATCTTAATCAGTCTTATTCGAGGATGAATGTCCCCAACGATGAGATATTTTAAGACCCTGTAAGACCTTAGCTCATTTCAGCATACTATTGTATGTTAAAGGGGTTTAAGACATTGAAAAATTTAACTAAGAGTTAAGACTTAGTCATTTTCAAAGACCCTTAAACTTCAAAGATTTTATTTTTAACCATCCCGACCTTAAAATGTCGATTTTAAAGTTGATACACGATCGACGATGTGAAGAGTATGTCTCGGGTAAGTTCAAATTTTTTTGGATGAGTGTAAGGGCATTAGTCCATAAATATCAGCCTAAATCCATCTAGCATACCAGTACATTTAATGTACTGACCGCATATGCTTTTCTTGTGCTATGATGTCTCATATCATAGGTTCGAACGCTCAGCTTCCCGAACGCACTAAGATATTCCAGTGCATCATCAGCAATAGTCGTAGCGTGTCCTCATATTTTGAGGATATATTATGTTAATTTTCGTTCTTTTAGTTCAGTAGATAGTTGGAGTTAGTTGGGGCTTGTCCTATCACCTCATATTCAGTTAGTTTTAGAGGTTTTCGAACACTTTAGATAGTCGTTTAGTTTACCATTATTTTTATTAGTTTTCAGATAGTTGTTTTTTGACAGTTGTTTTTAGATTTATTATTCAGAATTGTTTTAATATTTAAAACCTTATGGAGTATTAAGTTATTCCGTACATATTATTTTGTTATTATTAATCAGTGCTCACAGCAGGTACCATCTCATGGTTTAGCTTGTGGTCACGTGTGATCGTAAGCACCATGTGGCATCCAGAGTGTACTCTAAGGTCGTTACAAACTTGGCAACATATCCTAAGATTTTATAGTGTCCTAGGGTGTCTGGAAGTTGTGTTGAGTAGATTCTTGTTCATGGGTGTGAAGCACGTCACAATTATGGGCAATAGGCTACAAGACCTTTTAGGAAAATTTTCCCTACTTTCAGTATTCATGTCGTGCAAATGAGTATGAGCTCAATTTAAAATCTCTTTTTAATTCAATCTCTTTTTTATTTATAGAACATGCCTCTCATAAAGAGTAATAAAAAGAGATATGGAAGTGAGATCGCACCTCCGCTTGCTTAGGAAGATCCACTAAACGAGCATATTTCTTATGCTGAATTCAGAGATGCATTCCCTACCTTAGCTCCTTCAGTAGGATCTCAGAATAATAAGTAGTTGGCTGCACCATCCGTTCCTATGGCTAACACCACCACAGCTAGGATTCGGGAAATCACCCGAATGAATCCTTCTTTGTTTATGGAATCCATGTCTAATGAAACAGGAGTTCCTTGACATGATTTAGAAGGTAACTGAAATTATGGGTGTGACTTCTAGTGAGATTTCAAAGTTGGGTAATTATCAGTGGTAGGATGTAGCTCACACCTAGTATATGAAGTGGAAGGACGATAGAGGCCTAGATATAGGCCTATTGAACTGGAGGAGTTTTCTAGAACCATTTTAGATAGGTTCTTTCCTTTAGATTTAAGGGAAGAGAAGATGATGGAGTTTATTAACTTTAAGCAGTGAAATATGAGTGTGAAAAAGTATTCTCTTAAGTTTACTCAGTTGGTAAGGTATGCTCCTCATTTGGTATCTAATAATGGGTCTAAGATGAGTAAGTTTGTCTCTGGTGTAGAACGTAGTATGGCCAAGAAGTGTAGGATTGCTATGTTGATTAATGATATGGACATATCTAGGCTTATGGTCCATGCTCAATAGATTGATGACCAAAAGTTTAAGGAAAGAGAGTGAGAGAAAGGGAATAAGAGATCCAGAATAGGTAGCCTTAGTTATTCTTAGTCGAGGTCAGAGAGTGGTAACCATCTTTAATTTAGTTATAACTCTTTAGCCCCAGCCCCGTCTTTAGATAATGCTCTTGTTCCAAGGTTCATAAATGATAATTAGGATAGGGAGCTAGGCTCTAATACTCAGGGTATTATGAAAAGTGGTCAGACTAATTCTCTTTGCTAAAAGTGTTGTGGGAATCATAAAGGTGTATGTAGGGCTGACAACAGTGTGTGTTTTGTATGTTGCAAGCCAGGCCACAGTTTGAGGGAATGTTCGGCAGGTATGTCGAAAGGTAGGAATGATCGCCAAAAGTGTCAGACTAAATCTTCAACAACACCCTTAGGTATCCCAACTCAGTAGGGTGCCACTTCCAGTGACACCAGCGTACAACACCAGAACAGATTGTATGCACTTCAGTCCAGGTAAGATCAGGAAAGTTCTATTGACTTAGTTATAGGTATGTTATAGGTCACTCATTTATATTTTTATGCCTTATTAGATCCCAGGGATTCACTATCTTTTGTAACCATTATTTAGCTGTCAACTTCAAAGTTAGTCCCGAAATATTAGAAGAACCCTTCTCAGTGTCCACTCCGGTAGGTGTCTCTATTGTTGCCGAGAAGGTATATAGGAACTATCCGGGCATAATATCCTAGAAAGTCACTTTAGTTGATCCTGTGGAGTTAGAGATGATGGATTTTGATGGCATTCTCTGTATGGATTGGCTCTACTAATGCTAAACTTTAGTTGACTGTAGAAATTGAGTTGTTCAGTTTTAGTTTCCAGATGAACCAGTTATTTGATGGAAGGGTAGTATTTTAGTACTTAGGGTTTGACTTATTTCGTACCTTAGAGTGAGAAAAATAATATCCAAATGGTGTTTCTATCATCTAGTTCAAGTCAATGACTCTAATTTTGAGACTCCTAATCTCGAGTCGGCATTTTTAGTAAAGGAATTTCCAGATGTGTTTCTAGATGAACTTCTCAGAGTTTATCCCTAAAGGAAAACTGACTTCGGAATAGACCTAATGCCAGATACCTAGCCTATCTCTATTCCACCCTACAGAATCGCCACCGCTGATCTTAGGGAATCAAAAGAATAGTTGAAATATCTCTTAGATAAGGGGTTCATCAGGCCCTATATTTCTTCATTGGGTGCTTTAGTCCTTTTCATGCGTAAGAAAAACTATTCCCTTATAATGTACATCGATTACCGTAAGTTGAACAAAGTCACGATCAAGAATAAGTATCCACTCCACATAATTGATATTTTGTTCGATCAACTTTAGGGTGTTAGTTATTTCTCTAAGATAAACATCAGATTCGGCTATCATCAGCTCAGAGTCAGAGAATATAACATTTCAAAAATACCTTTTAGAACTTTGTATAGTCACTTTAAATATCTAGTTATTTTCTTTGGTCTAAGAAATGCCACAATAGCGTTCGTGAACTTGATCAATGGAGTGTTCAAGCAGTACTTGGACATGTTCATCACAGTCTTCATAGATGAAATCCTTGTCTATTCTCGTAATGAAAATAATCATGTAGACCACCTCAAAATAGTATTGCAGACTGTTAGAGCCCATTAGTTGTTCGCCAAATTTAGTAAGTGTGAGTTCTAGCTAAGTTCAGTAGCTTTCCTTGGTCATATTATTTTTGGTGATGGAATTAGAGTTGACCCTCAAAAGACCAAAGCAGTGAGAATTTTTCCCCAGACCAATCTGTTCATTAGATGTTAGGAGTTTTTTGGGTTTGGTTAGATATTACCGACTATTTATTAAAGGTTTTTTATTTTTTGCATTTCCCATATCCATAATGACAAAGAAGAAAGTAAAGTTTCAGTGGTCAGATTCTTATGAGAAAATTTTTTAGGAGTTGAAAACTTGGCTCACCTCAACCCCAATTTTGACCATGCTAGATGGTTCATATGGGTTTGTTGTTTACTGTGACACTTCCAGAGTTGGTCTAGGCAGTGTTTTGATGCAGAGAGGTAAGGTCATATCCTATGCCTCTAGACAACTTAAACCGCATGAAAAGAATTATCCTACCCATGATCTTGAGTTAGATGTTATGGTGTTTGCCATGAAAATTTAGAGGCACTATCTCTATGGGAAGCATGTTGATGTGGTCACGGATTATAAAAGTCTTAGGTATGTATATTCGCAGAAATATTTTAACCTTCATCAGAAAAAGGTGGTTAGAATTATTGAAAGATTATGATATGAGTGTTTCGTATCACCCGACCAAGGCCAATGTAGTGGCAGGTGCCCTTAGTAGATTGTCTATGGGTAGTGTTGCATGTGTTGTGGATAATAATAAGAAGTTTGTTAGGGAGATTCATCATCTTGCTAGACTAGGTGTTCGTTTGGTTGATTCAACTGAGGGTAGTGTATGGGTTTAGAATTGTTCAGAGTCTTCTTTTGTTGCAAAAGTGAAAGAAAAGCAATATAGGGATCCTAATCTAGTTAAGTTGAAGGAGTCAGTGAGATATCAGAAAGTAGTGGTTTTCTCCCAAGGGGAGATAGTATATTTCTTTGTTAGGGTAGGCTCTGTGTATCGGGTGATGATGGGTTGATATAACTAATTTTAGTGGAAGCGCATGGTGCTCGTTATTCTAATTACCCAAGAACTAGTAAGATATATCATGATTTGTGGGAGATATATTGGTGCAGTGGTATAAAGATAGATATTGCCGAGTTTGTAACTAATTGCTCTAACTATCAGTGGGTTAAGGTTGATCACCAAAGTCCTTGTGGCACTATATAGGAGTTCAGCATCCCCACTTAGTAGTAGGTAGAGGTAAACATAGATTTTGTGGCATGGTTGCCCCATAAGAGTCGTCAACATGGTTAAATTTAGGTTATTATATGCAGAATGATAAAGTCAGATCATTTTTTGCCCATTAATACTTATTCAGTCGAGGACTATGCCAAGCTCTACCTTAGAGAGTTTGTTAGGTTGCATGGATTCCCATTGTCCATCATTTCAGATAGAGGTACTCAATTTACCTCTTACTTTAGGAAAGCCTTTCAGAAGGGTCTTGGTACCCAAGTTCATGTTAGTACAACCTTTCACCCTTAGACTGATGGTTAGGCAGAGAAGACCATTCAGACCTTAGAGGACATATTGAGAGAGTGTGTTATCAACTTTAAGGGTATTTGGAATAATCACTTGCCTTTGATCAAGTTTACCTATAATAACGGTTATCATTCTAGTATTCAGATGGCTCTATTTTAGGTTCTCTATGAGAAGAGATGTTGATCTACCATTGGTTTGTTTGATATTGGTGAGGCTGCATTCATAGGGCCTAATTTAATGTATAATGTGTTAGAGAAAGTTTAGTTGGTCAAGGAGAGGCTTAAGACAGCCCAAAGCCCTCAAAAATTTATGCAGATGAGCGTAGAAGAGATCTTGAGTTTACAGTTGGGGATATGTTGTATTTAAAAATCTCTCCCATTATAGAAGTGAAGATATTTGTCAAAAAGGGGAAACTCAGTCCCCGAAATGTTGGCCCTTACATATTCTCTAGTCGTTATGGCAATGTAACATATGATCTTGAGTTGCCTGTGTATTCATTATCAGTACACCCAGTGATCCTTGTCTCCTTTTTGAAAAGGTGTATTAGTGACCCAGTTATAGTTATTTCTTTTGGAAAGCGTAGATATTCAGGACAGTCTTTCTTACAAAGAAATTCCAATCCAGATCCTTAATCGCTAGATTCGTAGACTACGAAACAAAGAAGTTCCCTTGGTGAAACTTCTTTGGCAAAATTAGTCCTTAGTGTGAGATACATGGGAAGAAGAAGCATGCATACAAGATAAGTACCCTCATATTTTCTTCAAAAACTCACATTTAACTTAAGGTAACAATTTTCCTTAGACTATCTCTTTTTCAGTCTCAGTATCAGCCATATGATTTTCTTCATGCAATCGCATGCATTCACGAATCAGTTCAGTCAGCATGTTTCAAACTCAGTCACATAATCAGGCTTTCAGTTATGCATATTAAGCGTTGAATCTCAGTACCTCAGTATTTCTCAGCTTAATTAGTCTCATTCAAGGATTAATATTCCCAATGGGGAGATATTGTAATACCCCGTAAGACCCTAGCTCGTTTTAGCTTACTATTACATGTTAAAGAGGTCTAAGACTTAGAAAAATTTCAACAAGAGTTAAGACATAGTCACTTTAAAATCCCCTAAAACTTCGATTATGTTATTTTTGACCTTCTCGGCCTTAAAATGTTGACTTTAAAGTTGATTCAAGATGTAGGATGTTAAAGGTACGTCTTAGGTGAGTTTTGGAATTTTCAAACGAGTGTAAGGGCATGTTTGTATTTCCTAAACTTTAGCAACACCAGGATAAGCCCGCAGCGCACCCTGTAGTGCACCGCAGTGGAGGCTACGACGCCCGCTCCAGTACACCACACCTGAGCCCGCGGCGCCTGCTCCATTTCTTATTTTTCAAAATTCTAATACCATTTTTGTAAGGGCAAAGGGTCACTTTTCTCCAACTATTAGGTCCATAACATAGGAATAAAGGTTGCAAAAGCATAATTGGTCATCTTTTACTCAAATCCTCTCAAAAGAAAATCATTCTTTCTCTAGAAAAAACACTAGACTCTTAAAGATTCAAAAAAACCACCATGAACTCTCACAAATTCATCGATAATGGTATGTTAGATGTTCATCCATAGGTCCCTTTAACCCACAGATTCCAAGAATCTATTTTCAAGTTTAATGTTTTGATCTTTACATGTTATTATGAATTATATCCATGAACTTCAATGAATCTTGATTTTATATCATGCTTACAAATTATTTTTGTTGAAATTTGTCCATAACATGTTTGAATGCTGATTTTTGTGTGTCATATCCTTAACCTATGAGTTTTTGTAGTGAAATTATGTTATTAACTCATGTTTAATTATTTCCATGCTTTAATTCATGACCCTCATGTGTTTGATGAATTGTCTAAGAGATGAGTTTTGAACAATGGTTCCTATCATGATTTTAAAGTATACATGTGTTCCTAATGTTAACGCTATCAATTCCTGAGGTTATGAATACCCAAAAACTTAACTGCTTACTTAGTCTCAATATTTTCAGAATGGTTTTAGATATGTAATATCATTATCAATAAGTTAACTATCGTATTCAGTTAACCTTAGATTAGTTCAAAAATTAGTGTATTTCAGTTTCGAGTAAAACTTACCACCGACTAAACTTAGGGATGGTGTCTCCCCCATCATTAGGAATGGAGCATTTGTCTCCCCCATCAGTAGGAATGGGGCATTTGTCTCCCCCATCAGTAGGAATGAGATATAGTCTCTAGGTTCCAGACCTACGATGCAACCATAGACCTTGAGAGGTCCCTCATTAGTTAGGCATGACAACCTCATCTTCGAGATGTTAGATTTGTTGATCCACAAGACAATGTTAGTACTTGTTGCACAGTATTGACACTCTTCCAACTAGTGTTATCAGTTGGACCCTGATAGTATATTAGTGCATATCGGTTATAACTAGCTCCCGCAGTCTCAGTTCAGTATTCAATAAAATTCAGTTCGGGGTTGCATTGACTATAGTATACAGATATCAGCTATTTAGTTATCAGTTTTTTAGTATTTTTATTTATAGACTATTTTCGAATCATGTTATATGTTTGGTCATGCACTCTCATATTTCATAGTTTTCATGTTTTCTTCTCAGTTAATTAGTTATCTCATACTCATCAGTCAGTTATTATTCATCTACATGAGCCTATGCATATCATACTTACCCCATCTAGCATACCATTATATTTAATGTATTGACTGAATACTCGTTTCTTATGCTATGATGTCTCATATCATATGTTTGGATGCTCAGGTTCCTGGCCGCCCTTAGACATTCACATACATCATCATCAGAAGCCGTGGTGACTGTTCCAATTACGAGAACCGATTATGTTTATTTTCGTGCTTTCAGTTTAGTAGTTAGTTTGAGTTAGTTAGAGCTTGTAGCATTAACTCCTTAGTTAGAGCTTGTAGCATCAACTCTTATTCAGTAAATTTTAGAGGTTTTCAGACCCTTCAGATAGACAGTTAGTTTACCTTATTTTTAACAATTTTTAGATAGTTATTTTTTGGCAGTTATTCTTAAATTTGTGATTAAAAAATATTTTAGTATTTAAAATCTTATGGCCTATTCAGTTATTTCGCACATGTTATTTTGTTATTATTATTATTCAATGCTCATAGAAGGTACCATCTCATGGGTTAACTTGTGATCTCTGTTTACTGTAAGCACTGTATGGCATTCAGAGGGTACTCTCGGGTTGTTCCGCAGTCCATACCACTACCTTTGAGGAAATAGAGATATTATTTCCGATAGACCCCCGGGTCAAGACAAAGGACAACAGACAAAGTTGGAATAAGATATGAAATAAGATAAAATAACAGAAATAAGACACTGTCAAAGTAATACCAAATACCAACTAACCAAAGACAACCATCATACCTAAATTCTCCAAACTAGCATCTCCAACCTATGGACACAACCCGAAGACTACCAACCCGGCTACACATAAGCTCTCCTAACTACTAGCTATGACTCACCCATACGCACTAGACTTCTATACTAATTTGTGTACTTAATACCTTCTTATCTAGGTTAATGTCCTCAGTAAGCTTTAACTACTCCATGTCAAGTCTAATCACTTGTAACACCCCACATTTTGGACTAGAATGAAAATCCATCATTCATATGCGTAGACGTTCCAAAATCCTCGAATCTTATGTAAATTTATATTGTTAATAAATTATGTAGTGTGGGAATATATTTGAGCAAGAATTAAGATCACAGAGGTTGCCTAACTCAAAGACAAGTTGAAATTTTTCCTATCGTTCAAGTTTTAGTTAGCGTCAAAACTTGGTCAACTTCAATCAACCATAAATCCTTGTATATATCTAATTACAGGACCTACTATATGTGAAATGAAATATCTTTCAATTATCTTTCCAACGATACCAATTTCGTCCAAATCAGATATCAGAGCAAAGAGTTATGCCCATTTTACTCCAGCATGTTAGCCTAGAAAACTGACTGACGACATTGCTGATAACTTATCACAAGTGTGACGACTTATCACAAATGTCGTCAGCCTTAGGCAGAAACCAGCTCCCAAGTGACGACATTTATGATGACTTATCATAAATTTGTCGACATTTTAGCCTTGGTCGTCAGCTAAGATTTTCAGCAATTGGGAAGTGATTTCATAAGGGTATTTTGGTCTTTTCATTTACCTCCCACGACTTATAAACCTCAAGAGACGTGAATTTATCCTATTTTTCTTCAGTTAAACATCTCAAAAATTATCTCATACACTCCCAACCACAAGATTAGGGTTTTCTTTTAAGATCATCTCCTCAAGAACAAGAACATTCTCTCCCAAAAGGGTTAAACCCTAGTCAAGAAAAGTCAAGAACAAGACTAAGAATTTCTTCAAGAACCTTAAAGAAACATTAGATATCTTTCAAGACTCAGCCTCATTCCACCCAAATTATAAGGTTTTCTCGCAATTTTCTCTCAGGAACAACCTAGGGATTCAACCCAAAGGTTCAAAAACTCAAGAATTCCTCCATCAAGACTCTCCAAAACAACAAGCTAAGGTATGGAAGTGTTGATTCTTGGGTTCCTTCCACCCAAGAAGTTCAAGAACCCTTTATAAAATTCTTAATTTTATGTTTTCATGATATTTTATGATACATGTGTATTGAGGGTCAATTTCATGTTGATATTGAGTTTTAATTCAAGTCTTGATTGTAAAGATGCAAACTTTGACCCTAGTATGTGTTGATTATGTGATATTCATGAAAAATCATCTTCAAGAAGCATGTTAAATTATTTAATTATGTTATTAGGGGTAATGAATTGTTGTATGACCAATGTGTGCCTCCCATATGTTTGGTAGAATGCTTATATGAAGAAAATAGTACCATTGTGGCATATTACGTATAAACCCACAACTTTGTGACAAGTAATGCATGTCTAGTGTTTGTTGTAAGGCCAAGATGAATAAAGAATAGTATGTTGCATGTGCTTCCTATTCAGGTTGATTTTCATTGTTTAATAATTCATGAGATTATAGCATGCCTCTATATACAATTTATATGTTGAATGTTCCCAAGTGCTTGAAGTGATACTTCGATGATGATGTTGCGAATGATAGATTACTATTATGATATTGATGTGATAGATTATATTTGAGATATGGATGTTGGTTATATATTCAAGAAGTAATGTTTTTTAGTTTCCTTCCATCGAGTCCTGGGGGTACTTGTACCCGGAAAATATAGATGTGTGCCTAGAGCCGAGTCAGTTCAAGAGAATCTCAGTCGTGCTATGATTAGTAAAATTTAGTCAGTACAGACGTTAAGAAAATTCAATAAACCTCAGTATTCAGTCAATTCAAGATTAGCACTCAGTTCAGATCTTAGTAGTATTCAGTATTCAGATCAGATTATAGTAAAGATCAGTGAGTTACACAACTCCGTAGTCAGACAAAAAGTAGAATTCAGACGTATTTCATTAGATAATAGAACCAAGTGATCTCAGTCAGATCAGTCAAGTAAGATAATCAGTAATAATATTCAGCTCAGTCTAAGTTCAGTTAAGGATCAGTTCAGAGTCTATAAGTTAGGAGTAGGAACTAGCACCGAGCAAGTGCAGGATGGCGGTTTCTCCATCAGAGAGGCGGAGTCGTTAGCAGCAATACCTGTACTCCTGAACTGTATAGCCAGTGTAGGATGAGGACTCACCCATCAGATAAAGGCTTGACTACCTGCAGGAGTCCACATAGCCTTAGGCTGACTTTCTCTTGAGGGTCACCCGTTAGTGAGGCTTGACCAGAGATTTATTTAACCGTGACACGGTATTGACACCTTTCCAGCTGGGGTTACAGGTTAGACCCCACTAGTTCAGACTCGGGGCATGCAGGTTAAGTGAGAACTCCCAAAGTTGAAGTTTTAGTATCAGTCATCAGAGTAGAACTCAAAAATCAGGACTATCAGATACAGTTATCTATCTCAGTAAGGAACTCAGATAGTTCCACTGATTCATGGACCACCCGTTAGATAGGACTGGTCTCATACAAAGTTATTCAATATTAATACTTACTGAGATCACCCGTCTGGTAGGCTTGATCTCAGTCTCAGATTTAGTTGAGTATTCTCATTATCAGTTTCATAGATCACCCACCAGTTATGACTGATCTCAAGCTTAGTAAATCATAATCATTTTCAAGAGATCTAGAGGTCATCCCGCTAGATAGGTTTGAATATCCTCCTACACTTATTACCTAAGACTTCACTCTATCATACATGTCCTTAATAAATATGATGTATGCCATTGGAACCCCTCTTACCTCCAAGAATCTCCAAAGAAAATCCCTTAGGACTTTGTTGTATGCCTTCTCAAGGTCAATGAACACCATGTGTAAGTTTCTCTTTCTTTAGATATACTTGGATGACCCTGCAAAGTCATAGTCACTTTAGTCCTATATAGCATGCCAAAAGAGGTCCCCATACTTATAAAATTTTAGCTAAGTGTTGACACTTAGTCTCATTTTTGGTCTAGATATTTTAGTGGCCTCATTTACGATCATTCCGGCCTCATATTGTGAATTTTTAAATTAATTCATGATCAGAGATATCAATAGGTTATATTGGGTTAGTTTTCAAATTTTTGGACCTCATTTGTGTTGTGGTGGGAAGGACAAAATAGCAAGCCAACGCGATCTTGACACATCGCGTTGGCAATCATGTCAACACCATCGACGCGATGCATCATTGATTGCGTTGATTCCTTCGACGTGACGCGATGCAAATTGCATCATTGGGAATAATTTATGTATTGAGTTAAATGTTTTTTATGGTAAAGGGGTCATTTTCCACCCATCTTGACCCACCTATATCACGAAATTAAGGATCCAAAGGGGCAAATATACTCATCTTTTCACAAAACTCTCACAAGAACAAGACCTATTTTCTTTAAATTCATGTCTAAGTTTAAGTAACTCACCAAAAACTCCCATGAAATCAACAATTAAGGTATGTTAGGTGTCCATTCTTGGGTTTTCATCTACCCTTGGAGTTGAAGAATCTTTTGTTAAAACTATACATTTTCAGATTCATGATTTACATGCGCAAATTGGGTTGTATTCATGTTTGTGTTGTTGTATGGGTTTCAATTAAAGATTTAATTATAAGTTTCACAAATATACGATGGTATGTATGTTGATTGATGTAATTTCCATGTGTAAATGTGACATGTTATCATGTGGTTTCGTTCATGTACATGTGCATGACCTCCAAGTGTTTGACAAAATGTCTCATTTAATGAATTGTGAACAATTGACTGTTGCCATGCTTTCAAGATTTTTCACATTTTATTATTGATGCTATCAATTCCTAGGGGTATTTATTACCCGAAATACAACTGTTTAATTAGTTGCAGTAGTTATAGAATAGTCCTAGTAAATGTCAAGAACAGTAGTAATCAGTCAGTAATAGAACTCCATGAACTCTGTCCAGTTCAGTCAGTCAACACTATCAGTGTCAGTTCAGCCAAGGCTATAACAGTCTTATGATCATCTCAATGTCGTTTCAGTTGGGAGTAGTATTCAGAACCGAGCAAAACCAGGGATAGTGGCATTCCTACCAGCAGAGGGTTTGACCTTTTGTAGAAGTCCCTACGTTACGAACTATGTAGCCAGTGTAGGGTAAGTTATCATCCTTCAAGACTAGGGTTGACGCAATCACATATATATTTTATGAGTCTTCCTGTCAGATTAGGGTTGACCCAGCATTGTTAGTATCGTATAGAAAGATGCTAAAACCCTTTCAACTAGGGTCACAGGTTGGACCCCCAATCTGTCTATATCGGGGTATGTCAGTTAGATGAACACTCTCACAGTTAAAGTTTTAGTCTTAGTATTCAGTAAGGAACTAAGTTAGTTCTACAGAACCATGTCTATCATTTATTAGTTACTCATCTATAAAAATTCATTACTCAATTTTAGTATAATCTTAGATACACGATGTATACCTATTTGTACATATAATAGCCTACTTTTCCTTAGTGTAATCTAAGTCCAAATACATGATTATTCATATATAAAAATTTTCAAAAAACTCATTATTTGTCAGTTTAGAGCCTGCCACTGCGTAGGAAATTGAATTAGCTTTCCAACGATATAAAATTTGCCCAAATCCGATTTCTAGATTAGAAGTTATGACGATTTTAAGTTTTAGTCGTTAAACACCATCATTTTAACCCTTAGTGTGTCATGGAGCCAACATAAATGGCGTTTGTCAATTTCCAGTGAAGCTCCGCAAAACCACGGTATCACACCGTCATCCAAAACTCCAATTGTCTTTTTCCAGTGTCCTATCACGATAATGGCGTGTCATGCCAAGGGTGAATTTCAAAATCAAAAGGGCACCGCGATTTCTCCTCATCGCGCCAAGCCCACAGTTCCTAGTTGTCCAATTCCAGTGACACAACGTGATAGTACCGCGTCGCGCCAAGGCCAAAAATAAAAAAAATCCAGTTTTACCATTTGAAATTCCAGGGAGTGTTTGGTATTTTTCCATGACCTAAAACCCGCCTAAACACGGGATTTAACCCTAAGAGAGTTTTATTTTCTCACTTTGTCATTATTCCCTCAAATGAAAATCAACTCTCCTAAAGAACAAGAAAACCTAGCTCTTAAGAATCAAGGGAAAGTCTCAAGAACTCACCATCAATCCTTCCAAATTCATTATCTTAGGTATGTTAGATGTTCATCCATGAATTCCTTTCATCCATGGAGTCCAATTATCCGTTTTAATTAAAAATCTATAATCTTTTCAAGATTTATAATATTAAATTGTGATTTAAACTATGAATCTCTATGAACTCTATGAATATTGATTGTATACCTCACTTTAATGGAATTATCGTTGTTATCAAATACCCATTTTTTATTATTGTCATTATTTAAATTAGATCATGATTTAGTGTTATAAAGGTTGAAGTCAAGCTATCATTTCAAGTTTTATACTATTCCCATGAATTGACTAAACTATGAAGTACAAGTGTTTGATAAAATACCTAAAGAGTGATTGATTTAATAAAAGCCTTCACGCTTTGTTCTCAAAGCGTTAGTGTCATTTTACTATTGTTTTTTTTTAGTCCGGGGGGTATAGAATTCCCGAAAACATAGTTATTTATGTAGTCTAGTATCATTACATTACAAAATATTCTTCAGAACATACTATGAGCATTATCTGAATAGTCACATATCAGTTAGTTAAACTCAGTATAGACTAGTATTTCAATGTCTTTCAGTTAGGAGTAGGATTTAGCACCGAGCGAGTGTAGGGATGGCAACTTTCCCGTCGAATAGGCAGAGTCGTTAGTAGCAGTCCCTATACTTCAGAACTATGTAGCCAGCATAGGATATGAGAAGTCACCCATCAGATTAGGCTTAACTAACTTGCAGGGGTCACCCATTAGTTCAGGTTTGACACCCTTAGTCCTTTGGACATTACATCGGTTTAGTGGATCCACACAGCCAGCGTTAGTACCCGTGGAATGGTATTAACACCCTTCAAATTGGGTTAAAGGTCGGACCCCAATTAGCTTTAATTGGGGAATGTCGGTTAGATGATACCTCCCACAGTCTCAAATACAGTCTCAGTTACAGTCCCAGTTCATTTTTCCATTCTTAGTGTTGTTTGACCAAAGCATATTGATTCCAGTTATTTCAGTATTTCAGTTCATGTTATATGCTTGGTCATGCATCCAAAGTATCTATACATTTTCACATATCTTCATTATTTATGGATTTTTATGCATACTCAGTATTTACAGATTTCCCCCTATTCCCAGTACCTATAGATTTTATGCCCTCAATTCAGTACTCCATACTTTGCATACATATTCAGTTAATTATTAATCCTGTTCTTAAAACCTTGCATATCAACCTACCTTATTTAGCATTCTAGAATATTCAAAGTACTGATCGTATACGTTTTCTTTTGTGCAATGATGTATTATATCATAGGTTCTGAACTTAGTTGCTGGATCATAATTAGACTTATCAGATCCTTAGAAGTAGCAGTAGTGAGTTCTCATACTTTGAGGACATACTTACTTTATTTCATATCTCAGTTTAGTAGTTAGTTGGAGTTAGTTGGGGCCTATCCCATCAACTCACAGTCATTCAGTTTTAGATGCTTATCAGATATTAGAGTTAGTTATTCAGTATTCATAAATTTTAGTTAGTTATCCAGTTTATCAGTATTTTATCAAATTCAGTCATTTATTTCTATAGATTCATATTTCATCTTTGAATTCAGTTATTAAAACCTTATAGTATGTTAGTATTCTTTCGCATTTATGATCATGTTATCCAGTTCTCACAGCAAGTACCAGCTCATGGGTTAGCTTGTGGTCCCTCAGGACGGTAAGCTCCGTGTGACATGTAGGGTGTGATTTTGGGGATTTACAAACTTTGTATCAAAGACCAAGGTTTTAAAGTATACTAGAAAGTCTGAAAGCCACATCAAGTAGAGTCTTGTGCATGGGTGTGTAGCGGGACACACTTATGGATGAGAGGCCACAAGGAATTTAGGAAAAAGTTTTTTTTCTTTCAGTAACCATGTCGTTTGAGTGAGCATGATCTCAATTTAAAATCCCTGTCTAATCTACTTTTTCCTTCCACATAGAAAACATGCCTCCCAAGAAGAATGAAAGAAGAACAGGAAACCAGCCAGCCCCTTGCCCATCTAGGCAGATCCTCTTGACGAGCATGTCTCTCACCTAGAATTTAGAGCTGCATTCACTAATCTAGCGAACTCCATAGCAGCACAGAATGAATGGCCAACTTATATTTCGGGCAACCTAGTGGCCAATACTTCTATAGGAGAAATTCGAGATTTCACCCAGATGAATTCTCCTTCTTTCACTGGATCAAAGTCTGAAGAGGATCCACAGGAATTCTTAGATATGGTTCAGAAGGTCATTGATGCTAAGGTGGTGACATTTAGTTAGAGTGCTAAGTTGGATACATGCCAGTTGTAGGATGTATCCTATACTTAGTTTAAGCAGTATAAGGTTTATAGAGGTGTAGATGCAGGGCCGGTAGAATGGGAAGAGTTTGCCACAGATTGCTTAGATAGATTCTTCCTATTTGAGTTTAGGGAGGCCAAGATATTAGAACTTATTAATTTTAGGCAGGGAAGTATGAGCGTGAGGGAGTATTCCCTCAAGTTTACTCAGTTAGCTTAATATGCTCCTCATGTGGTAGCTGATAACAGGTCTCAGATGAGTAAGTTTGGGTATGGCATATCTAATAGTATGGTCAAGGAGTGCAGGACCATAATGTTGATTAGTGAGAAGGACTTTTCTAGGCTAATTGTCCATGTTCAACAAATAGAGGAGCAAAAGATTATTGAGAAGGAGAGAGGAAAAAAATAGGCTAGGATAGGTAGTTTTAACTTTAGCCTTCCAAAATAAGAGAGTGGTAATCGTCCTCAGTTTCATCAGTTGTCTTTAGCCCTAGTACCCTCTTTAGCTAGTGGTCCCGTACCTAAATTCAGGAACGACAATAGGGATATAACACCAGGCTCTAAGTCCCAGGTTGGTGTTAGCAGTGCTCGTATAAATCCTCTATGTCAGAAATTCGGCAGACACCATCATGGTGAGTGTAGAGTGGGTAGTGATGTGTGCTTTGGGTGTGGCTAGACAGGCCATTAAATTTGAGAGTGTCGGGTAGTTGCTCTAAAATATTGGGATGTGTGCCAACAGGGCCAGTCCCATCAGTCATTAGTTCCATCCGATCGCCTAATTCAGCAGGGTACCACTTCCAGTGCCACTAGTAGTTAGCGTCCGAACAGATTATATGCTCTCCAGTCCTACCAAGATAAGGAAAATTCTCCTGATATAGTTACTGATAAGTTGTAGGTCTTTCACTTACATGTTTATGCTTTACTAGACCCTGGAGCTTCTCTTTCTTTTGTAACTCCATATATAGCTGTAAATTTCAGAGTCAATCCCAAAACTCTAGCAAATCCCTTTTCTGTGTCTACCCTAGTATGTGTTTGTATTGTAGCTAGACAGATATACATGAATAGTCTGGTCATTATATCTCAGAAAGTTACCTCAGTTTATCTTGTGAAGTTAGAGATCATATATTTTGACGTCATTCTCGGCATGGATTGCTCCACTCATGCTATGAATCAGTTGATTATAGAAACATAATAGTTCATTTTCAGTTCCCAAATGAACCAGTCCTTGAATGGAGGGGTAGTACCACAGATCCTAGGGGTCAGTTGATTTCGTATCTTAGAGCGAGTCAAATGATATCGAAATGGTGTATTTAAAATTTTGTTTGAGTCAAATACTTTAACTCGGACACTTCAACTCATGAATCAATCGCAGTAGTAAATGAATTCTCAAATATATTTCTTAAAGATCTTCCTGGAGTCCCTCCCGGAAGGGAAATCGACTTCAGAATTGACCTTCTACCAGATACTCAGCCCATATTTATTCCTCCATATAAAATAGATCTATATGAACTCAAGGAGGTAAAATAACAGTTAAAGGATCTTCTAGATAAGGGATTCATCAGACCCAGTGTCTACCGTGGAGTGCACCTGTTCTATTCGTGCGTAAGAAAGATGATTTACTCAGAATGTGCATAGACTACTGTCAGTTGAACAAAGTCACAATCAAGACCAAATATACACTTTCTAGAATCAATCATTTATTTGATCAACTTTAGGGTGCCAGCTACTTTTCAAGGATAGACCTCAGATAAGGCTATCATCAGCTTAGAGTCAGGGAATGTGACATTTCAAAAATAGTTTTTCAAACTCGGTATTGTCACTTTGAATTTCTAGTCATGTTCTTTGGTCCTACAAATGCCTGATCCTCCTTCATGGACTTGATGAAATAAGTTTTCAAGCAATATTTAGACATATTAGTCATAGTCTTCATTAATGACATTCTTTTTTACTTCCATAGCAAAACTGATCATGCAGACTATCTCAAAATAGTGTTGCAAACTCCTAGAGCTCACCAGTTATTTGATAAATTCTGTAAGTGTGAATTCTTTCTAAGATCAATAGATTTCCATGGCCATATTATTTTCGGTGATGGAATTAGAGTTGAACCTCAAAAGACTGAAGCGGTGAGAAACTAGCCTAGACCCATCACTCTATCAGAAGTTAGCAGCTTCTTGGGTTTAGAGCACTATTACCATCATTTTATTAAAGGATTTTCTTCTATTTCTTCCCTCATTTATAGATTGACTTAAAAGAAAGTTATGTTTCAAAGGTCAGATTCCTGTGACAAGAATTTTTAGGAGTTGAAGACTCGACTCACCTCAGCCCCAGTTCTTACCTTGCCAGATGGTTTAGATGGGTTTGTTGTGCACTGTTATGCATTCAGAGTAGGTTTGGGATTTGTCTTTATGTAGAGAGGTAAGGTCATAGCCTATATATCCAGACAAGTTAAACCCCATGATAAGAATTATCTGACTTATGATCTTGAGTTAGCAGCAGTAATATTTGCCTTAAAGATTTGGAGGCATCACTTTTATGCGGTACACGTTCATGTGTTCACTGACCATATGAGGTTGTAGTATATGTTCTCTTAGAAAGTTTTAAGTCTGCATCAGAGAAGGTGGTTAGAGTTATTGAAGGATTGTGACATGAGTATTCTGTGTCATCCGAGAAAGGCCAATGTAGTGGATGATGCTCTCAGTAGAATGTCTATGGGTAGTGTTTCTCATGTTGAGGATGGTAAGAATAAGTTAGATAAGAAAGTCAATTAGCTTGCCCGACTAGGTGTCCACTTACTTGATTCAGCATAAGGTTGTGTATGGGTACAGAGTAGCTAAGAATCAAATCTAGTTTTCGGGGTAAAGGAAAAGCAGGATAGAGATCCGAGTCTATTTAAGTTGAAAGAATCAGTCAGAGATCAAAAAGTGAAGGTTTTATCCCAAGGGAGAGGTAGTGTGTGTTGCTTTCAGGGTAGATTATATGTTCCTAGTGTAGATTACTTGAGGAAACAAATTCTTGTAGAGGTGCATGGTGCGCGTTACTCTATTCATCGAGGGACCACTAAGATGTACCACAATTTATGGGAGATCTATTGGTTGAGTGGGATGAAGGGGGATATTATGGAGTTTGTGGCTAAACACTCTACATGACAACAAGTTAAGATTGAGCACTAGAAGCCTAGTGGGTCCATGCAGGAGTTCAGTATTCCCACTTGGAAATAGGAGGAAGTTAACATAGACTTTTGGATGGGTTTGCCTCATACTCATCATCAACATAATTCTATTTGGGTTATAGTAGAAAGGATGGCCAAATCAGCTCATTTCATTCCTGTCCATACCTTTTATTCAGCCGAGGACTATGTAAAACTCTATCTCAGAGAGTTGTTTAGGTTGCATGATGTTCTATTATCTATCATCTTAGATAGAGGTACCCAATTTACCTCTTATTTCTAGAGAGCATTCCAAAAGGGTCTTGGTACCCAAGTCCATTTCAGTATAGCCTTCTACTCTCGAGAAGATGGTCAAGCAGAAAGGACCATTCAGACTCTCGAAGATATGCTGAGAGCATGCGTAGTAGATTTTAAAGGTTGTTGGGATGACCACTTTTCTTTAATCAAATTTACGTATAATAATAACTATCATTCTTGTATTTGAATAGCTCCATTTGAAGCTCTCTGTGGTAGAAGATATATATCTCCAATTGGTTGGTTTAATATGTGTGAGGCCATTGTAGTAGAGCTTGACATGGTGTTTGATTCCTTAGAGAAGGTTCAGTTGATCAGAGAAAGTCTTAGGGCTGCCCATAGATGACAGAAATTGTATGCAGATATAAAGAGAAAGGATCTCGAGTTTGAGGTTGGTGATTTTGTGTACTTGAAAATCTTTACCATGAAGGGATTGAAGAGATTCGACAAGAAAGGGAAATTCAGTCCCCGATATATCGGTCCCTTCAGAATTCTTAGTTTTTTCAGAAAGGTATCTTATTGGCTTGAGATGCCTTCAAATTTAGCCTCAAGACACCCAGTGTTCCATGTCTTAATGTTGAAAAAGTTTATTGGTGATCCAGCAATAGTTGTTCACTTAGAAAATGTTGATTTTCAGAATAGTCTTTCCTTTGAGGAAGTTCCAGTCAAAATTCTTGATCATCATGTTTTTAGACAAAGGAGCAAATAAGTTCCATTGGTCCAAGTTCTTTAGAAGAATCAGTCCGTTGAGGGAGCCACTTGGGAAGCATACGCAGATATGTTGACCAAGTACCCTAATCTTTTCACCGCAAATTCAGATTCAGTATAAGGTACTAATCTTCTTAATATTTCTCTCTATCATGCTCATTTTCAGTTGCACATCATGTTTATGTCAGTCATGCATTCATGTGTCAAGTTCAGTCATGCATTTCATGCATCAGATATGCATGTTCAGTGTGTAAGTTCGGTCCATCAGTTTTCCGTCATCTTAACCAGTCTTATTCGAGGAAGAATGATCCTAAGGGGGAGATATTATAATACCCTTCTTTTCCTTTGCATAATCTAAGTCCCAATAAATGAGTATTCGTATATAAAATTTTTGAAACACTCATTATTTGTCAGTTTAGAGACTGCCATTGCGTAGAAAATTGAATTAGCTTTCCAACGATATAAAATTTGGCCAAATACGATAACTAGGTAAGAAGTTAAGGAAATTTTAAGTTTAAGTAGTTAAACAATGTCATTTTAAACCATAGCGCGATGTGGATGCAACATAAAAGACAATTGTTAATTTCCAGTGAAGCTCCGCGAAACCACTGCATCACGCCATCCGCCAAAATCTGTAGTGATCAATTGCTTAGATGGGAGTGTATAAATGTCTTATGTCAAGGAAAGATTATTGCATTCTTGTTTTACTCGAGGTTATAGTTATGAAGATATTCTTGAATTTCATGTTTTTGTGTAAGTGGATAAATATATTTTGCATTGTTGAATGGCTAGTAAGAGGTTGTATCTAGTTGTTGAAAGGGAAATATGAATTATTCATAAGATGAGAAGTAGTGAAAATGTAAGGTGTGTGGACATTCATGATTTAGACTAGTATCAATGTTATATGTGCATTTCATAGGTCCAAATAGGCTTGTACATAGTGGGATAATTCAATCCAGCTCAGACTTCAGTAGGTAGAGTTAGTAGTTCCCATGTCAATATTTTCAGTAGTCTCAGGTGAACTTGTAGTACCCCAAATTTTCCTCAAGCCTAATTTCATCTCTAAAAGATTGAGGAGTGAATTCCAAAGTGAGCAATATTTAAATCATATTAAATTTTCCTAATTTTAACTTTTTTTCATGTGAGAAATTGAATTAGCTTTCCCATGATATAAGATTCACCCAAATCAGATAGCCGGGCAAGAAGTTAAGGATAATTTAAGTTCCACCAGTATAACACCATCATTTTAGTATTTGGCGTGTCGCGGAGAGGGTCTATTTAACAATTGTCAAATTTTAGTGGAACTGCGCGATTGTGACGCGTCACGCTGAAGTTGCAGGTCCCAACCAGTGGGACAACATGATGGCTCAACATCGCAGTTACTCATAAATTCCAATTTGTCATTTTCCAGTGAGCCACCGCAATAGTGGGGCGTCACGGTGGCCAATAAAATCGGGTTTCTAGTTCAATTTTTCCATCTTTGTACAGAATTTAAAAAGGCCATTTTGGACTTTTTCCAAGCCTCTTATACTGTAAAAACATCAGAATTAACGTCACTACAAGCATGATATGATATTTTTCTCAAGATTTCCCTCAACCAAAAACCCTAAGCATCCAAATCCTTTTCCAAGAATATCAAGGGTTCACCATAGAATTTCTAAATTGAGTCAAGATTCAAGGTTCTCAAGTCAAAGGCTTCAAGAGTACGAACAGAGTCCCAAAAGCTAGAGTTCATCCAAAGATTCTAATTCAAGGTATGTCGGGTTTCAACAATGACAATCCTTTCGTTCTTGTGCCCAAAACTTATTTTAACTTATAAATTACTGAATTTTATGTGATTTTTCATGGAATTGAAGTTAGGGTTTATACCCAATTTACATTGTTTGAAGATTATGAGTTTACAAGTGATTGAATATTGAATTGCATGACTATTTTTATGTATTTATGCGTGTAACACTATTTTCCCAATTTTATGATAAATTATGAGTATTTAAATTATCAAGCATGCATTTTTAGACGGTTTGTTGTGGGATTGAAACATGGGTCTTTAATCCCTATTTGAAATTGTTATCTTTGAGAATTGTTATCCTATGTGTAGCCTATGATTTGATTATTTTGAAGTAATTTAGAAAGATTTGACCTTTTTGGTCATAATAGAGTTGAAATCCACTTTCCAACACGAGATTACAGATTTTATAATCGATTTTCTTATGAATCGTGAGATTACTTTTAAAGTGGATTTTTCTTGAGATTTTGAGTATAATATTGGGAGTAGTATTTAGCATAGAGTTGGGTAAGTTACTACGGTTTCATACACTAAAACTATGTGTCACCGTAGGTTGAGATACTTATTCCCATTATATATGGATGACTGAGATAGTGATCACTGAGATAGATTGTTCTATTCCGATGGCAAGGGTAGAACAACCCTACCCTTATGGTGGCTAGTCGTGGGACACAATGGATGCTCATATGGAGTACATGTTGGTTAGAAGAACCTCCCAAAATATGTCCCCACTCTTAAAACAATTTTATTTAATTAAAGTTTTGAGATAAAGTATTTTCCCCACAGAATAAGCTTTAATATTTCTAAATCCTAAGACAAAGTTCTCTCCAGATTTCAGAAACTAAGTGTAAAACCTCATAACTAATTCAGATATTATTTCACTTAATATTTTAGTTACAGAATTATACTTACTACTTTCAGAAATAAAGGTGAGCCTTCTCCACATAGCCTATAGGATTTGAGAATAAGAAAAAAATACAAATTTTAGAACTAAGTTTAATGACTCATGAGATTTATACTACATGTTTTAATTTTCATAATTTATAGACTCAGATTTTAGATTTACTCAGCTATGTGAGTCATTTACATCTAGTATGCATGCTTTTATATATTGTGACGATATTGAGATATTATTTTACCTATGCATTCACCCCCATATACTTTGTACATCCTCAAAGTACTGATCTACAAATATGTCTATGTGCTACATTGTCTCATAATGTAGGTAAAAGTTCTAGTATGCACAGTTAAGACTCAGACTATTGCAGATTCCAGCCAACAAGATGATGATTCCTCCTTCCTCGGGATCTTCAGTTAGATTTATTTATGTCCTTTACTTTCTTATTCCTATGTAATGATTAGTGGTAGCTGGGGTCACGTCCTAACTATTTATAGTCAGTATTAGTAGAGGCTTCATAAACAGTCAGTAGAGTTAATGTATTCAGTTTCAGTTTTTCTTTGTGAAGTAGAGTTATAATCTTATGAATTTAGTTTTTTATTGATCAGATTCAGAAAAGAGTTATCTTCTGCAAATTTTGTACAGATTTATGTATTTTATTCAGTTGCTTATGAGTTATGCAAGTAGAAGGTTTATCTTTGAGTCACTTGTGATCGTAAGCACCGTGTGACGTCTCGAGACACATTTTTGGGGATTACTAAATTGGTATCAATGAATAGAGTTCAAGTGTCCTAGGGTGTCTGTGAAGTCGTGTCTAGTACAGTATTGAGGAATGGTACAGAGACGTTTGTGCTTTACATCGAGAGGCTACAAGGCATTTAGGAAATATCTCTCTTCTTTCAGTTCTCAGATCGTGCAATAGAAAGGTTCTCAAAGAAAATTATATAGATTCTCATCTTACTCTATTCAGGCCATCTCCACTTTATTTTCAAGATATCAGAGACAGTCAGGCATAAATCTTTACAGATAGTACTTTCTCAGAAAGTCTCCACAGATAGTTATAAGATAGTAAGCGAGATACAAAGTATCCCATCAGTGCTTTTGAGTTCTGAATATTGAAGTGTTTAGTTCATGTTCATAAAAGTTGTGCACTAAGCCCAAGTTAGAGATGCTTTCAGATTCCTCCTCATAATCCATAATGTAAATTTATACTTTTCTAGCCTAGTATTATTCTTGAGATAGCATGATCAGCAAGTTCCAGTTCCTCCCCTGATAATGCTCCTAGACTAGCTAGCAAGGAGTTTAAGAGGTCTCTCTTAGTGACTTGAAAGGGGCCTTCTAGTGTGTTATAAGCCCCTCAATTTTAAAGTTATTCCCTGAATCTTATGAGTCATTCAATTAAGAAAAAGTATGATGTGTATTCTTAGACCTGTCAAGTTTCTATCTCTTGTAATCTTGTTATCATTGTGTTGTCAAAAATTAAAGTCTAGTGAAGCCGTGTGAGGCCTACTTTGATTCTCTAGCAACTTTTTGTTCACCTTGTTATTCTTGTGTTGGTTGGAACTGAGGGTTTAGAGGTGTATTGAATAGAAGGGTGGTAAGTGAGATTTATTGAATATATGTATAGCTAAATCTTTTTACGTATAATTGAGTTACTAATGAAGTGATATGTCCTCGGATGTTAGTTTAGTAGAAGGTAGAGAAGTAGTTGTTAGTTGAGGTGAATTGTTGTTTTCTTGAAGTATGAAAATAGTTATTGAAGGCGTTTGTTGTTTTAGGAAAGTATAGGTTATTGATGAAAGAACTTGGTGGATGAGCTTTGTTAATTTAGGGTTCCTTGATATTGCAAGAAGGAGTTTAGTTGATACTTATAGAGCCGTGAAAGAAGTTTAGGTGTATAGATAGGTATATAGTAATAATGTGTGGATGGAGGATGTGTTAATGGATTATGATTAAGATAGGCCATATGATTATGATCGATTATTGTTGTTATGAGGTTTGAGTAGGCTAGTGTTTCTTGATGTTTTGTTTTATAGTTTTCAAGTGAGAATTGTGTGTGAGATGGGGATGTAAATCATGTTGAGCGCTAAATATTAAGTTTGAATGACATCAAAGAGGATGTGAAGATTTCTTGGTTAATGGTACTAGTTATAGGGGAGTGATCTAATAAGCTTGAACAGTGGATGCATGTGTTTGAGTCCAGCTATTAGTGAATAAGTATCATTTTGTAAGTATGATGTTGAGGTGTGCCCAAGGTCATATAGGGATCCACTATTTATTGAAATTTATTTAGTGTTGTGTGGTTAGTAGTACCGTTGAGTTGCTAAGAGGAAGAAGACTAGTTGTATAGTATATGATGTTCTTAATAGCTAAGTTAAGGTGTTTTGATTCATAGTATTGAGCCTTGTTGGTATGATCTTGATTCCTATAGTTAGAGAAAATGTAATTTTATGGATTGATAGTATGTTATGTTAGCAGAGTATGAAGGGGTAGCGTGGTTTATTAAATGATGATGGTATCCATGTCAAGTGTTAAAAAAATCTAAGTTGGTGAGTGTTTAAGTTGTTATATGATGAATTTTGGCATCACAGAAGTTTTAGAGTCAAATCTTTGAAAGAAGTATTATCTTTAGGTGATATACGTGAAGATATAGTCCATCAGGGTAAGATTGGTTTCCGGTGTATTAATTATATCCCAAAATCTAGAGAAAAGTGAGTGTAGTTTAGGTTAGAGTTAATATAGTGGTTCACAAACTTAGAATGATGGCTTAAATCAAAGTGGGAGCTAATAGAATGAGTAACCAAGTCAAGCTTTGAGATTCTAGTAGTTGTACCAGTAAGTTGTAGAATAGTTGTGAGAAAGATTGATGCTTGACACAATATTATTTCAGTATTTTCAGTTGTCCGAATACCTACTCGTTCCTTACGTGTTAGTTCCATGATGTTAATTCATGTTTATGCATATGATAGAGAATTATGTACTCTCATAATTCCAAAAAGGAGGAGTTCTAGTTCATTCAACATTTGGAATCGCATTCCATAAGTTATGAACTCCAAATCTGGGTCATGCATCTCATGACTCATGTACTCAAGCTTTACGGAATGTTCATCTTAAGTGCTCAAGCAATACTTTTAATGAGAAGAAAAATTCAGATTTTTATCATGCATGTCCTCGGGTTAGACCTCTTCGATAGGTTCATAATGTTAAGTGATCTATTCCTCAGGCTTCAGATGAGTGCCTAAGTTACGCATGGTATCCCTTCATGCTAAAGGTCCTTGTGTACTAACTTTTCAGTGACCTTTTCCTTAGGTCAAAAATAGTGATGATGAGCAAATATGTAAATAGGAGAGAGTAAATGTGTCATGTTGGGGTAGATGGTCGTATCTTTGCTTTATGTAATTCTATGAGTCTGAAGAAAGGTGAGTGAAGTGTTTGTATATGACCTGGTAAGTTCAGAACATGTTATGTGTGTCTTCTTAAGAGTGGTGCATGGAAGTTGTTCTTGATAGAGTTTTGTAGGTTGTGACAAGGGTGTTTTATATGAGTGTGTTTAGAAGTGCATATATGGTTATAGAAGTAGGCTTGAACATCATGTTTGTATATATTTGGATGAATTCACTACACGTTAGTAAATGTCTAGTACAAGGTTGAATATGGTTGTTAGAGTGGTTATGAGAATTTTGCATGAGTGATTTTGTTGTGAAGTTTAGGGTGTATTCAATTATGGTTCAGACTAGCATTACAGTTTTAAGTGGTGTATCCTCTGATTGTGGGTTAGGCTTGAAGATGGTGTGGGAATTTAGTTCAGTTTAGAACATGAGTAGATGGAAATATCAACGACCATGTAAGAATTATAAGATGAATCAATGAGTATGGTCTTGAAGGGAAAGGAATAGTTGAGAGAATATTTTTGAAGTATGTCTAAGCTTGATAGTAAGGTGTTGTGTTTCCTAAGGCCCAAAAATTCTATCCCAGTCTATGATTCAAAGGGGTCTATGTTACAAGCTATAGAGTTTTAGAAATATTGTAGTCTCTTATTCAGATGCCTTTTCAGATCATGCCCAAAGTTCTTTTCTCCCTCATATCGAAAGAACTCCCTAGGAGGGTGTTGATAAAATCCTCCACTTTAGTATGAGTATCTAATATGATTCAGTTTGGCTAGCCAGCAGTCCAGTTTAGTAATCAGATGGATACATTTCTATAGTTTTCCATTTTTCAAACTAGTCTGGTCTTACTACCCGAAGTTTCATAAGTACAGTCATTCAAGTAAATAGCTGTCGCACCCATAAAAATTTACGAATTCTTCTCAGTATATATATTTGGAATTAGTTTCAGAATTAGGATATATAGTCACGATTCAGTGCATAAGTATTCACGGAACGATCTTCGTTTTTCAAGTGTTCCAGCTCAGATAGTGTCACACCCATTGTGTAATCTTAGCCTCTTTTTCTCTTGATTTATACCTGCATAAACTATCACTTTGCAATCTATATGTACGATCGCACAATGAGCATATGAAGCAAGTTCTAAACTCTCAGCATGAATCAGCCCCTTATGACAAGTAAGGACAAGTTCAGTCGAAGGTAATAGTTTTCCTTCATTCAGCTTCTTTCGAATCAAAGATTCATCTATATAGTAATTCTTATTATAAGTTCATGCACTCACAGATGTACTCAAAGGTTTAGAATAAGGTAGAATCAGTTTAGCACGTTATTTCAGCTGTGCACACTCAGTTTTCCTCTGTATTCTTAGCCTAGCTAGCCATATTCGAGGACGAATGTTCTCAAGGGGGAGATATTGTAATACCCCAAACTTTCCTTAAGCCTAATTTTATCTCTATAAGACTGTTGAATGAATTCCAAAGTGAGTAATGTTTAAATCATATAGAATTTTCCTAATTTTAACTTTATTTATATGAGAAATTGAATTAGCTTTCCAACAATATAATATTCGCCCAAATCAGATAACCGTTCAAGAAGTTATGGTTAATTGAAGTTCCAATCGTATAACACTGTCATTTTAGTGTTTGGCGCGTCACAGAGAGGGTCTATTTAATAATTGTCAAATTCTAGTGGAACTGCGCATTTGTGATGCATCGCGCTGAAGTTCTAGGTCCTATCCAGTGGGACAATGTGATGCCTCTGCATTGCGGTGACTCACAGATTCCCATTTGTCAATTTGCAGTGAGGCACCGTGATAGTGACGCGTCGCGGTGGCCCAAAAAGTCGGGTTTCTAGTTCAATTTTTTCAGCTTTGTACAGAAGTTAAAAAGGGCAATTTGGACTTTTTTCAAGCCTCTTAAACTGTACAAACATTAGAATTAAGGTCACTACAAGCAACATATGAGATTTTTCTTAAAATTTCCCTGAACCAAAAACCTAAGAATCCAAATCCTCTTACAAGAATCTCAAGGGTTCACCATGCATTTTTTAATTCGAGTTAAGATTTAAGGTTCCCAAGTCAAAGGCTTCAAGAACCCTCATACAAGAGTAAGAATAGAGTCGCAAATGCTAGGTTCATCCAAAGCTTCTAATTCAAGTTGTGTGCGGTTTCAACAAGGACAATCCTTTTGTCCTTGTGCCAAAACTAGTTTTTAAATTATAAATTACTGAATTTTATGTGATTTTCCATGAAACTGTAGTTAGGGTTTATACCCAATTTATATTGTTTGAACATTATGAGTTTACAAGTGATTTAATATTGAATTGCATGACTATTTTCATATACTTATGCACGTAACGTAATTTTCTAGATTTTATGATAAATTATGAGTATTTAACTTATCAAGCATGTCTTTTTTGATGTTTTTTTGTGGGATTGAAACATGGGTCTTTAAACCCTATTTCAGATTGTTATTTTGGAGAATTATTGTGCTATGTTCACCCTATGATTTGATTATTTTGAAGTAATTTAGAAAGCTTTGACCTTTTTGGTCATAATAGAGTTGAAATCCACTTTCAAACATAAGATTACAGATTTTATAATCTATTTCCTTATGAATAGTGAGATTACATTTAAAGTCGATTTTTATTGAGATTTTGAGCATAAGATTGGGAGTAGTATTTAGCAACCTGTTGGGTAAATTACTACGGTTTTATACCCCAAAACTATGTGCCACCGTAGGTTGAGATACTTATTCTCACTATATGTGGATGACTGAGATAGTTATCACTGAGATGGATTGTTCTATTCCGATGGAAAGGGTAGAACATCCCTAACCTTACGGGGGATAGTAGTGGGACACTATGGATGCTCACATGGAGTACATGTCGGTTAGAAGAACCTCCCAAAAGATGTCCCCACTCTTAAACTAGTTTTAGTTATTTAAAGTCATGAGATAAAATGTTTCCACACAGAATAAGCTTTAAGATTTCTAAAGCCTAAGCGAGAGTACTTTCCATATTTCAGAAACTAAATGTAAAAGCTCACAACTTATTCAGATATTATTTTACTTAAGATTTCAGTTACAGAATTACAGTTACATCTTTCAAAAATAAAGGTGAGCCTTTTCCACTTAGCCTATAAGATTTGAGACTAATAAAAGAATACAGATTTTACAACTAAGTGTAATGACTCATGAGATTTATACTACATACTTTACTATTCATGATTTATATGTTCAGATTTTAGATTTACTCTGCTATGTTAATCATTTACACCTAGTATGCATGATTTTATAAATTATAATGATAGTGAGATATTATTTTACTTATGTATTCACCAACATATACTTAGTACATCCTTAAAGTACTGATCCACATATATGTATGTATGCTACATTGTCTCATAATGTAGGTACAAGTTCTAGTATGCACATTTAAGACTCAGACAGTTGCAGATTCCAGCCAGCAAAATCATGAGTCCTCTTTTCTCGGGGACTTCAGTTAGATTTATTTATGTCCTTTACTTTCTTATTCCAATGTACTTATTAGTGGTAGCTGGGGTCGCATCATAACTATCTATAGTCAGTATTAGTAGAGTCTTCATAGACAATCAATAAAGTTAATGTATTCAGTTTTAGTTTTTCTTAGTAAAAGTAGAGTTGTAATCATGTGAGTTCGGTTTTGTATTGATCAGATTCAGAAAAGTTTCATCTTCCACAAATTTTGTACAGATTTATGCATTCTATTCAGTTTCTTATGAGTTATGCCAGTAGAAGTGTTAGCTTGGGGTCACTTATGACCCTAATCATTGTGTGACATATCGGGATCTATTTTTGGGGTGTTATAGAAGTACAATATTAAGGTTGAAGGTGTAGTTGAAAGAGTATTGAGGAGTATGTCTAAGATTGAAAGATAGTAGTTGTAGTGCATAAGGTCTAGTTGCTCTATCCTAGATGATATTTTGTAGGCCTGTGTTTCATATTATCGAATTTTAGCCTTGTGGTGATTTCTTATTTAGATGTCTGATTCAGACCATGACCAAGATCCCTTACTCCCTAAAAGCCATTAGAACTCCTTAGAAAGAGTGTCGGAGAAATACTCAAGTTAAGTATAAGCTTTCAGTAGGATTTAGTCTGTATAGCCAGTAATTCAAATTAGCAGTCAGAAAGACAGGATCCTATATAATTTTCATCGTCCAATCTAGTCTTTCTATCTATCTGAAGTTTAATGAATATATCCCTTCCAATAAATAGTTTGTTCGAATCTATATAAATTTTGAATCAAGTTCAGTTCATGCGTCATATTTCAGATCCTAAATAGTCAGTCATATTTCAGTCCATAAGCAGCCCGAGCATCATCTATGTTTTCCTAGTATTTTAGTCAAGTTAGTATCTGTAACACACCAAAATCGGGTCCCGATATGTCACACGGTACTTAGGATCATAAGTGACCCCAAACTAACCCTTCTACTGATATAACTCATAAGAAACTGAATAAAATAGCTAAATCTGTACAAAATCAGTGGAAGATAACTCTTTTCTAAAATCAGTTCAATACAAAATTGAATTCACATGATTACAATTCTGCTTTTACAAACAAAACTGAAATTGAATACATTAACTCTACTATATGTCTATGAAGTCTCTACTAATACTGACTATAGACAGCTGGGAAGCTACTCCAACTATCGCTAATCAATACGTATGCATGAGAAAGTAAAGAATATAAATAAGTATAACTGAAGTCCCCGAAGTATGAGGACTCATCAGTCACAGGATGGAATCTGCAACTGTCTGAGTTTGAATGTGCATACTGAAACATGAATCTACATTATGAGACAATGTAGCACGTAGACATATATGTGGATCAGTACTTTGTGGATGTACTGAGTATATGGGGGTGAATGCACAAGTAAAAACATATCTCAAAGTCATCATTTTTAAAACAATGCATGCTAACTGTAAGTGACTCACTTAAGCTAGAATATCTTAAATACTAAAATAAGTAGCAATAACAAGAAAAACATTCTTTACAAATATCGTGAGCCACAATATTTAATTCTAAAATCTGTATTCTCTTCTTATTCTCGTAATCTTGTAAACTAAATGAAATCTGAAATTTGTTTTGCATAAGAAATACTTTATCTCAATTCATATAGGCTAAGTGAAAAAGGAGCTCACCTTTGTGTCTGAAAACTAAAGTTGTAACTCGGTAACTGAAAATCTCAAGTAATTCAATATCTGAACAAATTTTGTGAGCCTTTACACTTAGTTTCCTAAAATCATTAGGGAAAAAACTTACCTTAAGAAATATACTCAAAAGCTATTATTTACTTTTACTAGCAAGGAAAAATGCTTTCTTCAAGGGAAAATTATACTTTAAGAAACTACTCTAAAAATCTTACTATTATAGAGGTTCTCTTAATCGACATACATCATGCGAGCTACATGTAGTCCAATATTTTGTCCTCCTAAGGAAGAAACCTAATGTTGGGGAGAGGCTTTATACTCTTGCCAGGGAGTATAACCTCAACTCAATGATCACTATCTCGACCTCAGGCCCATAAATCTCAATCCTATGGTGGCACATAGTTCTGGGGTATGAAACTATAGTAACTTACCCAACTCGGTGCTAAATACTACTCCCTTTATCTAGCTACGCTCATCTCATTGGAAATCCACTTTTAAAATAAACTCATGGTTCATAAGAACCCAACAATAAAATCTGTAATCTCATTTAGTAAAGTAGATTGCAAAGCTACTACAACCGTCAAGGTCAAAGCTTTCTCAATAATCTCAAAATACTAAAATCATGAGAAATCTTTGACCTTGACGGTCGTAGTAGCTTTGCAATCTACTTTACTAAATGAGATTACAGATTTTATTGTTTTGTTCTTTATGAACCATGTTGTTATTTTAAAAGTGGATTTCCTATGAGATGAGCGTAGCTAGCTAAAGGGAGTAGTATTTAGCACCGAGTTGGGTAAGTTACTATAGTTTCATACTCCAGAACTATGTGCCACCATAGGATTGAGATTTATGGGCCTGAGGCCGAGATAGTGATCATTGAGTTGAGGTTATACTCCCTGGCAAGATTATGAAGCCTCTCCCCAACATGAGGTTTCTTCCTTAGGAGGACAAAATGTTGGACTACATAGCATAAATGTTCTCAAAATAACAATCTCAAATATGTCTTAGTTCCCCATATATCAATCTCATGTTAAAACATCTCAAAATTCATACTTGATATCATAAATATTCATAAATCATCTCAAAATCTGGAAAATTACAGCAATATGCATTATAACATCAACATACTCATATAATTCAATTTCTAGAACATGGGAAATATCATAATCTCAAGAAATAATAAGATAGGGTATAAACCCATACTTTAATTTCATAAGAAAATATGTAAAACCATATATCTTTGTAATTAAAATAACTTTTGGGCACAAGGATGAAAGGATTGTCTATGTTCATACCCCACATACCTTATTTGGATTGATTCAATTGAACAAGTTGACTTTTGAAGCCTTGAGAAAGTTCTTTGAGGCTTTTCTTGAAGGTTCTTGAATGGTGACGTTTTGATTCTTGAGTACTCTTGAAGAAGTTCTTCAATATTGTTCTTGGGAGATAGTCTTAAGAGATCCCCTAATTTTGATGCTATGGATGAATATGAAGTTATGTGCTTTGATTTGATGTGATTAGAGGTTAAAAAGAATGGAAAAAGACCCAAAAAGCCCTTTAAAACGTTGTTTCAGACAAAGTTGACGGTTTGGGTGATGGACAGTCACTTTGGTGACTGACCATCACTCCAACCATCATTTTTGGGCCATAAAATAGCCTTAGTGCCTCAGTTGTGATGGCCAAAGCGACAGTCCATCGCTGACTTGACGGTCCGTCAGTTTGCTTGTCACCCCTGGGCAGTTCGGATAACTCTCAGTAAATCGGCCATAACCTTTTACTTCGATACCTGATTTTGGCAAAATTGGTATCCTTGGAAATATAATTCAATTATCTATATTTTGGTGGGTTATGAGATCAATAATTCGTAGTATAACAAAAGATATGATCTTTTAAAGTTGACTATACCAAAATCCTTCTCAAGAATTCAATCGGTAAGGGATGTTTTGATTCACCTAATAGCTAGGAAATATTTAAGGTCTTAATACACCCCAACCTTGACCATAAAACTACCAATGCACTATAATTTATTTCTCATGAGCTTGAAGCATGGTTCTACTATCGGTTGAAATTCTCGGGGTATTACAATATCTTCCCCTTGAGAACATTCGTCCTCGAATGTGGTTGGCTAGCTGAGAAAATTGTGGATGCACAGCTGAAATAAATTACTAAATTAATTCTACATCATTCTAACCCTTTGAGTACTTTTGGTAATGCATGAACTTATAATAAGAATAGCTATATACCTGAATATTTGATTAGAAAAGAACTGAATTAAGGAAGGCTATCACCTTTGGCTGGATCCGAGTTTGCGGAACAAAGATTAGGGTTTATGGCATTAAAACTCGGCGTATTACAACACCCCCTCTTTGATATTATTCGTACCCGAATGAAACTAATTTGGTTGAAATACTAGAAAATACTAAGATGATATATAGGATACTTACGGACTGAACCATTACTTAATATCTGAACCTGGAACTGTTGTGTGATGCACGTACTGAACTGAATTTCGCAATCTACTTGGATGCGAACAAACTATATCTTGAAATGGTAGTGAGACTAGACTAAATTAGAAGATGTAAACTGGATTTTTGGCTGCACGGAATGAATTGTGTTTAATGCTCTTCCCCAAATAGGGTATTTCTTCAACACCTTTTTAAGAAAATTCTAAGGCCATTGGGGAGTAAAAGACTCTGGGCTTGATCTTAACAAGACCTCACAATAAGGAATAACAATATTTCTCAAAATATAGAATGGAATATAGACTTGTTAATCATAAGTCAAGATAGAAGTACTAGAGCTCAAGCAATGCAACTTCTCACTTTAAAGCTTAGCCACACTTCTAAAAGACTCTCTCAACTAAACTTTCCCCTTAAACCCATACTCACTGACTCAACTTATAATTCTCACATGGCCGTTGACAAATCTATCTACCAAAGTTTAACAAAACCCAACTCTCTCATCACAAGGTATCACACATAACACCAAAATATAACACCAGTCAGAATCATGAATTCATACGCATCTAAATTTTTCATAACTTCTTATCCCCAAAATAATCCTCATTACCACTCTAACAACTGCAATCTACCGAGTACTAGACATTTACTAACCTCAATGAATCCCTCCGCATGTATAGAAACATGTAATTCAAGCCTATCTTCATAACCCCATATGCACTTCTAAACAAACGCTCATAAAGCATCTTCTCCATATCCTACAAACCTCTATCAAGAACAACTTCCATGCACTATTCTTAAGAAAACATACATAAAATTCTAGATGCTCACACATAGCATATAAAATTTAATCTAACTATAACATGTATCAACGACTTGTCCTCAATCCTACTTAACACTTATAGCCTTAGCTAAAATAAGCATACAACAATCTTCTACTAACAAGAAATGTGTACTCTCTCCCATTCAAACAACTGTTCATCATCACTATCCTGACCTAAGGAAAGGTAATAAAGGTTAGAACATAAGGACCTAAAACATAAAATGATAATGTGTATAACTTGACACTCAACTAAGGTTTGGGGAATAGAATATTTAATATCATGAACTCATCAAAGAGGTCTGATCTGAGGACATGCATGATATAAATCTGAATTTCGCTGATCCTTAATAGTATTGCTTGAGTGCTTGAACTATACATATTGTAAATCTTGAGTACATGAGTCATGAGATGCATGACAAAAATTTGGAGTTCATCACTTATGGAATGTGATTCTAACCGCTGAAAGAACTAGAACTCCTTATTTGGGGAACTAGGAGGGTACATGATTCTCTATCATATGCATGAACATAAACTATGATCATACAATTGAAACAAAAGGCATGAGTAGGTATTGGGATAACTGGAACTACTGAAATAAGAACGGTTCGGGCATCATCCTCTCTTATGGATTTTCAACACTACACAGGCATTTCAACAAGAATCAGGAAGTCGAACTTGGTTACTCCTTCTGGAATATCCCCCTTAGACTTAAGACATCACTCTCCTTCTGTGAACCACTATATAAACTTTAATCTAAACCGCAATCACTTTATTCTAGAGTCTGGGATTAACTCAATACACATTAAACAAAACTTACCCTGAAGGACTGTATCTTCACGTATAACACCCAATGCTCACACCTTCTTCTAAGTTTAACTCTTAGATTTCTATAGCCCCATAAGTCATCATATAACAACTTAAACACTTGCCAACTTAGATTCTAACACTAAACATGGATATCTCTCAACCTTTTTTAAACTTCCCTCATACTCTGCTAATATAACATCCTCAACTTACCACATCACCAACACGTAACCAATAATTTAACTGACAAGAACACCATATACTATACAACCTCATTCATACTTATAAACTCAAGGGTATTACCAACCATACATAACACGTAATAATCTTAGAAAGACAAACCAATACTATATTACCTTGAGCATATATTTGCACATTATACTTGCAACACCATACTTAATGATAAATAACTAAACTCAAAATCATTCATACATGGTTCAAGAATACAAGATAACTCCCATACAATTAGCCACACTAACCAGGGAATCATCACACCCACCTTGCTAACCATCCACTGTTCAAACTTAATTTCTAGTGTCAAGCATGATTTGAGAACTAACCTTACATACAATTCTCCATCGAAAACTATAAAATAAAACTTCCAAAAACACTATTCCATTATAAATTTCGAGAAACAATAATAAATCAAAATCATAAGGGCTATCTTATCATAATCTATTAACACATCCTCCTTCTACACCTCATTACTATTTACGCTTTTATACATCTGAATTACTATCATATCTCTATATGTCTCAACTAAATACCTTCTTTGCCGCCTCAAGGGAAACCTAAATTAATGCAACTAGACCACCAAATTCTTCATTAACATCTTATACTTTTCAAACATAATAAATACTATTAATAACTCTTCCCGTACTTCAAGCAACAACAATTCACCTTACTAATAAATTCATCTCTACCTTCGACTAACCTAAAACACAGGGACATATCACCTTAACGCATCTCAATAACATACATAAGCTTACATCTATACTTTCTACCAATCGTCATTCCTACACCTTCTTGACACTACTCTTATATACCCATACTTTTAACTATAAGAAGGTTCTACTATTCATAAATCATAACACTGAAGTTCATAATATACCTTGAATACACACTACACTTAACAGACTAGGTTCATACTCTCTCTTCTCATGAGAATTATCTGTATTAAAAGGGTTAATAGGAAATCTAAATACACATCTAATTCTTCATCAACTAAACAACTCATAAGAATGAGGACATAACTTTAATCTTGTGGGACTTATAACACACTAAAGAGCTCCTCTCAAACCCTTTGGGTGCATTCTGAAACTTCTTGCTAGCAAATCTAAGAGCATTATCAGGGAAGGAATTTGGAACTTGCCGGTAATGATATCTCTAGAACATTACATAGATTAGGAAGTATAGATTAACATTATGGATTCTGAGGAGGGATCTGAAAGCACATCTGACTTGGGCTTTACGCACTATTTCCATGAACATGAATGAAGTTCTTCAAAACTAAGAACTTAAAATCATTGATGAGATACTTTTGAGACTTCGTATAATCCCATAACTATCTGTGGGGACTGTCTGAGAAAGCTCTATCTGTAAAGATTTAAGCTTGACCATTTTCGTTACCTTGAAAATAAGACGGCGATGGTCAAAATAGAGCAAGATAAGAATCTGTGTAGGAATATAAGTTTCTTAGAGAACCTTTCTATAGAACAATCTGAGACATAAAAAAAGGGAAACATTTTCTAAATGCCTTGTAGCCTCTCGAAGAAAAGTACAGATGTCTCTGTACTATTCTGCAAGAATCTACTAGACACGGCTTCACAGACACCCTAGGACACTTGAACCTTATACTTTAATAACAAGTTTGTAACGCCCCAAAAATGGGTGACGAGACGTCACACGACGCTTAGGATCATAAGTGACCCCAAGCTAACCCTTCTAGTGGCATAACTCATAAGGAACTGAAGAAAATAGCTAAATCTGGAAAAAATCAGTGGAAGATAACTCTTTTTTCTGAAATTTATTCAATACAAAACTGAATTCACATGATTACAACTCTTCATTTACAAAGAAAACTAAATTGAATACATTAACTATATTGTCTGTCTATGAACCCTCTACTAATACTGACTATAGATAGCTGGGAATCTACTTCAACTATCTCTAATCAATACGTATGAATAAAAAAGTAAAGAATATAAATAAGTGTAACTAAAGTCCCCGAAGCAGGAGGACTCATGATCTCATTGGCTTTTATCTACAATTGTCTGTGTGTGAATGTGCATACTGAAACTTGTACCTACATTATGGGACAATGTAGAACATAGACATCTATGTGGATAGTACTTTGAAGATGTATTGAATATATGGGGGTGAGTTCACAAGTTAAAACATATCTCATAGTCATCATTTATAAACAATGCATTCTAAATGTAAGTGACTCAGATATGCTGGAATATCTGAAATACTGAAATAAGTAGAAATAAGAAGCAAAACATGTTTTACAAATCTCGTGAGCCACAACATTTAATTCTAAAATTTGTATTCTCTTTTTGTTCTCGTAATCTTGTAATCTAAATTAAATCTAAAATTTCTTTCTGCATAAGAAATACTTTATCTCAATTCATATAGGCTAAGGGAAAAAGGAGCTCACCTTTGTGTCTAGAAACTAAAGTTGTGACTCTGTAACTGAAAATCTCAAGTAATTCAATATCTGAACAAGTTTTGTGAGCCTTTACACTTAGTTTCGTAAAATGATTAGGGAAAATAATTACCTTAAAAATATACTCAAAAGTTGTTATTTACTTTTACTAGCAGGTAAAAATGCTTTCTTTAATGGAAAATTATACTTTATGAAATTACACTGAAAATCTTACTATTAGGGAGGTTCTCTTAACCGACATACACCATGTGAGCTACATCGAGTCCAACATTTTATCCTCCTAAAGAATAAACCTCACATTGGGGAGAGGATTCATACTCCCTTCAGGGAGTATAACCTCAACTCAGTGATCACTATCTCGGCCTCGGGCCCATAAATCTCAATCCTACATTGGCACACAGTTTTGGGGTATGAAACCATAGTAACTTACCCAACTCGGTGCTAAATACTACTCCCTCTAGTTAGATACGCTCATCTCATAGGAAATTTACTTTTAAAATAATCTCATGGTTCATAAAGAACGCAACTAAAAAATCTATAGTCTCAGTTAGAAAAATAGATTTCAAAGCAACTATGACCGTCAAGGTTAAAGCTTTCTCAATAATCTCAAAATACTCAAATCATGGGTTCTTATAGCACAAAATTTTTCAAAATCACAATCTCAAAGAAAGATTAATGACCCATATATCAATCTTATGTTAAAACATCTCAAAATTCATACTTGATATAATAAATATTCATAAATCAACTCAAAATCATGAAAATTTCAGCAATATGCATTATAATATCAACATACTCATATAATTAAATTTATAGAACATGGTAAATATCATAATCTCAAGAAATAGTAACATAGGGTATAAACCCATACTTCAACTTCCTAAGAAAATATGTAAAACCATTTATCTTTGTAATTAAAACAACTTTTGGGCACAAGAATGAAAGGAGTGTCCTTTGTCAAACCCCACATAACTTATTTGTCTTTATAAAATGAAACAAGTTGTCTTTTGAAGCCTTCATAAAGTTCTTGGAGGCATTTCTTGAAGGTTCTTGAATGGTGACATTTTGATTCTTTAGTACTCTTGAAGATGTTCTTGAATATTGTTCTTGGGAGATAGTCTTGAGAGAAACCCTAATTTTGATGATATGGATTAATATGAGGTTATATGCTTTGATTCTATGTAATTGGGGGTTCAAAAGGGTGGAAAAAGATGCAAAAAGCCCTTTAAAACATCGGTTCAATGTTGTTTCAGAAAAAGTTGACGGTTTGGGTGACGAATCATCACTCTGGTGACTGACCGTCACTCCAATTATTATTTTTGGTCCATAAAATGGCCTTACATCCTTAGTTGTGACCGGCAGAGCGACGGTCCATCGCTGACTTGACGGTCTGCTTGCCCGTCACTCCTGGGCATTTCGGACAACTCTAGTAAAATGGTCATAACTTTTTACTCCGATACCGTATTTTATCAAAATTAGTATCGTTGGAAAGATAATTCAATTATATATATTTTGGTGGGTCATGAGATAAAAAATTCATAGTATAACAAAATATATTCTCATTTAAAGTTGACTATACTAAAATCCTTCTCAATAATTTAATCGGTAAGGGATGTTTTGATTTGCCTAATAGCTAGGACATATTTGAGGTCTTAATACACACTAAAATTGACCGTAAAACTATCAATGCACTATAATTTTTTTCTCATGAGCTTGAAGCGTGGTTATACTATCGGTTGGAATTCTCAGGGTATTACAGTATCATTCGTGGGACGAACTATACTAAAGGGGAGATGTAATACTCCTGAGCTTTTCATGTACTAAATATCTTATATTTTCTTTACGAAATCAGATATATCTTGAATTTATAGTTACTCATACATTGAATCTCTTGTTTATATCTCATCCATGCAACCATTCTTATGTTAGTGCATGTATTCACGAAAATTAGTTCAGTTTCAGGTTTGCTTGACCATAGCATACAAATATCAGTTATTAGTATTACAGTATTTCATATTACAGACTATTTCAAAATCTAGCTATACGCTTGGTCTTACATTCTCGGATATTATAGTTTCCACGCATTCATGACCTGTTATCTCATGTTGTTTAGATAGTCCTCAACTCATATCCACAGTTTTAGTCCAGTTATTCTGACTAAGTATAGTTTTGTCTCACATGACCAGTATTCAGCTAACTTTCATTCAGTTAATCAGATATGTTTAGTATTTGACTATGTTTGGTATTGTATGTTTATTCATACATGCTCAGTATGATTATATACTTCGATCCTCGAGTTATGTCAGTCTACATCACGTAGTTCCATACTCAGTATTCATACAATAGCCATTTTTTACCATTTCCCAGCTTCAGTTCTACTTATATCCTTAAAGTATAATTTTACATAAAATAAGTGTAGAGATTAACCATCTTATCAGAGTATGTTTGTCATTCATGCTTTAGGATATTTCAGTTTTCAGTTTATTCCAGCCTATTGGTGAAACTACTTACACTTAGCATGCATGTTTTAAGATTACATATGAAATCAGTTTTTCTTATTGCACTAACACCTGCATTACTATATTTCATGCTCAATTATAGCTACATATCATTCTCATATCATTCATGCATGCATAAAATAGTTCAGTCACGTGTCATGTCTATACAGTTAAGTCATGCATCAGTTATGCATGTAAGTGTAAATACAGCTCCTAAGTTTCTCTCAGTTCAATCAGTCTCATCTAAGGATGAATGTTCCCAATGGGGAGATATTATAAGATCTCGCAAGGTCCTAGTCATTTTAGTCCTATATAGCATGCCAAAAAAGGTCCCAGGCTTAGAAAATTTCAGCAAAGTGTTAACTCTTAGTCTCATTTTTTTGCCTCAATATTTTAGTGGCATTATTTATGATCTTTTGGCCATAGATTGTCAATTTTTAAATTAATTCATCATCAGGGTGTCAATAGGTTATATTGGGTACATTTCAGAATTTTTGGACCTCGTTTCAGTTGAGTTTGGATGGTCAAAATAGCAAGCTAACGTGATCTTGACGTGTTTCATTGGCTACTACATCGACACCATCGATATGATGCGTCGATGATCGCATTGATGGGATCGATGCGGTGCATCGCCAATCGCATCACTGGGCATAATTTGTGTAATAAGTTACGGGTTTGTGAGGGAAAAGAAGTCATTGTCCATCCATCTTGACCCACCTATATCAGAAAATTAAGGATCCAAAGGGGCGAATATACTCATCTTTTCACAAAATACTCTCAAGAACAACACCTAGTTTCTTCAAATTCAAGTACAATTTTTAAGACCTCGCCAACAACTCCCACGAAATAAACAATCAAGGTATTTTAGGTGTTCATCCTTGAGTTTCCTTCCACCCTTGGAATTCAAGAACTGTTTTTTAAAACTACAAGTTTTCAGATTCATGGTTTACATGCACAAATTGGGTTGTATTCGTGTTTGAATTGTTGTATGGGTTTCAATTCAATATTTATTTATAAGTTTCATGAACATATGATATAATGTATGTTGATTGATGTAATTTCCATGTGAAAACTCTTGAAATAGAAATTTTAAGTTGTAGTCATGATGCTTATGTGTTGTTCCTTATCATGTGCATTAATCATGCTTCCCAAGTGTTTGATAGAATGTCCATGTGAATTGAATAGTGTAAACGTGACATGTTATCATGTGGTCTCATTCGTGTATAAGCACATGACCTATAAGTTTTTGACAAAATATCTCGGTGAATGATTTGTGAACCATTGACTATTGTTACGCTTTCAAGATTTGTCATGATTTATTATTGATGCTATCGAGTACTGGGGGTATTTATTACCTGAAATCTAGTTCTTTAATTTATTGTAGTTGTTATAGAATAGTCCTAGTAAAGGTCAAGAATAGTAGTACTTAGTTAGTAACAGAACTCAGTGAACTCGGTCTAGTTCAGTCAGTTAACACTATCAGTTTAAGTTCAGTCAAGCCTAGTACAATTTAATGATCAGTTCAGTATTGTTTCAGCTGGGAGTAGGATTCAACAATGATAAAACCCAGGGATGGGGGTATTCCTTCCAGTAGAGGGTTTGACCCTTAGTTCCTACATTATAGAACTACATAGCCAGCGTAGCCTAAGTTGTCTTCCTGCCAAACAAGGGTTGACGTAATAACATATATATTTCATGAGTCTTCCTTCCAAATTAGGGTTGACCCAGTGTTGTTAGTATCGCATGGCAAGGTGCTAACACCATACCAACTAGGGTCACAGGTTGTACCCCTAATCATCCTATATCGGGGTATATCAGTTAGATAAATACCCTTACAGTTACAGTTTCAGTCTTTGTATTCAGTAAAGAACTTAGTCAATTCTACAGAACCATGGCTATCAGTTATCAGTTACTCAACCATCAGAATTTAGTAATCAGTTTCAGTATAATTTCATATAAATAATGTATACCTATATGCGCAGTTGGGCATGTTCAGTATGTTCAGTAGTTATAGTTTTGCATCTCATGCATATGAACCAATGTTTATCATCCTTACCTTACTAAGAATATGAACCAATGTATATCATCCTTACCTTACTAAGAATATGAACCAATGTATATCATCCTTACCTCACTTAACATACTAGTACAGTGCACGTACTGACACATACTATCCCTTTTGCGCTATGATGTCTCATAACTTAGGTTCGGACGTTCAGGTCCCTATGATCATGGAATGTGTCATATGTAATTAAGTATTATGATAATGGAAGAAAAAAATTCTCTCTTTTCTCAAACTCTTCTTAGTGAAATCAGCCTTAAAAGGTCATATGTTTCCATTTATTTCATAATTTCTAAAAAACATCAGCCTTAAAAGCTTTAGTTTCATCTTAACTTGCATAAAAACTTTTAAATCAAGTTACATTTTATGATTAGCTGTAAAGGAAAATATTCTTATAATGTCAAATAAAATTTTGAATCATATTTGTAATGACGAGCATGATCCCATGTTGTGTATGAAAATGCAATACAAGCATAGAAAATTACTTTCAATGCAAACTTCATGGTCGGAGGACAACCCAACTAAAAGATTTTGGTCCTGTCCATGTATTGTGTATGTCCTCTAGATAGTCTCTTATATTTTTTTTTGTTTCTGTTGCATTGATTTGTTTATGACCTATTTTAATAGAAATCATTCAACTTGCTTAGATGGAGGGATTCATATGAAATTGATTTATGATCCAAGTCAGTCATTTCTAGATTGACAAAGAGAATCAAGGAGTTGGAAGAATTATTAACATTTCATGAAAGTAAAATGGGTTGTGAAGGAGAAGAAGAGAAAATATTATAATCGAAAGATCATCGTCGTAATTGGCATGTATATTTTCTATTTTCAAGCATTACCAAGAATGCAGAGGATGGAAAATATAGTTGAGTGCAATTGAAACTACCATAGTTGTTTTCTAGTTTCTCTTCTCCTTTACATATGTAGTTTGGTTTTTAATTTTGTTTCTTTATTTTGGTATGACTCCAAAATGTGTTTATATCTTTTCTCTTGTTCGAACCGTTGTGGCTTAAAAAAATTTAATTTTATTTGGTTGTGAAAATGTTCCATCTAATTAACTTGGGACATTTAGAACACTGACCTTTCCTCTACCACTTGGAATGTTGGTGGTGGCCTGATTATTGACATATTAGTATATATACCTGAAAGATTCTTACAATGACAAATAAATCAATATACCTCTGCCTAAGAAGATGTTTCAGCTGACTGACTAGAACTACTACCCCTTGCTCTGCCTCATTCTCTACCAGTAGAAACTCCAACCTGAGTTTTCAAATATTATTCTTTATACTTTACAAAATGTAAATTAGATAATGATTAAAAAATACTTTTGCGTAAGAAGATGATTCAACCAATTGATTTGGACCGCATTGATCTCTTGTAGGATATCCTCTTTTACTGTGTCCTTTTGTACCACATTTGCTACAAGTCATAACAACATCAGATTTGATACGTTTTCCAATTTATCTACTTTCATCATCCTCCTTTCTTCTAACTTTACTTGTTTTTTCAGGAATCTTCTTGACCTTTGGTGGCTTCATAGTTGAATTATTTGATGTTGGCCATATTTTCATGTTGTTGATTGGCTGAATAAAATGGGCATATGTACTAAGTTAGGTATCCTTCTGACAACAATTATCCACAAAATTAATGGGCTCATATTCTAGTCCCTAACAATGCAAAAAAATATATTAATTTGTAGAATTAAAGAAAAAATAGCAAACACTTATTAAAAAAGAGTCATACCTTTTTCATATCAGTAATGATTCTTAATTGAAGAGATTTGTCAAGACCAAGGTCATTCCTCAGTAGTTCAAGAAATCATTCCCATTCTAACTTATTCTAAACTCAAAAACTACCCAAGAAACAAGCAACATTTGGGTGTTTCTGTTAGAGTTGTGATTTGAATTTTGTTGGTCCAACCCTAAAAGTTTCGTGGTGCGACCCTTGTTTGTGATTTTCAATGGGGTATGTGGTGTTAGAGGAGGACATCTATATGTAGAAACCAGAGGGCTTTGTATTTTTAGGAAAGGAGGACTATGCATGCTTGATGAAAAAGTCTCTTTATGTCTTAAAACAGCACCTAGACTGTGGTATATAACGTTTGACTCTTTTATGACCTCTCATATATTTTGGGGGTCGGGGGAGTAGATATGATAGTTGTGTCAACTTCAAGGAGGTAAGTGATGGTTCGTTCGTGTATCTTCTCTTGTATGTTGATGATAAGTTAATTAGAGCGAAGGATATAAGAGAAATAATAATAGTCAAAGCCCAACACAGCAAGGAGTTTGAGATGAAGGATCTAGGAGCAACAAACAAGATTCTTGGCATGGAGACTCTCAGGGTTAAAGAGAAGTGTAAGTTATAGTTGATTTAGAAAAGGTATATTGAGAAAGTGCTTTACAGGTTCAATAAGATAAATGCCAAGCCTTCTATTAATCCATTGGCGGCTCACTTAAAACTGTCGGTCACTTTATCTCCAAAGATAGATGATGAGCGTGTTAATATGTCTCGAGTTCCATACTCTAGTATGGTCGGTTCTCTTTTGTATGCGATGGTGTGTTCCAAACCAGATTTATCATATGCTGTCAGTGCAGTTAGAAGATACATGGAAAATCCTGGTAAAGAACATTGGAAAGTAGTTCAGTGGATTTTCGGATACTTGCATGGATTTGCTGATTTTTGTTTGTAGTTTGGGGGAAATAGAGATAGAGTAATTGGGTATGTTGATTTTGATTTTGCAGGAGACCATGATAAAAGGATATCCCTTATAGGCTATGTTTTCACCATTGGTGGTTGTGCAATCAGTTGAGAAGCTACTTTACAGACTACTATTGCTTTGTCAACTACTGAAGCAGAGTACATGGCTATTACTAAGGCTTTCAAGGAAGCTATTTTGTTGAAGGCTCTATTTGGTGAACTTATCAAGGACTTACAGATTACATTAGTTCTTTGGGACAGTCAGAGTACTATCTTCCTAACGAATGATCAGATGTTACACGAGAGGACATAGCACATCAATGTTCGATATCATTTTATGCATAAAATTATTGCTCGCGGTGATATTATGGTAAGCAAGATTAGTGCCCATGATAACCCTACTGATATGATGACCAAGACACTACCAAGTGCCAATTTTGGGCATTCCTTGGACTTGGTTGGTGTTAGCGGTTAAGATGTTCCCTTAAGGGATTTTGTAAAAGAGGTGGAGAGTTTGTCTTGAAATAGATTTGAGTTCTAAATTAGAATTCTGGTCTAGGTGGAGATAGTTAGAGTTTTGACCTAAATTTTTTTGGTCCGACCCTGAAAGTTTCGCGATGTGACCCACGTTTGTGATTTTTAATGTGGTCTATGGTGGTAACATAGGGACCTTTATGTTTTGGGTCCTAGCATTTATTTCTACACACATACTATATAAGTAAAATTAGTGGGTCAGTTTTGATTATTCATAAATTTCGTCTTTCTCCACATTGTACTACTCTCCTTTCATAGTGAAATTCCTATGTCGCTGTCCTTGGTTTTTCATGCAAGGGTTTTCACATAAATCTTGTGTTTTGATCTTGTTTTTCTTTTACTTGTGGTTTGATTATTCTGTCTGAATCATTACAGTTTTCATCTCTGCAAACATCCACCAATAACTGACATTTTCACACACCTTTGAGGAAACACTTATGCAAATCAATCAACGTTCTAGCACCTTAAAAGAATACTTTATTTAATGATTGAAAGAACACATAAAATGCTTCAAAAAGTGACAGTGTGGTCTCATTAACTTCTCCAACCTTAGCAACACAACTTCCACCTTAATTAGTCCACAAAATCTCATTCTTGTAATTGTAGATCCAATCATACTCCAAAATGTGATAACCCATAATCTCTTGTAGCACTATACGCCTAACTCATCAACTACCAACATGTATATCCAACCCTATTTTAATAATCTCTTATAACTGGATAACCCTGATGTTTGGTTGTTGATTTATTCTGTATTTGTACTTACTTGCTAAAAACTTTAAGTTGCAAAGATAGTTAAAAGTGAATGTCAAACAAATACAAATACGATTGTATCTTTTAATAATAATATCTCCACTAGTTTTATCCTAACTATCATACAATAACCAATGACAAGTCTCTTTGCAGCACCTCACTCTAACTCTATTAGTCTCATTCACATATTTTTCAATTTAATTATTTCCTTGAATTGCATATCTAGTCACTGTTGGACTAAATTCCTTTATACTGACAAATCCTAATTCTCAATAAATTTTTTCTCATATTTCAATTGTTCATGTTATTTTCAGCATTATTAGCTTACATAGTGTAGTATATATCTCAGATGCTCAGTACTTTGAAAGTACCGATTACATACCTCTCTTAGTGTTATATTGTCATTTGATAAAGGTCCATACGCTCACCGTCCAGACCAAGCATAGTATGAACCCCACCATATCATCAGTAACACATTGGTGAGTCATCATCATTCGAGGACTAGTAGTTGTATTTCATTTTTTGTATTAGTTCAGTTTCAGACAGTTAGTGTTAGTTTGGAGCTTGTCCCAGCAACTCATCTTATTGAGAGGCTTTTAGACAATCTGATAGATTATGTTTCAAGCTTCATGATTTTAATACTAATATTGTTAGTGGTTTTAATTTGATCATTACTATATCATTTGGTATTGTTTCTGCATAGTATAGTATTAGTTGTTTCAGTATTCTTAGTTTCATGTCTGGTCATAGGTTAGCTTAGGGTGACTTGTTAAAGACTATGTTGCAACTAGGGGATAGCCTCGAGTCCTGACACTATGTATTTATTTTGAAGTCTGATTAAAGTTTTAGAAGATCCTTACACTCAAAGTGTAGGTAAATTGGGAAAAATATAATTGCTTTTATAGGATGAAATTTTAGGTATATATAATTCAAATAAAGAAAGTTTTAATAACCATTTCTTATGGATTTTCAAATTCTAAATATTAGTAAAATGATTGAATGACTATTTTTTTAGTGTGAAATCTATTCTCGAAAGAAGAGCAATATTTCGTTAAAGCCTTTAGAATTTTTAGTATAATAAAGATAATGAATTTTTAGTATAATAAAGATAATGATTCTACCTATATGATATTATTATTAAAACTATCATCATCAACTTTGGTAAAATTATTTTTCTATAACCATCAAAAAATCATAAAAACATCAAATGCTATTTTTGGTATACACTCCATCCGTTTCGTTTTACTTAATCTTTGTTGACTTTGACACACCCTTAAGAAAACTTTAAATGTGGGTATATTTTACTAAATTAATTTTATTAATGATGCTTTGAAGCTCTAAATTTGGCTGATATCGTTTATTATAGTTATTTATACTAAGGGTAAATGAAAAAATATACTAAAATCTTCTTGATTTCACAAATCGAACAAATAAATTGTAATAACTATTTTGCGTATAAGGATCAAGTAAAATGAAATGAAGAGAGTGGTGGCTAGAGTTTCCTTTCTTCTACTTTATGTATTGAAGTTATTATTTGGAGAGTCAATGATGTTCTTTGATCATAATTTTTTTAAAATATTTTTAATGGTTTATTATAGTAATTTATAATGCTTCTTATGTAATTTCTAAACATAAAACTTTATTTTCAAAAAATAAAAATACGAATTCAAATGTGAATAATAAATTAATTAATCCAACTCTTGTGCCGCTGTGAATCTAATCACATGCCAAATTGAAAATAAAAGTTTAACATCTTCCTCCGTTTCATGCCTACTACAAACTCTGTGTATTAAACCTTATTAAAGAATGTCTGTTATCAATTTTATCTACACCAGATCTCTCATGCTTTCTAAGGATATTTCTCTACTCGAAAATACCCATTTGTCCAACTCTCACTGTTTTCTTTCCCCTTTTTCTTTTGTTTGCAATGTTTTTCCCAGATAGTCTTTTCTGTATACCGTCATCACAAAATCAACATTCACATTTTTTGATCCATTCTCTCTTCACTTTTTATCTTGTAGGATAAGACTAAAGAGATTGATCTTTCTATAAACCATTTTCTCATTGTGTACCGAGTCAAAAATAAAGGCAGTGTGGGTCCAATAAGTATAGCGAAGAATAGCTATTGGGTATAAGTGTGTTAAAAAGAGGAGATGATTACATGGAGTCTTTTTGTTATTGCATAAGTCCCGAACATAGTGATTTTGCTACTAAACTTATGGTTTTAATTTCTGGTGAACTCAAAATCAGGTGTTAATGCAAACTTGTCTCCCTTTAAGGTTACATATACAATCATCAATTTAATTTATTTCCTTCTCATTTTTCCTTCATATATAATTATTTTTCTTCAAACATTGTTATTTCTGTGCTTTTTAAATTTGATGCATTGTTTTCTTTTCCGTTCTGATCAATGGATCATTTTATAGTAGTGTTTTTCGGGCCAGCTAGCGTGCATCTTAACTAATTCCCTGATATCACTAATATTTTTTTCTCTTAAACCACTTCATTATCCACTAGTAGTGGCAGAGTTAGGATTTTCATTGAGGGGGTTTAATAGTGCACACACAAACTAGCTCGAGGTGGTTCAACATCTACTATATATACATAAAAGATAATTTTAACCATGTATAAATAGTGTAATTTTCCACCGAAGAAAGTTCAGATGAAACCCTTATTTTATGCTAGCTCCGCCCTTACCCAATAGGCCACACCCTTAATTTAATATATCTACTTGCAAGATAAATTTTACTGATGAGTAGTATAAATCAACTATGCTTGTCCTGACTCCTCTATTGATGATTTAATTGGTAACAAATGGATATCTTTGATAATGAGTTGAGTTCTATTGTGGGATTTTAAGAGGTAGATGTTTGCTAACCCAAGTAATCTTCATGGTTATAAATATTTTTAATGTTGTTCCCAAGGGTGTGGATAAATGATTAATAAAGTGTCATAAGAATCATGAGGTCTCAGTTTCAAATTTCGACAAAGACAAAAAATATTAGGTAATTTCTTCTCATTTGTCCTAGCCTTGTTGGTGGTAGAAGGTGGAAGATATCCTATGGAATTAGTTGATGTGGGTGAAAGCTGGTTCAATGTCATAAAATTATCATAGGAAAATGGTAATTTCTAAAAGACCTATTCTTTCTACCATATATGTGAACATATGTCCTTAAGACATTGGTTGCTTTCTTAAAGAACCTTCAACATATCCAGTTGAAAATACCTAGTGAACTGGACTACATTCACCTATTATTATATCCTCTTGAAATATGAATTTTGCGGTAATTATTTGATCATTAGTAAGTTCTTACCTACAAGAACAATTTAATAACGTACTACTTTTTTTCTCATCACTTACAAGAATAATTAAATATCCTATTACTTTTTTTCTCATCACTGAGTCAAATAGCATGTTATTATAGTAAATGTAGTTGTTTTTAGGAAATAAAATGTTATCTTTCCTTATTATCTTATTTCACAGATGTTCCCATGTTTTGATAATAATAAAAGTTGATTTTTTATTATTAGGAAAGCTTACTCTGATTGAATTTGAGAAATATGATGGAATAGAACCTCGTAGGAAGTAGAAGAATAATATTTGCATCTTTGTTGATGCTAATAATGTTCCATTGGTAAGTACTGTATAACTCAAATACCATCACTAGTAATCAAAGCATGCCTATGGGTCACATAAATTTTGTCATCGTGATGAATTCATCATATGTACCGAGTGCAGAAAAGAACATAGGTTTTGTCGCCACTTTATGGAAGATTTCAGGAGTTATCATGATGCTTCGATCAATGCAAATTGAAAGTGCAATAATATTCTTTTTGAAATGTATGCTTTATTTTCATGTTTAATTTCTTTAATGATGAGTATGTCTTACATATATTGACTATCATTTTAAATTCATTGTTCATATTCAAAAGGAAATCTCTTGTAATTGATCAATGTGATTCATAAAGATTATCTATATTAGGATCAAGTACTAGGGGGAAAGGGCGAGAAATATCGATATCCTATGTTGCTCTTACACAAATTATTTGCCTAATTCAAAATATCTGATTCAAAATATGTTAAGCTTCATGGACACTATTCAATAGTTAAAAAATAGTATATCAAAAGACATCACCAATTCGAGATTGTATGTCAGATCAAGATGGTATCCGATTACAGAATAGGAATAAAACTAAACAAAAGATCAGATGTTGATACATTGGCAAAATGTGAAACCAAGAAATCTTTCTTTTTAAAATCAATCATCTAATCCTAGAGGACCTAATCTTTATTCTAAAGCCTTTCATTCTTCACTTATTGCATTTTGAGCAGAAGCAATAAGAAAAAAGATTGATATTTGTCCTAATGAATAATCATTGAGATCAACACTTAATGGACATGTGATAAGATTTTGGATACACTGTTGATGAAAGATACCATGTATATGAAATTGTCATAGTCTTCATTTGCTTGGAGGTATTAAGAAAAATGTAGCATATATTTTTATTCCATAAGTGATGTATAGAATTTATCAAAATATTATCATTGTTCTTGTGTTCATGTGTTCATGGTATCTCTGATGGTCACACTTTTATGTGTCTAGTTTAGAAAACTCCATTAGTTAATATTTATTTTTCTGATAAGAAGCCTCTATTAATTACAATGAATTAGAACCAATATTGTCATTCTAAAAAGAAAAGAAAAGAAAATAAAGGAGGGAGGATCAGCCCGCAATGCTGAAAAGGAATTTAGGGAGCTCCTTATTCTATTAAAAGTTTCAAGTTGGTGGACATGGTATATAATTTGGACTAGTGAATTTACCATGACATAAATAATTTTGTTCATTCATATTTATGAACTGCTAACCACTCTTTCTAATAGGAGAAATAGGTGCTAACTTATATAGAAAGCAGCTCGTTGATATTCCTATCTGCCATTTTGAGAATCATCTCCAGATATGTATGTGTATGAATATTCTCTCATTTTCTTTGATATTTGATATCTTGGGTTATAGAAGAATTTGTTTTTGACTGAGTGGGTAGAATGCTTTGTTTGATCCTAAACATGCCTTTTTAGTGAAATATTCTTTATTGTCACGACCCAAGCAGAGGTCTTAGTCGCGACGGGCATCCCGAACCATTAAGGCTCGAGAGACCCCTAAGCATGTAATCATAAGCATAACTCATACCATATAAATATTCTGAAGGTAAACAGAAAATACAAGGTAACTTATGATACAAACTATGTGTAACGACCCTAGACTACCCCCTAGTGTGCACACGGTGCCTACGATCCCGAAGGACCACAAGCTAACACATGACTGATATATGTTTTGACCACTGGATAATAATACTGAAATAAATGCAGAATTAGGATGAATTGACATATGGTTCAAAATCTAAAATATTGATAAAATATAACATCTGAAATAAAAATTCGTAAAACTGAATACTATCTGAAAATCTAGTCTGAAATCCTCTAATTTGAACTGCCTGAAAGTGTTGTTGATGTTACAAGCCCCCAACTAACTTCAACTACTGAAATAATGAATAAAAACATATCCTCTATAGATGAGGACTCACTACTAACTCTGACACAGTTGGCTGAATCTGAATGTGACTATGTGCAGTTTGGGACCTGAGCGTCCGAACCTATGATATGAAACATCATAGCGCAAGAAAGTATGCATCAGTACGTGGGAATGTACTGGTATGCTAGATGAGGTAAGAATAAATTCAAAGGTTCATATGCATGAACAGTAACTGACTGAATGATATAGAGCAAATGAATATGCGATTACATGGATAACTGAAACTACTGTAAATACTGAGTTTGTAATATTGTGCATATATTTATACTATAAATTAGCTTTGATGAAGTTAAGTATTAAATTCTAATAATTGAGTAACTAATGTCTAAATTTACTGAAAACTAAATTACTAATACTGAGTGGTTTTGTCTGACAGTCCTGATTCTGTAGAATTGAACTGAATTCTAAACTAAGACTGAAACTGAGACTGTGGGAGGTAATCATCTAACTGACATGCCCAAAATAAGTTAAGATAACTGAGTTGGGTTCCAATCTATAACCCTAATTTAAAGGGCGTTAGCACTATGCCATGTGTACTAACAATTGTTGTGGACTCAGTCCTAACTAACGGGTGACCCTTGAAATCTGTCCTAAACTATCAGGTGATCCCTGAGTATGTCAGTCCTATCTAATGAGTGACATCTCATAACCTGCGTTGGCTACGTAGTTCTAGAACTTAGGAATTACTTCTAGGGACCCAATCCTAACTAACGAGTAAGCCCCCAATCCTAGGCTCGCTCAGTGCTAAATCCTACTCCCAGCTGAAAGACACTGAACTGATTATACTTAATTGGAATGGACTGATATTGATTTTACTGAGGTTTTCGAGAGTTCTATAACTGACTGAGTTCTACTGTGTTCTATAACTGACACTGGCTCTTGGTAAACAGTTAGATTTTTGGGTATTAAATACCCCCAGGACTCGATAGCATAAAAAGTAAAGCATCGCATGATCTTGCAAAGGATAACAATGTACACATGTTTATATTTCATCTATAAAGACATTTTATCAAACACTTGTAGGGAATAATCTTGTACATATACTAACATGTCATGATTTACTAACTTTATTCACATGGACATTCTATCAACCACTTGGGGAGCACAACTTCATGCATATAATCATGGATAACATATAAACATGGCAACTACAATGCCCAAATTTACAATTTTATGGGTTTATCATGTAATTCATATAATTCTCCATAAAATAATAATCTAATTTCATGAATCTTATAATAATCATGGATTAAACCCAATTAACAACATAGACACATTAATCACTTTGAAAAATCAAGGGTTTATCAAGATAATCATATATTCATCACACATGCTATTCAATTTCATGAACTTGCACTTAAATCATTGATTTAAAACCAAACTAATATCATGAATATGAATTCGTTTCAGACATGAAAGTTCATAATTAAACAATCTTGTAGTTTTAGAAAAACGGATTTGTGGACTCTATGAGTAAAAGGAACCCATAGATGAACACCTAACAAACCTGAGAAGAAGAATTCTTGGAGGATTTATTGAGGATTAACCTTGATTCTTGAAGCTAAGGTTTTTGCCTCTTGAGAGAGAACATTTTAAATCTTGAGAAAAGTGAGTGAATAATGAGATATTTGGTTATTTAGGGGATAAATTTCTATGTATAGGCTGATTAAGGGTTTTAAGAATTGACCAACAGCCCCTGAAATTAAATAAAGAAAGCTGTAAATCCCGATTGTTCACCCCGGCAAAATGCGGTACAATCACATTGGCTCACTGGAAAGTGGATTGATGGCGCGACGCGGTGCAATCACGGTGCCTCATTGGATGGGAAATTGGGACTTGGCACGACACATCATTATCACGGAGCAATACTGGAAAAGTGACAATTAGGAAATTATCTGGTGGCACGACACGGTGGTATCATGTTGGCTCACTAGAAAATGATAATTGTCATTTATACATCCTTCATGATGCGCTACTGTCCTGAAAGACAGTGTTTAATGACTAAAAATTAAAATGGCCAGAACTTCTGACCCAGTTATCGAATATAGGAAAATTTTATATCATTGTAAAGCTAATTCAACTTCCTACGCAATGGCAGGCTCCAAACTGAAAATACTGAGTATTTAAAATAAAATATATTGGATAACTCATTTACTGAGAGTTAATATAGGCTAGGAAAATATAGGGTATTACAATTTCTCCCACTTGGGAACATTCATCCTCGAATATGACTGATTAAGATGAGAAACACTAATATACTGAGTTTACACACTGAAGATGCATATCTGATGTATGGAATACATGACTGAACTACTAACAAGCTAAATTTTCACACTGAATATGCATATATAATGCATGGAATACATGGCTAAACTGATTCATGAATGCATGACTAGTTATGCAATGGTAAGAGATAGCAAGTTTAAAATAATAACTGAATATGGAATAGAGTAGATATAAGGAAGACTGTTACCTTAAATTGAGAATATTAATGAACCTGAGATCATTTACTGAACGTATGAATGGGAACATGAGAACATGACTGAGTCTAAAACAGATGGATTGACTATAATGAATGGAACTAGGCCCTTGAATACATGTCATAACTTGGGAATGGTCATTCGGCTGATATTGGAATGAGAGTGTCAACTTATGAGTACCCATTACTCAAAACTAGATTCGTTATGTGAAGAGGAACTGAAAGTTTTAGGACATGAAAACTCGGGGGTTATATTTCATCTCCCTCTTGGGACATTATGTCCCTTGAAGAATGTTGACTAGGCTGAGATTTTGAGAAAAAACTGAGATGATGCAAAGGGAACCTATGAATTGATTTGTGACTGAGTATCTAGTATCTAAAACTGAGGCATGATAAATGAAATGGGCTGAATTAGTAACTACTAGGATGCTCCATCTTTGAATGGGCATATTTGGGAGACTTCCGATAGGGCGACTGGGCGGAAAGATGGAAAACCATACAAACTTGTTTGCCTGACTGCTAAGATGGATTCCTGGCTTTACAGACTAACTCATACTGAAAAGTTATACTCAACTGGAGCTTTTCTTGACACTTTTTCTATAAAGTTTTACTGAATTTAGGGAGCAAAGAGATCTTGACATGGTCTGAATAGGGAATCTGAATGAGAATTCACCACATGGCTAAAATTCTTTAATATGGGCACTAATAACTCTACCTATTGAGGTCTTAGTTTGACTAAATTCTCCCACTATGTTCAAGCCTACTCAAATCACAGAAATGTATTTAGCCCCTTACACATCAACATGACATTCAAGCCTATCTCCATAACTACAGCCTCATTTAAAACAAACATGCAATAATCTTTCCTTAACATGAAACATTTTCTCTCTCCTAGCTAGGCAACTGCTCATCACCACACTATCTAATAAGGAGAGTTTATTAATGGTTAAAACATGAGAACCTAAAATATTAATGGACACTATACTGAACATGACACTTAACTCAGGCCCGAGGATTAAAATATCAATATCCTGGATTTATCAAGAGATCTAGACTGAGAATATACATGACATAAATCTGAATTTAATGGATCATTAGGAGTATAACATAAGTCATGGAAACTGAGAACATTGTAAGGTGTGAATACATGAGTCATGAGCTACGTGACCTGAGTTTTGAGTTTCTATATTCATGGAACATGATTCGTAATACTGAGGAAACTTAAACTCCTTATACTAGAAACTATAAACACTCAATTTTTTTGATAATGTGCATGAATAGGGACTATTGTCATAGAGATGACATGTATGGCATGAGTTTATATCATGATAGCTGAAGTACAAAACTTTGCACTGATGTAAGGAAGGGTTAGGCATCAACCTCTCCCACTACTTCTCTACACATACTGATATTACTACTAAAATCTGAAAGTCAGACTTTGTTACTTGGTCTACCATCTCCCCCTTAACTTAAACCCGTTATTCTAAGTTTGTGAACCCCTTAATAAACTCTAAGTCAAGTTGAGACCACTGTACTCTTGAGTCTGAGATATGACAATGCTCATAAACACTAAACTCATTCTGAAGGGCTACTCCTGATATTGTAAGGTCCACTTCTAGTACTTCCTTCTGATACATAATTCCTGTATACTCATCTCGTTGTAATAGATTTACCTACTAAGGTAAGCACTAAGGAAGGTTCTATAAAGATTTTTATTCTTACTTGAATTTGACTGCTATGCGAGGAGTTACAAAAAACAGAGAAGCTCCAGGATCTAATAAGGCATGAATATGTAAATAGAAGATCTGTGTAGAATTTTCCTGATCTTATCAGAACTGAAGTGCATAAAGCCTATTTGGGTATTGCCCACTGGCGATACTGAAAGTGGCACCCTACTGATTAGGGAGAACAGAATGAGCTAAAGGGCGACTGTGCTAACTTCGTAGACCAGCCTTAGGACATTATCGTACTCTATGGCCTGACTCGCCACATCCAAAACATACATCACTGCTATACCTACACACACTTTTATGGTTTTTACCACATCCTCCGTAAAGCAGATTAGTACGAACACCCTTCCCACTACCTTATGACTTAGAGCCTAGTGCTACATATCGACTTTAATTCATAGACTTAGGAACTAGTGCTCTAACTGAAGGTGAAGCTGGGGCTGAGAATTTCTGATGAAATTGGAAACGGCTACCACTCTCTAACATTAGCCTAAAACCACTTGTTCTGACTTTCTTATTCTTTATATCTTTCTTCCTATGCTTTTCCCCTTGCTTTGCTGAGTATAAACCTCAAGCCGAGATAGGACAACAGCTTATAGGTTGTTCTGAAAAACTACTGAATTGGAAAAAGTAGTGAAAGCAACTCTGAATTCGGCGTGGGAGACATGCTCGTCCAGGGGATCTGCCTGAATGGTCTGAGGTGCTGACAGATTTTCAGTTTTTCTTTCGTTAGTCTCTTTTTGAGGCATGTTCTATAATCGAAAGGAATAAAAGTATTAAATTGAGAATCTATCTTGAGCTCATGCACACTCACATGACATGAATATTGAAAGGAGGGAAACTTTTCCTAAAAACATCTCATAGTCTCTTGTTGATAAGTGTGGCGCGCTACACACCCATGCACAAGACTCTACTTGATGCAACTTTTAGACTCCCTAGGACTCTATTGAACCTTAGGCTTTGATACAAGGTATGTAAGTACATGAGACTACCCCCTAGTGATCACACGGTGCTTACAATCCCGAAGGACCACAAGCTAACACAGGATTGATATCTGCTGTGAGGACTAGATAATAATACTAAAATAAATGCAAAATTAGGCTAAATTTCCATAAGGTTTAAAATCTAAAATACTGATAAAAAATAACAACTGAAATAACAATCCGTAAAACTGAATACTATCTGAAAATCTAGTCTGAAAGCCTCTAATCTGAACTGTTTGAAAGTGCAATTGATAGGAAAAGCCCCCTACTAAATCCAACTACTGAAATACTAAATAAAAACATATACTCGATAGATGAGGACTGACTACTAACTCTGACACTACTGGTTGAATCTGAATTTGTCAATGCGCGGTCGGGGACCTGAACCTCCGAATCTATGATATGAAACATCACAGTGCAAGAAAGTATACATCAGTAGTGGGAATGTACTGGTATGCTATTTGAGGTAATGTTGAATGCGAGGGTTCATATGCATGAATAGTAACTGACTGAATGATATAGAGAAACTGAATATTAGAGTACATGGAGAACTGAAACCACTGCAAAATACGGAGTATGTAATATTGTGCATATACATATACTATAACTGATCTTTTCTGAAGCTAAGTAATGAGTTCTGATAACTGAGTAACTGATATCTAAAGTTACTAATAACTGAATTATAGATACTGAGTGACTGTGTCTAACTATCCTGATTCTGTGAAATTGAACTGAATTCTATACTGAGACTGAAACTGAGAATGTAGGAGGTAATCATATAACCGACATGCCCCAAATAAGATAAGATAACTTAGTTGGGGTCCAATATCAAACCCCAATTGGAAGGGTGTTAGCACCGTGCCATGGGTACTAACAACTATTATGGAGTCAGTCCTGACTAACGGGTGACCCCTAAGATCAGTCCTAAACTAGCGGGTGTTCCCTTAGTATGTTAGCCCTATCTAACGGGTGACATATCATAACATACACTAGCTACGTAGTTCTGGAACTTAGGGATTTCTTCTAGGGACCCAGTCCTACCTAATGGGTAATCCCCCATCCCTAGGCTTAATCGGTGATGAATCCTACTCCCAACTGAAAGACACTGAACTGATTATACTGAACTGAACTGGACTGATACTTAGTTTACTGAGTTTTTCCCAAGTTCAATAACTAACTGATTTATGTAATTGACTGAGAGTACAACTGGCCATCACATGACTGATACTATTTTGTAACTAACCCTGGGTCTAGGTATACAACTAGATTGCCGGGTATTAAATACCCCCAAGACTAGAATCATGAAAAGTAAACCATAACATGATCTTGCAAAGCATAAAAATGTACACATGTTCATATTTCATCTATAGAGACATTTTATCAAACACTTGTAGGGTATAAGTTTGTACATATACTACAATGTCATGATTACTTCACTTTATTCACAAAGACATTCTATCAACCACTTAGGGAGCACAACTTCATGAACATAATCAAGGATAACATATAAACATGACAACTACAATGCCCAAACTTACAATTTCATGGGTTTAGCATACAATTTATATAATTTCCCATAAAATACTAACTAATTTCCTGAATTTTATAATAATCATGGATTAAACCCAGTTAACATCAAAGATATATTAATCACTTTGTAAATTCAAGGGTTTATCAAGATAATCACATATTCATCACACATGCTATTAAATATCATGAACTTGCAGTTAAATAAAGTATTTAAAACCCAACTAATATCATGCACATGAATTTAATTCAAACATGGAAGTTCATAATTCAACAATCTTGTAATTTTAGAAAAATGGATTTGTTGACTCTATGTGTGAAAGAATCCCATAGATGAACACCTAAGATACCTGAGAAGAAGAATTCTTGAAGGTTCTTAGATGAATTCTTGATTATTGATCTTGATTCTTGAAGCTAGGGTTTTTGTCTCTTGAGAGAGAATGTTTTAAATATTGAGAAAAGTAAGTGAATAATGAGATATTAGGTTATTTAGTGTGTAAGTCCCGTGTTTAGGCTGATTAGGGATTTTGACAATTGACCAAACAACCCTTGAAATTAAATTACGGAAGCTAGAAATCCTGTTTTTTCACCCCGGAGCGACGCGGTACAATCGCGTCGGCTCACTGAAAAGTGGACAACTAGGAACTAGGCTAATGGCGTTATGCGGCGGCATCGCGGTGTCTCACTAGATAGGAAACTGGGCCTTGGCGCGATGTGCCATTATCGCAGAGCAACACTAGAAAAGGGATTGGCAAATTGGCTGGTAGCATGACATAGTGGTATCACATTAGCTCACTGGAAAATGATAATTACCATTTAGACATACTCCGTGACTCCCTTCTATCCGTAATGATGGTGTTTAATGATTGAAACTTAAAATAGGCATAACTTCTTACCCGGTTATCAGATTTAGGCGAATTTTATATCATTCGAAAGCTAATTCAATTTCGTACTAAATAGCAGGCTATAAACGGAAAAATATTATGTATTTAGAAAAATTTATATTGGATTAATCATATATTGAGTATTAATTTAGGCTAGGAAAATACGGGTATTACACTATGTCGACAAAATATGGAAGTACAATACCCCAAATTCAGTCTACCCCAGTCTAAGCCTCTACTGCACTAAAAACACAAGTATGACTAAGATGGGAGAAGGCTCCCGGCCAGACCACAAAATATCTGAATCTAACATATAGATAAATTGCCTTCTGAAGAAAGGACGGCTCAGCAACTCTGAACGTCTGAGCAAAAATCTACCGGTTTACAGGACCACGGTATTGGGCCTCAGAACCTAAATTATAGGCAGTCAATACTCGAAAGTACTAGTATGTGTAATAATCCAAAAATAATATTTTTTTATACAACATAAGTGAGAGAATTTTAAAAGTAATTTAGTAGAACATAAATGAAACACATGGGCATAATTCAAGAGCTTCAAATATTCATATAAGTCATGACTCAACTCTTTGTTTTACTTCTGAGCTAGATGGTACACCCTACAATTCTATAATTCCATGGGCTATATAGAATCCTCCCTTGACTCGGCGGCCAAACCCCCAACCCATGTTTGCTGCAAGGTCTACACTCTCAACTCTATACTATGCCACAATGTCGCTGCTAGTGTACAATCCTCTTTTCCAGGGCAAAAGTAACCCGTGTCTTCAAATAATGGTTTTAGAGAAATATGGTATCTTAACTTGTGCCTTCTTCAGGTAACCACGTAGCTCTCTTTAAGCCACTTTTTAGACTCTTGAAATCATACTTCCTTCTTATAAACAATTCCTTTCCTATTTTATTTAGGGAGTATCATAATAGGGTATCATCATATCCAGACTTGTAAGTCCTTCATTTCATACCGCATCATCTCTATTGCCCTTCTTATTTCAAAGCATGTTAATGACCACACAAAATCCATAAACATCACGTGAGAGAGTTCATTTTAGAATATCATATGGATTTACGGAAAAACACTCTCTTTTTAATATTTCAACATAAGTTGTCCATCTTAACTATGTATTACTTAAAACCAATGCAATCTTTCAATTGACAAAATAGACATTTACAAACAAGAGAAACACCCTTTCATCGTATTGTAAGCAATGTCAACCCATAATGATAATAAAAAATTTACTCTCAATCTTGTAATTCATGCATTTGAACTACCCACAACATATTAAAAAGTTCCTTCGGAATCGGTAGTCAATCCTATTTCCGATAGGGGCAGTTGACAATTGAATCCGATTTTTACCATTATTTTCATATCCGTAACATCTAGAAGGTTTGGCTTATAGTTATTAAAGTACAGATACCTTCATGTCCTAACCGACCTTTTCTAAAATACTAAAAAAAATCCACCATTTGTCTGTCGGGAATCTTGCCAATATTGCCTCATGGATCAACCGGCCAGGGGTGTTCGGTATGGGTGGAGAGAGCATCTGAAGGGTTACTTCACCTTTGGTGAAGCTTGTAATATAGCTAGACCAAATTCAATAAATGGAGTCCGATAATAACATTATGAAACTGAACCCATATGGCAGAAAGCAGAAACATAAAGGCATAATTAGTTCCACAAATCTCACTGCAAAGAGAGGGATTTCATAAATCATTGTTCATATAACTTTTGAAACTCATAACATCCATACATATGAACAAAATTAAAGTTTAGGAAAAACCTCGATAGTTTAAACAAGATTTCATCATAAATTGGGGTTCTCAATACATGCTCTCAAAACAATATCAAATATCATAATACGTGCATACATATATACTTTAAAACTTGTAAAAAAACTTTATAACTTACACCCATTAAATTTAGGATAGTCCCACATAACTTAAGCTTCTTGACTTATGAATAAAGCTTGAATCTTGAAGAGTTGAATCATGAACTTGTTAAAAGAACCCTATTCTTGATGTTTTCTTGAAGATTCTTGAACTTGAAAGCTTAAAATATTGATTTCTTGGGATGAAGAGTTTGGATTTTTTTTGTGAAGGGAAGGGTTTATGTAAGGGTTTGGTGATGAAAAGTGGTCAAATAATTCCCTTTTAGTGTTTTAATCTATTACTTGGGTGCTTGGGTACAAGGAAAAATGACTAAAACTCCCTTTGGACTTGTATTTATGATGTTGAAAAACCAGCCACTACATCACGGAGGTTTACGCGGTAACTTAAGCCTGCATCGTAGAGCTATCATGGCAGCCTACTATTTTTGACAAAAATTATTTTTAACTTTTTGTTCGGGTATCGAATTAAGGCAAAATTGGTATTGTTGGGAAGAAAATGTAATTATCTACAACTTGTTGGGTTTTGAGATGAAAATTTCCATTTATGTAAAAAGTTATACACGTTCAAAGTTGATCCTTGTAGAATCAAACACAAAAATTATGCTGAATCAATGGCTCTTAGCGAAACTTTTTTCTAAGTGGTTCCTATGAACATTTTCACCTCATAAGCACAACACAAACTAGGATAAAGATCATGGCACATGTATTCAAATATAAATCATGGGATTAGTGTTTATCTACGTAGAAACGATGGTTCAAACTATAACCCAAAAATATGGGGTATTACGTTATCTTTCCTTGGGATCCTTCGTCCCCAAATGATGGATAGAAACTTGGTGAATCTCTAAGAATATGGAATGAGAACGTAACCTCACATTGAACATTTTTCCTCAATAGAATATGCAAGGGTATCAAAAGAGCTTCATGATAACCCATTGTGAAATGTGTAAGTACGAATCATGAGATAATAAGAATTGACATAAAGATGACCTTGAACATGAGTTTTAGGGATCATAAACATCACAACATAAGGTATGAGTTTATTTGGTGATAATAGTCCTGATTTTCATCCGTACAATCATGAAATAAAATTTATCGGGAGAAGGGAATAGAAGTATTCTCTACTTTACAAGAAAAAAAGAATAGACTTAAACTTAGAGAAACTACTCTTCTTTTCCCTAAACTATAAATAACATACTTCATCATTTCCAACGTACAATTCTTCCATCACATATCCAAACACAAAATCACTAATCTCACTGCATAGTACTTCTATGTTGAAGCCTAACTTGGAGAGAAAAGGTGCTAGCATAAGCTATGGGACCCCATGCTCTACATCCCTTTAAGAATATTACTTCACCTTATAACTACCGTCAAAAACCCTCTTGTTCAAAATTAAGGGAGTACTAACCACATAGGACATGGGTTTGTATTTTTATCAATCTCAGCATTCAAGCCTATCATTACTACACCCACTTCATGGATCTCCCTACTAAGACCTGCAAATTCGATCACCCTCACAAACATTTTTGCCACATATCTCCTTTCTAACAATTTCACATAATGAAAGTCCATCTCCTTCATTCCCCCTTCACCTATAACCTTTGCTAAAGTTATCACCATCAAAATTTTCACATTCAAGAACATCTACTCCTCCTACCTAAGTCACTACTACTCTTTCATAACTACTATTATACTTTCATTTGGAGGGTCATTGAGGGACCTGAGCATAAGCATCATGAATAGATGTAACACTATTCGACTATAACTTATACGTATTACACTACTCAAGGTGGTACATGAGGTGAAGATACGATACAATAGACATGAAGTTCTTCATATATCAAGTGTCTAGATCATAAGTAGAGAGTTGTTTGACATAAACACAACATAACATGAGTTCTTAGGACAAACCACAATGAGAAACATAAGCACTTACATCATGAGTCGTATAACATAAGGTCAGGATTCATGAAGTCAACGATTGAGAAAAGGATTAATAATTGAAGCTATTACATCTCATTTTCAAAGATGAGATAGTCATGAGTTTTCATGAACCTTATCACGTTGGCTAATCCCGACGTAAAATTAATTGGTAATAAATAGAAAGCATTGTTTCTTAGAACTAAGCAGGATATAAGACATGGATTTTTATGGATCATGAGCATCATAACATAAATCTTGAATACATGAAAGACTTGATTTACTGAGACATCATTGATTCTAGTTTGGAGGTCGGAACCTGACATGACTTACATGGAGAACTCAAACCTTAGACATAGGCAAGACTTCAATATATAAGACATTGGTAGAATGACCTCTTAAATTAAAGTATGAGAAGTTTTCTTGAATTGGAATAGATTTATCCTGACTCTTCCCTAAAACTTTCCATGATGAGAAAATTCAAGAACTACCTTAGTTCATCATCTCCCCCTTAGATCAAAGTCACAATCCTAAACTAGAGGATATATCATCAAATCTATAACAATAATTCTCAAAATAATAGGGGTATCGGTATACGTATGAGCACAAACTCCCCTCAATAATTTTAATATAAAGACACTAAATTCATTCTAGAACATCCTCTTCAGGGGTACTAATCATATCTTCCTCAAACCCCCCAAAGTCATCAGCTTATGACAACATTATCATGGGCATGGGCATCTATGCTTCTAAACACTTAACTCTCGATTTTCAACCCCTTAGAATTTTATCATTACACCCCCAATCACATAACTTACACCATAACAAAATTTGTAAAACTATACCAAAGGCGTATATTGCCTACCTATAATTCCTCAGTTCGACTATAAAGAACACAATATAAAAACTCCCTAGACTTCTCCATACTACAAAATACAAGAAAGTTAGCTAGGTACACATGAAACTTATTCACATAAAACCTTATTTAATAGCTTGCTACCTAGGGGTTCAACTTAGCCTTATATACTCACTCCTATGCCCACTTAATGACTCAACCACAATTTATCATTTTACCCTAGTCCTTATGTATATACATACAATCATCAACTCATTTTTGTACAAGTTAACAACCCAGGCTATTTCACACCTCACATAAAGCCTACTAATTCATACCCACAAAACATGCATTATTAATCTTAAGCTACTATTCTTACCACCACACTCCACATATAATGTTCAAGCCTATAGTCTAGCGTCAATCATGTAGCAGTAATGAAATATGCGACATACTATACTAGTCCATCAATTCGGGAAATCAACCCAAATGCCTCATTTCACTTCACTACTACCTAGAATCACATCCCCTCCATGACATTACTACTAGACCTCAAAATCAGCTACAAACCATCTCACATGTAGTACTAGTTTACAACTACTAGTAAAAAAACAATAAAGTAGGGGGGAGGTTAAAGTGATATAATAGGGACAATCGCTCTTAATCTTATAATATAATTCATTATGATCTTATCAATATGGTCTACTTTATTATGCTAAATCAACTTACCCATGAACACATTTAGATTTATTGAAAAATTTCTTAAACTTCACCAAGTTCCCTGTCATGACCTGAGCCGAGGCCCTGGTCGCGATGAGCATCCCGAACCTTAAAGACCCGAGCACCTATCTCTATCTGGAAATCATGCACAGTGATCATACAATATCAAGATATGTGGAAAATTATCATATGGAAATATGGTCAATCTCATAAGTAAAATGAACAATTCAAAAGAAAATATTTAACATTCAAAACACTTGACACCAGTCTATAATATTTCTAGTAACATGAAAACCAACATCCGTCTAAAAACTGGGACAAGGCCCCAATTGAACCATGAAAAAAAATAAAATAGCAAATGTCCAACAACCAAGGCCTTCTGAACTAAGGGAGGTTCACCAACTATGACCTACAGACAGACAATCTACTACGGAGCGGGACCTTGGGACTGTACCTCAGATCCTGAAATATTGGGGGTCAATACAAATGTACCGGTACGGAGAGGAATCCTAAATAACATAATTTTACACATCATAAGAGAGTAATTCATAAATTATTTTACATACAATATAAGAAAAAACATGGGTACACTAGAATGAATTGAAACACTTCTTTGAAATCATGAATCACTCACTTTTTCTTACTTTTGAGATAGTTGGATGATACACACTATTAGTCTAGTACCCATGGACTATATGGGTCCACAATTAACTCATAGTCCAAGCCCCCACATCCAAATTAGCTACAAGGATAGGGGTCCTACATAATAGTCTAGTATACCAGTGTCTCAAATAAAAGTATACATTGGCCTTAGCCAATCATATCACCCGAATCAACAAAACTCACTTTCCAGATAAGCCCTTACACTGAAACGCTTTCTTCGGGTAACCATCTAAGTCTCTTTAAGACCATTTTTAATATTTTAAATCATGCATTTTTCTAAAAAGTGGTCTAATATTTGAAAACTTTTTGTAGTAAGGTCTATTTTGAGTGTATCATGGCATTTACCTGATTTGGTATCATCATACCAGGACTTGCAAGTCAAATAAGTAATAAAGTATCATGTTACGGTCATTTCATCCAAAACATATTATTTGAACCACCCAAATCATTTCAACATTGTAAGAGAACTTGTAATTTAAAATACTTGACAACTTATGCAAAGATTCACATCTTACAATTCTTAAACATGGGGTGGTCACTTAATTTGTAGTAAACCATGAAATTCCTTCAATGAACATCTTCACATTTATAAACAAGTAAAACACCCTATATTAAATTCACAATAAATCTTAAATAATTTAACAATAGCCAAGAAATATCTATACCATTCTTCAAAGGTGAAATGTATCAATTCGTTACATGTGAAAATCTAAAGGGTCATAACCAGAAAGGGAGTACAAATATTCATGCTCTTAATTCAACTTTCAAGCTTCAAACACATACATACATATATATGAACAAAAATCAAAATTTGGGAAAGGCCTCAAGACCAAAACATTATTATAAAAATGGATCACAATGCATATTTGTTATTGTATTTCATGAGCCTTCATGAACACATGATCTTTCTACCTTCAACACAATGTTAAAGACGATTTCACCATGCCCATATAGTTTAGAAAAATCCCACATACCTTATATTACTTAGTTTGAAAAATGAAACCCGAATCTTGATTCATTTCATGGAAATCATAAACTTAAGGATTGACTCTTTATCTTTGGGAGGGAAATTAGGGTTTAGTTTTGAGGGAAGTAACTTTTTGCTTAATATGCCCCAATCATGACTAAATTTCGTGTTATGGCTGAGTTATGCTCATCGAAACATGTCTCAAACGTCATCCAAAAAATCAAAAACTTCCCCGAGACACCGCCTTTAGACCCCTGAACATGAATCAACTAAAAAATCTACTTCTTGGGGTCGAGAAAATTGATTTAAAAATTGTTGAAGTTTAGGTGCTTTAAATATGACTAAGTTCTTTTTAACAATTAAAAAAATTTAGTTTGTTATCTCTTTAAGCATGCTAATAAGGGTGGTACTAAGTCGAGAATGCTAAGGGGTGTTACATTATCCCCCCTTGGGATCATTCATCCCTAAATGATGGTTCGAAGAACCAACAAGCATGATTGCAACCACACTAAGTAAAAGATAAAGAGAGTAGCAAATAGTTTGTACCATCCATTTCATCCTCTTACTCCCAAGTAGCTTCCTCCACTTTCTAATTCTTCCACAACACCTTCACCGGTACTAACTCCTTACTCCTCAGCTTCCAAACTTGGCGATCCAGAATGGCAATGGGTTCTTATATATATGACAAAGAGTCTTTCACTTTGATCTCCTCTACAGGAAACATTAGGGAATGATCTCTAAAACTATGAAGAAAACTGAGTACTTTGATCGAATGTAATAGACACGGGAACCCATGTAACCGGACTATTTCCTGAATCTATATCTTAGCATAGTCATCCCCCAAATATGTTGTCCACACGAGAAGGAAATGAGAGGAATTAGTCATTCGATCTACAATCACCCAAATAGAGTCATATTAATTCCAAGACTTCGGGAGCCTCGCAATAAAGTTCATGTTAATCCTCTCCCACTTCTACATAGGCAATGCTATTTCCTGAGTACATCCACCTAGTCTCAAAATTTCTACCTTGACTTGTTGATAATTTAAACACTTAGAAACAAAATTAGAAACATGACATTTCATATTGTTCCAACAATAAATAGTCTTAAGATCATTATATATTTTTGTAGAGCCTGGGTCAATAACATACCTCAAGGTGTGAGCTTCATCAATAATTCTCTCTCGTATACCATCCAAGTTTGGGACACATAACCTACCCTGATACCTCAAAATTCCATCATCTCCAATTTCCATCGCCATTATTTTTTGTTTACCGATATCTTTCTTAATATGCATTATGATAGGGTCTTCGGCCTGCACTTCCGTAACTTCAGCAAATAGAGAAGAATTTGCTATATCATGAACAATTACTCACCTATCTTCAGAATCTAGAAGTCGAACTCCCAAATTTGTAATCCGATGAATATCTCTTACCATTTCTCTCTTTGCATTCTCAACATGAGAAAGATTTCCCATTGACAACCAGTTAAGGGCATCGACCACCACATTCACCTTGACCGGATGACAATGCAGTGTTATGTCATAACCCTTAAATAGTTCAAACTAATGCCTCTGCCTGAGATTTGGTTCTTTCTGTGTGAAAACATATTGCCAACTTTTATGATAAGTGAATATATCTATATGCACCCCATAAAGATAATGCCACTAAATTTTAAGTACAAACACCACAACCGTTTACTTCAAGTCATGGGTGGGATAATTCTTTTCATCCACCTTTAACTGCCTAGATGCATAAGCCACCAACTTCAGTCTCTCAAAACTACTTTAACATTAGTCAGACCACAAAAATTTTGCCTTTTTCTATGTCAGTTTGGTAAGTGGAGCAGCTATAGAGGAAAAACTCTCTACAAACCTTCTTTAATAACCAACCAAACCCGAGAAACTCCGATATTTGTTGGAGTTGTGGGCCTGGGTTATTTTCTCACCGCCTCAATATTTTAGGGGTCAACCTTAATCCCCTCACTAGAAACAATGTGCCACAGGAAAGCAATAGCACTAAACTAGAATTCACATTTGGAAAAATTTACATATAATTCATGATCCTTAAGAGTCTGAAGGATGATTCCAAAGTGATTTTCATGCTCCTCTTTACTCTTAAAGTAAACCATAATATCATCAATGAAAACTTTCATGAATAGATCTAGAAACTGATGGAACGCCCTATTCATTAGATCCATAAAAGTTGCAGGGGTATTAGTCATTCCGAAGGACATAACTAAGAATTCATAATGGCAATATCGAGTTTAGAAAGCTATTTTGGGAATGTCAGCCTCCCTAAGCTTTAACTCATGATACCCCAAACTAAGGTCTAGGAAGAGGATATTTATTCTTAACAATGACCTTATTGAATTGACGGAAGTCTATACACATACGGAGGGAGTCGTCTTTATTGCACACAAAAAGTATAGTTTCACCCTACAGAGAAACACTAGGGCAGATTAATCCCTTGTTAAGACGGTCATTTAACTGCTCTTTCAACTCTTTTAGTTCTGTAGGAGCCATTCTGTATGGAGGAGTAGAAATAGGATGAGTGTCCAACAGCAAGTCAATGCAAAATTCTATCACTCTATTAGGTAGTATTCCCGGGAAATCATTAGGGAAAACTTTCCAGAATTCATTTACTATAGGGACAGACTGGTGAGAAGGACTTTCAGTATTGAAATCTTTTACCCGAATTAGTTGATACAGAAAACCATTTGATATAATCTTTTGGGCACTAAGATAAGATATGAACTTTGCCCTAGGTGCTAAAGAATAACTCTCCCATTCAATCACTGGCTCAGTTGGAAAGTAAAAAGTAACTTTTTGGGTTTAATAATCAAACGTGGCATAACACAAATGAATCCAATACATTACAAAAATAGAATCAAAGTCAACCATATCAAGATCTACAAGATCTTCAATAGTATCACAATTATAGATAGACACAACATAATTTGTATACACCCTCCTAGCCACAATAAATTTGCCAACACGAGTGGAAATAGAAAAAGGTTCAAGAATATTTTCACACTCGAACCTTAAACTAACGGCCACATAAGGGGTCACATAAGATAAGGTAGACCCAGGATCAAGTAACACATACACATCGCGGGAGAAAATTTGTAACATACCCATCACCACATCTGGGGAAGCCTATGCATCCTGGCAATTAAATAGAGCATACAACCAGTTGTGACTAGCCCCGGTAGTTAAAGAATTACCCTTGGGTAGTGGTGGAGCTTTGGAATTCATTTAAGACTTAGCACCCCCATTAATTACCCTAACATAGGGGAAGTCCCTCTTAAAATAACCTATCTGACCATAAGTATAACACACAAGAGTACCATATTGACATCTTTCTGAGTGGTTCTTCCCACATGAATTACATAGAGGGTATTCCCTGAATGGTCAGGACATACTTCCCTAGGACTGAGTACCTTGCACTAATGATCCATTGTTAGACTAAATATTTCTAAACCGCCGATGTAATACCCCGCATTTCGGGCTAGAATAAAAACTATTATTTCTATGCATAGATGATCTAAAAGCCATAAATCCTATAAAAAGTTATCATGTTAATCAATTATGTAGTGTGTTAACCTATTTAATCATGAATTGAGATCATAGAGGACCCCTAACTCAAGAACGAGTTGAAAACTTTCCTATCATTCGAGTTTGAGTGAGCGCCAAAACTTAGGTCAAATTCAATCGACCATAACTCTTTGTATATTATTAATTAGAGGGACTACTATATATCAAATAAAATATCTTTGAATTATATTTCCAACGATAACAATTTTGCCTAAATCTGACACCTGAGCAAAAAGTTATGGCCATTTTTGTGACTAATACAGTAGCATCATACGATAAGCGTGTGACGCAGGCCCTATCACACGCACCAAAATTTCAGGTTCTGTTTCTGCATTTTAAAGGGAAAATGGGTATCTTCCATCCTTTATCCAGCTATAACACGGTATTAAACTCCCAAAACACAAAAATAGGAATTTTTTTCTCTAAAATTCATTAAGAACTCACCCTAGGGTTTCAAACTAAAAATCCAAATATCTCAAGATTTAACCATGGGTTTTTCTTAATTCTTCAAGATTCGGAATCTCCATTGTAAGGGCTACAAGAGGCACCCATCAATCGTACGTATAGCATCCCAAAAGCTAGATTTTATTCAAAAGCTTCTAATTTAAGGTACGCAGGGTTTTTCTAAAATCTCATGGGTAAGGAAATCATGATTTTAAGAAAGAGTTTTTCAGATTTATGAATATATTCATCCTTTAGAAGCATTGATGATATTGGTTTGGCCATTAGGCTTTTCCCAAAATTGATTTGAAATTATATATATATTGTAAGCATGTGTTTTAACGTTGATGATTGAATTGAGAGCATGATTCATGAAAAATCCCTCTATAGTGATGATTTTCATTTACTTGTTTGAATGCATCTTGAAAAACATGTTATGAAATATCTTGAATAATACTATATTTGGATTATTTCTTTGAATTCAAAACATAGAGGGTTGTTTATGTTGATGAATGTTGAACAAAATTATATAATGAGAAGGGTTGCATGGTTTGTCAAAGATAACATGACCACCACTTGTTTATTGAAAGGATGGGAATTTTGCATAGTTTTGTCTTATGTTTTCAGAACATGAATTCCCTTTGTTAAATTGCATGTTTGGGTTGTCTGAACTATGTGTTAATGAATGAATCATGCATGATACATTATGGCTCAAAAATAGGACTTGGATGTCTTGGTGTGACGACACCAATCCAGATAATGCCATGGTAATTCAAAAAAGAATAGAATGCATGTTTGAAGTCAGACTTTTCAGATGTTGAAACTAGAATAATTCATGATTCAGAACAGGAAAAAAATTGGCATAAAGAGAGATTAGGTGGTTTCCCGAAGAAGGCATGAGTTCAAACAACTCATTGCCCAAAATGGTGATTTGTTGATCCGAGTATATTATTATATGCTAGCCTAGTGCCCTGTGGCGTATCACACTCAGACACTCCAACCCTTGCGGCAGACTTGGTCTGGGGGATTCCCCGCCGAGTCAATGGAAGATTCCATATAAACCGTGGAATGTCAGACTTGTAGGGGAGTGTCACCTAACTCAGAAGTAATACAAAGATCAAAAACTGCTTTTGACAGAAAGGTTTTTTATGTTTTTTCAAGAATACCCATGTGTTTTGGAAATTATATCTTTCATAATGTTTAGTACTAGCTCTCAACTATTTTATTTATATAAAATTTTTATTTTGGATTGCTCTGTGTATCAGTACATCTGTATTGACCCCCCTCCCTCCAAGTCCTGAGGCACAGTCTAGGGGTCCTGATAAGTAGTAGATTTCATCAAACAAGAGTGAAGAGTACCAGCTGGTGAACCTTCTATATTTCAGAAGGCCTAGTTTCTTTCAGACAGTTATTATTTATTATAGTTTTGGTGTACTGGGGGCCTTGTCCGAGTATTCAGACAGTTTTTATTTGATCATGTAGTTGAGATTTCGTAGATGGTTTTCAGATGATTTTTAATTGATATTGGATTTTATTCCTCATTGTTTTATGAATGGTGTACATGATTATATGTTAGAAGGGCTCTCGGGCCTTTATGGTTCAGGATGTCCATCACGGCCAGGGCCCTAGTTTGGGTAGTTACAAACTTGGTATCAAAGCACGGTTCATGGTCCCAGGGTGTCTGCGAAATCGCGTCGGGTAGAGTCTTATTTATAGGCGTGTAGCGCGCCACACTTATAAGCAGGAAGCTACTAGGCATATAGGAATGTCTCCCTTTCTTCATGTTCTAGTTCGTTCTATTGAGCCAGGATATTCCTCTTCTATACTTTAATTCGTGCTATGATGTCGCCCATACGAAAGTAAAGTTATCCCAATTTTTTCCTTACTTTGATGTGCCCAGATATGTCTCGTTATTGGGGTGATTCAAGTGTGGAAATTTAAAGTCTAAATGGTATGGTCCTTTCTGATTGAGCCATACAAGAGTTTAAAATATTTACAAGAACTTGAGAAGAGTCTGTTAGGTCTTCAGAGTGTATTGATTTTTGTGTGAACTTTGATTCTGATGAAATCATGCTTTCGGCCTACGGTATTAAGAGTATTCCATCTCTTTTCAAAAATTTATGTTACAGATGTCATGCTTCAGGGGGATGATGAGTAGCAGAATGTCGAAACTATATTTCCACCTGATTAGTAGTATAAGTTAAAGTGTCGGTGTCATGACCTATTGGTAGTGAGATTAGACCAAGAGGTTGGTGATATGAAGTCACAAAGTTAGAAGTAAGAGTGAGGGTGAATTTTGTGAAAATAAATATTTTAGTTTAATAACCGATGTTTGAGGATGATTTACCAATTTATAGTGATAGACTAATGTGGTAGCTAGTAGCATGCATGGATTATATGGTAGTCTGTGGGGGAAGTGTTTGACTCAGATTTTATTTATACAGAGTAAGATGTGTATCCTTAGATCATTGAATAATATGTGACAATTTTCTATCTCTTGTAATATGTAATCTTGTTATCATTGTGTTTTTGAAAAAAAACAAAGTTTAGTGAAGCCGTGTGGGGATCTTTCGATTCACTAGCATAGTTGCTTTGTTATTTATTTCATTTTCTTGTTCAAAACACAAAAATCAAAGTCTAGTGAAGCTGTGTGAGGCCTATTTCGATTCACTAGCAACTTGTTGTTCAACTTGTTGTTCTTGTGTTGTTCTTGTTCAACTAGGATATAAGAATAGTGGCTTAAGATTAATGATGATGTTTTGTGAGAATTGTGTGTTGGGTTGGGTTGTAAATCATGCTTAGCACTAGACATTATGTTTGAACAGTTGATTTCCATAAAGGTGGATGTGATGATTTCTTGGTTAATGATACTATTTTTATGAAAGTGATCTAATAGGCTTGAATGGTGTATGCAATAGATTAAGTTTATTTGATTAGTAACAAAGTATGATGTTATATGTATGAGGTAGAAATATGCCCAAGGTGATTTGGAGTTGCGGCATTTTCTAAGACTATTACATGTTGCGTGTGGCTAGTGGACATAGTAGTACCCTTGAGGTTCTAGGTGGAGAAAGACTAGTAGTAAGATTCATCAAAGGCTTGGTGATATCCATGATTAAGTGTTATAATCTAAGTTTGAATTTTTGAAGGTTGAACCGGCAGAAATAAGAATTGAAGCGATATAGGGTGTGTACTCTGACTATGGGAATACTCACAAGGATTCAAAGTTAGTAAGTGTTCAAGTATTATGTGATTGACTATTGGGGCTATAGAAATATAGAGTGTGTCTTAGAAGGTCGGATTATCAGTGGGTTTTCCCCTTCCAGGTGTAGCCATTCGGGTTAAGTTCTGTTAATTACGTGTATTGTCGTATTCTAGATCCTAGAGTGCAGTGAGTTTAGTTCAGTTTAGAGTCTAGTAAGGTATCTCTCGAAATTAAGATAATGACTTAAAGCTAAGGGGGAGATGATAGAACAAGTAACCAAGTCAGGCTCTCAGATTCTAGTAGTGATGTCAGTACGATATAGAACATCAGAAAGTGAGGGTGAGACTCAACCCATTCTTATCTCAGTATTTTTCAGTGATCCAAATACCTACTCATGCCTTACGTTTTAGTCCATGATCATAGTTCATGTTCATGTATATGATAGAGAATCACGCATTTTTCCAGTTCTAAAATGAGGAGTTCCAGTTCATTCAGTAGTCTGAATCACATTCCATATGTTATGAACTTCAAATTGAGGTCATGCAGCTCATGACTCATGTACTCATTCTTTACAGTGTTCTCAATTCCCATAATTTATGCTATACTCTTTATGATTGATGAGATTCAGCTTATAGTCATGTATGCCCCAATTTATATCTGTTTGATGAATCCCTGATATTGATTTGTTATTCCTTCATCCTCAGTTAAGTGTCAAGTCTCGTATAATATCCTCCCATGCTTCAAGGTATTATGTTCTAACCTTTTAGTGACTCTTCCTTATGTGATAGTTAGTTAAAATTTATGTGTGTATGTTCTTGGGGTAGCGCGTGGGAGTAATATTGATAGTGGATTACAGAATATGTAAAGTATGTCCTTATGGGTGTTTGCCTTGGAGTTCATATGTGGTTATAAAGATATGCTTGAATGAGATGTTGAGATTTAAGTAGAGGAACGCAATATGCACTAGTGAATCCAGAGTAAGAGATCAGAGTTAGTCATTGAAGTGGTAAGGCATGATATGCTTAGGGCATGATCTCAAAATATATATATATATATATATAGAAGATTGAATAATATGGTTTAGACTAGTATCGTGGTGTGGCATGATGTATTTTGTGATTTGAAGTTACGCTTGATCATGGTGAGATGACTTATGTTACTTTAGGCATTAGTAGAAAGATTTATCAATGCCCATATAAGAATTCTAAGTTGAATCAAATGAGTATGGTATATACAAGGAATAAAATAGTTAGGGGAGTATTTGAGAAGTGCGCTAAGCTTGAAAGGAAGAAGTTGCATTGCCTAAGGGCTGGTAATTCTATCCTAGTTTATGAGTTATATGTCCATATTCCATGCTATAGAGTAGTGTCACTATTGTGATTCCTTAGTTGGATATCTTGTGTTACTTATTCCCATGGTTCTTTGCTCTCAAATGCTACAAGAACTTCTTTAGAAAGAGTGTTTAAGAGATACTCCGGTTAAGTATAAGTTTCCAGTATAATTCAGCAAGTATAACCAGTAGTTCAGTTTAACAGTCAGACAGACAAGTTACTGTGGTTTTCCACCTTTACACCCAGTCCTACTATCCAAAGTCCCATGTGTATGATTATCCCAAGAGATAATTTATTCCATCCATGTAAATTGCAAATTTAGTTCAGTCTGAACATCATGTTTCAGATTCAGCTATTTAGTCATGACACAGTTCATAAAAGTTCAACGCATAGTCTCAAATCTCTCTAGGCATTTTAGCTCAGACAGTGTAATACCTTTGTACGATCTAAATCTTGTTTTCTCAAGATTTATACTTACATAAGTTATCACTCCTCAATTCGATACATATGATTGGATCATGAACACCTTAAGGGAATCATAAATTCTCAGCATGAATCATCTCCTTAAAGAAAGTAAGGGCAAGTCAGCTCAGAATTTTGTTTCATGATGGAAATTTAAATGTTTCAGATCAGTATATTCTTTCTTAGAAGACATATCATGTGCACGTTATGTCATACCTTTAAGACTTCAACATTCATACCCATCATTCGGGGATGAGTGAGCCCAAGGGGGAGATAATGTAACACCCCACATTTCTGGCTAGAATAAAAGTCGTCGTTTATATGCATAGATGATCCAAAAGCCATAAATCCTATGCAAATTTTGCATATTAATCAATTATGTAGTGTATGAACATATTTAAGCATTAATTTAGATCATAGAGGTCCCTTAACTCAAGGACGAGTTGAAAGCTTTCCTATCATTCGAGTTTGAGTGAGCGTCAAAACTTGGGTCAACTTCAATCGACCATATCTCTTTGTATATAATGAATTAGAAGGACTACTATATATCAAATGAAATCTCTTCGAATTACCTTTTCAAGGATACCAATTTCACTTAAATTTGATACCCAAACGAAAAGTTATTGCCATTTTAGTGACTAAGACAGTAACATCATGCAATAAGCGTGCGACGCACGGCCTATCGCACGAACCAAAATTTCAGGTTCTGTTTCCGCATTTTTAAGGGAAAAATGGGTATCTTTCATCCCTTTTCCAGCTATAAAACGGGATTAAACTCCCAAAACACCAAAATATGATTCTTTTCTCTCAAATTCATCAAGAACTCACCCTAGGGTTTCAAACTAAAATCCCAAATATCTCAAAATTTAATCGTGGATTTTCCTTAATTCTTCAAGATTCAGAATTCCATTGCGAGGGCTACAAGAGGCACCCATTAATCGTACGTATAACATCCCATAAGCTAGAGTTCATACAAAAGCTTCTAATTTAAGGTACGCGGGGTTTTCCTTAAATGTCATGGGTATGGAAATCTTGATTTTAAGAAAGGGTTTTTCAGATTTATGAATATATTGAAGCTTTAGAAGCATTGATGGTACTGTTTTGGCCTTTAGGCTTTCCCCCAAATTTATTTGAAATTATATATATATTGTAAGCATGTGTTTTAAGGTTGATGATTGAATTGACAGCATGATTCATGAAAAATCCCTCTCTTGTGATGATTTTCATTTACTTATGATATACTATGAAATCGTTTGAATGCATCTTGAAAAGTATGCTATGAAATGCCTTGAATAATGTTATATTTGGATTATGATTTTGATTTCAAAAGAGATAGGGTTATTTATGTTTATGAATTTTGAACATAATTATATATTGAGAAGGGTTGCATGTTCTGTTAAAGATTACATGACCACCACTTGTTTATTGAAAGGATGGGAATTTTGCATAGTTTTGACTTATGTTTTCGGAACATGAATTTCTTTTCTTAAATTGCATGTTTGGGTGGTCTGAACTATGCTTTAATGAAAGAATCATGCATGATGAATTATGGATCAAAAATAGGACTTGCAAGTCTTGGTGCGACGAGACTAATCTAGATAATGCCATGGTAATTCAGAACAAAATAGAATATATGTTTGAAGTCAGATTTTTCAGATATTGAAACTAGAATAATGCATGATTCAGAACAGGATAAAATTGGGAATAAAGAGAGCTTATATGGTTCCCCAAAGAAGGCATGAGTTCAGACAACTCATTTCCCAAAACCATAATTTGTCTATCAGGGTATATTATTATATGCTTGCCTAGTGCCCTGTGGCGTATCAGACTCAGACACTGCAACCCTTGTGGAATACTTAGGTTGGGGGCTTCCCCGCCGAGTCAATGACAGATTCCATATAGCCCGTGCAATATCATACTTGAAGGGGAGTGTCACCTAACTTAGAAAGTATTACAAAGATCAGAAACTACTTTTGACAGAAAGGTTTTATATGTTTTTTCAAGATCTCTCAACTATTTTATTTATATTAAAGCTTTATTTTGGATTGCTCTGCATACCAGTACATCTGTATTGACCCCCCTCTCTCCAGGTCCTGAGGCACAGTCTAGGGGTCCTGATAAGCAGTAGATTTCATCAGACAGGAGTGAAGAGTACCGGTTGGTGAGCCTTCTATATTTTAGAAGTCCTAGTTTCTTTCAGATAGTTATTATTTATTATTGTTTTGGTCTACAGAGGGCTTGTCTCAGTTTTCAGACAGTTGTTATTTGATCATGTAGTAGAGATTTCGTAGACAGTTTTCAGACAGTGTTTATTTGTTATTGGATTTTATTCCTCATTGTTAAACTAAATTTAGATTATGACCATGTTTACGTAGAAGATTTTATTTTTGCATTTCCTATTTATATATGAATGGTGTATATGATTACAAGTTAAAAGGTCTCTTGGGACTTCATGGTTCGGATGTCCTTCATGTCTAGGGCCCTGGTTCGGGTCGTGAAAGCCTATCAACTAGAGGTCTGGCGCTGGAGCTCTTTCTGAAGACTAAGCATTACTCCAAAAAAAAAAATTTGACCACTTCTTTCACCAATTATTAACACCATGGTGCTGACTATTATTCTGGTTTGTCGGTAGCTCTTTTATCTTGCCTCTCCTTCTCCCTTACCTCAGCTAGCCTTCCCTTCTGCTCTTCGACCTGCTTCATATGAACGGACAACCTGTACAAATCCATATCTCTATTCAGCATTTTCCCCGTACATTCCAATACCAGATCATCCAAAATACTGGATGCAAACTTCCTTAAATGAGCTCTCATGTTACCCGCCAACTCAGGAGCATACCTGGATAGATGGGTGAACTTCAATGTATACTTCTTAATACTCATTTTTCCATTCTTCAAATTCATAAATTTTTCAACTTTTAGCTACCTCAATTCCTGGGGAATGAAATGGTCCAAGAAAGTTTACACAAACTTACCCAGTACAGAAGGTTCAGAATCACTAACCTTCAAATACTCCCATTCATTATAGCCCTGATTAGCCATATCCATCAACTGATAGGTTGCCAACTCGACTCCTTCAACCTGTTCGCATGTATAACTCTAATAATCTTCTCCAGTTCATCAATAAACCCTTGGGGATCCTCCTCAACCATCATGCTAGTGGAAAGTGATAGGTTAAGTCTCATGAATTGACCAACCTATGTAACCTCAAATGAACCAGACACAGAACCCACATCTTTAGACCGACGGGTCTGAGAGGCCATCAACGGAGAAATCTTATGGATGGTTAACACCAATCCGTGGAGCTTGGGGTTGACTGGTAGGAACTAGAGTAACTCCCGAAGTAGCCATAAACTCTGGGTATGAGCTCTATTACAGGTCCGCATCCTATGGGTAGGACAAACATTCTCAACTTTGTTGTTTAGTTCATTTGTTCTATGAGGTGGCATGATCAATTTCTGAAATATAGGGAATCATAGGTTAGAGGACATTCAGATTCTATAGCACAGACTAAATCATGAAAGAAAGAGAGACATTCCTAAATGCCTAGAAGCTTCCTCCTTATAAGTGTGGCGTGCGACACACCCATAAAAAGTACTCTACCGGACGGGATTTCACAGACACCGTGGGACCATGAACCTTGCTCTGATAACAAATTTGTCACGACTCAACCTGAGACCCTGGCTGTGGCGAGGATCCTAAACCATAAAGGACCAGTGCCTATCTCTATCTGGAAGTCATTCACAGTGATCATACAATATCAAGATATGCATAAAATTATCATACAGAAACATTGTCAATCTCATAAGTAAATTGAACAATTTGAAATCAAATGCTTAACATTCAAAACAAATGACACCAATCTACGAAATCTCTAGTAACATGAAAACCACATTTGTCTAAAAAAAATAAGAAAATGCCCCCAGTAGGACCATGAAACAAAATAAAATAGAAAATATCCAACAACCAAGTCCTTCCGAACTAAAGAGGGATCACCAACTGCAAACTCCGGACATCTACTACTTTGCGGGACCTTGGGACTATACCTTAGATCCTAAATATAGGGGGTCAGTACAAATGTACTAGTACACATAGCAATCCAACATAACATACTTTAATAGAACATAAGAGAGCAATTCATAAATTTTTTTACATACGATATCGGAAAACACATGGGCAATCTTGAAAGACTTGGAACACTTCTTTGAAATCATGTCTCACTCTCTTTTTCATACTTCTGAGCAAGATGGTACACCCTACAAGTATATTACCCATGGGATATATGGGTCCTCTATTAACTCATCAGATAAGACCCCACAACCAAGTTTACCGCAAGGATCGGGTTCCTACATACTAGTCAAGTATATTAGTGTCTCAAGGAAAAGTATACATTGACCTTAGCCAATCATATCACCCGAATTGGAAAATCTCTGTTTCCAGTAGTGAGCCCTTACACTCAAACTCTTTTTTTTGGTAACCATCTATCTCTCTTTAAGCCCATTTTTAATATTTTAAATTATGAATCTTTCTAAAAAGTGGTCTAATGTCTGAAAACTTTCTGTAGTAAGGTCTAGTCTTAGTCTATCATGGCGTTTTCCTTATTTAGTATCGTCATACCAACACTTGCAAGTCGTACAATCCATATAGAATCATGTTACAATTTTTCCATTCAAAACATGTTATTTGGACCACCCAAATCATTTCAATAGTATAAGAGAACTTGTAATTTAAAATACATAACAACTTATGCATATATTCTCATCTTTCAATTCTTAAACATGGGGTGGTCACTTACTTTGTAGTAAACAACGCAATTCTTTCAATGAATATTTTCACATTTATCAACAAGTAAAACACCCTCTCTTCAATTCAGAATCGGTCTCAAATCATTTAACAATAGGTAAGAAACATTTATACCATGCTTCAAAAGGTGAAATTTATCAATTCATAAAAAGTAAAAATCAAAAGGGTCATAACTAGAAAGGGAGTACAAATATTCATTCTCTCAATTCAACTTTCAAACTTCAAACACATACATACATATATATGAATGAAAATCAAATTTTGGGGAAGGCCTCAAGACCAAAACATTATCATCAAAAGGGTTGATAATGCATATTAGTTATTGTATTTCAAGACACTTCATGAACACATGATCTTTCAACATTCAAAACATTGTTAAAGACTATTTCTCCATGCCCATGTAGTTTAGAAAAACCCCACATACCTTAGATTACTTGGTTTGAAAGATGAAACCAGAATCTTAATTCATTTCTTAGAAATCATGAACTTAAGGATTGACTCTTGATCTTCGGGAGGGAAGTTAGGGTTTAGGTTTGAGGGAATTTGAGTAACTTTTGGCTGACGATGCCCAATCATGACTAAATTTCATGCTATGGCTGAGTTATGAAGAGGTAAAAAGACTGAAATACAATCCTGGACCCGAGAAAAATATTATAATAAATAGGACACCTGACGTGTTATGCGACGAGATGCGTTGGTCCTACCAATGTGATTCCTGGTGCGACGCGATGATATCACTTTAGGCTTCTGTTTTACTCATCCTAACATGTCCAAAATATCGTCCAAAAATTTTGAAACTTCTTCGAGACACCCATTTACACCCCTGAACGTGAATCAACTAAAAAATTTATATCTTTGGGTCGGGAAGATTGATTTAAAAATCATCAAAGTTTTAGAGTTTATAATATGACTAAGTCCTTTTTACAACTTAGAAAAATTTCAGGTTGTTAGATCTTTAATCATGCTAATAAGGGTGGTACTAAGTTGAGAATGCTACGAGGTGTTACATTTTTCCAAAGTTAGTCTATACTTATAACTTATCGGCTAACCTACTTCTTTTTGTTTACCATCTATTAAATGATTTCTACTACCGCCATAATAATCCAATCTAGGATCCTTTCGTATTTTGACTAAATAACAATCATAGCTAATCAATTCCTTCACAAACTACCCTACGATCTATAAATCTTGATACAACATTAGACTATTACTATAAAATGGCAATCCATCCCTATATCAAAGTTTATACAACTAAAACTATCTCCCGTCACTCTAACTTCTAGACTTGTGACTTCATATCTTTGAATTTTGTACTATCTTACTACCAATAGGTCATGAAACATTAACATATACTCCTACTAAGGTGGAAATGATACCCCAATATTTTGTCACATATCTCTTCCCTTAAGCATGACTCCGCAATAAGGAATTTTTTGAAAGGAATTTAATACACTTCATACCTCTAGCTGAAGAGGTCAATTTAATTAAGATAGAGGTATACACTTGAATCAATAAATTTGAATCACTAATAGACTCCTCTCAATTCCTTGTGATATCTCATAACATAATGGATAAGTCAATCAAAAAGGACTAAATCATTAGGAAATATAAACACTTAAACTTGTATCGGCTCGACAATGAGGCATGGCCTATAAAATTAAAGAAAGGAAGGAATTTGGATAACTTTTTTATGGATGATGCTATAGAATGAACTAGAGTTTGAAAGAATGAGAAAAAACTCCTAAATTCACGGTAGCCTACTTATTATAAATATGGTGCACAACCTACCCATAAGAAATACTCTACTAGACTCGGCTTCGCAGACACCCTGGGACCATGAACCATGCTCTGATACCAAGCTTGTCATGACTCGAGTTGAGGCCCTGTCTGTGACAAGCATCCCAAACCATTAAGGAACGAGATACCCCTTAGCATGTAATCATAAGAAGAACTGAAATAATATAAATATGTGAAAGGTAAACTGAAAATTCAAGGGAACTTATCATACAAACTGTGTCAACAATATATGATAATAAAATACCACAAATTTCATCTACCCTAGTCTACGGACCCTCTAATGAACTAAAAACACAAGTATGAATAATCTGGGATGAGGCCCCCAGCCATACCATAAAGTAACTGAAACTAAAATCTAGATAAATTGCCTTTCAGAGAAAGGGAGGCTCACCAACTCTAAACGTCAAAGGAAAAATCTACCGATTTGTAAGACTACGAGACTGGGCCTCAAATCCTAAAATATAGGGGGTCAAGACTTGAAAGTACTGGTATGTAGAACAATACAAAAATAAAATATTTTTTATACAACATAACAGAGAGCATTTTAAAAGCAATTAGTAGAAGATAAAATAAACACATGGGCATAATTCAAGAGCATCAAATATTATTGTAATTCATGACTCAACTCTTTGTTTTATTTCTGAGCTAGAAGGTACACGCTATAATTTTTTAACTCAACATGCTATATGAAATCCTCCCTTGACTCGGCGGCCAAGCCCCCAACCCATGTTTTCTGCAAGGGCTGGAGTCTCTTATCTCTACTATGTCATAAGGTCGTCGCCAGCGTACTATCCCCTATTCCATGGCAAAATGAAACCCATGTCGGCAGATTATGGTTTTAGGAAAACAATTATCTGAACTCGTTTCTTCTTCGGGTAACAACCTAGCTCTCTTTATGCCCTATTTTAGTCTATTTAAATCATACTTTCTTCTTATAAACAGTTCCTTTCTTATTTTATTTGAGCAATTCATAACAAGGTATCTCCATACCAAAAATTGCAAGTCCTTCATTTCAAACCACATCATATCTACTTCCCTTCTTATTTCAAAGCTTGTTAATGACCACCCAAAATCTTTTAACATCATGTGAGAAAGTTCTCCTTAGAATTTCATATGGATTTACATAAAACCACTCTCTTTAATATTTGAACATAAGTTGGCCATTTTAAGTATGCACTGCTTAAAACCCATGCAATCTTTCAATTGACATAATGAACATTTACAAACAAGAGAAAAACTCTCTTATCATATCATAAACAATATCAGCCAATAATGATAATTAAGAATTTTCTCTAAATATTGTAATTCATGCATTTGAACAATCCACAACACATTGATACAATAAATTTCATAACAAGAGAGGGAATTACGTAAATCATACTTTCATATAACTTTTCAAACTCATAACATCTACACACATGAAAAAAATTCAAGTTTAGGAAATAAAACAACAGTTTAAATAAGATTTCATCATAAATTAGGGTTCCCAAAACATGCTCACAAAAAAATCTCAAATCTCATAATACGTGCATACATATATACTTTAAAACTTTAAAACATACCACAATAAATTTTTGATAGTCCCACATACCTTAAGCTTCTTGACTTGTGAAGAAAGCTTGAATCTTTGGGACTTGACTGATGAACTTGTGGTAAGAACCCTAATATTGATGTTTTCTTGAAGATTCTTGAACTTGGAAGCTTAAACTCTTGATTTATTAGGGAGAAGAGTTTGGATTTGTTTCATGGGAAGGGAAGGGTTTACATAATGGTTTGGTGATGAAAAGTAGGTATATAATGCCATTTTGGGGTTTCAATCTGTCACTTGGGTGCTTTGGGACAAGGGAAAATGACTAAAACGCCCTTTGGGCTTGTATTTATAGATGTAGGAAAACCATTCTCTGCGTCGCGGTAACTTATGCCCGCGTCGTGGAGCTACTTTGGTAGCCTATTTTTTCTGATGATAATGTTCATAACGTTTCACTCGAGTATTGGATTAAGGAAAAATTGATATCGTTGGAAAACTAATTCAATTATCAACAACTAGGTGGGTATTGAGATGCAAAATTCTATATATGTTATAAAGTTCAAAGTTGATGCTTGTAGAATTGAACACAAAATTTTGGCTGAACCAATGGCTCTTAGCTCAACTTTGTTCTAAGTGATTCCTATGAATATTTTTCACCTCATAAGAACTTCACACACTAGGATAAATATCATGACACATGTATTTAAGTATAAATCATGGGATTAGAGTTTGTACGCGTTGGAAATATGGTTCAAAGTCTAACCCAAAAATGTAGGGTGTTACATTTATATAGTTATTGCAAAATTATGTTAGTAATTCTCGGTAAATAATTCTATCTAATACTCATAAAAATGTGTGCCTTTGTCCAAGTAACGGTCAAGTTACAATAATGTTTCTATAAATAGTGTATTATATTTCTTATTTCTTTAGCAAACCATGTTTATGATCATCTTTTTTCTTGTGTTCATTGCGAACATGTTTATTTGTTGCTTTTTTGGTTTTTAGATTTCTATGTGATGGTAAATAAGAACAAAAAGGCCAAAGGGTGTACAAAGGACGTTTGCGTTTCTTGACATGTGAATGTTGCAGTTCATGCGTATGTTTTGGATGTGAAATATGTTGTTTATCAAGTTGCAGTTTCTAGACATGCATTGATTCCACAAAGAGTATAAAAGCTTAAATCACCCTTTACTTAGAATTTCTTTCTATATATATGGGCATGTTCTTTCGATCATTTATTTTTTCAGGTAAATATTGTAATGTAAGAAGTGCATGGGTTCACTTGAATTAAATGATCAGAAGAAAATGCTCATACAAATAGAAAGAAATTCTAGGTAAAGAGTGATTTAAGCTTTTTTAGTGTTTGTGAAATCAATGCATGTCTGGCAACTGCAGCTTTATTAACAACATATTTCACATCCAAAACATACACGTTAACTGCAACCTTCACACGTTGGAAAAGTCGAACATCCTCTGTACACTCTTCGGCTTTTTCATTCTTCTTTATAATCAAATGAAAATCAACTCCCCCCCCAAAAAAAAATAAAGTAACAAACAACATGTTCACCATAAATAAAAGAAAAAGGTTGATCATAAACATATTTTGCTGAAGAAATGAGAAATATAATGGTAATCATAGCCACATTACAGTAACTTAACCATCACTTGAACAATGTCACAAATTTTGATGATCAATCTCGGACAGATTAGCTCCCGAGAATTACTAACACAATGATGCAAAACTACGTAAAGAACATGTCACAAAAATGGAATCTTTAGGATGGAACAAAGGATCTGTAACGCCCCGAGATTCCATCTCGAGACGTCACACGGTGCTTATGGACCCGAAGGACCACAAGCTAACCCTTTTCTGATATTTGCGCCTGTACACTGCATAATATCTGAAATAAATGCAGCAACTTGCCATAAGGTTCAACATATCTATACATACTCAAAACTAAAAATTGAATACTAATACATCCGTCTGAAAAGCCTCTAAACTATCTGAAATGTGGAGTTGATGGGAAAGGTCCCCAACTAACTCCGTCAACTAAAAATAAAAAAAATCTGAAATAATTATAGTAAACTGAGATTCATCCTCGAAAGAAGAGGACTCATTGATACTGCTACTGACGGGAACTGAACTGTTGAGGATAATCTGGATCCTGTGCCTCTGAACCTATGGTGTCAAATAAAACACCATAGCACAAATGCATCAGTATAGGAATTTACCGAGTATGTAGATGAGGTAGGCTAATGAAAGGGCTCAAGCATGCACAATATCTAAACTAAATAATCATGAAAGATGCTGCATGAGAACACCTACATGAATGCACCAAACATGAACATAATCATCGCAACTCTGGATACTAAAACTCGCATACCACTTTACTGCAGACTGAACTCACTACTGACACTGAGATACTGAATCAGTGACTCCTCTGATACTAATAACTGAGGATCTGGATGTTCTTACATCAAGGACTGTACTCTGAGCTTACTGCTTTCGACTGACAGAATTAGAGATCAACTTTTCTAAAAAATTATTTTGGAAGCGATTATCAATGATAAGTAGTATGATTATATCTGAATCTGACGACAAGAATATTTAATAGAAATCTGATACTATGATAAAGCCTTTCTGGCGGCATATATCTGAATATGATATCAATCAACTGTATATATGACCAAGCTTATCTGTCGGGATGGTCCATGAATCAATGGAACTATCTAAGTTCCTCATAAAGATAGATGATGTATCTGACAGTCTTGATTTATGAAGATTGATTCTGAAACTGAGACTGAATCTGAAACTAAAACTGTGGGAAGTAGTCAGTTAACCGACATGCCCCAACCTACCACAGGTGGGGTCCAATATTTACCCTCATTTGGGAGGGTGCCATTACCGTGCCAAGGGTAAAGATATTATCTTTATGTGCATTATCTTTATGTGACCCATATCTATCAGGTGCTCAAATGAGAACGGTAGAGCCCTTATCTAACAGGTCAAGCCACCTCATCTACCCTCATCTAACAGGTATGATGTCTCTCATCTACCCTCATCTAACAGGTATGATGTCTCTCATCTACCCTCAACTATTAGGTATGATGTCTCAACCTACACTGGCTACGTAGTTCTGGAGTACAAAGATTGCATCTAAGAATCACACCCTCTACTAGTAGGTGAGTTCCCATCCTTGAGCTCTCTCGGTGCTAGTTACTATTCCGAACTGAAAGACTCTGACTGAATTCTTAACTGAGCATAACTGAATTGAATCTGAAACTGATCATTTTTCTCCAAAGATCTAACAATGTTACGCTGAGATTACTTAGTTCCGTATCTGATGGAAAAGACATCGAATCATAGTATCTAACTGATGTTACAGAGCTTGAATAGATTACTCAAATCACTTCTGAGATTAGAATTGAATCACTTGAATACTATTAGATTTATGCTAATTACAGGACTAAGGCTAGATTACTAGTGCTACAGAGATTTCAGAGATTTTTGAGATTACTGAGCTTTCTTAAGTTTCACACTTTTTCGATGATACAGAGTTCTATAGTTCACTGAGTTCTGAGAATCATGGCTCAACTGGAATTATCAAGAAACTGACACGGGCTCTAGAAAATAACTATATTTTCAGGTATAAATACCCCCAGGACTCGATAGCATAAAATTAAGAATCATCATTCATTCATCATCACAAGTATTCATGCATCATCACAATCATTCAAGCATTTTCACAAGTAATTCAGGAATCATGCCATATTTTCATTTCCACAGTCATTAAACATCTCTCAAGCATTTAAGGATCTTAAACTTCTATTCATCATCACAGTCTCCAAGGAGTCACTTTAAGCATCTCGAAATTATAATCATATAATAACATAAGGGAAACATGTTACTAGATTGTACTCCCTTCAACTGGATTTTACCTCATCTATTTCATACCTATATCGATCTTGACATATGTTTGGATATCCCATGGCTTGGGGAGACTTCATACTATCACGTCATAACTTACTTGCTAACCACTTGGCATGTATTAAAAGCTTGACATATATCAAGAGCCCATAATTGGTGGAATTTAAAACAATCACATCTCGACTTGTTCACTAGGGTATTTTAACAACCACTAGACATGACAAATTATACACCTACTTGGGAATTTCAAGCTAACTTGGCACATTTCACTCACTAAGGTATTTTATCAAACACTAGGCATGCATGGACTAGCTCACAATTTGGGGTTTCCTATTCAACATACTATAGTGGACCTTATGATTCACCTAAGATCTTTATCAAACCTATAGGGAACGTTCTTCACTTATTAAACCATTTCTACACCCAAAAGTCATGAACACATCACTTGGAAAAACAACTTCAAGAGGGTCTATCACAAACATCACATGAATTCCACATACTAGGGTCAAAGGTCATAAATTTTGTAGGCAAAAAACAATCAAAACTCAAAAACACATTAAATATCCATTTGAACTCATAAAAATCATTAACAACTCATAAACATAAAAATCCTTTAGTTTTAAAAAGGGTTCTTGAGCTTCTTGGATGAAAGGGAACCAAGAATCAACATCTACATACCTTAACCATTGAAATTGGATGAACTTTAGTGCTTGAAACTTTATCCACACTTGAAATAAATAAATTCTTGAAGCCCACACTATGAGGAACTTGATTCTTGAAGAAACCTTGAAGAATTTATAGATGAATTTTGGAAGATTAAAGTTCTTGAATGAAACCCTAGATATTCTTGAGAGAATTGGAAAAGAAAATGATTGAATTAGGGTTTGAATGAGGGTTCCTCCTATTTATAGAGGCTCATAAAAGGAGGGAAATGACCAAAATACCATTTCAAAAATGCCCTTGAATTTCTGGAAAAATATACTTGACGCTATCCGTGACAGGCCGTCAGGTCCGTGATAGGCCATCACGAATGGTCGTCATAAAAGGGGTCCAAATTCTTGATTTTCTTCCCAGGGCTGACGAAGTTGTCATAAATGTCGTCAGAATGTGACGACATCGTCAAAAAGGTCGTTAGAAACATGATAGCCCGTCAGAAACGTCGGCACCATTTTCTAGTTTGACATGCTGGAATAAAATGGGGATAACTCTTTTCTTCGATATCGGATTTAGGAGAAATTTGTATCTTTTGAAAGATAATTCAATGATATTTCATTTAATATATAGAAATCCACTCAGTTCTTCATATACAACGAGTTATGGTCGATTGAAGTTGACCCAAATTTTTACAGTCACTAAAACTTGAACGATAGGAAAGCTTTCAACTTGACCTTGAGTTAGGGGACCTCTATGATCTTAATTCATGCTCAAATATATTCCCACATGATTCAAAGTATTTCATACTTGGGAGGATATTTATGAAACATTTTGACTAGGCTTTTCGCTTTAACAAATACACTCTAAGTCTCAGACTAGAAGTGGATTTTGCGGGGCATTACATTATATCCCCCTTGAGAACATTTATCCTCGAATGTTGCTTAATAGACTGAGATTACGAATCAACAGAACTTACTAAGAAATGTAAATATCTCAGATCAGGATTACGCAACTAGAACGACTGACCTATAGAGTTCTCACACTGGGCATGCATATATGATGCATGGAATACTCGACTGATGATACTCATAGATGAATTCTCTTAAAACACATGCATATCTGAAGCATTGACTCATAACTAGGATGATCTCATGAATACACGACTGAACACACGCTGAAAAGATGAACTCTTTCTACTAAATGCGCATATCTAATGCATGAATGTCCGACTAAACTGACTTTTGACAGCACGACTTAACAATGCAACAATGATTGATGCTAACTATATAAGGAAAATCCGAACATGCATCGAGATGAATATAATGGAATGTAACATCATAATACCATGGGGTATCTCCCCCTTGGGACTCTATGTCCCTCTAAACATACTTCGCTAAAATACTGGAGCGGTGCGCGGGGCACCTACAGACTGGGTCATAATTGACTGATCAAGAACTGAAACTTATGCATGACTCATGCTAACATATAAGCTCAAAATGAGAGTAAAGGATCTATCAATGCATAACATAAAGATAAAGGGCTCATAACATACCCGAGTTAATTTCAGGGGATCTTTCCCAATCAAGGCGAGCCTGAAGCGCATAAAATCTATTATTAGCTGAAGGATGACTACACTGACTTTGGGGACTTGGCTTAGGACAGTCTTAAACTTTGTGACCGGTCTCTCCACATCCAAAGCACACATCACTACCGTTTCTACATACACCCTTCTGATTCTTACAACATTCTTCACAGAACGGGTAGGTACGAACAACACTAGTACTACTCTGAGCTTTGGAGCTTGGCGCTCCCTCAAATCTGACACCCCCAAATGCAGTTTCGAGTACACTAGATGAAGATGGATCTGGAACTAAAAATCTCTGACCATACTGAGAACTACTACCACCTTGATACCCTGACTGCGAGAAACAACGACTACCTGTCTTGGCTCTCTAACGAAACTCAGACTGAATCTGAAACTGAAACTGTAGAAAGTAGTCACTTAACCGACATGCCCCAACCTACCACAGGTGGGGTCAAACCTCTACCCCTGGTTCGTAGGGTTCCAATACCGTGCCACGGGTGAATACATTAACTTTATGTGCATTATCTTTATGTGAACGTCATCTATCAAGTGCTTAATTGAGAATGGTGGAGCCCTCATCTAACAGGTCAAGCGACCTCATCTTCCCTCATCTAACAGGTATGATGTCTTTCTTCTACCCTCAACTAGTAGGTATGATGTCTTAACCTACGCTAGCTACGTAGTTCTGGAACACAAAGATTGCATCTAATAATCACACCCTCTACTAGTAGGTGAGTTCCCATCCTTGAGCTCGCTCGGTGCTAGTTTCTATTCCCAACTGAAAGACTCTGACTAAATTCTTAACTGAGCACAATTGAACTGAATCTAATATTCATCATGTTTCTCATAAGATCTAACTGAGTTACGCTGAGATTACTTAGTTTCGTATCTAACGAAAAATGCATAGAATCATAGTATCTGACTGACGATACAGAGCTTGAATAAATTACTCAAATCACTTATGAGATTAGAATTGAATCACTTGAATACTATTAGATTTGAGTTGATTACAGGACTAAGGCTAGATTACTAGAGATACAGATATTTCTGAGATTACTGAGCTTTCTTAAGTTTCGCACTTGTCCGAGGATACAGAGTTCTATAGTTCACTGAATTATTAGAATCATGGATCAACTGAAATTATCGAGAAACTGACACGGGCTCTAGACAATAACTCTATTTTCGGCTATAAATACACCCAAGACTCGATAGCATAAAAGTAAGCATCATCATTCATTCATCATCACAAGCATTCATGCATCATCACAACCATTCAAGCATCTTCACAAGTAATTCAGGAATCATGCCATATGTTCATTTCCACAATTATTAAACATCACCTCAAGCATTTAAGGATCTCAAACATTTATTCATCATCATAGTCGCCAAGGAGTCACTTTAAGCATCTCGGAATCATAATCATATAATAACGTAGGGGAAACATGCAACTAGATTGTACTCCCTTCAACAAGGTTTTACCTCATTTATTTCATACCTATATCAATCTTGACATGTGTTTGGATATCCCATGGTTTGGGGAGACTTCATACTATCGCGTCATAGCTTACTTGGTAACCACTTGGCATGTATTAAAAGCTTAACATATATCAAGAGCACATAATTGAGGGAATTTACAACCATCATATCTCGACTTGTTCAGTAGGGTCTTTCAACAACTACTAGACATGACCGATTTTACACCTACTTGGGAATTTCATGCAATCTTCATACATTTCACTCACTAAGGCATTTTATCAAACACTAGGCACGCATAGACTAGCTCACAATTTGGGGTTTTCTATTCAACATACTATAGTGGCCCTTATGGTTCACCTAAGATCTTTATCAAACCTATGGGGAATGTTCTTCACTTATTCAACCATTTCTACACCCAAAAGTCATGAACACATCACATGAAAAAACAACTTCAAGAGGGTCTATCACAAATTTTACATGAATTCCACATACTAGGGTCAAAGCTCATAAATTTTGTAGGAAAACATAAATCAAAACCCAAAAACACATTAACCATCCATTTCAACTTATACAAATCATTAACAACTCATAAACATAAAAATCTTTTAGTTTTAAAAAGGGTTCTTGAGCTTCTTGGATGAAAGGGACCTAAGAATCAACATATACATACCTTAACCTTTGAAATTGGATGAACTTTAGTTCTTGAAACTTTATCCACACTTGAAATAAATAAATTTTTGAAGCCCACACTATGAGGAGCTTGATTCTTGAAGAAACCTTGAAGAATTTATGGTTGAATTTTGGAAGATTAGGGTTCTTGAATGAAACCCTAGATATTCTTGAGAGAATTGGTAAAGAAAATGATTGAATTAGGGTTTGAATGAGGGTTCCACATATTTATAGAGGCTCAAAAAAGGTGGAAAAAGACCAAAATACCCTTGAAAAAATGCCCTTGAATTGCTGGAAAAATATACTTGATGCCATCCGTGACAGGCCGTCAGGTCCGTGGTAGGCCGTCATGAATGATCGTCAGAAAAGGGGTCCAAATTCTTGATTTTCTGCCAAGGGCTGATGACGTCGTCAGAAATGTGATCAGAATGTGACGACGTCGTCAAAAAGGTCGTCAAAAATGTGATAGCCCGTCAGAAACGTCGTCACCATTTTCCAGCTTGACATGCTGGAATAAAATAGGGATAACTCTTTTCTCCGATATCGAATTTAGGAGAAATTGGTATCGTTGGAAAGCTAACTAAAAGATATTTCAATTGATATATAGCAAGCCACCCAGTTCTTCATATACAATGAGTTATGGTCGATTAAATTTGACTCAAATTTTTACGGTCACTAAAACTTGAACGATAGGAAAGCTTTCAACTCGATCATGATTTAGGGGACCTCTATGATCTTAATTCATGCTCAAATACATTCCCATATGATTCAAAGTAGGGACCTCTATGATCTTAATTCATGCTCAAATACATTCCCATATGATTCAAAGTATTTCATACTTTGAGGATATTTCTGAAACATTTTGACTCGGATTTTTACTTTATCAAATACGCTCTAAGGCTCAGACTGGAAGAGGATTTTGCGGGGCATTACAGCATCCCATCCACTCGGTCAAAAAAAAATTCTTTTTTATAACCCAATATCGAAGAAAATGATAGAATATTAATTCACACAATATCTGGAGAATATTCTCAAATCAACTGGCAGATAGAAACATCAGTGAGCTGCTCTATGTATCAGTTAGCACTTATTTCTCCTCTTAGAAAGAGTGGAGAAGAGTTCATAAATATGAATGAACAAAAATATATATGGCATGGCACATTCACTAGATCAGATTATATACCATGTCCACCAACTTGAAACTTTTGATAGTATAAGGAGCTCCCTAAACTCCTTTTCAGTATTGTGCGCCTATCCTCCCTCCATTAATTTATTTTCTTTCAGATTAACAATATTGCTTCTGATTCATTGTAATTACTAGAGGTTTCTTATAACAAATATAAATAAATAATTAGCAGAGTTTCCTAAACTTTACACATAAAATTGTGATCATCAAAGATATCATAAAGTCATGAACACAACAACAATGAAAGTATTTTGATAGATTCTAGGAATCACTTAAGGAAAAAAGATATATGCTACATATTACTTAATAACTTCAAGAAAATGAAGTACTATGACAATTTCTTATACATGGCATCTTTCATCAACGGTGTATGCTAAATCTGCTCACATATCCATTAAGTGTTGATCTCAAGGATGATCCATTTGGACAAAGATCCATCATTTTTCTGAATGCTTTTGCTTAAAATGCAATAAGGGAAGCATGAAAGATTTAGAAAGATTTCTTAGTTTCATATTTTTCAATAGCGTGTTATTTCACTGCGCTCAAATGACCTATGAGCCAACATACCAACATTTGACTTTTTTCTTAGTTTTGTTCCTATTCTGATGTCGGATACCATCTTGATTCAAAAAAAATAATCTCAAAATATTGATATATTTTCATGTACTATATTTTAACTACTGAATGGTCTCGACGAAGTTGAACACATATAGTAATCAAATAATTTGAATAGGTAAAAATTTGTGTAAGAGCTGACAGGATATCGAAATTTCTCATCTAGTTCTACTAGCAACTGATCCTAATATAGATTTTCATTATGAGTCACGTTGATCAATTAGAAGAGATCTCCTTTTGAATATGAACAACAAATTAAAACTAATGGTCTGTATAAGTAAAACATACTCATCATTACAGAAATTAAACGTGACAAGAAAATATAATTTCCATATAGAATGTCAGAGCACTTCCAATTCGCATTGATCGAAGCATCATGATAACTCCAGCATTCCTCAATAGAGTGGCAGAAAAAACTACGTTCTTTTTTGCACTCGGTACATATGACGATTTCATCACAATGACAAAATTTATGTGACCCATAGGCATTCTTTGATGACTGGTTATGATATTTGAGTAGTGCAGTAATTACCAATGGAACTTCATTACCATCAACAAGGAACCAAATATTATTCTTCCATTTTCTACAAGTTTCTCAAAAGGAAGCTTTACTAATACCAAAGATTCCACATTTATTAGTATCAAAACATGGGAACATCTTTCAAATAAGATAATAAGAAAGGATATCATTTTGTTATCTATAAAATAACAAGGACATGTACAGTGATACATGTACAGTAATAACATGCTAATTGACTAACTGATGAGAAAAAATTATTCGTGTAAGTAATGAGAAAAAAAAGTAGTATGGTATTAAATTATTCTAGTAAGTAAGAGCTTACTAATAATCAAGTGATTACAACAGAATTGATGTTTCGGGAGGATATAATAATAGGTGAATGTAGTCCCGTTCACTGGTTCAATTGAACTAGGATTTTTCAAATGGACATGCTGCAAGTTCTTTGAGAAAGCAATCAAACTCCTAAGGACAAAAGTTCAAATATATGGTAGAAAGAATAGGTCCTTTGTAATTACAATTATCGTATGACAATTTTATGTTATTGAACCAGCTTTTGTGCGCACCTCAATTAATTTCTCCCAGACTCCTTCCAACTTCCACCACCAATAAGGTTAAGACAAATGAGAAGAAATTACCTAATATTTTTTGTTATTTCTGGGATTTGAAATTGAAGACTCATGGTTCTTATGACACTTTATTAATCATTTTGTCACACCCTTGGGTACAATAATAATAATATTTATAACCCTTGGGTAAGCAAACATCAACTCTTACAATCCAATCAGTAGAACTCTCTCCTTTTTTCCAATTAATTCATCTATAGAGGAGTCCTTTAAAAAAAGATAAAAGCTGGATCACAAAACTCCTTTCTTAAATAAACAGCCAAATATTTACAATGGACTGGTCCAAAAGTGACCAGGCCCAAATCAGAATCTAACGGTCCAGCAACAAGTAAAAGATAAAATTCTAAACCAAATCTCATAAAGCTGAAGACAGAATAGGTAAGTTGAAAGAGTAAAGAGGTAATTTGTCGAAACTTCTCATCTTCTCAATTAGCTTAGACCTTAACCTTTCCTTCTTCATGCAATTGCTGGCCTTCTATAGATTATGTTATCATCTTCGAATAGCTTATGTCACTTGCGTTGTTTCTATTGTGGTGCAAGAAACAGATCCACAAACTTCACAGCATCAAATCGACAACCTCCTCATTTAAGATAAGTATTTGATCTTCCTTTAACTGCATCATCTCCCGTTTTTTTAAGAAACGATGGGTTGAATCAAGCAACAGATCAATACCACCACCTACTCCTAAGTTAAAACGGTTAAAACACATATTAAAGGCACATTCCTGATGCATTCTTGTTACAGGTTGACTGATGAAAACTAGTAAATTCCACAATCTGAAGAATAAAAGTATAGAGGAGTCAGGACCAGCATAGTTGATTTATACTACCCATCATCCAAATAAATATAATGTACTCTAGCAAGTAGATACATTAAAATGCACCTGAGGATGCGGCCTAATGGCTAGTGGGTCAAGAGAAAAATGTATTAGTGATATCTTTATATATGTTGTGGGACAGGTATCTCATCGAATTAGTTGAGGTGCGCGGAATATGACCAAAAAAACACTATTATTAAATGATAAAAAGATGAAATAGAAAAGTAAACAATGCATTAAAATTTAATAGCACAGAAACAACGATGTTCAAAGAAAACAAATTATAAACGAAGGCACAAAGAGAATAAAATAAATTGAATTGATGAATATACATATATATATGCAACCATCAAGGTAGCTAGGTTGGAATTCACATGTGATTCGAGTTCCCCAGAAGTTAAAACCCTAATTTTGGCAGCAAAATCACCATGTTCGGGACTGGTGGAGAAACAAAAAAACTCCATGTAATCATCTCCTCTCTTTGACACAGTTATACCGTGTAGTCTTCTTCGTTGAACATATCGCCCTTGCACCACCTTTACTTTTCACTCTGTACAAAATCAGAAAGAGTTTTATATAAAGATTAATCTTTTTATTTTCTTCCTATAAGAGAGAAGGGATAAAATAACTAAATGTTGGTTCTGTGATGACAATACACAGAGTAGAATATATGGGAAAATCATTTAAAAGGGAAGAAAAGGGGGAAGGAAACAGAGGGAGTTGGGAAAATGGGTATTTCCAATGAGAAAAATCGCCTCAAAAAGAGTAAAAGATCTGGTGCAGAAAGAGTTGAAAAGAGATGTATTGAAGGGGGTTTTATAAACCGACTTGTAGGAAGCATGTGATTAGATTCACAGTTATACAAGAGTTGAATAAATTAATTTTTATACAAATTTGAATTAGTATTTTTAAAATAAATTTCCATGTTTAGAAATTATATAAGAAGTACTATAAATTACTATAATTAACAATTAAAAATATTTTAAAAGATTATGATCGAAGAATATTATCTGACTCTCTAAATAATAACGTGAATACATAAAGTAGAAGAAATGGAATGCTAGTTACTACTCTGTTTTCTTCATTTTACTTGATCCCTTTACTAAAAATAGTTCTTTCAATTTATTTGTCCAATTTATGAATTCAAGAGAATTTTATTATATTTTTTTTCCTTTCTACCCTTAGTATTGATAACTATAATAAATAATAATGAGTGTTCCAAAACATCATTAATAAGATTAATCTAGTAAAATATACCCACAATTAAAGTTTTCTTAAGGAGTGTGTCAAGTCAACAAAGATCCAGTAAAATTAAAAGGATGTAGTGTATACCTATGATGGCATTTTCTAATTTATTGTTATTTGATGGTTAGAGAAATTAAAAATATACAAAGTCACCCCCGAACTTGTACGAGATTTGTAAGATGATACTTTAACTTTGCGGTCGATCTAATACCCCACAAAACTTACGTAGACCCTCACAAATAGATCATTTTGATCTAATTTCATCCTTTGTGTGTAGGCACGAATGTGATGCACAAGAATACAATAAACTTCTCTAAAACAGCAAATTAAAAAATATCAGGTGTAATTTATTAGTCAATTATTTTAAAAATTGATCTTCCCTTTTCTTTAAAACACCAATTTCCAAAAACCTCCAATGATATAGCCGTTATTTTTTTAAGAAAATAATTCATTCTCTTTTCAAAATCTTCTCAGCAAAATCATCCTTAAAAGGTAACATGTTTTCATTGTAATTTATAAACAAAGTCATCCTTAAAAACTTTAAATTCGACTTAACTTTCTTAAAATTTTTGTAATCAAGTTACATTTTGTGATTAGTTTGAGGGGAAAATATTCTAATAATGTCAATTGCAATCTTGAATCATATTTGTTATGATGAGAATGATTCCATGTTGCATGTGAAAATGCGATGCAATCATAGAAACTTACTTTCAATGCAAACGTCGTGGTCAGAGGACAACTCGACTAAATGATTTTGATCTTGTCCACGCTATTGTGTATGTCCTCTACATAGTCTCTTATGTTTTTCTTCTTTCTGTTAAATTGATTTTTTTATGAACTATTTTAGAAGAAATCATTTGAATTCCTTAGATAGAGAGATCCAAAATAAATTGTTTTACGATTCAAGTCAGTTATTCTGAGATTGATGAAGAGAATCATATAGCTGGAAGAATTATTGACATTTTACGAAAATAAGATGAAATGGGTGGTGAAGGAAAAGAAGAAGTGCAAATATTGTATTTGGTAGCTCATCATCATGATTGGCATGGTATTTTTATTTTATTTTTAAGCATTACCAAGAATGAGAAGAATGACAAATGTAGTTAAGTGCAATTGAAATTGCCATAGATATTATATTTTTTTCTCTTCTTCCTTACATCTTTAGTTTTGTTTTACTTTTCTTTCTTTCTCTTGGTATTAATTCAAAACACTTTTATATCTTTTCTCTTGTTGGAATCATAGTGGCTTAATATGATTTAATCTTATTTGGTTGTATAAGACTTATGCAACATATTTTGTATCAATTCGAATTTGGCTTATACAACCTATTTTGTATCAATATATTATGGTATTGAATACTAATTATGAGTGTTCAAAACTTATTATTCATACATAATCAATAAAGTAACAAGGCGACCACAATGAAACAAAATGAAGACTTCATTCCGACATAATTATTGTTTTGAATTTCACCAACAATCAAAGCTTGATCTCATTTTGTTTTGTACCTAATAATACATAGTATAATACCTAAAGGTACCTAACAAAGTAGAGTTTTAAAAACAGGATTTTATCCCAACAAAATAACAAACTATTTTTTCTTTGAGTATTGGCAGCAATTGCAGTCCTGAGTTGAATAACTTTTTCAGTCCTCATTCTTTCAAGTTTTCTATTAGAAATGGATGACTTTCCCTTCCATTTATAACCTTGACTTGGTGTGTAGCCAATATTACCAGTTACTATATCTAACTTTTTGTCATATTTTTATCAGTCTTAATAACTCTCCTACTTGGCAATTTTGGCTGCATAGACAAATCACAGAAATTAAAAGACATAAATATAAATAAGTCTAAGTAAAATTATACACACTACTTACATTAAGTGTGATAAAACCATCTTAATCTTGGTATATTCCAACTCCTAACATTTTTTTCCTTTTTAAAGGTCTTGTATGTCCTTTACTAGTGTCCTTATGCTCACGTCTTTGAGGAGGCTTTGTCCTTCCTATGCCCCTTCCACTGTCAGAATAGATTTGACTTTTTCAATTTAGTCCTCTTCATCTACCTATGCCTTCATTCATATGTTTTTCTTAGGAATCCCTCTTCCTCTTCCCCTGCCTCTTTCTCTAGCTTTTTATCTTCCTTTATAACTTACAAAAGTATGTTTATTGACAAAAATGAGTATATGTTTGTTTTCTACAAATAATTACATAAATTACCTGTATTTTTGCAAAAGTTTCATCTGATTGGCTTGGGACATTCAGAACACTGCCCTTTCCTCTTCCACTTTTAATGCTTGAAGTTTACAGAAAACTTCTTGACCTTTGGTGGCTTCGTAGATTGATTATTTAATGTTGGACACATTTTTATGTTATTGATTGGATGAATAAAATGGACATATGTACTAAGGTAGGTATCGTAGTGATAACAGTGATCCACAAAATTAATGGGATAATATTCTTGTCCCTAACAAAATAAAATAACATATTAATTTGTAGAGTTAAATAAAAAATAGGAAACACTTAATAAAAGAGAATCATACCTTTTCATATTAGTAATAATGCTTAATTGATGACCTTTTCCGAGCTATAGGTTATTCCTCAGTAGTTCTGTAACACCCCGCACTTTTGGGCTAAAGTTTGAACCATCTTTTCTATGTGTATAGACCTGAACCAAATGATTTCCCAGTTAATATATGTTATATTATAAATCCCATAGTTTTGGAATACCTTTGGATATGAATTGAGGTCATAAAAATCACCTAACTCAAAGTTGAGGTGAGAACTTTTTTTTCAATTAAATTTTAGTCAATGTTTCAACTTAGGTCAACTTCCAAGTACTATTACTTATTGACTATGACGATTTAAAGGGACAAATATATATCAAATGAATGTTCTTCGATTCTTCTTTCCAATGCCACCAATTTTTCCATTATCTGATACCGAGGTAAAAATTTATGCCCATTTTCCAGAGAGGTGTCAGTCGGCCGAGGCGCGACGGCCAGACTAACGGACCGTCAAGCCAGTGACGGCCCACCAAGCCAGACCATCAACTTTAAGCAGTAATATTTAAAAATGGTTTTTTATGACAGTTTGAGTGACGATCAGTCACGGGAGTGACAATTCGTCACTTAGGACATCGGTAAGGGTCGACCAATGCTAAAGTATTAGTTTCAAGGAATATTTCATTATTTTCCTATCCCAAACTCCTTCCTCATGAATATTAATCATACCCTAAGAGTTATGATCTATCACATATCAGTTTTTAACATCTCAAATCCTCTCCATTCTCAAGAAATGAGAAAAATAGGATTTTCCTCTAGGTTAAAGATTCTAAGAAACGAGGCAAGATTCGAGTCCTATTCTTCAAACTAATTAATCTAAGGTACGTGGGGTTTTCCTAAACAACATGGTCATGGTGAAATTGTTTTACTAAGTTTTTAAGGTTTAGAAATCATATATTCACGAAAGGTTTTGAGATCAATTTAAAGAACATTCATTATGAGTCGTTTTCATTGATATTAATGCTTTGGTCTTGAGGCCTTCCCCTGAAATCTTGATTTTCTCGTGTAGATTTATACATGTGTTTTTTTTGTTTTGAAACATGAATTGAGAGCACGAATAATGAATTTTCCCTCTCTTATTGTGTTACTTCTTGATTTACATGTTATGGTTGACGAAAGGGCATGTCTTAAATTATGAGTCAAGAGCTTTACTAGCTTATATGAACTTTAGCTTGGTTAAGAATTAGAGAGAAGGATAATTTCTTGTTTTTAAATTCTTAATATGTTAATCTAACAAATTGCAAGATTGTTTTGAGAAATTGACCGCCATTTGTTGAAATATTGAAAAGAGAGAATCTTTGCATGGTTTGACATATGTTATAAAATATGAATCCTCTTATACTATTTGGTGGCCTGAACATTATTTTGAATGAAAGGGTTGTACATGATATTTTATGGCTTAGAATATATGACTTGAAAGTCTTGGTATGACGATACCAAAACAGCTAATGCCATAATAGAATCAGAATAGAACAGAAGTCAGATTTCATTTGAATTTTCAGAATTTAATTTCAGAAAGATGCTTGTTTTAAAATTTTAAAAAATAGGTTTAAGAGATGTTAGGTGGTTACCCGAAGAAGGCACGAGTTTAGATAGCTCATAGCTCAAAATCATTTTTTGACAATACGGGTTATTATGTCCCCATGAGGGATTATACGCTGGTCTAGTACCCTGTGGTAACAAAATCAGCGTCAAACTTTAGTTGGGGGCTTGGCCACCACGGATTCCATATAGCCGTGGAATATTAGACTTGTATGGTGTACCACCTAGTTGAATCGTAAGACAAAGATGCTAAGTTGAGTTTTACAGAAATGCTTTAAAAACCTAATGGTTATGCCCATGAATTTTTGAATGTTTTATGATAACATGCTTTTCATGTAAAGCTCTCACTTACTTTACATACAAGTATTTATTTTTTAGATTTCTCTACTTATAAGTACATCTGTATTGACCCCCTATATTTTTAGATCTAAGGTACAGTTTTGGAGTCCTGCTAAGTAGTAGATATGTGTACAGTTGGTGAGGCTTCTCTATTTTGGAAGGACTGGTTATTAAACTTTGTCATTTCATTTTGGTTTATGGTCCAACTGGGGCCCTTACCCTTGTTTTAGACAAGATATTGGCTTTGATGTATTAGAGATTTTGTAGACTGATGTTAGATGATGTTAGAGGTATATGTATTTCATTACAAATTGTTCGGTTGAATTAAAATATTGACCATGTTTCTGTATAATAAGTTTTCCATAGTTTTTTACATTGTATAGACATAACGTATGATTACAAGATAGAAAAGGGGGCCTGGGCCTTCATAGTTTGGGATGCTCATCACAGCCTGGGCCTCAATTTGGGTTGTGAAAAACATGGTATCATAGCACGACTGATGGTCCCAGGGCTTCTAAGACATTGTGTCTAGTAGAGTCTTGCTTATAGGTGTATTATGCTCCACACTTATAATCAGGAGGCTACAGGGTATTTAGGAGTTGTTTCTTATTCTTCTCCTACTCTAGCTCATGCTATATCGTCGTCCATACGAAAGTTATCCAAATTCCTTCTTTGCTCTAATTTTATGGACTATGCCTTATTGTCGAGTCGATTAAAGTACAGAAGCTTAGAGTCTAAATGATGTGGTCCCTTCTAATATTCATAAAAGATTATTAAATTGCACAAGGACTCGAGAGGAGTCCATGAGTTCTTTAAACTGTATTGATTTAAGCTTATGCCCCTACCCACATCAATCGTACGTTTGAGCTTGAGGTATAGAGTGTATTCATGCCTTTTTTCCAAAACCCTTGTTGCAGATGTCATGCTTAAGGGTAATGATGTATGGCAGAATATTGGGAAATTATTTTCCACCTGAGTAGTAGTATGTGATAAAGTGTCATAACCAATGAGCTGTAGGATGGTCTAGAAGTTAGTGCTATAAAGTCACAAGCTTCAAAGTCAGAATGAGGGTGACTTTTGCATAAAGAACCTAGTTTAGTTGCATAACCATTGATTGAGAGATGAGTAGCCATTTTATAGTGATAGACTAATATGGTAACAACATTTGTAGATTGTATGGTAAATGTGTGGAGAAAAGAGTTTGTCTATGATTGTTATTTATTCCAAATAGAGAATGAGCCCAGAGTGAATAGTTATGGTGGTTGTAGAAATCATTTATAAGTAGTAAGTGGAAAGAACTAGATTAGTGAATATGTTATGGGTAGTGACTCATTGGTGTTTATTGAATTTTGAAGCTAATTGTGACGTATGCATGGGTAAGTAAATATGACATGAGGAAGAAGAATATGTTAATAGATGGTAATGGGTTATAATATAAGATTATGATCGACTATCTCTATTATGTGACTTTACCCCCTTGATTTGTATTTTTTCTAGTAGTTGTAAACTAGTAGCACGCCTGAGAAGGTATGCAGTAGATTTTGAGGTGTAGTAGTAATGTTGTGGAGAGGATGAACTTATGGGCCATAGTTAAGTGAAATATGAGACTTAGGCTGATATTTTCATTTGATTGATTAGTATTGTATATGGCATGTTTCGTTGGTGGTACATAATTGACGCTAGACTATAGGCTTGAACTTTAGATGTAAAGTATGGTGGTAAGAGTAGTACTTAAGATTAATAATGCATGTTTTATGGGAATTAATTAGTAGGCTTTATGTGATGTGTGAAGTGGCCTGGGTTGGAAACTTGTGTAAAATGGAGTGGATAAATGGTGATATATATATATATATATACATGAGTACTAGTTTTAAAAATGATAAATTGTGTTTTAGTCATTAAGGTGATAAGAGTGATAGTCATATAAGAATAAGTTGAACCCCCGATAACATGTTTTTAGATAAGGTTGTACGGTATAAGTGTCATGTGTACCTAGTTTGTGTTTTTGAATTTGGTAGTACAGAGAAGTCTGGGGAGTTGTTGTATAGTGTTCATTAATGTTGAACTTGAGTAAATAGAGGTAGGCAATATGCGCCTTTGATATAGTTGTACAAATTTTGTTAAGTTGTAAGTTTTGCGATGAGAGGTTTAATGCGAGTATCTTAAATGGTAGAGAATAAGTGGTTATGTGATAAGGGGTGTAGATATATATACCCATATGAGTGTGAGTTGTAGTGTGATCTCTATAGAGGCTGGTGAAAGTAAAGAGTAGCATTTACAAAAAAGTAAGGCCTTCAGAGTATAGTTCATCAGGGAGAGTTTAGAGTTTATGTATGTGGTGATGTCCCGTTTGTGTTGAGAGTTGTGCCTATAGATTTTGATATGAGGTTATGTCAGCAAGTCTAGGAGTGTGACTTTGATATAAGGGGGAGATGATAGATTAAAGTAGTTCCCGAAATTTCTTGTGGTGTCATGTTTTAAGTAAGAATCATGATAAATCAATTTCTATTCAAGCAAGGTCCTCCTACTTCTATTTGAACTGACATCTACCAATGTCTTAAGTATTCATGTCTTGCCAATATCTAAGGCTTAAGCTCTCTATGTAACTCATGTCATGTTCCGTCCTCAAAACAAGAAGCAATAATCTCCCTCAGTGATCTAATATTCCAAGTATCACAGCTTTATGTTATGTTGCTCATGATTCAAAAGAGAAATCCATGTCTCACATAATGTGTGGTTCGAAGAAACTATGCTTCTTTACGTTACTGGTTCATTTTATGTCCTGATTAGCCAATGTGATAAAGATTATGCTAACTCATGGAAAATTTCAGCTCTTTAAATGAGGATCAATTGCTTTAAGTGGCAATCCTTGTCTTAGTTGTTAACTACATAAATTCTGGTCTTATGCTATGTAGCTTATGACATGCGCACCCATGTTTTCTCACTGTGGTTTTCCCTAAGAACTCATGCTATGTTGTATTTATGCTAGAACGACTCTCTACTTATAAACCGAACACTTGATATAAGAAGCATTTCGTAGCTATTCTATCATATCTTTGCCTCATGTCCCTCCTTGAGTAGTGCAATAAGTGTAAGTGATGGTCTGATAATGTTACTTCTATTAATGACGTCTATGCACGGGTCCATCAATGACCCTCTGTATGTTAGTATAATGGTGGTTGTGGAAGCGTGGTGATGTTTAGGTAGGGGAGTAGATGCTCTTGAATGTGAAAGTTTTGATGTTATATCTTTAGCTAAAATTATAGGAGAAGGGGGAAAGAAGGAGATGAACTTTTATTATGTGAAATGGGTAGGAAGGAGATATATGGAGAAAGTCTATGTGAGAGTGATTGAAATTGTTGGTCTTAGTAGGAGATCCTCGGAGTAGGAGTATTAATGGTAGGCTTAAATTATGTGATTCATGAAAACACCGACCAATGCGCTGTATAATTAGTACTCTTTCAATTAAAACTCAATTTTGTTTGATAGTAGTGATAAGGTGAAGTCAATTTTCTTTATGGGGTGTACTGTATAGGGTCCCATTTATTAAACTAGCACCTCTTTTCTTTGAGTTAGGCTTCAACATAGGAGTATTATACAATGGGACTCAAACTTTTGTGGTTGGATGTGTAATGGGAGAATTGTAAGTTTGAAAGAATGAGGTATTTAATTTATTTGTTGGGGCGTAGATGAGTAGTGTGTTTAAGTTTATGTCTTTGTTGTATCATGTAATGTAGGGAATACTTATATTTCTATCAACCACGAGAACCCTATATCATGATTGTACCGATGTAAATCTGGCCTATTATCACCAAAAATTAATGCATGCCTTATGTTGTGATGATTATGATTCATAGAAATCATGTTTAAGATCATCCCTATGTAAAGTTTCACTGTATCTTGCTTCGTGCTTACGCATTTCACTAGAGGTTATCATGAATCTATTTTGATGCCTTTGCATATTTTGTTGAGTAAAAATGTTCAATTTGAGGTTATGTTCCTTATTCCATAGTCTTAGAGCTTCAACAAGTCCCTACCCATTATTCGAGACGAATTATCACAAGGGGGAGGTAATGTAACACCCCAAACTTTTAGGCCAAGTTTGAACCATCTTTTCTAGGTGTATAGACCTAAACACAATGATTCCCTTGATAATACATATTATATGATCAATCCCATAGTTTGGGAATACCTTTGAATATGAATTGAGGTCAAAAAAATTCCCTAACTAAAAGACGAGTTGAAAACTTTTCTATCGATTAAGTTTTAGTGAATGTTTTGACTTGGGTTAACTTCCATCGACTATTACTCCCAGAATATGACGATTTAAAGGGTTTAATATACATCAAATGAAAGATCATTAAGTCTTATTTCCAACGCCACCAGTTTCTCCTTAATCCGATATCGTGTAAAAAATTATTCCTGTTTTCCAGAGAGGTGTCAGTCTGCCGAGGCGCGACGACCAGACTTATGGACCATCAATCTAGTGATGGCCCACCAAGCTAGGATGTTAACTATAAGAAGTAAGGTCAAAAAATTGTTTTTTTTGTGATGGTTTGAGAGACGGCCAATCATGGGAGTGACGATCCATCACTTAGGCCGTCAGTAAGGGTCGTCCAACGCTAATGTATTATTTTCAAAGGATATTTTGGTATTTTCCAATCCCAAACTCCTTCCCCACAAATATAAATCATATCCTAAGAGTTATAATCTATCAGATATCAATTTTTAACATCTCAAATCCTATCCACTCTCAAGAACAATAGAAAATTTGGGTTTTCTCTAAGTTCAAGATTCCAAGAAACAAGTCATGATTCGAGTCCTATTCGTCAAACTAAGTAATCTAAGGTACGTGGGGATTTCCTAAACTACATAGGTATGATGAAATGTCTTATTAATATTTTAAGGTTTAGAAGTCATATATTCATGAATGGTTTTGAGAACAATTTAAAGAATATGCATTATGAATCCTTTTCAATGATATTATTGTTTTGGTCTTGAGGCCTTCCCCTAAAATCTTTATTTTCTCGTGTATATATATATATATATATATATATATATATATATATATATATATATGTTTTTTAGTTTTGAAAGATGAATTAAGAGCATGAAATATTTTCTCATTGTGTTACTTCTTGATTTACAAGTTATGGTTTACTAAATGGCGTGTCTTAAATTATGAGTCAAGAGCTTTGCTATCTTATATGAACTTTAGGTGTATTTAGAATTGTAGAGAGGGATAATTTATTGTTTTTAAATGCTAAATATGATAATCTAAGGAATTGCATAATTGTTTTGAGAAATTGACCACCATTTGTTGAAATGTTAAAAAGAGAGAATCTTCGCATGGTTTGACATATGTTTTGAAATATGAATCCTCTTGTACTGTTTGAATGTTTTGGTTGTCTAAACATTGTTTTGAATGAAAGAGTTGTACGTGATATTTTATGGCTTAGAAGATATGACTTGGAAGTCTTGGTATGACGATACCAAAACAGGTAATTCCATAACAGAGTCAGAATAGAACAGAAGTAAGATTTCATTTGGATTTTCAGAATTTGATTTCAGAAAGATGCTTGTTTTAAAATGCTTAAAAAATGGTCTTAAGAGATGCAGGTGGTTACCCGGAGAAGGCACAATTTCAGATAACTCATTGTCCAAAACCATGTATTGTTAATACGTGTTATTATGTCCTCAAGAAGGATTATACGCTGGCCTATTTTCCTGTGGCGTATCTGAATTAGAAACTCCAACCTTTACAACAAAGTTGGGTTGGGGGCTTGGCCGCTGAACGAAGGAAGGATTACATATAGCCTGTGGAAAATTAAACTTGTAGGGTGTACCACCTAGCTCAAAATTAAGACAAGGATGTTATGTTGAGATTTACAAAAATGATTTTATAGACTAATAGTTATGCCCATGAATTTTTGAATGTTTTATGATGACATAGTTTTCATGAAATGCTCTCAGTTACTTTACATTCCAGTATTTTTTTTTTATGGATTTCTCTGTGTAGTAGTACATCAGTATTGACCCCCTATATTTCAGGATCTGAGGAACAGACTCGGAGTCCCACTATGAAGTAGATTGGTGTGTGTGGGACTTGATGTTGGTGAGCCTTCTAGATTCCGGAAGGACTGGTTTTTAGACTTTATCATTTCATTTTGGTTTATTGTCTGACTGGGGGTCTTGTCAATGTTTTAGACATGATATTGTCTTTGATGTGTTGCGGATTTTGCAGACTGATGTTAGATGATTTTGGAGGATTATGGATGTCATTCCAAATTGTTCAGTTGAATTACAATATTGATCATGTTTCCGTATAATAATTTTTCTGCATTTCTTTACATTGTATGGACATAGTGCAGGATTACCAGATAGAAAAGGATGTCTGGGCCTTCATGGTTTGGGATGCATATCTTGGCAGGGCATCGTTTCGGGTTGTGACAATTTCAAGAAACCATTCCCATGTAAACTACTTCTCAACTCAACAACTCCCCAAGAAACATACAACATTATGTTGTTTCCATCTATTCAAAAAAGTACTAACAACTGATTATTTCACACACCTTTGAGGAAATATCCACGCAAATCAATCATCCTTCTAGCACCTCTGAAGAATACTTTTTTAAAGCTTGAAAGCTCACATAAAGTCCTTCAAACATTAACTGTGTAGTCTCTTCAGTTTCTCTAACCTTAGTAACACAACTGCTACCTGGATTAGTCCTCAAAATCTAATCACTGTAATTAAAAATCCAATAATACTCCTCAATGTTATCACCTTTAATCTCTTGTACCACTCTACACCAAGATCTTCGCACAATTGTCCTACCGACATAAATATCTAACTCCTTTCTAATAATCTCTTATAACATATTTGGTTCGTGACTTATTCTATCTTTGTACATACTTGCTTGAAACTTTAAGTTCCAAAGATAGTTAAAAATTTATTTCAAACAAATACAAATAGGATTGCATCTTTTAATAATAATATATCTGCTAATTTATCATTACTAGCACACAATAACCAAGGACAAGTATCTTTACAACACCTAACTCTAACTCCGTTAGGTGCATTCACATATTTTTCAATTCTAATATTTTCTTGAGTTGCATATCTGGTTACTGATAGACCAAATTCCTTTATGCTTACAAATCCTAATTCCCAAAAAAAAAATTCATATGTTTCATAAAAAACAACTGTGTTTTTTTTATTCCTTCTTAGAGGTTTATGCACTACTGGATCAACCTATTTACCATCTCCCCAAACTTCTTCATTTAATTCAAATAAAGGAGCTTCATCACTTAGATAGTAAGATTCATCACCTCTTAACATACTAACTATGCTATCCCTAATAACAACATTTATCTAATCATAGCCTATGTATGGACCTTTTTAACGAATATTAATTTGTTAGTCTGTAGTACCTCCACTTCTCCTTTATAAACTATTGAAATGTCTCTTACTTTCTTGTATATCAATATACGCTTGAGGAACATCACTGTCAACATCACTTTCTTGTAGTAATCCCTTCAGATTCTGAATCGTCCTCTCAATCATCAGTACTTGGATCCTCATTTATTGTAGGATCAAGAGGGTTGGAAGGTATAGTAAAAGGAGGAGGATTATCAGGAAGGTTGAAAGTTTTAGAAGGCTGGTTGGATGGGAAAATAGGAGAAGAAGGCTGAATATTACGGTTAGAAGAATCACCATCATTAATGGGGTTAAAAGGATCCTCACTTGCCCCACTGTGACTCACAATAGGGACAAACTCCAATCCTAGGGGGCCTGACATTGACCCCATGAGAAACATACACGTTAAGTTCATTCCCATTTTTTAACTTGTATGTTCATTCCCATTTTTTAACTTGCTGACAATGCCAAAAATAACCTTATCACAGTTAATTTCTAACAAAAATCCATCCCAATAAATAAAAAAGTGATATTCTTTTGTATATTCTAGATCTTTTATGCAGTTTCTTAACTCAAAGTAGGACAACATATCAGCATGAATTTCATTAAAATGTGTTACAGTCCCACCAATACCCCTATGATACTATCTTAAAGTTATCAGAACAAAAGACATAGAAAATTTTCTGAAAAAGAAACATTTCAACTACACAAACACATTGAAATCAATAAAAAAAATTCTAAATCTCAAAGTCGAACAAAACTTTTATAGTACTATTTTAACATATTTTCCACAAAAAAATAGTACAAGTGTTGCCCCCCCACATATATATATATATATATATATATATATAAATATATATATACCCCAAAAGATTACTACAATACCCTAGTAGTAACAACAACATATACACACATATAGGGAGCAGAACATAACACTATAAAATTCTAAAAGTTGCATGTATCAAGTACATAGTGCAACATAACTCATTAAATTCATACTAACATGATTTTCATTAAAATAATCCTTATTAATATGTTTTCCCTAAAAGATTCACAAATATGAAAAACCATTAGAAGTGAGAAAAATGCAAAACTACTAAAATGCGAAATATCCTAACCTATAAAATATTCAATTTTTTGTTTAACAGTTATTTCTCTAGAAAATTTTATGAACAAAGCACATAATTTAGTGATACTATGTGCTCAATTTCACTTTTTCAAAGTATAATTCCAGTCGAGAAAGAAAAAGAAAGAGTGAAGTGAGAGAAGTGAGAGAAGTGAGAGAAGTGAGAGAAATTGATAAGAGAGAAGTGTGAAATATCTGATAAGTGGGGAGTTGAAGGACTAGTATTGGGTTAAAGGGTTAAACCCATCCTTTTATTCAAATTATTTTATTAAAGAGAGATTGTCCAACATCGCCTTTTTCAAGTTCAGTATTAATGAGAAATTCTATCAAAATGGTCAATTTACAAGGGTTTATGTATGTTTTGTGAGGTAATAGGTCGCCCGCAAAGCTAAAGTGTCTTTTTGTAAATCTCAAACAAGTTCATAGACTTTATGTCTTTTCTCTTATAAAAAATAATGTTACAAAGGTAATAATGATAATTGTCTTAATAAGGTGATATAGGTAGAATCTTTATCTTATTATACTAAAAAATCGAAGGGCTTTAACGAAATATTTTTCTGCTTTTGAAAATATATTTCACACTATAAAAAAAAACAATCAATCATTTTTCTAATATTTCATTTGAGAGTACATTAAAAAAATATTATTTAACTTTTACTTATTTGAATTATATGTACCTAAAATTTAATACTTTTAAATGAATTAACTTTTTTCAATTTTTATTGCTACAGTTTAAGTTGTAAGAATTGTAACGACCCGGGAGTACACCCTGGACGCCACACGGTGCTTACGGTCACAAGTGAACACAAGCTAACCAATGAGCTGGTACCTGTTGTAAGCACTAAATAATAATAGTAAAATGGCATGTGCGGAATAAAATAATACGCCATAAGGTTTTAAATATTACAACATTTATGAACCATAAATCTTAAAACAACTGTCGGAAAACAACTGCCTAAAAACTGATAAAAATAATGGTAAACTGATTGACTTCTGAAGTATCTGAAAGCCTCTAAAATTGATTGAATAAGAGTTTATGGTACATGCCCTTACTATCTCAAACTAACTACTGAACTGAAATCACGAAAATAAACACAATCAGTCCTCGAATATGAGGACTCACCACGGTTGTTGCTACTGATGGATGGAATGTCTAAGTGCGGTTGGGAACCTGATCATCCAAATCTATGATATGATACATCATAGCATAAGAAACAAGTATGCGGTCGGTACTTTGAATGTACTGGTATGCTAGATGGGGTTAGGCTGATATGCGTGGGCTCATGTACATGAATAATAACTAACTGAATAGCATGAGATAACTGAATAACTGATCAGAAAATATGAATACTGTGAAATCTGAGAGAGCATGATAAAGCATATAACATGATTCTGAAATAGTCTGAAATCTGAAATACTAAAATCAGATAACTGAAAAACTGATATCTATATGTTATGGTCAATTCAACCATGTACTGAATAGAGACTGTGGCCCTAATGTACTATCAAGATCCAAACTATAACACTAGTTGGAAGGGTGATAGTACCATTCCACAGGTACAAACATTAGCTGTGTGGATCAACTAATCTAACGTTCCAAAGGACGAGGGTGTCATGCCTAACTGACGGGGTACCCCTAAAAGTCTACGGTGATGTTGTTGTTCTGAAATGTAAAGACTATTAATAATGTCGCATGCCTACTTATGGGAGAGACAAATGCCACATGCCTACTAATAAGGGAGAGCTATCCCTACGTTTACTCGGTGCTAAGTTTTTCTCCCAACTGAAACAAACTCATTTTGAACTGATCTAAGATTATCTGAATATGATAGCTAACTTATTGATAATGTTCTTACATATCTAAAAGCAATCTGAAAATACCGATATTAAGTAAACAACTAAGTTTTCAGTTATTCATAACCCCCAGGACTCGATAGCAATAACAACAAGAACACAAGTACTCTTTAAAACCATGATAGGAACCATTGTTCAAAACTCATCTCTTAGATATTTCATCAAATACATGAGGATCATGAATTAAAGCATGGAAATAGTTAACCATGGGATAATAATGTAACTTCACTACCAAAATCCCGGGTTAAGGATATGACATGAAAAAATCACCATTCAAACGTGTTACGGAATAATTCCAAAGAAATTTTCTAAGCATTATATAAAATTGAGATTCATGGAAGCACATGGATACAATTCATAATAACATGTAGAGATCAAAAATTTAAATTTGAAAATGGATTCTTGGACTCCATCAGTGAAAAGGACCCATGGATAAACATCTATGATACCTTAATTGGTGAATTTGTGAGAGTTCTTGGTAGTTTGCTTGAAGCTTGAGCTTGAATCTTGAAGCGGCCAGGGTTTGTTCTTGAGAGAGAATGATTTTATTTTTGAGAGGATTTGAGTAAAAGATGACCAAATATGCTTTTGTGACCTTCAATCCCGTGTATTGGACCTATTAGGTAGAGGGAAATGACCCATTTGCCCTTGGAAAAATGGAATTAAAAGCTAGAAAAATAAGGAAAAGGCGTTGTGGGCTCTGGTGGGGTGCACTCGAGCGGTCACCGCGGTCACCACTGTTGTGCACTACAGAGTTCGCCACGGACTTATCTCGGTGCTGCTACTTTTTTGAAAATCCAAACATCCTTTTACGCTCATTCAAAAATTCTGAAACTCACTCGTGACGTACCCTTGATATCCCCGATCATGAATCAACTTTAAAATCGACATTCTAAGCCCAAGAAGGTCAAAAATAAAATCATCGAAGTTTAAGGGGATTTAAAAATGACTAAGTCTTAACTCTTAGTTAAATATCTCTAAGTCTTAACCCTTTTATCATGAAATAGTAAGCTAAAATGAGCTAGGGTCTTACGGGGCCTTACAATATCTCCCCCTTAGGAACATTTGTCCTCGAAAGAGACTGATTAAGCTAAGAAATACTGAGGTACTGAGATTAAAGGTTGAATATGCATAGCAGAAAACTTGATTATATGAATGATTCTAAAACATGGTGACTGACTTAACAGATTCGTGAATGCATGCAATAACATGAAGATAATCATATGGAAGGAACAACGATTGAAAAAATAAATGTCTATGGAAAACTGTTACATTGAGTTTAATTTGAGTTTTCGGAGAAAAGATGAGTGTACTTGGCTCGCATGCATGCTTCTGCTTCCCATGTGGCTACCTTTACAGACTGATTTTACCGAAGAACTTTGACCAAGCGATCTTTTTTGTTCCTAAGTCTATGAATCTGGCGATCAAGGATCTAGACTAGAATTTCTTCCTAAGAAATACTGTCCGGAACATCTACGCTTTATAAAGGAACAACTACAGCTGGGTCACCAATACATTTTTTCAAAATGGAGACATGGAACACTGGGTTTACTGATGGCAAATTGGCAGGCAACTCAAGATCATACGCCACCTTCCTATAACTACTTGAGATTCTGTAATGGTGTAACACCACGAAATTTGGTCCCGAGACGTCACACAGTGCTTAGCGGCACAAGTGACCCCAAGCTAACCCTCCTACTAGCATAACTCATAAGCAACTGGATAAAATGCTTAAATCTATATATAATCAGCAAAAATATAGAACTTCTCTGAACTTGATCAATATAAATACGAACTTTACAAGATTACAACTCTACTTTTACCAAATAAAACTGAACTGAATACATCAAGTTCTACTGACCGTCTATGAAGCCTCTACTGGTACTGACTTCAGATAGCCGGGTCATGACTCCCAACTATCCAAGATCAATATGAATAAAATAAGAAAATACAATACTTCTCAAACTGTATACCCAAATCAAGCCATCGAATCAAAAGACTCATCACCTACTGACTAGGAGCGGCGGACTGACTGAATGCGGCATTTGCGCTACAACTTGCACCTACATTATAAGACACTGTAGCATATGGAAATATATGGGGGTCAGTACTTTAAGGAATGTACTGAGTATATGGGGGTGCAATGCAACATTATTAATAATATCATAAATGATTTTAAAAATCATACATGCTGACGATAACAACTTTCTTAGCTTGAATTAATTGAAATATATTCCTTGTAAATCATCAATAGTAATTCAAGCATTATATATTTCATAAATCATTATACTCAACTCAAACTCTTTAAATAATGACTTAGAGTGACTCGGTAACTCATGAAACTTGAACTCTTATGGACTTGGGAGTTTCTTATAACCGACATAAAATAAACCATGTGAGTCACATGGAGTCCAACGCTTTTCTCTCCCAAGGAGAGAACCCCACATTGGCAGAAGAGTCGTACTCTTGCCAGGGAGTACAACTTCAATTTCATTATCCCAATCCCATACTCGGCCTCTGGCCCACAAATTATCAACATTAATCCTATGGTGGCACGTAGTTTCGGGGAAATACCAGATTTCCCGCTTAGTGCTAAATACTCCTCTTAGACTCAGCTTAGAACACGTTAGGAAAATCACCACAAACATCACAAGGGTCTATCATGAAGATCAAATCAAATCTCTTTCTCATTTATCAAATCATATTCAATTTGTGGATTCCTAACTCGACTCAAATCAAATCAATCTTTCTCAATATCAAAATGTATTGATTCATTAAATCAAGGCAATATCATTAACTTTGAGGAAATATCAAGAATCATTGTAACAACTCAATCTTATGAATCAATATACTCAATAATCCAATTTGTCATAAGAAACTTAAAGCTTGACACATCTCTTGAAAGCACTTGAAATACCAACTCATGGTAGAAACATGAAATTTACAATATTAAATATCAAGTCATAATTTGGAAATTATAAAATAATCTTGTATCAAAAACTTCAAGAAAACATCATAGAACTCATTCTTGACTCTCAAGCTCTAATATCAATATATATATATTCAATAATCAAACTTCTCATAGAAAATCTTAAATCAATGACTCTTATCTCAAATTATTTGGAAATCATCAACTCATAATAACAATATTCAACTCATGGCATAAGTTCTCAATTTAAGAAATAAAATAATTAAATAGTCATATGTATCAATCTTGAATAACTCAAATATCATAAATCATTAATAAAGTAATTTGGGTGTAAACTCACTTTGCAAAATCATGAATTTCAATAGTAGAAATTAAATCTTTGGGCACATGAATGAAAGAAGTGTTCTTGTTCAAAACCCCACATACCTTAATTGTGGATTTGAATGAAGAAACTTGTTATAGAATCCTTTTCCACTTCTTGAGTTAGGGTTCTTGATGCTTTTGACTTGGGTACCTTGAATCTTGAACCAATTTGTGAAATCTATGGTTGGATTCTTGAAAGAAGGTTTGATTTTTGGGTTGAGAGAAAACCCGAGCTTCTTCAATATTCTTGGAAGAGAAATGAGAGAAAATTAACTTCTCTTCTCTACTTGGATATATATATATATAGAGGGTTAAAATGGGTGGAAAAGACCAAAATACCCTTTTAAAAACATCCCTTAATTGATGGAAAAAAAATGGCTAACGACATTTGTGACAGGCCGTCAAACCTGTGACAGGCCGTCACAAAATGTCGTAAAAAAAGGTGGATTTTATGAGTTTCTTCCTAAGGATGATGATGTCATCAGAAATGTCGTAAAAAATGTGACAGGCCGTCAAAAACCTGACAACCCGTCATAAACGTCGTCACACCTTTTCAGATTGATATGCTGGAGTAAAATGGGTATAACTCTTTGCTCCTATATTGGATTTTAGCGACATTAGTATTCTTGGAAAGATAATTCAATTATCTATCTGTTGATAGGTCATGAGATCAAAAATTACAAGTATAATGAGAGATATTCTCATTTGAAGTTGACTATATCAATATCCTTCGCAAGAATTCAATCGGTAAATAAAGTTTTGATTCACCTAATCATTAGGACATCTTTGTGGACTTAATACACACCATACTTGATTAGAAAACAAGTTTTTCTATTGGTTAGAGTCTCTGGGAATTACAAAATGGCTCTAACTTCCTTACCGAGTGTCCGATTCGGGTGAATGTTAAGTCGATGGAAAGCTTATCCAATTCTCCACATGATAGAAAGTGGAATTTAGGGAAATACAACAAGGTATAAACAAAAATCACTTTGGAAGTCGTCCATAGTCACTCAAAAGATGGATTTAGGCTTAAGAAACGATCGGGGTATTACAAAGGGTCAGCATATCAGGAACTGAGTTTACCCTTCTTACTAAATCTCTTCACTCCCTTAATGGGAGAGATATTCTAATACACCATATCCTCAATAACAAACTCAACTGAACTTTTTCTAACGTATCAAAAACTAAATCAGGCCATATCAACGTAGCCTCACAAACCTCGAACCAACCAATGGGAGATTTAAATCTCCTCCCATAGAGAGCCTCTAATGGATCCATCTAAATACTGGAATGTTAATTGTTATTGTAGGAAAACTCAACCAAAGGCATGTGATCAGCCCAACTATGCTTAAAGTCGATAACACATGCTCTCAACATGTACTTTAAGGTCTGAATGGTCCTCTCTAGCTAACTATTTGTCTGAGGGTAAAAGGCTATACTAAAATAAACATAGGTACCAAGACCCTTCTGAAAGGTTTTCCAAAAGTGAGAGGTAAACTGAGTTCCTCTATCTGAAATGATGGACAATGGGACTCCTTACAACCTACCCAACTCTCTAAAGTAGAGGTCGGCATAGTCCTCGGCTGAGTAAGAAGTATGACCTTCTAAGAAATGAGCTGACGTGGTCATTCTATCTATAATAACCCAAATTAAATTAGGCTAATGATGCGTACGAGACAACCATATCACAAAATTATGTTCACCTCTTCCCACTTCCAAGTGGGGATGCTGAACTACTGCATAATGCCACTCGGCCTTTGATTCTCAACCTTTACTTGTTGGTAGTTAGAGCACTTAGTTATAAACTTGGCAATATCCCTTTTCATACCACTCTACAAATAGATATCTCACCAATCACGGTACATCTTAGTGGTCCGTTGGTGAATTGAATAAAGCTTACCATGCACTTCCGCTAAAATCCACTATCTTAACCCATCAAGACCCGGTACGCACAACCTACCCTGTACCGCAATATGCTATCTCACCCTTTGGATAAAACCTCTAATTTCTGATCTCTGACCTACTCCTTTAACTTAACTAGACTAGGATCCCAATTTTGCTTTTCTTTCTCTTCGGCAACCAAAGAAGTTCTCGAACTATTCTGAACCCATGCACTACCATCAGCTAAATCAGCCAAATAAACATCTAGTCTAGTACGATAATGAACCTCCCTGACTAACTTTTTCTTATCATCCTCAACATGAGGGACACTACCCATAGACAGTCTACTAAAGGCATCTTCCACTACATTGGCCATGCCTGGGTAATACAAAACACTCATATCATAATCTTTTAATAATTCAAACCACCTTCTCTGATGAAGATTCAAATCGATTTGTGAAAAAACATACTGTAGACATTTATGATTTATGAACATATCAACATGCACCCCATAGAGATAGTGCCTCCAAATTTTCAAGGCAAGCACCACAGCTGCTAACTCAAGATCATGGGTAGAATAATTTTCTTATGGGGTTTAAGTTCTCTAGAGGCGTAGGCTATGACCTTACATTTCTGCATCAAAACACAGCCCAAGACAACTTTGGAAGCATCACAATAAAAAACAAACCCATTTGAAGCATTTGGCAATGTAAAAACTAGAGTGGAGGTAAGTCGAGTCTTCAACTCCTGAATACTCTTTTCAAATATATCTGACAAATGAAACTTGAATTTCTTCTGGGTAAAATGGACATGGGGGATGCAATAGGCAAAAACCCTTTAACAAACCGTCGGTAATAACCAACCAAATCCAAGAAACTCCTGATATTTGATAGAGAGATGGGTCTGGACCAGTTTCTTACTTCTTTGGTCTTTTAAGGGTTAACTCTAATGCCATCAATAGAAATAATATGGCCAAGGAAAGTTACTGATCTTAGCCATAACTCGCACTTAATGATTTGGCGAACAATTGATGGGCTCTAAGAGTCTTCAATACTATTCTATGGTGGTCTGCATGGTCATTTTCATTACAAGAATAGACAAGGATATCATCTATGAATACTATGATGAACATGAAGTACTACTTGAACACTCTGTTTATCAAGTCCATGAAAGATACTAGGGTATTTGTTAGACCAAAAGACATGACTATGAATTCAAAGTGACCATACCGAGTCCTAAAAACTATTTACTGAATGTTACATATTCTGACTCTAAGCTGATTAAATCCAGATCTAAGGTCTATCTTAGAGAAATAACTGACACCCTAAAATTGATCAAACAAGTAATTAATACTGGGGAGTGGATACTTATTTTTTATCATAAATTTGTTCAATTGATGGTAATCGGGGCACATTCTAAGGGAACCATCTTTCTTTCACACGAAAAGGACTGGAGCACAACACGGGGAAACATTGGTCCTGATGAACCCTTTATATAAGAGATCATTCAACTATTCTTTAAACTCTCTAAGCTTAGCTGGAGCTATTCTGTATGGCAGAATAGAGATAGGCTGGGTATATGAAAAAAGGTCTATTCCAAAGTCAATTTCACTTTCGCGAGGAACTCTGAGAAGGTATACAGGAAACACATCTGGAAATTCCCTCATTACTAAAACCAACTAGAGATTGGGAGTCTCAAAATTAGAATCTTTGACTCAAACAATATGGTAGACATACCCCTTTGATATCATTTTTCTCTCTCTAAGGTATGAAATAAGTCAACCCCTAAGCGTTGAAGTATTACTTTTCTATTTTATAATTAGTTCATTTAGAATCAAAAACTGAACGACACTATTTCTATAGTCAACTGAAGAATAGCATGAGTGGAGCCAATCCATACCGAGAATGATATCAAAACCTATCATCTCTAACCCCACAAGATCAATTGAATTGACTTTCTTGGATATTATGATCAGACAATTCTGGTATACCTGCTTGGCTACAATAGAGACACCTACCAAAAAGGATACTAAGAAGAGTTCTACTATGGTTTTGAGATTGACTCCAAAGTTGACAGCTATATAAGGGGTTAACAAAATATCGTGGATCCCCGGGATATAACAAGGCATATACATGTAAATAAGACCTGTAACATACCCAAAACTACATCAGGAGAACTTTCCTAATCCTCTCTGGACTGAAGTATATACAATATATTCTAGTGCTGACTGCTGGTGGCATTGAAAGTTACACCCTGTTGAGTTGGGCGACCTGCACTGAAGAGCTATTTTGACCCTGTTGGATATCATTCCTACCTTTCCACATACCTGTCAGACATTTCCTGAACCTGTGGCCTGGCTTGAGCCATCAAAAATACAAATCACCACCAGCTTTACATATACCTTGATGATTCCTACCCAACTTCTTTCAAAGGGGATTAGTCCGACCATAGTTCTCACTACCCCAAGTCTTCGAGCCCGGAGCCCTATCCTAATTACCATTTTTGAACCTTGGCACTGGAACACTAGTTGAATACGGGGCTGGGGATGAATATTTCTAACAGAATTGGGGATGTTTACCACCCTCTGACCTCGATTGAGCAAAATTGAAGCTACTTGTTCTGGCTTTCTTATTCTCCCTCTACTTTTTCTTAAACTTTTTCTCCTCAAATTTTTGATCATAGATCATAAACCTAGATATGTCATCTCCTTAATTAACATCGCAGTTCTACACTCTAAGACCACACTATCAGCTATACTTGAGACAAACTTACTCATCCTAGACCAGTTATCAGACATCACATAAGGAGCATACTTTTCCATCTGAGTAAACTTAAGTGAATACTCCTTCACACTTATATTTACCTAATTCAAGTTAATAAACTCCAGCATCTTAGCTTCCCTTCACTTAAAAGGAAAGAACATATGTAAAAAGGCTATAGCAAACTCTACCCATACAACAAGCACTGCATCTGCACCTCTATCGCCCTTTCACTTCTTATACCATGTATGAGATACATCCTACAACTGGTAAGAACCCAAATCAGCACTCTTAATAGAAGTCACACCCAAAATTTAAGTTACCTTCTAAACCATGTCAAGGAACTCCTATGGATCCTCAGCTTGGATCTCATATACAAAGGAGGGTTCATTCGGGTGAAGTCCCTAATCCTAGATGCGTCAGTGTTAGACATAGGAATAGCTGGGGAAGAAGCCTACTGATTATTCTAAGATTTTACTGAGTGAGCTTAGGTAGTGAATGCAACTCTGAATTCGTCATGAAAGACATGCTCATTCAGTGGATCTTCTTGAATAGGCATTGGTGTTGGCTGATTTCCTTTTCTCCTTCTGTTATTTTTTATGGGAGGCATATTTAAAGTGAGTTTAAATTGAGCGCATTCTCATTCGCATGACATGAATACTAAAAGAAGGGGAACTTTTAATAAAATATCTTTTAGCCTCTTGCCCATAATAGTGGCGCACTTCACACCCATGTATAAAAATCTACTCAATAAATCTTTTGAATTCCTTAGGACACTTTAAAACTTTAGTTTCTAATACGAAGTTTGTAATGACCCAAGTGTACATCCTGGATGCCACAAGTTGGTTACAGTCACAAGTGACCACAGTCTAACCCATGAGCTGGTACCTGCTATAAGCACTGAATAATAATAACTAAATAACATATGCAGAATAACTGAATAAACATAAGGTTTTAAATACTAAAACAATTTTGAATTATAAATCTGAATACAACTACCAGAAAACAACTATCCTAAAATTGATAAAAATAATGGTAAATTGTCTGACTATCTGAAGTGTTTATAAGACTATAAAAATGACTAAATAATATTTGATGGGACAGGTCTCAACTAACTCCGACCAACTACTAAACTAAAAGCATAGAATTAAACATAATCGGTCCTCAAAATATAAACACTCGCCACGATTGCTGTTGTTGATGCGCTAGAATGTCTAAGTGTGGTCGGGAACCTGAGCATTTGAAACAATGATATGAGATAACATAGCACAATAAATGAGTATGCGGTCTGTACATTAAATGTACTAGTATGCTAGATGGGGTTAGGCTGATATGCATGGGGCCATGTACATGAAAAATAATTGACTGAATAGTATGAGATTACTGAATAACTGAATAACTGATATGAAAATATGAAAACTGTGAAATCTAAGAGTGTATTACCAAACATATAATATGATTCTCAAATAGCTTGTAAACTGAAATACTGCAATCTAATAACTGAATATTTGATATCTGTATTCTATGGTCAACGCAACCCTTAACTGAATTATACTAAATACTGTACTGAGACTGTGAGAGATAAGTATAACTAACATGCCCTAATGTAATATCAGAGTCTAAACTATAACCCCAGTTTGTAGGGCATTAGTACCGTGCCACGAATACTAATATTGGCTTTGTGGATCCACTATTCTAATGTCTCAAAAAATAAGGGTGTCATGCCTAACTAACGGGGGACCCCTAAAAGTCTATGGTGGAATCATAGGTCTGGAACCTAGGGTTTGCTACTAATATCTTATGCCTACTAATGGGTGAGAGAGATATCTCATGCCTACTGACAGGGGAGACTCCATCCCCATGTTCACTCGGTGATAAGGTTTTCTCCCAACTGAAATACACTAATTTCTAAACTGATCTAAGTTTAACTAAATATGATAGCTAACTGACGGATAATGTTCTTACATATCTGAAACCATTCTGAAAATACTAAGACTAAGTGAACAACTAAGTTTTTGGGTATTCACAACCCCCAAGACTCGATAGCAATAACAATAGGAACACATGTTCACATTAAAACCATGATAGGAACCATTGTTCAAAACTCATCTCTTTGACATTTCATCAAACACATGAGGGTCATGAATTAAAGCATGGAAATAGTTAAACATGAGATAATAACATAATTTCACAACAAAAATTCATGGTTTAAGGATATAACATGCAAAATCACCATTCAAACGTGTTATGGAAAAATTCCAACAAAAATAAATTTTAAGAATGATATATTATCAACATTCATTGAAGTTCATGGATATAATTCATAATAACATGTAAAGATCAAAACTTTAAACTTGAAAATGGATTCTTGGACTCCATGGATGAAAAGGACCCATGGATGATCATTGAACAAACCTTACTTCATTAATTTGAGAGAGTTTATGGTGGTTTTCTTGAAGCTTGAGCATGAATCATTAAGAGGCTAGGTTTTGTTCTAGAGACATAATGATTTTCTTTGGAGAAGATTTTAGTAAAAGTTGACCGATTATGCTCTTGGGGCCTTCAATCCCATGTTTTTGACCTATTGGGTGGAGGGAAATGACACATTTGCCCTTGGAAAAAATTAATCTGAAGATGGAGCGGGCGCCGTGGGATCTGGTGTGGTACACTGGAGCGGGCTCCATGGGATCCACTTCGGTGCACTAGAGGGCATGCCGTGAGCTTATGTCGGTGCTACTACTATTTTGGAAATCCCAAGATGCCCTTACGCTTGTTTGAAAATTCTTAAACTCACCCGAGACGTACCATTGACATCCCCTATCATGAATCTACTTTAATATCGACATTCTAAGGCCGGAGAGGTTTAAAATAAAATCATTGAAGTTTAGGGGGATTTGAAAATGACTAAGTCTTAACTTTTAGTGAAATTTTTCTCTGTCTTTGACCCCTTTAACATGCAATAATAAGCTAAAACGAGCTAGGATCTTAGGGGGTCTTACAAGAATCTTCTCAAACTTTAATCAGAGTTCTAAATAAACACATGACATTACCTTACATTTATGATTCTATTATGTATCTTTTATTTAATTTAACATAACCCTGAAAAATCACGATAAAAGTGTGTAAAAATATTTGATATTTTAATCCTTTTATAGATTACAAAATAACAATTTTCATAGATTCTTCTGAAAAATATATTCTTCAAATTTAAACATAATATATAGTACTAGTTATAAAAGTTCAAAGAACTAATGCGACATCTGTGTAAATTTATTTTTCATTTACTTTATAATTTATTTATGTCTAATTTTGAATAATACTAAGTAGAGTTGTGTCAAAGTTAAATATTAAAAATAAAGGTTGATAACTTAAATTCTTCATAGATATTTTCCAGTGCATTTGAATTTTTCATACCAACAAGTAAAACATATGATCAAACTATCCGTGACGTTGGTGTATACTTTCTATTGATAAGTTTTTTAACATGAACAACTAATAATTATCTAGCATTCCATCGTACTTGTGATACCGGTTTTTGTATTTACATAGAGTCGGGTACTTAGCTCATTTTCATTCAACCATAGAGGTTGGCATCAGTAGAGTTGAAGGAATTAAAGAATCTATTGCAGGATATGTTGAGTAAGAGATTTATCAAACTTAGTGTTTTCTCTAGGGGTGCTCCTATATATCTTCTTTATGAAGAAGAATGATGATACTTTGCGGCCTCATATTGTTTATCAGAAGTGGAACAAGGTCACTATGAAGAATAAGTATCCTACATCACGTATTAATGATTTATTCTGTAAGATTCAGGATGCTTCAATTTTATTGAAAATTAACTTGAGATCGGGCAACCATCATTTTCCAATCAAGGCTTCAGATATTCCTAAAATTGCTTTCAGATAGGTTATGGACACTACAAGTGCCTTGTTACGTCATTTGGATTTAGTAATACTCCGACAATGTCCACGGAGTTGATGACTTATATTGGTGCTTCAAGATTACTGATTAGATCCATTTTTCATAATGTTCATTGATGATATTTTAATATACTCTAGAAGTGGAAAGAAGCACGAGCAACATTTGAGGATAGCACTATAGACTTTGAATGGATACTAATTGTACGCTAAATTATCTCTAACCTACTATATTTGAAGTTACCATAAATTTTTCGTTACAGGCAACTTAGCTTTGATCCAATGGAGAATTTTGTTGGCCTGTGACAGATACATCGTATTTTCAACCTTCTCATCAACTAGATCGAGAACAACGCTTTTAGAGACCATTTCTACTGAATTTTTGAGATATGAAAATTGCCATAACCCCAAAGTTGAGGTCCTGATGGAACCTACCACGATCTAAACTCTTTAGGTAAGAAAAAAAGTCGCAATAGAGTAGATGATCGAAATAGAAAAGAAATAAAATAAAATAAAGACTTCTAGAACAAAGTTAGACCATAATACCTGTTGAACTGATATAATCGAAAGAAAATACTATGAATCCATAAAACCTGGTGTCATGAGCATGAAGAGAATCTAACGTAATTTTGAAACCTAAAATACATGAATCTATCTCAAATAATAAATAAAGACAAAAAAAGAGAGGAAGTGGTCAAAAAACTACCCCCGAACTCAAAAGCTCACTAGTACCTCAAAATCAGTCTCTCACAGAGTAAAATCAACCATCGTGGGTCACATTCTTACTAAAATATGCAACAGAAGGGCATAATCGTAGGAGTAAGTATCGTCCACCTGTACTCAGTAGGTATCATAGGCCGATTGAGAAAAGTAGAAAACTTAAACAACAAAGAACACAATGTGCATGTTTCCACCTCCATACAGAAAAGTTCCCAAACTGGATCATCTCCTAATAATTCTAAAAGTATGATATTAATATAAGAGTACCCACTAAATTATATATATTTGAATTATCTTTTCAATGCATCTAGTTTTTCATTAATTTGATGTTATAGTAAAAATGTTATGGCCATTTTAGTGAAGCACCGTCCAGTAATGAGATGTCACGGGCAAAACAACGACCATGGTTACATTTTACGATCGTACAATGGTTTCATCATGTTTAAATAGCCCTAAAAACCTGAAACTTTATAAGTATCTCTTCCAACCATGATAAAAAAACTACAACTATGCTTTTAAAAAATGATATAATGTATGATTGTGAGTCCTAAAGATGATCCAGTTTGAACATTAAAGATACAAATCAAGGAACAATCATGAGTGGATCCCATTATCGTATCATTGATCGTCTGATCATGTTCTGTAACGACCCAAGACTACCCCTTTGTTGTAACACTATGCTAGGAACCACAATTTATCCCAAGCTAACCCATGAACTGGCATACTGTTGAGAAACTAATTTATAATATATTAAATAACTAGTTCGGTTGTTAGTAAATATAATCATGACAAAATCTTGGAAAAAGTATAATACTTATAAAATTTAAAATCTGATAAAACTGAAGAGAGAACTGAAATTACATGAATGACTCAAACTAGCATCTATGAAGACTCTACTATAGTAACTATAGATAGCTGGGACATACCTCGAACTACCACTAATCAATATAAATGAATAATAAGGGAAAGTACATGAACAACATCTTACTAAAGTCCCCCAAAATAGGAGAACTCATTACCTGCTGGCTGGAAACTACAACTGTCTAATCATGTCGGGTGGACTACAATTGATATCTACATTTTGAAACTATATAGCCATACATACGTATATGTGGATCAGTACTTGTGGAATGTACTGAGTAAGCGGGGGTGAAAGTGAAAGTAAAACTGATTTCATAGGTAATCTTAAATCATGCATGCTAAGTATTAGTAGACTCACAAAGAAATTGAAATAATCTGAAAGCTAAAATATCTTAAAACATGCATGATAAATATAATTTGATAAGTTGGTGAATCGCTACACTTAGTTCCTTAAAACTTTACTTTTATAATATAAGTAGAACTGAAGCTGGAAAATAGTAAAACATGGGTACTGTATGAATACTTGGTCTGAAACAACATGATGCAAACTATAATATCTGAGAGTGCAACACTAAGTGTATATTTGTTATGATACTGAGATAAATCTAAAATCTGAAAGACTGAAAGTTGTAAAACTGAATATCTCAAAGTCGTCCACTTAGTCATGAAAACCTGAATTGAAATTAAAATTAATACTGACTGGAATGGTGGGATCAATCATATAACCGACATAAATCATGTGAGCTATTATACAGTCTAACGCCTGACCCATGTTGAGGAGGGCTATTATATCCATGCCATCAGAATAGAACATGAACTATAGTGATCACTAAATTATGTCTTGAAGGACTAAAGAGTCACCCTATGCTGGCAGGTTCTCTTGTGAGACATGTGTCAACCCTAAACTGGTAGGAAGATATTTCAAACCTACGTTGTCTATGTATCTTTATAACTCATGGATTGTCACCAAGGATCAAACCCGAAACACGCAGGAATGCCCCCATCCCTGGGGTCTGTTGGTGCTAAATCCTACTCCCATCTGAAAGACAATAAAATACTAACTGGTGTGTGCAATGATAACTAATAACTGATAAGCTCAGGCCATGGTATTCTGAAAATAACAGTGCATACGAATTGAGGGGTAATGATTATCATATAGGTTGATAATGCTCATCATAAATATGAATATCCGAGTATACTGATAAGATTCATGGATTAACTATTTGAATACTTGAAAAGATTAATTTATGTAAATTACATAGGTATCAGGTGTTCATACCCTACCTGCACAGAATAAGTAATATGATATCAATCTTGAAATACTCAAATAAGTGATTATGGTTCAAAGACCCTAACATGGTCACTTCATCAAAAATGTGAAAATCATAATCTTATATGTGAGAATATCTTAAACATGGGAAACCAATAGGATAACATGGATAAATTCATAACTTTCTGTTCATCCTGAAATTAATTGAACATGATATGGGAATTTCAATAATCAAACACGATATGACTCATTCTACTTTAAAACACATTAAATCATAATGCTTAATTGAAATCAACAAGAGATTCATGGAGATAATTCAACTTGAAAAATATAAAAATCATAATTTAAAATCAAAAAGTGTTCTTGGACTCCATGGGTGAAAGGGGACCCATGAATAAACTCCCACATACCTTAAACCTCAAAAGAGGAATACCAATCTTGATGATTTCTTGAAGGTTCTTCAATTTGTGAACTTGAATTCTTAATTTTATGGAGAGAAAGGAATTAAATTTGTTCTTGGGGAAAGTAATGTTTTCTTGAGAGGAAAATTGAAGAAAAAGGGTAAAATTATTACCTAACTGATGACCAAATTATGTTATGAACGATTGGGTTGAGGGGGAAAAAATAACTAATTTCCCCTCAATTATTTTAACTTAAAATTCATAACTGTAATGTGGATTAAAGTCTCATCGTGATGTAGTCTTATCACACTGGCCTACTGGTTCTGACGAAAATGATCAAAACTTTTCACTCGGGTATTGGATTAAAGCAAAATTGGTATCGTTGGAAAGCTAATTCAATTACCTACAACTTGGTGATATTTATATGAATAATTATGTGTATATAAAAAGTTATAAATGTTCAAAGTTGACCCTTGTAGAATCAAATACCAAAATTTGGACGAATCAAGGGTATTTAGCTCAACTGTGCTCTAAGTGATTTCTATAAAAAAAATTCACCTCATAAGTACTTCATATACTAGTATAAAGACTATGACACATGTATTCAAACTATAAGTCAAGAATTGGACACAACACTCTCACTGCGACATGATAAGACTACCATAGTCATTAGTACCTTGACGCGATACTATCGCGATGAGCTGCTGGAATCGTGATCTAAACATGACACAATACTCGACCAAATAATCCAAAATATCCCCAATACCTTCTCCTTAAATCTATGAACATGAATTAACTCAAAAACCAATATCTCGGGATCGGGAAGACCAATTTAAAAATCCTCAAAATTAATATAGCTAAATTACGTGCTTTGTTCATAAATTTCTAGGGAGAAATAACAGTTAAACAAAAAGTTGAAGATTTTACATGTTAGGATTTTTCGTATTTTATCAGTTTTGCACTTCTCCCATTTTTGATGATTTTTCATATTTGTGAGTTTTTTTGGGTAAAACATATTTATAGGGATTATTTTAGTGAAAATCATGTTAGTTAGAACTTATTAAGTTATTTTGTACTATGTACTTGATACTTTCTAATGTTAGAATTTTGTAGTGTTATGTTGCGCTCTCTGTATGCATTCATATGTTGTTGTTACAATTAGGGTATTGTAGGGACTTTTTGGGATATATATAGTTTCTACTGTATAATTTTTTTGGAGGAGGGGTGGGTAAAACACTTGTATTTTTTTTGTGGAAAATATGTAAAATTAATACTCATAAAATTTTGTTCGACTGTTGAGATTTTAGAATTTTATTTACTGATTTCAATGAATTTGTCTAATTGAAATGTTTCTCTTTCATGAATCTTTCTATGTCTTTTATTCCGATAACATTTAGTTGTTATCACGGGGTAAGATTGTATTTGTCCCCACACCTGATTATATTGGTGGGATTGTAACTAAGTGTTTAGATACGAATGTTAATATGATGTCCTACTTTGAGTTAAGAGGCTACATGAAAGATCTAGGATATACAACAGAATGTGACTTTTTTATTTATCGGGATGAATATTATTTAGAAATTAACTATGATAAGGTTATTTCTGACATTTTCTGCAAGTTAAAAAATAAAGATGAACTTGAGGTGTTTGTTTTTCATGAGGTCAAAGAACCTTGCCAGGGCCCTATAAATTGGAGTTTGTCCTCAATGTGAGTGACAATGGGGTAGATGAGAAATCTTTGTGTCACGACCCGAACTAGGGCCTGGCCGTGACCAGCATTTCGAACCATGGAGGCCCGAAATACCCCTATCTGTCTGGTGGTAATCATGCACCTAATTCATATGATCAAAGTAATGCGGAAAAAACACAATAATTTGGAAACATGGTCATAAATATGAAAACAAACAATAACGGGGAAATAAAGTTCCCCCAACATCAATCAACCTCTAAACAACTGTCTGCGAAAATCTCTAACAAATGACTGAGTCAAGTAACTGTATATAAACTGGGACAAGGCCCCTGATAGGGTATCGTCATACCCGACTTGCAAGTCATCAATATCACATCCGCATATGCATAATCATGTAAAAACCAAGGAGTTCATCATTTACAAGAAGTGAACAATAATTATTTCAAATTCATGCTCTCTTTTGTTGGTCACAATATGATATGGGGTATCAAGACATTATCATGGGAATTTAAAAGCAATTTATCATTTATATTTATCAAACTTCCATGGAAAATCTCAAATCACATATGCATGGTTTCAACCATTGAAGTATATAGGAAAACAATTCCCATGACATAAAGAAAAATGACTTAGAAATCATATTGATAGCAAGTTATTAGGATTTGATTGAAAACCCATTTAAAAGCATGCATGTTCATAAAAACTACACCCATGATATTTTAGGATAACCCCACGTCCCTCTATTTCCGAAAATACTAGATGTTTCTTGAAGCTCGCGGATTTGTGATTCCGCATATGTAATTATCTTTGAAAACCTATGGTCGAATCTTGAACTATTTGGGTTTTTATTTTGAAACCCTAAGGAGTGTTCTTGAGAAATTTTGATGAATGAAGGTTTATTTTGGTGCTTGAGGGATTAAATCCCGTGTTGGTGGTATATATAGGGGTGAAGGATGACCAAAATACCCCTAAGGAACAATTAAGGTCAAATCTGTCCCTCAGTTGACAGTTTGATAGTCTGGAGTAAATAGATTATAACTTTTTATTCATATAATAAAATTGAATTAAACCAACTGAATTTGAAACAGGACTCAAAGGCATTTCGTTTGACATATTATATCTCACACAATTCATTATATACAGGGAGTTATGGTTGTTTGAAGTTGACCCTGAAATGCTGAAAACTGGGCAATAGGCTATGCCTTTTGCTACTGTTTTCAAATCCAAACGCAGCCTTATGCATTCCGAAAAATTCCGAAACTTATCCGAGCTGCACTATGAGCTTTCCCGATCGTAACAAAACTTAAAAATCTAAAAACGGATGTCGAAAATGTTGAAAAGTTGTATCCCTAAGATTGCCAGCGAAAATGACTAAGTCTCATTTTACACTTAGAAAATTTTAAGTCAATAAGTCTAAGAGCTCAATATTAAAGACTAATCTATGCACGCCTTTTACTGGGAATTACATTATCTCTCCTTTGGGATCATTCATCCTCGAATGATGGGTAGGAACTTGTTGAAGCCTTAAACCTATGGAATAATGCGGACATGACATGTCCTTTAATAAAGAATACACTGATCTGAAATGTGACTACAAGACTGGAACTACTGATGTTCTGAATTCTTATACCAGACATGCATATATAGTGCATGGGTCTATGTCTGAGTTTTCCTAATTAATGCAGGACTGAATACGCTGATAAGCTAAACTTTTTCTATTGAACATACATTTCTAATACAGGCATATCTGACTGAACTGACACAAGAACGTTTGACCGAATACGCAATAACAACTGATGCAAAGCTTGTAATAAGAACCTATGCATGAAACCGAATGGGGTATCTCCCCCTTGGGACCCTATGTCCCTCTATGAGTGCTCAATTCACTAAGATACTCGAAAAACGGAGGCAATGCACAAGGCACCTACAATTTGATTCATAACTGAACCTCTGGAATTTGAATCTAATGCAGACGCATGAACTGAGCTATACTCACAATTACTAGAATACTCTATCTTGGAATAGTATCATGTCTGAGATTTCGTGTAGAATGAATAAATGAAAAGATGAGAAAAAAGGTCATGCTAATCTGACTGCTAAACTGACTTACTGACTATACAGACTGAATTATTCTGGACCCTCATTCTTAACTGGAGTATCTCTTCAATGCTCTGTCTAAAGAAGTTTTAAAAGTAATAGGGAGCCACAAATCTTGGGTATGGATTACACAAGACATCCCACTAAGGAAATCACAACATTGACACTACTCTGCAGTCTGGAATATAGACATATAACTCCTAATACCTATGGCAATACAACTTCTTACTTTCAAGATTAGTACACTTCTCGAATATCCCTTAACTATACTATTCCGTATAAATATCATATTCATTCAATTCAGCTTAAAATTCTCGTATGAGCATTGACAAATTTTTCTACTAATTTCTAAAATAGCTTAATCCTTACACCGCGATCAAGCCTAACTATAAGTCACAAAAATACAACATGCTACACCACGCTATTATTCCAAACCATATGACGCCACCTTCTATACCTCTTTTAAAGATCACATCCTAAGCATAACAAGCCTTACCAATTCAATGACTACTCTGAACTCTTAATATGAAGTCGCTAATGCATATTGCGACCTCCCACTACAATCCCAACACGTCATTCAAGCCTATTTTATAACCACATGTTTACTTCAAGGCAACCACCCATAAATACATACTTCACATAGTTTCTAAACTATTGTCAATATAACTCCCACGCGCTACCCTAAAACATACACACAAACTTTTCCACTAACCATCACATGTATCAAAGATTGGCCCCAATTCTTACTTCATACTTATGGCCTTATCTAAACAAACGTACTATGATCTTCCATCAACAAGAACATTTACATCATCACCACTATCATTGCATAGGGAGGGTTACTAAAAGGTTAAAACATAAAACCCTGAAGCATGAGAAGGTTTTTATACAGGACTGAGCACACTATAAAGAGCGAGTACATGCGTCATGAGTTGCATGACCTCAACTAGAGTTCCTAACATAAGGAATATGATTCTGACTACTTGAATGAACTAGAACTCATTTTCTTGGAACTGGAAGAGTACGTGACTCTCTATCATAAACAGGAATCACGAACTATGATCACGAAACTGAAACGTAAAGCTTGAGTAGGTATTGGGATCACTGAAAAATACTAAGATAAGAATGGGTTAAGTCTCACCCTCACTTTCTGACGTTCTATATCATCATGACATCACTACTAGAATCTAAGAGCCTGACTTGGTTATTCGTTCCATCATCTCCCCCTTGGCTTTAAGCCATCATATTAAGTTCAAGATATCCCTTATTACTAGACTCTAAGCTGAACTACACTAACCGCACTCTGGGGTCTGGAATACAACAATACACATAATTAAATAGAAATTTAACCTGAAAGACCCCACATGAAAGTGGAAAGCCCACTGCTAATACTACCTTCTGAGATACACTCTATATTTCGATAGCCCCAATAGTCATAGTATGATGCTTGTACACTTATTTCTATCGGTTCAACCTTCAAAGCTAAAACTTATATTTCTAACACTTAACATGGATATCACTGAGCCTTTGATGAACCATACAACTTTCGTCATAGCCTACCAATATCGCGACTCTAAATTTATATCTCATTACTATGAGAATCAAGATCATATAAAAGAGCCCAACACTATCAATCTCATGCTACTATTCCGACATCCACATTCTACATTAAATTCAAACCAATAGTCTAGCATCAATCATCTACCATCAATTAAGAAGGCAACATAATATACAAGTCCGTCAAATCTGAACATTCTATCCAAATACCTCACAAATCTACTACATACCTTCTCACAAGTAGTACTAGTTTACAACTACCAACAAAAGAAGGTCAAAGTGGGGCAAAGTCACATAATAGGCATGGTTAACCTTAATCTGATATTATAACCCCATACAATCTTATCTACTTATACTGATCTCTCACCTCCTAATTACTTACTCAATCTTATGCAAACAGATTCAGCTATACATATATTAAACCAACACAAGAACAACAAGTTGGACAGCAAGCTGCTAGTGAATCGAAACAGGTCTCACACAGATTACATATTACAAGAGATAGAAAATTGACACATAATATTCAATGATCTAGGGATACACATTTTACTCTGTATAAATAAAAATTTGAGTCAAACACTTCCCCCACAGACTACCATACAATCCACGCATGCTACTAGCTACCACATTAGTTAATCACCATAAGGGGGGTAAATCATTCTCAAACATCGGTTATTCAACTAAAATATTCATTTACAAAAAAGTCACCCTCACTTTGACTTCTAACTTTGTGACTTCACATCCCCAACTTCTTGGTCCAATATCACTACCAATAGATCATGACAACAACACTTTAATGCATGCTACTATTCGGGTGGAAATACAGTTCCAACATTCTACTACACATCATTCCCCCTTAAGCAAGACATTTGTAATATAAATTTGAAGGGGACTAAATACAATTAATACCTCAAGATGAAAAGAACGATTCCATCAGGATCAATGTTTACATCAAAATCAATACACATTGAAGCACTAACAGACTCTTATCAAGTCCTTTCATAAATTTTAAATCTTATATGGTTTAATCAGAAAGGACCATACCATTTAGATTCTAAACTTCTGTACTTGAATCACCTCAATAATGAGACATATCTGAGGACATTAGAGTAAGGAAAGAATGCAGGATGATGTTTTACTTTCGTATGGGCAACACCATAGCATGAATTAGAGTATGAAAGAGGAACATTCTGACTCTATTGCACGAACTAGAACATGAAGAAAGAGAGACATTCCTAAACTCCTAGTAGCCTCCTTCTTATAAGTGTGGTGCACTACACACCCATAAACAAGAATCTACCCGATGCGATTTTGCGGACACCCTGGGACCATGAACCGTGCTTTGATACCAAGTTTATCACAACCCGAACCAGGGCCGGGACGTGATGAGTATTTCGAACCATGAAGGCCCGAAACACCCCTATCTGTCTGTTAATCATACACCTAATTCATATGATTAAAGTAATACGGAAGAAACACAATAATTCAGAAACATGGTCATAAATATGAAAAGAAACAATAATGGGGAAATAAAGTTCCCCCAACATTAATCAACCTCTAAACAACTATCTGCGAAAATCTCTAACAAATGACTGAGTCAAGTAACTGTATATAAACTGGTACAAGGCCCCCAGTAGACACCAAAACTAAATATAAGATAAAAGGACTGCAGGACATAAGACCTTTCAAAACATAGAAAGTTAAGCATTTGTCTCTGCAACTTTGTCTGAATGATCTACTGATTCTCTTGACCCCTAGACTGGGCCTCTGAACCTCAGAGGTTGGAGAGGGGAGAGGGTCAGCACAAAAATACTGGCACGCAGAGATATCAAAACAAAACATAATATTTTTATAAAATATAGTTGAGAGCCATTATAAAGCAATTTCATATCAAATCATTTGAAAACACATGGGCATAATGGATTAGTTTCTCAACAACAATGAAATACAACTGACCTAGGTGGAATACCCTACATAATTTATACCAACTGTCAAACCTCAGTTTCCTCCGAGATTAGAGTATAAGTGAGGGAGAGACACACAAGACCACGAAACATGGTGTCTCGACCCAATGGTAGTACCCAAGATAACTTAGCCCAGGCTCCTACCTATAGTCCCAATTTGGGAATGACATAAAGTCAAGTACACAAGATCACTTAGCCTGGTACCAAATTCCCATGTCGGCAAACACGGTTTCTAGCGATGATCCCTTCCACTCAAATGCCTTCTTCGGGCATCCACCTATCTCATGTAAAATCAATGCATTCAAACTTCATTAAATTCAATCACGTATCATATTCTGTAGGGTATCTTCATACCCGACTTGTCAGTCATCAATATCACATCCACATATGCATAATCATGTAAAAACCAAGCTGCTTCATCATTTGCAAGTGGTGAACAATAATTATTTCAAATTCATGCTATCTTTTGTTGGTCACAATATGATATGGGGTATCAAGACATTATCATGGGAATTTGAAAGCAATTTATGATTCATATTTATCAAACTTCCATGGAAAATCTCAAATCACATATGCATGGTTTCAACCATTGAAGTATATAGGCAAACAATTCCCATGACATAAAGAAAAATGACTTAGAAATCATATTGAAAGCAAGTTATTAGCATTTGACTGAAAACCCCCATTTAAAAGCATGCATGTTCATAAAAACTACACCCATGAGATTTTAGGATAACCCCACGTACCTCTATTTCTGAAAATACTATATGTTTCTTGAAGCTCATGGATTTGTGATTCCGAATATGTAATTATCTTCGAAAACCTATGTTCGAATCTTGAACTATTTGGGTTTTTATTTTGAAACCCTAAGGAGTGTTCTTGTGCAATTTTGATGAATGAAGGTGTATTTTGGTATTTGAGGGATTAAATACCGTGTTGGTGGTATATATAGGGGTGAAGGATGACTAAAATACCCCTAAGGAACAATTAAGGTCAAATCTGTCCCTCAGTTGACAGTTTGATAGTCTGGAGTAAATCGATTATAAGTTTTTACTAATATAATAAAATTGTATGCAACAAACTACATTTGAAATAGGACTCAAAGATATTTAGTTTGATATATTATAGCTCACACAGTTCATTATTTACAGGGAGTTCTGATTGTTTGAAGTTGATCCTGAAATGCTGAAAAGTGGGCAATAGGCTATGCGTTTTGCTTCTGTTTTGAAATCCAAACGCAGCCTTATGCATTCCAAAAAATTCCGAAACTTATCCAAGATGTACTATGAGCTTTCCCGATCGTAACACAACTAGAAAATCTAAAAACAGATGTCATAAAGGTTGAAAAGTTGTATCCCGAAGATTGCCAGCTAAAATGACTAAGTCTCATTTTACACTTGGAAAATTTTTAGTCATTAAGTCTAAGAGCTCAATATTAAAGATTAATCTATGTACGCCTTTTACGGGGCGTTACACTTTGAGCCCTATTAATGAGGGTGATTCTTCTAACCATAATATTCATATTTTTTTTCCTATTTTTCATTCCAACCGTCCTTCTAAAACTTCCAACTTTCCTAATGAACCTCTTCTTTCTACTATACCTTCAAACCCTCTTTATTCTGTAATAAATGAGGATCCAAGTGACGTTGATTTAGAATCTGAAGGGGTTATTACAAGAATGTGATGTTGATAGTCGTGTTTATCAAGAGTATATTGATATACGTGCAAGCAAGAGACATTTTAATAGGTTATATAGGAGAGGTAGAGGTACTATAGATTAACAGATTAATATTTGTTAAAAAGGTCCATACATAGGCTATGGTTAGATAAATATTGGTATTAGGGATAGCCTAGTTAGTATGTTAGGATGTGATGAATCTTATATCTAAGTGATGAAGCTCCTAGCTTTGAATTTGACAGTGAAGTAGTTTGGGGAGATAGTAAGTAGGCTGATCCAGTAGTGCATAAACCTGTGAGAAGGAAGGAAAAAAACACAGTTGTTTTTGATGAAACATGTAAAAAAATTTATTGAGAATTAGGATTTGTAAGCATAAAGGAATTTAGTCTATCAGTAACTAGATATGCAACTCAAGAAAATATTTGAATTGCAAAATATGTGTATGATCCTAACAGAGTTAGAGTTAGGTGTTGTAAAGAAACTTGTCCATGGTTATTATGTGCTAGTAGTGATAAAACTAGTTGAGATATTATTATTAAAAGATAAAATCCTATTGGTATTTGTTTGACATTAATTTTTAACTATCTTTACAACTTAAAGTTTCTAGCAAGTAAGTACAAAGACAGAATAAATCAACAACAAAACATCAGGGTTATCCAGTTATAATAGATTATTAAAAAGGGTTTAGATATCCATGTTGGTAGGAAAACTATGTGAAGAGTTAGGTATAGAGTTCTACAAGAGATTATGGGTTATCACATTTTGGAGTATTATTGGATCTTTAATTACATAAATGAGATTTTGAGGACTAATCCAGGTGATAGTTGTGAGAATAAGGTTGGAGAAGATGATGAGACCACACAGTTATTTTTGAAGTATTTTATGTGTGCTTTAATGCTTTAAAGAAAGTATTCTTTGAATGTTCTAGAATGTTGATTTATTGGCATGGGTGTTTCGTTGAAGGTGTGTGCAAAGGTCTGTTGTTGGTGGCTGTCGGCAGAGATGGAAACAACCAAATGTTGCTTGTTTCTTAGGTAATTTTTGAGTTGAGAATTAGTTTACATAGGAATGATTTCTTGAACTACTGAGGAATAACCTTGATCTTGAAAAATCTAATCAATTAAGAATCATTACTGATATGCAAAAGGTATGACTTTTTTTCAATAAGTGTTTGCTATTTTTCTTTTAATTCTACAAATTAATATGTTTTTTTTCTTTGTTATGGACTAGAATATGAGCCCATTAATTTTTTGGACAATTGTTGTCACAAGGATACCTACTTCAGTACATATGCCCATTTTATTCAGCCAATCAACAACATGAAATGTGGCAAACATCAAATAATCCAACTATGAAGCCACCCAAGGTCAAGAAGATGCTTGAAAGGCCAAGTAAAGTTAGAAGAAAAGAGGCTGATGAAACTAGAAAAATTGGAAAACTTAGCAAATCTGATGTTGTTATGAGTTGTAGAAAATGTGGTACACAAGGACACATAAAAAGAGGAGGTCCTACAAGAGATCAATGCGGTCCATATCAATTACTTGAAACATCTTCTTAGGCACAAGTATTTTTTCATCATTATCTAATCTATAGTTTATAAAGTAAAAGGACTAATATTTAAATGTATAAGACCCCGTAAAGTCCTAACTCATTTCGGTCCTATAGCATGCAAAATCAGGTCCCAGACTTAGAAAATTTCAGCGAAGTGTTGAGACTTAGTCTAATTTCTGTTCTCGAAATTTCAATGGTATCATTTTATCTTTTCGGCATTAGATTGTCAATTTTTAAATTGATTCATGATCAGGGTTATCTATAGGTCATCTCGGTTGAGTTTTGAAATTTTTGGACATTATTTGAGACACATTTGGAAGACAAAAATAGCAAGCCAAGGTGATCAGGACGGATTGCATTGGCTATTGGGTCAACTATCGCATCGGTACCATTAACGCGTCGCGTCGGTATCTGATAACGCTCAATCTACAGCTCTCGTAGGAGTGTAAAGCGGTCGTTAGCAAATATAGAACCCAACTGGGTTGGGTATCGATCCCACAGGGAATAGCTTGGTCAACAAGTAAGTAAAGATTACTAGACTTTTAGTGCAAGTCTCGTAAAAAAGGGGGGAAGTCTTGTCGTGCAAGTAATGTAACCAAAATAAGATCTAAAAATGGCAATAGCAAAGTAAAAAGAGAAAGAATATTTTAGTGAGATGTAAACAATGAGAATTGAGAAGTTGGGGTTATGTCCACCTTCTGAGGTATACGTCTCTATTGGCTATGAGTGTGTAGAATTCTGACATGCAATTGCTTATAGAGGATTGTAGTCGATGGTAAATCCAAGCGTCTCTCGACCTAAACAAGGACTATTTCACTTTAACTCTCTCGAGCTTAAAGCGTGTCTAACGGTACGAATTCTCCAAGAGGTTAGTCCAGTTACGGCACTAGCTTTTTAATAGGAAAGGGTGTCCTACTACCTTGACATTCTCTCTTTTCCAGACAAATAACTTTTCTCTCGAACAAGTTAAATGTTAGACTGGCGTATTCTTGCGTTTGCAACCGCAAAGAATGTAGATTAAGATGAAGAGAATAATGATATAAGCAATATACGTGCCTCGAACTCACAAACTCACAGCAATAGATAGTAACTCATTCGGCTTCCATAACCCCAACAGAGAAGTTTAGTTACCCATGAATGCGAAGAAAACCACAATTGTCATTGTTATTATACCACAATAATGATCAATTTCGTGTAGCACAAGAGTGGTAGGCGTTAGGTGTGATTTCTTGCAGAGTAACGTTTCTCTTGTTGCAGAATTTAAGAATAGAAGAATAGACGAAAATAGAATTGATGGAAAGATTAGAAGAGTTGTAGAATTGTTTGTAGTGTAGAATAATAGAAGAGTAGAAGATGAGAGGAGATGTGAGGGATGGAAGGAAGTATTGTGTTCTCCCTCCTTCCTCCCTCCTTGTTCAAAATCTCTAGCATGATAGGGTATTTATAATACCCATATCCTACTCCTACTAAGCTAATGAAATAAATAACCAAATCCTACTAGACTAATGAAATCCTTAACCTAAATGTACTAGGTTAAGGTAACATTATCATAATCCACATAAAATAATGAAATACATAACCTAATTGTACTAGGTTAATGTATCATTGTCAAAATCCAGCTTTGTGTCTGTAAGTCCCCAAAGTCTTCAGAATTGCTGTTTTAGCCCGGGACAGATTTTCCATACAGCAGTTTTGGTCCCCCAAAGTCTTCAGGAATGCTGTTTTAGCCCGGGACAGATTTTCCATGCAGCAGTTTTGGTCCTTAGGCGTGTAAACTCCCTTCCCTTCCTTCGTGAGCTTTCTTTAGCGTCAAGTAAGCCATAAAATGCTGAATTATGCATCATTTATACCTGAAACTTTACTAATCATGTTCGTTAGCTCATTTACAGGAAAAAGGACTAAAAGTGCATGAAATATATAATTTGTTCTCAAAACTAGGCTAAAATATGGGCAAAATATATTGATCTAGGTGCGTAAATTCGCCTATCATCAGTATCGACGCAGTGCATCGCCTGTCGCGTTACTCAGCACTTTTTGCTTACTAAATTATGGGTTTGTGGGGAAAAAAAAGTGTTATTTTACACCCATCTTAACCCACCATAACACGAAATTAAGCCTCTCAGTGGGAAAAATCACTCATTATTTCACAAATTCTCTCAATAGCAAAACCCTAGTTCATCAAGTTTAAGATCAAATTCCAAGAAATCACTAATAATTCTCACAAATTCAACAATCAAGGTATGTTTAGGTGTTTATATTTGGGTTCCTACCACCCTTGGAGTTCAAGAATCTTTTTTTAAAAAAATAAGATTATGATTTACATTCTTTGAATGGAATTGTGTTCATGTATGTGTTGTTGTGTTGGTTTCAGGCAAAGAATATTTTGAGTTTCAAGTAAATGAACTAGAATGTGTGCTGATTTATATAACCCTCATGTTAAATCCTTGAATTGTGATGTTGAATATGGTAGTCATGATATTCATATATTGTTCATTATCATTTACAAGATTTATGCATCCTAGGTGTTTGAAAAAATATCTATGTGGAGGAATTGTGCATGATAACCTATGTGTGATGCTTTTATAGTTGAGATATGGTTCAATTATATATGCTATCGAGGCCTGGGGGTATTAAATACCCAAAATTTAGCTGTTTATCTAGTCTCCAGTCGAAATAGAATGATTCTGTAGTATCCCAAACAGTAGCATTCGGTCAGTTAATAGAATCAGTGTGAGTTAAGTCAAGGCTTGTAAAATCTAGTAATCAGTTTAGTGTCGATTCATTTAGGAGCAGGATTTAGATCCAAGCGAACCTATGGTTGGGTGCATTCCTGCCAGTAGAGTGTTTGGCCCTTAGTAGCAGTCCCTGAGTTACAAAACTACGCAGAGGGTAAGATGCCTTCCTATACGACTAGTGTTGATGTAACCATATACATCGAATGAGTCTTTCATCCAAATTACGGTTAACTCAGCTAATGTTAGTAACCTGTGGTACGGTGATAACACTCTTCCATCTAAATTACAAGTTGGACCCCAAATCAGTTTATAATTGGGGTATGTCGGTTAGATGATAACTCCCACAGTTAAAGTTTTAGGATTCAGTATTCAGTAATCATTATCCTATATTTTGTATTTAGTACAAAACTCAGTTCAGTTCTACACGATAATGACTCACAGTTGTCAATTATTTAGTTATGAAAAACTCAGTACTTCAGCTTCAGACTAATTCAAACTAATTCAGAAAGATGATATATGTGTGGTATAGCATGTTCAGTACTTATAGTATTCCCAGTCTTGCATGTAATCTCATCTTGTTATTTCATGATATTTAGTTATTATTCTCATGAACATTAACCCATACATATCAGCCTAACCTCACCTATCATACCTATACATTAAAAGTACTGATGAATACTCTTTCTTTGCACTATGATGTCTCATATTATATGTTCAGATGCTTGGGTTCTTAATCATACCTAGTCAGATCAGTCGATCAGCCAAAGCTACAGTAATGAGTCCTAATCCATCGAGGATGTGATACTCATTTAGTTATTTTATTATTTACAGTACTTCAGTTTTCCAGTTACTTTCAGACAGTAGTTGGAATTAGCTAGGGCATGTCCTATCAATTTGCTAATTTCAGATATTAGAGGCTTTTAGACACTTTCATTTAACTGTTATTTTATAGATGTACTCAGTATTGACTAAATTTTATGAACCTTATGGCATTTTTTTTAGTTTTTACTTCTGCATATGTTTCATGATTATTATTCAGTGCTCATAGTAGGTACAAGACATGGGATAGCTTGTGGTCCTTAGGGGGTCGTAAGCACCGTGTGATGCCCAAGGTGTAGTATTGAGGCATTACAAACTTTGTATCAGAGACAGGTTCTAAATTATCCGAGGGAGTTTGAAAGTCGCATTAAGTAGAGTTTTTTGCATAGGTGTGTAGCACGTCTCACTTATGGACAAGAGGCTACGAGGCATTTTTAGGAAAAAATCCTTTATTTCAGTGTTAATATTGTGTGAGTGAGCATGAGCACAAGTTAAACCCTCCGTCTAATCAAACTTTTTCTTCTATTTACAAAATATGCCTTCTAAAAATATTAATAGAAGAAGAACTGGGAACCAACTAGCTCCTTCGTTCGTTCAGGAAGATCCCCTGAATGAGCAAGTTTCTTACGCAGAATTCAAAGCAGTATTCACCATTTTAGACTATTCTGTGGAAGCTCTGAATGCTCAACCAGCTGCTGTTCAGGCCAAGACAGTGGCCAATACTACTGCAGCTAGGATTTGGGACTTCACCCGAATGAACCCTCCTTAATTTTTAGGCTTTAAGTCTTAAGAGGACCAACAAGAATTCCTTGACATGGTGCAGAAGGTAATAGACATTATAGGGGTAACTAATAGTGAGAGTGCTGAGTTAGCTGTGTGTTAAGTACAAGATATAGCTCATATGTGGTTTAAGTAGTGGAAGGAAGATACAGGTGCAGATGTAGGGCCTATAGAATAAGAAGAGTTTGCTACAGCATTCTTAGATAGGTTCTTTCTATTGGAGTTGAGAAAGGCTAAGGTTTTAGAGTTTATCAACCTGAAGTAGGGCAACATGAGTGTGAAATAGTATTCCCTCAAGTTTACTCAGTTGGCAAGGTATGCTCCTCATGTGGTAGCTAATAATAGGTCTAATATGAGAAAGTTCTTATCTAGGGTATTTGAAAGTATAGTCAAGTAGTGTAGGACTGTAATGTTGATTAAGGAGATAGACTTATCTAGGTTGATGGTCCATGCTAAATAGATTTAGGAACAAAAGACTAAGGAGAAAGAGAGGGAGAACAAAAGGGCTAGAACAGGTGGCTTCAACTTTGCTCAGCCAAAGTTAGAAGGTGGTAGCCGTCCTCAATTTCTCCAAAAATCATCAGTCCCAACCCCATCCTCAGCTAGTACATTGATGCCCAAATTTAGCAATGATAATAAGGAAAGGCGCAAGGCTCTAAATCACAGGGTAGTGTGAACAGTGCTCGAACAAATCCTCTTTGCCAAAAATATGCTAGAAACCATTAGGGTGTCTGTAGGTCTAGCAATGACGTGTGTTTTGGGTGCGGTAAGCCAGGCCATAGGATCATACAATGTTTTTAGGTGGGTTTGTATAGTCAGCATAACTGCCCCCAATTTAGTTCAGTCGCCCATCTCAATAGGGTACCGCTTCCACTACCACAAAAGGGTAGTGCCCAAAAAGTCTCTACACACTTCATTCCTGACAGGATTAGGAAATTTCACCTGATGTGGTTACTAGTGCATTGCAAGTCTTTCACTTAAATGTTTATGGTTTGCTAGATCCTAGAGCTTCTCTATCTTTTGTAACTCCTTACATAGCTATCAACTTTTGAGTCAGCCCTAAAATCCTAACCTAGCGTTTCTCAATCTCTACCCCAGTAGGTAAGTCTATCATAGCTTAGCGGGTATACAAGAACTGTCTAGTTATTATGTCTCAGAAAGTTACTTCAGCAGACTTTGTAGAGCTAGAGATAATGAATTTTGACGTCATTCTCGGCATGGATTGGCTCCATTCATTTTATACTTCAGTTGATTATTGGAGTAGAATTATCTATTTTCAGTTCCCAAATGAACCAGTCCTTGAATGGAGCGGTAGTACCACAACATCAAGAATATTTATCATCTCGTGCAACTCAAAGACACTAGTTCAAAAACACCTAGTCTTGAGTGAGTTCTAGTTGCAAGTGAATTTCTAGATGTGTTTCCCGAAGATCACCCTGAGGTTTCTTCCGAAAGGGAAATCTACTTCGGAATAGACATTTTTGCTGATACTCAGCACATCTCTATTCAGCATACAGAATGGATCTAGCTAAACTTAAAGAGTTGAAAGAACAGTAAAAAGACCTTTTAGACAAATGGTTCATCAGGACCAGTATATCTCTTTTGGGTGCACTATTTCTATTCGTGCAAAAGAAAGATGGTTCTCTTATAATGTGTATAGACTATCGTTAGTTGAACAAAGTCACCATCAAGAATAAATACCAACTTTCTATAATCGATGAATTGTTTGACCAACTTCAGGGTGTTAGTTACTTCTTTAAAATTGTACTTAGGTTCGTCTATCATCAGCTCAGAGTCAACGAATGTGTTCCAAAAATAGCTTTCAAAATTTGATATGGCCCCTTTAAGTTTCTAGTCATGTCCTTTGGTCTAACCAATTCCCCACTAGCCTTTATGGACATGATGAACCGCGTGTTCTAGCAGTACTTGGACATGTTCGTCATAGTCTTCATTGATTATATTCTTCTTTACTCCCGTAATGAAAATGATCTTGCAATCTATCTCAGAATAGTATTACATACTCTTAGAGTCCATCAGTTGTTCACTAAATTCAGTAAGTGCAAATTTTTGATAAGATCTGTAGCTTTCCTTGGCCATATTATTTTCGGTGATGGAATTAGAGTTGATCCTCAAAAGACCGAAGTAGTGAGAAACTAGCCCAGACCTATCTCTCCATTATATATTAGGAGTTTTTTTAGGTTTGGGAGTCTATTACCAATAGTTTGTTGAAGGATTTTCATCTATTGTATCCCCTATGTCTAGATGGACTCAAAAGAAGTCAAGTTTCAGTGGTCAGATTCTTGTGAGAAAAAATTTCAGGAGTTGAAGACTCAACTCACTACATCCCTAGTTTTTACTTTGCCCGACAGATTTGTTGTATACTATGATACTTTCATAGTTGGTTTAGGGTGTGTTTCGATGCAGTGAGGTTAGGTTATAGACTATGCCTCTAGACAACTTAATCCTTATAAAAAGAATTATCCCACCCATGATCTTGAGTTAGCAACTGTTGTGCTTGCCTTCAAGATTTGGAGGAACTATTTGTATGGGGTTTATGTTTATGTGTTCACAGACTACAAAAGCATGTAGTATTTGTTTTCATAGAAAGACCTGAACTTGCATCAGAGAACATGGTTAGAGTTGTTGAAATATTATGACATGAGTGTTCTGTATTATTTGGGCAAGGCCAATGTAGTGGCAGATACCCTCAGTAGGATGTCTGTGAGTAGTGTTGCTTAAGTTGAGGATCATAAGAAGAAGTGATTTTAGGAAGTTCATCAACTTTCCAGACTAGGTGTCCATTTGGTTGATTCGGCTGAGGTTAGTGTTTGAGTGCAGAACAGTTCAGAATCTTCTTTAGTTTCCAAGGTGAAAGAAATGTAGGAAAGGGATCCCAATTTAGGTAAGCTGAAGGAGTCAGTCAAAGACCAGAAAGTAAAGGTTTTCTCCCAAGGGGGAGATTTTGTGTTGCATTGCCAGGGTAGGCTATGTGTGCCATGTGTAGATGAAGTGAGAAAACTAATTCTTTCTAAAGCATATGGTGTGCGTTACTCTATTCATCCCGAGGCCACTAATATGTGACGCGACTTGCGGAAAATCTATTGGTGGAGTGGGATGAGGAGAGACATTATGAGTTTGTGGTTAAGTGCTCTACTTGTTAGCAGGTGAAGACTGAGCACCTGAAGCCTAGTGGTTCCATGCAGAAGTTCAGTATTCCCACATGGAAGTGGGAAGAAGTAAACATAGACTTCATGACGGGTTTGGCTCGTACTTATTGTCAGCACGATTCTAATTATGTCATTATGGATAGGTTGACCAAGTCCGCCCATTTATTGCCAGTCCATACCTCATATTCAGCCGAGAACTATGCCAAGATCTATATCAGAGAGTTGGTTAGGTTACATGCTGTCCAATTGTCCATCATTTCAGCTAGAGGTACACAGTTCACCTCTAACTTTTGGAAAGTCTTCCAAAAGAGTCTTGATACCTAAGTCCATCTCAGTATAGACTTTCACTCTCAGCTAGATGGTCAACCAGAAAGGACTATTCAAACCCTTGAGAACATGTTGAGAGTGTATGTCATTGACTTTGAGGATAGTTGGGATGACCACTTACATTTGATTGAGTTCGCGTATAATAACAGTTAACATTCCAGTATTCAGATGGCTCCATTTGAGGTTCTTTATGGAAGGAGGTATAGATATCCTATTGGTTTGTTCGAGGTAGGGGAGACTGTGTTGATAGGTCCAGATTTAGTATTTGATGCCTTATAAAAGGTTCATTTAATAAGGGAAAGGCTTAAAGAATCCCAAAACTAACAGAAATCTTATGTGGATGTGAGGAGAAAATATCTCGAGTTTGAGATTAGCGACTTTGTGTATTTGAAAATCTCTCCAATGAAGGGAGTGAAGAGGTTTTGTAATAAGGAGAAACTTAGTCCCACATATATTGGTCCTTATAGTATTCTGAGTTATTTTGGAAAGGTAGCCTATTAACATGAGTTGCCTGCCGACTTAGCATCAGTGCATCCAGTGTTTCATGTCTCCTTGCAAAAGAGGTGCATAGGTGACCCAACAGTTGTAGTCCCTGTAGAAAGTGTAGATATTCAAAATAGTCTCTCTTACGAAGAAGTTCTAGTCAAATCTGTGATAATCAAACTCGCAGACTAAGGAACAAAGAGGTTCCCTTAGTCGAAGTTCTTTGGCAGAACCAGTATGTTAAGGGAGCCACTTGGGAAGAAGAAGCTGACATGAGAACCAAGTACCCTTATCTCTTTGACGTAAACTCATACTCAGCCTAAGGTAGCAGTTTTTCTTATATTTACTATGTTCCATGATTAGTTTTAGTTGTATATGATTCTCATATCATTCATGCATTCATGAATTAGTTTAGTCATGTGTTATATCTCAAGATTCAATCATTCTTCAGCTATGCACATCAGTATAGTCGTAGTACCTCAACGGCTCTATGCTCATTCAGTCTCATTCAAGGATGAATATTCTAAAGGGGGAGATATTGTAAGACCCCATAAAGTCCTAGCCCATTTCAGTCCTATAGCATGCCAAAAGAGGTCCCAAACTTAGAAAATTGAACCAAGTGTCGATACTTTGTCTCATTTTTGGCCTTGATATTTCAATGGTCTTATTTTCGATCTTTTCGGATTTAGATTGTTGATTTTTAAATTGAATCATGATCAGGGTTATATATAGGTCATCTCAGGTGAGTTTTTAATTTTTTGAACATTTTTTGAGACACATTTGGATAACCAAAATAGAAAGACAAGTCAATCAAGATGCGTCGCATTGGCTATTGCATCGTCAACATTGACATAGTGCGTTGGTAATCACATCAAAACCATCAACGCGGAGAGGCACATATCGCATCACTGGGCAGTTTTTGCCTACTAAATTATGGGTTTGTATGGGAAAAGGAGTTATTTTCCGCCCATATTAACCCACCATAACACAAAATTAAGCCTCTCAAAGGGCAAAATCAATCATTATTTCACAAATTCTCTCAAGAGCAAAACCATAGTTCATCAAGTCTAAGATCAAGTTCCAAGAAATCACCAACAATTCTCACGAATTCAATAATCAAGCTATATTTAGGTGTTCATCCTTGGGTTCATTCAACCCTTGGAGTTCAAGAATCTTTTTTTGAAAAAACATAGATTATGATTTACATTCTTGAATGGAATTGTGTTCATATATGTGTTGTTGTGTGGGTTTCAAGCTAAGAAAATTTTGAGTTTCATCTAAATGAAATAGAATGTATGTTGATTTATGTAACCCGCAAGTTAAATCCTTGAATTGTGAAGTTGAATATAGTAGTTATGACATTCATATATGGTTCATTCTCATGTACAAGATTTATCCATCATAGGTGTTTGACAAAATGTCTATGTGGAGAAATTGTGCATGATAACCTATGTGTGATGCTTTTAAAGTTGAGATATGGTTCCATTATGTATGCTATTGAGTCCTGGGGGTAGTGAATACCCAAAATTTAGTTGTTTACCTAGTCTCCGGCCGAAATAGAATGATTCAATAGTATCCCAAATAGAAACATTCGGTTAGTCAACAGAGTCAGTATGAATTTAGTCAAGCCTAGTACAGTCTAGTGATCAGTGCAATGTCGATTCAGTTAGGATTATAATTCAACACCAAGTGAACCCAGGGCTGAGTACATTCTTGCCAGCAGAGAGTTTGACCCTTAGCAGTAATCCCTGAGTTACAGAACTAAGTAGCCGGCATAGGGTAAGTCATCTTCCTATCAGACTAGGGTTGACGTAATCATATACATTTTATGAGTCTTCCAGATAGATTAGGGTTTACCCAACTAATGTTAGTAACCCATGGCATGGTGCTAACACCCTTTTAATTGGGGTTACAGGTTGGACCGACCCCAAATCAGTCTATAATCAGGGTTTGTCGGCTAGATAATAACTCCCATAATTATAGTTTCAGTATTCAGTATTCTGTAATCAATATCCAATATTGAGTATTTAGCACATAACTTAGTTTAGTTCTACACGATCATGACTCATAGTTGTCAGCTATTTAGTTATTAGAAACTAAGTACTTCAGCTTCAGACTAATTAAAACTTATGATATATGTTTGGTATTGTATGTTCAATACTTAGAGTTGTCCTAATCTTGCATATACTCTAATTTAGTTATTTTATGATATTTAGTTATTATTCTCATGCACATGAACCCATGCATATCAGCCTAACCTCACATAGCATACCAGTACATTCAATGTACTGATGCTTACTCTTTCTTTGTGTTATGATATCTCATATCCTAGGTTCGGATGCTCAAGTTCTGGACCGTACCTAATCAGATCAGTCGATCAGTAGCAACTACAGCGGTGAGTCCTCATCCATTGAGCACGTGACACTCATTAAGTTATTTTATTATTTACAGTATTTCTATTTTTTAGTTACTTTCAGACAGTAGTTGGGGCCTGTCCCATCAATTCATTTATTTCGGATGTTAGAGGCTTTCAAACACTTTTAGTTAGCAGTTATTCTAGAAATGTACTCAGTATTATTTCATTTTTATGAACCTTATAGCATTTTTTTCTGTTTTTACTTCCACATATGTTTCATGATTATTATTTAGTGCTCATAGAAGCTACCTGTCATTGGTTAGCTTGTGGTCCTTCAGGGACCATAAACACCATGTGACGCCCAGGGATTTGTCTCGGGGTGTTACAAAACCTCAGGCTAGAGTTTCTACTAGTAGAGAAAGAGGCAGAGTTAGGGGAAGTAGTCCTAGTCAGTCAGCTGGAACATTTTCTTAGGCAGAGGTATATTTATTTATTTGTTATTGTGAAAATCTTTCAAACATATATACTAATATGTCAATAATAAGGCCTTCACAAACATTGCAAGTGGTAGAGGAAAGGGCAGTGTTCCAAATGTCCCATGTCAATTAGATAAAACTTTTGAACAAATAAAGGTAATTTATGTAATTATTTTTAGAAAACATACATATACTCATTATGAGACTCAATAAACAGATTTCTATCAGTTGTAGAGAGAAATGGGAATATTTATAGGAAGAGGCAGGGGCAAAGGAAGAGGGATACCTCAACAAAAACATATATATGAAGGCATAGGTAGAGTAAGAGGACTAACTCAAAAAAGCCAAATCAGGGACAGGGACATAGGACGGAGAATGCCTCCACAAAGATGAGAACATAAGGATCCCACTAAAGGACATACAAGACTTTTAAAAAGGCCAAATATAGTAGAAGTTGGAATATAACAAGTTGAAGATGATTTTAGCACTCTTAATGTATGTAGTGTGTATAATTTTTCTTGAGTTATTTACATTTAGGTCTTTTAATTTCTGTGATTTGTCTATGCAACCTAGATTGCCAAGTAAAAAGGTCATTAACACTGATACAAAGGTGACAAAGAGGTGGGATGTAGTAACAGGTAATATTCTCTACACACCAAGACGTAGATTTAAATGGTAGGGGAAGTCAACCATTACCAATAAAATACTTTAAAGAATGACGGATGAAAAAATTATTCATATCAGGACTGGAACTTCTGCCAATACTCAAAGAAAAATCAGTTGAAGTAGGAAGACTCATGTTCCATAGAAGCAGGGCATCTTGTCGATGTGATGTGTTTAGCATTTTTATGGTGTTGTTGATATTGTCTAAAAAATTATTTTTGATATATTTTGGTGTTACTGTTGGAAACATTTTGATCTTGTTATTTTATTGGAATCAAATGTTGTTTTGAAAATTCTATTTTTTAGGTACCATTAGGTATTAAACTATGTACTATTAGTTACTAAAATAAACAAAATAAAGCATTAATTATAGATGAAATTGAAACAATAATTATGTTGGAATAAAGTACTTTTTTGTGTTATTGTGATTGCCTTATTATTGTATTGATTATGTATGAATAATAAGTTTTGAATGCTCACAAATAGTATTCAATACCACAATATATTGATACAAAATAGGTTGCATAAGCCTAATTCAAATTATTACAAAACATGTTGGAACGTTTTACACAGCCAAATAAAATTAAATTCGGTTAAGCCACTACGATTCCAACAAGAGAAAAGATATAATGTTTTGAATTCATACCAAGATAAAGAATCAAAACTAAAAACCAAACTAAAGATGTAAGGGAGAAGAAAAACAAGAGAACAACTATGTTAATTTCAATTGCACTCAACTATATTCGCCATCCTCTTCTTTCTTGGTAATGCTTAAAAATAGAAAAAAATACCATACCAATAATGACTATGATTATTCGATTAAAATAGTTTCTCTTCTTCTTCTCCTTCACCTCACATTTCTACTTTCTTTCATAAAATGTTAATAATTCTTCCAACTCCCTGATTCTCTTCGTTAATCTCGAAATGACTAACTTGAATCGTAAATCAATTTCTTATGGATTCCTTCATCTAAAGAAGTTGGATGATTTCTCTTAGAATAGGTCATAAACAAATGGCTTTAATAGAAAGAAAAAAGAACATAAGATACTATGTTGAGGACATACACGATACATGGACAAGACCAAAATCTTTTAGTTGGGTTGTCTTCCGACCATGACGTTTGCATTGAGATTAAGTTTCTATGTATGCATTGTATTTTCATATGCAACATGGGATCATTCTCGTCATTACAAATATGATTCAAGATTGCATTTGATATTATAAGAATATTTTCCTCTACACCTAATCATAAAATCTAACTTGATTTCAAAATTATTTAAGCAAGTTAAGATGAAACTAAAGCTTTTAAGGCTGATGTTGTTTAGAAATTATGAAATAAAAGGAAACATCTTACCTTGTAAAGTTGATTTTACTAAGAAGAGTTTCAGAAAACACAAAATTTTGTCTTCAAAAATTCTACGGCTATATCAATGGAGGTTTCGGCAATTGGAGTTTTAAAGAGAAGGGATATGGATTTTTACAATAATTAAAAAGTAAATTATACATAATATTTTATAATTCATTTTTCGATGGATTTTTTGAAGTATACTGGTGGGACATATTTAAGGTGGTTGACGAATTTCTTTAACGGCATTTTCAAGACTGCAAAAATGCCCGAGGCTTGAAGATGGAGTACTATGATTCTTTATATAGGAATAAAGGTGATATCTAGAGTTGCAACAACTATAGGAGTATTAACTTGCTCAATCAAATTATATAGATTTGGGAAAGGGTGGTCAAACGAAGGTTGATGAGGATTGTGTTTATTTTGGAGAATCAGTTTGGATTTATGCTCGGTCGCTCGATAAAAGAGTTAATTAACCTAGTGTAGATACTGGTGGAGTAGTATAGGGAAAGATAGAGGAACTTACATATGGTGTTTATTGACCTAGAGAAGGCGTACAACAAAGTCCCTAGGTAGGTTTTTTGGAGATTCTTAGAGGTGAGAGGAGTTCCAATGGCATACATTAGATCGATTAAGGACATGTACGATGGAGCAGAAACTCCGATAAGAATGGTAGGAGGAGTTTCATATCATTTCCCTGTCTTGATAGAGTTTCATCAGGAATCGAATCTTAGCCCATTTTTGTTTGTGTTGGTGATGGATGTGTTGACGCAGTGTATTCAAGGAGATGTGTCTTGGTGTATTTTTTTATGGATGATGTAGTTTTGATTGATGAGATGTGGGGGAGAGGGTGTGAATGATAAATTAAAGGTTTAGAGACAAATCCTTGAGTCTAAAGGGTTCAAGTTGAGTAGGACATAGACTGAGTATATGGAATGCAAGTTTAATGACTTGTGGCAGGAGGATGAGGTGGTAATAATGTTGGATTCCTAGATTTTTTGTAAAAGGGATAGTTTTAAGTATCTTGGGTCTATGATTCAGGGAATGGTGAGATTGACGAGGATGTATCCCACTGTATTGGGGCAGAATGGATTAAGTAGAGGCTCACCTTGAGTGTTGTATGATAAGAAGGTGTCACCCATGCTTAAAGAAAATTCTACAGAGTGGAAATTCGTCCGGCTATATTATACGGATAGGATTGTTGTCCAATCAAGAACTCCCATATTCAAAAGTGAAGGTCGTAAAAATGTAAATGTTGTGTTGGATGTATGGACTTAATAGGGTAGATAAGGTGAGGAATGAGATTATCCGAGAGAAGGTGGGAGTGGCTTCGGTGGAGGACAAGATGCAGGAAGTAAGGCTGATATGGTTTAGACATGTGATGAGGAGGGGCATGGATGACCCAGTTCATTGGTGTAAGAGGCTAGTTTTGAATAGTTTCAGGTGGGGTAGAGGTAGGCCCAAGAAATACTGAAGGGAGGTTATTAGATGTGACATGAAGAAGTTAAAGCTTACTAACGACATGAACCTAGATAGAAAAGCAAAAAAGGACACACATTAGGGTAGAAGGCTAGTTTGTGTGGGTGATTCATAGAAAGTAGTTAGGAGAGCTTTGGTGTAGCCGGGATGGTAGTCTTACGGCTGTGTCCATAGGTTGGAGCTGCTAGTTAGGAGAGTTTGGGTGTGGTGGGTGCCTTTGGTTTGTTGGTATTTGGTATTACTTTAAGGGCGTATTATTTCTGTTTTCCATCTTATTTTATTTTTTATTACGACTTTATTTACTATCCTTTGTCTTAAGTCGGGGGTCTATCCGAAACAACCTCTCTACTTCCTCAAAGGTAGTGGTATGGACTGCGTATATTTTACCCTCTCCAGTCCCCACTATGTAGGAATACACTGGGTTTGTTGTGGTTGTATTTTATTATTGGTTGTTTCAGACTAGTTTATAGTATTCACATGCATCGTTTGCTTTCCTACACACATAGGATGAAATTTGATCAAAATAGTTTATTTTATAAGGGTCTACGTATATTTTGTGGGGTAATATGTTGACTGCAAAGATAAAGTATCTTTTTACAAATTTCAGACTAGTTTAGTGGTGACTTTTTATCTTTTCTCTTTCTATAACCATGAAATAACATTAAAACATCAAATGCTATTATAGGTATACATTACATTCGTTTCCTTTTACGTGATCTTTGTTGACTTAACACACTCCTTAAGAAAACTTTAATTGGGGGTATGTTTCACTACTCAATCTTATTAATGATTCTTTGAAACTCTCATTTTATTATTATTATTCATTATAGTTATCAATACTAAAGGTAAAAATGAAAAGAATATAATAAAATTTTCTTGAATTCAGAAATTGAACAAATATATTGAAACGACTATTTTTAGTATGATTGGGAGGTCACAAGTTCCAGCCTTTGGTAGAAATGCAAGGTAAGGATGCATAAAGTATACCCTTGTGGTGGGGCCCTTCCCTAGACCTGCGCATAGCCCGAGCTTTAATGCACCGGGCTGGCCTTTTTTATTTTTAGTATGGAGATCAAGGAAAATAAAGCAGAGGGGCTAATAACTAGCATTCCCTTTCTTCAACTTTATATATTCACATTATTATTAGGAGAATAAAATTATATTCTTTGATCATAATTTTTTTAAAATACTTGTAATTAATAATTATTGTAATTTATAGTACTTCTTATTTAATTTCAATAAATGCAAATGTATTTTAAAAATACAAATTCAAATTTGTGTAAAAATTAAATAATTCAACTCTTGTACAACTGTGAATCTAGTCACATGCTAAATTGAAAGAAAAAGTTTCACAGCCTCCTCCCACCCCCTATATCCTACAAGTCAGAGTATAAAAACCCTTAAAGATGTCTGTTTTCAACTCTTTCTACACCAGATCTTTCATGTTTGTTGAGGCAATTTTTCTCATGAAAAATACCCATTTTCCCAACACTCTCTGTTTCCTTCCCCCTCCAATGATTTTTCCATATAGTCTACTCTATATATCGTTATCACATAACCAACATTTATTTTTTTATCCTTTCTGGCTTTACGTGTTCTCTTATAGGAGAAACAAAATAGATTGATCTTTATATAAAACACTTTCTGATTTTGTACAGAGTGAAAAGTAAAGGCAGTGCAAGGGAGATATGTTCAATGAAAAAGAGCTACATAGTATAAGAGTGTTAAAGAGAGGATATGATTACAGGTAGTTTTTTTGTTGCTGCACTAGTCCCGAACATGGTGATTTTACTGCAAAAATTAGGGTTTTAACTTCTGGTGAACTCTAAATCACATCTGAATGCCAACCTGGCTTCCTTGAGGATTATATAATTATATATATAAATATATATAATTTCTTCTCTTGGTGCCTATGTATATAATTTATTTTCTTTAAACATCCTTGTTTCTGTGCTATTAAATTTTGATGCAATGTTTACTTTTCAGTTTTCATCATTGGATCATTTTATTATAGTATTTTTTGGGCAAGCTTACGCACACCTAAACTAATTCTATGATATACCTGGCCCACGAAAGATAGAAAGATATCACCAATACGTTTGCTCTTGACCCACTTCAATACCCACTAGCCGTTAGGCTGAACCATTAGGTACAATTTAATGTATCTACTTGCTAGAGTACATTATATTAATTTGGCTGATGAGTAGTATAAATCAACTATGTTGGTCCTGATAGTTGGTCCTGACTCCTCTATAGATGATTTAATTGGTAAAAAAGAGAGAGCTTTGATGATGAGTGGAGTTCTACTTATTGGCTTTTAAGAGTTTGTTGTTTGCTTACCCAAGTACTTTTCATGGTTATAAATATTTTTCATATATTACCCAAGGTTGTGACAATGTGATTAATCAAGTGTCATAAGAACCATGAGGCTTCAGTTTCAAATTCCAGCAAAGACTAAAAATATTAGGTAACTTTTTCTCATTTTTCCAAACCTTGTTGGTGGTGGAAGGTTGAAGGAATAAAGTGAAATTAGTTGAGGTGCACGCAAAAGCAGATTCAATATCATAAAACTATCATTCTATAATGGTAATTTCTAAAGGACCTATTCTTTCTACGATATATGTGAACATATGTGCTTAGAACTTGTGTTGCTTTCTCAAAATACCTGCAGTATGTCCATTTTGAAAATCCTAGTTCAATTGAACTAGTGAACTAGAATACATTCACATTTTATTATATCCTCTTGAAATATGAATTTTTCTGTAATCACTTGATCATTAGTAAGATCTTACCTACATGAATAACTTAGTATCCGACTACTTTTGTTCCTCATCACTTACAAGAATAATTTAATGTCCTGCTACTTTTTTTCTCATCACTAAGTCAATTAGCATGTTATTATTGTACATGTCCTTGTTGTTTTTTAGCAAACAAAATGATATCCTTTGTTATTATATTATTTGATAGATCTTCCCATGTTTTGATACTAATAAATGTTGAAATTTTGGTATTAGTAAATCTTCCTCTGATTGAATTTGAGAAACATGCTGGAAGAGAAACTTGTAGGAAATGGAAGAATAACATCCGGGTCTTTGTTGATGGTAATAAAGTTCCATTGGTAAGTACTGCACTACTAAACTACCACAACCAATCATGAAAGCATGACTGTGGGTCACATAAATTTTTTCATTGTGATGAATTCATCAATAGTACCGAGTGCAAAAAAGAACGTAGGTTTTGTCGCCGCTCTATGGAGGAATGCAGGAGTTATCATGATGCTTTGATCAATGCGACTTGGAAGTTCTCTCATATTCTTTATGGAATTTATGTTTTCTATTCATGTTTAATTTCTTCAATGATGAGTATGTTTTACATATACAGACCATTAGTTTTAATTAGTTGTTCATATTCAAAAGGATATCTCTTCTAATTGATCAACGTGACTAATAATGAAAATCTATATTAGGATCACTTACTAGTTGAACTAGACGAGAAATATCGATATCCTCTTTAGCTCTTAGACCAGTTTTTACCTATTCAAATTATCTAATTACAATATATATTCAGCTTCGTCGAGACCATTCATCAGTTAAAAAATAGTACATGAAAATATATCACTAATTTGAGATAATTTTTTGGATCAAGATAGTATCCGACTACAGAATAGGAACAAAACTAAGCAATAGGCCACATGTTGGTATGTTGGCTTAGAGGTCATTTGAGTTTTGTGAAATAACAAGCTATTGAAAAATGTGAAACCAAGAAATTTTTCTGAAACCTTTCATGCATCACTTATTGCATTTTGAGCAGAAGCATTTTGAAAAAAGATGGGTCTTTGTCCAAATGGATCATCATTGAGATCAACACTTAATGGACATGAGATCAGATTTAGGATACACCATTAATGAAAGATGTCATGTAAGAGAAATTGTCATAGTACTTCATTTTCTAGGAGGTATTAAGTAATATGTAGAATATATTTTTAGTCCATAAGAGATGTCTAGAATTTATCAAAATATTGTCATCGTTGTTGTGTTCATGACTTCATGATATCTCTGATGATCATACTTTAACGTGTATAGTTTAGAAAACTCTACTATTTATTTATTTATTTTTCTTATAAGAAGCCGCTAGTAATTACAATGAATCAAAAGAAATATTGTCAATCTAAAAGAAAAGAAAAAAATTAATGGAGGGAGGATAAGCGCACAATACTTAAAAGGAGTTTAGGGAGCTCCTTGTACTGTCAAAAGTTTCAAGTTGGTGGACATGGTATATAATCTGATCTGGTGAATGTACGATACCATATATATTTTTACTCATTCGTTTTTATGAACTCCTCTACACTCTTTCCCAAAGGATATAGTAATTATGATACATAGAGCAGCTCACTGATATTTCTATCTGCCAGTTGGCTAGAGAATCATTTCCAAATATTGTGTTTATGAATATTCTTTCGTTTTATTCGATATTATATCTTGGATTATATAAAAGAATTTTTTTTAATAGAGTGGATAGAATGCTTTGTTCAATTCTAATCATGCCATTTTTGTGACATGTTCTTTACGTAGTTATTGCATCATTGTGTTGTAATTCTCTAGAGCTAAATCTGTCCATGACTGATCATGAAAATATGTTCCACTGTCCAAGTAATGGTCAATTTACTGTAATGTGGATATGATTAGAATTATATTTCTCATTTCTTTAGCAAAACATGTTTATGATCAACGTTTTTCTTCTATTCATGGTGAACATGTTGTTTGTTACCTTTTTGGTGGGTTTTAGATTTTCATGTGATGATAATGATGAATGAAAAAGCCAAAGGGTTTATAGAGGATGCTTGTGTTCCTCGGTGTGTGAAAGTTGCAGTTCATGCGTATGTTTTGGATGTGAAATATGTTGTTTCTCAAGCTGCAGTTGCTAGACATGCATTGATTTCACAAAAACTACAAAAGCTTAAATAACACGTTACTTTGAAATTCTTTCTATTTGTATAGGCATGTTCTTCTGATCGATTATTTCAATTGAAACCTTGAACTTCTTACATAACTATATTTACCTGAAAGAATTAAACGATCGAAAAAACATGCCCATATAAATAGAAAGAAATTCTAAGTAAAGGGTGATTTAAGATTTTATAGTCTTTGTGGAATCAATGCATGCCTAGCAACCGCATCTTGAGAAGCAACATATTTCACATCCAAAACATACGCATGAACTGAAACATTCACGCATCGAGAAACACAAACATCCTTGTACACCCTTAGCCCTTTTCGTTCTTCTTTATCATCAAGTGAAAATCTAAAAACCAAAAAAATCAACAAATAAACATGTTCACAATGAATCCAAGAAAAAAGCTGATCATAAACATAGTTTGCTAGAGAAATGAGAAAAATAATGCACTATTCATAGCCACATTATAGTAACATGACCATTACTTGGACAATGGAACATGTTTGAGGCTCAGATAGAATGAGTTTCCAAGAATTACTAACACAATGATGCAATAACTACATTTTGAACGTTTCACAAAAATTTCATATCTAGGATCAAACGAAGCATTCTATCCACTCAGTCAAGAATTTTTTTTCTATAACCCAAAATATCAACTATCAAAGAAAATGATGAAATATTCCTACACACACATATATCTGGAGATGGTTCTCAAAATTGCAGATAGGAATATCAACGAGCTACTCTCTATATAAATTAGAACCTATTTATTCTATTAGAAAGAGTGGTCAGGAGTTCATAATATGAATGAAGAAAAATATATATGTCATGGTACATTCACTAGTACAGATTATATACCATGTCCTCCAACTTAAAACTTTTAACAGAATAAGAAGCTACCTAAACTCCTTTTCAGCATTACGGGTTGATCCTCCCTCCTTTTTTTTCAGCATGACAATATTGGTTATGATTCATAGTAATTAGTAGAGGCTTCCTATTAGAAAAATAAAAATTAAATAATGGAGTTTTCCAAACTAGACACATAAAAGAGTGACCATCAGAGATATCATGACGTCATGAACACAAGAACAAAGACAATATTTTGAGAAATTCTAGACATCACTTATGGAATAAAAATATATGCTACATATTACTTAATACCTCCTAGCAAATGAAGTACTATGAAAAGTTAATATTCATGGCATCTTTGATTAACGGTTTATCCTAAATCTGATCACATGTCAATTAAGTGTTATTTTCAATGATGATCCATTAGGACAAATATCCAACTTTTAGCTGAATGCTTCTGCTCAAAAGGCAATAAGTGGAGCAAGAAAGGCTTCAGAATAAAGATTAGGTCCTCTAGGATTGGATGATTGATTTTAAAAAGAACGATTTCTTGGTTTCACATTATGCTATAGCATGTTATTACCCAAATCTCAAATGACCTCTGCGCCAACATATCAACTTTTGACCTTTTGTTTAGTTTTGTTCCTATTCTGTAATCGGATACCATCTTGATCTGACATACAATCTTGAATTGGTTATATCTTTTCATATACTATCTTTTAACTAATGAATGGTCTCCGTGAAGCTGAACATATATTGAATCAAATAAATTGAATAAGACAAATAATTTGTGTAAAAGCTGAATAGGATATCGATATTTCTCTTCTTGTCCCCTAGTAACTAATCCTAATATAGATTTTCATTATGAATCACATTGATCAATTAGAAGAGATCTCCTTTTGAATATGAACAACAAATTAAAAATAATAGTCTGTATATGTAAAACATACTCATCATTAAAGAAATTAAGCATGAAAAGAAAATATTCTTTTAAAAAGAATATCATAGAACTTTCAATTCACATTGATCAAAGCATCGTGATAACTCCTGCATTCCTTCATACAGCGGTGACAAAACCTACCTTTTTTTTCACTCGGTATATATGATGAATTCATCACGATGAAAAAATTTATGAGACCCATAGGCATGCTTTGATGACTGGTTATGATATTTGAGTAGTGCAGTGCTTACCAATAGAACTTTATTACCATCATCAAAGATACATATATTATTCTTCCATTTCCTACAAGATTCTCATCGATCATGTTTCTCAAATTCAATCGGAGGAAGCTTTCCTAATAACAAAAAATCAACTTTAATTAGTATCGAAACACGGGAATATCTATCAAAAAAGATAATAAGAAAGGATAACATTTTGTTTTCGAAAAAACAACTAAAATTACTATAATAACATGCTATTTGACTCAGTGATGAGAAAAAAAAGTAGTTGGATATTTAATTATTCTTGTAAGTGATGAGAAAAAAAGTAGTAGGATATTAAATTATCCTTGTAGGTAAGAACTTACGAATGATCAAGTGATTACAGAAAAATTCATTTTTCAAGAGGATATAATAATAGGTGAATGTAGTCTAATTCACTGGTTCAATCGAACTAGGATTTTACAAATGGACATGCTGCAGGTTCTTTGAGAAAGCAACCAAAGTCCGAAGGACAAATGTTCACAAATATGGTAGAAAGAATAGGTCCTTTAGAAATTACCATTATCATATGATAATTTTATGACATTGAACCAGCTTTCACGCACCTCAACAAATTCCACAGGATATCTTCAACCTTCTACCACTAACAAGGTTAGGATAAATGAGAAGAAATTACCTAATATTTATTTTTCTTTTCTGATATTTGAAACTGAAACCACATGCTTCTTATGACACTTTATTAATCATTTAGTCACACCCTTTGGAACAACATTAAAAATATCTATAACCAAGAAGAGTACTTGTGTAAGCAAAAATCAACCACTTAAAAGTCCATAAATAGAACTCAACTCATTATCAAAGCTCTCTCATTTTTACCAATTAAATCATCTATAATGGAGTCAAGAAAAGCATAGTTGATTTATGCTACTCATCAGTCAAATGAATCTTTCAAGTAGCTACATTAAATCTTACCTAAGGGTGTGTCCTAGTGGGTATGGGAAGAGCTAGTATAAAATGAGGGGTTTCATCCAAACCTCCTTCGGTGGCAAATTACACTATTTATCTATGTTAAAATTATATTTTATGTATATATAGTATTATATGTTGAACCCCCTCGGGCTAGTTTTTGTATGCATTATTGAACCCCCTGAACCCCCTCGGGCTAGTTTGTTTGTGAACTATTGAACCCCCTCAATAAAAATTCTAGCTATGCCACTACTAGTGCATAATGAAGTGGGTTAAGAGCAAAAAGTATTAGTGATATCTTTCTATCTGTTGTAGGACAGGTATCTCAGGGAATTAGTTGAGGCGCGCACAAGCTAGCACGAAAAACACAACTTAAAATGATCCATTAATGAAAACGAAAAAGGAAGCAATTCATCAAATTTAAAAAGCACAGAAATAACAATGTTTGAAGAAAAAAACTTATATATGAAGGAAAAAAAAGAAGGAAATAAATTGAATTGATGACTGTATATATAACCTTCAAGGCAGCCAGGTTGGCTTTCACATGTAATTTTGAGTTCACCATAATTTAAAAACGTAAGTTTAGTAGAAAAATCACCATGTTCGGGACTGATGCAAAAACAAAAAGACTCCATGTAATCATCTCCTTTTTTTAACACACTTATACCACATTGCTCTTCTTTGCTGAACATATTGGCCCCACACCGCCTTTACCTTTCACTTTATACAAAATAAAAAAATGTTTTATAGAAAGATCAATCTCTTTAGTTTTATCCTATAAGAGAGCAAGTAAAGAGACAAGGGATCAGAAAAAGTGAATGTTGATTTTGTGATGACGATATACAGAGAAGACTATATGGGAAAAAATATTGAAGAGGAAAGAAAAAGGGGAAAGAAAACAGAGAGAGTTGGGCAAATGGGTATTTTTGATGTGAGAAATCTCCTCAGCAAGCATGAAAGTTCTGGAGTAGAAAGGATTGAAAAGAGACAGTCTTTAAGAAGGTTTTATACGTATTGCTTGTAGGAGGCAGGGAGAGGAGGAGGGCGTGAAACTTTTTATTTCAATTTAGATTCACAACTGCATAAGAGTTCAATTAATTAATTTTTTTATACAAATTAGAATTCATGTTTAAAATTTTTTAAAATAAATTTATATATTTAAAAATTACATAAGAAGTATTATAAATTACTATAATTAACCATTAAAAGTATGTTAAACAAATTATGATCAAAGAATATCATTTGACTCCCCAAATAATAACTAGAATACATAAAGTAGAAGAGAGGGAACTGTAGCCATTACTCCCTTCATTTTATCTTACTTGATCCCTATACTAAAAATAGTTGTTTCAATTTATTTGTTCTAATTGTTAAATTAAGAAAATTTTTGTATACTTTTTCATTTCTTCCCATAGTATTAATAACTATAATAAATAATAATAGCCAAATTTAGAGTTTCAAAGCATCATTAATAAGATTAATTTAGTAAAATAGACCCACAAATAAAGTTTTCTTAAGGATGTGTAAAACAAAACAAAGATAAAGTAAAATGAAACGAATGGAGTGTATACCTATAATTACATTTGATGTTTTTAATGTTTTTTGAAGGTTATAGAAAAATAATTTTACGAAAGGTAATAATTACAATTTTAATAATATGATCATATAGGTAGAATCATTATCTTTATTGTACTAAAAATTCTAAAGGATTTAACAAAATATTGTTCTCCTATCAATAATAGATTTCACTCAGAGAAAAAATAGTCATTCAATCATTTTCCTAATATTTAGAATTTGAAAATTCATAAAAAATTGGTTATTAAACATTTCTTTATTTGAATTAAATGTAACTAAAATTTAATCGTTTAAAATCAATTATATTTTTCCCAATTTATCAAGCTATACTTTGAGTTATAAAGGTCTTCTCAAACTTTAATCATAATTCTAAATAAATACATTGTTTCACGATCCGAGACTATCCCCTAGTCGCAACACAGTGCTTAACAAGTGACCCTATGTTATCCCATGGCCTGACATGATACTAAGAATACTGAAACAACTAATAAAATACTGTGCAGAAGCAATACCGAATGATATAGTAATGATCAAATTAAAACCAATAACAATATCAGAGTTAAATCCATGAAGCTGAAAACATAATCTATCTGATTGCCTGATAGCCTCTAAACAAGATGAGTTGCTGGGATAAGGTCCAAACTAACTCTAACTGTCTAAAACTGAACTAATACAATAATTAAATATAGCTACTAGTCCTCGAATGGTGATGAATCACCAATGTATTGAGGCTGATATAGTGGGGGTTCATACTATGCTTGGTCTAGATGGTGAGTGTTCGGACCTTTATTAAAAGAAAATATAACACAAAGGGAGGAATGTGACCTGTAATTTGAATGCACTGAGCATGTGAGATATATACTATAATATGTAAGCTAAGAATGCTAAAAATAACATGAAAAGTTGAACATAAACTAAAACCTGTAGAATAATGCAATAATTCGGTAATAATCATGAAACAAATAACTAGATATAAGGTAATGTGAGGTTTGAGATAATATTAACAGACATATCACATATGAGCTAACAATGACTCAAATGGAAACCCTTGTTGTATGGGTGTTCAGTAGCTTGCTACAGGTAAGACACTAACTGATGTGGATCCACTAATCTGATGTTTAAAGTACTATACTAAGAACTTATGGTGGCAACATAGTTCTGGAATTTGTGTTTTCTAAGCCGTGTACTATCGGTACTAAGTACTACTCCCAACTGAAAGTAAGCTGATAAATTGAAATGCTCAATAATATTGGGGGAGCAACACTTGTATTATTTTTTTGTGAAAAAATATGTAAACAGAGTACTCTTTTAGTTTTGTTTGACTGCTGAGATTTAAAATTTTCTTTACTGATTTCAATGTGTTTGTGAGGTTGAAATGTTATTTTTCAGGAATTTTTTTATGACTTTTTCTCTGATAACTTTAAGATGGTATCATAGGGGTAAGATTGTATTTGGCTCCTCACCAAATTATATTGGTGGGACTGTAACAGGGTTTTTAGATATGTATGTTGATATGTTGAAATACTTAGAGTTAAGAGACTACATAAAAGATCTAGGATATACAACAGAATGTGACTTTTTTATATATAGGGATGGCTTTTATTTTAGAATTTAATTGTGATAAAGTTATTTGTGACATAGTCAGCAAGTTAAAAAATGAGAATGGACTGGAGGTGTACGTTTCTCATGGGGACAATGAACCTAGTAAGGCCCCCGATTATTGGAGTTTGTCCCTAATGTGAGTGAAAATAGGGTAAGCGAGGAATTTTTAAACCCTATTAATGAAGGTGATTCTTCTAACCATAGTATTCATCCTTCTTCTCCTACTTTTCCATCCAACCCAACTTTTAACCTTCCTGATGAGCCTCCTCTTCTACTACACCTTCTAACCCTTTTGATCCTACAATAAACGAGGATTCAGGTGATGATGATTTCGAGGATGATTCACAATCTGAAGGGGATACTATAACAAAGTGATATTTATAGTGATGTTCATCACAGGTATATTGATATACGGGCAAGAAAGAGTTATTTCTATAGGTTATAAAGGAGAAATAGAGGTACTACAAATGAATAAAGAAATATTGGTGAAAAAGGTCCATACATAGGCTATGATTATATAAATATTGGTATTAGGGATAGCCTAGTTAGTTATATAAATACAATCCTTTTCATATTTGTTTGATATCAATTTTTAACTATCTTTGCAACTTAAAGTTTCTAGCAAGTAAGTACAATGACAGAAGAAGTCAACAACCAAACATCCGGATTATCCAGTTATAAAAGATTACTAGAAAGGTGTTGGATATCTATGTTAGTAGGACAACTATGAAAAGAGCTAGATCTACAGTCCTACAAGAGATTATTGGTGATCACATTATAGAGTATGATTGAATTTTTAATTACAGAGATGAGATTTTGAGGACTAATCCATGTAGCAGTTGTGTTGCTAAGGTTGGAAAAGATGATGAGACTACACAGTTAATTTTTGAAGTACTTTATGTTTGATTTTATGCTTTAAAGAAAGTATTCTATAGAGGTTCTAGAAGGTTGATTGATTTGCATGGCTGTGTGCTCAAAGGTGTATGCAAAGGTCAGTTGCTATTGGTTGTTTGCATAGATGGAAACAACAAAATACTGCCTGTTTCTCAGGTAGTTGTTGAGTTGCGAATTAGTTTACATGGGAATAGTTTCTTGAACTACTGGCGAATAACCATAAGCTTGGAAAAGGTTATCAATTAAGCATAATTACTGATATGCAAATGGTATGACTTTTTTTAGTAAGAGTTTTGTGTTTTATCTTTAATTCTACAAAATAATATGTTATTTTGGTATGCTAGGGACTAGAATATGAGAACATTAATTTTGTGGATAATTGTTATCACAAGGATACCTACCTTAGTATATATGCCCATTTTATTCAGTCAACCAATAACATGAAAATGTGGCATACATTAAATAATCAAATTGTGAAGTCACCAGAGATTAAGAAGCTGCCTAGAAGATCAAGTAAAGTTAAAAATAAAGAGGTTGATAAAAGTAGAAAAATTGGAAAACTTATAAAATCTGGTGTTGTTATGACTTGTAGCAAATATGGTACATAAAGACACAATAAAAAGGATGTCCTACAAGAAATCAACGTGGTCCAAGTTAATCACCTAGAACTTTTTTCAGGTACAGGCATTTTTTAAATCATTATCTAATGTACGTTTTGTTAAGTACAAAGGCTAATATTTTAAAACTCAGGCTTGAGCTTCTACTAATAGAGGAAGAGGCAGAGCATGGGGCAGTAGTCCAAGTCAGCCAGTTGGAACATATTGTTAGGTCAAGGCACATTTATTTATTTTTCATTATCAAAATATTTAAAGTATATGTACTAATATGTTAATAATTATTCCTCCATAAGCAATGCAAGTGGTAGAGGAAAGGGTAGTGTTCCAAATGTCCCAAGTCAATCAGATGAAACTTTTGCACAAATACAGACAATTTATGTAATTATTTGTAGAAAAAATACATATACTGATTTGATTCTCAATAACAAACTTATATAAGTTGTAAAGGAAGAAGAATATCTAGAGGAAGAGTTAGGGGAATAGGAAGAGTGATGCCTAAACAAAAACATATGAATGAAGGCAAAGGTAGAGGAAGAGGACTAACTCAAAAAAACCAAATTTGTTCTGACAGTGAAACAGACATAGAAAGGATAATGCCCCCTCAAACAAGAGAGCATCAAGACACCAGTAGAGGATATACAAGACCTTTAAAAAGGACAAGGATGGTAGGAATTAGAATATACCAAGCCGAAGATGGTTTTATCACTCTTAATGTAAGTGGTGTATATAGTTTTGCTTGACTTATTTATATTTATGCCTTTTAATTTCTTTTATTTGTCTATGCAGCCTACATTCCAAGTAGGAGAGTCATTGACACTGGTACAAAGGTGACAAGGAGTCGGATATAGTAACTGGTTAAATAGGATACGCACCAAGACAAGGTTCTAAATGGAGGGGGAAGTCAGTCATTACCAATAGAAAACTTGAAAGAATGAGGAATGAGAAATATATTCAAATCAAAATTGCAACTGCTGCCAATACCAAAAGCAAAACCTGATGAAGCAGGAACGCTCATATGCCAAAGAAGCAGGGTATCTTTTTGATGTAATATGTTTAACAATTTTTATGGTATTGTTGATGTTGTATCAAAAAATTATTTTTTGTATATTTTGGTGTTGTTGTTGATACTATTTTGATCTTGTTATTTTGTTGAAATAAAACGTTGTTTTGAAAACTCTACTTTGTTGGGTACCTTTAGGTATCAAACTACGTATTGTTAGGTACCAAACAAAATAAGATCAATCTTTGATTTTAGCTGAAATTAAAACAATAATTATGTTGGAATGAAGTCCTTATTTTGTTTCATTGTGGTTGCCATGTTACTTTATTGATTGTGTATGAATAATAAGTTTTGAATGCTCACAAATAGTATTCAATACCATAATATATTGATACAAAATAGGTTGCATTAGCCTAATTCGAATTGATAAAAATATGTTGCATAAGTCTTATACAACCATATAAAATTAAATCCAATTAACCCACTACAATTCCAACAAGAGAAAAGATATAAAAATGTTTATAATTCATACCAAGAGAAAGAAACAACAGTAAAAACAAAACTAATGATGTTAAGAATAAGAGAGACAAAAGAACAGCTAGGGCAATTTCAATTGCACTCAACTACATTTATCTTCCTTCTCATTCTTGCTAATGCTTAAAAATAGAAAAAAACACCACGCCAATCATGACTACGAGCTTCCAGTTACAATATTTTCTCTTCTTCTTCTCCTTTACCACCCATTTCTCCTTATTTTCATAAAATGTTAATAATTCTTCAAAATCTTTGATTCTCATCATCAATCTAGAAATAACTGACTTGCATTGTAAATTAATTTCTTTTGAATCCGTCCATCTAAAGAAGTTGGATGATTTCTTCTAAAAATATTATAAACAAATCAATTTATCAGAGACAAGGAAAAACATAAGAGACTATGTATAGGACATACACGATAGCGTGGACAAGACCAAAATGTTTTGGTTGAGTTGTCCTCCGATCATGATGTTTGAATTGAAATTAAGTTTCTATGCTTGTATCACATTTTCACACATAACATGGAATCATTCTCATCATTAAAAATTTAATTCAAGATTACAATTGACATTATAAGAATATTTTCCTCTAAACCTAATCACAAAATGCTACTTGATTTTTAAAATTTAAAGAACGTTAAGACGAAATTAAAGCTTTTAGATCTGATTTTGTTTAGAAATTGCAATGGAAGCATCTTACTTTTTATGGGTGATTTTGCTGAGAAGAGTTTAAGATGAGAGAGAATTCACTTCTTCAAAAATACAACGGCTATATCATTGGAGGTTTGTGGAAATCTGTGTTTTAAAGAGAAGGAAGATGGATTTTTAAAATAATTAACAAATAAATTACACGTGATATTTTATAATTTGTTATTTCAGACAAGTTTATAGTATTCACGTGTGTCATATACGTGTCTACACACATAGGATGAAAATCGATCAAAATTATCTATTTATGAGAGTCTAAGTATGTTTTGTGGGGTAATAGATTGACCGCAAAGTTAAAGTATCTTTTTACAAATCTCAAACAAGTTTGATGGCTATTTTGGGTTTTTTTTATCTTTCTTTAACCATCAAATAACATTAAAATATCATATGCTATATAGGTATACACTACATCCATTTCATCTAACTTGATCTTTGTTGACTTGGCACACTCCTTAAGAAAACTTAAATTGTGGGTATATTTTACTAAATTAATATTATTAATGATGCTTTGGCACTTTCATTTGTAATGCTTCGAGATTACACCCTGGGCGCCACACGGTGCTTACAGACCCGAGAGATCACAAGCTAACCCATGAGCTAGTACCTGCTGTTAGCACTGATTAATACTGATAACAAAAGATCATATATAGTATTTAACTGAGGACTCCATAAGGTTTTAAGTAATAAATATGATAAAATCTATACACAAAACTTATAATACTAATAAAACATCTGACAATGACAACTGAAATATGAGAACTGACTAACTGTCTGAAATGTCCAAAAGCCCCTAAACTGACTAAATGAAAGTTAATGGGACAGTCCCCTACTAACTCTAACTAACTACTGATCTGAAAGCATGAAAGTAAATATAATCTTTCCTCAAAATATGAGGACTCACCACTGCTACGACTGATAATTTGGGGACTCTATGCGTGATCCGGGAACTGAGCGTCCGAACCTATGATATGCTATATCATAGCACAAGAAAAGAGTATGTGATTAGTACTTTGAATGTACTGGTATGCTAAATGAGGTAGGTTAATATGCATGGTTTCATGAACATGAGTAATAACTGTCTGAATATATATAGCATGACATACTAAATAGAATACATTGAAACTGTAAGAGCTGAAGATGCATGACCAAGCATAAAACATGTTCTGAATATAATCTAAAATCTGAAATAATGAATACTGATACCTGAATAACTAATATCTTTATGCTATGGTCAAGCAAATTTAAAACCGAATCACTGAATTAATGACTAGACTGAGACTGTAGGAGTAATCATCTAACCGATATGCCCAAAATGAGAAAAATTAGGGTCCAACCTGTGACCCCAGTTGGAAGGGTGACGGGTACTAACACTGGCTGTGTGGATCAACTAAAGTATTGTCCCAAAGGACTAAGGGTCACCCTCGTCTGGAAGGGCCTAATAAGATCTACCATTAACTGGAAGGTCAACATCTCAAACTAAGTTGGCTAAGTAGATCTGGAATGCAAGGATTGCTACTAAAGGTCACACCCTCAACTGGCAAGTGAGCCCCCATCCCTCAGTTCACTCGGTACTAAATCCTACTCCCAACTAAATTGACTAGGAATATTGAACCGTTATGAGATTATCTGATTATGATAACTGACTGAACTGAAAATGCTAATAATAAATTTAGAAACTATTCTGAAGATACATAGACTAAGTAAACAACTATAGTTTTGGGTATTCGTAACCCCTAGGACTCGATAGCAGTAATAGTAAAATAGTACTAAACATTGGGGACCTAATATGAAAGAATTTATTCAAAATTTACTCTTGTAGGCATTTAATTAAACACTTGGTATTCATAGTTTAAGCTAATTATGGAAATAGTATAAAACTTGAAGTAATAGCAGGATTTTGACATCAATAATACTTAATCATGATTTAGTTCAGTGAATAACAATGTTAAAACATGTGGGGTTTGATAAACAACAACAATTTCATGTAAGAAAGGTGTAAAGTCAAGATTTATGGTTAAAATCATGGTAACTTATAAGGATCACATCCTTAAAATTAAATTTGTATACTTGGACTCCTTGATTGAAAGGGGGCCAGGAATGAACACTTAACATACCTAGGTTGATGTATTCGTGAGAATTGATGGGGAATTCTTGAGAATTGATGTTTAATTTTGAAGGCTAGCGTTTTTATTCTTGAAAAAGGGCTACTTTAATTCAAGTAATTTGTGAAAATGATAAGCAAATAATGCTCTATTGGGACTTAAATCCCGTGTTTGGATTGATATGGGGATATGGGAAAAAACCAAACAGTCCCTGGAATTTAAATTGCGAAAACTGGAAATCCCAATTTTGACACCTGGAGCGACATGGTGAAACCGCGTCGAGCCATTGGAAAGCTGACAATCCCTATTTTTCCTAACGGTGTGATTCAATACCATCACGTTGCGCCTCAAAAAATGGCCAACTTCGAACTGGGACCTTGGTGCGACGCGGTGCCATCACGGTGCCTCTCTGGAAAATGGACAACTGTAAAATGGCCCCTTGGCGCAATGCGGTGGCAATCACAGTGACACACTGTAAAAGGACAAATATGAAATTAGCCATTACCGTGATGCAACCTTGCCTTATCAAGTTGGGGGACTATTTTGCACCAAATGTGCCATAACTTCTCACCCAAGTATCGAAATTGGGAAAAATTTGTATCATTGAATAGCTAATTCAATTTCCTACAAATTGGTGGGTCTTGAACTAGAAAATTCTGGGTAGAACAAAAGATATGCTTGATTGAAGTTGACTAAAGCAATATTTTTATCAAAACTCCAATCGGTAAGGATTATTTTGATTCGTCTATTAGCTGGGAGTTATTTGAGGCCTTAATATACCTCAAACTAACTCATAAAACTATCAAAGAACGATAATGTACCATGAATGATCTTGATACATGGCACTAACATTGGTTTGGATTTTTGAGGTATTACAATATCTTCCCCTTAGGAACATTCGTCCTCGAATTAGACTGGTTAAGCTGAAAATACTGAGGAACTGAGATTACTGCTGAATATAAGTGATGAAAACATGATTACATGGATGAGTCTGAAACTTGACACATGACTGAGCTAGTTCTGTGAATGTATGACTAACATGAGAATGATATGCAGCTGAAACTGAGCAGGGAGAAGAGAAGCTGAATCTGAGTTTGCAGATAAAAGATGAGGGTACTTGGTCCACATATATGCTTCGACTTTATAAGTGGCTCCCTCAACGGACTGATTCCGCCAAAGAAGTTTGACCAAGGGAACTTCTTTGTTCCTTAGTCTATGAACTTGCCGATTAAGAATTTCGATTGGAATTTCCTTGTAGAAAAGGTTGTTTTGAACATCTACTCTTTCTAAGGGAACAACTAAAGCTGGGTCACTAATACACTTCTTCAACAAATAGACATAGACTACTAGGTGCACTGATACAAAGTCTGCAGGAAACTCAGACACATAAGACATAGAATACTAGGTGCATTACATGCAACTTGCAAATTCAAAGGTTTTGACATGAGATATTCATAATCCAACATACATGCTAATTTAATTTCATGGAACTCATAAAAGATCTTAACAAGCCCATACAACAACACAAACATGAGCATAATTCAATTCATAACATGGGAATCATAATTCATGTTTTGAAAAGGGTTCTTGAACTTCAAGGGTAGAAGGAAACCCAAAGATGAACAACTAACATACTTGAGTGAAAAAATTCATGAAGATTGTTGGGGATTTCTTGGAACTTGATCTTGACCTTGATGAATTAGGGTCTATTTCTTGAGAATATTTTGTGAATGAATGAATATATTTTGCCTATTGAGTGGTTGAATTTCATGTTATGGGGGTATAATGTGGGAGGAAAATGACTTAATTTCCCCCACAACCCATAACTAAATGAGAAAACTACGCCCAACAATGCAATAACCGATACATCGTGTTGATGGTGTCAACGCGATAGCCAACGTGACACATCATGATCATGTTGGCTTGTTGTTTTGGTCATCCAAACGTAACTTAAATGATGTCCAAAAAATTTGAAACTCACCCAAGATGACCTATTGTTATCTCTAATCATGAATCAACTTAAGAATTTACATTCTAAGGTCGTAACGATAAAAAATAAGATCATCCAATTACGTAGGATAAAAATGATTTTAAGTCTTATGACTTAGCTAAATTTTTCTAATTCTAGGACCCCTCATTACAAGCTATATTGGATTGAATTGAAATAGAAATTTTGTAGGGTCTTACAATATCTCCCTGTTGGAACATTCATCCTCAAATGAGACTGATTAAACTAGGAGGCACTGAGATACTGCGACTGTACTGACGTGCATAGCTAAAACACGATTGAATCTTGAGACATGGCTCATGACTAAATTGATTGATGAATTCATGAATGATATATAGTCAAATATAAGCATGGAACAGAGTAAATCCAAGGAAAACTGTTACCCAAAGTTTAGAATAATGAAGAATATGATATCCTTTACCGAACATACATGAATGAAAACATGAGATCATAACTGAGCCTGAAGGATGATACATGAACTGAATATCATGAACTGGACAGATTTCTTGAACACATGAAGTTACATTAGAATGGTTATAAGGCTTAGATAGGTATGACAGAGTAATCTTATGAGTAACCATTATCTCCGGTTGGATCTAGTTTCATGAAGAAAAGATGAGAGATTTAGTACATAAGAAGCTCGGGTGTATTACATCCCCACCATGAGATAGTTCATTCCCCAAAGGATACAGACTTGGCTAAAATACTAGGAAAACTAAGATGATGCACGGAATGCTTATGGACTAAATCATGACTGACTATTGGGATCTAAAATATGATGCATGAACTAAGCTGGATTCACAATTTACATGGATGGAAACAAACTATTTCTTGGAGGGGCTATATTCATGAAATTTCAGATAGTAAGACTAGATCAGAAGATGGAAAAACCATAGGAACCTGTCTGTCTTACTGCTAATCTGAATTACTAGCTATACAGACTAACTCATACTGAAAAATTATACTTGACTAGAGAATTTCTTCAACACTCTTTCTAAAGAGTTCTAATGACTTTTAGGGAGTAAGGAATCTTGGGCATGGTTTGTATAAGATATCTAGATAAGAAATCACAACAAGGCTAAAATTCGGTAATATAAAACACATGCCTACGAAACATCATCTAGGATAGAGCTACTAGGCTTTATGCACTGCAGCTACTATCTTTCAAGCTTATACATACACCTCGAATACTCTTTCAACTATACCTTCTACCTTAATACTGCACTTTACCTGATAACTTTACCTACTGAAGTCTGAGCTGGACTGAATTCTCCCACTATTTATTAGCCTACTCGGACCTACAACTTGCACACATAACATTGTAATACTAGTCTAAATCATGAATTCAACACACCCTGCATTTTCACAACCTCTTATTCCATGAATAATTTTGATTTCCCATTCAACAACTAAATACAACCTCTTACTATCCATTCAATAATGCGTAATGCATTTATCCACTTACGCACCAACATGACATTCAAGACTATCTTAATAATGACAGCTTTGAGTGAAACAACCATACAACAATCTTACCTTAACATGAAATATTTACCCTCTCCAATCTAAGCAATTTCTTATCACTACACCATTTCATAAGGAGAGGTCACTAAAAGTCTAAAACATGAGGACCTGAAACATGAATGAACACTATACAAAACCTGACACTTAAAAGAGGCCTGAGGAATAGAATATCTACATCATGGGTTCATCAAGACACTTAAACTGAGAATATACATAACATAATCTGAATTTCGCTGATCATTAGGAGTGTTACATGAATACTAGAGCTGAACTTATTGTAAAGCATGAGCACATGAGTTATGATATGTATGACCTGAGTTTGAAATTTAATGAATTCATGAAATACGATTCGCACTGCTAAGCAAACTGGAACTTCTCATACGAGGGACTAGAATTGTTCATAATTTTATAGAAAGTTCATGAATATGAGTTATGAGCATAGAGATGATAGTTAAGGAATAAGTAGATATCGTAATAACTGAAGTTCAAATACTAAAATAAGCATGGGTCGGGAATTCCCCTCTCTAGTGTTGTTCTACAACACACTGGCATCACTACTAGAATCAGAGAGCCGGACTTGGTTACTTTTTCTACCATCTCGCCCTTAGCTTAAAGCCATCATTCTAAGTCTGTGTATCATTTAACCAACATCTTTAAACTGTAATGAAACCATTTTACTCTAGAGTCCAAGATATAAAAATAATCATAAACACTAAACTCACCATGAAACACTGCACCTGGAAGTGTAAAACCCTACTATTGATACTTTCATCTGAGATAGAAGTCTTAACTTTCTATAGACCTAAATACATCATGTAACAATTTAAGAACTGACTAACTTAGAATTTTCAACTCTTCTTTCTATTAGCTCAACCTTCAATTATTCAAACTTAGATCCTAACACATAATGTGGATATCCTCAATTCTTTAATAACTAAACAACTTTCATCATAGCCTACAAATATCACATCCACAACACATGTTTCAAATCAAAACACTTAAATTCTTGTATACGCTGCTTCAAGCCTACTAATTCACCTTTCACATGACTAGTCCTGTGAAATATATAATCTACTCAACTTCAGATAACACCATCCCAACTCATCTACTATTGCTAAACTCCTGGTTTCATGCTTCTAACTCTAGATCATATGTTGTCATAGAATTCTGAGAAGGAGGCTGAAATCATGTCTGACTCCTAAGTACTGAGTTACTACCCCTTCATACACTGACTGGTTCATTGAGAAGCTGAAATTAAACTACTCTATTTCTGAAATCAACTAAAGTGATTTACTGGGATACTGTAACTGGGCAACTTCTGTATACCCATCTGGCTAAGATAGATGTACCCACTATGGTAGACACTGACAAGGGCTCTTCTAAGGTTTTGGGACTGACACTGAACTTGACAACAACATTGGAGGTTACAAAACAAAAAGAAGCTCCAGGATCTAACAAGTCATAAACATGTAAATAAATGGTCAGTAACGTACCTGTAACCATATCAAGAGAACTTTATTGATCCTATTAGGACTGAAATGCATATATCTTGCTCTAACGCTGACCACTATTAGCACTGGAAGAAGCAACACCCTATTAGTTAGGTGATTGGATGAAACTGGAGGACGGTTGGACCGACCTTTCTGATCACTCTTTAGGCAATCTCTAACTCTGTGGCTTGGCTTGCCACACCCAAAATACACTTAACTTCAAACTCTAAACACACCCTTATGATTCTTACCACATTTTTTGTAAAGAGGATTAGTACGAACACCCTTACCACTACCTTGTGACTTAGATCCCGGTGCTCTATCTCGACTATCATTCTTAAACTTAGGCACTGGAGCACTAGCTGAAGGAAGATCTTGGGATAAGAATTTTTGAAGGGATTGGGAGCGGTTTATACCCCTTGAACTAGGCTTAAAACTACTTATTTTGGCCCTCTTATTCTTTTTCTCTTTCTTCCTACGCTTTTCCTCTAACTCGGATGAGCATGAATCAACGACCTTGATAGGACCACAACTTGCAAATTGTTTTGAGAAACTACTGAATAAGCTAAGGTAGTGAGAGCAACTCTAAATTCAGTATGAGAGAGATGCTCAATTAGGTGATCTTCCAGTAATGGCGGAGGTGGGGGTTAATTCTCGTTTCTTTTTCTATTAATCTTTCTAGGAGGCATATTCTGTAAACGGAATAAAGATTGGAATTAGACAGAGATTTTAACTTGAACACATGCTCACTCTCATGACATGAATACTAAAAGAAGGGAACTTTTCCTAAAAATTCCTCATAGCCTCTTGTCCATATGTCTGGCGTGCTACACACCCATGCACAACACTCTACTTGATGCGACTTTCAGACTTCCTAGGACTCTTTAGAAAATTAGGCTTTGATACTAAGTTTGTAATGCCCAAAGAGTACATCCTAGGTGTCACGCGGTGTTTACGACCCCGAAGGACCACAAGCTAAACCATGACTAGTACCTGCTGTGAGCACTAAATATAATACTTGGATATATATGCGGAAGAAATCTAAAAATGCCATAAGGTTCTCAAAATACTAAAATAATAACTGAGTATAACTGATAATAACATCTCAAAAATGAATAACTGACTATGCTACTCTGAGAGCCTCTAACTGTCTGAATATAGAGTTGATGGGATGAACCCCAAGTAACTTCGACTGAAGTAACTACTGAACTACTTGAATACTAAAATAGATAAACTCAATCCTCAAAATAAGAGGACCCACCACTACAACGGATGCTGATAGCCCGAGCTGCTAAGTATGGTTAGAAACCTAAGCATTCAAACCTAAGATACGAGACATCATTATGCAAAAGAAAGTATGCGATCAGTAGTGGAATATACTAGTATGCTAAGTGAGTTAAGGCTAGTATACATGGGTTCATGTGCATGAGATGATAACTGACTGAATAAACATCATAAGGTAACTGGATGAGAGTAGATGCAAAATTGTAACTACTGAACATACTGAACATACAATACTATGCATATAGGTATACATTGCCTATCTGAGATTATGCTAAAACTGAGTACTAAATTTTGATGGTTGAGTAACTGATAATTGCTAGACATGGTTTTGTAGAACTGACTGAGTTTGTCACTGAATATAGGAACTGAAACTATAACTGTTGGAGTGTTCATCTAATCGACATACCCCGATATAGACTAATTTAGGGTCCAACTTGTCTACCAGTTGGAAGGGTGTTAGCACCTTGCCATGGGATACTAATAATGTTGTGTCAACCTTAATCTGGCAGAAAGTCTCATGAAATATATATGATTACGTCAATCGTAGTCTAGAAGGAGGATGACTTACCTACACTGGCTACGTAGTTCTATAACTCAGGGATTGCTACTAAGGGTCAAACCCTAAATGGCAGGAATTCACCCATTCCTAGGTGTGCTCGATTCTGAATCCTACTCCAAACTGAAAGACACTGATCACTAGACTGTATAAATCTTTATTGAACTGAACCTGATTGTGTTGACTGACTGAACTAGACTGAGTTAACTAAGTTATGTTAATTGTACGAGTACTATTGTTCTTAACCTTTACAAGGACTATTCTATAACTACTTCCACAAAGTAAAGAACTAGATTTCGGGTAACAAATACCCCCAGTACTCGATAGCATAATTGATAAACTCATATCACAATGTTAGAAACACAACAATAGGTTACCATTTATAATTTACTCATATGGAAATCTTATCAAACACTTGGGGAGAATGATTGCTATACATGAGAACTAACAACATAGGGTATTATAAATATAACATGCAACTTTCAAATTCAAGGATTTTGACACGAGAGATTCATAATCCAACACACATGCTAACTTAATTTCATTGAACTCAAAAAATATCTTAACTTGAAACCCATACAACAACACAAACATGAGCATAATTCAATTCATAACTTGGGAATCATAATTTATTTTTTGAAAAGGGTTCTTGACTTCCAAGGGTGGAAGGAAACAAAGGATGGACATCTAACATACCTGAGTTACAAAATTCATGAAGATTGTTGGGGATTTATTGTTACTTGATCTTGAGCTTGATGAATTACGGTTTATTTCTTGAGGGGATTTTGTAAAAGAATCAATATATTTTGCCTATTGACGAGTTGAATTTTGTGTTATGAGGGTTTAATGTGGGAGGAAAATGACTTAATTACCCCCATAACTCATAACTAAATGTGAAAAATACACCCAATGATGCGATAACTGACACATCATATCGATGGTGTCAATGCGATAGCCAGTGCGACGTGTCATGATCGTGTTCTCTTGCTATTTTTGTAATCCAAATGTGACTCAAACGATGTATGAAAAATATAAATCTCACCCAAGATGACCTATTGACATCCCTGACCATGAATCAACTTAAGAATCAACATTGTAAAGTCGTAAGGATAAAAAATAAGATCATCCAATTATGAAGGCTAAAAATAATTCTAAGCCTAAACACTTAGCTAAATTTTTCTAAGTCTGAGACCCCTCATTACAAGCTATATGGGATTGAACTAAACTAGAACTTTTACGGGGTCTTACATTGGCATAGTCCTCGGCTGAATAAGAAGTATGAAATGGAAGGAAATGGGCTAATTTGGTCATCCTATCCACAATGACCCAAATCAAATCATGTTGCTAATGAGTATGAGGCAAACCTGTAACAAAATCTATGTTCACTTCCTCCAACTTCCAAGTGGGAATACTGAACTCCTGCATAGACCCACTTGGCTTCTGATGCTCAATGTTAACCTACTAACAAGTGGAGCACTTAGCTACAATCTCTATAATTTCCCTTTTCATCCTACTCCACCAATTGATTTCCTGTAGATCTCGGTACATCTTTATGGCCACTGGATGAATAGAGTAATGTGCACCATGTGCTTCTGCTAGAACTTGTTGTCTCAACTCATCATCACACAACACACAATCTACCTTGGCAATGCATATCCCCCTTGGGATAAAACCTCTACTTTCTAACCTATGACTGACTTCTTTAGTTTTACCTGACTAGGATCCCTATCCTGGTTTTCTTTTACTTCGGCAAGCAAAGAAGATTCCGAACTATTCGAAACCCAAACACTACCCTTAGCTGAATCAACCAAACGAACACCTAATATTGAAAGATGATGAAATTCTCTAACTAACATCTTCTTATTACCGTCAACATGAGCAACACTACCGATAGACAAACTACTTAGGATATCTGCTACTATATTAGCTTTTCTCCTGTGATACAAAATACTCATATCATAATCTTTTAGCAATTCTAACAATCTCCTATGATGTATATTCAAATCCATCGGCGAAAATACATACTGCAAGCTTTTGTGATCTGTGAATATGTCAACATCCACTCCATTAAATAAGTGGCTCCAAACTTTAAGGAAAATACGACAACTGCTAGCCAGAGATCATAGGTAGGGTAATTCTTTTCATAAGTCTTAAGTTGTCTAGAGGCATAGGCCACAACCTTATGCCTCTACATCAAAACCCATCCCAACCGAACTATGAAAGCATCACAATACACAACAAACCCATCTGAACCATCTGGTAGCATCAAAATTGGGATTGTAGTGAGTCGATTATTCAACTCCTGAAAACTCTTCTCACAAGAATCTGACCACTGAAACTTAACTTTTTATAAAAACATCTGGACATAGGGATGCAATAGATGAAAATCCTTCAGTAAACCATCTAGAATACCCAGCCAAACCCAAGAAACTCCTGATATTTAATGGAGAGATGGGCCTAGTACAACTTCTCACTGCCTCGGTCTTTTGAAGATCAGATGTAATACCATCACCAGAAACAATATGGCCAAGAAAAGTTATAGATCTTAGCCAAAATTTGCACATACTGAATTTAGCGAATAACTGATGGGCTCTAAGAGTCTGCATACTATTCTGAGGTGATTTGTATGATCATTTTCGTTATTAGAGTACACAATGATACCATCAATGAAGACTATGATGAACATGTCTAAGCACTATTTGAACACTTTGTTCATCAATTCCATGATGGAAACTGGGGAATTTATGAGACCAAAGGACATGACTCTAAACTTGAAGTGCCCATACCGAGTTTTTAAAGTTGCTTTTGGAATGTCACATTCTCTAACTCTGAGCTTATTACAGCCGAATCTAAGGTCTATCTTAGAAAAATAACTGGCACCCTGAAGTTGGTCAAACAAGTCATCAATTCTGGAAAGTGGATACTTGTTTTTTATTGTGACTTTGTTTAATTGACGGTATTCGATAACAATCAAGGTATGTTAGGTGTTCCACCTTGGGTTTCCTTCAACACTTGGAATTTAAGAAAACTTTTTAAACTGTAAGTTTATGATTTCATAATTTACATATTGTAATTTATTTGTGTTCATGTATGTATTGATGTTGGGGGCTTCAATCCATGATTAATGGGAAGTTTCATGAAAATCAAAATAATATGTGTGTTGAATTATGTGATCCTCATGTTAAACCTTCTAATTACAAGTTGAGTGTTGTATTTATGATGCTTATGTGTTGACCATTATCATGTGTATTATTTATGCTCCCCAAGTGTTTGATAGAATGCCTATGTGAATTGAATAGTGATATCATGACAAGTTAGCATGTGTTCCCATTCATGTACAAGTCAATGTATCTAAGTGTTTGACAAAATATCTTAGTGAATGTATTGTAAACAAGAAATTATTGTTGTGCTTTCAAGATCATGCCATGCTTTACTATTTCTGCTATCAAGTCCTGGGGGTATTCAGTACCTAAAAATCTAGTTGTTTACCTAGAATTAGAGTAATACAGAATATCCTCAGTAACATCATAAATAGTAGTACTAAGCCAGTTACGAAATTTAGTAAAATCAGTCCAGTTTAGTCAGTTAACATGGTCAGCAACAGTTCAGTCAAGCCTAGTACAATCTATTGATCAGTTTAGTGGATATTCAATTGGGAGTAAAATTCAGCATCTAGCGAACCTAGGGATGGGCACTCACTTACAAGTTGAGGGTGTGACCTTTAGTAGCATTCCCTTAGTTCTAAAGATACGTAGCCAGCGTATGTTGAATATATCAACCTGTCAGTTGAGGGTTGATACAGTGATCACCTGCTAGTTTAGGGAACACATATGTCACTTGCCAAATGAGGGTGATTCTTTAGTTGATCCACATAGCCATTGTTAGTACCTGTGGCACGGTTCTAACACCCTTCTAACTGGGGTCATAGGTTGGACCCCAACTCAGTTTATTATTGGGGCATATCGGTTAGATCATTACCTCCCATAATTTTAGTTTCAGTCTCAGCACAGAACCTAGTTCAGTTCTAAAGAATCAGTACTGATAGAAACAATCACCAGTTATTAGCAAATTAGTTATCAGTAATCTCATATATCGGTTACTTAGTTATCAAAACACAATACTTAGTTTTGGTATGAATCTCAGACACAGTATATATGTGTATGCACGTAATGCATAATTAGTGTTTATAGCAGCTTTAGTTATCCATGTTCTCTCATTCAGTAATATTAATATCACTCAGTCAATTATTATTTCTGCATATGAACCCATGCATTTCACCCTTACCTCATCTAGCGTACAAGTACATTCTACATACTGATTACATACTCTTTTCTTGCTCTATGATATCTTATGGCATAGTTTCTGATGCTCAGGTTTCTAACCGTGCTTATCTAGATTTAGTCAGCAGCAGTAGATTCAGTAGTGAGTCATCATCTATCGAGGATATTCTTTTATTTTAGTATTCTAGTAGATTCAATATTTTATTAGTAGGAGTTATTTGGGGTCTTGTCCCATCCACTCCACTTTCTGACAGTTCTGTAGAGGATTTTTAGACTAGACTAGTTAAGACAATATTCAGTTTTTAGATGTTATTATTAATTGCTATATTTATCAGTTTTCAAATTATGAACCTTATGGAACTTTTACCTAACTTTTGCATTATTTCAGTATTATTATTTAGTGCTCACAGCAGGTACCGGTCATGTGTTAGCTTGTGGTCCTTCGGGATCGTAAGCACCGTGTGGCGTACGGGGTGGAGAACTAGGGCATTACAAACTTGGTATCAGATACTAAGCTTCAACAGAGTCCTATGGAGTCTTAAATTTGCATCAAGTAGATTTTTGTGCATGGGTATGTAGCGTGGCACACTTATGGACAAGAGGCTATGAGACATTTTTAGGAAAAATTTCCCTTCTTTCAGCATTCACGTCGTATGAGTGAACATGAGATCAAGTTAAAATCTCTGTCTAATCAAAGTTTCCCTTTAGTTTATAGAATATGGCTCCTAAAAAGACTAATAGAAGAAGAACTAGAAACCAGCCAACACCTCCGCCTATTCAAGCAGATCCCCTGGATGATCATGTCTCTCACGCAGAATTCATAGAAACTTTCACCACTCTATCCCATTTTGTAGTATCATAGAATGGATGCTCAGATTCTATTCAAGCTAACCCAATAGCCGATACTAATGCAGATAGAATTTGGGACTTCACCCAAATGAACCGCTCTTTTATTTTCATGATCTAAGTCTGAAGATGACCCACGAGAATTTCTTAACATAGTGCAGAATGTCACATATATTATGGGGCTAACTGCTACTGAAAGTGCTGAGTTAGCTGCATATCAGTTGCAGGATATGGCTCACTCTTGGTTTAAGCAATGGAAGGCAGAAAGGGCCGCAGATACATGGCATATAGAATGGGAGGAGCTTGCTACTACCTTTCTAGATAGGTTATTTCCATTGCAGTTGAGGGAAGATAAGGTGTTAGAATTCATTAACTTGAAGCAAGGAAGCATGACAGTGGAGGAATATTCGCTAAAGTTTACTCAGTTAGACAGATATGGTCCTCATGTGGTAGCTAATAGAAAATCTTAGATAAGTAAGTTTGTGTTTGTGGTATTCTATAGTATAGTCAAGGAGTGTAGGACCATAGTGATAATTAAGGAGATGTACTAAGCTATATTGATGGTCCATGCTCAATATATAGAGGAGCAGAAGACTAAGGAGAAATAGAGGGATAGCTAGAGTTCTAGAAGAGGTAGCTTTAACTTAACTTAGCCTAAGTCAGAGGGTGGTAATCGTCTTTAGTTCTACCTAAAATCTTCAGTTCCATCCCCATCCTCAGCCAATGCTTCATTGCCTAAGTTCAGGAATGGTAATAAATATAGGGCACTAGGATCTAAGTCATAGGGTAGTGTCTTCAGTGCTCGAACAAATCTACTTTGTTAGAAGTATGAGAAAATCCATAATTGTGTCTGTAGAGATGATAGTGATGTGTATTTCTGGTGTGGCAAGACAGGTCATAGAATCAGACATTATCCTCAGTCAGGTTCACAAAGTCAGTACAACTGTCCCCCAGCTCAGTCCTGTCACTCAAATCAGCATGGTGCCGCTTCCAGTGCCACCAGTGGGAAACTCCCAAACAAACTTTATGCACTTCAGTCCCAATAGGATCAGGAAAGTTCTCCTTACATGGTCACTGGTACGTTAAAACTTTATCATTTACATGTTTATTCTTTGCAAGATCAAGGAGATTTTTTATCCTTTATAGTCTCTTATATAGCTGATGACTTTGGAGTAAGTCTCGAAATCCAAGAAGGTCCCTTCTTAGTCTCTACCCTAGTGGGTAATTCTATCATAGCTCGACGGGTATACACGAACTATCTGATTAAGGTATCTCAGAAAGTTACTTCAGCAAACTTAGTAAAGTTAGAGATGATAGATTTTGACGTCATTCTCAGTATGGATTGTCTTCATTCATGCTATGCTTTAGTTGACAGTAGTAACAAAGTTATCTATTTTTAGTTTTCGAATGAACTTGTCCTAAATTAAATGGGTAAGACTTAGAGGTCATCTTATTTCCTACTTTAGAGAGAGATAAATGATATCCAAGGGGTGTTTCTCTCATCACGTTCGAGTTAAAGACTCTAGATTCGAGACCCCTAACCTTGATCTAGTTTCAATGGCTTGTGAATTTTTTAATGTATTTCCCAAACATCTTCCCTGAGTTCCTCCCAAAAGGGAAATTGACATTTGGAAAAAAACTTTCAACACTCTGTATGGTCACTTTGAATTTCTAGTCATGTCATTTGGTCTTCCCAATGCTCCAGCATCTTTCATAGACTTGATAAATAGAGTGTTCAAGTAGTACTTGGACATGTTCATCATAGTCTTTATAGATGACATTCTTATCTATAGCCTCAGTGAACATTATCATGCAGACCATCTCAGAATAGTATTACAGACTGTCAGATCTCATTAGTTGTTCGCCAAATTTTGTAATTGTGAATTTTTTCTAAGGTCAGTATCATTTCTTAGTCTTACAGTTTTCGGTGATGGAAATAGAGTTGATCCTTAAAAGACCAAAGTAGTGAGAAACAGGCCCAGACCCATCTCTCCTTTAGATATCAGGAGTTTCTTGGGTTTTTCTTACTATTACCAATGATTTGTTGAAGGATTTTCATCTATTGTATCCCCTATATCCAGATTGACTCAGAAGGAAGTCAATTTCCAGTGGTCAGATTCTTGTGAGAAGATTTTTTATGAGTTGAAGACTCGACTCACTAAAGCCCCAGTTTTGACTTTACTAGATAGTTTTGATGGTTTTGTTGTGTATCGTGATACTTCCAGAGTTGGTATGGGATATATTTGATGCAGAGAGGTAAGGTCATTGCCTATGCCTCTAGACAACTTAATCCTCAAGAAAAGAATTATCCACCCAAGATATTGAGGTAGTAGCTATAGTGTTTGCCTTAATGATTTGGAGGAACTATTTGTATGGGGTACATGTTAATGTGTTCACAGACCATAAAATTTTATTGTATATATTTTCTAAGAAAGACTTAAACTTACGTCTTAGGAGGTGGTTAGAGTTATTGAAAGACTATGACATAAGTGTTTTGTATCATCCAAGCAAGGCCAGTGTAGTGGCTGATGATCTCAGTAGATTGTCTATAGGTAGTGTTGCTCACGTTTAGGATGGTAAGAAGAAGTTAGTTCAGGAAGTTCATCAGCTTGGCAGGTTGGGTGTTCTTCTGGTTGATTCATTTAAGGGTAGTGTATGGGTGGAGGATAGTTTGGACAGTTATTTGGTTTCCAAAGTAAAAGAAAAGTAGGATAGGGATCCTAGTTTAGTTAAGCTGAAAGAGTCAGTCAGAGATCAGAAAGTAGAGGTTTTCTCCCAAGAAAAAGATAGTGTGCTACGCTGCCAGGGTATATTGTGTATGCCATGTGTGGATGGTGTAATCCACAAGATTCTTGCAGAAGTGCATGGTGCGCATTACTCGTTTCACCCAGGGGTCACTAAGATGTATTGTAATTTAAGGAGAGACTATTGGTAGGGAGGGATAAAGAGAGACATTACAGATTTTGTAGCTAAGTGCTCTACGTGTCAGCAGGTTAAGATTGAGCATCAGAATCCTAGTGGTTCCATATAGAAGTTTAGTATTCCCACATGGAAGTGGGAGGAGGTGAACAGACACTTTGTGATGGGTTTGCCTCGTACTCTTCATCAGTATGATTCGATTTTGTTCATTGTAGAAAGGATAACCAAATCCACTCATTTCTTGCCAGTTCATACCTCCTACTCAATTGTGGATTATGTGAAGCTCTTTGTTAGAGAGTTAGCTAGATTGAACGGAGTTCTATTATCCATTATTTCTGATAGAGGTATGTATTTCACCTCTCACTTTTGGAGATCCTTCCAAAAGGGTCTTGGTACCCAAGTTCACCTTAGTACAACCTTTCACCCTTAGATAGATGGTCAAGAAAAAAGGACCATTCAAACTCTAGAAGATATGCTAAGAGTATCGGTCGTTGAATTTTAAGGTAGTTGGGATGACCACTTGCCTTTGATTGAGTTTGCGTATAATAACAACTATTGTTCCAGTATTCAGATGGCTCCATTTGAGGTACTTTATAGGAGGAGATGTAGGTCTCCCATTGGTTGGTTTGATATAGATGAGACTGCATTGGCAAGGCCTGACTTGGTATTTTATTACTTAGAGAAGGTTCAGTTGATTAGGGAGAGGCTTAAGACAAATTTGATCCGATAAAAATCATATGCAGATGTAAGGAAGAAGGATCTCAATTTTAGATTGGCAATTTTGTTTACTTGAAAATCTCTCTGATGATGGGAGTGAAGAGATTTGGAAAGTCGGGGAAACTCAGTCACCGGTATGTCAGTCCTTACAAAATTCTCAGCCATTTTGGAAAGGTAGCTTACGAGCTTGAGTTGCCTTCAGACTTAGCTTTAGTACATCTAGTGTTTCACGTCTCCTTGCTAAAGAAGTGCATAGGTTTCCTAGTAATTGTAGTTCTTATAGAGAGTATAAATGTTCAGAACACTTTCTCTTATGGGGAAGTCCCAGTCGAAATCCTTGATCATCGAATTCGTAGACTGAAGAACAAAGAAGTTCTAGGCTTAGGAAATTTCCAACTACTTTTTGAGAATTAACAATCATGGTATATTAGGTGTTCATCTTTGGGTTTCTTTCCACCCTTGGAGTTCAAGAACCCTTTTTCAACTACAAGTTTATGATTTCATGATTTACATATTTGAAATTGATTGAGTTCATATATTTATTGATATTTGAGGTTTCAATCCATGATTAATTGTATGTTTCATGAAAATCAAGATAGTATGTGTGTTGAATTATGTTATCCTATGTTAAACATTCAAATTTTAAGTTGAGTATTGTATTCATGATGCTTATGTGCATTAGTTATGCTCCCCAAGTGTTTGGTAGAATGCCTATGTAAATTGAATAGTCATATCATGAAAAGTTAGCATGTGTTCCCATTCATGTACAAGTTCATGTCTCTCAAGTGTTTGAAAAATAATCTAGGTGAATGCATTATTAACAAGCAATTATTGTTATGCTTTAAATATCATGCCATGCTTTACTATTTATGCTATCGAGTCCTAGGGGTATTCAATACCTAAAAATCTATTTGTTTGTCTAGAATTATAGTAGCTACATAATAGCGTCAGTAACAACATGAACAGTAGTTCTCAAGAAATTACAAAATTCAATGAACTTAGTCCAGTTCAGTCACTTAACATGATTAGTAACAGTTCACTCAAGCCTAGTAATGTCTAGTAATCAGTTCAGTGTTTATTCAATTGGGAGTAGGATTCAACACCGAGTGAACCTACGAATGGGGGCTCACCTGCCAGTTGAGGGTGTGACCTTTAGTAACAGTACCTCAGTTCCAGAACTATGTAGCCAACATAGGTTAAATATATCAACCTACCAATTGAGGGTTAATAAAGTGTTCACCTTCCAGTTGAGGGCAACACATATCTCACCTGCTAGATAAGGGTGATTCTTTACTGGATCCATATAACCATTGTTAGTACCCGAGGCACGATGCTAACGCCCTTCCAACTAGGGTCACAGGTTGGACCCCAACTCAGTTTTTAATTGGGGCATGTCGGTTAGAATATTACCTTTGATATTTTCAGTTTTAGTCTCAGTATAGAATTCAGTTCAGTTTTATAGAATTAAGACTATCAGAAATAGTCACCCAATTATCAGTATTTTAGTTAGCAGTAATCTCAGATATCAGTTACTCAGTTATTAGAACTCAGAACTCAGTTTTAGTATAAATCTCAGACACAATATATATATATATATATATGCAAATTAATGCATAATCAGTGTTTACAGTAGCTTCAATTATCCATGTGCTCTTATTCAGTTATATTAATATCACCCAGTCAGTTATTATTCATTCATATAAACCCATGAATTTCAACCTTATATCATCTAGCCTACCAGTACATTCCACGTACTGATCTCTTACTTTTTTCTTACGCTATGATGTCTCATATCATAGGTTCGGACGCTCAGGTGCTTGAAAGTTCTTAGCCAAATTCAGTTAGCAGTAGGAGATTCAGTAGTGATTCCTCATCTATCGGGGATTATCTTTATTTTAGTATTTTATAAGTCGAAGTTAGTTGGGGTCTTGTCCCAAAAACTCCACTTTCAGACAATTCTGTACAGGATTTTCAGACTAGACTAGTTAAGACAGTATTCAGTTTTCAGATGTTGTTATCCATTGTTATATTTATCAATTTTTAGATTATGAACCTTATGGAACTTTAGCCTAACTTTCACATTATTTTAGTATTATAATTCAGTGCTCACAACAGGCACCAGTCATGGGTTAGCTGGTGGTCTTTTTGGATCATAAGCACCGTGTGGCGTCCGGGGTCCAGACTCGGGGAGTTACAAGAAATTATGTATTCATGAAGGGTTTTGAATTGTATTAAATAGCATGCATTATGAACTTTTTCAATGATATAATGTTTTGGCCTTGATGCTTTCCCCTAAATTTGATTTGTAATCATATATAAGTATGTATGCATTTTGAGTTTGCATATTAAATTGAGAGCATGAACAATTATAATCCCTCTCTTTTTATAAAGCCTTATTTTCATATGTTATGAATTATTCAATTGCATATTGGGAAGCATGATACAAATGTCTTTACTATTGTTTAAGACATAATTTTGGTTATGAATTGAAAAGACGGCGTGTCTTGTTAATAAAAAAGAAAAGTGATGATTTGAAGAGTTTCCTTGCTACAAATTAATTGACCGCCACATGTTTAAGAATTGAAAGAGAGAATCTTTGCATAAGTTTTCATGGATTTCATTATGCAAATTCTCTTATGCTGTTTGAATGATTTGGTGGTCTAAAAATGATATTTTGAATGAAGAGATTGTAAGATGTTATTTTATTAGTTAGAGAGATGACTTACATGTCTTGGTATGACGATACCAAATAGATGAATGCCATAACAGAGTAAGATTCTTACATTTTGATTTCAAAGAATGCATGTCTTAAAGAGTTAAAAATGGGCTTAAAGAGAGTTAGGTGGTTACACGAAGAATTTATTTGAGTGTAAGGGCTCATTATTGGAAACTATTTTTTTCCGATACGGGTTTATTATGTCCCCAAGAGGGACTTTACGCTGACCTAATGCCCCTTGGCATATTTGAGATAAAGACTTCAACCCTTGCCGCAAACTTGGGTTAGAAGCTTGGTCGCCCAGTTAAGGGTGGATTGCATATAGACCATGGGTTTGTAGAGTTGTAAGGTGTACCGCCTAGCTCATAAGTAAGATAAAGAGTGAGTTTTGATTTCAAAGAAATGTTTCAAAATCTTTTAAGTATGCCCATGTATGTTCATATATCGTATGTAAATTATTTTATGAATTGATCTCACTTATATTGTATAAAGTACATAATTTTGGGTTGCTCTGCGTACCATTACATCTGTATTGACCCCCTATATTTCAGGATTTGAGGAATGGTCCTCGAGTCCCACTAAGCAATAGATTGTTTGTCCAAAGTTTTCTGTTGTGAGCCTCTCTTATTTTGGAAGGCCTTGGTTATTGAACATTACTATTTTATTTTGTTTCTTGGTACGACTACGGGCCTTCTCCCATTATTTGGACAAATGTTGATTTTTGTAATGTTAGAGATTTCGTAGACTAGCTTTCATGTGGGTTTGAATGATTATGAACTAAATTCTGTATTGTTTAGTTGAACTCAGAAAATGACCATGATTTTGTTTATTTAGTTTTCCATATTTACTTATAGTATATAAATGGTGTGTATGATTACCAGATAGAAATGGGCATCCGGGCCTTCATTGCTTGGGATGCTCATCGCGACCATGGCCTCGGTTCGGGTAGTGACAAACTTGGTATCACAACACGGTTCATGGTCCCAAGGTGTCTACGAAGTCGCGTCGGGTAGAGTCCTTTTCATAGGTGTGTAGCGCACCACACTTATAAAGGCGAAACTACTAGGAATTTTGGAATGTTTCACTTTCTTCATATTCGAGACTGTGCATTGTGTTGTCCATTTAGATGTTATCCAAATTCCCTCTTTACTCTTATGTTATTCACTATGTATCATTGTCAAGTCGATTCAAGTGCAACAGCATAGAGTTTAAATGATGTGGTCCTTTCTAATTGAGTCATAAATGATTATGAAATTTTACAAGGACCTTAAAGGAGTCCATGAGTTCTTTAAAGTGTATTGATTTAATATTTTACCCTTATCTATATCAATCGTGCATTTGAGTCTGATGTATTGAGTGTATCTAGTCTGTTTTCTAAAACCCTTATTGCAGATGTCATGCTTAAGGGTAGCGATGTATGGCAGAATGTTAGAACATTATTTCGACCCAGTAGTATTATGACATAAAGTGTCATAACCTATGAGCTGTAAGATGGTCCAGAAGTTAGTAATATGAAGTCGCAAGATTAGAAGTCTGAATGAGGGTGACTTTTACGTAAAGAAGCTAGTATTAGTTGTATAACCTTTGATTAAGGGATGGGTTGATATTTTATATAGATAGACTAACGTGGTAGAAATATTTGTAGATTGTATGGTAGTCTATGAACGAAGTGGCTAGCTATGATTATTATTTATACAAAATAGGGGAAGATCTCAGAATGGATAGTTATGGTGGTTATAGAAATCATTAATAGGCTTTGAATGAAAAGGGGTAGATTAGTCAGTAAGTTATGGGTAGAGACTCATTGGTGTAAATGGAATTTAAAGGTAGTCTAAATGTATGCTTGGGTAAGTAGATTTAATGTGAGAAAGCAGAGCATATTGATAAGGTCGTAATGGGTCATATTTAGGATTAAGATTGACTATCCCAATTATGTAACTTAACCCTCCTTGATTTTCTTTTCTTTTGTCATTGTAAACTAGTACTACATGTGAAAAGGTATGTAGGAAATTTTAAGGTGTAGTAGTAGTGTTGTGGAGAGGATGAACTTATGGGTTGTAGTTAATTGAAGTAAGAGTCTTGGATTGATATTTCTTTTTGATGGACTAGTATATTATGCGGCATGCATCATCAGTATTACATGATTGGGGTTAGACAATAGACTTGAACTTTAGATGTGGATTGTGGTGGTGAGGATAGTAGCTTAATGTTATTGATGCAAGTTTTGTGGGAGTAAGTAGTAGGCTTGATTTAATGCTTGCAATAGCCTAAGTTGGCAACTTGTGGGTAAAGGAGTGGATAATTATGAAATATATATCAATATACACACACACACATGAGACTAGTATTAGAACGATGAATTATGGTTGTGTCATTAAGTGAATAAGGGCGTAAGTATATAAGAATAATTTGCACCCATAGGTAGTATGTTGTTAGGTAAAGTTTTATGTGTATAAGTGTTTTGCGTACCTAGTTTTCGTTCTTGACTTTTATAGTATGGAGATATCTGGGAAGTTGTTGTATGGTGTTCTTTAGAGTTTAATTGAGGAATTATAGGAAGGCAATATGTGCCTTTGGTATAGTTTTACAACTTTTATTAAGTTGTAATTTATGTGGTTAGAGATGTAATGCTAGTATTCTATAGAGTTGAAGATGGAGTTTTAAGTGCTTAGAAGAATTGATCTCCATGCCCATGGTAATGTTAGTCATAAGTCGATGACTTTAGGGGTTGGAGAAAGTTATGATTACTTTCCCTGAAAGGGGGAGGTCCTAGAAATAAATTAGTGTGTTTTGATTAAAAATAATTAAGGGAAGTCTGTGTTCATGTGTATACTAATACCACCATTGTATTGAGAATTGTGTTTATAGATTGATGAGAGGTTATGTTCTCAAGTCTAGGATTGTGACTTTGATCTAAAGGGGAGATGGTGAGTTAAGGTAGCTCCCGGATTTTCTCATTGTGGCCAGTTTAGGGAAGAGTCATGATAAACCTATTCCTATTTAAGCATATTCCTCCTACTTCTGTTTAAGAGTTTATTCTACCAAGGTTTTATGTATTCAAGTCCTGTCGATGTCTAAGGTTTGAGTTCTCTATGTAAGTCATGTAATGTTCTGACCTCCAAACTAGAAGCAATGAAGTCTCAGTAAATCCAGTCTTTCATGTATTCAAGACCTATGATCCATAAAAAAATCCATGTTTTAAATCATGCTTAGTTCTAAGAAAACAGTGCTTTCTATATGTTACCGAGTAGTACTATAATGATCTAGCCCAATGAGATAAAGTTTATGCAAACCCATGGCCATGTTCAGTTCTTAAATGAGGGGCAATGGCTCCAAGTGGAAATTATTGTCTCAAGCGTTGACTTCATGAATTTCGGCTTTATGTTATACAACTATTGATATGTGCACTCATGTTTTCTCACTGTGGTCTATCATAAGAATCCATGTTGTGTTGTGTTTACGCCAGAACGACTATCTACTCATGATCTAGACATTTGATATATGAAGAACTTTGTTCCTATTATGCCGTATCTTCATCTCATATCCCATCTTGAGTAGTTCAATAAGTATAAGTTATAGTCGAATAGTGTCACTCTCTCTTTCATGATGCTCATGCTCCTCAATAACCTATGGTATGATAGTATGATAGTAGTTTTGGAAGAGTTGTGATGAGTTAGGTAGGGGAGTAGATGTTCTTGAATGTGAAAATTTTGAGGGGATTTCTTTAGATAAGGTAATAAGTGAAGGAGGAAAGAAAGACACAAACTTTCATTACGTAAAATAGTTAGGAAGGAGATATATGACGAAAATCATTGTTAGAGTTATTGAATTTAGTGGTCTTAGTAGAGAGATCCATGAAGTGGGTGTAGTAATGATAGGCTTGAATATTGTGCTTGATGAAAATGCAAACCAATGCACTATGTGGTTAGTACTCCTCAATTTAAGGCAGAAGGTTGTTCGATTATAGTGATAAGATGGAGAATTATTCCTAAAGGGATGTAGAATATGGGGTCCCATAGCTTAAGCTAGCATATTTTTACTCCGGGTTAGGCTTCAACATGGATTTACGATGTAGCTGGACTCAATCTCTGATAGTTATGTATGTAGCAGGGGTATTATAATATTGGGATGTTGAAATGTAGTACTCATTGTTGAAATCATAGTGGAGAAGGATCGCAAAAATTTGAAGCTATTAGACATATCTTTTGAGGTAGAGAATGTTTCTAATCTATTCTTATTTCCCGCGGGAATCTCATCTCATGTATTGTACCAATCTTAATTAGGCTGAGGATTCTTAGAAAAGTTCATGCCTTACAATGATTTGATCATGTTCCATAAAACACATTTAGATCATGTCGATGTCAAGTTTTGTTATATCATGATTTGCGCTTACACAATTTACTTGGTGAGGCCATAAATCTCTTCTTGAATGTCTACGTATGTTTCATTGAGATAAATAAAATTCCTAATGTGATATTACGTCCTCTATTCCATACTTCTGTAGCTTCAAAAGAACCTACCCATCATTCGAGAATGAATGATTCAAAGGGGGAAATAATGTAACACCCCGCATTTTTTTGGGCTAGATGTCAAACCGTCGTTCCTGTGGATATAGACCTGAACCCAATGATTCTTCATTAATATATGTGGTATGATAGATTATATAATGTGGGAATACCTTTGGATATGAATTGAGATCAGAAATATATCTTAACTGAAAGACGAGTTGAGAACGTTTTTATCGATTAAGTTTTATTGAATATTTCAGATTGGTTCAAATTTTGATGACCATTACTCCTAGTATATAAAAAGTTATGTGTCCTACCATACACCAAAAGAAATATAATTGAGTCCTCTTTCTAACACAACTGGTTTCACCTTAATTCGATATTCGAGTAGAAAGTTATTCTCATTTTACATTGAAGTATCAGTCTGTCAACTAAGTGATGACTATGCTGATAAGCCATCACTTAGGTGACGACTAAGCTGACGAGCCGTCAACTAAGTGATGACCCACCAGCTCTAGTCGTCAGCCTAGGACAGTACAGGGGAAATTCCAGCCTGAAAACAATGACTTAGGTAACGAGCCATGACCTAACTGACGGGCCATCAACATTGGTCATCAACTAAAGAATTTCTGCAATTTTCTTTGGTTTCTTTAGGAGTATTTTGGTATTTTCCTTACCATAAAACCCCACCCCATGGATTTAAATCATACCCTAAGAGATATTCCATCTTCTATTAGTTTTTAACATCTCAAATCCTCTCCACCCTCAAGAACGAGGAGAAATTATGGTTTCCTTCAAGTCAAGAATTCAAGTCTTTCAATTCATTATTTCACAAGAAACGAATAAGGATTCGGGTTCCATCCTTCAAACTAAGTAATCTAAGGTACATGGGGTTTTCCTAAACTATATGGACATAGTGAAATCATTTTTAATAATGTTTTGAATGTTGAGAAATCATGTATTCATGAAGGGTTTTTAATTATATTAGAAAGAATGCATTATGAACTCATTCAATGAGATAGTGTTTTGGCCTTGAGGCTTTCTTTATGAACCCGCAGAATCCTATATTAACTTAGTCCTTTAGATCATGAAAAGAGGTTCCCGACTTAGAGATTTCAGCTAAGTGTTCATACTTCGAACAATTTTTAGCCTTCTTAATTTGGCAATCTTATTTTACAACCCTTATGACCTTAAAATGTCAATTCGTAAATTAATTCATGATTAGGGATATCAGTAGATGTTCTCAGATAAGTGTCGGAGTTTTTGGACATCGTTTGAGGCAAGTTTTAGAGTACAAAATAGTGGATCGACGCGACGCGTCGACCAGGATTTTTCACCAGCCTTCAATGCAAATTCTAGTAAGCCAACGCTATATCGATGCATCGCATTATCTATCATGTAGACCATCGATGCAGTGCATCGGTCTGTGCGTCACTGGTCATATTTTTTTAGTAATTAAAATCACCCAGAGGGGTAATTTGTCATTTTCCCACCTTATATTATCCCCAAAACATGAGATTAAGTCTTTCTAAAAGAAAACTTCACTCATTATTCATAAATCCTCTCAAGAACAAACCCTAACCCATCAAATTCAAGATTCAAGTCACAAGAAATTCACTACAACTTTCAGAGAATTAACAATCAAGGTATGTTAGGTGTTCATCATTGGGTTTCCTTTCACCCTTGGAGTTCAAGAACCGCTTTTAAAACTACAAGTTGATTACTTTCATGAATTTTATGTTGAATTTGATTGTATCGATGATGATGATGTTATTTGAGTTTTAATCCATGATTTATTATAAGTTTCATGTAAAGTAATTAACATATGTGTAGGGTTATGTAGATTTATGTTAAAAACCCTTGAACTTGTGAGTTGAAATTGTGATCATGATGCTTGCATGTTGGTTATTATTATGAGCATAAATCATGTCTTTAAAGTGTTTGAAAAAATGTCTAAATAGAAGCATTATTAATGAGCTACTATTGTTGTGCTATTATAACCATGCCATTTTTTGCTTTCAATGCTATCGAGTCCTGGGGGTATTCAATACACAATATCTAGTTGTTTACCTATAATTTTAGTAGCTACAGAATAGTCTGAGTAATGTCAAGAATAGTAGTACATAATCTGTTGCAGAACTTAGTGAATTCGGTCAAGTTCAGTTAGACATCACGATCAGTAACAGTTCAGCCAAGCCTAGAATAGTGTAGAAATCAATTCAGTGTCTATTCAGTTGGGAGTAGGAATCAGCACCGAGCTAACCCAGGGATGGGGGAATTCCTACCAGTAGAGGGTTTGACCCTTAGTAGCAATCTGTGCACTATAGAACTACGTAGCCAGCATAGGTTTAGATATCGTCCTGCAAGACAAGGGTTAATACGTCTCATACGAATTTTCTTGCCAGTGAGGGTTGACCAATTATCTCCCTGCCAGATAGAGTTAACTTACAGCCATTGTTTGTATCCCTTGTCAAGGTGCTAACACCCTTCCAACTGGGTTCATAGGTTGGACCCCAACTCAGTTTTTAATCGGTGTATGTTGGTTAGATGAACACTCCCAGAGTTATAATTTTAGTTTCAGACTCAGTATAAAATCTCAGATCTATTTTTAGAATTCGTACTTTTATACATAGTCACACATCCCAGTATGGAACTATGTTTAGTTCTACAGAATCAGGACTGTCAGTTATAAAGTCACACAATTATCAGTAATTTAGTAATCAATGATCTCTGTTACAGTAAAGTAGATTCATATGCAATATTGCATAATCAGTATTCACTGCAGTTTCAAATATACATGTACTCTCATTTATTTAAATTCATGTAACGCAGCGTGTTGTTGTTTATGCATATGAACCCCTGCATATCTGTAACACCCCGATGTATTTTTAGCTAAGTTTCGTCCACGAAAAGTCTAAGCATTAGCTTCTAGAATGATCTAAATTATTTTTCATGTGGAATTTCCTAGATTTCAACCTTTCATTATGTAGGTGACTGAATTAGCTTTCCAACGATATAAGATTTGTCCAAAATGGATCCTCGGTGAAGAAGTTATGAATAATTTAAAGTTCCAGTCATAAACATCATTATTTTGGGGTCTAGCGCATCGCGGAGAGGGTCGAATTGAAAATCATCAAATTTTAGTAGGGCTCTATTATGGTGGCACATTACGGAAGCACCCAATTTTCCACTCGTCGAATTCCAGTGTACCACCGTGATTGTGGTGCATCGCGGTGGTACCCGAAATAGAGTTTTTAAGTTCAAATATCCAGTTCCGTTCAGGAGTCATTAAGGGTAAATTTGACTTTTCCCTAGCCTTTAAAACCGTCCAAACAAAGGATTTAGAGTATTTTTGAGCAACTTAACCCTATTTTCATTAAAATCATCAAGAATCCTCTCTAGGATTTCAAACAAGAACTTCAAGAAAACCAAGATTCAACCGTGGGTTTTCAAAATCGATTGAAGATTCGAAATCCCCATATCATAGCCTTCAATAAGCACCCGCTAATTTCGTAAATAGAGGTACGTGGGGTTAGCCTAAAGTTCATGAGCATGTTTTCAAAAAGGAACTTACGTAATACTTTAAATTTATACAAGTACATATATGTTTTTACAAATGGGGGTTTCAAATTGATACAAATAACATGTTTTGATATATGATTTTGAAAGAAATATTGAGATATCATGGGGTTGCTTGTTTGAATGTATTTAAATTGTTGAATTGTGAACATGTGACCGAAAATTTCAAAAGGGTGCGATGTACATGAGTTCTGAATTTTCTAAATTCCTCATGATAATGTTTATACCCATATTATACTAGTGTTAAAAGCATTGAGAGCATGAGTTTTGCAATTGATATGACATTACTCATAAATGATTAAACTTCTTGAATAATTGCATGTTGAGAACTATGGTGTATGTGTTTTAATGGTATGAAAGTCATACATATGTGCATGTGGTAAATAGTATGTGAAGTTGGAAAGTTCATGTGATATTGATAACTTGCAAGTTGGGTATGACGATACCCTGCAAAATATGATATTTGATTGATTAAAATGAGTTTAATGCATTGATTTTGTGATATAGGTGATTACCTGAAGAAAGCACGAGTCAAATGACTCTACGCTGGAAACTATGTTTGCTGACTCGGGAATTTGGTACCCTGCTGTGTGACTTTGTGTACCTGACATTATGTCATCCTAAATTGGGACTATGGATAAGATCCCTGCTTTGTGATCTTGTGCACTACCATACTTGATTGGGTCGAGACACCCTGTTGTGTGATCTTGTGTATTTCCCTCACTTATACTCTAATCTCAGAGGAAACCGAGATTTGACAGTTGGTGAAAATATGAAATTATAGGGTGTACCACCTAGCTCAAATGTGTTGCATTTTTATTGAAAAATCATTATACTAAGCCCGTGTATTTTCGAAATCATTTTGCAATAATGTGCTTTATATTAGCTCTTATTTATTTTATATAAAAATATCTACTTTGTTTTGGATTATTCTGTGTACCAGTACTTTGTATTGACCCCCTTCCCTCCCAGGTTTGGAGGCATAGTCTAGGGGTCCAAAAAATTAGTAGATTCTTCAAATAGTTTTGCAGAGACAAGTGGTGAGCCTTCTATATTCCGGAAGGCCTGATGTCTGGCAGTTTATTTATCATTTAATAGTTTAGGGTCTAATGGGGTCCTTGTCCCAGTTTGTACATAGTTATTTGTTTGAGTCATGTAGTAGAGATTTCACAGACAGTTTTCAGATGCCCATATATGTTGTGGGACATTATTTCCAATTATTGATTTCATTGGACTCATGACCATGTTCCCGTAGTATTTTGAATCTTCTGTATTTCTTTTATCATATGAATTATGTGCATTATTACTAGATAGATAGGGTTGTTTCGGGCCTTCAAGGTTTGGAATACTTGTTACGGCCAGGGCCCGGGTTTGGGTCATGACAAACTTTGTATTAGAGCATAGTTCATGGTCCTAGGGTGTCTGCGAAATCGCGTCGGGTAATGTCTTGTTTATGGGTATATAGCGCGCCATACTTATAAGCAGGAGGCTAATAGGTGTTTAGGAAATATTTTCCTTCTTTTTGATTTAGTGCGTGCTTCAGAGTCAAGTCTGTTCCTAATCAGTTATTTTTGTCTTACAGAAATAACAATCATGCCTCCTCGTCGCAATACTAATCAGAGTGCTTAGAATGATGAAGTCTGTCCCACTCATGGGATAAGGACACATAATAGAGCTCCCACTCCAGAACCTGTCCCAACTCCGGGAGACCCTCCAATCCTAACTAGTCCACCTAAGGCTTTACGAACCAATTTTAACCATCCCCCGACTACTCAGAGGGATATTTCAAATGCAGAATTCAGACAATCTATTCATATGCTGACATAGTTGGTGGCTAATCAAGCCCAACGATCAGAAGATGTTGGATCTGCACCTGTTACATCTGAAGCTACTAGGGTGGATTAGTTCATGAGAATGAAACCACCTACGTTTACTGGCATAAAACTGGAAGAGAATCTGCAAGAGTTCATAGATGAAATAGAAAAGATGTTCAGAGTGATACATCAGATGATGAGTAGTATGAGGGCCCGAATGAGAAAGTTTTCTCCCGGCCTTTCAGATGATCTGGTGCTTGAGTGTCAGGGAGCTATGCTGAACAAGGAGTTGGACTTTTCTAGGCTAACAATTCACATGCAACAGGTAGAAGAGAAGAAAAAGAAGATTTCTGAATCTAAGGTAAAGGAAAGACAGACAAAAAGAGCTAGATCTGCCGACCAGGGTCACAGTCAGCCTTAAAGTGGTATGTCGAGAAATAAATGGCAGAAGAAGAATAATTGGGGTAATGCACAGTCTGCTGCCAGTGCCCCAGCACCTAGACCACCGGAAGACAGACATTCTCAGAGTTTTCAGACTCACTATAGATCCAGATCCCCAGTTACTCAGTCACAGGGCAGTGTGGCCCAGCAGTGTCATACTTATCTGCGGTGTGAGACTTGCGCAAAAATAACCCAGGGAAGTGTTATTTCGAAGGGAGAAATTGCTATTCTTGTGGCAAGGTGGGTCACCTTCAAAGAGATTGCCCTTCTGATGGAAGAAATACAGGAGGGGGGGAAGGGGGCTAAGTACCAAGCCGCCTCTATGGATCCTCCTCCTAAGGGTGCCCCTCCAGCTGTCGGGAGTGGTCGTAATCAGTTGTACGCTTTGACTAACCGCCAGGAGTAAGAAGCTTCACCAGATGTTATCAGCGGTACGTTACGAATCTTTTCCCATAATGTTTATGTATTACTTGATCCTGGGTCTACCTTATCTTATGTGACCCCTTTTGTGGATGTTTTTTTTGGGTTTGAGCCCTAAGTTATTATAGAACGCTTCACTGTTTCCACCCTTATAGGTGATTCTGTTATTGCTACAAGGGTGTATAGAAATTATGTTATGTCTATTCTTAGTCGGGATACTGTGGCAGACCTTACAGAACTTGATATAGTAGACTTTGATTCTATCCTTGGGATGGACTGGCTCTATTCGTGTTATACCACACTTGATTGTAGAACCCAAAAGATTACTTTTTCTTTCAAGAATGAGTTACCAATTCAGTGGGCAGGAAATTCTTTGGCACCTAGAGGTCACTTTATCTCTTATCTTATAGCTCGAAAGCTCATCTCCAGAGGTTGTATGTACCATCTAATCCGAGAAAAAAATTCCAGGGTTGAAAGTCTTCCTCTTCAGTTAGTCCCTATAGTGAATGAGTTTCCAGAAGTCATTCCCAAAGATCTCCCAGGGATACCACCTGATAGGGAGCTAGATTTTGGCATTGATGTATTGCCAAACACTCGTCCTATTTCTATTCTACCATATAGAATGGCTCCCGCAGAACTGAAAGAGTTAAAAGAACAAATGCAAACCTCCTAAAAAAAAGCTTTATTCATCCTAGGGTTTCCCCATGAGGTGCACCCGTACTTTTTGTGCGAAAGAAAGATGGGTCCTTTCATATGTGCATAGACTACTGCCAGTTGAATAAGGTCACTATTAAAACAAATATCCTCTTCCTAGGATTGATGATTTTTTTTACTAGCTACAAAGTGCTAAGTGTTTTTCAAAAATAGACCTTTGTTCGGGCTATCATCAGTTGAAGGTTAGGGAGTTAGACATTCCCAAAACAGCCTTTTGAACCTGATATGGTCACTATGAGTTCTTAGTTATGTCCTTCGGGTTGACTAACACCCCTACAACCTTCATGGATCTTATGAATAGGGTATTCCATCAGTTTCAAGATTTGTTCGTCATAGTGTTCATTGACGATATTCTGATCTATTCCAAAAGGGAGGAAGACCATGCCAATCACCTCTGAATTACCCTTCAAAACCTTAAGGATCATCAATTATATACTAATTTCTTCAAATATAAATTCTGGATGAATCTTATTGCCTTCTTAGGGCATATTGTATCTAGTGACGGGATTAGAGTGGATCCCAAAAAGATTGAGGCAGTGAGTAAATAGCCCAGACCCATGACTCCAACCGATATTCAGAGCTTCTTGGGTTTGGCGGGTTATTACAGAAGGTTCGTAGAGAGTTTTTCTTCCCTAGCTGCTCCGCTCACTAAATTGACTCATAAAAAGGTGAAGTTTGTGTGGTCTAACTTGTGTGAAAATAGTTTTGAGAAGTTGAAAGACAAGCTGACTACTACTCGTGTTTTGACTCTTCTCGAGGGTGTAGATGGTTTTGTGGTATACTGTGATGAATCTTGTGTGGAACTTAGTTGTGTATTGATGCAACATGGTAAGGTAGTAGTTTATGCATCTAGGCAGTTAAAGGTGCATGAGCAAAATTACCCCACTCATGACTTGGAGTTAGCAGCCGTGGTGTTTACACTTAGGATTTGGAGGCATTATCTCTATGGAGTGCATGTTGATATTTATACTGACCACAAAAGTTTGTAGTATGTTTTCTCGCAGAAAGAATTGAACCTCAGGTAGAGGCGTTGGATGGAGCTTTTGAAAGACTATGATATGAGCCTGCATTACTATCCGGGCAAGGCAAATGTTGTAGCCGACGCTCTTAGCAGGTTGTCTATGGGTAACTTTTCTCATGTTGAAGAGGGGAAGAGAGAGATGGTTAATGATATTCACCGTCTTACAAATCTGGGAGTGCGACTCATAGATTCTGAACATAGAGAGGTGATTATTCATGAGATAGCTAAGTCATCCCTTTGTGCTGAAGTTAAAGAGAAGCAGGTTAAAGACCTCATCTTGATGCAAATCCAGAAAGATTTGGTTCAACAAAAGGTAACGTCGTTTGAAATTGGTGGTGATGGTATTCTAAGATATCAGGGTAGGTTTTGCATCCCGAATGTTGATGGACTGTGGGAAAGAATCCTTGATGAAGCACACACTTTGAGGTATATTATTCGCCCGGTCTCTACTAAGATGTACCATAATCTGAAAACTTTGTATTAGTGGAATAACATGAAATTTGATGTAGCTGATTTTGTTTTCAAGTGTTTGAACTGTCAGCAAGTGAAGGTAGAACATTTGAGGCCAGGAGGTACTTCCCAAGAGATAGCTCTGCCTTTATGGAAGTTGGAGATGATAAATATGGACTTCATTACAGGACTTCCGAAGTCCCAAAACCAATATGATTCTATATGAGTAATTGTAGATAGGATGACCAAGTCAGTACACTTTTTTCCTGTCAGGACTAACTATTTAGGAGAAGATTATGCTAAGCTATTCATCGCAGAAATAGTTCGTTTTCATGGGGCACCTTTGTCTATTATATCTTACTGAGGTACGCAGTTTTCTTCTCAGTTTTGGAGATTTTTTCAAAGAGGTTTAGGTACCCAAGTGAACCTAAGTACTGTTTTTCACCCCTAAATGGATGGGCAAGAAGAACGCACTATCCAGACCCTTGAGGATATGTTGAGGGCTTGTGTGATTGATTTTAAAGGTAGTTGGGTGGATCACTTTCCATTGATAGAGTTCGCATATAATAACAGTTTCTATTCTAGTATTAAGATGGCGCCATTCGAGGTATTGTATGGGAGAAGATGTAGGTCATCAATAGGGTGGTATAAAGTGGGTAAGATGCAGATGTTTGGGCCTGATCTAGCTCATCATGTAATGAAAAATGTGAAGCTTATTAGAGAATGACTTAAAATAGCCCAGAGTCGTCAGAAATCCTATGCCGATGTTAGGAGGAGAGAGTTAGAACTTGAGGTCAGATATTGGGTATTTCTGAAGGTTTCTCCTATAAAGAGAGTTATGTAATTCGTAAAGGAAGGCAAATTGAGTCCTCGCTATATAGGACCATATCAGATTTTTAGGATAATAGGTGGTGTTGCGTTTGAGTTAGAATTTCCTGCTAGTTTGGGTTCCGTCCATCCGATATTTCACATCTCCATGTTGAAGAAATGTATTGGAGACCATTCCTTGGTATTTCCTATAGAAGAGATCAAGGTGACAGCCTCCTTATCATATGAAGAGGAACCTATTGCAATCCTAGATCGTCAGATCCGAAAGTTGAGAAGTAAAGAAATAGTTTCGATTAAGGTGTTGTGGAGAAATCAGAAGGTTGAAGAAGCCACTTGGGAATCAAAAGATGACATGAGAACAAGATACCCACACCTTTTTGACCCAGTAGATGGTAGTGTTGAATATAAAACCCTTACCTAAATCTTTCTATGCTTTAGTATGCTTGGAATCGTGCTTGTCTGTGTTCTGCATCATTATTCGGGGACGAATGATCCCATGGAGGGATATTGTAACACCCCGATGTCTTCTTAGCTAAGTTTCATCAATGGAAAGTCTAAGCATTAGCTTATAGAATGATCTAAATTATTTTTCATGTGGAATTTTCTATATTTTAACCTTTTATTATGTAAATGATTGAATTATCATTCAAAATATATAAGATTCATCCAAAACGGACTCTTGGTGAAGAAGTTATGAATAATTTAAAGTTCCAGTCGTAAACATCGTCATATTAGGGTCTAGCGCGTGGTGGAGAAGGTCAAATTTACAATCGTCAAATTTAAGTGGTGCTCCGCGATGGTGGCGCATTGCGGAGGCACCCAATTTCCCACTCGTCGAATTCTAGTGGACCACCGCGATTGTGGCGCGTTGCGGTGGTACCCGAAATCGGATTTTTAAGTTCAAATTTCCAGTTCCGTTCAGGAGTCATTAAGGGTAAATTTGACTTTTCTCTAGCCTTTAAAACCTTCCAAACAAAGGATTTAGGGTATGTTTGAACAACTTAACCCTATTTTCATTAAAATCATCAAGAATCCTCTCTAGGGTTTCAAACAAGAACTTTAAGAAACCCAAGATTCAACCGTGGGTTTTCAAAATCGATTGTACATTTGAAATCCCCAGATCATATGCTTCAAAAAGCACCTGCTAATTTTGTAAATAGAGGTATGTGGGGTTATCCTAAAGTTCATGGGCATATTTTTAAAAAGGAACTTACGCAAGATTTTAAATTTATACAAGTACATATATGTTTTTGCAAATGGGGGTTTTCAATTGATACAAATAACATGTTTTGATATATGATTTTGAAAGAACAATTAAGATATCATGGGGTTATTTGTTTGAATGTATTTAAATGGTTGAATTGTGAACACGTGACCTGAAATTTCAAAAGGGTGCGATGTACATGAGTTGTGAATTTTCAAAATTCCCCATGATAATGTTTGTACCCCATATTATACTAGTGTTAAAACCATTTAGAGCATGAGTTTTGCAATTGATATGACATTACTCATAAATGATTAAACTTCTTAAATAATTTCATATTGAGAACTATGGTGTATGTGTTTTAATGGTGTGAAAGTCATAAATATGTGCATGTGGTAAATGGTATGAGAAGTTGGAAAGTTGATGTGATATTGATTACTTGCAAGTCGGGTATGACGATACCTTGCAGATTAAGACATATGATTAATTAAAATGAGTTTAATGCATTAATTTTGTGAGATAAGTGGTTACTTGAAGAATGTACGAGTCAAATGACTCTACGCTGGAAATCGTGTTTGCCGACTCGGGAACTTGGTACTCTGTTGTGTAATCTTGTGTACCTAACATTATGTTATGCCAAATTGGGACTATTGTTAGGAGCGTTGCATTGTGATATTGTGCACTACCATACTTGATTGGGTCGATACACCCTGCTATGTGATCATGTGTGTCTTTCCCTCAGTTATACTCTAATCTCGGTGGCAACCGAGATTTGACAGTTGGTGAAAATGTGAAATTGCAGGGTGTACCACCTAGCTCAAATGTGTTGCATTTTTGTTGAAAACTCATTATACTAAGACCATGTATTTTCGAAATCATTGTGCAATAATGTGCTTTCTATCAGATCTCATTTATTTTATATAAAAATCTCTAATGATTTTTGGATTATTCTGCGTACCAGTACTTTGTATTGACCCCCTTCCCTCCCAGCTTCTGAGGCAAAGTCTAGGGGTCTAAAAAATCAGTAGATTCATCAGATAGTTTTGCAGAGACAGGTGGTGAGCCTTCTATATTTTGGAAGGCCTGATGTCCGGCAGTTTATTTATCATTTAATAGTTTTGGGTGTACTGGGGGCCTTGTCCCAGTTTTAAGACTGTTTTTTGTTTTAGTTATGTAGTTGAGATTTCACAGACGATTTTTAGATGCCGATATATGTTGTGGGACATTATTTCCCATTATTGATTTCATTGGACTCATGACCATGTTACCGTATTTCTTTTATCATATGAAGTATGTGCATGATTACTACATAGATAGGGCTGTTTCGGGCCTTCAAGGTTTGGAATGCTCATCACGGACAGGGCCCCGATTCGGGTCGTGACAATATTAGCCTACCTCACTTAGCATACTAGTAAATTTAAAGTACTAACACATACTCTTTCTTTAGCGCTACGATGTCTTATATCATAGGTTCAAATGCACGGGTTGCTGTCTTTACCTAGCAGCCTATCCTATCACAAGTAGATTTAGTGGTGAGTCCTTAAAGTTCTAGGAAAGAGTTATTATTTCAGTATTTCAGTAGTTTCGTATATTCAGTAGTCGGGTTTAGTTGGGAACTTATCCCATCAACTCCATGTTCAGACAGTTAAAGTCTTTCAGGATAGATTATTTCAGACAAATGTTCAGTTTTCATTATTTATTTATCAGTATTCAGTATTTGTTTTCAGATTATGAACCTTATGGCATTTCAACCAATTTTCTGCATTATTTAAGTATTATAATTCGGTGTTTACAACAGGTGCCAGTCATGGGTTGGCCTGTGGTCCTTCAGGGTCATGAGCACCATATGGCATCTGGAGTTAAAAATTGTGGCGTTACAAATTTGATATCAGATCCTAAGGTTCAATAGAGTCCTAAGGAGTCTGAATGTCGCATCTAGTAGAGTCTTGTGCATGTGTGTGTAGCGCGCCACACTTTTGGACAAAAGGTTATGAGGCATTTTAGGAACAAGTTCCCTTCTTTCAGTATGCATATTGTGCGAATGACCATTAGCTTAAATTAAAATCTCTGTCTAATCAAATGTTTTCTTTCCGTCTATAGAATATGCCTCTAAATATGACTAACAAAAGAAGAATTGGAAATCAGCCAACACCTCCGCCCGTTCATGCAGATCCCCTGGATGAGCATGTCTCCCACACAGAATTTAGAGCAGTTTTTACCACTTTGGCTCATTCTGTGGCATCCCTGAATGAATGCTCATCTCCCGTTTAGGCCAACCTAGTGGCCAGTACTACTGCAGCTAGAATTCAGGATTTACCTGAATGAATCCTCCATCTTTTACAGGGTCTAAGTCTGAGGAAGACACGTAGGAATTCCTTGACATGGTGCAGAAAGTCACAGATATCTTGAGGGTGACTTCTAGTGAGAGCGCTGAGTTAGCTGCATATCAATTGCAAGATATGGCTCACACATGCTTTAACCAGTGGAAGGAGGATATTAGCGCTGTTGCAGGGACCATAGAATGGGAGGACTTTGCTACTGCTTTGCTTGATAGGTTCTTCCCACTGGAGTTGAGGGAAGCTAACGTCTTGGAGTTTATTAATCTGAAACAGGGAAATATGACAGTAAAATATTATTACCTCAAGTTAACTTAGTTAGCTAGATATGCCCCTCAAGTGGTGGCATATAATAGATCTAAGATGAGTAAATTTGTGTCTAGAGTGTCTAACAGTGTGGTCAAGGAGTGTAAGACCGCAATGGTTATTAAGGAGATGGATATATCCAGGCGTGTGGTCCATGCTCAGCAAATAGATGAGGCTAAGAATAAGGAGAAGGAGAGAGAGAATAAGAGGTCTAAAATAGGTAGATTTAACTTCACTCGGCCTAATTCAGAGGGTGGCAATAGTTCTCAATTCTACCCAAAATATTTAGTTCTATCTCCGTCCTCAGCCAGTGCCCCAGTGCTGAAATTCAGCGATGGAAATAAAGATAGGGCACTAGGCCTTAAACCCTATGGTAGTGTTAGCAGTGCCGAACAAATACTTTTAGAAAGAAGTATTGCAGGAACCACTAAGGTTTCTACAGAGCTGGTAGTGATGTATATTTTGGAAGTAGCAGGCCAGGCTATAGGGTCAGATAGTGTCCTTAGGTGGGTTCGCAGAGTTACATTAATCGTCCCCAGTTCAGACCGGTCACCCAAATTAGTAAGGTGTCACTTCCAGTGCCACCAGTAGTCAACGCCCAAGAAGAATCAATGCACTTCAGTCCTAACTGGATAATGAAAGTTCTCCTGATGTGGTCACTGGTACATTAAAAGTTTATCATTTACATGTTCATGCTTTGCTAGATCCAGGAGTTTCCTTGTCCTTTGTAACTCCTTATATAGCTGTTGACTTTGGAGTCAGTCCTAAAAACCTAACAGAGCCCTTCTTAGTCTCTACCCTAGTGGGTAAATCTATCATAGCCCGACAGGTATACAAGAACTATCCAGTTTTGGTTTATCAGAATGTTAGTTCGGCGGACTTAGTAAAGTTAGAGATGACAGATTTTAACATCATTATCGGCATGGATAAGCTCCATTTATACTATGCTTCTATTGATTATAGAAACAAAATTTTCTATTCTAAGTTTTCAAATAAACCTATTCTAGAATGGAGGGGTAGTACTACAACACTTAGGGGTCAGCTTGTTTCTTACCTAAGGGCTAGAAAAATATTATCTAAAGTGTGTGTCGACAATTTTGTTCGATTTATGGATTCTAGTTCTGAGATTCCTAGTCTTGATTCAGTTCCAGTAGCATGTGAATTTCCAGATGTGTTTTCAAAGATCTTCCTGGAGTCCCTCCCGAGCGGGAAATTGAATTCTGAATTGACCTTCTTCTTGATATTTAGCCTATCTCTATTCTTCCATGCGGAATGGAACCAATTGAACTTAGATAGCTAAAAGAACAATTGAGGGATTTATCAAACCCAGTGTTTCCCTGTGGGGTGGACCAGACTTATTCATGCATAAGAGAGATGGTTCTCTCAAAACGTGTATTGATTACCGTTAGTTGAAAAAAGTCACGGTCAAGAAGTGGTATCCACTTTCCAGAATCAATGACTTTTTTGACCAACTTTAGGGTGTAAGTTACTTTTCTAAGATATACCTCCTATTAGGCTATCATCAACTCAGAGTCAGAGAATGTGACATTCTGAAAATTGCTTTCAAAACTCGGTATGGTTACTTCGAATACCTAGTCATGTCATTTGGTCTTACCAATGCCTCAACAACTTTCAGTTACTTGATGAACTGTGTGTTCAAGTAGTACTTGGACATATTCATCATAGTCTTCATTGATGACATTCTTGTCTACTCCTGCAGTGAATATGATCATGCAGACCATTTCAGAATAGTGTTCCAGACCCTCAAAGCCCATCAGTTGTTCTCGAAATTAAGTAAATGTGTGTTTGGTCTAAGGTAAGTATCTTTTCTTGTTCATATAAATTCCAGTGATGACATTAGAGTTGATCCTCAAAAGTCCGAAGAAGTAAGAAACTGGACCAGAAACATTTCTACGTAAGATATCAGGTGTTTCTTAGGTTTGGTTGTCTAATATCGATAGTTTATCAAAGCTTTTTCATCTATTTCATCCCCTATGTAAATATTGGCTCAGAAGAAAGTCAAATTCTATTGGTCAGATTCTTATGAGAAGAGTTTTCAGGAGTTGAAGATTCGACTCACTACATCCCCAGTTTTGATTTTACCATATGGCTAAGAAGGGTTTCTGGTATATTGTGATGCTTCCATAGTTAGTTTGGGGTGTTTTTCGATGTAGAGAGGTAATGTCATAGCTTATGCCTCTAGACAACATAAGCTCCATGAAAAGAACTATCCCCCTCATGATCTTAAGTTAGCAGCGATAGTATTTGCCTTAAAGATTTTTAGGCATTATTTGTATGGGGTGCATGTCGATGTGTTCACTGACCATAAAATCCTGCAATATGTGTTTTCTCAAAAAGACCTGAACCTGTATCAGAGAACATAGTTAGAATTTTTTAAAGAGTATGACATGAGCATTTTGTATCATCCGAGCAAGGTCAATATAGTAGGTGATGCTCTCAGTAGGATGTGTATGGGTAGTTTTATTCACGTGGATGATGCTAAGAAAAAGTTAGTTCAGGAAGTTCATAAGCTTTCCCGACAAGGTATCCACTTAGTCGATTCAACAGAGGGTAGTGTATGGGTACAAAATAGTTCAGAATCATCTTTGGTTTCCAAAGTAAATGAAAATCCAGATATGGATCCCAGTCTAGTTAAGCTAAAAGAGTTCGTCATAGATAAAAATATGTGGTTTTTTCCAAGGGGGAGATAGTTAGTTATGCTGCCAGGGTCAACTATGTGTGCCATGTGTGGATGGCATGAGACAGCGGATTCTTGCAGAAATGTATGGTGTGTGCTACTCAATTCACCCAGGGGACACCAAGATATACCGTGACTTGTGGGAAGTCTATTAGTGGAGTGGGATGAAGAGATACATTGAAGAGTTTGTAGACAAGTGCTCGACATATCAGCAGGTTAAGGTCAAACATCAGAAGCCTAGTGGATCAATGCAGGAGTTCAGTATTCCCACTTGAAAGTGGGAGAAGGTGAACATGGATTTTTTTATGGTCTTGCATTGTATTCGACGTCAGCATGATTTGATTTGGGTCATTGTGTATAGGATTTATAAATCATCTCATTTCTTACCATTTCACACCTCTTATTTAGCTGAGGATTACACCAAGCTCTATGCTAGAGAGTTGGTTAGATTGCACGGAGTTTCGTTATCCATCATTTCGGATAGAGGTACACAGTTCACCTCAATACAACCTATCATCCTCAGACAGATGGTGAAGCAGAAATGACTATGCAAAATTTAGAATATTTTTTAACAGCGTGTGCCATTGACTTTAAGGTTAGTTGGGATGACCACTGGCCTTTGATTTAGTTTGTTTATAACAACAACTATAATTCCAGCATTCAGATGGCTCCATATGAGGTGCTCTATAGGAGGATATATAGATCTCCCATCGGTTGGTTTGAAGTGAGTGAGGTCGTAGTGGTAGGGCTTGACTTTGTATTTGATACCTTAAAAAAAGTTTAGTTGATCATGGAAAGGCTTAAGATAGCTCAGAGCCGACAGAAATTGTATCCAGATGTACGAAGAAAGGATCTTGAGTTTGAGATTGGTGTTTATGTGTATTTGATAATCTCTCCTATGAAGGAAGTGAAGAGGATTGGAAAGAAAGGGAAGTTCAGTTCCCGATATATCAGTCCTTACCGAATTCTCAGCCATTTTGGAAAGGTAGCATACGATCTTGAGTTTCCTTCAGACTTAGCTTCAGTGAATCCAAATGCATTGGTGACTCTGCAGTTGTAATCCCTGTAAAGGTTTGAGTTGTTCAGAACAGTCTCTCTTATGAAGAAGTTCTAGACGAAATTCTTGATCATCAGGTTTGCAGACTGAGGAACTAAGAAGTTCCTCTGGTAAAAGTTCTTTGGAGGAATCAATTCGTTGAGAGAGCTACTTGGGAAGAAGAAATAGATATGTGGACCAAGTATCCTCACCTCTTCTCAACAAACTAGGACTCAGCTTAAGGTAACAATTTTCCTCAAATTTACTCAATTGTATGCTCAGATTACCTTTAAAACGTCTTTATTGATTCCAGTTGCATGACACACTCATATCATGCATACCTTTATGAAATAGCCCAGTCATGTGTCAAGCCTTCAGAATTTAGTTATGCTTCAGTTATGCATGTTTAGTATGAAAACTTAGTATATCAGTAGTTTCAGCCATGTAATCATGCTTCAGTTGTGCATGTTCAGTATGTAAACTCAGTATATCAGTATTCTTAACATAGTCAGTCTCATTCGAGTATGAATGTTACCAAGAGGGATATATTGTAAGACCCCGCAGAATCCTAGCTTAACTCAGTACTTTAGAGCATGAAAAGAGGTTCCAGACTTAGAGATTTCAGTAGTGTTTTTAGTTAGAAATATTTTTAGCCTTGTTAATTTGGAAATATTATTTTATAACCCTTATGACCTTAAAATGTAAATTCGTAAATTGATTTATGATCAGGGATCTCAGTAGGTATTCTTGGACGAGTTTTGGATTTTTTAGACGTCATTTGAAGCATGTTTGGGATTCCACAATAGTGGATGGACATGATCTCGATGCTTCGCATCGACTAGGATTTTTCACTAGCCTTCATTGCAAATTCCAGTAAGCCAACTTGATATCAACACGTTGCGTTGGCTATCGCGTCGACCATCGACATGACGTGTAGGTCAGCGCGTCACTGGGTACGTTTTTTTTAGTAATTAAATTGTGTCCAAAAGGGGAAATTAGGTCATTTTCGCACCTTATATCAGCCCCAAAACCTGATATTAAGTCTTTCTAAAGGAAAAATTCACTCCTTATTCTCAAATACTATCAGGAACAAACCCTAATCCATCAAATTCAAGATTCAATTCCCAAAAAATTCACCACAACTTTAAGAGAATTAACAATCAAGGTATGTTAGTTGTTCATCCTTGGGTTTTCTTCCACCCTTTAAGTTCAATGACTTCTTTTACAACTATAGGTTAATTGATTATATGAATTTTATGTTTAATTTGATTGTATCCATGATCATGATGGTATTTGAGTTTTAATCCATGATTTATTATAAGTTTCATGTGAAGTAATTAATATGTGTGTAGGGTTATGTGGATTTATGTTAAAAGCCCTTTAAATTGTGAGTTGAGATTGTGATCATGATGCTTGCATGTTGGTTATTAATATTAGCATAAAGAATGTCTCTCAAGTGTTTGACAAAATGTCTAAATGGAAGCATTATTAACAAGCTACAATTGTTGTGCTATTATAAGCATGCCATGTTTTGCTTTCAATGTTATCGAGTGCTGGGGGTATTCAATACCCAAAATCTAGTTGTTTACCTATTATTTCACTAGCTACAGAATAGTCTCAGTAATGTCACAAACAATAGTACTCAGTCAGTTACAAAACTCAGGGAACTCAGTCCAGTTCAATAAGATATCACGATCAGTAACCATTTAGCCAAGCCTAGAACAGTCTAGAAATCAGTTCTGGGACTATTCAGTTTGGAGTAGGAATTAGCATCGAGCTAACCCAGGTATGGGGGCATTCCTACCAGTAGAGGGTTTGACCCTTAGTTGTTATGCCTACGTTACAGAACTATGTAATCAGCGTAGGTTGAGATATCTTCCTTCCAGACAATGGTGGATACATCTCATACAATTTTTCCTGCTAGTGAGGGTTGACGAATTATCTTCCGACCAGATAGGGTTAACTTACAACCATTGTTAGTATCCCTTGGAAAGGTGCTACCTCCCTTCCAACTGGGGTCACAAGTTAGACCCCAAATTAGTTTATAATCGGGGTATGTCGGTTAGATGAACAGTACCAAAGTTTCAGTTTTTGTTTCATACTCAGTATAAAATAGTAGATCAATTTTTAGAATCGAGACTGTCAGACACAGTCACCCAGCCCAGTATAGAACTCAGTTTAGTTTTACAAAATTAGGACTGTAGTTATACAGTCATCTAATTATCAGTAATTCAGTAATCAATAATCTCAGTTACTGTAAAGTAGATTCACATGCAACATTGCATAATCATTATTTACAATAATTTCAGATATACATATAGTCTCATTCAGTTATTTCATGTTACTCAGCCAATTATTGTTCATACATATGAACACTTGCATATCAGCATACCTCACTTAGCACACCTGTACATTCAAAGTACTGATGCATAATCTTTCTTTTGTTCTATGATGTCTTATATCATAGGTTCAGACGCACGGGCTCTTGACCGTACTTAGCAACCCAGCTATTTTAAGTAGTGAGTCCTCAGAATTTGAGGAAAAAGTTATAATTTTAGTATTTTAGTAGTTCCATATACTCAGTAGTTGGAGTTACTTAGGGACTTGTCCCATCAACTCTATGTTCAAATAGTTAAAATCTTTTAGGCTAGACTATATCAAACAGATGTTCAATTTTTAGTATTTATTTATCAGTATTCAATATATGTTTTTAGATTTTGAACCTTATGGCATTTCATCCTATTTTATGCATTATTTAAGTATTATAATTCATTCCTCATAGCAGGTTCCTGTCATGGGTTAGATTGTGGTCCTTTGGGGTCATGAGCACAGTGTGGCATCTGGGGTGTAAACTCAGGGCATTACGAACTTGGTACCAGAGCCTAAGGTTCAATAGAGTCCTAGGGAGTCTAAAAGTCGCATCTAGTAGAGTCTTGTGTATGGGTGTGTGGCACACCACACTTATGGACAAGAGGCTATGAGGCATTTTACGAACAAGTTCCCTTCTTTCTGTACTTACATCGTGTGAGTGAGCATAAGCTCAAATTAAACTCTATATCTAATCCAATGTTTCCTTATATTTACAAAATATGCCTACAAAAAAGACTAATGGAAGAAGAACTGGAAATCAGCCAGCACTTCCTCCCATTCATGCAGATCCCCTGGACGATCCTTTCTCCCACGTAAAATTCAGAGAATCTTTCACCACTTTAGCTCAATTTATGGTAGCCCAAAAAGAACGCCTAACTCATGGTCAGTCTAACCCAGTGTCCAGTACTTCTACTGTTAGAATTCAAGACTTTACTTGAATTAATCCTCCATATTTTACAGGGTCTAAGTCTGTGGAAGACTCAAAGGTATTCCTTGACTTGGTGAAGAAATTCACAAATATCATGAGGGTAACTTCCAGTAAGAACACCGAGTTAGCTGCATATTAATTACAGGATATGGCTCACACATGGTTTAAGTAGTGGAAGGTGGATAGGGGAACTAATGCAGGGCCCGTAGAATGGGAGGAGTTTTCTACTACTTTTCTTGATAATTTCTTCCCACTGGAGTTAAGGGAAGCTAAGGTCTTGGAGTTTATTAATCTTAAATAGGGAAACATGATAGTGAAAGAGTATTTCCTCAAGTTTACTCAGTTAGCTAGATATGCACCTCATGTAGTAACAGATTGAAGATCTATGATAAGTATGTTGTTATCGGGTGTGTCTAACAGTATGATCAAGGAGTGTAGGTATCCAATGCTGATTAAAGAGATTGACATATCCAGTCTTATTGTCATTGTTCAGCAGATAGAGAAGACTAAGAAAAAGGAGAAGGAGAGGGAGAACAAGAGAGATAAAACAGGTAGCTTCAACTTCACTCAGAGTAAGTCATAGGGTGGCAATCATTCTTAGTTCTACCCAAAATCTTCATTTCTATCTCTGTCCTCATCGAGTGCCCCAGTGCTGAAATTCAGTGACAATAAGAAAGATAGGAAACCAGGACCTGAACCCCAGGGTAGTATTAGCGGTGCCCAAAAAAATCCTCTTTGCCAGAAGTGTGGTCGCAACCACCAGGGTTTCTGTAGAGTTGGCAGTGATGTATCTTTAAGATATGGAAAGCCAGGCCATAGGGTCAGAGAGTGTGCTCAGGTGGGTTCGCAGAGTCAGCATAATCATCCCCCAATTTAGTTAGATCACCTGAATAAGCATCGTGCCTCTTCCAGTGCCACAGTGGGCTATACCCAAACAGACTCTATGTACTTTAGTCTCAACTGTATCAGGAAAGTTCTCCTAATGTGGCCACTGGTATGTTACAAGTTTAGCATTTACATATTTATGCTTTGCTGGATCCTGGTGCTTCTTTGTCCTTTGTAACTCCTTATATAACTGTTGACTTTAGAGTCAATCCAAAAATCCTAGCAGAGCCCTTCTCAGTCTCTACCCACTAGGTAAATCTATCATAGCCCAATGGGTATACAGAAATTGTCCAGTTATGGTATCGCAAGAAGATACTTCGGCAAACTTAGTAGAGTTAGAGATGATAGATTTTGAAAACATTTTCATTATGGATTGGCTTCATTCATGTTATGCTTTTATTGACTGAAGATTTTTTTTTGTCTATTTTCAGTTTCCAAATAAACCTTTCCTAGAATAGAGGGGTAGTGCTTCAGAACTTAGGAGTCAGCTAATTTCTTACCTATGGGTGAGAAAAATTATACATAAAGGGCGTGTCTACCATCTTGTTAGAGTTAAGAATTCTAGTTCCGAGACTCCTAGTCTTGAGTTTGTTCTAGTAGCATGTGAATTTCAAGATGTATTTCATGAAGATCTTCCTGGAGTCCCTCCTGAATGGGAAATTAACTTCAGAATAGACCTTCTTAATACTCAGACATCTATATTTTGCCATACAGAATTGCACCAGGTGAACTCAGGGAACTAAATAAACAGTTGAAGGATCTCCTAGAAAAGTGATTCATCAGACCCAGTGTTTCCCTGTGGGGTACACCATTCTTATTCATGCGTAAGAATGATGATTCTCTCAGAATGTGTATTGACTACCGTCAGTTAAACAAAGTTATGGTAAAGAATAGGTATCCATTTCCCAAAATCAATGACTTGTTTGACCAACTTTAGGGTTATAACTACTTTTCTAAGATTGACCTCAGATTAGGCTATTATCAGCTCAGAGTTAGAGAATGTGGCATTCCAAAAATTGCTTTCAGAACTCGGTTTTGTAACTACAAATTCCTAGTCATATCATTTGGTCTTACCAATGCCCTAACAACTTTCATGAACTTTATGAAATATTCAAGCAGTACTAGGATATGTTCATCATAATCTTAGTTGATGACATTCTTGTCTACTCCCACAGTGATCATGATCATGCATACCATCTCAGAATAGTGTTACAGACCCTTAGATCCTATCAGTTGTTTGCCAAATTCATTAAATGTGAATTTTGGCTAAGGTCGGTATCTTTTCTTGGTCATATCATTTCTGATGATGGCACCAGAGTTGATCCTCAAAAGACCAAAGCAGTGAGAAACTGTCCCATACACATCTCTTCGTCGGATATCAGGAGTTTCTTAGGTTTTGATGGAAAGTCCCAATGGTTTGTCAAAGGTTTTTCATCTATTATATCCCCTATGTCTATATTGACTTAGAAGAAAGTCAAATTCCAGTGGTCAGATTCTAATGAGAAGAGTTTTTAGGAGTTAAAGACTCGACTTACTACATCCCTAATTTTAACATTACCAGATGGTTCAGACGGGTTAGTAGTATATTGCGATGCTCCTAGAGTTGGTTTGGGGTGTGTTTTAATGTAGAGAGGTAAGTTCATAACATATGCCTCTAGACAACTTAAGCCTCATGAAAAGAACTATCCCACTCATGATCTTGAGTTAGCCATGGTAGTGTTTTCCTTAAAGATTTTGAGGTATTATTTGTATGCAGTGCATGTCGTTGTGTTCACAGACCATAAAATCATATAGTATGTGTTTTCTTAGATAGACCTAAACCTGCATCAGAGAAGGTGGTTAGAGTTGTTGAAAGACTATGGCATGAGTATTCTATATCATCTGAGCATTGCAAATGTAGTGGCTAATGCTCTCAGTAGGATGTTTATGGGTAGTGTTACTCACGTGAAGGATGGTAAGAAGAAATTTGTTCAGGAAGTTCATTATCTTGCCCGACTAGGTGTCCACTTAGTTCATTCAGTAGAGGATAGTGTATGGGTGCAAAATAATTTGGAATCATATCTGGTTTCCAAAGTAAAATAAAAGCAGGATAGGGATCCCAGTCTAGTTAAGCTAAAAGAGTCAATCAAAGATCAGAAAGTAGAGGTTTTCTTCCAAGGGTGAGATGGTGTGTTACGCTGCCATGGTCGACAATGTGTGCCGTGTGTGGATGGTGTGATATAGAAGATTCTTGTAGAAGCTCATGGTGCGGGCTACTCAATTCATCCAGGGGCCACAAATATATACCATTATTTGTGGATAGTCAATTGGTGGATAGGGATGAAGAGAGACATTGCATAGTTTGTAGGTAAGTGCTCGACATATCACCAGGTTAAGATCAAACATCAGAAGCCTAGTAGATCTATACAGGAGTTCAGAATTCCCAGTTGAAAGTGGAGGAGGTGATTATGGATTTAGTGATGGGCTTTCCCTGTTCTCTTCGTTAGCATGATTCAATTTGGGTCATTGTGGATAGGATAATAGAATCAACTCATTTCTTACTAGTTCACACCTCTTATTCAGCCGAGCATTACGCCAAGCTCTATGTTAGAGAGATGGTCAGATTGCACAAAGTCCCATTGTCTATCATTTCAGATAGTGGTACGCAGTTCACCACTCATTTTTGGAAAGCCTTCCATAAGGGTCTTGGTACCCAAGTTCACCTTCGTACAACCTTTCATTCTCATACAGATGGTCAGGGAAGAAGGACTATTCAAATGTTAGAAGATATGTTAAGAGCGGGTTCCATTGACTTTAAGGCTAGTTGGGATAACCACTTGCCTTTGATTGAGTTTGCGTATAATAAAAATTATTATTCCAACATTCAGATGGATCCGTTTGATGCGCTCTATGGGAGAAGATGTAGATATCCCATCAGTTGGTTTGAAGTGTGTCTGGCCGTAGTGGTAGGGCCTAACTTAGTATTTGATACCTTAGAAAAAGTTCAGTTGATCAGGGAAAGGCTTAAGATAGCTCAGAGTCGATAGAAATCATATCCATATGTACGAAGAAAGGATCTCGAGTTTGAGATTGGTGTTTATGTGTATTTGACAATATCTCCTATGAAGGGAGTGAAGAGGTTTGGAAAGAAGGGGAAACTCTATCCCTGATATGTTGGTCCTTACCGAATTCTCATCCATTTCAGAATGGTAGCTTACGAGCTTGAGTTTCCTTCAGATAGCTTCAGTGAACCAAGTGTTTCACATCTCCTTACTTAACAAATGCATTGGTGAATTAGCAGTTGTAATCCCTATAGAGGGTATAGATGTTCAGAACAGTCTGTTTTATGAAGAAGTTTAGTTGAAATTCTTGATCATCAGGTTAGTAGACTTAGGAACAAAGAAGTTCCTCTAGTAAAAGTTCTTTGGAAAAATCATTCCGTTGAGATAGCTACTTGGGAAGAATAAACAGATATGCTGACAAAGTATCTTTACCTCTTCTCTGCAAACTCAAACTTAGCTCAAGGTAATAGTTTTTCTCAAATTTACTCAGTTCCATACTCAGATTACCTTTACAATGTCAGTATCAGTTGCAGTTGCATGAAACTCTGATATCATGCATAAATTCATGAAATAGCTCAGTCATGTTTCATGCCTTCAAAATTTAGTCATGCTGCAGTTAAGCATGTTTAGTATGAAAACTTAGTATATCAGTAGTTTCAGTCATGTAATTGTGCTTTAGTTGTGCATGTTCAGTATGTAAACTCAGTATATTAGTATTCTTAACTTAGCCAGTCTGATTCGAGGATGAATGTTCCCAAGGGGGAGATATTGTAAGACCCCACAGAATCCTAGCTTAACTCAGTCCTTTAGAGCATGAAAAGAGGTTCCAGACATAGATAATTCAGCTAAGTGTTTATACTTAGATCTATTTTTAGCCTTTTTAATTTGGAAATCTTATCTTACAACCCTTATGACCTGAAAATGTCAATTCTTAAATTGATTCTTAATCAGGAATCTAAGTAGGTGTTCTCAGACGAGTTTTAGATTTTTTGAAAGTCGTTTGAGGGACGTTTGGGAGTCCAAAATAGTGGATCGACTTGATCTCAATGTGTCGCGTTGCCCATCGCGTCGACTAGGATTTTTCGTCAGCCTTTAGTGCAAATTCCAGTAAGCCAATGCGATATCAATGCATCACATTGGCTATCACGTCGACCATCAAGACGTCGCGCAGGTCAGTGCGTCGCTGGGCACATTTTTTTCAGTAATCAAAATTGTATCCAGAAGGGGTAATTGGGTTATTTTCGCACCTTATATAAACCCCAAAACACGAGATTAAGTCTTTACAAAGGTAAAATTCACTCATTATTCACAAATACTCTCAAGAACAAACCCTAACCTATCAGATTCAAGATTCAAGTCCCAAGAAATTCACCACAACTTTCAGAGAATTAACAACCATGGTATGTTAGGTGTTCCTCCTTTGGTTTCCTTCCACCCTTGGAGTTCAATAACCTATTTTAAAACTACAAGTTGATTGCTTTCATTAATTTTAAGTTGAATTTGATTGTATCCATGATTATGATGTAATTTGAGTTTTAATCCATGATTTATCATAAGTTTCATGTATAGTAATTAACATGTGTGTAGGGTTATGTGGATTTATGTTAAAAACCCTTGAAATTGTGAGTTGAGATTGTGATCTTGATTCTTGCATGTTTGTTTTTAATAGGAGCATAAAGCATGTCTCTCAAGTGTTTGAAAAAATGTCTAAATGGAAGCATTATTAACAAGCTACAATTGTTGTACTGTTATAAACATGCCATGTTTTTCTTTCAATGCTATCAAGTCCTGGGGTATTCAATACCCGAAATCTAGTTGTTTACCGAGAATTTCACTAGATATAAAATAGTCTCAATAATATCATGAATAGTAGTACACAATCAGTTATAGAACTCAGGGAACTCAGTCCAGTTCAGTTAGACATCACGATCAGTAACAATTCAGCCAAGCATAGAATAGTTTAGAAATCAGTTTAGTGTCTATTCAGTTTAGAGTTGGAATCAACATCAAGCTAACCCAGGGATGGGGGCATTCCTGCCAGTAGTGGGTTTGACCCTTAGTAGTAATGCCTATGTTACAGAACTATGTAACCAGCATAGGTTGGGATATCTTCCTGTTAGACAAGGGTTGACACATCTCATACGAGTTTTCCTGCTCGTGAGGGTTGACTAATTGTCTTCCAATCAGATAGGGTTAACTCATAGCCATTATTAGTATCCCTTGGTAAGGTGCTAATACCCTTCCAACTGGGGTCACAAGTTGGACCCCAAATCAATTTATAATTGAGGTATGTCAGTTAGATGAACAATCCCAAAGTTTGAGTTTATGTTTCATACTCAGTATAAAATTTTAGATCAGTTTTTAGAATCAAGACTGTCAGACACCATCACCCAGCCCAGTATACAACTCAGTTAAGCTCTACAGAATTAGAACTTTCAATTATAGAGTCACCCAGTTATCAGTAATTCAGTAATTAATGATCTCAGTTACTGTAAAGTAGATTCACATGCAACATTGCATAATAGTATTTACAACATTTTCAGATATACATGTACTATCATTCAGTTATATTTTTGTTACTTAGCCAGTTATTTTTTATCTATATGAACCATTGCATATCAGCCTACCTAACTTAGTATACCGGTACATTCAAAATAATAACACATACTCTTTCTTTTGTGCTATGATGTCTTATATCATAGGTTCAGACGCAGGGGCTTCTCACTATACTTAGAAGCCCAGCTTATCACCAACATATTTAGTGGTTAGTCCTCATAGTTCGAGGATAAAATTATAATTTTAGTATTTTAGTAGTTCCATATATTCCGTAGTTAGAGTTAGTTAGGAACTTGTCCCATTGACTCAATGTTTAGATAGTTAAAATCTTTAAGGCTAGATTATTTAAGACAGATGTTCATTTTTTAGCATTTATTTATCTGTATTCAGTATTAGTTTTTAGATTATGAACCTTATGGCATGTCAGCCTATTTTCTGCATTATTTCAGTATTATAATTCAGTCCTCACAGTAGGTACCAGTCATGGGTTGGCTTGTGCTCCTTCGGGGTCATGAGCACGGTGTGGCATTTGGGATGCATACTGAGGGAATTACAAACTTGGTATCAGAGCTTAAAGTTTAATAGAGTCTTTGAGAGTCTGAAAGCCATGTCTAGTAGAGTCTTTTGCATCGGTGTGTCGCATGCCACACTTATGGGCAAGAGGATATGAGGCATTTTAGGAACAAGTTCTTTTATTTCTGTATTTACATCGTGCGAGTGAGCATAAGCTCAAATTTAACTCTATATCAAATCCAATTTTTCTGTCCATTTATAGAATATGCCTCCAAAAAGGACTAACAAAAGAAGAACTGGAAAGCAGCCAGTACCTTCACCCGTTCATGCAGATCCCCTGGATGAGCTTGTCTCCCATGCAGAATTCAATGTAGCTTTCACCACTTTGGCTCATTCAGTGGCGACCCAGAATAAACACCCAGCTTCTGTTAAGGCTAACCTTGTTGACATTATTGCTGCAGTTGGAATTCGGTACTTTACCCGAATGAATCCTCCATATTTTACATGGTCTAAATCTGAGAATCACCCACAGAAATTCCTTGACATGGTGCAGAAAGTCACAAATATCATGGGGGTAACTTCTAGTGAGAGCGCTGAGTTAGATGCATATCAATTGAGGATGTGGCTCACACATGGTTTAAGCAGTGGAAGGCGGATAGGGGTGCTGATGCAGGTCCAGTTGAATGGTAAGAGTTTTCTACTGCTTTTCTTGATAGGTTCTACCCACTAGAGTTAAGAGAAGATATCGTCTATAAGTTTATTAATCATATACAAGGCAACATGATAGTGTAATAGTATTTCCTAAAGTTTACTCAATTAGCTAGATAGGCCCCTCATATGGTAGCAGATAGCATATCTAAGATGAGTAAGTTCTTATAAGGTGTGTATAACAATGTGGTCAATGAGTGTAGGACCATAATACTGATTAAAGAGATAGACATATCTAGGCTCATTATCCATGCTTAGTAGATAGAGGAGGCTAAGAAAAAGGAGAAGGAGAGGGAGAACAAGACGACTTGAACAGGTAGCTTCAACTTCACTCAGAGTAAGTCATAGGGTAGGAATCATTCTTAGTTCTGCCCAAAATATTTAGTTCCAGCTCCATCCTCATCGAGTTCCCCAGTGTTGAAATTTAGTGACGATAATAAAGATAGGGCACCATGCCCTAAACCCCAGGGTAGTGTTAGTAGTGCCCGAACATATCACCTTTTCCAGAAGTATGGAAGCAACCACCAGGGTGTCTATAGAGTTGGCAGTGATGTAGCTTTAGGATGTGCAAAATTAGTCCATAGGGTCAGATAGCGTCCTCAAGTGGGTTTGATGAGTCAGCATAATTATCCCCCAGTTCAGTTAAGTCACCCGAATCAGCATGGTGCCGCTTCCAGTGCCACTAGAGGGACACACCCAAATAGACTTTATGTACTTTAGTCCTGGATCACGAATGTTCTCCTAATATGGTCATCGGTATGTTACAAGTTTAGCATTAATAGGTTTATGCTTTACTAGATCCAGGAGCTTTCTTGTCCTTTATAACTCCTTATATCGTTGTTGACTTTAGAGTCAGTCCAGAATCCTAGCAGAGCCCTTCTCATTCTCTACCCCAGTAGGTAAATCTATCATAGCCCAATGGGTATACAGGAACTGTTCGATTATGGTATCTCAGGAAGTTACTTCGGCAGACATAGTAGAGTTAGAGATGATAGATTTTGACGTCATTCTCAGCATGGATTGGCTCTGTTCATGCTATGTTTTTCTTGACTGCAGAAACTGAATTGTCTATTTTCAATTTCCAAATAAACCTGCCCTAGAATGGAGAGGTAGTACTTCAGCACTTAGGAGTCATCTTGTTTCTTACCTAAGGGTGAAAAAATAATTGTTAAAGGGCATGTCTACTATCCTTTTCGAGTTAAGGATTCTAGCTCCAAGACTCCTAGTATTGAGTCTGTTCTTGTAGCATGTGAATTTCATGATATGTTTCCCAAAGATCTTCCTGGATTCCCTCTTGAGCTAGAAATTGACTTCATAATAGACATTCTTCTTGATACTCAGCCTATCTCTATTCCGCTATACCGAATTGCATCAGCTAAACTCAGAGAGCTAAAAAAAAGTTGAAGGATCTCCTAAAAAGGGAATTCATCAGACCTAGTGTTTCCCAGTGGGGTGCACCATTTTTATTCATGCGTAACAATGACGGTTCTCTCAGAATGTGTATTGACTACCGTCAGTTGAACAAAGTCATGGTAAAGAATAGGTATCTACTTCCCAAAATTAATGACTTGTTTGATCAACTTTAGAGTGATAATTACTTTTCTAAGATAGACTTCAGATTAGGCTATCATAAGGTCAGAGTTAGAGAATTTGACATTTCAAAAATAGCTTTAAAAACTCGATATAGTCACTTCAAACTACTAGTCATATCATTTGGTCTTACCATTGCCCTAACAACATTCATGGACTTGATGAAGTGTTCAATCAGTAGTTGTACATGTTCTTCATAATCTTTATTGATGATATTCTTGTCTACTCCCGCAGTGAACATGATCATGCAGACCAACTCAGAATAGTGTTAAAGACCCTCAGAGCCCATAAGTTGTTCGCCAAATTTAGTAAATGTGAATTTTCGCAAAGGTCAATAGATTTCCTTCTCCATATCATTTCCAATGATAGCACCAGAGTTGATCTGGAAAAGACCAAGGCAGTGAGAAACAGGACCAGACCCATCTCTCCATTAGATATCAGGAGTTTCTTGGGTTCGGCTGTCTAGTGTCAATGATTTGTCGAAGGTTTTTCATGTATTGTATCCCCCATGTCTAGATTGACTCAAAATAAAGTCAAATTTTAGTGGTTAGATTCTACTCAAAATAGTTTTCAGGAGTTGATGACTCGACTCACTACATCCCCAATTTTGACTTTACCAGATAGTTCAAACGGGTTTATAGTATATTCCGATCCTTCTAGAGTTGGTTTGTGGTGCCTTTTGATTCAGAGAGGTAAGGTCATAACCTATGCCTTTAGACAACTTAAGCCCCATGAAAAGAACTATCCCACTCATGGTCTTGAGTTAGCCACGGTAGTGTTTGCCTTAAAGATTTTGAGGCATTATTTGTATAGGGTGTATATCGATGTGATCACAAACCATAAAACCCAGTAGTTTGTGTTTTATCAGATAGACCTGAACCTGCATCAGAGAAGGTGGTTAGAGTTGTTGAAAGACTATGACATGAGTATTCTGTATCTCTGGGCAAGGCCAATAAAGTGGTTGATTCTCTCAGTAGGATGTCTATGGGAAGTGTTACTCACGTGGAGGACGGTAAAAAGAAATTAGTTCAGGAATTTCACCATCTAGTCCCACTAGGTGTCCACATAGTCGATTCAGCAGAGGGTATTGTATGGGCGCAAAATAGTTTGGAATCATCTTTAGTTTCTGAAGTAAAAGAAAAAATAATAGGGATCCTTATTTAGTTAAGCTAAAAGAGTCAATCAAATATCAGAAAGTAGAGGTTAGTCAATCAAAGATCAGAAAGTAGAGGTTTTCTTCCAAGGGGAGGTGGTGTGTTACGCTGCCAGGGTCAATAATGTGTTCCATTTGTGGATGGCGTGAGACATCAGATTCTTGTAGAAGTACATGGTGCATACTACTTGATTTACCCAAGGGCCACCAAGATATACCGTTACTTACGAGAAGTCAATTGGTGGTGTGGGATAAAGAGAGACATTGTAGAGTTTATAGCTAAGTTCTTGATATATCAGCAGGTTAAGATTGAACATCAGAAGCCTAGTGGATCTATAGGAATTCAGTATTACCACTTGAAAGTCGGAGGAGGTGAACATGGATTTTGTGACAGGATTTCCCTATACTCATTGTCAGCATAATTCGATTTAGGTCATTGTGGATAGGATGACCGAATTAGCTCATTTCTTACCAGTTCACAACTCTTATTCAGCCAAGGATTACACCAATCTCTATCTTAGAGAGTTGGCCAGATTGGACAGAGTTTCATTGTCCATCATTTTAGATAGAGGTATGCAATTCACCTCTTATTTCTGGAAAGCCTTCCAGAATGGTCTTGGTAACCAAGTTCACCTCAGTACAACCTTTCATCCTCAGACAGATGGTCAAGCAGAAATGACATTTCAGACTTTCGAAGATACGTTAAGAGTGTCTGCCATTAACCTTAAGGGTTTTTAGGATGACCACTTTACTTTGATTGAGTTCGTGTATAACAACAGTTATCATTCCAGCATTCAAATTGGTCCATTTGAGGCTCTCTATGGGAGGAGATGTAGATCTCCCATTGGTTGGTTTGAAGTAGGTCGGGGCATAGTGGTAGGGCCTAACTTCGTATTTGATACCTTATAAAAAGTTTAGTTGATTAGGGAAAGTCTTAAGACAGCGCAGAGCCGACAAAAATCATATGCAGATATACGAAGAAAGGATCTCGAGTTTGATAACTATGATTATGTGTATTTTAAAATCTCTCCTATAAAGGGAATGAAGATTTTTGGCAATAAGGGGAAGATCTATCACTGATATGTTGGTCCTTACCGAATTCTCAGCCATTTCGAAAAGGTAGCTTACGTGCTAGAGTTGCCTTCAGAATTATCTTCAGTGCACCCAGTGTTTCACGGCTCTTTTCTTAAGAAAATCATTGGTGACTCAGCTGTTGTAATCCCTATAGAGGGTATAGATGCTCAGAATAGTCTCTCTTATGAAGAAGTTCCAATCGAAATTCTTGATCATCAGGTTCGTAGACTGGGGAACAAAGAAGTTCCTCTATTCAAAGTTCTCTAGTAGAATCAGTCCATTGAGAGAGCTACTTGGGAAGAAGAAGTAGATATGCAGACCAAGTATCCTCACCTCTTCTCCGTAAACTCAGATTCATATCAAGGTAGGAGTTTTCCTTAAATTAAGTCAGTTCCTTAGTCAGTCTCATTTGAGGATGAATGTTCCCAAGGGGGAGATATTATAAGACCCCGCAGAATCATAGCTTAACTTGGTCTTTTAGAGCATGAAAAGTGGTTTCCAGACTTAGAGATTTCAGTTAAGTGTTTATACCTAGAACTATTTTTAAACTTCTTTATTTGGAAATCATATTTTACAACCCTTATGACCTTAAAATGTCGATTCATAAATTTATTCATGATCAGGGATGTCAGTAGGTGCTCACGGACAAGTTTTGAATTTTTCGGACGTCGTTTGAGGAAAGTTTGGGAGTCCTAAATAGCGGATCAATGTGATCTCGACGCGTCGCATCACCCATCATGTGGATATGTATTTTTCACTAGCCTTTAGTGAAAAATCCAGTAAGCCAACGCGATATCGATACATCACATTGGCTATCGTGTTGACCATCGACTTAGCACATCGGTCTGCTTGTTGTTGGGCACATTTTTTTCAGTAATTAAAATTGCATCCAGATGGGGTAATTGAGTTATTTTCCCACCTTATATCATCCCCAAAACACAATCTTAATTCTTTCTAAAGGCAAAATTCACTCATTATTCATAAATCCTCTCAAGAACAAACCGTAACCCAAAAAATTTAAGATTCAAGTCCCAAGAAATTCTCCACAACTTTCAGAAAATTGACAATCAAGGTATGTTAGGTGTTCATCCTTTGATTTTCTTCCACCCTTGGACTCCAAGAACCTCTTTTAAAACTGCAAGTTGATTGTTTTCATGAATTTCATGTTGAATTTTATTGTATCCATGATTAGGATATTGTTTGAGTTTTAATCCATTATTTGTTATATGTTTCATCTGAAGTAATTAAAATGTGTGTAGGGTTATGTAGATTTATGTTAAAATCCCTTGAAATTTTGAGTTGAGATTATTCTCATAATGGTTGCATGTTAGTTATTATTATGAGCATAAAGCATGTCTCTCAAGTGTTTCACAAAATGTATAAATGGAAGCATTATTAACAAGCTACTATTGTTGTGCTATTATAACCATGCCATATTTTTCTTTCAATGGTATCGAGTCCTAGGGGTATTCAATACCCAAAATCTGGTTGTTTACCTAGAATTTTAGTAACTACAGAATAGCCTCAGTAATGTCAAGAATAGTAGTACTCAATCTGTTACAGAACTCAGTGAATTCGGTCCAGTTTAGTTAGACATCATGATCAGTAACAGTTCATCCAAGCCTAGAATAATCTAGAAATCAGTTCACTGTCTATTCAGTTGGGAGAAGGAATCAACACGGAGCTAACCCAAGGCTGAGGGCATTCCTACTAGTAGAGGTTTTGATCCTTAGTAGCAATCCATGCGTTACAGAACTATGTATCCAGCGTAGTTTAAGATATTGTCCTACCAGACAAGGGTTGATATGTCTCCTATGAATTTTCCTGCCAGTTAGGGTTGACGAATTATCTTTCTACCAGATAGGGTTAACTCACAGCCATTGTTAGTATCCCTTGGCAAGGTGCTAACACCCTTCCAACTAGGGTCACAGGTTGGACCCCAACTCAATTTATAATAAGGGTATGTCGGTTAAATGAACACTCCCAAAGTTACAAATTCAGTTTCAGACTCAGTATAAAATCTCAGATCAGTTTTCAGAATCAGAACTATCAGACACAGTCACCCATCCCATTATAGAACTCAGTTTAGTTCTACATATTCAGGACTGTCAGTTATACAATCAACAAGTTATCAGTAATTCAATTATCAGTGATCTCAGTTAGAGTAAAGTAGATTCACATACAATATTTCATAATAAATAGCTACAACAGTTTATGACATATATGTACTCCCATTCAGTTATATTCACGTTACTCAGCCAGTTGTTGTTCATGCATATTAAACCTTGCATATCAGCCTACCTTACTTAGCATACCAGTACATGCAAAGTACTGACCCTTACTCTTTCTTCTATAGTATAATGTCTTATATCATAGGTTCAGACGCACGGGCTCCTAATCGTACTTAGCAGCCCAACCTAACAGCAATACATTTAGTGGTGTGTTCTAAAAGTATGAGGAAAAAGTTATTATTTCAGTATTTCACTAGTCCCATATATTTAGTATTAAGAGTTAGTTGGGGAATTTTCCAATCAACTCAATGTTCAGATAGTTAAAGGCTTTCAGTCTTGATTATTTCAGACAGATGTTCAGTTTTTAGTATTTTTTTATCAGTATTCATTATTTATTTTCATATTATGAACCTTATGGCATTTCAACCTATTTTCCACATTATTTCAGTATTATAATTCAATGCTCACAGTAGGTGTTAGTCATGGGTTGGTTTGTGGTCCTTTGGGGTCATGAGCACCAAGTGGCATCCGGGAAGCTGACTTGGGGTATTACAAACTTGGTATCAGAGCCTATAGTTCAACAGATTCCTATAGATTCTGAAAGTCCCATCTAGTAGAGTCTTGTGCATGGGTGTGTAGAGCACCATACTTATGGACAAGAGGATATGAGGCGCTTTAGGAACATGTTCTCTTCTTTCTGTAAACATATTATGCGAGTGAGCATGAGGTCAAATTAAATACTCTGTATAATCTAATATTTCCTTTTGTTTATAGAATATGCCTCCAAAAAGGACTAACAGAAGAAGAACTTGAAATCTACCAGCACCTCCGCCCGTTCAGGAAGATTCCCTGGACGAGTATGTCTCCCACGCAGAATTTAAAGCATTTTTTACCACTTTGGCTTATTCTATGGAAGCCTAAAATGAACGTCCAACTCACGTTCAGGCCAACCCAGTGACCAGTACTGCTGTAGATAGAATTTAGGACTTTACACGAATGAATCCTCTATCTTTTACTAGGTCTAAGTTTGAGGAGGACCCTCAGGAAATCCTTGACATGGTGCAGAAAATCACAGATATCATGGGGGTGACTTTTCGTAAGAGTGGTGAGTTAGCTGCATATCAATTGTAGGATGTGGCTCACACATGGTTTAAGTAGTGAAAGGTGGATAGGGGCACTAATGTAGGGCTCGTGGAATGGGAGGAGTTTTCTACTTCTTTTCTCGATAGGTTCTTCCCAGTGAAGTTAAGGAAAGTTATTGTCTAGTTTATTAATCTAAAAATAGGGAACGTGATAGTGAAAGAGTATTCCCTCAAGTTTATTCAACTAGCTAGATATTCCCCTCAGGTGGTAGTAAGTAGCAGATCTAAGATGTGCAAGTTTAGGTCGGGTGTGTCTAACAATGTGGTCAAGGAGTGCAGGACTACAATGCTAATTAAGGAGATAGACATATCCAGGATCATGGTCCATGCTCAGCAGATAGAAGATGCTATGAATAAGAAGAATGAGAGGGAGAACAAGAGGGATAGAATAGGTAGCTTCAACTTTACTTAGCCTAAGTCAGAGGAAGGCAATCGTTCTCAGTTATGCCCAAAATCTTTAATTCCAGCTCCATCCTCATCCAGTGCCCAATGCCAAAATTCAGTGACAGCAATAAAGATAAGGCGGCAGGCCCTAAACCCCAAGGTAATATTGTAATGCCTGAACAAATCCTCTTTGGAAGAAGTGTGGATAGAACCACCAATGTGTCTGTAGAGCTTGCAGTGATATATGTTTCGAATGTGGCAAGCCAGGCTATAGGGTTAGAGAGTGTCCTCAGGTGGGTTCATAGAGTTAGCATAATCAATCTCCAGTTTAGTCCTGTCCCCCGAATCAGTAGGGTAATGCTTCCAGTGCCACCAGTGGGCAACACCGAAACAGACTCTATGCACGTCAGTCTCGACTGGATTAGGAAAGTTCTCCTGATGTGGTCACTGGTACATTACAAGTTTATCATTTACATATTTATACTTTTCTAGATACAGGAGCTTTCTTGTCCTTTGTAACTCCTTATATAGATGTTGACTTTGAAATCAGTCCTGAAATCATAGCAGAGCCCTTCTCAGTCTCTACCCCTGTAGGTAAATCTATCATAGCCCGATGGGTATACAGGAACTGTATGGTTATGGTATCTCATAAAGTTACTTAGGCAGACTTAGTAGTGTTAGAAATGACATATTTTGAATTCATTCTCGTTATGGATTGGATCCATTCATTCTATGCTTCTATTGAATGCAGAAACAAAATTGTCAATTTTCAGTTGTTGAATGAACCTGTCCTAGTATGAAGGGGTAGTACTTCAGCACTTAGGAGTCATCTTGTTTCATACCTAAGGGTGATAAAAATAATATCTAAAGGGTATGTTTACCATCTTGTTCGAGTTAAGAATTCTTGTTCCGAGACTCCTAGTCCTGAGTCACTTCTAGTAGCATGTGAATTTCCAAATATGTTTCCCGAAGATCTTTGGAATTGACTTTGGAATAAACCTTCTTCTGGATAATAAGCCTATCTCTATTCCGCCATACAGGATGGAACCATCTGAACTCAGAGATCTAAAAGAATAGTTAAAGGATCTCCTAGATAAGGTATTTATCATACCCAGTGTTTCTTCTTGGGGTGCACCAATCTTATTCGTGCGTAAGAAAGATGGTTCTCTCTGAATATGTATTGACTAAAGTAAGTTGAACAAAGTCAAGGTCAAGAACATATATCCATTTTCCAGAATCGATGACTTATTTGACCAACTTCAAGGTACCAGTTACTTTTATATGATAGACCTTAGATCAGGCTACCATCAGCTCAGAGTCAGAGAATGTGACTTTTCGAAAATAGCTTTCAGAACTTGGTATAGTAACTTTGAATTCCTAATCATTTCATTTGGTTTTACTAATTCTCTAACAGCTTTCATGGACTTGATGAACCCGTGTTCAAGCAGTACTTGGACATGTTCGTCATAGTCTACATTGATAATATTCTTATCTACTCCGCGGTGAACATGATCAATTATGGATGGCCATAGAGAATGAAATTTTACTGGTTAAATAAAGTGCAAGGATCTTAAACACTATAATAAACAATAACCAAGTCTGTATGGAGTGGAAAAATCTCCAAATACAAAGACAATAATAATATTTTTCTTTCTGTCTTTTTTTCCTCTACCAAATTCTAATCTCCTATTTAAACTCAGACATAAGTAGATACTGTTGTAGATAACTACTATAGATAATTACTGACAACTACTAATAGATAATTACTGATAACTACTAACAACTACTTATAGATAGCTGCTTCTATCCTATCTGAAACTAAGAATCTAAGTTACATTATCTTCATATGTTAAAGCAGCTGTCTTATCAGTTAAATCTCTGGATGATAAAACATTAGGATTTTAGAAACTAGATGCTTCCAACGTCCATTCATAATCCTCATTGTAACATAGAGGACATAGCTGAAATAGAAAAACTTAATATGATTAGTATTAATAACAATTTTTCAGTATTTCATATTGTCTTTTAGATATATTTTTTTATAAAAAATTTGCGTACATATACACAATAACTTATTTATGATACATTACTAAATAGATTAGTACATATGTATTCTTTTGGAAAATAAATTTAAAAATAAAGCTAACACTAAATAATGTTTTCCCATACATATACATAAAATAGTTATGAATATAACACCAGCATACGTATTTTTGATATGTATATAACATTGATGGTTTGACACAACTAGTCATAAAAGATTTAATCATTTACATTTCAAAGTTATGTATATTGGATGTAATATACATAACATTGTGATGTATATAACATAAACTTTTTGCTGAAGCAAGTCACAACATTATTCCATATCTAATTAAATAAAAAAAAATTGTGTTCAACGCATTTAACATCAGCATAATATTCATGCAACAATATACTGTTAGTGCGGCCACATCAACAAATTCATATATATGGTTGTCAAAGATGGTTAAAGTTGAAATTGTAACACAGAAAAAATTAAGTAAACACATATTGTAGCCTAACTAAAAATAATACCTCTTTTTGTCTGAACGTTTTTCCCTGAAATTAAATTCATGTGTCACCACATATTTAGACATCACCGAAACACGCGTCGATTTTTCCTAATACAAATGTTTCACCTTTACATCAATACTCTTGCTATCCGTAAGTCCCCAGAAAATTCTATCAATACTCTTGCTATCCGTAAGTCCCCAGAAAATTCTAGTCATTTCAATCCTATTAAGCATGCCAAAAGAGGTCCCAGACTCTAAAATTTTTAGCTAAGTGTTTATACTCAGAATCAGTTTTGGCCTCAATATTTCAACGAATTTACTTTTGATCTTTTCATCCTTGGATTGACGATTTTTAAATTTATTCAAGATCAGGAATGTTAATAGGTCATATCAGGTGAGTTTCGGAATTTTCAGACTAGCGTAAGGGTGAGTTTGGATGTCCAAAATAGTAAGGTCTCACGATAGGCTCATGACGCAAGATCTATTCCCTTTTTTTGGGATTCATGTCACGAGGTGCATTGCCCATTTCTGAGAGTCGCGTTGCAAGTGCACTACTTGTTTCTGGGAGTCGCATCGCGAAGTCCACTCCTTGTTTCTGGGAGTCGCGTCGTGAGGTCTATTCCTCATTTTTGGGGATCACGCCTCAAGGGTTATTTACATGGGAAAAGAGGCCTAAGGGTAGGTTAGTCCTTTTTCCCTCACCCAATTCAGCTATAACAAAAAATTTAACACCCAATAGGGAAAATTACATTCATTATTCACTCAATCCTCTCAAGAACAAGCCCTAGATTCTTCAAGTCAAGTCCTAGTTCCAAGAAATTCACTACAATCTTCACAGAAATAAATGATCAAGGTATGTTAGGTGTTCATCCTTGGGTCTCCTTCCACCCTTGGAGTTCAAGAACTCTTTTTAAACTACAAGTTATTGATTCATGAATTTACATGTGCAAATTGGGTTGTATTCATATTTGTGTTGTTGAATGAGTTTCAATTCAAGATTTTGTTATGAGTTTCATAAAAATAAGATAGCATGTCTGTTGATTGATGTAATTCCCATGTTACAATCCTTTATATTGCAAGTTTAAAATGTAGTCATGATGCTTATGTGTTGTACATTATTATTTATAACAATCATGCTCTCCAAACGTTTGATTGAGTGTCCATGTGCATTAAATAATGTAATCATTACATGTTAGTATGCGTTCTCATTCATGTACAAGTTCATGACTTCCAAGCATTTGCCTAAAGGCCTAAATGAATGAATTGTGAACAATTGAATATTGTTATGTTTTTCAAGTTTGTTCATGCTTTATTATTGATTCTATTGAGTCCTGGGGGTACTTGTTACCTGAAATCTTGCTATTTACTTAGTTGCAGTAGTCATAGAATTATCCTAGTAAAGGTCAAGAATAGTAGTACTCTGTCAGTTAATAGTACTCATTGGGCTCATTCCAGTTGAGATAGTTATCACGATCAATGTCAGTTCAATCAAGCCTAGTATAACTTAGTGATCAGTTCAGTATCTATTTAGTTGGGAGTAGGATTCAGCACTGAACGAACCCAGCGATGGGGGTATTCCTGCCAGCAGAGGGTTTGAACCTTAGTAGTAGTCCCTGTGTTATAGATCTATATTGCCAACGTAGGGTAAGTCGTCCTCCTTCCAGACTAGGGTTGACACAATCATTTATATATTTCATATGTCTTCCTGCTAAATTAGGGTTGATCCAGTATTATTAGTATCCCTTGGCAAAGTGCTCACACTATTCCAACTGGGGTCACAGGTTGGACCCCAATTCAGTTTATAACTGGGGTATGTTGGTTAGATGAACACTCCCAAAGCTACAGTTTCAGTATTCAGTACTCAGTAATCAGTATAATGTAAAGAACTCAGATAGTTCTATGTAATCATGGATATCAGTTATCAGCTACATAGCCATCAGAATTCAGTACTTCAATATTAGTCTAAACATTCAGTTATCAATATTCAATTACCAGAACTCAGTACATCATTGTCAGTCCAATTCAGATAGATAAGATTATGCAAAGTATTGCAAAATCCGCATGTTCAGTAGTTATAGTCTTGGATGTACTCTTATCCAGTTACTTCATGATGTTCATTTAGTTAATTATCTTATTATTCTTATGAACCCATGTATACCAGACTACCTCATCTAGCATACCATTACATTTCATATACTGACGCATACTCTTTCTTTGTGCTATGATAAATCATATCATAGGTTTAGATGCTTAGGTTCCTGTCCGCGCTTAGACAGATTTAGTTAGAAGTAGTAGATTCAGTAGTGAGTCTTCATACATTGAGGATACTAATTATTTTAGTATTACAATAGATTCAGTATTTTCTTAGTCGGAGTTAGTTGGGGGCTTGTCCCATCAACTCCACATTCAGACAGTTTAGTTAGAGGTTTTTTAGACTAGACTTGTTAAGATAGTATTAAGTTTTCAGTAGTATTATCAGTACATCCAATTATTCTTTCAGTATTTTGAGAACCTTATGGCATTTTCAGTTATAATTCCACATATAGATTTGGTATTATTATTTAGCACTCATAATAGGTACCAGTCATGGGTTATAATATGATCCTTTGGGGCAGTAAGCATCGTGTGACGTTCAGGGTGTAGACTCGGGGCATTAGAAACTTTGTATCAGAGCCTATGGTTCTAAAGAGTCTTAGGGAGTGTGAAATCCACATCAAATAGAGTCTAGTGCATGGGTGTGTAGTGCACCACACTTATGTCCAAGAGGCTATGAGGTGTTTTTAGTAAAATTTTCCTTTATTTAGTATTCATGTCATGCGAGTTAGCATGAAATCAAGTTAAAAGCTCTATCTAGTGCAGTTTTCCCTCCAATGTATATAGCATGTCTCCCGAAATGACTAACAGAAGAAGAACTGGAAACCAGCCAGTACCTCCGTCCATCCAGGCAGATCCCCTGGATGAGCATGTTTCTCATGTAGAATTTAGATCTATAGCAGCCCAGAATGAACGTCCAGGTGTTGTTCAGGCCAACCCTGTGGCCAATACTACTACTGCTAGGATTCGGGACTTCACACGAATGAATCCTCCATCATTTTTGGGGTCTAAGTCTAAAGAGGACCAACAGGAATTCCTTGCCATGGTACAGAAGGTACTAAATATAATAGGGGTAACCGCTAGTGAAAATGCTGAGTTCAACTTTACTCAACCTAAGTCAGAGGGTGGTCATCATTCTCAATTCTTCTTAAAACCTTCAGTTCCAGCTTCTTCCTCAGCCAGTGCTCCAATACCTAAATTTAGAAATGGTAATAAGAATAGGGCGCCAGGATTTAAGTCTCAGGGTAGTGTTAGCAGTGCCCGAATAAATCCACTTTTTCCAAAGTATGGTAGAAACCATCAGGGTGTCTACAAGGCTGGTAGTGATGTATGTTTCGGGATATGTCAAGTCAATTCATAGAATTAGAGAGTGTCCTCAGGTAGGTTACCAAAGTCAGTATAATCATCCTCCAGCTCAGTCCGATCACCCAAATCAGTAGAGTGTCGCTTCCAGTGCCACCAGTGGGCAATGCCCAAACAAACTTTATGCACTTCAGCCCCAATAGGATTAGGAAAGTTCTCCTGGTGTGGTCACTGGTATGTTACAAGTCTATCATTTATATGTTTATGCTTTGCTAGATCCAGGAGACTCTTTGTATTTTGTAACACCATATATAGATGTTGACTTGGGAGTCAGATCCAAAATCCTAGCAGAGACCTTCTCAATCTCTACCTTAGTGCGTAAATCTATAATAGCCCGGCGGGTATACAGGAACTGTCCGGTTGTGGTATCTCAAAAAGTTACTTCAGCAGACCTAATAGAGTTATAGATAACTAATTTTGATGTTATTCTCGGCATGGATTGGCTTCATTCATGCTATGCTTCAGTTAATTGTAGAAATAGAGTTTTCTATTATTAGTTCCGGAATGGACCTGTCCTAGAATAGAGGGGTAGTACTTCAGCACTTAAGGGTCAGCTTGTTTCATACCTTAGAGCCAGAAAAATAATAGCCAAGGGGTGTATCTATCATATCATTTGAGTTAAAGACTCTAATTCCGAGACTCTTAATATTTAGTCAGTTTCGGTGGCATGTGAATTTCCATATGTGTTTCCTAATGGTATTTCTAGAGTTCATCCTGAAAGAGAAATCGACTTTGGAATAGACCTTCTTCGTGATACTTAGCCCATCTTTATTCTTCAATACATAATGGCAATACATAATGGCTCCAGCCGAACTCAAGGAGTTAAAAGAGCAGTTGAAGGATATCCTAGATAAGGGATTTATTATGCCCAATTTTTCTCCATCGGGCGCACCAGTTCAATATATGTGAAAGAAGGATGGTTCTCTTAGAATATGTATAAACTACCATCTGTTAAACAAAGTCATATTTAAAAACAAGTATCCACTTCCTAGAATCGATGACTTATTTGACCAACTTCAGGGTGCCAGTTACTTTTCTAAGATAGACCTCAGATCATGCTATCATTAACTCAGAGTCAAAGAATGTGACATTTCAAAAATACCCTTTAGAACTCGGTATAGTCACTTTGAATTTCTAGTTATGTCATTTGGTCCTACCAATTCCCCAGCATCTTTCATGGACATGATGAACCACGTGTTCAAGCATTACTTGGACATTTTTGTCATAGTTTTCATCGATGACATTCTTGTCTACTCTCGTAGTAAAAATGATCAAGCAAACTATCTCAAAATAGTGTTACAGACCCTCAGAGCCCATTAGTTATTCACCAAATTCAGTAAATGGAAATTTTTGCTAATGTAAGTAGCTTTCCTTGATCATATCATTTCCAGTGATAGCATTAGAGTTGATCCTTAAAAGACCGAAGCAGTGAGAAACTGACCTAGACCCATCTCTCCATCAGATATCTGGAGTTTTATTGGTTTGGATGGCTAATACCCAAGGTTTATTGAAGGATTTTGATTTATTTCTTCCTCCATGTCTAGATTGACTCAGAAAGAAGTCAAGTTTCAGTGGTCAAATTCTTGCGAGATGAGTTTTCAGGAGTTGAAGACTCGACTCACTACAACCCCAGTTCTGACTTTGCCCAATGGTTCAGATGGATTTATTATTTATGTGATGCTTCAAGGGTTGGTTTGGGGTGTGTTTTGATTCATAAAGATAAGGTTTTGGCCTGTGCCTCTCGACTGCTTAAGCCCCATGAAAAGAAATATCTCACCAATGATCTTGAGTTAGCAGTTGTGGTGCTTGCCTTAAAGATTTGGAGGCACTATTTGTATGGGTTACATGTTGATGTGTTCACTGACCACAAAATCCTACAGTATGTATTTTCTCAGATAGACCTGAACTTGCATTAGAGAAAGTGGTTAGGGTTATTGAAAGACTATGACTTAAGTATTTTGTATCATGCAGGCAAGGTCAATATAGTGGCAGATGCCCTTAGTATATTGTCCATGGGTAGTGTTTCTCACATTGAGGATGGTAAGAAGAAGTTAGTTAAGGAAGTTCATCAGCTTGCCAGGTTAGGTGTTTGTTTGGTTGATTTAGTCGAGGGTAGTGTTTCAGTGAAGAATAGTTCAGAATCATCTTTGGTTTCTTAGGTGAAAGAAAAGTAGGACAGGGATCCCAGTTTAGTTAAGCTGAAAGAGTCAGTCAGAGACTAAAAAGTAGTGATTTTCTCCTAAGGGGGATATGGCATATTGCGTTGTCAGGAAGACTATGTGTGGATAGCGTGAGGCAGAGGCTTCTTACAGAATCACATAGTGCACATTACTCGATTCACCCAGGGGCCACTAAGATGTACCACGACTTTCGGGAAGTCTATTGGTTGAGTGGGATGAAGAGAGACATTACATAGTTTTTGGCTTGTGCTCTACATTTCAGTAGGTGACGATTGAGCATTAAAAGTCTAGTGGTTGTATGCAGGAGATCAGTATTCCCATATGGAAGTGGGTGGAAGTGAACATGGATTTTATAATGGGTTTACCTCGTACTCACCATCAGCATGATTCGATTTTGGTCATTGTAGACGGGATAACCAAATCCGTCCATTTCATGCCAGTTCATATTTCCTATTCAACCAAGAACTATGCTAGGCTCTATATCGGAGAGTTGGTTACAGTATGTCCCATTGTTCATCATTTTAGATAGTGGTACACAGTTAACCTCTCATTTTTGCAAAGCCTTCCAAAAGGTTTTTGGTACCCAAGTTCACCTCAGTACAACCTTTCACCCTCAGACAGATGGTCAAGAAGAAAAGACCATTTAGACTTTAGAAGATATGTTTAGAGTGTATTTTGTTGACTTTAACGGTAGTTGGGATAACCACTTACCTTTGATTGAGTTTGCGTATAATAACAACTATTATTCCAGTATCCAGATGGCTCCATTTGAGGCACTTTATAGGAGGAGATATAGATCTCCCATTAGTAGGTTTGAAGTAGGTGAGGCCACAGTAGTAGGGCCTGACCTAGTATTTAATGCCTTTGAGAAGGTTCAGTTGATCAGAGAGAAGCTTAAGACAGATCAGAGTCGACAGAAATTATATGCGGATGTGAGGTAAAAAGACCTCGAGTTTGAGATTGGAGACTTTATGTATTTGAAAATCTCTCCCACGAAGGGAGTGAAGATATTCAGCAATAAGGGGAAACTCTTTCCTCGATATGTTGGTCCATATAGGATTCTCAGTCGCTTCGACAAGGTAGCTTATGAGCTTTAGTTACCTGCAGACTTAGTATCAGTACACCCGTTGTTTCGCATACCATTGCAAAAGAAGTGCATAGGTGACCCAGTAATTATAGTCCCTATAGAGAGTGTAAATATTCATAACATTCTCCCTTATGAGGAAATTCAAGTACAAATCCTCGACCATCAAATTCGTAGACAAAAGAACAAAGAAGTCCCTTTGGTCAAAGTTCTTTGGTGGAATCAGACCATTGAGAGAGCTTCTTGGGAAGAAGAAATAGACATACAAACAAAGTATCCTCACCTATTCTCCACAAACTCAGACTCAGCCTAAGGTAACAGCCTTTCTTAAATTTACTTTATTCCATGCTCAGTTATAGCTACATAATACTCTCATATCAGTCATGCATTCATGAAATAATTCATTTATGTATCATGTCTCTAGAGTTTAGTGATGCTTTAGTTTTGTACGTCAGTGTAAGTACAGTTCCTCAGTTCCTCTCAGTTCAGTCAGTCTCATTCAAGGACGAATGTTCCCAAGGGGAAGATATAATAATACCCCGCAAAATTCTAATCAGTTTAGTCCTATTTAGCATGCCAAAAGAGATTCTATGTAGCATGGAAAAATACTATCTGGATCTTTGTTTATGGTAATAAAGTTCCATTAGTAAGTACTGCACTACTCAAATACCACAACCAGTCATCAAAGCATGCCTATAGGTCACATAAGTTTTGTCATTGTGATGAATTCATCATATGTACAGAGTGCAAAATAGAACATAGGTTTTGTTTCCGCTCTATGGAGAAATGCAGGAGTTATCATGATGCTTTGATCAATGCGAATTGGAAGTGCTCTGATATTCCTTTTGGAAAGTATGTTTTCTTTTCACGTTTAATTTCTTTAATTATGAGTATGTTTTACATATACAAACTATTAGTTTTAATTTGTTGTTCATAATCAAAAGGAAATCTCTTTTATTGATCTGTGTCACTCATAATGAAAGTCCATATTAGGATCAGTTGCTAGTGGAACTAGATGAGAAATATCGATATCCTTCTCTTACAAAAAATTTTACCTATTCAAATTTACTAATTACTATATGTGTTCAGCTTCGTCGAGACCATTCAGTAGTTAAAAAATAGTACATGAAAAGATATCACTATTTGGAGATTATTTTTTAGGATAAAAATAGTATCCAACTACAGAATAGGAACAAAACTAAGCAATAGGTCAATGGTCGTATGTTGGCTCAGAGGTCATTTGAGCGTTGTGAAATAGCACTCAATTGAAAAATGTGAAACCAAGAAATCTTTCTGAAACCTTTAATGCTTTCCTTATTACATTTTGAACAAAAGAATTCAGAAAAAAAGATTTGTCTTTGTCCAAATGGATCATCATTTAGATCATCACTTAATGGACATATGCTCAGATTTAGGATACACCATTGATGATAGATGCCATGTATAATAAATTGTCATACTACTTCATTTTCTAGGAGTTATTAATTAATATGTAGCATATATTTTTATTATATAAGTGATGTCTAGAATTTATCAAAATATTGTCATTGTTGCTGTGTTCATGACTTCATGATATCTTTCATAATCACACTTTTATGTGTCTAATTTAGGAAACTCTGCTAATTATTTATTTATTTTTCTTATAATAATCCGCTAGTAATTACAATGAATAAGAAGCAATATTGTCAATCTGAAAAGAAAAGATAATATCTTAAAGGAGGGAGGATCGGCGCACAATACTGAAAAGGAGTTTAGGGAGCTCCTTATACTAACAAAAGTTTCAATTTTATGGACATGGTATATAAATTGATCTAGCAAATGTTCCATGCCATATATATATTTTTGTTCATTCGCATTTATGAACTCCTCTACACTTTTTCTAAGAGGAGAAATAGGTGTTAACTGGTACATAGAGCAACTCGCTCATAAACTGGTATTGAGAATCATCTCCAGATATTATGTGTAAGAATATTCTATCATTTTCTTCGACTTTGATATCTTGGGTTATAGAAGAATTTGTTTTTGACTGAGTGGATAGAATGCTTTGCTCGATCCTAAACATGCCAGTTTTGTGGCAAGTTCTTTATGTAGTTATTTAATCATTGTGTTAGTAATTCTCAAGAACTAAAGATTAATCATAAAAAATTGTGTCATTGTCCAAGTAACGGTCAAGTTACTGTAATGTGCCTATGATTAGCATTATATTTCTCATTTCTTTAGCAAAACATGTTATGATCAACCTTTTTCTTGTATTCATGGTGAACATGTCATTCTTTGCTTTTTTTTTTTGGGTTTTTGATTTTCATGTGATGATAAAGAAGAATGAAAAAGCCAAAGAGTGTACAGAGGATGTTTGCGTTCCTAATGTGTGAAGGTTGCAGTTTATACGTATGTTTTGGATGTGAAATATAGTTCTCAAGCTGCAGTTGACAGACATGCATTGATTTCACAAAGACTACAAAATTTTAAATCATACTTTACTTAGAATTTTTTTCTATTTGTATGGGCATGTTCTTCCGATCATTTAATTCAATTGAACTCATGCACTTCTTACATAACTATATTTACTCAAAAGAATTAAATGATCAAAAGAACATGCCCATATAACTAGAAATAAATTCCAAGTAAAGAGTGATTTAAGCTTTTATAGTCTTTGAGAAATCAATGCATGTCTGACAACTTCAACTTGAAAAACAATATATTTCACATCCAAAACATACTCATGAACTGCAACCTTCACACATCGAGGAATGCAGACATCCTTTGGAATTTTATTTGTTCTTTATCATCACATGAAAATCTAAAAACCATAAAAAGCAACAAACAAACATGTTCGCAAAGAATAAAAGAAAAAAGTTGATCATAAACATGGTTTTGTAAAGAAATGAGAAATATAATGCACTATTCATAGCCACATTACAGTAACTTGACCGTTACTTGGACAATGGAACACATTTTGATGAGTCCAAGACAGAATTAGTTCCGAGAACTACTAACACAATTATGCAATAACTACATAAAGAACGTCTCACAAAAATGGCATGTTAAGGATCAAACAAAGCATTCTATCCGCTCAGTCAAAAATAAATTCTACTATAAATCAAGATATCAAATATCAAAGAAAATGAAGAAATATTCATACACCGACATATCTGGAGATAATTCTCAAAATGGCAGATAGGAATATCAATGTGTTACTCTATATATCAGTTAGCACCTAGTTTTTTCCTATTAGAAAGAGTGTTCAGGAGTTCATAAATTTGAATGAACAAAAATATTTATTTCATGGTACATTCACTAGTGCAGATTATTTACCATGTCCACCGACTTGAAACTTTTGACAGAATAAGGAGCTCCCTAAACTCCTTTTCAACATTATGGGCTGATCCTCTTTTCTTTTCTTTTCTTTTCTTTTCAGAATGACAATATTGGTTATGATTCAATGTAATTACTAGAGGCTTCCTATAAGAAAAACAAATAATAAATAATGGAGTTTTCTAAACTAGACACAAAAAGTGTGACCATCAGAGATATCATGTAGTCATGAACAAAAGAACAATAACAATATTTTGATAAATTCTAGACATCACTTTTGGAATAAAAACATATGCTACATATATTACTCAATAACTCCTAGCAAATGAAGTACTATGACAATTTCATATACATGGCATCTTTCATCAGCGGTGTATTTTAAATATGATCACATGTCCATTAAGTGTTGATATCAATGATTATCCATTAGTACTAATATCCATCTTTTTTCTGAATGCTTCTTCTTAAAATGCAATAAGTGAAACATGAAAGGCTTCAGAATAAAGTTTAGGTCCTCTAGGATTGGATGATTGATTTTAAAAAGAAAGATTTCTTGGTTTTACATTTTGCTATAGCTTGTTATTACACAAAGCTCAAATGCCTCTGAGCCAACATATCAACTTCTGACCTTTTATTTAGTTTTGTTCCTATTCTATATTCAGATACCATCTTGATCTGACAAATAATCTCGAATTGTTGATATTTTTTCATATACTATTTTTTAACTATTGAATGGTCTCTGTGAAGCTGAACACATATTGAATCAGATAATTTGAATAAGAAAATAACTCGTGTAAGATCTGAATAGGAAATCTATATCATGTCCCATTGAAACTAACCCTAAGATAGATTTTCATTGTGACTCATATTGATCAATTAGAAGAGATCTTTTGAATATAAATAACAAATCAAAAATAACAGTCTGTTTATGTAAAACATATTCATCATTAATTAAATTAAACATTAAAAGAAAACATACTTTTCTAAAATAATATCAGTGCACTTCCAATTCGCATTGATCAAAGCATCATGATAACTCCTACATTACTCTATAGACCGGCGATAAAACCTATGTTCATTTTTGTACTCGGTACATATGATGAATTCATCATGATGACAAAATTTATGTGACCCATAGTCATGCTTTGATGACTGGTTATGGTATTTGAGTAGTGCAGTACTTACCAATGGAACTTTATTACCATCAACAATGATACAGATATTATTCTTCCATTTCCTACAAGGTTCTCTTCCATCATGTTCCTCAAATTCAATCGGAGTAAATTTTCCTAATAACAAAAAAACAACTTTATTAGTATCAAAACATGGGAACATCTATCAAATAAGATAATAAGGAAGGTTAACATTTTTTTTCCTAAAAAACAACTACATTTACTATAATAACGTGCTATTTGACTCATTGATGAGAAGAAACGTAGTATGATATTTAATTATTCTTGTAAATGATAAGAAAAAAAGTAGTAGAGTATTAAATTATTCTTGTTGGTAAGAACTTACTATTGAACAAGTGATTACAGCGAAATTCATGTTTCAAGAGGATATAATTATAGGTGAATGTAGTCCAGTTCACTAGTTCAATTGAACTAGGATTTTCCAAATGGACATGTTGCAGGTTCTTTGAGAAAGCAACCAAAGTCCTAAGGACATATGTTCACATATATGCTAGAAAGAATAGGTCCTTTAGATATTAAAATTATAGTATGATAATTTTCTGATATTGCATATTCTTTTGCGCGTACCTCAACTAATTTCACTAGATTCCTTCAACCTTCCACCACCAACAAGGTTAGAACAAATGAAAAAAAACTACCTAATATTTTTTGTCTTTGCTGAAATGTGAAATTGAGACTTCATGATTCTTATGACACTTTATTAATCATTTAGCCACACCCTTGGGCACAACATTTAAAATATTTATAACCATGAAGAGTAATTGGGTAAGCAAACATCTATCTCTCAAAAACCCATAATATAACTCAACTCATCATCAAAGCTCTCTCTTTTTTACCATTAAATCATCTATAGATGAGGCAGGACAAGAATATCTGATTTATACTACTTGTTAGTCAAATTAATCTTGCAAGTAGATACACTAAATCATACCTAATGGTGTGGCCTAGTGGGTAAGGGAATAGCTAGAATAAAATGAGGGTTTTCATCTAAACCTTTTTTGGTGAAAACTTACACTATTTATACTTGGTTAAAGTTATCTTTTATGTATATATAGTAGATGTTGAACCCCCTCGGGCAAGTTCGTATGTACTCTATTGAACCCCCTCAATGAAAATCCTAGCTCCGCCACTACTTGTGGATAATCAAGTGGGTTAAGAGCAAAAAGTATAAGTGATACCACAGAATTAATTAAGATGCGCGCAAAATGGCCCTGAAAACACTACTATAAAATGATCCATTGATGAAAATGGAAAAGGAAACTTTAGGTCAAATTTAAAAAGCACAGAAATAACAATGTTTGAAAAAATGATTTATATTCCAAGGCAAAAAGAGAAGGAAATAAATTAAATTGATGATCGTATATATAACCTTCAAGGCAGCAGGATTGGCATTCACACATGATTTTGAGTTCACCAGAAATTAAAACCATAAGTTTAGCAGAAAAATCACCATGTTCTGGACTTATGCAAAAACAAAAAGACTATACATAATCATCTCCTCTCTGTAATACATTCATACCACATAGCTCTTTTTCACTGTACTTATTGGCCCCACATTGCCTTTACTCTTAACTTTGTACAAAATCAGAAAATGTTTTATAGAACGATCAATCTCTTTAGTTTTATCCGACAAGATAACAAGTAAAGAGAGAAGGGATCAAAAACGTGAATGTTGATTTTGTGATGATGATATACAGAGAAGACTATATGGGAAAAAACATTGGAGAGGGAAGAAAAAGAGGAAAGAAAACAGGGAGTTGGACAAATGGGTATTTTTTATGAGAGAAATATCCTTAGAAAGCATGAGAGATCTGGTGTAGAAAGAATTGAAAAGACAAATTCTTTAAGATGGTTTTATACACAGAGCTTGTAGGAGGCAGAGAGCGGAGGAGGGTGTGAAACGTTTTGTTTCAATTTAGCACGTGATTAGATTTACAATTGCACAAGAGTTGAATTAATTAAGTTTTTATATAAATTTTAATTCTTATTTTTAATTTTTTAAAATAAATTTATATTTAAAAATTTCATAGGAAGTATTATAAATTACGATAACTAACCATTAATAGTATTTTAAAAAAATAATGATCAAAGAAAATCATTTGATTCACCAAATAATAACTTGAATACATAAAGTAAAAGAAAGGGAACTGTAGCTACTACTCCCTTCATTTCATTTTACTTTATCCTTATACAAAATATAATTATTTCAATTTATTTGTTCGATCTGCGAAATTAAGAAAATTTTAGTATCTTTTTTCATTTCTACCCTTATTATTAATAACTATAATAAATAATACAAGCCAAATTTAGAACTTCAAAGCTTCATTAATAAGATTAATTTAGTAAAATATACCCATATTGAAAGTTTTCTTAAGGGTGTGTCAAAGTCAACAAAAATTAAGTAAAATAAAATGAATGGAGTGTATACCTATAATAGCATTTGATGTTTTTTTGAATTTTTGACGGTTATAGAAAAATAATTTTACTAAAGGTAATGATGACAGTTTGAATAATAATATCATATAGGTAGAATCATTATATTTATTATACTAAAAATATCATTATCATACTAAAAATTCTAATGGGTTTAACGATGTATTGTTCTCCTTTCGAGAATAGATTTCACACCAGAAAAAATAGTCATTCAATCATTTTCCTAATATTTAGAATTTGAAAATTCATAATTTTTTTATCAAGCCTATCTTTATTTGAATTATATGTACCTAAAATTTAATCCTTTAAAAGCGATTATAGTTTTCCCAATTTAGATAACTACACTTTGAGTTGTAAGTACCTTCTCAAACTTTAATCAGAGTTCTAAATAAACACATAGTGTCACGACCCAAGACTATCCCCTAGTCGCAAAACAATGCTTAATATGTTACCCTAAGCTAGTCCATGGCTAGAAATGATACTAAGAATACTGAAACAACTAATATAATATTGTGTAGAAGCAATACCGAATGATATAGTAATGATCAAATTAAAACCAATAACAATATCAGAGTTAAAACCATGAAGCTGAAAACATAATCTATCTGATTGTCTGAAGGCTTCTAAATAAGATGAGTTGCCAGGACAAGCTCCAAACTAACTCTAACTATCTGAAACTGAGATATTACGAAAAATGAAATACAACTATTAGTCCTCGAATGATGATAACTCACCAACGTATTATTGTTGATATGGTGGGGTTCATACTATGCTTGGTCTAGATAGTGAGCGTCCTAACCTTAGTCAAAAAATAATACAACACAAAGAGCGGTATGCGACCAGTACTTTGAATGTACTAAGAGTGTGAGATATATACTACACTATGTAAGTTAAGAATGTTGAAAATAACATGAAGAGTTGAATATGAACTAAAAGTTGTAGACTGATGCAATAATTCGGTAATAATCATCAAAAAAATAACTGAATCTAAGGTCATGTAAGGTTTGAGATTGAACTATAGAAGCTACTATTAATAGACATATCACATCTGAGATAACTATGACTCAAATGGTAACCTCAGTTGGATGGGTGTTCATGTAACACCACGTATTTTTCCCGACTCAATATCAGTTCATAGTAAGCTTAGAGGGGCGCACATCTTAAAAAAAATTCTAAGTGTAGAAAGGGACTTAGTCTTATTTTGAGCTTCAAATCCTTGAAGAATTATTTCATGACCTTCGCGACCTTCAATAGTTGATATGCTAGCTAGTTCATTATCCGGGAGGTCAATAGGTGTTCCTGGACAAGTTTTAGATTTTTTTGTCCGTGTTTAGACCTTGTTTTGTGTCCTAAAACAACGGACCAACGTGATCTTGGTGCGCCGCGTCGCCCATCGCGTTGGTCAATTTTGTGTAGGAACTGCCAGGCAAAAGTACTGAGTCTTGGAGCGATTAGGGAGTGACACATCGGGTATCGTGTTGATGCCCTCGAGGCACCGCGTCGCCAATCGTGTCGATGCCCAGTGGTGTTAGTTTTTAAAATCCTCATTTTTAAGGGCAATTGGATCATTTTCCCTTATTCTAATACGTCCCAAACACGAGATTAAAGAATTATATCAATACTTTAGGTTGGTTTACATGAAAAATTACTCCCTTAACATCAATTGAAAACCCTAGCCTATTCTTTTAAGACCAAGAGCACATCCTTGCAAGATAGTAATTTCTAGAACTAAGGTGTGATTCGGATTTCGCTCTTCCTCCTAAGGGATATAAGGTACGTGGGGTTTATACTAAAACTACATGGGCTTGTTGAAACACTTGAATATGATTTAAAGTTTATCAATCATGAATTTATAAAGGGTTTTTTTTTAAATCTATGTTTTAATTATGCATCATGGACGTTTTGATGATATTGTTGTTTTGGCCTATAGGCCTTTCTCCCTTAAATTAAATTATACCGATATGTATATGTATGAGATTGAAGATTTGATTGAGATCATCGTTATAAAATCCCTCTCTTTTGAGGAATTAGAGATTATGAACTTATTGGGAATGATTTGAAATACGTGTTTATGCTTTAAAAGTGGTCTTTATAATATCCAAGTATTTGACATAATTTCCAAGTATTTGACATAATTTAAAGATGATAAGAGGGAGTTTTTTGTTATACCTATATGCTTTCTTTAAACAAAGAGTTGCATGTTATGGAATAAATTTGACATGAACACCTTATATTATTGAAACGCTGACAAAGAGAAGGATTCTTGCATGTGTTTATATGAATTTATTGAAAAGGTTCCTTAAACTGATTTATTGATATGGTGTTCCCAAACTTATGTTTTTGAAAATGGAGATTATAATATGCTAATAATGGCTTAGAGATGTGACTTGCAAGTCAATGGTATGACTATACCATAAGAGTGTATACCATAATAGAGTAAGATTCTTTAGAGTGTCATTTTCAGAGAATTGCATGATTTAAAGAGTTAAAAATGGGCTTAAAGAGTGTTAGGTGGTTTCCCGAAGAATTATTGAGTTTAAGTAACTCTTAGCCCGAAATCGTGTTTTGCCGATACGGGTTCATTATTTCCCCAAGAGGGATTTTCCTCTGGCCTCGTGCCTTGTGGCGTATATAGATAGAGACTACAATCCTTGCGGCAAACTTGAGTTGGGGGCTTGGTTGCCGTGTTAAGGGCAGATTTCATATAGCTCATGGAGTTTCAGAGTCGTAGGGTGTACCACCTAGCATAGAAGTAAAACAAAGAGTAGTTAAAGAGTTTTTAGATATTTATTCAGAGTCGTTTAAATATAACCATGTATTTTTCTCATAATATGTTATGATTATGAACTGTTCTCAAATCACTCTAACTATATTATAAAAAAGTTGTTATTTTGGATTTGCTCTGCGTGCCAGTACAATTGTATTGACCCCCTACATTTCAGGGTCTGAGGCTCTGTCTAGAGGTCCTGCTAAGCCATAGAATTTCTAGACTAAAGTGAATTGTGTAGTTGGTGAGCCTTCCTTATTCCAGAAGGCCACTTTGTTTCAGGCTTTTGCTATTTATATTGGTTTTGGTCCACTGAGGGCCTTGTCCCAGTTTTTAGATATCTTTGTTTTGTATGTAGTAGAGATTTTGCAGACTGAGTTAGATATTATTTAGGTGTTGTTGAATTTTAGTTTTTATTATTACATTGAACTCAGAGTATGACTATGTGTAACTCCCCGAAAACGGGTCCCGAGATGTCACAAGGTGCTTAGGGTCACAAGTGACCCCAAGCTAACCGTGCTACTGGTATAACTCGTAATCAACTGAATTAAAATTATAAATCTGTACAAATTAGCGAAAAAGAACTCTTTTCTGAATCTGATCAATAAAAAACTGAATTTACAAGATTACAACTCTACTTTACAAATCAAAACAGAAACTGAATACATCAACTTCTAATAATTGTCTATGAAGCCTCAACTAGTACTGACTATAGATAGCCGGGTCATGACTCTAAACTATCCCCACACAATACGACTGAAATAGGAAAATAAATAACTACTCGAACTGTCTATCTAGCTCAAACCCTTAAAATAAAAGGATTCATCACCTGCTGACTGGAAGCTGTGAGCTGACTGAATCTGAATGTGCACAGTAAGTTTCGTACAAACTTTATGAGACAATGTAGTACATAGACGTATATGTGGATTAGCACTTTGGTAATGTACTGAGTATATGGGGGTGTATGTAATTAAATAATATATATCATAAATCCATATAGAAAACATGCATGCTAGTATAGATTACTCACATAACTTGAATTAAAACCATCATAATCATGAATTAGAAAATAGGTAATGTAAATCACGTGAGTCATTACACTTCATTCTAACTCTGCATTCTTTCTTTATTTTCAAACTTGTAAAATAAATGAAGTCTTAAAACAACATATTTCAGAGCATACACTTTAATCTCATGAAAACTAGGGACTTCTTTGGAAACTTAAAGATTCTGACAATTGAGAGCCTTAGAAATCTTGGACTCATAGATTTCAAAATACATATACTTGTATCTTAGATAGAGTGGGGGACTACTTTGGGAGTTTCTTCTAACCGAGATAAACAATGTGAGCAATATGGAGTCCAACGTCTTACCCACGTTAGCGAGAGTTGTTCTATCCTTGCCATCAGATAGAACCTTAACTTTACTGATCACTATCTTAACCCACTTGGGGTATATCTGAAACCTACGGGGGCACATAGTTCTGGGGAATGAGACCTAGGAATCAAGCCCAACTTAGTGCTAAATACTACTCCCTTACTTAGCTCAGAACTTTAGAAAATCCACCTTAACACATTTCAATAATATGAAATGGGAGCCAAAACGCATCCCCTTTATCTCAAAATCAAGAATGTGGATTTCTTTCTTAACTTAGGGACTAAACTCACTTCTTTCTTGAAATCTTGATAGACTTATCATTAAAGCTTTAAAGATCTCATAATAATGGAAATATGAACATACTTGTTGCAGTTCTTTAAAAGTCATCAACAACTCATTCTCAAAACTCATAATTCAACAATAAGGCTCAACTCATAACAACAAGTCTTTGGAATACTTGAAAATATCAAATTAATATAGGAATGTGCAATTTATATCATGAACTCTCAATTTATATAATAATTAAACAGGATAATCATGCAATTCATGACTTGAACAATTTCAAAATCTTATAAACTTGAAATATAGCAAAATAATCTGAATTCATCTTGGAAATACGAAATTCTTTAAGAAAAACTAAAACTTTTGGGCACAAGAACAAAAGGGTGTTCTTGTTCAAAACCCATATACCTTAAACTTGGAGCTTTTGGATGACTTCAAAAATTCCGGAAGGTTATTCACGAACTATTGGGTGTCCCTCGTAGCCCTCTTAATTAGGAATTCAAACATGCAAGAATTATCGAATTCTCATGGTTGAATCTTTAGATAATTGGGTTTTTATGTTGAAACCCTAACCTTATGGTTGAAGGTGGGTAGAGAATTTTTAGATGTTTAACTAAAGAGATTGGAAGATAATATACTCCTTGAGGTTTATAAGTCAAGGTAAGTGAAGGAAAAAGACCAAAATACCCTTACTAAAACGCTTTCTAGTTGCTGAAAATCTAAGGCTGACGACATTTGTGATAGGCCGTCAGACTTGTGATAAGTCGTCACAAATATTGTCACTGGGGCTGGAATTGATGGATTTCTGCCTAAAGCTGATGACAGTCATGATAAGTCGTCACACTTATGATAACTTATCATAAATGTCATCACTGGGGGATGGATTCTTCCTAAGGCTGACGACATTTTGTGATAAGCCGTCACAGACGTGATAGGCTATCAGAAATATCATCACTCAGTTTTCCAAGATGACATGCTGCAGTAAAATGGGTATAACATTTTCCTCCGATGTCAGATTTAAGAGAAATTGATATCTTTAGAAAGATAATTCGAATATCTTTCATTTGATATATATTAATCCACCCAGTTCGTCATATAAAAGGATTAATGATCGATTGATGTCGACTCAAGTTTCGACGCTCACTAAAACTCGAACGATAGGAAAGCTTTCAACTTGACCTTGAGTTGGGGGATATCTATGATCTCAATTCATGCTCAAATAGATTCCCACACTACATAATTGATTAACATACTAAATTTTCATAAGATTTATGGATTTTGGAACATCTACACGAAGAAAAGATAGTTTTCCTTCTAGCTCAAAATGCGGGGTGTTACATTATCTCCCCCTTGGGATCATTCATCCCTGAATGTTGCTCTTTAGGTTCAGAAAATAGAGAAAACTGAGGATACACAGTTGAAATAGCTTCTTAAACTAAATCTATATTTTTCTAAACTTTGGCATCCTTCAATGAATGCATATACTCATGATAATAATAGCTATCTAACTGAATCTTTGATTAGAAAGGAGTTGAATGATGGAAGGTTGTTACCTTCATCTGAATCTGAGGTAACTTTCCCTTTTTACTTATTTATTAAAATTTGCTTGATGTGTTCATGGTGTGATCGTACTTATAGACTGCGAGGTGATAGTTTATGTAGGCACAAATCATGAGAACACAAGGCTAAGATCACACAATGGGTATCACAATGTCTAAACTAGAATACTTAGAAAACAAAGATTGTTAGGTGAATACTTCTGAACTGAATCATGACTCGATATCCAAATTCTGAAACTAATGCCTGGTATATCTATTGAGCTGAATTCGCAATTGCGAAACTATTTTGGAATGACCGTACTTATGAAACTTCAGGTAGTAAAACTAGGCTAGTTCAAAAAAATGGAACTCCATAAAAATCTATGTGCCTGATTGTTAAACTGAACTGCTATCTATTCAAACTGAATCATACTAGATACTCATTCTCAAGGGGGGGGGGTTTCTTCAACACCCCTCTAGATATTTCTAACGATTTGAAGGAGCCAAGAATTTTGGTCAAGATCTCTATAAGACATCTGAATAAGGGATTACAATATTTTTACAATTCCATAGCTTGGAATCATAGACTTTTGAATCGTAGACTGGGGGGGGGTAGAATTTACATGGCTTTAGGCAATGCATTACCTTACTTAAAACTTAGACACACTTCTAAAATATTCTATCAACTATTCCTTTACCTGAAAAACCATACTTATTGATCCATCTTCTAATTCTAACAAGGCCGTTGATATTTCCTTCCACTCATGTCTAAACTGAACTAAATTCCCTCACCATCTTCAAGCATAACCCAGAATCACAGGGTAAACCACATAACACTGTACCGTATTTCAACACACCCTGCACTTGACAACTTCTCATCTCATGAAAATCCTCATTACTACTCCAACAACCACATTCAACCTCGTACTAGACATTTTACTAATGTGCAATGCATTCATCTAAATATACAGGCATGATGTTCCAGCCTCACTTCTATAACCACATATGCACTTCTAAACACACTCCCCTAAAATACCTTTTTCACAACTTACAAACCTCTATAAAGAACAACTTCCATGTACTACTCCTACGAAGACATACATAAGATTTCAACTACCCAAACATCTCATATAAAACTTCGACTAACCATGATGGGTATTAAAGACTTGTTTTCAATCTTACTTCACACTTTACTGCCTTAGCTAAAATAAGAATACAACGATCTTTCAGTAACAAGAAATGTTTACTCTCTCCCATCCAGACAACTGATTATCATCATTATCTTGATCGAAGGAAAGGTAATAGAAGGTTAGAATATGAGGGCCCAAAATCTAAGGGGATACTATGAATAACTTGACACTCAATTAAGGCTTGAGGAATAGAATATATAGCATCATGGACTTATCAAAGAAGTATGATCTGAGGACATACAAGATATAAATCTGAATTTCGTTGATCATTAAAAGTATTGCTTGAGTCCTTGGACTGAACATACTGAAAAGCTTGAGTACATGAGTCATGAGTTGCATAACCTGAATTTGGAGTTCATAACTTATGGAATGTGATTCCAACTACTGAAAGAACTGGAACTCCTCATTTTTGGGAACTAGGAGAGTACATAATTCTCCATCATATGTATGAACAGGAATTAATATAATGGAACTGAAATAATGCATGAGTAGGTATTGGGACAACTGAAAATACTGAAATAAGATTGGGTCAAGCATTAATCATTCTCACAGCTATTCTACAACTTACTGGTACATCTACTAGAATCTGAAGGCTTGAGTTGGTTACTTGTTCTATCATCTCCCCCATTGATTTAAGCCATCACATACCTTCATGACCACCAATCATTCAAACTTAATACATAGTGTTGTTCTCACTTGGAAGCTATAGAATAAATCATCAAGAATAACTAACCCACATGAATCTCATAATAACAATAATCGATCATAATCATATGGCCTATCTTATTTACAATCCATTACCACATCCTCCATCTACACATCATTACTATCCACCTATCTGTACACCTAAACTTCATTCATAGGTGTATAAGTTTCAACTAAACTTTCTCTTGCAAATCTCAGGAATGTCTAAATTAACAATGCTCATCCACCAAGTACTCTAATCAATAACCTGTACTTTCCTAACACAACAAATATCATCAATAACTCTTTTCATACTTTAAGCAAACAACAATTCACCCTCACTAATAACTCCTTCTTTACCTTCTACTAAACTAACACACAAGGATATATCACTTCATTACTAACTCAATCATATGCACAAAATTGGGCTATACATATAGTTAGTGAATTTCCCTTACCACTTTTCTTGTCACTACACCTCTAAACCCTCAGTTTCAACCAACCCAAAAATAACAAGACGCATAACAAGTTGCTAGTGAATCGAAATAGGCCTCACACGGCTTCACTAGAATTTGATTTTTCAACAAAACAATAATAACAAGGTTACAAAAATAGAAACTTGACACACAATAGTCAATGATCTAAGAATACACATCTTATTCAGTCTTACTTGCATGACTCATAAGAGTAGGGACATAACTCTGATCTTGAGAGACTTATAACACACTAGAATGCTACTCTCAAGCCGTTTTATGTGACTTCTGAAGCTTCTTGCTAGCCAATCTGAGAGCGTTATCTTGGGAGGAATTGGAACTTACTAATCATGCTATCTCAAGAATAATACATGGATAGGGAAGTATATCTTTAAATTATAGATTCTGAGGAGGAATTTGGCAATACATCTGACTTGGGCTTAGTGCACAACTTTTATGAATCATGAATAAAGCACTTCAATTATCGAAACTCAAAAGAACTAATGGGATACTTTATAGCTAGCTTAGAATTCGATAACTATCTATGGAGACTGTCTGAGAAAGCACTATCTGTAAAGTTTTACGCTTGACTATTTTTGATACCTTGAAACTAAGGCAGAGATGGCTCGGATAGAGTAAGATGAGAATCTGTATAAGTTTCTTAAAGAATATTTATATAGCACGATCTGAGACTTGAAAGAATGGAGACATTTCCTAAATGCCTTGTAACCTCTCGAACAAAATTACAGACGGCTCCATACCATTCTGCAAGACTCTAGTAGACACGGCTTCATAGACACCATAGGACACTTGAACTCTATGCTCTGATACCAAGTTTGTAACGTACCGGAAATGAGTCCCAAAATGTCACACGATGCTTAGGGTCATAAGTGACCCCAAGCTAACCCTTCTGCTGGTATAACTTCTAAGCAACTGAATAAAAAGTATAAATCTATACAAATTAGCGGAAAACAAATCTTTTCTAAATCTGATCAATACAAAACTTAATTTATAAGATTACAACTCTTCTTTATAAATCAAAACTGAAACTGAATACATCAACTTTTACTGACTGTCTATGAAGCCTCTACTAGTACAGACTTTAGATAACCGGGTCATGACTCCCAACTATCCCTGCTCAATACGACTGAAATAGGAAAATAAAAAACTACTGGGACTGTCTATCTGGCTCAAACCCTTGAATTAAAAGAATTCACCACCTGCTGACTAGAAGTTGTGAGCTGACTGAATCTGAATGTGCATATTAAGTCTCGTACCTTCATTATGAGATAATGTAACACATAGACGTATATGTGGATCAACACTTTGGGAATGTACTGAGTATATGGGGGTGTATGCAATTAAATAATAAATATCATAAATCCTTATAGAAAACATGCATGCTAGTATAGATGACTCACATAGCTTGAATTAAAACCATCATAATCATGAATAAGAAAACAGGTAATGTAAATCACGTAAGTTATTGAACTTCATTCTAAATCTGCATTCTTTATTTATTCTCAAACTTGTAAAATAGATAAAATCTTAAAACAACATCTTTTAAAGCATACACTTTAATCTGATGAAAACTAGGGACTTCTTTGGAAAGGTAAAGATTTTGACACTTGAGAGTCTTAGAAATCTTTGACTCATAGATTTCAAAATACATATACTTGTATCTTAGATAGAGTGGGGGACTAATTTGGGAGTTTCTTATAACCAACATAAACCATGTGAGCTACATGTGGTCCAACATCTTACCCACATTGGGGAGAGCTATTCTATCCTTGCAATCGGATAAAAGCTTAACTTTAGTGATCATTATCTTAACCAACATGGGGTATATCAGAAACCTATGGGGGAACATAGTTCTGGGGCATGAGACCTCGAAATCTTGCCCAACTCGGTGCTAAATACTACTCCCTTAATTAGTTCAAAACTTCAGAAAATCCACCTTAAAACATTTCAATAATATGCAATGGGAGCCAAAAAGCATCCCCTTTATCTCAAAATCAAGAATGTGGATTTCTTTCTTAACTTAGGGTCAAAACTCACTTCTTTCTTGAAATCTTGATAAACTTATCATTAAAGCTTTAAAGATCTCATAATAATGGAAATATGAACATACTTCTTGCAATTCTTTAAAACTCAACAACAACTCATTCTCAAAACTCATAATTCAACAATAAGGCTCAAATCATAACAAGTCTTGGGAATACTTGAAAATATGAAATCAACATAGGAATATGCATTCTATATCATGAACTCTAAATTTATATCATAATTAAACAAGATAATCAAGCAATTCAAGACTTGAACAATTTCATAATCTCTTAAACTTGAAATATAGCAAAATAATATGAATTCATCTTGGAAAAACAAAATTCTTTAAGAAAACTAAAACTTTTGGGCACAAGAACGAAAGGGTGTTCTTGTTCAAAACCCACATACCTTAAACTTGGAGCTTTTGAATGACTTCAAAAGTTCACTATTAGGTGTCCCTCGTAGCCCTCTTAACGGGGAATTCAAAGATTCAAGAATTATCAAATTCGCACAGTTGAATCTCTAGATAATTGGGTTTTTATGTTGAAACCCTAACCTTGTGGTTGAACGTGTGCAAAGAATTTTGAGATGTTTAACTAAATAGAATGGAAGATAATACGCTCCTTGAGGGTTATAAGTCATGGGACGTGAAGGAAAAAGACTAAAATACCCTTACTAAATCGCTTCCTAGTTGCTGAAAATCTAAGGCTGGCGCTATTTATGATGGGCCATCAGACTAGTGATAAGTCGTCACAAATGTCCTCACTGAGGGGCTGGTATTGATGGATTTCTGCCTAAGGCTGATGACATTCGTGATAAGCAGTCACTCTTATGATAACTTATCAGAAATTTTGTCACTGGGGGATGGATTTTGCCTAAGGCTGACGACATTTTATGATAAGCCGTTACAGATGTGATAGGATATCAGAAATATTGTCACTCAATTTTCCAGGCTGCCATGCTAGACTAAAATGGGCATAACTTTTTCCTACGATATCGAATTCAGGCGAAATTGATATCATTGGAAATATAATTCGAAGAGTTTTCATTTAATATATAGTAGTCCACCCTGTTCGTCATATACAAGGAGTTATGGTCGATTGAATTCTACTCAAGTTTCGACTCTCACTAAAACTCAAACGATAGGAAAGCTTTAAAATTGACCTTGAGTTAGGGGATCTCTATGTTCTCAATTCATGGTCAAATAGGTTCCCACACTACATAATGGATTAACATACCAAATTTTCATAGGATTTATGGATTTTGGAACATCTACACATAGAAAAGACGATTTTCATTCTAGCCTGAAATACGGGGTGTTACACCATGGTTCCGTATTGATTTACATTTTTTGTATTTTCTATTATTATATAACTATTATGCATGACTACAAGACAGAGTAGAGCATTCGGTCCTTAATGGTTCGGGATACTCATCACGGACAGGGTCCCAACTCGGGTCATGATAAACTTGGTATCAGAGCATGGTTCATGGTCCTAGGGTGTTTGCAAAATTATGTCAGGTAGAGTCTTTTTTATAAGTGTGTAGAATGCCTCACTTATAAATAGTAAGCTACTAGGAGTTTAGGAAAGTCACCCTTCCTTGTGGATTAGTTCGTGCTTTAGAGTCTAAACTGCCCCTTAATCAATGATCACTTGATATTCAGAAAAGCAATCATGCCTCTTCGTCGCTCCAATGCTTAGAACACCCAGACTGATGATGTTCGTCTCACTCATGGGATGAGGACCCATAACAGGGCTCACACTCTCAAATTTACTGGTGATCCAGGAGTCCCTCCTGTTCAGACCAGCCCACCCAAGGCACATAGAGCTCCCCAATCTGAAATTAATCATACCCAACCTCCAGAGAGAGATAGCGAATATCGAGTTCAGATAATCAATGCACATGCTTGCACAGTTGGTGTCTACATAAGCGCGGAAGTCAGAGGATATTTGGTCTGCATCCATTACATATGAGGCTACGTGGCTGGGTCAGTTCATGAGGTTGAACCTGCCCAAGTTTACTGGCACCAAGGTGGAGGAGGATCCACAAGAGTTTGTAGATGAAATAGAAAAAATCTTCCAAGTAATTCATGTAGATGAGGTAGATGGGGTTGAGCTAGCAGCATAAAAGCTGAAGAAGATAGCAAACCAGTGGTACTGGGAGTGGGAGGATTCGAATGGTAAAAACGTTGGGCCTTTTGTGTAGGGAAAATTTTTGGAAGCCTTCCTGGACCAATTATTTCCTCAAAAGTTAAGGGATTCCAAAGCTGATGAATTCAATAACCTAAATAAAAGGAAGATGAGCATCAAAGAGTATACTCTAAAGTTCAATCAATTGTCCCGCTATGCTCCAGAATTGGTGGGTAACATGAGGGCCCGTATGAGGAAATTTGGATCCCGCCTTTCAGGTAACTTGGTATTGGACTGTAAAGGGATAATGGTGAATAGGGATATGAACTTCTCCAGGAAATCTAATCACATGAAACAGGTGGAGGAGCATAAGAAAAAGTTTGCTGAAGCAAGGGAGAAGGACAACGAAGCCAAGAGGTCCAGGCTAGCAGATCAGAACTATAGTCAACACCGGGATAGCAATTGGGGTAACAGGTGGCCAAAAAAGAAGATTAGAATAATTCTTAGTCTGCAGTCAGCACTCTAGTTACTAGACCTCCAGTTGATCGGCAACTTCATAACTTTCAGTCTAGCCAGGGATCAAGAGTACAGGGTACACAATCGCAAAGGAGTGTGGCACAACCTACTAGTTTATATCCTCAATGTAACATATGTAGAAGACACTACCCAGGGAGATATCAATTTTGCACCATGGTATGTTATTTGTGCGGCCAGCCAGGTCAAATCTAGAGGGAATGCCTAACATCAAGAGCAAATATTGGGGGAGCTAAGTCATAGGAAAACTCTTCCACAACATTTCCACCTCAAAAGGGTACAAGTTCATCTACCGGGAGTGGTTGGAAGAGGTTGTATGCTTTGGCAAATCGCCAGGAGATAGAGGCCTCACCAAATATGGTCACGGGTACGTTACAAATCTTTTCCCATGATGTCTATGTGTGTAATACCCCGAGATTCCCAACCGATATTAGAACCATGATTCAATCTCATGAGAAATAAATTATAGTAATTTAGTTGTTTTATGATCAAGCTAGATGTATATTAAGGCCTCAAATATGTCCTAGCTATTAGACGTCTAAAATCATTCCTTATCGATTGAAATATTGATAAGGATATTATCATAGTTAACTTCAAACAAGCCTATCTTTTTTTATACTATGAATTTTTTATCTCATGACCCACCAGCAAATAGATAATTTAATTATCTTTCCAATAATACCAATTTCATCATAATCAGGTATCAGAGTAAAAAGTTATGGCCGTTTTACTAAGAGCTATCTGAGTTTCCCATGAGCGATGGGCAAGATGACGGACCATCAAGTCAGTGATGGACCGTCGATTTGGCCATCAAAATTGAGGCAGTAAGGCCATTTTCTAGCAAAAAAGTGATGGTTGGAGTGATGGTCAGTCACCATAGTGACGGTCCGTCACCTTGACCGTCAATTTTGTCCAAAATAGCACTGAAACAGTGCGGAAACAACGTTTTAAAGGGTTTTATTTTAACCCCTAACTATATCAAATCATCACATAACTCCTCATTCATCCATAACATAAAAAATAGGGTTTATTTCAACATAAAAACCACTGAACAAGATTCAAACTCTTCTCCAAGAAAACTCAAGAATCAAAACGTCACCATTCAAGAACCTTCAAGAAAAGTTAACCTCCTTCAAGATTCAAGCTTTCGAGATATGTAAAGTGTTGATTCAGGGGTTTTTTTCACCCATGAAGCACAAGAATCCCATTTTTTAATTCATGAATTGTGATTTTCATGTGGTGGGTTGATTTTAATTATATTGATCTGGTTGTATGAATCCCATGTTGGAGTCTTTATGTACTTTTCATGAAATTATGCTAGTATGTAGGTTTGAAACTTTTAAATAGAGTTGATTAAAGTAACCATTATGTAAGAACTAGTGTATATGCCTAAGCCTAAGGTTATGCATGCAATGTGTTTGATAAAATGCCTAAAGAACAAGAATCATGCTTTTGGACTCAATTAAGACCAAATTGATGAACCCATGCTTTACCTTTATGTTCAAAATGACTTCCATGTTATTGTTATGCATTGAAATTGCTTGATGGATTGTTCATGAGATTAGCCTATGAAATTATGACATGTTTATATTTTTTGCTATTCATGTGCTAAACCATGATAATCAAGTGCCTCATGAAATCCCCCAATGATTGTTTTATGGATTGTTGATTATGGTCGTGAGTCTAGGAAGTGTCATGTATTGTCAGTTTCATGCTATATAGTCCTGGGGGTACTTGTACCCAATAATTTAGTTATGTGCCTAGATCCAGTGTCATGTTTCCAAGATACACTCAGTCAAGACATGTTTAGTAGAATTCAGTCAGACTCATGACTTAGGAAAACTCAGTAATCTCAGAAATATCAGTCAGTTATCAGATCTCAGTAATATTCCATTAGTCAACAGAACTCAGTAAACTCAGTCCAATCAGTTCAATATAATCAATTCAATGTCTAATCAAATGGGAGTAGGATTCAGCACCAAGTGATCCCAAAGATGGGAACTCACCTGCGAGAAGAGGGTGTGATTCTTATAAGTAATCCTTGCACTCCAGAACTATGTAGCCAACATAGGTTGAGTTATCTAACCTGTTAAATGAGATTCGATAAGGTGGATTAACCTATTATATAAGGGTCTCACCATTCTCCTTAGAGAACCTGTTAAATGAGGGATCACTCACAGCTAGTCCTTACTAGTAGAGCGATATTGACACCCTTCTAATTGGGTTTACAGATTGGACCCCAACTCAGATATAATGCTTTATTTGGGGCATATTGGTTATATGACTACTCCCACAGTTACAGTCTTAGTCTCAGTAATAGAACTCAGTTAGTTCTACAGAATTCTAGACTATCAGATACAGTCACCAGTTCAGTATGGAACTCAGCTTGTTCCATCAACAATAGGACTATCAGACACAGTCATTCAAATAATAGTATATCAAACATACGAAACTTATGTTATCAGTATTAAGATTCAGTGATGTCATGATCTCAATCACAGTTCACGTATTGATGCATGTATTCTCACGTTCATGTTATTCAGTCAGTTAGTATTGTTCATGTATATAAACCCTTTGCATTTAGCCTACCTCACATACATATCAGTACATTCAGTTGTAATGACGCATTTGAGCTATATTTTTTTATACCATAGGTTCAAAAGAACGAGCTCTAGAGTATCTTTAGTAGATCTATCGTTTAGCAGACAGATTAGCACTGAGTCCTCATCATTCGAGGATGCTATTATTTGACTATTTCATTCTTTTAGTACTTATTTTATTTCAGCAGTTGGAGTTAGTTGGGGACATGTCCCATCAACTCCTTATACAGAGAGTTTAGAGGCTTTCAGACTAGCATGTTCTGACAGTTATTTTAGTTGTTTTGGTATTGATATACCATAACTCCAGATGTTATGTTTAATCAGATTTTTGAACCTTATTTCCTTTTAACCTTTTATTCTACATTTATAAAGTATGTTATGCAGTGCTCAGTTACAGATAACCGTCATGGGTTAGCTTATGGTCCATCGGGGTCATGAGCACCATGTGGCATTCTGGGTACAAGATTCGGGGCGTTTCAAACTTAGTATCAGAGCCTAAGGTTCAAAAGTGTCCTAGGAAGTCTGAAAAGCCTCATTAAGTAGAGTCTTATGCATGGGTGTGTTTCGTGCCGCATTTATGTACAGGAGGCTATAAGATGTTTTAGGAACAGTTTCCCTTCTTTTGGTATTCATTTCATGCCAGTGAGCATTAGGTCAAATCTAACTCTCAATATAATCTATTTCTTTTTTTTATTTATAGATCATGCCTTCGAAATGGGCTAACAGAAGGAGAATCGGGAATCAGTCAACACCACAGCCCATCCAGGCATATTCCCTAGACGTGCATGTCGCTCATAGAGAATTCAAAACCGACACCCTTACTTTATCTTACTTAATAGTAGCTCAGAGAAATCAGCAAGCTGTTGTCCCACCTAGGCATATGATTTATGCCCTGTAAAGTGAGGTGGGGAAATATAGGGAGAAAGAAAGAAAGAGATAAAATAAGAGAGCTAAAATAGGTAGCTTCAATTTTAATCAGCCTAAGTCAGAGGGTAGGAATCGTTCTCAGTTTTTCCCAAAGTCCTCAGTATCAACTCCACCCCCAGTCAGTACCCTAGCACCTAAGTTTAGAAATGGTAAAAGTGACAAGGTGCCAGGCTCTAAGTGTCAGGGCAGTGTAGCATTTTCCCGAACTAATACTCTTTTCAGACTTGTGATAAGAACCACAAGGGTAGTTGCAGAGAAGGCAGTGAGGTGTGTTTTGGATGTGGCAAGCCCGGTCACAGTGCTAGAGATTGTCCCTAGTCAGGATTTCAGGGTCAGCAGAACCATTCCTCATTTTAGTCCGATCGCCCGAATCAGCAAGGTGCCACTTCCAGTGCAACTAGTGTACAGCGCCCAAATTGACTCTATGCTCTTCAATATCGACAAGATCAGGAAAATTCTCCTAATTTGGTAACTGGTACATTAAAGATCTTTTATTTGTATGTTTACGCTTTACTAGATCCAGGAGTTTTTTTTGTCTTTTGTTACTCCTTATATAGTAGTTGATTTAGGAGTCAGTTCCTAAATTCTAGAAGAGCCCTTCTCAGTCTCTACCCAGTGGGTAAATCCATCATAGCCCGACAGGTATACAGGAATTGTCTGGTGATGGTATCTTAGAAGGTTACTTCAGCAAACTTAGTCAAATTAGAGATGACTAATTTTAATGCCATTCTCGGTATGGAGTGGATTCATTCCTACCATGCCACAGTCCAATGCAAAAATAGAGTTGTCCAGTTTCAGTTTTGAATAGACCTGTCCTTGAGTGGAAAGGTAGTATTTCAGCATTTAGAGGTCAGCTTGTTTCCTACCTACGGGCTAGGAAAATGATATCTAAGGGATGTGTCTATAATTTTTTTTGAGTTAAGGACACTAATTTAGAAAATCCCAGTCTTGAGTTAGTTCCAGTTGAGAGTGAATATCCATATATCTTTCCCAAAGATCTTCTCGGAGTTCCTCTTGAGAGGGAAATAGACTTCGGTTTTCACCTTCTTTCAGATACTTTGCCCATATTTATTTTTCCATAGAGAATGGCATTAGCAAAACTCAACGAATATGATAATCTGAAAATAGCTTTCTGAACTCGGTATGGTCATTTTCAATTCTTAGACATTTCTTTTGGTCTTAACAATTCCCCAACAACTTTCATGGACTCGATGAACCATGTATTCAACTAGTACTTGGACATATTCATCTTAGTCTTCATAGATGACATTTTTGTCTACTCTCGAAGTGAGCATGATAATGTAGACCATCTTAGAAAAGTCTTACAGACCCTCAAAACCCATCAGTTATCATGATATCTATTTATGTCCTACATATTATCTCTATGATCATCGCTCATATTTGTTTATGTTAGTGAGAATTATGTACGCTCACAGTTCCTAGTATAAAGAGTTATAGTTCACTCCATGTTATGAATCATGTCCCATGATTACAGAGACTTCATACTCAAGTAATACATCTCATAACTCATGCACTTATGTCATGATTTACAGCATGCTCAACCCACATGACTCATGGTCCACTTCGAATGATCAGCCAAACTCAGATTATGTCATATGTACCCTCAGTTTAGATCCCTCGGTGAAATCTATGGTGTTGATGTTCTTTTTCTTAGACCTCTATTACAACATCAATTTAGTAATAAATATTGAGTAAAAGACTCAGATAGTCTTGCAGAACTATGTCTTTCAGCTATCTGTTACATAACCATCAGAATTCAGTATCAGTCTAAACCTCAGTTATCGATATTTGGCTATAAGAACTAAATATTTAGTTCTAGTATTAGTCCAGTTACAATTTTAGTTACAGTGTCATCTCCAGTTCAGTAATTAGATTAGAAACTCAGTCCAGATCCAAGTTTTCTTGATCATAGCATACAGCTATTAGCTATTTAGTTATTAGTATTTCAGTACCTCAGTTTACAGAATGTTTTTAAATCCTATTTTACGCTTGGTCTTGCATCCTTAAGATAACAAAGTTTTCACTCATTCATTCTCAGTTATCTCATATTACCCAGTCAATCATTACCTTCTATGCATAATGCTCTATAGTTTCAGTCTACTTATTCAGACTAAGTACAGTTCAGTCATACCTGCCCTGTATTCATCTATTAGCCATACCGTTAATTAGATAAGTTAGTATGTTTATGCATTCGTGCTCAGCACCCATGTGAATATTTTCAGTCGTCTTAAGTGATGTGTTGTACTAAGGCAGAGAGTATAGTGGAAGGACTATTTGAGGGATATGTCTAAGCCTAAAATTTTTAAATGTAGTGCATAAGGCTTAGTCACTCTTTTTTATATGATGTTTCATAGGCATTGCCTCCTAGTATAAGAATCCCATCTATGTGGTGATCCCCTATTCAGATGTCCTGCTCATACCGGGACAAGATTTCCTTTCTCCCTACAGTCACTCGAACATTATAGAAAGAATGTCATAGAAATAATCCAGTTGAGTACAAGTTTTTAGTATGAGTAAGTCCGTAAAGCCATCGATTCAGTTTAGTAGTCAGACAAATAAGTTCGTATGGTGTGGCTTCCCATTTTTCCATCTAGTCGCACTATTCGAAGTCTCATGAATGTAACTATTCAAAGATGGATCAACCAGGTAGTTGCATGCCCAGCTCAGTTCATATATCATGACTTAGTTTAAAAATCTTGATATTCAGCCATGATTCAGTTCATAGTTTCCTCATACATCGCCTCAGTTTCCTCAAAGCTCAAAAAAAAGGAAAAATCAACCCAACATTCTTCAAGGGAAATAGTGTCCCAAATGGGAGATACACTATAATCCCTCAAACTTCCATGACATAAACATGCCACTCTCTCTTTATGTAACGAATCCATTTTGAAGTAGTGGGTACCCATAGGTTGACCTTCTATCTCTAATCTCAGTCGTAAGTCATGTACTCAATGGCTCAGTTCAGCTCACGATAGTCATTCTATTTCACACGTTACAGACTTAGTCATGTTCTTATGTTCTTGTTCATGCATTTTTAGTAAAGGATATCGAGTTGAGATCAAATTAAATTTAGTATTTTGAAAATCTACCCATGAAGGGAGTGAAGAGATTCGGCAAGAAGGCAAAACACAGTCCCCGATATATTGGTCTCTTCAAAAGTCTCAGTCGCTTAGGCAAAGTAGCTTATGTTCTTCAATTGCCTTTAGATCTTGCTTCAATTCATCCAGTCTTTCATGTCCCCTTGCTAAAGAAGCGCATAGGTGATCCTTCAATTGTTGTCCCAATTGAGGGCGTAGATATTCACAATAGTCTCTTATATGAGAAAATTTTAGTTAAAATTCTTGACTATCAGATTCGTAGACTGAGGAACAAAGAATTCCCTCTAGTTAAAGTTCTTTGGTGGAATCATTCTGTTGAGGGAGCTACTTTGGAAGTAAAAGTAGATATGCGGACCAAGTATCCTCACCTCTTCTCAACTAATTTAGACCCAGCCTAAGGTAATAGCATTCCTTAAGTTCATTCTGCTTATGGTTCAAACTTAAGTTACAATATATGCTCAGTTTTCATTTCAAACTTGGTATCTTTACCCTTACATGTTCAGTCGCATGTTCATGAGTCAGTTCAGTCATGTATTCACGCATCAGATATGTGTGATCAGCTTATCGGTACTCTCAATCATGTTTTCATGTATCAACTCAGTCATAAAACCATGCACCAAATATGAATGATCAGCATGAATCTCAGTAATGTCATTCATATTGACATGTTTCAGATGTTCACATTCTTTAAGTAAATTTATTCTATTAGAAATCTCAGCTTAGGGAGTCCTATTCGAGAATGAATGTTCCCAAGGAGGAGATATTGTAATAGCTCGAGAATCCCAACCGATAGTAGAACCATGATTCAAGCTCATAAGAAATAAATTATAGTGATTTGGTAGTTTTATGATCAATTTAGATGTATATTAAGGCCTTAAATATGTCCTAGCTATTAGACGAATCAAAACATCCCTTACTGATTGAATTCTTGAGAAGGATATTGTAATATTCAACTTCAAACAAGTATATATTTTGTTATACTATGAATATTTGATCTCATGACCCACCAAAATATATATAATTGAATTATCTTTCCAATAATATCAATTTTTCCAAAATCTGGTATTGGAGTAAAAAGTTATGGTCGTTTTACTGAGAGCTATCTGAGCTGCCCAGGAGCGACAAACAAGCTGACGGGCCGTCAAGTCAGGGATGGACCATTGCTTTGGCCATTGCAACTGAGGTAGTAACTTTATTTTCTAGAACAAAACTGATGGTTGGAGTGACGGACAGTCAGCAGAGAGCGGTCCGTCACCCAGACCATCAATTTCGTTCAAAACAGCGCTGAAACAACGTTTTAAAGGGCTTTTTGGGTCTTTTCCCACCCTTTTAACCCCTAACTACATCAAATCAAATCACATAACTCCTCATTCATCCATAACATCAAACTTAGGGTTTCTTTCAAGATCAAAACCCAAGAGCAAGATTCAAACCCTTCTCCATGAAAACTCAAGAATCAAAACGTCACAATTTAGAAACCTTCAAGAAAAGTCAACCTCCTTCAATATTCAAGATTTTGAGGTATGTAAAGTGTTGATTCATGGGTTTATTTCACCCATGAAGCTCAAGAATCCTATTTTTTAATTCACAAATTGTGATTTCCATGTGGTGGGTTGATTTTAATTATGTTAATGTGGTTGTATGAATCCCAAGTTAGTGTCTTTATGTGCTTTTCATAAAATTATGCTAGTATGTGGGTTGAAAACTTTTAAATGGAGTTTATTATAGTAACCATAATGTATTAACTAGTGTATATGCCTAAGCCTAAGGTTATGCATGCAATGTGTTTGATATAATGCCCAAAGAATAAGAATCATGCTTTAGGACTCACTTATGACCAAATTGATGAACCTATGCTTTACCTTTATGTTCAAAATGACTTTCGTGTTATTGTTATGCATTGATATTTTTTGATGGATTGTTCTTGAGATTAGCCCATGAAATTATGACATGTTTATATGTTTTCCTATTAATGTACCAAACCATGATAATCAAGTGCCTCATGAAATTCCCCATTGATTGTATTGTGGATTGTTGATTATGGTCGTGATTCCAGGAAGTGTCATGTCTTGCCAGTTTCATGCTATCTTTTCATGGGGGTACTTGTACCCGATAATTTATATGTGTGCCTAGAACTAGTGTCATGTTTTCATGATACTCTCAGTCAAGCCATGTTTACTAGAATTCAGTCAGTCTCATGACTCAGGAAAACTCAGTTATCTAAGTAATCTCAGTAAGTTATTAGATCTCAGTAATATTCTGTCAGTCAATTGAACTCAGTAAACTCAGTCCAGTCAGTTTAGTGTAATTAATTCAGTGTCTAATCAGATGGGAGTAGGATTCAGCACCGAGTGAGCCCAAGCATTGGAACTCATCTGCAAGTAGAAGTTCTTAGAAGTAATCCTTGCGCTCTAGAACTACGTAGCCAGCGTAGGTTGAGAAATCTAACCTATTAGATGAGGGTTGATAAGGTGGCTTACCCTTTTAGATGAGGGTCCTACCATTCTCCTTATAGTACTTGTTAGATGAGAGATAACTCACAACTTGTCCTTACCAGTGATGTGGTATTTACACCCTTTCAATTGGTTATAGATTGGACCCCAACTCGGTTATAATTCTTTATTTGGGGCATGTCGGTTAGATGAATACTTCCCACAGTTACAATCCCAATCTAGGTCTCATTAAAAAAACTCAGATAGTTTTACAGAATTGAGGATTATCAGTTACAGTCACCCAGTTCAGTACGGAACTCAACTAGTTCCATCAACAACAAAACTATCAGAAATAGTCATTCAGTGATGTCATGATCTCAGTCACAGTTCACGTATTGATGCCTGTATTCTCACGTTCATGTTATTCAGTCGGCTAGTATTGTTCATATTAATAAACACCTTGAATTTATCCTACCTCACTTGCATACCAGTACATTCAATTGAACTGACGTATTTGTGCTATATTTTTTATACAATGGGTTAAGAAAGAAGGAGCTTCAGAGCATCCTTAGTAGATCTGCCATTCAGAAGAAAGACTAAAAGTGAGTCCTCATCATTCGAGGATGTTATTTTTTGACTATTTCATTCTTTCATACTTAGTTTATTTCAGCAGTTGGAGTTAGTTGGGGACATGTCCCATCAACTCCTTATTCAGACAGTTTAGAGGCTTTCAGACTAGCATGTTCAGATAGTTATTTTAGTTGTTTTAGTATTTATATACCATATCTCCAGATGTTATGTTTTATCAAATTTTTCAACCTTATGGCCTTTTTACCTTTTATTCCTCATTTATACAGTATGTTATGCACTTCTCAGTTACAGATATTAGTCATGGGTTAGATTGTGGTCCTTTGGGGTCATGAGTACCATGTGGCATTCTGGGTACTAGATTAGGGGTGTTACAATGTGTTACTTGATCCCGAGTCTACCTAGTCTTATGTAAACCCATATGTAGCAGTCGGTTTTGGGTTTGAGCTCGATTTTATTGCAGAACCTTTCTCTATTTCCACTCCTGCAGGTGATTCTGTTGTTGCTAGGAGTGTATATAAAAATTGTTTTGTGTCTATTTATATCCATGATACCGTGGCAGACCTCATATAGCTTTATATGGTTGATTTTGATGCTATATTAGGGATGGACTGAATCCATTCATGTTATGTCGTGTTAAATTGTAGGACCCGAAAGGTTGCCTTCTCTCTTCTAAATGAACCAGTGATAGAGCGAGTGAGGTATTTTGTAGTATATAGGGGGAAATTTACATCTTACCTCAGAGCCAGTAAACTTATTTCCAAAGTTTGCATATATCATCTTATTCAGGCTAAAGATTTAAATACCGAAAGTCCATTTCTTCAGTCGGTCCCCGTGGTTAATGAGTTTCCAAAAGTTTTTCCCGATGTTCTCTCAGGAATACCACCCGATAGGAAGATAGAGTTTGGTATTAATTTATTGTCAGACACTTGTCCCATCTCTATTCTGCCATATAGAATGGCTCCTGTAGAACTCAAAGAGTTGAAAGAACAACTAATAAATCTTTTTGATAAAGGTTTTATCTGCCCTAGTATCTCCCTTTGGGGTGCACCTGTGCTCTTTGTACGTACGAAAGATGGTTCCCTATATATGTGTATAGATTATCGTCAGCCGAATAAGGTCACAGTCAAAAATAAATATACCCTTCCTAGGATTGAAGATCTTTTTGACCAACTTCAGGGTGCTAAATGTTTTTCAAATATAGACCTTCATTTGGGATACCATCAGTTGAAGGTTATAGAGTCGGATATTCCTAAAATAGTTTTTCGAACCCGATACGATCACTATGAATTCTTAGTCATGTCCTTCGAGTTGACTAACGCCCCTGCAACTTTCATGGACCTAATGAATAAGGTGTTGCATCATTTTTTAGATATGTTTGTCGTAGTTTTTATTGATGACATTTTGATTTATTCTAAGAGTGGGGAGGACCATGCCAATCACCTCCGAATTATCCTACAGACACTTAAGGGTCATAAGTTGTATGCAAAATTTTCCAAATATGAATTTTGTCTTAATGCTTATGCTTTCTTGGGGAACATTGTGTCTAGTGATGGGATTAAATTTGACCCCCAAAAGGTTGAGGCAGTGAGGAAATGGCACTGACCCATGACTCCAATCGATATTTGAAGCTTCTTGGGTTTGGCAGGGTACTACAGAAGATTCGTAGAGAGTTTTTCCTCCATAGCTACTCCACTTACTAAGTTCACACAGAAAAAGGTGAATTTTGTGTCGTCTGACTCCTGTGATAATAGTTTTTAGAAGTTGAAAGATAAGTTGACTACTACACCTGTTTTGACTCTTTCAGGAGGTACAGAGGGTTTTGTTATGTACTGTGATGCATCCTGAGTGGGACTTAGGTGTGTACTTATGCAGGATGGTTATTTACTAGCTTATGCCTCTAGGCAGTTAAAGGTGCACGAGCGAAACTAACCCACCCATGACTTGGAGTTATAGGTCGTGGTGTTTGCACTTAAAATTTGGTGGCATTATCTTTATGGGGTGTATGTTGATATATTACTAACCAAAAAAGTTTGCAGTATGTTTTATTGCAGAGAGACTTGAATCTCAGTAAGAGGTGTTGGTTGGAACTTTTGAAAGATTATGACATGATCTTACAATATCATCCGGGTAAGGCAAATGTGGTAACTGATGCCCTCAACAGATTATCCATGGGAAGTTTTTCTCATGTTGAGGAAGGAAAATCAGAGATGGTGAAAGAAATCCATCGGCTGGCTAACCTAGGGGTACGACTTCCGAATTCCGAAGATAGGGGGTAGTGGTGCATGAAGTAGCTAAATCATCCTTAGGCACTGAGGTGAAGGAGAAGCAGGTGGATGACCCCATTTTGATGTAGATTAAAAAAGATGTGGGTGATGGGATATTGAGGTATCAGGGTAAACTATGTGTGCCAGATGTGGATGGGTTATGGAACAGGATTCTTTATGAGGATCATACCTCAAGGTGCGTTGTCCTCCCAGGATTTACAAAAATGTACCATGATCTTAAAACTTTATATTGGTGGACTAATATGAAACGTGATGTGGCTGATTTTATTTCCATGTGTTTGAATATCCAACAAGTTAAAGTGGATAATTTAAGGCCAAAGAGTACTTCCCAATAAATATACATACCTTTGTGGAAATGGAAGATGATCAATATGGACTTTATCACAGTCTGAAGTCCCAAAATTAGTATGATTTTATTTGGGTAATTTTGGATCAGCTGACCAAGTCATCTCACATTTTACCTGTAAGGACTAACTATTTAGGAGATGGTTATGCCAAGATATATATTGAGGAGATAGTCTATTTGCATGAGGAACCTGTATCCATTATATCCGATCTAGGTACATAATTCTCTTCGTAGTTTTGGAAATCTTTTCAGAGGGGTTTTGGTACCCAACTGAACCTAAGTACTATATTCCACCCTCAGACAGATGGGCAAGATGAGCGCACCATTCATATCCTTAAGGATATATTGAGGGTCTGTGTCATTGACTTCAAAGGTAGTTGGGTAGACCACTTTCTATTGATAGAGTTTGCATATAATAATAGTTATTATGCCAGTATTAAAATGGCACCTTTTGAGGCACTTTATGGGAGAAGATGTAGAACACCAATTGGGTGGTATGAAGTGGGTGAGACTCAATTTTTTGGGCCTAATTTTGTTCATCAGGCAAAGGAAAAGGTGAGAGTCATTAGAGAATGACTCAATGTAGCGCAAAGTTATCAGAAGTCCTACGCCGATTTTAGAAGAAGGGAGTTGGAATTTGAGGTTAATGATTGGGTGTTTCTAAAAGTCTCCCCTATTAAGGAAGTCATGCAATTTAGGAAGAAAGGAAAACTGAGTCCTCGCTATATAGGACCATATAATATTGTGAGAAGGATAGGTGGAGTTTCTTATGTGTTAGATTTACCAGCAAGTATGGGCTTTGTTCATCCAGTATTCCATGTGTCTATATTAAAAAAGTGTATTGGATACCATTCCCTAGTGTTTCCTATAGAGGAGATCAAGGTGACAGACTCTTTGTCATACAACTTAGAGCCTATTAAAATCTTGGACCGCCAAGTTAAAAAGTTGAGGAACAAGGAAATAGTCTCGGTTAAGATACTCTGGAAGAATCAAAAGGTTGAGGAAGCTACTTGAGAATCAAAAGATGATTTTTGAGCTAGGTATCCAAACCTCTTTGAGTCAATGGGTGATGTCATAGAAGGAACTATTCAATTACTCTCCATATCCCTCTTTTTTTATTTTTCCTTAGTATGTTAGCAATCATTCTTGCGTGTATTCTAAATCATCATTCGAGGACAAGTGATCTCAAGGGGGGATAATGTAACACCCCGTGTTTTTCCTGACTCGATATCACTTCATAGTATGCTTAGAGGGGCGTTTATCTAAAAAAAAATTCTAAATGTTTAAAGGGACTTAGTCTTATTTTGAGCTGCAAATCCTTGAAGAATTATTTCTCGACCTTCCCGACCTTCAATAATTGATATATTAGCTAGTTCATAATTCGGGAGGTCAATAGGTGTTCCTGGATGAGTTTCAAATTTTTTTAGGCCGCGTTTAGAGCTTGTTTGGTGTCCCAAAATAGTGGACCAACGCGATATTATCCCATTGCGTCACCCATCGCATAGGTCAATTTTTTATAAGGACTGCCAGGCGAAAGTACTGAGGCTTGGAGAGATTAGGGAGTGACACATCGGGTACCGCATTGATGCCCTTTACGCGCCGCGTCGCCAATCGAGTCAACGCCCAGTGGTTTTAGTTTTTAAAAATCCATATTTGTAAGTGGAATTGGGTCATTTTTCCTTATTCTAATACGTCCAAAAAATGATATTAAAGCATTATATCAGCACTATAGGTTGGTTTACATTAAAAATTACTCCCTTAACATCAATTGAAAACCCTAGCCTCTTTTTTTAAGACCAAGAGATCATCCTTGCAAGACAGTACTTTCTAGAACTAAGGTATGATTCAGATTCTTCTCTTCTTCCTAAGGGATATAATGTACGTTGGTTTTATCCTAAAACTACATGGGCTTTTTGAAACACTTGAATATGATTTAAAGTTTATCGAGCATCAATTTATAATGGGTTTTTCTGAAATCTATGTTTTAATTATGCATCATGGATGTTTTGATGATATTGTTGTTTTTTCCTTTAGGTCTTTCCCCCTTAAATTGATTTATACCCATATGTATATGTATGAAATTGAAGATTTGATTGAGAGCATTGTTATAAAATCCCTCTCTTTTGATGAATTAGAGTTTATGAACTTATTGAGAATGATTTAAAATACATGTTTTATGCTTTGAAAGTGTTCTTTCCAATATCCAATTATTTGACATAATTTAGAGATGATGAGAGAGAGTTTCTTGTAATACCTATATGCTTTCTTTAAAGAGAGAGTTGCATGTTATGGAGTAAATTTGACATGACCACCTTAAGTTATTGAAATGTTGACAAAGAGAAGGATTCTTTCTTGTGTTTATATAAATTTATTAAAAGGGTTCCTTGAACTGATTCATTGATATGGTGGTCCCAAACCTACATTTTTAAAACAGGGATTATACTATGCTAATATGGCTCAGAGATGTGAATTGTAAGTCAATGATGTGACTATACCATATGAGTGTATACCATAACAGAGTAAGAGTTTTTTGAGTTTGATTTTTAGAGAATTGCATGATTTGAAGAGTTAAAAATGGGCTTAAAGAGGGTTAGGTGGTAGCCCAAAGAAGGCTTGAGATCAAGTAACTCTTATCCTAAAACCGTGTTTTGCCGATACGGGTTCATTATTTGCCCAAGAGGGATTTTACTCTGGCCTCGTGCCCTGTGGCGTACAGAGACAGAGACTGAAACCCTTGCGGCAAACATGGGTTGAGGGCTTGGCTGCCGAGTTAACGGCACATTTCATACAGCCCGTGGAATTTCAGAGTTCTAGGGTATACCATATAGCACAGAAGTAAAACAAAGAGTAGTCACAGAGGTTTTAGATATTTGTTCAGAGTCTTTTAAGTATGCCCATGTATTTTTCTCATCGTATGTTATGATTATGAACTGTTCTTAAATTGCTCTCACTATGTTAAACAAAAGTTGTTATTTTAGATTTGCTCTGCGTACCTGTACAATTGTATTTACCCCATACTATTCAAGGTTTGAGGCTCAGTGTAGAGGTCCTGCTAAGCCATAGAGTTTCCTTACTGAAGTAAATTGTGTAGTTGGTGAGCCTTCCTTAATCCAGAAGGCCTATGTCTTTCAGACATTTGCTATTTATGTTGGTTTTGGTCCACTGAGGGCCTTTTCCTAGTTTTCAGATAGCTTTGTTTCGTATGTAGTAGAGATTTCGTAGACTGAGTCAGATATTATCTAGATATTGTTGAATTTCAGTCTTTCTTGTTACATTGAACTCAGAGTATGACCATGGTTCCGTATTGATTTATGTTTTCCGTATTTTCTATTATTATATAAATATTGTGCATAACTACCAGACAGAGTAGAGCGTTTGGGCCTTCATAGTTTGGGATGCTCATCATGGCTAGGGTCCCAACTCGGGTCCTGACAAACGTAGTATCAGAGCACTGTTCATGGTCCTAAGGTTTCTGCGAAATCGCATCAGGTAGAGTCTTATTTATGGGTGTGTAGTGCGCCATACGTATAATAAGGAAGCTACAAGGCATTTAGGAATGTATCCCTTCCTTGTGGATTATTTTTTGCGTAAGAGTCTGAACTGTCCCCTAATCAATGATCTCTTATAATTCATAAAAGCAATCATGTCTCCTCATCGCTCAATTACTCAGAACGCCCAAACTGATGATGTTCGTCCCACTCATGGGATGAGGACCCATAACAGGGCTCATACTCCTAAATATGTGAGTGCTCTAGGAGTCTTTTCTATCTATGCCAGCCCACCCAGGTACCTAGAGCTCCCCGATCTAGAATTAATCGTACCGAACCTCCAGAGAGAGATATCGAATGTCGAGTTCAGACAATCGAACCACATTCTTGCGCAGTTGGTGGCTACACAGGCTCGGCGGTCGGTGGATTTTTAGTCTACATCTTTTACATCTGAAGCTACGCAGGTGGGTCAGTTCAAGAGGTTGAGCCCACCCAAGTTTACTTGCTCCAAGGTGGAGGAGGATCCACAAGAGGTTGTAGATTAAATGGAGAAAATCTTCTGAGTGATGCCTGTAGATGAGGTAGAGGGGGTTGATCTAGCAGCTTATCAACTGAAGGAGGTAGAAAACCCGTGATACTGGGAGTGGAAAAATTCAAAGGTTGAAAATGTTTGGCCTTCTGTGTATGGAAAATTTTTGGAAGCCTTCCTAGACCGATTATTTCCTTAAGAGTTAAGGGAGTCAAAAGCTGAGGAATTCATGAACCTAAAGCAAGGGAAGAGGACTGTCAAAGAGTATACTCTGAAGTTCAATCAGTTTTCCCACTATGCTCCAGAATTGACGGGTAACATGAGGTCCTGTATGAGGAAATTTTCATCCGGCCTTTCGGATAACTTGGTATTGGAGTGCAAAGGGGCGATGTTGAACAGGGATATGGACTTCTCCAGGCTGTCTATTCATATGCAATAGGTTGAGAAGAAGAATAAGAAGGTTGTTGAAGCAAGGGAGAAGAACAGACAAGATAACAAATCTAAGCCAGCAGATCAGAACTATAGTCAAAACCAGGATAGCAATTGGTGTAACAGGTGGCCAAAGAAGAAGAATTGGAATAATGCTCAGTCTGCTGTCAGTGATCTAGTGCCCAGACCTCAAGCTGATTGGCGACTTCAGAACTTTCAGTCTTGCCAGGGACCGAGAGTACACGGTACACAGTCGCAAGGAAGTATGGCACAACCTTCTAGGTCATATCCTCTATGTAACACGTGTGGAAGACACCACCCAGGGATATATCATAGGCAAACTCTTTTGTGCCACTGCCACCTCAAAAGGGCGCCACTTCAACTGTCGGGAGCGGTCACAATCGGTTTTATGCTTTAGAAAATCACCGAGAGGCAGAGGCCTCACTATATATGGTCATTGGTACATTACAAATATTTTATCGTGATGTCTATGTGTTACTTGATCACGAGTCTACCTTGTCTTATATGACCCCGTATGTGGCAGTTGGTTATGGGTTTGAGCCCGATATTATTGCAGAAACTTTCTCTATTCTGATTCCTGTAGGTGATTTTGTTGTGGCTAGGAGGCTATATAAAAATTGTGTTGTGTCCATTTATTGTTGTGATACCATGGCAGACGTCATAGAGCTTGATATGGTTGATTTTGATGCTATATTAAGGATGGAATGTCTCCATTGGTGTTAGGCCATGTTAAATTTTAGGACCCAAAAGGTTACCTTCTCTCTTCCAAATGAACCAATGATATAGTGAGAGAGGCATTCTGTAGAATATAGGGGAAAATTTATATCTTACCTCAGAGCCCATAAACTTATTTCAAAAGATGTGGGTCAGCAGAAGGTGATGTCTTTTGAAATTGGTGGTGATGGGATATTGTGGTATCAGGGTAAACTATATATGCCAGGTGTGGATGGGTTGCAGAATATGATTCTTGATGAGGCTCATACCTCAAGGTACATTGTCCACCCAGGATGTACAAAAATGTACCATGATCTTAAAACTTTATATTGGTGGACTAATATGAAATGTGATGTGGCTGATTTTTTTTCCAAGTGTTTGAATTGCCAACAAGTTAAAGTGCAACATTTAAGGCCAGGGGTTACTTCCCAAGAGATATCCATAACTTTGTGAAAATGGGATATGATCAATATAAACTTCATCACAGGACTTTCGCGAAAATAGTATATTTTATTTGGGTAACTGTGGATCGGCTGACCAAATTAGCTCACTTTTTACCCGTGATGACTAACTATTCATGAGATGATTATGACAAGATATACATTGAGGAGATAGCATGTTTGAATGGGGCACCTATATCCATTATATCCGATCTTGGTACGTAATTCTCTTCGTAGTTTTGGAAATCTTTTCAGAGGGGTTTAGGTACCCAGGTGAACCTAAGTACTGCATTCCAACCTCAGGCAGATGGGCAAGCTGAGCTCACCATTCAGACCCTTGAGGATATATTAAGGGCCTGTGTCATTGACTTCAAAGGTAGTTGGGTAGACCATTTGCCATTGATAGAGTTCGCATATAATAATAGCTATCAAGCAATCATTAAAATGGTACATTTTGAGGCACTATATGGGAGAAGATGTAGATCACCAATTGGGTGGTATGAAGTGGTTAAGACTCAGTTTTTTGGGCATGATTTTGTTCATCAGGCAATGGAAAAGGTGAGAGTCTTTAGAGAACAACTCAAGATAACACAGAGTCGTCAGAAGTCCTGCACCGATGTTAGAACAAGTGAGTTAGAATTTGAGGTTAATGATTGGGTGTTTCTTAAATTCTCCCCTATGAAGGGAGTCATGTGATTTGGGAAGAAAGGGAAACTGAGTCCTCGCTTTATAGGACAATATCAGATTGTGAGATGGATAGGTGGAGTTGCTTATAAGTTATATTTACCTGCAATTCTGGGCTCCGTTCATCCAGTATTCCATGTGTCCATATTGAAAAAGTGCATTGGAGACCATTCCCTAGTTTTACCTGTAGAGGAGATCAAGGTGACAGACTCCTTGTCATATGAAAAAGAGCCTATTAAAATCTTGGACTGCCAAGTTAGAATATTGAGGAACAAGGAAATAGTCTCGGTTAAGATACCGTGGAAGAATCAAAAGGTTGAGGAAGCTACTTGGGAATCAGAAGATGACATGCGAACTAGGTATCCAAACCTCTTTGAGTCAATGGGTGACGTCATAGAAGGTACCATTCAATTACTCTTCATATCCCTCTTTTTTTATTTTTCCTTAGTATGTTTGAAATCGTGCTTGCATGTGTTCTAAGTCATCATTCGTGGATAAATAATCCCAAGTAGGGATAATGTAATGCCCCGTGTTTTTCTTGAATCGATATCACTTCATAGTATTCTTAGAGGGGCGCTCATCTAAAAAAAATTTCTAAGTGTAGAAAGGGACTTAGTCTCATTTTGAGCTCCAAATCCTTGAAGAATTATTTCATGATCTTCCCGACCTTCAATAGTTGATATGTTAGCTAGTTCATGATTCGGAAGGTCAATAGGTGTTCCTGGACATGTTTTAGATTTTTTAGTCCGCGTTTAGACCTTGTTTGGTGTCTTAAAACAGTGGACCAATGAAATCTTGACCCGTTGCATTGCCCATTGCATTGGTCAATTTTTTGTAGGGACTTCCAGGCGAAAGTACTAAGGCTTGGAGAGATTAGGGAGCGACACATCAGGTATCGCGTTATTTCCCTCTACTCGTCGTGTCGCCAATTGCGTCGACGTCCAGTGGTTTTAGTTTTTAAAACTCCGCATTTGTAAGGGAAATTGGGTCATTTTCCCTTATTCTAATACGTCCCAAACACGAGGTTAAAGCATCATATCAGCACTATAGGTTGGTTTTCATGAAAAATTACTCCCTTAACATCAATTGAAAACCCTAGCTTCTTCTTTTAAGACCAAGAGCTCATCCTTTCCATATAGTAATTACTAGAACTAAGGTGTGATTTGGATTCCGCTCTTCCTCCTAAGGGATATAAGGTTCGTGGGGTTTATCCTAAAACAACATGGGCTTGTTGAAACACTTGAATATGATTTAAAGTTAATCAGGCATGAATTTATAAAGGGTTTTTTTGGAATCTATGTTTTAATTATGCATCATGGATGTTTTGATGATATTGTTGTTTTGGCCTTTAGGCATTTATACCCATATGTATATGTATTAAATTGAAGATTTGATTGAGAACATTGTTATAAAATCCCTCTCTTTTGATAAATTGGAGTTTATGAACTTATTGGGAATGATTTGAAATACATTTTTTATGCATTGAAAGTGGTCTTTTCAATATCCAAATATTTGACATAATTTATAGATGATGAGAGAGAGTTTATTGTTATACCTACATACTTGCTTTAAAGAGAAAGTTGAATGTTATGGAGTAAATTTGACATGACCACCTTATGTTATTGAAATGTTAACAAAGGGAATGATTATTGCTTGTGCTTATATGAATTTATTGAAAGGGTTCCTTGAACTAATTTATTGATATGGTGGTCCCAAACTTATGTTTTTGAAAACAGAGATTATAATATGGCTCAAAGATATGACTTGCAAGTTAATGGTATGACGATACTATATGAGTGTATACCATACTAGAGTAAGAGTCTTTAGAGATTGATTTTTAGAGAATTGCATGATTTAAAGAGTTAAAATGGGCTTAAAGAGGGTTAGGTGGTTGGCCAAAGAAGTCTTGAGTTCAAGTAACTCTTAGCCCGAAACCGTTTTTTGCCGATACAGGTTCATTATTTCCCCATAAGGGATTTTATGTTTTCCTCGTGCCCTGTGGCATATAGAGACAGAGATTCCAACCCTTGTGGCAAATTTGGGTTGGGGGCTTAGCAGTCGAGTTAAGGGAAGATTCCATCTAGCCCGTGGAATTTCAAAGTTGTAGGGTGTACCACCTAGCACAGATGTAAAACAAAGAGTAGTCATAGAGTTTTTAGATATTTGTTTAGTGTCTTTTAAATATTCCTATGTATTTTTGTCATCATATGTTATGATTATGAACATATAATGGTACTGAAACATGGTAAAACATGGATTAAAACTCAATAATAACAAGGAACTAAGATATCAAGGAATTTACAACATTCATCAACCCTAAATTTTACAGAAAAAACTAAGTTGAAAAATTTGGTTAACTTTGGGATTCAATGGGTTAAAAGAAACCCATTTATGAAATATCACATACCTACAGATGACAACCCTAAAGAAATATTTGTAATTTGAAGCCCGAAGAAGATGAATCCTAGCTCTACCTTGGGGAAAGAAATTGCTTTTTTTCTCTATGTTAAAACTAAGTGTCAAATATTTTTCGAGTAATAAGGGCTTAAGGTAATAATGACCTTAATAATTAGCCTTAAATAACTTAAAAGATATAGTTTTAAAGTTAAAAGAGTGAGAAAATACTGATGCGCCCTTTTAATTTTAACATAAAATGTTGTAAAGTGAGTCGTACAGACCATCCCACAGTCGTGGGATCCCCCTACGATGGTTTGTGGTGCTTGTGGTTGGAAGGCTGAAATTGAGATTCTCTGAAAATATTCAGATGATCCATGATACGATCGTGGGATCCACTAACAATCATTCCTTGATTTTTAGCTTGGAAGTTCAAACCGGATCATCTTTAGGACTCAACAATCATACATTATATCATAGTTTCAGAGAGTAGTTGTGGTTTTTTTCGTGGTTGGAAGACATACTTGTCAAATTTTAGGTTTTTAGGGCTATTGAAACCTGATGAGACCATTGTATGATCGTACAACATAACCATGGTCATAGTTTGGCTTGTGGCATCTCACTACTGGACGGTTCTTCACTAAAATAGTCATAACATTTAACTATAATATCAAATTATGGAAAAACTAGATGCATTAGAAAGATAATTCAAATATCTATATTTTAGTGGGTATTCTTATATTAATATCATACTTGTAGAATTATTAGGAGATACAGTATTAGCTACCATTTGGGAACTTTTCTGTATGGTGGTGGAAACATTTTCATAGTATTCTTTATTGTTTAAGTTTTCTACTTTTCTCAATTGGCCTATGATACCTACTGAGTAAAAGAGGACAATACTTACTCCTACTTCTATGCCTTTTTGTTGCAGATTTTAGTATGAATGTGACCCAAGATGGCTGATTTTATGTTGTGAGGCACTGATTTTGAGGTACTAGTGAGCTTTAGAGTTCTGGCCGATTTTTTGACCACATCCTATCATATTTTTTATTTATTTATTTTCTGAGATGGATTCATGTATTTCAGATTTTAAAATTTTATTAGATTCTCTTCATGATCATGACAATAGGTATTAGGGATTGATAGTATTTTCCTTTGAATATATTAGTTTAATGAGTATTTTGGTCCGACTTTGTTCGAGAAGTATTTTATTTATTTCATCTCTTTTCTATTTCGATCTTCTATTCTATTACGACTTTTTTTCTTACCTGTAAATGTTTTATCATGGTAGGTTCCATCATAACCTCAATTTTTGGGTTATGACAATTTTTACATCTTAAAAAATTCAATGAAAATGGTTCTCTAAAAATGACGTTCTCGATCTAGTGGATGGGAAGGTTGACAGTACGATGCATCTATCATAGGACAACAAAAATCTCCATCGGATCAAAGCTAAGTTGACTGTAACTGTAAAGTTATGGTAACTTGAAATATAGCAGGTTAGAAAGAATTTAGCATACAATTGCTAATCTTTCAAAGTCTATAGTACAATCCTCAAATGTTGCTCGTGATCCTCTCCACTTCTACAGTAGATTAACATATCATCAATGAACATAATTAAAAAAAAAAAGAATTCCATCAATAGTCATGAAGCACACATATAAATCATCAACTCCATGGACATGACAAGGAACTTTTAGTGTCCATAACCTGTCTGAAAGCCATTTAGGAATATCTAAAGCCTTGATCTTCAGATGATGGTAGCCCGATCTCAAGTCGATTTTCAATAAAACTGAAGCATCATGAAGTTTAATGAATAAATCATCCCTACATGATATATGATACTTATTCTTGATAGTCACCTTGTTCAACTAACGATAAGCAATACGAGTCTGCAAAGTGTCATCCTTCTTCTTCACAAAAAAGATATATAGGAGCACCCCTAAGGAAAACACTAAGTTTGATGAACCTCTTACTCAACTTATCACGCAATAGCTTCATTAATTGCTTCAATTTTGTTGATGCCATCCTCTATGGTCAAATGAAAATGAGCTAAGAGCCTGACTCTAGGTCGTAGCAGAGGTGGTTCGATTCTCCTTATACGCGATGTGGTAAAAAAGACAGATTCAACGAGATATGCCTGCATGTCGATTAGTTAGGAAAGGAAGGTCTATTTAATTTGATAAGATTGAGAATAAATAACTTGTTGTCTTGTGGACCATTATTCTACTGTTGTCTTCATACTTAGTCCTTTGCTAATATACACCTACTTTCAACTTTCTAAATATGGGCATTTCCTCTTTCTTAGATTTTGATTTAATACCGAAATTGATATTGCAAGTTCGATGGAATGCTTGATAAGTATTAGTTGTTCATGTTAAAAAACTTGTTGTGGAAAGTATAGCCCAACGTCAGGGTTAGTTTGATCATATGTTTTATTTGTTTTTATGAAAAATAATGTACTAAAAATATCAGAATTTAAGTTATCATCCTTTATCTTTCGAATATATCAGTTTGATGAGCATTAAGGTCTGACTTTGTTCTAGAAGTCTTTTATTTATTTTGTCTCTTTCCTATTTCGATCTTCTATTCTATTGCAACTGTTTTCCTTACCTATAAACGTTTAATCGTGGTAGGTGCCATGACCTTAACTTTTGGGTTATGATTATTTTCATATCTCAAAAATTCAGTGAAAATGGTGCTCTAAAACCATTGTTCTCGATCTAGTGGATGGGAAGGTTGACAATATGTCAACAAAATTCACCATCGGATCAAAGCTAAGTTGCCTATTATGGCAAAGTAACGATAACTTGAAATATAGCAGGTTAGAGAGAATTTTGCGTACAATTGCTATTCTTTCAAAGTCTACAGTACAATCCTCAAATGTTGCTCTTGCTCCTCTCCAGTTCTAGAGTATATTAAAATGTCATCAATGAATATAATGAAAAATGTATCCAATCAATAGGCTTGAAGAAACAATAAAGTCATCAACTCCATGGACATTATCGGAGTATTACTAAACCCAAATGACATGACAAGGAACTTGTATTGTCCATAACCTGTCCGAAAGACATCATAGGAATATCTGAAGCCTTGATCTTCAAATGATGGTAGCCAGATCTCAAGTCAATTTTCAATAAAAATGAAGCATCCTGAAGATTATATAATAAATCATCAATACGTGATATAGGATACTTATTTTTTATGGTCACCTTGTTCAATTGTCGATAAATTATACGAGTCCGCAAAGTATCATCCTTCTTCTTGACAGAAAAGATATATAGGAGCACCCCTAGGGAAAACAATAAGTTTGATGAATCTCTTACTCAACATATCCCACAATACCTTTTTAAATTCTTTCAACTGTGCTGATGCCATCCTCCATGGTCGAATGAGAATGAGCTAAGTGCCCGATTCTAGGCGAATACCGAAATTGATATCGCAACTTCGATGGAATGCCCGATAAGTAATAGTTGTTCATGTTAAAAAACTTGTTGTACAAAGTATAGCCCAACATCAGGGATAGTTTTATGATATGTTTACTTGTTATGAAAAATTCAAATGTACTAAAAATATTTATGAACAATTTAAGTTATCATCCTTTATTTTTCATATTTAACTTTGACACAACTGGACTATGTATTATTCTAAATTAGACTTAAATAAATTATAAAGTAAATGAAAAATAAATTTACACAGATGTCGCATTAGTGCTTTGTGCTTTTATAAATAGTAATATATATTATGTGTAAATTTGAAGAATATATTCTTCGGAAGTATCTTTGAAAATTGTTATTTTGTAATCTATATAAGGATTAAAACTATCGAATATTTTTACACACTTGTATTATGATTTTTCAAGGTTATGTGAAATTACATAAGATACGGAATAGAATCATAAATGTAAGGTAATGTCATGTGTTTATTTAGAACTCTGATTAAAGTTAGAGAAGATCCTTACAACTCAAAGTGTACCAAGCAAAATTGAAAAAATAATTAATTGATTTTAAATTATTAAATAAGATACGTATAATTCAAATATGAAAAGTTAAATAACAAAATTTTAATAGACTTTCAAATGAAATATTAGAAAAATGATTGATAAGCTATTTTTTCTAATTTGAAATCTATTTTCAAAAGCAGAAAAATAATTCGTTAAAGCCCTTCAAATTTTTAGTATAATAAAGATAACGATTCTAGCTATATCACATTATTATTACAATTATCATTATTACCTTTGTAAAATTAATTTTCTATAAGAGAAAAGACATAAAATCACTCTGACCTTGTTTGAAATTTACAAAAAGACACTTTATCTTGGTAGGAGACCTATAACCCCACAAAACTTACATAAACTCTTGTAAATTGACCATTTTGATCGAATTTCTCATCAATCCGAACTTAAAAAATCCGTTGTTGGACAATCTCTCATTCATTAAATAATTAGAATAAATATTTAATAAAAGGACTGTTTAACCCTTTAACCTGATATGAATCCTTCAACTCCCCACTTATCTGATATTTCACACTTCTCTCTTATCAATTTCTCTCACTTCTCTCACTCCACACTTTCTTTTTCTTTCTCGAATGAAATTGTACTTTGAAACAAATTCCTCAAAACTTAGGAAAATTTTCAGGCTTTAAGCTTCTTATGGATGCAACTAGAAGCTGAACTTAGCTATGAATAATACAGGGTATTACATGTTCAGAGAACCTCAATTTCCGTCTTCGAACTAAAATCACCACCCACAATTATAGGTGGACCCAAGGATTGTGGGATGGTCTGTATGACTCACTTTACAACTTTTAAAATTAACAAATTAAAAGGGCGCATCACTCTTTTATCACTCTTTTAGCATAAAAACTACATAGAATAAATTATTTTATGGAAGATTATTAAGGTTAATATTATCCTAAGCCCTTATTACTCAGAAAAAGATTTGAAACATAATTTTAACACAGAGAAAATGGGAAACTTCTTTCCCCAAGTGTAACTCCCCAAGTCTGTACCTCGGACGCTACACGGTGCTTACGACCCCGAAGGACCACAAGCTAACCCATGATTGATATTTGCTATGAGAACTGAATAATCATATGGTAATAATAATAATATTAAAATAAATGCAAAAATTAGGATGAAGTCGCTATAAGGTTCACAATTGAAAACCAATACTGAATATTGATAAATGAATACTGAAAACTAAATATCTGTCTGAAATACTCTAGTATGAAAGCCTCTAGTTATCTAAATATGGAGTTGATAGGACAAGCCCCAACTAACCCCGACTACTGAAGTAATAATAAAATAAATACTAACTTTGTCCTTGAACTAAGAGGACTTACCCCTAAGTCTGTTGTTGATAGGCTGGACTGCTAAATACGGTCAAGAGCCCGTGCGTCTGAACCTTTGATATAAGACATCATAGTGTAAGAGAAAAGTATGTGCCAGTACTTTAAATGTATTGGTATACTAAGTGAGGTAGGCTGATATGCATGGGTTCATATGCATGAACAATAACTTGCTAGGTAACATGAACATAACTGAATGAGACTACATGAATGAATACATAAACTGTAACTGAGGTCATGATTAAACTGGATACCGATTCCTGAATACTGATTAACTCATACCTGAGTTTACTGATACTTTATTATTGATAGCTCAATGATTGGTTTTGATAGTCCTGATTCTGTAGAACGGAACTGAGTTGTATACTGAGCTGAGTGACTGTGTCTGACAGTCCTGAATTTGTAGATCTGAACTGAGTTTTGTACTGAGGCTGAAATTGAAACTAAAACTATGGTAGGTAGTCATCTAACCGACATGCCCCTCTTCGAGTGGATTGGGGTCCAACCTGTAACCCAGTTGGAAGGGTGTCAATATCGTGCCATGGGTACTGACTCTGGTTGTGTGGATCCACTTCACTGATGTACTGTATTGTCCCAAAGGACTAATGGTGTCAAGCCTGAACTGAAGGGTGACCCCTGCGAGAAAGTCAAGCCTAAAATGACGGGTGACTTCTCATATCCTAAGCTGGCTACGTAGTTCACTCACAACTGAATAGACACTGAACTGATTTCTAGACTACACTAGGCTTAACTAAACTATTACTGATTGTGCTGTCTAACTGAACTGAGTTCACTGGGTTCTGTTGACTGATGGAATACTACTGAGTTCTATTAACTGACTAGGTTTACTTAAGGTCTGAACTTAATTCTGAACTAAAACTGGGACTAATTACTGAGTACTACTATTTGTGACACTACTAAGATTGTTCTGTAACTACTGTAGCTCTAGGTAAAAAGCTAAATTTGTCAGGAATAGAATACACCCAGGACTCGATAACATGAAAAAAATTGCATGACTTTAATAGTATAATAATACTTTATTACCAATAATGCATTAATTTAGAAATTTTTGTCAAACACTTGATATACATGGATTTGTGCATGAATGAAATCACATAATGCTTGCACTAGGCAATTCACATAAGCATTTTGACAAACACTTAGGGAGAATGGGCATTCCACGTATAAATAAACATGTAATACTATCATGGATACTACATTCAACTTGCAATTCGAGAGTTCAACATGATGTTCACACAATTCAATCAACTCTAACTAGTTTTCATGAAACTTGTGATAATTCATGGAATTAAAAACCCATTTGACATCATAATCAAGATTACATTCAAATCCAATATGAAATCTATGAAATCAATTAACTTGCAGTTTAAAATCGTTTCTTGAACTCCAAGGGTGGAAGAAAACCCTTGGATGAACACTTCACATACCTTGGTACTTTAATTAATGAAGGTTGATGGTGAGTTCTTGAGTCTTTAATTTGAAATCAATGGCCCTAGGGTTTGTTATTGAGAGCAATTTGTGATGAATGAATGAATTTTGCCCTAGGAATTACTTAATTTCATGTTTTTTTGGGCTGAATAAGGTGGAGATATAACCCAATTACCCCTGAGGATGCTTCTTTTTAATAACTAAAAAACGTGCCCAGCGATGCACAGACCGACGCACCGCGTTGATGGAGTCGATGCGATGGAAGGTGCGATGTATCGAGTTCACATCGGCTCACTGAAATTTGGCATTGGGAGATGAGGAAAATATTTATCGATGCTATAGGTGATGCGACGCGTCGAGATCGCATTGATCAACTATTTTGGATTTCCAAACGCTCCTCAAACGGTGTTTAAAAATTCTAAAACTCGTCCAATAAAACCTATTGGTATTCCTGATCATGAACTAACCTATAAATTGACATTTTAAGATGGTAAGGATCATAAAATAGGATCACCAACTTATGAAGGTTGAATAAGTTCTAAGTGCAAACACTTAACTAAAATTTCTAATTTTGGGACCCTTTTTTCTAGCATTAATGGACTGAATTAAGCTTAGGATTTTGCGGGGTCTTAAACCAAGATAGAGATAGGGTTCATCTTCTTCGAGCTTCCAATTAGAAGGATTTGTTTAGGATTCTCATCTCCAGGTATACGGGATTTCATAAATGAGTTTCTTTTAACCCATTGAATCCCAAAGTTAATCCAATTCTTTAACTCGGATTGTTCTGCAAAACTTAGAGATGATGGATGTTGTAAATTCCTTGATATCTTAGTTCCCTAGTATTATTCTTTCGGTCTCATGAACACTCGTTGACCTATGATATCATGCGTTGTCTATTGAATAATTACTCTTTCGGTCTTCATATTTTATAATTCTTTCAGATAAAATATGTGCTTTCCAATTTCAAAATATCAATATTATTGAGCATTTTAGTTTATTAGTTGACTTTCAGTTTGGAGTACTACTTAGTACCAATATGACACGAGCTCAGATAACCTAAGTTCCAGAACTATGTTGCCACCGTAAGTTTATATTCTGGTACTTTAAATATCAGATTAGTGGATCAGCTAGTGTATTACCTGTGGCAAGGTACTAAACACTTATTCAACTGGGGTTTCCATTTGAGTCATTGTTATCTCAAATGCGATAGGTTCATAATAGCTTCTACAGTTCAATCTCAAACTTCAAATAACCTTATATTCAGTTATTTGATTCATGATTATTACCTAATTATTGCATCAGTCTACATGTTTTTTAATGTTCAACTCTTCATGTTATTTTCAGCATTCTTAGATTACATAGTGTAGTATATATCTCACATGCTCAGTACATTCAAAGTATGGGTCACATACCTCCCTTTATGTTATTTTCATGACCTGAGCCATGCCCTAGCTACGATGGGCATTCCCAGCCACGAAGACCTGAGAGACTCCATAACATTTTATCATGAACATAATCCATAGATAAATCAAATGCCAAAAGATATGAAAAAATTCAAGGGAATTTATAATACAAATTGTGTATACAAAATATGATAGCACAACACTTCAAATACCATCTACGAAGCCTCTACTGAATACCTACTATCTAGGCGAGAACAAAGCCCCTGGATGGACCATATACTGAAAGACTCAACATATAAGTAAATGTGTCCCGAAAGATGGATGGCTCACCAATTCTGTCATATCCCAAGTTCTCTACTAATTTGATGGACCATGGGACTATACCATAGAACCTAAAATATAGAGCGTCAATACACAAAGGTACTGGTACATAGAACAATCCAAAAATAAAATATTTTTATAGAACATAAGTGAGAGCATTTCATAAGAACATGTCATTATAAAACATTTGAAAATACATAGGTATAATTTGATGAGATTCAATACATTTTCTTGAAATCATGAATCAACTCCTTATTTCTCTTCTAAGCTAGATGGTATAATCTACAAGTCTAGTACCCACGGGCTATATAGGTCCTCCATTAACTCGTCAGCCAATCCCTCAAATCCAAGTTTGTCGCAAGGATTGGGGTCCTACATACTAGTCTAGTATACCAGTTCTCAGAGGCAAGTATACATTGGTCATTCACGTGTTCGTAATGCCAAACATATCTCTTGAGTCGGTAAAATTCGGTTTCCATCTATGAACCCTTACACTCAAATGCCTTTTTTGGGTAACCATGTAACTTTCTTTAATCCTAATTTAAGTCCTTTAAAGTAGGCATCTTTCTCAAAACATGGTCTGAAGTCTGAAAAGTCTATAGTCTAGTCTGGTCTTAGTCTGTTATGGTATTTGTCTAATTTGTTATCATCATGCCAAGACTTACAAGTCTGATAAGCCATTCAATTTCATGTTACCATTTTTTTATTCAAAACATATTATTTGGCCACCCAAATCATTTGAATAGTACTTGAGAATTTGTATTTAAAAATGTATGAAAACTCATCCAAAGATTCTCTCTTTCAATTCTTAAACATGTGGTGGTCAATTACTTTGAGAAACCCATGCAATTCTTTCAATCATCACCTTTAACATATATAAATAAGAAAAAACCCTCTATTCAATTCATAACCAGTATCAATGCCATAAACAATAGTAAAATATTTATCTCACGCTTATAAATATGCAATTGAATAACTCATAGCATGTGAAATCAAGAGGTATCATACAAAGAGAGGGAGTTTAGTTATTCATGCTCTCAATTCAAATTTCAAAACTAAAAATGTATATATATATATATATATATATATATATATGTATACACGAGTATAATTCAAATTCAACGGAAGGCCTCAAGACCAAAACTGTATATCATTGAAAAAGGAGTTTCATGATTTAGCCATTCAAAACAATAGTTCAAACCATTTTTATAGGTATCATAATATGCCTTCAAAACTTAGTAAACAATAACTCAAGCCAATGTAGATTTTAGGATAGCCCTACGTACCTTAAGTTTCATAACATGGGGATGATACCCTAATATTGATGCTTTCTTGGAGGATCTTGATCATGGAAAGCTTGAATACTTCATTTCTTGGGGATAAAGGAATTGAATTTATTCTTAGGAAGAGGGAGGGTTTTTCATGAGAGTTAGTTGGAGAAAAAGGAAAAATAATGCCCTAACTGATGCCCTAAGTCGTGTTATGAACGATTGGATTGAAGGGAAAAAGACACAATTTCTCTTCTGACATTTTAAAATCCATAACTGCGTTTTGTATGCACACCACGACGCGGTCTTATTGCCGTGGCTTACTGGTTTAGACAAAAATTTTCATGACTTTTTGTTGGAGTATCGGATTAAGGCAAAATTGGTATCGTTGGAAAGATGACTCAATTATCGACAATTTGGTGGGTCTTGAGCTGAAAAATTCCATATATATCAAAAGTTATACACATTTGAAGTTGACCCTTGTAGAATCGAATACCAAACTTTGGACGAATCAAAGACTTAGCTCAAATTTTCTCTAAGTAATTTCTATGAACATTATTCGCCTAATAAGAACTTCACACACTAAGATAAAGATCATGACACATGCATTCAAATTATAAATAAAGAGCTGTACGAAAACACCTTCACCGCGACGCGATGTACGTGCCAATGGAAATGTCCGCGACGCGACCCTATTGCGGTGACTTGTTGTATTCCCGATCCAAATATGACCCAAACCTTTTTTGAAAAATCCAAAACCCCATCGAGACATACTTCTTATATCCCTGAACATGAATTAACTCAAAAACTATTATCTCGGGGTCGGGAAGGTCAAAATAGAAATCCTCAAAGTTTAGGCGTCTTGAAGATGACTGAGCTTCCAACACTTAGTGAAACTTTCGAGCCTTAATCTCTTTAAGAATGCAACTAAAAGATTAACTAAGCTATGAATAGTGAATAGTATAGAGTATTACAGTTCGGGTTCATAAACATAGGAAAGACAATTTAACTTTTTCCTAAAACTGTGGGGTGTTACATTATCTCCCCCTTGGGATCATTTGTCCCAGAATGATGGGAGGAACTTGTTTAAGCTCTAAAAGTATTGAATAAAGAACGTAACCTAGCACTGAAAATTTTTCCTCAACCAAATAAGCAAAGTCATTTAAAGAGCTTCATGATAACCCCTAGTGAAATGTATAATCACGAAGCATGAGGTAGTGAAACTTTACATAGGGATGATCTTTCACATGAGTTCTATGATTCATAATCATCACAACACAAGGCATGAGTTAATTTGGTGATAATATGCCTGATTCCCATCGGTACAATCATGAAATGAGATTTTGCGGGAGACATTCTCTACTTTACATGATACAACAAACAAACTTAAACTTAGAGATACTACTCGATTTTGCCCCAAATGATAAATAACATACCTCATTATTTCCAACTTACAATTCTCCCATCATACATCTAACCATAAGATTTTGAGTCCTACTGTATAATACTTCTATGTTGAAGCCAAACTAGGAGAAAAGTGGTGCTAGCATAACCTATGAGACTCCATACTCTACAATCCTTTAAGAAGGTTACTATACCTTATCACTACCATCAAACACCCTCGGTTTTTAATTCAAGGAGTACTAACCACATAGTACATGGGTTTGTATTTTCATCAGTCACAACATTCAAGCCTATCATTACTATATCCATTTCGTGGATCTCCCCACTAAGATGAGGAAATTCAATCACTAACATATAAATTTTTGCCACATATCTCCTTCCTATCTATTTCACATAACAAAAGTCCATCTCCCTATTTTTCCCTTCACCTATAACCTAAGATAAAGAAATCACACCAGAATTTTCACATTCAAGAACATCTACTCCCCTACCTAAGACATTACTCTGCTTCCATTACCATCACCATACTAACATACGGAAGGTCATTGAGGGACCCAAGCATAAGCATCATGAATGGGAGTAACACTATCTGAATATAATTTATACTTATTTCACTACTCAAGATGGGGAACGAGATATAGATATAATACAATAGGAATGAAGTGGTTTATATAGCCAATGTCTAGATCATAGATAAAGAGTTGTTTGTACATAAACATACACAAAAAGAGTTCTATGGACTGGGCACAGTGAGAAACATGTGTGCACATATCGAGAGTCTTATAACATAAGGTCGAAATTCATAAAGTCAATGATTGAGACAAGAATTGATACTTGAAGCTATTGCTTCTTATTTTCAAATTTGAGATTGTCATGAGTTTGCATGCACCTTATCACTTTGGGCTAGACCTGACATAAAATGGGTCGGTAACATATAGGAAGCTTAATTTGTTAGAACCAAGCATTATATGAGACATGGGTTTTATGGATCATGAGCAACATAACATAGAGCTTGGATACTTGGAATATTGGATCACTATGGGACTTTATTGCTTCTATTTTGGAGGTCGAAACATGACATGAGTTACATAGAGAACTCAGACCTTAGACATAGGCAGGACTTGAATACATAAGACATTGGGAGAATGACTTCTTAAATTGAAATGTAGGAGCTTGTTTGAATAGAAATATACTTTATCATGACTCTTTCCTGAAACTTGACACCTCAAGAAAATTTGGGAACTACCTCTATTCATCATCTACCCCTTAGATCAAAGTCACAACTCTAGACTTAAAGACACAGCTTCTCATTAAATCTACAAGCACAACTCTCAACACAAGGGTATATCGCTATACACATAAATGCTAAACCCCGACCTAATAATTATACTCTGAAGGCATTGCTTTTTGGAAAGGCTACTCTTAACTTTCTCTAGCCCCTATAGCCATCACCCTATAACTCCCACTCTCATGAGCATACAGATCTACACTCCTTATCACATAATAATTTATTCTCTAATACTTAACACACCAACATTTGACCTCTACTCACATACTTACAATCTTAACAAAATTGTAAAACTGTGATAAAGGCATATACTGCCTACCTATATTTCCTCAATTTAGCTCTAAAGAACATCACACAATAACTCCTTAGTTTTCCCTATAATAAAAAATTTAAGAACATGAACTAGGTACACATGACACTTATACACGTCAAACCTTATCGAACAACATACTACATGGGGGTTTCGACTTATTTTTATACACCTAACACTCTTATACACTTAAAGACTCAACCACAATTCATTGTTTTGACACTAGCCCTCATGTACTATTCTTACCACTCCATTCAATAACCAAAGTTCAAGCCTATTTCCTAACAGAACCCATCATATAAACCATGACATATACTATACTAATCAATCAAATAGAAATATCAACCTAAGTCTCTTATTTTATTTAACTATGGCTTACAAGTTCACTCTCTCCACAACACTACTACTATACCTTAGAACTTCCCATACACCTCACGTTCCGTAATAGTTTATAACTGCTGGAGAAAGGATAATCAAAGGGTAAAATCACATAACAAGGGTTGTCGATCTTAATCTTATAATGTAAGCCACTATGATCTTATCAAAATATTCCACTTTCTGACGCCATATTTTCTTACCATACATACATCCCCACTACCTTCAAGCTTTATATACACCAATGAGTCTATAGCCATAACTTATTGACTAATCTACCCCTTTCTATCCTTAACCTATAAACAATTTCTATAACCATCATAACTATCCACTCTGAGCTCCTTCCCTATTTTGAATAATTAACAATCATAACCAACCACATCCTTCACAAACTATCATACAATCTACAAATCTTGCTACAACATTAGCCAATCACCATAAAAGAGTGAACCACCCCTCGGTCAGAGGTTATACAACTAAAACTACTCATTTATGTTAAAGTAACTATAACTCTGACTTTTAGACTTTTGACTTTATATAACTAACTTCGGGATCATCTTACTAGTAATAGGTTATGACACCTAAACATGTACTACTACTCAGGTGGAAATATAGTTCCAACATTCTGTCACATAACTCTACCCTTAAACATGACATCCGTAACAAGAATTTTTAAAGGGAATGAATACACTACGTACCTCATGCAGAAAAGTACTATTTCATTAAGATAGAGGTATACACTCAAATAAATAACTTTGAAGCACTAATGGAGTCCTCTCAACTCCTTGTGGTATCACATAACATTATGGATAACTTTATTAGAAAGGGCCACATTGTTTGGGATTTAAACTCTTGGACTTATATCGCCTCGACAATGAGGCCTGACCCATAAAATTATTGGAAGGAAAGAATTTGGATAAATTTTTTATGTACGATGCTATAGCACGAACAAGAGTATGAAAGAATAGGAAACAACTCCTAAATGTCTGGTATCCTCCTGATTATAAGTGTTGGGCACAACACACCCATAAGTATGTAATGACCCTTCAGGTCATTTTCCATATTTATACTTATTTCTGTTGTTTAAGCTTATCCATAGATGCCCCAAGTCATTTATGAATTTTTTGGGATTGACGATTTGGTTATCAGGCAGTTCATTTGGTTTTTAGAGCCAATTCTCTATTTTGAAGTCTTTGCTGGTTTCAAATAGCCACCGGGCGAAAACTTTAGTGAAACAATCTCAAATTCGAATTCCGACTATACTAGCAGATCTAGAATACTGATTATAGGCTGGGTAGATCTTTGGTTCGGGTCCCAATACACCCAAGCTCATTTACACCTATTGGTCAAAAAGTTAAAAAATCGAGAATATGGGTATGGGAACCATATTAGGCCGAAACGACTTCGGATGCAAAATCAAACTTTGCCAGCAGATCCAAATTATCAATTTTTTAGGATAATAACATATTTTGTGTAATTTTATGGCTATTAAATCTCATTTTGACCCTCGGTTTGGAAAATCGTGATTTCAGATTTTGGGGGTCAACTTTGTGAAAACAATATATTTTTCAAGAAATGGATTTCGCCATTGAGTCCGAAGAATAAAATTTAGTGTTTTTACGTAGTTTATTGGCATACATAGGACTCCGAACAAATTCCAGACACCTCGTTGAAGTCTGTCCGGAAGGGGAAAAAGTTGTGCAGATTTTTCTGCACTATTTAAAGCAGTTTTGAGCTCATTTTTCATCTTTCCTCTTGAGCGTTAAACCCTAAAATAGTGTGGGAGTTTAAAAGTGAAACCTGTGAAAGCTCGGGAATCTAGATTATCATCTATTTCTTAATTTTATTATGAATTTGAGGTAAGAATTATCCTTTTCTTAGAAATTCCTTGATTAATTTCTAAAAACCCCAAAAATCTTAGGGCTTGATTTTAAATCCCAGTTTCACTCCTTTTCACTTGAATAATATTTTTATCTTAAAATTACTAGTTTTTCATCAATTTAACATTCTAAACAACTCCAATTCTTTATTTTAATTCAGATTTCTAAGATTTTACCCGGTAAAGCTCAAAAATGATTTTTCTTCGATTTGAACATCATTTTTGACTCAATTTGACGTGGGTTTTCCGCTGTATGTTTTTATAAATATAAGAAACACATTTTTAAATTAAAGTTTCAATTTTGTCCTTCTTTTTGTGAACCCGTTTTGGAGGTCCGTTTTGATCCGAAACTAAAAGAAGTCAATATGGATATCCTTAGAATCGTATTGATGAGTAGATTTTTATTTTGATAGTGTGAGGGAATTTTGGGATTGTGAAGTGAAGATGGATGCTTGGAGAATGATTTAAGGTTTTGCGGTTCAGCCTTGAGGTAGGCTTCTGTCTATTCTTCTCCGTAGATGATGTGTGATATATAATGCGTGTGAATGTGAATGCTATGTTTGATTATGCATAGAATGACTTGGTATTAAATATTAAAGTTTTGGTAATTAGATGAGGGTTTTGGAACCATAAGGTGAAATGCTTATGACCTGTTAAAATCCTATTGCCTTCTCCCAAATTGGACTAATTTACAGCATGAATATGATACGATGCTAGGTTTGGGATGTAGTTAAAGTGTTGAAATCATGGTTAGTATGATTAACCTTAGTTAGGCTAGTCTAGTGGTCTTGAAACCATAATTTGGGTAGAGTTACTTAAATGCTCGTATTTTTAGCGAAAGTTCCTATCTTAGGATTGGTTATGCCTTACTTGACATCTAAAAGTAAGATAGATACCTTAGCCTAATTTGGGGGTGTAGATTGCCTAAATATATAAATTGAGGATTAGAAGCGGGTTCGTCCGGCCCACTTAGGTCAAAACTTGTATAAGCCCTTGTGGACTTAGTTGCGAATGTTTGGCCTAGTTAAGACTAATGAGCCTTATTTATGAGATTTTCTTGGTGAATTAATAAATTGTGATGAATTTTACTGAATTATAATTAATGGCCTATAGAGATTCTAATTCCTCTTAGATGTGATATTGGGCCTTTAGAGACTCTATTTCCTCTTGAGTACGATATATGACCTATAGAGACGATATTCCTCTTAGATATGATGATTGGCTAGAGAGGTCATATTCCTTATAGTCATGATGTGTGACCTATTGATATGACATATCCTATGTGAAAGGTGATTATATGCTTATTGAGATCATACCTCCTTTATGTGAGATACCTCCTATATGAGAGATGATTAGAGATATGTTATGGCTTATATATATGATTACAGCTATGAGTTTCAGATATGTATATGGGACGAAGGCTGTGATTATGTTATTGTAGCAGTATTATTTTGCAGACTTTATCAGAACTATGACTTAAAAACTTATGTCTTATTAGTTGTTCTTCCACATATGTTGTTATATTATTCATGCTCGCAGCAGGTACCAACTCATGGGTTAGCTTGTCATCTCTCGGGACGGTAAGCAACGTGTAGCATCCAGGGTGTACTCCCAAGGCATTATAGTTATGGACAGGATCATAGCCCGTGGGTTACCATGTATGTAGGGTGATCCATCTATCTCAGGAATAATATGAAGAGTGATTCATGGCTTCAAGGAATTGTTTTGGAGTTCATTAAAGTATTCCCACATTTTTCAATTTATGCATTATGTTCATTGTTTTGCGAAAGATTCTCATTATATTGGATAAAAACATGTTATTTTGGATTATTTAGGCAAGAGTTCAAGTGTCCTAGGGTTTCTATGAAGCTGTGTCTAGTAGAGTCTTGCAGAATTGTAACGCCCCTAAAATGGATCCCGAGATGTCACATGGTGCTTAGGGTCACAAGTGACCCCAGGCTAACCCTTCTACTGGCATAACTTATAAACCACTAAATAAAATGTATAAATCTGAAAGAATAATGCAGAAGATAACTCTTTTATGAATTTTCTCAATGCAAAACTGAATTTACAAGATTACAACTCTGGTTTTACAACAAACTAAAACTGAATACATCAACTTCTAGTGACTGTCTATGAAGCGTGTACTAATACTGACTATAGGTAGCTGGGTCATGACTCCCAACTATCACAACTCAATATGACTGAATAACGGGTTAGTTTGCCTACTGGTAGGTTATGGTAGGCACCATAATGACCTGAGAAATTAGGTCATGACAAAGAAAGAATCTACTAGACACAGCTTTGTAGATACCCTGGGACCATGAACCATGCTCTAATACCAAGCTTGTCACAACCCGAGCCGAGGCCCTGGCCACGATAGGCATCCCAAGACATGAAGACCGAGAGACACCATAACATGCTATCAGGAATATAATCCATATATAAATAAAATGCGGAAGATATGACAAAATTCAAGGGAATTTATAAGAAAAAGTATGATAATACAAAACTTCAAATACCATCTATGAAGCCTCTACTGGAAAAATATAATTGCTTTTAAAGGATTAAATTTTAGGTACATTTAAATCAAATAAAGGAAGGTGAAATAACCAATTTTTTATGGATTTTCAAATTCTAAATATTAGGAAAAGATTGAATGACTATTTTTTCTAGTGTGAAATCTATTCTTGAAAGGAGAACAATATTTCGTTAAAGCATTTAGAATTTTTAGTATAATAAAGATAATGATTCTACCTATATGATATTATTATTAAAACTGTCATTATTACCTTTAGTAAAATTATTTTTCTATAAATTTCAAAAAACATTAAGAACATCAAATGCAATTATAGTTATACACTCCATTCGTTTCATTTTACTTAATCTTTGTTGACTTTGACACACCCTTAAGAATACTTTAAATATAGGTATATTTTACTAAATTAATCTTATTAATGATGCTTTAAGCTCTAAATTTGGCTGTTATTATTTATTATAGTTATTAATACAAAGGGTAGAAATGAAAATGTATACTAAAATTTTCTTGATTTCACAAATTGAACAAAAAAATTGAAACAACTATTTTTAGTGTAGGGATCAAGTAAGATGAAATGAATAGAGTAATAACGATAGTTCCCTTTCTTCTACTTTATGTATTCAAGTTATTATTTGGGGAGTCAAATGATGTTCTTTGATCATAATTTTTTTAAAATACTTTGAATGGTTAACTATAGTAATTTATAATACTTCTTATGTAATTTCTAAATATATAAATTTATTTTAAAAAATTAAAAATACAAATTCAACTTTGTGTAAAAAATTAATTAATTTAAATCATGTGTAGCTGTAAACCTAAATTGAAACAAAAAGTTTCACACCCTCCTTCTCTCCCTGCCTCTTACAAGCTATGCATATAAAACCTTCTTAAAGACTGTCTCTTTTCAATTCTTTCTACACCATATCTCTCATGCTTGCTAAGGAGATTTCTCTCATCGAAAATATCCATTTGTCCAACTTTCTCTAGTTTCTTTCCCCTTTTTCTTCCATCTCCAATGTTTTTTTCCATAAGAAATGTTTCCCTTATTTCATGTCTCAGATCATGCTGTAGAAAGGTTCTCTAAGAAACTTATATAGATTCTTAACATGGTCCATTCATGCCATCTATGACTTATTTTTGAGGTAAAAGAAATAGTGAAGCTCAAATTCCTATAGAGAGAGCTTTCTCCGACTGTCCCCCCAGGCAGTTATGGGATTGCACATAGGCTCAAAAGTATCCCATCAGTTCCACTATGTTCTAAAGTTTTAAGGATTTTATTCATGATCATGAAAACTCGTTCACTAAGCCCAAGTTAGATATGCTTTCAGATACCTTGTCCGAATCCTATGATAGCATATGACCTAGGGTTAGAAACAAGAACCCAGAAGTTTAACAATAGTGGAATGGGGATAGTGTTATCTAAATCTAGTAGACCTTGTATCCATGGGGCTAGTTGTACGAAAGGTGAATCACTTTATGCAATAATTTAAGTTTGTGGATTTAAAATTAAGTATGATGATGTGTGTATAATCTAGAGGTGTAAACAATGTGATATGGGATTGTATTATTTCTATGTTTTGACAGTATGTGTGCTTAGATAGTACCCTTGAGTTGTTATGTGTTAGAATGTAAATTTAAATCTTGGATGGTTGAGCTCATAGAAAAAAGAGTTAAAGCATACTCCTAAAGATTCTAAGTTAGTCAGTGTTTACGTTATTATATGATGACTATTAGGGTCTATAGAAAGTAAAGAGTTGTATCTCAGAAGAAAGTGTTAGCAAGGGGTTTTATACTTTTAGGTGCAGTCTTCCAGGGTGAGTTTAGTATTTATGTGCATTGTTATATCTCTTACTCTAGATTAATGTGGTTACAGTTCAGTTTAGAGCTTATTAAGGGTTTCACAGACTTTGAGTAATATCTTAAAGATCAAGGGGAGATGATAGAACAAGATACAAGGTCAGGCTCTTAGATCCTATTAGTGGTACTAGTATGTGTAGAAAAGTAGTAAGAGAGGATGATTCCCAACCCATTCTTATCTTAGTGCAAGGTTTTTCAGTCATGACGATATCTACTCATGCCTTATATGTCATCTGCATGATTAAAGTTTATGTTCATGCACATAATAGAGAATTATGTTCTTTCCCTGTTCTAAGTATGAGGAGTACCAGTTCATTCAGCAGTACAAATTATGTTCCATGAATTTATGAACTACAAACTCAGGCCATGCAACTCATGACTCATGTGCTCATGATTTATAGAATGTCCAGTTCCAGGTACTCATTCACACTCTTAATGATCAACGAAATTCAGATTATGTCAGGTATATCCTCAGTTTTGATCTCTATAATGAATCCATAGTATGGATACTCTATTCCTCGGGTCTCATTTAATTGTCCCAGTTATGTATAGTATTATTTCATGCTTCAAGTACTCTTGTTCTAACCTTTTAATGACCTTTCCTTAGGTCAAGATAGTGATGATGCATAATTATTTATATGGGAGAGAGTAATTCTTTCTTATTTTCATGATTCAGACTAGTGTTATGGTGTTATGTGTAGTACGTTGTGATTTCAAGTTAAGCTTTAACATGGTGGGAGTATGTAGCTCAACCCAAACCTTGGTTGGAGTAGTTATATACTCCCATGCGAGTATTTAAGGAGTGAGGATAAACTTTAATTAATAGTAATATTGTCTAAGGCATAACAAATTCCTGTTTATGTTTCATAGGACTATGTTCCATGTTACAGAGTTATAGCCACATTGAGATTCCATACTCAGTTATCTTATTCTGATCATACCCATGATTCTTTGCTCCCTACTATTATTATAACTCCTTAGAAAGAGTGTTGAAGAAATACTCCAATTGAGTGTAAGATTTTAGTATAATTCAGTCTGTATAGCAATCAATTCAATCTATCAGTCAGACAGACAAGTTCTTATGGTTTTCCATCTTCCGATCTAGTCTTACTATCCAAAATTTCATGAATATGGCCATTCCAAGAGATAGTTTGTTCGCATCCATGTAAAATGTGAATCCAGTTTAGTCCATGCATCATGTTTCAGGTTTAGATATTCGGTCGTGATTCATTTATTAAGTGTCCCGTATATTATCTCGGTCTTTCCTTAGTATTTTAGCCAAGGTAGTATCATTCAGGAGATGAAGTATCACAAGGGGGTGATATGGTAATACCTCGAGTTTTCATATCCTAAACCTCTCATCTTTACTTTACAAAACCAAATCCAGCTGGAGGTAATGATTACTCAAAAGTTGACTCTCTCATTTCTATCTCAGCCTTATAACCATTCTCATGCCATTACATGTTTTCAAGAAATCAGTTCAGTTCATGTATTATTTTTCAGACTAAGTTATGCAATCATGTTCCTAGTCATGCATGTTTGGTATATGATCTCAGTTACCTTAATACGGTACTCTAAGTCTAACCCGTCTCATTCGAGGATAAATGTTTCCAATGGGGAGATATTGTAATACCCCGTATTATTCATAGCTCAGTTCAGCTTCTAGTTGCATGCATAAGAGTCTTAAAGCCTGAAAATTTCGCTAAGTTTTGGGGACTTAGTAATTTTAAGTCTTTAAATTGGTCTTTCCAATCTCGAGATGCTGGTTTTGAGTTAATTCATGTTCATATATTTAAGGAGCATGTCTCAAGGATGTTTTGGATTTTTCGGTCGAGTATTGGGTCATGCTTGGATCACAATTCCAGCAACTCATCACAATAGTGCTGCGTCGTTGTGGTAATGGCGATGGCACTCTTGTCGCATCGCGGTGAGGGTGTTGTGCCTAGTTCTTGATTTATAGTTTGAATGGATGTGTCATTATCTATATACTAGTATGTGGAGTGCTTATGAGGTGAAAAATGTTCATAGAAATCATTTAGAACAAAGTTGTGCTAAGTGCCTTTGATTCGTCCAAATTTTGATATTCGATTCTACAAAGGTTAACTTTGAACGATAACTTTTTACATATATGGAATATTTCAGATCAAGACCCACCAAATTATATATAATTGAATTAGCTTTCCAATGCTACCAATTTCTCATTAATTCAATACCCGAGAGAAAAATTATGATCATTTTCGTCAGAACCAGTAAGCCACCGAGATACGACCACGTCGCGATGATACTTTAATCCGCATTCTAGATACGAATTTTTGGTTAAAATTATTGAGGGATAAAAGGTGTACAAAGGATTTTTGCGTTCCTCGATGTGTAAAGGTTGCAGTTCATGCATATGTTTTGGATGTGAAATATGTTGTTTCTCAAGCTACAGTTGCTAGACGTGGATTGATTTCACAAATACTACAAAAGCCAAATCACACTTTACTTAAAATTTCTTTCTATTTGAATGAGCATGTTCTTCCGATCATTTAATTTAATTAAACCAATGAAATTCTTACATAACTATATTTACCTGAAAGATTTAAATGATCGAAAGAACATGCCCATATAAATAGAAAGAAATTCTAAGTAAAGCGTGATTTAAGATTTTATAGTCTTTGTGGAATCAATGCATGTCTGGCAACTATAGCTTGAGAAGAAACATATTTCATATCCAAAACATACACATGAACTGCAACATTCACATATTGAGAAATACAAACATCCTTTGGCCTTTTCATTCTTCTTTATCAACACATGAAAAATTAAAAACCAAAAAAATCAACAAACGAACATATTCACAATGAATACAAGAAAAACGCTGATCATAAAAATGGTTTGCTAATGAAATGAGAAATATAATGCACTATTCATAACCACATTATAGTAACTTGACCGTTACTTGGACAATGGCACAAATTTTGATGAGTCTCAGATAGAATGAGTTCCCGAGAATTACTAACACAATGATGCAATAACTACATTACCAACATGTCACAAAAATGGAATGTTTAGGTTCAAACAAAGCATTCTATCCACGTAGTCAAAAAAAAATTCTTATATAACCCAACATATCAAATATGAAAGAAAATGACACAATATTCATACACACACATATATCTGGAGATGATTCTCAAAATGGCAGATAGGAATATCAATGAGCTGCTCTATACATAAGTTAGCACTTATTTCTCCTATTAGAAAGAGTGGTCAGGTGTTCATAACTATGAATGAACAAAAATATATGTCATGGTACATTCACTAGTGCTGATTATATACCATGCCCACCAACTTGAAACTTTTAGCAGAATAAGGAGCTCCCTAAACTCCTTTTCAGCATTGCAGAGTGATCCTCCCTCCTTTATTTTCTTTTCTTTTTTTGTCAAAATGACAATATTGGTTATGATTCATTGTAATTACTAGAGGCTTCCTATATGAAAAATAAATATTAAATAATGGAGTTTTCTAAACTAGACACATAAAAGTGTGACAATCAGAGATATCATGAAGTCATGAACAGAAGAACAATGACAATATTTTGATAAATTCTAGACATCACTTATGGAATAAAAATATATGCTACATATTACTTAAAACCTCCTAGCAAATGAAGTACTATGACAAGTTCATATAGATGTCATCTTTCATTAACGATGTATACTAAATCTGATCACATGTCCATTAAGTGTTGATCTCAATGATGATCAATTAGAAAAAATATCCATCTTTGCGCTAAATACTTCTGCTCAAAATGCAATAAGTGAAGCATGAAAGGCTTCAGAATAAATTTTAAGTCCTCTAGGATGGGATGATTGGTTTTAAAAAGAAAGATTTCTTGGTTTCACATTTAGCTATAGCTTGTTATTACACAAAGCTCAAATGACCTTTGAGCCAATATATCAACATCTAACCTTTTGTTTAGTTTTGTTCCTATTTTGTAATCGGATACCATATTGATCTGACATACAATCTCGAATTGGTGATATCTTTTCATATACTATTTTTTAACTATTGAATGGTCTCCATGAAACTGAACACATATTGAATCAAATAATTTGAATTAGGAAAATAATTTGTGTAAGAGTTGACTTGGATATCGATATTTCTCGTCTTGTCACCCTAGTAACTGATCCTAATATAGATTTTCATTACGAATCACACTGAACAATTAGAAGAGATCTCTTTTTGAATATGAACAACAAATTAAAAATACTAGTCTGTATATGTAAAAGATACTCATCATTAAAGAAATTAGACATGAAAAGAAAACATACTTTTCAAAAAGAATATCAGAGCACTTCCAATTCCCATTGATCAAAGCATCGTGAAAACTCATGCATTCCTTCATAGAGCGGCGACAAAACCTACATTTTTTTTTGCACTCGGTATATATGATGAATTCATCATGATGACAAAATTTATGTGACCCATAGACATGCTTTTTTGACTGGTTATGGTATTTGAGTAGTGTAGTACCAATGGAACTTTATTACCATCAACAAAGATAAAGATATTATTCTTACATTTCCTACAAGGTTCTAATCCATCATGTTTCTCAAATTCAATCAGAGTAAGCTTTCCTAATAACAAAAAACAACTTTTATTAGTATCGAAACATGGAAACATCGATCAAATAAGATAATAAGGAAGGATAACATTTTATTTTCGAAAAAACAACTACATTTACTATAATAACATGCTATTTGACCTGGTGATAAGAAAAAGAGCAGTAGGATATTTAATTATTCTTGTAAGTGATGAGAAAAAAATAGTAGGATATTGAATTACTCTTGTAGGTAAGAACTTACTAATGATCAAGTGATTGCAGCAACATTCATTTTTCAAGAGGATATAATAATAGGTGATTGTAGTCTAGTTCACTGGTTCAATTAAACTAGGATTTTCCAAATGGACATGCTGCTGGTGCTTTGAGAAAGCAACCAAAATCCTAAGGACAAATGTTCATGGATAGGGTAGAAAGAATGGGTCCTTTATAAATTACCGTTATCGTATAGTAATTTATGACATTGAACCAGCTTTCACGTACCTCAACTAATTCCACAGGATATCTTCCACCTTCTACCACCAACAAGGTTAGGACAAATGAGAAGAAATTGCCTAATATTTATTATCTTTGCTGAAATTTGAAAGTGAAACCACATGATTCTTATGAAACATTATTAATAATTTAGCCACACCCTTGGGCACAACATTAACAATATCTATAACCATGAAGAGTACTTGGGTAAGAAAACATAAACCTCTTCAAATCCTAAAGATAGAACTCAACTCATCATCAAATCTCTCTCATTTTTACCAATTAAATCATCTATAGAGAAGTCAGGACAAGCATAGTTGATTTATACTACTCATCAGTCAAATTAATCTTGCAAGAAGATACATTAAGTCTTACCTAAGGGTGTGGCTTAGTGGGTATAGACGGAGCTAGTATAAAATGAAGGGTTTCATCTGAACCTCCTTTGGTGGAAAACTACACTATTTATACATTGTTAAAATTATCTTTTACATATATATAGTATTAGATGTTAAACCCCCTTGGGTTAGTTTATGTGTGTAATACCCCGTACTTCTACCTAGCTTAAAATTGTCTTAAAGATGTTAAAGACTTAATTAAAAAGATGAATCTACTTTATACATGTGGTATTTTCAATATTTTCAATATTTTCAATTTTTGTCATGTGGAAAATTCAATAAACCTTCCATCGATACCAAATTCGGCCAAATACGGCACCCGAGCGAAGAGTTAGAGCCTTTTTAGTGAGACAGTGTATCACTTGAGCCATCAGCGCGTCGCGAGCCAACTTAAATGGAAATTGTCAATTCCCAGTGTTGCTTTGCGATAGTGGTGCATCGCGTCAAACTTTCAGGTTACAAACAAAGTGGTAACGCGATAGCTCCGCGTCGCACCACCATACGATTTCCCATTTGTCACTTTCCAGAGACACAGCGCGATAGCGATGCGTCACGCCATGGGTCCAAATTAAAAATTTTTCACCAAATTTAAATACGCGTCCAAGGGATAAAAGGGTCAATTTTCTACCCCTATATACACCCAATAACACGTGATTCAACCATATTTCACCAAAAATATATTGATTCTCTCAAGTTTCTCTCAAGAACAAGCTAGGGTTTTCAATTGGGAATTCAAATCCAAGACTTAAATTCAAGGAAATCTCTGTCAATCTTCATAGAATCAAGAACTAAGGTATGCACAGTGTTAATTCATGGACTCCTTTTGTCCATGAAGATCAAGAACCCTATTTTAAACTATATGCCGTGATGTTCTTGTTTTGAATAGATTATGTTCATGTTGTTATTGTTGTATGATTGCCAAGATTGTATCTTTATCATGTTTTCTGAAACCATGTTAGTATAGGGTTAAAATTCATGCAATTGAGTTAAATTGTGGAACCATGTTGTATTAAATTGATAATCATACATATGCCTTAAGTGTGCATGCAAGGCGCTTGATAATATGCCCCAATGAATGAATGGTGATCAAGTACGTAGTTTCCATATGTCAAGATCATGTCATGCTTCTTAAGTTATGCTATACCTATTTGATTAAGATGATTCCCATGCTAAACCTATGCATTGTGATTGCTTGATGGGATGTTCATAAGATTAGAAGCATGAAATTATGTCATGTTTATACGCATTACTATCCATGTACAATATTATGATTATCATGTGCTTCATGAAATTCCCAACTATGAAATTATGAATTGTTGGTATTGGTTAGATGATCAAAAGTATCAAGCCTTGAAAGTTTCATTCTATCGAGTCTTGGGGGTACTTGTACCCGACAAATTGGCAGTGTGCCTAGAGCTATGTCATGTTTTCACGATACTCTCAGTCAAGCTATGATCAGTAGAATTCAGTCAGTCATGTGACTCAGGAAAACTCAGTAAACTCATTATCAGTCCAATCCAATTAAGTAATCTCAGTAATCTCAAAAAATATCAGTGATCTCAGTCAGTCATCACGTCTCAGTAGCATTTTGTCAATCAACGGAACTAAGTGAACTCAGTTTAGCTCCGCTAAAAAATACCGTTAGTATCAGTTCAGTTCAATTTTTTAGTTCAGGGTCTATTCAGTTGGGAGTATAATTTAGCACCGATTGAACCCAAGGATGGGCACTCACCTATTATTTAGTGGAGGGTGTGATCCTTAGAAGCAATCCTTGCGTTCCAGAACTATATAGCCAGCGTAGGTTGAGATGTACCCCTATGCGTAGGGCTACTAATACATCTCATTTGGGGTTATTCCTACAGGAGAGTTGATAGAAGAACTTCCTATCAAAGTGTGTTACCTCACAACTTATCTTTAATCGTGGCACGATATTGACACCCTTCCAGTTGGAGTTATATGTTGGACCCCACCAGTTCAGTTTTTGGTCATGTCGATTAAATGATTACCTCCCACCATTTTAGTCTCAGTCTCAATCTCAGTAATAAAACTCAGATAGTTCTACAGATTTCAGGATTGTCAGATACAGTCACTCAGTACAATACAAAACTCAGTTAGTCCCATCAGAACTTAGACTGTCAGATACAGTCGCTCAATATGAGCATACTAGTTATACAAAACTCATGTTATCAGTATTCAGCTCTAGAAGTGTCAGATACAGTCAACCAGACCAGTTCTTCATAATTAGAACTATCGAAAAAAATTGTTATTATGTATCCATAATGTAGTATCAGTCCCTCAGTATTCAGTATCCCAGCATCAGTAAACTCAGATGTCTGTAAATCCATGTTATCAGTAGACTCAGTAGTCAGAACTTAGTATTTAGTCCTATCATGATCGCAGTTACAGTTACATATTTATGCATATATTCTCACATTCATATCATTCAGTCAGTTAGTGTTGTCTATGCATATGAACCCTTTTGCATTCAGTCTACCTCACTTGCATACCAGTACATTCAAAGTACTGAAGAATTTGTGCTATGGTGTCTTATACCATAGGTTTAGAGACACGAGCTCCAGAGTATCAGTAGATTCTAGATATTAGCAGTCAGTCAGCAGTCAGTCCTCATCCTTCGAGGACGATATGATTTGTTATTTCATTATTTCAGTACTTAGTTATTTCAGTAGTCCGGGTTAATTGGGGACATGTCCCATCAATTCCACAGTTTTCAGATACTTTAGAGGCTTTTAGACTACGGTATGTTCAAATATATTTGTTTGGGATATATAGTATATCATTGACGTCTGTTGAATGTAGCTGGAATAGAATAGTTCATCCATGATGATTCCTTAGTCTTATTATGTTAGTCTCTTGGACCTAAACAAGATATTTGTTCCTTATTATCTCATTGACTTGTTATATGGCTTCTGGACTCTTGGCTGTAGTTTTCATTCTGTTTATATGTTGTATATATGTGCTTTATATTTGGAGATCAGTTGGCAATTGCCTACTGAGTACCATTCATTTGGTACTCATACTACATTTCAGCTGCTTGCAGATCATAGTAAGAGTTATCGTCGTTGACGTGTGCCTCGTGCAGGGCGGCCATGGTTTAGTGACTTAGAGTGAGCTCATGACATTCAAAATAATATTCATCTCTCTCTTATGTTTCAGAATCATTCATGTAATAACGTTTTCATCATGTATATTTATCATGTAACCTAAATTCCTCAGTTCTTTCTTCTTAACCAATCTTATTCGAGGATGAATGTTCCCAAGGGGGAGATATTGTAATACCCCAAAAAATTCAAACCAATGTTACAACCATGTTTCAAGATCATTTAAAGTACATTATAGTTCTTTGGTAGTTTTATGAGTGAGTTTGATGTATTTTAAGGCCTCAAATAACTCCTAGCTATTAGACGAATCAAAATATTCCTTACCGATTGAGTTTTTGGGTAAAATGTTGCTATAGTCAACTTCAAACGATCATATCTTTTTCTATACTGAGAATTTACCATCTCAAGACCAACCAAATTTTAGGAAACTGAATTACCTTTCCAACGACACCAATTTTGCCTAAATCTAATACTCAGGTGAGAAGTTATGACACTTTTAGTGAAAAATAGTAGCCCAACGTGATAAGGCCTCGTTGCGGTGATGGACAAAATCACGTTCCTCCTTTTCCTGTTGAACTCCGTGATAATACATCATCGTACCAAGTGTCAAATTCACGTTCAGTGAGGCACCACGATGGCACCGCATCGCACCGTTGGACGATATGGGCATTGTCCTTTTCCAGTGGCCCGACGCGATAAGCACCGCGTCGCACCGGAGCCAAAAATTAGGATTTCCATTTTTGCAATTTAAATTCCAGGGACTATTTGTTCTTTTTCCATAGCCACAAACTTTTCCAAAACACGTAATTTCTACTCGAAAGGCGCATTATGTGGCCCATTACTCATAATTCCTCTCCAAGAAACAAATAATCTCTCAAGAGAAAAACCTTAACTTTAAAAATCAAGGTCAATTCTTAAGAAAAATCTTAAGAACTCTCACGAATTCATCAACTGAGGTATGTTAAATGTTCATCCATGGTCCCTGAAGCCCAAGAATCTAATTTTAAATTCAAAGTTATGATCTTTTACAGGTTATTATGATTTTCAACCATGAATCCCCATGAAATTTGATCCAATATCATGTTTACATGAAATTATTATTGTTATTAAACCCTACATGTTTGAATAATGTTATTTGCTGATTTAAATCATAATTAGTGATGTTGATGTTGAAATCATGCTATTACTATAAGATTTAAGCTATTCCCATGCCTAGCTTACACTATTCATATCAAATGTTTGATGAAATGCCTATAAGAATGAATTATGCGTGAATGCTTTCATATTATGTTCCCAAAGTTTTAGTATTATTTTGCTATTATTTCTATTGAGTCCTGGAGGTTATGAATACCTAAAAACTTAGTTGTTTAATTAGTCTAAGTATTTTCAGAATAGTTTTGAACATGTTTTGAGCATTATCAGTTCAGTCAGTTATCATTATCAGTTAAACTTAGAGCAGTTCAGTATTTTGAGTCAGTTCAGCTGGGAGTAGGATATAGCACCGAAAAAACCCAGGGATGGGGGTTTACCTGCCAGTTGAGGGTGTGACCTTTAGTAGCAGTCCTCATGTTCCTTAACTACGTAGCCAACGTAGGTTGAGATATTAACCTACCAGTTGAGGGTTGATCTCAAGCAGTACCTGCCAGATGAGGGTAACCCTTAGTCATTCCGGATAACACTTTAGTGGATCCACACAGCCAGTGTTAGTACCTATTGCACGGTACTAACATACTTCCAACTGGGTCACAGGTTGGACCCCAAATTGTTTATTGGGGTATGTCAGTTAGATTATAGATCCCATAGTCTCAGTCCAATAATTAGCTCAGTAATTCAGTTTCAGTTTTTCTTGACCATAGCATATAGATATCAATTATTCATTTATCAGATTTCAGTATTTAAGTTTACAGATTATATTCAGAATATATTTATGCTAGGTAATGTATTCTAAGTATTTTGATATTTCATGCATTCTATTAAGTACTTCATGCTATTCATTTATTCAGTTGTTACTCCTGTACATGAAACCATACATATCAGCCTACCTCATTTAGCATACCAGTACATTCAAAGTACAGATCGCATAATCGTTTCTTCCGCTATGATATTTCATATCATAGGTTTGGATGCTCAGTTCCCAGATTTCGCATAGACTTTCCATATTAACAAATGTAGCAGTGATGAGTCCTTTTATTTTGAGGTCATGGTTTATTTCTCTCGGTTATTTCATCATTTTTTGCATTTTTCCATTTAGTCGGAGTTAGTTGGGGGTTTGTCCCATAGCTCCATAGTCAGTCAGTAGAGGATTTTAAGACTAGTACAGATAGTTGGTTAGTCTTCAGTTTTCAATTGTCATTGTCAGATGTTTTATCAGTATGATTGTGTACCTTACATTCATTCCTACATGCGTATCTCCTATCACCAGTAGGCGCCTATGTCTATTAGCCGGTATAGGACGATTGTATAGATATGGGTAAAGAATATACCTTGTTTTGTTATGTGTTGATTAGACCTTCAAAGTCTGGGGAAGTGGAGGTACGCATATGCTCGGCTAGGTATTTGGTATTCCGAAGTAGCCGGTTATTCACGCTGATATTGATATTGTTATTATCATTGTTATGATCATTATTATGGTTAACTTATGATAGATTGGTCAATGATCTAGTATTGATATTTGAGGTATGTATTCAACCTCTTTTATCTTATGATTGGATTATTATACATGATTATATAATGTCTAGCCATGTGGATTAGAAACCCTGAGTATAATGGTATTAAATCGTGCTAGTATTCTAATGAGTTCTTAATATGAGAATATGATAATCTAGGTTATGATTTAGGATGGCCTCACTTCTATATGTATATATATTTATATATGTATATATATATATAGATATATAAAGATATGGCATTATCATATATCCCTCCCTTTGTTTGTTCTTACTATATATTCGTTTCATCGCCTTGTATATTGCAATATATCTTTCATCTCCCCTTTATTTTAAAACGGGCATCTTCCTCAAAACATGGTCTGAAGTCTGAAGAGTCTATAGTCTAGTCTGGTCTAAGTCTGTTATGGCATTTTTCTGATTTGGTATTGTCATACCAGGACTTGCAAGTCTGATAATCCAATCAATTTTATGTTATCGTTTTTTTATTCAAAATAGAATATTTGGACCACCCAAATCATTTGAACAGTACATGAGAATTTATATTTCAAAATGTATGAAAACTCATGCAAAGATTCTCTCTTTCAATTCTTAATATATTGTGGTCAATTACTTTGTAGCAACCCATGCAATTCTTTCAATCATCACTTTTAACATATATCAACAATAAAACACCCTCTCTTCAATTCATAACCGATATCAACACAATAAACAATAGTAAAATATTTGTGTCATGCTTATAAATATGTAATTGAACAACCTATAACATGTGAAATCAAGAGGTGTCATAACATGAGAGAGAGTTCGGTTATTCATGATCTCAATTCAAATTTCAAAACAAAAAGTGTATATATATATATATATGTATACACGAGTATAATTCAAATTCAAGGGAAAGCCTTAAGACCAAAACTCTATATCATTGAAAAAGGGGTTTCATGATTTGACCATTTAAAACAATTATTCAAACACTTTTTTATAGGTTTCATAATATGCCTTCAAAACTTAGTAAACAATAACTCATGCCCAAGTAGATTTTAGGATAGACCTACGTACCTTAAGTTCCTTAACTTGGGGATGAAAACTTAATCTTGATTCTTTCTTGAGGGATCTTGATCTTGGAAAGCTTGAATTCTTGATTTTTTAGGGATAAAGGAATTGAATTTGTTCTTGGGAAGAGGGAAGGTTTTTCTTGAGAGTTAAGTGGGGAAGAAAGGAAAATAATGCCCTAAATGATGCCCCAATTCATGTTATGAATGAATGGGTTAAGGGAGAAAATACCCAATTTCTCTTCTGACATTATTAAATCCGTAACCGGGTTTTGCATGCCCACCGTGATGCGGTCTTATCGCGGTGGCTTACTGTTTCAGACAAAAATGGTCATAACTTTTCACTCGGGTATCGGATTAAGGGTAATTTGGTATCGCTGGAATGCTGACTCAATTATCTATAATTTGGTGGGTCATGAGCTTAAAAAATCAACATATATAAAAATTTATATACATTTTAAATTTACCCTAGTAGAATCGAATACTAAACTTTGGATGAATCAAAGGCTCTTAGTTCAACTTTGCTCTAAATGATTTCTATGAACATTTTTCACCTATTAAGCACTTCACACACTAGGATCAAGATCATGACACATGCATTCAAATTATAAATAAGAACTAAATGAAAAAACCTTCACTGCGATGTGATGTATGTGCCAGTGGAAATGACTGCGACGCAGCCCTATCGTGGTGACTTGTTAGATTTGTGATCCAAACGTGACCCAAACCTTGTTAAAAAAATCTGAAACTCCCTCGAGATATACTTCTTACATTCCTGAACATAAATTAACTCAAAAACTATCATCTCGGGGTTGAGAAGGTCAAAATAGAAATTCTCAAAGCTTAGGGGTCTTGAAGATGACTAAGCCACCAACAATAAGTGAAAATTTTGAGCCACGAATTTGTCGATCAAGGATCTCGACTGGAATTTCTTCATAAGAAAGGTTGTTCTGAACATCTACGCTTTCTAAGGGAACAACTACAGCTGGGTCACCAATACACTTCTTCAACAAAGAGATATAGAATACTGGGTGCACTGATGCTAAGTCTGTAGGCAACTCAAGCTCATAAGACACCTTTCCGAAATGTATCAAAATTCTAAAAGGGACAATATATTAGGGACTAAGCTTCCCCTTCTTACCAAACCTTTTTACCCCCTTCATGTGAGAGATCTTTAGATATACGAAGTCACCAATCACAAACTCAAGATCTTTTCTCCTCACATCTACACAAGGTTTCTGTCGTCTTTGGGATACCTTAAGCCTCTTCCAGATTAGCTGAACTTTCTCTAAAGCATCAAATACCAAATCAATCCCTCTCACAGCGGTTTCACCTACCTCAAACCAACTAATCAGATATCTATATCTTCTTCTATTTAGAGACTCAAATTAAGCCATCTAAATACCGGAATGATAGTTGTTATTATACGCGAATTCAATCAAAGGCAGTGGCCATCCCAACTTTCCTTAAAGTTAACTACACACGCTCTCATCATATCATCAAGGGTTTGAATGGTCCTCTCTACCTGACCATCTTTCTGAAGGTGAAAGGTTGTACTGAGGTGAATATGGATACCAAGACCCTTCTGAAAAGCTTTCCAAAAGTAAGAGGTAAATTGAGTAACTCTGTCTAATATGATAGATAACGGAACATCATGCAACCTGACCAACTCTCTAATATAGTGTAATACCCCTAAAAATCCAAACCAATATTAGAGCAATGTACAAAGCTCATGCATTGTACATCACGGTTCTTTTATATTTTTATGAGTAATTTAGATGTATATTAAGGCTTCAAATAACTCCCAGCTATCAGACGAATCAAAATATTCCTCACCGATTGAATTCTTGAGAAAGATATTTCCATAGTCAGATTCAAACGAGAATGTCTCTCATTATACTTGGAATTTTTTATCTCATGACCTATCAACTGATATATAATTGAACTAGTTTTCCAACGATACTAATTTTGCCTAAATCCAATATCGGAGCAAAGATTTATTCATATTTTTACTCCAGCATGTCAGGCTGGAAACAGTGTGACGACATTCGTGGTAGCTTACCACATTTGTGATACCCTACCACGAACGTCGTCATCCTTAGGCAGAATCCATATCCTATGTGACGACATTCATGGTAACTTACCACAGTTGTGACACCCTACTACGAAGGTCGTCAACCTTAGGCAGAATCCAGCTCCTGTGTGACGACATTCGTGGTAGATTACCACATTTATGACGCCCTACCACAAAGGTCATCAGACTTAGGAAGAAACCATCAAATTCAGCTCCTGTGTGATGACATTTTTTACGGCTTACCACATTTGTGATGCCTTGTCACAAATGTCATCAGACTTGATTTTCAGCAACTGGGATTTTATTTCATAAGGGTATTTTGGTATTTTTCCTTCACTTCCCACGACTTATAACCCTCAAGAAATGTATTATCTTCCATTCTCTTTAGTTAAAACATCTTAAAACCCCTCTCTTACACTTTCAACCACAAGATTAGGGTTTCCTCTCAAGATCATCTCCTTAGGAACAAGAGCATTCTATCCCAAATGGGTTAAACCCTAGTCAATAAAAATCAAGGGCAAGCCTAAGGATTTCTTCAGGAACCTTCATAAATATTAGATCTCTTTCAAGATCAAGCTTATGGTATGCGTAGTGTTCACCTATGGATTCAATTCTTTCATAGAGTCAAATCATGCTTTGAAATGTTATTTTATAAACTTTTGTGGTGATATAAACATGTACATGTTCATGTTTGTTGTTCAAGTTTCAAGATGATAGCTAAGGATTTTTTTAATGGAATATATATGATTGTTGATTGAAAATCATGAACTTTGGGTGGGTTGTACTAATGCAAGTATGAAATCCACTTGTGCCTTAAAGAATGCATGTAAGGTGTTTGATAAAATGCCTAGGATATTAGAAGTTCATATTTACATGATTTCATGATATCGAAATGACAAGTCCATGTTAGCGATACACTTCAATATGAAGGACCATGCTATTTACGTATTCTTATGGTGATGGAATGAAGTATGTATGATGATGGAAATATGAATTTTGTGTGCGAATTATATCCATGCTTTCCCTACCATTTGTTGAGGTATTGATTAAATATATGAAGTATACTATCCCCTACTTATAATATAACGAATTATGGACTCCAATCTTGTGATCAAGTCATGTCTTGTGTGTTAGTTTTCTTCTATCGAGTCCTGGAGGTATTTGTACCCAAAAAACATAGATGTGTTCCTAGAGCCATGTCATGTTGTCACGATAATCTCAGTCAAGCTATAATCTATAGAAATCAGTTAGTCATGTGACTCAGTAAACCTCAGAAATCTCATGATCTCAGTTAGCTCTCAGATAATAGTACTACTCTGTCATTCAACGGAATTCAGTAAGTTCCACTTACGTACAGTCAGTTAAATCATGTTCAGTCTCTTCAGATGGGAGTACGAGTTAGCACCGAGTGAACCCAAGGATGGTAACTCACCTGTATATGAGGGTGTGAATCTTAGGAGTCACCCTTGTGTTCAGAACTATGTAGGCAACATAGGTTGAAACATCGCATCCTATTATATGAGGGTAGATGAGGTGGCTTAACCTGTTATATGAGGATTCCCACAATTCTCACTAGAGTTACCTGTTATATAAGGGTTGCTCACATGTTTTCCTTACCAGTGGCACAGTATTAACACCCTTCCAGTCAGGGCAGAGATTGTACCCCATCTTAGCCATAATTGCACATATGGGGCATGTCGATTAAACAACTACCTCCCACAGTTATAGTATCAATCTGAGTAAAAGAACATAGACAGTTCTTCAGATATCAGTAAACCAGGACTGTAGGATATGGTCAAATTTAGTAATAGCACGGAACTCAGAGAGTTTAACCATATTCAGGGCTGTCAGATACAGTCATCCTTATTATCAGAACTACGGTTCTATCCATATATTAGCGTACAGATTTAGCCATTCCGTACTCACGATCTTAGTTACTATGTATGTATGTTTGCACTCTTACGTTCATATCAGTAAGTCAGTAGTATTATTCATGCAAGTAAACCCTTGCATTAGCCTACCTCACTCGTATACTCAGTACTCCAGTTGTACTAACGCATTTGTGCTATGGTGCTTTCTTTTATGTTACACCATAAGTTCAGAGACACGAGCTCCAGATCAGTAGTAGCATCCAGCCGCAGAGTTGCAGTGAGTCCTCATCCATTCGAGGGCGATATTATTTTATTTCATTTATTATCTCAGCTCAGTTTTGCTAGACGGAGTTAGTGGGAGACATATTCCTTCAACTCCTTATTCAAACAGTGCTTAGAGGCTTTCAGATTCGGTATTCAGACTTATGTTCAGATTTGATTCAATTTTTAGCTATTTTAGGTATCTTCCACCTATATGGATATTATGTTTTGATAGATTCTTTATTCAGTTGAACCCTATGGCCTACATGTTCATTTTTCCATATTATTACGTTATATATGTAGTGTACAGGTACAGATATTAGTCATGGGTTAGCTTGTGGTACCTCGGGGTCATGAGCACCGTGTAGTATTTTGATTCAGAAAATCGAGGCATTACAAACTTGGTATCAGAGCCTAAGGTTCAATAGAGTCCTAGGATGTCTGAAAGCCATAACTAGTAGAGTCTTGTACATGGGTGTGTTGCGCGCCACATTAATGTATAGGAGGCTATGAGATGTTTTAGGAATAGTTACCTTTCTTCAGTATTCATGTCTTTCTAGTAAGCACAATTTCAAGTCAGTCTCTCAGTCTAATCCGCTCTTCTCTTATTTCAGAAACATGCCTCCAAAGAGAAGAAATCAGCCAGCTCCTTAGCCCGAAGATCCTTTGGGCGAACATGTTTCTCATGCGGAGTTCAGGATCGCATTTACCGTTCTTTCTTAGTATGTAGCTACCCATAATGAACAACCAGCAGCCGTTTTGGCCAACCCAGTGGTCAATTCAGCAGCAGCTAGGATTTGGGACTTCACCTGAATGAACCCTCCGTCCTTCTTTGGGTCTAGCCAGACGAAGATCCTCAGGAATTTATTGACTAAGTCCAAAAGGTCATTGATATCATGGGAGTCACTTTTTCTCAGAGTGCCGAGTTAGCCGCATACCAATTGGAGGATGTCGCTCACACTTGGTACAAAAAGTGGGTAGCAGAAAGGTTAGAGAATGCAGGTCCTGTTGAGTGGGAAGAATTCGTCACAGCTTTCTTAGACAGATTCTTTCCCCAAGAATTGAGAGAGGCCAAAGTTCTTGAGTTCATCAATCTCAGGCACGAAAATATGACAGTTAGAGAATATTCTCTTAGATTTACTCAGCTAGCCAGATATGCCCCTCATATGTTTACAGACAACTGGGCCAAGATGAGAAAGTTCGTGTCAGGGGTGAATGATAGCATGGTAAATGAGTGTAGGTCTGCTATGATGAACAGTGATATGACTTTAGCCAGGCTCATGACCCACGCTCAGCAGATAGAGGAGCAGAAGGTTAAGTGTAACGCCCCAAAATTGGGTCCCGAGACGTCACACGGTGCTTAGGATCACAAGTTACCCCAAGCTAACCCTTCTACTGGCATAAATCATAAGCAACTGAACAAAAAGTATATATCTATACAAATCTGTGGAAAATAACTCTTTTCTGAATATGATAGATACAAAACTAAATTTACAAGATTACAACTCTGCTTTTACAACCAAAACTGAAACATAATACATCAACTTCTAGTGACTGTCTATGAAGCCTCTACCAGTACTGACTATAGGTAGCTCGGTCATGACTCACTATTATCCTAACTCAATACATCTGGATAAATAAAATACATCTTTTTGAACTGTATAACTAACCCAAGCCCTTGAATCAAAAAGTCTCATCACCTGCTGACTGGATGTCGCGAACTGACTGGATCTAAAGGTGTACACTATACCTTGTACCTACATTCTGAGAAAATGTAGCCCACATACGAATATATGGGTCAGTACCATGGAAACGTACCGAGCATATGGGGTGTAATGTATATCTAAAATAATATCTTAATATCATCATAGTTTATAAAATTATGCATGCTGATATAAATGACTCACTTAGCTCAAATTAAAATCATCATAATCATAAGAGAGTAAAATATATCGGGTGAAACATGTGAGTCATCATAATAAATCTCAATTCACTTTCATCTCAATTCCAATTCATCAAAGCAATCAAATCTCTTTAGAATATATAGTCTTTAAATCTTTCGAAAACAATGACTTTCTCAATCTCATTATTTTAACCAATTATATTTTCATCTCAGATAGAAGAATACGCACACACACTGGGAGTCTCTTATTTTGGGTACAAGAACGAAAGGGTGTTCTTGTTGAAAAACCCCACATACCTTAAACTTGAAGCTTTGAATGACTTTTCGAATGACGCAATGCTATTCACGAACTTTTGGGTGTCCCTCGTAGCCTTCGTAACGGGGATTCCGAATATGTAAAAATTATAGAATTCTCACGGTTGAATCTCTAGCTATTGGGTTTTTTATGTTGAAACCCTAAAGGTTGTTCTTGGTGATTTTGAGAGAAAGTAAACTTATTTTGATGTTGTGGGAATTTAATCTCGTGTTATAGACATATATAGGGGTGTTTTTGGCACTTTGAAGTGAGGTATGCGGCGCACAACCCATGGAAGACCTTAAGATGTGAGTCTCACACATTATGGAAGACATTTAAGTGTGCCTCGCACTCCCAATCGCACATATTTTATTGGGCGGCGCATTCCCATCGCACATCCTTACTGCCTCTCACAAAAATGGGCATAACTCTTCGCTCGGGTATCGGATTTTTGCGAAATTTGTATCTTTGGAAAGATAATTAAATTATATACAATTTTATAGGTCTTGGAATGAAAAAATCCATGTATATTAAGGGATATTCACGTTTGAAGTTGACCCTTGAAGAATCGAATGTCAAACTTTGGATGAATCAATTGGTCTTAGCTCAACCTTGTTCTAGGTCATTGCTAGAAACATTTTCCACCTCTAAACTACTCCATAGACTAGGATAATGATCATGCAACTTGTATTCACATGATAATAACTTGGATTAGAGCTTAGATGCACAGGAACGACGGTTAGAATTCTAGCACAAAAATACGTGGTATTACATTATCTCCCCCTTGGGAACATTCGTCCTCGAATGTGGATAATTAAGCTGAAACACAGAGGGATATTAGTCTTCAAGCTATCATGTGTAACTGATAGAACTGAATCACTAGATCTCAAGAATAATGAGCTACTGAACTGGTCTGCAAGTGCATGAATCCTCAAGAAAAATAACTATATGGCTAAGATAGAAACGAGAGTGTCAACTTATGAGTAACCATTACTTTGCACTGGATCTGATCTCATAAGAAAGGATGAGAGGTTTATGACATGAAAACTCGGGGTATTATAACATCCCCCTCTTAGGATCGTTTGTCCCCGAATAATAATAATTTGATGAAAATACTAGGAAGAGACTTTGATACTACACAGGATACTTATTACTGAATCATGACTTAATATCTGAAACTGAAACTGATGCATGAACTGAGCTGAATTCATAATTTAATTGGACACAAACACATTGCCTCTTGGAATGTACATACGTATAAGACTGCGAATAGTAAGACTAGCTGAAAATTAAGAATCTATAGGAGCTTATCTCCTTGCTTGCTAAACTAGATTACAGGCTATATGGACTGGATCATACTGACAACCCATACTCAAATGGAGTATTTCTTTAGAACTTTTCTATGAAATTCTACAGACATTAGGGAGCAAAGAATTTTGGGCATGCTTTGAACAAGACATTTGACTAAGGAATTATAACATTGATAAAACTCTATAGCATGGAATATAATTATATAACTCATAAACTAGGATAGGATTGCTAGGCCGTAGGAAACACAACTTCTTACTTTCAATCTTAGCATCACTTCTCAAATGCTCTCTCAACTATACTATTCCTCTTAAATACCATACTCATTTGATTCGCCTTATAATTCTCATATTGGCACTGCGAAATCTTTCTACTAAGGTCTAAACTAAACTAAGTTCTCTCACCATGATCAAGCCTAACACTAAATCACAAGATACAACAAGCCAAGCCACAATACTAGTCTAAACCACAAGGTTCAATATTCTATATCTTCTTAGAGCTCACACCCTAAGCATAACATGTCTTACCACTTCAATGACTAATTCAAAACTCTTGATATGGATTCACTAGCGCATATTGCATTCATCATCTTACACCCAACATGACATTTAAGCCTATCATTAACTATCACATATAACTTTCAGGCAAATACCCCTAAAGGCATACTTTGCATATTCTCTAAACCTTTATCAACCACAATTTTCTTGTACTATTCTTAAAAACATACACACAATTTCTAACTAACCATGACATGTATCAAAGACTTGGCCTCAATCTTACTTCACACTTTATCCTTAGATAGAAAAGGATAAATAATCTTTCTTAATGAGGGTCAACAACTCTCTCACATCTAAACCATTGCTTATCCACTATCATTACCACTATCTTAACATAGGAAGAGTTCACCGAAGGTCTAACACATATGAACCAGAAGCATGAAAACTACAATACATAACATTAACACTTATCTTTGTCCTGAGGAATAAAATATCAAAGGCATGGATTCATTAAAGAAATCTAAGCTGAGGACATGCATGATATAATGCGAACTTCACTAGTATCATGAGTTTAAAAACTGGTCATACTCTGAAACATAAGTTTATACTTATCATGATCTATTCAACATAAGACTGGAGTTCATAGATTCATAAGAGATAACTCAAATCATAGAGTGAAGCTGTTACATGTTTGCTAGAAGTTGAGAATGGACTTGAGCACACATGATAGGTATAAGTATAGGCCTGTGGCATGGATTTGTCAAGCAAGTGATGGATTTTGTGTCGTAATGACTGAAATCCAAGGAATACTCTAGAGTAAGAAGGGATCACTATCTCATCATAACTCATTATTGACATGTATCACAATCTAATTCTCAAAACTCGGTTTGGTTCTTCACTAACCATCTCCCCCTTAGGTCAAAGCTGGTATTCTAAGTATGATGGTCTACTCCATATCCTCGAGATTAAGCCATAATTTCATCATTCTATTATCTATACATAAATGCTAAATTCACAAGAATAAACTAATTTCGAACTTACCAACTTCATTCTTGAACAACCCATCCATATGCCATCCTTAACTTTCTAGCTTCAATAATCATCATCAAAGACTTACACTCTCATTTGCAACCATACCTACATCTCTAATCTCATAATAATAACCTACTAAGATCACACCTCTATTCTTATATTTTTTTTCCAAACTATGAGAAAAATAATCATACTAAAAAGGCTCAACATCTTCAATCATAACTCCTTAATTAGCTATCAAGAACATCATAAATTATCTAACTAGCCTTTCTCCACCTAGAAACTCAACGTTACTACTAACCCCACAATATGCAATAATCCTTGAAAAAAATACAGCCCCATAGCACCTTGGGCACACCTCTACACCATACTTAATTACGAACACATGATCTTACACTCTGGCATACACTGTTCAGGCCTACTAGATCACCTCCATATAACTAGCACCAACAACCCAACCATTAACTGTTCAAACTTAATGTCTAGTGCTAAACATGTTTTACAACCCAATCTCACACACAATTCTCACTTCAAAACTATAACACACAACATTAAGAAAAACTAGTACACAATGACAATCGATCATAATCATATGGCCTATCTTATTCATAATCCGTTAACACATTCTCCTTCTTCACATCATTACTATTTACCCATCTTCACACCTAAATTACTTTCATAGCTCTATAAATTTCAACTAAACTTCCTCTTGCAATCTCAGGAAAGCCTAAATTAACAATACTCAACCACCAAGTACTTCCATCAAAACCTATACTTTCCTAGCACAACAAATACCATCAATAACTCTTTTCATACTTCAAGCAAACAACAACCCACCTTAACTAATAATCTCCTTCTCTAACATCACTAAACTAACAAACAAGGGTAACTATATTACTAATTCAATCATAAGCGAAAATTTAGCTATACATATTCAATAAATCGCCCCTTACCACCATTCTTGCCACTACACTTCTAAACCAAAAAGTTCAACTAACACAAGACTTTCAACTAAACGTTACTACTTCTATCACTACACAGAAACCCACACTTTCAAGTAACACCAGAACAACAAGATAAACAACAAGTTGCTAGTGAATCGAAATAGGCCTCACACGGCTTCACTAGACTTTGGTTTTGTATTTTGATTAAGAAAATTATATGAATAACAAAGCAACTATGCTAGTAAATCGAAATAGGCCTCACACGGCTTCACTAGACTTTGATTTTTCACAAACATAATGATAACAAGATTACATAATACAAGAGATAGAAACTTGACACACAACATTCAATGATCTAAGAATACACCTTACTCTGTCTTAATTAAATAACTCATAAGAACGAGGGCATAACTTAAATCTGAAGGACTTATAACACACTAGAAGGCTCCTCTCAAGACACTTTATGAAACTTCTAAAACTTCTGCCAGCAAATATAAGAGCATTATCTGGGGAGGAAATTGGAACTTACCGAACATGTTACCTCAAAAATAGTACATAGATAGAGAAGTATAGATTATCATTATGGATTATGAGGAGAAATTCGAAAGCACATCTGACTCAAGCTTTGTGCACAATTTCTACAGACCTGATAAAATACTTCAATATTCGGGACTCAAAAGTACTGACAGGATACTTTCTAGCTCTCTTACAGTCCCATAAATATCTATGGAGAATGAAGCTCAACTGTTTCCTATACCGTGGAAATGAGGTAGAGTTGGCCAGAATAGAGTAAGATAAGAATTTATATAAGTTTCTTGGAGAACCTTTTCATGGCACTGTCCTAGACTTGAAAGAAGGAAAACATTTCCTAAATGCCTTGTAGCCTCTCAATGAAAAGTACAGACATCTTGGTACCATTCTGCAAGACTCTACTAGACACGGATTTATAGACACCCTAGGACACTTGAACTCTGTGCTCTGATACCAAGTTTGTAACGCCCCGAAATTGGGTCCCGAGATGTCACATGGTGCTTAGGATCACAAGTGACCCCATGCTAACCCTTCTACTGGCATAACTCATAAGCAACTGAACAAAAAGTATAAATCTATACAAATCTGTGGAAAATAACTCTTTTCTGAATATGATAGATACAAAACTAAATTTACAAGATTACAACTCAGCTTTTACAACCAAAACTGAAACGGAATACATCAACTTCTATTGACTGTCTATGAAGCCTCTACTAGTACTGACTATAGGTAGCTGGGTCATGACTCCAGACTATCCTAACTCAATACGGATGGATAAAGAAAATACATCACTTCTTGAACTGTATAACTAACTCAAGCCCTTGAATCAAAAGGGCTCATCACCTACTGATTGGATGTCGCGAACTGACTGGATTTGAAGATGTATACTATACCTTGTACCTACATTCCCAGAAAATGTAGCCCACATACGAATATGTGGGTCAGTACCATAGAAACGTACCGAGCATATGGGGGTGCAATACATATATAAAATAATATCTTAATATCATCACAGTTTATAAAATTATGCATGCTGATATAAATGACTCACTTAGCTTGAATTAAAATCATCATAATCATAAGAGAGTAAAATATATCGAGTGAAACATGTGAGTCATCATAATAAATCTCAATTCACTTTCATCTCAATTCCAATTCATCAAAGCAATCAAATATCTTGACAAATCTCTTTAGAATATATAGTCTTTAAATCTTTCAAAAACAATGACTTTCTCAAACTCAATCTTTTAAGAAATTATATTTTCATCTCAGATAGAAGAATACGCACACACACTGGGAGTCTCTTACAACCGAAATAAACCATGTGAGCTACATAGAGTCCAACGTCTTACCCACATTGGGGAGAGCTGTCCTATCCTTTCCATCGGAGTAGGACCTTAAATCGCCAATCCAAACACTAGTGATCACTATATAAATCAGCCTCTGGCTCACATCCTACGGGGGAACGTAGTTCTAGGGAAGTACCAAACCCTGCTATACCTCTCACTCGGTGCTAAAGACTACTCCCGGACTTAGCTCAGATCTTTTCAAAAGAAAATCCACTAACAAATATTTCAACAATTCACAACGGGAGTCATCATGCTACCCTTTTTATAATAATCAATAAAAGTGGATTTCTTTTCTCATCTCGGGTTCAAAAACACCCTTTTTTACGACCGAAAGGTCAAAGCTACTTCATCATTTCAACTAATTTAATTTTCAAGGTAGTTATAACATATGATTTCTCAGAATAATAAACTCAAATAGGGTTCCAAAAACCCATACATCAATATCACCATAAAACCTTCCAAAGTTTCATACTTTATGACATAAGCATAAAAATAATCATGTAAAACTTAAATTTTCAGCTTTATAGGTAACCATATCAACATTCTCATGAAACATCGTAAGGTATAAAATTCATATATTCAAGTTCATAGTAAAGCATATCAAATCATACATCTTTGTAAAGAAAATTAACTTTGGGATTCAAATCTCATTGTGCTTATAGCATATAATTTCTCAAAGTACAATTTCAAAGGGGGTTCGAAGACCCATATATCAATATCACGATAAAATCTCTCAAGAATCATGCTTGTCATCATAAACATATATAAATTACTTTAAAATCTGGAAATTTCAGTTTTTTGTACAATAATATCATCATTCTCATATAATTCCACTACTAAAATATCAAAAGTATCATAGATTCATGAGAATCAATATAGAGTATAAATTTATTCTACAAACTCATGATAGAACATGTAAAATCCTTAACTTCGTAAAAGAAATATATTTTTGGGAACAAGAACGAAAGGGCGTTCTTGTTGAAAAACCCCACATACCTTAAACTTGAAGCTTTGAATGACTTTCCGAATGATGTAATGCTATTCACGAACTTTTGGGTGTCCCTCGTAGCCTTCGTAACGGGGATTCCGAATATGTAAAAATTATAGAATTCTCACGGTTGAATATCTAGCTATTGGAGTTTTTATGTTGAAACCCTAAAGGTTGTTCTTGGTGATTTTGAGAGAAAGTAAACTTATTTAGATGTTGTAGGAGTTTAATCCCCTGTTATAGACATATATAGGGGTATTTTTGGCACTTGGAAGTGAGGTATGCAGCGCACAACTCATGGTATACCTTAAGTTGTGCGTCGCACACCTTATGGAAGACATTTAAGTGTGCCTCACACTCCCAATCGCACACATTTGATTGGGCGGCGCATTTCCCATCGCACATCCTTACTGACTCTTACCAAAATGGGCATAACTCTTCGTTCGGGTATCGGATTTTTGTGAAATTGGTATCGTTAGAAAGCTAATTTAATTATATACAATTTGATAGATCTTTGGATGAAAAATTCCATGTATATTAAGAGATATTCACGTTTGAAGTTGACCCTTGTAGAATCGAATGTCAAACTTTGGATGAATCAATTGGTCTTAGCTCAACCTTGTCCTAGGTCATTGCTATAAACATTTTCCACTTCTAAACTACTCCATAGACTAGGATAATGATCATGAAACTTGTATTAACATGAGAATCATTTGGATTAGAGATTAGATGTGCAGGAACAACTGTTAGAATTCTAGCACGTAAATATGGGGTATTACATTAAGACTAGAGAGAGGAAGAACAAGAGAGCAAGAGAAGGCAGTTTTATTTTTACTCAGCCCAAATCAGAGAGAGGAAATCGTTTACAGTTTCGTCCTAAGTCAAAAGTTCCATCCCCTTCCTCCGCTAGTGCCCCAGTGCCAAAGCTCAGGGACAGCAATAGAGACGGAGCAACAGGCTCTAAATCTCAGAGCAGTGTTAGCAGTACCCGCACTTATCCACAGTGTCAGACCTGCGGTAAGCACCATCAGGGTGTGTGTAGAGCGGGTTAAGGCATTTTTTTTGGTTGTGTCGAGCCAGGCCACAGAGTTAGGGACTGTCCTAAGCCAGGTCCTCAAGGTCAACAGAATCGTTCCACAGCTCAATCCAATCTCCCAAAACTGCAGGGTGCCACTTCCAGTGCTACTAGTGGGAAACCCCCAAAAAGAATCTATGCTCTTCAGACCCGACAGGATCAGGAAAATTCTCCTGATGTCGTTACTAGTTTGTTGCAGATTTTCCATAGTCATGTTTATGCTTTGCTAGACCCAGGTGCATCCTTGTCTTTTTTCACTCCATACATAGCAGGCAATTTCAAAATCAGTCCCGAAAATTTAGCAGAGCCCTTTTTAGTCTCTACCCCAGTGGGTAAAACTATCATAGCTCGGTGGGTATACAAGAACTACCCGATTATGATATTTCAGAAATCCACATAAGCAGATTTAATTGATTTAGAGATGAATGATTTTGATGTCATTCTATACATGGATTGGCTTCATTCCTGTTATGCCATAGTCGAATGCATAAATAAGATAGTTGAGTTTCAGTTCTGGAATGAGCCCGTCCTAGAGTGGAAGGGTAGCACTTCGTCTTTCAGGGGTCAGCTTATTTCCTACCTTCGGGCAAGGAAAATGATTTCTAAGGGGTGTGTGTATCATCTCGTGCATGTTAAGGATTCCAGTTCCGAATCTCCCAGTCTCGAATCAGTCCCAGTGGTTAATGAATACTTAGATATCTTTCCCAAATATCTTCCAGGCATTCCTCCTGAAAGAGAAATAGACTTCGGCGTAGACCTTATCCCAGATGGTCAGCCTATTTCTATTTCGCCATATAGAATGGCACCAGCAGAACTCAAGGAACTGAAAGATCAGTTGAAGGATCTCTTAAACAAGGGATTCATCAGGCCCAGTGTATCCCCATAGGGTGCGCCAGTCTTATTCGTGTGCAAGAAAGACGGTTCTCTTAGAATGTGTATTGATTATCATTTGCTCAACAAAGTCATAGTCAAGAACAAGTATCCGTTGCATAAGATAGGCGACTTGTTTGAACAACTTCAGGGTGCCAGTTATTTCTCCAAGATAGACCTCAGATTAGGCTATCATCAGCTCAGAGTTAGAGAATGTGATATTCCGAAGATAGTTTTTCATACTCGGTATGGTCACTTTGAATTTCTAGTCATGTCCTTTGTTCTTACCAATGCCCCTGCAGCTTTCATGGACTTGATGAACCGGGTGTTCATGCAGTACTTGGACACATTCGTCAAAGTCTTCATAGATGATATTCTGGTTTATTCTCGCATAGAGCGTGATCATTCAGACCATCTCATAATTGTTCTTCAGACTCTTAGGGATAACCAGTTGTTCGCCAAGTTCAGTAAGTGTGAATTGGCTAAAATCAGTAGCATTCCTTGGCCACATTATTTCTGGTGATGGCATTAGAGTAGATCTTTAGAAAACCGAAGTGGTAAGAAACTGGCCTCTTCCCATCTCTCCATCAGATATCAGGAGTTTCTTGGGTTTGGCTAGCTATTACCGATGGTTTGTTGAGGGATTTTCTTCTATTCCATATCCTATGTCTAGATTGACTCTGAAGAAGGTCAAGTTTCAGTGGTCAAAACCTTGTGAGAAGAGTTTTCAGGAGTTGAAGACTCGACTCACCTCAGCTCCAGTTTTAGCACTTCCCGACGGTTCCGATGGATTCGTAGTATATTGTGATGCATCCAGAGTAGGTTTAGGTTGTTTCCTCATATTTCATGGTAGAGTCATAGCCTACGCCTCCAGACAGTTAAATCCCTATGAGAAGAATTATCCTAATCATGACCTTGAGTTAGCAGTAGTTTTCTTTGCCTTACTGATTTGGAGGCATTATCTATACGGTGTTTATGTAGACGTCTTCACAGATCATAAGAGCCTTCAGTATGTCTTTTCCCAGAAAGATCTCAATCTTCGTCAGAGAAGGTGGTTACAGCTCTTGAAGAATTATGACATGAGTGTCCTTTATCATCCTGGCAAGTCCAATATAGTGGCCGACGCACTCAGTAGACTGTACATGGGTAATGTTTCCCATGTTGAGGATGGTAAGAAGAAATTAGCTCAGGAGATTCATCAGCTTTCCATACTAGGCGTTCGCTTAGTCAACTCTTCAGAGGGTGGTGTATGTGTTCAGAGTAGTTGAGAGTCATCTCTAGTTTCCGAGGTGAAAGAGAAGCAAGACAGGGATCCTAGCCTTGTCAAGCTAAAAGAGTGAGTTCAGAGTCAGGAAGTAGAGGTTTTCTCCCAAGGGGGAGTTGGTGTTCTTCATTGTCAGGGACGTCTGTGTGTTCCCGATGTAGATGACTTGAGGCAGTGAATTCTTGCAGAAGTTCATGGTATGTGATACTCTATTTATCCAGGGGCCACTAAGATGTACCGCAATTTGCGGGAGATCTATTGTTGGAGTGGGATGAAGAGGGATGTTGCAGAGTTTGTGGCTAAGTGCTCAACATGTTACCAAGTTATGATAGATCATCAGAAACCTAGTGGTTCCATGCAGGAGTTCACTATTCCTACTTGGAAGTAGGAAGCAGTGAACATGTACTTCGTGACGGGTTTGCCTAGAACACGTCATCAGCATGATTCAGTTTGGTTCATTGTAGACAAAATGACCAAGTCAGCTCATTTCCTTCCGGTTCATACCTCTTACTCAGCCGAGGATTATGCCAAACTCTATATTAGGGAGTTGGTCAGATTACACGGTGTTCCACTATCTGTCATCTCAAATAGAGGCACACAATTTACCTCTCATTTCTGGAAAGCGTTCCAAAAGGGTCTTGGTACCCAAGTTCATCTCAGTACAGCGTTTCATCCTCAGATAAATGGTCAAGAAAAAAGGACTATTCAGACTCTAGAATATATGCTAAGGGTGTGTGTAATTAATTTCAGGGGAAGCTGGGATGACCACTTTCCATTGATTGAGTTTTCATACAACAAAAGCTATCACTCCAGTATTCAGATGGCTCCATTCGATGCTCTCTATGGTAGGATATTTAGGTCTCCGATCGGTTGGTTTGAAGTTAGTGATACCACAATCATAGGGCCTTACTTAGTAGTCGATGCCTTAGAGAAAGTTCAATTAGTCAGAGAAAAACTCTGGGCTGCTCAGAGCCGACAGAAGTCTTATGCGGATGTTCATAGAAAGGATCTCAAATTCAAAGTCGATGACTATGTCTATCTCAATATTTCTCCCATGAAGGGAGTGAAAAGATTCGGCAAGAAGGGAAAGCTCAGTCCCCGATATATCGGTCCCTTCAGGATTCTCAGTCGCTTCGGTAAGGTAGCCTATGATCTCGAATGGCCTTCAGATCTAGCCTCATTTCATCCAGTATTCCACGTCTCTTTTCTCAAGAAGTGTATAGGTGACCCAGCAGTTATAGTCCCTATTCAGAGCATGGAAATTCAGAATAGCCTTTCTTATGAAAAGATTCCAGTTGAAATCCTCGACTATCAGACTCGTAGGCTGAGGAACAAAGAAGTCCCTCTATTCAAGGTTCTTTGGCGGAATCACTCCATGGAGGGAGTTACTTGGGAAGCAGAAGCAGACATGCGAATCAATTACCCTCATCTATTCTCCTCTAATTCAGGCTTAGCTCGAGGTAGTAATTTTCCTTAAGCTTATTCAGTTACATGTTCAAAATTCCAGTATAAAATTGGAATCAAGTATCAGTGCATAACTTATCATGCATTCATGATTTCAGCTTATCAGTCATGCATCAGATGTGCATGTTCAGTTGGGCTATATTCAGTTTAGAATTCAATTCAGTCCTAAAATTATGTGCCAGTTAAGCATGATCAGTGTATGCATCGTTTTATCTTTTGTCCCCTCTCAAGCAGTCATCATTCGAGGACGAATGTTTCCAAGGGGGAGATATTGTAATACCCCAAAAAATCCAAACCAATATTAGAGCCATGTACCAAGATCATGTATAGTACATCATGGTTATTTCATAGTTTTATGACTAAGTTAGATGTATCTTAAGGCTTCAAATAACTCCCAGCTATCAGACGAATCAAAACATTCCTCACCGATCGAATTCTTGAGAAAGATATTGCCATAGTCAGATTCAAACGATCATATCTATCATTATACTTGGAATTTTTGAGCTCATGACCTAAAAACAGATAGTTAATTGAATTAGATTTCCAACGATACCAATTTTGCCTAAATCTGATATTGGAGCAAAGAGTTATTCCTATTTTTACTCTAGCATGTCAGGCTAGAAACTGTGTGACGACATTCATGGTAGCTTACCACATTTGTGACGCCCAACCATGAAGTTCGTCAGCCTTAGGTAGAATCCAGCTCCTATGTGACGACGTTCATGGTAACTTAACATAGTTGTGATGCCTTACCACGAAGGTCGTCAGCCTTACGCAGAATCCAGCTCCTGTGTGACGACATTCGTGGTAGATTACCACATTTGTGACGACCTACCATGAAGGTCATCAGACTTAGGAAGAAACTATCAATTCCATCTCCTGTGTGATGACATTTTTGATGGCTTACCACATTTGTGACGCCTTGTCACAAATGTCGTCAGACTTGATTTTCAGCAACTGGGATTTTATTTCATAAGGGTATTTTGGTATTTTACCTTCACTTACCACAACTTATAACCCTCAAGGAATGTATTATCTTCCATTCTCTTTAGTTAAAACATCTTAAAAACCCTCTCTTACACTTTCAACCACAAGATTAGGGTTTCCTCTCAAGATCATCTCCTCAGGAACAAGAGCATTCTTTCCCAAAAGGGTCAAACCCTAGTCAAGAAAAATCAAGGGCAAGCCTAAGGATTTCTTAAGGAACCTTTAAAAACATTACATCTCTTTCAAGATCAAGCTTTAAGGTATGCGTAGTGTTCATTTATTGATTCAATTCGTTCATAGAGTTCAAGAACCATGCTTTTAAATGTTATTTTGTAAACTTTTGTGGTGATATAAGCATGTACACGTTGATGATTGTTGTTCAAGTTTCAAGATAATATATAAGGATATTTTTCATGGAATATATGTGATTGTTGGTTGAAAATCATGAATTTTGGGTGGGTTGAACTAATGCAAGTATGAAATCCACTTGTTCCTTAAAGAATGCATGTAAGGTGTTTGATAAAATGCCTAGGATGTTAGAAGTTCATATTAACATGATTTCATGATATCTAAATGACAAGTCCATAATAGCGATACACTTCAATATGTATGCCCATGCTATTTATGTATTCTTATGGTGATGGCATAAAGTATGTATGATGATGGAAATATGAATTTTGTGTTTGAATTATATCCATGATTTCCCTACCATGTTTGAGGTGTTGATTAAATACATGAAGAATACTATCCTCTACTAATGATATAGCGAATTGTGGACTCCAATCTTGTGATCAAGTCATGTCATATGTGTCAGTTTTATTCTATCGAGTCCTGGGGGTATTCATACCCGAAAAACATAGTTGTGTGCCTAGATCCATGTCATGTTGTCCTGATAATCTCAATTAAGCTATAATCAAGAGAACTCAGTCAGTCATGTCACTAAGGAAACCTCAAAAATCTCATGATCTCATTTAACTCTCTGATAATAGTACTACTCTGTCAGTCATAGGAATTCAGTAAGTTCTACTTATGTACAGTTAGTTAAATCATGTTCAGTCTCTCCAGATGGGAGTAGGAGTTAGCACCGAGTGAACCCAAGGATGGGAACTTACCTGTATATGAGGGTATGATTCTTAGTAGTCATCCTTGCATTCCAGAACTATGTAGCCAGCATAGGTTGAGACATCGTAGCCTTTTATATGAGGGTAGATGAGGTGTCTTGACCTGTTATATGATGGTTCCCACCATTCTCACTAGAGTTACCTATTATATGAGGGTTGCTCACATGTTGTCCTTACCAGTGGCACGGTATTGACACCCTTCCAGTCAGGGCAGAGATTGGACCCCCATCTTAGCCATAATGGCACATATGGGGCATGTCGGTTAAAAAACTACCTCACACAGTTTTAGTATCAATCTCAGTAAAAAACTCAGACATTTCTTCAGATATCAGTATACCAGGACTGCTAGATATTATCAAATTCAGTTATAGCACGGAACTCAGAGAGTTCATCCAGATTCGGGGCTGTCAGATACAGTCATCCATGTTATTAGAACTACGGTTCCATCCATGTATTAGCGTACAGATTTAGTCATTACATACTCACGATCTTAGTTACTATGTATGTATGTTTGCACTCTTACGTTCATATCAGTGAGTCAGTAGTATTATAAATGAACGTAAACCCTTGCATTAGTCTACCTCACTCGTATACTCAGTACTTCAGTTGTACTGATGCATTTGCGCAATGGTTCTTTCTTTCATGTTACACCATAGGTTCAGATACACGAGCTCCAAATCAGCAGTAGCATCCATCCACAGAGTTGCAGTGAGTCCTCATCCATTCGAGGGCGATATTATTTTCTTTCATTTATTATTTCATCTCAGTTTTTATAGACTGAGTTAGTTGGAGACATGTTCCTTCAAATCCTTATTCAGACAGTGCTTAGAGGCTTTCAGATTCAGTATTCAGACTTATGTTTAGATTTTATTCAGTTTTCAGCTGTTTTGGGTATCTTCCACCTATATGGATATTATGTTTTTTCAAATTCTTTATTCAGTTGAACCTTACACCCTACATGTTCATGTTTTCCGCATTATTATTTTATATATGCAATGTACAGGTATAGATAGTAGTCATGGGTTTGCTTATGGACCCTCGGGGTCATAAGCACTGTGTAGAATTCCGATTCAGAAAATTGAGGCGTTACATATAGATCTTGGCATAGTCCTCATCTGAATAAGACGTATAGACTGGCAAGAAATGGGCTGATTTGGTCATCCTATCTACAATGACCCAAATCAAATCATGTTCCTGACGAGTACGAGGCAAACCTATCACAAAATCTGAGTTCACTACTTCCCACTTCTAAGTGGGAATACAAAACTCCTGCATAGACCCACTAGGATTTTGATTTTCAATCTTAACCTATTGACAAGTGGAGCAATTAGCCACAAACTCTGTAATATCCCTATTAATACCACTCCACTAATAGATTTTCTGCAGATCGTGGTACATCTTTGTGGCCCCTGGATGAATTGAGTAATGTACACTAGGCGCTTCTGTGAGAATTTGTTGTCTCAACTCATCAACATACGACACACACAGTCTACCCTGGCAACACAATACACTATCTTCCCCTTGGGAGCAAACCTCTACTTTCTGGTCTCTGACTGACTTCTTCTGCTTCATCAGACTAGGATCCCTAACCTTTTTTTCTTTCACTTCAGCAATCAAAGAAGATTTTGTACTATTCTGATCCAAAATTCTACCCTAAGCTAAATCAACCAAACAAACACCAAACCTGGAAAGCTGATGAACTTCCCTAACTAACTTCTTCTTATCATCCTCAACATGAGAAACACTACCCACAAACAATCTACTTAGGGCATCTTCCACTACATTGGCCTTGCCTGGGTAGTACAAAACACTCATATCATAGTCTTTTAACAACTCTAACCATATTCTCTGACACAGATTCAAATCTTTCAGCAAAAACATATACTGCAAGCTTTTGTGATCTATGAACAGATATACATGCACCCCATACAAATAGCGCTTCTAAATTTTCAAGGCAAAAATAATAGTTGCTAACTCAAGATAATGGTTAGGGTAATTCTTTTCACGAGGCTTACGTTGTCCAGAGGTATAGGCCACAACCTTACCCTTTTGCATCAGAGTACACATCAAACCAACTCTGAAAGAGTCAAAGTACACAACAAACCCATCTGAACCATCTAGTAATGTCAAAACTGGGGCTGGGTGAGTCGAGTCTTCAACTCCTAAAAAATTTTCTCACAAGATTTTGACCACTAAAAAATGACTTTCTTGTAAGTCAATCTAGACATGGGAGATGCAATAGACGAAACCTCTTCGACAAACCACCGTTAATAGCTAGCCAAACCCAAGAAACTCCTAATATCTGATGAAGAAATAGGTTTAGGCCAATTTCTCACTGTTTTGGTCTTTTGAGGATCAACTCTAATGCCATCAACGGAAATAATATAGCCAAGAAAATCTACTGATCTTCGACAAAATTTGCACTTACTAAATTTAGCGAACAACTGATGGGCTCTAAGAGTCTGCAATACTATTCTGAGGTGGTCTGCATGATCATTTTCTTTACGAGAGTAGACAAGAATTTCATCAATAAAAACTTTGACGAACTTGTCCAAGTACTGCTTGAACAATCGATTCATCAAGTCTATAAAGGATTCTGGGCATTTGTGAGACCAAAGAACATGACTAGAAACTCAAAGTGACCATATCGGGTTTTGAAAGCTATTTTTGAAATATCACATTCTCTGATTCTAAGCTGATGATAGCCGAATTTGAGGTCTATCTTAGAAAAATAACTAGCACCCTAAAGTTGGTCAAAAAAGTCTGCAATTCTGGGAAGTGGGAATTTATTCTTGATTGTGACTTTGTTCAACTGACGATAGTCAATACATATTCTAAGAGAACCATTTTTCTTACGCATGAATAGAACTGGTGCGCCCCATGGGGAAATGCTGGCCCTGATGAGTCCCTTATCTAGGAGATCTTTCAACTCTTTGAGTTCGGCTGGAGCCATTTCGTATGGCATAATAGAGATAGGCTGGGTATCTTTAAGAAGGTCTATTCCGAAGTTAATTTCCCTTTTGGAAAGAACTCCAGGAAGATCTTTAGGGAACACATCTAGAAATTCCCTCACAACTAAAACTGACTCATGATTAGAATTCTCAGAATTTGAGTCTTTAACTCAGACTATATGATAAATAGATCCCTTGGATATCATTTTCCTCGCTCTAAGGTGCGAAACAAGTTGGACCCTAAGTGCTTACCACCCTTCTATTAAAGGACTGGTTTATTGGGAACTAAAAATGAACTACTCTATTTCTACAATAAACTGAAGCATAGCATGAGTTGAGTCAATCCATGTCGAGAATGACGTCAAAATCCATCATCTCTAACTCCACAAGATTTACTGAAGTATCTTTCTGATACATTGTAACCGGGCAGTTCTTATATACCCAGCGGGCTACAGTAGAGACACTTACTGGTCTAGACACTGAAAAAGGTTTTGCTAAAATCTCAGGACTGATGCCAAAGTCAATATCTATATAAGGGTTACAAAAGAAAGAGATGATCCAGGGTCTAGTAAAGTATAAACATGTAAATGAAAGGCCTGCAACACACTATTAACCATATCATGAGAACTTTACTGATCTTGTCGGGAATAAAGCGCATAAGTGGCACCCTGCTGAGTTGGGTGACCGACTAGAACTGCGGGACGACTGGAATGACCCTGCTTACCACTTTTTAGGAAATCCCTGACTTTATGGACTGGCTTGCCACACCCAAAACATACGTCACTACCGGCTCTACAGGCACCCTGATAGTTTCTACCATATTTCTAGCAAATAGGATTTGTACGACCACTGTTTACACTGCCTTGGGACTTAGAGCTTGGTGCTCTATCCCTATTATCATTTCTGAATTTGGGTATTGGGGTACTAACTAAAGATGGATATGGGACTAAAGATTTATGACGGAATTGAAGACGGTTACCACCTTCTGAGTTTGGCTGAGTAAAATTAAAGCTACCTGTTATAGCCCACTTTTTCTCTCTCTCCTCCTCCACCTTATTTTTCTACTCCTTAATCTATTGAGCATAGACCATAAGCCTAGATATGCCCATCTCTTTAATTTACATCACATTCCTATACTTTATGACAACTCTGTCAGATACCTCAAATACGAACTTACTCATCTTATACCTGCTATCAGCCACAACATGAGGAGCATACCTAGCTAGTTGAGTAAAATTATGGGAATACTCCTTCACACTCATGTTTCCCTAACTCAAATTGATAAACTCTAACACTTTGTATTCTCTAAGCTCCAATGGGAATAATCTATCTAAGAAGGTTGTAGAAAACTCCTCCCATTCTATAGGCCCTGTGTCTGCGCCTCTATCCCTTTTCCACTGCTTAAACCAGGTATGGGCTACATCCTACAGCTGGTAAGCAACCAATTCATCACTCTCACTAGAATTTAACCCTATAATGTAACTTACCTTCTAGACCATGTCAAGAAACTCCTGCTAGACCATGTTAAGGAATTCCTGCTGATCCTCTTCAGATTTGGATCCCGAGAACAGGGGAGGATTCAATTAGTTAAAGTCCCAAATACTAGATGCAGCAGTATTGCCCACTGGGTTGTCTGAAATAGTGGATGGATGAAAATTCTGAGCCACTATAGAGTTAGCTACAGTAGTGAAGCAGCTCTAAACTCTGCATGAGAAATATGCTTGTTCAGGGGATCATTCTGAACAGGCAGAGGTGTTGGCTGGTTCACATTTATTCTTTTATTTGTCTTTCTGGGAGGCATGTTCTGTAAATAGAAGGGAGAATAGATTAGAAAGAGAGTTTAACATGAGCTCATGTTCAATCGCATGACACGAACACTGAAAGAAGGAAAATGTTTCTTAAAATACCTCGTAGCCTCTTATCCATAAGAGTGACGCACTTTACACCCATGCATAAGACTCTACTTGACATGGCTTTCAAACTTCCTAGGACACTTTAAAACCTTAGTCTCTGATACAAAATTTGTAACACCCCAGGAGTACACCCTGGACGCCTCACGGTGCTTAGGGTTCTGAGAGACTACAAGCTAACCCATGAGCTGTTACCTGCTACGAGCACTTAATAATATAACAACATATGTAAAAGAACAACTGATAAGCCATAAGGGTTTTTAGTCACAGTTGTGATAAAGTCTGAAAAATAATACTGATAATACTGATAAAACATCTGACTATGTCAATTGAAATTGAAGACTGATTAACTGACTGTACTAGTCTGAAAAGACTCTACTGACTGACTGTGGAGCTAATGGGACAAACCCCTAACTAACTCCGACTGAATGGAAAAATACTAAAAATAATGAAATAGCCAAGATAAATAAACCATGTCCACGAAATATGAGGACTCACCACTACTACGTCTATTAATCTAGAAATTCTATGCGCGATCTAGGAACTGAGCATCCAAACCTTTGATATGAAACATCATAGCGCAAGAAACGAGTACGGAATCAGTACTTTGAATGTATTGGTATGCTAAATGAGGTAGTCTTATATGCATGGGTTCACGTACAGGAGTAATAACTGACTGAATGAATAGCATGAAGTACTGAATAGAATGCATGAAATTTATAAATATTGAGAATGCACGACCAAGCCTAAAACATGTTCTGAATATAATCTGTAAACTGAAATACTGAAATCTGATAACTAAATAACTGATATATGTATGCTATGGTCAAGCAAAATTGAAACTGAATTACTTAGTTTATTACTAGACCGAGACTGTGGGTGCTATCATTTAACCGACGTGCCCCAACAAACAATTTGGGGTCCAACCTGTGACCCCAGTTGGAAGGGTGTTAGTACCGTGTCACAAGTACTAACACTGGCTCTGTGGATCCACTAAAGTGTTATCCCGAATGACTAAGGGTTACCCTCAACTGGCAGGTACCGTTTGAAATCAACCCTCAACTAACAGGTTAACATCTCAACCTACGTTGGCTACGTAGTTATGGAACACGAGGACTGCTACTAAAGTTCACACCCTCAACTGGTAGGTGAGCCCCAATCCATGGGTTTTCTCAGTGCGAAACCCTACTCCCATCTGAACTGACTTGGAATACTGAACTAATCTATGTTTAACTGATTATGATAACTGACTGAACTGATAATGCTCATAACATGACTGAAACTATTTTGAAGATACTAAGACTAAGTAAATAGGTAAGTTTTTGGGTACTCATAACCCTCAGGAATCAATATAAATAATAGAAAAATAATACTTAAACTTTTGGAACATAATATGAAAGCAATTATTTCAAATTCATTCTTGTAGGCATTTCATCAAACATTTGATATGTATAGTGTAAGCTAAGCATGGGAATAGTTTAAAGCTTGTAGTGATACCATGATTTCAAAATCAAGATCACTAATTATGGTTTAAATCAAAAAATAAAATCATTCAAACATGTGGGGTTTAATAACAATAATAATTTCATGTAAACGTGGTGTAGAATCAAAATTCATGGGGATTCATGGTTGAAAATCCTAATAATTTGTAAAAGATCGTAACTTTGAATTTAAAATTAGATTCTTGGGCTCCATGGATGGTAGGGACCCATGGATAAACATTTAACATACCTGGGTTGATGAATTCGTGAGAGTTTTTGTGATTTTTATTGAGAATTGACCTTTAATTGTTAAGGATAGGGTTTTGTTCTTGAAAGATGATTAGTTTCTTGGAGAGGAAATATGATTAATGGGGAACATAATGCCCTTTTAGGGTTGTAATTACCTGTTTTGGACGAATTTGGGGCTATGGGAAAAGTCCAAATGATCCCTAGAATTTAAATCATGAAAATGGAAATCCCAATTTTTAGCTCCAGTTGACACGACCCAAATGACCATGAGTGTCACCCACACTAATCTTTCTATGGGAGAGCCATCTAAATCAAACTATTATCCAATACTTAGTCAATATTAAGATGATATTATTATAAATCAACATAATATTAATAATCCAGGACTAATCATTATTAATGTGGAAGTCAAACAAACTACTTACTAAAATCTCCAAGACCCGAAAGTCATCGTACAAGAACTACTAACAAAGATCATGTATAAAGAGATATCTAAAAATAAAGTAAATAAAAAATGTTTCATTGTAGGGTAAGCTACACTCACATCAATTACCAATATAATACTCATGAATATACCAAATTTGTACATGTCATCACCAGTATACAATTAATAAAGTCATAAGCAATTTATTGCATCTTCATTCATCCCATACTAGAGAGAATTGTGTACAAACAAATAGGTATTTATAAACTATAGTCGTATTCTTTACACTGATAAACACTCTTAAGATATTCAATCATCATCATAACCCGGCCCTTGGCCTATTAATTTATCCAGAATTGTCACAATATCATAATCACGGCCTTAGGTCCATATACATATGCGAAACTTATATCGATAATAATATTTATAAGTCGTAGTATATATCTAATCATCTCACATATAGGAGGTATCTCACATATTGGAGACATAATATAGATAGAATTGTAATCGTCTATAGTATATCTTATATCGATAGGTCATACATTATAACTATGAGGAATATCACCTCTCTAGGCTAATTTACATATCTAAGAGGAAATAAATTCTCTCTAGGTCAATCATTAAGTCTAAAAGGAAATAGCATCTCTATAGACCACATAACGTATCTAGGAGGAATATCATCTCTAAATGCCCAATATAACTTCCATAGGAAGTATCATAACTATAACTCAAAAGCCACAATCTGGGAACATTAATACAAGTTTTCAAGTCACGAAGTAACCTTATTCTAAGGTTTACTAGCCTCTTCTATGTCTAACATCCGCAACTAAGTCCACAAGACTTAACAAAAGTTTAGGCCTAAGTGGGCCAGACGATCCCACTTCTAATCCTCAATTTCCATAATTAGGAACACTATGTCCCAAACCAGGCTAAGGTATCTAGTTCATCTTCTAAATGTTAAGTAAGCCATATTCAAGCCCAAGATAGCAACTTCAACTAGAACCAAGGTACTCAAGTCAACTCTACCCAACTTATGGTTTCAAGACTACCACACTATCCCAATAAGGCTAACTATACAAATCATGCTTCAAATACTAAAACCACATCCCAAACATAGGTTAACATCATAGCCAAGCTACAACTAATCTAAACTAGAGAGAAAAAGCAATAAGATTCAAAAGGGGTATAAACATTCCATTTTACGAGTCCCACAGTATTAGAGCCTACAAAACATTATCCTCCACAACATTGTTAATATCCATCTAATCATCATACCTTAACCACTCAGCAAGAATTATCCACCAAATATCACTCAAGGAAAGATCAATCATGCCATTTAGTACTTCATTTATTCTCCCATTTAGGATCATCCTTAATTATCTTATGAATGTAACTAAGCCATTTGATTTAGCATTGCCACTATCATGAAAATTACTATCCTTTAAAAGTGTCATATATCAGCCAACTTTGTGGCACATGCAAATGTATAATTCAGCCACAAGGTCAAGTCAATAATAATTTTTCTCAAAAAAAATTTGTAATGCATAAATCCACAGCTACAACTTATGTCCTGACAATCAATAACTCAATATTTTTCAACGACAAATACTTCATGGCCAAGCCAAACCTGTCTTATATCACTAACACTAGTTTAAGATATACGAAGTCATTCTTATTTCTACCTAACAATATTTTTATTACAGGATTTACTTAACTCTTAATAACCTCAAGAGTGGTCCCTACACCACTAGCACATAAGCAAGGCCAAATAAAATAAGCCAATTATAGGTCGTTGACAGTCTCATCACCAATATCACATTTCAGATAAGTCATTGATCAAATTTCATAGGTTCGCATTTATTCTTTTATTTGTCTTTCTGGGAGGCATGTTCTATAAATAGAAGGGAGAATAGATTAGACAGAGAGTTTAACATGAGCTCATGTTCAATCGCATGACACGAACACTGAAAGAAGGAAAAAGTTTCTTAAAATGCCTCGTAGCCTCTTATCCATAAGAGTGACGCACTTTACACCCATGCATAAGACTCTACTTGACATGGCTTTCAAACTTCCTAGGACACTTTAAAACCTTAGTATCTAATACCAAATTTTTAACACCCCAGGAGTACACCCTGGACGCCTCATGGTGCTTAGGGCTCTGAGAGACTACAAGCTAACCCATGAGCTGGTACCTGCTACGAGCACTTAATAATATAACAACATATGTAAAAGAACAACTGATAAGCCATAAGGGTTTTTAGTCACAGTTGTGATAAAGTCTGGAAAATAATACTGATAATATTGATAAAACATCTGACAATGTCAATTGAAAATTGAAGACTGATTAACTGACTGTACTAGTCTGAAAAGACTCTACTGACTGACTGTGGAGCTAATGGGACAAACCCCTAACTAACTCCGACTGAATGGAAAAATACTAAAAATGAAGAAATAGCCAAGATAAATAAACCATGTCCTCGAAATATGAGGACTCACCACTGCTACATCTATTAATCTGGAAATTCTATGCGCGATCTAGGAACTGAGCATCCAAACCTTTGATATGAAACATCATAGCGCAAGAAACGAGTACGGAATCAGTACTTTGAATGTACTGGTATGCTAAATGAGGTAGGCTGATATGCATGGGTTTATGTACAGGAGTAATAACTAACTGAATGAATAGCATGAAGTACTGAATAGAATGCATGAAATTTATAAATACTGAGAATGCACGACCAAGCCTAAAACATGTTCTGAATATAATCTATAAACTGAAATACTGAAATCTGATAACTGAATAACTGATATCTGTATGCTATGGTCAAGCAAAATTGAAACTGAATTACTGAGTTGATTACTAGACCGAGACTGTGGGTGCTATCATTTAACCGACGTGCCCCAACAAACAATTTGGGGTCCAACCTGTGACCCCAGTTGGAAGGGTGTTAGTACCGTGCCACAAGTACTAACACTGGCTCTGTGGATCCACTAAAGTGTTATCCCGAATGACTAAGGGTTACCCTCAACTGGCAGGTACCGTTTGAGATCAAGCCCTCAACTAACAGGTTAACATCTCAACCTACGTTGGCTACATAGTTATGGAACATGAGGACTGCTACTAAAGGTCACACCCTCAACTGGTAGGTGAGCCCCAATCCCTGGGTTTGCTCAGTGCGAAACCCTACTCCCATCTGAACTGACTCGGAATACTGAACTAATCTAAGTTTAACTGATTATGATAACTGACTGAATTGATAATGCTCATAACATGACTGGAACTATTTTGAAGATACTGAGACTAAGTAAATAGTTAAGTTTTCGGGTACTCATAACCCTCAGGAATCAATAGAAATAATAGAAAAATAATACTTAAACTTTTGGAACATAATATGAAAGAATTTATTTCAAATTCATTCTTGTAGGCATTTCATCAAACATTTGATATGTATAGTGTAAGCTAAGCATGGGAATAGTTTAAAGCTTGTAGTGATACCATGATTTCGAAATCAAGATAACTAATTATGGTTTAAATTAAAAAATAAAATCATTCAAACATGTGGGGTTTAATAACAATAATAATTTCATGTAAACGTGGTGTAGAATCAAAATTCATGGGGATTCATGGTTGAAAATCCTAATAATTTGTAAAAGATCGTAACTTTGAATTTAAAATTAGATTCTTGGGCTTCATGGATGGTCGGGACCCATGGATAAACATTTAACATACCTAGGTTGATGAATTCGTGAGTATTCTTGTGATTTTTATTGAGAATTGACCTTTAATTGTTAAGGATAGGGTTTTGTTCTTGAAAGATGATTAGTTTCTTGGAGAGAAAATATGAGTAACGGGGCACATAATGCCCCTTTAGGGTTGTAATTACCTGTTTTGGACGAGTTTGGGGCTATGGGAAAAGTCCAAATGATCCCTAGAATTTAAATCATGAAAATGGAAATCCCAATTTTTGGCTCCAGTTGACACGACCCAAATGGCCATGAGTGTCACCCACACTGATATTTCCGTGGGAGAACCATCTAAATCAAACTATTACCCAATACTTAGTCAATATTAAGATGATATTATTATAAATCAACATAATATCAATAATCCAGGACTAATCATTATTAATGTGGAAGTCAAACAAACTACTTACTAAAATCTCCAAGACCCGAAAGTCATCGTACAAGAACTACTAATAAAGATCATGTATAAAGAGATATCTAAACATAAAGTAAATAAAAAATATTTCATTGCCCGAAAGATGGACAAGAACAAATAAGATGACCCATGGCAGCCTGAAGACTGAGTTCTCACCTTTGGACAAGGATCTGCTATCAAACTCTAGAGGTGAGGTCATGTCTGAGCCTCTAGAACACTTTCTGCACTCAACAAAAGAAGAGTACAGGGTATTCTCAATACAAACCACTATATACTGGCAGGTATCATAGGCCAACTCAATTTAATAGCATGTACACAATAAAAATCAAATAACAAGTAGACAGGCATTGTCACATAACAAATGTTCAATGAATCAGCAATACAGTAGCAATATGTCAAACAGTGCTCATGAACAAGCCACATAACCATCAAGAGTATCAATCATACTATAAACATACACAGAATCAATAGAAATATGTACACACATGCTATGGGACATATTTTTTCCCAAATAGTCATGACCTGCAGGGAACAATCTGTGTTCATGTACCGTACCGGCGTGGTACCCGATCCAACATAAATATAAGTGTACCGGTGTGGTACCCAATCAAACATAAATATAAATGTACCGGCGTGGTACCCGATCCAACATAAATATAAATGTACCGGCGTGGTACCCTATCCATCATAAATATAAACGTACCGGCGTGGTACCCGATCCAACATAAATATAAATGTACCGGCGTGGTACTCGATCCAACATAAACATAACCAAGTATTATCAATATCAATTTACACAATCTCACAGCATACCACACAATGTACCAAGTTTACAAGTACACTTAAAGTCATAAAACAATTCCATCAAGTCAATTTTCAATAAACATTTATACACGAATCAACAATCCAAACATCAACAATTTCAAGCATGTACGAATATCAATCCACAAGTATGAAATTTAGGAACATACGCACAATTAAGTCGAATCTAAACTCCAATTAAACCGTAACCTACCTCAACCGAAGAACTCTAATACAAGCTACTTTCCAAGGGTCTTTCCCTTCCGTAAAGCTTCTGAATGTTTCAAATCTATTTCAATACATAATATCCATAAAAATATGATATAGCACGTCGAATTTAATCTAAAACGGATCATGGTTCGACTCCCAATTTAAGAATTTCTAATCTATGAATCCTAACTGAATAACTAAATTCCTCGAAATCATAATTGATGATACCAGTGCAGAAATCCAAGGCATAACACGAGAAACTCTAGCACTACAAATTCATCAATTAACTAAGTATTATTATTAATATTTATTATTTCCCAATCATTAACTCATAAGCTTTTGTCCTTATTAAGAACTATTTCCTAGAGATAAGCTAATAGCAAAACAACTAAAATTATACAAGTTCAATTGTTACAACCAAAATTTCTTAATCGTACTACTGCCTTTGACATTGGAAATCAATTTGCTCTGTAGCTTCCTATTAAAATATTAACAACAGTTCCAACATGCTAACCTGAAGGTTTATTGAAACTCTTCTCTTTTCAAATATTCCCAACGTTAACGTCGTATCCTCTGTTCAGCCGCAACTATTATTCTACCCTTTCAGATGCTACTTTTATTATAATATAGGGTAAACTCTTCAAACTTAATTTATTTTAGTACTAGCCACATAAGTAATTAAATTAAAGATTTAGTCCATTAAATCCCTAATTAAATTCATTATTTTAAATATCCAAGACTTTGAATAGATCATTGAAATTTATTGGGACCTCAAGAAAAAAGTTTAAATAATGACTTAAATCTCTTTCGTACGTCACAAAAATTAATACTAATCATTCCGTGGGTCATAAATTCACGTACACCAACTACAGAGAGAGCTAAAATAGAAAAGACGAAAAGATTTCACAAACGACCGGGAGGGCCGTTACACCAGCGCGACGCAGTGCTTATCGCATCGGGCCACTGAAAAAAGACAATCCCCATTTTTTCCAACGACGCGATGTGGTGCTATCGCATTGCGCCACTAGAAACAGTCAATTCCAAACTGGCACCTTGGCGTGATGTGGTGCCATCGCGGTGCTTCACTGAATGTGAATTTGATCCTTGGCGCGATGCGGCGTTATCGTGGTGGTCCACTGGAAAAGGATGAACATGGTTTTCGCCATCACCACAATGCAGCCTTATCGCGTTGGGCTACTATTTTTCACTAAAAGTGCCATAAATTCTCACCCGAGTATTGGATTTAGGAAAAATTTGTATCATTGGAAAGTTAATTCAATTTCCTACAATTTAGAGGGCATTGATCTGGAAAATTCATAGTAGAGAAAATAATTTGCTCATTTGATGTTTACTATAGAAATATTCTTCTCAAAAACTCAATCAGTAAGAAATATTTTGATTCGTCTAATACCTGAAAGTTATTTGAGGACTTAATATACATCAAACTCACTCATAAAACTACCAAAGAACTATAATGTACTTTGCATGATCTTAAAACATGGCTCTAAAATTGGTTTTGATTTTTTGGGGTAGCATAATAACCCGGCGGCCATGACCCTAAATCCAAGTTTGCCGCAAGGATGGGGAAAATCATGAAAAGGTATGCCCACTTGCCGACATACCTTGCTATCCCTCTTGCTGAATAGCACATAACAATCCATATTAGCAAAACACGGTTTCAAGCTAAGAGTTATCTTAACTCAAGCCTTCTTAGGTTAACCAACTAGCTCCCTTTATGCCTAGTTTTTGATTCTTTAAACCCATGATTTATATCTTTACATCATCTGTTGCATTTATGTTAAGTGCAATCTATAATTAGTATCGTCATACCAAGACTTGCAAGCCATATCTTATCATTTCATAAATCATAGACCCTTTTATAAAGAAGTCATTTAGATGGCCACCCCCAACGATTCAAAAAGTTCATGAGGCCATTCTTAATTCAAATCACATGCAGACATATACAAAACAATTCTTCTAAAACACATTATCATGTGGTGGCCAACCTTTCATTGAAACACATGCATCTCTTTTTATCAACAAAAATAACACTTGTAATTAAGGAGAATTTTCCCACTCAATATGTCATAAACCATGTCAATTACAATGACAATAACAAACTTACTTTCAAAACACTAGTTCATGCATTTGAATAATCCACAATACAATTAGACAATATTGTTCATATCAAGAGAGGGAATTCATTGTTAATACTCTCAATTAAACATTTGAAAACTTAAATCATATAGATAAAAGGGGATATAATTCAATTATAAGAAAAAAAATTCAAAACAATAATTATACCATCACCAAAATGATTCTGTGACATGCTTTTTCGAAATAATCACAAAACCCTTCCTTATAACATGATTTCAAATCGTTAAACTTGATAAAACCATTAAAACTTATGCCTATGGAGTTTTAGGATAGTCCCACATACCTTATGTTATTTAGTTTGGAGATTGGAACCCTAATCTTGACTTTTTTCTTGAAAATCTTGAACTTGGAAGAATTAGATTTTGGATTTCTTGTTCTTGGGGAAGAGATAGGGTTTGCTTGAGAGTTAATTGTAGAAGAAAGCTTGAATTCCTTGGATTCTTTGAGAAAAGGATTTTGGATTCGTTCATGGGGGGAAGGGAGTATTTACGTGAGGTTTTGATGATGAAAAGTGGGCAAATTATGCCCTTTTTGGGTGTTATATATCATCTCTTAGATGTTTGGGATTTAGGGGAAAGAACCAAAGTGCCCCTTGACCCCTAAGGAGTTTAAAATAGTAGGGAAATGGACCAGGAAGCGCCCCCTTTAGCCCGGGGGAGTAGATCCCATGGAGCCTCATTTATCCCTGCGCAATCACCCTAGCGGCGCGGGCATATTGCCTCCACTTACTTCCTCTCACTCAAGTATCGAATTTAGGAGAAATTGGTATCGTTGGAAAGATGATTCAATTATCTACAATTTGGTTGGTCTTCAGCTGAAAAATTACACGTATATCAAAAGTTATACACGTTCAAAGTAGACCATTGTAGAATCGAATACCAAACTTTGGACGAATCAAAGATTCTCAGCTCAACTTTGCTCTAGGTGGTTTCTATGAACATTTTTCACTTGGAAAGTACTTCCCACACTAAGATAAAAATCATGACACATGAATTAAAATATTAATCATGGGATTAGAGTTTGCACATGTAGGAGTGACGGCTCGATTTCTAGCTCAAAAATACGGGATGTTACATAGTTCTGCTGTGAGTAAATATAATCATAACAAAATCTAGGAAAAATATAATACTTAAAAAATTTACCATCTAATAAAACTGAAGAGAGAACTGAAATTACATGACTGACTCTGACTGACATCTATGAAGTCTGTATTATACTGACTATAGATAGCTGGGACATGCCACCAACTACCACTAATCAATATAAATGAATAATAAGGTAAATGTACATGAACAACATCTAACTAATGTCCCCAAAATAGGAGAACTCATTATCTGCTGGCTGGAAATTGCAATAGTCTTATCATGTCATGTGGACTACGATTGGTACCTAGTACCTACATTATACAACAATGTAGCCACACAGACGTATATGTGGATCAGTACTTCTGAAATGTACTGAGTAAGCGGAGGTGAATGCAATATGTAAAACTAATTTAATTGGTAATTTTAAAATATGCATGCTAAGTGTAAGTAGACTCACCAAGAAACTGAAATAAACTGAAAGTTTAAATATCTCAAAACATGCATAACAAATATAATTTGATAAGCTAGTGAATAACTACACTTAGTTACTTTAAACTTTACTTTTATAATATAAGTAGAACTAAAGATGGAAAATAGTAAAACATGGGTACTGTATGAATACTAGGTCTGAAACTACGTGATGGAAACTGTAATATCTAAGAATGCAAGACTAGTGTATATCTGTTATGATACTAAGATTAATCTGCAATCTGAAAGACTGAAAGCTGTAAAACTGGATACCTGAAAGTCTATACACTTAGTCAAGAAAACCTGAACTAAAAATACACTTAATACTTACTGAAACTGTGGGAGCTATAATGTTACCGACATAAATCATGTGAGATATCATGGAGTCCAATGTCTGACCCACGTTGAGGAGGGTTGTCCTATCCTTGCCATCAGAATAGAACCTGAACTGTAGCGATCACTAAATGATGTCCCAAAGAAATAAGGAGTCACCCTATACTGGCAGGTGCTTTCACGAGACATGTGTCATCCCTAAATGGGCAGGAAGACATCTCAAACCTACGCTGGCTATGTAGTTCAGTAACTCAGGGATTGCTACAAAGGGTAAAACCCAAAACTGGCAGGAATGCCCCCATCCCTGGGTTTTCTCAATACTAAATCCTACTCCCAACTGAAATACTAACTGGTGTATGCACTAATAACTGATAACTGATAAGCTCAGGCCATGATATTATGAAAATAACAGTGCATACAGATTTTGGGGTAATGATTAACATATAGAATGATAATTCTTATCATGATTATGAATACTTGGGTATACTAATAAGATTCATGGATTAACTATCTCAATACTTGAAAAGATAAATTTATGTAAATCACATAGGTATCGGGTGATCAAATACGATATCAATCTTGAAATACTGTAATAAGTGATTATGGTTCAAAGACCCTAACAGGGGCATTTCATCAAACATGTGAAAATCATAAGCTTATACGTGGGAATATCTTAAACATGGAAACCAATAAGATAACATGGCTTTATAAATAACTTGGGGTTCATCCTAAAATTAATTGAACATGATATGGGAATTTCAATACTTAAACAAGATATGAATCATTCTACTTGAAAACACATGAAACCATAACTCATAATTGAAATCAACAAGAGATTCATGGAGATAATTCAACTGGAAACATGTAAAACTCATAATTTAAAATCAAAAAGGGTTCTTTGCCTCCATGGGTGAAAGGGGACCCATGGATGAACTCCCACATACTTAAATCTTTAACTTTAAAGAGGAACACCAATCTTGATGCTTTCTTAAATGTTCTTGAATTTGGGAACTTGAATTCTTGATTTCTTGGGCACAAAGGAATTGAATTTGTTCTTGGGGAAAGCAATGGTTTTCTTGAGAGGAAAACTGGAGAAGGGGAAAAATTTATGCCCTAACTTATGCCCAAATCATGTTATGAATGATTGGGTTGAGTGGGCAAAAGACCTAATTGCCCCTCAATTATTTAAACCAAAAATTTGTAACTGGAATGTGGATTAAAGTCTCATCGTGATGGGGTCTTATCATGGTGGCTTACTGGTTCTGATGAAAATGATCATAACTTTAGGCCTGGGTATCGGATTAAGGAGAAATTGATATCATTTGAAAGCTAATTCAATTATCTACAATTTGGTGGTTCTTGAGCAGAAAAATCTCATATATGTAAAAATTTATACACGTTCAAAGTTGACCCTTGTAGAATTGAATAGCAAAATTTAGATGAATCAAAGGCGCTTAGCTCAACTTTGTTCTAAGTGATATCTATGAACATTTTTCGCCTCATAAGCACTTCACATACTAGTATTAAGATTATGAAACATGCATTAAAATTAAAAATTAAGACCTGGACGTAACACCCTCACCGCGACGCAATAAGAGTGTCATCGCCATTAGCACCATGACGCGGCACTGTCGTGATGAGCTACTGGAATCGTGATCCAAACATGACCGAATACTCGACCAAAAAATCCAAAACTTCTCCGATACATGCTCCTTAAATCCCTGAACATAAGTTAATTCAAAAATCAACATCTCAGGGTTGGGAAGACCAATTTAAAAATCCTTGAAATTAAGAGGCCTTAAAATGACTATGTCCCCAACATTTAGCGAAATTTTAAGGCTTTAAGCCTTTTATTCATGCAACTAGAAATTGAACTGAGCTATGAATAATATGTGGCATTACATGTTCAGAGAACCTCAATTTTATCCTTCCAACTACAAGAACCACCCACAATCGTTGGTGGATCCCATGATCATAGGATGGTCTATACGACTCACTTTACAACCTTTTTAGTTACAGAATTAAAAGGGCGCATCAGTCTTTTCTCACTCTTTTAGCATAAAAACTACATCGATTAAATTATTTTAAGGTTGGTTATTAAGGTTAATATTATCCTAATCCCTTATTACTTAGAAAAACATTCAACACTTAGTTTTAATTTCGAGAATAAGGGCAACTTCTTTCCCCAAGGTAGATCTAGGGTTCATCTTCTTCGGGCTTCCAACTATAAATATTTGTTTAGGGTTCTCATCTCCAGGTATGTGGGATTTCATAAATGGGTTTCTTTTAACCTATTGAATCCCAAAGTTAATCCAATTCTTCAACCCAAATTGTTCTGCAAAACTTTGAGTTGATGGATGTTGTAAATTCCTTGATATCTCAGTTCCCTAGTATTATTGTGTTTTAATCTATATTATACCATGAATTTCTGTACCATTACATGTTCATGATCATAAACCCTAATTATATTGTAAAATTCATGTTTTTGGACTTGAGTTATTAAATCCTTTAAATTTACCCTGTTTATGAAATTATCATAATAGTTACATTATTCTGAGATGGCGGTCCGTTTTTTGCTCTGGGTCGTCAGCAGTCGGAAGAGAAAGAGTCCTTGGCGCCTTGTAAGGAATGAACAATCGGTGCAGTCTCATCTCATTAAGAGTAAGTGATGATTCCCCGATGCTACGATATGAATAGAAAACAAGCAATGTCCAATCGGTAAGAGAGGTAAGGGCTTTAGCCTCAGGGTTAAGGCCCGATGACGGAGTGTAGAATACGGGTAGAATACGGGTTTTTTTTTAAACTACACAGTAGCAACTATATATGCCCTAAAAAATTGCTACAGTACCCTAATAGTAACTACAATATATGCACCCATATAGAGAGCACAACCTAACATTATGAAATTCTAAAAGTAGAAAGTATCAATTACATAGTACAAAATAATTCAAAAATTAATACTTTCACTAAAATAATCCCTATAAATATGTTTTTCCCAAAAAATTCAAAAATATGAAAAACTGTCAGAAGTGAGAGAAGTGCAAAACTTCTAAAATACAAAAAATCCTAACCTGTAAAATCTTCAACCTTTTGTTTAACAGTTATTTCTCCCCAGAATTTTTTTAATAAAGCGTGTAATTTAGCTATACTATGTGCTCAATATCCCTCTTTCAAAGTACAATTTAAGTCGAGAAAGAAAAAGAAAGAGTAGAGTGAGAGAAGTGAGAGAAGTGAGAGAAATCAATAAGAGAGAAGTGTGAAATATTTGATAATTGGGGAGTTGAAGGACACGTATCGGGTTAAAGGGTTAAACCCTTCCTTTTATTAAATATTTATTCAAATTATTTAATTAAGGAGAGGATGTCCAGCAGTGTATTTTTTAAGTTTAGGATTGATGAGAAATTCGATCAAAATGGTCAATTTACAAGGGTTTATGTAAGTTTTGTGGGGCAATAGATTGTCTGTAAAGATAAAGTGTCTTTTTGTAAATCTCAAACAAGTTTAGAATGACTTTATGTCTTTTATCTCATAGAAAAATAATTTTACAAAGGTGATAATGATAATTGTAATAATCATGTGATATAGGTAGAATCTTTACCTTTATTATACTAAAAACTCGAAGTGCTTTAACAAAATATTTTTCTGCTTTAGAAAATATATTTCACACTAGAAAAATAGCCAAACAATCATTTTTCTAATATTTCATTTGAAATTCCATTAAAATTTTGTTATTTAACTTTTCCTTATTTGAATTATATGTTCCAAAAATTAAATTCTTTAAAACCATTTAATTTTTTTTTTTCAATTTTGCTTGCTATAGTTTGAGTTGTAAGGATCTTCTCAAACTTTAATTAGAGTTCTAAATAAACACATGGCATTACCTTACATTTATGATTCTATTATGTATCTTATGTTATTTCACATAACCATGAAAAATCATGATAAAAGTGTGTAAAAATATTTGATATTTTTAATCCTTATATAGATAACAAAATAACAATTTTTATAGATACTTCTGAAGAATATATCCTTCAAATTTACACATAATATATAGTACTATTTATAAAAGCACAAAGCACTAATGCTACATCTGTGTAAATTTATTTTTCATTTACTTTATAATTTATTTAAGTCTAATTTATAATAATAATAATTAGTAGTTGTGTCAAAGTTAAATATTAAAAATAAAGGATGTTAACTTAAATTCTTCATAAATATTTTCCAGTACGATTGATTTTTTCATAACAACAAGTAAAACATATGATCAAACTATCCCTGACGTTGGGCTATACTTTCTACAATAAGTTTTTTAACATGAACAACTAATACTTATCAGGCATTCCATCGAACTTGCAATATCAACTTCGGTTGACCTTGAGTCGGGAACTTAGCTCATTCCCATTCGACCATAGAGGATGCCATCAGCAGAGTTGAAGGAATTAAAGAAGCTATTGCGGGATATGTTGAGTAAGAGGTTCATCAAACTTAGTGTTTTCCATAGGGGTGCTCCTATATATCTTTTCTGTGAAGAAGAAGGATGATACTTTACGACCTCGTATTGTTTATCGGCAGTTGAACAAGAAGACTTACAAGAATAAGTATCCTATATCACGTATTGATGATTTATTATATAAGCTTCCGGATGCTTCAATTTTATTGAAAATTGACATGAGGTCGGGCTACAATCATTTGAAGATCAAGGCTTCAGATATCCTCTGGCTTTCGAACAGGTTATGGACACTACAAGTTCCTTGTCATGTCATTTTGGTTTAGTAATACTCCGACAATGTCCATGGAGTTGATGACTTATATTGGTTATTCAAGACTATTGATTTGATCCATTTTTCATTATATTCATTGATGAAATTTTAATCTACTCTAGAAGTGGAGAGGAGCACGAGCAACATTTGAGTATTGTACTATAGACTTTGAAAGAATAGCAATTGTATGCTAAATTCTCTCTAACCCGCTATAGTTCAAGTTATAGGTAACTTAGCTTTGATCCGATGGTGATTTTTGTTGGCATATTGTCAACCTTCCCACCGCTAGATCGAGAACAATGTTTTTAGAGCACCATTTTCACTGAATTTTTGAGATATGAAAATAATCATAACCCAAAAGTTAAGGCCATGGCACCTACCATGATTCAACCTTTATAGGTAAGCGAAAAAGTCGCAATAGAATAGATGATCGAAATAGAAAAGAGATAAAATAAATAATAGATTTCTAGAACAAAGTCATACCACAATGCTCATTAAACTGATATATTCGAAAGAAAATACTATCAATCCCTAAAACTTGGTGTCATGAACATGAAGAGAATCTAATACAAATTCAAAATCTGAAATACATGAATCTATCTCAGATAATAAATAAAGACAAAATAAGATAGGATGAGGTAAAAAACTACCCCGAACTCTAAATCTCACTAGTACCTCAAAATCAGTCTCTCACAGCATAAAATCAACCATCGTGGGTCACATTCATACTAAAATATGCAATAAAAAGGCATAGAAGTAGGAGTAAGTACCGCCCACTTTTACTTAGTAGGTATCACAGGCCGATTGAGCAAAGTAGAAAACTTAAACAATAAAGAATACTATGAACATGTTTCCACCTCCTTACTAAAAAGTTTTCAAATGGTAGCTCATTCCTTATCTCCTAATAATTCCAAAAGTATGATATCAATATAATAATACCCACTAAATTATAGATATTTGAATTATCTATCCAATGCATCTAGCTTTGCCTGAATTTGATGTTATAGTAAAATGTTTGTAACACCTCGAGAGTACACCCTGGATGCCACAAGGTGCTTACGATCCCAAAGGATCACAAGATAACCCATGACGGATATCTGTTGTGAGCAATGAATAGTAATACTGAAATAAATGAAGAATTAGGCTTAATTGCCATAAGGTTCAAAATCTAAATACTAATAAATAATAACATCTAGTAAAAACATATAAAAACTAAACACTGTCTAAACTGGTCTAGTCTAAAAGCCTCTAACTGAACTTTATGAATTTGGAGTTGATGGGACAAGGCCCCAACTAACTCCAACTACAGAACTACTGGTAAACTAAAATAAATTATATCCCCGGTAGATGAGGACTCACTACTAAATATGCAATTGTTGACTGGATCTGTCTAAACGCGGTCAGGATCTTGATCATCCAAACATATAATATAAGACATCATAGCACAAAGGAAGAGTATGCGGTCAGTACGTGGAATGTACCGGTATGATAGATGAGGTAAGCATGAATGCAAAGGTTTATACGCATGAATAAGAACTGACTGAATGATATAGAGTAACTGAATATAAGAGTACGTGGATAATTTATACTACGAAAATCACTGAGTATGAAATACTGTACATATACATATAGACTGTAACTGAGCTTTTCTAAAGCTGAGCACTGAGTTTTCATAACTGAGTAACTGATACCTGAAGTTACTGATAACTGATTGACTATGTCTTCCAGTCCTAATTCTGTAAAATAAACTGAGTTCTAAACTGAAAACTAAAACTAAAATTATGGGAGGTAATCATCTAACCAACATGCCCCAAATAAAATAAGATAACTGAGTTGCGTCCAATCTGTAACCCCAATTGGAAAGGTGATAATACCGTGCCACAAGTACTAATATCTCCTGTGGAGTTAGTCCTATCTAACGGGTGACCCCTGAGATCAGTCCTAAACTAGAGGGTGATCCCTGAGTATGTCAGTCCTATCTAATGGGTGACATCTCATAACCTACGGTGGATACGCAGTTCTAGAACTTAGGGATTATTTCTAGGGACCCAGTCCTAACTAACGGGTGAGCCCCCATCCCTAGGATTGTTCAGTTTTGAATCCTTCTCCTAACTGAATAGACACTAAACTGATTATATTGAACTAGATTGGACTGATACTGAGTCTACTGAGTTTTCCTGAGTTCTGTAAGTGACTGAGTTCTACTGATAGTGACATGACTGATACTATTTTGTAACTGACACTGGCTCTAGGTAAACAGCTAGATTGTCAGTTTTTAAATACCCCCAGGACTTGATAGCATACAAAGAAACACATAACATGATCATAAAGGCATAACAATTCTTACTTGCTAACAATGCACTCATTTAGACATTTTGTCAAATACTTGATATACATGAACTTGTGCATGAATGGGATCACATAATAACACGTCATGCTTTTACTAGTCAAATCATATAAGTATTTCATCAAACACTTGTAGGGCATAAGCTTGTACATGATTGGAACCACATAATAACATGTCATGATTCCACTATTTACTTCACATAGGCAATTTAAAAAACACTTGGAGAGCATGGATTATTTACATGACAATGGAAAACACATGAACATCTTGATACATTAATCAATTTGTAAATTCAAGGGTTTAGCAATATAATCACATATTCATCACACATACTATTCAATTTTCATGAAACTTGCAATTAATTCATGGATTGAAACCCAACTAATATCATGAACATGAATTCAATCTAATTCAAATATGGAAATCATAAATCTAAGATCTTGTATGTTTAAAAAGGATTCTTGGACTTCATGGGTGAAAGGGACCCATGAATGAACACCTAACTTACCTGAGAAGAAGATTTCTTGAAGGTTCTTGGAGGATTTCTTGAGATTTCTCTTGGTTTCATGGAGTTAAGGTTTTGTATTGTAGAGAGAAAGCTCTTGATTTTGGGGAAAAATTGAATAATGAATGACTTAAAATATTTTTAGGGCTTTAATCCCATATCTAGACGTAATAAAATTATGAGAAAGGACTAATTTAACCCTGGACAAAACTTTGGATTTTCGTCAAAAATTTCCAAAATTACCCCCTGGCGCGACTCGGTATAATCACGTCGGCTCACTGAAAAGTGGATAACTGGGAATTGGACTGATGGTGTGATGCAGCACCATCGCGGTGCCTCACTGAATGGAAAATTAGGCCTTGGCTCTACGTGTCATTATCGCAGAGCAACACTGGAAAAGTGATATTTGGGAAATTTACTGGTGGAGCAATGCGGTGGTATCACGTTGGCTCATTGAAAAATGATAATTACCATTTGGACTGCCTCCGCGATGCGCTGAAGTACCAGGTGGTACACTGTTTCACTAAAATGACTCTAACTCTTCACCCGAGTATCGAATTCGGGCGAATTTTATATCGTTGGAAAGCTAATTGAATTTCCTATGTAATGGAAGGATCTAAACTGAAAAATACTATGTATTTCAAAAAATTTTCATGGGATTACTCATGTACTAAGACTTAAATTAAGCTAGGGAAATACGAGGTACTACAATGTTATGGCCATTTTAGTAAAGCATCGTCCAGTAGTGAGATGTCACGAGCCAAACTAGGAATATGATTACATTATACGATCGTACAATGGTCTCATCTAGTTTAAATATCCCTAAAAACCTGAAACTTGATAAGTATGCCTTCCAACCACGAGAAAAAAACATAACTATGTTTTGAAACCACGACATAATGTATGATTGTGAGTCCTAAAGATGATCTGGTTTGAACTTTGAACCTACAAATAAATGCACGATCATGAGTGGATCCTACGATCATATCATGGATCATCTGATCATGTTCATAGAACCTCAAGGTCAGCCTTCCAACTACAAGCACCACCTACAATCGTAGGTGTATCCCACGACCGTGGGATGGTCTGTATGAATCACTTTACATCTTTTTCAGTTACAAAATTAAAAGGACACATCAATATTTTCTCACTATTTTTACATAAAAACTACATCTATTAAGTTATTTTATGGATTTTTATTAAGGTTAATATTACCCTAAGCCCTTATTACTCAAAAAAAAACATTTGACACATAGTTTTAACATAGAGAAAAAAGCAACTTCTTTCCTCAAGATAGAGCTACGGTTCATATTCTTTGGGCTTCCTATTACAAAGGTTTCTTTAGGGTTCTTATCTCCTGGTACAGGGGATTTTAGAAATGGATTTATTTTAACCCATTGGGTCCCAAAGTTAACCCAATTCTTCAACTAAAATCGTTCTGCAAAGCTTAGGGTTGATGGATGTTGTAAATTCCTTGATATCTCAGTTCCATGGTATTATTGAGTTTTAATCTATGTTTACCATGAATTTCTATAACATTACATATTCATGATCATAAACCCTAATTATATTGTAAAATTTATGATATTGGACTTGAGTTATTAAATTTTTTAAATTCACCTTTTTTATGAAATTGTCATAATAGTTGTATTATTCTGAGATGGCGGACTATGAACACTCGATGACCTACGATATCATGCATTGTCTATAAATAATCATTCTTCCGTTCTTCATGATTTAGAATTCCTTCATATAAAACATGTGCTTTTCAATTTTAGAATATCAATATTATTGAGCATTTCAGTTTATCAGTTTACTTTCAGTTGGGAGTAGTACTTAGTACCGAGAGAACACGGGCTTAGATAACCCAAGTTCCATAACTATGTTACCACCATAAGTTGATATTATAGTCCTTTAAACATCATATTAGTGGATCCACATCAGCTAGTGTCTTTCCCGTAGCAAGGTACTGAACACCCATCCAACTAGGGTTACCATTTAAGTCACAGTTATCTCAGATGTGATATGTCGGTTAATAGTAGCTTCTACACTTCAATCTCAAATCTCACATGACCTTATATTCTGTTATTTGTTTCATGATTATTACTGAATTATTGCATCAGTCTATAGGTTTTAGTTCATGTTCAGCTCTTCATATTTCGTTCAGCTGTATTTCATGTTTTATATTAGTTTAGTTTCAGAATGTTAGAGTTAGTTTAGAGCTTGTCCCAACAACTCATCTTGTTTAGAGGCTTTCATACAATCATATAGATTATGTTTTCAGCTTCATGGTTTTAACTCTGATATTGTTATCGGTTTTAATTTGATCATTACTATATCATTCGGTATTGCTTCTACACAATAATATATTAGTTGTTTCAGTATTCTTAGTGTCATGTCAGGCCATGGGTTAGCTTAGGTTCACTTGTTAAGCACTGTTTTGCGACTAGGGGATAGTCTCTGATTGTGACACTATGTGTTTATTTAGAACTCTAATTAAAGTTTGAGAAGATCTGACAACTCAAAGTGTAGCTAGCTAAATTGGGAAAAATATAATTGTTTTTAAAGGACTAAATTTTAGGTACATTTAATTCAACTAAAAAAGATTTAATAACCAAATTTTTGTGGGTTTTCCAATTCTAAATATTAGAAAAATGATTGAATGACTATTTTTTTAGCGTGAAATCTAATCTCGAAAGGAGAACAATATTTTGTTAAAGCCTTTAGAATTTTTAGTATAATAAAGATAATGATTCTACCTATATGATATTATTATTAAAACTGTCATTATTACCTTGAGTAAAATTATTCTTTTATAACCATCAAAAAAACATAAATATATCAAATGCAATTATAGGTATACACTCCATCTGTCTTAATTCACTTAATATTTGTTGACTTTGACACACCCTTAAGAGAACTTTAATAGTAGGTATATTTTACTAAATTAATCTTATTAATGATGCTTTGAAGCTCTAAATTTGGCTATTATTATTTATTATAGCTATTAATACTAAGGGTAGAAATGAAAAAATATACTAAAATTTTCTTGATTTCACAAATCGAACAAATAAATTGAAACAATTATTTTTGATGTAGGGATCAAATAAAATGAAAAGAAGGGAGTAGCAGCTGGAGTTCCCTTTCTTCTACTTTATGTATTCAAGTTATTATTTGGGGAGTCAAATAATGTTCTTTGATCATACTTTTTTGTAAAATACTTTGAATGGTTAATTATAGTAATTTATAATACTTCTTATGTAATTTCTAAATATTTATTTTTAAAAATTAAAAATACTAACTCAAATTTGTATAAAAAAATAATTAATTCAGCTATTGTGCAGCTGTGAATCTAATCACATGCTAAGTTGAAACAAAAGTTCCACACCCTCCCTCGCTCCCTACCTCCTATAAGCTCTAAGTTTTGCATATAAAGCCTTCGTAAAGACTGTCTCTTTTCAATTCTTTCTACACCAGATCTCTCATGCTTTCTAAGGAGATTTCTCTCATCGGAAATACCCATTTGTCCAACTCTCTCTGTTTTTCCCCCTTTTTCTTCCCTTTTCAATGTTTTTCCCATATAGTCTTGTTTGTATATCGTCATCACAAAATCAACATTGACATTTTCTGATTCCTTCTGTCTTTACTTGTTCTCTTATAGGATAAAACTAAAAGATTGATCTTTCTAGAAAATATTTTTTGATTTTGTACAGAGTGAAAAGTAAAGGAGGTGTGGGGCCAATATATCCAGTGAAGAAGAGCTATATGGTATAAGTGTGTTAAAGAAAGGAGGTGATTACGTGGAGTCTTTTTGTTTTGTCATCAGTCCTGAACATGGTGATTTTGCTGCTAAACTTATGGTTTTAATTTCTGGTGAACTCGAAATCATGTGTGAATGCCAACCTAACTTCCTTAAAGGTTATATATACAATCATCAATTTGATTTATTTCCTTCTCTTTTTTCCTTCGTAAAAAATTTTTGTCTTCAAACATTTTTATTTTTGTATTGTTTAAATTTGACGCATTGTTTCCTTTTCTTTTTTAATCAATGGATCATTTTATAGAAGTGTTTTCCGGGCCATCTTTCCCGCACCTTAACTAATTCTCTTATATAACTAATACTTTTTGCTCTTAACATACTTCATTATCCACTAGTAGTAGCAGAGTTAGGATTTTCATTAAGGAGGTTCAATAGTGAACACATAAACTAGCCCAAGGGGGTTTAGGGGATTCAATAGTGCACACACAAACTAGCCCGAGGGGGTTCAACATCTAATACTATATATACATAAAAGATAATTTTAACCATGTATAAATAGTGTAATTTTTCACCGAAGGAGGTTCGGATGAAACCCCTCATTTTATACTATCTCCGCCCTTACCCACTAGGCCACACATTTAGGTATGATTTAATGTATCTACTTGCAAGATTAATTTGACTGATGAGTAGTATAAATAAACTATGCTTGTCATGAATCCACTATATATGATTTAATTGGTAAAAAAGAGAGAGCTTTGATGATAAGTTGAGTTCTATTTCTGGGCTTTTAAGAGGTTGATGTTTGCTTACCCAAGTACTCTTCATGGTTATAGATATTGTTAATGTTGTGGCCAAGGGTGTGTCTAAATGATTGATAAAGTTTCATAAGAATCATGAGGTCTCGGTTTCAAATTTCAGCAAAGACAAAACATATTAGGTATTTTTTTCTCATTTGTCCTAACCTTATTGGTGGTAGAAGATGGAAGATATCTTGTGGAATTAGTTGAGGCGGTTGAAAACTGGTTCAATGTCATAAAATTATCATATTATAACCGTAATTTCTAAAGGACCTATTCTTTCTAGAATATATGTGAACATATGTCCTTAGGACTTTGGTTGCTTTCTCAAAGAACCTGCAGCATGTCCATTTGGAAAATCCTAGTTAAATTGAGCCAGTGAACTGGACTACATTCACCTATTATTATATCCTCTTGAAACATGAATTTTTCTATAATCACTTTATCATTAGTAAGTTCTTACCTACAAGAATAATTAAATATCCTACAACTTTTTTTCTCATCACTGACTCAAATGGCATGTTATTATAGTAAATGCAGTTGTTTTTTAGGAAAAAAAATGTTATCCTTCCTAATTGTCTTATTTCATAGATGTTCCCATGTTTCGATACTAATAAAAGTTGATTTTTTGTTATTAGAAAATCTTACTCCTGTTGAATTTGAGAAACATGATGGAAGAGAACCTTGTAGGAAATGGAAGAATAATATTTGTATCTCTTTTGATGGTAATAAATTTCCATTGGTAAGTACTGCACTAATCAAATACCATAACCAGTCATCAAAGCATGCCTGTGGGTCACATAAATTTTGTCATCGTGATGAATTCATCATATGTATCGAGTGAAAAAAAATAACATAGGTTTTTTGTCGCCGCTCAATGGAGTAATAGAGGAGTTATCATAATGCTTTGATCAATACAAAATGGAAGTGCTTTGATATTCTTTTTGTAAAGTATGTTTTCTTTTCATGTTTAATTTCCTTAATGATAAGTACGTTTTACATATACAGATTATTATTTATAATTTGTTGTTCATATTCAAAAGGAGATCTCTTCTAATTGATCAATGTGATTCATAATGAAAATCTATATTAGGATCAGTTACTAGGAGGACAAGACGAGAAATATCGATATCCTATTTAGCTCTTACATAAATTATTTTCCTAATTCAAATTATCTGATTCAATATGTGTTAAGCTTCACGGAGAGCATTCAATAGTTAAAAAATAGTATATGAAAATATATCACCAACTCGAGATTGTATGTCAGATCAAGATGGTATCCGATTACAGAATAGGAACAAAACTAAACAAAAGGTCAGATGTTGATATTTTGACTCAGAATTCATTTGAGCTTTGTGTAATAACAAGCTATAACAAAACGTGAAACCAAGAGATCTTTCTTTTTAAAATAAACCATCCAATCCTAGAGGACCTAAACTTTATTCTAAAGCCTTTCATGCTTCACTTATTGCATTTTAAGAAGAAGGATTCAAAAAAAAGATGGATATTTGTCCTAATGGATCATCATTGAGATCAACACTTAATGGGCAGGTGATCAGATTTAGGATACACCGTTGATGAATGATGCCATGTATATGAAATTGTCATAGCACTTCATTTGCTAGGAGGTATTAAGAAATATCTAGCATACATTTTTATTCCATACGTGATGTCTGAAATTTATCAAAATATTTTCATTGTTCTTGTGTTCATGACTTCATGATATCTCTGATGGTCACACTTTTATGTGTCTAGCATAGTAAACTCCATTATTTAATATTTATTTTTCTTATAGGAAGCCTCTAGTAATTACAATGAATTAGAACAAATATTGTCATTCTGAAAAGAAAAGAAATGAAAGAAAGGAGGGAGGATCAGCCCACATACTGAAAAGGAGTTTAGGGAGCTCTGTATTCTGTTAAAAGTTTCAAGTTGGTGGACATGGTATATAATCTGCACTAGTAAATGTACCATGATATATATTTTTTTTCATTCATATTTATGAACTCCTGACCACTCTTTCTAATTGGAGAAATAGGTGCTACCTTACATATAGAGTAGCTCATTGATATTCCTATCTGCCATTTTGAAAATCATCTCTAGATATGTGTGTGTATGAATATTCTGTCATTTTCTTTGATATTTGATATCTTGGGTTGTAGAAAAATTTGTTTTTGACTGAGTGTATAGAATGCTTTGTTTAATCTTAAACATGCCATTTTTGTGACATGTTCTTTCTGTAGTTACTGCATCATTGCGTTAGTAAATCTCGGAAACGAATTCTATCTAAGACTCATCAAAATGTGTGCCATAGTCCAAGTAACGACCAAGTTACTGTAATGTGGCTATGAATAGTGCATTATATTTCTCATTTCTTTAGCAAGCCATGTTTATGATCAGTTTTTTTCTTGTATTCATTGCGAACATGTTCGTTTGTTGCTTTTTTTTATTTTTAGATTTTTCATGTGATGATAAAGAAAAATGAAAAGGCCAAAGGGTGTACAAAGGATGTTTGTCTTTCTCGGCGTGTGAATGTTGAAGTTCATGCATATGTTTTGGATGTGAAATATGTTTTTTCTCAAGCTGAAGTTACCAGACATGCTTTGATTTCACAAAGACTATAAAATCTTAAATAACCCTTTACATAGAATTTCTTTTATTTATATGGGAAAGTTCTTTCGATCATTTAATTTGTTCGGATAAATATAGTTATGTAAGAAGTGCATGGGTTCAATTGAATTAAATGATCGGAAAAACATGGCCATACAAATAGAGAGAAATTCTAAGTAAAGTGTGATTTAAGCTTTTGAAGTCTTTGTGAAATCAATGCATGTCTGGAAACTGCAGCTTGAGAAACAACATATTTCACATCCAAAACATACGCATGAACTGCAACCTTCACATGTCGAGGAACGCAAACATCCTTTGTACACCCTTCAGATTTTTCGTTCTACTTTATAATCAAATTAAAATCAAAATTCCCAAAAAACAAGAGTAACAAACAACATGCCCACCATGAATACAAGAAAAAAGTTGATCATAACATGTTTGGCTAAAGAAATGAGAAATATAATGCTAATCATAGCCACATTACAGTAACTTGACCATTACTTGGACAATGGCACAAATTTTGATGATCAAAGTCAGACAGATTTAGCTCCAAAGAATTACTAACACAATGATACAATAACTACGTAAAGAAAATGGCATGTTTAGGATCGAACAAAGCATCCTATACACTCGGTCAAAAACAAATTCTTTTCGATAACCCGAGATATAATATCAAAGAAAATGATAGAATATTTATACACACAATATCTGGAGATTATTCTCAAGCCAACTGGCAGATAGATATATCAACGAGCTGCTCTACGTGTCAATTAGCACTTATTTCTCCTCTTAGAAAGAGTGGTCAGGAGTTCATAAATAAGAATGAAAAAATATATATATATGTCATGGTAAATTCATTAGTGCAGATTATATACCATGTCCACCAACTTGAAACTTTTAACAGAATAAGGAGCTCCCTAAACTCATTTTCAGCATTGCGGGTTGATCCTCTCTCCTTTATTTTCTTTTCTTTTATTTTTAGAATGACAATATTGATTCTAAGAAAAATAAATATTAAATAATGGAGTTTTCTAAACTAGACACATAAAAGTGTGACCATCAGAGATATCATGAACGCATGAACACAAGAACAGTGAAAATATTTTGATAAATTCTAGACATCACTTATGGAATAAAAATATCTGCTACATTTTTCTTAATATCTCCTAGCAAATGAAGTACTAAGAAAATTTCATATACATGGAATCTTTCATCAACGGTGTATCCTAAATCTGTTCACATGTCCATTAAGTGTTGATCTCAATGATGATCCATTTGGACAAAGACCCATCATTTTTCTGAATGCTTCTGCTCAAAATACAATAAGTGAAGCACGAAATGCTTCAGAACAATTTCTTGGTTTCACATTTTCCAATGGCTTGTTATTTCACAAAGCTCAAATGACCTCTGAGCCAACATACCAACATCTGACCTGTTGCTTAGTTTTGTTCCTATTATGTAGTCGGATACCATCTCGATCTAAAAAAAAAATTCAAATTATTGATATCATTTCATGTACTATTTTTTAACTACTGAATGGTCTCGATAAATATGAACACATATTGTAATCAGATAATTTGAATAGGTTAAAATTTGTGTAAGAATTGAACAAGATATCGATATTTCTCATCTAGTTCCACTTGTAACTAATCCTAATATAGATTTTCATTATGAGTCACATTGATCAATTAGAAAAGATCTCCTTTTGAATATGAACAACAAATTAAAACTAATGGTCTATATATGTAAAACATACTCATCATTAAAGAAATTAAACATGAAAATAAAACATAATTTCCATAAAGAATATCAGATTACTTCCAATTTGTATTGATCAAAGCATCATGATAACTCATGCATTCCTCCATAGAGTGGTGACAAAACCTACGTTCTTTTTTGCACTCGGTACATATGATGAATTCATGACAATGATAAAATTTATGTGACTGAAAGGCATGCTTTGATGACTGGTTGTGGCATTTGAGTAGTACAGTACTTATCAATGGAACTTTATTACCATCAACAAAGATTCAGATATTATTCTTCCATTTCTTACAAGTTTCTCTTCTAGCATGATTCTCAGATTCAATCGGAGGAAGCTTTCCTAATACAAAAAATTCAACATTTATTAGTATCAAAACATGGGAGCATCTATCAAATAAGATAATAAGAAAGGATATCATTTTGTTTGCTAAAAAACAACAAGGACATGTACAATAATAACATGCTAATTGACTCAGTGATGAGAAAAAAAGTAGTAGGACATTAAATTATTCTTGTAAGTGACGAGAAAAAAAAGTAGTCGGATACTAAATTATTCTTGTAGGTTAGATCTTACTAATGATCAAGTGATTAAAAAAAAATTCATGTTTCAAGAAGATATAATAATAGGTAAATGTAGTCCAGTTCACTAGTTCAATTGAACTAGGATTTTCCAAATGGAAATGCTGCAGGTTCTTTGAGAAAGCAACCAAAGTCCTAAGGACATATGTTAATATCTGCATAAAATTTCTAACTCAAGATCTCTCCTCCTCACATCTGCATAAGATTTCTGAAGACTTTAGCTTGTCTTAAGCCTCCTCCTGATTAATTGAACTTTCTCCATCGCATCAAATACTGAATCTGGCCCTATCAATGTAGCCTCACCTACTTCGAACCATCTAATTACTATAGTGATAATTGTTATTGTAGGCAAACTCATTCAAGGGCAAGTGATCATCCCAACTACATTTAAAGTCAATAATGCATGCCCTCAACATATCCTCTAGGGTGCCTAACCATCTGTCTAAGGATGAAAAGTTGTACTGAGATAAACTTTGCTAGCAAGACCCTTATGAAAAGCTCTCCAAAAGTGAGTGGTAAACTAAGTACCTCTATCTAAAATGATAGACAATGAAACTCCATGCAACCTAACCAACTCTCTAATATACAGCTTAGCGTAGTCCTCGGCTGAATAAGAAGTATGAACTTGCAATAAATGCATTGATTTGGTCATTCTGTCTACAATAACAATGTCAAATCATGTTGACGACGCATACGAGGCAACCGTGTCACAAAATCTATGTTCGCCTCTTCCCACTTCTAAGTGGGAATGCTGAACTCCTGCAATGTGCCACTAGGCCTATGGTGTTCAACCTTGACTTACTGACAGTTAGAACACTCAGATACAAACTCTGCAATAACCCTCTTCATACCACTCCAACAATAGATTTCCCACAAATCACAATACATCTTAGTGGCTCCTAGGTGAATATAGTAATGCGCATCATACACTTATGTGAAAATCCATTGTCTCAAATCATCAACACACGGTACACACAGCCTACCCTAACATCGTAACACACCATCTCCTCCATAGGAGGAAACCTTTACCTTCTTATCTCTAACTAATTTCTTAATCTTAACCAAACTAGAATCCCTATCTTGATTTTCTTTCACTTCAGTAAACAAAAAAGATTTTGAACCCATAGACTACCCTCGGCTGAATCAACCAACTGCACACCTAATTTAGCAAGTTGATGAACCTCACTGAATAACTTCCTCTTATCATTCTCAACATGAGAAACACTACCCTTAGACAATCTACTAAGGGCATCTGCCACTACATTGGCCTAGCCCAGATGATACAACACACTCATATCATAATCTTTTAACAACTCAAGCCACCTTCTCTTACGAAGATTTAAATCCTTCTACGAAAACATATAATGCAAATTTTTATAAATAGTGAACACATCAAATGAACTACATAAAGATAACGCCTCCAACTTGTTAAGGCAAAAACAGCAGCTGCCAACTCAAGATCATTGGTAGGATAATTCTTCTAATGGGGTATAAGTTGTCTAGAGGCATAGACTATGGCCTACCTCTCTACATCAATACACAATGAAGACCAACTCTAAAAGCATCATAGTAAACAACATACCCATCTAAACCATCTGGAAAAGCCAAGACTGGGCCTGAGGTGAGTCCAGTCTTTAACTCCTTAGAACTCCTTTCACAAGAATCTGACCACTAAAATTTGACTTTCTTTTGAGTCAATCAAGACATAAGGATACAATAGAAGAAAACCCTTCAACAAACCATCAGTAAATTCTAGCCAAACTCAAGAAGCTCCTGATGTCTGATGGAGAGATGGGTCTGGACCAGTTTCTCACTGCTTCGGTCTTTTGAGGGTCAACTCTAATGTCAACACCGAAAATAATATGGCCAAGAAAAGCTAATGATCTTAGCCAAAAGTTGCACTTACTGAATTTGGTAAACTATAAATGGGCTTTAAGAGTTTACAATATAATTTTGAGATGGTCTACATAATCCTTTTCTCTATGGGAATAGACAAGTATATCATCAATAAATACTATGACGAATATGTCCAAGTACTACTTAAACACTCTGTTTATCAAGACCATGAGAGCTACTAGGTCATTCGTTAGTCCAAAAGACATAACTAGGAATTTAAAGTGAACATACCGAGTTTTGAAGGTTGTTTTCAGAATGTCACATTCTCTGACTCTGAGCTGATGATATTCAGATCTGAGGTCTATCTTAGAGAAATAACTGGCACCTAGAAGTTGGTTGAACAAGTCATCAATACTGGGGAGTGGATACTTATTCTTGATTGTGACCTTATTCAACTGACGGTAATCAATGCACATTCTAAGAGAACCGTCTTTCTTACGCACGAACAGGACTGGAGAACCCTATAGGAAAATATTAGGTCTGATGAATCCCTTATCTAAGAGATCTTTCAACTGTTCTTTGAACTCTTTGAGCTCAACTATTGCCATTCTATAGGGAAAATAGAGATAGGCTGGGTCTAGAAGGAGATCTATTCCAAAGTTAATTTACCTTTCAAGAGGAACTTCAAAAAGATCTTCAGGGAAATCGTCTGGAAATTCCCTTACTACTTAAACTGAATTGAGACTTGGAGTCTCAGAACTAGATTCTTTGACTCGAACAAGATTATAAACACACCCCTTAGATATCATTTGTCTTTCCTTAAGATATGAAACAACCCTAAGCAGTGAAGTACTACCCCTCCATTCAATAACTGGTTCATTGGGAAAATAAAAATAGATGACTCTATTTCTACACTCAACTAAAGCATAGCATGAGTGGAGCCAATCCATACCGAGAATGACATCAAAATCAGTCATCTCTAACTCCACAAGATCTACTAAAGTGATCTTTTGAGATACTATAATCGGGCAATATTTGTATCCTGGTCTGGCTATGATAGACTTACCCATTATGGTAGACACTGAGACTAGCTCTGCTAATGTTTAGAGACTAACAACGAAATTGGCAACTATATAGGGGGTTACAAAAAAAGTGAAGCTCCAAGGTCTAACAAAACATACAAATGAAGATGAAAGACCTGTAACGTACCCGTAACCACATCAGGAGAAATTTCCTAATCATGTCGAAACTGGAGTACATACAACATGTTTTGGACCTGTCCACTGGTTGCACTGGAAGCGGTACGCTGCTGAGTCGGGCGTTCGACTCGAACTTGGGAATGACTATGCTGACAATGCTGACCCACCTATGGGCATTCTCTTACTCTTTGTCCTGGCTTTCCACATCCAAAACATACATAACCGCCAACCTTACACACACCCAGATGATTCTTATCACACTTCCCATAGAGTGGATTAGTTCAACTACTATTCACACTACCCTGGGACTTGGAGCCCAGGGCCCTATCCCGATTGTCATTCTAGAACTTTGGCATCGGGGCACATTTTAAAGATGGATCTGGGGCCAAAAATTTCTTACAGAACTAAAAACGGTTACCACCCTCTAATCTCAGCTGAGAAAAGTTAAAGCTACTTATTTTTTTCCCTCTCATTCTCTCTCTTTCTACTTAAACTTATGTTCCTCGATCTATTGAGCATGAACCATAAGCCTAGATAGGTCCATCTCCTTAATCAACATAGCAGTCCTACATTCCTTGACTATACTATCAGCTACACTAGAAAAAAACTTACTCATTCTAGACCTATTATCAGCTACCATTGAAGGAGCATACCTCTCCAACTGGGTAAACTTAAGCAATTATTCCTTTATACTCATATTACCCTACTTTAAATTAATATACTCCATCACCTTAGCTTCCATCAACTCTAATAGAAAGAACCTATCTAAGAAGGTTGTGTCTAACTACTTCCACTCAATAGGCCCTGCCTTCACATCCTTATCCTCCTTTCATTGCTTATACCACGTTTGAGCTACATCCTATAATTGGTAAGCAGCCAACTTTTTACTCTCACTTGAAGTGGCACCCATGTTATAATTCACCTTCTAAACCATATCAGGAAACTCTTGTGGATCCTCCTTAGACTTTGATTCCAAAAACAATGAGGGAATCATTCGAGTTGAATCCCGAATTCTAGCTGTAGTTATATTTTCCACTGGGTTAGGCTAATATACATGGGTTACTGTACTGGTATATGAGATGAGGTTAGTCTTATATACATGGGTTACTGTACATAGGAAATATGGAATAACTTAATAGCATGAGATAACAAAACATGAATGCATGAAAACTGAATATCTGAGAATGCAAGACCAAGCATATATATATTTCTGAAATAATCTATAAACTGAAATGTTAAAATCTGATAACTAAATGACTGGTAATTTGTATGCTTTGGTCAAGCAAACTTGAACTAAATTCTAGGCTGAATACTTCACTGATACTGTGAGAGGTATCATCTAACTGATATGCCCCAATATAAGCTAATTGGGGCCCAACCTATAACCCCAGTTAGAAGGGTGTCAGTACCTTACCACAGGTACTAACACTGGTTATGTTGATCTGCTAAACTGGTGTCCCAAAGGACTAAAGAGTCACCTTATACTATCAGGAAACTCATGTAATATGTGTCAACCCTAAACTGGCAGGAAGACATCTTAAACTTATGTTGGCTACGTAGTTCTGTAACTCAGGAATTGCTACAAGGGTCAAACCCTAAACTGGAAAAATAATCCCATCCTTGGGTTAGCTCAGTTCTAACTCCTACTCCCAACTGAATGACACTATTTGCTAGACTGAACTAAGCTTAACTCAGCAAACAACTAATTATAACAACTAACTGGATGACAATGCTCATGGTTTATCTGAATTTATTCTGAAGATTCTAAAATTATGTAAACAACTAGGTATCGACTATTCATAACCCACCAGCAATGGATGGAAATAACAATGATGACATATAAAGCTTTAAAATCCATAGTAGGGTATCATTGCTCAAAACCCAACATTTAGACATTTCATCAAACACATAAGAGTCATGAATGTAAACATAGAAATGGGTAATGCATGCAAGGATAATATGATTACAATACTAAAACCATAAATTAGGGATTTCAATATGACGATTTCAATATGCAAAACATGTAATGACTCATCCCATCAAAAACACTTGTAAACATAACTCCAAATAAAAATCAATAATAGCTTCATGGAGATAATTTAACTTGAACATGTAAAAACTCATAATATAAAAATAAAAAGGGATTATTGGACTCCACGGGTAAAAAGGTCTTATGGATGAACATCACACATACCTTAAACCCTTCATCTTGAAAGAAAAACACCAATCTTGATGCTTTCTTGAAGATTCTTGGATTTGAAAACTTGAATTCTTGGTTTCCTTGGAGAGAAGGTAATGGAAATTGATGTTCTTGGGGGGGCTGAATAGGGTTTCTTTAAGAGGAGAATTGAAGAAGATGGGAAAATAATGCCCTAACAGAGATTATAATCCAAGAATTGATGAATTAAATTAAAGGTCAGTAACATAATTGCTACTCAGGAAATTAAATTCATAATTAGAATGCGGCTTATAGGATCACCGTGACACGATGAGGGTTCAATCTCTATTACCACTGTAACACAGCCCTATCGTGATGAGCTGTTGTAATCGTGATCCAAACATGACCCAATCCTTTTCAAAAAAATTCAAAACTTCTTTGAGACATGTAGCTTACACACCTGAATATGAATTAACTTAAAAACTAATGTCTCATGGTCGGTAAAACCAATTTAAAAATCCTCAAAGTTAAAAGGCCTTAAAAATAACTAAGTCCCTAACACTCAGTGAAATTTTCAGGATTTAAGCCTCTTATGCATGCAACTAGGAGTTGAACTGAGCTAAGAATAATACGGGGTATTACAAATCACCTCCCTATAGTATTTATTCATCCTACCTCTACCCCTCTTGAAACTATCCAAAGCTAGCCTCTCACACATATGAACTAGGGCATCCTTAACCCTCCTCATCACATGCCCAAACTATTTCAGTCTTACTTCCCATATCTTGTCCTCCATCGAAGCAACTCCTACCTTCTCTAGGATAATCTCATTACTTACCTTATCTCCCTTAGTAAGTCCACACATCTAACACAATATTTGTATTTTTACCATCTTCACTTTTTGATTGTGAGAGTTCTTGACAGGCCAACACTTTGCTCCATATAGCATGGTCGGAAAAACTGTCACTCTGTAGAATTTGCCTTTAATCTTGGGAGGCACCTTATTATCATGCAACACTTGTGAGGCGAGCCTCCACATCATCTATCCCTCCCCAATATAGTAGAAGATATCCTCATCAATCTCTCTATTCCCTAAGTCATAGACCCAAGATATTTAAAACTATCCCTCTTAGAAAATATCTAGGAATCCAACCTCACTACCACCTCATCCTCCTACCTCAAGTCATTAAACTTGCATTTCATATAATCTGCCTTGGTCCTACTCAACCTAAACCCTTTAAACTCAAGGATTTATCTCCAAACCTTCAATTTATCAATCACTCCCCTCCCCTCATATCTCATCGATCAAACTACATCATCCATACCAAGGCACATCTCTTTGAATACACCACATAAGCATATATATCACCAACACAAATAAAAATGGGTAAAGAGTTAATTCCTGATACAACTCTATCAAGATAGGGAAATGCTTTGAATCTCCTCCCGCCATCCTCACCTGAGTCTTTGCTCTATCATACATGTATTTAGTCACTCTGATGTATGCCATTGGGTCCCCTTTCACCTTCAAGCATCTCCAAGGAACCACCCTAAGGACTTTGTCATACGCCTTCTCCAGGTCGATGAACACCATGTGTAAGTCCGTCTTCCTTTCCCTATACTTCTCCACCAGTCTCCACACCTGGTTGTAACACCTCACATTTTTTAGCTAGAATTCAAACCAATGTTCCTACGCATATAGACCAAAACCCAATGATTCCTTGTTAACATATGTGTGATGATCAACTTTATAATGTGTGGATACTTCTTAATATGAATTGATGTCGCAAGAATCTCCTAACTCAAAGATGTGTTGAGAACGTTTCTATCGATTAAGTTTTAGTGAACATTTCAACTTGGGTCAACTTCAAACAATTATTACTTCTAGTACACAATGAGTTACGTGTCCTACTATATCTGGAATGAAATATATTTGAGTCTTGTTTCTAACTCAACTGGTTTCACCTTAATCTGATATCGTAGTAGAAGGTTATACTAATTTTATCTTAGCATATCTATTTGTCATCAAGGTGATGACAAGGTTGAGAAGATGTCAACTAGTTAACAAGCCATCAACCAAGTTGTTAGCCTTAACTATTATCACTGAAGGAGTTGATGATTAGGTTGAAAAGCTGTCAACTAGTTGACAAGCCATCAACCAATTCGTCAACCATAACTATAACTTGAAGAGAGGTTGAAGACTAGGTTGACAAGCTGTCAATTAGTTTACAAGCCATCAACCAAGTCGACTAAAGAAATTCAAGAAATTTTATTCAGTTCCTTAGGGGTATTTTGTTCCTTCACTCACCTCAAACCCTACCCCCACGACTTCAAAACACTCTTTAAATGTATCTTGCCCATTAGACGTCAGTTTCTCATTGCTACTTCTTCTCTCCACCCCCAAGATAGAAAATTTAGGGTTTCTTTCAAAAACCTATGCTTCCAAGGCTTAGATATAATATATCACAAATTTTTTCAACAAAAAGGTATGTGGGGCTATCCAAAATTTCATGGGCGTAAGTTTTAAAGTTTTTACAAGATCTAAAGTATATATATGTACACACTTATTATGAGATATGAGATTGTTTTGAGAGAATTCATTGGGAACCCCGAATTATGATGAAATCTTACTTAAACCATGGGGTTTTTTCCTAAACTTTAATTATGTTCATGTGTATGGATGTTATGAGTATGAAAAGGTAAATGAGAGAGTGATTTATAGAATTCCCTATCTTGTTATGAAACCCATTGTCTTAACAATTTTGTTGATTGTTTACACGGATGGCTAAAAGTTGAGTTTAAATGTTTTGCTAATGTTTATGGATTGCTATTTTCTTATGAACAAATTGAGAGGGGTTATTCCTTATTTTATAAATGCCCATGTTTCCAATAAAGAGCTTGCATTTGATTAATAAAAGAGATGACCACACCTTGTCAAAATATTAAAAAGAAAGTATTTTGCATGAGTTTCATCTATTTTGAAATAAGAGCTCTCTTGAAGTGTTTAAACATTTTGGTGGTCAAATAAGATGTTATGATAGAAAGGACAAATAATGATATATATGGATAATATATGACTTACAAGTCTTGGTATGATGATACCAAAATTGATGAATCCCATAATAGACTCAGAACAGATCAGACTACAAACTTTTCAGACTTCAGATCATGATTTCAGTATCATGATTTCAGTAAGTTTTATGTTTTAAGAAGGTTAAAAATGGTCTCTAAAAGAGGTAGGTGGTTACCCGAAGAAGGAATGAGTTCAGATAACTTGATGCTCGAAAGTGTATTTTGTCGATACAGGATTAATTTTACCTTGAAAGAGGGGATGTTCCCTAAAAGAGGGGATTTTGCCCTGAAAGAGGGATGTGTCCTAAAAGAGGGGATTTTTCCCTGAAAGAGAGGATAGTAAGATCATGTACCCCAACTTTTGCGGCAAACTTGGATTGGGGACTTCGTCGCCATATCAAGGGTGGATTCCATATAGCCCGTGGGATTGTAGAAATATAGGGTGCACTACCTAGCTCAGAAATAAGACAAAGAGTTGAGTCGTGGTTTAGAAAAATGTTTTGAATTATATTGATTATGCCCATGTATTTTCAATTGTTTATTGCTAACATTTTTTTATAAAATTCACTACTTAATATATTTTATTTTTGGATTATTCTACGTACCAGTACTTTCGAGTATTGATCCCCTATATTTCAGGTTCTACTGTATAGTCCCATAGTCCATCATATAAGTAGAACACTTGGGATATGACAGAATTGGTGAGCCATCCATCTTTCGGAAGGCATTTTTGTACATGTTGAGTCTTTCAGTATATGGTCCAACTGGAGGCTTTGTCCCGGCCTAGGTAGTTATTATTAAGTAGAGGCTTCATAGACGGTATTTGAGTTGTATTTTCATATGTTGTTAACACCAGTTGTATAATAAGTATCCATAAATTTTAGTATATCTTTCGCGCTTTGATTTATGTATGGATTATGCTTATGATAGAATGTTAAGGGGTCTCTCGGGCCTTCGTGGCTTGGGATGCCCAACGCGGCCAGGGCCTAGGCTCAAGTCATGAAAAGCCTTGTATTAGAGCATAGTTCATGGTCCCAGGGTGTCTACGAAGCTATGTCTAATAAAGTCTTGCTTAAGAGTGTGTTGTGCTTCACACTTATAATCAGGAGGCTACCGGGCATTTAGAAGTTGTTTCTCATTCTTTCATACTCTACTTCGTGCTATAGAATAGTCCATATGGATGTTATCCAAATTTCTTCCTTGCTCTAATTTATTTGTGATACCTTACTGTTGAGGCAATAAAATTCCAAGAGTTTAGATCCCCCAACGATGTGGTCCATTTGGATTGAGTAATCTATGTAGTTATGAGATAGAACAAGGACTTAAGAGAATTCCATTAGTGATTAAAAGTGTATTGATTCAAGTGTATACCTCTATCATAATGCAATCGAGCATTTCAGACTAAGGTACAAAGTGTATTCAATCCCTCTCAGAATCCTTGTTGCAGATGTCATGCTTAAGAGTAAAGATGTGTAGCAGAATATCAGAACATTATTTTAACCCAAGTAGTAGTATTGTAATACCCCAAGAATTTCAACTAATAGTAAAACCCTATTTCAAGCTCGTTAGAAGTAAATTTAGTGATTTTGTAGCTACATGATCTATCTTGATGAGTATTAGGTCTTCAAAATTGTCCTAGCTATTACACGAATCAAACATTCCTTACCGATTGAATTCTTGAGATGGATATTGGTATGGTCAACTTCAAAGGAGCATATTTCTCGTTATACTATGAATTTCTGAGCTCATGACCCACCAAAATATAGATAATTGAATTGTCTTTCCAACGATACCAATTTTGCCAAAATTCGTTATTGGAGAAAAGAGTTATGCCCATTTTACTCCAGCGTATCAGACTGGAAATTTCGTGACGATATTTTGTGACGACTTGTCACAAGCCTGACGACTTGTCACAAAATGTCATCACCATAAGTAGAAAGTCACAAAATCCAACATTTTGTGACGACATTTTGTGATGACTTGTCACAAGTTTGACGGCTTTTCATAAAATATCATCAACCTTAAGCCAAAAATCATAAAATCCACCCTTTTCTGACGACTTGTCACGAATGTCGTCATCTATTTTTTTCAGCAATTTAATGACATTTTTGCAAGTGTATTTTGGTCTTTTTCCTACACTTCCCATGACTTATAACCCTCAGAGAACGTATTTTCTTCTATTTCTCTTTAGTTATATATCTCAAAAATTCTCTGCACACCTTCAACCACAAGGTTAGGGTTTCAACATAAAAACTCAATTATCTAGAGATTCAACAGTGAGAATTCAATAATTCTTGCGTATTTGAATATCCCCCCCCCCTAAGAGGGATACGAGGGACATTCAATAGTTCGTGAATAACCTTCCAAAATTTTTAAAGTCATCCAAAAGCTCCAAGTTTAAGGTATGTGGTTTTGAACAAGAACACCCTTTTGTTCTTGTTCCCAAAAGTTACATATTTTCGTAAAGTATTTCATAAATTCATGGAGAATTCCTATCATGTTATTATATTGTGAGTTTTATGAAACTATGTCTTACCCAAGCTTTGAGTTGTAATATTATTATGCATATTAATGTTTTAAATTGTCAATTTATGGTTTAAGTTGCATAATTCAACGTCTATATCATGTTTTGAGAATTTCAAGTCCTATTGTTGTGAATTGAACCTTATGGTTAAAGCGTGAGTTTGAGAATGAGATGTTAGCGATTTTTAAACATTATCAAGAAGTGAGTTTTGATTGTAAGTTAAGATAGAAATCCACATTCTTGAGTTTGAAGTAAAGGGGATGCATTTTAGATCCCATTATATATATATATATATTGTTGAATTGTTTTAAGGTGGATTTTCTAAAGTTCTGAGCTAAGTAAGGGAGTAGTATTTAGCACCGAGTTAGGATTGACTTCGAGGTATGATGCCTCAAAACTACGTGCCACTATAGGTTCTTGATATACCCCAAGTGGGTTAAGATAGTGATCACTAAAGTTAAGGTTTTATCCGATGGCAAGGATAGAATAGCTCTCCCCAACGTGGGTAAGACGTTGGACTCCATGTAGTTCACATGGTTTATGTCGGTTAGGAGAAAGTCCCTAAGTTCCTAAAGTTCTCTAAGTCCTAAAGTCTTCTAAGTTTCAAAGAGTTTTAGTCTTAAAGTTAAAAAGTTTTGAAAGTATAAGTGTTTTGAAAGCTATGGTCCTAATAATTTCAGGTGTCATGATAATTTAAGGTTTTATGTAAAAGCATGATGATTTATGAGTTTGGTGGCATATATTTATTTCAAGCTATGTGAGTATGTTTTACAACATGCAGAATTTCTATAAAAGCTTATGATATTGATTATTTTAATTGTACACTCCCCCATATGCTCAGTACATTCCTAAAGTACTGGCCCACATATTTTTTCTGTATGCCATAAATTCTCATAATGTATGTTCAGGTGCTCACTCTCAGCCTCACCAGTGATCATTTCGAGCACTCCTATCTACATATCAGTCGTGGTGAGTCCTCATGTTTCGGGGACCGATTATTCTCAAACTTCTAGTTTTATTTAGTAGCTGTTTAATTCTTGTCAGTTAAGTATGAGTCAGTTGGGGACCTGTCCCAATGGCTCTCTAGTTTGGAGTAGTAGATGTTTGTCAGACTAGTCATCAGATTATCGGCACTTTGAGATTTTCTTTGAGTTGTAGTTTGTTCAGACTAAGTATTTCATTCATATTTCTCATTTTATGATGTCACAGTGTTAAGTTCATGCATTTTATCTCTAAGTAATCTAATATATGAAGTAGAAGGCTCAAAGGGTTAACTTGGGGCTACTTGTAGCCTTAAGCACCATGTGACATTTTGGGACCCGATTACGGGGCATTACAAGTATATGTTAATATGTCATGACCTATTGGTAGTAAGATCTTCCATAAGATAGTGATATGAAGTCACAGGTTTAGAAGTTAGAGTGAGGGTGACTTTTGCATAAATAAGTTGGTTCTAGTTGTATGACCCATTATGGAGGGATGAGTTACCATTTTATAGTTATAGACTAATATTGTAGCAAGGTTTTTAGACTTTATGGTAGTATGTGAAGGAAGTGATTGACTATGATTGTCATTTATTCAAAATAGGGAAGTAGCCCAGAGTGGATAGTTATGGTGGTTGTAGAATCATAAATAGATGGTAAATGGAGAGGGGTAGATTATCCAATAATTTATAAGTATAGACTAACTTGGGGAAAACTTAGTGGCATTTATTGAATTTTAAGATAGTGGGAATGTATGTATGGGTGAGTAAAATATGATATGAGAAAGTAGAATATGTTGATAAGATCGTAATTGGTTATAATATAAGATTAAGATCGACTATCCTTAATATGTGACTTTACCTCATTAATTGTATTTTCTCTAGTAGTTGTAGGCTAGTACTGCATGTGATGATGTGTGTGGTAGATTTTAAGGTGTGGTAGTAATGATATGAAGAGAATAAATGTGTGGGTCGTAGTTAAGTAGAATGTGGTATATGGGTTACTTTCCTAACTTGATGGACTAGTATAGTATGTGGCGTGCTTCATCGGTGTTACATGATTGGTGTTAGATAATATGCTTGAACTTTAGATGTGGATTGTAGTGATAAGAATAATAGCTTAAGAATTGTGATGCAAGATTTATGGGAATGAATTAGTAGGCTTGATGTGAGGTGGGAAACAGCCTAGGTTGGCAACTTATGGAAAAGAGAGTGGATAATTGTGATTTATTACATAAGGACTAGGGTAAAACAAAGAATTATGGTTGAGTCAATAAGTGGGTAAGGGCGTAAGAATAAAAGGATAAGTTGGTCACCCCGGTAGAATGTTGTTAGATAAGGTTTTATGTGTATAAGTGTCATATGTACATAGTTCACGTTCTTGAATTTTTTAGTATGGAGAAGTCTGGGGAGGTTTGGTATGGTGTTCGTTAGAGTAGAATTGAGGAAATATAGGTAGGCAATATCTGCCTTTGGTATAGTTTTACAAATTTTTCTAATTTCTAAGTTATGTGATTAAAGATTTAATGCTAGTGTGTTAAGAAGTGTAGAATGAATTGTTATGTGATAAGGAGTGCAGGTGTGTATGCTCATGAGAGTGTGAGCTATGGGGTTATGTCTATAGAGGCTAGCAAAAGTTAAGAGTAGCATTCCTGAAATGCAATACCTTCAGACTATAGTTTATCAGGGGGATTTTATCATTTATGTTCATGGTGATACCCTTTTTGTGTTGAGAGTTGTGGTTATTGATTTGATGAGAGGTTTTGTCCTCATGTTTAGGATTGTGACTTTTTTCTAAGGGGGAGATAATGAATTAATTTAGTTCCCAAATTTTCTCATGGTGATAAGTTTCAAGGAATTGTCATGATAAATCTATTCCTATTCAAGCAAACTTCGCATACTTCAATTTAAGAGGCCATTGTTTTAATGTCTTGTGTATTCAAGTCATGCCTATGCCTATGGTTTGAGTTCTCTATGCACTTATGTCCATGATCCAACCTCCAAACTAAAAGCAATAGTGTCCCTCAATAATTAAAGCTTTCAAGTGTTCAAGATCTATGTTGTGGTGCTCATGACCCATAGATACATGTCTCATATCATGTTTAGTTCTAAGGAACTATGTTTTGTATATGTTACCTATTCATTTTATGTCGAGTTTAGCCTAAAGTGATAAAGTTTATGCAAACTCATGAATATCTCAGCTCAAAAAATGAGAAGCAATAGATTCAAGTATCAATGATTGTCTCAATCATTGACTCCATGAATTCTGACCTTATGTTATACGACTCATGATGTATGTGCTCATGTTTCTCACTGAGGTCTATCCTAAGAACTCATGGTGTGTTGTGTTTATGTCTGAACGACTCTCTACCTATGATCTAGACATTTGATATATGAAGCACTCCATGCCTATTGTATCATATCTACATCTCGTGTCCCATCTTGAGTAGTGCAATAAGTATAAATTATAATCAAATAGTGTTACTTCCATCCATGATGCTTATGCTATGGTCCCTCAATGACCCTCTGTGTGTTAGTATGGTGGTGGTTGTAGAAGCGTACTAATGTCTTAGGTAGGGGAATAGATGTTCTTTAATGTGAAAATTTTGATGTGTTTTTTTGAGCTAAGGTGATTGGTGAAGGGGGAAAGAAGGATATGAACTTTTGTTATGTGAAGTATCTAGAGAGGAGATATGTGGAAAAAATCATTGTGAGAATGATTAAAGTTGCTAGTTTAAGTGGGGAGATCTATAAAATTTGTGTAATAGAGATAGGCTTGAATGTTGTGATTGATAGATACTCAAAATAATGTTCTATATGGTTAGTACTCCTGGATTTAAGGCCTGAGGTTGTTCGATTATAGTGATAAGATGGAAAAGTATTCTTAAAGAGATGTAGAGTATAGGGTCCCATAGCTTAAGTTAAATCTTTTTTTCACCAGGTTAGGCTTCAATATGGAAGTTCGATGCAGTTAGACCTAAACTTTTGTAGTTATGTATATAGTGGGAGAATTATAAGATTGAGATATTGAAATATGGTAATCATATCTGAAAGCATAGTGGAGAAACATCGCAAAAAAAGTAAAGGCTATTAGACGTATCATTTGAGGTAGAGAATGTTTATTTTCTATTCTTGTATCCCGCAAGAATCTCAACTCATGTATGGTACCAATCTTAATCAGTCCAAGGATTCTAAGGAAAATTCATGCCTTGCAAGGCTATGACCATGTGCCATAGAACACATGCCAAGATTATGTCTATGTCAAGTCTTGTTATCTCATGATTTACTTGGGGATTTCATGAAGATTGTCTTGAATGCCTATGTATGTTTCGTTGTGGACAATAGAAGTCCGAATATGAGGTTACATCTTTTATTCCATACTTCTATAGCTTCAACAAGTTCCTACCCATCATTCGAGGACGAATGATTCCTAGAGGGAGATAATGTAACACCCTGTATTTTTGGTCTAGAATTCAAATCGTTGTTTTTATGCGTATAGACCCGAATCCAATGATTCCTTTTTAATATATGTGTGATGATCAATTCTATAGTGTGGTCTAAATCTCCTAACTCAAAGACGAGTTGAGAACATTTCTATCGATTAAGTTTTAGTGAATATTTTAACTTGGGTCAACTTAAAACTATCATTACTTCTAGTAAATAATGAGTTACGTGTCTAACTATATACCAAATGAAATTTCTTCGAGTGTTCTTTCCAACTCAATCAGTTTCACCTTAATCCGATATCGGAGTAGAAAGTTATGCTCATTTTACATCAACGTATCGGTCTGTCAACTAAGTGATGACTACGTTGATAAGCCATTACTTAGGTGACGACTAAGCTAACGATCCTTCAACTAAGTGATGACCCATCAGGCTGATTGATGAAAAAGATGACCACACCTTGTCAAAGTTTTGAAAAGAGAATATTTTGCATGAGTTTCATATGTTTTGAAATAAAAACTCTCTTGAAGTGTTTAAATGCTTTGGTGTTCAAATAACATGTTTTGATTGAAAGGACCAAGCATGATATGATATGGCTTATATATGACTTGCAAGTCTTGGTAGACGATACCAAAATAGATGAATGTCATAATAAACTCAGAACAGATTAGACTATAGACTTTTCAAACTTCAGATCATGATTTCAATATGATGCATGTTTTAAGAAGGTTAAAATAGGCTCCAAGAGAGTAAGGTGGTTGCCCGAAGAAGGAACTAGTTCTGATAAATCGATATCCAAAATCATATTTTGCAGATAGGGGATTTATTTTGCCCTGAAAGAGGGGATTTTACCCTGGAAGGGATTTTTCCCTAAAAGAGGGGATGTTCCTTGAAAGAGGGGATTTTCCCTGAAAGAGGGGATTGTAGGATCACATACCCCAATACTTGTGGCAAACTTGGATTGAGAGTTTGGCCGTCGAGTCAAGGGTGGATTCCATATAGCCCGTGTGATTAAAGAAATGTAGGGTGTACCACCTAGCTCAGAAGTAAGACGAAGAGTTGATTCATGGTTTGCATAAATATTTTTAAGCATATTGATTATGCCTATGTATTTTCATTTGTTTTATGCTGACATATTTTTAGGAAATGCGCTCACTTATGTTATACAAAATATATTTTTTTGGATTGTTCTACGTACTAGTACTTTCGAGTATTGACCCCCTATATTTAAGGTTCTGCGGTTTAGTCCCATGGTCCATCACATTAATAAAATGCTTGGGATATGACAAAATTTGTGAGCAATCTATATTTCGGAAGGCATTTACTTAAATGTTTAGTCTTTCAGTATATGGTCTAGCCGGGGGCTTCATTCCCACCTAGACAGTCAGTATTTAGAAGAGGCTTCATATACGGTATTTGAGTGTTGTATTGTCATATGTTGTTGACACCAGTTGTATTATAAGTATCCATGAATTTCAATATATCTTTCGCACTTTGATTTATGTATGGATTATGCTTATGATAGAATACTAAGGGGTCTCTCAGGACTTTGTGGAAGGAGATGCCCGTCGCGGATAGGGCCTTATCTTAGGTTGTGAAACTAGTGAATTACTTCTTTCATCGAGCGACCGAGCATAAATCCAAACTGATTCTCTAAAATAAACACAATCCTCCTCAACCTCTGCTAGACCACTCTCCCAAATCTTCATAATGTGACTCAACAACTTAATACCCCTATATTTGTTGCAACTCTAGATGTCACCCTTGTTCCTATATAAAGGAATCATAGTACTCCATATCCAAACCTTGGGCATTTTTGCAGTCTCAAAAATACCATTCAACAAATCTGTCAACCACCTTAAACCTGTCCCTCCAATATACTTCCAAAAATCCACCGGACAACCAATTACGAAATATCACTTATAATTTATTTGTCAATTATTGTAAAAATTCATATTCCCTTCTCTTTAAAACAGCAATTTCCACAAACCTCCATTAATATAGACGTTTAATTTTTGAAGAAAAAATTCTCTCTTTTCTCAAACTCTTCTTAGTAAAACCATCCTTAAAAGGTAAGATATTTCAATTTATGTCGTAATTTCTAAACAACATCAACCTTAAAAGCTTTAATTTCATCTTAACTTGCTTAAAAATTTTGACATCAAAATACATTTTATGATTAAGTTTAAAGAAAAATATTCTTATAATGTCAAATGCAATCTTAAATCATATTTATAATGATGAAAATGATCTCATGTTGAGTTTGAATTGCAATGCAAACATAGAAACTTACTTTCAATGCAAACTTCATGGTCGGAGGACAACCCAACTAAAAGATTTGGTCTTGTCCATGTATCGTGTATGTCCTATACATAGTCTCTTATGTGTTTTCTTATTTATGTTAAATTGATTTGTTTATGACCTATTTTAAGAGAAATAATCCAACTTCTTTTGATGGAGGGACCCGAAAGATATTGATTTACGATTCAAGTCAGTTATTCTGAGATTGACGAAGAGAATAAAAGAGTTGGAAGAATTATTGATATTTTATGAAAGTAAGGAGAAATGGGCGGTGAAGGAGAAGAAGAAGAAAAAATATTGTAATTGGAAGAACATCGTCATAATTGGCATGATAGTTTTTCTATTTTTAAGCATTACCAAGAAAGCAAAGGATGGAAAATATAGTTGAATGCAATTGAAATTACCATAGTTGTTCTCTTGGTTCTCTTCTCCTTTACATCTTTAGTTTGGTTTTTACTTTTGTTTCTTTCTCTTGGTATGAATTCAAAACATATTTATATCTTTTCTCTTGTTGGAACCGTAATGGCTTAACAGAATTTAATTTTATTTAATTATATAAAACTTTGCAACATGTTTTGTATCAATTCGAATTAGGTTTATGAAACCTGTTTTGTATGAATATATTGTGGTATTTAATACTATTTGTGAGCACTCAAAACTTATTATTCATACACAATCAATAAATGAAAAAGACAATTATAATAAAACAAAACGAGGACTTCATTCCAATATAATTATTGTTTCAATTTCAGCTACAATTAAAGCTTGATCTTTTTTTTGGGTACCTAACAATACATAGTTTAATACCTAATGGTACCTAACAAAATAGTATTTTCAAAATAGTGTTTGATTCCAATAAAATGACAAGATCAAGATGGTACCAACAATAGCACCAAAATATACAGAAAATATTTTTTGAGACAATATCAACAACACTATAAAAATTGCTAAACACATCACATCAGAATGATGCCCTTCTTCTATGGCACATGAGTATTCCTGCTTCAACTGATTTTTCTTTGAGTATTGGCAGAAACTGCAGTCCTGATTTGAATAATTTTTTCAGCCCTCATTCTTTCAAGTTTTCTTGATCATGTTCAGTTTCTTCCATCTTAAATTATAGTTAAATTTATATTATATGCAATAAAATTTAGAATTTATTCATGAATCCATAAAATTATTTATGAATTTTTCCTGTCATCTTTTTAATTGTGTGTTATTTAATCTAAAATAATACAAGTTTAATAGTTTAGTATAATTTAAGTTCAATTTATTTTTTTCGCAGAATACATCACCTAAGGCTATTTTATAACTATCGTTCTTAATAAATAAAATTATAACATTGTATTACTAATAAAAAAAATGCTATTAAATTAACAGTAAAGTATAGTGAATAGTGAACTAATATTTATCTAAACATTTTTTAGATTACTCATGTTATATGGATGAAATAATACACAGCTTTAAAAAGAGAAATTTATCCTTTTTAGTGTAAATCTGAGTAAATAACTTGTGAATTCTAGTTACTGTTGATAAAAAAAAAAATTAAGAGTGTTATCTAAGATTTGACTATGGCAGAATAGATGATCCTTAAAATGATTTTATATTTTTGTTCTCGTTTAAGTAATGGATGATGGAAGATTTATTTGTACAATAAAATTATCTAAAGATGACGAACTTAACAAAATACAGAGTCATCATTTAAAACAGTAAGATTTAATTATGTTTCATAAGAGTGCAGATGGACAGAACTCAAAGGTAATTTCCCCCTTAAATAATTTTTTTTATTTTGTGTTCAGAAAAAATAAAAATCTTATTAATCACCAACTAAACAAATTTCAAAACTCATAGGCGCACTACTAATAACTCTATGTCTAATTAGTAGGACTAATCAAAGCATTTTGCCTATCTACCTTTACCTAGTATTATCTTAGTTGTACAATTTCTCAATCCGTTCCTGTCTTTCCTATTCCTCTGTACTATTTTATGCCCCATATACTCTGTATTTATATTTATTTTTAATTTGGCCGCATATCATAACTGATCATTGGACTTTGTGATTCCACAGTGCCTTGTTCCTAGCATTCCATTAGCATAGACCAAAACAGTTAGAATAGTAAGTGCAAAGATTCTACAGAGCCTTCGTTTCTGTTTACTAAACACTCTTCTTCATATGCTATGATGACATGTCTCTATTCTATGTATACCTAGTAACTGCAGTAACTCAGTTAAGCACATTCATGACAATTGACATTCAAAGAAGAGATATTTGAGGTGTTATTCATCATCCCTTGTTTACTGATATTCCTCATATTAGATTGAACAATTTAAAACAGAACGACAAATGATGAAAATTTTTATTTTTGAAGTTCCATCCAATTTAAGAGTTAGCCAAAGTACCAAATGCTAAATCTTCATCGGTATCACTCATTACTGTTCACCCATGTTTTTGTCAGGAGAGACACTTTATAGTTCCATAGTTATCTATAATTTAAGAAATTCAACTCTTCTTAATAATATTCTTGAAAAGTTACCACAGCTCTATTTTAGTTAATTTTCATGTAAGCATTGATCAAAAGAATATAGATGAATTCTTGTTTATGCATAGCTTACTTGTTTGCTAGAATGAAACATGAATTAAGAGATAATAATATTCTAAAACCCCGCAAATGTTGGATTCTTAAATGTATAGGTGAATGAAAATAAAAACTTATTTAGGGTGCTACATACACTTCAGTACATATAAGTTCTTTGGCAAGATCATAAATTTTAACTTTTTTCAATTTTGCAATTCTACTAAAATTAATTTGTATTGTGGATGTTTTTGAAAGTGTTCTCTTAATTTGCTCCTTTGATTAATTTGCAGAATCCATTATAACTTACAGTATATCAAAGTAATAGACCTAAGTTACGCAAAATTTATAGATCTATGTAAATGGAATAAAAGGTTGAAACAAAAAGATAGAAGATATTTATGTTCAATCTCCAACCAACAACTCCTAACATGTGCATGAGAAATAACTGACTGGATGAGTAACATGAAGTACTGAATACGAACGCATAAAATTTGTAAAGACTTAGAATGCATGATCACCCATAAAACATAAATCTGAAATACTTTGTAAACTTAATTACTAAAATATTGTTGACTGGGAAACTAATATATGTATGTTATGGCCAAGCAAACCTGAGACTTAATACTAAATAAGATACTGGAGTGAAACTGTGGGAACTAGCTATAACCGATATGCCCTAATATAATATCAGGGTCTAACCTGTAACCCAGTTGGAAGAGTGTCAGTACCATGCCACGAGTACTAATAATGGTTATGTGGATTCTCAAATTTGAAGTCCTAAAGGAAGAGGGTGTCATACCTAACTGACGGAGGACCCCTCAAAATCTACGGTGGCACCGTAGGTCCGGAACCTAGGGACTACTACTAGTGCCTTATGCCTAACTGACGGGGGAGACACCATCCCTACGCTCACTCAGTGCAACACGTTATTCCCAACTGAATGACACTGATTATTAGACAGAACTGAGTTCAACTGATTATAAATTCTGATAGTGCTCATCATCATAATAATAACTGAGAAATCAACTATGCTCATGGTTTAACTGAAATCATTTTTTTTGTAATGAAAGTATGTAAACAGCTAAATTTTGAGTATTCAAGCCCTCAGGACTCGATAGCAATAACAAGATCATACTAAAACTTTGAGGACATGACATGTAGTTAGCTTTCTAAAACTCATTCTTTGAGGCATTTCATCAAACACTTGCAATGCATGGCTTAAGCATGGAAATAGTTTTAAACATGTAGTAATGGCATGATTTCAATACTACAATCTTCAATTAAAGTTTAAATCGGCGAACAACAACATTCAAATATGTGGGGTTTAATAAAAATAACAATAACGTGTATACATGGTATAGAATCGGGATTCATAGGAATTCATGGTTATAATTATCATAACATGTAAAAATTATAACCTTGAATTTGAAATTGGGTTCTTGGACTCCATTTGTTAAAGAGACTCATGGTTGAATATCTAACATACCTTGCTTGAAGAATTCGTGAAAGTTCTTGGTGGTTTTTCTTAAACTTGAGCTTGAATCTTTGAAGAGCTAGGGTTTGTTATTTGGGAGAGAATGGTTTTGCATTGATAGAATTTGAGTAAAAGGTAGCCAAATATGATTTTGGGGGATTTAATCCTGGGTTTTTCATGGATTGGGACCATGGGAAAAGACCAAACTGCCCTTGGGAGATTAAAATTTCATAATTGAAACCCAGATTTGACCATAACCGCGATGCGTCGAGGCTGTCATTATGATTTCCACCATGTCACAGTGCAATCGTGGTGACTTATGGGAATTTGACAATTGCCCTTTTGATCTTCATCGCGATGCGGTGACCCCTCCATCACTACTCTTACCGCGACAAGGTTCAATCGCGGTGAGCTACTATTTTGGAAATCCAAACGTGATCCAAACTTCGTCTAAAAAATTTGAAACTTACCCGAGACATGATACTTACCCCCCTGAAGATGAATCAACTCAAAAACTTATGTCTCGGGGTCGAAAAGGTCACTTTAAAGTTCATTGGAGTTTAGAGGCTAGAAAATAAGACTAAGGCTCCATTTATTTTTTTTAAGATTCAGACGTCTGAATCTGAATGCACATCTGAATAATTAAGATGTTGTCTCTAGATCTGAAAACTGAATGATTAAGACTATTTGTTTTTCTACATCTGAATGTGTAAAAAAAAATATTTATATACATAATAAAATAAAAAATAAAATTCAAATAAAAAATTAATTATATATTAAAAAAGTATATAATTTAACACAATAAAATTATTAGTATTTGATTGAGAAAAAATAATTATGTTTGTTAGTGATAGTGGAGATGGCTTATAATGGTGGTTGCAGAGACAATGATTGATGTTAGTGATTAATATTGTTGGTGGTGATAATTGTGATGGTAGGTATTGTAGTGACTATTATGATGGTGGCGATTGATGGTGGTGGTGGTTGTTGTGATGTGACGTTGCTTGATGTTAGTAGTTTAAGGTGCTGATTGTGTTGGCTGAAACATGAATGCATGATGATTGATGATGTATTAGTCCTAGTTGGAGATTTTATTTGTTATGATGTGGAGATGGTTGTTAGTAGAGATAAGATGGAACTGGTTGAAGTAGTGGTAGAGGTGGCATTACTAGTGACAATATTGGTGGCGGCCAAAGAATGTGTAGAGGTTGTGATGTATTAGTGGTGGCACTAGTTGTGATAGATGAGTTGGTTGGTAGTAGGGATTGGCCGCTAGTGGTTGCTGATTGTGTTGTTGTTGACGGCAGTGGTGTGGTGAATATAATTAGAATAAAAGAGGTAGTAGGATGGTAGTGGTTGACAATTGTGGTTGGTAGAGGTATTTTTTGTCAATGGTGGTTGTGATGGTGGAGATGGTTAGTTTTAATGGGTGTTGGTTGACAATGGTGATGGTGAAAGAGGTGGTTAGTGGTGATAACTACTGATTATGAATAGGGTGGTGAATATTATCCAACACCAGAATATCCCTTCAGACCTATTAAGACTTGGTTCTAGATCTAAATGATTAAGACCTATTCAGACCTATTAAGAGTTAAAACCTTAATAAAAAATAAATGCATTTAATGGTCTGAAGTCTGAACCATTCAGATTCAGACCTCCATTAAGTGCAAACAAATAAGGCCTAAGTCTCCAATACATAGCCAGATTTTTAGGTTCTAAGCCTCTTATACATGCACTGAGAGTTGAATTGAGCTAAGACTAATACGAGGTATTACAATATCTCCCCCTTGGGAACATTTATCCTCGAATAAGACTAATTAAGCTGAGAATAATAAGGGACTGAGATTACATACTGAACATGCATAACTGAAACATAATTATATAACTGAACTAATTAATTAATGCATAAAATGATATGAGATTGTTTACATAGTTGGAAATAAGAGTGGAATAGAGATAATCAAAGAAAAACTGTTACCTTAAGATGAGTATGAATTCGTGGAGAAAAGATGAGGGTACTTGGTCCACATATCTGATTCTGCTTCCCAAGTCTCTCCCTCAACGGACTGGTTCCGCCAAAGAGCTTTGACCGAGGGAACTTCTTTGTTCCTTAGTCTATAAATCTGACGATCAAGGATTTTGACTGGGACTTCTTCATAAGAGACACTGTTCTAAACATTGATGCTTCCTATAGGACTAAAACCATTAGGTCACCGATACACTTTTTCAAAAAAGAGAAGTGGAACACTGGGTGCACTGATACCAAATCTGCAGGCAACTCAAGCTAGTAAGCTACTTTTTCGAAATGACTCAAAATTTTGTAAGGTCCAACATATCAGGGACTAAGCTTCCCCTTTTTTCCAAACCTCTTCAATCCCTTCATGGGAGAGATTTTCAAATATACAAAATCACCAATCTCAAATTCAAGATCTTTTCTCCTCACTCCCGCATAAGATTTCTGTCATTTCTAGGTTATCTTAAGCCTCTCCCTGATCAACTGAACTTTCTCTAAAGAATCCAACACCAAGTCAGGCCCTATGAATGCGGCCTCACCTACCTCAAACCAACCAATTAGAGATCTACACATCCTCTCATATAAAGCCTCAAACGAGGCCATCTGAATGCTGAAATGATAACTGTTATTATAAGCGAACTCGATCAAAAGTAAGTGATCATCCCAACTATCTTTAAAGTCAATGACACATGCTCTCAACATATCCTCTAGGATCTTAATGGTCCTTTCTAACTGACCATCTGTCTGAGGGTGAAAGGATGTACTTAGGTGAACTTAGGTACCAAGACCCTTTTGGAAGGTTTTCCAAAAGTGAGAGGTAAACTGAGTACCTTTATCAGAAATGATGGAAAACGAAACTCTATTCAACCTAACCAACTCTCTATAATAGAGCTAGGCATAGTCCACGACTGAATAAGAAGTATGAATTGTTAAGAAATGGGTTGATTTGGTCATCCTTTCCACAATGACCCAAATTGAATCGTGCTGACGATGGGTAAGAGGAAAAATCATCAAAAAGTGCATGTTCACTTCCTCCCACTTCCAAGTAGGAATATTGAAGTCCTTCATGGAACCACTAGGCGTTTGGTGTTTAATCTTAACCTGCTGGCACGTATAGCACTTAGCCATAAACTCTACAATGTCTATTTTCATCCCACTCCACCAATAGATTTCTCGCAAATTGCGGTACATCTTAGTGGCCCCTGGATGAATAGATTAACATACACCATGTGCTTCAGCAAGAATCTACTGTCTCAAGTCATCTACACATCGAACACATTTTCTACCTTGGAAACACAATACTCCATCTCCTCCTTGGGAGAAAACCTCTATTTTATGTTCTCTGACTGACTACTTTAGCATAACTAGAAAAGGATCTATATCCTGCTTTTCTTTCACCTCAGAAACCAAAGAAGATTCCAAACTATTCCATACCCAAACATTACCTTCAGTTAAATCAACCAAACTAATACCTAATATTGCAAGCTAATGAACGTCCTGAGCTAACTTCTTCTTATCATTCTCAACATGAGTAACACTGCCCATAGACAACCTACTGAGGGCATCTGCCACTATATTGGCCTTCCCAGATAATACAGAACACTCATGTTATAGTCCTTCAACCCTTTTACATCAAAACACACCCAAAACTAACTCTGGAAGCATCACAATATACAATAAACCCGTCTGAACCATATGGTAACGTCAAAATTGAGGCGGTGGTGAGTCATATATTTAACTTCTGAAAACTTTTCTCACAAGAATATGACCACTGAAACTTAAATCTAGACATATGGGATACAATAGACAAAAATACTTCAAAAAATCATTGATAATAGCCAGTCAAACCCAAAAAACTCCTAATATCTGACAAAGAGATGGTTCTAGGCCAGTTCCTTACTGCTTCAATCATTTGTGGGTCAACTCTATTGCCATCATCAAAGATAATATGGCTAAGAAAAGCTACTGATCTTATCCAAAATTTGCACTTACTAAATTTGGCGAACAACTGATGGGCTTTAAGAGTCTGTAATACAATCCTAAGGTGGTCTGCATGATTATTTTCACTACAGCATTGATGACGAACATGTCCAATAACTTTTTGAACACTCAGTTCATCAAGTCCATGAAGGCTTCTGGAGAACTTGCGACACCAAAGGGCATGACTATAAACTCTAAGTGACCGTATCGGGTTCAAAAAGTTATTTTTGGGATTTCACATTCCCTAACTCTGAGCTAATGATAACCGAATCTAAGGTCTATAATAGATAAATAACTAGCACTCTGAAGTTGGTCAAACAATTCATGGATTCTGAGAAGTGGGTATTTATTCATGATTATGACTTTGTTCAACTAACGGTAGTCGATGCACATTCTAAAAGAACTTTCTTTCTTACGTACAAATAGGGCTGGTGCACCTCATGAGGAGATGTTGGGCTTGATGAATCCCTTATCTAGGAGGTCTTTCAACTCTTTGAGTTTGGTTAGAGCTATTCTGTATGGCGGAATAGAGATAGGCTGAGTATCTTAAAGAAGGTCTATTCTGTAGTCAATTTCCCTTTCGGGAGAAACTCTAGGAAGATTTTCAAGGAACATATATGGAAATTCTCTTACCACTGGAACCGACTCAAAAACTGGGGGAATCTTAACTAGAGTTTTTGACTCAAACAAGATGGTAAACACACCCCTTGGATATCATTTACCTCACTCTAAGGTACAAAACAAGATGACCCTTAAGAGTTGTAGTACTACCCCTCCATTCTAGGACTGATTTATTTAGAAACTGAAAATGAACAACTTTGTTTCTACAATCAACTGAAGCATAGCATGAATGGAGCAAATCCATGTCGAGAATGATGTCAAAATCTATCATCTCCAATTCTACAAGGTATACTAAAGTAACTTTCTGAGATACTGTGATCGGACAGTTTTTGTATACCTGCCTAGCTATAATAGAGACGCCTACTGGGGTTGACACTGAAAAGGGCTCCGTTAAGGTTTCTAGACTGACCCTTAAGTTGACATTTATGTAAGGGGTTACAAAAGAAAGAGAAGCTCTAGGATCTAGTAAAGCATAAACATGTAAATAAAATACTTGCAACATACCAGTAACAACATCAGGAGAAATTTCTTGATCCTGTTGGGACTGAAGTGCGTAGATCCTGTTCTGACGCAGGCCACTAGTGGCACTGGAAGTGGCGCCCTACTAAGTCGGGTGGCTTGCAGGTGCTGCTGAAGAGTTAGACTGACCCTGTGGGCAATCATTCCTACCCTTTCACATACCTGCTGGACGTTTATTTAAGCTGTGACCTGGATTTCTACATCCAAAACACACACCGCTGCTAGGCCTGCACACACCTTGATGATTTATTCCACACTTCTGACAGGGAGGATTAGTGCAGGCACTACTCACACTACTTTGAGACTTAGAGCCTGGTGCCCTATACCGATTATAAATTCTGAACTTTGGCACATGTGCACTAGTTGAGGATGGAGCTCGAACAGAAGATCTCTGTCAGAACTGGGGGCGATTTCCACCCTTTGGTTGCGGCTGAGCAAAACTAAAGCTACTTGTTCTAGACCTTTTGTTCTCTTTTTCTCTCTCCTTAGTCTTCTCATCTTTAATCTATTGATCATGGTCCATTAACCTAGACAAGTCCATCTCTTTAATTTATATTATGTTCCTACACTCCTTGACCACACTATCAGATACCCCAGACACAAATTTGCTTATCCTAGACCTGTTATCAGCTAATATATGATGAGCATACCTAGCTAGCTGAGTAAACTTAAGAGAATAGTCTTTTACACTCATGTTTTCGTATTTCAAATTGCTAAACTCTAAAACTTTAGCTTTCCTTAGCGTCAACGAAAAGAATCTATCTAAGAAGGCTATAGCAAACTCCTCTCATTCTATAGGCCCTACATTTGTGCCTCTATCCACCTTTCACTACTTAAACCAGTTGTGATCCGCATCCTATAATTGGTAAGAAGCCAACTCAGTACTCTTGCTAGAAGTCATACCCATAATGTTTGTTACCTTCTGAACCATGTCAAGGAATTCCTGCGGATCCTCTTTAGACTTGGATCCTAAAAATAAAAGAGGATTCATTCGGGTGAAATCTCAAATCCTGGATGCGGCAGTATTTGATACTAGGTTGGCTAGGACAGCATTTGAACAAACATTTTGAGATGCTACAGAGTTGGCTAGAATAGTAAATACAGTTTTGAACCCTGCATGAGAAACATGCTCATTCGGGGGATCTTTTTGAATGGGCGGAGGTGCTAGCTGGTTTTCATTTCTTCTTCCATTATTCTTTTTGGGAGACATATTATGTAGACGGAAGGAAGAGCAAATTATAAAGAGAGTTTAACTTGATCTCATGCTCATTCACATGACATGAACACTGAAAGAAGGGAAACTTTTCCTAAAAAGTCTTGTAGCCTCTTGACCATAAGTGTGGCGCGCTCCACACCTATGCACAAGACTCTACTCAACGCGTCTTTAAGACTCCCTAGAATACTTTAAAACCTTAGACTCTGATACCAAGTTTGTAACGCCCCAAGAGTACACCCTAGACGTCACATGGTGCTTACGATCCTGAAAGACCACAAGCTAACCCATGAACTGGTACCTATTGTGAGCATAGAATGATATTGATAACAAAGAGATCATATGCAGAATTTAACCAAAATATGCCATAAGGTTTTAAATCATAGTTCTGATAATGTCTGTAAAGCAATACTTACAATATTGATAAAATGATTGATAATAACAAATGAAAACTGTCTGATTATTTGTACTAGTCTAAAAGCCTCTAATCTGCTTGAATGTGGAGTTGATGGGACAAACCTCCAACTAACTCCGAACAAATAGAAAATACTAAAATGATAAGGTAGACTAAGATAAATAAACCATGTCCTCGTTGTATGAGGACTCACCACTGCTATAGCTGATAATCTGGTATATCTACGCGCGGTCTGGGATTTGATTGTCCGAACCTATGATATTAAACATCATAGCATAAGAAATAAGTATGTGATTAGTACTTTGAATGTACTAGTACATTAGATGAGGTTAGGCTGAAATACATGAGTTCATGTATATGAGTAATAACTGACTGGATGAGTAACATGAAGTACTGAATACGAACGTATAAAATCTGTAAAGACTGAGAATGTATGACCAAGCATAAAACATAAATCTGAAATAGTTTGAAAACTGAATTACTAAATACTGATGACTGGGAAACTGATATCTGTATGTTATGGCCAAGAAAACCTGAGACTGAATACTGAACTAGATACTGAACTGAAAGTATGGGAACTAGATATAACTGACATGCCCTAATATGATACCAGGGTCTAACCTGTAACCCCAGCTAAAAAGGTATCAGTACCATGCCATGGGTACTAAAACTGGCTGTGTGAATTCACAAATCTGAAGTCCTAAAGGACGAGGGTTTCATGCCTAACTAACGGGAGACCTCTCAAAATCTATGGTGGCGTCATAGGTCTGGAAACCTAGGGACTACTACTAGTGCCTCTTGCCTAAATAACGGGGGAGACACTATCCCTACATTCACTCGATGCTAAGTGTTACTCCCTACTGAATGACATTGATTATTAGACTAAACTGAGTTCAACAAATTATAAATTCTGATAACGCTCATCATGATAATAATAACTGAGAAATCAACTATGCTCAAGGTTTAACTAAAATCATTTTTTTGTAATAAAAGTATATAAACACCTAATTTTAGGTATTCAAACCCCCACAACTTGATAGCAATAAGAACAATATCATACTAAAACTTTGAGGACATGACATGCAGTTAGCATTCTAAAACTCATTCTTTGAGGCATTTCATTAAACACTTGCAATGCATGGCTTAAGCATGGGAATAGTTTTAAATGTGTAGTAATGGCATGATTTCAATACTACAGTCACTAATTAAGGTTTATCTCAGTGAACAACAACATTCAAATGTGTGGGGTTTAATATACGTGTAAATATTGTATGGAATGGAGATTCATGGGAATTCATGGTTAAAACCATCATAATATGTAAAAATTATAACTTTGAATTTGAAATTGGGTTCTTGGACTCCATGGGTGAAAAAGACTCATGGATGAACATCTAACATACCTTGCTTAGAGAATTCGTGAAAGTTCTTAGTGGTTTTTCTTGAACTCAAGTTGTCACGACCCGAACGGGGGACCTGGCCGTGACGAGCGTTCCCGAACCCGAAGTCCCGGAACACCCTCTGTCTATCTGGTAATCATGCACATAATTCATATGATCAAAGTAATACGGTATAGACACAATAATACGGAAACATGGTCAACAATTTAAAAAAGTTAAATGCCTAAAAACATGCCCAACAATATTTAATAAACATCTGCAACAGTCTGTGAAATCTCTACGACAAGTCCGCCAGCAGACCAAAGACCATACTGAAATAAATACCTATATAACTAGGCCTTCCGAAGCAAAGAAGGATCACCAACTGAACTGTGAGACAACCCTGTTTATAGACTATACTGATGATTTAGACCCCTAGACTATGCCTCAGTACCTGGGAGGAAGGGGGGTCAGCACAATTGTACTGGAACGCGAAGCAATCCAAAATAGAGTAATTGAACATATATATAAATATAATACGTGAGAGAAAATATTCATCAAACATTATGCATAAAACAGTTTCTGAAAAACACATGGGCACCTTCTGAAAACATGTAACCTATCTGTAAAACTCAAACGCTGATCTGTGTATTACTTCTGAGTTAGATGGTATCCCCTGCAAGTCTGATATTCCACGGGTGATATGAAATCATCCATTGACTCGGCGGGGAAGCCTCCAACCCGTGTATGACGCAAGGGTTGGAGTTCCTGAATCTGATACGCCACACGACAATTAAGTCAGCGTATAATAATATACCAGGTTCGGCAAACCACGGTTTTAGGAAATGAGTTTCTTGAACTCAAGCCCTCTTCAGAGAACCACCTAACATCTCTGTATGCCCATTTTTAACCTTTTCTGTACATGCAATATTTTGAATGTCTAAAATCATGATAGTCTGAAATGTCTATTAGTCTGAGTCTGATATGGAATTGGTCTGAATTGGTATCGTCATACCAAGACTCTCAAGTCATGATTTCTGAACCATAATACATTAAGCTAAATCTTTCATTTAAAGCATAATTTAGATCATGCCTTTAGAAAATTCATACACTCTTTCATTACATGTATTATGAACATTAAACATTCATCCAAGATTCCCTATTTAGTGATTTAAAACCACCTATAAATCATAACAAGAGTTCAATCATTTCATATAGTGCTTTTCAAGGAAGCATTGCAAAACAATTCATATGTTATGAGAAATCTGAAAAATTCATAATAAGAGGGAATTCACCAAAAATCATGCTCTCAACAAGAATTCATTCTTAAATACATGGTTTCATACATTCATATTCTCAAATCACTTTGGCAAAGGTCAAAAGACCAAAACAATGATATTAAAACCTTTAATACATGAATATATACATAGATTCAAAAAATCCATTCTAAAACATGATTTTTCTATGCCCATGAGAATTTAGGAAAACCCCGCATACCTCTATTTCGGAAAATAATGGGTGCTTCTTGAAGCCTGTGGATCGGGGATTCCGAATCTCTAATCAATTTTGAAAACCCACGGTTGAGTCTTGATTTATTTGGGTTTTTAGTTTGAAACCCTTGGGAGTGTTCTTGAGAATTTTTAGATGAATGTGGATGTATTTTGGAGAATTGGGGACTGAATTTCGTGTTTATGGCTGAAGAAGGGTGGGAAAAGGACCATTTTGCCCCAAAAACGAAGTGTTTAAGTCAGTTGAAACCATAAGATATGCGCTGCATATGATATCGCATATATTTACATAGGCGCCGCATATGATACCTCCTATATTTACATAGGAACCGCATATAATATCACCTATATTTACATAGGCGCCGCATATGCTATCGCATATGCTTTCCAGTGGCCATGTGCGATTGGTTAGGCGACGCATACTACTTTGAAAGGCCATAACTTCTTGCTCGGGTGTCGTATTTTAGCAAAATTGGTATCGTTGTAAAGTTAACTCGAAGACCTATCATTTGACACATAGTAGGCTCTCTAATTCAACATATATAGAGAGTTCTGGTCGATGGAAACTAACACAAATTACAACATCCACTAAAACTTAATCGATCGAAATAGTTTCAACTTGTACTTGAGTTGAAGGACCTCTATGGTCTAAATTCATGCTCTAATGGATTGACATACTACATAAACATGCCAAATTGGCATAGGATTTAAGGCTCTGGGATTATCAACGCATCAGATTCATGATTCTTATTCTAGCCCGAAATGCGAGGTGTTACATTATCTCCCCCTTGGGATCATTCGTCCCCAAATAATGGATATAATGTCGAAGTCTTAAGGGTATGGGATAACGCGGACATGATATGTTCCCTAAGAAAGAATACACTAATTGGAAACATGACTATAAGATTGGAACTACTGATATTTTAAATGCTTATGCCGGACATGCATAACCGAGGCATGGAACACATGGCTGAAGCTACTTATAGGCTGAATTCTCATAATGAATCATGCATATCTGATGTATGGATCTGTAACCGAGTTGTTCTCATGAATGTAGGACTGAATACACTGATAAGATGAACTTTTCTATTGAACATGCATTTCTAATGCATAAATATTTAACTGAACTGACGTATGAACGTATGGATATATATGCAATAATAAATGATGCGAAGCTTGTAATAAGAATCTATGCATGCAACTGAATGGGGTATCTCCCCCTTGGTACCCTATGTCCCTCTATGAATGCTCAATTCACTAAGATACTCGGAAAACTGAGGCGATGCACAGGGCACCTACAAATTGAATTATAACTGAACATCTGGAATCTAAATTTAATGCATGATGCATGAACTGGGCTATACTCGTAACTACTGCTATACTCTATCTTAGAATAATAGCATGTCTGAGATTTTGAGTAGCATGAATAAGTGCAAAGACGAGAAAACAAGTCATGCAAATCTGACTGCTAAACTGACTTATTGGCCATACAGACTGAATTATACTACACCCTCATACTTAACTGGAGTATCTCTTCAGCACAATTCTCTAAAGAAATTCTAGCAGTAATAGGGAGCCATGAATCTTGGGTATGGATTACACAAGACATCCAACTGAGGAATCACCACATTGACACTACTCTGCAGTCTGGAACATAGGCATATAACTCCTGAATTAGGATAGAATTACCAGGCTTTTGGCATTACAACTTCTTACTTTCAAGTTTAGCACACTTCTCGAATATCACTTAACTATACTATTCTCCTTAAATATCAAATTCATTCAACTCAGCTTAAAATTCTCATATGAGCATTGACAAATCTTTCTACTAAAGTCAGAAATAACTTAATCCCTTCGCTGTGATCAAGCCTAACTCTAAGTCACAAAAATACAACATGCCAGACCACGCTATTATTCTAAACCATATGATGCAATCTTCTATATCTCCTTTAAAGATCACATCCTAAGTATAACATGCCTTACCACTTCAATGACTACTCTGAACTCTTACTATGATGTCGCTAGCGCATATAGAGTTCCTTTACAACAATCTCAACATGTCATTCAAGCTTATCTTTATAACAGCATATGAACTTCAAAGAAAACACTCATAAAGGCATACTTCACATATTCTCTAAACCACTATCAATATCACTCCCACGAGCTACCCCAAGAACATACACATACAAAATTCCACTAACCATCACATAAATAAAAACTTCTCCCCAAATCATACTTCATACTTATGGATTTATCTAAACAAGTGTACTATGATCTTCCATCAACAAGGAATAATTACTCACCACCTCTATCATCGCATAAGGAGGAGTCACAAAAAGGTTAGAACATAAGATCTGGAGTCATGGAATGATACTATATGAAGCTTGACACTCATCTGAGGCCTGGGGAATAGCAAAACAACAACAGGGACTCACCAAAGTGCTCTGAATTTAGGGTATTCATGGTTATAAGCTGAATCTCGCCAATCATTTGGTGTAAAACATGAGTTATGAAAACGGAGCACATTATAAAGCGTGAGTACATGACTCTCTATCATATATTTGAATGTGAACTGATCATGCAACTAAATCGTAAAACATGAGTAGGTATTAGGATCACTGAGAAATACTGAGATAGGAATGGGTTGAGATTCACCCTTACTTTTTGATGTTTTACATCATCATGACATCACTACAAAAATCTGAGAGTCTTACTTGGTTATTCGTTTAGTCATCTCCCCCTTAGCTTCAAGCCATCATCTAAAGTTTTGGGAGGTACCTTACTAGACTTTAAACTTAACTGCACTTACTGCACTCTGGGTTCTGAAATATGACAATACACAAAATTAATAAAACTTAACCCGAAAGACCACACATGAGAGTGGAACGCCCACTGCTAATACTACCTTCTGAGGCACACTCTATCATTCTGTAACCCCAATAGTCATCATCTATTACTCAAACACTTACTAACTTCGAATCTTCATGAGTATCCCCAAAGTTGAAGTGCACACCCTCTAGTGCCTCTACTCTTATTTCTATTAGCATAACTTTAAAGGAATCAAACTTAGATTATAACACCTAACATGGGTATCACCAAGTCTTCAATGAGACACTCTATTTCTATCATAGTCTACCAACATAGCAACTTCAAACTTATTTTCCTCTACCATGAGAATCAAGCTCATATCAAAAGTCTCAACGCTATCAATCAAAGGTCCTTAACTTGGCTATTTAGAACACCATATACCATCTAGATAGTCTTTTTCCACCTAGAAACTCAACGGTACCAGTAGCCACACACAACATGTAATAGCCTTAGAAAAATACTACAGCTTTATACCACCTTGGGCATACTTCTACATCACATATGCAACGTCATACTTCATTACGAATCAAATAAACTTAGGAACTTGCATATACTTTTCAAGACTATAGATCACTTCCATATAACTAGTATCATTAACCAAGGAATCATCACATCTACCTCCATGGCCATCAATTGTTTCAAACTTAATGTCTAGTGCTAAAAATGATTTACAACCAACCTTACACACAATCCTCACTTAGAAACTATGAAATAAACATCAAGAAACACTAGTACACTATAACTTCATAACCACAATAATCGATCATGACCTTACGATTTTCCTTTTCATAATCCATTAGCACGTACTACTTCAACACATCAAGCTTACAAATCTAATCCCATGAAATATGTATCATCAATCTCTTGCCACTATTCACCACCACACCATTTAAATTCAAGCCTATAGTCTAGCATCAATCATTTACCACCAATGAAGAGTGCAACATAATATAAATATACTAATCCTTCAAATTGGGATATTCTACCCAAATACTTCAAAAATATACTACATACTTTCTCACAAGTAGTATTAGTTTACAACTACCAATGAGAAGAAGGTTAAGGGGTAAGGTCACATAATAGACATGATCAACCTTTAGCTTATATTATAACCATACAATCTTATCTACTTATACGGCTTTATCACATCACACTTACTTACCCTAATGGGTATTTAGACTACCTTCAGTTACCCCATATGATAATGAGTCTATACTTACAACCTACTAGCTAATCTAGCCATTTTCATTCATAGCCTATAAGGGGTTTCTATAACCACCTTAAGTATCCACTCTGGGCTCTTTCTCTATTTTAAAAGAAAGAAAACAAATAACATTCTGAGTCAACACTTTCTCCATGGACTACCATACAATTCATAAATGGTACCACCACATTAGTCTACCACCACGAAAGGGTAAATCATTCTCAATCAACGATTATTCAACTATAAATATTTAATCACAAAAGTCATCCTCACTCTGACCTCTAACCTTATGACTTCATATCACAAACTTCTTGGTCATGACACCGACACTCTAACTTATACTACTACTCGGGTGGAAATACAGTTCCAACAAAGCCAAGAACAACAAGATGAACAACAAGTTGCTAGTGAATCAAAATAGGCCTCACGCGGCTTTACTAGACTTTTGTTTTCAATAATACACTGATATCAAGATTACAAGAGATAGAAGCTTGATACACAATATTCAATGACTCAAGAATACACATCTTACTCTTGTCTTAACTGAACGCCTCATAAGAACGAGGACACAATTTTACACTAGGGAACTCTTCTCCCGTCCTTTGTGGGACTTCTAAAATTTCTGCTAGATAATCGGAGAATATCTGGAAACACCAGAGTGAGGAAGAAATTAGGATAACTTTTATTTTCGTATGGGTGACACCATAGCACGAATTAGAGTATGAAGGAGGAACATTCTGACTCTATAGCATGAACTATAACATGAAGAAAGAGAGACATTTTGTAGCCTCCTGCTTATAAGTATTCCACGCTACACACCCATAAACAAGACTCTACTCGACGTAATTTCGCAGAGACCCTGGGACGATGAACCCTTTTTTGATACCAAGTTTGTCACGACCCGAACTGGGGCCCTGGCTGTGACGAGCATTCCCAAACCCGAAGTCCCGGAACGCCCTCTGTCTATTTGGTAATCATGCACATAATTCATATGATTAAAGTAATACGGAATAGACACAATAATATGGAAACATGGTCAACAATTTAAAATAGTTAAAGGCCTGAAAACATGACCAATAATATTTAATAAACATCTGCAACAGTATGCAAAATCTCTACTAACATACTATCTGAATAACTGGGACAAGGCCCCCAGTAGACCAAAAACCATACTGAAATAAATACCTAAATGACTAGGCCTTCCGAAGCAAAGAAGGCTCACCAACTGAACTCTGAGACAACCCTGTTTGTAGACTCTACTGAGGATCTAGACCCCGAGACTGCGCCTCAGTATCTAGGAGGAAGGAGGGGTCAGCACAATTGAACTGGCACGCGAAGCAATCCAAAATAGAGTAATTGAACATATATATATAAATATATATAATACGTGAGAGCAAATGTTCATCAAACATTATGCATAAAACAGTTTCTGAAAAACACATGGGCACCTTCTGAAAACATATAACCTGTCTATAAATCTCAAACTCTGATCTGTGTATTACTTCTTAGTTAGATGGTATCCCCTACAAGTCTGATATTCCACGGGCGATATGAAATCCTCCATTGACTCGGTGGGGAAGCCTCCAACTCGTGTATGCCGCAAGGGTTAGAGTTCCTAAATCTGATACGCCACACGATAATTAAGTCAGCGTATAATAATATACCCGGTTCGGCAAACCACGGTTTTAGGAAATGAGTTTCTTGAACTCAAGCCCTCTTCATAGAACCACCTAACATCTCTGTATGCCCATTTTTAACCTTTTCTGTACATGCAACATTCTGAATATCTAAAATCATGATAGTCTGAAATGTCTATTAGTCTGAGTCTGATATGGCATTGGTCTAAATTGGTATCGTCATACCAAGACTTCCAAGTCATGATTTCTGAACCATAGTACATTAAGCTAAATCTTTCATTTAAAGCATAATTTAGATCACCAAAAACATGCAATTGATATAGAAAATTTCGTGTTTCGAAACTCAAGTCAAAATCATGCAAAAACATCATCAACATATGGTGGTCTAGTGCCTTTAGAAAATTCATACACTCTTTCATTACATGCATTATGAACATTAAACATTCGTGCTAGATTCCCTCTTTAGTGAATTAAAACCACCTATAAATCATAACAAGAGTTCAATCATTTCATATAGTGCTTTTCAAGGATGCATTGCAAAACAATTCATATGCTATGAGAAATCTGAAAAATTCATAATAAGAGGGAATTCACCGAAAATCATGCTCTCAACAAGAATTCATTCTTAAATACATGGTTTCATACATTCATATTCTCAAATCACTTTGGGAAAGGTCAAAAGACCAAAACAATGATGTTAAAACCTTTAATACATGAATATATACATAGATTCAAAAACTCCATTCTAAAACATGATTTTTCTATGCCCATGAGAATTTAGGAAAAACTCGCGTACTTCTATTTCGGAAAATAATGGGTGCTTCTTGAAGCCTGTGGATTAGGGATTCCGAATCTCTAATCAATTTTGAAAACCCACAGTTGAGTCTTGATTTATTTGGGTTTTTAGTTTGAAACCCTTGGGAGTGTTCTTGAGAATTTTTAGATGAATGTGGATGTATTTTGGAGAATTGGGGACTGAATTTCGTGTTTATGGCTGAATAAGGGTGGGAAAAGGACCATTTTGCCCCAAAAACTGAGTGTTTAAGTCACTTGAAACCATAAGATATGCGCCGCGTATGATATCGCATATATTTACATAGGTGCCGCATATGATATCACCTATATTTACATAGGCTCCACATATAATATCGCCTATATTTACATAGGTGCCGCATATGCTATCGCATATGCTTTCCAGTGGCCATGTGCAATTGGTTAGGCGACGCATACTACTTTAAAAGGCCATAACTTCTTGCTCGGGTGTCGGATTTTAGCAAAATTGGTATCGTTGGAAAGTTAACTCGAAGACCTATCATTTGACACATAGTAGGCTCTATAATTTGATATATTCAGAGAGTTATGGTCAATGGAAGGTGACACAAATTACAACGTCCACTAAAACTTAATCGATCGAAATAGTTTCAACTCGTCCTTGAGTTGAAGGACCTCTATGATCTAAATTCATGCTCAAATGGATTGACATACTACATAAACATGCCAAATTGGTATAGGATTTAAGGCTATGGGATTATCAACGCATCAGAGTCATGGTTTTTATTTTAGCCCGAAATGCGGGGGGTTACACAAGCTTAAATCTTTAAAGAGCTAGGGTTTGTTCTTTGGGAGAGAATGGTTTTCAATTGAGATAATTTGAGTAAAAGGTGGCCAAATATGCTTTTGGGGGATTCAATTCCGTGTTTTTTTACGTATTGGGACCATGGAAAAGGACCAAACTTCCCCTGGGAGATTAAAAATTCAATATTGAAACCTGGATTCGACCATCACCGTGACGCGCCAAGGCTATCATCGCGATTTCCACCGTGATTACACTACTGGAATCTGACAATTTCCCTTTTGATCTTCACCGCGATGTGGTGACCCCTCCATTGCTATACTTACCGTGATGCGGTCCAATCGCGGTGAGCTACAATTTTGGAAATCAAAATGTGATCCAAACCTCATCTGAAAAATCTGAAACTTACCCAAGACATGCTACTTACACCCCTGAACATAAATCAATCCAAAAACTTACGTCTTGGGGTCGGTAAGGTCACTTTAAAGGTCATTGAAGTTGAGAGGCCGGAAAATAAGACTAAGTCTCCAATACTTAGCCAAATTTTTAGGTTCTAAGCCTCTTATACATGCACTGAGAGCTGAATTGAGCTAAGACTAATAAGAGGTATTACACTTACTCAATCACAATACATACGAGAACCCCTTGCCCCTACCAATATGGATGGTGCTAAGCCAATTGGTACACCTATGTCCACAGGACTTCAACAGTCTCAATATGGGAGTTCACCGTTTTCGGATCCATCATTGTATCGTAGCTTGATAGGAGCTCTTCAATAATAACATAAATAGGTAATAAAATAAATTTATTAGAAAGTACTAATATTGAAAGTAGTATATAGGTAATAACATAAATTTATTTGTTGTTATTCCATGAGGAAATTTACCTCAAGCCATTGTAGGGTTTACAATGTACCAAACTATTATAAAATCATAATAAATAATCAAAATACTACAAAAATCAACCCTTTTGTAACAAAATAAAGTTTTTACAAAAAACTTACATGATATTGGATAAAGAACATACATCTTACATAATGTTGTAGACTTTTCCAAAGGAAGGAATACATAAAAATACTTTCAAATATTTATAATTGATAATAAATTGAAACATTTTCTTTCATGTGTCCATTTAGGCGAGTAACATAAATAAAGAAGAAGAAACATGAATTAACGTCTCACCATATTATCCGGTCTATTGTATAAAAATTCGTTCTACAAAAAAAATAATTAAAAATAAAGAAATAACAACACTAATTAAAATTAATGTTACCTTCTATTTTTCAACCAAAAAATCAATCACAATCGCAGTTCTAGTTGTAGTGCTAATATTCTTCTTCCAAATCTATTTATGGAGGTGATGGTGTGCGAAAGGAGAAGTTAGTGAAATATGGAAAATGGGAAATGGAAACAATAAGTCAAACATTAGGTTAGTTAATTTTTTTAAATCCTTTAGTTAAGATAAAGATGAGAAGTTATAACAATCTAGAATTACTCAAATTAAATTTTAAACTCCTATATGGTGATCTTTTAATCTTGATGTTTAATGTTTGATTAAAATAATTAACTCTTTTTAAAAAGGGCATTTTTTTATTTAAAAACTCCTAAAATTATTATAATTTGGGGATAACCATCTTTAAAATATAAGAATCAAATTCAATTTTAATCTAATTAACTTTCAATTAATTTTTTAATATAATTTTGATATAAAAGTTTTATTTGTCAAGTAAGTAAAATTTAAACCTCTATTGTTTAATATGTTATAAAATATATGGTCTAGTTTGATTTGATTAAAAGTATCAAATATAAAAAATTAATATTAAAAATAATTACGGATCAACTTAAATTTTAAAGGTAAAACAAAACAGGACAAGGAAAATGAAGTATGTTTAAAGATAAGGTTTATCTTTTCAAAATAAACGTTAACATTTGGTTTAATTTCCATTAAAGGAAATTATCTGCTTTCAATGCAAAAATATGTTATCCTTCGTTTGTTAAAGAAAATAAAATTAAAGTTGTTACTTTTTTTAAAAAGTTAGTCAGCTAGTTTAACATTTTATTGTATTAAAATTCATATATTAAAAAACTATTCTATTTTTTAATCTTTATTCTAATTTTATTGTTATTTTAAAATTTTAATTTAAAAATAGTAACTAATAATTAATTTAACTATTCTTTGTCATAAACTACCAAGTGGCTTACTCATAGGTTGTCACTTGGTTTAATGTGAAGGCTTTATCCTTTCCTTTTAAAAATACATAGATATATTACCCGCACGATGCGTGGAAAGTTTTCAGAATAAAAATTATAAAAAATTAGTACATAATATTTTTTTTTGCTTGATCATGTTAAGTTTCTTCCATCTTAAATTACATTTAAATTTGTATTATATGCAATAAAATTTTGAATATATTCATGAATTCATAAAATTATTTATGAATTTTTTCTTTCATCTTTTAAATTGTGTGTTTTTTAATCTAAACTAATACAACTCCAATAGTTTAGTATAATTTCAGTTTTTTTTTTTTTTTTTTTGCATAATGCATCACCTAAGGCTATTTAATAACTATCGTGCTTAATAAATAAAGTTACAACATTGTATTACTAACAATAAAAGTTTTGCTATTAAATTAATAGTAAAGCATAGTGAATAGTGAACTAATATTTATCTAAATATTTTTGAGATTACTCATAATATATGGATGAAATATTACACAGCATTAAAAAAGGGCAATTTATCTTTTTAAGTGTAAATTCGAGCAAATAACTTGTGAATTCTTATTATTGTTGATAAAAAAAAATTGAAAGTGTGACCGAAGATTTGACTATGGTAGAATAGATGATTCATAAAATGATTTTATATTTTGTTCTCATTTAAGTGATGGACGGTGGAAGATTTATTTGTAGAGTAAAATTATTTAAAGATGACGAATTTAACAAAATACAGAATCATCATTTCAAGAAGTAAGATTTGATTATGTTTCATAAGAGTGTAAATGGACAGAACTCAAAGGTAATTTTCCCCTAAAATAATTTGTTTTTATTTTGTGTGCAGAAAAACGAAAATCTTATCAATCACCAACTAAACAAATTTCAAAACTCATAGGCACATTATTAATAACTCTATGTCTAATTAGAAGGACTAATCAGAGCATTCTGCCTATCTATCTCTGCTCAGTATTATCTCAGTTGTACAACTTCTCAATCTGTTTCTGTCTTTCCTATACCTCTATACTATTTTATGCCTCATAATTTTTGTATTTACATTCCTTTTTAATTTGGCCGCGTATCATTGCTGGTCGCTAGACTTTGTGATTCCACAGTGCCTTGTTCCTAGCATTCCAAATAGCATATACCAAAATAGTTAGAACAGTAAGTGCAAAGGTTCTACATAGCCTTCATTTCAGTTTTCTAAACACTCTTCTTCGTATGCGAGGATGAGATGTCTCTATTCTTTGTATACCTAGGAACTGCAGTAACCCATTTAAGCACATTCGTGACAATTAACATTCAAAGAACAGATATTTGAGGTGCTATTCATCATCTCTAGTTTACTGATATGTCTCATATTAGATTGAACAATATACAACAGAACGACAAATGATGAAAATTTTTATTTCTAAAGTTTCATCCAATTTAAGAGTTAGCCAAATTACCAAATTCTAAATCTTCATCAATATAACGCATTACTGTTCACCCATATTTACGTCAGGAGCGACACTTTATGGTTTCATAGTTATCTATAATTTAAGAAATGTAACTCTTCTTAATAATATTCTTGAAAAGTTACCACAGCTCTATTGTAGTTAATTGTCATATAAGCCATGATCAAAAGAATATACATGAATTCTTGTTTGTGCATAGCTTACTTGTTTGCTAGAATGAAACATGAATTAAGTGATAATAACATTCTAAAACCCCGCAAATGTTGGATTCTTAAATCTATAGGTGAATTAAAATAAAAACTTATTTAGGTGCTACATACACTTCAGTACATATAAGTTCTTTGGCAGGGCCATAAATTTTAATTCTTTTCACTTTTGCAATTCTGCTAAAATCAATTTGTATTGTGGATGTTCTTGAAAGTGTTCTCTTAATTTGCTCATATCCTTAACTTGCAGAACCCATCATAACTTACAGTATGTCAAAGTAATAGACCTAAGTTGTGCAAAGTTTATTGATCTGTGTAACTGGAATAAAAGGTTGAAACAAAAAGATAGAAAAGATCTATGTTCAATCTCCAACCAACATATCCTAATTAACATGTCTCTAATCCATAAGCTACCTCACTTTCTCGACATTTTCCGATATCCCAAGTACACTTAAATACTTGACAACAATAAAGATGCGGCAAAGAAATCTGCAATGATGGAAGACTTGGTATATATTGTTTTCTTAATACGTTGTCATCTCATTTTTTAGTCGCATATATCTTTTATGAGGTCCATAGGATTCTATTAATAACATTCCCTTGTATATTTGGTGATACCCTTTATATATAAATCATACACGAATTCAAATAGTCATAAGCCATGCGTCCATTTCAGTGAGTAACATAAATAAAGTAGAAGAGACATGAATTTATGTCTCACCAGACATATTATCCAATCTAATTTATAAAACCTAGTCTAATGTATAATAAACTATAATATCACTTATCACTTTTCAAAATAATTGGTCATTGTTGATTTGACACTCTACTTAAGAAAATATTTATTAGGGATTTCATTTATCAAATTAATCTTATAAATTATGTTTTGAAAATTTAAATTTGAGTACATCCAAATTATTCTTTTAATCTTTTGACTCATAAAACTTCAATATAAATTATATTTAACGTATTATTTACTTAAGCAAGTCAAAGTTACATTTGATGCGTCTTAATTAATATACATCAATAAATTTCATAGAAATTATTAGGAAGTACTAATATTGAAAGTAGTATATAGGTAATAACATAAATTTATCTGTTGTTATTCCATGACGAAATTTACCTCAAGCCATTGTAAGATTTGCAATGTACTAAACTATTACAATATCATAATAAATAATTAAAATACTACAAAAATCACCCTTTTTGTAACGAAAAAAAGTTTTTTAAAAAAACTTACATGATATTGGATAAAGAACATACATCTTACATAATATTGTAGACTTTTCCAAAGGAAGAAATACATAATAATATTTTCAAATATTTATAATTGATAATAAATTCAAACATTTTCTTTCAAGCGTTCATTTCGGCGAGTAACATAAATAAAGAAGAAGAAACATGAATTAATATCTCATCATATTATCGTCTATTGTATAAAAATTCGTTCTACCAAAAAAAAAGAGTTAAAAAGAAGAAACAACAACACTAATTAAAATTAATATTACCTTCTATTTTTCAACAAAAAAATCAATCATAATCGCAGTTCTAGTTGTAGTTCTAATATTCTTCCACCAAATCTGGTTATGGAGGTGATGGTGTGTGAAACGAGAAGTTAGAGAAATATGGAAAATGTGAAATGGAAACAATTAGTCAAAAGTTAGGTTAGTTAATTTTTTTAAATCCTTTGGTTAAGATAAAGATGAGAAGTTATAACCATCTAGAATTACTCAAATTAAATTTTAAACTTTTATGTAGTGATCTTTTAATCTTGATGTTTAATGTTTGATTAAAATAATTAACTCTTTTTAAAAAAGGCATTTTTGGATTTAAAAACTCCTACAGTCATTATAATTTGGGGATAACCATCTTCAAAATATAAGAATTAAATTCAAATTTAATCTAATTAACTTTCAATTAATTTTTTAATATAATTTTGATATAAAAGTTTTATTTGTCAAGTAAGTAAAATTTAAAACTCTATTGTTTAATATATTATAAATTTAAACCTCTATTGTTTAATATGTTATAAAATATATGGTCTAGTTTGATTTGATTAAAAGTATCAAATATAAAAAATTAATATTAAAAATAATTATGAATCAACTTAAATGCTAAAGATAAAACAAAACAGGACAAGGAAAATGAAGTGTGTTTAAAGATATGGTTTATCTTTTCAAAATAAACGTTAACACTTGGTTTGATTTCCATTAAAGGAAATTATCAGCTTTCAATGCAAAAATATGTTATCTTTCGTTTGTTAAAGAAAATATAATTAAAGTTGGATTTTTTTTAAAAAAAGTTAGTCATCTAGTTTAATATTTTATTGTATTAAAATTCATATATCAAGAAAACATTCTATTTTTTTTATCTTTATTATAATTTTATTTTATTCATAAATTTTAATTTAAAAACAGTAAATAATAATTAATTTAACTATTCTTTGTCTTAAATACCAAGTGGCATATTCATAGGCTGTCACTTGGCTTAATATGGAGGCTTTGTCCTCTCCTTTTAATAATAATATAGATATAGATATTTCCCACTAGGTTTATCCTTACTAACACACAACAACCAAAGGCAAGTCTCTTTGCAGCACCTCACTCTAACTCTGTCAGGCTCATTCGCATATTTTTCAATTTAAATATTTTCTTGAATTTCATATCTGGTCACTGCTAGACTAAATTCCTTTATACTTAGAAATCCTAATTCACAATAAAAATTTTCACATGTTTTATCAAAAACAACTTTATTTTTTGTTCTTCATTCTCATAGGTTTATGCATTACTTGACTAACCTCTTGACCATCTCCTCAACCTACTTCACCATCTAATTCAAAGCTAGGAGCTTCATTACTGAGATAGTAAGATTCATCACCTCCTACCTTACCAACTAGGTTATCCCTAATACCAATATTTATCTAATCATAGCCTATGTATGGACCTTTTTCACCAATATTAATCTGTTCATTTGTAGTACCTCTAATTCTCCTTTATAACCTATTGAAATGTCTCTTTCTTTCCCGTATATCAATATACTCTTGATGAACATTACTGTCAACATCACTTTCTTGTAGTAACCCCTTCAAATTCTGAATCATCCTCTAAATCATCATCACTTAGATCTTCATTTATTGTAGGATCAAGAGGGTTGGAAGGTATAGTAGAAGAAAGAGGCTCATTAGGAAGGTTCGAAGTTTTAGATGGAGGGTTGGATGAAAATCTCGGAGAAGAAGGCTAAATATTATGGTTAGGAGAATCACTCTCATTAATAGGGTTCAAAGATTCCTCAACTACCCCACTGTCACTCATATTGAGGACAAATTCCAATTCACAGAGGCTTGACAAGGTTCATTGACTCCATGAAAAACAAACACCTCAAGTTCATCTTTATTTTTTAACTTGATGGCAGTGTCATGAATAACCTTATCACAATTAATTTCTAACAAAAAGTCATCTCAATAAATAAAAAAGTCACATTAGGTTATATATCCTAGCTCTTTCATGGAGTCTCTTAACTCAAAATAGGATATCATATCAACATGCATATATAAAAACTCAGTCACAATCCCACCAATATAATCAGGTGAGGGGACAAATACAATCTTACCCCCGTGATACCATTTTAAAGTTATCGAAATAAAAGATATAGAAAGATTCCTGAAAAAGAAACATTTCAACCACACAAATGTATTGAAATCAGTAAATAAAATTCTAAAATCTCAAAAATCGAATAAAATTTTTAGAGTAGTAATTTTACGTATTTTCTACACAAAAAAATACAAGTTAACATCCCCCTCCCCTCTAAAAATAAAATATACGGTAGCAACTATATATACCCCCAAAAGTCACTACAATACCTTAATAGTAACAACAATATATGTACGCATACAAAAAGCACAACATAACACTACAAAATTCGAACAGTAACAAGTATCATGTATATTGTACAAAATAACTCAATAAGTTCTTACTAACATGATACGAAAAATCTGATAAAATGCGAAAAATCATAACCTGTAAAATCTTCAACTTTTTGTTTAACAGTTTTTTCTCCCCAGAAATTTATGAGCAAAGCGTGTAATTTAGCTATACTATGTGATCAATATCCCTCATTCAAAGTACAATTTCACTCGAGAAAAAAAAAAAGAATGGAGTGAGAGAACTGAGAGAAATTGATAAGAGAAAAGTGTGAAATATTTGATAAGTGAAGAGTTGAAGGATTCTTATAGGGTTAAAGGGTTAAACTTGTCCTTTTATTAAATATTATTCAAATTATTTAATTAAGGAGAGATTGTCCAACGACGAATTTTTTAAGTTCTGAATTGATGAAAAATTCGATCAAAATGGTCAATTTACAAGGGTTTATGTAAGTTTTATGAGATAATAGGTCGCCCGCAAAGATAAAATATCTTTTTGTAAATTTCAAACAAGTTCAGAGTAACTTTATGTCTTTTATCTTCTAGAAAAATAATTTTATAAAGGTAATAATAAAAATTGTAATACTAATGTGATATCGGTAGAATCTTTATCTTTATTATACTAAAAATTCGAAGGGTTTTAACGAAATATTTTTCTTCTTTTGAAAATAGATTTCACACTAGAAAAAATACCCAATCAATCATTTTTCTAATATTTCATTTGAAATCCTTTGAAATTTTGCTATTTAATTTTTCCTTATTTGAATTATATGTACCTAAAATTTAATAACTTTAAAAATAATTAATTTTTTTCAATTTTTCTTGCTACACTTTGTGTTGTAAGGATCTTCTCAAACTTTAATTAGAGTTCTAAATAAACACATTGCATTACCTTACATTTATGATTCTATTATGTATTTTATGTAATTTCACATAACCTTGAAAAATTATGATACAAGTGTGTAAAAATATTCGATATTTTTAATCCTTATATAGATTACAAAATATCAATTTTCATAGATACTTTCGAAGAATATATTCTTCAAATTTGCACATAATAAATAGTGCTATTTATAAAAGCACAAACCACTAATGCGACATCTGTGTTAATTTATTTTTCATTTACTTTATAATTTATTTAAGTCTAATTTAAAATAATACTAAGTAAAGTTGTGTCAAAGTTAAATATTAAAAATAAAGGGTGATAACTTAAATTCTTCATAGATATTTTTCAGTACATTTAATTTTTAATAACAACAAGTAAAACACATGATCTAACTATCTGTCACGACCCAGATGGCCATAAGTGACACCCATACTAATCTTCCTATGGGAGAACCATCTAAACTGGACCATTTATCAATTAATTAGTCAATATTAAGATGATATTATCATAAAATCAACATAATGACAACTATCCATGACTAATCATTATTAATGCGGAAGTCAACAAACTTACTTACTAAAATCCCAAAGACCCAGAAGTCATCGTACAAGAACAACTAACAAAGATCATGTCTAAAGAGATATCCAAAATAAAGTAAATAAGAAATGTTTCATTGCTCGAAATATGGACAATAACAAATTAGACGACCCGTGTCATCCTGAAGACAGAGTGCTCACCCCTGGATAAGATCTGCTATCAAACTCTAGAGGTAAGGTCGTATCTGAGCCTCTGGAAAACTTTCTGTACTCAACAAAAGAAGAGTACAGGGTAGTTGTAATACCCCGTATTATCCTTAGTTCAGTTTAGCTCCTAGTGCATGCATAAGAGGCTTTGAATCTGAAAACTTCACCAAGTGTTGGAGACTTAGTCATATTTTTGGCCTCTTAACTTTGAGGATTTTTAAATTGTCCATACCGACCCCGAGACGTAAGTTTTTGAGTTAATTCACGTTCAGGGGTGTAAGGAGCATGTCTCGAAGAAATTTTAGATTTTTCAGACAAGGATTGGGTCATGTTTGGATCACGATTCTAGCAGCTCATCGCGATAGGACCGCGTCGCGGTCGTAATAGCGATGGCACACTCACCGCGCCGTGATGAGCCTTTAATCTGCATTCTAGTTATGACTTTTTATTTTAAATGGAGGGGAAATTGGATCTTTTTATACCTTAAACCAATTCGTAAAAACATGACATAAGGCTTCAGTTAGGGCATTATATGCATATATTCTCAAAATTTTCTCTCAAGAACAAATCCTAAGCATCCCCAAGTTCATCCATTCCATCATCTTCTCTTCAAGAAAAACAAAAAATTTAAGTTCCCTAATCGAAGAATTTCAAAAAAGCTTTCAAGATCATCTCCAAGTATTTTAAGGTCAAGAATTCTCCACCAAGTCAAATCTATTAAGGTATGTGGTGTTATGAACAAGGATATCATTTCACCCTTGTGCCCAAATTGCATGATTTTAAGATTCAAGTTACTTGTTTTGAATTAGGGTTCAAACCCAAGTTTCTATATTATTGAAGCATGTGATTATCATGAGATTTAAAGCTTTAAGTTTATCAAGAAGTTCTTATGTTTATGTTTTATCTTATAAGATTTCTATTATGAATGAGATTGCACTATCTTGATTTGATATTGTGGAAGTATTTCAAGATTGTTATTGAGCATGTATTCAAGCCCTAAGTTTAAGTTTTGATATTTCAAGAAGATCATGTTCTTAAGTTCTCTTTGATATGTTTATATGAAGATTTAAAGAAAGAAGTGGTCTTTTGATCCTGACCTAAGTTATGGAATTCACATTTGTTTATCTTGATTATAATTTAAAGCAAATAGATGCATAGTTGATTTTCATTATAAATCCTTATGCTATTTTAAGGTGGATTTACTAAAGCATGAGCATATAAGTAATAAGGGAGTAGTATTTAGCACCGAGTTGGGTATGAGTCCAAGGTCGCATGCCCCAGAACTACGAGCCACCGTAGGTTTAAAGTCCCAATATGGGTTAAAATAGTGATCACTTAAGTTAATGTCCTATTCTGATGGTATAGGTAGCACTGCTTTCCCTAACGTGAACTCTTCCCACCGTGGGTAAGACGTTGGACTCCATGATAGCTCACATGGTGTATGTCGGTTAGAAGAACCTCCCTGAGAAAGAATAAAAGGAAAGCTTTTAGAAACTAAGTGTTATGGCTCACAAATATTGTCTTTATGATTTATTACTCATGTTTATGATTTTAAAGCTTTTGTTTTATTCAAGCCCAAGGTGAGTCATTTACACTTAGCATGCATTATTTTAAAGTCTATGCGTACATTCAGCTCTTATTTTACTTATACATTCACTCCCACATACTCAGTACATTCCAGAAGTACTGTTTCACATATATGTCTATGTGCTACATTATCTCATGATGTAGGTACAACTTGTAGCGCGCACATCATAATCAGACAGTTTTCAGCTTTCGGTCAGCAGGTGATGAGTCCTTTTGATTTGAGGGCTCGAGTCAATCATAGTTAGAGTAGCATCTAGTTTTCTTTATTTAGTCATATTGATTCGGGATAGATGGGTGTCATGTCCCGGCTACCTATAGTCAATACTAGTAGAGGCTTCATAGACAGTTAGTATAGTTGATGTATTAAATTTTAGTTTTATTTTGTATAACTAGAGTTGTAATCATTTTATACAATTTTGTATGGAAACTACTTAGTAAAGACATCTCTTCCGTTTATTTCTTTCAGATTAATGTATCTTATTTAGTTGCTCATGAGTTATGCCAGTATAAGGGTTAGCTTGGAATCACTTATGGTCTTAAGAACCGTGTGACGTCCAGGGGGTAGTCTCGGGGCGTTACAGTAGTATCGGTACAAACCACTATGTACAGGTAGGTATCACAGGCCAACTCAACTTAATAACATATACAAAGCATAAATCAAATAACAAGTAGACAGGCATCATCACATAACAAATACTCAACGAATCAACAATACAACAATAACAGGTCAAACAGTGCTCAGAAATAAGCTACATAACCATCAAGAGTATCATCCATACTATAAACATCAACACAATTATGTACACACATGTTATGGGGCTTATTTTTGCCCAAATAGTCATGACCTGCAAGGAACAATCTATGTTCATGTACCATACCGGCGTTGTACCGGATCCACCATATACATATCCGTACCGGCGTGGTACCCGATCCATCATATAAATATCCATACCGGAGGGGTACCCGATCCAACATATACATATCTGTACTGGTATGGTACCTAATCCAACATCCACATATCCGTACCGGCGTGGTACCCGACCCAACATACATATATCCATACTGGTGTGGTACCCGATCCAACATATACATATCCATACCGGCGTGGTACCCGATCCACCATAAACAAGTAATATCAATATCAAATTTACACTACCTCACAACATACAACACGATGTACCAAGTTTACAAGTACACTTAAGTCGTAAGACAATTCCATCAAATAAATTTTCAATAATCATTTATACACGCATCAATATTTTCAAGCATGTCCGAATACCAATCAACAAGTACCCAATTTAGGAATATATACACAATTAAGTCGACTCTAAACTTCAATTAAACCGTAACCTACTTCAACTGACAAATCTAAAAATAGCTAGTCCGCAAGCGTCTTGCCCTTTCTTAAAATTTTGAAACATTCAAAATCTGTTTCAATATATAATCCCGATAAGAGTATGAACTAGTTCATTAAATTCAAACTAAAACGAATCATTATTTAAATTCTCAAATTAAGAATTCATAGTCTAAGAATCCTAAATCTAATACCTAAGTTTCTTATAACACTAAAGTTACAATTCACCCGTAACTATAACAATAGCCTTCTGTACGCCCATGGTTGTCAGAAACAATTATAAAAAATCATCCAAATGTATGCTTGTATCACCTAAACACACTTCCACCAACCTGCCATGTCAATTTTTGTCCTTACTTCTTCATAACTATCCACTAATTCCACCAATTCTAGTAGCTAATAATTCGTACACTTTATCAATAACCGATGCAATTTACTCCACATTATCATTAGGTTCTTATCAATATACTACCAATAGAAATGCATCAATATACAGAATCTAACCTGGAGGTCGATGAAAAAACTCTTCTTCCCAAATTCTGTCAAAGTAGTATTTATTTGCTAAGCCGCCACTCTCAGTTTTTCACCTCTTGGTACCACTATTATTATTATATAGGGTAAATTTTTTTACTTAAATTTTTTATTTTATTGACCACATAAGTAAATAAATTACTGTTTTGACCCACTAAATCATTAATTAAACTTATTATCTAAAATATCCAAAACTTTAATAAATTCTCAAAATTTATTTGAAATGACATAGAAACACATTAAATATGTACATTGACTAAAAAGTATATTCCGAGCCTATTATACTACGACACTAACTCGAAGTCGTCTCAATCAAAGATTGACCATGATTGGGTTTAACTTTATTAAAACTCAATAATTCAACTAATGACTTCAATAACTTCTGAACAGCTCAAGAATTGGTGCTACTCATTCCGTGAGTCATAATCCATGTGTACAAACTACGGAGAGCTCTAAAATCAAAAGGATGAGAAAATTCCTCAAACGACCAAAAAGGTCGTTAGATCAGATACCAATGAAAAAACCATTCATCCCCGAACGGGCAAATATAAGACAAGAAGGGGAAACAAGGAATTAGCTGAATCAGCAAAAATATACGGATACTTGCTACACATGTCTGTTTCGGTCTCTTATGTGGCCTCCTTTATAGGACGATTCTACCACTGGACCTTCACAATGCAATCTCCTTAGTCCTTAACTTACGGACGTCTCTATCAAGAATTGCAACAGGTTCCTCTTCATAAGAGAGGTTTTCATCTAACAAGACCAAATCCCAACGAATTATGTAGTTACCATCACTATGAAACGTCTTTAACATAGAAACATGAAATACAGGGTGAACTTTCGATAAACTCGGAAGCAATGCCAACTTGTAGGCCACCGGCCCCATGCACTAAAAAATCTCAAACGATCCAATATATCTAGGACTGAGCTTACCTCGCTTCCCAAAACGCATGACAACCTTCATGGGAGAAACTTTGAGAAATACTTGCTCACCCTCTATAAAGTACATATCGCTAACTTTCTGATCCGCATACTCATTTTGTCTACTTTGAGCTACTATAAGATTCTCCTAAATGAACCTAACCTTCTCCAATGAGTCTCTCAACAAATTTGTACCCCACGGTCTCACCTCAAAAGCATCAAACCACCCAATGGAAGACCTACACCTTCTCCCATACAATGCCACAAACAGCGCCATATCGATACTCGAATGATAACTGTTATTATATGCAAACTCGACCAAAGGTAGAAACTGATACCAATGACCTCTAAAATCCATCACACACGCACGGAGCATATCCTCCAACACCTGAATCGTCCACTCGGATTACCCATTGTTCTGAGAATGAAAAGTTGTACTAAGGTCCAACCTTGTTCCCAACTCCTTATACAACTTCTTCCAAAAGATAGAAGTAAATTGAGTACCCCTATCCGAGATAATAAAAACTGGGACCCCATGCAGTCGAACAATCTACTTAAGATAAATCTTGGCCAACTTCTCTGCATTATAAGTCCCCTGAATTGGAATGAAATATGCAGACTTCGCCAACCTATCCACAATAACCCATATAGAATCATACTTCCCCAAAGTCTTGGGAAAATCCATAGCTATCCTCGACTATTTCCATTCAAGAATGGGTATCCTCTGAAGAGCACCACCACGATTTTGATGCTCATACTTTATCTGTTGGTAACTCTGGAATTTAGCAACAAAATCAACTATGTCATGCTTTATCTGACCCCACCAGTAATGTTGCCTCAAATCACAATACATCTTACTTGCTCCAGGATGTATAGAATACTTTGAACAATGAACCTTAGCAGAACAGTAGGAATCAAATCATCAACACGAGGTACACAAAATCGCCCCTTAATCCGCAACACACCATCACCATTAAGAATGGCCTTATTGGCCTCACCTTGCAAAACCTTATCACGAATCTTGCTCAACTTAGCATCCTCAAATTGTTTAGCCTTGATTTGATCATGAAATTTGGAGCTTGCCTCAATGCTGGCTAGAATTCTTTCTCTCTCATTCACCTCAAGTCGAACAAACTTGTTAGCTAGAGTCTGAATCTCTCTAGCCAACGGACGCCTGGTAGCATTAAAATAAGCCAAACTACCCATACTTGTTGACTTCTTGCTTAATAATCAACAACTACATTAGCCTTCCCCGGATGGTAAAGAATTGTAATATCATATTATTTAAGCAACTCCATCTATCTATGTTGTCTCAAATTCAAATCTCTCTGCGTGAACACATATTGTAAACTGCGGTGATCAGTGAACACCTCATAATGTGCCCTATACAAGTAATTCCTCCATATCTTAAGAGCAAAAACCACAGTAGCTAACTCCAAATCATGAGTGGAATAATTCTTCTCATTGGAATTCAATTGTCTCGAAGCATAAGCAATAACCTTCCATTCCTGCATCAACACAGCACCTAAACCAGAATGTGAGGCATCACAATAAATAATAAAATTTGAACCCTCTACTGGCAAGGCAAGAATAGGAGTGGTAGTCAACAAGGTCTTAAGCTTTTGAAATCTCTCCTCACATTAAATATGTACATTAACTAAAATGTATATTCCGAGCCTATTATACAACGACACTAACTCGAGGTAGTCTCAATCAAAGATTGACCATGATTGGGTTTAACTTTATTAAAACTTAATAATTCAACTAATGACTTCAATAACTTCCAAACAGCTCAAGAATTTGTGCTACTCATTTCGTGAGTCATAATCCATGTGTACAAACTACGGAGTGCTCCAAAATAAAAAAGATGAGAAAATTCCTCAAACGACCAAAAAGGTCGTTAGATCAGATACCAATTAAAAAATCGTTCATCCCTGAATGAGCAAATATAAGACTAAAAGGGGAAACAAGGAATTAGCTGAATCAGCAAAAGATACGGATACTTGCTACACATGTCTGTTTTGGTCTCTCATGTGGCCTCCTTTATAGGACGATTCTTCCACTGGACCTTCACTAATGCAATCTCCTTAGTCCTTAACTTACGGACGTCTCTATTAAGAATAGCAATAGGTTCCTCTTCATAAGAGAGGTTTTCATCTAACAAGACTAAATCCCAACGAATTATTTAGTTACCATCACAATGAAACTTCTTTAACATAGAAACATGAAATACAGGGTGAACTTTCGATAAACTCGGAAGCAATGCCAACATGTAGGCCACCGGCCCCATGCACTAAAAAATCTCAAACGATCCAATATATCTAGGACTGAGCTTACCTCGCTTCCCAAAATGCATGACAACCTTCATGGTAGAAACTTTGAGAAATACTTGCTCACCCTCCATAAAGTACATATCACTAACTTTCTGATCCGCATACTCCGTTTTTCTACTTTGAGATACTATAAGATTCTCCTAAATGAACCTAACCTTCTCCAATGAGTCTCTCAACAAATTTGTACCCGACGGTCTCACCTCAAAAGCATCAAACCACCCAAAGGAAGACCTACACCTCCTCCCATACAATGCCTCAAACAGCGCCATATCGATACTCAAATAATAACTGTTATTATATGCAAACTCGAGCAAAGGTAGAAACTAATCCCAATGACCTCTAAAATCCATCACACACGCACGGAGCACATCCTCTAACACCTGAATCGTCCGCTCGGATTACCCATTGGTCTAAGAATGAAACATTGTACTAAGGTTCAACCTTGTTCCTAACTCCTCATACAACTTCTTCCAAAAGATAGAGGTAAATTGAGTACCCCAATTCGAGATAATAGAAACTGGGACCCCATGCAGTCGAACAATCTACTTAAGATAAATCTTCGCCAACTTCTCTGCATTATAAGTCACCCGAACTGGAATGAAATATGCGGACTTCGCCAACCTATCCATAATAACCCATATAGAATCATACTTCCCCAAAGTCTTGGGGAAATCCATAGCTATCCTCGACTATTTCCATTCAAGAATGGGTATCCTCTGAAGAGTACCACCAGGATTTTGATGCTCGTACTTTATCTGTTGGTAACTCTGGCATTTAGCAACAAAATCAACTATGACATGCTTTATCTGACCCCACCAGTAATATTACCTCAAATCATAATACATCTTAGTCGCTCCAGGATGTATAGAATACTTTGAACAATGAGCCTTAGCAGAACAGTAGGAATCAAATAATCAACATGAGGTACACAAAATCGCCCCTTAATCCGCAACACACCATCACCATTAAGAATGGCCTTATTGGCCTCACCTTGCAAAACCTTATCACGAATCTTGCTCAACTTAGCATCCTCAAATTGTTTAGCCTTGATTTGCTTAAGAAATTTGGACCTTACCTCAGTGCTGGCTAGAATTCTTCCTCTCTCATTCACCTCAAGTCGAACAAACTTGCTAGCTAGAGTCTGAATCTCTCTAGCCAACGGACGCCTGGTAGCATTAAAATAAGCCAAACTACCCATACTTGCTGACTTCTTGCTTAATACATCAACGACCACATTAGCCTTCCCCGGATTGTAGAGAATGGTAATATCATAATATTTAAGCAACTCCATCTATCTATGTTGTCTCAAATTCAAATCTCTCTGCGTGAAAACATATTGTAAACTGCGATGATCAGTGAACACTTCATAACGAACCCTATACAAGTAATTCCTCCATATCTTAAGAGAAAAAACCACAGTAGCTAACTCCTAATCATGAGTGGAATAATTCTTCTCATTGGGCTTCAATTGCCTCGGAGCATAAGCAATAACATTTCTTTCCTGCATCAACACAACACCTAAACCAGAATGTGAGGCATCACAATAAATAATAAAATTTAAACCCTCTAACGGCAAGGCAAGAATAGGAGCGGTAGTCAACAAAGTCTTAAGCTTTTGAAATCTCTCCTCATACTCAATAGACCAAATAACAGGTACATCCTTCTGAGTCAACCACGTCATATGAGTAACAATAGAAGCAAACCCTTTGACGAACCTGTGGTAATAACTCGCTAAGCCAACAAAGCTACGAACCTCCATTAATGAAGTAGGTCTAGCCCAATTCTTAACTGCTTCAATCTACTGCGGGTCAACTATCACACCTTTCTTCAAAACCATATTCCACAAAAGGATACAGAAGCCAACCAGAAATCATACTTAGAAAACTTTGCATAAAGCTTTTTCTCTTTTAACAATTCTTAAGTGATTCTCATGCCCCTCTTAACTCTTAGAGTAAACTAGAATATCATAAAAAAAGATAATCACAGAAAAATCCAAGTAAGGTTTAAATATCCCATTCATCAAACTTATAAAAGCAGCTGGGGCATTAGTTAGCCCAAAAGACATCACAAGAAACTCATAGTGCCCATACCTGGTTCAAAAAGATATCTTAGGAATATCGTCACGCCCAATCTTAAGCTGATGATACCCAGATCTCAAATCAATCTTAGAAAATATGAATGCACCCTACAATTGGTCAAATAAATCATCGATATGAGGCAAAGGATACGTATTATGGATCATAACTTTGTTCAACTGCCTGTAGTCTATACACATATGAAGACTACAATCCTTTTTCTTCACAAACAAGACAGGAGCACCCCATGAAGAGGCACTCGGACAGATAAAACCCTTACTCAACAAATCTTGCAACTGAGCCTTTATCTCTCTCTACTCAGTTGGGGCCATCGTATAGGGAGGAATAAAAATATAACGAGTATCTGTTTCTAGATCAATACAGAAATCAATGTCTCGGTCTGGCGACATACCAGGAAAATCTACAAGAAAAACTTCTTGGAACTCACACACCATAGGAACTAACTCAATAGATGGGACCTCTGCAGAAGTGTCCTGGGGATGTGCTAGGAAGTCCAAACAACCTCCCAATTAACCTCTTTGCACGCAGAAAGGAAATAAGTTTCATTAGAGAAGGACTATAATAACCCTCCCACTCAAGTCTATCCATTCACAGCACAACCATAGTCACTGTCTTAGTATGACAATCTAATATAGCATGATACGGAGACAACCAACTCATACCCAAAATTATTTCAAAATCTACCATGTCTAGAATCACTAAATCTACCCAAGTTTAATACCCTATAAACATAACAGAACAAGAATAATAAACTCTATCAGCAACAAGAGAATCACTAATAGGAGCAGACACGTGAATCATAAAGTCAAGCAAATCATACACCATGTCCATTCCCACAACTAAATCACTAGATACGTATGAAAAAATAGAGAAAGGATCAATTAATATAGTGGCCATCTGGTCACAGACAAGAATAGTACCTATAATAAGATCATCTGATGCCTCTACCTAGGGCCTACCTAGAAAGGCATAGATATGGGCCCTACCATCAGTCTGAACATCACCCTTGCCAAGCTGAGAACTACCTCGATGGGGTTGATTACCACCCCTACCTGGATGATGACCACTAAGACCACCCTGTGGACGACCTCTACCATTACCACCACCCCTCCTACCTGCTAGAACTAGAGCTCTAGGAGCCTTCTATTGGCTAGACTGACCAAACTACCTCACATTAGGACCAAACCTCCTAATGTGACCCACTCTGCCGCACTCGTAACATATACGGTCTAAGATAGGCCGTTGAGATGAAAAAGATGAAGAGAGGCGTGAAGAATAAAATAAAAAGGTATTTCCTTGCTTGATTTTCAAATTTTCTTAGGATTTGATTCATTCCACCCATTTAACTAAGAATAAGAACAAAGGAGCATTTCCTTCCCTGTACATATGAGAAAATTGAATTTATTTATCCTTCAACAATGTAATAAAATTTTTGACTATTGTATCAACAGCCCAGGGTGTAGACACCTCTTGTATCATGATCAGTCTAGCAATGGTTGAATCATTCTCATTCACCACATTTGTGAAGCCTTTATGCACACAGATTTCAGCAGCTAACTGAATAGCCATTATCTCTGAATACATATTAGTTTGAATGGGTAGCAGCACACAAAAAATCACCAGCAGCATCTCTAAACACCATAGCAGCATCACTCTTACCTGGATTACCTCTTGATGCACCATCTGGTTAAAGCGCCCAACTCATAATTGGCAAATTCGTAGGTTCAATTCCTACTGGATACACGCCAATGGGACCCTTCAATTCCTATAATACATTACTCCAGTCGAGTCCAATAGAATTTAAAAATAAATATATTTTTATTTTCTTCCAAACGTGTGGCAGAACGATGATGAAAGCAATTGATATTGATAGAGTTTGCTTCCTTAACTCAATTAGTAGGACCCCATCAATCCACTCCTTCTCTACACTACGAGTGAAAGAGAAAAAGTAAGGACTACCATTTAAGCAGCCCAAGCAAGACTGACTATATCCATATAAATTATATCCCCTATCTCTATAAATAGAAAGGAATTGTTCCATTATTCCTCACTAATAATAGTGGAATCAATGGTGCAGAGTCAAAAAGAAGGAAGACTATTAATAAACCAATCCAATTCGCTCATTTTAGTTGAAAGAATATAGGAATTTCTTATTTTGAGCTTGAAAGAAGAACTAGTAGGCTTGGCGCCCTAGTCCCTTTTACGTCAAGTAATATCTTATGGTTCCCTCTTAGGACTTTTCTCAGCCACTAGAGTCTAAAAATGGCTGGCTAGCTCCTGATGTATGACCCACAAACACCGGCATCACTGACTGAATGGGGCGGGCAGGGTATCCTTGCGAACTATTACCCCTAGAATAAGAACCACAGAAATTGCCTCCTCTGCAAACCTTCTTTTCTGATGCCTTGGCATAACCCTTTTGCCTTACGCCCTTCACCTTCTTGACAAAATCAATCATCTCCTAGAAGACCTAGCTGAAGATGTCATCTGGAGAGCAGAAATCTGGAGACTTGTATTCAACCCCTTCACGAAAAGATAGATCCTCTCCTCCTCAATTTTCAGCAAGTGAAATGCATACCGAGACAATGAATAAAATTTGGCTTCATAAGCCACAACTGACATGTTCCCCTACTTAAGATTAGCAAAATAAACCATTTTTCTATCTCTTAAAGTATGAGGCACGTACTTTTCTAGAAAAATTAAGTAAAACTGTGTCCAAGTCAAGTGAGTCAAAGTTGCATCCCTACACTCAACGTAAGCCCTCCACCATACTTAGAATCCCCTTGTAACTAAAAATTAACCAATTTTATATCATACCTCTCAACCACCCCCATCTTGTGAAGCCTCTCATGATAGTCAATAATAAACTCGCAGGCATCCTCAGATTCAGTTCCATGAAAAGAAGGAGGCTTCATCTTGATAAATTTATAGAATAACTCATTCTCATCTCCGATCATCACCGGACCCACTACCTGTCTTGGAAAAATATCTAATCCTAATGTTTTCTCCATCTGAGGGGCTACAGTAGCAGCATGCTGCAACTAAAGATGGACTGTGGGTGCTATGGGCATAGTCTCTGATCCTGCCAAACCACTCCAAAAACTCAGAGCCTGCTAAATCATAGAAAAAGACATCTGAATCGGAGTTGCACCTCCCTGAGTTGGTGTAACCCCATCATGAATCGACACACATTCATTTTATACTGATATATCTCTATCCTCTATAATCTCAGGAAAATCATCATATAGGGAGGATATACTGGCCTCTCTTTAGCAAGTCTCAGCCTGAGCTCTGCCCCTGGTGGGCACAACTCTTCGTGCTCTGCCTCGTTCTCTTCTTGCCTGGCCTCTACCCCGAACTACAACCTTAACTGCTGGTTCAGGCACCTCAACTCTTACCTCATTCTTTCTGGTTCTTACCATCTATGAGAAAAGAGTGAAAAAAGTCAGATACCTATTGGAATCGCCAGATACTAATTGAAATCACGTAATAGCACGTAAGAAAGAAGAATTTGAGTTTCCCTAGTATCCTATAGACTCTCGAAGAAAAGTACAGATGTTTCCGTACCGTTTTGCACGAATATACTAGACGTGTTCTTGTACGACCAGATCAATGAACTTAGGGCTCTGATACCAAATTTTTCACGACCCAAATGGCCATGAGTGGCACCCACACTAATCTTCCTATAGGAGAACCATCTAAACCGAACCATTACCCAATCATTTAGTCACTATTAAGATGGTATTATCATAAAATCAACATAATAACAATAATCCAGGACTAATCATTATTAATGCAGAAGTCAAACAAACTTACTTACGAAAATCCCCAAGACCCGAAAGTCATCATACAAGAACTACTAACAAAGATCATGTCTTAAGATATCCAAAATAAAGTAAATAAGAATTGTTTCATTGCCCGAAAGATGGACAATAACAAATAAGATGACCCATGTCAGCCTGGAGACGGAGTGCTCACCCTTGGATCAAAATTTTCTATCAAACTCTAGAGGTAAGGTCGAGTCTAAGCCTCTGGAAAACTTTCTGCACCCAACAAAAGAAGAGTACGGGTTAGTATCAGTACAAACCACTATGTACTGGTAGGTATCACAGGCCAACTCAACTTAATATCATGTACACAACATAAATCAAATAACAAGTAGACATGTATCATCACATAGAAAATACTCAACGAATCAACAATATAGCAAAAACAGGTCAAACAGTGCTTACAAAGGGGCCACAAAACTATCAAAAGCTTCAACCATACTGTAAACATCCACAAAATCAACACAAATATGTACATACATACTATGAGACTTATTTTTTCAAAAATTATCATGACCTATAGGGAACAATCTATGTTCATGTACCGTACCAGTGTGGTACCCGATCAGCCATATACATATCCGTACCGACGTGGTACCTAATCCATCATATAAATATCTATACCGTCGTGGTACCCAATCCAATATATACATATCTGTATCGGCATGGTCCCCGATCCAACATACACATATCCATACCGGCGTAGTACCCAACCCAACATACACAATTTTGTACCGGCGTGGTACCCAATCCAGCATATACATATCCGTACTGGCATGGTACCCGATCCACCATAAACAAGTAATATCAATATCAAATTTACACAACCTCACAACATACAACATGATGTACCAAGTTTACAAGTGCACTTAAAGTCATAAGACAATTCCATCAAGTATTTTTCAATAATCATTTATACATGCACCAATAATCCAAACATCAACAATTTCAAGCATGTTCGAATACCAATCAACAAGTATCCAATTTAGGAGCATACAAAAAATTAAGTCGAGTATAAACTCCAATTAAACCATAACCTCCTCAACTGACGAATTCAAAAATAGCTAGTCAGCAAGCGTCTTGCCCTTCCTTAAAATTTTGAAACATTCAAAATATGTTCCAATATATAATCCCGATAAGAGTATGAACTAGTACATTAAATTCCAACTAAATTGAATCATTATTCAAATTCTCAAATTAAGAATTCATAGTCTAATAATCCAAATCTAATACCTAAGTTTTTTTATAACACTAACGTTACAATTCACCCGTAACTATAACAATAACCTTCTGTACGCCCATGGTTGTCAGAAACAATTATAAAAAATCATTCAAATGTTTGCTTTTATCACCTAAACACACTTCCACCAACCTGCCATGTCAATTTTTGTCCTTACTTCTTCATAACTATCCACTAATTTCCCCAATTCTAGTAGCAAATAATTCATACACTTTATCAATAACCGATGCAATTTAGTCCACATTATCATTAGGTTCTTATCAATATACTACCAATAAAAATGCATCAATATACAGAATCTAACCTGGAGGTCGATGAAAAATCTCCTCTTCCCAAATTCTGTCAAATTAGTATTTATTTGCTAAGCCGCCACTCTCAGTTTTTCACCTCTACCACTATTATTATTTTATAGGATAAATTCTTTCACTTAAATTTTTTGTTTTATTAACCACGTATGTAAATAAATTACGAATTTGGCCCACTAAATCACTAATTAAACTTATTATTTTATATATTCAAAACTTTAATAAAGTTTTAAAATTTATTTGGAACGACATAGAAATGCATTAAATGTGTACATTGACTAAAAAGTACATTCCGAACCTATTAAAAATACTACGACACTAATCGAGTTCATCTCGATCAAAGATTGACCATGATTGGGTTTAACTTTATTAAAATTCAACAATTCAACTAATGACTTCAATAACTTCCGAACACCTCAAGAATAGGTTCTACTCATTGCGTGAGTCATAATCCACGTAAATAAATTATAAAGAGGGCTAAAATAGAGAAGATGAGAAAATTCCACAAACGATCGAAAGGATCTTTATGCTATCCCTAACGTTGCGCTATACTTTTTACAACAAGTTTTTTAACATGAACAACTAATACTTATCTGGCATTCCATCGAACTTGTGATATCAATTTTGGTATTGACCTAGAGTCGGGAACTTAGCTCATTTTCATTTGACCATAGAGGATGTCATCAGCAGAGTTGAAGGAATTAAAGAAGCTATTGTGGGATATGTTAAGTAAGAGGTTCATCAAACTTACTGTTTTCCCTAGGGATGCTCCTATATATCTTCTTTGTGAAGAAGAAGAAGGATGACACTTTGCAGATTCGTATTGTTTATTGGCAGTTGAACAAGGTGACTATGAAGAATAAGTATCCTATATAACGTAATAATGATTTATTCAATAAGCTTCAGGATGCTTCAATTTTATTGAAAATCGACTAGAGATCGGGCTACCATCATTTGAAGACCAAGGCTTCATATATCCAAAAGATGGCTTTCAGACAGGTTATGGACACTACAAGTTCCTTTTCATGTCATTTGGGTTGAGTAATACACCGACAATGTCCATGGAGTTGATGACTTATATTGGTGCTTCAAGCCTATTGATTGGATCCATTTTTAATTATGTTTATTGATGATATTTTAATCTACTCTAGAAGTGAAGAGGAGTACGTGCAATGTTTGAGGATTGTATTATAGACTTTGAAAGATTAGCAATTGTACACTAAATTCTCTCTAACCTGCTATATTTTAAGTTACCATTACTTTGCCGTTTCAGGCAACTTAGCTTTGATCCGATGGAGATTTTTACTGTCCAATGATAGATGTATCGTACTGTCAACCTTCCCATCCACTAGATCGACAACAACGCTTTTAGAACACCATTTTCATTGAATTTTTGAGATATTAAAATTGTCATAACCCAAAAGTTGAGGCCATGATGGAATTTACCATGATCCAACCTTTATAGGTAAGCAAAAAAGTCGCAATAGAATAGAAGATCAAAATAGAAAAGAGATAAAATAAATAAAAGACTTCTAGAACAAAGTCCGATCATAATACTCATTAAACTGATATATTCAAAAGAAAATACTATCAATCCCTAAAACCAGATGTCATGATCATGAATAGAATCTAAAAAAATTTCAAACTTTGAAATACGTGAATCTATCTCAGATAATAAATAAAGACAAAATATGATAGGATGAGGTCAAAAAATTGCCCCGAACACTAAAGCTCACTAGTACCTCAAAATCAGTCTCTCATAGCATAAAATCAGCCATTGTGGGTGACATTCGTGCTAAAATCTACAACAGAATGGAATAGAAGTAGGAGTAAGTACTGTCCATTTGAACTCAGTAGGTATCACAGGGCGAATGAGCAAAGTAGAAAACTTAAACAATAAAGAATCCTATGATCATGTTTCCACCTCCATATAGAAAAGTTCCCAAATAGTAGCTCATACTGTATCTCCTAATAATTCTACAAGTATGATATTAAAATAAGAATACCCACTAAAATATAGGTATTTGAATTATATTTCGAATGCAACTAGTTTTTCCTTAATATGATGTTATAGTGAAATGTATGGCCATTTTAGTGAAGCACCGTCCAGTAGTGAGATGTGACAAGCCAAACCACGACCATGGTTATATTGTACGACTGTACAATGGTCTCATCAGGTTTAAATAGCACTAAAAACCAGAAACTTGACAAGTATGCCTTCCAACCACAAGAAAAAACCACAACTATGCTTTGAAACCACGATATAATGTATGATTGTGAGTCCTAAAGATGATCTGGTTTGAACTTTCAAGCTACAAATCAAGGCAAGATCATGAGTGGATCCCATGATCGTATCATGGATCATCTGCTCATGTTTGGAGAACCTCAAGTTCAGCCTTCCAACCACAAGCACCACCCACAATCGTAGGTGGATCCCATGACTGTGTGATGGTCTGTACGACTCACTTTAAGCTTTTCAGTTACGAAATTAAAAGGGTGCAACAGTCTTTTCTCACTCTTTAACATAAAAACTACATCTTTTAAGTTATTTTAAGGCTAATTATTAAGGTCAATATTATCCTAAGCCCTTATTACTCGAAAAAATATTTGACACTTAGTTTTAACACAGTAAAAAACAATTTCTTTCCCCAAGGTTGAGCTAGGGTTTATCTTCTACGGGCTTCTAATTACAAAGATTTCTTTAGGGTTCTCATCTCCAGCTACATGAGTTTCATAAATGGGTTTCTTTTAACCCATTGAATCCCAAAGTTAACCCAATTCTTCAACTCAATTTATTCTGCAAAAACTTAGGGTTGATGGATGTTGTAAATTCCTTGATATCTCAGTTCCTTGGTATTATTGAGTTTTAATCCATGTTTCACCATGAATTTTAGTACCATTACATGTTCATGATCATAAAACCTAATTATATTTTAAAATTCATGATTTTGGACTTGAGTTATTAAATTCTTTAAATTCACCCTGTTTATAAAATTGTCATAATAGTACAATTATTTTGAGATGGCGGGCTATGAACACTCGATGACCTAGAATATCATGCATTGTCTGTTGAATAATCATTATTTTGGTCTTTGTGATTTAGAATCCTTTCAGAAAAAACATGTGCTTTTCAATTTCAGAATATCAATATTGTTGAGCATTTTAGTTATCAGTTTACTTTCAGTTACGAGTAGTACTTAGTACTAAGAGGACACAAGCTTAGATAATCCAAGTTCCAGAACTATGTAGCCACTGTAAGTTGATATTATAGTCCATTGAATATTAGATTAATGGATCCACATCATCTAGTATCTTACCCGTAGCAAGGTACTGAACATCCTCAAACTGAGGTTACCATTTGAGTCACAGTTAGATCAGATGTGATATGTTAGTTAATAGTAGTAGATTCTTGTCACGACGCAAGACTATCCGCTAGTCGTGACAATGGTGCTTACGGTCACAAGTGACGATAAGCTAACCCATGAGTTGGTACCTCCTGTGAGCATTGAATAAGTAACAAAATACACATGTGTAGAAGTAAACTGTCAATACCATAAGGTTTAAATACTGATAAGATAATGTAAAACGGGATACTAAAATAGGTATCAAAATGTGTCTAAATGACTAAAAATGTCTAATAAAACTGACTGACTGCATGTCTGAAAGCAACTAAACTGACTAAAGAGTAGATGAGACAGGCCTCAACTAACTCCAAACTAAACTAACTGAAAGGAAATACCGAAATATTGAAAGAACATAACAGGTCCTCGATATATGAGGACTCACCCCAAATGCTACTAGTGATAAGACAAACTGTCTAAGCGCATTCTGGGAATTGAGCATCCAAACCTATGATATAAGACATCATAGCGCGAAAAAAGTATGAGGCCAGTACATTGAATGTACTAGTATATGAGATGAGGTTAGGATGAAATTCATAGGTTTATGTGTATAAAATACTGACTGACTAAATAACATGAGATAACTGATGCATAATATGCGTGAAACTTGTAAAATCTGAGAATGTATGACAAAGCATATAACATGATACTGAAATAGTTTGTAAACTAAATATTGATATCTAGTAACTGAATAACTGATGAATTATATGTAATGGTCATGCAAACCTGAACTAAATTCTGTACCGAGTACTAAACTGAGACTGTGGGAGGTATCATCTAATCGACATACCCCAATCTGAGTTAATAGGGGTCCAACCTGTAACCCCAGTTAGAAAGGTGTCAGTACCATGCCACGGGTACTAACAATGGTTGTGTGGATCCACTAAACTAATGTCCTAAAGGACTAATGAGACACCCTCAACTGGTAGGTTCTCTAATGAGATATGTGTTACCCTCACTAGAAGGTAAACACTTTATCAACCCTCAACTGGCTGGTTGATATTTTTAACCTACGGTTGCTATGTAGTTCTGACACTCAGGAACTACTACTAAAGGTCACACCCTCTACTGGCAGGTGAGCCCCCATCCTTGGGCTCTCTCAGTGCTAAACCCTACTCCTAACTAAATGACACTGATTACTATACTGAACTAAGCTTAACTGAGCAAACAACTGATCATGATAACTAACTGAATGACAACGCTCATGGTTTATCTGAAATCATTTTGAGTATACTCAAATTATATAAGCAACTAAGTATAGGGTATTCATAACCTTCCAGCATTGAATGAAATTAACAATAAGGATAAATGAAGCTTTACGATCATAATAAAGGATCATTGCTCAAAACCCAACATTTAGACATTTCATCAAACACATAGGAGTCATGAATTTAAGCATGGGAATGGATAAGGAATGTGATTGAAAACATAGTTACAATACTAAAACAATGAATTAGGGATTTAACATGGGATATTTCATCATTCAAATGTGTAAAAGGCTCATCCCATCGAAAAACACTTGGAACATAACTTGTAATCAAAATCAATAACAATTTCATGGAGACAATTCATCATAAAAATGTAAGAACTCATAATTTGATATAAAAAAGGGATTCTTGGACTCCATGGGTGAAAAGGGCCCATGGATGAACATCACACATACCTTAAACCTTAAATCTTGAAACAGAAGCACAAATCTTTAAGCTTCCTTGAAGGTTCTTGGATTTGTTAACTTGATTTCTTGGATTTCTAGGAGAGAAAGAAATGAAATTGATGAACTTCGAGGAATGATTAGGGTTTGATTTTTGAGAGAAAATTTGGGAAAATGGGAAAATATCTCCCTAACCGACATTTAATTTGTGGTTTTTACAAATTGGATTGAGGGAAAAAGACGTAATTTACCCTCAAACATTTAAATTCATAACTGGAATGCGGATTGAAGGGAGACCACGACGCGATGGGTGCGTCATCGCTATAGGCACCACGACACACCACTATCGTGGTGAGCTACTAAATACAAAATCCAAACACAACTCGATCCTCATTTGAAAAATCCAAAACATCCCCCGAGACATGCTCCTTATACCCTTGAACATGAATTAACTCAAAAACCTACGTCTCAGGGTCTGGAGGCTAGTTTAAAAATCCTCAAAGTTAAGAGGACAAAAATATGACTAAGTCCCCAACACTTAGTTAAATTTTCAGGCTTTAAGCCTCTTATACATGCAACTAGGAGCTTAACTGAGCTAAGAAAAGTATGAGGATTAAAATATCTCCCCCTTGGGAACATTTGTCCTCAAATGAGACTAATTAAGCTGAGAATATTGGGAAACTAAAATCACATACTGAACATGGATCACTGAAAACATGATTACATGACTGAGACTGAAATATGATACATGAACTGAATTGATTCGTGAATGCATGCAAAGACATAAAAATAACTATATAACTGGAACTGAGAATGCAAAAGAGTTAATATAAGAAGGACTATTACCTTAAGTTGAGTCTGAGTTTGTGGAGAAAATATGAAGGTACTTGGTACACATATCTGCTTTTGTTTCCCAAGTGGCTCCCTCAACGGACTGATTCCGAAAAAGAACTTTGACCAAGGGAACTTCTTTGTTCCCTAGTCTACCAATATGACTATCAAAGATCTCAACTGATATTGCTTCGTAAGAAAAGCTATTCTAAACATCTGTGCTTTCTAAAAGGACTACAACAACTAGATCGCCAATACACTTCTTTAACAAAGATACATGGATCACTAGATGCATTGATGCCAAATCTGCAGGCAACTCAAGCTCATAAGCTACCTTCCAAAAACAACTCAAAATTCGGTAAGGGCCAACAGATCGGGGATTGAGTTTCCCCTTCTTGCCAAATCTTTTCACTCCCTTCATGGGAGAGATTTTCAAATATACCAAATCCCCAATTGTAAACTTAAGATCTCTCCCACACACATCTGTATAGGATTTCTGCTGACTTTGGGTTGTCTTAAGACTATCCCTAATCAAGTGAACCTTCTCTATCGCATCAAACACCGACTAAAGCCCTACCAAAGTAGCCTCTCCTACCTCAAACCAATTAATAGGATATCTACATCTGCTCCTATAGAGAGCCTCAAATGGGTCCATCTAAATACTGGAGTGATAACTACTATTGTAGGCAAACTAGATCAAAGATAAGTGATCATCCCAACTTTCTTTAAAATCAATAACACATGCTCTCAATATTTCCTCTAAGGTCTAGATGATCCTCTCTAACTGACCATCTTTCAGAGGATGAAAAGTTTTATTAAGATGAACTTGTGTACCAAGACTATTATGAAATGCCTTCCAAAAGTGAGAGGTAAACTGAGTACCTCTATTTGAATTAATAGAAAATGGGACTCCATGTAATCTAACTAACTCTCTAATATAAAGGTTGGCATAGTCTGCAGTTGAATAAGAAGTATGAACTGGCAAGAAATGGGCTGATTTGGTCATTCTATCTACAAAGACCTATATTAAATCATGCTGACGATGCGTACGAGGAAAACCCATCACAAAATCCATGTTCACATCTTCCCTCTTCCAAGTAGGAATGCTGAACTCCTGCATTATACCACTAGGCCTCTGGTGCTCAACCTTAACCAGTTGACAATTAGGATACTTATCTACAAACTTTGTAATATCCCTCTTCATACCACTCTATCAATAGATTTCCAGCAAATCATAGTACATCTTAGTGGCTCCTGGGTGAATAAAATACAGTGCACCATATGCTTTTACAAGTATTCACTGTCTCAAACCATCAACACAAGAAACTCGCAACCTACCCTAATAATGCAACACACCATCTCCCCCTGGGAGAAAACCTCTACTTTCTAACCTCTAACTGATTCCTTTAACTTAACTAAACTAGCATACCTATCTTGCTTCTCCGTTATTTGTCAACCAAAGAAGATTCTGAACTAATTTGAACCCAAACACTACCTTCAGTTGAATCAACTAACCTAATGCCTAATCTAGCTAGATGATGAACCCCCTGACTAACTTTTTCTTATCATTCTCAACATGAGCAACACTACCCATAGATAATCTACTAAGGGCATCTGCCACTACATTGGCCTTGCCTGGATGATATAACACACTCATATCATAATCTTTAAACAACTCTAACCACCTTCTCTGATGAAGATTTAAATCTTTTTACGGGAATACATACTGCAAACATTTTTGATTCGTGAACACATCAACATGAACTCCATAAAGATAATGCTCCAAATTTTCAAGGCAAACACAATAGTTTCTAACTCAAGATCATGGGTAGGATAATTATTTTCATGGGGCTTAAGTTGTCTAGAGTAATAGGCTATGACCATACATCTCTGTATCAACACACAACCAAGACCAACTCTGAAAGCATCACAGTAAACAAGAAATCCATCTGAACTATCTGGCAAAGTGAAGACTGGAGCTGAAGTGAGATGAGACTTCAACTCCTGAAAACTCTTTTCACAAGAATCTGACCACTGAAATTTGACTTTCTACTGAGTCAATCAATACATGGGGATGTAATAGAAAAAAATCCTTCAACAAAGCATCAGTAATAGCCATCCAAACCCAAGAAAATCCTAATATCTGATAGAAAGATAGTCCTAGGCAAGTTTCTCATAGCTTTGGTCTTTTGAGGGTAAACTCTAATGCCATCACCTAAAATAATATGGCTAAGAAAAGCTACTGATCTTGGCCAAAACTCACACTTACTGAATTTGGTGAATAATTAATGGGATCTAAGAGTCTGCAATACGATTATGAGATGGTCTGTATAATCAATTTCACTATGGGAGTAGACAAGAATATCATCAACAAAGACCATGATGAACATGTCCAAGTACTGCTTGAACACTTTGTTCATCAAGTCCATGAAAGTTGTTGGTTAGTCCAAAAGACATAACTAGAAATTCAAAGTGACCATACCAAGTTCTGAAAGTTATTTTTGGAATGTCACATTTTCTGACTCTAAGCAGATGATAGCCGAATCTGAGGTCTAGCTTAGAGAAATAACTAGCACCCTGATGTTGGTCGAACAATTTATCAATCCTTGGAAATGGATACTTATGTTTTACTGTGACTTTGTTCAACTGATGGTTGTTGATGTACATTCTGAGAGAATCATCTTTTTTACGCATGAAAAGGACTAGAGCACTCCATAGGGAAACATTGGGCCTGATAAACCCCTCATCTAAGAGATCTTTCAAATTTTCTTTAAACTCTCTAAGCTCAGTTGGAGCCATTCTATATGGTAGAATAGTGATAGGTTGCGTATCTGGAAAGAGATCTATTTCGAAGTCAATTTCCCTATCGGGAGAAACTCCAAGAAAATCTTTAGGGAACACATCTGGAAATACCCTTACTACTAAATTGACTCGAGACTTGGAGTCTCAGAATTATTGTCTTTGATTCGAATGAGATGGTGCATGCACCCCTTGGATATTATCTATCTCGCTCTAAGATATGACACAATCTGACCCGTAAGTGCTGAAGTCTTACCCCTCCATTCAATAACTTTTTTATTGGGAAACTAAAATTAGATGAATTTATTTCTGCAATCAACTAAGGCATAACATGAGTGGGGCCAATCCACATCAAGAATGACATCAAAACTAGTCATCTCTAACTTCACATGGGAGAGATTCAAGAAGAAGCTTATGAGGTGCCCAAACCATCATATGACCAATGTCCACCTAATGGAGATACTATACAGAGCCTTGAATTCAATAACTAAACCATTGGTAGATAATGCGGCTGGAGGATCATTCATGGACCTCACCTTTGGTCAGGCAAGCAATATTCTAGATCGAATGACGAAGCAAAGTAGAGCTTGGCATACCAGGGATTCTGAGGTAGCAAGCTCTACCGTATCTGTTGGCATGACTGCAGAGCAGAGGCGTAGACAAGAAAAACGTGACCAAGATATGGCGCACATGAAAACACAGATGGATCTTCTTACAAAGCATCTATTATCAGGGAAGACCGAAAAAGTCAAAGCAGTTGTGTCAAAAGGAAGAGACGAATCCGATTCAGAGGAAGAAGCCAACTACTTGAATAATCAGGGGGGTTCTGAGGCAATGCCCAAGGAAACCAAGGTCGGAACTACTATGAGAAATCTGGAAACAAGGACCAAGGTAGTTGGAAGAATAAGAATGACAATAGTGGTTTATATGTTCCCCCAGAAAGACGTGACACCACTGCATCTGGGTCGGGAAATATGGAAGAGATGATAGCTAAACTGTTGAAAGAAGTGGAAGCAACCAGCGCGGGAGTAACGGAGGTAATAAAGGATTTGTCCTCAATGAAGCAATTGGTTGACTCACATTCCACTTCAATAAAGCAAATAGAGCAGCAATTGAGCCAACTTTCAGCAGCACTCAATCAAAGAAAGGCAGGCACTCTACCTAGTGACACTGTGCAAAATCCAAGGAACGATGGATCATGCATGGCTATTACTACCAGGAGTGGTAAGGTTCTGGAAAATTCATCCCAAAGCAAGCAAGTAGCCGAAAATAATGAAGATGATGACGCCATAGAAGCTGACCAAGACGTCCATGACGTCACCCCTAGTAGGTTGCAGCCTGAAATTACCGAAATACAGAAGCAAGAGGAGAAGAAAACCGTGGAGAAAACACTTCCATTTCCACCACCTCCTTTTCCTCAAAGATTAAAGAAGAAAACTGATGATACCAAATTCAATAAATTCATGGCAATGTTAAAACAGCTGACCATTAATGTTCCGTTGGTGGAAGCACTTGAACAAATGCCTGGGTATGCAAAATTTATGAAAGATCTTTTGACAAAGAAGCGGGCAGCAAGCTATGAGTTGACAGACATTGTTCATCATTGCAATGCAATTGCTACCCGATCACTAGTTCAGAAGAAGGCCGACCCCCGTGCTTTCACTATTCCTTGCACCGTTGGATCTTTGAATTTTGCCAAGGCATTATGTGATTTAGGAGCCAGCATCAATTTGATGCCGTTATCAATTTACAAAAAGTTGGGGTTGGGTGATCCTACTCCAACCAACATGAGGCTCGTAATGGCGGATAGGTCGGTAAAATGACCTGTTGGTATTCTATGTGATGTATTGGTGAAGGTTTCTTCATTCATCTTTCCAGCAGACTTCGTTATTTTGGATTGTGAGGCAGACTCAGAAGTTCCCATAATCTTGGGGCACCCTTTCCTCGCAACAGGAAGTGTGCTTATTGATTTAAGAGCTAATGAGCTTTTATTCCGGATAAATGACGAAGTAGTTCGCTTTGATGTGTGCAAATCAATGAAGCACCCCAAAGAGCTGAACATATTCTCGGTAGCGGATGTTTATGTTGATGATGAGAAAGAATTATCTGAAGAAGAGCAGATTATTGACGACCCATTGGCGGTTGTGCTCATGAATTTTGAGCGCAAGGATGCCGAAAACTATGAAGAAACTATTGGTGCTCTAATAGGATTTGGGCCATATCCTCATGCTCCCAAGAAGCTGGACCTTGATCTAAAAAATTGACCCATACCACTAGCTAAACCATCTATTGAAGTGCCACCCACGTTAGAGTTGAAGGAGTTTCCTAGTCATTTAAAGTATGCATTCTTGGGAAGCGGAAGCACACTCCCAGTCATTGTGGCAGCAGATTTGGGTGAGCAGCAAGTTGCAGCTCTCCTTGCTATTTTACGAAAGTATATAAGAGCCATTGGTTGGACCATCGCTGATATTATGGGTATTCCACCTGGGATTTGTACACACAAGATTCAGCTTGAAGAAAATTTCACACCCACTATTGAGCATCAAAGGCGTCTCAATCCTCCTATGTAAGAATTGGTGAAGAAAGAAATTATTAAGTGGTTAGATGCAGGAGTTGTGTATCCAATCTCTGACAGTACATGGGTAAGCCCGGTACAATGTGTTCCCAAGAAAGGAGGCATGACGGTAGTCGCGAATGAAAAAAATGAGCTTATTCCACTCAGACCTATTACAGGATGGAGAGTATGCATGGACTACCGAAAGTTGAATTCGTGGATGCTTAAATATCACTTTCCAATACCATTTATGGACCAAATGATTGATCGATTAGCGGGGAAAGGATGGTTTTGTTTTCTAGATGGTTATTCCGTCTATAATCAGATTTGTATTGCCCCCGAAGACCAAGATAAGACAATGTTCACATGCCCATATGGTACGTTTGCCTTCAAACGTATGCCATTCGGGCTATGTAATGCACCAGCCACTTTTCAGCGTTGTATGATGTCCATTTTTTCTGATATGGTTGAAGACACCTTGGAGGTGTTCATGGACGATTTCTCAGTCGTTGGTGATTCGTTTGAATCGTGCTTGGAAAACTTAAGTATGGCATTACAAAGATATGTTGAATTCAACCTAGTGCTAAATTGGGAGAAGTGCCACTTTATGGTGAAAGAAGGTATTGTTCTTGGACATAAAATCTCAGAAAGAGGAATTGAGGTTGATAGATCTAAAATTGAAGTTATCGAGAAGATACCACCTCCAATTTCCGTAAAGGGAGTTCGTAGTTTCCTCGGTCACGCAGGTTTCTATCGGCGGTTTATCAAAGACTTCTCCAAAATTGCTAGTCCATTATGCAAACTTTTGGAGAATGATGCAAAGTTTGACTTCAATGAAGATTGTTTGAAGGCATTTGAATGCCTCAAAGGGAAGCTAATTGAAGCTCCTATCATGGTAGCACTAGATTGGTCCCTACCGTTTGAAGTCATGTGTGATGCTAGCGGGGTAGCTTTGGGTGTTGTACTTAGCCAGAGAAGGGAAAAGTTATTCCATCCAATTTACTATGCCAGCAAGGTCTTGAACGAAGCCCAGAAGAACTATACTGTCACAGAACAAGAGCTTCTAGCGGTTGTGTAGGCTTTTGAAAAGTTCCGTGCTTATTTGTTGGGAACCAAAGTGGTAGTTCATACTGATCATGCAGCTCTGAGATATCTAATGACAAAGAAGGATGCGAAACCAAGGCTAATTTGATGGGTATTGTTGCTGCAAGAATTTGATTTCGAGGTAAAAGATAGAAGAGGTTACGAGAACCAAGTCGCTGATCATCTATCTAGACTCGAGAACGAGCATATAGCGCAGCCTGATCTTGAGATTGATGATGCATTCCCTGACGAAGAGATCTTAGCCACAATAATGGAAGAGTTACCATGGTATGCAGACTTTGCGAATTTTGTGGTGAGTAATGTGATGCCTGCAAATCTATCTTTCCATCAAAAGAGAAAGTTCATGCATGATGTAAAACACTATTTTTGGGATGAGCCATATTTGTTTCGACGATGCGCGGATGGTGTTATCAGGCGATGCATATCCCATGTAGAGGTGCCGAATATATTGGGAGCATGTCATACTTCCCAAGTTGGGGGACATCACGCAGGTAATCGAACAGCAAGAAAGGTATTGCAAAGTGGATACTATTGGCCTTCGATATTTAGACATGCCTACGAATTTTTGAGAAAATGCGACCAATGTCAGAGACAAGGCACAATTTCGAAACACCATGAGATGCCCATGACGAAAATTCTTGAAGTTGAGCTATTTGATGTATGGGGTATTGATTTCATGGGCCCATTCATAAATTCATTTGGAATGAAATACATCTTAGTCGCTGTAGATTATGTTTCAAAATGGGTCGAAGCAGTAGCATTGGCCGACAATGAAGGAAAGCGTGTTGTAGCATTCTTGAAGAGAAATATCTTCTCTCGCTTTGGAGTACCACGTACTATCATAAGCGATGGAGGATCTCACTTTTGCAAAAAGCTGTTCAAATCCGTGTTGGCCAAATATGGTGTCAAGCAACATAAGGTAGCCACACCTTATCACCCACAAACTAGTGGACAGGTAGAGGTTTCCAATCGAGAGATCAAGCAAATCCTTGCTAAGACTGTAAATGCTAATAGGAAGGATTGGTCTCGGAAGCTGGACGATGCACTATGGGCTTATAGGACTGCATTCAAAACGCCAATTGGCATGTCCCCGTACCAACTAGTTTATGGAAAGGCCTGTCACTTGCCTATTGAGCTCGAGCATAAAGCATTGTGGGCATTGAAGCAACTTAATTTGAATTGAGATGATGCCATGAATCTGAGATTGGAGCAGCTGAATAAGATGGATGAATTCTTTCTACATGCATATGAAAGATCAAACCTCTACAAGGAACGGATGAAAAAGTATCATGATCAGCGGATTGTTCAACGAAACTTTCAAAAGGATGATATGGTACTTCTTTTTAATTCCATACTGAAGCTATTCCCAGGTAAGTGAAAGTCCAAATGGTCTGGTCCGTAAAAAGTTAACCAAGTCTACTCGTCTAGAGTAGTTGAGTTAGAAGACAATAATGGTGTTGTCTTTAAGGTGAATGGACAACGAGTAAAACCATATATCGGTCCTATTGACTCGATAAACTATATGGCCACCATCTACCTCGACGAAGTCTAAGTACTCGAGGTAACTATGTCGTGCCGCGATAATAAATCAAGCGCTAGATGGGAGGCAACCCATCGTTTTTCATCCTTTCTTTCATTCTATTAAGTGTTTGTTTTTGTTAAATAAAAATCCAAAAAGAAGAGTCGTGCCACGACCAAAACTAAGGCGCTTGATGGGAGGCAACCCATCGTTCTAATCATTTTTGTTGTTTTTGAGTGAATGTAGGTGCAAGAGGTATAACGGAGGAGATTGGTTTCAAATTTTGAGTTGGAAGTATTGCATGTTGAAGGTGGTAAGTTAGGAAAGAAGAAGCAAAAGGCTATGGGATAGGCATTGCCTATGAAAATCTATGCCACGAACAAGGCACGGCATATGTAAATCTAGGCCACGAACAAGGCACGGCCTATGCTATGGCCTAAGCTCTCAGATTCTAGAGTGCCATAGCATAGGCGCCGCCTATTCTCAACAATGCCATAGCATAGGCGCCGCCTATGCAAAGGCATTTGGTCTCTGAATCTAGTGTGCCATAGCATAGGCGCCGCCTATGCTCAATAATGCCATAGCATAGGCGCCGCCTATGCTCACTTTTGGTGTCCAAATCCGATTTTAAATGGGTCAAAACCCGACCCAAAGCTTTCCCCATAAATAAGAAACTTAGTCTTAGACCAAAAATACATTGCAAACCTAAGAAAAGCGCCGCCTACCTCTCCAAATTCTCTCAAAAATTTTCCTTTTGCTCTTTTACTTCTCAAGAACATCTTCCAAAGGCATCAACCAAGTAAGTACTTCTTTGTTCTTCTTTTATATTCCGTAAGTACTACAATACTACGCCTACGATAAATTGTTAGATCTTGAAGTAGTGTTGGTGATTTGAATGTGGTTGATTTGTTGTGATGCTACTAAGTGAGTGAAAGAATACGTAAGGTTGATTTTAACTTGTTTCCAACTTGTTTTTTATTTTCATACACTGTCATACTTTTGCGGAATTGACATGGTCACGAAAATTGCATAATCTTGTAAATAGAAAGCTTACATGTTGGAATGACTTGTTCATCGAGATGAGAATCATGGTTAAACTACCAACTTGTGAGGTTGTGATTATTTCTAGATGCTATACCTTGATTCAATCTCTATGTAGTAGTCTTGATATATCAAACATGAAAGTATTGCCAAGATTTCAAGAAGTATGACTGCACTGATGATATTGTTGGAATTTAACGCCTAAAACGTATATCGATGAAGTCTGAGTAATCGACAACTTTCACTCCACTAGTTTGTGCCAACAAAATAAGTGTGGGGTGGTGCCACTACTGCTTGTTTATTGATTGTATCCACCGATATGATGCTAACATGACTATTGTTTTAATCTCAGGTACAATGGAACCCAAAGCAAGACAAGGCAAAGATAAAGCAACCACTTCACAAAAAGGCAAGAAAAGAGGACGAAAAGAGCAAGGAGAATCCTCATCGCTGCAAGTACCGCGCCGCATGTTCGGAATTAAATGGGTCCTTGAGGAGGAAGTAAAAGAGTGGTATAGGAACAATAAAGAGAAGAAATATGTTCATGTGGAGATGATACACAAGGAGAGCCTAGCAAAGAAAGAACCTCACATGTTGGCTAAGATAATGGAGTTACATCTTGATTTCATCTTCCGAGATATGGGAGAGTGCAATCTCGATTTAACACGATAATTCTATGCCAACTGGTCACCGAAAACCACAGGGACTGAAGTAAAGATTCGGGGCCAAGTTCTGCAACTAAACGCGGAGTTCTTCAACTCCTTTCTAGTCTTGCCATCTGTTGATCCCGCACCACTCAAGGAGCTGTATAATAGACCTCCGTACAGGGCAATTAGAAACACACTGTGCGGAACAAGATCTATGGCACGATGGAGCAGACACAAGGACACCGGTCGGCACAACACCTTCCCATATGCTGCTTTGAATAGGGAAGCTAGGATATGGCTGTGAATAGTCAACTCTTGCCTCATTCCAGGGACACAGTACACAAAGATAACACGAGATAGAGTGTGCCTGGTGTACGCATTGATGACAAATGTCCCTATCAGCATTGGGGCAATTATTCGATCTACAATGCGGAAAGCTAGGCTACACAAGAGGTCCCACTTCAGCTTTGGCAACCTGTTAACTGCAATATTGAGGAAGTAAGACATCAAAGAGGAATCGGCTGATCATAAGATTCCACACAACCCAAAGAATGTTGACCTCACAAAGGTTAAAGAAGCTGAATCCACGCATGGCGTCAACCTTACCACGGCAGAAAGACATGCTCGCGACGACAGCTTCTCCCGCCATTTATATGGCATGATGAGGTTTACCATGATGAGCGGGGGTCGTGTTCCAACTGCTGCAGAGCTCCAACAGTTAGATTATGACTACACAATGAATGAGCATGCGAAGGCTATGTGTGGAGTAGGTGTATACTTTGAGGAACTGCTTGATGACGACATACCAACCGATGATGATCGCAGAATGCCAGACTCCAACGTGGAGGAGAATTCTGATGACGACGACTCCAATGATGATTCCGACGAAGGGGGTATGACCCCAGACATAGAGGAGGAGTCCGACTAACCAGGTTCTTCTTATTTATTTTCTACTGAGGGCAGTGTGGCCCGTCTAAGTGTGGGGTGCTGGTATTTGCATGCTATACTTCTTTATCTGCATTTACATTGATTTATGTTTGTTTTTTTGTTTTAATTAGTCGTAGATTTTTTTTTGATGCATGAAATAGTTCTGATGGGCAGCATGGTGTTATGACAAGAGTTGTGCTAGAATCATTACTATTGAGACATTTAGGCTTTACGTGTGACTCACTGTGTGATAATTGTGTGGCTTAATTCATTCATCTGTTGGGTCAAGAGTCTATACTGCTCCCAATAAAGTTGACCATGTGCCTTGTATGTGTGAGGACATAGTATATTCTGTGTTTGTGGTTGATGCTAGAACTTGCTAGGTGTGTGTGTAAAGCGAAATAAAGAATGTGAGTTTAGGAGATGATTTAGGCATTTCGTTGGCAACCTGTGATTGTTTACCTTCATTCTACCTACCCGTGGACATTATCCTAGTTAACCCTTTTGAGCCTTTAGCCTATTCTCTTTGACAGCCTCATATGTAAGCCTAATCCATTTTTTCAAGACCATAATTTGATCCAAATTCCTAAGTGCTTTAAAGTGTAAAGTCATGTGACAAAATAAGAGGAAATTGGGTTAGTATGAAGCCTTAGAATGTATTGGTTCTTGAAGTTGTTATGAAAAAGAATTGCTATCATAAGAGGTATGTTATGAAAAGAAAAAGGAAAAGAAAACTAAAAAGTTAGTTATGTTTAAAATTGAAAAAAAAAACAAAAGAGGAGAGAAGGGGTGGTAGAATAAAAGAAAGTAGAAAGGTTGTTTGAAAGAAAGTGTTAATGACATAATGTGATGTATTAAAGCGCTTAGGAACATAGTCACTATTTCTGGCCAAAATAGTCCTACCCGTCCCTTAGCCTACATTACAACCTGTAAAGACCTATTTGATCCTAAGCTTAGCATTCTGATATTAGTAGAGCATTACACTAAGGGCAAGCCTATGGTCATCAGCTGCAACATATGAATTCTTTGTGAGAGTGAGAGCAAGGATAATCTTATACCCGTGTTCTGAAAAATGCAATACTTGTGAGTCATTATGGGAGATATATTGTGAGACACACATGGTTGATGAGTTTTGGGTAGTCTTGTATGATTCTTTGTACCTTAACTTTTGAATATGAATTAACCATCATCACGAGTCTATGTTGGAGGCTGAATTATTTCTAGAAGTGATTAGAAAACTACTCTTTGTTAATGATTGTCGTGCCTGTCTTGACGAATATTTTGTGTTGTTGCTGTGAAACCCTAAGTAGATGTTTAGATGGACATGATATTTTGTTCGAGGACGAACAAAGCTTTAAGTGTGAGGTGTTGATGATAGGCGTCTTTACACGCCTAAAGTACTATAATTGACCCATATTTTAGCTAAGTTTTGAGGACAAAATATATAATTCATGCACTTTTAGTCCTTTTTCCTGTAAGTGAGCTAACAAACGTGATTAGAAAGTTTTCAGGTATAAATGATGCATATTTCAGCATTTTATGGATAACTTGATGCCCAAGGAAGCTTCACGAAAGAAGAAAGGGAAAGCTTGGACGCCAAGGACTAAAAGTGACGCATGGAAAACCTGTCCCAGGCAAAAACAGCATTTCTAAAGACTTTGGGGATCAGCAGTAACTTAGTAGGATTAGGATAATGATGCAGTAACCTAATAGGATTAGGATAAGTACGCAGTAGCCTAGTAGGAATAGGATATGGGTGTTATAAATACCCTATGTTGCTGAAGTTTTTAATTGTCTCTCCCTATTCTTAAACAATTCATTCTTGAGTTTCGAAAACAATTCTCTTTCAATTAATTACTTTCTCTTCATCTATTCAATTCTTAATTTCAACAACAAGAGAACCGCTATTCTAAAAGGGAATTCACGCCTAACGCCATACCAAACCCTACTACACGTGAGATCTTTATTTTGGTATAATGATAAAGTCTATTGTGATTTCCGTCGCACTCATGAATAGCTAAACTTCTCTGTTGGGGTTATGGAAGCCCTATGAGATACTATCTATTGCTATGAGTTTATGAGTTCGTGATTTGTATGATGCTTATATCATTATTCTCTTCATCTTAATGCAAATTCTTGTGGTTGCAAACGCATAGAATACACCAGTATAGCATTAACTTGTTCGAAAGAAAAGTTATATGTCTGGAAAAGAGATAATGTCAAGGTAATAAGGCACCAACCCCTGTTAAAAAGTTAGTGCCTTAACTGGATTAACCTCTTGGAGAGTTCGTACCATTAGACACGCTTTAAGCTCGAAAGAGTTAAAGTGAAATAATCCTTGATGGTCGAAAGACGCCTGGATTTACCATCGAATACAACTTTCTATAAGCACATGCATGTCTCAATTCCGCATAACTCATAGCCAATAGAGACGTATAACTCATAAAGTGGACATAACCCCAACTCTCAATTCTCATTGGTTAAACATCTAACTAAATATTCTTTCTTTTTACTTTGCTATTTTTCTATTTTTACTCTATTATTTTGTTTACAGTATTGCACGCTACAAAATCCCCCCTTTTTCGAGACTTGCACCAAAAGTCTAATAATCTTTGCTTACTTTGTGACTAAGTATTCCCTGTGGGATCGATACCCAACCCAGTTGGGTTCTATATTTGACAACGACCGCTTACACTCTTACGAGAGCTATAGTTTGAGCGTTATCAATTAGTCAGTTCGAAGGACATAACTTACAATTCATATTGACCATATCGGGTTCAGAAAGCTGTTTTAGGAATATCATCCTGCCTAACCTTCAACTGATGATACCCCGAATGAAGTTCTATTTTAGAAAAATATTTGGCACCCTGAAGTTGGTCAAAAAAGATCATCGTTTCTGGGAAGAGGGTACTTATTCTTGACTGTGACTTTGTTATACTGACGGTAATCTATACACATTCGGAGAGAGCCATCTTTCTTATGCATGAAGAGTACCGGACTACCCTAGGTAGAAACACTAGGATGGATAAAGCCCTTGTCAAGAAGATCTTTTAACAATTCCTTCAACTTTTTCAATTAGGTAGGAGCCATTTTGTATGGCGGAATAGAAATAGGTTAGCTAACTAGAAATAAATCAATGCCAAAATCAATCTCCCTATCTGGTGGTATCCCGAGAAGGTCGTAAGGAAAAACTTTTAGGAATTCATTAACTATGGGAATAGACTGGAGGGAAGGACTTTCAGTGCTAGAATCTTTGACCCAAACAAGGTGGCACAGACACCCCTTTGATATAAGCTTACGGACCATAAGATAAGTTATGAATTTCCCCCTACATACTAGAGAATATCCCTCCCACTCTAACACTGGCTCATTAAGAAAAGAGAGGGTAACCTTTCTAGTTCTATAGTCTAATGTAGCATAACATGAATGAGGCTAGTCCATTCCTAATATATCATTAAAATCAATCATGTCCAGTTCTACAAGATCATCCACAGTATCATGATGAAAAATAGATACCACACAATTTCTATAAACTCTCCTAGCCACAAAAGAATTGTCAACAGGAGTGGAAACATAAAAGGGTTTCGAAATATTTACAGGTTCATAACCAAAACTAACTGCCACATAAGGGGTCACATAGGACAAGGTAGAATCGGGATAAAGTAACACATATACATATTTGGAGAAAATCTGTAACATACCCATAACCACATCTGGCAAAGTCTCTATATCCTAGCGGTTACATAAAGCATATAACCGGTTGCGACCGACTCCAGTAGCCAAAGTAGTACCCTTGGGTGGTGGTGGAACTATGGAATTAGTTTGGGACTTAGAACCCCCAACATTTCCTCTAACATAGGGGTAGTCCCTTATGAAATTACCTAACTAACCATAAGTATAACAAATGCGCTCACCATAGATACACCTTTCCAAATAGTTCTTCCCGCAATTACTACAGCGAGGATATTACCTGAATGACTGGGCTATGATAACGCTCAATCTACAGCTCTCGTTTGAGTGTAAAGCGGTCGTTAGCAAATATAGAACCCAACCTGGGTTGGGTGTCGATCCCACAAGGAATAGCTTGGCCAACAGGTAAGTAAAATTACTAAACTTTTGGTGCAAGTCTCGTAAGAAGGGGGGATTATAATGTGTCACCAAAACAATTAAATAAAAGCTGAAAATAGCAAAGTAAAAGAGAAAGATTGTTACGTTGGTTGTAAACAATGAGAATTGAAGCGTTGGGGTTATGTCCACCTTCTGAGGTATACGTCTCTATTGGCTATGAGTGTGTAGAATTCTGTCATGCAATTGCTTATAGAGAATTGTAGTCGATGGTAAATCCAAGTGTCTCTCGACCTAAACAAGGACTATTTCACTTTAACTCTCTCGAGCTTAAAGTGTATCTTACGGTACGAATTCTCCAAGAGGTTAGTCCAGTTACGGCACTAGTTTTTTAATAGGAAAGGGTGTCCTACTACCTTGACATTATCTCTTTTCCAGACAAATAACTTTTCTCTCGAACAAGTTAAATGTTAGACTGGCGTATTATTGCGTTTGCAACCGCAAAGAATGTAGATTAAGATGAAGAGAATAATGATATAAGAAATATACGTGTCTCGAACTCACAAACTCACAGCAATAGATAGTAACTCATTCGGCTTCCATAACCCCAACAGAGAAGTTTAGTTACCCATGAATGCGAAGAAAACCACAATTGACATTGTTATTATACCACAATAATGATCAATTTCGTGTAGCACAAGAGTGGTAGGCGTTAGGTGTGATTTCTTGAAGAGTAACGTTTCTCTTGTTGCGGAATTTAAGAATAGAAGAATAGACGAAAATAGAATTGATGGAAAGATTAGAAGAGTTGTAGAAAGATGATTAGCAGGTAAGAAGGTGTATAAAGATGATAGAAGATGTGAGGGATGGAAGGAAGTATTGTGTTCTCCCTCCTTCCTCCCTTCTTATCCTCCAAAATCTCTAGCATGATAGGGTATTTATAATACCCATATCCTACTCCTACTAAGCTAATGAAATAAATAACCAAATCCTACTAGACTAATGAAATCCTTAACCCAAATGTACTAGGTTAAGGTAACATTATCATAATCCACATAAAATAATGAAATACATAACCTAATTGTACTAGGTTAATGTATCATTGTCAAAATCCAGCTTTGTGTCTGTAAGTCCCCAAAGTCTTCAGAAATGCTGTTTTAGCCCGGAACAGATTTTCCATGCAGCAGTTTTGGTCCTTAGGCGTGTAAACTTTCTTCCCTTCCTTTGTGAGCTTTCTTTTGCGTCAAGTAAGCCATAAAATGCTGATTTTTGCATCATTTATACCTGAAACTTTACTAATCATGTTCGTTAGCTCTCTTACAGGAAAAAGGACTAAAAGTGCATGAAATATATAATTTGTTCTCAAAACTAGGCTAAAATATGGGCAAAATATATTGATATAGGCGTGTAAATCCGCCTATCATCAACACCCCACACTTAGATCTTTGTTCATCCTCGAACAACATATCTTGTCCTTCTAAACATCAACTTAGGGTTTTTACAGCAACAACACAAAATATTCGTCAAGACAAGCACAACAATTATCAACAAAGAGTAGCTTTCCGATTATAAGTAGAAACAATTTAACTTCAAGTATAGACTCGTGATGGTGATCAACTCGCATGCAAACGTTAAAGTGCATAGAATCATATACAACTATCCAAAACTCATCAACCATGTGTGTCTCACCATATAGTACCCATAATCACTCACAAATATAGCATATTTTTCAAACATGGGTATCAAAATGTCCTTGCTCTCACTCTCACAAAGAGTTCATATGTAGCAACTGATGACCATAGGCTTGCCCTTAATGTAGTACTCCACTAAATGTCGGAATGTTAAGATTAGGATCAAGTAGGTCTTTTGATGGTTGTAATGTAGGCTAAGGGACGGGTAGGACTATTTTGGCCAGGAATAGTGACTAAGTTCCTAAGCGCTTTAATACATCACTTTGTATCATTGACACTTTTTTCTTTCAACCTTTCTTCTTTCTTTTGTTATACCACCCTTGTTCTCCTCTTTTGTTTTTCAATTTTAAGCACAACTCGCTTTTCAGCTTTCTTTTCCTTTTTCTTTTCACAACATACCTCTTATGATAGCACTTTCTTTTTCATAACACATTCAAGCACCATTACAATTTATTGCATCATACTCACCCAATTTCCTCTTATGTTGTCACATGACTTTTTCACTTTAAAGCACTTAGGAGTTTGGATCAAATTACGGTCTTGAAAGAAATGGATTAGGCTTACATACAAGGTTGTCAAAGAAATAGGCTAAAGGCTCAAAAGGGTTAACTAGGATGATGTCCATGGGTAGGTAAAACTGAAGGTAAACATGTATAGGTTGCCAAAGAAATGCCTAAATCATATCCTAAACTTACACTCCTTATTTTCGCTTTGCATACATACCAGGCAAGTTCTAGCATCAGCCACATACATAGAATATACTATTATCTCACACACACAAGGCACATGGTCGACTTGATTGGAAGTAATATAGACTCTCGACCCGACAAGTGAAGGAATTGAATCACACAATATCACATATTGAGTCACAACTAGAGCCTAAACGTCTCAATAGTCACAATTGTAGCACATACTCTTGTTATAATCTCATGCTGCCTATCAAAATAATTTCATGCGAAGCTAGAAAAAATTTACTATTAAAAAAATGAAACAAAAACAAAGCAAACAAACATAGATGTGAGTAGAGAAGTATAGCATGCAATACCACCACCCCACTCTTAGTCGGGACACTGTCCTCAGTGGAGAATAAATACGAAGAACCTGGTCAGTCGGACTCGTCCTCAATGTCGGGGGTCATACCCTTTGCATCGGAATCATCATCAGAGTCGTCATTCTCAGAAGTTCCTCATAAGTATCCCACTTAATTCCAAGCGTGAGTCGAGGTATTTGCAGCGAGGAGGGTTCTCCTTGGTCCTTTCGACTTCTCTTTTTGCCCTTTTGGGTGGTGGTAGCCTTCTCCTTGCCTTGTCTCGCTTTAGGTGCCATTGTACCTGAGACTAGAAATAGTGTTAGTGGTAGCACAATATCAATGGATACAATCTATGCACAAGCAGTATGGGTACCACCCCACACTTAGTTTTGTTGACACAAATCAGTGAAGTGAAAGTGGTCGATTACTCAGATTTCGTCGACATACATTTTAGGAGTTGTATTCCGGCAAGAAAATCAGTGATGTATCACTACTTGCAGCCATTTCATTACTTTCATGTTAGATATAACAACACTACTACATAGGGGTTACCACATAATATAGTTACTTTCAACAATCACAACCTCCTATGTCGGCAGGCACTATAAGTCTTATCCCGATGAACGGGATAGCCTAACATGTAAGTATCCAAGTAGAAATTTTAAACAATGTTCAAGACTATAGAAATTCCGCAAATAGTATGACAATGCTATTAAAACCAAATTCAAGTCGGAAACAATTCAAGATGATTCTAACGTATACGTTCACTCACATGATTTTGCATTAACATTCCAAACACATGAACTTCACCAAAAATCTTTCAATATGTAGAAATTTATAATAGACATTGCAACGTAGCACTTACGAAAAATAGATGAAGAACAAGAGAGTACTTACGTGATTGAAGCCTTTGGAGATGTTCTTGTGAAGTGGGAGAGCAAAAAGAAAAGTTTTGAGATAATTTGGAGAGTATATGCGGCGCCTAGGTCAAGTTTTCAATGTGTTTGTGTTTCAAGACTAAGTCTCCTTTATATAGGAAGAGAATGGGTCGGGTTATGACCCATTTACAATCGGTTTTGGAGACAAAAATCCCACATATGTGGCGCATAATGCTTGACATAGATATGACATATGCGGCGCATTGTCTATGGCATAATGGGACATATGCGCCGCATAGTCTATGGCATTTGTAGACATATGCGCCGCATAGTCTATGGCATATGAGATACTGAGACCAAATGCCATAGCATAGGCGGCGCATAGTCAAAAGCATACCTAGGAATAGGCGGCGCATAGTGTATAGCACACTAGATTCCGAGACCTTAGGCTATAGGATAGGTTGTGCATCGTTCGTGGCCTAGTTTTACCAAGGCCTAGCCTTCCTCGAAGCCTATTTTGGTGTGAGAAAGGCTCAATCCATAGCCTTATGCATCACCATTCCTAACTTGCCAACTTTACCATACAATGCGTCCAAATCGTCAATTGAAATCAATCTCCTCGTTGACTACTTCTTGCACCTATATTCGCTCAAACAAATGAAAATGATTAGTACGATGGGTTGCCTCCCACCAAGCGCCTTAGTTTTGGTCATGGCACGACTCTTATTTTTGGATTTTTCATTTATCAAAATCAAAACAAGTACTAGAGCGAAATGAAAAATGAAAAATGATAAACGATAAATGAAAAACGATAAACGATGGGTTTCCTTCCATCTAGCGCCTTATTTATTGTCGTGGCACGACATGGTTACCTCGAGTACTCAGACTTCATCGAGATAGATGGTGGATCATTTTCTGAATGGATTCAGACGACAATGAGGCTTACTTGTAGGAGGGTTACCAATTATATCATCAATAGTCCAACCCATAGCTCTCATGTATCTCTTCAGAGTAGAGATGAGAGAGTCTACGTGCTATTTACTTAAATCATCCGCACTCACCGGAAGTATCTTTATACTTTCCAAGAACACATACCTTAGATAATCGGGGAGCTCTTTCGATTCTAGCATTGGTGGCTCTTCAAGGGAAGTCTTCGCTGTAGGTGAAGGTTGATTCTTAAGATCACGGTCCGATTTCTTAGGATTATGGGAATAGGACTCTATTTCTGTTAGAGCACCCATAAGTTCTTCATATTCTTTAGCATCCTCATGCTCAACATTCAGCAGCGCAGCAGACAATGGCTCAACAGTAGGCTGTTTCTCTACAGATAATGCTTTCTTACCTTCATAATGAACATCATCTACAGAGAACACATCCATATCTCTTGGCTTCTTCATCGCTTTGCACAAATCAAAATGAATCACTTCGTCATTCATTCGAAATAAAAGCTCATTATCTCTCATGTCAATAAGCACACTTCCTGTTGCAAGGAAATGACGTCCCAAGATTATGGGAACTTCAGAATCCACCTCAAAATCCAAAATCACAAAGTCTGCAGGAAAGATGAAGGAAGAAACCTTCACCAACACATCATTCAAGATACCCACAGGTCGTTTTACCGACCTATCAGCCATCACGAGCCTCATATTGGTTGGTGTCGGATCGCCTAACCCCAACTTCTTGTAGACGGATAGTGGCATCAAATTGATGCTAGCACCCAGATCGCACAATGCCTTAGCAAAATTCATAGATCCAACCGTGCAAGGAATAGTGAAAGCACCAGGGTCTGCCTTCTTCTGTACCAAGGACCTTGTGGCAATTGCACTACAATGATGAATATTATCTGCCGGCTCATAGCTTACTGCCCGCTTCTTTGTCAATAGGTCCTTCATGAATTTAGCGTACCCAGGCATCTTTTCTAGCGCCTCTACCAACGGAACATTAATGGTCAGCTGCTTCAACATGGTCATGAATTTGCTGAACTTTGTATCATCCGCCACCTTCTTCAATCTTTGAGGAAAAGGTGGTGGTGGGTATGGAATTGTTCTCTCCATGGCTTTCTTCTCCTCTTGCTTCCGTTTTTCAGCTTTTCCAGGCTGCACGTTGCTGGGCGTGACATCCTTGACGTCAGGACTAGTTGTTGCGGCATCTTCTTCTTTTACGTTATCATCCATGTCCGGAACTTCGTCAACCACTTGCTTGCCTTTTTCTGAAGGTTCCAGCACCTTACCACTTCTGGTAGTGATGGCCATGCATGACCCATCATTCCTTGGGTTTTGCACAGTATCGCTAGGTAAAGTGCCAGCCTTTCTTTGATTGAGTGCTGCTGAAAGTTGGCTCAGTTGCTGCTCTATTTGCTTGATTGAAGTGGAATGAGAATCAACTAGTTGCTTCATAGAGGACAAATCATTTATTACCTCAGTAACTCCCGCACTTGTTGCTTCCACTCCTTTCAATAATTTAGCCATCATGTCTTCCATACTTCTAGAATTAGATGTGGTGGTATCACGTCTACCAGGGGGAACATATGCACCACTCTTTTCATTGTTTTTTCTCCAACTACCTTGGTCCTTGTTTCCAGAATTATCATAATAGTTCCGACCTTGGTTTCCTTGGGTATTACCTCGGAAACCCCCCTGATTGTTCAAGTAGTTGGCCTCCTCTTCCGAATCAGATTCGTCTCTTCCTTTTAGCGCCACAACTTTCACTTTTTCGGTCTTCCCTGATAATAAATGCTTTGTCAGAAGATCCACTTGCGTTTTCATGTGCGCTAAATCTTGATCACGTTCTTTTTGTCTTCTTCTTTGGTCTGCAGTCATGCCTATAGATAAAGTGGGGCTTGCTACCTCAGAATCCCTGGTATGCCAAGCTCTACTTTGTTTCGTCATGCGATCTAGCATATTGCTTGCTTGACCAAAGGTGAGGTCCATAAAAGATCCTCCAGCTGCGTTATCCACCACTGGCTTAGTTATTGAATTCAAGGCTCTATACAATATCTCCATGAGGTGAACATTAGTCATGTGATGGTTTGGGCATCTCTCTAGCTTTGTCTTGAACCTCTCCCATGTTTCATGAAGGGCTTCAGTTGGAAGCTGACGAAAGTTACTGATTTCATCTCTCAATTGTGCTCTTTTGGATGGCGGAAAGAATCTTTCGAGGAAAGCGTCTCTCAATTGCCTCCAATTTGTAATAGAATCAGTAGTCAGCCCATTCAACCATAGAGTTTCCTCCCCAGACAGAGACAATGGAAATAAGCGTAACCAAATTGCATTCTGACCAACTCCAGGATTGTCAAACGACTTGCATGTAGAAATAAAGTTGATGAGATGCATATTCGGATCATCGCCTGCTAGTCCACCAAACAATCCATTGAGTTGCAATAACTGAATCATGGTGCTTGTGATGTTGAACTTGGCTCCGAGGGCTAATGGCGGAAGAATAATGGCTCCAGTGGCACCAGCTCCATCAAGATCATCATCATCATCGAATGGTATTTCACGTTGTGCATCCATTGATGTACTGAACAAAAAACCTGCAGTAAACAAAAATGAAAACTAAAAGTAAAAGTACGAGAGTCTTTGACCAAAGGGTATAGTAATTATTACGAACTTAATTGACACTTGTATTCCCCGGCAACGGCGCCAATTTTTGATAACGCTCAATCTACAGCTCTCGTTTGAGTGTAAAGCGGTCGTTAGCAAATATAGAACCCAACCTGGGTTGGGTGTCGATCCCACAGGGAATAGCTTGGCCAACAGGTAAGTAAAATTACTAAACTTTTGGTGCAAGTCTCGTAAGAAGGGGGGATTGTAATGTGTCACCAAAATAATTAAATAAAAGCTGAAAATAGCAAAGTAAAAGAGAAAGATTGTTACGTTGGTTGTAAACAATGAGAATTGAAGCGTTGGGGTTATGTCCACCTTCTGAGGTATACGTCTCTATTGGCTATGAGTGTGTAGAATTCTGTCATGCAATTGCTTATAGAGAATTGTAGTCGATGGTAAATCCAAGCGTCTCTCGACCTAAACAAGGACTATTTCACTTTAACTCTCTCGAGCTTAAAGCGTATCTAACGGTACGAATTCTCCAAGAGGTTAGTCCAGTTACGGCACTAGATTTTTAATAGGAAAGGGTGTCCTACTACCTTGACATTATCTCTTTTCCAGATAAATAACTTTTCTCTCGAACAAGTTAAATGTTAGACTGGCGTATTCTTGCGTTTGCAACCGTAAAGAATGTAGATTAAGATGAAGAGAATAATGATATAAGCAATATACGTGTCTCGAACTCACAAACTCACAGCAATAGATAGTAACTCATTCGGCTTCCATAACCCAACAGAGAAGTTTAGTTACCCATGAATGCGAAGAAAACCATAATTGACATTGTTATTATACCACAATAATGATCAATTTCGTGTAGCACAAGAGTGGTAGGCATTAGGTGTGATTTCTCTCAGAGTAACGTTTCTCTTGTTGCGGAATTTAAGAATAGAAGAATAGACGAAAATAGAATTGATGGAAAGATTAGAAGAGTTGTAGAAAGATGATTAGCAGGTAAAAAGGTGTATAAAGATGATAGAAGATGTGAGGGATGGAAGGAAGTATTGTGTTCTCCCTCCTTCCTCCCTTCTTATCCTCCAAAATCTCTAGCATGATAGGGTATTTATAATACCCATATCCTACTCCTACTAAGCTAATGAAATAAATAACCAAATCCTACTAGACTAATGAAATCCTTAACCCAAATATACTAGGTTAAGGTAACATTATCATAATCCACATAAAATAATGAAATACATAACCTAATTGTACTAGGTTAATGTATCATTGTCAAAATCCAGCTTTGTGTCTGTAAGTCCCCAAAGTCTTCAGAAATGTTGTTTTAGCCCAGAACAGATTTTCCATGCAGCAGTTTTGGTCCTTAGGCGTGTAAACTTTCTTCCCTTCCTTTGTGAGCTTTCTTTTGCGTCAAGTATGCCATAAAATGCTGATTTTTGCATCATTTATACCTGAAACTTTACTAATCATGTTCGTTAGCTCTCTTACAGGAAAAAGGACTAAAAGTGCATGAAATATATAATTTGTTCTCAAAACTAGGCTAAAATATGGGCAAAATATATTGATATAGGCGTGTAAATCCGCCTATCATCAGGCTACACTCTCCTATGACTGCTTTCTCTTCATCCTTTTCCCACTATTATGTTGGGAGTTATTAAACTTCTGGTCAACTAGAAGTTTGGGCGTAGGGGCGGTAGCTGAAGACTGAGTATTTATCCAAAACTTCTTCTTAGACCACTTATTACTCTAATTACTACCTTGGTGTTGACTGTTATTCTGGTCTGCAGACCTATCTCACTTAGCCTGCCTATCCCCCTCCTTTACCTATACTTGCCTCTTCTTCTCTTCTGCCTGCTGCATATGCACTGATAACCTGGAGAAGTCCATATCTTTGTTCAGCATTGCTCCCTTACGTTCCAAAACCAAATCATCTGAGAGACTAGATGCAAACTTTCTCATATGGGACCTCATGTTGCCCACCAATTCTGGAGCATAACGAGACATCTGGGTGAACTTCATTGCATATTCCTTGACGCTCATTTTTCCTTATTTCAGATTCATAAATTCTTTAGACTTTGCTTCCCTCAACTCCTGAGGAATGAAACGATCTAGGAAAACTTCTACAAACTCACCCCACATAGAAGGTTCAGCATCTCTACCCCTCAAATCTTTCTACTAATTGTACCACTGGTTAGCTACGTCCCTCAACTGATAGGCTACCAACTCAACCCCTTCAACGTCATTAGCATGTATAACTATAAAAATCTTCTCCAGCTTATTAATAAACTCTTGGGGGTCCTCCTCAATCCTGGTGCCAGTAAACATAGGTGGATTTAGCCTCATGAATTAGCCGACTCGAGTAAGTTTTGGCAAACCAGACACCAAGTCTACATCTTCATACCGACATTCCTGAGAAGCCATAAGATGAGAAATCATATGGATTGACTATCAGAATTCAGCATTAGAGGCTTCTTTGGGAAGACTGAGTATGGTTATCACCAGATCGAGGAGCCCGAGGTGGACTAGTTTGGACTGGAGGGACTCCTGGAGAAACAAACTCTAGAGGACGAGCGTTATTTTGGGTCTGCATCCCATAAGTAGGGTGGACATCATCAGATTGGGTATTCTGTTTGTTGGATCTACAGGGAGGCACGATCAATCTCTAAAATATAGGTGATCATTGATTAGAGGACATTCAGATTCCAAAGCACAAACTAAGGAATGAAGAAAATATAGACATTCCTAAATGCCTAGTAGCTTCCTCCTTATAAGTGTGGTGTTCTACACACCCATAAAAAGGACTCTACCTGATGCGACGACTTCATAGATGCCCTAGGACCATTAATCATGCTCTAATATTAAGTTTGTCACGACCCGAGATGGGGCCCTGGACGCGACGGGCATCCCAAACCATGATGGCTAGAGATCCATCTTATTTTGTGATCGTATGCAATATTTATCTATTATCCAATAGCGAAAGTAAATTGTAACATAGTCATGTTGTTATTTCAACTAACCAATATGGGTATAAATTCATAAAGACCAAAAACCATCTAACATAAGTCTGTGAAATCTCTAATAAATTGAAAACAACATCTGTCTAAAATCGGGACAAGGCCTCCGATCAGACCTTGAACAAAAAAACTAATGAAAGCATCATATGAAATAAGGCCTTCCGGCTCATCAACTTCAAACGTCTGACAATGATCTACTTCTTAGCGGGATCGCAGGACTGAGCCTCATATCCTAAAATATAGGGGGTCAATACAATTGTACTGATATGTAGAACAATCCAAAATAACATTTTTATTACACAACATAGGGGAGAGCCTTTCACTAAATATTAATCATAAGATAAGTAAAAACACATGGGTATCATTTAGAGTTTCAAAATACTTTCTTGAAATTATGACTCAGCACTTTGTTTTACTCCTGAGATAGATGGTACACCCTATAATTCTAGAACCCACGGACTATATGGGTCTGCCATTTACTCATTGGCCAAGCTCCCAAATCCAAGTTTGTTGCAAGGATTGGGGTCCTAAACACTATTCTAGTATACCACTGCCTCAAGAGCAAGTATACATTGGTCATAGCCAATTATATCACCTGAATCATCAAAACTCAATTTCCAGCGATGAGCCCATACACTCAAATGCCTTCTGTGGGTAATCATACTCTATCTTTACTCCCAATTTTAGTTTTAAAAATCATTATTCATTTCCAAAATCATTCAGTGTTTAATATGTTAAGAAAATGTCATCACAGAGTATCGTCATACCCCGACTGTCAAGTCATTCATATCATATCAATTTCACAGCCCATCTCATTCAAAGCATGCAAATAACCACCAAAAATTTATAACATCACAAGAGAGTCCCTTTTTTGAAATCTCAAGAAGTCTTATGAGAATACCCTCTTTTTGTAAGACTTAAACATGCGGTGGCAATGTCAAATATTCAATCACATGCAATTCTTCTTTTTAATGAAAAGAGTATAGTTATGACAAGAAGACTCCCTCTCATTAATTCACAATCAAAGTCAACCCAAGTTTGGGTAAGAAATACTTGATATCAAAATTCAAAAAATGCAAATGAATACCACGTATCACATAAATCAAGTAAAATCCACACTGAGAGGGAGGTCTCATAAATTATGCTCTCAATTAAACTTTTTAAAAAGTCAACCGAAAGCACATGTATACATAGTTATAATTAAATTCTATATAAAGGAGTTCGAGACCAACATATACTTTTATCAAAACGAATTCATGAATGCATGCTATTCAAAACGATATCAAAACCCTTTTTCATAAACATATTGTACATCTTTGAACTTGGTAAAATGATAAAACTCATGCCCGTGGAGTTTAGGGATAGTCCCACATACCTTAGGTTCCTTAGTTTGAAGAGTGGAACCCTAATCTTAATTATTTCTTAAGAATCTTGAACTTGAAAGGACTAAATTCTTGATTGTTGGGGAAGAAAGAAGAGTTTTGTGTGAGAATAATTTGGATAGAATGGTCTATTTTGTGCCCTAAATACGTTACTAATCATGATTAGATGAATATAATTAATGGGAAGAGACGTAATTTCCCCTTGGGCATTTAAACCCGCAGCTGGCTTGCGTTGTGGTGGATCATCGCGATGCGGTTGGTGCCTCATCGCTATAGGCACCGCGATGCGGTACAATAACAGTGACCTACTATTTTCATGATCCAAGCACGAACCAATCCTCATCCAAAAAATCCAAAACTTCCCCAAGACATGCCCTTTACACCCCTGAACATAAATTGATTTAAAAATCTATGTCTTAGGGTTGGGAAGGTCAAAATTAAAATCTTCGAAGTTAGGAGGCTCAAAATATGCCTATGTCTCTCAACACTTAGAAAGTTTTTCATGCTCTACATTTCCTATGCATGCAACTAAGAGTGGAAATAAAGTCATGAATGATATGGGGTGTTACAATTTAAATCCTACTTTAAAGTTGTATTTTGAATTACATCAGCAAATACAGCTAATCCGTAGTTTTTGAGGCACTAGTCCTAACACTCCTCTTTGACTCAAGAGAAGTAACACCTTGTCTTTCTCTGAGAAACTAGAATCTTGCTCTAGGTAGAAACTTAGTTAAAATATCTCCATTCTTTTGCTCCTCCCTCAAGAAATAAAGCTTGACTTGAAATGTTTTGCCTTTCTATGAGAAACGGGATTATTTGCAATTGAAGTTCCAGCTTCATTATCCATAAGGATTTCGGTACTCTTTTTTGTTCCATGTACAAATCTTCCAGTAACTTTTGAATCCAAAGGGTTTGATTCATAGCTAAAGTAGCTGCAATGTATTCTGCTTTACCTGTAGATTGAGCTAAAACATCTTTCTTATTATGAACATGAAGAGAATATTCCAGAACCAAAACTAAAACAGTAACCTGAGGTGCATAAGGATAACAAAGATAACCAAATATTTTCATATTTGTTAGCAAATGTTTGTAACCAAAGTAAGCCTTAAACGATGTCTTCTTTTTCAAAGCCTTAGATAGAAATCTTTTTAGAAGAAATACTATGGTATTGGCAGCTTCAGCCTAAAATTTCTTTGGCAGCCCTTTCTCATGGAGAAAACACCTTGTCATCTCCATTAGCGTCCTATTTTTCCTTCCCACTACTCTATTTTGCTGAAGAGTATAGGGTGTCGTTAGCTGATGCTCAATTCCTGCTTCATTACAAAAGTTGTTGAACTTTTCTAAAGTATATTCAATTCCATTATCTATTCTTATCACCTAAATTCTACAACCACTCTAATTTTCCACAAAACTCTTATATTTCTAGAACACATCAGTGACCTCGGATTTAAAATTCAAAAAATAAATTCTACAATATCTGGAACAATCATCAATAAAAGCAATATAGTACTCACCACCAATTAAATATGGTGTTTTTTGAGGTTCGCCTACATCCGTATGAATAAGTTGCAGCTTATTATTTACCCTTCATGATGAATTCTAAAAAGGAAGCCTTGTTTGCTTCCCAAGCTGACAAGCTTCACAAACAGGCAAATTTTTCTCAAGTCTTAGGAGACCTTCTGCAAGATTATTTTCTTTCATGAAGAGTATGGAATCATGATATTAATGTTCGATTCTTTTGTGCCATAACTCAAAATCATTTTCCAACCGGACAACTATTGATTGTTCCTCGTCTAATAGATTCAAAGAAAAACTCTTTCCTCTCATATTGACCTTGAACATCTCCTTATTATCAGAATCCTTAATGACACATGCTTTTCTTCAAAAAAACACTCTGAAACCATTTGCAAGTAGCTGCCCAACACTTAAGATATTTTGATCAAGATCAATAACAAAGAAAATATCAGGTATAAGTTTCAAATCTATAGGGATTTGAATTGGAATTGTTCCTTTGCCTTTTGCGTGAAGATATTATCCATTTCTAATTTTGACTTTGGAAATAACAGACCTATTTAGATCTTTTAAGAGATCTTGATCACTGGTCATATGATTTGTACATCTGCTATCAATCAACCAATTTTCAGAAGTACTTTTTCTAGCAAAACAAATTGCTACAAATAATTTCTCTTATTTATATTTATTTATAGCATCCTTGGATTCTTCTTGTTGCGTTTGTGACTTACATACCCTCTCCACATGGCCCAATTGATCACATTTGTTGCACTTGACATTTGGTCTCTATCACTATTTCTGTTGAGAGTCATTTGTATTTTTGTAATGAGGTCAAAGTGGATTATTTCCCCCTGATTGTCATAATTATTACCTTTTCTTTTCTTCTGGCTCTTTTTCATTCCCTCGTATGAATCATTCTGTGATTATCTTGAAAAGCACCTTCAACAAAATCTTCTTTCCTCATTATTCTCCTTTGCTCCAATGCCTACAAAGCTTTAACAAGTTCTGCTAAGGTAATGCTTGACAGATCCTTAGAATTCTCTAAAGAAGAGATTGTGGATTCATATTTCTCAGGAAGTGTGACAAGAATTTTTTGAACAATTCTTTCATCAGTAAAATCTTACCAAACAATCTCACCTTGTTAGCTAAGTCAAGTAGCTGATCTGCATAATCTTTTATAGTTTATGATTCTCTCATTCTCTTTATTTCAAATTCCTGAATCAGATCCATCACTTGCATATTCTGCACTCTTTCATTTCCTAGGCATTCCATTTTGAGATACTCCCAAATTTCTGCAGTGGACTTTATTTGCATAATTCTGGTAAGAATTAAAGGGGATAATGGAGAGAAAAGGCATGCTTTGGCTTTGGCTTTTCTTGTCTTTCTCTCATTGTGATGTTTCATCTGATTCATTGTTGGATTAGCTCTAAGAGGAGTTACTTGATAGTTCTCTTCTACTACTTCCTAGAGATCCAGTGCTTCAAGATGAACCGTCATTCTAATTTTTCAAGCTTGATAATTCTCACCATTGAAGAAAAGAGGGGTTAGAAAGCTTGTTTTAGAATTTATTTTCTATGAACTATTAAAGATAACAGTTTAAAGAATGGTTATATAGAAAGAACTTGTGTTTTTTAATTCACTCTCTTCTCACAGGTCCCTAAAGATGGCATTGCTTTGATACCAATTTGTTGGAGATAAAAATAGATATTTAGCAATGAAAGGAACGAGAAGAAAGCATTATAAAGTTTCATTGACCGCTGCCACATTTATACATAAAATCATAATTGAAAAGCTCAATAAAAGGAGTAAAATAAGATATCATTATCTCTAAAAAATATAGTCTAAAGATCATCAAATGTTATAAATTCGATTCTGCAAGATTGCAGCCTTATTTAGCCAAATTTAAATCCCATTTTAAAGTTGTATTTTAAATTACAGCAGGAAATACAGCTAATCTGCATCTTTTGAGGCACTAGTCCTAACAAATCTTCATGTTTATAAATATTTTTAATGTTTTTCCCAAGGATATGGATAAATGATTAATAAATTGTCAAACGAATCATGAAGTCTCAGTTTTAAATTTTAGCGAAGACAAAAAATATTAGGTAATTTCTTCTCATTTGTCCTAACGTTGTTGGCGGTACAACATGGAAGATATCCTGTGAAATTAGTTAAGGTGGGTGAAAGTTGGTTCAATATCATAAAATTATCATACGATAATGGTAATTTCTAAAGGGCCTATTCTTTCTACCAGATATGTGAACATTTCTCCTTAGGCCTTTGGTTGCTTTCTCAAAGAACCTGCAGCATGTCTATTTGGAAAATCTTAGTTCAATTGAACTATTGAACTGGACTCCATTCACCTATTATTATATCCTCTTGAAACATGAATTTTACTGTAATCACTTTATCATTAGTAAGTTCTTACCTACAAGAATAATTTAGTATCCTACTAGTTTTTTTCTCATCACTTACAAGAATAATTAAATATCCTACTACTTTTTTCTGAGTCAAATAGCATGTTATTATAGTAAATGTTGTTTTTTATTAGGAAAAAAAATGTTATCCGTCCTTATTATCTTATTTGATAGATGTTCCCATGTTTTGATACTAATAAAAGTTGTTTTTTTTGTTATTAGGAAAGCTTACTCCGATTGAATTTGAGAAACATGATGGAAGAGAACCTTGTGAGAAATGGAAGAATAATATTTGTATCTTTGTTGATGGTAATAAAGTTTCATTGGTAAGTACTGCACTACTCAAATACCATAACCAGTAATCAAAGCATGCCTATGGGTCACATAAATTTTGTCATCATGATGAATTCATCATATGTACCGAGTGCAAAAAAGAATTTAGGTTTTGTCGCCGCTCTATGGAGGAATGCAGGAGTTATCATGAGCTTTGACCAATAAGAATTGGAAGTGCTCTGATATTCTTTTTGAAATGTATGTTTTCTTTTCATATTAAATTTCTTTAATGATGAGTATGTTTTACATATATAGACTACTATTTTTAATTTGTTGTTCATATTTAAAAGTTTATCTCTTCTAATTGATCAATGAAATTCATAATGAAAATCTATATTAGTATCAGTTACTAGGGGGAAAAGATGAGAAATATTGATATCCTGTTCAGCTCTTACACAAATTATTTGCCTGATTCAGATTATCTGATTCAATATTTTTTCAGCTTCACAGAGACATTCAATAGTTAAAAATAGTATATGAAAAGATATCACCAATTTGAGATTGTATGTCTGATCAAGATAGTATCCGATTACAGAATAGGAACAAAACTAAATAAAAGTTCAGATGTTGATATGTTGGATCAGAGGTCTTTTGAGCTTTGTGTAATAACAAGCTATAGAAAAATATAAAACCAAGAAATCTTTCTTTTTAAAATCAATCATCCAATCCTAGAGGACCTAAACCTTATTTTGAAGCCTTTCATGCTTCACTTATTGCATTTTGAGTAGAAGTATTCAGAAAAAAGATGGATATTTATCCTAATGGATCATCATTGAGATCAAAACTTAATGGACATGTGATCAAGTTTAGGTTACACTGTTGATGAAAGATGTCATGTATATGAAATTTTCATAGTACTTCATTTGCTAGGAGGTATTATGAAATAGGTAGAATATATTTTTATTCCATAAGTGATATCTAGAATTTATCAAAATATTGTTATTGTTCTTGTGTTCATGACTTTATGATATCTCTGATGGTCAAACTTTTATGTGTCGAGTTTAGAAAATTCCATTATTTAATATGTATTTTTGTTATAGGAATCCTCTAGTAATTACAATGAATCATAACCAATATTGTCATTCTGGAAAAAAAATAAAGGAGGAAGGATCATCCTGCAATGCTTAAAAGGAGTTTAGGGAGCTCCTTATTCTGTTAAAAGTTTCAAGTTGGTGGACATGGTATATAATTTGCTCTAGTGAATGTACCATGACATATATATTTTTGTTCATTCATATTTATGAACTCCAAACCACTCTTTCTAATAGGAGAAATAGGTGCAAACTTATATATAGAGCAGCTCGTTGATATTCCTATCTTCTATTTTGAGAATCATCTCCAGATATTTGTGTGTATGAATATTCGGTCATTTTATTTGATATTTGATATCTTGGGTTATAGCAGAATTTGTTTTTGACAGAGTGGATAGAATTCCTTCTTTGATCCTAAACATACCATTTTTGTGACATGTTCTTTATGTAGTTATTGCATCATTGTGTCAGTAGGGAACTAATTCTATCTGAGACCCATCAAAATGTGTTCCATTGTCCATATAACAGTCAATTTACTGTAATGTGGCTATGAATAGTGCATTATCTTTCTCGTTTCTTTAGCAAACCATATTTATGATCAGCTTTTTTCTTGTATTCATTGCAGACATGTTCGTTTGTTGCTTTTTTGGTTTTTAGATTTTTATGTGATGATAAAGAAGAACGAAAAAGACAAAGGGTGTACAAGGGATGTTTGTGTTTCTCGACGTGTGAATGTTGCAGTTCATGCATATGTTTTGGATGTGAAATATGTTGTTTCTCAAGCCGCAGTTGCCAAACATGCATTGATTTCACAAAGACTACAAATGCTTAAATCAAACTTTACTTAGAATTTCATTCTATTTGTATGGGCATGTTCTTTCGATCATTTAATTTTTTTGGGTAAATATAGTTAAGTAAGAAGTGTATGGGTTCAATTGAATTAAATGATCAGAAGAACATGCCCATACAAATAGAAAGAAATTCTAAGTAAAGTGTGATTTAAGCTTCTATAGTCTTTGTGAAATCAGTGCATGTCTAGCAATTGCCGCTTGAGAAATAACATATTTCACATCCAAAACATACTCATGAACTGCAACCTTCGCGCGTCGAGGAACGCGAACATCCTCTGTACACCCTTCAACTTTTTTGTTCTTCTTTATCATCACATGAAAATCTAAAACCCAAAAAAAAAAGTAGCAAACTACATGTTCACCATGAATACAAGAAAAAGGTTGATCATAAACATGATTTGCTAGAGAAATGAGAAAAATAATGCTAATCATAGCCACATTACAGTAACTTGACTATTTCTTGGACAATGACACAAATTTTGATGATCAATTTCAGACAGATTTAGCTCCTGAGAATTACTAACACAATGACGCAATAACTATGTAAAGAACATGTCACAAAAATGGCATGTTCAGGATCGAACAAAGCATCCTATCCACTGGATCAAAAACAAATTCTTTTCTATGACCCAAGATATAATATTTGTCACGACCCGAGTCGGGGTCCTGGCCGGGATGGGCATCACAATCCATCAAGGCCCAAGATACCCCTGTAACGGCCCAACCCACTAGTGATACTGTCTTTTTTAGGCCCAGGCCAGCGCGGCTTTAAAATGTGTCACTAAGGAGTAAAGCCTACGTACTTATATACACAACATCCCTCCTGTGTTTTGCTGATGTGGGACTCCTTACCCTATGTTGGGGTATTACATACAAGCCCCGTATGGACTCAGCGTCCTCGCTGAGGTTTGCTCCACCGAATGGTATTTTCCTAGACTCAGGACTAAGGTTTTCCTCACCTTATCGGCATTTTCCTAAACTCAGTTTTAACTCTAGCCCACATCGACAGGGCTAACACAAAAGCAACTTTGATACCATTCTGTCACAACCTAATCTGAGGTCTTAGCCATCAAGGGCATCCCAAACCTTCAATTCCTAAGTGTAATGCCCCGAGACTACACCCTGGGTGCCACACGGTGCCTACGATCCCTAAGAATCACAAGGTAACCCATGACTAGCACTTACTGTGAGCACTGAATAATAATCATGAAAATATATGCGGAAGTAAAATCTGAAAGCGCCATAAGGTTCATAAAATTAAATCAATACTGAATACATCTGTAGAACAACTACTAACTAAAAGCGTCTGAAAGCCTCTAAAATCTTAAATAAATAAGTTGATGGGACAGGCCCCAACTAACTCACAACTAATGTTTGAAAGTAACCAAAAAGCTGAAATACTGTGAATAACAAAATGACTAAATAAGTGTCATGCTCTCGATGGATAGGACTCACTACTGTAGTTGCGACTGATCAACTGAATCTGACTAAGTACGGTCAGGAACCCAAGTGTACGAACCTATGATATGAGACATCATAGAGCAAAGAAAGAGTATGTGCCAGTACTTTGAATGTACTGGTATGCTAGGTGAGGTTAGGCTGATATACATGGGTTCACGTGCATGAGAATAATAACTAAATATCATGAAATAACTAAATGAGAGTTTATACAAGATTGGGAATACTGTAAGTACTGAACATGTAATACCAAGCATATATTATGTGTCCGAATTAGTCTGAAGCTAAAGTATTAAGTTTTTGATAACTGAATAACTGATAACTGTAAGTCATGATCGTGTAGAACTGAACTGAGTTATGTACTGAATACTGAATACTAGATACTAATTACTGAATACTGAATAACAAAACTGTAATTGTAGGAGTGTTTATCTAACTGATATACCCTGATATAGACTAATTTGGGGTCCAACCTCTGACCCCGGTTTGAATGGTGTTAGCACCTTACCACGCGATACTAACAATATTGTGCCAACCCTAATCTGGCCGAAAGACTCATGGAATATATATATATATATATATGATTGCGTCAACCCTAGTCTGGTAAGAGGACCACTTACCCTACGTTGGCTACGTTGTTCTGTAACTCAGGGATTGCTACTAAGGGTCAAACTCTAACTAGAAGGAATGATACCATCCCTAGGTTTGCTCGATGCTGAATCCTACTCTCAACTGAAAGACATTGATCACTAGATTATACTAAGCTTAACTTAACTGACCCTAATCGTGTTGACTGACTGAACTGGACTGAGTTTTGTTAACTGACTGAGTACTACTTTTCTTGACCTTTACTGGGACTATTCTATAACTACTACAACTAAATAAATAGCTATATTTTGGGTAAAAAAATACCCCCAGGAATTGAAAGCAAAATTGATAAACTCATACCACAGCTTTAGCAACACAACAATAGGTTACCATGCATAATTTACTCATATGGATATTTTATCAAACACTTGGGGATCATGATTTCTATACATGAGAACTAACCACATAGGGAATCATAACTACAGTATGCAACTTGCAAATTCAAGGGTTTTGACATGAGAGATTCATAATTCAACACACATGCTAACTTAATTTCATGGAACTCATAAAAGATCTTAACTTGAAACCCATACAACAACACAAACATGAGCATAATTCAATTCATAACATGGGAATCATAATTCAAGTTTTGAAAAGGGTTCTTGAACTCCAAGGGTGGAAGAAGACCCAAGGATGAACACCTAACATACCTGAGTGACAGAATTCGTGAAGATTGTTTGGGATTTCTTGGAACTTGATCTTGAGCTTGATGAATTAGGATTTATTTATTGAGAGGATTTTGTGAATGAGTGAATGTATTTTGCCTATAGAGGGGCTAAATTTTGTGTTATGGCGGTTTAATGTGGGAGAAAAATGACTTACTTACCCCTACAACCCATAGCTAAATATAAAAACTGTGCGCAACGATGAGATAACTGATGTGCCGCATCGATGGTATCGATGTGATTGCCGACACACCATGTCGATTTTGTCGACACAATTATTTATGTGTCGCAGCCTGATCTCATCAACTCACTATTTTGGACATCCAAACATGTCTCTAACGATGTCCAAAAAATCCAAAACTCACCCAAGATGACCTATTAACATCCCTGGTCATAAATCAACTTAAAAATCAACATTCTAAGGTCGTAAGGATCGAAAATAAGATTATCCAATTACAAAGGCTAAAAATGATTCTAAGTCTTAACACTTAGGTGAATTTTTCTAAGCCTTGGACCCCTTATTACATACTATATAGGACTTAATTGAACTAGAACTTTTATGGGGTCTTACACTGAGATACCCCTGTAGCGGCCTAACCCACTAGTGATATTTTCTGTTTTGGGCCCAGACTCACACTACTTTAAAACATGTCACTAGAGAGTAAGGTTTGCTTACTTATATACCCAATATCCCTCTTATATTTTTGTCGGTGTGGGACTCCTTATCCTAAGTTGGGATATTACATACCACACTAAATAAACTCATACCTTATTTTGTAATGATTATGGTCCCTAGAACTCATGCGCAAGGTCATCTCTATGTCAATTCTTATTTTCTCACCCTTCATGCTTACATGATTATCTTGGTGATGTCATAAATCTCTTCTTGAATGGCTATGCATGTTTCATTGAGAAATATTCCTAAAGTAAGTTTACATCCTTTATTCCATACTTATATAGCTTCAACAAGTTCCTACCCATTATTTGGGGATGAATGATCCCAAAGGGGAGATAATGTAACACCCTGCACTTTTGAGCTAAAGATGAACGGTCTTTCCTACGTTTATAGATCCAAACTCAATGATTTATAATTAGATATAAGTATGAGTAAAATTTCATTAGTGTGATAACATCCTTGGATATAAATATATACCATAAAAATCTCTTAGCTCAAAAGTTAAGTTGAACACTTTCATATCGATTGACTTTTAGTTGACGATTTTTCTTGGGCTAAATTCCAATGACCATTTCTCCTAGGATATAAAGAGTCATGTGGCCTACTATATATTAAATTAAATTCCTTTGAGTCTTCTTTCCAACGTCACTAATCGTTCATCAATCTGGAGGCAAAAGTTATGAGTGTTTGAATGAGGCACTTTCTAGGGTGTGCGATGGCCTACGCCGCAAAGAAACCGCCAAAGCAAACTACCTCATCTTTGCTTTGTCCATGCGACTCAAACCCTAAGGTTTTCTTTGTCCATGCGACGCAAATCCTTTCCCAGGCGTCAAAAAATGTTCTGTTTGATTTATTTTAAGGGCATAAAGGCCTTTTATCATCCCATAACCATGCCTAACCCTTTTTTGATGAAATTAAGGTCTTATAAACGTTACATTACCTCTTTAAATTCCCAAATATCATTCCATACGCAAGAGGGGAGAAACTACCTAGGGTTTAAGGATTCCACTCTCTTAGGGCCCAATTTCTCTATGTTCTCTTTGATTTTTCCCCATCAAAAGGTATGTGGGACTATCCTAAAACTCATGAGAAATCTTTTCACGACTTGAGTCGTATCCCTACGGCCATCCTGAACCACAAAGGCTTGAGAGACCCCTTAGCATTCTACCATGAGCATAATTCGTACGTAAATCAAAGAGCGAAAGATATAAGGAAATTCAAGGGAAATTCATAATACAAACTGTGCCAACAAAATATTACAATACAATACTCAACTTTTGTCTACGAAGCCTCTATTGAACACTAACTATCTAGGCAGGAACAAAGCCCCCGGTGGGACCATAAACTGTATTAGATATACATATGAATAACATGTCTTCTGAAAGATGGATGGATTACCAACTCTGTAATTATCCCATGTGTTCTATTGATATGATGAACCACGGGACTGAACCCCAAAACCTGTACTATGAGGGGGTCAATACTCGAAAGTACTGGTATGTAGAACAATCCAAAAATAAAATATATTTTGTATAACATAAGTGAGAGTATTTTATAAAAACAAGTCAAAATAAAATAATTGAAAAATACATGGACATAATTTGATGAGCTTCAACCATTCTTGTATAACACTGACTCAACTCTTTGTATTATTTCTGAGCTAGATGGTACACCCTATATATCTGATTATCCCAGAGAGTATATAGAATTCTCCCTTGACTTGGCAGCCAAGCCCCCAATCCAAGTTTGCCGCCAGGATTGGAGTACGTAATAAACACTAAGTATGCATCCGTGCATGACATACCGTGTCATAAGAAAAGAATATGATTCCTTGCATGACATACCTTTTTCATAAAAGAAATCTGCATCGGCAAAATACGATTTTGGACTGTGAGTTATCTGAACTCATGCCTTCTTCGGGTAACTATCTAACTCTCTTTAAGCCCAATTTTAGTGCTTTTACACAATGCTTCATGCCTATGAAAAAATTATTTTCTTAATCGGTTAAGGACACATCATAACAGGGTATCATCATACCCATACTTGCCAGTCATTCAAATTGTATAACATCTTATCCATAGCCCATCCTATTCAAAGCATGTTAATGACCACCAAAAGATTGTCAAATCACATAAGAGTTCTTATTTCGAAAGCATATGAAAATTATGCAACACACTCTCTTTTCAAGACTTGAACACATGGTGGTTAATTCTATCATTAATCACATGCAGTTTTATTCATTAGGAAACCATAGCATTTTGAATAGAAATCACCTCATTTAAAAATGCTTCAACTAACCATGTATAATAATCAAGAGGCATTTAAACTCAAGAATGATCTTCAATCATAAAACAACCCCAACATTAGACACACACAAATCTCATGATTAAAATGAGGACTTACAATTCATGCTCTCAAACTCATTTCACACTTCGTAACATGTTAAGACAATGACTTACATCATGGGGAAGGGAATTTCACAAATCATGCTCATAAATAAATTTTCAATACTCATATAATGTGTGAACATGATTATAAATTAAACTTATGGAAAAACCCCATAACAAATACTTACTTTTATCAAATTGGGTTCATGATGCATGCTCTAAAAATAATTTTCCAAAACTCATTACATATACATAAATATATAACTTTAAAGCTTGTTAAAAATGTAAAACTTATGCCCATGAGATTTATGATAGTCCCACATACCTTTTCACGGTGGAAAAATCAAAGAGAACGTAGAGAAATTGGCCCCTTAGAGAGTAGAATCCTCAAACTCTAGATAGTTTCTCCCCTCTTGCGTATGGGATGATATTTGGGAATTTATAGAGGAGATGTAACGTTTATAAGACATTAATTTCGTCCAAAGAGGGTTAGGAATGGTTATGGGATTATAAAAGACCTTTATGCCCTTAAAATAAATCAAACAGAACATTTTTAGACGCCCCGAAAAGGCTTTGCATCGCATGGCCAAAGAAATACTTAGGGAATGTGTTGCATGGACAAAGTAAACCTGAGGCAGTATTCTTTGACGATTGATTTTCAGTACAGGGCCATTGCATACCCTGGTTAGTACCTCATTCAAACAGTCATAACTTTTGGCTCCGGACTCAGATTGATGAATGGTCTGTGGAATTGGAAAGAAGACTCAAAGGGATTTAATTTGATAAATAGTAGGCCACATGACTCTTTATATCCTAGGATAAATGGTCACTGGAAGTTGACTCAAGAAAAATCATCAACTAAAAGTCAATCGATAGGAAAGTGCTCAACTTAACTTTTGAGCTAAGAGATTTTTATGGTGTATATTCATCTCCAAGGATGTTACCAAAATAAAGTAAAATGTTGACTAACATGTAACTTAAAAGATAAATGAAGATTGTGCCAGTGAGAAGATAACAAACTACACCCACGAACTTGATTAATAAAGCTAAACTATTCATGGATGCAATACCTGAATTCATGGAAGTGTCATTATTAATATTTGTTTTTTTCAACGTAACTATTATCCTTTTGTAAATTCTGATTTTAGTTATTAATGTTAAATGTATCTCTGTTTTCACTTGTTGAATTTGTCCACAAAGGTTATTAGCCTTTTCTAAATTCTGGTTCTAGCTATTAATGTTAAGTATATCTCTGTTTTCACTTGTTGAATTTGTCCACAAAGGTTATTAGTTCATCCATGACATTCTGAATGTCCTTTTTCTGAGACAATGTTAAAATTAATGACACAACTTGAAATTTCAAATTCCTTCTTAGGAATGCTTTGACTTGATTCAAGAAGGGTCCTGGACCACAAAGAAATACAAAACTGAGTACTAAAAAAATCTTCTTACCTCCATTCAAAAAAAGATTGAAAATGGATAAAAATTAGAACCTCCAAGGGTTTGATAGTGTTTCAAGAAACAATGGGAACTCTCTAATCCATTTCCATCACAACAGTTTTCAGACTACTTTAGGTGTAATAACCCATATTCTTCTATCTTGCTCAAGTATTTTACACCCCATTTAGATTGCAAAGCATTCATGGACTTCTCTTGGCATTACTTATCGCCTATGTTGCTCGGTCGCTTCAAAAATGTCATCGGGTGCATATCAGATCCTTTAAAAGTAGTGCATTTTTGGAAGATCCATACATTCAAAAGAAGAACACCAGTTGCCAGACTACTAAATTCAGATTCACTAATATATGAAAGTTGCATTCTGTAAAGGGTCATTCTATCATCAAATTTTTAAAAAATACGAGACAAAAATAAAAGTTAAGACGATTTTTATTGATCAAAATCATAAATAGGAGACAGAAATAAATTGAATTTTTGATGGTCGATTTCGCCAATGATTCGAGCAGACTTTCTCAGTGAATTAATATTTAAATAGCAATCATTATGGCAGAATTCTGAAAAAAATTACAATGGCTCAACTAAACTGTTTGAAATAAATGACTAATGATAAAAAGATTGAAATATTGGTAATTCAAAAGAAACAAGGCATACCTTTTTGCCAAACAGAGAAGTTGGAAGATTTTTGGGACAGCGTCGTTGTGATTCAGGGGCTGCTCAATATATTGTGTGGCCTAAAGAGAAACTTCAAAATAAGGCCTTAAAAAAGATTTTTTTATATTTTTTATATTTGAAGTTTATTTCTATAACTTTTTGAGATGCAAAATTATGAATAAATTTGTTTTACAATCAATTTCACTCAATAATTTTCATTTCAATTAATTGTATACTTAAATTATTTCATTTCTGTTGAGATGATGTTGATCTTAAGTAAGATTTTAATAATTTTAATTAAGAAAAATTCTTTCAACTGAGACAATTATTATAGGGACTCTGTATACAGTATAAACATTTGAAAAAAAAAATTATCTTATTGAAATATTTCTTACCATTCTACTCCCTTCATCCCACTATAACTATTATTTTAATTCATTACGTCCATTACATGAAATAAGAAATATAAGGTATAGTTATTAAGTTGCCCTATTTATTAGATTTTATTTAGAATTGAGAATTACTAAAAGTAAATCTTCTTTGATGTCAAGGATAAAGTTGAAAATAACTGTGAACTTTAATCTTAAATTTCTAACATGATATTTTCTTTGATCTAAAATAACATTAAAATAAAATAATATTTTCTAATAAAAAAATACTCTTAATTATAAATTTATAATTGCTAAAAAAATGAGGCCCCGAAAATTGGGGCCTAAAGTGGTAGCTTTTGTGGCTTTAGGCTAAAGTCGGCACTGTTGTGATTTCAATTTTTAAGGAGATTAAATTGTGCAATTGTTGAGGAACTTTTTCTCGATACTTCTGTTGGAATTGTTTACAGTTGTTGGAAAGTGTTCGACTGTTTGTTGGTATCTTTTCATAAAATTGCATTGCATAACTAAGGTTGTCGAGGATGTAGCTCAGGAGATCAAATAGATAAGCCAAATAGCAGCCACAAATAAATATGGCGATTAGGTGAAATATGTAAAAGCGGTGTAAAGAAGATGATTGGGTGAAGAAGAACACAATTGATTTAAGGAGTTGTAAGATATCATACCTGTAGGCAAATAGAGAATATGAAGTTTGAGGGAAATATTTCATGGCTGAGCAAATTGGTGACAACTCTTGGAAGAGTAATGCAGGATCAACGACTATGATCTATATTGAAACAGTTCGCATAGCATCGCAGAAAGTAGTGGAATGTCTTTAAAATATAGTAAAATTCTTAAACGTTACGGAATTTTTCATAACCAAAGAAGGGACAGGTGCATTTTAGATTTAATGAGTACGGACATAAACATACTGAGCTACGTGAAAGGTGAAAAGATATGATATGTGAAACCAGATAAGGGACTCATCTAATTTAGATTTCATGAGTGTGAAAACAAATTATAAAGGAGCCATGAAAGGTGAAAATGTATGAATTTTACTATAGTAGTTTCAAATAAAGGGGCTTACGACTTGAATTCTGATAGCGATGATTTAACTAATTTATTGGCTGGGCCTTAATGGTGCATGTAGTTTGAAGGAATACTCAAACTGATAGAATTCTGAAAATAAATTACAATGGGATAAGGTTGTTTGAATCAAATGACTAATTGTTAAAGTGTGAGAGATTAGTGATTAAGACGTAACAAGGCTTACTTTGTTTGCTTGAGAAAGAAGAGAAGGGCGTTGAAGCAGAACCGTCGTGTTAAGGAATTGATGTTGAGGCGTCTGCTGGGAAAATATTTATTGTGTCCTTTGGAAATTTGCAACGTATCTGTAGGTTTGTGTAATACAAGGCAAGTTCAATGGGTTGGGGGTATTTTCGGAATTTAAATAAGTTTATTTTAATTAAATGAGTGAGAGGCATATTAGTAATTTTACTTTAAGTTTTTGAGTTGGTGCTTTTAAGGTAGTATAGATTTATTATAATTATTTAATAATGGAGAGAGTGTCCAACAACACATTTTTTAAGTTCAAGATTGATAAGAAACTCGATCAAAATGATCAATTTACGAGGGTTTATGTAATATTTATGGGGTAATAGGTTGCCCGCAAAGATAAAGTATCTTTTTGCAAATCTCAAACAAGTTCAAAGTGACTTTATGTGTTTTTTCTTATAGAAAAATAATTTTATAAAGGTAATGATGATAATTTTAATAATAATGTCACGTAGGTAGAATCGTTATCTTTATTTTACTAAAAACTCGAAGGACTTTAACGAAATATTTTTCTCCTTTGGAAAATAGATTTCACATTAGAAAAAAGAGACAATCAATCATTTTTCTAATATTTCATTTGAAAGTCCGTTAAAATTTTGTTATTTAGCTTTTTCTTATTTGAATTATATGTACCTCAAATTTAATCCCTTAAAAGCAACTAATTTATTTTTTTTCAATTTTGCTTGCAACACTTGGAGTTGTGAGGATCTTCTCAAACTTTAATCACAGTTCTAAATAAACACATAGCATTACCTTACATTTATGATTCGATTATGTATCTTATGTAATTTCACATAACCTTGAAAAATCATGATAAAAGTGTGTAAAAATATTTGATATTTTTAATCCTTATATAGATTACAAAATACTCAACAATTTTCATAGATACTTCCGAAGAATATATTCTTTAAATTTACACACAAAATATAGTACTATTTATAAAAGCACAAAGCACTAATGTGATATCTGTGTAAATTTATTTTTCAATTACTTTATAATCTATTTAAGTCTAATTTAGAATAACACTAAGCCAGGTTGTGTCAAAGTTAAATATTAAAAATAAAGAATGATAACTTAAATTCTTCATAGATATTTTTCATTACATTTGAATTTTTCATTAAAAAAAAGGTAAAACATATCGTCAAACTATCCCTAACGTTGGGCTATACTTTCTACAACAAGTTTTTTAACATGAACAACTAATACTTATCTGGCATTGCATCGGACTTGCGGTATCAATTGGTATTGACCTAGAGTCAGGTACTTAGCTCATTTTCATTCCACCATAGAGGATGGCATCAGCAAAGTTGAAGGAATTAAAGAAGCTATTATGGGATATGTTGAGCAAGAGGTTCATCAAACTTATTGTTTTCCCTAGGGGTGCCCCTATATATCTTCTTTGTGAAAAAAGCAAAGAAGGATGACGCTTTGCGGATTCATATTGTTTATCGACAGTTGAACAAGGTGACTATCAAGAATAAGTATTATGTATCACATATTGATAATTTATTCGATAAGCTTAAGGATGCTTCAGTTTTATTGAAAATTGACTTGAGATCGGGTTACCATCATTTGAAGATCAGAGCTTCAGATACTCCTGAGACGGCTTTCGGACGGGTTGTGGACACTACAAGTTCCTTGTCATGTCATTTGGGTTGAATAATACTCCGACAATGCCCATAGAGTTAATGACTTATATTGGTGCTTCAAGCCTATTGATTGGGTTCATTTTTCATTATGTTCTTTGATGATATTTTAATCTACTCTAGAAGTGGAGAGGAGCACGAGCAACATTTGAGGATTGTACTATAGACTTTGAAAGATTAGCAATTGTACACTAAATTCTCTCTAACCTTCTATATTTCAAGCTACCATTACATTACCATTACAGGCAAGTGAGCTTAGATCAGATGAAGATTTTTGTTGGTTTATGACAGATGCATCGTACTGTCGACCTTCCCATCCACTAGATCAAGAACATCGCTTTTAGAACCACCATCTTCACTGAATTTTTGAGATATGAAAATTTTCATGATCTAAAAATTGAGGTCATGATGGCACCTACGACGATCCAACCGTTGTAAGTAAGCAAAAAAGTTGCAGTAGAATAAAAGATCGAAACAAAAAAGAGATAAAATAAATAAAATATTTCTAGAACAAAGTCAGACCATAATACTCATTAAACTGATATTTTCGAAAGAAAATACTATCAATCCCTAAAACCTGGTTTCATGAGCATGAAGAGAATCTAATACAATTTCGAAATCTGAAATACATGAATCTATCTCAGATAAAAACTAAAGATAAAATAAGATAGGATGAGGCCAAAAAATTATCCCGAACTCTAAAGCTTACTAGTACCTCAAAATTAGTCTCTGAGTTCATAAAATCAGCCATCATGGGTCACATTCATACTAAAATCTGCATCAGAAGGGCATAGAGTACTGTTCAGTTGTACTCAGTAGGCATCATAGGCCGATTGAGCAAAGTAGAAAACTTAAATAATAAAGAGTACAATGAGAACGTTTCCACCTCTATACAGAAAATTTTCCAAACGGTAACTCATATTGTATCTCCTAACAATTCTACAAGTATGATATTAATATAAGAATAACTATACATGAATATATAAGAAAAGCTAAGTACACTGTAGCAAACATGTAAATAGAAGCACAAAGATGCAATGCAATAAGATGATAGTGTAATAATGGTGGGGGGGGAAAATCAATTGCATGACTTTTCGTATATACTTTTCAAGCTAAAGCTTCCAGGATATAATCCGTTGGGGTTTCGCAATTCATATACTTTCACAATCTCAATCTTATATCTCAATCACCTTGTTGGTATATCCGTTGGTCTAGGATTTTGTTAATCATTTGATTTTCTTTCAAAATTCATGTTTCTTAGTCGTACCAATCTCATGAATATGTATGAATGAAATGAGGATGTAATGTTCACAATCAATTAGCATGAAGATAATAATCAATTTAATACAGGTATAAATAAGTTCAAAATCAACTCTATATGTCAATAATTTTAGCCATTGCATGGCTCCACTAAAATAAATAGTCAAGTAAGATATCAATAATCTCATTTTAAATTCCTCTCTTAGACATGATTATAATGATATAATCAAATAATGCTCAAATAAGGCCTATAATATCAATCTAAGCCCACCGCTCGAGCATAACAATAATAATAAGGCAATTAAATACATAAATAAGACCTATAATATCAAGTTAAGCCTCACACAGGCATCACAACAAATATAATCTCTCAAGTCAATAATGATCATATTATACTAAAATTGTGAAGAATTTTAGGCAAAATTAAACTATCATTTTGCTCCTACACTAAATTAAAATGATATAAAGTATCTAATTAGTTAATTAATGATTAACAGTATGACAATTAAAATGAGAATATTGATGTGAAGTTCATACATTTACCAATTAATTGAAAATTTAAGTTTCATTTTCCAGTATTTATTGCTCAATTAAAGTATAAATTATTTTATTGTTATTTTTGTTTGTATGCCCACCAATAAATTGAGAAGTTTAGCACGATTTTAAAAGAATCTATATATACATATAAAAGGAGGTTATAGACTTGGTGACATGGCGTTTTCTAAGGACTGAGTTCATAGTTATTTTTTTTGTCCTTTTTTTGGGCATCTTTTTTAAGTTTAAAAGACATAAATTTCACCTTAAACCATCATTAATGCTATTAATGATATTTATATCATTTCCTTAATTCACCTTTTCCTTTCTTTGTTCTTCTATCAATCAAGAATCAAGAAATTAGTTATAATATAAAATTTTTTTGGTTTTTTTTTTCAATTTTTCTATGAAATATATTAACTAAATTACCCACGTAAATTCTGTTTTTTTTTTTGGTCATTAACACCATTTTCACTTTCCATAAACCTTTCTCTATTATATTTTTTAAGGAATTTGTGCCCTTTTTCTTAATTTCTTGCCCAAATTTCCTAATTTGATTTCCCATTTTACTTGTCTTTTTTTATTAATCAAGAAGAGACAAAAAAAAATTTCATGTTTTACCCTTTGCACTAATTACTTTTTCTTCAAATTAAAATATAAACATCATTTAATTGGGGTATTATGGTAAACGAGACATGTTATTAATTATTTTTTTTAATCAATGTGTTATCTCAATTTAGGATGGATAATTCAGGACGAAGGAAGTATTATATTACAATTAAGACACTTAATATCAGTGTCAGTTATAATTTTCTTAATTATTGACTTTATTCTTTTAATTCATATTACTCAATTAAGTTACAAATTTATTGATTACTATACATACTAAATACTAAAGACATAAAGCATATTTTCTCCAACCACCAAGAATTCTTCTCTTTTTATTTCTTGATTATGTTCTTTCCTTATATTCATATTTTTTAATAACTTTTATTATTTATAGATTACAGAAGATAAGATGAACATATGAAAAATTTGGGGAATCAAATTCAAACTTGATGAATGATTCAAATTTAGTCGTGATGAGTACAATATCTCTTTCATATTACTTATCTAATTTTAGTTTTTTTCTATTCTCTTTTTATATAATATTCTTTTTTTAAATTTTTTATTTGTGTGACTTTTTCCCACTGGTAGTGGTTTTGCCATAGTTAGTATTTTATACATTTTTTGAATAATTTTTATTGTTTGCAGATAAGATGATTTTTTAAAAAATTATAATAAATTACTTATCTAATTTTAATTTTTATTCTCTTTTTTTATAATATTCATTTTTTAAAATTTTTATTTGTGTGACTTTTTACCACTGGTAGTGGTTTTCACATAGTTAATATTTTATACATTTTTTGAATAATTTTTATTGTTTACAAATAAGATGATTTTTTTTATAATTATAATATAAATTATAGAGAGAGAGATATTTTTATAAAAAAAAAAAATCATGTAATTTATAAATTACATGTTTTTTTTTTTTTGAAATTCCAACAGTGATTGCACTAAATTTATATTTGATTTACAAATTAAAAAAACCGACAAATTGTCTTCATACTCTCAAGGCGCATGACAAAAAAATATGATTATTTTTTCCATCTCATTATTTCTAATATAATATGTGTGCAAATGCTAGAATAATTTATTTTTTTTAGAAAATAAAGAATCCTATAAAAGGACTCAACTTCCTTGGTAAATGCAATTTAGGTAAAATTTGCTTTAGAAGAAACTTCCTCAAACTCAATAGAGGTATATTGATAAAGTACAAAGAGGTTGCCTCAAATAATTAGTTTCTTCAAATATAATATATTCTTTGTGTGATTGCTTAACTCAGCTCAACAAATACGATTCTTTTGATATACGAAGTTAGAGGGTTGAAATAAAGGAGAAGTTGCTTCCAAAATCTTCGTTAACTCTTTCGCCGCCGCCCCCGTTTTCTCGAAGGTTAGTTAATCAAAATGTCGTGCGGAGAAGTTGCTTGCAGTTACGCAGCCTTGATCCTCCATGATGAGGACATCCCAATTACAGCTGACATTATAGTATAAACAGCGAATGTGACAGTGGAGCCATACTGACCTCTTCTCTTTGCCAAGCTTGCTGAGAAGATAAACCTCAGGGATCTCGTCATGAACGTCGGTGCTGGTGGTGGTGGTGGTGGTGCAGTTGTTGTTGCTGCCCCCACTAGTGGTGCAGCTGCTGCCCCTGCTGCTGAGGAAAAGAAGGAAGAGCCCAAGGAAGAAAGTGATGACGACATGGGATTCAATCTGTTTGATTAGGATCTCCTTACAGTACAATGTTTGTTTCTTTTTCAAAAATTTGATGAGACTTGGTAATAGCATCCTTGTTAATGAGATTTTTGATCTGCTTGTCACAGTTATATGTAGCCTTGACATATTATGGTTATGAACATGAGTTATGTTACTGAAGAAAAAAAAGAAGAAGAAGAAGAAGTTAGAGGGGTTAAAGCTTAACTTCAATATTATATTTGTTGAGCTAAGTTTTCTTTTTTCATTTGATATCAACTCAAAAATATAATTAAAATACTAATAGATTGTATTATTATAAACTCAATCAATGAATAAAGATTGTTTCTTTTTAATTAGAAAATTTAATAATAATTTTCTATCATATTTAAACTTTTTAATAGTCGCGTGAAGCACAGTCAAATTCACTAGTTTGTCATAATGCACACATCAATTGCTCATAAAAATTGAACTGCAAAGCACTTGAACGAATAGGAGAATTAGAAGAGTTTCTTTGAGCAGTAAAAGGTAGACTAATTAATTAGTAGTAAATAGAAGAATAGGTATGTTCAAGAAATATAAATTAGAAAATAGCTATGTGACATCAGTTCAATTCATCATGTCGCCTTTTACTTTGTTTTGCATGAGAAATATCATGACCCAAAGACTCAGGTCATCACACTTATCGTGGCTATGCCTTGACAAGTAAGTTAATCACCAAAATTGATCTCTAATAAAAGATCATAACATAAAGTTCTAAGTCGAGACTTCTGGAGCCATGTTGAACCATACATGTATAATAATAGCAGAAGTCTGGATATCAATAATACCATAAACCATCACAAAACCAAGTGTCACAATGTAAGAACAATCAAAATACTACTCGAAATATGAAAACACAACTGAAAATCCAAAAGAAAACCACAAGTCTATCTCTGAACACAAAATCAGAAATAAACTGGATAGGAGGAGGTATAAGGTCGTCTCTGAAGACGTAGAGTGACCAATACCTCAAAGTATCTAAATTATTATCTGAACTCAGCTGTCATGCGACGCACTTGTGTCTGGATCTGCACAGCACAATAGGAATGAGTACGGTCCACTTGTATACTCAGTAGGTACCATAGGACGACTGAGAAAAGTAAAAAATAAGATACATAAATTTATACTATGAGTACGTCACTTGCAATCAAAAACCCAAACGGTAGCTTGCACCGTCTCCAATAATAGTTAAAAAGATTGCATATAAGCAAGAAAGTGGTACGTAAAAGGAAATAAAATAGATATGCATCAAATTAAGCTCAAAAGTACAACACTGCAGATGCATAATGTATGAAATGAAATGATTATGATCATGATAATATGATGTGGCTGAGGTTACCGCATAACCTCCGTATACACCTACCGAGCCTTAGCACTTTCATGAAGGACCATGGGGGTTCGCAACCCATATACTATCTCAATACTCAATTGCAATCTCAATATCCATATCTCCTCTCTGACTCATGGGCTGCAACAGAGGATTTTGTAAAAATATCTTATTTCTGTCAAAAATCAGTGTTTCCACAATGATACCAATATCTCATGAATGTATGTATGATATGAGGATGTAATGCTTATAAATAAACTAGTATAAAGATCTCAAATCCCATTCAAAAATATACACGTGAACCCAGAATCCACTCAATATATCAACCAACTATGATTACACATAAGCAATATACCATTAGAGTGAATAATTCAAGTAAGACTTCAATAATATCACATTAACCCAACTTAGATATTTCTATCATGAAAAGATCGACCAAAATACATACACAAGGCCAATAATATCATATAAGTCTCTACACAGGCCACACACAGTAAATATCATCTCAAATCACCAACAACAATAGTATAAGCCCTCACACGGGCACACAACAGTTATAATACACGGGCACACAACAGTTATAATATTACTTTCATAATTATTACTCATGCCCATAGCATGCTCTTATATAAATATTAAGTACTCTGCCCAGTCTGAAGAAAGTTAAGGCATATCCTACCTCATGACAATGAAATTCAAGCCTAAAACCTTTCATGCAGATCTTTTCCCTCTTGAACGGCCTTGGAATTAACTAAATATATAAATATAGAATCTAAGTGTCAAAAGGAATCCAACGATATCCATATTACCTATTTTTAGATCGGGATCAAGATGAACCCCCGAAACGAATTTTCAAAAAAAGGGATAAAATCAAAATTTTTATTTATAAACACATAACTCATGATTGAAGGAAGCCATAGAAGAAAACCCAAGTTAAAATGAGTTAAATGGGATTTAAATTGAAGAAAAACTCCTTTAGGCCTTCGGGACCAAAATCCCCAAACACCATTTTTGAATATGCGATTTAACAAGTTTTAGTTGACAAAAATTAAAATAAAATAATTAAAATAGTGATCTAGAGCTTACCCAAGATAAAAAATGAAGAACTCATCTAAAAATCTCGTAACCCAAAGCTCCAAGTCTAAAAAATAAAAGAAAAATCAAGAAAGCATTATTTAAAGTGACCCAGCGCTGACTGCTAAAGCGGTCACCACTTTAGCGTGGGTGAATGGCTAAAGCGGTCTAGCCCACTAATGGTTAGCCGCTAAAGCGGTCAAGTCCCACTTTAGTGACGGTGAGTTGCTAGTTGGTCTTCGCATAAGTGACAACTACTTTAGCGGTCCCATGGTCATTAAAGCGGCTGCACCAGGTTAGCTGCACCAGGAACTTTGCTAAAAATTACATATGTACGGATTAAGCCCTAGGAATTCATTCAAAATCTTGTGAAGGCAAACGAAATATGCTACTAGACTAAATTTGATAATAAATTTGATATTTCAGACTCAATAGAGATATTAAATATTCGAAAATAGGTTGTTTTTGCAAAATTGACCCTCGAAATCTAATTTTATGGTTTTTTGAACCACGGGTCAAATGGAGATCCAAAAGTCAAAAAATTAAAACACCCACTTTGCTAACCCAAAATCAACATTCTGAATTTGATGGTGCAGTTCATTTTTTTATCTGACCCACAGAATAATAAATATTGACCAAAGATAACTAACTATAAGACCTTTTTAACCTCTAAAAATCACAAAATCGCACAAATCATTTTGAATCGTATTAGGAACCATTCCCGCACCCTAAAAACATCACGTACTTACCACAAGAAAGGGTAAAATGGTCAAAACACATACAAATACAAAATTCATAAAATCAAGTCCTTATAATATCCATCACTTAGAATCTAGTTTGTCCTCAAACTATAGGCATGGGAAATACCTGAATCGGTGAAAAGCTGGTAACTACTGTGCATATCAAACTCGCCCCCCCCCTAAGAAACCTCATCTACAGGATGGTGTCTCCACTGGACCTTAACCACTGGAATATCACTAGAATATCACTAAAACGCAGCAGCCTAACATCAAAGGCTAAAATGGAGACTGACTCCTCAACAAAGGACAACCTCTTATTAAACTGTAATGTGTCCCAACAAATAACATAAGACTCGTCCTAAATATAATGTTGTAGCATAGATACATAAACAGCTGATAAATTTTGGGGAAATACTAACTCATAAGCTACATCCTCAATAGTCCGAAGAATATCAAATAGCCCAATATACCTGGGGCTAAACTACCCCTCTTCCCAAACCCCATCACTCCATTCATGGGCAAAAAACAAAGGAAGACTTGATCAACCACTCTAAATATCAAAGCACGAAGTCTACAATTTGCATAGCACTTCTGCCTACTCAGAGCTACTCAAAGTCTATCTTGAATAACCCAAACTCTATCCAAAGACTCATGAAGAAAGTTTGTACCTTGATGTCAATCTCAGAAACCTCAAACCAACCAATCAAAGAGCAACAACGCCTATCATACAAAGTCTCAAAGGGTGTTATCTTAATACTGGAATGGTATCTATTATTATACGTAAACTCTACGAATCCTAAATATTGCTCCTACTGATATCCAAAGTCCATAACACAATTGTAGAGGATGTCCTCTAAAACCTGAATAGTCTACACCGACTGATCATTAGTCTGAGGGTGAAAAGTTGTGCTAAGATCAACCTGATACCTAATACTTATTGAAATACCTTCCAGAAGTAAGAAGTGAAGACTAAACCACTATTTGAGATAATAAACACAGGTACACCATGGAGAAGAACTAGCTCATAAATATAGGTATGTGCCAACCTCAACACTGAAGAAAACTTGATTAAGGATCAGATGAGCAGATTTGATCAATCGATCCATGATGACCCAAACATTATCAAAACCTTGAGAAGTACAAATAAACCCAGTCATGAAGTCTATAGTGATTCGTTCCCACTTCCACTCGGGAATGGGTAACCTCTAAAGAAAATCACCAGGCCTCAATCTTCACCTGCTGGCAACATAGGCAACGAGCTACATAGTTTGCTACATCATTCCTCCTACCACCCCCACCAATAGTGTTTTCTCAAATTATGATATATCTTGGTCACTCCCAGATGAATGGAATAGTTAGAACAATGAGCCTCCTCCAAGATTAATTCACCCAATCACCCATTCTCGATACAGAAACTCGACCTCTAATCCTCAAAAACCATATAAGTCAAGGGAGGCTTTCTTAGACTCACCACTCAACACCTTGTCCCAAATCACTCTCAATCTAACATCATCAAAATGATGAGTCCAAATTTTCTCCATCAAGGAATATCTAGCCTCCACAAATGCCAAAACTCGCCCAGGTATCGAAATATAAAACCTAACCATTTAGTTAGCCAAAGACTAAACCTCTAAGGAAAAAGGCCTCCCCTAGGTCAAAAGATGTGTGAAGCTGCCCATACTAGTCGACTTTCGGCTCAAGGCATCCACAACTACATTAGCCTTATCAAGAAGATAGAGAATAGTAGGATTCTAATATTTAAGCAACCCAATCCAATAATGGTGCCTCATGCTAATATCTCATTGGGTGAATAAATACTGAAGGCAATGGTGATCCAAGAAAACCTCATTATGGACTCAATACAAATAGTGCCTCCACAACTTCAACGCAAAGGCAACCGCACACAACTCTAAATTATGGTTAGGGTAATCTTTCTCATGGGACTTCAACTGATGAGAAGCATACACAATCACTTTACCCTTTGCATCCACACGACACCAAACCCAATAAAAAAAAGCATCACAAAAGATAGTAAATATTGCCCCTTCCTTGGTCAAAGTCAAGATAGGAGATAAGGTTAATAAATCCTTAAGTTTTTGGAAGCATACCTCACAAGCATAAGACCATTGAAAAGACATCATTTTTTAGTCAACCTTGTCAATGGAGTTGTAATAGATAAAAAAAACTCAAAAAAATATAGATAGTATCCTACTAAACCAACAAAACATTAAATCTCGGTAGAAAAAGTAGTCCTATCCCAATCATGAACTACTGCAGTATTGGCTAGATTGGCCATGATAGCATCCTTGGTTACAATATGACCTAAAAAAGAGACGATGTCTAATCAAAACTCGCACTTGGAGATCATAGAATACAACTTCTCATCTCTCAGTATCTGAAGCAAAATCCATAAATGTGCCTTATAATTGGCCTCACTCTTAGAGTAAACCAAGATATCATCAATAAATATAATGGCAAAAGAGTTGAGATATGGTCAAAAAACCTAGTTCATCAACTCTATGATCACGGTTGAGGCATAAGCCAATATGAAGGACATGACCAAAAACTCATATTGACCATAACGAGTTTGAAAAGTTGTCATCATAATATTCGAAGCTCTAATTATCAAATGGTGATACCCGAACCACAAATCAATCTTTGAAAACACTGAAGCACCCTAAAGCAGATTAAACAAATCATCAATATGAGAAAGAGGATATTTATTCTTAACCATCACCTTATTCAATTATCGATAATAAATACATATACACATATACCTATTATTTTTCTTCATAATTAAGATAGTCGCACCCTAAGGTAATACACTAGGCCAGATAAATCTCTTATCCAACAATTTCTATAACTGAACCTTCAATTTCTTCAAATACTTTGTGTCCATCCTATGAGGACTAGAAATGGGCATAGTGTTTGGCTCATCAATAGCAAAGTCAATATCACGATCAGGAGGCATACCAGGAAAATTCATAGAGAAGACATTCATGAACTCATGGACAATATGGATAGAATCTAAAAGATATGGTGAATCAACACTAGTATCATAAATATAGAACAAATAAGACAAAGATCCCCTCTCTACCAAGCAACGAGCCTGGAGAAAGGATAAATCTCACTTAGGATCTGATACAAGAAAAATTGCCTCCGGACCTTTGGATGGGATATGTTTGATGCTCGAGGAGCTTGATGACTCCTGAATGTTATTAAAAGATGCCACATGGATAAAGATTACCATTAAGGAGTGTCAAAGGACATTGGTGAGGTCGAAAGAGTGGAAATTGGGGCTATAAATCCCCTTGGAATGGACATACACCAAAGGTTCTTTGATCCGCTCTGGCATTTCAAGAGCGGGTCAAAACAGCCTCTAGTGGGTCTTTTCTTATATTTGGGTCATATTTGGGCCCAAATTATGTAATATTTAACCAAACTATAAATACTTGGTAGCTAGACTTATTTTCTTAGTTAGTCTTTATTTAATGATGATGTTGAATTCAAGAAAAATCCATTGGGAGCGTTGAGTGCTTGAAAAATACAATGTTGAACCTTGTTTAGAAATGGTTGTTGTAAGGGCATTTCGATTCCCTTACGGTCAGTGTAAGAGATTAGGTTCTTTACTTGGTTAATTGATTGAGGATTAAGGATTTAATATACCCTTTGTTTTCTTTCATCTCCTTTCATTGTGTCAATCTACCTATCTTTCTATCATCTATCCTTTTATTATTTTACTTATCGTGTTTTCAATTTCGTCAATTCACTAGTATTTGTGTTTGTTTTTCATCTCCGTAGATTACTCTCATATCATTTGGTATGATATATTAGATTGATTTCATTCCTACAAAGTCAATCCTTGGTTTTTTATCATGAAAATCAACAAAAAAAGAAGTGTCAAAATCAAAAAATCACAAAACAAGTTATTATTCACGTTTTTTCTTCTTAGGTCAAATTTTGAGTTTTTAATTTTCTATTTTTCTTGTGTTTATAGTGTTATATTTTTATTCTCTAACACTATAGGAGTCTAGGTTTCAAATTTTAGCTTAATCGGAGTCATGTTGAGTGAGCTACCATTGTTGAAAGCTTGGACTTGAAGAGAAGTGAAATGGGTTGGAAAAACTCGAAAATTTGTGAAGAATTTGAGCTAAATGATGTTTGTAATGAGTTTATAAGGTTGCAAAGTGTCTACATTCAAAATTTCAACTCCTTTCGAGCTCCGGAGAAAAAGTTAGAAAAATTGATGTTCTTGGTGTGTTCTTTAAGAAATTATTATCTTCAAGTTGAATTTTTTTAGCAAATTTGGGTGTTTGATCAAAAAAGAATGAATAAAAATAGTGAAAAGGTGTTTGTTCTTGGGAATCTAAGGATATTCCAAAGTATATTCCAACAAAAGAGGACACAAAGGACCATTTGGAGGGCAAATCGTCCAATTCTAGGCCAAGGGGCGGGTGATCTGCGCCCCATCTGCCCTTGACCTGCGTTGGAGCTGCTGCTGCAGCCCAGATATATTTCAAACCAGTATCTAGGATTCATGGTTCATCCAAGGTGTGTTGGGTATACGCCCAACCTAGTAGAGCAGGTCCCCAAATGCAGATTAACCCATTCCAATGCAAATCAAGCCTCCAAGCAAATCTCAAGATTTCCGATTCCATTTTGCTCAAGGTTTGATTCCTAAGTTTCATATGTTTATTACTAAACTCTTATATTTATTCTTAAACTACTCATAAACTAGTAATCATCTACTAAGTTGATTGATGAGTTCTTAAGTCCCATTTCTTTCATCGTCCCATTTCTTTCAAATTTTTCTCTTTTTCAATTCTTTGTGATTTCTTGATTCAAGTCCTTAAGAAGATTTATTTATTAGAGTCACTCAAATGAGAAGCACTCCAGCCACAAGTAGAGATTGACACCTTATTCATCACTTGAGTATAAGCAATTTTCAACATTCGTGTAACACCCCAATTTTCTGAACCGAAATGCTACACGATGCTCATGACCCCGAAGGACCACAAGCTAACCCATGACTGATATCTATACCTGTATACTGCATAATATAACATGAAAATGCGGGAAACATGTACTGCAAGTCCGTAAGGTTCAACTGAATAAACATCTTATAACAAAATATCTAAAAAAAGGTATAACAATACGAAAATATGTTATAAATACTGAAAATAATTAGATCTGAATATCTAATCTGACATTTAGTCTGAAAGCCTCTAACTGAACTGAATAAGGAGTTGAAGGAACATGTCTACAACTAACTCCATCTAACAACTGAATAGTAAATATAGCAATAATCATATCGTCCTCGAATGAGAAGGACTCACTGCAAACTCTGAACACTGGAATACTACTGCTGATCTGGAGCTCGTCCCTCTGAACATATGGTGTAACATAAGAGAAAGCACCATAGCGGAAATGCATTAGTATGTCTGAATATACTGAGTATATAAGTGAGATAGGCTAAATACAAAAGGTTATATGCAAGAACAATACTGACTCATATGAACGTGAGAATACATGCATGCATACGTAACTGTAACTGAACTCATGGAGATACTGACTCCTGATTCTGAATACTGACAACATGAGTGTACTGATACTGAGATACAAAATAGAGGAACGCTAATTTCTGAAAGTTTGAATTATAAAGAAATGGTCTGGTTGATTGTGTCTGGCAATCCTGAAGCTGAATACTGATTTCATGAATTCTGATAACTGATATGACTGATACATGAGTTCAGAAAACTGATATAACTGATATAACTGTGATAATTAACCTAACCGATGTAACTGATACTGAGCGACTGTATCTAACAGTCTAAGTTCTGATGGAACTATCTGAGTTCCGTTCTACTTAGAGTAACTAAATCTGAGATCAGTTCTATCTAGCGAGTGATCATGAGTATACTGATAATAAAGATGATTTGACTTAGTCTGAAATCAGTCCTATCTAGCAGGTGATCTTTAAATATAATGATTCTGATACTGATTAATCATAGTTGAGATCAGTCCTAGCTAATGGGTGATCTTGAAGTCTATTTACAAGGATAAGCATTGACTGTATCTAACAATACTGAATCTGTACTACTGAACTGAGTTGACTGTATCTGACAGTCCTGAATCTGTAATTGAAATTGTGGGATGTATTCATCTAACCGACATGCCCCAAGCTAAGCTGACTGGGGTCCAATCTCTGCCCTGACTGGAAGGATGTCAGTACCGCGCCACTGGTAAGGACAACATGTCAACAACCCTTATATAACAAGTAACTCTAGTGAGAACGGTAGGAACCCTCATATAACAGGTTAAGACACCTCATCTACCCTGATATAATAGGCTGAGATGTCTCAACCTATGCTGGCTAAATAGTTCTGGAACTTAGGGATTGCTTCTAAGGAACTTAGTCCTAATCTAACGGGTGAGTCCCCATCCCTAGGATCACTCAGTGCTGAATCCTACTCCCATCTGAAAGACACTGAACTAAATAACTGGGATGATCTGAATAATTGAACTGAACTAATTAGCTAAACTGATACTGATTAACTAGATTGATACTAGTGGTATTGTTTAGCGGAGCTAAACTAAGTTTACTGGATTTCGATGACTGACGGAATGTACTGAGTTCTGAGGACTGGTTGAGAGTACTGAAGTTACTGAGATTGAATTTGAATACTGAGGTTATAGATATTACTAAGTAATGAGGTCACTGAGATTACTGAGGTTACTGAGCCCTGAGATTACTGAGAATACTGAACTACTGAGATTACTGAGTTTTCCTGAGTCACATGACTGACTGAATTCTACTGAATCATTGCTTGATTTTGTATATTGTGAAACATGACATGGCTCTAGGCACACAGCTATATTTTTGGGTATGAATACCCCCAGGACTCGATGGAAGGAAACAGACACAACATGACTGACTTGATCATAAGATTGGAGTCCAAAATTCACATTATCATAAATAGAGGATATTATATATCATGTAGTTCCTCAACATATTAAGCATGGTAGGGAGTGCATAGCTATATTTCATATGCATATTGTATATCTCCATTATCATACATGCTTCATACCACGACAATAGCAACACACAAAAAGCATGGAATTCATATTAAAGAATATAGCTAACATGGACTTGTCATTTAGACATCATGGAACCATATAAACATGAATTTCTACCATCTTAAGCATTTTATCGAACACCTTGCATGCATTCTTTAATTCATAGGTGTTTTTCATAACTTGTACCATTTTACACCATCTAAGGTTCATAGTTTTCAACTAACAAACATATATATTCCATGAAAACACCTCTAGATATCATCTTGAAACTTAAACATCAAATCATCAGCATGTACATGCTCATATCAACACAAAAAAAAAATCACAATATAGTATTTAAAACATGGTTCTTGAGCTCTATGAACGGATTGGATCCATAGTTGAACACTACGCATACCTTAAATCTTGATCTTGAAAGAGATCTTATATTTCTGAAGGTTCCTGAAGAAATCCTTAGGCCTTCCCTTGATTTTTCTTGATAAGGTTTTAACCCCTTTGGGAAAGAATGATCTAGTTCCTGAGGAGATGATCTTGAGATAAAACCCTAATCTTGTAGTTGAAAGTGTATGAGAGAGATTTTTGAGATGTTTTAACTAAAGAGAATGGAAGATAATACGTTCCTTGAGGGTTATAAGTCGTGGAAAGTGAAGGTAAAATACCAAAATACCCTTATGAAATAAATTCCCAGTTGCTGAAAATAATAGCTGACGACATTTATGACAAGGCGTTAAAAATATGGTAAGTCGTCAAAAATGTCGTCACACAGAAGTTGGGTTCTGCCTAAGGCAGACGACATTTGTGACATGGCGTTAAAAATATGGTAAGCCATCAAAAATGTCATCCCACAGAAGCTGGATACTACCTAGGGATGACGACCTTCGTGATAGGGCGTCACAAATGTGGTAAGCTACCACGAATGTCGTCACTTAGGAGCTGGTTTCTTCCTAAGGCTGACGACCTTCGTGGTAGGGCATCACAAGTGTGGTAAGCTACCATGAATGTCATCACTTAGGATATGGTTTCTTTTTAAGGCTGACGAACTTCGTGATGGGGCGTCACAAATGTGGTAAGCTACCACGAATGTCATCACACTGTTTCCATCCTGACATGCTGGAGTAAAATAGGAATAAATCTTTGCTCTAATATAGGATTTAGGAGAAATTGGTATAGTTGGAAAGGTAATTAAATTATCTATCTGTTGATAGGTTATGAGATCAAAAATTCCAAGTATAATGAGATATATGCTCGTTTGAAGTTGACTATACCAATATCCTTCTCAAGAATTCAATCGGTAAGGAATGCTTTGATTCGTTTGATAGCTGGGAGTTATTTGAAGCCTTAATATACATCTAACTTACTTATAAAACTATAAAATAACCATGATGTACTATGCATGATCTTGGTACATGGCTCTAATAGTGGTTTGGATTTTTTGGGGTATTACAATATCTCCCCCTTGGAAACATTCGTCCTCAAATGATGACTGCTTGAGAGGGGGGAAAAGATAAAACGATGCATATATAGCATGAATGACTGATTATGATTTCATGGCTGACATGACTGAAAACTGAGCATATCATACTGTACATGCATATCTGATGCATGGGTAGCTGATTTATGAATGTAGGACTCAGTGTTCCGATAAACTGAGTTTCTCAAACTGAGAATGCATATTTGATGCTTAACTAATAAGTTGAATCCATGCATATTTGATGCATGATTATATGACTGACATGATATGTGAATGCATGACTGAAAGTACTGATAAGTTGACCACGCATATTTGATGCGTGAATACATGACTGAACTGACTCACGAATATGCGACTAAACATGTAATGATAAAGATACTAAGTTTGAACTAAATACTAAGAATGGAACTTAATACCAAGTTTGTTACTGATATCTGAACATAAGAATGAGTAAGCTCAAAGAAGACTGCTACCATGAACTGAAAATACTGATGAGTCTAAGATTGATTACTCAATATGCATGAGCGGAAACATAAGAACATAACTGAATTTGGAGCTTGATTCATGAACTAAACTGAGACATTGAGTACATGGACTACGAATGAATTTTGAGGCTAGAGGATCGGCTCATAAGTAACACTTCCTCCAAGATAGATTCATCAAAGAAAACGACATGTTTAAATCATGAAAGTTTGGGGGGCTATAATGTATCTCCCACTTGGGACACTATGTCCCTTGAAGGATGTTGGACTAACCTTGCTGAGATATTAAGGAAGTTGAGGCGATGCACAAGGAACCAAGGTATGAAATCATGATTGATTATCTGAGATCTAAAATTAAAGCGTGATGCACAGATGCATAGACATACTGACTTATCTGATTAACTGAGTAACTGGTAACTGAACGCTGGGTATGCAATACTGAATTGCACTTAATCTGAGTAGCTGGGCTAAGGCCATAAAGTATTATGCATATGAGAAGGGACTGACTGAGTAACATGAGGTAACTGATCATGGATTTCATGAAAGCTATATTGTCATAAAATACAGGACCAAGTGTATTACATGATTTGGAAACATTCCATAGACTGAGGTATTGGAATATCTATAACTGAGTAGCTGATAACAGTATGCTATGGTCAAGCAAATCTAAAACTGAACTGAATTTTTGAACTGAATACTGATCTAAAGCTGACACTATAACTTAAGACTATAACGGGGATTCATACTGGATCTAAATGTTGGGTCCTGATAACTGAATACTGAAACTGAGGTTTAAACTGATACTGAAGTGCTTAATTCTACAAATGAACACTAATTACTGAGTACTGAACTGTAACTGAGATAGAAACTGAGTTTTGATAGTTGCACAATAAAGGATGACATAAGTCAAGGATCTGAATATACATTCACACTCTGAATTTTCCCAATTTCTAATTACTACCTCTCGCTAGCTCCTTGCTTGCATACTAATAGGATATTCGAGCCTATCTTCGTAACTACACCCTTGTGTAAAGAAAGCATGCAACAACCTTCTCTTAACATAAATCATTCACTCTCTTATTTAAGCAACTACTCATCGTTAAACTACACTTTTTTCACAAAGAGAGCTTATTGAAGGGGTTAAGTCAGGAGAATCTGAAACATGAATAGACACATAACTGAACTTGGCACTTGACTGAAGTCTGAGGGATAGAATATAAATACCATGTGTGTACCAAAAGGTCTAAACTGAGGGTATTCATAACATAGTTTGAATTTAACTGATCAGTAGGGATGTAGCATGATTCATGGAAGCTGAGTATATTGTAAAACATGATATGCGTACATGAGTCATAAGCTGCATGACCTAAGTCTGGAATTTCTGAGTTCATGGAACATGATTTGTAACACTGGGTGATCTAGAACTGAACTTCCTATACTGGGAACTGAAAGCACACACAATTCTATGGATACGTGTGAACATAAGCTATATCCATGGAATCTGAGACATAAAGCATGCCTGGGCATTATGCTGACTCAAGTACAAAGCTTTACGCTGAGATAAGGATGGGTCGGGAATTGTCTTCCCTAACTTCTTTTCTGTACATACTGGAACTACTACTGGAATCTGAGAGCCTGACTTGGGTACTTGATCTACCATCTCCCCCTTGGCTTTAACCCATCATCATTAGTCTGTGAACACTAAACTAATCTCTGAACTGAACTGTAATTATCATCACATACTTACACTCTGATCAACACATGCTCGCCTTACTAAACACATCATCTGCCTCTGTTTTCTCATATACTACTAATATCACATCCATACCATTATGCTTAATTTTAAGTCACTAAACTTAAATTTTCTAACTCACACTGTTCAAGCCTACTGATTCATTATAGCACAACTATACCCATGAATACATATTCTATTCAATATGGATATCATATACCAACTTGTCTACTGCTAAACTCCTAGGTTCATTCTTGTAACTCTGGGTCATATGCTATCATAGGATTTTGAGAAGGGATCTGATGGCATATCTAAATCTGGGTTCGAGAACGAGTTCTTATGATCATGAATGAGATCCGTACAACTTTGGAACATAACTTAACTGATGGGATACTGTATAAGAAAGCCCTATATTTAGGACTTATGCTTTAATATTTTTGTTACCTTAAAAGTAAGGTAAAGATGACATGAGGGAAGCATGATGTGAAACTACATGGGTTCCTTAGAGAACCTTTCTATAGCACGATCTGAGACATGAAAGAAGGGAAAATATTCCTAAAACATCTCATAGCCTCTTGCACATAAGTGTGGTTCACAACACACGCATGTACAAGACTCTACTAGATGCGGCTTTCAGACTTCCTAGGACTCTATTGAACCTTAGTCTTTGATACCAAGTTTGTAACACCCTGATTTTCTGAACCGGAATGCTACACGGTGCTCATAACCCCAAAGGACCACAAGCTAACCTATGACTAATATTTGTACCTATATACTGCATAATATAACATGAAAATGCAGAAAACATGTACTGCAAGGCCGTAAGGTTCAACTGAATAAACATCTGATAACAAAATGACTTAAAAGGGTATAAAAATACAAAAATAAGTCATAAATACTGAAAATAATGAGATCTGACTATCTAATCTGACAACTAGTCTGAAAGCCTCTAAGTGAACTGAATAAGGAGTTAAAGGAACATATCTCCAACTAACTCCATCTAACAACTAACTAGTAAATGTAGCAATAATCATATCATTCTCAAATAAGAGGACTCACTGCAAACTCTGAACACTGGAATACTACTGATGATCTGGAGCTCGTTTCTCTGAACCTATGGTGTAACATAAGAGAAAGCACCATAGCACAAATACGTCAGTACGTCTGAATGTACTGAGTATACGAGTGAGGTAGGCTAAATGCAAAGGGTTATATACATGAACAATACTGACTGATATGAACGTGAGAATACATACAAGCATACGTAACTATAACTAAACTCGTGGAGATACTGACTACTGAGTATGAATAATGACAACATAAGTGTACTGATACTGAGATACTGAATATATGAACGACTATTTCTAACAGTTAGAATTATGAAGAACTGGTCTGGTTGACTGTGTCTGACAGTCCTGAAGCTGAATACTGATATCATGAATTCTAATAAATGATATGACTGATACATGAGTTCAGAAAACTGATATAACTGATATAACTATGATGATCGGCCTAACCGATATAACTAATACTGAACGAATGTATCTAACAGTCTAAGTTCTGATGGAACTATCTGAGTTCCATTCTACTTGGAGTAACTAAATCTAAGATCAGTCCTATCTAGCGGGTGATCATGAGTATACTGATAATAAGGATGATTTGACTTAGTCTGAAATCAGTCCTATCTAGCGGGTGATATTTAAATCTAATTATTCTGATACTGATTAATCATAGTTTAGATCAGTCCTAGATAATGGGTGATCTTGAAACCTATTTACAAGGATAACAATTGACTGTATCTAACAGTATTGAATCTGTACTACTGAACTGAGTTGACTATATCTGATAGTCCTGAATCTATAACTGAAACTGTGGGATGTATTCATTTAACCGACATACCCCAAGCTAAGCTGACTAGGGTCCAATATCTACCCTGACTGAAAGGGTGTCAATACCGCGCCACTGGTAAGGACAACATGTGAGTAACCCTCATATAACAGGTAACTCTAGTGAGAACGGTGGGAATCCTCATATAACAGGTTAAGCCACCTAATCTAACCTTATATAATAGGCTACGATGTCTAAACCTATGCTGGATACATAGTTCTGGAACTTAGTGATTGCTTCTAAGGATCTCAGTCCTAATCTAGCGGGTGAGTCCCTATCCCTAGGATCACTCGGTGTTGAATCCTACTCCTATCTGAAAGATACTGAACCAAATAATTGGGATGAACTGAATAATTAAACTGAACTGATTAGCTGAACCGATACTGATTAACTAGATTGATACTAGTGGTATTGTTTAGCGGAGCTAAACTAAGTTTACTGGATTCCGATGACTGACGGAATGTACAGAGTTTTGAGGACTGGTTTAGAGTACTGAAGTTACTGAGATTGAATTTGAATACTGAGTTAACAGATATTACTGAGTACTGAGGTCACTGAGATTACTGAACTACTTAGATTACTGAGGTTACTGAGCCCTGAGATTACTGAGAATACTGAACTACTGATATTACTGAGTTTTCCTGAGTCACATGACTAACTGAATTCAACTGAATCATGGATTGATTTTGTATATCATGAAACATGACATGGCTCTAGGAACATAGCTATATTTTCGGGTACGAATAACCCCAGGACTCGATGGAAGGAAACATACACAACATGACTGACTTGGTCATAAGATTGGAGTCCAAAATTCACATTATCATAAATAGAGGATATTATACGTCATGTAGTTCCTCAACATATTAAGCATGGTGGGGAGTGCATAGCTATATTTCGTGTGCATATTGTTTATCTTAATTATCATACATGATTCATACCACAACAATAGCAACACATGAAAAGCATGGAATTCATATTAAAGTATATATCTAACACTGACTTGTCATTTAGACATCATGGAACCATATAAACATGAATTTCTAGAATCATAAGCATTTTATCGAACACCTTACATGCATTCTTTAAGGCATAGGTGTGTTTCATAACTTGTACCATTTTACACCATCTAAGGTTCATAGTTTTCAACTAATAAGCATATATATTCCATGAAAACACCTCTAGATATCATCTTGAAACTTAAAAAATAATCATCAGCATGTACATGCTCATATCACCACAAAAAAATTCACAAAATAGTATTTAAAACATGGTTCTTGATCTCTATGAACGGATTGGATCCATAGATGAACACTACGCATACCTTAAAGCTTGATCTTGAAAGAGATCTAATATTTTTGAAGGTTCTTGAATAAATCCTTAGGCATTCCCTTGATTTTTCTTTACTAGGGTTTAACCCCTTTGGGAAAGAATGATTTTGTTCCTGAGAAGATGATTTTGAGAGAAAACCCTAATCTTGTGGTTGAAAGTGTATGAAGGAGCTTTTTGAGATGTTTTAACTAAAGAGAATGGAAGATAATACGTTCTTTGAGGGTTATAAATCATGGGAAGTGAAGGTAATAGACCAAAATACCCTTATGAAATAAATTCCCAGTTGCTGAAAATAATAGCTGACGATATTTGTGACAAGGCGTCGAAAATGTGGTATGCCGTCAAAAATATCATCTCACAGAAGCTGGGTTCTGCCTAAGACTGACGACATTTGTGACATGGCATCAAAAATATGGTAAGCCATCAAAAATATCGTCACACAGAAGCTGGATACTGCCTAGGGCTGACGACCTTCGTGATAGGGAGTCACAAATGTGGTAAGCTACCATGAATGTCGTCGCTTAGGAGCTGGTTTCTGCCTAAGGATGACGACCTTCGTGGTAGGGTGTCACAAGTGTGGTAAGCTACCACGAATGTCATCACTTAGGATCTAGTTTCTGTCTAAGGCTAACAACCTTTGTGACAGGGAGTCACAAATGTGGTAAGCTACCACGAATGTCGTCACACTGTTTCCAGCCTGACATGCTGGAGTAAAATAGGAATAAATCTTTTATCCGATATCAGATTTAGGCGAAATTGGTATCGTTGGAAATGTAATTCAATTATATATCTATTTATAGGTCATGAGCTCCAAAATTCCAAGTATAATGAGAGATATGCTCGTTTGAAGTTGACTATACAAATATCCTTCTCAAGAATTCAATTGGTAAGGAATGTTTTGATTCGTCTGATAGCTGGGATTTATTTGAAGCCTTAATATACATCTAACTTACTCGTAAAACTATAAAAGAACCATGATGTACTATGCATGATCTTGGTACAATACTCTAATAGTGGTTTGGATTTTTCGGGGTATTACAATTCGTCTCTCCAATTGTGAGGATTACAAAGGTGTGATTCTTATGAGTGTTGATGAGGAGCTTTACTATAAATATTGTTTGTTTATTTTGTAGCTAAAAGGTGATATGAGGAATTATGTCTTTGATAGCCTTGTATAATTGTGACTACGACGTAGGAGACTATGATTGTGGTGAAGATAGTTATGTCTATGAAGAAGATAGAGATTATGGGGGCTATTAATATAGCCATGATTAAGAGTTGAATAAAAATGAGAGCTACTATTCCAAATGAGAATGTGAGTTGAATGATGATCCTAGTTCTTATAGTGAGTATGAGATGATAAAGAGCCTTGTGATGGTTCTTATGAGGAAGATGGGGCATGTGAGGAGTATTACACTTCCCACTTTTAGCCTAGAGCTTATATAAGGTCTAACCCATTCATTTACAAATCTTATAAGGATCATGGTGAGCATGTACATAAGGATTGTGAAGTTTTGTATTCCTCGTCTTGTAGTACTTCTTATCAAGGTCGAATCGATGTGAATAGTTATGCTAACTATAAGAGAGGTTGCTCCAAGGGAATGAAAGAGCCTGCATCTCAAAATCCTAGGGGTACTATATATTACTCTTCTTATCCTAGTGCCCAAATGTGTGGAAATAGGTACTAAGGTAGATATGGATGGTATAGTAGGAGTCAATATCTTCTTACTCTCCCCATCTTTATAAAATAGTCGGACCCCGAAGAATATCTTTATTGGGAATGGGGGTGTGAAAAAATCTTCATGGATTATGATATTACTGAGGTAGAAAAATCAACGTGATCTCTTTAACATATTTAATGTCCAGAATCATTGAGGTAGGATATCAAAAGAAATTCCAACCAAACATGGAGTGCCTTGAAGAAACACATGAGGGATGCCCATGTACCAATGGGGTGTAAGAAGCTTTACAATGTTGATCCAAGAAGAAATATTTGCTCCAAAAGGGTAAGCATTTGTAGGGTTCCAGGATGCCTCCTTGTTTTAGATGATTGGTGTTATAGAAACTACATTATCCCACCACTTACTCCAAGCCTAATTAAAATGAGAGACAAAAGATTGAGAAAAGTATAGGAGTGAAAAGTGGAAACCTAAGAAAGTAAAAGGAGAGGTTGAGTGGAGTGAAATAAGAGGGTTGCCACCAAATCGAGCTAACATTATTTTTCCTTCTCTTAATAAGGACATATGTGTAGGTACCGTCATGGAAAGGGAAGGACAACACGTACCAAAATAGAAAATTCCCTTTAAAGATTTGACAAGGGCAATCTTAGATGTTTCCAAAGCTTGTGAAGGCCCTTCACACCAAGATAAATAAGAATATTCTCAAGAACTTCAAGGTAACATAGCTAACTCTTACACTTTAGTACATGTGAATAATAATTGTGTGTCTAGTAAGCCATCGAGTGTGAGTTGTAGCTTATTTATGTGTGAGTCTCATGATTCTTTAACTCTTAATGATGATGTACATGTTGTGAGTTCGGATACACTAGGTGATCATATTGATGACCGAATTGACTCTTCTTTCATGATTAATTTGTGTCCACCTAGTATTAAAGCCAATGTTATGAGTGATGGTACATTATATTGTGAAAATCGTGTTGATCAACTTGAGTGTGAAACTAGTCCACCACTTGAGGATATTTTTTATGTGATTAATGAGCCTCAAGTTAGTGATGATGTTAAAAATGTTGGTTAATCAAATAGGAGTGATCTTTTGAGCATGTCACTTAATGAAGATCCTATTGTTTGTTCTACTCATAAGGATGATTATGTGTTTGAAAATTCTTCGAGACGTGATAGCTGTCTTTTTTAGAGTGAACTTACATGTTTTGATTCTTCCTAAAATATTGATCCTTCTCTCTTTAAGTACAGTATCTTGTTTGAAGATGATGAAATCACTCTTAGTGAATTACCTAGTAGTTTGGATTATGTTGATGATGTAGCTCATATTGAGGGATATATTCTATATAACAACCCACTATGGTGTGATAACATTCCTCCTAAAGATGGAAATCTCTTCTTGAAAGATGAGAGTACTCTTAAGGGAAAGTAATGTGAAGGATTGAAAGGTGATCTTTGTGTACCCATTGCCAACTCCTCTTTGAGTGTTCCGATTCTTGAACATACCCTTGATAATGTTCTTGGGAATCATAGTGAGCATATTCTTGAGGACACCATAGATAAAATTAACTTGCATGACACCTTTCTTTACTATCTATTTGCATTTGAAGATACCTATGTTAGTGTAGAGAGTATGTCCTTTTGTTTTGGTGATACCTTTGGTGGAAGAGAGTGTAATCTAGACCATTGTCTATTGACACTCTATTCATTTGATCTCGGTGACAAATTTGGATGTGTTGATTATTAAACACATAATTTGGTATTTGGCCAAGATGAAAAGCAAAATTCGAAGAAGGATATTGGTATCCTTCCCTGTGATAGAAAGTCTTTCTTGGAGATTAATAATTCACTTGATGGATCAATATTGTGTAAGGGAAAGATCTCCAACAAATATGAGATCTCTATAAAGAAGGGAAGTAATGAAAAGATCCAAGAGAGCTCACCATGTTGTTTTCCATTCTTGACCAAGGTTTCATTACTTATAGGTCAAAGAGTGAGTCTTCTCTTGAAAGCACTCTTGTTGAACCCCATTTATATGATACCCTTCTACATTGCTTGTGTAACATTGATGACCCCTTTCTCAGAGTAAGTTTTTTGAAAGGGAAAGGTTATTTGAACTTAAATATTTTATCCTTGTGTGTATTACGTGCTAAATCAATTGAGTCAAATGGCATTCTTATAGATAATAGCACATTAGATGATGAATTTATGCTTGAGTCTTTTTTATACTACCTCTTTGCCTATGATGATGTTCATGCTAGTCTTGGAATTGTCTTATTGGGGGGTAGGAAATTATTTGGTTGGTCCACTTGGTTGAATAAAAATGCTTTATGGGTCATTCATAACTTTGACCCTAGAAAACCCTTGTGGATTGATGAACCATTGGCGGTACCATTTTTGATATGGTCTCTTGAAGTGATAATAAAGCAATTGTATCTTATGGCTCCTAAGATGAATTTAGTCTTACCTTCTTGGCTTTTTGATGCTATTATGACCTTTGTGGTTTCCTTATCTATTAATATTTTTCATATCCAATTCCTTTGTAACCTTTTCAATAGGCTTTTCCTGATTAAAGTAAAGGATCCTTGGTTATATCTTAAGTGTGTGAAACCTTGGAATAATGCTATGATTATTTGTACTAACCCAATCCCTCATGTCATGAATATGTTGTATTTATTTTTCCTTGCCTTAATTTTTCAAGTTTTGGATTTGAGGTCGAATCCTTTTCAAGAAGGGGGGGATGATACAAGCCAAATTACCTCTGGACCTTTAGATGGGATATGTATGATGCTCGAGGTGCTTGATGACTCCTTAGTGATATTAAAAGATGCTTCATTGATAAATATTACCTTTAAGGAGAGTCAAAGGACTTTTATGAGGTCAACGGAGTGAAAATCGGGGCTCAAAATCCCCTTGAAAGGTACATGCGCCCAAGGCGCCTTAGATCCACCTTTAATTCACTCTAGCATTTCAAGAGCGGGTCAAAACAGCCTCTAGTGGGCCTTTTCTTGAATTTGGGTCACTTTTGGGCCCTAATTATGTAATATTTACCCAAACTATAAATACTTGGTAAATAGGCTTATTTCCTTAGTTAGTCTTTGTTTAATGATGATGTTGAATTCATGAAAACTCCATTGGGAGTGTTGAGCTTTTGGAAAAGCCAATGTTGAACCTTGTTTAGAAACGGTGGTTTCAAGAGTGTTTCGATTCCTTTGCGATCAGCGTAAGAGATTAGGAGCTTTGCTTGTTTAATTGACTGAGGATTAAGGGTTTAATATACCCTTTGTTTGCTTTCAATTCCTTTCATTGTGTCAATCTACCTATCTTTCTATCATCTATCCTTTTACTTTTCATATTTTTAATTTCACCGATTCATTAGTTTTTGTGTTCGTTTTTCATCTTCATAGATTACTATCATATCAGGACCCGAATAAAATGTACCCTTTCAAGCTATCCTTGTACACCCCAGGAAGCTAAAGTGATAGTCTTCGCATAATAGTCTAGAACAACATGATAGATACCTAACTAATCCATATCCAAAATGGCATCAAAATCTACCATATCTAGGATAATCAGTTCTACCCAAGTCTCACATCCCATAAAGGTCACAACACAAGATGATGCACCCGATCCACCACTAAAAAGTCTCCTATAGGGGTAGATACATTGGGCATAGCAAGAGACTCACTAATAGACTCAAAAACTAAAGCAAAATCTACAAACACGTAGGATAAAGTCAATTTTGAATCAAATAACACAGACACAGGTATAAAATAAATGGGGATAATACATGTGATAACAACATTGGAAGCCTCTACCTCAGGGCTGGCGGGCATAGCATAGCACTGTCTATGTACACTATCAGACTTATCAACCCTACATCTACCACCATCTCTACCTCACACCCCTAGCATTACCTCTACCACCCTAAGGGTTACCTCTCATTGTCGATATAGGAGTAGATATGAAAACACAATAGGGGAAATCCTTGGGAACATGGCCAAACTCATCACACACATATAAACCTCTATGGCCCGAATCAATTAGATAAGGTACAACTTATCTAGAACGACCATCTTGGGATGATGCAAGACTACCCAAAACCGTTAAACTAGAAGACCTACCACCAGAACCCTACAAGCCTTCCTATTTTTGTTTACCACAGTACTTATAGAACCTCTAAAATCTCTTCCTCAAGGAGTATGACCACTGACTCACCCTGACGGTGCACCCACTTAGCGCCTCCCTAAGTGTATCAAATAATAGCCTCAATCATCTTTGCATAATCCACCACTCTTAAATAACACCCTGTAATGCCCCGAAAATGGGTCCCGAGATGTCACACGATGATCAAGACTATGAGTAGCCTTAATCTAACCCTATAATCCTTCTACAAAATTTGAAGGTCATAATAAAGAAATATAGGTATATAATCAAAGTTAAAATGTGGAATTCTGATTGAGCTAAGCTGAAATTATCTGAACATGATATCTGAAAATATTAGACTTAAAAGTCTGAACAATCAATACTAGGAATCTGAATCATAACTAGCGGTCCGACAAGCCTCTACTACTAATAACTAGAGATCCACTGGGACAAGTCCTCAACTGCCTCAAACTGACTGAAAAATACTGAATCAACTACTGTAATAAACTATAAAATCTGAATGACTAGGTCCCTGAACTATGAGTACTCACCAACTATCGGGATGTAGATGGAGATGCTCGAAATCACTCACGCTGCTGAAACTGAGCACCTGAACCTACATTTTGAGACAATGTAGCACATAGACGTATATGTGGATCAGTACTTATGGAATGTACTAAGTATATGGGGGTGAATGCATACTTAAGACATATCTCAATATTTGTATAAACTTGTAAAGTGATGCATGCTAAGTATAAATAACTCATATCTGCTAGAATAACTGAAAGCTATAAGTCATGAATCATACGTGATAAAACATACTGTATAAATTTTATGAGTCATAACACTTAGTTCTGAAAGCTGTATTGGTATTCTATTTTTTAAATCACATATGCTAAGTGTAAAAAGACTCACCTCTGTATCTATAAACTGAAAGCTGAAATCTAGTAGCTAATGACTTATATAAAATAATATCTGAACAAAATCATGAGCCTTTACACTTAGTTTCTAAAAGCTATTTTGTTATTCCTTACTCTTTTCTGTAGGCTTTAGGGAGGTTCTTCTAACCGACATAAACAATGTGAGCTAACATGGAGTCCAACGTCTAGTTCCCTTATGGGAAAGCCTCACGTTGGGGAGAGGTATCATACTCCTCACGTTGGGGAGAGGTGTCATACTCTTACAACGGAGTATAACCTAATCTAAGTGATCACATCTGTATCTGTTATCCATATAGAAATAGGTATAATCTGATAATCTGAACCTACGTTGGCTTGTAGTTCTAGGGCATGTGAACATACCCAACTCGATGCTAAATACTACTCTCTTTAATCTGTATGCTCATTCTGTAGGAAATCCACTTTTAAAACTAGTGTAAGGGTTTATAATGAAAACTTCTTGTGAATTTGTTTACTGTAAACTGTAGTTAAATCTGTAAAGTGGATTGTATATCTAAGCTGAGATCAAAAGATCAATTTTTTGTTCAAAATCCGAATATAACAAATCATGGGATGCTTAAAAGCATAATCTTCTTAAAATAACAACATTCAAACTAGGGCTAATAACCCATGCATCTATTTCATGTTAAATCATCATAAAGTTCATGCTAAATAATGAAAATCTTGATAATTAAATTCTAAATCTGGGAATTAATGTCATATGTATAAAAATACAAAAATAGACATGCAATTCAATATCTAAATCAATTGTAATCTCATAATCTTCAAATAGTAAAGAGTGGGTATAAATCCTAGACTGAAATTATATAATTTCATATAAAATTCAACTTTAAAACTAATTTTGGGCACAAGGATGAAAGAATTATCCTTGTTCATAACCCCACATACCTTAATTGATGAAATTGATATATAAGCTTGAACTTGAATTCCTATTTGTTCCTTTGAAGATGATTTCTTGAATATCTTGAATTGAAAATCTTGGATTTTGGGTTATCTTGGAAAAAGAATGGTGGAATTTGGATTTCTTGAGGTTTAAGTTTTGAGGTTCTAGGGTTTCTTTGAGAGTAATTTGATGTAAAGTAATCATAATATGCTTAGGATAGGTTTAATCTTGTGTTTTTCATGATTTGGGGACTTGAAAAATGACTAGGTTGCCCTTTAAGAAAATTAACTCAAAACTGAAGTCCCGATTTTTGGCCCCACCACAATGCGGTGCTTATCGCAATGGCTTACTAGATAAGGACGAGTGCCATTTTGGCCTCTGATGTGATGCGGAAAAATCACGTTGCATCACTGGAAAAAGATGAGTGTTATTTTGCACTCCACCAGGATGCGGTGTCGATCCCATTGAGATTTCTAGCGTGATACGCGCAAATCGAGGTATCTACTGGAAAAGGGACGAACGGGAATTTGGAATTCACAGCGACGCGGGCTAATCTTGGTGCTTCACAGGAAATTGGACAATTGTGATTCTGCACCTCACCGCGATGCGGTGCTATTGCGGTGCTCTACTGTTTTCCACTAAATCTCCATAACTTCTCAGTCGAGTATCAGATTAAGGCAAAATTGGTATAATTATAAAACTAATTCAATTATCTGCATACTAGTGGGTCTAGATCTGGAAAATTCGACATGTATCAAGAGTTATAAATTTTTAAAGTTGTCCCTTGACACACTAGGATCTAAACAGGTCTAGGAAAAGTAAGGGGTATTACAATATCTCCCCCTTAGGAACATTCGTCCTCGAATGAGACTAATTAAACTGAAGATACTGAAGGACTTAGGCTATATGCTAGCATGCACAACTGAAACAAAACTGCATGAATGAATCTAAAGCATACTGAGCGACTAAACTAATCTTCGAATGCATGAATTTACAAGAAGATAACTATATGGTTGAATCTGAGACTGGAAAAGAACTGAATTAAGGAAGACTGTTACCTTAGGCTGAATTTGAGTTCATGGAAAAGAGATGAGGATACTTTGTTAGCATGTCTGCTTCTGCTTCTGCTTCCCAAGTAGCACCCTCAATAGACTGATTTCGCCATAGAACTTTGACCAAGGGAACTTTATTGTTCCTTAGTTTATGGATCTGATGATCAAGAATCTCTACTGGAAGCTCTTCGTATGAAAGGCTATTCTAAATATCTGTGCTTTCTAGAGGGACTACAACAACTGAATCATCCATACACTTCTTCAATAAGAATACATGGAATGCTGGGTGAACTGATGACAAGTCTGGAGGTAGCTCAAGTTCATAAGCTACCTTTCTCATACGACTCAAAATCCTGTAGGTACCCACATATCGGGGACTAAGCTTCCTTTTTTTCAAATCTCTTCACCCCCTTCGGGGGTGAAATATTCAAATACACAAGATCATCTACTTCAAACTCAAGATCTCTCCTTTTACATCTCCATAAGATTTTTGATGACTCTGAGCTGATTTCAATCTCTCTTGAATCAACTGAACTTTCTCCATGGCTTCAAAAACCATATCTGGCCCAATCAAAGTGGCCTCACCTACTTCAAACCAACCGATGTTTGATCTACATATCCTCCAATAAAGAACCTCAAATGGGGCCATCTGAATAGTAGAATGGTAACTGTTATTGTAGGAACACTCGATCAACGGCAAGTGGTCATCCCAACTGCCTTTAAATTCAAAAACACATGCCCTCAACATATCCTATAAGGTATGAATGGTCCTCTCTGCTTGACCATCTATCTGTCTGCGGATGAAAAGTTGAACTAAGATGAACTTGGATACCAAGACCCTTCTGAAAGGCTTTCCAAAAATGAAAGGTAAACTGAGTACCCATATCTAAGATGATGGACAAGGAAACTCCATGAAATCTAACCAACTTTATGATATACAACTTAGCATAATCTTCAGCTGCGTAGGACGTGTGAAATAGCAAGAAATGGGCTGATTTGGTCAATCTATCTACAATAACCCAAATCTATTCATGTTGTCGATGCGAATGAGGTAATCCTTTCACAAAGTCCATGTTCACCTCTTCCCACTTCCAAGTGAGAATACAAAACTCTTGTAAAGTGCCACCAGGTCTTTGGTGCTCTACCTTAACCTATTGACAAGTTGCATACTTGTCTAAAAATACTACTATATCTCTCTTCATACCACTCCACCAATAAACATCCCGCATATCGTGGTGCATCTTGATGGATCTTGGATCAATTGAGTAACGCACACCATGCACTTTTGCAATAATCCACTACCTTAAATTAACAACAAATAGAACACATAATATACTCTGGTATCTCAACACACTATCTCCCCCTTGGGATAAAACCTCTACCTTTTGGTCTTTAAATGATCCCTTCAGTTTGACCAAACTAGAATCCTGATCCTGCTTCTCTTTCAATTTAAAAACTAGAGAAGATTCTGAACTACTCTGAACCCAAACATTCTCTTCAGAAGAGTCAACCAACCTCATGCCAAATCTATCTAACCGGTGAACTTCCCAAACTAATTCGCTCTTATCATTCTCTACATGAGCAACACTGCCCATAGACAATCTGCTAAGGGCGTCTGCCACTACATTGCCCTTTCCCAAATGATACAACACACTCATATCATAATCCTTCAATAATTTTAACCACATTCTCTTAAGAAGATTTAACTCCCTCTGAGTGAACACATATTTCAAGCTTTTGTGATCCCCATAAAGATAGTGCCTTCAAATTTTCAATGCAAACACCACAGCAGCTAGCTCAAGGTCAAGGGTAGGGTAGTTCTTTTCATGAGGCTTAAGTTTTTTAGAGGCATAGGCTATAAACTTACCTCTCTGCATCAAAACATAACCCAGACCAATTCTAGAATCATCACAATAGACAATAAACCCATCTATACCATCAGGTAGCGCTAAAACTAGGGCTAAAGTGAGTCGAGTCTTTAACTCCTAAAAACTCTTCTCGCAAGAATTTGACCACTGAAAATTAACTTTCTTCTGAGTTAATATATATATAGGGGATGCAATAGAAGAAAAACCTTCAACAAAACATCTGTAATAGCCAGTTAAACCCATGAAACTTTTAATGCCTGATGGATAGATAGGTCTAGGCTAGTTTCTTAATGCTTTTGTGTTTTAAGGATCAACTCTAATGTCATCACTGGAAATAATATGACCAAGAAAAGATACTCATCATAGACAAAATTCACATTTTCTAAATTTGGCGAACAACTGGTGATATTTAAGAGTTTGCAACATTATTCTAAGATGGTTTGCATGATCATCCTCACTATGAGAATAGACAAGAATATCATTGATAAAGACTATGACAAACATGTTTAGATACTGTTTGAACACTCTATTCATCAAGTCCACGAAGGCTACTGGGCATTTGTCATCCTGAAGGACAGGACTAGAAACTCAAAATGACCATAACGGGCTCTGAAAGCTATCTTTGGAATATCACATTCCCTTACTCTAAGCTAATGATAGCCAGATCTAAGGTCTATCTTAGAAAAATAACTTGCACCCTAGAGTTAGTCGAATAAGTCATTAATCCTAGAAAGAGGATATTTGTTTTTTACTGTGACTTTATTCAGTTGATGATAGTCAATGCACATTCGCAAAGAACCATCTTTCTTTCACACGAATAGGACGGGAGCACCCCATGGAGAGACATCGAGCCTTATGAAACCTTTATCTAAGAGGTCTTTAAGCTACTCTTTTAAATCTTTAAGATCTGTTGGATCCATATGATATGGAGGAATGAATATGGGTTGAGTGTCTTAAACAAGGTCAATATTGAATTTTATTTCCCTATCGGGAGGTACCCCTGGAAAATCTTTGGGAAAAATATTAGAAAACTCATTTACTACATGAACTGATTGAACTATTGAAGCCTCGGACTTAGTGTCTTTGTCTCGATCTAGATGGTAGATACACCCTTTTGATATCAACTTTCTGCCTTTAAGATAGGATATGACATGACTATTGGGAGACACTGAATTACCTTCCCACTTAAAGACTAACTCATCTGTAAACTGAGACTTCACCACTTGGGTGCAACAATCAATAGATGCATAACAGGAATGGAGCTAATCCATGCTTATAATAAGGTCAAAGTTGACCATATCTAGTTTTATTAAGCCTGCTAACATGATCTTATGAATAACAGTGATAGGACATTTTCTATAGACTCGTTCGGCAACAACTGACTCACCCACTAAGGTAGAAACTAAGAAGGTCTTGGGGATCTTTTCATAACTTATTTCAAAATTTACTACAACTAATGGGGTCACATAAGAGAAATTTAACCCTGGGTCTAACAACACATAAACATCAAGATGAATGAAACGAAGCATACCAGTAACAACATCTGGTGAACTCTCCTACTCCTGATGGAATGTTAAAGAATAAAACCAATTTTGGTGCTAACCACCACTGGTAGTGGATAATGCACGCTGAGGAGGGACTGGGCGACCTAGATGAACTGGTGCGCTAATAGCCTGAGTCTGGGGACGAACATCCCTATTTTCCTTCCTAGTATGCAGACACTCTTTGATTCCATGTCCCAACTTACCACAACTATAACAACCTTTTTTTCCCAACAGACACTCACCAAGATGATTCTTACCACACTTAGCTACATTGAAGATAATTGGGTTTTCCACTCATACTATTCTGAGATATGGACATAGAATTCTTACCCCACTGCTCCTTTCTAGCTCTGGGGATGAGAGCACTGGCTAAAGATGGCTCTGGTATAGATGAAAAATTATGAAATTGTGAACGGTTTCCCCCTCCAAACTTTGTCTAGCCATAATCAAATTGCCCGGTTCTAGCCTTCTTATTTCCCCTGTTTTTTCCTTTCAATTTTTCTGCCTCAATTTGTTGAGCGTGAATCATCAACCTAGAAAGATCCATGTCCCTAATAATCATGGTAGTCCTACACTCTTTGGCTACCAAACTAGTTACTCCAGTAAGAAACTTACTTATACTCGCCCTAGGGTCAGCCATCGTATCAGGGGCATACTTAGACAACTGATTGAAATTAAGGTAGTACTCTTTTACTATCATCAATACCTATCTCAGGTTTACAAAATCCTCTACCTTAGCTTCTCTCATTTCATGCGAAAAGAACCTATCTAAAAATGCATCCTGAAATACCTGACAACTTATAGGAGCTGCATTCTTACCTCTACCATTTTTCCACATAACTACCCAATCATACGCCATATCCTTCAGCCTATACGATGCCAACTCTACACTTTCTTCCTCAGTTGTATAATCTAGGTGATCTTTCTTATCTTATCTAAGTAAAGCCGTGGGTCCTCACCTTCTTTTGACCCAAAGAACTCAAGCGGATTCATTCTCATGAAGTCACAAATTTTGGCTGCTGCTAAATCCCTATTTTTCTTAAATGGGACTGCCGCCTGATGTTTACCCTATACATTAGAAGTCACAGCTTCAGCTAATGCCCGAAAGGCAGACCAAAATTCAGCATGGGATATATTTTCATTCAAAGGGTCAGCCGGTTGGGGTGGCTAGCTACTATTTCTGCGTGCATTAGATCGACGAGGAGGCATATTCAACTATCACGTAAAAGCACGAGTTAAAAGTAGATAAAGACACTGTAAGCATGATTGATCATAAAAGAAAGAGATGATTTGCTAAAAGCGTCCCATAGTCTCTTGCACATAAATGTGGTGCGGTTCACACCCATGATCAAGACTCTATATAACGCAGTATGTATAACTCACTAAGACTCTTATAACCTTAGGCTCTGATACCAAGTTTGTAACACCAAAAAAATAGGTCTCGAGATATCGCACGATTCTCAAGACTAAGAGTATACTTAAGCTAACCATGTAAGCCTTCTACTAGATCTAAAGCTCATAATAAAGAAATATAGGTATATAATCAAAGCTAAAATGTTGAATTCTGTCTGAGCTAAGCTAAAATTATCTAAACATGATATCGAAAGATATTAGACTTAAAAATATGCACAAGCAACACTAGAAATCTAAATCATAACTAGTGGTCTGACAAGCCTCTACTACTAAATACTAGAGAGCCACTGGGACAAGTCCTCATCTGACTCGAACTGTCTAGAAAATACTGAATCAACTACTGTAATAAACTAGAAAATCTAAATGACTGGGTCCCTAAACTATGAGAACTCACCAACTGTCGGGATATAGATAGAGATGCTAAAAATCACTCACGCTGCTTAAACTGAGCACCTAAACCAACATTATGACATAATGTAGCACATAGATGTATATGTGGATCAGTACTTCTGGAATGTATTGAGTATATGGGGGTGAATGCATAAGTAAAACAATATCTCAATGTTTGTATAAACTTGTAAAGTGATGCATGCTAAGTATAAATAACTCACATTGGCTGGAATAACTGAAAGTAATAAGTCATGAATCGTAAATGATAAAACATACTGTATAAATCTTGTGAGTCATAACACTTCATTTTAAAACTTGTACTGGTATTCTATTTTTCAAATCAAACATGCTAAGTGCAAAAGGACTCACCTCTGTATCTGTAAACTGAAAGCTGAAATCTAGTAGCTAATGACTTATATAAAACAATATCTGAACAAAATCTTGAGCCTTTACACTTAGTTTCTAAAAGTTTTTCTGTTATTATTTACTCTTTTCTATAGGCTTTAGGGAGGTTCTTCTAACCTACATAAACCATGTGAGCTAACATGGAGTCCAACGTCTAGTCCCTTATGGGAAAACCTCACGTTGGGGAGAGGTGTCATACTCTTGCCATGGAGTATAACCTAATCTAAGTAATCACATAAATATCTGTCATCCATATAGAAATGGGGATAATTTAATACTCTGAACCTACGTTGGATCATAGTTTTGGGCCGTGTGAACATACCCAACTCAGTGTTAACTACTATTCCTTTTAATTTGTATGCTCATTCTGTAGGAAATCATCTTTTAAGACTAGTGTAAGGGTTTATAATGAAAACCTCTTGTGAATTTGTTTACAGTAAACGGTAGTTAAATCTGTTAAGTGAATTCCATATCTAAGCTGAGATCAAGAGATCAAATCTTTGTTCAAAATCCAAATATAATAAATCATGGGATGCTTAAAAGCATAATCTTCTTGAAATAACAACATTCAAACTAGGGCTAATAACCCATGCATCTATTTCATGTCAAATCATCATAAAGTTCATGCTAAATAATGAAAATCTTGATAATTAAATTCTAGATTTGGGAATTAATGTTATAGCATAAAAATATGAAAGTAGACATGCAATTTAACATCTAAATCAATTGTAATCTCATAATCTTCAAATAGTGAAGAGTGGGTATAAACCCCAGACTGAAATTCATATAATCTCATATAAAATTCAACTTTAAAACTAATTTTGGGAACAAGGATTAAAGAATTATCCTTATTCATAACCCCACAAACCTTAATTGATGAAATTGATAAAGAATCTTGAACTTTAATTCCTATTTGTGCCTTTGAAGATGATTTCTTAAATATCTTGAATTTTGGATTATCTTGGAAAAAGAATGTTGGAATTTGGATTTCTTGAGGTTTAAGTTCTGAGGTTTTAGGGTTTCTTGGAGAGTAATTTGATGAAATGTAATCATAATATGCTTAGGATAGGTTTAATTTTGTGTTTTTCACGATTTGGGGCTTGGGAAATGATTAGGTTACCCTTTGAAAAAATTAACTCAGAACTGGAATCCCAATTCTGGGCCCCACCACGACATGGTGCTTATTACGGTGGCTTACTGGACAAGGACGAGTGTTATTTTGACCTTAAGAGTGCGTGGTGAAATCGCATTGTGTCACTCAAAAAGGACGAGTGCCATTTTGCACTCCACCGCAATGTGGTGTCTATCTCATTAAGATTTCTGGTGTGATACGAGCAAATCACGGTAAGCTACTGGAAAAGAGATGAACTGTAACGCCCCGAGTCTGGTACCCCGAATGTTACACAATGCTCATAATCTCGAAGGACCATAAGCTAATCCATAACTGATATCTGTGACAGAGCACTAAATAATATACTATAAAATGCAGAAAACTGGTGGAAAACTTTCCATAAGGTTCAATACTGAAATAAAACTGAATAAATTATAACAATACCAAAACTAAATCAATTGTCTGAAAGTACTCTAGTCTGAAAAAGCCTCTAAACTGTCTGAATAAGGAGTTGATGGGACAATCCCCCAACTAACTCCATCTACTAAAATGCTAAACCTAATGCAATAATCAAGTAAGGAACATCCTCGAATGATGAGTACTCACTGCTAAGTCTATTGTTGCTGGCTGAATCTGAACTACTACGGGTGCTCGGGATCCCATGCTTCTAAACCTATGGTATAAGACACCATAATGCAAGAGAAAGGTATGCGTCAGTACGTGAGAATATATTGGTATGCTAGATTAAGTAAGGCTGAATGCAAGGGTTTATATGCATGAACTATAACTGACTACGTAACGTGAACATGACTGAGTGAGAGCGCAGGCATGAGTGCATAAACTATAACTGAAATTGTGGTATCACTTAATACTAAATTCTAATAACTAGATTTCTGATAACTGAGTCTACTGATACTGATATATGATTGACTGAAGCTGAGATCATGCCTATCTAGTGGGTGATCTCTGAATCTATAGAACTATCAAAGTTCTTTACTAAGCTGAGTGACTATGTGTAACAGTTCTAATTTTTGTAATACTGATCTGAGTTCTATTCTAAAGACTGAGACTGAAACTGTGGGAGGTAGTCATCTAACCGACATGCCCCTTTCTGAACTAATTGAGGTCCAACCTATAACCCCAGCTGGAAGGTTGTCAGTATCATTCCATGAGTAAAGACAATTGTTATAGAGTCAGTCCTAATCTAACGGGTGACCCCTGAGATCATTCCTAAACTAGTGGGTGATCTCTGGGTATGTCAGTCCTATCTAACGGGTGACATCTCATACCTACGCTGGCTACGTAGTTTTGGAACTTAGGGATTTCTTCTAGGGATCTTAGTCCTATCTAACGAGTTATCCCCCATCCCTAGGTTCGCTCGATGCAAAGTCCTACTCCCAACTGAAAGACACTGAACTAATTTTCTAGTTCATACTAGGCTTGACTGAACAGTTATTGATCGTGCTACTTAATTGAGTTTATGGAGTCTCATTGACTGACGGAATACAACTGAGTTTTGAATTGATTACTGGACTGGACTGGGACATTACTGAAATTACTGAGCTTTCCTAAGTCATGAAGCTGATTGGGTTATACTGAATTCTTTAACTGACTGAGAATACTACTATTTTTTGTACGACTGAGATTATCTTTAAAACTGACACTGGCTCAAGACGATCAGCTAAATTGTCTGATATAAATACCCTCAAGACTCGATAGGATAAATAAAAATAAAACATGAAAATTCTTGAACAACATGACAACATTCTTTCATTCACAATACCATCAACGAAGCATCTCTTCAATAACTTGAGAGTCATACACTTGCACTTGAACAGGAATACATACTAATGTTTCATGATTCATTCAATAAAGCCTTTCAACAAACACTTAGCAGGAATTAACTTGTACATACATAGGGACTACATGTTTACATGCTATAATGGCACTACTTCATTCATATAGGCATTTAATCAAACATATGGGAAATATGCTTTTATTATACAACAATTACCACATCTAAGTATCATGGCTATATCAATAAACTTGCAACTTGAAGGGTTTATCATAAACGATATGTAATTCATCACACACTAGGTTCAAACTTTGAAGCTCATAATCTTAAAACATGAATTAAGACCCAACAATCACATAAACAAGAATTTTAATTCACATAAATCATGAAAACTCATAAAAATATAATCTTTGAATTTAGAAAAGGATTCTTAAACTTCATAGGTGGAAGGGACCATGAATCAATATCTAACATACCTTAGTTCTTGATTTGGATAAGATTTATGGTGAAACCTTTGAGAATTGAGCCTTGAATTGAGAACTCTAATGCTTGTTCTTGAGAAAATTTGAGAGAAAAGAGTATACTTTGGTGAAAATAGGGTTGAATCTCATGTTTTAGGGTTATATAAGAGTGGAAAAAAGACTGAAATAACCATGAGGTCGCGACTGTTTTAATGACTAATAGCTGGGAATCGTCGCGTTAGTTGACGCGGCGTGTCGAAGGCATTAAAGCGATACCCGACACGTCACGCCATGATCGCGCTGAGCCTTAGTACTTTTGACTGGCAATCCTGCAACAATATTGACCAACGCGATAGGAAACGCGGTGTGCCAAGATCGCGTTGGTCCACTATTTTGGTACACCAAACGTGGTCTAAACGAGGTCTGAAAAATCCAAAACTTATTCGGGAACCCCTATTGACATTCTTGATCATGAATTAACTAAGATATAGACATTTAAAGGGCTTTAAGGGTGTGAAATGAGATTTCCAACTTCCGAAGACTAAAAATAAACTAAGTCTGGAAACTTAGCTAGAATTTTCTAAGTCTGGGACCCCTTGGCAAGCACTAATGGGCTGAATTAAGCATAGGATTCTGCAGGGTCTTACAATATCTTCCTCTTGGGAACATTCGTCCTCGAATAGGACTGACTAAGCTGAGAATACTGGCAGACTGAACTTACTTACTGGACATAAATATCTGAAACATGTCTATATGACCGGAACTACTGATATACTGAGATTTCATACTGAGCATGCATATCTGATACATGAATAACTGACTGAACTGACTCATAAATGCATGACTAAATATGCAAAGGTAACTGATATCGAGTATACAAAAAAAATCTGAGCATAAAACTAAATGGATTTAAGGACATGAAAGCATCGGGGAATCATAGGATATCTCCCCCTTTGGGAAACTATGTCCCTCTAAGAATTCTTACTTCACTGAGATACTGGGGCGATGCATAGGGAACCTATGAATTGAGTCACGACTGAATGTCTGGGATCTGAAATTAATGCATGATTCATGAACTAAGCTGAACTTACAACTATTAGGATGCTCTATCTGAGGATATTTACATTTTTGAGATTTCTAATAATATGACTTAGATGGGAAGATAGGAAAAACAAACCATATGAATTTGACTGTTTGACTGTTAAACTGAATTACTGGATTTACTGACTGACTTATGCTGAAAACTTAAGCTTATATAAAACAAAGGATCTAGCAAAGCATATCATAAAGGTAAAAGACTCATAACATACCCGAATCTATATTGGGGAAACTTTCCTAATCATGGCGAGTCTGGAGTGCATAAAATCTATTCTGGCGCTGACCACTATTGGTACTGGAAGAGGCGCCCTGCTGACACAAATCTTTACCCCTTTGAGCCAAAACTCTAGACTCCCACAGCCTGTGTCCTGGCTTACCACAACCAAAACATACCTCACTACCTGCTCTTCATGCACCTAGGTGATTCTTACCACACTCTTCACAAAGTGGATAGGTACGATCACTTCTCACACTACCCTAGATTTTGGAGCCTGGCGCCTCATTATGACTGTCATTCCTGAACTTTGGTACTGATGTACTAGCTGAAGATGAAGCTGGGACTGAAAACTTTTGACTATGCTGAGAACGGTTACCACCTTATGACCCTGGCTAAGAAAAACTAAAACTAGCTGTTCTGGCTCTCTTTTTCCTTAGCTTTCTCTGCCTCTATCTGTTGAGTGTGCATCATAAACCTAGAAAGATCTATGTCTCTATTGAGCATAGAAGTCCTAAACTCCTTAACCACCAACCCAGACACACCGGTCACAAACTTATTCATACTTGTTCTAGGGTCAGCCATCTGCTCAAGGGCATACTTAGACAACTGGTTGAATTTAAGGCAATACTCTTTCACTGACATAGAGCCCTACCTCAGGTTCATAAACTCTTCTATCTTATCTTCCCTCATCCCAAGTGGGAAAAACTTATCTAAGAACGCATCCTAAAATATCAACCAAGTCATGGGAGCTGCATCCCCCTCTCTACTCTTCTTCCATATCACTACTCAATCATTAGCAATATCCTTCAGCCTATAGGATTTTAATTCTACCCTCTCCTCTTCAGAAACATGCATGACCTGGGTGATCTTCTTCACCTCATCAAGATAAAGTAGTGGGTCCTCATCTGCCTTGGACCCAAAGAATTTTGGCGGGTTCATTCTCATAAAATCTTTGATTCTGGTTGCAGATAAATCCCCATCTTGCTGAGGTAGGGATGCAGCCTAACGATTATCCTGAACATTAGTAGTCACAGCTTGGGCTAGCGCCGGGAAAGCTGCCCAAAACTTTGCATGTGACATATTCTCATTTAGAGGATCTGCGGGCTGAAAAATTCCCAAGAACTATGTCATCCTAAAGGTGAAACCGGTGAGGCAAAGAAGCCGTGATAGGGGAGTAACCAAAGAAATTTAAATTTTTGGTATATTAAATTTCCTCTTATGGCGGTTATTATACTTTTTTCTATAGGTTTTATAATTTTATCACTTGCTAAATATAATTCTATTGGTGTATCTATTTCTTCTCTAAAACATGTTTTTATTAATATATTTGTTCCTCCAAGGTGTAAATATTTAATTGGGAATTTACTTTTTATATCATTTATTTCTTTATTAATTATTATTTTTGTTACTAGTGGTATACTAGCTCTACCTTTTGCATATCTATAGTCTATTACATTTTCTTTTTGGCTTACTGCGCAGTAGTATTCTTTTCGTCTAATAAATATGTTTTTTATTGTTGGTATTTTAAATATTTTTTCTACACTTAAATCTAATTCTTTTCCCTTTATCTCATCAAATATATTATTATCAAATATTATTTTCTGATCTGTTCCTTCTTCATTTAAATATTCTTCCTTTGTTATTATTTTTATATCTTCTTCAGTCATTTGATTCATCTAATTCACTATCTATTTCATTATCTGTTTCATTTTCCGAAATTTCATATATACTATCTTCACTTTCTAATTCGTAATCTATTTGCATATATTTTGCATTTTCTATCTTTATTTCTGATATTTGTTTCTTTTTTGGGTCTTTAGGCATTTTACAATCTCTAGCTAAATGTCCTAATTTGCCACAATTATAACAAGTACATTCTTTTATAGATTTCTTTCTCCTTTATGGTCTTTTATATTTATAATTTTTTACGTAATATCTTTTTCTTGGTTTCTTTTACTTATATTTTGATTTTTTGTATTTCTTATATTTCTTATGTCTTTTTCTTTTTTTATAATATTTTTCTTCACATCCAAATTGAGGTGTTATTTTATCCTTGCAACATGCTAAATTTCTTATTAATACTTTTTTCATTTTTATTTCTTCTCTGTATTTTTCACATATATTCCTATACCATTGTTGTAGAAATTTTATTCTTGCTCCTAGAGTATCTACTATGTTTGCTTCATCCCAACTCTTTATTATTTTTGAACTAAATGGTTCGGGTAATTTACTAAAATATAATCTTCTCATATCTTCCGGTATAATCATATCTCTGGTTAATCCTATTTTTACAACTTGTATAACTGGTTTAATTTCGTCATATAATATCTCTGCTGGTGCAGCATAAAGCTGTCCTATCATTTTTTAATATCTTGTTAATAATTCTTCTGAAATAAATTCCTTCTTAATTGCTCTTGCAGTTGGTTGCTTTTTTGAATTGAGTAGTGTCAAAATCCATTGTCTAGCTTCATCCATATCTGACTGTCGTAGCTCCCTTGAATTTGAATAAATCATTTGATAATCTCTTGAATAATAACTACATATTGGGTTCCCATTTAGGTAGTTATTTGCTAATTCTTGAACAATTGAAGATCTTCCAATAATTTGTTTATTTGCATAAAAATCAGGTGTCTCAACTTTAGGTATCTCTGGTTGTTGAACAATATCATCCGGTATAATCATATCTTTGGTTAATCCTATTTTTACAACTTGTATAACTGGTTTAATTTCGTCATATAATATCTCTGTTGGTGCAGTATAAAACTTTATAAAAAATAGATTTTCTTTGGTTATTTTCTTATAGGTGGTGAATGCTCTATATAATTCTGGTATAGCTGTTAGTTCATATCCTTCTTGGGAATTTTTTCTCCTTTTCTACTTTGCTAATAAACTTCTTAACATGTTATTTGTCGAATAATTCTACTATAAAATAACTAACATGAGCTTATTTTATTATATCATGATTGTCAGGAATTTATGAATTTAGCTATTCATAATTATAAATGAAAATACTTGTTCAGGTAGATTTGATAAATCTATGCTTTTCTCATCCATAGCTTTTCCGTAGAAATATATCTATTTTTATTAAATATTTCTAAGTTTTTTTTGTGTGTGTACAAGAGAGAAAGTTTGCTTTCAATACATGAAAGTCTTGCCTTAGATCGCCTCATGTCTTACATATTTATAATCCTAAAAGATGAAAACGCGTAAACTATTTACACTATTCACTTTACATCTGTCAAGAAAATAAAAGACTAATAATGTCCTAACTTTACATTTGTCCTAAAAGGAATGAAAGTAAGAAATCCTATCCTATAAAAGACAAAAATAATAAAGACTAGGCTATACAATAATGGTACTCTTTACAAAAAAGTCAATAAGGCTATAATGCTACATAATGTTATATTTACGTATGTTAAAAACTTAGCTTGTTAAGTCATATGTCGCTTTCTTAACTCTAATGCTTTTGTCTTTTTGTCTTTATTTTTCCATCGGTCCATGTTGCTTAATATCTTTTGTCGTGTATCTTCCAGTTGTCCTTCTTCGTTCTTATCTTCTTTCATTCTAGTTGAACTTCTGGAATCACGTTATTTTCTCCATTGCATTTTGAGCATAGGTGGTCTGGATATTTGTGTCCTATCATTTAATATTTAAAAATTGTACATATAACTTGTCTTTATTAGACAAAAATAATAAAGACTTTAATTTTTTCTGTAATGGCTTTAGGTTTTCTGCTAATTTTGGTATATAGCCTAGTCTTTATTATTGGATATCTATAATATCCTTCTACTATTATTTTTATAAGTACATATATTTTCATATCATGTCAAAGCTCTTTTTATTAATAATTTTTCTCTATTATAGGTTATGGTTATTTGTGTATGTTTTATATTGTAGGGTTTAACTTGTTCTAACCATTTTATTCCTAATATTATGTTTGCTCTTTGCATATCTTCCTTTATTTCAAATTCTATTTTTATTTTTCTAACTCCTATTATTATTTCCTTTGTTGTTGTATCTTTAGTAGTTATTAAACTTCTTGGTAGATCTGGGCATATATTACTATTAGATTTTATTTCTTCATTTTTCACTAGGTATTTAATTGTCTTCTTCCTCTTCTAAGTTGATTTCTATAATTAATTTCTTTGTATAGCCAACATTGTTTTTCTCTAATTCTTCTTATATATTCTAACATTTTTAATCAAATTCTATTTTTATTTTTCTAACTCCTATTATTATTTTCTTTTCTGTTGTATCTTTAGTAGTTATAAAACTTCTTGATAGATCTAGGCATATATTACTATTAGATTTTATTTCTTCATTTTTCACTAGGTATTTTGCTATATGGTTTTCTTCTTTTCCTATATTTAGAAGTATTAAATATTCTTTTTCATTTATTGTTCCCGTTATATAATATTGAGTTAAATTAACTGCTGAAGTTATTTCATAATTTGTTCTTTTCGATGATCCTGATGATTCTGGTTTTTCGAAAGCTATTCTTTTTGTTGTACTTATTCCATCATTTATTATTTCTAAATCTTCTTCTGTATCCATGTCTTTGTAACTATAATCATTGTTATCAATTGGTTTTACAAATTGTTCAAAGGGACTTTCTATTTGTATTTTATTAATTTTATTTTCTCTCATTATTTTATATTTTGTTGTTAATACATATAGATTTTTACATCTTGCTGTAAATATTTTACTTCCTAGGGTTAGTTCTATTCCTAGTATTTTCCAATATAATACTAATGATTTATCTACATTTTTATCTGTTATTGCCACTGAATAATTCGCACTTATTATAAATTTAAATTTTTGGTATATTAAATTTCCTCTTATGGCGGTTATTATACTTTTTTCTCTAGGTTTTATAATTCTATCATCTGATAAATATAATTCTATTGGTGTATCTATTCCTTCTCTAAAATATGTTTTTATTAATATCTTTGTTCCTCCAAGGTGTACATATTTAATTGGGTCTTTACTTTTTTATATCGTTTATTTCCTTATTAATTATTTTTTTTGTTACTAGTGGTATACTAACTCTACATTTTGCATATCTAAAGTCTATTACATGTTCTTTTTGGCTTACTATGTAGTATTCTTATTTTCGTCTACTAAATATGTTTTTTATTATTGGTATTTTAAATATTTTTTCTGCACTTAAATCTAATTCTTTTCTTTTTATCTCGTCAAATATATTATTATCAAATATTATTTTCTGATCTGTTCCTTCTTCATTTAAATATTCTTCCTTTGTTATTATTTTTATATCTTCTTCAGTCATTTGATTCATCTAATTCACTATCTATTTCATTATCTGTTTCATTTTCCGAAATTTCATATATACTATCTTCACTTTCTAATTCGTAATCTATATAATCTATGTGCATATATTCTTCATTTTCTATCTTTATTTCTAATATTTGTTTCTTTTTTGGGTCTTTAGGCATTTTACAATCTCTAGCTAAATGTCCTAGTTTGCCACAACTATAACAAGTACATTCTTTTATAGATTTCTTTCTCCTATATGGTCTTTTATATTTATAATTTTTTACATAATATCTTTTTCTTGGTTTCTTATACTTATAGTTTGATTTTTTGTATTTCTTATATTTCTTATGTCTTTTTCTTTTCTTATAATATTTTTCTTCACATCCAAATTGAGGTGCTATTTTATCCTTGCAACAATGCTAAATTTCTTATTAATATTTTTTCCATTTTTATTTCTTCTCTGTATTTTTCACATATATTTCTATACCATTGTTGTAGAAATTTTATTCTTGCTCCTAGAGTATCTACTATGTTTGTTTCATCCCAACTCTTTATTATTTTATAACTAAATAGTTCGGGTAATTTACTAAAATATAATCTTTTCACTTCTTTACTTTCTTCTATATTATATTCTCCCTTATAGTAGTATTCTTTAAATGCACACGTATATTCATCTATATAGCACATATTACATATTGCTAGTTTTAACATTAAATTCCTATTTGTATATTTTTCTTTGTTTTGTTCTTCTTCTTCTGTTGTCATACCGCTAAATTCATCTCTTATAGCCATTTCATATTTTTTCAATATGTCTATAGGTGTTAGTTTAGTTACTGTTGTTCCTTCTGTTTCTTTATCATTTCTTAATACCTTTTTACTATTTTCAGTTAAATTTAAAAACCATAATTTTGTTGTTCCTATTAGTGTTTTTTCTATATATTCTGGTGTATCTATTGCATTTATACCATTGTCTAATAATTGTTTTGTTATATATCCTATCCATAATTGTATCTTTTTATCTACATCTATTACACAGTCTAAGTCTAAGAAGTTATAATTTTTATTAATTATTTATTTTGGTGTCTATTTGTTATATTCATCCCTTTGGTTATATTTTTCAAACTTATTTTTATAATAATATGTAGGTTTTCTTATTTCTGATGTACTGGGTATTATTTTTTCATCGTCCTTTTTATCAAGAGTGTTTATTTTCGTGTTTGTATTTTCTAAGATTTATTTATTAATTACTTCTTATTTTTCATTTAGTTCTAGTTTTTCTATATTTGTTAAAATTTTTGTATATGTTTCACTATCTTCCGAATCATAATTATCTGTTTCTTCAGTATCTATTGTATTTATTTCTATTTCATTAGTTTCTAATTCTTTATTTTCTAATTTTTCTTTCAATTGATTTATCTCAATTAATAATTTTTGTTCTTTATCCTTTTTCTTCTTTTTCTTTCTATCTTATATCATACAGCTCTTTTAGAATTTGTAGTTCTTTTTCTAATTCAGCAATCCTATTATTTTTTGTTTCTTCTATTTTTCGTATTTCTTCTGTAGTCTGTTGTTTTATTTTATCTATTTCTTTTTTCCTATCTATTTCTTCATTTTCTCTTGCTATTCTTACCATAGCTGTTAATTTATCTTCTAATATTAATTCTTCTTTCTCTAACATTAAATATAAATGTTCACCTATTTTCTTATATCTTCTTCCTAAATTAGAAAATACTATTCTTATTTTTAATCCTTCATGATTTTCATATATTTTTTCATCTATTATAAATTCTTCTTTGTTCATTTTATCTACTTGATAGTGTATAGATCATGTTGATATATGTATTCTAGATTATCTGTTTGTGATTCTAAATATGATATTTCTTCCTTTTGTGCTTTTATTGATTTTTGGCATACTCCAACAATCATGTTATATTGTAGTCTTTCTTTTCTTAGTTTTAATTCTTTTCGTTTTTCAGATATTATTTGTTTTAATTCTTTATATTTTTGTGATTTTTTTATGTTATTCATCTGTACAATATTTATAATATTTTGGTGGATAGCGAAATCTGATTTTATCATAATTAGGTGGTATGTATCTCATTATTCTAGATTTTAAATGAATTATTAATTTTGCCTCATTGCTAGATTAAGGTAATTAAGTAAGCTAATCTATGGGGGTTTTCTTTTGTTTTATTTAACTTCTTATATTCTGGGTTGTAACTAGTTAAAATTCTTTTAATTTCTCTAAAAGCTTGTGTATTTTTAAATGGTCTTCTCATAATTAACAAATAAATAAAAACAAGATAACGTAATTAATAATAGCTTATAATTAACAATTAAATTAACATCTCTGACATAGCTCTGCAAACTGCTGAGTTATCTGAGTCATAGCTTCAGACTTCAGTTTAACTTCATTAGCTTTTAGCTTTTCTATTTCATTACCCATATTGTCCACTTTCAGTGAAAGTGTAGTTAGGGTTTTTAGTATCTTTTCTAAAACATCATCTTCTATTATATCAGCCTGTGTAGCTTTGTCTTGTTATGTAATCTGCAATAACATTTTTGTTAGTACTAATTGCTTCAATTGTAAATGTAAAATTTAATATATTTAATACTTGTCTCCAAATTTCTTTCGTTCTAACTGAATTTTGTATTTTCTTTGTTAACCACCAACGTACCTGTGTATTATCTGTTCGTACAATAAACTTGTTATATACAATATATGGCTCAAATGCTAATAAACATTTATATAATGAGCATAATTCTTTTCTATTTATTTTTCATTTTATTTATGTTTCACTAAACGTACCTGAGTAGTATCTACAATGATGTTCTAATTTTTCTTCTTCATATCTATATTTAAGTACTCCTCCATAATTATATTCACTTGCATCTGCTTCTACTATATATGTAAATTGTTTATTTTCATTTGGAAATTGTAATTTTGGTAATTCTTTACAAAGTATTTTTATTTTCTGAACTTGTTTTTTATCTTCTTCGTTGTAATTATACTCTACATCCTTTTTTAATTTTTTCTGTAATGGCTTTAGGTTTTCTGCTAATTTTGGTATATATTCTCTTACTTGGTTTACTAATCCTAAAAATGATTGTAATTTCTTTTTTGTATCTAATTCTTCTTTTAAATTTATTATTTTTGTACTATATGTTGTTGCATTTTTACTCCACTTTTATCTATTTGTATTCCTAAAAATTCTATTTGATTTTCATTATTTCTGCTTTCTTTTCACTTAGACTTATTCCTGAATTTTCTATTATACCTGCAAATTGTTCTAATAATTTTAAATGTTCCTCTTTAGTTTTTGTATATAGTAGTATATCATCTATGTATACTATACAATTAGGTAATTGCTTGAAATAACTATCCATAAAATGTTGGTATCTACCTGGTGCATTTTTATATCCAAATGGTAACACATTCCATTCATAAAATCCTTGTGATACTGTAAATGCAGTTAGTTTCTTAGAATCTTCTTCTAACTTTAGGTGGTAAAATCCTGATTTACAGTCAAATTTGCTAAATTAATTGTATCCTTGTATTTGTCTTATTTTTAATAGCTTATTTGGTATTGGATAATTATATGTCATTGTTTTTGCATTTAGGTTTCTATAATCAATAATCATTCTACTTTTTCCTTTTCTTTGTTCATTGTGTTTATTTACTATACATGCTGGACTATTATGTTTGCTATTGATTTTTGTATGTATTGTTTTTCTAATAATTCATCTATATGCATTTTAAATTAATTTAAATCATCAAAGTTATATGTTAACGATTTTTGGGTTATTCTACTATTTTATCTATTAGCTCAATTTTTACAGTAGTTTTATGTTTTTCCCATCCTTTTAGTGGAGACGCACTATCCGCACACCCCTACAATTGGTATCAGAGTTACGTTATTTAAAAAATGTACAAGTAGATATGTGTTAATTATGAGAAATGTTAGACATATTAATTTAATTGTTAATTATAAGCTATTATTAATTAAGTTATCATGTTGTTATTTATTTGTTAAATATGAGAAGACCATTAAAAAATACACAAGTTTTAAGAGAAATTAAAAGAATTTTAACTAGTTACTACCCAGAATATAAGAAGTTAAATAAAACAAAATAAAACCCTCATAGATTAGCTTACTTAATTACCTTAATATCTAGCAATGAGGCAAAATTAATAATTCATTTAAAATCTAGAATAATGAGATACATACTACCTAATTATGATAAAATCAGATTTCGGTATCCACCAAAATATTATAAATATTGTACAGATAAACAACATAACAAAATCACAAAAATATAAAGAATTAAAACAAATAATATCTTAAAAACGAAAAGAATTAAAACTAAGAAAAAAAAGACTACAATATAACATGGTTGTTGGAGTATGCCAAAAATCAATAAAAGCACAAAAGGAAGAAATATCATATTTAGAATCACAAATAGATAATCTAGAATACATATATCAACATGATCTATACACTATCAAGTAGATAAAATGAACAAAGAAGAATTTATAATAGATGAAAAAACATATGAAAACCATGAAGGATTAAAAATAAGAATAGTATTTTCTAATTTAGGAAGAAGATATAAGAAAATAGGTGAACATTTTTATTTAATGTTGGAGAAAGAAGAATTAATATTAGAAGATAAATTAACAGCTACAATAAGAATAGCAAGAGAAAATGAAGAAATAGACAGAAAAAAAGAAATAAATAAAATAAAACAACAGACTATAGAAGAAATACGAAAAATAGAAGAAACTAAAAATAATAGGATTGCTGGATTAGAAAAAGAACTACAAATGCTAAAAGAGTTGTATGAAAAAAGACAGAAAGAAAAAGAAGAAAATGATAAAGAACAAAAATTATTAATCGAGATAAATCAATTTAAAAAAAAATTAGAAAATAACGAATTAGAAACTAATGAAATAGAAATAAATACAATAGATACTGAAGAAACAGATAATTATGATTCGGAAGATAGTGAAGCATATACAGAAATTTTAACAAATATAGAAAAACTAAAAATAAATGAAAAAAAAAGAAGTAATTAATAAAGAAAACTTAAAAAATACAAACACGAAAATAAACACTCTTGATAAAAAGGACGATGAAAAAATAATACCCAGTACATCAGAAATAAGAAAATCTACATATTATTATAAAAATAAGTTTAAAAAATATAACCAAAGGGATGAATATAACAAATAGACATCAAAACAAGTAATTAATAAAAATTATAACTTTTTAGACTTAGACTGTGTAATAGATGTAGATAAAACAATACAATTATGGGTAGGATATATAACAAAACAATTATTAGACAATGATAAAAATGCAATAGATATACCGGAATATATAGAAAAAACACTAATAGGAATAGTAAAATTCTGGTTTTTAAATTTAACTGAAATAGTAAAAAGGTATTAAGAAATGATAAAGAAACAGAAGGAACAATAGTAACTAAACTAACACCTATAGACATATTGAAAAATATGAAATGGCTATAAGAGATGAATTTAGCAGTATGACAATAGAAGAAGAAAAACAAAACAAAGAAAAAGATACAAATAGGAATTTAATGTTAAAACTACCAATATGTAATATGTGCTATATAGATGAATATACGTGTGCATTTAAAGAATACTACTATAAGAGAGCATATAATATAGAAGAAAGTAAAGAAGTGAGAAGATTATATTTTAGTAAATTACCCGAACTATTTAGTTAAAAATAATAAAGAATTGGGATGAAGCAAACATAGTAGATACTCTAGGAGCAAGAATAAAATTTCTACAACAATGGTATAGGAATATATGTGAAAAATACAGAGAAGAAATAAAAATGGAAAAAACATTAATAAGAAATTTAGTATGTTGCAAGGATAAAATAGCACCTCAATTTGGATGTGAAGAAAAATATTATAAGAAAAGAAAAAGACATAAGAAATATAAGAAATACAAAAAATCAAAATATAAGTATAAGAAACCAAGAAAAATATATTATGTAAAAAATTATAAATATAAAAGACCATATAGGAGAAAGAAATCTATAAAAGAATGTACTTGTTATAATTGTCACAAACTAGGACATTTAGCTAGAGATTGTAAAATGCCTAAAGATCCAAAAAAGAAAAAAATATCAGAAATAAAGATAGAAAATGTAAAAAATATGCAAATAGATTATATAAATTATGAATTTGAAAGTGAAGATAGTATATATGAAATTTCGGAAAATGAAACAGATAATGAAATAGATAGTGAATTAGATGAATCAAATGACTAAAGAAGATATAAAAATAATAACAAAGGAAGAATATTTAAATGAAGAAGGAACAGATCAGAAAATAATATTTGATAATAATATATTTGACGAGATAAAAGGAAAAGAATTAGATTTAAGTGTAGAAAAAATATTTAAAATGTCAACAATAAAAAGTATATTTAGTAGACGAAAAGAAGAATACTACGTAGTAAGTCAAAAAGAACATGTAATAGACTGTAGATATGCAAAGGTAGAGCTGGTATACCACTAGTAACAAAAAGAATAATTAATAAAGAAATAAATAATATAAAAAGCAAAGACCCAATAAAATATGTACACCTTGGAGGAACAGAGATATTAATAAAATACACCAATAGAATTATATTTAGCAGATGAAAGAATTATAAAACCTATAGAAAAAAGTATAATAACCGCCATAAGAGGAAATTTAATATACCAAAAATTTAAATTTATATAAGTGTGAATTATTCAGTGGCAATAACAGATAAAAATATAGATAAATCATTAGTATTATATTGAAAAATATCAGGTATAGAACTAACCCTAGGAAGTAAAATATTTACAGCAAGATGTAAAAATCTATATGTATTAACAATAAAACATAAAATAACGGAAAAAATAAAATTAATAAAATACCAAGAGAAAGTCCTTTTGAACAATTTGTAAAAACAATTGATAACAATGATTATAGTTACAAAGACAGGGATATAGAAGAAGATTTAGAAATAATAAATGATAGAATAAGTACAACAAAAAGAATAGCTTTCAAAAAACCAGAATCATCAGGATCATCGAAAAGAACAAATTATGAAATAACTTCAATAGTTAATTTAACTCAATATTATACAACGGGAACAATAAATGAAAAAGAATATTTAATACTTCTAAATACAGGACAAGAAGAAAACCATATAGCAAAATACCTAGTGAAAAATGAAGAAATAAAATCTAATAGTAATATATGCCCAGATCTACCAAGAAGTTTAATAACTACTAAAGATACATCAGAAAAGAAAATAATAATAGGAGTTTGAAAAATAAAAATAAAATTTGAAATAATGGAAGATATGCAAAAAGCAGACATAAAATTAGGAATAAAATGGTTAGAACAAGTAAAATCCTACAATATAGAACATACACAAATAACCATAACCTATAATAGAGAAAAATTATTAATAAAAAGAGCTTTGACATGATATGAAAATATATGTACTTATGAAAATAATAGTAGAAGGATATTATAATAGATATTATACACCTATGATAGATACAGGAGCAGAAGCCAACTTATGTAGATATAATTGTTTACCAGAAGAGAAATGGGATAAGCTAAAAACACCAATAGTAGTAAAAGGATTTAATAATGAAGGAAGCTTAATTACCTATAAAGCTAGAAATGTAAAAATACAAGTATGAGATAAGATATTAACAATAGAAAGATATATAATTATGAACTAACATCAAAAGATATGCTTTTAGGAATGCCGTTTTTAGATAAACTATACCCACATACAATAACTAAAACACACTGGTGGTTTACAACACCATGTAAACAAAAGGTAAGAGCAAAAAGAGTTATTAATAAAATAAGAAAAAAAACTGATTGGATAAAACGAAGTGAAAAAATCACACAAAAATTAGAGAATATAAAAAATACTGAAGACACAATAGAACTAATTATATTTTCAATAAATAAAGAAGAAATAACTATATTTTCAATAGATAAGGTAGAAATAATAAAGAAAATATTAAGACAACTATACAGTGAAGATCCATTAAAAGGATGGAAAAAATATAAAACTACTGTAAAAATTGAGCTAATAGATAAAAATAGTATAATAACCCAAAAACCGTTAACATATAACTTTGATGATTTAAAAGAATTTAAAATGCATATAGATGAATTATTAGAAAAACAATACATACAAAAAAGCAATTGCAAAACATAATAGTCCAGCATTTATAGTAAATAAACACAGTGAACAAAAAAGAGGAAAAAGTAGAATGGTTATTGATTATAGAAACCTAAATGCAAAAACTATGACATATAATTATCCAATACCAAATAAGATATTAAAAATAAGACAAATACAAGGATATAATTACTTTAGCAAATTTGACTGTAAATCAGGATTTTACCACCTAAAGTTAGAAGAAGATTCAAAAAAATTAACTGTATTTACGATACCACAAGGATTTTATGAATGGAATGTGTTACCATTTGGATATAAAAATGCACCAGGTAGATACCAACACTTTATGGATAGTTATTTTAAACAACTACATAATTGTATAGTATACATAGATGATGTACTATTATATACAAAAATTAAAGAGGAGCATTTAAAATTACTAGAACAATTTGCATGTATAATAGAAAATTCAGGAATAAGTTTAAGTGAAAAGAAAGCTGAAATTATGAAAAATCAGATAGAGTTTTTAGGAATACAAATAGATAAATGTGGAGTAAAAATGCAAAAACATATAGTACAAAAAATAATAAATTCTAAAGAAAAAATCGATACAAAAAAGAAATTACAATTATTTTTAGGATTAGTAAACCAAGTAAGAGAATATATACCAAAATTAGCAGAAAACCTAAAGCCATTGCAAAAAAAAAATTAAAAAGGATGTAGAGTATAATTACAACGAAGAAGATAAAAAATAAGTTCAGAAAATAAAAATACTTTGTAAAAATTACCAAAATTACAATTTCCAAATGAAAATAAAAAAATTAATATTTATAGTAGAAGCAGATGCAAGTGAATATAATTATGGAGGAGTACTTAAATATAGATATGAAAAATAAAAATTAGAACATTATTGTAGATACTACTCAGGTACGTTTAATGAAACAGAAATAAAATAGGAAATAAATAGAAAAAAATTATGCTCATTATATAAATGTTTATTAGCATTTGAGCCATATATTGTATATAACAAGTTTATTGTACGAACAGATAATACACAGGACCGTTGGTGGTTAACAAAGAAAATACAAAATTCAGTTACAACGAAAGAAATTCGGAGACTAATATTAAATATATTAAATTTTACATTTACAATTGAAGTAATTAGTACTAACAAAAATGTTATTGCAGATTACATATCAAGACAAAGCTACACAGACTGATATAATAGAAGATGATGCTTTAGAAAATATACTTAAAACCCTAACTACACTTTCACTGAATGTGGAGAGTATGGGTAATGAAATAGAAAAGCTAAAGACTAATGAAGTTAAACTGAAGTCTGAAGCTATGACTCAGATAACGGAAGACAATAAAATTTCAGAGCTAAAAGGAGACATTGGGACACTCCATAAAATCCATAACGTTTATCAATGTACAACTGCAGGTACAAGCAAAGGAATTAGTGGACAAAGATATCAGAACATGAACATGAACAAGATATTTGAAAAATCATTTATAACAAAAACACAAAAAGACCCCTTGTTCATACCCCCACAAACTACCACATATCGACAAAGTTTAAACCAAGATAGAAAAGCCTATAACCATATAACTCGAGCATACATAGAAAACATCCACAAAATACAGAATTACCTAAACCTTAAACCCAGAGCCACAAATATCCAAGAACCAAACACAAACTATATAACCCAAAAATTACAAGGTTACAACAAGTTAATCGCACTACCAAAAACCAATCCAAGCTTAGTTAAAACTTGTTTTAGTTATGGATTATTAATTACCGTATATACCCAAGAAGGAGATGAACTAACAACTATACCAGAATTATATAGAGCATTCGCCACCTATAAGAAAGTAACCAAAGGAAATCTATTTTTTATAAAGTTTTATACTGCACCAGCAGAGATATTACATGACTAAATTAAACCAGTTATACAAGTTGTAAAAATAGGATTAATCAGAGATATCATTATACCGGAAGATATTGTTCAACAGCCAGAGATACCTAAAGTTGAGATACCTGATTTTTATGCAAATAAACAAATTATTGGAATATCTTCAATTGTTCAAGCATTAGCAAATAACTACCTAAATGGGAACCCAATATGGAGTTATTATTCAAAAGATCATCAAATAATTTATTCAAATTCAAGGGAGCTACGACAGTCAGATATGGAAGAAGCTAGACAATGGATTTTGACACTACTCAATCTAGAAAAACAACCAACTGCAAGAGCAATTAAGAAGGAATTTATTTCAGAAGAATTATTAACAAGATATTGTAAAATGATAGGACACAAATATCCAGACCACCTATAATCAAAATGTAATGGAGAAAATAACGTGATTCCAGAAGTTCAGCTAGAATGAAAGAAGATAAGAACGAAGAAGGAAAGCTAGACGATACACGATAAAAGATATAAAGCAACACGGATCGATGGAAAAATAAAGACAAAAAGACAAAAGCATTACAGTTAAGAAACCGACATATGACTTAACAAGCTAAGTTTTTAACATACGTAAATATAACATTATGCAGCACTATAGCCTTTTTGACTTTTTTGTAAAGAGTACCATTATTGTATAGCCTAGTCTTTATTATTTTTGTCTTTTATAGGATAGGATTTCTTACTTTCATTCCTTTTAGGAAAAATGTAAAGTTAGGACATTATTAGTCTTTTATTTTCTTGGCAGATGTAAAGTGAATAGTGTAAATCGTTTATGTGTTTTCATCTTTTAGGATTATAAATATGTAAACCATGAGGTGATCTAAGGCAAGACTTTCATGTATTGAAAGCAAGCCTTCTCTCTTGTATACAAAAAAAAACTTTTGAATATTTAATAAAATAGATATATTTCTAAGGAAAATCTATGGATGAGCAAAGCACAAATTTATCAAATCTACCAGAACAGGTATTTTCATTTTAATTATGAATAGCTAAATTCATAAATTCCTGACAATCATGATATAATGAAATAAGCTCATGTTAGTTACTTTATAGTAGAATTATTCGAAGAATAACATGTTAAGAAGTTAATTAGCAAAGTGGAAAAGGAGAAAAAATTCCTAAGAACTATGCCATCCTAAAAGTGAAACTGGTGAGGCAAAGAAGCCGTGATAGGGGAGTTACCAGAGTAGAGGCGCTGTTTAGGGAAAAAGTATCTAGATTACCATGCTAATAGTGACCGAAGAACATGTTATTTAAGAATAATCTACTATATAGTGATCTAAAATGATCATATTTTGTTATGTTTAAAGGAATATTCTGAAAAATAGCATCATATGAAGAATGAATATTTACTTATCTGATGGGATGATTGATAAATTTAATATACTTGTTTTATATGTACTTAAGGATATAGAAATAGTAGATCTAAGGAAAATTATATACGAAAAGGTATTTCATTTTAATGAAGAGTTATTAAGTTCTATAGAAAACTTACACTTATATAATGATAGCTACTGCTCATATTTAGATAGTTGTTATTCAGATGGATATTATACAAATTAAAAATGTTAGAATATATAAGAAGAATTAGAGAAAAACAAAGTTGGCTATACGAAGAAATTAATTATAGAAACCAGCTTAGAAGAGGAAGAAGACAATTAAAACAAAGATTAATTTGGATAGATAAAACTTTGGAACAACTAAAATTAAAAGATAGTTTAGATTATGATTTAGACATAGAATTATTCATGGAAGAAAAAGATAAGATAAATAATGAAATAAATAACCTAGAATTTAATATCAGATATAGTACAATTAGAATAAATTATTACAAAGAAATTTGCAGTATTACAACTACTATAGGATAAAATGATAAACTATGAATACTTAGAATATTGGAGACAAGATATGGAGAAAATAAGATTAATAGAAACCCTTATGAAAAGGAATCTACTTGAATACATAAAAACTAGAAATATGGAACATATAGTATACCTTAAAAATAATATAGAAGAATTAATAAGGTTAAAACAAATAACTAAGGAATGGTATGACATAGCATTTCAATTAATATGATAGAACTAGTAAGTACTAGTTATCTACTAATTATCCAAGTACAAGTTATCCACGCAAATTACACGCACTATCTGCAGCCCCTACAATTGGTGTAACGCCCCGAGTCTGGTACCCCCAAACGCTACACGGTGCTCATAATCTTAAAAGACCACAAGCTAACCCATGACTGATATATGTAGCTGAGCATTGAATAATATACTATAAAATATGGAAAAGTGGCGAAAAACTTTCCATAAGGTTCAATACTGAAATAAAACTAAATAAAGTATAACAATACCGAAACTAAAACAACTGCCTGAAAGTAGTCTAGTCTGAAAAAGCCTCAAAACTATCTGAATAAGGAGTTGATGAGATAATCCCCCAACTAACTCCTTCTGATAAAATGCTAAATATAATGAAATAATAAAATAAGGAACATCCTCAAATGATGAGGACTCACTGCTAAGTCTACTGTTGCAGGCTGAATCTGAACTGCTACGGGTGCTCGGGATCCCATAGGACACCATAGTGCAAGAGAAAGGTATGCATCAGTATGTGAGAATGTACTGGTATGCTAGATGAGGTTATACTGAATGCAAGGGTTCATATGCATGAAATATAACTAACTACGTAACGTGAACATAAATAAGTGAGAATGCAGGCATTAGTGCATAAACTATAACTGAAATTATGGTATCACTGATTACTGAATTCTAATAACTGGATTTCTAATAACTTAGCCTATTGATATTGATATCTGATTGACTGAAGCTGAGATCAGGCCTATCTAGCGGGTGATCTCTAAATCTATAGAACTATCTAAGTTCTTTACATAGCTGAGTGACTGTGTCTAACAGTCCTAATTTTCATAATATTGATCTGAGTTCTATTCTGAAGACTGATACTGAAACTGTGGGAGGTAATCATTAAACCGACATGCCCCTTTCTAAACTAATTGGGGTCCAACCTGTAACCCCAGCTGGAAGGGTGTCAATACCATGCCACGGGTAAGGACAACTGCTATGGAGTCAGTCCTAATCTAATGGGTGACCCCTGAGATCAGTCCTAAACTAGTGGGTGATCTCTGAGTATGTCAGTCCTATCTAACGGATGACATCTCATACCTACGCTGGCTACGTAGTTCTGGAACTTAGGGATTTCTTCTAGGGATCTCAATCCTATCTACCGGGTGAGCCCCATCCCTAGGTTCTCTCGGTGCTAAGTCCTACTCCCAACTGAAAGACACTAAACTCATTTTCTAGTTCATTTTAGGCTTGACTGAACTGTTACTGATTGTACTACTTAACTGAGTTAAACTGAGTTTATGGAGCCCTATTGACTGATGGAATACTAATGAGTTCTGAATTGATTACTGGACTGGACTGGGACATTACTGAGATTACTGAGCTTTCCTAAGTCATGAATTTGATTGAGTTCTACTGAATTCTGTAAGTAACTGAGAATACTACTGATTATGGTACGACTGAGATTATCTTTAAAACTAACATTGGCTCTAAACAATCGGCTAAATTGTCGGGTATAAATACCCCCAGAACTCGATAGCATAAATAAGAATAAAACATGGTAATTCTTGAACAACATGACAACATTCTTTCATCCACAATACCATCAACGAAGCATCTCTACAAGCACTTTAAAGTCATACACTTGCACATGAACAGGAATGCATACTAATGTTTCATGATTCATTCAATAAAGCCTTTCAACAAACACTTAGCAGGCATTAACTTGTACATACATGGGGACTACATGTTTACATGCTATAATGGCACTACTTCATTCATATAGGCATTTAATCAAACATATGGGAAACATGCTTTGATTATACAACAATTACCACATCTAAGTATCATGGCTATATCAATAAACTTGCAACTTGAAGGGTTTATCATGAACATTATACAACTCATCACATACTAGGTTCAAACTTTGAAGCTCATAATCTTAAAACATGAATTAAGACCTAACAATCACATAAACATGAATTTCTATTCACACAAATCATGAAAACTCAAAAATATAATCTTTGAATTTAGAAAAGGATTCTTGAACTTCATGGATGGAAGGGACCCATGAATTAACATCTAACATACCTTAGTTCTTGATTTGGAGAAGATTGACGGTGAAACCTTTGAGAATTGGTTTTTGAATTGAGAACCCTAATGCTTGCTCTTGATGGAATTTGAGAGAAAAGAGTATACTTTGGTGAAAATAGGGTTGAGTATCATGTTTTATGGTTATATAAGTGTGGAAAAAAGACTGAAATAAGCCCGGGGTCCCAACTATTTTAATGACTGATAGTTGGGAACCGACGCGTTGGTCGACGCGGTGCGTCAAACGCATCAACATGATACCCGTTGTGTCACGCCATGATCGCGCTGAGCCTTAGTACTTTTGACTGGCAATCCTACAACAATATTGACCAATGCGATAGGCAACGCGGCACACCAAGATCGTATTGGTCCACTATTTTAGGACACCAAACATGGTCTAAACGAGGTCCAAAAAATCCAAAACTTATTCGGGAACCCCTATTGACATTCTTGATCATGAATTAACTAAGATATAGACATTTAAAGGACTTTAAGGTCGCAAAATGAGATTTCCAACTTTCGAAGGCTAAAAATAAACTAAGTCTGGAAACTTAGCTAGAATTTTCTAAGTCTGGGACTCCTTGGCAAACACTAATGGACTGAATTAAGCGTAGGATTTTGTGGGGTCTTACACGAATGGGAATTTAGGATTCACCACGACGCGGGCTAATCATGGTGCTTCACTGGAAATCGGACAATTGCGATTCTTCAGCTGACCACGATGCGGTGCTCTACTGTTTTTCACTAAAATCGCCATAACTTCTCTACCAAGTATCGTATTAAGGAGAAATTGGTATCGTTGGAAAACTAATTCAATTATCTACACATTGATCGGTTTAGAGATGGAAAATTCCATATGTATTAAGAGTTATACATTTTTAAAGTTGTCCCTTGACACACTAGGAGATAAACTGAGCTAGAAAAAGTACGGGTTTTACACACCCCTGACAACACTATCTGGGTAGTAGCTAACTAAAAAGTAGTATTGAATACCTTCACGGACTTTTGAATCTTCTCAAACTAAGTGGAAAGACTGGAAATAGAATATCTGGACAAGGCATGTAAGCATTCCTCAAACTCCGCAACTGTCATGAAGCTTTACTACAGGTGATCAAACTCGTCTCTCATCTGATACCTAAAAATGTATGGCACAAACCTATCCAAATAGTCCTTAAAAAACTGATCCAAAGTCATCTCTAGCGAACCAGAGGTATGTAACTAGAAAGTGACCTCCACCAATATTTAGCTACATCCCTCAGTTGATAGATGGTGCAAGTAAATTCACACGGATAGATCGATCCAAGGTTATAAAACTTTTCCTGATAATCAATCTAGAACTCATTGGCATCCTCACCCACAGCACCATTGAACCTGGGTTGACCTAAGCGAGTAAATCTCTCAAACCTCTTATGATCCTCAAAAGCCATAATAGGACCCAAAATAATAGGAGATATAGTAAATCTGGCCGAAAATGATCCCACCTGAGGAAGTAACATAGATGAAGGATGAACCCCCGGACTTGAAATACCATACCCAAATACTAGAATAGGAGGAGGAACTATACTCAGAGCATGTGGAGTAACATAAGTAGATGTCGATATCAATGAATAAATCGCACTCAAAATTGGAGAAACACCTTAAGTATACTCTAGTAAAGATAGAGGTACAACACTTGAAGCTAAGGAATACCAGGTGCACTTAAACAAACATCCTCCAATGAGTCAACAAATGAATCAATAAATCCTCAGAGACTGGGGTAATTCTACTCTATGGAATATGAGTAGGACCCACATCTCTAGAATGCTCAACCTTAGTCTCAAGAGAGATCCCCTAGTACTACCTCTGGAAAAGGCAGATTCTCGTGCCTATCCTTTATCTTGAGCTTATTGATGACCCCTACCTCATCTTAGTCTGGGCTCCCTCCTCAAATTCTAGCTCAACATTCCTAGCCTTATGGAATTTAGCCCTCATGATCTGATGCAAAAAAGAGTAAAACTCAGTTTAGAATATAGGATATGGAAAAACCTGCATGATAAGGAACAAAATACCAAGGCGAGACTTCTATAGCAAAGTCAACCATATATATATATAATAATAGAAGAAATATGGATATCAATAGTACCATAAACCATCCAAAATCTAGTGTCATAGTGTAAGAATAATCTAAATACCACTCAAAATCAAAAGCTAAAATTAAAAATTTGAAAAGAAACCGCAAGTCTGTCTCTGAATATAGTATAAGACATAAATTAGATAGACATGGATAAGCGGAGGTCTATGATAGACTATTAAGGCATAGAGTAACCAATACCTCAAAGTGTCTAAATTATCATCCAAACTCAGTTGTCGCACGATGCATATATACCTGAATTTGTATCGAAAGGGCATAGTAGGAATCAGTATGGTTCATTTGTGCTCAGTAGGTACCATAAGACGACTGAGAAAGGTTAAAAGTTAGATACAAAAATACATACTATGAGCATGTCACCTGCAATTAGAAAATATCCCAAATAATACCTCACACCGTCACCACTAACCATTGTAATATTGCACTTAAGAAAGAAAGAGGTACATAAAAAGAAACAAAGCGGATACACATCAAATTAAGTACAAAAGTACAACACTGAAAATGTATAATGAATGTGAAATGATGATGATCATGATAATATGATGTGGCTGAGGTTATTGCGTAACCTTAATATATACCTCTCGAGCCTTAGTGCTTTTAAGTAGGACTCATGGGGGTTTCGCAACCTATATACTATTTCAATACTCAATCCCAATATCGATATCCATATATCTTCTTTGACTCGTGGGCTATGGCAAAGGGTTTTGTAAGAATATCTCATTTATATTAAAAATTAATGTTTCCACAATGGTACTAATATCTAATGAATGTATGTATGATAAGAGGAAATAATATTGTTGCATACTATACAAACACAAGTGTACATGGTCATCCAAGAAGTAAAGTAGACTTTAAAAGCTGAGTATCGATCCCACAGGGACTTGTGCTCAGCAACAATCTGGTTCTAGTGTTATTAACGATATAAACAAGTGTTAATTATAATCGAGAGAGTTTGAGATTTAAAATAATGAATTAAATACTAAAATAACAACGGTGCAAACTTTGGATGGTAAACAATATAAGTAGAGTTTCCAACGTTGAGGCTTTTACTTCACAATCATGCATAATAATGGTTTCTAGTTGGTGTTGGTCTTTATCCCAATCTTTTATCTACGGGAATGATATTATAACTTGGGAATGGTCATCCTCTAAGTCATCTAGTCAAATTAATCTCACAACTATATTTTTTAGCGGGGATGTGAGTCCTTAACTTGAGCACATTAAACTATCTTACCATTTTATTAACCAAGCGGGGCATTTAAGTATATCTCTTCGCAAATCATGCTTTAGAAATTAGAATCTAAAAATTAAATATAGAATTCACACCCCATAAGTTCTTCTTTCTATCCCTCAACTCCTATGGTTAATTCATTTTGGAAATATCATTTATCTTAAAGTTCATAATGCTTTAAAATAGTAAAACAAGATCATAAGAGAGATCGTGTAATTGATAAAAACATAAGCCAACTATAAACCACACCTACACAATCGTGTTTATAGCCTCAACCCTAGAATGAAGGTGTTTAGCCACTCATGGACTTACAATGAATCACATGATTGAAATTCATGTATCAAAATCAAAAGTAAACTAAAGTAAAGATAAACAACCCTATTTCGGCCTCCTCAAGTTTATTTCCAGCCCCAATAGAGTACAAGGTGTTTACACTAAGAGGCAAGTGTTCTAGTTATATTATAAGAAGAGTTGGTCATTTTGTGACCTTGGGTGTGTCGCGCCAATGTTTCTCCATGTTTAGGGGAATAGAACACCATTAACACAGATGATTGTCATACCCTTTTTTTCACTCCCAAAGATTTCAATTCTAAGTTTCGAAAGAGTTTTATTATCAAATTGACAAAAAGGAAAATGTGTTTTAAAAAAAAAGAATATTTACATTTTTTATTCAGAGTCTCCACTTGACATAATCTGGTGTGCCAAGTCACCTTTGAAAGATCCTTTTTAAAATGATTTGACACTTTTAAACTGGTTTGCGAATAGAGATTCCGGCTAAGGAATTTTGTTGATCGAGGGGAAGGTGTTAGGCACTGCTCGGTCCCGTGTTTTAACCACGTTCGCTCGGTGGAGTATATCATCTAATTTGATACTAAGAATGTATAAACCACACAAAACACATAAACAAGCATCCAAACACACAAAACAAAATAAATCCAAAGTATAGTGGTCAATCTAATTATACAACCCAAAATAAATAAAATGCGAAAATAAACCCTATCTAACCTACACTAATCCTAACTATGCTCCCGTACTTTAACCAACGCCTCGGGCCTTCACCACGATCGTCCTCAGTCAACATGATACGTCGGGGCATTCCTCGGTGAATAAGTACAATGAGCCTCGGGGTATTCCCCGACCAAACGAATATATTTAATTAAATGTGATGAAATAGATAAAAATCATTTAACACAAACATTCACACAGGCCACGGTATAAATTCCTACAAGTTGCCTACCCCAAAACCTAGAACATACCTATCAATCTCGCCTAAAACATGCTACTATGGTATTTAACATCATGAACCAAAATTAATGCGAAATTAACGACATCAATATCCATTTCAATTCAAACGATTGATTCAAATTAATTCATTAATCTCCAATTCCAATCCCCATATTTATACATAACAATTTCTTAACACGAGCACATCCATATCATCATCAATTTCATGCCACGACTAGTTATTCAGATAAAATAGCACCGATCATCAACAGACATGTCCAATCAAACAAACAACACACTATCACAACATCCACATACCAAATATCATACACAAAGAAATCAAAGAGTAAAGTTTAGAAATGGACCTTCAAATAAACGATCCAGTTGATAATAATGAGTTAAAAGAAATCCACACTAGGAACCCTGAATAGAAACCTCAACGACGAGCGAACCTCCAAATCCCAAATGTTGATCCCACTAGATCGCGAAAAATCCCCCAAAGCCCAAAAAATGAGGACGAAGCAAGAAGCAGAAGAAACCGAAGCCCCTTTAAAATCCAACAAAAGAACTAAAAATCGAGAGTAACTGGGCTCCAGCGAGCTAACGGTGACCAAAACGAACTGGAACATCCGGTTTCTGCCTAGCTCTCATCCGGCAATCGAAGAAAAATAAAGGGATCTTGGTGATTTTTAGACGGGTTTAACCAAACTTACAACTGGAACTTACTCCGGCGAAAGTTCAGCGTTTTTCGGCCATAGTTTTCTTCGAAATCAAAGGAAAACAATGGGATTCAAGAAAACTCGAGCTAGAGTCGATAAAAAATAGAAACATTAAACTATCTTCGGCTAAAGTTTCGCCGAAAATCCTTGACAGCGCCTGAACACCTTTTCCTCGATCTCTCACCTTTGACTTTGAATCTCTCTACCTCTCTCTTATTTCATGTGTATTTTTTTGGGTATAGATGTATGTGTGTGAGAGAGATTTCGTGTAGGGGAGAAGAAGATTTCGTGCGTGTTGTTAAAAAATGGAGAACTTTTTGTTTGTAATGCTCCGTATGCCTCTCAGTCAGTGAGAAAAAGACCCCACTGTATGTGCTATTATTCATATATATATCCCAAGAGTGAATAGAATATTCTCTTTTTTTATCCCATCTCCCTATTAATTGGAAAGAAGAAAAATAGTACGTGGCACCCTCTCTTTATTATCTGTCCATCCCTCTATATATGGAAAAATGGTGCCTATATGCATATGCTCCAATGAAAACAAAATTAGTCCCCATGGTCTTTCTTGGAAGCTTCCTCGTGGGACCCCCTTGGTGAGAGCATTTTTTTTTAATTAGATAAAAAAAAGGAATCTTCCAGGTGGTCTCCTATTATCTGATGATTTTTCTATCAAAAGAAGCCAAAACTAAAAGGGGTACGTGGGGTATGGGGTTATGATAGGGTAGTGATGTGTCTTCATTTTATTGGAGGGGTTGTTAGGGAGTTTAAAAATAAGACAAAATTTGTTATGATTTGTTATTTGAATAAAGATAAAAATAAATAAATAGATAAGCAAAATGATGAGGTGGTTATTTATTGTCATTCTGTGGAAAAATTATAAAACAAGGTTAAATCGTGTAATAACGAAGTAAGAAATATTTTTGACGGGACAAAATTGCGTGTCTACATCATGCCCCCTTTGAATGTAAACACCTAGTTTTTTCATACAAAGAAGTAGACAACGAGACAAAATTTGTCCCAATCATTATTCGAAGAAAGAAACAGAAGAAAGAAGGGCAACCGAGTCTTGACAGACATCCTACCTACCCAACTTATAAGGGAATCAAGTGAGAGGTATCTCAAAGGACTGGACGAAGAGAGAATATACCGAGTAGGAGATTCGAGTGAGGTCCCGTCGAGGTTTCGGTCCGTAGCACTGTTATCACATCAAAAATGAAAATTACAAGTTAAAACATAAATGAAATTACAAAATCCTATCTATGCAGCTTTCCTTGACTCTTGACTCGAGTTTTATCACCCTATTCTTCAGGCGGGTTCCTGACTTGCAATTTCTTTCAACTTGTTGATTGGTTTTCCATTGTTTCACTTTGTTGCTCGACTTTTATTTATTTGCCCTGCTCTTCAGGCGGGCTTCTGACTTGCCATTTTTTTATTTCAATTTCATCACTTTGTTCTTCAGGTGGGTTCCTGACTTGCAGTTTCTTTAATTTCCCATTTCATCACCCTATTCTTCAGGTGGGTTCCTGAAATCAAAATAAAACTAGAACAAAAATTATCCAAAACAAAAATTATGATAAAGAAAGATTTCATTTTTGAAAGTAATGTCCCATTCTTCAGGAGGGTCCTGAATAGAAAGTAAATTTCTATTTTTCAGGAAGATCATGAACAGAAAGTAAAATCCCCCTTTTCAGGAGGGTCCTGAACAGAAAGTAAAATCTCATTTTTCAGGAGGGTCCTGAACAGAAAGTAAAATCCCATTTTTCAGGAGGGTCCCAAACAGAAAGTTAACTCCAATTTTTCAGGAGGGTCCTGAACGGAATGTAAAGTCCCATTTTCCAGGAGGGTCCTGAACAGAAAGTAAAATCCCATTTTTAGGAGGGTTCTGAAAAGAAAGTAAAGTCCCATTTTTCAGGAGGGTCCTAAACAGAAAGTAAAATCCCATTTTTCAGGAGGGTCCTGAACAAAAGGTAAATCCCATTTTTTAGGAGGGTCCTGAACAGAAAGTAAAATCCCATTTTTCAGGAGGGTCCTGAACAGAAAGCAAAGTCCCATTTTTCTGAAGGGTCCTGAACAGAAAGTAAAATCCCATTTTTCAGGAGGGTCCTGAACAAAAGGTAAACCCCATTTTTCATGAGGGTCCTGAACAGAAAGTAAAATCTCATTTTTTAGGAGGTTCCTGAACAGAAGGAAAAATCACATTTTTCAAGAGGGCCCTGAACAGAAGGTAAAATCCCATTTTTCAGGAGGGCCCTGAACAGAAAGTAAATCCCATTTTTCAGGAGGGCCCTGAACAGAAAGTAAAATCTCATTTTTTAGGAGGTTCCTGAATAGACAGTAAAGTCTCATGTTTTAGGAGGGTCATGAACAGAAAGAAAAGTCCCATTTTTCAAGAGGATCCTGAACAGAAAGTAAAATCCCATTTTTCAGGAGGGTCCTGAATAGAAAGTAAAGTCCCATTTTTCAGGAGGGTCCTGAACAGAAAGTAAATTCCACGGACATGCTTTCCAATGATAGATGAATTCAATGAACAAAACTTTTCCCCTTTTTCATCAAAGAAAAAAAAATAGTTGAAAACTTAGTGGTGGTTTGCAGCACTTGCCTTTCCAAGCATCAAGCTCTAGGAGTTGTTCCTTTCATATTTGTTTCAAATTGTTGACATTTTCCCCTGTCTGGCCGCATCATTGACCCAGACCAGATCGGGGAAAATGTCTTTGACTCAAATACTAAACTTCTATTTTACCATGTCTCTGAGATGCACCTTTTGACATCTGATACTCCCATGAATCCAGCAACCTGTCGGTTGATAGACTTCCTTTGCTTTGTGTTGAATTACGATCCTATTTCTTTTATGTGATGGTCCTTGGCATTTCCTCATACAATTGGAAAGACTGGTAGTAAGTTTTGAAATTCTTTCTTGCTTGTTTTGACACAGAAAAGACTCAAAGAGGGTAAAGAAATGATGGTGACTTTTTTTTGATAAAAGACATAGAAGGACAAAAATATGAATGTATAAATAAAAGAAAAAGTGTAATGTCCCTCTTTTTAACAAAGAAAAAAACTTATCTGAATATGTCAACCAACTCCAATGACTATGACATGCATTTTGGATTAAGCTGTCAGATCTTCCTATCCAAACTTCTCATTTGTTGTTGATTTCGTGCCTTTGCCGCTGAGCCGCTTCTTCAAATCCATTGGACGCATATATATCATTCAATTGATGACATCTTAAAAGACTTTCACCAACAAATTTCTTTCCTTTTCACTTTTCTCTTGAACTCGCCATCGCCTTACGGTGCCCATGAGGGTTTTCACCAATAAGACTCTCTCATTTTTATTTTTCTCAACTCCTCATCGCCTTATGGTTCCCGTGAGGGTTTTCACCAGTAATACTCTCTCATTTTTATTTCTCTCGGCTCACCATCACCTTGTGGTGCCCGCGAGAGTTTTCACCAATAAGACTCTCTCATTTTTATTTCTTTCCTGACTTCTTATGCTAAGGAAGACAAGTAGTACCCCACATGTATCATCATATCCATTGCATTATTAGCCTTAACATTATCAAATATTGATCTGAAGGTATTTCATTGGTTGTAACTTAGTTTTTGGATAAGGTTAGGAAGAAAAGGATGGCAGGAGACTCAGACGACACTTGAAGTGGGGGTGGGATTTACAACTTTTAGAATTGACTCAACAATATATTAGCTCATGCCCCAGTTTTTTATTGACTGGGTGACTCTAAAATGGCTTATTTGGTTGGATCGAGCCCTGAATAGGGAATCCTATGTATCTCACTCCCAAGAGAGGAGAATCAGGTCTCACATAGTTCCATCGAGGTTCTTTGTTTTGATTTGATTTTTTTCTCTTTTTTTCTTTTATTTTCAAAATCTTTCTTTTATTCTCATTTTCCTAAAATTTATCTTTGACTCTATTTTGATTCCAAAAGAGGGATATGAAAGAAAAATAAAACTAATCTCAAACGGGTAAACAAAGGAAGACACAATGTTTGGATAGAAGCATAAAATCCCTTCATCATATCAATCTTCAAAAATGTAAGTACTAAACATGCAATAAAATCAACAAAGGATAAAATATCATACATAATATCTTTTGACTACATCAGCATTGATAGCCATTTCTGCCATTTTGCCTTCAATATCTGTCAAATATAAGGCTCCATTGGGCAACACTTTCTTCACAATAAAGGGACCTTGCCAGTTTGGGGAGAACTTGCCTTTCACTTCAACTTGGTGAGGAAGGATACGCTTCAATACCAACTGACCAACTTCAAAATGACTGGGTCATACCTTTTTTTATACGCTCGAGCCATTCTCTTTTGATACGATTGGCCATGACATATCGACGTTATCCTTTTTTCCTCAATCAAACTCAATTTTTCCAGTCGGGTTTTGACCAACTCATCATCATCAATCTCTGCTTCCACAATGACTCAAAGAGAGGGAATTTCAACTTCTGTAGGAATGACTGCTTCTGTCCCATACACCAATAAATATGGAGTTGCTCCTGTTGAAGTGCGAACAGTAGTGCGATAACCTAGCAATGCAAATGGCAACTTCTCAGACCATTGTCTAAACCCTTGTACCATTTTATGAAGTATTTTCTTGATATTCTTATTGGCGGCTTCCACAGCACCATTGGCCTTTGGACGATATGGAGTGGAATTTCGACGTGCGATCTTAAACTGTTGGCACACTTCTTGCATCAAATGACTATTGAGATTGGTAGCATTGTCCGTAATGATCATCTTCAAAATTCCAAACCTATGTTGGTATGAACAAAATGTACCACCGCCTTCTTTTTCACTGACTTGAAAGTTACTGCTTCTACCCATTCTGTGAAATAATCAATGGCCACCAAAATGAATCTATGTCCATTTGACGTCTTTGGCTCAATCGGCCCAATCACGTCCATCCCCCAAGCTATGAAAGGCCATGGAGCAGACAATGCGTGCAATTCAGTGGGAGGAGAATGTATCAGATCACCGTGTACCTGACATTGATGACATTTCCGAACAAAACGAATAGAATCCTGCTCCATAGTAAGCCAATAATAACCTGCTCGAAGTATCTTCTTTGACAAGACATAACCGTTCATATGCAGCCCGCATACTCCAGAGTATATTTCAACCATGATCGCCGAGGCTTCTCTTGCATCTACATGCCTCAAAAGTCCCAGATCCGGGGTTCTCTTATATAAGATTCCCCCACTTAAGAAAGATCTACTAGCCAAACGCCTAATAGTCCTCTTTTGATCATTAGTGGCATGTGTTGGGTATTCTGCTGACTGAATGTATCGCTTGATATTAAAGAACGAAGGTTCTCCATCGATCTCTTCTTCAACCGCATTACAGTAAGCATGTTGATCACGACTCTGTATATGCACTGGATCGATGTAGGCTTTATCAGGATATTAGAGCATTGAAGACAGAGTGGCTAAAGCATCAGCAATCTCATTATGAATCCTTGGAATATGCCTAAATTTTACTGACACAAACCGTTGACATAGCTCCTGCAAGCAGAGTCGATACGATATAAGCTTAAAATCTCGCGTCTCCCAATCGCCTTAAATTTGATGGACGAGCAAATCTGAATCCCCTAACACTAATAGTTCCTGGACTCCCATATTAACAGCTAAACTCAAACCAAGAATGCACGCTTCGTATTCCGCTATGTTATTGGTACAATAAAATCAAAGTTGTGTTGTTACCGGGAAATGTTGCCCCAATTCACATATGAGAACCGCACCTATTCCAACTCCTTTTATTTTAATAGCTCCATCAAAGAACAGCTTCCAACCTGGATCAACATCTATAATGACTTCATCAACACACAACACCTCTTCCTCTGGAAAATATGTCTTTAATGGCTCATACTCTTCATCAATGGGATTCTCAGCAAGATGGTCTGCTAAGGCTTGAGCTTTCATGGCGGTTTGAGTCACATAAACAATGTAGAACTCGGTAAACAATATTTGCCATTTTACCAATCGACCTGTCGGCATAGGCTTCTGAAAGATATACTTTAAAGGATCCATGCGGAAGATGAGATAAGTAGTGTAGGACGAGAGATAATGCTTCAACTTCTGTGCTACCCAAGTTAGGGCACAACGGGTCCTTTCAAGAAGAGTGTACCTTGCCTCATATGCGGTGAACTTCTTGCTAAGATAATAAATAGCCTGCTCCTTTTTGCCTATGATATCATGCTGACCCAGGACACAATTGAAAGAATTATCCATGACTGATAAATACAAGATCAAAGGCCTACTAGGCTCTGGTGGTACCAGCATGGGAAGATTTAACAAGTATCTTTTGATTCTATCGAACGCTTCCTGACATTCTTTAGTCCATTCTACCACAACACTCTTTTTTATCAACTTGAATATGGGTTCACAAGTGGTTGTGAGTTGAGCAATAAACCTGGTGATGTAGTTCAGTCTACAAAGTAAACTCATCACCTCCGTCTTATTCTTGGGAAGGGGCAAATCCTGAATGGCTTTGATTTTTTAGGGATCCAATTCAATTCCCCGACGGCTGACTACAAACCCCAAAAGCTTTCCAGATAGAAATCCAAATACACATTTTGCCGGGTTGAGCTTGAGATTATACCTGCGAATCCTTTCAAAGAACTTTCTTAAATATTTAACATGGTCAGCCTGACTTTTTGACTTAATAATTACATCATCTACATAGACCTCAATCTCCTTATGCATCATATCATGAAACATGGTGGTCATTGCTCTCATGTATATTGGTCCAGCATTCTTCAAACCGAACGACATCACTGGATAACAATAGGTCCCTCATGGTGTGATAAAAGACGTTTTCTCCGCATCTTTATCATCCATAATGATCTGGTGGTATCCGGCATAGCAATCCACAAAAGAGGCAACCTCATATTTAGCACAATTGTCCAGCAAAATATGGATGTTGGGTAGCGGAAAATCATCTTTTGGACTTTCTCTATTGAAATCACGGTAATCAACACGTACTCAAATTTTGCCATCTTTCTTTGGGACAGGAACAACATTGGATAACCACGTGGGATAACGAACCACTCAAATTAATTTGTCTTCAAGTTGTTTCATGATTTCCTCTTTGATTTTAATTCTTACATCAGTTTTAAACTTCCTCAACTTCTGTTTCATAGGGGGAATGTGGGATCAGTTTGCAATTTATGAGCCACTAATTCAGTGCTTAAACCAGGCATATCATCATAAGACCATTCAAAAACATCCTTTGAATCAATTAATGCTTGAATCATTCCAACTTTTAGCTGCGGCAAAGCATGTACACTGATTTTAGTTTCCCTAACATCTTCTTGATTCCCTAGATTGATTGGCTCAGTTTCATTCAAATTAGGATTCGGGTTGTCTTCAAACTGTTCCAACTCTTTGCTTATTTTTTGTAGTTCCTCTTCTTCATCATATTCCCCCTCTTGCTTTATTATATCTTGATAAGTTTGGATTTTAATATCAGGCTAAAAATTCCACATGCATGTCATGTCATTAGAATCAGCATAAAGAAAACTGTATAAAGAAAAAGACAAAATCAAAATATATTAGACACAAAATAAGGGGACATTGAATTTCATTAAAAGGGAAAGATAGGAGGGTTTAAACACAAACAACAACAAAATGTAAACAAGCTAAATTCTTAATTACAACCCTGGAATAACTCGGATAAATAGAAAGGAAAACAAAATGAACTACCAAAACTCCCTCCTGACAGGGAGAGGAGTGACTTCCCATTGTTGAGCTGGACCTCAGGACCTATGAACTGCACTCCTGCCTTACTGGTACCCTCTCCTATTTCAACCATGTCAACATCAATCAGCAGGTTCTGGAAGTCATCAACCAATTCAGCTTCAAATTCTATAGGCTTCGTGACATCGCTCTTGACAAATGATTCACTGAGTAGCGGCATTGGGCGAGGGAGTGACCATGTTTCCTTTTTCCTTCCCTTGGCCTTCTTCAAATATTCAGCCATAGGTTCAAATCCCAGACCAAAAATGCCCATTTTCTCTCTCGTACATATGGGATGAACGATACCGTGCAGAGACACTCCCAAACCCTTCCCTGGAACAAATCCATATTTCAAAAGCTCACTCACTATCATAATTGAAGCGAAAGATAATTGTGGTCCCGGAATAACCTGCCCTTCAACGATATGATTGACCAACACTATATCAAAAGTTTGATAGACAAATGTCTCCTCTACATTGTTTGCTTCAATAAGGGACAAGGGAGACTCTTCGTAGGCGGACAAATCCCCTTCACCATGAATAACCACTTCTTTCCTGTCATACTCAAACTTGATCATTTAGTGCAATGTAGATGCAACTACCTTGGCCTTATGGATCCACGGTCTTCCCAACAACAGATTGTAAGAGGAGTCTATATTCAATACTTGAAACTCTATGGAGAACTCAATAGGCCCTATAATCAATGTTAGTTCTATTTCGCCAACTGTGTTTTATATTGCACCATCGAAAGCCCTGACACATACATTATTGGGCTTGATCCTCTCAACACCAATATTCAACTTTTTCAAAGTGGAAATAGGGCAGATATTTGCACGTGAACCTCCGTCAATCATAACATGAGTGACTTAGAAATCTTTGCACTTCACCATAATGTAAAGACCCCGGTTATGCCCCGTACCTTCAACAGGAAATTCATCGTCAGAGAAGATGATCTGATTGACCTCAAAGATTTTTCCAACCATTTTCTCAAGCTGATTTACTGTAATCTCCCTAGGAACATATGTTTCATTTAATACCTTCAATATAATATCACGATGTTCCTTAGAATGCAACAACAAAGACAAGAGGGAAATTTGAGAAGGGGTTTTCTTCAACTGATCTATTATTGAATACTCTGGAAACTTTATCTTTTTCAAAAATTCATCGGCTTCTTCTTCGGTGATAGGCTTTTTGATAGATGAATGTCCACTCACAATTGGCTTGGACTTCCTTAAACTTTCAGGCACGAAGCATCTTCCTGACCGAGTCAAACCCCCTACCTCATCTACATCTTCCACTACTTCCTTCCCCTGATAGGTCATCACAGTCCTCTTATAGTTCCAGGGAACCTTTTTCGTATCAACTATCGGAGGTTGGGTCACCGGTTTAAGAACAATAGGCGCTGTCATTGCTCCTTTCACCGTCAAGATAGGCTTACCCAAAGCTCCTACCATTTTCAACTTAGGTTTATCCAGACTTAAATCAACATATCTTCTGGCACCTTGCACTGTGATCACGGGCTTCTTTGTGTTTCTTGGGCTTTATCTTCTCTCATTCCTTCCTGGTTTAATGACATTACTTTCAATGAATCTGCCACATTCACTGATTTGTCCTCATTTATCTGTATTCTGACAATAGGCTTATAACACCTTAAGGACTCTTTCCCATCATATATCAGTTCTAACATATTGGTTTCAGCATGGGTTGGCAACGGATTCTGGTTAATATTTGGAACTTCCGGGGCCTGGACCAGAATTTGATTTGCATCAATTAAATCTTGGACAATTCTCTTCAAATGCAAGCATTTCTTGATATCGTGCCCCAGCATGTCCGAATAATACACATATCTTAACGAATAATTTAGATTTCTCGGAGGTGGATTCGAAAGCCTTCCTTGTATTAGGCTTAAGACCTTAATCTTTCTCAACCTATCAAACAAGCTAGCATATGACTCTCCAAAAGGTGTGAACTAATTTTTGACCGCCTTCTCTTTTTTGTACTCGGGCCTGGGTTGGAAACCGGGTTTGGAAGGGTTTTGGAAATTTGGTGGAGCTGATGGACAATTTTAAAGAGCTTGCGTGCACCATTGCGGGTAAGAAGGGGTTTGGAAATATGGTTGTGCACTATATACTGGGTACGGGGGTGGTGGAATGGAATATAATGGGTTTTGTGGAGGGTAGTAATAGTGGGGAGGAATATATGGAGCTTGGGCGTAGACTTGGGCCTGGGATTGGGAATAGGGGTGAGGCGGTCTTTTGGGATAGGAATGGGTTCCAGCTACAATGGTCGCCACGTCCTCTTTCTTCTTTTTACCTCTAAACGTGCCAGATCCACCTTGAATCGCTTGTGTGGTGGCTTTCAACACGGAAAAACTCACTATTCAGCCGGTCTTGATTCCGTCCTCTATCATCTCTCCCATTTTGAGGACTTTAATAAAAGTCTTTCCCATTGACAAAAGTAGATGTTGAAAATAGGTCTCATCCTGTGCCTAAATAAAGATCTCTACCAGCTTATTCTCCTTCATTGGAGGCTTTACCCTGGAAGCTTGGTCACGCCACCTTATCGCGTATTCCCTAAAGCCTTCAGTGCTTTTCTTCTTCTTGTTGACCAAGGATTTTTCGTCCGAAATCAGGTCGACATTATACTGAAAATTTTGCACAAACTCAGAAGATAAGTCATCCCAGTTGTTCTAATTGTCAATATCCTGATCGATGAACCATTCTGAAGCCAAACCGGAAAGGCTTTTGCCAAAGAAAGCCATAAGCAACTCTTCTCTTCCCCCTGCAGCCCTCAATTGGTTGCAATAACGTCTCAAATGTGCCACGGGATCATCGTGCCCCACGTATTTCTCAAACTTGGGCATTTTAAAACCAAGGGGGAGGTTAATGTCTACGAACATGCAAAGATTTTTATAGGCAACACTCTTATAACCTCTGACTCCCTTCAAATTCTTCATGGCCTGTTCTAAACTCTTTAACTTCCGCGCCATGACTTCTTATTCCTCTATTGCAACAGGCTTCTCCGTATCAAATGGAAACGCAGGTGGCTGAGTGTATCCATACTATTCAGTCATCTTCAAAGTGGGATCCGGGGCACAATACTAATTCTCTAAAATTTTAAACATTAGTTCACTGGTAGACCAATGAAATACCATTGTCGAATGCACAACATAGGTGGGAGCTTCTGGCGGTAGCGGAGCCACAAACACAGGTGATGCTGGTGGACCCAGCTGAGTAGTGGGCCTTGGTTGGGGCTCTGCCAGGGGCACACTAGAAGTGCCCGGATAATATTGTCGTGGAGTGAATCCTGGCGCGTGCTCGGGGGACTCAATAGGAACAGAGAATTGCACCTGAGAGAGCTGTGGGCAATTTGGGATATCCCAAGATCTTCAGGGAGTGGAGGAGGAGGAATGCCACTAGCCCATGCTCGGTGCAGATCTAGCAATTGTTGTCTAAGTCTCAATACCTCATTATTACGTTCTGAACTTTCTTCCCTGGGATCTTCATCTGGGTCAATGAGCAAATTTTCAATCTCCCTGCTAGCCATGGAGAGCTTTGCTTTTGATCTAGTGAAATATGGGTGATTAGACAGAGTGCTGCAAACAAACCACTGTTATCTGAAAGAACATGCTCATCAAAGACAACACTCGTTAGGATTAGGGCACACCACAAGCATGGGAATCACATTGGTAAAATTTCCCTAGATTCATGTTCATTTCTACCAGCCTTTGAGGGTAGCGAGGTCATGTTAACATCATCCCGATTTTCATCTACACTAATTTGCTTCTTTCCTCCAAACACACCTCTTTTCTTTCGCCCTCATTTCCCTCTTTTTTTTCTTTTTTTTTGTATCAATCTTTTTTCTTCTTTTTCTTCTCTCGCTATCTCATCTCTTTTTATCATTCTTTATGCCTTTTTCTTTTCTTTAAAAGAGGAAAAATGATGAAACACAATGAAACAAAATGATTAGATCGAACCAAAAAGTAGGTTGCCGACATATCATGTTGTACATGAATCAGATCTTGCGTAGTTCGGGCGGCGCATGCATAAATATCACAAAGTTGAAGATTTTTTATTTTTTTTTTGAAAAATAAACAAAAGAAAGAACAACGCAACGTCACAACATTTCATAAAAGAGACAACTAAAACAAACTTCAAATTTAAGACAACTTTAAAAATAAACAACGAAAGCTAAACAACACTCTAGACCCACAGGACAACATACGTACTGCTCCTAATAAAGACTCCAAAGTTAAAGCAAACTTGACACCGCCTTAACAAAGACACAATACTACAAATGGCAGAAAAGTAAAGGACTCAAACTATTCAAAAGATAGGAAATAATCCTTCAAACTGGTGCTCTGCGTGATGACCCTGGCTAAGATGGACCTGTCTGTGAAGTTCTCTTTCTCCCATTCAATCTATGTAGCATATCTTGTAAGGACCCTTCGATATTTAGGAAGATTCCTCTAGCACGTATTCCTTCCTCATAAGGAGTACACTTGAAAAGACTGTTCTGACACCCCTCCACAATTTTGAGAAAACCTAATAACTGAACTCTTAGTGTCTCTACTTTGGCCCCCGCACCTTCATCCTGATGGTCGTCAACTATGCATTCTTCCTGTATTCTCCCTCTAAGCTGCACTGGTAATGGATGGCTGATACCCCGAGGTATGGATCAAAGCCAAACCCCATATCACTAAGTGTACCCCGGATTATCCAAACTTTCTTTGAGAGTGTCCACACCTAGCTTTGTTGCATGCTTTCAGAACTGCTCATATTTTCTCTCACCTAAGGCTTGGTCCTTGAAGTACTCAACATCCCTTAGAAGATCCACTACTGGTGGCACGTCCTGCGGCCTACCCAACTGGCGCATTATCCTATAAGGACTGTATGGTTTAGTACAATTGAGCCCTAACATAAATAGAAGGAGCTGTATCTAACAACAAAACAAGATTATCTTTGGTCAAAGCCACGGATAAGTCCACAAAATGTTATCCTCGGTTCTTGACTCAAGAAATTCAATACAAGCGTCTACTCCCACGGGTAACGAGAATTTATCCAAACGCAACCTGAGTTCCATGGTTTTCACTCGATTGGAAATACAATGATCAACCACATCTGGTCTAACTAAAGAAGGCTTATGGAAATTCTCCATCATCCACAACTGCAATATCAGGTTACTGCCCTAAAAAAATCTCATTCCCCCCTTCACTTCGGTTAAAGCCTTATATATCTCTGTTAAGATCATGGGTATGATTGTGAACTTATCCTTTTGATTAGTGACTTTGTCCTTTTGATTAGCGACCTTGTCCTTTTGATCCTTGCGAAATAGAGCCATCACCACAGATTGCAAACATGTATTAATACGCCTTTCTTCTAGCGGAAATACTAGAGTGCCTAACAGAGCGAGGGTAAAGACGTCAAGACGCTTTTTTTCCCACTTCTTCTTAGTCATATAAAATTCATCCCAAAAGTGGTCAAAACCTTCCAAGGACCCAAATTTAGCGAATAGGACGTCTAAGGAAATCCATGATTGATTCAGACAACCCAAATGTCCATTATTACTCTTTAAACCACAACCTTGTAGAATCCTATTGCCCGAGTGATTTCGAGCTCGGATCATACTTTGTTCAATATAAGACAAATAAAGCAGACCAGATAATTCTGCCAAAGTAGGCGTCATTTCACACTTTCCGAACCTAAACACCAAATTACTAGGATCCCAAAAGGTCAGCACAACATCTATTAGATGTGGATGGGGTGGGACATGCAGAAGTTCCGTAAGATCACCTAATATCTTAATTAGCTCTTGCTTGTCAGTGTAGTTGAACGTGCCCCACCACTTAATTAACTTTTTGGGAACTTTGGAAACCATCAATACTCTAGACCCTGTAGGCTTCATCCTGTGATAACAAGCAAAATTTACAACTCAAAATTCAAAATAAGACAAACAACTCCCGACCCTCGAGATTTTATCTTAGAAAAATGTCGTGTGACATGGAGGGACAGACCGACATATAACTCAAATCCACAGAACAGTACCGCCGAATGAAATCAGCCTACTTGACAAGAATCAATTGACAACACTAGATTATGAGGAGGAAGACCTAGGCTAAGACTAAGACAAAGGCCAAAAATAAAGATTACCGGACCCACCGAGGGTTGCCTACGTATCTCGCCCCAAGGGACGGGAATAAGGTACGCGTTGTTTGTCCAGATTAGACAATTAAGAACTAAAATGAACTAAGGCTTGACCTGAGAGCCGGGATTACAGACGGACGACGAAAAATAAAAAAAAATTGGGTTTTTAATAGACACTTTACATAAAATGACACCACTATGAAATTAAAAACTTTTTGGTGTTTTCGTACAAAGATTTTATCTTTTTTTATATATAAAAAGCTCCAATTAAAAAAAATATTTTTAAAATTTTTGAATTATGAATGCATGGTAAAGGAACAAAAGAAAATTCTTTTTGAAGTTTTTTTTTTTTGAGAAAATAAGTACGAAAGGTAAAAGTTTTTTTTTTCTAAATTTTTGGATTGTGAAAAACAAAAGCCATAAGGAACTCTAAAAACTATGACACTCCTTTTTTTTTTCTTTTTCCATTACCCACACACTTTACTTCTAACATATGTTTTCCCCGAATCAGTCCGTCAAATGACCACGTTACCCTTAAAGATGCAACATTTAGCACGTTGGAATGCTTTAGAAGTAAGTCTCCTATGAAGGACCAAGTGGGCCCCGCTAAGTCTTGACATGATGCACATAAGCATGACCTGAAGGCTGACCTACGCTGGGGTTCACTAACAAGGCTGTTCGGGGGAGCCTATGGTCAATAGTGGCTGCGACAGCTTTCCACCTACTCCATACAACCCAATGGCTCCCCCATCCTAAAATAAGGGTGACTCAACTATAGGTCGTGTACACACGTGTACTACAGACTTGTTGCAGAAAGAACGACTCGGGTTATGCACATAATGCCAGATATAAAACGGTAACACATAAAATAAAAACTATAAACAAAGAGCATGTAGGCACTCACCAATGATAAACACTAACACAAAACAACACAAACAAAATGTCTATATACCTATAATGTCAAACTAAGCCGATATACCTCCAAAATAAGCTCGAATTCTGAAAAGTTTCCCAGCAGAGTCGTCAGTGCTGTCACACCCTTTTTTTCACTCCCAAAGATTTCAATTTTTAGTTTCGAAAGGGTTTTATTATCAAAGTGACAAAAAGGAAAATTTGTTTTGAAAAAAGAAATATTTATATTTTTTATTCAGTGTCGCCACTTGACATAATCCGGTGTGCCAAGTCACCTTTGAAAGATCCTTTTCAAAATGATTTGACTCTTTTAAACTGGTTTGCGAATAGAGATTCCGGCTAAGGAATTCTGTTGACCGAGGGGAAGGTGTTAGTCACCCCTCGGTCCCGTGGTTTGACCACGATCGCTCGGTGGACAATTTAGGATATTCCCAAGATCTTCAGGGAGTGGAGGAGGAGGAATGCCACTAGCCCATGCTCGGTGCAGATCTAGCAATTGTTGTCTAAGTCTCAATACCTCATTATTACGTTCTGAACTTTCTTCCCTGGGATCATCATCTTGGTCAATGAGCGAATTTTCAATCTCCCAGCTAGCCATGGAGGGCTTTGCTTTTGATCTAGTGAATAATGGGTGATTAGACAGAGTGCTTCAAACAAACCACTGTTATCTGAAAGAACATACTCATCAATGACAACACCCGTGAGAATTAGGGCACACCACAAGCATGGGAATCACATTGGTAAAATTTCCCTAGATTCATGTTCATTTCTACCAGTCTTTGAGGGTAGCGAGGTCATTTTAACATCATCCCGATTTTCATCTACACTAATTTTCTTCTTTCCTCCAAACACACCTCTTTTCTTTGTCTCTCATTTCCCTCTTTTTTTTCTTTTTTTTTTGTATCAATCTCTTTTCTTCTTTTTCTTCTCTCTCTATCTCATCTCTTTTTATCATTCTTTATGCCTTTTTCTTTTCTTTAAAAGAGGAAAAATGACGAAACACAACGAAACAAAATGATTAGATCAAACCCAAAAGTAGGTTGCCTACATATCATATTGTACATGAATCAGATCTTGCGTAGTTCGGGCGGCGCATGCATAAATATCACAAAGTTGAAGATTTTTTTTTATTTTTTTTTTGAAAAATAAACAAAAGAAAGAACAACGCAACGTCACAACATTTCATAAAAGAGACAACTAAAACAAACTTCAAATTTAAGATAACTTTAAAACTAAACAACGAAAGCTAAACAACACTCTAGACCCACAGGACAACATACGTACTGCTCCTAATAAAGACTCCACAGTTAAAGCAAACTTGACACCGACTTAACAAAGACACAATGCTACAAATGGCAGAAAAGTAAAGGACTCAAACTAAACAAAAGATAGGAAATGTTCCTTCAAAATGGTGCTCTGCGTGATGACCCTGGCTAAGATGGACCGGTCTGTGAAGTTCTTTTTCTCCCATTCAAACTATGTAGCATATCTTGTAAGGACCCTTCGATATTTAGGAAGATTCCTCTGGCACGTATTCCTTCATCATGAGGAGTACACTTGAAAAGACTGTTCGGACACCCCTCCACAGTTTAGAGAAAACCTAATAACTGATCTCTTAGTGTCTCTACTTTCGCCCCCGCACCTTCATCCTAATGGTCGTCAACTATGAATTCTTCCTGTATTCTCCCTCTAAGCTGCACTGGTAATAGATGGGTGATACCCCAAGGTATAGATGAAAGCCAAACCCTATATCCCTGAGTGTACCCCGGATTATCCAAACTTTCTTTGAGAGTGTCCACACCTAGCTTTGTTGCATACTTTCAGAACTGCTCATATTTTCTCTCACCTAAGGCTTGGTCCTTGAAGTACTCAACATTCTTTAGAAGATCCACTACTGGTGGCACGTCCTGCGGCCTACCCAACTGGCGCATTATCCTATAAGGACTGTATGGTTTAGTACAATTGAGCCCTAACATAACTAGAAGGAGTTGCATCTGACAACCAAACAAGATTATCTTTGGTCGAAGCCACAGATAAGTCCACAAAATGTTATCCTCGGTTCTTGACTCAAGAAATTCAATCCAAGCGTTGACTCCCACGGGTAGCGATAATTTATCCAAACGCAACCTGAGGTCCATGGCTTTCACTCGATTGGAAATACAATGATCAACCACATTTGGTCTAACTAAAGAAGGCTTATGGAAATTCTCCATCATCCACAACTGCAATATCAGGTTACTGCCCTAAAAAAATCTCATTCCCCCCTTCACTTCGGTTAAAGCCTTATATATCTCTGTTAAGATCATGGGTATGATAGTGAACTTGTCCTTTTGATTAGTGACTTTGTCCTTTTGATTAGCGACCTTGTCCTTTTGATCCTTACGAAATAGTTCCATCACCACAGATTGCAAACATGTATTAATACGCCTTTCTTCTAGCGGAAATACTAAAGTGCCTAACAGAGCGAGGGTGAAGACGTCAAGACGCTTTCTTTCCCACTTCTGCTTAGTCATATAAAATTCATCCCAAAAGTGATCAAAACCTTCCAAGGACCCAAATCTAGCGAATAGTAAGTCTAAGGAAATCCATGATTGATTCAGACAACCCAAATATCCATTATTACTCTTTAAACCACACCCTTGTAGAAACCTATTGCCCGAGTCATTTCGAGCTCGGATCATACTTTTGTCAATATAAGGCAAATAAAGCAGACCAGATAATTCTGCCAAAGTAGGCGTCATTTCACACTTTCCGAACCTGAACACCAAATTACTAGGATCCCAAAAGGTTAGCACAACATCTATAGATCTAGACGGGGTGGGACATGCAGAAGTTTCGTATGATCACCTAATATCTTAATTAGCTCTTGCTTGTCAGCGTAGTTGAATGTGCCCCACCACTTGATTAACTTTTTGGAAACCATCAAGTCTCTAGACTCTCTAGACCCTGTAGGCTTCATCCTGTAATAACAAGCCAAATTTACAACTCAAAATTCAAAATAAGACAAACAACTCCCGACCCTCGAGATTTTATCTTATAAAAATATCGTGGGACATGTAGGGATAGACCGACGTATAACTCAAATCCACAGAATTGTACCGCCGAATGAAATCAGCCTACTTGACAAGAATTAATTGACAACACTAGATTATGAGGAGGAAGACCTAGGCTAAGACTAAGACAAAGGCCAAAAATAAAGATTACCGGACCCACCGAGGGTTGCCTATGTATCTCGCCCCAAGGGACGGGAATAAGGTACGCGTTGTTTGTCCAGATTAGACAATTAAGAACTAAAATGAACTAAGGCTTGACCTGAGAGCCGGGATTACAGACGGACGACGAAAAATAAAAAAAAAATTGGTTTTTAATAGACACTTTTCATAAAATGACACCATTATGAAATTAAAAACTTTTTGGTGTTTTCGTTCAAAGATTTTATCTTTTTTTTTATATATAAAAAGCTCCAATTAAAAAGAATATTTTTGAAATTTTTGAATTATGAATGCATGGTAAAGGAACAAAAGAAAATTCTTTTTGAAGTTTTTTTTTTTTGAGAAAATAAGTACGAAAGGTAAAAGTTTTTTTTTTCTAAATTTTTGGATTGTGAAAAACAAAAGCCATAAGGAACTCTAAAAACTATGACACTCCTTTTTTTTTTCTTTTTCCATTACCCACACACTTTACTTCTAACATATGTTTTCCCCGAATCAGTCCGTCAAATGACCACGTTACCCTTAAAGATGCAACATTTAGCACGTTGGAATGCTTTAGAGGTAAGTCTCTTATGAAGGACCAAGAGGGCCCCGCTAAGTCTCGACATGATGCACATAAGCATGACCTGAAGGCTGACCTACGCTGGGGTTCACTAACAAGGCTGTTCGGGGGAGCCTATGGTCAATAGTGGCTGCGACAGGTTTCCACCTACTCCATACAACCCAATGGCTCCCCCATCCTAAAATAAGGGTGACTCAACTATAGGTCGTGTACACACGTGTACTACAGACTTGTTGCAGAAAGAACGACTCGGGTTATGCACATAATGCCAGATATAAAACGGTAACACATAAAATAAAAATTATAAACAAAGAGCACGTAGGCACTCACCAATGATAAACACTAACACAAAACAACACAAACAAAATGTCTATATACCTATAATGTCAAACTAAGCCGATACACCTCCAAATTAAGCTCGAATTCTGAAAAGTTTCCCAGCAGAGTCGCCAAAGCTGTCACACCCTTTTTTTCACTCCCAAAGATTTTAATTTTAAGTTTCAAAAGGGTTTTATTATCAAAGTGACAAAAAGGAAAATTTGTTTTGAAAAAAAAAATATTTACATTTTTTATTCAGAGTCGCCACTTGACATAATCCGGTGTGCCAAGTCACCTTTGAAAGATCCTTTTTAAAATGATTTGACTCTTTTAAACTGATTTGCGAATAGAGATTCTGGCTAAGGAATTTTGTTGACCGAGGGGAAGGTGTTAGTCACCCCTCGGTCCCGTTGTTTGACCACGATCGCTCGATGGAGTATATCAGCTACTTTGACACTAAGAACGTATAAACCGCACAAAACACATAAACAAGCATCCAAACACACGAAACAAAATAAATTCAAAGTATAGTGTTCAGTCAAATTATACAGCCCAAAATAAATAAAATGTGAAAATAAACCCTATCTAACCTACACTAATCCTAACTATGCTCCCGTACTTTACCCGACGCCTCGGGCCTTCACCACGATCGTCCTCTATCAACACGATATGTCGGGACATTCCCCGATGAATAAGTACAATGAGCCTTGGGGCATTCCCCGGCCAAATGAATACATTTAATTAAATGCGATGAAATCGAGAAAAATCATTCAACACAAACATTCACACAGGCCACGGTATAAAATCCTACAAGTTGCCTACCCCAAAACCTAGAACATGCCTATCAACCTCGCCTAAAATATGCTACTACGGAGTTTAACATCATGAACCAAAATTAATGCGAATTTAACAACATCAATATCCATTACAATTCAAACGATCAATTCAAATTAATTCATTAATCTCCAATTCCAATCCCCACATTTATACATAACAGTTTCTAAACACGAGCACATCCATATCATCATCGATTTCATGCCACGACTAGTTATTCAGATAAAACAGCACCGATCATCAACAGACATGTCCAATCAAACAAACAACACACTATCACAACATCCACATACCAAATATCATACACAAAGCAATCAAAGAGTAAAGTTTAGAAATGGGCCTTCAACTAAACGATCCAATTGATAATAATGAGTTAAAATAAATCCGCACTAGGAACCCCGAATAGAAACCTCAACGACGAGCGAAGCTCCAAATCCCAAATGTTGATCCCACTAGATTGCAAAAAATCCCCCAAAGCCCAAAAAACAAGGACGGAGCAAGAAACAGAAGAAATCGGAGCCCCTTTAAAATCCAATAAACGAACTGAAAATCGAGAGTAACTGAGCTCCAGCGAGCTAACGGTGACCAAAACGAACTGGAACAGCCGAATTCTTCCTAGCTCTTGTCCAGCAATTGAAGAAAAATAAAGGGATCTTGGTAATTTTTAGACGGGTTTGACCAAACTTACAACTGGAACTTGACTCCGGCAAAAGCTCAGTGTTTTTTGGCCATAGTTTACTTCGAAATCAAAGGAAAACAAAGGGATTCAAGAAAACTCGAGATAGAATCAATAAAAAACAGAAATATTAAACTATCTTCGGCTAAAGTTTTTTCGGAAATCCTTGATAGCGCCTGGACTCCTTTTCCTCAATCTCTCACCCTTGACTTCGAATCTCTCTTCCTCTCCCTTGATTCATGTGTTTTTTTCGAGTGTAGATGTATGTGTGTGTGTGAGATTTCGTGTAGGGGAGAATAAGATTTCGTGTGTGTTGTTAAAAAATGGAGAGCTTTTTCTAGTAATGCTCTGTATGCCTCTCAGTCAGTGAGAAGAAGACCCCCCTGTATGTGCTACTATTCATATATATATATCCCAAGAGTGAATGGAATATTCCCTTTTTTATCCCATCTCCCTATTAATTAGAAAGAAGAAAAATAGTTTGTGGCACCCTCTCTTTATTATCTGTCCATCCCTCTATATATGGAAAAATGATGCCTATATGCATATGCTCCAATGAAAACAAAAGTAGTCCCCATGGTCTTTCTTAGAAGCTTCCTCGTGGGACCCCCTTGGTGAGAGCATTTTTTTTTTAATTAGAAAAAAAAAAGAATCTTCCAGGTGGTCTCCTGTTATCTGATGGGTTTTCTATTAAAAGAAGCCAAAAGTAAAAGGGGTACGTGGGGTATGGGGTTATGATAGGGTAGTGATGTGTCTTCATTTTATTGGAGGGGTTGTTAGGGTGTTTAAAAATAAAACAAAATTTGTTATGATTTGTTATTTGAATAAAGATAAAAATAAATAAATAGATAAGTAAACTGATGAGGTGGTTATTTATTGTCATTCTGTGGAAAATTTATAAAATGAGGTTAAATCGTGTAATGAAGGAGTAAGAAATATTTGTGATGGGACAAAATTACGTGTCTACAATGATTACTATTTTGGGTCATGTTGTTTTTTGTATTGGTGTATGGAATGCCCTTATCTCGGAGGTTCAAAGGCATGGCACACCCATGGCCCCAAAAAATCCTAATTTTGCCATCGATTGCCCTTCGTTTTGCCTTTGTTTTCCTCACTTCTTGGGTGTCTTTCCAGCATTATTAGACCTTGTTAGCTCCCGAACATTGATATTAACATCTCAAATTTCATCCTCTATCATCAAACACCATGAATTAGAGAACAAAACACAATAGAATACATTGAGATGCACTAGAACAACACATACCAAGCTCGTAACACTAGTTTTCTCATTTAAACTCTAAATGACCAAATTGACTCTAAATTTTTTCTAAACACACCATAAATATTATAAACATGTATTTTAACAGATAAATGCTCAATTATGTCAATATCAACTCATGACGCACATAAGAAGTCCTCAAAACTAGGCTAAATCCATGTAGATAATGACTCTTAGGTGCATAAATCCACCTAAGATCATCACCCCACACTTAAAGCCTTGTTCATCCTCGAACAACTCTTTACATTAAGCACCACCTAAGGAAGACCACAATATCACTACTATACGTAAGACACTCAAGTTATAACTACAATGACTACATAATAGAATGTTTCACATTAAGCATGTCATATACATTTGAAAACTCATAAATACTACTTCAAAACTCCCTAGCCTCAGGAATTGACACTACCAAGTTGGAAAAATCATGCTTATTACTCACTCAAAGAGATCAGACCAGTTGCCTAACTATAATCGAGCATGAGCCCCCACCACAAGAGAGTTATCCATATTCACTCACAGATTTGCAATTTATAACAAGAATGAGTATAAGAATTAAACTTTGTTTGCTCTCACAAAAGATTCACATGCCACATAAGATGAATCATAGGATTGACCTTAGTTTAGTACTCAACTAATATTATAACATCAAGGGCTCAAGATCAAATAGGACCTTACGGGATGTAATGTATGCTAAGGGACGGGTAGGAACTATTCTGGCTAGTAATAGTGACTATCTTCCCTAAAGGATTTAAACATCATATTATACATTAGTTTCTTTTCTAACCAACTAAATTTTTACCACTTCTACCTTCCCTCTCTCTCTTTTGTTTTGCCTCATCACTTTAAGTTAGTTCACATATAGTATGGAAGGAGTATTTTCTATTAATATATGATTCCATTTTGATAAATTTTTCTCTTTTCATTATATCACTCCTCACCATAACTGATAAACTTTTCAACACCAATAGCTTCTATGTTCTTAGGTCTTCGCTTTCACCAATTTCCTTTTTCAATTTTACACTCCTCGACCATATTGATTTTTCAACTAAACTGCTTAAGAGCTTTGGATCAAATTACGATCAATCAAAGAAGGGGAATAGGCTACATATGAGGTTATCAAAGAATAAACTAAAGGCTCAACAAGGCTAACTAATATTATGTAGTAAGGGTATACAAAAAGAGCATATGAAATTTGGCTATCAAGGAAATGCCTATATCATCTCCTAAATTCAAATTATTTATTTAGGTTTGCACGCACACCAGGTAAGTTCTAGACATTAATACGCAACAAGGAATATAACCAAAGACATCACTTACATAAAGCGTATGCTTAATTCAAGTTGGATCATTATAGACTCTAAACCAAGTAATAGGATGAATTCAAAATTATCCCAATATCGCACTTATCACAACCCAAACCAAGGCCTGGCCATGACGAGTATCTCAAGTCCCATGAGGACCAGAGACCACCCACTGCACCTAACCAAGTAAACATAATATTACTAATGTCAGATGAATTTTGAACATATAGCAAGATAGATTCAAGAATAAATAATATGTCTATGATCAATATCCAACAATCTAGCCGAAATAACTGACCAACATCACCCAAGTCCACAATAATCCAACAAAGCCTTCTAAACAAGGACCAAACTAAATATTCATTAAGTGCCGGGACATGCCTCCGACTATAGACAAAACAAATCTAAAACATAGGAGACCAAAACATCAAATGTAGTCTTCCGACATATGGAAGCTCGCCACTTTAATTTAAACTCAAGAGCTGATTCTCAAATCCTAATCACTGAGCAGGAGAAGTAGAAGTATGACCAGTTCCTGTATCGCGTGAGGATACAACGTCAGAAGATGGTTAGTGGTTAGAGCACTGCATGTAACTCAGGGATACGAGATAACATAATTCCATGATCATTAGCAGATATATTAGGCAAAACAGAAAACGCTGAGGAAGGCCTCAAAATTTTTGCAAAACAGAAGTGTCCTCTAACTTGCGGTTATCCGAACTATTTGAAAATCACCTTTGACTAACTTTGAAAAAGAGAAGTTGGTTTTTGAAAAGAAAGATATTTAGGAAAAAACTTGTATAAAATCAATTTTGACGACTTAGCAGGGAATTTAACCAAGTCTAAGAAAATAAATAGCAAATAAGGATAGAAAGAGGGTAGGGAAAATTACGAGATTTAAGTTTTTAGGCCCAAACCAATAAATCAGTCCTAATCTAATTTGGGATTTCGGCCCATCATCACCTATCCTAATCTAAATGTTGGGCTTTCGGCCCACAACCTGTCCTAAGCTAGTTTTTGGAACTTTGAGGCCCAAAATCTGCCTCACCTATATTAAAATACAAATTTAGCTTCGAGGCCCAAATAAATAAATAAATAAATGACTAAATGAATATATAAAAAGAAGACAATAATAAAAATTGAGATTTTTCAAGTCTCTTAGTGACCTCATCAATGGGTTTTGACCCATTTTCCTTCTTTACCTATCTTCTAGCACCCGCACACCATGTAGTAGACCTTGGGTTTAAACTTCGAACTTGATTCAAAGAGGTGAGCCTCATTGTCCCATTACGAAATGCAAGAGGAGAGAAGTTCATTTGGACTCGAGATATTTTTTGCATGCAAAGAAAACATAAGGAAATTAATATACATTCAAGGCATAATTGTTACATATTTCAAAGCAAAAGAAAATATATAGAATCGATTTTTGAATTACAATGATACGCACACTTGCACACGTATAACAAGAGCGAGAGTCAATAGATAAAATGCAAAACAAAGAGATCCACTTGCATGCCTCATGATTTATGTTCATATTAAGAATGAATAAAGGTAAATGGAAGGAGACCATATTCAATGAATTAATGCGAGAAACAAACAACGTAAGCTTGAGAAAGTAAAGGGATGAGGCAACAAGAAAAATACTCATGACTTCTAAAATTGAACAAACATATACACTAAGCCATATAACAAAAGAAAATAAAGGTTAGCTTTTCAAGAAAGAGAATCTTTAAATTTCAATTAAGGCGACATTAACGAAAATTCATACATCTAAATTACAACCAATATTTTATGTAAAAATGTGTAATGGCCTATGATTTATCTTTCTAAGACATCGTTGATTCTCTTTTGATATTATGAATCAAGGAGAGACATGAATCAAGTCTTTACACTCACAAAGAGCACATATAACAATCCAAAGGAAGTAAGAAAATTAGAATAAAATTTTAGCATTTTTAAAAGTGAAATATCATTTCACAATCATACTATGCATGACTAGAAAATATCTAAATAATTCTATTTAGCCACAAAAATTCGACGTTTCTCATCATTTTGACAAATTAAAAAACATGCAAAAAAAAGGAATAAACATCGTGAATGAAAAATAAAGCTAGCACTTCATCTTTGATATGAGGATTTTGAAAATCCCTTAAAATAATTGACAAACAAATGATAAATTCTTGATTTAATCAATTACTATTTTTACTAAGGCAAAACAAACAATAGTAACTATTTTTCCAACAAAAAAGAAACAACTTTTCATGCTAAAAACAAATATATCCGCCAACAATGAATTTAAACATGACATGAGTACATTTTTTTAGCAAAGATCAAAACTTTATACAAAATAATCAAAAAATAAATCTAAAAAGCAAAACAATCGATATTAACTATTCTTTTCAACATAAAGAAAATAACTTTACATGCTAAAACAAACATATCCACCAACAATGAGTTTAGACAAGATATGAGTACATCTTTTAAGCAAAGATTGAAATTTTATCTATAATAATCAAATAATAAAGTCAAAAAGGAGAAACAATCAATATTAACTATTCTTTTCAACATAAAGGAAACAACTTTACATGCTAAAAATAAATATATCCGCCAACGATGAATTTAAACAAAGCATAGGTACATCTTTTAAGCAAAGATTGAAACTTTATCTATAATAATCAAAGAATAAAGTCAAAAAGGAGAAACAATCAATATTAACTATTTTTTTCAACATAAAGGAAACAACTTTACATGCTAAAAATAAATATATCCGCCAACAATGAATTTAAATAAAGCATAAGTATATCTTTTAAGCAAAGATTGAAACTTTATCTATAATAATCAAAGAATAAAGTTAAAAAGGCATGTACAACTATTGCAAGCTCAATTTTATACCATAAACATGAAAATAACCACAATATTGATACCACAACGTCCTATGGCCTTCAAGGCCGTCTACAGCAAATAATCCCAACAAACAAAATTATAACTACGGACTATGAAGAAGAAATAGATGAAGAAGAAAATGATAATAAAACTGAAAAAAAAAGGAAAAGGTGTGTTTATCTTTTTTGGGGTAGCAAAATGGGACTACAAGTTTTCTACGGAGTCTTGATTACCACCGAAAAGCGTTCAACTCGTGAACTTCAATTAACCCACGAATTAAAAGGAAAAGTTTTTATTAAAATAAAAAACTCTTCTTTGCTCAAAGCTTTTTTTTTCTCCCTTAAGACTTTTTTTTCATAAAAATTTTCAACTATTTGCTCAAAAGCTTTTCAATTCTTAAAGGCTTTGAGATTTTATTTTTCTACCAAAGTAGTGGTAGTATTTATAGGAAAGGATAGGGATCCACTTCTATTAATCTACCAATATGGGAGAAAATTTTAGGGGTGTTTTTGGAATTTAAAAATTGAAAATAAGGTGAGGTGGAAGATAATGTGGGAGGAAAGTGTACAATGTAGTACAATTTTGAATTTCAAAATTGAAATTTGTAAAAGGGAAAAAGATTGGGGAAATTGTACAATATAGTACAATTTTTGAATTTCAAATTGGGAAAGGACAAAGTTGGGGAGAAATAGTACAATTTAGTATAATTTGAAATTATTTTTTGATGGGAATTGGGTAGAAGTTATGAGAGTTTTTGGGAATTTTGGTATTATTTAAAATATAACCCCAATTGGAATTTAAAATTTAGCCATATTTATTTAATTTTCACCAAATTAAAAATCAATTGATGGATTGCATTGCAATTATGGCCAATTTGATTTCAATTATGGTCAAATATAATAGATTGGCTAAATTAAATTGAAATTCGATACGAATTAAAACTTCTTTTAATTCCAAGATTCTTGATTTAATAAAATAAAATTCATATTTATTCAAATAAATTATTTTGATAATAAATTATATTAAAATCAAGATTTTAATCATTATATTTATTTTCAAAATAATTCTTAATTAAAATTCAATATTCCATAGAATAAATATTTAAGTAATCAAATTATATAATCTCGTATAACTAAACGCGATAATGTATAATCGCAACTTAAAATAAAAAAATCACGTACAAAAAATATTTTTAAAAATTTTAATTCAGATGAAATAAATATTTCGATTTTATTAAAAACCGAAGAAACTCAAGATTAAAATTAGTCGTGGAGGGAAAAAATTAGGTGTCAACAACTATTCCCTCCATTTGGGTAGACCCTGGGCAAAGGGAGGTTGACTTTTCTAATTTTTATCCGACCACAAATTCGAATCTGAAAGAGGTTGGCTTTAGCACGAGTTTCATAGAGCTATGGTCGGACCTTGGTATGAGGTTTCCTACATATCTCAGATTATATGAGAATTCTGGCCACTTGTAGTTCATAAAAAATGATTTTTAAAAAATTTACAAGCTATCTTGTTGTTCGAGTTTTTGATGAAACCGAAAAGTCGAGAAATAAAGGAATTTGGGGGGAGGTTGGAATGCAGTTGAGTTTTCAAAATAGATCCCAGACTACATATCCTCGAGACTTAGGAAATTAGACTTCTTGTAGTTCGACTTGAACGGTAGAAAAGATAGTCTTTTATTTTAGACAATCTTTGGCTCGGGATAAGTGACAAGTTGTTCGAGTTATAAAAAAAAGGTTTATGAACTCTTAAACATGAATGTTGATCTCTTCACATCCATAGGTAAGAATTTACCTTGACATAATTTCCAAAACTCTAGGTGTACTGTCACTCAAATTTGAAAGAAAGAGAAGTTTACCCTCGGTATAATCTTAGAAATATCCCGAACATGAAGCTGAAACCAGAATATTCCAAAATTTCCACATGCCTTCTAACAGGGGTGTGGTTGGATGGTGGTGGCGATCATCTTTTAGCTCGCTTCCAAAGAGTTTGACGTCCCTCTTTAGACTATGTCCCGTTTTGCTGCTAAGAAAGAGTTCTGTGTTGTACTGCGTCCTATCTGGAGTCGTTCGCACCTGTGGTTTTGATTTTAGATTGTTATCCTCTCGGATACTCTCTATAATGTTTCAAACAAAAGGGTTAGTGTTAAACATAATTCATGAAAGATGTATAAAGTCTTTTACCATATCTCCACGTGGGTTATCGCCTAAAAAGCAAAGTCATCCTTTCATATACCTGTTTGGAAGGAAATAACTTGTGACAACAAACATAATAACCCTCTTGGTTGTTGTATACTTATCTCATTTGTCGTTTGAATATGTCTTCAAAGTGGGGTGACCCTTTTGGACACCAATGATACTTTATGCAGAACGGTCCCTGTAACCGTGTAATCTTATGCTGAGGCAGCAACCCTTTGGCCACCTATAATAATGGTTGTATGATAACCTCTCTGGTTATTGCCAATAATTCTTTACATATGATCTCGAGTAAGTCTTGCGCATCTTTTGTATCGATACTACTTATAGATTTTCCTTGAATTGTCAATCTTTAGATAATCTCACGCATTATTTGATGTTGGATACGAGGCAACTTACAGATATCCTTTGAATTGCTTGCTTCTAGGTAATCCTACACATTATCTGACCTTGGATAAGATATGTCTTACAGGTATCCCTTCAATCGCTACCTCTCAGGTGTTTCTGCACATCATCCGACCTTGGATACAATATGACTTATAGATATCTCTTAAATTGCTAGTCTTTGGGTAATCCTGCACATAATCGATCTTGGATATGACGCGGCTTATAGAAAACCCTTGGACTTATCAATTTAATAATCTCGCATATTCTCTGGTAAGAATTTAGTTTCGACTTATGGATAACCTTTGGACTACCAATTTTTGGGTAACCTTGCACACTATCAGGTTAGGATGTCATTGTGGCTTACGGATGAACTATAAGATATCAACTCATAGGCAATCTTGCACGCTATCCTATTTAAAATAATATGACTTATAGATGACCCTCAAATTGTCAATTTCTAGGAAATCTCATATATCACTCGTCTTCATATAGCGACTTAAAGGTGTCCCTTCAAATTGTGTACTCTTGATACATTCAGATATTGATTCATAAAATGATGAGATATCCTCGATGCCAGCTTTTGTGTCTTGCGTGTCAATAGGAATTAAATGTTGATGATATCCTCGACGCCAGCATTTGTGTCTCGCACGTCAACAGATATTAGATGTTGTTGATATCCTCAATGCCAGCATTTTTGTCTCACGTGTCAACAGATATTAGATGTTGATAATATCCTTGACGCCGGTGTTTGTGTCTCGTGTTTCAACAAATATTGCATTCTGATGATATCCTAGAAGCCAGCATTTGTGTCTCGCGTGTCAACAGATATTGAATGATGATGATTCCTCGATGCCAGGGTTTGTGTCTCGTGTGTCAACAGATATGAAATACTGATGATATCCTCGATACCAGGATTTGTGTCTCGTGTGTCAACAGATATTGAATGTTGATGATATCCTCGACGCCAACATTTGTGTCTCGCGTGTCAACAAAGATGAAACGCTGATGATATCCTTGATGTCAGTGTTTGTGTCTCACGTGTCAATAGATATTGAATGCTAATGATATCCTTGACACCAGCGTTTGTGTCTCGCATGTCAACAGATATGAAATGCTGATGATATCCTCGACGCTACCGTTTATGCCTTATGTGTCAACAGATATTGAATGCCGATGATATCCTCGACGCCAGCATTTGTGTGTCACGTGTCAACAGATATTGAATGTCGATGATATCCTCGATGCCAGTGTTTGTGTCTTGCGTGTTAACAGATATGAAATATTGATGATATCCTCGACGCCAGCGTTTGTGTCTCGTGTGTCAACATATATTAAATGCTTATAATCATTTATGTAATAGCCCTTTTGGCAATGAAATTGATTTCACCTAAGTCTATTTGTCTGCATTTTTGCTTTCCATATGTACCTGCACATAATGTAGACAGTTAGTAGACACAATGCCTCTCTCACTGGCCACCGCAGTCAAATTTGCAGAAGTTCAAATGTCATATACTCAGCATCATAATTGGAATGGTTTAATCTGCTATTCATCCTTTTTTAAAGAAGTATTTAAATAGCAGACCCACCAGATATAAATGAATAGGTAAAATCCATTTTTAGGGTCACTCAAATACCATTCTTTTCACTTTAATGAATTTTGAGGAAGAATTTTCACTCTTCTTCCTATTGAGTGATCCTTTTGATTGGTGTACTTACTGTGTCGACTCCTTTGAATGCACCTGCACTTTAAAGTAAATATTTAATAGACACAAAGTCGCTTATGCTAGCGACTGCTTTTTTATAAAGAATTCTAAATACAATATTCATAAAGAAGATAAGGCTCCTTTGTTTGTCCTTCATACATAATTTAAAAGGACCTCGATAAATGGGTGTTAAACCCGTCTTTGGGACTACCCAAAAATTCCGTTCTTGGGCATTATATGCTCTGGTGTGGTTCGCACCCACTTGGAGATTTTTTCAAAAAAGATTTTTATTTTTGTGTATTGATCCCTACATCCACAGAAAAATAATTAGTTTTTTTAATCAAACTACTCCGTATTAACCTTCTTCGATCTTGTTTTGCTCCTCGCTATTTTTCGGGTACTACGTCATGTTGGGACCTCCACCCTAGCTCTTCGTTCCAATAGATGTCTAGGCAATTACTAAATAAAATATTTGTATTGATTTTCAAAAATAGTCTTATTTTTAGAAACTAGTTTCAAAACTTCTGTAAAAGATTTAGAAAATCTCTGTCAGTCATGTCATGTACCAGCTCAATGAACATCTTTCTCTTAGTTCTGACTGTATCAAATGTTTGATAGAGAAATTCCAGGGATTCATCATCGTCGCTGAGGGTTTCTATCACAAGTCTATCATAGCCAAAGGTTTAGTCCACCTAGACTTAGTCGCAACTGCTGACTTATAAAGCTTGACTTTGACCTCTGGTGCTGGGTAATTTGGAATATATTCCAATGTTTAGTGGAAATTTTGAGGCCTCCCTCAAAATTTCTGCCCCAGTTTAATATTGTTTGAGATGATCTCAGCTCAAGAGGATCCAAAATATTTGTTGATCTTCTTTTTCTCTGTCGGATGATGATCTTCCTCTTGTGAGTTTTTTAGATTCCTTCTCAAAAATTTTGCCCTAGTTTCTATTTCCTGGGGTTACATGACCGAGCCGTTGGGGTGCCTACATTTCCCGTTGAAGCAGAAATTTGGTCAAACGTAGTTCAGGACTACGCTAGGGAAAAATCAAAAAATCTATTGGGTTAACCGAAACCGACATTGGCCACCTACGTATCCCTTTTTGAGAATTCAGGTCATCATGTAGTTCATACATAAAGAAAAAGAATAAATCTTCTAAGGGATTGACCGAAGCCGACATAGGCCACCTACGTATCCCTTCCTTGGGAATTTAGGTCAAACGTAGTTCATATATGAAAGGAAAGGATAAATTTTCCTAAAGGATTGACCGAAGCCGACATAGGCTGCCTACTAATCCCTCTTTTGGGAATTCAGGTCAAATGGAGTTCGTACATAAACTCATAATGGCCCTAAAATACTCTTATCCATCTTAATAGGATAGAAATAATCACTTCTATGGATGACATGACGTTTGCATTGCGTTTGTCTTGATAGAACAAAGGATCAAATGTCTAATTCCCTTAGTCATCGCCTTCCTAGTTAACCTCCTCGATTTTCTCTAGATTAGGCTTCTTTGATTCTCGAACTCTTTGACTATTCTATTGACTGTTCTTGGGCTACCATTATCTTGCTTCTTGACATGACATGACAATGGCCGGTTTTAAGTTATTGTTATATGACGGGCGATGAGTCATAAGTAGAGTAGAGGTCCAATTCAACAATGTTTCCTACAATTAATCTTCCATGATCCCGGTTGTCTTTGAAAATTCTTCCCTCACATTTTCCTTATTCTATCCCCGAGACCATTACTTATAGGTTTGAAAAATGATTGGTCGAGTCCAGTTTTACTGCTAGTCATTTTTCTTTTCCTGTAACAAAGTTATAGTCAAGAAGAGGATCTCTTATTCATTTTGTTCTAGTGAAGTAAGGCTATTTTATTCCAACACAGAGTAGTTTCTATTACCTAAAAAGGAAAAACAACTCAAAGGATGACGTGTTAGATTCCATTAGTAATAAGAAAAGCAAGGTGATAAGGTAGAAAGTAAACACATAGAGTTGTTTTTCATCTCATGCGAATTGATCAATGAAGTAATGATGACTCGAGAATTTCAATGAACATGATTTTTCTCAATGATATGGATGGGTGAATTCATCAGGAAGGCTCAAATTTTCTTCTTTTCGATCTTATCTCTTATTTTAAGAAAGCGGAGGACAACAGAGTTTTTGAAGATAGAGCCCGGGCCGAAAGGCTGCCTACGTATCCCACGGAGGAGAAATCAGGCCCTACATAGTTCGAAACTATAGTGGCTTTTTTGGATTCTAAAGTTAACTTTCCTAAAATCGTAGCGAACATTTTAAAAGTTTTAAGAATGCCTGCAGAATTTTCTGAGAAACTTGGGAGACTTGGAGTATGTTTGGTTGGGCTTTTGTATAGTAGGATATATTTCTACGTAGAGATGCTCTGTGGAAAATGGGATTGGATCAATTCGCGTTTGATTCGAATAAACATAACACGTATAAGCACATAAACAATTATATCACACAAGCATATGGTAATAAACGTGCATCCTAATTGGGTAACCCTTTTGAGCCATGGGTTGGCCTAACGTATTTCAAGGAAGTATATGCTTTTAAAAACCAATTCATTATCCCCCAAAAACATTCATAGGTGTATATAAATGGCATAAATGCCTACAAAAGTTGCACAAAAGGGATACAATCTTTAGGGAAAGAGGAAATAACATGAGAAAAGGAACAATGTCCCGCGCAGGGGATAGGAATACTAGCTCCTGAATGCTCTTCTATCAGTCTTCGCCCTCTTAGTTTTATCCATTTCTTATCATTGGCTACATCCGTTGATGATCCACCAATTTCCGTATAACTGTGCTCTAGATGCAACCATCCAAATCGATCAATTTCTTTCTTGGCTTGCTTCAATTCCTCCCTCAATTGGTGTATGATTGAGGCATCCTTACACGAAAGTAAGCAAAGCAAGCCTTCTCCAGACCCCCAAAGGATAATGGATTAAATTAAACAAACATATATTTCTTCAACACATAAATATGATTCGTCTGTAATTGACTCGGGGTCAATAGACACAGGGCAAGTTTTCTAATAGGCCCTATACTCCCTTCGGGTATTAAGTCATCCTAGGCTTATGCCTAAAAAGGATTTTGATTTAGCTCTATCCTGGGTGTCTAGAGTGGGTTTGAATCAGGTTCCCAAGCAGACGACTTGGGTTTGAAAATACAAACAGCCATATGACGCCTCACGTGCTAATAAACCGTCGTATTTCCAATACTTTATTTGAAGTTGAACAACAGGGGCTGGGACATCCACGAAACCCCAAACAATTTATATTTCAAATGAAAAGTATGCTATGAAATGCAACATTTTAATTTCGCCGAGTTTAAACATATAAGAACATAAACACTATAACTGTTAGTCAAAAAGGCAGTTTCAAACATTTGATCAGAACCTAGTTAAAATCCCCAGCAGAGTGGTAATTTCTGTTTTGAGACTTAGGACCTTATTTCAAAAAGTTCTCTTAATTTCTTTTCAAATAAATTAAGTGGCGACTCTAAAAATCAAAATTCCTGTAAAACAATCATTACTTTTGAATACACAAAACATTAATGTACTTTTACAGAATTATTAAGTCTAATGTTAAGAAAGAAAAGAAGAGTAGAAATCATTGATTCACTATTTTTGAAAGTAACCATATTATTGATCTTCTGAAATTACACTTTATTCAAGTTATACTACCTTGATACTTTTTCTTTTTTTTTATTATTTATTTTTAGATCTCTTTACACACCTATAGAAACTACTTTGAAACATTAATTAAGAATATAGTACCTTCCGAATCATAATAAGTGTCCTTTTGGTCTTTGGCACACCCTTTAGAAAATATTAACTCTTTGGACTAAATAGGTATTTTAACTAACTTACTTGGTGAAGTTTCTCCACTATATAAAAACTCACTTATCAACGTCTTTATTTACAATTTGATAATTCTATAGCAATTGCTCGGTTAGTATTTTATTGACAGTAACTCTCGGATGATATGTAATTTAAGTATTTTTCCTCATCTATGTGGCAGAACAATGTAATTATACACCTATAATATTATGCAAAATGAACTTGTACTATTCATAGTTAAAGTTTGTTATACTCATTACACGAATGTATTTCATAGAATATGTGTCGTTTGAATGAGTCTACGTAAATTAACATAGGATATTCGTGCAACACACTTGCTCAGAACTAGTATATATATATATATATATAAGCCTCCACACATGCAATACGATAATAATAAAAATCTCAAAGTACAATCTCACGACTAAGTTTCTAACCCATAGTATGCTTTACATGAAAAACGTAATCAACACATTAAAAGGAGTCCATATTTACTCCAGATTCAAATATAGTTCAAAAATAGGCTCAAAATTATAAAGGATAAATTTAAAATTTTATTTAAGAACCATGTTCTCCATATCAAGAGGAGTCTAAATCTGAAAACACAACTGAAAATAAGTTGAAATTGTCTTTAAATCGAAGAAAAACTAATTTTATACTTTACAGGGTAATTATAAATATAATAATTAAGAAGTCCTAAAATATATGAAAATAAAATTAACATTATATAAATATTTTTATTACTTAATGTCCTAATACGTTTTTTGCAAAAAGCAATTGAGGGTAGGGGAAGTCCTAATAAGTATTATCAACTCTTTTAAGTTAAATTGTCATGTTCATATGCTAGAAAATAATACAACCAAAACTTTTCTCAACTGTTATATTCCTTTTTGATTTTTGAAATTTTTAAAATTTCACTTTGTTCGTTCCTACTTTTTTGGAGAGATCTTTTATTACAATTATTTATTTTCACATGTCTACAAAAATATATTTCAGTTTGAATCCTTTTAGATTTAAGAGACTTTTTTTGTTTGTTATTAAAATTTAAAAGATTGATTTCGTACACTTTCAATTCCTTCACTAAAGTGTTAATTTGAATTTTCTTATTACAACTGTTATTTACCAAAAATAAGATTTATATGCAAGATTATGAATAAAACTCCTATGACAGTGTTAAATTAGGACACCTAATATTGTTTTACTTTAGCAAAAATATGACACTTCGAAAAAGTTTATGAAAAAAATGAGTTTAGTAGGTATGTTAAGTGAAAAACATTAAGTGAATTTTGTGGAAAACTAAATTTTAATATTTAGGAATCCTTGGTATAAGTTTATCATGTTAATCTATTATTGGTAAATAATTTATGGAAAAAATTTAATTTTTTTCATATTTAGGTAACTCTTGAAAAAAGTTTTGAACTTCTATAAATTATAAATCATTCCTTTTTAAATATAATAATAATTTTTTTCCAATATTTCTTTTTAGAATTAAATTTACCTTTAACTATATTTATAATGTTCGTCATGTTCTAAGTTAATGTGAAATTCGAAACTCTGATGTCACAATTTTTTGAACAACGAGATCCATCATATTTTAATGATGAACTCTTATTCTGTTACTATTTGCTGCTTTTGTTGTTATTTTTGTTGTTTATTATACCTGTCGTTTCTTTATATTTGGGACTGCTTTGGATTGTTTTCTTAGACCCGAGGGTCTATCTGAAATAACAAAAATATATTGTTGTTGGTAGCTTTTTTCTAAATTATTTTATTTTGTGTTTGTGAAATCTGTGAGATATTGACCAGATATACAAAAAGAGAAGAAGAATATTTATAAAGCAACTAAAAAAGTAGCAAAGAGAAATTGTATGGGTTCTACAAAGGTGATTGACTACTCCTTTTGCTGATGATGACTATTTTTTGTTGTTTACATATGTTTATAATCTTAGTCTACAAGAATTATACTGAGAAATAGTTTAAAGTAAGTTTTTTATAGAAATTGTATCACTTTGGAGCTAGGAAAAAAATTATTGATGTTTTCGTATAGTTAGATGTGATTAATTACCTAAAGCATGAATCTTTACGAGAAGAAGAAGAAGGCAAAGAAGAGCGTTGAAACCTACAAGAACTACACCTCAATGGTGCTGAAGCAGGTTCATCCAGATATCGATATTTTTAGCAAGTCAAAAAAAGGGCATTCTGGTGCACTAAAGCTACCGCTATGCGCGGTGTTAGGAAAAGGGCCCCACCACAAGGGTGTATCGTACGCAATCTAACATTGCATTTCTGCCAGAGGCTGTTTCCAAGGCTTGAACCCGTGACCTCCTGGTTTCATTTTTGATATTTTGAGAAGCTTGCTCAAAATCTTCTAGATTGGATTGGATCAACAAGAAGCCAACTATTACATCTACGAATATTCACACTATAGGGAGGCCTGTTTTTTTTACGGGACTAAGGTTGTTACTAAGTTCACTAGCTTTTAGTAGTTTGAATTTGGATAACTTTTTGGATTAGGGTCAATGTAAAGTTAGGTAGTTTTTCATGTTTTTTTGTGAATTGGCCTTAGTAAGATTACTGTAAAATGAATGAAAGACTTTTAAATATTAAAAAAATATGACAGATTTATTAATTAGCCGAATATTAATTACCTTATTGTTTTCAACTTGATTTAATGTGTCTGAATTTCAGTAGTAATATATTGAAGACTAATTATATCACGTGGAGTATAACCTTTTTGCTTTCTGAAATACGAACTTAAATATTTTGCAATAGCAGATCGGTGCACTAAAGCTTCCGCAATGTACGAGAAATTCGAAGATGGGCAGACCACAAGGATCTAGGGTAAAGCTGTTGCGTACAGCAAAATATCTGATCTCTTATATATTTTTAACTTTTTATCATTTGTTAAGATGATGGCACATTCAATTAATAAAATTCTGCTTGAAGTGATATTTATATTTAAAAAATATAGTATAAAAATGACTTTATAAAAGGATAAAATAAGAACATTACAAAGTTTAGATAGGAGTTTTTTTTCCTCTTGCAGCTGAAATTTTGATATCGAGAGACTGAAAATCAGCTAAAACTCTTGACAATGTCAATTATTTAATGATCGAGTTGATGATAAAATTAGAAAAGATTTGTGAAATATGGTGGTGACTCGATGAAGACGACACTTGAATGAGCTAGTGAAAATCGTGGATGCACATACGATACAATCGATCTACAAATTAAATCTTACATAAAAATAAGATGTTGCTTAATTTACATGTAATTTTCTTTTTTAACATTAAACACCACATGCTTTGCACGTGGTGTATCAAACTAGTTACTTAAGAAGACTCAGTATAGAAAAAAATTCTTTTTACAACAAAGAATAATTGTTTGAACTTTTCACTTAATTAATTATTTAAAAATTAAGGTCTTCTAAAAAATATGGTAATAATAAAATATATGGTAAATTAATATTAACAAATTATCTTCTTCTTTTTTGTATACGTGAAAAAGGAATCTTAAAATAAATGATAAAAAGAAAAATAAATCCAGTTAATTGATCCACTTAAGGTTTGATACAAAATCAGAGGTCCTATTTTTCTAGAATCAATGAGCAACAATGTTTAGACTATCTATATATGCTAATTGCTGCAGGAAAAATAATTAGGTTTAGGTTTAGAATTCTTCTGACATTTACAAAGTGTTTTGATGCCTAAAACGATAATTACTTTCATTTCTTTAGCTAGGTAATGTTACTTTCTTCTTATTTATTTTGTCCAATGCCTCTTCTTTTCACTTCAGATTTTATCACTACTTTTTCTATATTATCAATGTTTGTTAAATATTTTTGACATGTCACTTTAGGCTCATTAATTTATCCGTAGAAAGAAAGACTTTATGTGTGTTTAGATAAATGTTTGATAATAGTTTATGCTGAAAATTAAAAAAATTGAGATATTTTAGATATATTTTTGACACTTCACTTTATTCATAAGCCATTATAATCCAAATACTAAAATTATTAGTTTATAGAGGGTGTGATATCAAAACATGCAACTATACCTTGCACACACCATTTTTGGGCTCATTAATTCATTCTTAGAAGGAAAGACATTAGGTGTGTTTTGATAAATGTTTGGTGATAATTTAGGTAGGAAACTAAACAAGTCGAGATATTTTAGGGACACTTACGCTATATTTTGTTGGGATTAGAAATTTTGGTAGATATTAATTTTATAACTACTTTTCCAATGAGTATTGAAGGTGAGGTCTAAAATTGTTTTGTCAATTTCAAGTTTTTAATGTATATAGAAGAATATTCGGTCAGATTTTGAGAAACTTTTTGTATAAAGGTTAGGTTTAATCGTATTGTTCTAATATCTATTTTGTTGTAGTTTATGTTTTATTCCTATGAGTGTGTTTGGAAGAGATTATAAGTTGGTCAAAATGGCTTAAAAGTCATTTTGACCTTTTAGGAGTCTTTGACAATTTTGAAAATTGCTTAAAAAAAGCCAATATTGACTTAGAAAAGGCTAAAAATAAGAAGTTGATATTTCCTACTTATTTTTTCCTAACTTATAATCTATTCACAATTAACCAAGTAAATAACTTTTTTGCCCTTATAATTTTCACTTATTTCAAAATGTCCTCTCAGTCTTCACATTTCTCTTGCCCATTTTTATTAATTTCAAACTCCAATTTACACAAATACTTATAATGTTTGGATAGATGTGTCATTTTCTACTACTATTATATAATGTCAAATATAAAATATTTCACCATTATATCACGATAAATTCAACAATGCAATATAAGAAAATTAAAATAATATTTCAAATATATATTATTAACATAACCATGAAGAAACAAATAATCTTCTAATTACACTTTAATGATACGAAATTTTAACATAACCATGAAGAAACAAATAATCTTTTAATATATAACTATCTTTTTCAAACACAAACATTCAACACTTAAACTCTTAAAAAATGGTTTTTTAGTGCACAAATTAATAGTCATTCATGAAAATATTTTTAATATATATATATATATATATTAATTTTAATTTGAATCATTTTAGCAATAAAAATTAATAATAATCAAATCTATATATTATTAACAGCTATAAGGGTATTTCAGAAATTTTGATAAAAAAAAAGTGCTTAAAAGCATTATTTATCAAACACATCAAAAACTTTTTTTCAGTTTCAGCACTTTTATCCAAACACTTAACTGCTTATTTTTAAAATTAGTTCAGCACTTTTAAAAAACTTTTTTTCAACTACTTTTTTTCAGCCTATCCAAACGGGCTCTATATGTTGTTTTTTCTGGTTAATAAAGGTGGTAGATGTATGCTCCGTTGGGCTTTGACAAATTTGTGTAAAAGTTAGGTTTAATCGTATTGTTCTGATATTTTTATTATCATATTATTTTCTTGCAGTTTACAGGTAGTAGATCAACGTTCCTTCGAGCTTTAAAAAATTTGTGTAAAGATTAGATTTAATCACATTTCTCTTCTACATGTTTAGTGACAAGTTGCATGATTTCATTCACCAGACAATCTTTTAAAAGTTTTCTCATTCCCTTAGATTTATGGATCTAAAGATTATTTTCTATTACACTTGAATGTCAAGCTCATGTCTCTTAAGTCAACTTCATAACAATGGTATATATAGAAAAATAATTTTTCCTTCACTTTCTGTCTTGTCCTTTTATTTATGCTCTTTTTTCTCGTATCTGGTTATGTCCTTTGTTTATGAAGGTGGATAGAATAATTTTAAGTTTTCTTCCGTGAAAATTTTGTTTGAATCAATCATATGAAATTTAATATTCCTAATTTATTTTTTATGTATTTTTTCGTAAGATTTGATATAAATGTAGAGACAGATTAAACAAATTCTAGCTTTATATTTCATGTCACATTGATTTAGATGAACCTGATATAGACAAGCTTGCATCGGCCACTCCATGAGGTAAATCTCTTAAATGGCATAAAAAAAAAATTATGTATTTCTTTCGTAGAGTTATATGAATTCAATATCGGCAAGTGCATCCATCACTGAACGCTCTACTATGTCAGTACTCCTCTGTTTACTAGCTATATCTCTTTGAAGTTTAGGGGAACATTAAAGTATGTCCATCGTGAGTGCCTTGATCACTGGCGTGCTGTCAAGGTACTTTAATTTTTCAGCCTTTTCAATCAGCTCAAAAGTTTTGACATTCTACTACTCTGTCTATTATTTCCTATGCTTTATCCTACCTCTGTATTGTCTCTCAAGCTGTCGTGTAATGTGTTGCTTGAGACAAGGGTCTTCTGGAGACAATCTGCCTATCTCCACGAGGTAAGGATAAGACTTGCATACATACTACCCTTCTCAGTCCCGCTTATGAAAATATACTAGGTATGTTGTTGTTTGTGTCCGTAAGAGCTAAATATTAGAATGCTGGTAAGTCTTTAAACCAACAATCCAGCACTAGTTGCACGTATTGATGCTGGTAACCTATTGGCAGAGGCGGAGCCAGCCCTCTTTAGGGGTTCGTCCGAACTCCTTCCACAGAAAAATATACTATTTATACATAATTAAAATTATTTTTATGTGATTATAGTAGGTGTTGAACCCCTTTTGATTTAATTTTCTTTAAATATTGAACCCCCTTATTTGAAATCCTGCCTCTACCTATTGGTTTAAGAGTTTTTTTAATTTCTTGTACATTTTAATTTATTCATGAAAAAAGTATTAGCGATCTCCATATTAACTTAGGACAAGTGTCATATAATTATTTATATAACATAAATTCTATATTTTGACAGGTTTAAAAGATGCTCAACTACTTTGAATTATAGTATTAATGGGTCAATGTAGTACAATAATATTTATATTTTCATTTAAATATATGTTACATCTATCTCAATGTCAATTGATAAGACAAATATTTATTCTTATTCTAATTTTATACAAAATTTAAAAAATGTAAACGTAAAATTCACGTGCAACGCACGTACTAAGCTAGTTGTATAAATAATATAGAAACATGTATATATGATGCACAAATAGTTATATAGTGTATATGTAATGTATTGATAGCGCACATACTAAGTCACTTTTGTTTTGAAATTTATCTAGATTTAGTGTTAAATTTATCGTGCATATTTATTAAACAAAGTCGTTGAAACTCTTTCACACAGGACTTGCCTTGTATTTGGCACTCTCAAACGACAAATACTAAAACTTTGATGCTGACATGTTCGTTCCAGCAAGGAGAATTTCTAATTTCTTAAAGTAGAGCACAGTGAAGGGGACAAGAACCATATTCCTGCAGATGCAACACCGGTTCTTAATTATGAGCACAGAATCTATAGATTTTGGTTGAAATAAGGCCTTAGTTTCTTCTTACAAAGATAAAGAGATTATTTTCGAATAATCCCGACTCAGATTTAGTTGAGTTTGTATAATTGTACCATTAAATTATTTACAATGATAGTAAATTTGGTATTCTAGTCTACTTATCTATGGTAGAAAATTCTTAATTATTGTACTTTGATTTAAGTTCATAGATATATCGACGCATTATATTTATATACTTTTTTGTTGCTAATGATTTTGTCGGATAAATTTTATTTCTTAGAGAATCAACTCGGACAAGCTCGATTTGTATGAAATTATAATGTTGAAATAATTATCTTAATTTTTTTTTAATTATCAAAGTAGATCTATTTAGTTGAGCCTCATAAAAATATAATAATATCAAAAACTAAGAAAAATAATATTTATTATTGGAGATTAATTGGGAGGACATGGCTACATGCAATAGAATTCTTTGGTGTCTCACTTCATATTCCAAATTGAGAACTCTCACTTCTGCAGGCGTCTGTACACTTGAGCACTTCTACGCATGGTCAAGCGAATGTGTGGCATTTTTCTTGACAAGCATTTGCCTCTGCATTGTCCATGATAAACAACATCAAAAGAAATATAACTCTAAATAAAGACACAGAGTTTTTTATCATTTTTTCTTCTCTTCAAAAGGTATGTAAACTCTAGGGTATTAGGTTTTTTGATATTCTTAAATTGGGTATATTCTCTATTGTCATTTTATACTTAGTTCTTATACTTGTCATCAAGTTTTTCTTCAATATTTAGGAGTTCTAAAACTAATTAAAAATAAATAAAGGTCCATAGAAAATATAGAATTTTATTATTCTTTGTCATAGAAATACGACCAATTACTTTCTACATAAATCAACTATTTAAGAAAAAAAAAGAATAGAAAAAGACTAAATAGAAAGTAATAAATAAAGTTGTAAATGTTGGTCGGCACTCCTATAATTTTTTTAATTCTTAATGTTTGCAAATATTTATTGACTAAATATCTATATAATTTTTAAAATATATGTAAGAGTAAAATATATAGAGGATTAATATTGGAAAAGTTTTTTTTTTTCTGAAAAAGTTATTGGTAGATTTTTTTTTTCAGAATTAGTGTTGGTAAGTCTTGATTTTTCTTATGTGAGATTGATAAATCTGTGCAATGGACGAGAGAAGCAACATTCAATTGTTTGATTAGGTCTTGAATTTTGACATTCCATTATGGATTGTTTTATATCATTATGACATGCTTTATCTTCGAAGATTTCAGGCTTATGTACGTTATCATTGTCTAACCTGCAAAAAAGTAAGAAAGTTTGTTGTGATTTTTCCTTTTTGTCAGCAGGAAAAATGTGAAAAAGAATTCTCTATGGTGATTTTGAAAAGGAAGAATCCTTCTAATCAACTTGCAGTTGAAGAGGTGATAAACGATGATAACTTTGTTGTCGAACTACATCCAACCTCTATGGAGAAGCGTCAGTTCTCCCTCGAAAATACAATTATCATCAAGGTTTTTTAACTTGGTGTTGATTAAGTTATTCTGCATATTTTATTAGTATTTACCTAGAATATGTTTTACTTAGTGCTTCGGCCTTTCTGAAATTTTTTTAACATTATGTAGAGGAAATATATAAAGAGGCAAAAAAACTCCTATTTTGATATGTTTTCATTGCATTTTTTTCAAGGAACATTGATATTTATATTTACTACATGCAATAAGATTGACTTTTACTCTACTTATTAATATAATTACTCCATTTAGTGTTAGAAAAAAAAGATTCAACTTCTTTCTAGGAATTTATTAAATAAGACTGCTTTAGAAATTTATTAAATAAGACTGCTTTAGAAATTTATTAAATAAGACTGCATTTTGAAGTAGTTACTGCTTAGAATATTTTGTTATGCTTTCACTTCTATCACTTTTTTAGGAGTAGCCGAGGGTTTATCGGCCATCTTTCTACCTATAAGGTAGAGGTAAGGTCGCATCCACTCTACCTTCCCTTGTATATGTCATTGCTATTGTTGAGACTACTTTTTGAAAGGCAAGTTTGTGTCAATCTCTTTACTTTTGATACTTACTATGTGTAGTTAATGAAGACATATTCATAATTCTCCCAATGAACTCAAATTTCTATGTAAGCGGTTATGCAACTGATAGTAATTCCAAAACTTGGTTCTTTGCACATATCTTGTGGCAGTATTAAGGTGTTTCTTATAGAGCATGATAAGTTTTTGCTTCCTGACATCCCCAACTTCTATGAGGCATTTATTATGCAAGTTGCTCTATGTTCATTTTGGTGCATTCATCGATCTGTGGCAACACATTAGAGGAAGTAAAAAGGTGATTGAGTCCTATTGAAGACATAAAGAAAGAAGTGCTTCTAGAGAAACACAAGTTGGTGAAGATGGCCATGCTGCCGGCGTTTGTGAACAGTGATGGATCATATTATTTTTTTCTTTTAAAGATAATATTATTTAGTTCACCAACTTTGAGTATTGATTCTCGATTTCCAGCTTACCCAAAGGAAATAACCAGAAGTAATCCATTATCTAATTATAACTTTCACTTGATTGCTACTCTCTTTTTGTTTCTTATTTCGTCTCGGCTTGCTTTTTATGATTTTTATTTTATTGATCAAATTGCAAAGTTTCAAAAAGTCTTGTAACTAAGCAATGATGCTCATTTTTGGCAATATGTAGATTACTCAGTTTCCTGACTCTTTATCCTTCCTGTTTTATTTATTTTGTACACAAGCCTATATGAGCAGAACTAAAAAGATGAGCCAATATAACAAGTGATAGTAAATACATGATTTAAAATTTGTGGATTCTACTTCCTAATTTTCTATAATGATAAAGTTAACGTTTATATTGACAATAACTAAGTTTATAATCAAATATTTTAATGTATATAAGATTTAAAGTTATTGAATTTCTGTGAACCCGTACACAACATTAGAGGAGAATTCATGCAGCTGGTTTTTTGGTTTGTTAATGGGTTAAAAAAAGAGGGATGGGGTTAGGTAAAAAGGGAATGGGGTAAGTAAAAATAAAGGAGATTTAATTTGGGGTTGTAGTTGAGTTTGAACTACGAACTATTAGGTTTGGATCGATTTAGTAGGAACTAAAGGCACTCATCCATTAAGGAGACATTTGGTGTGAGATATAATTAAGGAGACGTTTGGTGTGAGGTATAAGGTATAATAATCTGGAATAAAATGCAGGATTATTTTATCATGCGTTTGGTTGGATGTATTATGTAATCTCGAAATTATTTATCCCACCATTTATAATACTAGGGAAAACATAGACCCATAATTACTCTATTTAGCCTAAGTTTTAATTAATTACAATTCATAGCCCCCTCTTGCCCATTAATTATTCCTAATTACAATTCATAGTCTCTCTCATTTATTTTCTCTCTTTTTCTATTTTCTATTATTCTCTTCTTTTTTTTCCTTTTTCGATTTTTTTCTTCAGCTTTTCTTTTCCTTTTTTTGTTGTTTTCTCTTTATTTTTTATTTTTTCACTTTTTTATTTTTTATTCATTTTTTTATCTTTTCATTTTTTTTTTCCTTTTCATTTTTCTCCTCTCTTTTTTTCTTCTTTTTTTTGTATTTTTTTCTCTATTTTCTATTACTCTTCTTCTTTTTCTCTCATTTTTTCTCTTTTTTTTTCTTTTCAATTTTTCTTCTTCTTTTCATTTGTGCGAACTAACAAACACATACAAGTGCGAACTATAAAATACAGATACAAATGTGAACTATAACACACAAATACAAATGCGAACTATAAAGTACAAATTCAAATGCAAACTATAACATATAAATACAAGTGTGAATTATCATTTGTATTTTTTAATTATTGAAAAGGAACGATTGATTTTCTTTCTACGAATACTTGTTTGAATTATTAATATGAGTTGTATTTATTTATACAAATAAATAAAACTTAAATTTTTATACAAATACAATATATACAAATACATATTGTATTTGTATTTGTAAAATCATCTGTTTCGTTTGTTTGTCATTGTATTTGTATTAAGTGATATTTGTTTATTTACAAATATGAATGATAATTTTGATATACAAATACAAAACAGTGCATTTGTATCAAATGATACATTACATATTTATATATTTTAGAATCAAGAAAATACAATTAATGCATTTACTTATTTTTATACAAATACAAATGATAAATTGTACATAATCACAGCTAAATACAATATGCAATCAACTTACAAATACAAAAATAAAATAATTTTTTTAAAAATAAAAAGGTATCGACGAAAATAGAATACAAATACAAGTATAATCCAAATATAATCTAAATATACAAACACAATAAAACCATAGTATAAATATAATCCAATATAATATGCAATCAATTATAAAATACAAATACAAAATAGTTCTTTAAAATACAAGTGCGAATTATATAAAATATAAATTATGGCGCAAACTAACAAATACAAATACTAGTGCGAACTATTAAATACAAATACAAATGCGAACTATAAAATATAAATACAAGTGCGAACTTTAAAATACAAATACAGTTGTATCAATGAATACAAAAATATAAATGACAGTTCGACTACAAATACGATAAATAATTGTGGTATTTACGTTATCATCCATGACTTGTGCTTGACTAGTCATATTTTTAAAAAAATACAAAAATTATAAAATAGAATAAAAAAATGATAAAGAAAATAAGTACAAAAAAAAAATCAAAGAAGAAAAGAACAGAAGAAAGAGAAACAAAAGTTAGAGATTAAAGAGAAAAAACAAAAAGAAAGAAACGAAAAAAAATAAAAATAAGAAAAAATAGAAAAAGGAAGAAGAAAAAACGGAAAAACACGAAAAAGAAAAAAAAAAAAATATATATATATATAAAAAAGATAATGGTAGTGTTAAACAATCAACGATATAAGCGTAATTGAGATTTTTTTCTTTTTAAAAATATTGAATTGCATTTTTGGCGCGACTAAATAGGGACTATATTCATATTTTATATGAATACATAGTATTTGTAAAACTAAATAAAGCGGGCGTAAATAGAATACAACGGCTGTGAATGATAATTATGTAAAATGTGGCTATGGAAGGTGGGTTTTATAGCAAAGTGCTGCTATTTTTGAAAAATCCCCTTTATACTATAGTAAGGACAACTAATCCCATAATAAATAACCTCGGGATAACGTGTTTTCAGACAATCAACCCCAAAGGGCATAAAAGTCCCATTTTTATCCGAGCAAGGACTTAAAACTGATTAATTTCTAAAAGAGAAGGAAATCACTCTTCGTCAAATAGTAAAAAAGTAACTTTCTATTTTTATATATCTCCTCAATCATGAACCTATTGATTAAATGTATTTTTTAATCTTTTTAATAACTGAATAAAAATTTAAAATAGTCAAACTAATGAATTTTGACTATCAAAAGTCTTAAGCAATTGAAAAAAAAAATTCTTTCATATATGTAGAATTCACATTATTGTAGCAAAAAATGTTAGGTCATGTACATAGTAGTAAATTTTGCTATAACTTTTCCATTAAGGCAAAATGTCACAAAAATTAATTATATGTTATTGATATTTATTTATATCACTTAAATAAATATAACAGTGTCAATTGTTATTTTAATAAATTTGTTATATACAACGTTATTGATTAACACGAAATACACGTGCAACGCATGTTAGAAAATTGAAAGAAGTTTGAAGGAGATTGCGGAAAAATTGAATGAATGAATGAATGAATGAATGAATGAATGAATGAATGAATGAATGAATGAATGAATGAATGAATGAATGAATGAATGAATGAATGAATGAATGAATGAATGAATGAATGAATTGAATGGACTCAATATTCTGAATTGAACAATTGAATGAACGAATGATTTAGATTGAATATTATGAATTGAATGAGTATTGGATCTTGATTGATTCAATAATAAAACTAAATGCTTATTGAATTATGGAATAAATAAAACTGAGGTACAATGTCCTATTTATACAAGTATCGAAATAAAATAAATCTAATTAAAACCCAACACTAAACCGAATTCAAATAATCTAAATAAGGTAGAAGTCTAAATAAGGTACAAAATAATAATGAGATACACTCCTAAATAAGGTAAGATACACTCCTAAATAAGGTACAAGATATTAGAGATTTATACTAAAGATTTATCTAGGGTGTCCAAAAAGAATAAAATAATATATAAAAATTTTCTAATTTTGGGCCGAAATCATATGTTGAGGCAGCTGAAACAAGGTTGGCCCAAGTTATGTACTGCAGTAGATGAATATGTAGTGAGATAAAACAGGTGAGCCAATCCGGTTCAATGAAGAGATACAACAATATTTCAATATCTCCCTCAATTTGGAGGGTACGAAAGAACCCCCAACTTGCGCAACATAGTGTGAAGAAGAGGATCGGTGAGAAGAGGATAGAGCTTTGTGATGAATATGACGAAACTGAGAAAAAAATAAAAAATTACATTTAATATCAACCATGCATATGATATGACTGAAGCAGTTGGTCCAGTGATATCACCAGTTAAATGTACTTATGAGATTTGATATATATATATATATATATATATATATATATATATATATATATATATAAAGAGTTAAAAAATGGTGTCCGAAGAAGTTATTCTTGATGATGAAAATCTTGAGGAAAAAAGAATAAATTGAATGAATGGTAATTATAAAAAAAAAAAAAATACCACCTTCAAAAAAATTGAATATTTTGGAAAATAATAGATTGAGAAAGAGGAATTGTGTTGTTTTGGGGATGAATTGATGAGTGAAGATGAACAGGATCAGGAGTATTTACCAGGGCCCTAAATAAAATTTCAGTTATAAAAAATATAATTATTTAAAACACAATCTAACAATGAAGACAATCCCTAAAATTATAAAAGATAAAATTATAAAAAAAAAAAAAAAATACAACCACAATGAATGAATCTCTGATTTTAAAAAAATGAAAGGAGAAAGGGATTGATGATGATTGATAATTGATGAGGTAGACTTGTTCCATACATTGTGAATACTACCAAGATGAATGATTTAGTAGTAGATTTGTTCTATCTTGAATACTATCAAGACGATGATGATATAATAATGAGAGAGAGAGAGAGTGACGAGTGCAATCGCCATGAATGGACCATGCCAGTTGACATGTTCCAAACATAGTGAATCAGAAAGTCGAAAAGTGTTTCTTCATATTGAATAAAACACAAAAAATTGATACAAGATCGAAATTAACCTTTCTTTGATACCATGTTAGAAAATTAAAAGAAGTTTGAAGGAGATTGTGGAAAAATTGAATGATAATATGAATGAATAAATCGAATTGACTCAATATTCTGAATTGAATGAACAAATGATTTAGATTGAATATTATGAATTGAATGACTATTGGATCTTGATTGATTCACTAATAAAACTGAATGCTTATTGAATTATTGAATGAATTAAACTAAGGTACAATGTCCTATTTATACAAGTACTAAAATAAAATAAACCTAATTAAAACTCAACATTAAAGCGAATTCAAAAAATCTAAATAAGATAGAAGTCTAAATAAGGTACAAAATAATAATGAGATACACTCCTAAATAAGTTAAGATACACTCCTAAATAAGTTGCAAGATATTAGAGATTTATACTAAATATTTATGTAGGATGTACAAAAGAAATAAAATAATATATAAAAATTTTCTAATTTTGGGGCGAAATCAACATGTTAAGGCGACCGAAATCAAGACTGGCCCAAGTTATATCCTGCAATAGATGAATCTATAGTGAGATGAAATAGGTGAATCAATCCTCCCCAATGAACATATACAATAATATTTCAATAACGACCTACTTGTAAAAGCATATACATATGGACAGGCCCAAAAAAATAGTAAAGGGAACTTGGATAAAGTAAATACTTTATTTTCCTATTAATAAGCTCACAAACTTGGGGCTTTGAGTTGTAGGTGACAAAAGAGTTTTAAAATGAGATATAGGTGACACAAGTCTTAATTATTGAGTGGAGGTGACAATTACTTTATTATGGATTAAGAAAGTTTGGTAAGTTTGAGAATAGCCCAGAAGTTTTTAAATTTACACTTTGATCCAAACGGTTAGCTAATATAATGGAAAATGGAAGGGAAAAAAGGCATCTTTCTCTCTCTTCTCATCCATCGTTGTTTTCTCTCTCTTAGCGATTTTTGTTATTCATTGTTGTTGCTGCTTTATTCATCATCTTCTGCTTCATTATCATCATCTTCTATTTCATTATCACCTTCATCTTCTTTTTGTTGACCATTGTCGTTGTTGTTGTTGGTGTTACCTCTACTGTTGCTATTTGACCAATTTATTAGATCAAATTTTATTTCGTACATCACTTTCCACTTTGGCATTACTTCATAGGAGACTTTGGTAAGTCAAATTATGATTTTTAGTTGAATTTTTCATTTGGGTAACTGCTATTGTGTTGTTTTTTCAACAATGGATAGCACATGAACATGAATGCCACATAAGAGTCATCTGTTTAAACAGATCTATTTCAAAAGAAGACTCATATATTGAATTCATGTTTATGGTTCTGTAGTGCCGTAACATGAATCGAACAAATAGATTATTTGTTGCAACATATGACCCATCTGTTGCAACAAATTAGTTATCTGGTGCAACATGATAAAAATCTATTACAACAGATTAGTAACCTGTTGCAACAGAACCTAAACTCGATTCCAACAGACGTGTTGTTTGTTGTAACAGGGTAAATATCTATTGCAACAAATTATTAACCTCCTGCAATAGAACCTGAACTCAATTCCAACGGACGGTAAATATCTCTTGCAACATATTAGTAACCTGTTGCTATAGAACCTGACCTCAATTCCAACAGATCATTATCTGTTGCAACATGTCACTTATCTATTAGAATCAGCTTAAAAGGTACCTCAGTATTGTAACATCCATCCCAACAGGTGCTTCATCTATTGCAACAGATATATAGTTTGTTGCAATATATGATTCAATTATTACAACAGATGACTCATCTGTTGAAATCAGCTTCAGGAGCATAACATGAATCCCAACAGGTAAGTAATCTGTTGCGACTGATTACACATCTGTTGGGATTCATTTACGGCACTATGAAATCACTATTAACTTTTTTTAACAAATGACTTTATTTAGGTACCACTAATAGAGGGATCAATAACAATAGGGGTGGATTATCAAAGTCAATGGATCGAGAAGAGCAATCGATATGTACGGCGTTGGAACGAGGGTAAAATGCTAGAGATAATAGCTATGACAGTCCAAAGTGATGTTTCGTATAATTATTTTGTGAACTTAATCATCAGTTATTATGGACTAAATTGTCAATAGTAAAAACTCATCATCAGCTACATGCACAGCTCCTTTGAAAATCAGAGGGTACTGCCTTTCAAGATAACCAATCAGGTTCGATTGCATGCATATCTTAGTGATTCATATAGGCTGGTGTTAAGGGTGTACATGGTTGAAAAGACGAAAGAGAATGAGAATCAATACGTAGAAGAAGAACAACAACAAGACATCTTTGATGATAGGTTGGATGATCTCGACATGAATATTCCATATGATGATCAAACACCTATGCCCGTTGATGCGACCAATATGATGGGTAATTTTTCTCAATTGACACAGTCTGGAAATCTTTAAGACGGTGGGACCAACTTTTTTATTGGAATGTCATTCAAGGACAAGAATAAACTATCTACCACTTTATTTATTTCTTGCTTGAAAAAAGATTTCAAAATAAAGAAAGTGATTAATTCGAGCAATGTCTTTTGCTTCAAATATTCTAATTCGAACTGCAAGTGGTGGTTGAGAGTGGTGAAGTATGCAAGTTCTGAAAGATTCATGATTCATAAATATGAAAAGCATCACACGTGGTTCGGAGCACATCTCGGGCCAAAATTCTCACGCCACGGCAAAGGTCCTCGGTTAATATTTCAGGAGTAATTTCCCCGATGGCAAAGGCCCTTCAACAAGGGTTATGTCCAATCAACTCCTTACGAAATTGGGAGTCCTAGTCAGTTATTAGAAGATATATATGGCCATGGGGATTGCCAAGGACTTGGTTAGGGGGACACACGAGCATGGGTATGCAGTCCTGGAGGCCTACCATTACATGATTGAGTCTATAAATCCCAGAAGTAAGACGGCATTGCATGTTGATGGAAATGGAAGGTTCATATAATGCCCCGAGAATACACCTCGGACGCTACACGGTGCTTACGACCCCGAAGGACCACAAGCTAACCCATGTATGATATCTATTGTGAGCACTGAACAATAATACTGAAATAATTGCTTAATAATAAGTTGAAATTCTATAAGGTTCAAAACATCTAAAATACTGATAATAAATAATAACATCTAAATCTGAAATACTGTCTGAAAATCTAGTCTGAAAAGCCTCTAACTGAAACTGTTTGAAAGTGAAGTTGATGGGACACTCCCCCAACTAACTCCATCTACTAAAATACTGCTAAGTTGAAGTACTGAAATAAAATCATATCCTCGATAGATGAGGACTCACTACTAAATTTGCTACTGTTGGCTGAATCTAGCTAAGCGCGATTAGGAATTTGAGCGTCCGAACCTATGATATAAAACATCATAGCGCAAGAAATGGGTATGCAATCAGTACATGGGAATGTACTGGTATGCTAAATGAGGTAAGGCTGAATGTATGGGTTCATATACATGAACAATTACTAACTAAATGATATGCAAGAGCTGGATAGCATATATGGAGGATTTGTAACTACTGAACATACTGTGCATAATGTAACTGAGTATACTGGAACTTAATTTGATAACTAATAACTAAATATACTAATAATCTGAGATCATTGATAATCAAAATTACTGATAACTGAGTGATTGTATCTGACAGTCCTGATTCTGTAAAACTGAAATGAGTTCTATGCTGAGGACTAAGCTGGAACTGAAACTATGGGAGAAAATCATCTAACCGATATGCCCCAATCTGAACTAATAGGGGTCCAATATGTAACCATAATTGGAAGGGTGCCAGTACCACGCCACGGGTAAAGACAAGATGAAGAGTAACCCTCTACTGGCAGGTTCCCTAAACGAGAACAGTGGTACCCTCTATTGGCAGGTAGAGCACTTTATAAACCCTCAACTGGCAGGTTTGATGTCTCAACCTATGCTGGCTACGTAGTTCTGGAATACAAGAATTACTTCTAAGGATCATACCCTTTGCTGGTAGGTGAGCCCTTATCTTTGGGTTCACTCGGTGCTGAATCCTACTCCCAACTGAAAGACACTGAACTGTTATACTGGACTGAACTGGACTAAACTGATATAGAGTTTACTGAGTTTTCCTAAGTTTTGTAACTAACTGAGATCTACTGAGTTCTGTAACTGACTAAGAGTACTACTGATTGTGACATAACTGATACTATTCTATCATTGATACTGACTCTAGGTAAACAGCTAAATTATAGGGTATTAAATACCCCCATGACTCGATAGCAGGAAAAGTAAAGAAAAACATCATCTTGAATAATATAACAATGTTCACTTGGGTATAATTCATTCACAGAGACATTTCATCAAACATTTATAATGCATTAACTTGTACATGGATGGGGAATACATATTAGCATGCTATAATGGCATTATTCATTCTCATAGACAATTTATCAAACACATAAGAAGCATACTTGGTTCATTAAATCATAAACACTTAGGGTTAACATGGCTACAATAATCAACTTGCAAATTAAAGGATCTATCATGAATATCATGTAATTCAACACATACTAGAATCAGTTCTTGGAACTTGTAATCTAAATCATGAATTAAAACTCAAACACCAGCGTGAAAATGAATTCAATCTAATTCAAACATGGGAATTATAAATTAAAAATCTTGTATTTTGAAAAAAAAAATTCTTGGGTTCCATGGAAGTTAAGGATCCATGGATGAACGTCTAACATACCTTAATTCGTGAGATTCTTGAAGTTCTTGGAGAGATTCTTGGGATTGACCTTGATTCTTGATAGCTAGGATTTGTTTTCTTGAGAGAGAAATACCTTTTGATTTTGGAGAAAAGTGAATAATGAAGGGTTTAAACATTTTTAGGGCTTAAATCCCACATCTGGGCGGAATAAAATCATGGGAAAAAACTGATTTAACCCTGGGCGCAACTATAATTTTTTGGTGAAATTTTCCCGATCTGGACCCCTGGTGCGATGTGGTGCTATCGTGTTGTTTCACTGGAAAATGACAACTAGGAAATTGCATGGTGGCACAACGCGGTGGTATCGCGTTGCCACTTTATTTGTGAACTGGAAGTATATCGCGATGCGGTGGAATCGCGTTGATGCACTGAAAATTGACAATTGTGAACTGGGTCTATGGCGCGACGTGCCAATATCGTGGAGAAATACTGGAAATTGACAACTTCTATTTAGACACACTCCGCGACACGCTACTGGCCTGAATGACGATGTTTAACGATTAAAACTTAAAATCGCCATAACTTCTTACCCGGTTGTCGAATTTAGGCGAATTTTATATCGTTGGAAAGCTAATTGAATTTCCTACGCAATGACAGGCTCTAATATGAAAATTACTATGTATTTCAAAAATTTTATTTAGGATAACCCATGTACTGAGGGTTAATCTAGACTAGGGAAATATGGGGTACTACAGTTCAAGTACTTTTTTGTACCCTATGGTGCTTGGATTCAAGGTTTTTGACATTTTAAAAAAGGCATAGACATCGATGGTACCTTCTTAAGGAGAAGGTATAATGGATTTTTTCTAGCAACGGTGGCGCAGGATGTGTAGAATCACATCTTTCCTGTCGCTTTTTGTGTAGCGGACAAGGAATGTGATGCCTCTTATGGATTTTTTTTTAACAACTGTGAAGCTATATCAAAGATACCAAAGAGTTGTGTTTTGTTTCAGATAGGCATCCAAGTATTCCAAATATGGGTTCAATTTTCTTCACTTCAACTTACTTTGGTTGTTGCACCAGGCATCTTGGAGAGAACATTCGGACCAACTATCACAACGAAAGGGTCATGACCCTTTTTTATAGAACAGCTAAAGCATATAGTAGAGAGGAGTTTTTAGACTATTTCAATCAAATAATGAATGTGAATCCCAAGGTAGCAGAACTTCTCTTACGTGTCGGTTTTGAGATATGGAGTCGGGCATTCTGTCCGGCAGATAGGTACATTCTTATGAATTTAATATCTTGTTTGAGTTACAAGTTTAGTATGATATCATACTAAGTGATTCTTTTGTATATGTACAATATTATGACATCAACCATAGCTAAATCGGTGAATTCATTATTTGGCGATAAAGAGAATTTCCCATCATGGCTATGTTTGAAGTAATAAACAAGAAGTATGGCCTATTTTTTAATAAAAGGCGTGTGCAGTTCAAGGGCCCAAAAAGAACCCGATTTGTTCTTGAAATTGAAAAAATAATATTGTAATGCCCCGATTCTGTACCTTAGACGCTACACGGTGCTCATAATCCCAAGGGACCACAAGCTAACCCATGATTGGTACCTATTGCAATAACTGAATAGTAATACTACAAATATGCAGAAATTAGGCAAAAACTTGCCATTAGGTTCAATCCTAAAATAAAACTGAATACGGTATAACAGTACCAAAACTGAAACATCTGTCTGAAAATACTTTAGTCTGAAAAGCCTCTACTGTCTGAATTATGAATTTGATGGGACAAACCCCCAACTAACTCCAACTACTAAAAACTGTACTGATAAACTGAAATACTGAAGAAAACAATCATGTCCTCGAATCCCTAATTCTGACTGCTGAAACATCTGTCTGAAAATACTTTAGTCTGAAAAGCCTCTACTGTCTGAATTATGAATTTGATGGGACAAACCCCCAACTAACTCCAACTACTAACTCTGACTGCTGAAAATTTGATCTGCTAAGGGTGCTTGGGACCCCATTAATAATGCTCAACTTACACGTCAATTTAGTGCAAGGCGGTCGTCATCAATATATTTACCCAACTTTGGAGTCGGGGTCGAATCCATGAGGAACAATGTGAGTGGCGATTAAACTAATTTGAAACTATAGCTACAAGTTAAATTCAAACAAATGATACAAAAAGATAAAATAGGGTTTTTTTAATGATTGAAACAAAGTTATTAACACTTCAATTCGCCTTAGAACTCAAAGATTAAACTGCAATATTTCAAATCAATGATATAGAGAAACTAGAGTTGTGATCACTATGATTAGTAATCCTCCACTGAATAATAGTTGTAGTATTAGATTCTTGTGACTTATGAAAAACACCAAATTATCAGTTTCGACAGTCCATCTAAGTATTTCTCAACCTACCTAGATGTTGAACTCCCTAATTCTCTCGAACTTAGGAAAGTATTATATTCATAATGATTTTATCTCGAGTTGATCAATCTTGTTACAGCATTAATCATTAGATGAGAACTTAACTTTCCCAAATCCCCATTGATAATACGCTACCTTTAGTTTATTTCTCAGTTCGAGCAAATCAATATAAGGTGGGATCTATTGTTTGCAAACAATAAATAACAATCATAACAAAGGAATTATCAAGACGTCTCCACAATCACTCAAACCCTAGCCAACTATTAAATCCATGGAGGAATAATCATAGATCCCACAACCCTAGTTGTGGGTTTTAGTTCCACATGAGAAAGAAAGAGATAGAAATAATTATATTCATCATTCAAAGTAATTAAACTTACAAAAGATGAAGTTTGAAGTTGATTCTCTTTCAAGTTTAAGAGAAAAATCCCAAAACCCAATCAAAGAGTTTAATATTGAATTCTAAGTTAAGAGAGCCAAAAACAAAAGTAAACTCCCTTCGAATAAGTTCCAGGTGTTCAGCCCCTTTTGATTAGAAAACCCTAATATATGATTTAAATACTTCATCCTAATTATGGAAATAAAATTACAGATCACAGTATTTTCTCGGACAGACGACGACATATGTGATGGCTTATCAGGAGTCTGATGCCTTATCAAGAATGTCGTCAGCTCCTCTTCACACATGAACAAGTTCTGTCTTCAGCTGACGATGAAGCCTGATGACTTATCAGACATGTGACGACTTATCAGAATTATCGTAGATTCTTCACTTCAAGTTCTCAAGCACTACCTAAAATTGACAACGAGCCTGAAGGCTTATCACAACTCTGATGGCCTATTACAGGTTGTCGCCACTTCTTCTAGTTGAATCTCATTCTCTGTCTAAGGTTGACGGAAACTCTGATAGCTTATCACAAGGCTGACGACTTATCATACAAGTCGTCATCTATACTTCCCTCTCTACTTGCTCAGAAATCAACTCTTTTACTGCCATTATTGATGTTTCTCTTGCATCTTGACTTTAACTGCAATATCAAAGAGAAAACAATTAAAATAACAAAAGTTGCTTAAGACTTTGCAATTATTCTCAGTTAAAATCCTCAAATGTGTTAGCATCTACTCACACATCACCCGTGTATCTGAACCTATGATATAAGGCATCACAGTACAGAGAAAGGTATACGTCAGTACTTTGAATGTACTGGTATGCTAAGTGAGGTAGGCTATAATGCATGGGTTTATATGCATGAACAATACTGACTGAATGACATGAATTTAACTGAATGAGAGCACATGCATGAATACGTATACTATAACTGAGATTGTAATAACACTGGATACTGAGTTCTGAATTATTGATTTACTAATATCTGAGTTTACTGATATTGTGTAGCTGATAACTAAGTGAATATATCTGAAAGTCTTGATTCTGTGGAACTATACTGAGTTCTGTAAAGAACTGAGTGACTGTGTCTGATTGTACTGAATCTGTAGAACTTAACTGAGTTCCATACTGAGACTGCATCTGAAACTGAAACTATGGAAGGTAATCATCTAACCGACATGCCACTTTATGAATAGATTTGGGTCCAACCTGTAACCCTAGTTGGAAGGGTGTCAGTATCGTGCTACGGGTAAAGAAAAGTTGTGAGTTAACCCTCTCTAATAGGAAGCTCTTTTGTTAACCCTCGCTGGCAGGAAAACTTGTGTGAGATGTACCAACCCTAATCTGGCAGGAAGATATCTCAACCTATGTTGGCTACATAGTTCTGTAACGTAGGGATTACTACTAAGGGTCAAACCCTCTGCTGGTAGGAATGCCCCCATCCCTGGGTTCGCTTGGTGCTGAATCCTACTCCCAACTGAATAGACACTGAACTAATTTCCTAGTTTATACTAGGCTTGACTGAACTGTTACTGATTTTACTGAGTTCCATTGACTGACAAAATACTACTGAATTCTTTTAGCTGATTGTGTTTACTAAGGTATAAACTGAATATTGAACTCGACGGGACTAATACTAAGTCTACTGAGTTCTCCTGAGTCCTGTAACTGACTGAGAGTATTACTGATCATGACATGACTGAGATTATTCTGTAACTGACACTGAATCTAGGTAAACATCTAAATTGTTGGGTATAAATACCCCCAGGACTCGATAGCATGAAAAGTAAAGCTTCACATGATCTTGCATAGGATAAAAATGCACACTTGTTCATAATGCATCTATAGAGGCATTTTATCAAACACTTGTATCGCATGAAATAGTATACATATTAGCATGATATAATCTTATTATTACATTCACATGAGCAATTCATCAAACACTTGGATGCACTTCTGCAAGAACTCGCTATTGCAAATTGTCTACACCTGGCACACATAGCCGACCCTGACAACGCAAGACACCATCTACCCCTTGGGAGAAGACCTCTACTTTCTGATCTCTGACTGATTCCTTCAACTTGACTAGACTGGGATCCCTATCTTGTTTTTCCTTCAGTTCGGAAACCAGGGATGATTCTGACTACTCTTCACCCATACACTACCTTCTACCGAATCGACTAAGAGAACACCTAGTCAGGCAAGATGATGAACTTCTTGAACTAACTTCTTCTTACCATCCTCTACATGAGTAATACTACCCATAGACATCCTACTAAGAGTATCATCCACTACATTGGTTTTACCTGAATGATATAGGATGCTTATGTCGTAGTCTTTCAATAACTCCAACCACCTTCACTGACGGGGGTTTATTTCTTTCTGAGAGAACACATACTATAGGCTCTTATGGTTAGTGAACACATCAATGTGCACCCCATACAAATAGTGCCTCCAAATCTTTAAGGCGAATACCACTGTTGTTAACTCAAGATCATGGGTAGGATAGTTCTTTTCATAGGGCTTAAGCTATCTATAGGTGTAGGCTATGACCTTACCTCTCTGCATCAAAACTCACCCTAAACCAACTCTGGAGGCATCACAATATACCACAAACCCATCTGAACCATCTGGTAGTGACAAAACTGGAGTTGTAGTGAGTCGAGTATTCAACTACTGAAAACTATTTTCACAAAAATCTGACCACTGGAATTTGACATTCTTTTGAGTCAATCTGGACATAAGGGATGCAATAGATGAAAATCACTCAACAAACTATCGGTAATAGCCAGCCAAGCCCAAGAAACTCCTGATATCTGATGGAGAGATGGATCTAGGCCAGTTTCTCACTGCTTTAGTCTTTTGGGGATCAATTCTAATGCCATCACCAGAAATGATATGGCCAAGAAAAGCTACTAACCTTAACCAAAATTCACACTTACTGAATTTGGCGAATAGCTGGTGATTTCTTAGAGTCTGTAGTACTATTTTGAGATAGTTTGCATAATCATGCTCACTGTGGGAGTAGACAAGAATGTCATCTATGAAGATTATGACAAACATATCCAGGTACTTCTTGAACACACGGTTTATCAAGTCCATGAAGGTTGTAGGGGCATTGGTAAGACAAAAGAACATGACTAAGAATTTGAAGTGACCATACCAAGTTATGAAGGTTATTTTTGGGATGTCAAGTTCTCTGACTCTGAGCCGATGATAGCTCGATCTGAGGTTTATCTTGGAGAAGTAACTGGCACCCTGAAGTTGGTCAGAGAAGTCATTGATTCTGGGAACTGGATACTTATTCTTGATCGTTACTTTATTTAGCTGACGGTAGTCAATACACATTCTGAGAGAACCATCTTTCTTACACACAAATAAAACTGGTGCACCCCATGGGGACACACTGGGTCTGATGAATCCCTTATCTAGGAGATCCTTCAACTATTTTTTTAATTCTCTGAGTTCTACAGATGCTATTCTGTATGGCAAAATTGATATGGGCTGAGTATCTGGAAGAAGATCGATTCCAAAATCAATTTCCCTTTTGGGAGAAAATCCAGAGAGATCCTCGAGAAACACATCTAGGAATTCAATGCTACTGACACTGATTCAAGATTAGGGGTTTCTGAACTAGAGTCCTGGACTCGAACAAGATGGTAGACACATCCGTTAGATATTATTTTTCTTGCCCTTAGGTAAGAAACAAGTTAACCCCTAAGTGCTGAAGTACTACCCCTCCACTCTAGGATGGGTTAATTCAAAAACTAAAACTGGAAAATTCGGTTTCTACAGTCGACTGAGGCATAGCAGGAATGAATCCAATTCATGCCAAGAATGATATCAAAATCGGTCATCTCTAATTTGACTAAGTCTGCTAAAGTGACTTTCTAAGATACCATAACCGGACAGTTCCTGTATACCCGCCGGACTATGATAGATTTACCCACTGGGGTAGAGACTGAGAAAGGCTCTGCTAGGATTTTGGGACTAACTCTAAAGTCAACAGTTATATAAGGAGTAACAAAGGACTAGAAAGCTCCTGGATCTAGCAAAGCATAAATATGTAAATAATAAACTTGTAATATACCAGTGACCACATCAGGAGAACCTTCCTGATCCTGTTAGGACTGAAGTGCGTAGAGTCTATTTTGGCGTTGCTCACTGGTAGCACTAGATGCGGCACCCTACTGATTTGGGTGATTAGACTGAGCAGGGGGACGATTATGCTGACTCTGTGAATCCACCTAAGCATACTGTCTGACCCTGTGTCCTGGCTTGCCATATCTGAAACATACATCACTTCTATCTCTACAGATACCCTAGTGGTTTTTTTCATACTTCTGACAAAGGGGATTGGTTTGGGCATTGTTAACACTACCCTGGGGTTTAGGGCCTGACGCCCTATCTCTGTTGCCATCTATGAATTTTGGCACAGCAGCACTAGCTAAGGACAGAGCCAGAAATGAGGATTTTGGGCAAAACTGAGAATGATTCCCACCCTCTGACTTAGGCTGAGTGAAGTTGAAACTACTTGTTCTCGCTTTTTTTTTCCTTTCCTTCTCTTTATTCTTGGCCTCCTCTATCTGCTGAGCATGGACCATGAGCCTAGATATATCCATCTCCTTAATCAATAATATGTTTCTATACTCTTTGACCATAGTGCTAGATACCCTATACATAAACTTATTCATCTTAGATCTGCTATCTGCTACTACATGCGGGGCATATCTAGCTAACTGAGTAAACTTAAGAGAATACTCTTGTACTGTCAGGTTGCCCTGCTTTAGATTTATAAACTCAAAAACCTTCGTTTCCCTCAGCTCTAGCGGGAAGAACCTATCCTGAAAAGCAACAGCAAACTCCTCCCATTCTATGGGCCCTGCATCTGCGGCCCTTTCTGCTTTTCACTATTTAGACCATGAGTATGCCATATCCTATAACTAATATGCAGCCAAATCAGCGGTCTCAACAACAATCACTCCCATAATATCTGTAACTTTATGCACCTAATCAAGAAATTCCTGAGGGTCCTCATCTGATTTAGACCTAGTAAAAGATGGAGGGTTCATTCTGGTAAAATCTTTAATCTTGGCAACAGCAGTATTGGCCACTAGGTTTTCCAGAACAGCATATGAACATTTATTTTGGGCTGCCACAGAATGAGCTAGGGTGGTGAAAGTTGCTTTGAACTCAGTGTGGGAGACATGTTCGTCCAGAGGATCTGGCTGGACGGGCTGGGGTTCTGTCTGGTCTCCCGTTACTCTTCCCTTAGTCCTCTTTGGAGGCATATTTTTTAAACGAAAGAGAAACTTAGATTAGACAGAGAGTTTAATTAGAGCTCATGCCCACTTGCACGATATGAGTACTGAAAAAAGGGAAATTGAGTGAGTTTACTGAGTTCTGAATTACTGATTTACTGATATCTGAGTTTACTGATACTGTGAAGCTGATAACTAAGTGATTATATCTGACAGTTATGATATTATGAACTATACTAAGTTCTATACTGAACTGAGTAACTGTGTGTAACAGAACTAAATCTGTAGAACTGAACTGAGTTCTATACTGAGACTGAGTCTGAGACTAAAACTGTGGGAGGTAATCATCTAACCGATATGCCCCTTTATGAATAGATTGGGGTCAGACCTATAACCCCATTTGGAAGGGTGTCAGTACCATGCCACAGGTAAAGACAAGCTGTGAGTTAACCCTCTCTGACAGAAAGCTCTTTCGTCAACCCTCACTGGCAGGAAAACTCCTGTGAGATGTATCAACCCTAATCTGACAGGAAGATATCTCAACCTACGCTAGATACATAGTTCTGTAACATAGGGATTGCTACTAAGGGTCAAACCCTCTGCTAGCACGAATGCCTCCATCCCTGGGTTCGTTCAGTGCTGAATCCTACTCCCAACTGAATAGATACTGAACAGATTTCCTAGTTTATACTAGGCCTGACTGAACTATTACTGATTTTACTGAGTTTCATTGACTGACAAAATACTACTAAATTCTGCTATTTGATTGAGTTTACTGAGGTCTAAACTGAATACTGAACTAGACGATACTAATATTGAGTCTACTGAGTTCTCCTGAGTCCTGTAACTGACTGAGAGTACTACTGATCGTGACGTGACTGAGATTATTCTGTAAATGATACTGGCTCTAGGTAAACAGCTAAATTTTCAGGTATAAATACCCTCAGGACTCGATAGCATTAAAAGTAAAGCTTCACATGATCTTGCATAGTATAAAAATGCACACTTGTTCATAATGCATCTATAGAGGCATTTTATCAAACACTTGCATGGCATGAAATAGTATACATACTAGCATGATATAATCTTATTATTACATTTACATGAGCAATTCATCAAACACTTGGATGGCATAGTATATTCACATAATACTAAAAAAACATGTGAGCATCATGATTCAATTTCCAAATTCACAATTCCATGGGTTTCAACATGAATTCACATGATAAATCACACATATCAAATAATTCTACATCAATCTCATAATAAAGTATGAAATAGAAACCCAACTACAGCAATAATCATAAATACACTTTGATTTCAAATCATGGAAAGCATGAAATCAAGCAACTTGAAGTTTAAAAGAGTTTCTTGAACTCCAAGGGTGGAAGGAACCCTTGGATGAACAACACTTCACATACCTTGGTTGCTAAATTCTTGAAGAACAATGGTGAAATCTTGAGCCTTGGCTTTTGAATTTAGATTACCTAGGGTTTCTGTTCTTGAGAAGTCTGAGAATAGTGAATGAATTTATCCTCTAAAGGGGCTTAATCTCGTATTTTAGGGTTGATAGGCAAGGGAAAAAAACCTTAATATCCCTAAGGGCGAGACTTTTAATGAATGAAAATCGAACTGTCGATGTGTAGACCAATGCGCCGCATCGTTGGCATCAACGCAATGGCCAACATACCGCATCATTTCACTGGAATTTGCATTGAGCTAAGGGAAAAATTATCTGTTGACGCGAGGGACGACGCGACTCATCGAGATTATGTCGAATCACTATTTTAGTCACTCGAACATGGTCTAAACTAGGTCCAAAAAATCTGAAACTTGTCCGAAAACACCTACTGACATTCCTGATCATGAATCAATCTAAAGATCAATACTTTAAGGTCATAAGAGTTGTTAAATAGAGTTGTCAACTTACGAAGGCCAAAATAATACTAAGTCTGAATACTTAGCTAGAATTTTATAAGTTTGAGACCCCTTAGCAAGCTTAAAAGACTGAGTTGAGATTAGGATTTAGCGTGGTCTTACAAATATCAATGAACCTCAGTTTGGGGAATAGGTTATTATCTCATAATATAGCAAATTACAAATTCAGTATCACCGATCATTGTGATGTTGCCACGGTCGATCTTCAAATAAGATTTTGTACGTGCAGAGTTTTTGACTTGGATAAAATAACCTGTCCACATGCCATGGAAGCACTTCGAGCTCAATACGGTCCAAAATACGGACCTAAGGTTTACGAGCACTCCTTTCAATATTATTCGTGGAAGAATATGAAATGGCATAGAGTGGGCATATTACTTCGATGTCTCCCAAAGAATCTTGGGTTGTTCCTACAGAGATTTTGGAGAGATTAATACCTCCTCCATATATTGACCCAAGTACTATCAAACCGGAAAGAAAGCCATATAAGAGGAGGAGTGGAGTCAGAGAATCATTTTCATCAAGAAAAAATATGTGCTCCGTATGTAAGCGCGCTGGACACAAAAAAACTACATGCCCGGATCATAATCCACTATGATCGTTGTAATTGCAGAAACTTGTGTTGTTGTTGTTTGTTGTGGACTTTTATAAATTTAAATCATTGTATTGAACATAATGTTTTCACTTATTATATATAAAATATCTTTTTTAATAACTTTTGCATCAATAAAAAGAGGCAAAACATGAACTAAATAATACAGCAGACCACAATTATTCTCAATAGATTAACTATCTGTGGCAACAGTTGGACATTAGCTGGAAAAACACAACACAGTTTCATCAACGGGAATGTTTTCCTCCAACAGATGACAAATTTGTCACAACAGATGGATAATCTTTTGACAGAAACCCAATAGATGGCCAATTTGTTCCAACACATGGTGCATCTGTTGAAAGAACTCAAAAGCCAAAATTTCTATTGCTACTGGATTCAAAATTGCTCCTTACCTCCAACCGTCGACATGTTAACATTAACATGTATGTTTAGAAGAAATAGACAGAATGAAAATTGAATACGAATTAAAAAGTCAAAGTCGATTAAAAATAAATTTTTCATTAAATGAAAAAAAAATACATTAGGTATAGATCCAATATAGAAAAATTAAAATACATATGCTAAAAGAAAAAATATATTCTAATTCTAATTATTATTATCATCATCATTATTGACATTCGGTCAATCAACTCGTAGCAGCAGCGCCCTAATCAACCTCTGCATCTCTCTGAACATCGTCACTCTCATGGCGACCAACTCTCTCTGTAGGTTATTAACCTGTCTCTAAAATTTCCGTACTGTGTCGCGCAAAATAGCAATGTCCCAAACAGGATCAATCATATCTAGAACATGCATGAATTGACAAATATAAATAAAAAGAGTCTAAATATAATACAACGCATACTACTAACTGGTAGATTTACACTGGAAAAATAACTTACCGCAAGGAGAAAGGAATATGATCTTTGAAGAGAAGTGGTTGAAGATGTCACACGAAAAAAATAATACAAGAAATAAATAAAGTTTAGTAGAATTATGATTAAGGAGGGACCTATTTATAGAGGATTGAATCTGGATGTGTCAAGCCAAAAGGAACGACTGTTAAGCTCCATTGAATTAATTACATTTAAACTGGTGGCATTTTGTTTTCTGCGAAAAGTCGCGACTTTTTTTTTTCTTTAATACTTCTCACCTTTTCAAAATGGTTTTGAGACTTGATAACAGCCGTTATTATTAAGTTGTTGCAACAGATCGTCCATATATCGCAACAGATTTACCATCTATTGCAACATATTGTGTGTATATGTAATAAATGGTCTGTCAAAACAGATTTACCATCTATTGCAACAAATGATTTGTATGTGCAATAGATGAGACATCTATTGCAATATATGTATTATCTGTTGTGATAGATGGACCATCTTTTGGAGATATTTTGAGTTCTTCTAACAGCTGATTTATCAATTCCAACAGATGAAGAATTTGATTCATCAGCTGTTTTGAATGTGTTAGATAAAAAGTCACGACTTTTCACCTCTTTTTTAATAGTCATCACATGCATGCAGATGAATAAATAATGTCTGGTCTGTCACAAAAGATTTACCATCTATTGTAACATATGGTCTTGCAACATATGGATTATTTGTTGTGATAGATGGACCATATGTTGGAGGAGATGTTTTGATTTCTTCCAACAGTTGATTCATCAGTTGAAACAGATGGAGATTTCGATTCATCAGCTATTTTGAATGTGTTAAGATAAAAAGTTACGACTCTTCACACTTCTTTATTAATAGTCATCACATGCGTGCAGATGAATAAAAAATACCGTCTAATATGTTTTGATGGGGTAGAAAGAATAAGGTGCGTGCAATGAATCCACTTTCATGTGTGGGAGTTATGTATTATTGATCAGGCTATCGTGGCAGACACACATAAAGTGCAATGATTTTGTGAATGCATTTTTTTACCGATTAGACACTGATCCTTCAAACAAGATCCTGTATTATACAGTTTAGTTTGATAGGTGCGAACTGATAAGGCCGAAGGGTTCCAAGATGGTGGTATCGATACCGTGTTATAATTTAATGACGGTCTATGCTCATATTTTTGTGTCAAGTTTAGGGAAGGGTTCAAGTTTTTGGCGGCAGTGTAAATTCCAATAGTGATTGGACCGATTTTAATGGCGCAATGGACTTCTTGAAAGTCCTCCTAACCCTCGTAATGCATCAAACAACGATGGAACCAATAGAAATTCTCCTGGTCCAAATTTATATGAATGGATTGCTGGAGGAGACTTTTATACAACAAAAACTGCTTAGGAGAATATCTGTGCGGGAAGGGGGAGGTAGAGAAGGTCATATATCATCTCAGACCTTGTTTAAGAGGAAACATGATCTGAGGTAATTTTATACATCTTGGTGTCATTATTCTAGCTTATTTTGCCTTGTTTTGAGAGTAATTCGTGTGCTTAATGTGTTCATATTGATATAAATAAGCATTTAGGTGTCCAAGTGTGTATTTACAATGTCCAAAGTATTTTTCAAACAATTTTGTGCTTAATTGAGTAATTTAGAGTTCAATCCGAAAAACTAGTTTTACTAGCTTGAGCTAGGTGTGTGTCTAGTTGATCTCGATGGATTCTAATGTGTTTAATTTGTTCCAAATATTTTAATGATGTAATTATGAGTAGAATAACTTATTTGTAATGTGCAAAGTTTAATTTAATTAAGTTAAGAGTCGAAATAATAAGTGGAAGATCATTGCGAATTTGTCTTATCTTAGCTTGTGTCTTGATTTGTCATTGAGAATATTGTGTTATTTTGATCTTTAATATGTGGTGTATGATATCGTAGGAGGTTTGGTGAATTAAATATGGTGATATATTGATGATAAAAAAAGTCCGGAATTCATTGAAAATACACTACAAAAGGCATGAAAAAAAAAGAGACGTTCAACACTAAAATAAATTTTTAAACACAAATTTCAGTGAGACGACGCGAAGTCAACGTGTCGCATCAATGTAGAAACGCGTTGAGCGATGCGTCGCGTTGCATATATAATGCGTGGTCAACTGAAAAGTTGCCGACACAAAAGTGGACCTTGTCCCACTTTAATTCATATTTGCATGGCACGATTTTTTATGATTGGTGGAAATATTTTCAAGTCCTATTTCCTTTAGGATTAAAATATTATTTTCCCACAAAAAGTGGTATTAGAATTATTACATAATACTTTTGGGACAGCTGGTCACGTGGGGGTGGACCCGGCTTGGATTAAAAATTCGGTGGCTGCACACTTCTCATATTAGGTTTGTTGTATTCTTTTTATTTAATCTTTAATTTTTTATATCATGTATTCAATTATTTGGGTTAAGATTATGAATATTAGTGGCTAAAAATCCTCTCTTCGGGGTTAAAGTCAAGAACATGAGTACTATTATTTTGAATTAATTTTGATTAATTTTTGTTTATCATATTTGGTTGTTTGTTTATTCTTGTTTTAATTATTTTAAGGATTCGCAACCCTTAGAATACATATATTGTCGACCTTTTGATCTCGGGAGAGGGAATAGGGAGATAGAACATGGAAATAAATAAAGTTTGGGTTTTTATTCTTTTATAATATAAAGAATTGAACTTAGCATCTAGGACAGGAATGTACTTAGATGTCTTACTTGATTCATACGTAAGATGATAGCTTTAATTCACTTAATTGGATTATTACGTCCCCGCTCAACAATGTAGTTGTAATGTCCATATTAGGTAAAAGATTATAGGTTGGGAAACCATGATCATACAATTAACCCTACGAATCAACAACCACGATAAGCAAGTTAACGAATTAATTTCAATAACATAGTATGATTGTTCGAAGTGCTTTAACCCTGGGTTTTCTTTCATTGATTGTTCCAAGAATTTAATTTTTACATTATTTATTTTATTTTTAATTTACAAAAATTACAAACTATCTTCTTGTTTATTTTTTCTCAATTAGTTAGACTAGAATTAGATAGGTGGCGAACGCAAGTTCCTATGAGATCGATATTTGGGCTTCCTTGAAGCCACTATATTACTTGATAAGACCACGTACACTTGCGTGCGCGCTTGGGCGCTGTCAAGTTTTTGACGTCGTTGCCAGGGACTTGTTATTAGGCAACTATCTTATTTTTATTTTTTCTATATTAAGTTATAAATAGCTTTTGTTTAGTTTTTTTTTTCCCTTATTCCTATTTTTCTCACATTCTTCTTGAGATGTCATTCTTGGATAGATGGTTTTCGAGGGATGATGATTCTTGTCATTATTGTGGAGGAACCTACCATGAGGTTTTTTGTCCAAATTTTGATTCAAGCATTTGGAGGAGACCTGCTTGTTCCCGACCTATGCAGGAGACTACAAGTTAGTGTGTGACCTGTGGAAATTTATATCACTCTGCAGATATGTGTCCTTTTAATCCTGATTCGGTCATGTTTCTGGGCAATGCTCAACAAACAACTAAGGAGGTTCAGAAAATACCATCACCACTATCTCCACAGAGGCAGAGAAAAACACAAGAATCACAGTCACTCGATTGCCATCTTTATCTTGAGACTGAAATTAAGAAGGTGAATAAAAGTGAGTGTGTCGTAGATAGTGTAAATTTTGAAGTAGGATTGATTGGGACTCACTTGAAGCATTTTTCTACATTATTTTTAGACGATATCTTTCCTGTGGAATCATTTGAAATAGTGGAAGAGTGTGAAGATGAGGAACAAGAATCCTATATTCTTGATTTGACACCGGATAAGCAATATAAAAATACTCCTCACTTCAAGGCAGAGTGGTTTACCATGCATATTCTATTACTCAGTTCATTAATCGTTGTACCACCACCCTATGAGCGAGGCAAAAAGATGGATGCGATGTTGGGGTGAAATTTATATCCTCAAGGTGGATGAAAAAATTGATGTGGGTCGTGCCGCGGCACTAAATTAGGCGCTTCTTGGGAGGCAACCCAAGTTAATTAGGTATGTTTTCTCTTCAGTTTTTTAGTTTTATTTCACATATTTTTTATTTTTGATTGAGTCACAGGTTAATGGGAAGTCTGAGTACCATAAACTTGAGCTTGAATCATGGCAAAGATTGAGTGTGGGGTCCAATGGATCTCCTTTATGTGTGAAGATACTACTAGCTAGTCCTAGAGGCCTCAGGGAGTGTTTCTATCTCTTACCTTTAAATTCATTTGGGGACAAAGTAGATTTTTAAGTGTAGGGTGGGGAAATTCCCAAATTTTGACTCAATTAATTTTCTTTTTAGGTTAGGAATAAGTGAGATATTCTTGTTGATGCTATTTTTTATTACATGATGCAAGTGGGTTTGTTTGTAAAAGCATGTTGAATTGAGTGAATTGCTATTTTTGAGACTCTTAGAATCAAGTTTATGACTCTTGTACTTTTTGGATTAATTTTGAATTTATGCTATTGTTGGTCGGGAGTCTATGATGATCCTATTGAGTTGAGCATGTGCCATGTGTGTAAGGTTTTTTGTACATTTCTTGTTGCATATGATGTCTAAAACTTGTCCGGTGTGTGTGTGAAGCGAAATAAAGAATGTGGGATCAGGAGATGGTTTAGGCATTTCTTTAATAGCCGTGTTTTTACCTTATATTTGTCCTACCCTTTGTGTAAAATCCTAGTTAACCCTCATTGAGCCTTTAGATTTTTCTTTGGTAGCCTCATATGTATTCTAATCCCTTCTTTGATAAACCATAATTTGATCCAAAAGGCTCCTAAGTTCTTTAATTGAAAAAAAAATTGAATTAGTAAGGAGTTTGAGAAATTGAAGAAGAAAAGGTGAAATTGATGCCCCAAGGTAATGGTTATTGGTGTTTATAATTGATTTGTGGTAGATGAATGTGATATAAATGATTCTAGAAATATTGCCATGATTGTGAAAAAAAAAGAGAAAATTTGATTCTTGTGGTAGTAAACTATGAGTCCACCGAGTGTTTGTGAAAATGCTTAAAAGAGATGGGGAAAAAATAAAAGAGATGGTAGACAAAAGTGGTGTAATTTGGTTGTTGGATATTGGTTTTAAATGTATAAAGTAGTGTATTAAAGCGCTTAGAAGGGTTGGTCACTATTCTTGGCTAAAATAGTTCCTACCCGTTCCTTAGCCTACATTACAATCCGAAAAAAGTCCTATTTGATCCTAAGCATTACATTCGACTATTAGTGGAGCACTACACTAAGGGCAAGCCTATGGTTCATTATGTGTAACTTGTGAATTCATTGTGAGAGTGAGCGTAATTTTATTCTTGTACCCATTATGTTATAAATTGCATTATTGTGAGTAATTATGGGTAACTCTCTTGTTGTGAAGGGCACATGTTTGATGAATATGGGTGATTTGTATGACGTCCTTGATTGAATGATAAGCATGAGTTTGCCACTTGTTGAGTCAATTCTTAAGGTTAGGATGTTTTGGAGTAGTGTTCATGAGTTATAAATTGTATATATAACGTGCTTTGTGTAGAAACTTGCATTCTGTGTAGTCATTGTAGTACTAGCTTGAGTGTCTTGCATTTAGTAGAAGTGTAGCATCACCTCAGATTTTTATGCTTAGAGTAAAGAGTTGTTTGAGGACGAACAAGAGTTTAAGTGTGAGGAAAGGGTGTCAAGTGGGCCAGGCTGACTCGGCCCTACCCGGCCAGAACCGGCCCACCTAAACAAACCGGCCCGATTTGACCCGGCCCGGTAAACCCAAGGGCTTTAGGGTACCAAGTACCGGGCCAAGTTTTTTTTAATTTAGGCCCGGTTAACCCAGCCCAGACTAAGCCCAGTCCAGGCCCGCCAGTTAACCGGCCCGACCCGGATTAATTTTTTTTATTTTTTTTTGAAAAATTTGGATTTTGGGCCAAACTAGTTGTTGGCCCAACGTAGCCGTTTTGGGTCCAAACGGCTAGTTTGGGCCCATTAATTAAAAAAAATATTTTTTACTTTTAAAATAATTTTTTAATCCCTAAAAAAAATCTATAAATACCCTACACCTTCAAATCATTTTTCACACAATTTTTCACTCTCTCAAATCTCATTCTCTCTCAATTCTCAAATATTCAATATATTTAATTTTCTAAAGTGCTCACTTTAATTTTTTAATTTTGCGTTTATAAAGTACGAGTGGAAGTTTCTAAATTCGCAATATTTGGATACTTCCAAAATTTGGTATTGTCGTTCCATCTCTTATGTTTAATTTTTATTTATTATATTAATTATTGAATATTTAATTTTATTATATTTGTGTATTTTAAATTTTTTTAGTTTAATTTAATTTATACTATGGATAAATTAAGAAACCTCGTTACTAAAGGTGTTAAAAAATTTTGTTCCGGAAGCGATAGTGGTAGTAAAAAGCTAATTAGGTAGAGATACTTCAAGTAGTAGATATACCTGTATTCCTTCGCCTCCGGTACCGCTTGGTACACCTTTTGAGGAAGAAATAGGTGTAGGTGCTCATGATATGGATTATGTAGAAGCCCAGGAAAATTACGGTATAAAAGAAGAAAATGAAGTAGATGCAATTAATTTAGACGAAGATGATGAAAATATTGATGAGACACCCACAGTAGGAAATGCTAACGTTAGATCTGAATCGGTTAATCTCTTTTTTCGTCTTCCCCGTACCCCAAGACCTCGTAAAACAACTAGTATTGCATGGAAATTTTTTGAACGTATATCAGATACTGAGGTGCAATGCAATATTTGTCAACAAATATATAAGCATAAAAGCGGAGGCAAGCAAGGGGGTACGGGTACGTTAATGAGACATATAAGTGATTCTCACAAAAGAGAGTTAGAAATTACACGAGGTGGTGGGGATGTTGATGGGCCAACGCAAACTAGAATGAACCCAGCAACTGATCAGGTAATGAAGAAGTATAATAAATTGAGGGACTGGGAAGATATAGCTAAAATGGTAGCTGTGGGTTATTTGTCTTTTAGTTTTCCTTCTTCTGATGCCTTTATTCATTATATTCAAGCTATTTATAATCCTATGTTTAATGGTGTTCCGAGAAGTACTTGTCGATCTGATATTTTTAGACTTCATTCACAGTATTGTTTTTATTTAACAACATTGTTAAAAAATATTCAATGTAGATTGTCCCTAACTTCTGATCTTGGTCGTGCTGTAAATAAAAATGATTATTTAAACTGTTACTTGTCACTGGATGGATAGTAATTTTGTGATGCAAAAACGTATTCTTGCTTTTTAATATGATGAAGATCGTAAACGTACTGGAGATTTTATTGTTGATTCTATTGTTAAAGTTGTTGAATTTTATGGTATCGAAAATAAAATCTTATGTATTGCTTTTGATAATGCTTCTAACAACAAGACTTCTATAACAAAGTTAAAATCTAAGCTATCTCCGCCGTTACCTGAAATTTTTCATATTAAGTGTGCATGTCATATATATAATTTAATTGTAAAAGATGGTCTTGAGTTTTTGGAGCTTTATATTGAAAAAATCCGTCTTGTTGTTGGTTTTATTCAAGGAAATAATCGAAGAAAAAGAATTAGAGAATTTAAAGTTAAATGTCAAGAAAATGGACTTGCACCGATATTGATGCCTGAGGAAATTGATATTAGATGGAATTCTACGTATGATTTTTTAAAAACTTGTTATAAATATATAGTTCCTATTACACTAGCTTTTAATCAATATTGTGGTTCATTTATTGATTCTGCTGATTGTATGCTACATGATTCTGATTGGGTTGTAATTAATGATCTTGTTAAGTTTTTAGAAAAAATTTATGTAGCTACAGTTGAATTTTTCGGTGCTTATTATCTTAATGTTTGTAATATTTTGGCATATATAGTCGATATTTATGGTTTTCTCAAAGAATATAAAAATAAAGAAGGTTATAAAAAAGTTGTTGGTGTCATGTTTACTAAATTTAAAAAATATTTTTTCTCAATTCCCCCTATTTACTTGGCCAGTACTATGCTAAATCCGTGCATGAAGTATAATACTATGTGACACTTTAGTACTATTATTTATGCTAACTTAGAAATAAATATTAACAATGATTCTGAATCTGAACAAGTACAACCTGATTTGTGGACGGCTATGAGTGATGCAAATGAATACATAGAAAAATTATATAATCACTATGATGATTTATTTGACTTAGTCATACCTACAAATATCACTTCAATTGTCGTTCCTCATCCTCCCGAGGAGCCATCATCTTCTAAAAGGCCGGCACATAGTGATTTTCCTAATTTCTTTTATGATTTACCTTGTTGGAACAGTGTTGATGAGAGAACTTACACCTCAAGTTATCGGGAAGAGCTAAAATATTATCTTTGGTCGCCGCCAGAGGATCGCAGACGATGGATCAACACGTTGGATTGGTGGAGGAGTAATGAAACACAATATCCTGTGCTTTCAAGATTAGCTAGAGATATCTTGAATGTTCCAATGTCAACCGTTGCATCAGAGAGCGCCTTTAGTCAGGGACGACAGCAGCTTGGAGACAACCGACACTCATTGGAAAGCAATACAATGAATGTTCTAGTTTGCCTCAGAGATTGGATCAGAGCGGAAATTAGAAACCAAGGAATGGAACCGGAGCCGAGCGACGAGCTGAAACTTGAAGAAATTATGTCTTCACGGGAGAACTCAGCAGAATCAAGTCCAATGCATGGTTTTGCCCCCGTTGACTTTGACTATCCTATGCAAGTTCCCGTTAATATTAATATGAATGAGTTGGAAAAAATGATGCATAATTTGTAGATTTTTCGTTCATGTAAATTATAAATTTTGGATTATTTCGCAATTCACAATCAATAAAATTCAACATTCATTCACTCCTTAGTCCTTACTTTATAATTTTTTTCATTTAATGATTAAATTAAATTTCTAGTTTAAATTTAAAACTTACTTCTAATATATTATTGATTTACTACCAAGTGTTATTAATAATTTATTATATTAAGTAGCATATGTTTTGTATATTTGTGTATATATCTTCTATAGATGTGTATATTTAATGTATACATGTGTATATGCTTTATAAATTGTATATACATTGTAGTGTATATATATATATATATATATATATATATATATATATATATTGTAGTATATGTTTTACTTAAATAGTACATATATATTGAGTGGTGCGTATATTTGTGTATATATCATCTATAGACGTGCATATTTAATGTATACTTGCGTATATGTTTTATAAATTAGTATATAACTATATATATATTATAGTATACTAGTATATACATATATTGTAGTATATGTTTTACTTAAAGTAGTACATATATATTGAGTGGTGTGTATATTTGGGTATATATCTTCTATAGACGTGCATATTTAATGTATACATGCGTATATGTTTTATAAATTAGTATATAACTATATATATATTGTAGTATATACATATATTGTAGTATATGTTTTACTTGAAGTAGTACATATATATTGAGTGGTACGTATATTTGTGTATATATCTTCTATAGACATGCATATTTAATGTATACATGCGTATATATTTTATAAATTAGTATATAACTATATCTATTGTAGTATATACATATATTGTAGTATATGTTTTACTTAAAGTAGTACATATATATTGAGTGGTGCGTATATTTGTGTATATATCTTCTATAGACATGTATATTTAATGTATACATGCGTATATGTTTTATAAATTAGTATATAACTATATCTATTGTAGTATATACATATATTGTAGTATATGTTTTACTTAAAGTAGTACATATATATTGAGTGGTGCGTATATTTGTGTATATATCTTCTATAGACATGTATATTTAATGTATACATGCGTATATGTTTTATAAATTAGTATATAACTATATATATATTGTAGTATACTAGTATATACATATATTGTAGTATATGTTTTACTTTAAGTAGTACATATATATTGAGTGGTGCTTATATTTGTGTATATATCTTCTATAGACGTTCATATTTAATGTATACATGCGTATATGTTTTATAAATTAGTATATAACTATATATATATTGTAGTATATACATATATTGTAGTATATGTTTTACAAAAAGTAGTACATATATATTGAATGGTGCGTATATTTGTGTATATATCTTCTATAGACGTGTATATTTAATGTATACATGTGTATAAGATGTATAAATTAGTATATAACTCTATAATATATATGTACTTATATATATTGTAGTATATATATGTTGTAGTATATGTTTTATTTAAAGTAGTACTTATAGTCGTATATATTGAATGGTGCGTATATATGTGTATATATTTTTTATATTCTAATGTAGTATATACTATATATATAGTGTATATATATTGTTTAACGTATTTAAAATGTATATAGGTGGGTATATATTGTGTATATAACGTATTGTGTATATATTAGTGTTTGACCGGGTTTAGGTGGGTTTGACCGGGTTGGGTTAAGTGAGCCGGGTTAGGGTGGTTTTTGAAATTTTTACTGTTGAGCCTGAACCAGCCCGGCCCACTTAAACCCAACCCAAACCCGGCCCGGCTCACAACCCGATTAATTTTATCGAGCCGATTTCGGGTTGGCCCGACCCAGCCCACTTGACAGCCTTAGTGTGAGGTGATAATCTGAGGTGATTTTATACACTTTAGTGTCATTATTCTAGCTTATTTCGCCTTGTTTTGAGAGCAATTTGTGTTCTTAACGTGTTCATATTGATATAAATAAGCATTTAAGTTTTCAAGTGTGTATTTACAATGTCCAAAGTATTTTTCAAACAAGTTTGTGCTTAATTGATTAATTTAGAGTTCAATCCGAAAAAACTAATTTTACTAGCTTGAGTTAGGTGTGTGTCTAGTTGATCTCGATGGATTCTAATGTGTTTAATTTGTTTCAAATATTTTAATTGTGTAATTATGAGTAGAATAACTTATTTGTAATGTGCAAAGTTTAATTTAATTAAGTTAAGAGTCGAAATAATAAATGGAAGATCATTGCGAATTTGTTTTATCTTAGCTTGTGTCTTGATTTTTCATTAGGAATATTGTGTTGTTTTAATCTTTAATATGTGGTGTATGATATTGTAGGAGGTTTGGTAATTAAATAAATTGATATATTGATGATAAAAAGGCTCAAAAATCATTGAAAATACACTATAAAAGGCATAGAAAAAAGGAAAGATGTTTAACACTTAACCAAATTTCTAAATGGAAATTCCAGTGTGACGACTCGAAGTCAATATATCGCATCGATGTGCCAACGCGTTGAACGACGCATCGCGTTGCTAAAATAATGCATGATCAACTGAAAAGCTGCCGACACAAAAGTGGACCTTGTCCCACTTTAATTCATATTTGCATGGCACGATTTTTTATGATTGGTGGAAATATTTTCAAGTCCTATTTCCTTTAGGATTAAAATATTATTTTCTCACAAAAAGTGGTATTAGAATTATTACATAATACTTTTGGGACAGCTGGTCACATGGGGAGGACACAACAATTATAAATTTGGTCAACTGACAGAACACAGGGAGTAACACGCTGGAATGTTTTTGGAGGAAAATTGGAGCGGCTACACGGTTTATTAGGTTTTAATTTTATTTTTAGTCTTTAATTTTTCATATCATGTATTCAATTATTTTGATCATGATTATGAATATTAATGGCTAAAAGCCCTCCTTCTGGTGTTAAAGCCAAGAATATGATTACGATTGTTTTGGATTAATTTCGATTAATTTTTGCTTATCATATTTGGTTGTTTTTTTATTCTTGTTTTAATTATTTTAAGGATTCGCGACCCTTAGAATATATATATTGTCGACCTTTTGATCTCGGGAGAGGGAATAGGGAGATAGAACATGGGAATAAATAAAGTTTGGTTTTTTATTCATTTATAAAATAAAGAATTAAACTTGACGTCTAGGACAGGGATGTACTTAGATGTGTTACTTGATTCATACGTAGGATGATAGCTTTAATTCACTTAATTGGATTATTACATTCCCGCTAAATGATGTAGTTGTAATATTCATATTAGGTAAAAGATTATAGGTTGGGAAACCATGATCATGCAATTAACCCTACGAATCAACAACCACGATAAGCAAGTTAACGAATTAATTTCAATAACATAGTATGATTGTTCTTCAAAGCTCTTTAACCCTGGCTTTTCTTCCATTGATTGTTCCAACAATTTAACTTTCACATTATTTATTTTATTTTTAATTTACAAAAATTACAAACTCTCTTCTTGTTTATTTTTTTCTCAATTAGTTAGATTAGAATTAGATAGGCGGCGAACGCAAGTCCTTGTGAGATCGATACTTGGGCTTCCTTGAAGCCACTATATTACTTGATAAGACCACGTACACTTGCGTGTGCGCTTGGGCGTTGTCAAAACACAGGAAAGCAAGTACGGAACTTCTAGCGAACCTAGCCAATGAAATTGACATGAGAAACAAAAAAATTAGATGAGCTTCAAAGGTGGAAGTGTATCCAAATATAAAATTCCGTCAGTCGTTGAAGAAAAAGAAGAATGGTCAACAGGACTAGAACCGAACACTTTGCTTGAGAATGCAACTAGTGAACGTGGACTCAATGAAGACTCTCACAAAGTGCAGGACCAGAACTCTAAGGAAGAAGCTTCGCAAGCATAGGAAATTGGTATGATTGTCGGTCAAAATTGAAACCTGAACCAACAACTCCTTAATTAAAAATAAGGGAAGCCAAGGCATCAATTTCTGAAGTCTAACTTGCATGCCATGCCTTCTGTTTGTGGCTATGATCAGGTCATTGGCAGTAGAAACAAAAAGGTCTAAAAGTTGGGCAGAAATCCCATGCCTTGTTGTTTCTACGGCCTTTGACCTGACCAGAGCCATAAATAGGAGGCATGGGATGCATGTGAGAAAATGTCACCTTGGAATGATCCCATATTTTTAATTCAGGAGAAGTCGGTACAGGTTTAAGTTCTGACTGACAATCTTACCACCTTCCGTGCTCGCGAATCTGCTTCCTTAGAGTTCTGGTCCTGCATTTTGTGGGTCTTCATTTGAGGCCACGCTCGCTAGTTGCAGTCTCTAGCAAAGTGACCAGCTCTAGTCCTCTTGACCATTCTTCTTTTTCTTCAACGACTGATTGATTTTCATTTTTGAATACACTTTCACATTCGCAGCTCATCCAGTTTTTTCATTTTTTATGTCAATTTCATCAGCCAATTTCGCTACACTTTCCTTCCTATCCTGTGTTTCCTCTTAAATAAGATCTGAGATGATATATGGTCTTCTCAACCTCCCTCTTCCCGTACAGGTATTCTCCCAAGCACCTACTGCTAAATAATAGTCTCCGCCAGCAACCCATCCAAATAAATTTGGACCAGAGAAATTTCTATTGGTTCCATCATTGTTTGCTGCAGTGCGAGGCTTTGGAGGCTTTTCAAGAAGTCCATTGAACTATTAAAACCGGTCCAATCACTATTGGATATTTACATTGCCACCAAAAATTAATCCCTTCCCCAAACTTGACACAAAAACACGAGCTTAAACGGTCATTAAATTATAGCAGAGTATCGACACCACCTACTTGGTCCCTAAGCCTTACCAGTTCGAACTTAATAATCTTATCTGTAAAATGTCATATCTTGTTTGAAGGATTAACGCCTAATAGGTAAAGAACAAATATTCACAAAATCATTGTACTGGCTGTATCTTTTCATGATAGGTTGATCAGTAATACATACCTCCCACATATGAAGTGGTTCCATCTACAAGAAGCTTATTTCTCCGAACCCATCTTTACTCAAGCCTTTAATGCTGGTCGGGCAAAAGTGGATCCAGTTTCACTTTCTTTTATCTGCAAACAAGAGAAATATATTTGATGTCAAACAAGAGAAGAACAAAAAAAACATTACAAAAGGGTAACACAAATTGAGTCAATCAACAGATGACCAATATAATGCAACAGATTACCCATCTATTCAACCGATGAGGCACCTGTTACAATAGATAGATGACATGTTGCAAAATATGGTTCATCTGTTGGAATAAATCAAACCAGCCTTGCTACTATTTTGATTTCTTCAAACGGTTGCTCCGTCTATACAAAAGGGTAACACAAAATTAAGAGAATCAACAGATGACCAATCTGATGCAACATATTACCCATCTGCTCAATCGATGAGGCATTGTTGCAATAGATAGATGACATGTTACAACAGATGGTTCATATGTTGGAATAAATCAAACCAGCCTTGCTACTGGTTTGATTCTTCAAACAGTTGCTCCATGTGTTCGAACTTATTATTCATCAAACTATACTGACAACAAGGCTTTTTAAGTTCTCCCAACAAATGATTTTTTTTGCATATTTTAATATAAACAACGGTTCATTTATTCAAGACTTAAAATTCATATTTCCTTTAATTTTCTTAATAAATAGGAAACTGGTAATGGGTAAATCATTAATAGCAACAGATGTAAATATCTAATTTAAATGACATACAAAGAAGAAGATGAGATGGAAAGAGAAATAGTGAACCATACCTGCAATGTAAAAAAAGCAAAGGGATCAAAATATCCAGTTCAGTCGAGAAAAGATATTGATCGGTTGAGATCCGAAAGAATCCTCATCTGAAAGAAAAGAGGAAAAAAGAAAAGAAAGAGAATTGAGAATAAAGAAGAGTGATACATGAGTTGAGTCTTACTTTAAGGCTGAAAGAGAGAGGATTATTATTCTAGATATGAGTTTTAAATATTCATTAATAACTTTTAAGGGGCACGAGGAGACGGTGACATTGAAAAGACCAGATAAGACTACTCACTCAGGAGATTTTTGAGTTATCCAAGTAATATTTTTTACAGTCTTAGTAGTTTAACTTTTAATCTCGGACAGGAGATACCTAAATTGCTTTAAAAAGGGGTCTTAAAACATCTAAGTGCAACAGATGACAATTTCTATTTGAAAATTTCTAAAGCTCGGTCATCTGTCGCAACAGATGCAGCACCTGTATGATAATTTACAATAGATGCATAATCTGTTGCAACAGATAACTTAATTTGTTTGATTAAATCCAACAGAAAAGACATTTGTTGCAACAGGTTGAACATTTTTTTTATACAATTTCAATTGATTTCATATGTTAGACTAATACCTTAATTGATTAATCTAGGATCAGGGGTGAGTTTCCATAGGGTCAATACAACTTCAATTGAGTCTTTTGGTAATTACATGATGAGACAGTATTGCGTTCCTCCCGACCAGAGTCGTCGATCGATCACTCTGAGCTGAACCAATTCTTACTACCTCATATGTTCAACTAATACCTTAATTGATTAATCTTGGACTAGGGGTGAGTTCTCATAGGGTCAACTAAAACTTCAATTAAGTCTTTTGAAAATTGCATGATGAGACGGCATTGCGTTCCTTCCGACCAGAGTCATCGATCGATCACTCTGAGCTTAACCAATTCTTACTACCTCATATGTTAGACTAATACCTTAATTGATTAATCTAAGACCAGGGATGATTTATCATAGGGTCAACTACAACAGATGGCAGCGCCTATTTGATAATTTACAACAGATGGGTAATCTTTCACAATAGATGACTTAATTTGTTTGATAATTTACAGTAGATATGTAATCTATTGCAACAAATGACTTAATTTGTTTGATAATTTACAACAGATGGTTAATCTGTTGCAACAGGTTGAACATTTGTTTTTATACAATTTTAATTGATTTCATATGTTAGACTAATACCTTAATTGATTAATCTAGGACCAGGGTGAGTTCTCATAAGGTCAACTACAACTTCAATTGAGTCTTTTAGCAATTGCATGATGAGACGGTATTGCGTTCCTCCCGACCAGAGTCGTCAATCGATCATTCTGAGCTGAACCGATTCTTACTACCTCATATGTTCAACTAATACCTTAATTGATTAATCTAGTACCAGGGGTGAGTTCTCATAGGGTCAACTACAACTTTAATTGAGTCTTTCAAAAATTACATGATGAGACGGTATTGTGTTTCTCCCGACCAGAGTCGTCGAGTGATCACTCTGAGCTGAATCGATTCTTACTACCTCATATGTTAGACTAATACCTTAATTGATTAATCTAGGACCAAGGGAGAGTTCTCATAGGGTAAACTACAATAGATGGCAGTGCCTATTTGATAATTTACAATAGATGGGTAATCTGTTGTGATATATGACTTAATCCATTTGATAATTTACAACAGACGGTTAATCTGTCACAACAGATGACTTAATCTTTTTGATAATTTACAATAAATGCAAATCTGTTGCAACAGATGACTTAATCTGTTTGATTAAGTCCAACAGAAAAGACTCTGTTGCAACAGGTTGAACATTTAGTTTATACAATTTCAATTAATTTCATATGTTATACTAATACCTTAATTGATTAATCTAGGACCAGGGGTGAGTTCTCATAGGGTCAACTACAACTTCAATTGAGTCTTTTGGTAATTGCATGATGAGACGATATTGTGTTCCTCCCAACCTGAGTCATCGATCGATCACTCTGAGCTGAATCGATTCTTACTACCTCATATTTTAAACTAATACCTTAATTGATTAATCTAGGACCAGGGGTGAGTTCTTATAGGGTCAACTACAACTTCAATTGAGTTTTTCAAAAATTGCATGATGAGACGGTATTGTATTTCTCCCAACCAGAGTCGTCGATCGATCACTCTGAGCTGAACCGATTCTTACTACCTCATATGTTAGACTAATACCTTAATTGATTAATCTAAGATCAGGGGTGATTTCTCACAGGGTAAACTACAATAGATGGCAGGGCCTATTTAATAATATACAACAGATGGGTAATCTGTTGCGACATATGACTTAATCTATTTGATAATTTACAACAGATGGGTATTCTGTCATAACAAATGACTTAATCTATTTAATAATTTACAACAGATTCGTAATTTATTGCAACAGATGACTTAATTTGTTTGATAATTTACAATAGATGGTTAATCTGTTGCAACGGATTGAATATTTATTTTTATACAATTTCAATTGATTTATATGTTAGACTAATACGTTAATTGATTAATCTAGGACTAGGGTTGAGTTATCATAGGGTCAGCTACAACTTCAATTGAGTCTTTTGGCAATTTCATGATGAGATGGTATTGTGTTCCTCCCGACCAGAGTCGTCGATCGATCACTCTGAGCTGAACCGATTCTTACTACCTCGTATGTTCAACTAATACCTTAATTGATTAATCTAGGACTAGGGGTGAGTTCTCATAGGGTCAACTACAACAGATGGCGGCTCTTATTTGATAATTTACAACAGATGGATAATATGTTGCGATAAATGATAATCCATTTGATAATTTACAACAGATGGGTAATCTATCACAACAGATTACTCAATTTGTTTGATTATTTACAACAGATGCTTACTCTGTTGCAACAAATGACTTAATCTGATTAATAATTTACAACAGATGCGTAATCTGATGCAACAGGTTGAACATTTATTTTTATACAATTTCAATTGAGCTCATATGTTAGAGTCTAATACCTAAATTGATTAATCTAGGACCAGGGGTGAGTTCATAGGGTCAACTACAACTTCAATTGAGTCTTTTGGCAATTGTATGATGAGAGGGTTAAAAATTACGCATATCTTTTATAATTTTAAAAAATAATTAAGATCAATTCGGACCAAATTAACATTTTCAAAACTTTTCATTCTTTTCCAAAATACAAATCAACCCATACAAATCATCCATTTGCGAGAAAAATATTTCATCATTTCAAATCTCAAGTTCTCGCTCTTTTCTCTTTCTCACTCAAGTATACAGTACAAACAACAACTACTCAACAAATTGCTCTACCCTTCACAACAGATCAATTTTCTTCTCATTTCCGACCACATAGGTGTTATTTTCGACTTCAATCTTTCTTGTATCAGTCATTTTCTCTGTCTTCATAGGTAACAGAGTTCAAGAGTTCTATAGTTGTTAGTTTTTTCTAAAAAATAAGGGCTTTTAAGTTAATGATAAAAAATAAAACTTTTAGTTGTATTATCTTCGAGAATGGGTTTACAATTTTGAGTTTTGATGGTAAAATCGTAGGAAGAACTAGAGAAAACCCTAGTTTCTGTCACAGTGTTTCGTTGACTATCATGGTATTGTTGGATAGGTTTATGGTGGTGGTGGTGGTGGTGGTCATTATCTTCATCGTGGTGGCACTGGTTGTGGTTGTTGGTGGCATTGGTTGGTGGTGTTTGTGGTGGTGGTGGTTGTTGGTGTATCGGTATTGGTGGTGTTTGTAATGTATTTTTTAAAATTTATGCATACATCAATTGTAATGTAATTTTTATTTTTCTATTGTTTGTAGGTAAAACATGTCTCCCAAAAGAAAAGAAAGTGAAAGTGGATCAACGTCTGACCACCCAAAAAAAAGGCTACAGTACAGAGGGATTTCGAGGAACTTCCTGAACAATCTTAGTCAGGAAAAAATGAAGATGAGGAGAGATAAAAACAACATTGAGAAAGGTGGACAAGGGTCTGTAGATGGTAATGAATAAAATAAAAGTGAGAAAGAGGAGGAATTAGAGAGTGAGAAAGAGAAAGAGGATGATCATCAACATGATGATAATGGATCCCCAATGGGGCATGAATTAATATCGATATCCCAGCATAATCCTGTCAAAACTTTTAGTATTGATAGGTTTCAAGTTGCGATGCCGATAAATGACCCAAAAGCAGAAGAAGAACTAACTGGTGAACTTGTACTTAATTGTCAGATGGGGAGAAATTTTACTTATTTTAGGAAAATTGTGAAGAACGAAAACATAGACGGACTTTTTAAGAAGAGCTGCTTTGGAAACTTTGTTCAGCTGCCTGAGGACCCCCTTACCCGTTTCCATATGAGGATGGTATATGGTCTTTTCAAGAGCAGGATCAAGTACGTGGGGGATGATAAAGATTCGAATGAGGGGGCAAAAAGATAGATAAAATCTGGATCAACTACTGTGGCATGCCGGTTTGTTTTGGCTTGTAAGAGTTTGCCATAGTGACGGGCTTGAGATGCCATCGTCCAGAAGAACCACCTGTCGCCAAGAGAACACCCCGCAAAAGATCCAAGGCAAGAAAATGCAAGGAAAAAATAGATGTTTGACATGGCTCGATGTGGCTACAAAGCATCGAATTTGTTGACAGATCTCATAGATAAAACCATACCAAAGCAGTACAGGGATCAACTGTTCTTAGTTTGGTTTTCCCATTAGATTATATTGGAAAGATACATCAACAAGGTCATATAAGATGATTTGTTGGCGCGTGCTAAGGATTTTGATAAAGTCAACAATTATCCTTGGGGATGACAGCTTCTACTTGACGGTCCAATATTTACTGACAAAGTTATCCTTAGGGATGACCACATTATACGGCTTTCCTTAGGCTTTTATGGTAAAATTAATCACTATTTTTACTCATCCATTAATTTATATTGAATATAGTTATTATGACTTTTTTTTGCTTGCTTTCTGTTTACATTTTTTAGGCTTGGGCATTTGAAGTCATTCCTCCCCTCCGAAAGCAGGTAATGGATTACCCGGATGAGGTTTCTCATCCAAGGATGTTTAGGTGGTTGGCAGCAAAGAACAACACCAAAATTAAGGAGGTTGATCTTTTTAACCCTCCGAATGATGCAGTACGCCTTCTTCAAGTAAAATAATTTTACTCAATAAAAGATATTGAACAGATGTTATATCTGGTGCAACAGATGTTATATCTGATGCACCAGATGAGATATCTGTTGCGATAAATTACCCGTCCTGTGGCAATCGGTGCAATATATGGATAATCTGTTATGACAGACGATTGATATCTTACATCAGATTACCCATTTGTTTCTTTGGTTCTCTGAACTCGACTCCTAACAGTTTAACCATCTACTACAAATTATACAACATATGTGTAATATGATGTAACATATTATTAATTTGTTGCGACATACAGATCATTTGTTGCATAATACATAACCCAACAGATTACCCGTCTTGTGCAACTGGTGCAACAGATTGGTAATTTGTTGCGACGGATGATTGACATTTTGCATCATATTATCCATGTGTTGGTCTGGTTCTCTGAACCCGGCTTAAATGGATTTTAACCATCTAATGCAAACTATGCAACAATGGGTAATCTGATGCAACATATTATTAATCTATTACAGAAGTTGACTATGTTAAAATGTAACCCAACTGTGGAAATTATTATATTATATGATATAAATCTATCTATCTTTTTTTATAGGTTGTGCATCGATGGATCGTGCCTACTGAGAAGGAGTTGGTGATGACTTTTTATATTACTCTAGGTCATGTTGATACTATAGCAGATGCAATGGTGGAGTTAATAAAGAATGAATTGGATGGAGAAACAGCCATAAGAAGAGAAGTTAGGCGAGGTCAGCCTAATGTTGAGGCTCTTCATGACCAACCTACTAAGGCAGATCCGGGTGCTTCTTCTAGTAGAGTTTTTGGTGTTGGTGGCGGTCATACTGATGCTGCTACCACTTATGATGATGAGCATGTTGATGCTCAAGAAAAAATAAATATGTTTGAAAAAACCCTTTTCACCCTTACACAGGTCCCTCTCCACCCTTGTGTTCCCGTTGCAAATGCAAAGAGTGCAAGGACAGCCAGGATAAACTCTTTGAATAAGTAGAGAATATCTCTAAAGCTATCGAGGAATTCAAATCCAAAAGGGGTGTCATACCATCCAAGAAGGTGAGAGTTCCATACACTCCTACAGTGGCGGTTAGTAGGAAGAAAAGAGCAATTATTGACGTACTCCCCGGTCAGAAATCAAAAAAATTGCAACTCATCCCTATCCAAAAGTTGTTGAAGTTCAGGGGCCATTTAAGAAGGTAGACATATACGCGGAACTTGGTGCCAAAGAGAAGAGGGATCTGTGGCAGGCCAAGCATTCCAATCCAGGTGCACCAGATTAGCCCAGGCCTTCCTTTTTCCCCAAGACTTCCATATTATGACAGATATGCGTATACGGTATGAGGACAAGGCAAGTTTACTTTTCCTAACCTAGCCTTCTAATCTACCCCATGAAGAAGAAGCTACGCAATAGATGTGAAATCTGTTGCAAAAGCTGGGTATTCTGGTGCAACTGGTAGTGGTCCTGTGGCAACTTACTATCCATCTGTTGCATAAGTTGCGTTGGATTATTGATTCAGAGAGCCCTATGAAACAGATGTCCCATCCGTTGCATCTTTACAATGACTAACCTACTAAAAAATTGACTTCTTATATCACAGCATATTGATAAAACTCTCTGCCTCATGAGGAAAAGGCAATTAACGTACCCAGAAGCTTATGATGTTACCGATAGGATAATGGACCTCGACTTCTGCAAGAAGCTCAAGGATAAGTACGATCAACTCAATAATGTTGTGTTAGACTATGGCGCGGGATTTGATTTCTTTGTTTTTATGTTGGACTGGGATGAAGAAGAAATGATAAAATATGTTAGAGGGGAGAGGCCAAATCCATACGGTAAGAGCTGGACCGAGGCAAAGAGGATTCTTGCAGTCATTAGCATGAACGACATACATTATCGAGTTGTTGAGATACTACTCGAGGAGGGAAAGATCAAAGTTTATGACTGCAACGAACCTGCCATCGATGAGGTCGATCTTTTTTTCCACGTGCAGCCACTGATGGAGTTGTTCCCCATCTTGTTAAGGGAGAGTAAACTGATGAATCATTTTCAAAAGAAAGTGTTAATGAATAAATCATAGGATTTTAAAAGTCAAAACAAGGGCATGAACTTTCCAAAAAATTATATTTGTTACGCGTGCGGCTTGCACGCTCTTACACAAATTGAATGTTTAATGACCGGCACAGAAATGGTCGAGCCAACAAAATTTATGTGCGACAATGCTGTGGCAAACCTGCAAGAGGTCTGGGCTTATAGGGTACTAACTGAACGCTTGGAGCCTGTGTATATAGAAGAGACTGTGAAATAATAATTTTTTATTTCAAGTCACACTTTACTTTACTTTAAATTACATGTACATGTAGTGGCAATAATTTTTTTCTGATGAAAGCTAAGTTTTTTATAATGCAATAGATTGTCAATCTGTTGTAAAATATATTCTATCTGTTCTGGCAGATAATTTATCTGTTGCCATAGGTTGGTCATCTGTTGCATTATGCCGATGTTATTTCTATCTAATCTATTGCAACAGTGGGAAGACCTATTTGATAATTTCCAATAGATGACCTAAATTTTACAACATATGCCTAAATCTGTTTGATATTTTCCAACAATTACGCTTGAATATCCATATGCTCGACAACACCAAACCAGTAGAAAATATACCACCATGAAAATTTCATCAATTAGGCTTGAATATCCATGTGCCTAACAACACCAAATCAGTAGCAATAACGACAATAATGTAGCATCTTCTTGCTCAATTTTATTTCTCTTCAGAAGCATTGACTTTGTTCAACAAACCCCAGATTACACGATTTTCTGGTGAAGGCTGTCATTCTTCATACCAATCAAAGTAATCGTATCCACCCAATTTCTATAAAAACAAGAACACAATTACAAGTCAATAATTAATCAACTAATTAAATAAAAAAAATATACCTTTGAAATCTTACAAGTAAAAAACCTACGACTTGGATTTTATTGAGTCCAAGAAGTCTTCAATATAGCTTCATGACCGCACTTACAATATCAAAAATCTTTATCACAAAAAACAGTGGAAGATGCGCTCGACATTGTCAAGCTCGATTGGAAAAAAAAATGAAGAAAAGAAAGACCAAATGCAAATAATTTGAAGAATTTAAATAGATAAAAAAAGATGATGATGAAGAAGAAAATTTGGGAATTTAGAGTTAAATTTTAGGAAGAAGATGAATATATAAGACAATGGAGGAAAAATGACCGTTGGGGGCCAAATCAGACGCCAAGTCAGCAAAAATGGGGGTTCAATGAGCCTTGGCTGCGTGAATTACACGCAAGCAGCCAACAAGGAAAAAAGTGTCAAACTGGCACATTTGATGCCTATTTTATTTTACGTTTTTAAAATGAACAATGTCTACTTGATGCCTATTTTATTTTAGATGTTTTAAACTGAACACTGTTGATGGGTTTCACCTTTTTTATTTTAATTCACTTTCACTTTTTTACCATATAGTGGAAATTATTTATGTCCAATGAAAGTTGAAATTTTATAATGCAACAGATTCTCCATCCGTTGCTCCATCCATTGTAACAAATATTCTACCTGTTCTGACATATAGTTTATCTATTGCAATAGGTTGGTCATCTGTTTCATTATGTTGATGTTTCTATCTAAGTTTATCTGTTGCAACAGTGGAAAGACCTGTTTGATAAATTCCAATAGATTAACTGTTTGTTGCAATATATGTCTAAATCTGTTTGATATTCTCCAACAGATGTGTCGTTTATTGCCATAGATACATTATCTGTTGCAATATTTGAATCTAGTATTCTATTTCAATTAATAAGTTCAAATCTAAAGAAAAAATAAAATTTATAGACAAAATAAAATAAATCAAAGCCTTCAGAAATTAGCTGAAATAAATCAATGATAAATGAAAAGTTAAAAAATTATTATGGGTAGAGATCTCAACAAATACATCAACAATTTAAGTATTGATGCCAAGGATTCCTAAAGAGGGGTCAGGTTATTCCTTTGACAGGCTCAAGCTATAAAGATCTACTCAATATGGACAAGTTGTTCTTCATCAGATGCTATGAAATTCAATTTTGGTCGTCGTGGATATTTATTGTCGCTTACGTATAGTTTCTGTATTTTCTGTTCTCCATATTTCCATAAAAAGAGTAGCATATTGTCAATGTTGTTCAGCAGTAGCTTCTACATCCATCTGGAAAGCCAAAATTGGTCAATACTAATCACGGAGATACAATAAAATGGAAAAAGATAACTTTTTTTTCTAGCAAATCAAACAGGTTTTCCACCTATTTTAAATTGTCCCAAACAGATTATATTTCTGTTGCAATAATGAATCAACTGTTGTTACAAATTTCTACATTAGGAAGACCTGTATGATAATTTCCAATGGATGAACCATCTGTTGTAACATATGACTCATCTGTTGTAGCAGACAGGTCATTTGTTGGTACAAATAAAAGAGGTACGATGAGATATTTGATTTGCTAAAATAGACGAGACATATGTCGCAACAGATACTTTAGCTGGTGTAACAAGTTAGTCAACTGTTGCAACAGATATATATATATATATATATTTATTCAGCAGATGTGTCATCTGTTTAAACAGATATGTGTCTGCTTTTTAGTTGGAACAAACATATATATTCATCTTCTTCATCTCGTGCTGCTCTCCTTTGGACATTGTACATTGCTCAGTGCAACATACAGACAGAGGAGTTGCAATTTCACTTTTTTGTTGCTTGATAATGCATTGGAAATCACTTTCCTTCTCCTCTTATCCTTAATCTCTAATGGAGTGGATGGATATAAAATCCTCTTTGATGGAATGACACCCTTCTTAAATGTCAATATATTTACAGAAGTAGTTAATGCATTAATAGCATTAATCACTACATCATGTTTACCCCTGCAGTCTTGACATTTGCCTGTAGAACATTCGCTGGGATAGGCAAAATCTGTATAACTAGTATAATCATACTTATAATGGTTTGTTTTAAATACTATAAGAGGAGCATCATTAGCACCAACAGTAGCACCACTACCACCACCAACAGCTCCATCGCCACTAAGACCATCAACAACAACAAGCCCACCCTCCAAAAATATTTTTCTTGTGATGATTGTTGCTCCAAACAATTCTATTTTTATTCTGTCAATGACCTTAGGGTCCGATAAAGTAAGAAAAAATGGCATCTTCAACTCTCGATTGGTCAAAACTAGCGACAGATGCACAATCTAACATAAATCATTACATATATTAGAATGGTGATTAGATCATTCAAAATAATCATTAATTAAAATAAAAATGTAATTATAATTATACTTACTGCATCTTTCGAGGGGTTGAAGAGATCAAGAAATTTTGCATTTTTATTAGTTTTGGACGACAACCGTCTCAAGATTCTTAGACAGAAAACTTCTTCCTGGTAGTTCACTTGTCTCAAATAAAGATGACTTCAAACGCCTAAGCCTATAAAATAACGTCAATAAATCAAAACCATTATTGAGTAAAAAAAAATGAATGATATCATAATAAAAGAAAGAAACATTTACCATGAAAGCCCATGGAAAGCCATATAAGTTGACTGTCTTTGGCGCTAATGGAGTCAACAAATATTTGACAGTCATTTTGAAGCTTTCGTAACCCCAAGGATAGTTGTTAAATGCCTCAAGATCCTTGGAGAGCTTTATTAAACCGACGCTTATGTTGTTGTTTACGTCTGTCGCCCAAAGAATATTATGTACAAACCAAACCAAGCACAATGACTGCTTGTGCTTCTTTGAAAGTTCTTTACCTTTCAACGCTTCTATCAAATTTTTATTTTTGAAGCTTGTACCAACAATGGTCACCAGTTTATCACGATCACACGACTTGTCTTTGCCTTTTTGGGGTGTGTGGGGTACTTTTTTGGGTTAGAATAGGCATAACTTGAGAAAGAGGATAACATTTTAGTCCAATAACTATGGCAAACTCCTTCCAATAAAAACAAACAGGCATGCCACAGTAATTTATCCACACCTCATCCATCTTATCTTTGTTTTCATACATAAACCTATGCTTGAGAAGTTCATATACCATTTTCATTTGGAAACGAGCATTGTTGTCCTTCGGCAAATCAAGATATTTTTCAAAGCAATTGTCCCTGAAATAAGCATCCAATTTTGTTCTCGAAGTATTTTTTTAAAGGCGTCGAAAGATTTTTCCATGACTGACTTAACCACGAAATCACCTATTAAATTTGTGGCACCATCGCACTGCATTCTCACATGATATCGATCAATGCTAAAGGTTTTGACCAACTCTTCGATGGAAGAGCTATTAGCATTTGGATCATCTCTCTTGAAATATTTCTTCTCCCCGTGTTCATCATATTTTGCTCCTGATTAAGATAAAACTTGTAAAGCAAGCTCATAGAGTGGTGGATGTAGCCTAGCTGCTTCACTTGTTCCTTTACTTGGACTTGATTCGGTTTCTGTTTTTTTGGGAGCCATATTTCTAAAATTAACAGAAACATAAAAAAATATATTATAGTTGATTAATGCATCGTTATAAAAGGATAACAGAAAATCTAACAAGAAAAACAGTAAAATAACATTTCCAATAGATCACTGATCTGTTGCACCAAGTAGTATATCTATTGCAACATATAACCAACCTGTTGCAGCGGATGAGTAATTTGTTGCAACAATACAAAATATATCACTCATCTTTTAAGACATATGAATGGTTTGTGCAGCAGATCACACATTATTGCAACATATGAGCGATCTATTGGAATAATTAAATAACCTGTTGCAACTGATGAGTAATTTGTTGTAATAATACTAATATCACTCATCTGTTGAGAAAAATAAATGGTCTGTGCAGCAGATCATACATCTGTTGCAATATCATCTATTGCAACATATGAGTAATATATTAGAACAGTTAAATAACCTATAGAAATGGCTGAGTAATATGTTGTGACAATACAAAACATATCACTCATCTGTTGAAAAGGATAAATGGTTTGTACAACAGATCACATATCTGTTGCCAACATATGAGTAATCCATCGGAATAGTTAACTAACCTGCAGCAATGGTTGAGTAATCTGTTGCGATAATACAAAACATATCACTATCTGTTGAGAAAGATGAATGATCTGTGCAACAGGTCGCATATCTATTGCAACACATTAGTGATCTATTGAAACAATTATCAACGGTCAATATTGTTTAGATTTCTTCCAACATAAGGGTCTTCTATCGCGACAGATGAATGATCAGTTGGAAAAATCAACATGAGGTTCATTTATTGCATTAGATCTTTAATCTGGTGGTTCCTCCGTTGCATCAGATGGTTAATTTGTTGCATCAAATTTTTTATTCGATGGTTCCTCTGTTGCATCAGATGGTTAATCTGTTGCAACATATGATAAATCCGTTGCATCAGATTTTCTATCCGATGATTCCTCTATTGCATCAGATGATTAATCTATAGCATCAAAATTTTAATTGGATAGTTCCTTTGTTGCATCAGATGATTGATTTGTTGCATCATATGAAAAACCTGTTGCATCAGAAGGTTAATATGGAGAAAAAAAATAGTAGCACGATTTTGTTCAACAGAAAACAGCAATATCACCATGTTTACCAAGAACAAGAACAGAACAAATCAACCCAAATCGTTGTTTTGTTTGTATAAACACAAACTACGAAAATCAAACTTCCAAAAAATCAACAAACAACAAAAAATCATAATTCACTTCGAAAAGAGAAGAGAAGAAATACCAGAAATTAGGATTTTATTCAGGCTTCATTTCAAACTAAAGCAACAACTATTGAAATTGTTAACCAATACTATAAGAGAAGTTGGCTCAAGTTCCTCATTTTCTTCAAAACTAAAAAGGCCATAATTTTTTATATGTGAAAGAAGAAAAGGAACGATGAAGAATTCGAAGCTGTTGTGGCCGGAGAGGAATTCGAAGCTGTTGTGGCCGGAGAGCAAGGCTGTCAAGTCGATTGAAGATTGAAGCCGAAAAGGAACTCGAAGCCCAACTATTTGTCGTCGGAGGTTGAAGTCGCCGAGGATTGAAAGGAGAAATTTGCAGAAATTGTTAACCAATACTATAAAAGAAGTTGACTCAAGCTCCTCGTTTTCTTCAAAACTAAAAAGGCCATAAATTTTTACCTGTGAAAGAAGAAAAGGAACGATGAAAAATTCGAAACTGTTGCGGCCGGAGAGCAAGGCTGTCACGTCGATTGAAGATTGAAGTCGAAAAGAAACTCGAAGCCCAACTATTTGTCATCGGAGGTTGAAGTCGCGGAGGATTGAAAGGAGAAATTTGCAGAATTGTTGGTTGGGAGAGAGTTAAGAGAAGCTGTCGAGAGAGAGGAGAGAGACTGGTTGATTTGGATTGAAGAAGATTGTGGGTTGGGTTGATTTGTTTTGAAAAGATTAGAAAGTTTTAAAAATATTAACCAAGTCCACAATTAACTTAATCAAGTTTTTTAATGATGTTTGACCCTTTAAGTTGGTCAATGTCATCAATCCTTCATTCAAGACTTAAAAACACCTTTCCTTCAATTTTCTCCACAAACTTGTAAACATTCGGACGTTGTTGTCTTCTTTTTAACTTTAAGAAAAACTACAGAGTAAAAAACATGTCTCAAGTTACACGTTTTGGTATTCCTACTAGTCGTAGGTTGAGTGTTGATAGTTTTATGTTTCAATATTCAAAAGAAGAGATACAAGAAGAGGAGGAGGAGGAGGAAGAAGTGGAGGTTGATGATGAAATTGTAGAAGAAGAGGCCGCGGAGGAATTTGGGGATTTTGTATTTGAGTTGATTCTTGATGAAGAAATTATAGAACAAGAAGAATTTGCTAATGGCATATCGAACCATTCTTCAAGTTGATGTGCCTGAGAATATGGAACCAACAAACGAGTGGACTATACGTCTAATAATTAATGAAGGCCATCAACATGGATCTCGGGCTAGGAGGACGCCTCGAATGAGAGTGAATACTAACTATACCGAACACATAACCCTACCGTACACATTCCCAGTGTGCCACGATCGACTCTCGACGACACCCATGCGAAGAACTCTAAGAAGAAGAACTGGAGATACAAGAGATGGAGGAAGAGGACGATAGTAATAAATTGATGGAGCTGATGTAAACCAAAATGCTGTTCGAAAAGAAGCGGAGTAATAAGAGCAGCAGTCAATACCGTTCGTATTATAAAACCCCGAAATCATGTTAAAAATTAGCACAAAAGAAGTGTGTGCGTGCAATTAACTTCTGTAAAATTAAGAAATTGAAAATATTCCTCAGTCCACAACTAATCAAACAATTAAGGTACAAGTCATAGTAAAATGTGTGCACAGTTTAATACATGTCTCAATCCGAATCTTTTCGAAACAAATATACCCTATTTTGGAGATCCATAAGCAGCTAATATTATAAATCATTGACCAATGGAAGCAAAATATAGAAACAAGGATAAAGAATGCTGTCACATCACTTGGATATTCAATCTTGGAGCTGCACTTAATTCAACAATGCCTAGTGATCCAGAAATAAAGCTATGTTGTTACTTCCTAGTATATAGAGGTTGGAGTACAACTGCCTTCAGAAAGTTAGCTCAAAACAAAAAGATTCTCTTCCACAGTTTAGATTGATTGGTCTTTCTTCTAAGCAGAACAACACCCAACAAAACGATTCTCTTCCACTGTTTAGATTGATTAGTCTTAGATTGATTAGTCTTTCTTCTAAGCAGAACAACACCCAGCTTTCTTTACTTCAGAAACATCATCCTTGCCTCCGACATTAATTGTCTGTCCCTTGGGTAGTGTTGCCGGGTCATCTCCTACTTCAAGAGCTTTCCTGCTAACAACACGATGTATTTGAGTAAGAACTTCTGTGAAGGCACTTTCCACGTTCATGGACTCCAAAGCAGACGTTTCCATGAAAAATGTACTTTCCTTCTCGGCGAATGCCTTGGCATCCTCAGTCGAAACAGCCCGCAGATGACGCAAATCAGCCTTATTACCCACCAGCATTATGACAATGCTAGAGTCGGTGTGATCTCGAAGCTCTTTTAACCATCTCTCTACATTCTCAAAAGTTACATGACGGGTGACATCATAGACAAGCAATGCTCCAACAGCTCCTCGATAGTAGGCACTTGTGATTGCGCGATATCTTAACCAAAGAGCACAAGTTGAGATAATTATTATGAGCATCAAACCGAAACATAGCCATATTGGAAAGTAAGATATAAAGTGACATGAAAATTTTACCAGGAAAAAGGAGATAAACACAAAATATCTATAGGACCTTGATTGTTAAGTTTAATTTATAGAAACATGGAACAGACAAGGCTGGAAACCTAATACAATAATATAATGCAGAAAATAGGAACCTGAAGAGTTTCATTTCAGACTTCAAAACAAACAAAAAATACAGGTGAAATCATTTCACAAATCAATATTAGCACTTAGCCTAATAAATGAAATTTAGGAGAGAACATTTGCATCTTAAATCAATGATAAGAAAATGTGATCACTGACTTAACCATCCTAGCTGATCCGCTGGGCCTTCTGTTTGGGGAAACCCACATGAAAGCACATAAACAAGTATGAATATTTAAGTTGATATGATGCACAGAGTTTAGCAAAGTCAAAATTCATCTTAGCTTGGAGCTCACATGGGAGACATTGGCAACGCTTCACCACCAAAGCAGATGCCAATTTATGACATTAGGACACTACCAGCTTAAGAAAATAGTTGTTGCGTTTGATATTTTGTTGTTGTTATTCTTATTTTGAAAACCGTGGTGTCCGGGTCAGCTTGCATGCACCTTGACTAATTCCACGAGATACCAGCCACCTCCCACCAGCAACAAGTTCCAAGTAACTCTATCCACCAAGGCTAAAACAGATGGGAAGAAATCATTTAGTGATTGTCTCTGTTGGGAATTGAACTTGAGACCTCATGGTGCTCAACCCAACTTCATTGAACCACTAAGCCACACCCTTGGGTGTGTTAGCGTGATGGACAACTAGTAAATATTGTATTTATTAATGTAACTATATATTGTTGTATATTAGTGTAATTGCAGAGATTTGACTTAGTAGAGTAATAGTGATTATAGTAGAGCAGATTTGGTGGGATAGAATAGCGGATTTAGAAGGATAGAAAAGTTAATCTTTAGGGATTGAAAGACGGATATTAAGGGATGTAATCTTTGAATACTCTCTATTTAATGGAAAGAGTCGATATTGAGAAGCATTCAGCACAGATTTAAAATAAACATTAGAGTCTTCTTTTGGCTGTCTAGTTTCATAGAGTCCATCTTGGTTCATTTCAATTTTTTTTTGAAAAATCTGATTGTGTTGACTATTCGTCAACATCTTGGACTTTTGATCTTGGTCATTCTGGTTGTTGTTTTTTTGAGTCATAGTGTTTCTAGTTTTATAGCTATTCAAGAACATGGCTTCACATCTATTTGAATCCTTCAATGTTCGCTTTACTGGAAAAATTATTCTTCCTGGGAATTTCAATTTCAATTATTTGTCATTGGAAAAGAACTACGGGAGCATATAGATTGAAGCGACCCTGCTCCTACTGATCCTACAAAGTTAGGTGAATGGAAGATTAAGGATGCTCGGGTGATGACATGGCTTTTGGGGTCAATTGACCCTCTTATTGTTCTAAATCTCAGGCCTTACAAGACTACTAAGGCCATGTAGGATTATTTACAAAAGGTTTACTACCAAGACAATAGCACAAGACGCTTTCAGTTAGAGTATGAAATTGCTAATTACTCTCAAAGAGATCAACATGCTCAGAATTAATTTTCTAGATTTCAAAATTTATGGACTGAATTAACAGATATTGTTTATGCCAAAATACCTACTGAATCTCTTTCTATAATGCAAGCAATTCATGAGCAAAGCAAACGAGACCAATTTTTGATGAAGTTATGTTTCGAGTTTGAGAGTGTTCGCTCTAACTTGATGAATCGTGACCCGTCTCCCTCATTGGATATTTGTTTTAGGGAATTACTCCGTGACGAGCAGCGTTTTGTCACACAAAATGCTTTCAAGCAAGTTGATGATGTTGTTGTTGCAGTTGCAGTTGCTGCCCAAGGTAAGGGAAAGGGTAAGGATATGACTAGAACTCAATGCTACAGTTGCAAGGAATATGGTCATATTGCTAGCAATTATGACAAGAAGTTTTGTAATTATTGCAAACAACAAAGACACATTATCAAAAAGTGTCCCACACGAACTCAAAACCGTAAGGTCAATATGTTTTTCAAGCTGGGATAAATGGTATCATCACTGAGAACTTATCTTCGGGACAAGTTCTTACTCCTGAAATGGTAAGATAAATGATCATGTCAGCCTTTTCAGCTTTGGGGTTACAAGGTAAAGATCTTGCATCTAATTTTTCGCTTCTTGATTCCGGCGCTTCCAATCATATGACCAACTCAGCGAGTATGCTAAAAAAATGTTCGTAAGTATCATCGTCCATAAATTCAAGTTGCCAATGATAGTAATTTACCCATTACCAAGGTTGGGGATATTACTAAAACTTTCAACATTGTTTTTGTGTCACTAAAGCTCTCCACTAGTCTTATTTCAGTTGGACAATCGATAGATAACAATTGTGATGTGAATTCTTCTCGTAATGGTTGCCTTGTGCCGGATTAGGTGTCGGGGACAATAATTGGGAAGGGGCCTAAAGTTGGACGACTGTTTCCTATACACTTTTCCATTCCTCGTGCTCTATCTCTTGTTTGTACTTCTACACCTAGTAAGACTGAGGTGTGGCATAAGCGCTTAGGACATCCAAATTCTATTGTGTTGTCTCATTTATCAAATTCTGATTTATTGAAGAATAAAAATCAATTTTCAACTGCTTCCTTTGATTGTTCTACTTGTAAATTGAGCAAAAGTAAAATACTTCCTTTTCCTAATTTTGGTAGTCGTGCTACAAAGTGTTTTCATGTCATTCATAGTAGTGATGTTTGGGAATTTCATCAATTGTTTCTCATGCTCATTTCAAGTACTTTATGACATTTATAGATGATTACAGTCCATTACGTGGGTGTATTTTCTTCGCTCCAAATCTCAGGTATTTTCCATGTTGAAGATATTTTTGGCTTATATTAGACTCAATTTTCTACTTGTATCAAATAATTAAAATCTAATTCTGGTGGAGAATATATGTCAAATGAATTCAAAAATTTTTTGCTTGAGAAAGGAATTGTCTCACAACGCTCTTGTCCATATACACTACAACAAAATAGGGTCACTGAATGTAAAAATCGCCATCTTTTAGATGTCACTCGTACTCTATTGATTGAGTCCTCAGTCTCATCTAAAATTGGGTTGAAGTGTTGTCTACTACAGTCTATTTAATTCATAGACTGTCATCTAAGGTGTTAAATCTTGAGTCTCCATATTATCGTCTTTATCACAAAAATCCTAGCTATGATATTTTTCATACATTTGGTTGTGTTTGTTTTGTGCATCTGCCTCCTTTTCAGCATAATAAAATTTCTGTTCAATCTACTAAATGTGCTTTTATATGCTATAGTACTTCGCAGAAAGGTTTTATTTGCTATAATCCATGTTCTAACAAATTTTGTACTTCTAGAAATGTTGTTTTCTTTAAGAATCAATATTTCTTTCCTACTCGTGTTGAGTCATCTCCCGTTTCTCCTCTTCTTCCTACTTTTGATGATTTGTCATCTTCTTCTAAGCGATTCAAACCTAAACTTGTGTATGAACGACGTCGGCCAACTTTACCTCCTCCCGAAATTGATCCACCACCTGAGACTGTTCCACAACTAGAATCTGAGAATTCTTCAAGCTCTGCTCCTCTTAAGCCCACTCGGCGATCTACCAGAGTATCTCGTCCTCCTCATTGGTATGGCTTTTACTCTACTTTATCCACCATTTCTGTTCCGACTTATTACTCACAAGCTTCCAAGCATTAATGTTGGCAGAAAGCAATGGAAAAACTTTTGGCTCTTAAAGAAAACAACACATGGGATATTGTTTCATGTACTTCAAATGTCCACCCAATTGGACGTAAATGGGTCTATTCAATTAAACTTCATTCTGATGGAACTTTTGATCTAAAGCTCGGCTGATTGTTCTTGGTAACAGACAGGAGTATGGTGTGGACTATGAGGAGACTTTTGCACCAGTAGCAAAAATGACTATCGTGCGAACTATCACTGCCATTGCTTTTTCACAAAACTGGCCTCTTCGTCAAATGGATGTCAAAAATGCTTTTCTCCATGGTGATCTTAAAGAAGATATTTGTACGAAACCTCCGGTTTGTTCTCATCACCTACATCAAACGTATGCAAATGGTCTTTGTATGGATTAAAACAAGCTCCCAAAACAAGCTCCCAGAGAGTGGTTTGACAAATTTCGATCTACTTTGCCACAATTCTCTTTAGAGTAGAGCAAATATGACTCATCTTTGTTTCTTCAGAAAACATTTACAGGTTATGTTCTTTTTTTGGTATATGTAGATGACATAATCATCACAGGAACCGATTCTTCACTAATCACTAGCCTCCAACAGCAGCTTAAGAATTCCTTTCTTATGAAAGATCTTAGTATTCTTACATATTTCTTGGGTTTGGAAGTTCATCGTGATTCATCAGGTGTGTTTCTAAACCACCACAAATATACCCAACACCTTATTTCTTTGGCAGGTCTTTAGGATACCTCCTTTGTAGATACTCACTCCACTAGAATTGAATGTAAAGTATTGCCGAGAGGAAGGCATTCTTCTTCCTGATCCAACCATATTTCGGCAATCAGTTGGGAGCTTAAATTACCTTACTATTACCAGGCCTGATATCTCTTTTGCAATTCAACAAGTTAGTCAATTTATGCAAGCTCCCCATCTTAATTTGGTGGTTGTTCGTCGCATCATTCGATATCTCCTAGGAACATCTAATCGTGAATTATTCTTTCCTAATGGTTCGCTTATTCGTCTTAATGCTTTTAGTGATTCTGATTGGGCGGGATGTTCTGACCCTCTTCGTTCAGGTATTGGTTGATGCCTGTTTCTTAGAGTCTTTGATATCTTGGAAGAGTAAGAGTGTAATGACCCTTACGGTCATTTCCCTGTATTTTCATATAATTTTACTACTATCTAAATGTATCGTGGATTATTTAATTTGATTTGGCATTTGGTAGAAATATAATTTAGTACCCTTCTAAAATATTTTCGATATTGGTAAAATTCTTTAAGAGATGATATATTTATATCACTTTATAATAGATTTTTATGAGTTATTAATATTTTAAGCAGAGATAGTAAATTTAGAAATATTAAAATATTATTATTATACAATAGAGGTTTTTGTTAAAAATAATTTTCTATTAATTATGGTATATTCAAAATATTATAATTATTTTACCACGAATTTATACAATACCCGAATATATACGCGATGTAGAAAATTGTTAATTGTGGCCTATGCCAACACACGTGTGGCAAGGTATGTGGACAGCAACAACTTATGGTTGGCAGCCACACACTTGCCTCGACTTTTAGACTAGCCTCTTCTTTATATTCATATTGACAAAGCCATACTTGGCAGTAGCTTTTTCAATAAAAACTTTTTTTAACAAAAGGCATCAAATGCAAGTTTCTTATGTTCTACACATACTGCACGAATATATGTGTATACTTTGTGGTATCAATTTTTGAGCGAAAACCATTTGAACATCAAACAAAAATACAAGTTAATTATCCGAATCAATTATTCAAACTCGGGCTCTAGCGGGATACTATTTGGAGGCTTCGCGAAAAGATATTATAGCTTTAACGTCCAGGTAGGCTAGGCTTGCCTATCTTTAGATTGAGCTTATTTACTGAAATTGTAAATTATTATGCTAGCTTTGGATAGGTGCTTGTAGATGCGTATTTATTTTATTTATATAAACTGTCTTATTTATCCGGATTAGGAGCCCGTTCGAGTAAATATTGAAATATTATGTTTTAATATAATATAGCATCTATTACTTTAGGACGTGACACTAGATTGAAAAATCTTGAATTTATCCCTTTTTAATTAAGATTGGCGGATGATTATTTAGACGTTGACATTTGATTATTATTGTTACTGTGAGTTCCGGTTCGAGTCCGGCATTTGATTATTACTGTTACTATGAGTTCCGGTTCGAGTTCGGCATTTGATTATTATTGTTACTATGAGTTCCGGTACGAGTCTGGCATTTGATTATTATTGTTACTATGAGTTCCGGTTCGATTCCGGCATTTGATTATTATTGTTACTATGAGTTCTGGTTCGAGTTCGGCATCTGATTATGGTTGTGGTTCCTCTGAGTTTCGGTTCGAGTCCGGCATCTGATTATGGTTGTGGTTCCTCTGAGTTCTGGTTCGAGTCCCACATCTGATTATGAGTTCTATATATGTGGCCTATCGTTATTACCCACTATGTTCGGTTTGAATCCGGCACGTGTCCTCTTGTTATTATCCATTACTACCAGTTCGAGTCGGTGTCTGGCCTCTCGTTACTACCCATTGGTATTGGTTCGAGTCCGGTACACATCTAGATGACTATCATGATTTATTAGGATCAGCGCAGTTTTAGATTATTTATGTTTGTTTTCGTTACTTGTGTGTCCCACCGGCTTATGGGGGTATGGTTGGGTTAATTGTCTTCTTCAGTGTGCCTAGCGGGCTTATGGGGGCCCAGTTAGGTTATGTTTGATTTGCCTGTCATTACTGCATTATTTATTTTCTGTATCGCTTAAATTTATTCCTTTACTGCATTTGCGTAGCTTAGTAGTTATTTACCTTTTCATCATTTTTTACTAATGATTCAGATTACATCCTCGCATTGTAGTTATACCGTTTCTATATTGAGCTCAGTCGGCCGATGATGCCTACTGAGTACCCGTTGTTTTGGTACTCATACTACACTTCTACATCCTTTTCCTAATGCAAATCCATGTATTAGCAGCCGTCATTGATTCCAACCTTCCAGTACTGATTCGGAGCAGGGTGAGCTTACTGTCTTCCGAGGCTGATCCTTCTCTATCTACTCTGGTTTAGTCTTTTGTACTCGAGACTGCTTGTGTATATTTGGGATTTTGTCTAGTACTCTGGGTATATTTTAGTAGTGGATCTAGTACCGACCTTACCGGGTCTTGGGAGGGATTCTTTTGTGTGTTTGGTAATTTTCCTTCCCTCGTTTTAGTATATGAGATATGGTTACTTTTTGTGTGTTACTTTTTATTACTAATGCCATCATTATACGCGATCTTTTCTGATTTCTGCCTATTAGCCCGTTATCTATTATTTCGGGCTATGGCTTGGCTTGCCTACTGGGGGATAAGGTAGGCACCATCACGACTTGAGAAATCGGGTCGTGACAAATTGGTATCAGAGCCTAGGTTTCACCGGTACTGTTGGTACTAGAGCCAATGTTTAGTAGTCACGCGGATCGGCACAAAGACATTTGTATCCTCTCTTCGGGAAGCTACAGAGCATTTTTTTTAGGAAACAATCTCATTTTCTTGATCCATTTTTTATGTGTAGTGTCTGAATTGATTTTTAAGTTTTTATTGGTTCACTTTTTATGAAGATGGCTTGGACACGAGGTTTGGGAGTTGGGGATTGGGACCCCAAATTCGCTGCTAGAGTTTTGGTTAGGGGTCGAGGTCGACCCACAGGTCAGGGGTCAGCCCAGTTATATTGGTTCTAGTGGTCAGAGCAGCAGTCAGCCGTAGAGGGGTACTAAGTCAGCATCGTTGAGTCAGGGTGGTCATTCCGGACCCGCCGGACCTTCTAGACAAAGTAGGGTGCTTGAGGCATGTTATGACTGCGAGGTTGTTGGTCACTTTGCTCGTGAGTCACCTCAGCGTAGGATGATTGAGCCTTCAGTACTAGCTGCCCAGTCGATCAGATCAGTGCCACCGTTAGGCAGGGGTGGTCAACAGGGTCGTGGAGGTGGTTCCCAGGGTTCTAGAGGTGGTCTGCAGAGAGGTAGGGCAGGCGGTCGGGCAGGTACCAAGTCCAGTAGTGGACAAGGGCATTTATATGTTGCTCCAGGTAGATCAAAAAGGCTGAGGCTTCGGATGCTTTGATTACAGGTAAGGTTGTTGTATGCCACTAGCCAGTTTCTACTTTGTTTGATCCCGATTTCACCTTTTCATATGTTTTTGCTTATTTTGCATCGCGGTTGGGTTCATGTTCGGAGTCTTTATCCGTGACATTGCATATAGCTATCCCGGTGGGTGATTCTTTAGTAGTGGATCGATTTATAGATCGTGTTCGGTGAGTTTAGTACTCAGGTTGATCTCATTGTACTAGATATGGTAGATTTCGATATGACTCTAGGCATGGATTAGTATCTTTTTATCATGTGATCTTCAATTGTTTTGTTAGGACTGTTACTTTAGCCTTGCCTAGCGTACCCCAATTGTGTGACAGGGTTTTATCAGTCGCGTATCGATGGGAATTATTTTTACATTTCGTCTAGGAGATTGATATTGAGGGGTTGTGAGCCATTTCTTACTTATGTTCAGGATGTCAATGCTGAGAGTCTATCGCTTGACTCCGTCCCTTTAGTTCGCGAGTTTCTCGTTGTGGTTCTGACTGACTTACCCGACCTTCCTCCCAAGCGTGATATGCGCGCCCAGTATCCCTACTTGTTTGAGACTTCCAGTATGGCCTTATCTTTTACTTTCGCGGACGAAAGTCCTTTTAGTAGTGGATGTTGTAATGACCCTTACGATCATTTCCCTGTATTTTCATATAATTTTACTACTATCTAAATGTATCATGGATTATTTAATTTGATTTGGCATTTGGTAGAAATATAATTTAGTACCCTTCTAGAATATTTTCGATATTGATAAAGTTCTTTAAGTGATGATATATTTATATCACTTTATAATAGATTTTTATGAGTTATTAATATTTTAAGCGGAGATGGTAAATTTAGAAATATTAAAATATTATTATTATATAATAGAGGTTTTTGTTAAAAATAATTTTCTATTAATTATGGTATATTCAAAATATTATAATTATTTTACCACGAATTTATACAATACCCGAATATATACGCGATGTAGAAAATTGCTAATTGTGGCCTATGCCAACACACGTGTGGCAAGGTATGTGGACAACAACAACTTATGGTTGGCAGCCACACACTTGCCTTGACTTTTGGACTAGCCTCTTCTTTATATTCATAGTGACAAAGCTATACTTGGAAGTAGCTTTTTCAATAAAACTTTTTTTAACAAAAGGCATCAAATGCAAGTTTCTTATGTTCTACACATACTGCACGAATATATGTGTATACTTTGTGGTATCAATTTTTGAGCGAAAACCATTTGAATATCAAACAAAATATAAGTTAATTATCCGAATCAATTATTCAAACTCAGGTTCTAGCAGGATATTATTTGGAGGCTTCGCGGAAAGATATTATAGCTTTGGCGTACAGGTAGGCTAGGCTTACCTATCTTTAGATTGAGCTTATTTACTGAAATTGTAAACTATTATGCTAGCTTTGGATAGGTGCCCCGTTCTAGTAAATATTGAAATATTATGTTTTAATATAATATAGCATCTATTACTTTAGGACGTGACACTAAATTGAAAAATCTTGAATTTATCCCTTTTAATTAAGATTGGCGGATGATTATTTAGACGTTGACATTTGATTATTATTGCTACTGAGTTCCGATTCGAGTTCGGCATTTGATTATTATTGTTACTATGAGTTCCGGTTCAAGTCCGGCATTTGATTATTATTGTTACTATGAGTTCCGGTTCGAGTCCGGCATTTGATTATTATTGTTACTATGAGTTCCGGTTCGAGTCCGGCATTTGATTATTATTGTTACTATGAGTTCCGGTTCGATTCCGGCATTTGATTATTATTATTACTATGAGTTTCGGTTCGAGTCCGGCATCTGATTATGGTTGTGGTTCCTCTGAGTTCCGGTTTGAATCCGGCACGTGTCCTCTTGTTATTATCCATTACTACCGGTTCGAGTCGGTGTCTGGCCTCTCGTTACTACCCATTGGTATCGATTCAAGTCTGGTGCACATCTGGATGACTATCATGATTTATTGGGATCAGCGCAGTTTTAAATTATTTATATTTGTTTTTGTTACTTGTGTGTCCCACCGGCTTATGGGGTACGGCTGGGTTAATTGTCTTCTTCAGTGTGCCTAGCGGGCTTATGGGACCCAGTTAGGTTATGTTTGATTTGTCTATCATTACTGCATTATTTATTTTCTGTATCGCTTAAATTTATTCCTTTACTGCATTTGCGTAGCTTAGTAGTTGTTTACCTTTTCATCCCTTTTTACTGATGATTCAGATTACATCCTCGCATTGTAGTTATACCATTTCTACATTGAGCTCAGTCGGCCGATGATGCCTACTGAGTACCCGTTGTTTTGGTACTCATACTACACTTCTGCATCCTTTTCCTAATGCAGATCCAGGTATTAGCAGCCGTCATTGATGTGATTCCAACCTTCCAGTACTGATTCGGAGCAGGGTGAGCTTACTGTCTTCCGAGGCTGATCCTTCTCTATCTACTCTGGTTTAGTCTTTTGTACTCGAGACTGCTTGTGTATATTTGGGATTTTGTCTAGTACTCTAGGTATATTTTAGTAGTGGATCTAGTACCGACCTTAACAGGTCTTGGGAGGGATTCTTTTGTGTATTTGGTAATTTTCCTTCCCTCGTTTTAGTATATGGGATATGGTTACTTTCTGTTTGTTACTTTTTATCTCTATTGCTATCATTATACGCGATCTTTTCTGATTTCTGCCTATTAGCCCGTTATCTATTATTTCGGGCTATGGCTTGGCTTGCCTATTGGGGAATAAGGTAGGCGCCATCACGACTTGAGAAATCAGGTCTTGACAAAGAGGCAAGACCGTGTGTCAAAATCTTCAATAGAGGCTGAATATAGAGCAATGTCTACTGCTTGCTCCGAGATTGTGTGGCTTCATGGATTACTTGTTGAGATTGGATTTCCTCAATCTAATCTTACTCCTCTCCATGCTGACAATACAAGTGCTATTTAGATTGCTACTAATCCGGTTTATCATGAGCAAACCAAACACATCGAAGTAGACTATCATTATATACGAGAAGTTGTAGATAAAGGAGTCATACTCTTCCGTACGTGTTCAGTGATCTTCAAATAGCTAATGCATTGACAAAGTCAATAGAACGACAACGACATTAGTTTCTAGTTGGCAAATTGATGTTTCTTGATCTACCAACATCAAGTTGAGGGGTATGTTAGCATGATGAACAACTTGTAAATATTGTATATATTAATGTAACTATATATTGTTGTATATTAGTGTAATTGCAGAGATTTGATTTAGTAAAGTTATAGTGATTATAGAAGAGCAGATTTGGTGGGATAGAAAAGTTGATCTTTAGGGATAGAAAAGTTGATCTTTAGGGATAGGAAGATGGATCTTTAGGGATGTAATCTTTGAATATGCTCTATTTAATGGCAAGACTCTCAATAATGAGAGACATTCAACACAAATTTGACAGGCTGCAGCCTATTGTTATTATTTTTAGCTTTTCGAAGTCAACCATTTCTACATAACTAAAAGCCCTCATCGGCATCATTGGAGGAGGCGATGAAATACTGTGTAAAGGAGATTCGAGAAGAAGGTCCAAGGAAGAGCTTGAACTCCTTTTCACTTGTGAAGTGGTTTCAGCGACAATTGGTGGAGGCTAGCCTGTTCTGGACGAGAAATAAGGAAAAGATTCAGTCTTTGGATTTCTGAAAGCAGTTGTCCAATCCTTCGGCCCTCCGGTTATGAAAAAAAGCCTATTGGTGCTAGAACAAAAAAAAAAAAAAAAAGTGGCTTTACCTATGAGACTGACAGAGAATTCCTAAAAGTTACTGCAGTTCCTCCTCTAACGATCATAAAGTTCTTACACTTCAGTGTTATCAAACATAAAAAGTCGAAACAATTGCTGAATTCTCTTTGAGCGTTAAGAGATCAGCAAACATGGTTCAAAAATTGGAAAATTGACAATTTTTGCTACAAATTTGTTTCAACATGACAAATTTTGCAAAACCTGAACGAATAATTTGAAATTGTCCTTTCTCAAGTTCTACAAAACTGAGTTTTCTCTAATCGCCTTTCTTTATAACCGTCGTGTCCAAGACAGCTTGCGCGCACCTCGACTAATTCCACGAGATACCTACCACCTCCCACCAGGAATAGGCTTCGCCTATTGTTCAATCAAAAAAAGGATTATAATTTTCTCTCATCGCTTTTTAACACCATTTTATTGTTGTTACTGTCAATTTTCCTTTTAATACCTACTTTGATTTGTTTTACTAAGATTAGATGTGACTTTTGCCAAATCAATTAAAAATAAATGGCCAACAATACTTGTCCAGTTTAAAATCCACAGGACAATTTACTCAATTCTACCCATTTTACGTTTAGCATTAAATATGATTCTATCACTCAATGAAGCATTAAATTATTTTATACTCAAAGGGTCTCTATCATTTACTATTTCTTAACCTATAAGCCAAGTCATTATTACGACGAGTATCAGCATTTGAGATCGCAAATATTTACAAGCACTCTACATCAAAATTCAAGGACAATAAGGGAAAAATTGGAAATAGGAGGTTTACCGTTCCTGACCGGCAGTATCCCAAATCTGAGCTTTAACAACTTTATCATCAACGTGAATACTCCGAGTGGCGAATTCAACGCCGATGGTTGACTTTGACTCGAGGCTGAATTCGTTACGAGTAAATCTGGAAAGAAGATTAGATTTACCGACGCCGGAATCGCCGATCAATACAACTTTGAATAGATAATCGTAATCGTCGTCTGCTCTGTACGCCCCCATTAATCGCCGGTCAATGTGTATGTATATCTATAGGAAAATGTATGTATAAGATGAAGAATTTCGAGATGCAGAGAGGGTTGCGGTGGGGTTTGGGGGGTGATGGGGGGGTACAGGGAGAAAGGAGGAGGATTTGTTTTGGAAGATTTTAGCAAGTACTAATTCTTAGGCACGTTCGATTTCCTTTCACGTGACTTTCTTTTTTTATTGGTTTAAAACACCCGTGTTCGGTACCCACTTTTTAGGAGTTCGATTATATTTGGATTCGCCCCGGATCGGGCCCATTTGGGGGAGAGCTCCCAACACTTTCATGTGACTTTCTTATTAATGGTGTAAATGTAAAAATGCAATTGGGATCAAAGTGCGTAAATAGCTAATTTAAGGGCTCATTTGGTTGAGAATAAATTATTTTAAAATAATTAATACGGGAATAAGTTATACGTAGTATTATATTTTATTTCAATTAAATATAAATAAAGTCATTCTTGTTATAAATGTATTTACATTATAGTGAATGTCTATCAAGATCTACTTTGATATCTAATAGGATTTGAAACATCCATCTTTTACTCAGACTAGGAGTAAATTTTCCCTATAAATAGAGGGGTTTTGTTCATTGTATTGACAATCTGATGACCCCTCAAGAATCCCTCAAGAGAAGAAATAAGAATCACTATCTCTATTCTCTCTACTCTTCTTCTTTATTCTTTCTTATTTTATAACACGTTATCAGCACGAGACTCTGACAAACAAGGTGAGATTATAAATCTGAAGGATTTCAAGGTTAGTAATTCTTTATGTTATCTTTCTTTTGCTACTATTAATATAATTATTATTGGATTTGAGGAAAAATAATTGGTTTGGAACCATTTATATTTTAAACGTATTCCTCAAAAACAATATTATCAAAAAAGATGATAATATGTTGAGTTCAAGTCCCATCGATTCATGCCTAAGACGTCTTTATATGGATAAGATGTTGAGTTTGAATCTCAATACACCATATTGATGATATTATGATGGCTAAGGCAAAATAATGGGTGTTTAATGAAAAGTCATGAAATTCGACCCATTGAATATGCTTCATTCCATGAAGTGAATGTGGTAGCAATATATGATAAAGTCTGAAATATGACAACTTATTTCATTCTTGAGGTGTATTTAGTAGCAGTGCATAATATGTCTGAAAAAAGACAATTGATTAAATACACGAATATACGTGTGGAGGGACAATATGATAATGATCATCAAAAGTGACGATATTTTCACACGCTTATATGATTATAAGATATACTAGAGAAGAATTCTCTCCATCATATGTAGGCCTCGATTTGTTTCTGAAGTAGCAAAATCTTGAAAGAGGTTATAAGCTATTATAATTTGATAGGCTCAAGGCACGATTATATTCAAATCCTGGGGAATGAGAAACTTATTAATGCAAATGTGCATTTGATTGTGATTGTATCACAACTCTCCTTCGAAAGAGGTTGAATAATTTTGAAATTTACTTCTGAAGTAGTAAATGTGAAATTTATTCATATAATAGTAAATCTGAAATTTACTAAAGCAAAAACACATATCATGGTAAACTTGGAGTTTACTAGATTAAAAGTTCATAAGTTGACATAAACGATTGTGATATCCCGAAGATGTGCATACTGAGTAGTGAACATATATTGAAGAATTAAAAAATTCTTCATGAACTTTAATGTTGCTTGTTCTCATGATAAGTTGGTTGGACCAACTAATTTTGGGATTGGATCCCTCAAAATCTGAAAAGAATAAAAGGTGAATAAGGGTCCGTTCACCTATCATGTGATATGTTGAAAAGATGCATCAATAAGATGATCACATGTACATTCATGGTCAACCTACGTTTGACATTCATAAAGTTACTTGTTCAATATAAATTGAGCATAATTTTCAGATTGTGCAATCAAGATAATTCATATTGATGATGATGGTTTAGCATTGAATGTCTTCGATAAATATCTAAATCATTGTTAATGAGAACAAAACTTAATGTATTAGTCTGAAATATGATATATTGCAATAGCATTTGTATGCATTAGACCAATAAATTATGATTATTTCTTTCCTCTCAATTGGTTCAAGGTCGGGAACCAATTATTCCATCTAATAATTTTGATGTGTGGTATACGATTAATGAATATACCACAATGCACAAAGATGGATTCCTCAAAGAAATAGAGGATGTATGTTAGTTTTCCTAACATAAAGGGGAGATTATAAGCGCTATGAAATATGTTAGGAATTATCACCATATCCTCATCCAAAAGATAATTCAAGTCAAATGCCGAAAGCATCTTATATTAAGCGCAAGTGCTCTTATTTTGTATTCCTAAAGGACAGAGTCTATGCATGCGTGAAGCGTGGTAGACTAATCGGTTCCAAATGAAATAGTCCTTGAAAAATAAGGAGTAAATAATCATAATAAGAAGACAATGAACTCTTGAAGAGCCTACGACATAACACTTCATGAAACCTTATGTAAGGTTCATGTACTTGAAAATATGAAGTGATGAGATCTCAAAATGTTATGTCGCATTGTGAACCGATACAAAATGATATATCATCAATATTGGCGCAATATTGTGAAAGATTACGAGGATCTGAATTCTACGTTTATTTAAGCATGCTGACGTAGAAACATTTATCAAGTGACATGAAAGGATGCATTTTGGTAAGCGTAAAACTTATTTGATTTGCAGTCCAAACACTTGAAGATGTCACTCGTGAAATGTTGAATATTGTCACTTGACAAAACTTATGTGAAAACTTTTAAGGATTCAAACTGCTTGAAGCATATAAAAGTTTCTGGAAAACTTATTTATAATCCTTATATTGTATAAGCTTATTGCTTGAATATCATTGGAACTCTTGGAGAGTTTTCGAAGCAATAGATTATTTGTTGAAATTCGAAATATATTGAATTGGATTGGTTATGAAGTACCATATCTTAGTGCAATTGATGTACTCATATACCTTGCAAATACTACAAGGCTTATAGCCTTTTCAATCAATTTGTTAGCAAGGTATATTTCTGCTCCTACTATGAGACATCAAAATGGGATAAAACACATGATCTTGTTTTATTCTAACGATTGCACTCCCGATATTATTGGTCATGCTGATGTTGGGTACTTATCTGACCCGCATAAAGCTCGGTCTCAAATAGGTTATGTGTTCATATGTGGTGGTATTGCCATATCTTGGAGATATACAACGCAGTCTATCGTAGTCACTTCATAGAATCATGCTGAGATAGTAGCTATTCATGAAGCAAGCCGAGAATGTGTATGGGTTGAGGTCCATTATACATCTCATTCGAGAAAAATGTGGTGTGAAATATGACAATCTACCCACAATTTTATACAGAGATAATTCAGCATACATAGCACATCTTAAGGGAGGATCCATCAATAGAGATGGAACGAAGCACATTTTGCCAAAGCTTTTCTACATACATGAGCTACAAAAAAAATGATGATATTAACGTGCAACAGATTCGTTCAACTGACAATGTGACTGATTTATTCACCAAATCTTCTCCAATTGCAACTTTTAAGAAGATGTTGCACAAGATCGAGATGCAAAGGTCAAGGATGTTCTCATTAAGGGGAGTTAATACGCGTTGTACTCTTTTTTCCTTACGAGGTTTTGTCCCACTGGATTTTCCTTGTAAGGTTTTTAATTAGGCAACATATATGCGTATTGTTAGAGATGTGTACTCTTTTTCCTTTACTAGATTTTTTCCCACTGGATGTTTTTAGTAAGGTTTTAACGAGTCACATTATCTATCTAGACATTCAAAGGGTAGTGTTATAAATGTATTTACATTATAGTAAATGTCTATCAAGATCTATCAAGATCTACTTTGATATCTAATAGGATTTGAAGTATCCGTCTTTTACTCAGACTAGGAGTAAATTTCTCCTATAAATAGAGGGGTTTTGTTCATTATATTGACAATCTGATGACCCCTCAAGAATTCCTCAAGAGAAGAAATAAGAATCACTCTCTCTATTCTCTCTACTCTTTTTCTTTATTCTTTATTGTTTTATAACAATTCTAAAATTAATCTCGTCATTAATTATCTATTATCACGTGTACCAAAGAAATTCTAAGAGTTCTATAATTCTATTTAGCAGAAGTTTCTAAATTTTTACAAATTTAACCATTTTTTCAATGGCGAACAGTTTAAAGTTCAAGCACACTTGTTTAAAGTTTGGCTTGCCAAGAAATAATTAATTGTACATAATTTGAAATCAAGTAATCCATATATTTTTGCATAAAGTTCCAAGTCTCTTTTTTTTTGTTACAAGGAGATGTCACTTCATCATCAAGTCACATACGATGGATTATTAATACCAAGCAAACCAAATGAAACATATAGATTATACTATGAAGGGGAAACATATGAACATAATAAACATGTGTGTATGTATATATGTGGTATTGGATGTATACAGAGAAGATAAAGAAGATGAGGAAGAAGAAGAATTTTGAGATGCAGAATGATGGGGGTGGGAGTACAAGGAGAAAGGAGGAGGATCTGTTTTGGAAGATTTATGGGGGCACGTTCGTTTTACTTACATGTGAATTGTGACTTTTTTTAATGATCTATAAATGCAATGGGGTCAACGTGCACAAATAGCCAATTTTAAGATGCGAAAAGGCTCAAATATGCCACTGAACTATCAGAAATAACTTATTTATGTCATCCGTTAAAAGTTGGGCTCATCATGCCATCGTCATTATAAAACAGGTTCATCCATGCCATTACTTTTTAACGGTGATTTTCTAAAAAGCTGTTTTGCCACGTGGCCTCTTATTAGAGGTCCACGTCTTTTTTTTTATATATAGTTTTGAGCCATTAAGAAGAATTCACCCACACCCAACCTATCACCTTAACCCACTTTAATATTACTCTTAATTTTGACCCTAGATTTAAACATATATATAATCATTTAGTCTTCGAACATAAAATTTACACACTTGAATACTACGTTTAAAATAATATAGGTTAGAATAATTAATAATTTAAAATGACAAATGAATAAATTGTGATTAAAAATTAATTTGTTTTGACTCTCGAAATTCGAACATCATCACATAATTTAGGACGAAGAGAATATCACATAAATGAAGGACCACAACTTTTAATTAGGAAGAATACCTAAAAATCTCTTCTAAATTTGGATTATAAGTTTTATAATTGAATTATTGGTAGTCTTAATTATTTCGTGAATTTGGCTATTTGGTAGCCTTTATACTCTTTAACGTGGACGAGACGTAGAGCATAACTTTTTTCTGCGTGGGTGGATTCTTTAATATACACATTAAAGATTCATTAATATACACATAAATAGTGTCTGCGTGAGTAGGTACCAAACAACACTAAAAAATATGTGGACTGAAAACACCCTACGTACCTGAATAGTGGTCTTTTATTTATTTTATATTTTTTTTAAACTCTAACACGCCTAAAACTAAATTATACTCTACGTCTCATCCACGTTAAAGAGTATAAAGGCTACCAAATAGTCAAGTCCACGAAATAATTAAGACTACCAATGATTCAATTATACAACTTATAATTCAAATTTAGAAGGAATTTTTAGGTATTCTTCCTAATTAAAAGTTGTGGTCCTTCATGTATGTGGTATTCTCTTCGTCCTAAATTATGTGATGATGTTCGGATTTCCAGAGTCAAAATAAATTATTTTTTAATCACAATTTATTCATTTGTCATTTTAAATTATTAATTATTCTAACCTATATTATTTTAAACGTAGTATTCATGTGTGTAAATTTCATGTTCGAAGACTAAATAATTATATATATGTTTAAATCTAGGGTCAAAATTAAGAGTAATATTAAAGTGGGTTAAGGTGATAGGTTGGGTGTGAGTAAATTCTTATTAATGGATCAAAACTTAAAAAAAAAAAATTTAAAAATGACGTGGATCTCTAATAAGAGGCCACGTGGCAAAGCAGTTTTTTTTAAAACCACCGTTAAAAAGTAATGACATGGATGAACCGGTTTTATAACGGCGATGGCATGAATGAGCTCAACTCTTAACGGATGACATAAATGAGTCATATCTGATAATTCAATGACATATTTGAGTTTTTTCCCTTTTAAGATTCCTATTTAAGTTGTAGTCCCGTGTTTTTACACTTTTACAAGTTCAGGCATTTTTAATAATTCACACATGCATATTTATAATTTGGTTTGTCAAAGACTAATTTTAGATAATTCGAAAGCAAGCACCTGCACATATTTTTACATGAGGTTTAGGCTATATATAATTAAACTTCAACCATTTATATACGATGTTCAGGTCATATACGACCAATATTTAGTCATTTTGCATGGTTTTAGTATTATACTTCAGGCCTTTCTAGAATCTATATGTTCGGGCAATTGTGAAATTGGCTACTTGTGCTTGGACATTGTTGATTATAACATTTGCTCAATTTCACTTGTAATAGGTCACAGTTATTATTAAAACCAAGCAAACAAACGGAACCTATAGACTATAATATAAAGGGAAAAAATATGAACAATATAATCAATGTGTAATGTATGATAAATTTCTGAAGAAAACACATTCTAGCAATTCTTTTGCGTTGTTGAGGACTTGATGTAATGGTTGTTCCCCATAATCTCGTTGGTATTTGATTGGTGAAGCTTAGAGGTGTATGCATAAGGCAGTTGCAAAGTACCATGCACCTCTTAAGCAATTTCTTAAAAACTTAGCTCGCCTTAAAGGCACCGTGGCCTATTCCCCGAAATTGCTTACCAAAATGTTACTATCATTGTGGACCCCGGAACAACAACTTAATATTGGAAGTTGATTCTCGTTCTTTGGTTCGATCTATGATTGAAGAAAAATGAGTTTGTTACTCTTTTTCACATACACAAAAAGATAAGGTTACGATAACAATCCCCTCCTCGACCGGAAAGCCTCCAGGATAAGGAGGAAAGGGAACCGGATGGTGGAAGAGCTAGGGGAGGTCGGGCCATTCGACGTAACTGAAAGTCTTTTTTTTCTCTATTAGAGAAGACCCTATGGAGTAACGGGAAGTGGACTTGAAAAAAGAGGAAGCGTGTCTATATAAAATAGAAAATGAAATAAAGAAATTGCTTTCTTAGATGTGATAAATTTATGGGGAAAAAACGTAAATAATCTATTATGATTAAGTTTTATAAAATTACCAAATTTAAATATATTTTAAAACGTAAAAGCACTTTAATTTTAAAACGTGATAGAATACATGTATTTATGTGCATACAAGATTTCATCCTACCTTAAAATCGCACGAGTACATTATCTGATTGTAACCTCATATATGTGTTTTCAAAGCTGAAGTTGTATCTGTGACCATGTGTGTGCATAATGTGCGGACAATGACGGCTGCATATAGTATATAGGAGTAAAATGTGTACTACCGATAACAAGCTAGTTTAATTTGGGTATTTTTTTTCTAAATTTCTTGTTCCAAGTTGTTGAAACGTGGGGTTCACCAACCAACTAGGGACCAGGTCCCTAAGATTAAGAGAAATAACTAATAAAACAGTAATCAATCAGATCTAGCAGAAAATAAATGAACGCAGTGATTTACTTGAAAACCTTCCTGCTCAAGGGAGGAAAAACCACGCTTGCCTTCACAAGCACTTCAATTTCCACTATAATCAAAACTCATCGATTACAGACTCCAAGAACTTAACTCTAAGTTCTACTGGTTGCAATAGCTCTACTACAACCACCTCTACACACCTCAAGCACACCACAATCGATTAACTCTAATCGAAGAACCATAGGTAACTCTACCTAAGAACTCTACTGACAAAGTAAAGACATTACTCTTATAAGATGAGTAATACGATTACAAAACAAGACTTGACTAAAGAACAACTAAACTTTTAGCCCACACAGATTTGAAACTTGAGCAAAAGAGAGTTTTTGTCTTTTTCCTTGATTCACCAATATTGCAAAAATTGTTTGATTGAGAAACATCCTTTTCTATTTAAAGGAGTGTATAAATCAAGGCTGAATTTTGATTGGACCGGGTGTCTAATCGGATACACTGCACGCCTTCACTGTTAGTTGCACTAGCAGACAAAACTGTGCAGAGATGTGACAGTTGTACCACTTTATGATGAGCCAGAGACCTGGTCCTTTAAACGTCAACTGATCATTATCAAAATATGAGACATCAATTTTTCCCCTTTTTGATGATGACAAACCATAACTTCTAAACATCAGAATTTATTCAATCAGAGGTAAGCTCATAGAGGGACCTGGTCCCTTAGAAGACAACTTCTGATTCTGCAACTTCAGGTGCACTATCTCAGTATCTTTGGCACCCAAATTGATCCTTATGATTTTAAAGTACACAATTTTGGTACTAACCTAAGAGAAGGGACCAAGTTTCTCTCTAGCTTGACTAAATCCTTTATATAGTGCTTGTCTTAACTGTTCTTCTTCAAGTAGCTCACCATGCGTGTATACCTGCGAAGGTATAGCACTGAGTTAGACCAATAAGCACATATTTTATCAAGGATTCCTATCTTCTGATCATAGCCAATTTGTAGAGGATACAACGACTTTTATTAGTTTAATAGTTTGCCCAAGCGTTAATTATTTTTTCAATTAAGTTAGATATATATTTTATTAGTTTAATAGTTTCATCCTTCAGTGAATGAGTTTGTTGGAGATCTCCTCGATGGATGATGGTATAATTAAGCCACTGCCTAGTTTATGCTAAATAGTGAGAAACATAGTTCTCATATGTGCATCACTTCTGAGCAACTATAGAAAAGGTTTTTGGGGTCTTCAATCTCCTTTCGCGTATGTAACATCTATCATCTTATTACGCCAATTTTCAAGATGGTTAATTAGTGACAATAGATGATTGGTAGTAGGAGATATGACATTATTTGACAACAAGTTGTTTATAATGCCACGGGATAAGCATTCAGTACCCCCTCGAACTATAGCTAAAATTGCTACGGCACACTCCAACTTCATAGAGGTCCTATTGCGCCCCTAACTCAATTTTAACATATTCTTGTCACCCTTTTGTGCTGACATGACACCTTTATTACATAAAAATGGGGTCCACATCAAAGATGCCATGTCAGCTAAAAAAGTGTCATGTTAGCTAAAAAGGATGACAAAAATAAGTTGAAATTAAATTCAGAGGGGTAATAGGACCCTTGTGAAGTTGGAGTATGTCGTAGAAAATTTATTCATAGTTCGAGGGTACTAGATGCTTTACTCTAATGCCACTGTTGATTATCATGCTAGCCCATGTATCATACTTTAGCGTACACACTTGTTTTAAAGCATTTCTGTCACCTACAGTTATGGTATCAAATTTTAGTTGCAAAAGACGAGTGTTGATATGCAGAATGAAGCATCACAACAAACAAATATCCCAAATAAATATATGTTATGAACCAATTGTCCCACATTATAAAAATAGAGAAATTCTAAGGGGATTATAAGCCAAATGGGTTCTCCCACCTATTAGACTAGTCTTTTGGGTTGGGCTCTCCCATTTGGTTTATAACATTGGTGCTTTCATTGAAAGTCCCATGTGTTGGGTCGTGACTCAGAGTGGTGGCCTGCGTTCTAGGAGTGGTAGCCTGGACCCAATAGGGATGCCAGCCGTGACCAACGAGGATCGATCCACGTGTGGGAAGCCGCGCGTTAGGTCGTGACTCGGAGTGGTGGCCTGTGTGTCAGTAGTCGTGGCCTGGACCCAAGAGGGGTGCCAGCCGTGACCAAATGGGCATAGCCGTGGCCAATGGAGATCAATCCACGCATGGAGCCACGACTCAAAGTGGGGGCCTGTGCGCCAGGAGTGGTGGATTGGACCTAAGAGGGGTGCTAGCCGTGACCAACTGGGCTCAGCCATGACCAACGAGGTCGTTGGTTCTCAAGCGGAGGCGATTGTTATGAACCAATTGTCCCACATTAGAAAAATAGAGAAATGTTATGGGGATAATAAACCAAATGGGTTCTCCCACCTATTAGACTAGTCTTTTGGGTTGGGCTCTCCCATTTGGTTTATAATAATATACCACATTGCTCTTCATGTGTTCTGGCTATTATTAACAAGCTACCTTGAAGCTTCAGAATAGGGGTGCCAACCGTGACCAACTGGGCGTAGCCGTGACCAACTAGGATCGATCCACGGGTGGGGAGCCGCGCATTGGGCCGTGACTCAAAGTGGTGGCCTGTGTGCCAGTAGTAGTGGCCTGGACCCAAGAGGGGTGACAACCGTAACCAACTGGGCATAGCCGTGACCAATGAAGATTGATCCATGCATAGATCCACGACTCAGAGTGGTGGCCTGTGTGCCAGGAGTGGTGGCCTGGACCTAAGAAGGGTGTTAGCCGACCAACGAGGATCGATCCACGTGTGGGGAGCCGCGCGTTGGGCTGTGACTCAGAGTGGTGGCCTGTGTGCCAGTAGTGGTGTCCTGGACCCAAGAGAGGTGCCAGTCATGACCAACTGGGCATAGCTGTGACCAACGAGGATCGATCCACACATGGAGCCACGACTCGGAGTAGTGGCCTGTGCCCAGGAGTGGTGGCCTGGACCTACGAGGGGTGCTAGCCATGACCAACTGGGCTCAACCGTGACCAACGAGGTCATTGGTTATCAAGCGGAGGCGATTGTTATGAACCAATTGTCCCACATTAGAAAACTAGAGAAATGCTAAGGGGATTATAAGCCAAATGGCTTCTCCCACCTATTAGACTAGTCTTTTGGGTTGGGCTCTCCCATTTGGTTTATAACAATATACCACATTGCTCTTCATGTTTTCTGGCTATTATTAACAAGCTACCTTGAAGCTTCAGATATAACTATGGTCTTTAAATTTTAGAGAAAAGAACACTATAATTCTTCAACTTTTGCAGCATAAAATTGATTAACTCAGCATTCTTTTAACATGCCATTTGTTTAATTTGATCTCTATTTTAATTTTTCATATGAAGTAGTAAGTAGGTTCATTAGAAGGACAGGTCAGTTACGCTCACTAAAATAAGGATTTGTAGCTTCCTTCTAAACTACAGAGCTAACAAAATCCAAGACGAGTTCTAAATTATTTACAGGGGTCAACTTGGACCAGTTAAAAAGGCTAATTAGACATCTACCTCATAAAACATCTTTTGTTCCTTTCTGCCCATAAACCCCAAAAAATAGCACCATAGATCATTATCCAGATAATCTTGATGGCTTTGTCAATTTCCTGTGAACTCCAACTTTCTAGAGCATCCTTAACAGAGAAGGGCACAACCCAGGAAAGACCAACAAAAGGGCATAACATATTCCAAAGGTATGAGGCAACTGGGCATCTCTGTACCAAGTGTTTGACACTTTCTGTGTGCTTGTGGCAGAAACATCATCTGTTGGCAAGTTGAAATTTATTTTTTGGAGAGATTATCCTGTGTGAGGCATGAGTTGTGCAGTACATTCCAGCTGAAATGGATCAATTCCCATCCACTCGTAGTTACTTCACACTTATAAAAACAATGGATCAAGTGTAATACCCCACATGTTTCTAAGCTAGGAGACGAACCATTTTTCCTTCATATGAAATCTCCTATCCTGTGATTCATACTTGAGTACATGACTTACAATGAGTATCCTAGTGATAATATAGCTTATGATGCGTTAAGCATGTTCATATGAGTCACTTATAGTAATACAAGCTAAGAGTTTTTGAATCTATCAAGTTTTAGTGTTCGATTTTGTAAGGGTCATATTTGAATGAGTATAACTTGATGTTAATATGGTATTTCTGAAGATTTCTACCCACCAAGTTATAGAGAATAAAATTATCTTTCCAACGATACCAATTTCTCCTTAATCCAATACCCGAGCGAAAAGTTATGCCCATTTTCGTGAGAGACAGTAAGGGTATGCGATTGGTTAGGCGCCGCCCAACCAAACTTAGGCGATTGGTTAGGCGCCGCCAAACCTGGCTTATGAAATTACTTGGGCTCCGCCTAAGTCAGTTCCAAGTGCCAAAAACACTCCGTTTTGAGTTATTTTGAGGGTAATTAAGTCTTTTAACACTCCTTACACGTCCCTAAACTTAACCCTATGAAATATATAGATTCTAAACACATTACAACCCTATTAACATCTCAAAGTTCATTATCCAAGAGCACCATAGGAGAAAAACAACTAGGGTTGCACAATCAATCTTGAAGATCAAATTTCAAGGAAATTTCTCCGTCAATCATCAAGAACCTCCCTTCTAAGGTATGCGTAGTGTTCATCCACGGATTCCTTTCGTCCGAGGAGTTCAAGAATCAATCTTAAAATACAAAAGCTTGGTTGGTTGTGGTGATATGATCATACCCATGTTGATGCTTGTTTGTTTTGCTATATAATAGTATCGTGACTATATATCTCATGAAAGTTATGTTGTTAGTTGAAAAACATGATCTTTAGATGGATTGATAGAATGCAAGTATGAAATCCACCTATGCCTTAAAGAATGCATGCAAGGTGTTCGATAAAATGCCTAGTATGTTAGAACTTCATATTTACATGATTTCGTGATATCTAAATAACAAGTTCATGTTAGTCATACACTCCAATATGAATTTCCATGCAAATTATGTGTTGTTATTGTTGTGGTATAAAGCATGTATGATAATGGAGATATAAATTATGTACACAAAATATATCCATGCTTTCCCTACCATGTTTGAGATGTTGAATAAATACATAAAGTATAATATCCCCAAATCATTACAATATGAACTAAATGTTACATGTTGCCGTTACCTTATGCTTGAATGGTTTCCATGCCATTGCTATGAATAGTATATGTTGTCGGAATGCCCATGATATTAGAATATGAGATTTATGACTTGATTATAAGCATTCCTATTCATGATAGATATTATGATGACCATGTACTTCATGAAATCCCCCACTCATGTATTATGGATTGTTGTTGATGGTCGTGTACTCAAGAAATTCAAGTTGTGTCAGTTTCCTTCCATCGAGTCCTGAGGGTACTTATACCCGAAAAATATAGTTGTGTGCCTAGAGCCATGTCATGTTTTCACGATACTCTCAGTCAAGCCATGATCTATAGAATTCAGTCAGTCATGTGACTCAGAAAAACTCAGAAATCTCAGTAATCTCAGTGCTCAGTAACCTCAGCAACCTCAGTATTGAGGTTTTTACTGACTCCTAATTTAATAGTAAAAAATTTACCATATATTTTCATTCTAATTCAATATATTTTAGGATTCAATATTATAAAAATAATTAAATAATTAAATAATAAATTAAGGAAAAAAGTGAAAAGATAATTTTGTCCATTGCAGAGACTTTTAATGAAGCCAAAAAGTTTAAATCACTTTTCTAAGGGTCTTCACACTTTTAATATATATTATATATATATATATATATATATAAAGCTGAATAGACCCCACTTTGTGGGAATACACTGGTATGTTGTTGTTGTTGTTGTTGGGTTCATAGAAGTGTGAATGGAAAATGGAGAAAAAATGGTGGAGAAGAGGAGACACCAATTTGGAAAGTGTACTCCCAAAATTGAAAAGTTCACTAATTCTCCCACATTGGTGGGAGAAAGGAACTTTGGAGTATTTATAATGATGAACACTTACTCCACATGATAAGTGAGGCAACAAATAAGAGATGCCTCGCGCTGTCGTCGTTGTTGCTCGCTCGGCTCGGCTTCGTATTTGGATTTGTATTTGAGAAATGATCGATCGATGAGATCTATCTTTTTGGACAAAATTTATTTGAATTCCAAAAATACCAACAGTAACACAGTAAATATTTTCTGTGTTTAATACTTCATTTATATGATTTCAGTTTCATTACGAAAGCATGCATGCAGAAGCTATTTCGAACAGATGCTTCAGATAAATTTTTGAACTGATGCAATTTTTCAGTGAAATGGTGCACAGTTTCGAAACTGAACTGATGCACTGTTTCAGTAAACTGATGCACTACTTCAGTAAACTGATGCACTGCTTCAGAACTGATACATTGTTTCAATGAACTGACATACTTATTCACGGAATGGCATGCCTGTTCAGAACAGTCACAATGTTTGGACGAATAGACATGAATTTTCAGAAAAGGTTACACCTTTTAGATGAACCTTTGCCACTTTTCAGAAGAGGCATCTTGTGGTTATAAAAACCTGGTTTCATCCACAGGTTTGGATACAAAATTTTTCAGATTAAAAACTCTCTTCTGGTCTCAAAAATATTTTGTGTGATCACTCAAAACATTCTGTGTGTTCGAAGATATTCAAACCATTTGAGGTACCACTACTGTTGGTCTGGTTAGTCATTTTATCCTAGGAGGAAAAATTCCAAAACCTCGGGTACAGTGAGGGAGATTATTTCCTTAATATTGTTATTTCCCACAATATAGTCGGGTATTTGATATACTTCATTGTGTTCTTCTTTATACTTGAATTCAATTTGAAGTTGGTGGTATATACAAATTCTGCATACCTGACTATATTGTGGGAAATGACAGTTGTTTTCCCTTTGCTTTTCTCATTCCGTTACTAAAGAATAAGATGTTCTACTGCAAATTCCAAAAACCACTATTGAAAACCCAAAATAACTGACATGAGAAAAGAGTAGCTCTTTCCCGTAATCTTTTCCTATCCTTGATTTCTATAGTTAGAAGCTGCTGAGAGGAGATTACTCTAAACTAATGTTGAACTACTTTATTACATATCTCATAATTTAATATAGTGAAACTTTCTTCTTTTGTAGTTTTCTTTCTTTATTTTCTTTGTTTACTTTTTATATCACCGTGTCTAAAAATCATCTTAAAATCAAATATCAGACCTTGCGGTGAACAATGAAATGAAACTTTAGGATTGGAGAAAAAACATGGAGTCTGGCAGAGATAGTTGTAGTAGGTATGATTAGCAAGTTTGAAATTTCACTGCAGGTACTCTGAAGGTTTAGGCTTATCTTTCTTGGTCTGATCTTATATTGTAACTCTATCGGCAAGTGCACATAATTTACTATTTTTAAATCTTTTATCTTTTTTTCTTTTTCCTCTTTGCCTATTTTCAGTTCTATGTTTGTATTGCTCTAAATTCTTATTTCTTCTTTGTAGGAAAATGTTGAAATAAAAGGGTAAATTGACAATGATGGATGCGAAAGAGGAGTCAACAATGACGTTAAAAACATCAGATTCGCCCAAATATTATTCTTCTAAACAATAACTTCCTACTTAAATACAGGGAAAGGCCTTTAAAAGATGATTTCTGCACATTCCAAGTTAAGCTTGAATGTTCAAGTCAATTGATTCTAAATAACTTATTCCTTTCTGTAGTGCAGTCAAGATTAAAAGAAAAACCTGAATTGTTTAGCCAATTAATATGAGAGAGAATTTTTTTAAAACCAAGGTCTTAAACTAATATATTAAAATGCAATTCTTCGATTAAAGAATTTTCCAGCAAAGGTGAAAGCAGAGTACTGAAATTTTACCTCGCAGAGCAGTACCCGATCTGTGGTATATTCTTCTCGATATCCTTATGGTTTGATAACTATGAAAGTTTAACCATTGTTGTAGATTTGCTTGATGTAGAAGAAAGTACAATACAAGGAGATACAAAGCAATTAGAATGATTGGTGGTTATGAGTCGTGAGAGGATCGAGACTGTTGATATTAGTAACCACATGTGAGTTCTCAGGGAGTTTTGATCTTTGCATTTTTCTCTTCATTTAAATGTGAATGTTTCATAGATCTTATTAAAGTTAGGAGCTATTATTTTTTGGAAAAACATGTTATGTAGATCTTATCCAACATGTTGGAAATTTTATGGATTTCGGTTTAGTCCTTTCCTTTAGATAAGAAGCCTATACAACAGTGGACAAAAAGCTTATTAATTTTTTCTGTCTTTTTTTATCTCTACTGATATATGTGATAACTTTTTTCTTATTTTTTGATAACTAATTTTTTGTTAGCCACCAAAGTCCAGAATTGCAAAGCTTCAAACTACAGTTCATCTAGTTGTTCATTAGAAAAGAACTCATAGAGAAACTAGAATGCTCTTCTAAAAAACTCTCTGTTGCATTAATTTTCTAGTTCCTACAGTTGCCCTTATATGACATACACAAGCTATCTCCTTTGTTAAACTATCGACTGTCCTCATCTTCCCTTAGAACACTTTGACATTCCTCTCATTCCAAAGAGTGTGGATTGCTTCAGCATACACATGTTGCTTCTTTCCTTTCATTAGTTTTATTAGCCACTATTGTTGCTGGTCACTAGTCATATCCTCCTGCTTCGTTAACCTAACCAGTAGCCTGGTCTACAATTGAAAAGTGAGATCGCATTCTTTGAACAAGGGATGGATCGTTTCTGGGAGAGTTTTATTGGGTTATTGTGTCTTTTTCCCTTCCTATGTGGATAAATGAAGCCCAATTTGGACCAGCCCACTTTTGTCCATAGGCCCATTACTATAGGGCATATATATTGATCTTTTTAGGTCTTATTCACCATCACAAAAAGAGAGTTTTCAGCAGCCAAAGAGAGAAAAACAAAGCTGATTTTCGCACCTAAATTTCAGCCGCAACTGTCAACTTCAAATTGTGATTCCCACTTCGTTTCTTGTCCGATTGAGCTGATTTTTGGACTGCTTGTTCCTCTCATCTCAATATTTGATTAGGAACTGATGGATCTTGATTTGATATCCTGTAGATCCTGTTCTTCATTCCCGAACAGTAGCTGCATTTTTGGTGCTTTCACTCCTTTATTTCTCTAGTGTTTGGTGCTGTGGTTTATGTATTATTTCTTGTTGTTTGGAACTTGTTTGGTGGCCATTTTTGAGGACAATATTTTAAATCTTTGGTGATTATAGTGGAGTTTTGGTCCCTTGGTTTTTTACTCTTCACACCGAAGGGTTTTTCACGTAAATTTGGTGTCTTGTGTGATTGCCTTTATTCTTTCCCTATCGCATTTGTGTGGTAATTCATTTTCTGCCATATTACTTTGTTTTTCTTGGTTTGCTTGTCTCTTCTTGGTTCAAGTTGAAAGGGAAAGTTTAGTCTTGGGTATTTTCCGCTGCTACCCTGCCGGGCTCTTTGATTGTGTGCCCGTCTTTCCTAACAAGTGGTATCAAAGCGTTGATTATTGCTGATTGTCGATTTGAATGATGGAGGAGAATATTAGCAAGATGGTGTGTTTGAATGGTAGTAACTATCATACTTGGAAAGGCAAAATGAAGGATCTTTTATTTGTCAAGAAAATGCATCTACCTGTGTTTGCATCTACTAAACCTGAATCCATGACAGATGAGAATTGGGAATTTGAGCTCTTACAGGTTTGTGGCTGTATCAGACAATGGGTTGAAGATAATGTTAGAAATCATAGTGTGAATGAGACACATGCTAGAAGTTTGTGGGACAAGCTCGAGACACTTTATGCTTCGAAGACTGGCAATAACAAGTTGTTCCTACTTAAGCAATTGATGAATATCAGGTATAAAGAGGGAAGTCCTATTTCTGATCATATTAATAATTTTCAGGGTGTCCTTGACCAGCTGTCCGGAATGGGTGTAAAGTGAGATGAAGAAATTTAGGGACTTTGGCTTCTTAATACTCTACCTGACTTTTGAGAAACTCTTCGAGTTTCTTTGACTAATTCTGCTCCTGGTGGTATTGTAACTATGTAATATGTTAAGAGTGGTATCTTGAATGAAGATATGAGAAGAAGATCTCAGGCCTCATCTTCTTCATCTTCACACTCTGATGTTTTGGTTACTGAAGAGAGGGGGGAAACAAGTCCAGAGATTCAAATGATAGAGATAAAATTAGAAGCAAGTCAAGGTCCAAATTCAAGAATGTTACATGTGACTATTGCAACAAAAAAGGGCATATCATAAAATATTATTACAAGCATAAGAGAGATATAAGACGGCAAAAGAAAGAAGGCGATAATGAAAATTGTGTTGCTGTTTTTGCTAATGATGATCTTCTTATTGCTTATGGTGAGAATGCCATTAATCTTGTTCGCGATGAGTCTAGCTGGTTTGTGGATTCTGGTGCTACATCTCATGTTACGCCAAAGAAGGAATTATTTTCTTCTTATACTCCAGGTAATTTTGGGATGTTGAAAATGGGCAATAATGATGAAGTTAGAGTACTTGGCATTGGAACGATTTGTTCGGAAAGTAACAATGGTTCCAAACTAGTTCTCAATAATGTCAAGCATACTCCAGATGTTCGCCTGAATTTGATTTTTGTAGGAAGTCTTGATGATGAGGGTTATGTTAATACCCTTGGTGCTGGCCAGTGGAAGCTTACTAGAGGTTCGATGATTGTGGCTCGAGGTGACAAGTTGTCTAACTTATAGGTATTTCAGGGCTCTACTTCTAGAGGCTTGATAAACTTGGTGGAGAATGATACTTCATCAGAGTTGTGGCATAGAAGGTTGAGTCATATGAGTGAGAAGGGGATTGATAGTTTGGCTAAGAAAAATTTGCTTTCTGGAGTAAAACAAGCAAAGTTGAAGAAGTGTGTTCATTGCTTAGCCGATAAACAGAAAAAAGTTTCTTTTCAGAGTCATCCTCCTTCAAGAAAGCTCGATTTGCTGGAGTTGGTGCATTCTGATTTGTGCGGTCCTTTTAAAGTAAGGTCTCATGGTGGTGCACTTTACTTTGTGACTTTTATTGATGATCATTCTCGCAAACTCTGGGTATTTCCTTTGAAGTCCAAGGATCAAGTACTTGATGTGTTCAAGAATTTTCAGGCCTTGGTTGAAAGACAGACAAGGAAGAAATTGAAATGCATCCGTTCAGATAATGGTAGTGAGTATATTGGTCCTTTTGATAGATATTGCAGAGAGCAGGGTATTTGGCATAAGAAAACTCCTCTAAAGAATCCTCAGTTGAATGGCTTAGCAGAGAGGATGAACAAAACACTAGTTGATAGGGTTAGATGTATGCTTTCAGATGCTAAGCTGCCAGATTCCTTTTGGGCAGAAACACTTAATACGACTGTTTATGTTATCAATTTATCACCTACTGTTGCTTTGAATGGTGATGTACCTGACAGAGTTTGGTCTGGTAAGAATGTTTCTTATGACCATCTTAGAGTCTTTGGGAGTAAATCTTTTGTTCATGTTCCTAAGGATGAAAGGTCAAAGTTGGATGTTAAAAATAAATATTGTATCTTTATTGGTTATGGTCAAGATGAATTTGGATTTCGCTTCTATGATCCAGTTGAGAAGAAACTTGTTAGAAGCCGCGATGTTGTGTTCTTTGAAGACCAAACAATTGAAGATTTTGACAAAGCTGAGAAGGTTAATTCTCAGAGTAGTGAGAGCCTAGTTGATGTTGATCCAATTTCTTTGACTACTGCTCCTGAAGAAAATCTTCAAGATGATGAAAATCAAGTTGATAATGAAGATGATGACCATGTTCAGAATAACCAGCAAGAAGTTGTTGATGCTCCGGTGCAAGTTGATATGGTTGATCAGCAACCATTTGTTGATGTTCCAGAGAGTTCTCTCAGACGATATACTAGAGAAAGAATATCATCATCTCGTTATTCTCCCACAGTGTATGTACTCTTGACTGATAGGGGAGAACCTGAGAGTCTTGATGAGGCTATGGAAAGTGAAGAAAAAGATAAGTGGTTTGATGCTATGGAAGATGAAATTAAATCTTTGCAAGATAATCATACCTTTGATTTGGTTAAGATGCCTAAAGACGGAAAAGCTTTGAAAAATAGGTGGGTTTTTTGGGTGAAGCATGAAGATGGTAATCCAATTCTACGGTACAAAGCTAGATTAGTTGTGAAGGGATTTAACCAGAAAAAGGGAGTTGATTTTGATGAGATATTTTCTCCGGTTGTAAAGATGTTATCCATTCGTGTGGTTCTAGGCTTAGATGCAAGTCTAGATTTAGAGGTTGAGCAAATGGATGTTAAAACTGCTTTTCTCCATGGTGACTTAGATGAAGAAATTTATAAGGAGCAACCCGAAGGTTTTGAAGTCAAGGAAAAAGAGAATTATGTTTGCAAATTGAAGAAGAGCTTGTATGGTTTAAAACAAGCTCCTAGGCAGTGGTACAGGAAGTTTGGTTCCTTTATGAGTCAGCAGGGCTTCAAGAAGACTACTTCAGATCATTGTGTTTTTGTCCAAAAATTCTCTGATGGTGACTTTATTATTGTGTTGCTTTATGTTGATGACATGTTTGTTGTTGGTCATAATGCTAGCAGGATTCAAAAGTTGAAGCAAGAGTTGAGTAAGTCTTTTTATATGAAAGACTTAGGACCAGCAAAGCATATTCTTGGCATGCAGATTGTCCGTGAAAGAAAGGCCAAGAAGTTGTGGTTATCACAAGAGATGTACATTCAGAAAGTACTTCGAAGGTTTAACATGGACAAGGCTAAGGTTGTCAGTACACCTTTAGCTATGCACTTCAAGTTGAGAACGAAGAAGTGTCCTTCCCGTGATGATGAGAAGGAAGATATGAAGAAAGTTCCTTATGCTTCAGCTGTTGGTAGTTTGATGTATGCAATGGTTTGCATGAGATCAGATATTGCTCATGCTGTTAGTGTTGTTAGTCATTTTCTTTCTAATCGGGGAAGAGAACATTGTAATGCTGTGAAGTGGATTATGAGATATCTTTGTGGCAATTCTAGTCTGAGTTTGTGTTTTGGTACAAGGAAGCCTAGTCTTTGTGGTTATACTTGTTTTGCGGAAATTTTGACTTTTAAAGAGTCGCCACTTAATTTTGAAAAGGAATTAAGAAACCTTTAGAGAGTTACTTCAAACGATTCAAAATAGGAAAATCGTTTTAAGTTAGAGATTCTAGATAAGAGGTTCCTATTAACGTTTTAGGAAGGTGTTAGGCACCTAAAACGTCCGCTAACTTGCAATTATCCGATCTATTTGAAAATCGTCTTTTGATTAACTTTAAAAAGATTAATTTCGTCGAAAAGTGATTATTTTTTAGAAAAAGGACGTGTGAAATAGATTTAAGCGACTTAGTAGGGATTTTAACTAAGTCTAAACGAAACTGATAAACAAATAAATACATAAAAGGGGAAAGGGAGGAGAAAGTAAAGGATTTAGGCCATCGGTCCAAACCAACAAAACCTTTCCTAGTCTACTTGGGCTTTCGACCCATTTCACCTGTCCTAATCTAGTTTTCGAACCCTTGGCTCGAGTTTGTTCCACCTGTATTAAGTACAACTTTGACTTCGTGGCCCGAATAAATGAATAAAGAAATAACTACATGAATAAATAAATAAAGGCAACAATGGAAAATAATGGAACTTTAAATCCTTCTTACGCCGCTTAGAAGATGAGACTTAAACCCGTTCCTCCTTATTCCGACTCCATATGTATGCGTACTATATAATGGACATTCAGCGTCTTCTAAAAGAGGCGGGCCTCAATGGTCCATTTCCTAATGCAAGAGCAAAGAGTCCAATTGGACTCCCGAGCAAGTTCATACAAATAAAAGATGAGTGAATTAATGCTTATTCTAAATTTTCAGCCGGCACACAAAAGATATGAAATGATTTAAAGAAATATCGACCAACCAGGGGATTTGAAATTGATAGGGAATAAGTTAGCATCAATCCATAATTGGTGACCCTAACTAACCATTTAAGCACTTGAGCAATTAACAAAGCAATGCACAATTGGGAATTAGCCAGTACGCTCCTGCTATAATCACGCATTATAACAAGAGTCATTTATTATAACGAGCTGTCAATGGCATCCACCCAGGGGAACTAATATATAGATATATATACTCAAGACAGTGATACATAATCAAAGGAAAACATGAGAAAATTTAGCACTTAGTGTAACACTTGGAGAAAAAGACTTTGGGACTCGATTTTTAGAGCATCTTATCCATTCGTGAAGATATCATCAATGAGTGTCAAATTAATAGAGAAATCAAAGGGTTAAGAATTAGCCTTAATTTATGAAGTTTAACACGGAGCAGGCATGACTCAGTTTTAGGCATGACATACTACACCCACAATTCTAATAGACAAAATATTATTGCAAGCTCATAGATTAGCCGTGTGAATGGATGAGTAATACTCTATTTCTGTAATGTGAATTAATGGAATGTAAAATCTGAATTACATGCTTTGATAACATCCTTTATTATCAAATGCTCAAGTATCAGTGATTTAATTTTCAGACATTACATGTATTTATTGAAAGAGAAGAAAAAAAAGAATATTTGCACTACCATTTTACAGAGAAGCCTTCACAAATTAGTCCACTTCTATAGCCAAAAACATCATAATTTACATTTGACATGTCTGGGAATACAACTGCAAAATACATGAAAAGTAAAAAAAGTAGGCGGAGCATGAAACTTTAATAAGATCAACCATACAGACCTTAAACAGTACATAAAATGAGAGTATTAAATCGAAAACCCATCAACAACGTCGTTCAAACTACATAACATACCATAAATCAAAAGAAAGAACAGTTCTTAGATAAAAATAGTGAATGTAGGGTACTTTAGAGAAAAAAAAACAAGTCTTTAACCGTACTAAGCAATGGATTCACACACATAAATTCAAATGACGATAACTATTATGAACGAAACCTACGGCTATCACAACCATCTACCAACACACAACTCAACACATCATAACATTGACAAAATTATTTACAACTACAGAGGGTCGAGATGAAATAGAAAATATCAAAACTTGAACGGAAAAGGGTATTACCTTTTGGGGAGCAGCAAAACAGGACGACGAGCTTCGTTGGACTCCACCACCAGAAAAAAAAAGAACGACTTCACCTTCGGCTCAAAACTCTAATCTAATGGATGAACCTCCGAATACAGAATAGAATTCCCACTAGACCACGAAACTTTCTACAAGAGCTTCTTTCTTCTCTCTTCTCAACCAAAAATTTCCCTAAAATTCTTAACCCGAGAATTTCCCAACCTCCCTAGAAACAAGAAAATTTTCCTCTCTTTTGAGACTAAAAATTTCAAAAACCCTAATTTTCGAACCTCTACCCTCCGACCCCCAAAATAGTGAAGCGACGATCCTTATATAGAAGACACAATTAGGGATTGATTAGGGATTTACAAAATGACTAATTTTGAAATTCAAACTGGAACCCCTTCTACAGCTTGGATTTCATCACCCATTGGTACCAATTTTTGGATTCTTTGAAATGGCGGACCAATTAAAAATGGGAAGAAACGAATGTTACCCAAGAACCAATGAGAATTTAAAAAATATGTACGAATCCATACGATTTATCCCAAAATTTACGGAATTGAGCCATTTGGAGAAACACCTAGGCTTGTTCTAGAACGTTCAAGGGTTTTCTCGTCCTACAAATGCATGAAAATGCATGACAAAAGTGACAACGAAACGGGCTAGGATCGGGTGTCACCGTTGGACACAGGTTGACGAGTTAGGGGCTAATCGGGTCAAGGTTGATTTGGATGGATTTTGGTCGTTGTTGTCGCGATTTGGGGCTGTTCTTTGTTTTTGGTGAGCTATAAGCAACTTTTTCTTATTGAAGGAGAAAGGATTAAATGGTGTGGTCCGGGTCGAGATCTATTGGGCCTAGTGAGTGCAGGCTTTAATTGCTTATTATTTGGGCTGGTTTGGTTATTGGGGAATTGGCCAATTCTATTTAGGTTTTTGCCAAATTGAAATCAATTTGCCAATTGCATCGCAATTATGGCCATTTTGATTTCGATTATGGCCCAACCTAATAGATTGGCTAAATTAAATAAAAATTTGAAATGAATTAATACCTCACTTAACCCCGAGCTTCTTGATTCGATAAAATCAAACACATATTTATTCAGATAAATTATTTTTAAGAATAAAAATATATTTAAATCAAGATTTTAATTATTATATTTATTTCAAGATGAACCTTGATTAAAATCCGATATTCCGTAAAATAAATATTTAAGTAATAAATTATATAATCTCATATAACTGAACACGATAGTATATAATCGCTATTTAAAATGACAAAATCAAGTACAAAAAATATTTTAATTTTTTTTTATTTGGATGAAATAATTATTTTGGTTTTATTAAAAACTGAAGAAACTCAGGATTAAATTTAGTCGTGGAGGGCAAAAATTAGGTGTCAACAACTGCCCCCTCCCTTTGGGTAGGGTGGATGTAAGTAACCCTGGGCAAAGGGAGGTTGACGTTCTTAATTTTTGCCCGACCATAGATTCGAATCTGAAAGAGGCTGGTTTTTGCACGAGTTTCATAAAGTCATGGCCGAACCTCGGTATTAGGTTTCCCACATATCTCAGGTTACATGAGAATTCAGGCCACTTGTAGTTCATAGAGCTTGATTTAAAGCACGATTTTCAAAAAATTCACAAGCTATCTCGGTTTTAGAGTTTTTGATAAAATCGAGAAATTGGGGAATAAAGGGATTATGGGGGAGGTCGAAATACATTCGAGTTTTCTTCATAGATCCCAGCCTACATATCCCCAAGATTCAGGGAATCAGACTGCTTGTAGTTCGACTCAATCGGTAGAAAAGATAGTCTTTTATTTCAGACGATCTTTGCCTCAGGATGAGTGACAAGTTGATCGAGTTTCGGAAAAGAGGCTTGTAACCTCTTAACCATGAATGTGGGATCCTTCACATCCATAGACAAGAACTTACCCATACATAATTTCCAAAACTCTAGGTGTGTTGTCACCCGACTTTGAAAGAAAGAGAAGGTTACCCTCGATATGAGTTTAGAAATATCTCGAAGGTGAAGCGGAAACTAGAATATCCTGAAATACCCACATGCCTTCTAAAAGAGGTGTGTTTGGATGGTGGTGGTGATCATCTTTTAGATCGCGTCCAAAGAGTTTGACGTCCCTCTCTAGACTATGTCCCATTTTGTTGCTAAGAAAGAGTTCCACGTTGTGCTGCATCCTTTTTAGAGTCGTCCGCACCTGTGGGTTTGATTTGAGATTTTCATCCTCTCGTATGCTCTCGACAATATCTCAAACAAAATTATTAGTGCTAACATAGTTCACGAAAGAGGTAGGTAGTCTTTTACCATATCTCCACGTGAGTTGTGGCCTGAAAAGCAGAATTATCTCCTTATGTACCTATTTGGAATGAAATAACTAGCAACAACAAACACAACAACCCTCTTGGTTGTTGTATAATTATGACATTTGTCGGTTGAATATGCCTTCAATGTGGGGTGGCCCTTTTGGACACCGGCGATACTTTATGCAGAACGGTCCCTGCAACCGTGTAATCTTGTGCTGGTGTGGCAACCCTTTTTGTTACATATATCACTTGTTGTATGTGGAATGATAACCTTTCCGATTATAGCTGATGATCAATTTATAAATTTTCCTTACATTATCAATCTTTGGATAATCTTGCGTATTATTTGATGTTCGATACGAGGCGACTTACAGATATCATTTGAATTTCTAGCTTTTAGGTAATACTGCACATTATTCGACTTTGGATAAGAGATGGCTTACAGATATCCCTCCTATCACTAGCTTTCAGGTGTTCCTGCACATCATCCGACCTTGGATACAATATGACTTATAGATAATCTCTCAAATTGTTAGTCTTTGGGTAATCCTGCACATAATCGATCTTGGATATGACGCAGCTTATAGAGAACCCTTGGACGTATCAATTTGATAATCTTGCATATTCTTCGGTAAGGATTTAGTTGCGACTTATGGATAACCTTTGAACTATTAATTTTTGGGCGATCTTGCACACTATCCGGTTAGGATGTTGTTGTGGCTTACGAATAACCTATCGGCTATCAACTCATAGGCGATCTTTCACACTATCCTATTTCAAATAATATCACTTAAAGATGACCCTCAAATTGTCAATTTCTAGGAAATCTTATATATCATTCATCCTTAGATAGCGACTTAAAGGTGTCCCTTCAAATCGTGTGCTCTCGATGCATTCAGATGCTGATTCATAAAATGATGAGATATCCTCGACGCCAGCATTTATGTCTTATGTGTCAACAAATATAAAATGATGATGATATCCTCAACGCCAGCGTTTTTGTCTAGCGCATCAATAAATATTGAATGATGATGATATCCTCGACGCCAGCATTTCTGTCTAGCGTGTCAACAGATATTAAATGATGATGATACCCTCGATGCCAGCGTTTCTGTCTAGCGCATCAACAGATATTGAATGATGATGATATCCTCGACGCCAACATTTTTGTCTAGCGCGTCAACACATATTTAATGATGATGATATCCTCGATGCCAGAGTTTCTGTCTAGCGTGTCAACAGATATTAAATAATGATGATACCCTCGACGCCAGTGTTTTTGTCTAGCGTGTCAACAAATATAAAACGATGATGATATCCTCGATGCCAGCGTTTCTGTCTAGCGCGTCAACAGATATTGAATGATAATGATATGAGATGGCCCTCTCGGCAATAATATGCAATGGCCCTCATGGCAATGACATGCAATGGCCCTCTTGGCAATGATATGAAATGGCCCTTTTGGCAATGACATGCAATGACCCTCTTGACAATAATATGAAATGACCCTCTTGGCAATGCAATGAAATATACCTCTTGGCAATGATATGCAATGGCCCTCTTGGCAATGATATTCAATGGCCCTCTTGGCAATGACATGCAATGACCCTCTTGGCAATACAATGCAATGGCTCTCTTGGCAATGATTTGCAATGGCCCTCTTGGCAATGATATACAATGGTTCTTCTGGTAAATTAAAAATAGTTTCACCTAAAATCATTTGTCAGGGTCTTGCTTTCTGCATGTACCTGTACTCAAGGTAGACACAAAGTCACTTTTGCTAGTGACTATTTTTTAGAAAAATTATAAATACAATATTTGTAAAGAAGACAAGACACTGTTGTTTGTCTTCCATGATCTCAATAAATGAGATGGACAATTCAAAAGGTCCTCAATAAATGGGTATTAAACCCATTTTTAGGGCTACCCAAAAATACCTTTCTTGAGCATTAGTGCCCTGGTGGCTCCCGACTTGCTTGGGGATTTTTCGAAAGAAATGCTCATTTTTGTGTATCGATCCCTGTATCCACAAAAAATGATTAGTTTGAATAAAACTACTCTGTGTTGACTTCCTTCGATCCTTGATCTGCCCCTCGCCATCTTTCAGGTACTTCGTCATGTTGGGACTTCCACCCATGGCTCTCCGTCCCAATTTATGTCTTGGCAAGTACTAAATAAAAGATTTGTATATATTCTTGAAAGTATTCTTAATTTTTAGAAGATAGTTTCGAAAGGTTATATAAAACTTTAGAAGATCTCTGCCAGCCATGTCATGTAATAGCTCAACGAACATCTGCCTTTTGATTTTGACTAAATCTGACGGAGGATTTCCAAAACTCATCATCATTGTTGGAGGGTTCTTCAAATATTTTTGTCATAGCCAGAAATTGAGTCTACCTAGACTTTGTCACAATTGGTGGCTTCAAAGATTGGCTTTAACCTCTGGTGCTGGGGAATTTGAAATATATTCCAGTATTTGGTGGAAATTTTGAGGCCTCCCTCAAAATATCTGCCCCAGTTTAGAGTAGTCTAAGATGATATCATCTCGAGTGGATCTGAAGCCTTTGCTGATCTTCATCCTCTTTGTTGGATATTGATCTTCTATTGTGAATTTTCGTGATTCCTTCTCAAAAATTCTGCCCCAGTTTCCATTTCCTGGGGTTATATGATCGAGCTGTTGGGGCGCCTACGTATCCCGTTGAATCAGGTCAAACGTAGTTCAGGACTATGCTAGGGATATATATAGAAAAAATATAATGGGTTCACCGAAGACGACATAGGCCTCCTACGTATCCCTTTCTTGGGAATTCAGGTCAAACGTAGTTCATACATAAAGGGAAAGGATAAATTATCCTAAGGGATTGACCGAAGCTGACATAGGCCATCTACGTATTCCTTTCTCGGGAATTCAGGTCAAACATAGTTCGTACATAAAAAGAAGGGATAAATTATCCTAAGGGGTTGATCGAAGTCGACATAGGCCGCCTACGTATCCCTTTCTTGGAAATTCAGGTCAAACGTAGTTCGTGCATAAAGGGAAGGATTCTATCCGATTACTCATCATAAAATTGATACTATTATAAAGGCGATTACAAATAAGCCAAGAAACAAAAACTATAACATCTTTCAAGCATGATATATCTTTACCGCATCAGAATTGATTGGTTTGATCCACTCTTGACCATCCATCTCAGGTAGTATTAGGGCTCCTGTAGGTTGGGCTTCTTTTGATTTTTACATTCCTCTATATCTACTACTAACTGCTTCTCATCACCTTTTCTGTTCATTATTATTTCCTTTGCCTTGCTCGTCTAACCCTTGACATGACATGACATTGACAAATTTTTAAATTATTGCTACCAAAATAAACCATGCTAGAAAATCATATTTAAAAAATAACTTCTTAAATAAAGGGAGGACTTTTGGAAAATAAATAAAAACTATGACTTATGACCCACACAAATGTGGGCCCATGCCTTTTTGAAAGTTATAAAACACGAAACAAAAATTTAAGACATAAAAGGGTGGATCACGGGGCCTCCTCCGGATCATCACCAATTTTAAAAAGTATTATTAATTTCCCTTTCATCTACCGTGATGGGTGACGGGTTATGAATGGAGTAGAGGTCCAATTTTGCAAGGTCTCCCCTGGTGCAATCTTCTTCACCTCACCGGACTTTGGGAAATCATCTGGTAGAGCATTGCATCCTTTGAATAGATCTCCTATCCCATCCCCAAGACCACTATCATTTGACATCTCATGTATGGGAAATGACTGGTACAATAGCGGTAAGGGCCTAAACAAACTCTCCTTTGAATTATCTTCGATCTCATCTTCCTTCCTTGGTTGGTACTCTATTCCATGCTTAAAAGATTTTTATGGTACCATAATAGGATTAATAATTCCTTCCAAATCCTTACTTAAATCGGCCACAACTTTCTCTATCTTCTCCATCTCTTCTGTTCTTTTGAGTCCTTCTGAATTTACCTTAGTGATGGCCTTGCTAGACGCCCATTCACCCTCTATTTCAATCATGTTAACTGTAGGTCCCCCATGGTTAGGAAATGGATTACTGTTAACATTTGGTGTCGGCGACTGAAGTGTGATGACCTTCAGATCGATCAAATCTTGGATCTTATGTTTCAAGTTAATACAATCCTCGGTACTGTGCCCCGCTGCTCCTGAATTATAGGCACAATTTTGATCGGGATAATAAAACCGGGAGTTGGGATTGATAGGCTTTGGCTGGATCGGTTGAAAATAACCAGCTTTCATCAATCTTTCGAAGAGCTAGGTACGACTTTTAGCTAGCGGCATAAAGTTTTGGGGAGTTTTTTTTTTGAAGTTTGGACGTGGAGGGTTATAATGGTTCTGATTTACATGTGAAGGTACTTGATGATAATTTGGATACGTTTGAATGTTTATTTGATTATTTGGAAAAGTAGCTTGAGTATGAGGCTGATAATTTGGCTGTGGAACTTGGCACTGGGGTAAAATATTTGGAATTGGAGCTTGACATTGGGGTTGAGCGTAGAATACAGGCTGAAAACTTGATGACGATAATGAGGAAAAAATATTCCTAGGCTTGAATTTCCTCTTTAACTTATCAATAAAATTAGTAGAGACTGCAGTCGCATCCTCTCTTTTCTTCTTTGGGAATGCAAAAGATTCAGATGATGTTGGGGTTTTGGCAATTTTTCCTGTTCGGATTTCTTCCTCTAATGATTCCCCAATCTTTACTAAATCTGCAAAAGTTGCTCGGATCGCGGATACCATCCTAGTATAAAATTCTCCTTTCTGTTCGTGAGAGAAAATCGATACCATTTCTTCCTCAGACATGGGAGGTTGTACTTTAGCAGCCTCCTTTCTCCAACGAAAGGTGTAGTCTCGAAAACACTCATTATTCTTCTGTTTGATCCGATCTAGTGAGTATCGGTCAGGGACTATATCAATGCTAAATGCGAACCTGTCAAGGGAACCCTTGGCCAATGCTTTCCAACCAGTCCATCTTTTCAGTTCTTGAGACATGAACCACTCTAAGGCTTCACCACTTAAACTTCGGCTGAACAGACATATTAATAACGCCTCGTTTTTCCCTACCCTCATTATTTGGTCATAATACCTTCTCAGATGGGCTATTGGATTTCCGGTGCCATCTAACACTTCAAATTTAGGGACCTTATACCCTTCGGGTAGATCTATTCCAGGGTGAACACATAAATCATCATACCCAAAACCGTCGTGGTCCCTCACTCCATGAGATTCTTTGATCCCCATGATCTCTTCATTCATAGCTAGAAACTTCATTTCGTGCTCGGTCCTCCACTCTTTCTCTTTCTCCTCGTAATGGTCCATCTCGAGATTAGGAAGGAGATTATAGATATCAGGGGATATAATGGCATAGAGAGGATTTGGAAGGGAGGTTTGATTTTGAGGATAAAAGGAAGTTGGTTGGTAGGTGGGGAGGACGTTTTGGAAATTGGAAAGGTTCTGTTGAATTTGCGAGTAGTTTGGTGGAATCTGAGAAGGATTTTATGAATTTGGAAATAAATTTTGTGGATTCTGGGATAGATTTGATGGATTTTGCGGGTTTGGGAGTGAATCTTGTGGATTTGGGAATGAATCTTCTTGATTTGAAAATATGTTCTAGGGATTTGGGAATGGATTCGGAGATGGGTTTTGTGGGGCTAAAGATGGATTTTGTGGATGGTAGGAATCTAGGTTATTTTTCCGATTGGTGTTTTGGACAAATGGAGGAGCGGATATGGACGATATGTTATTTGGCTGATTCTCGAGAATAGGTGTACTGAGGGGAGAAATTTAAAGTGGAGTCCCATGTCCTCCTGGAGAGGGGGAATTTACGGTGATGGCCAGGTTAGCCAAATCTCGAGTGCGATTTATTTCCTATTGAAGTATTTCTAACTTTGTTGCGAGTTCCGCAATCACCATACTTTGTTCTGCTATTACACTGTCCCTGATGATCAACGTGTTTTCTTCATCATTTCCAGTCATTATTGAATGATGATCAGAGGATGGGATTTTGTCCGCTTTTGATCGGGTGAAATAGGGATGCTCTGCTAGCTTATATCAACACGGAGTAGTTTTCTATATCTGTAAAGTAAAACAACTCAAAGGCAAACATGTTAGTTTCCAGCATTGCAAAATACTTGACAAGAAATAGACACGTAGATTTGTTTGTGTCATAGACAAATCCATCCATAGGAGCATAACAGATAAACTTTCCTTCGATCCAAACAAATGCACATAAACACATAAGACATTATATCCATAAAAACATTATAATAATGCGTATCCTAACTTGGGTGACCCTTTTGAGCCAAAGGTTTGGGCCTAACGATTTTTGAAGAAAAACATATGCTTGCTTAAGGTCAATCCATTATCCCCCAACTTTTATAGACACTAAAAGGGCATAAATTCCTACAAAAGATAACAAAAGAGGGATACAATCTTTAGGCAAGGGAAATAACACGAAAGAAAACACGTTCCCACACAGGGGATAGAAAATACTAATTCTCGAGTGCTTCTTCTATCAACCTTCACCTTCTTAGCTTCTTCTATTTAGCATATTGGTGACATCCATTGACGCTCAAACTGTGCATTAGATGCAACCTCCAAATCGAACAATTTCTTGCTTAACTTGCTTCAATTCTTCTCACGAAAATAAGTAGATCAAGCTTTTTCCCGACCCCCAAAGGATAATGGATTGAATTAGATAGGCATACATTTTCTTCAACACATAAATATGGTTCATCTATAATTGAATCGGGGTCAATAGACGTAGGGCAGGTTTTCTAATGGGCCCAATACCCCGCTCAGGTATTGGGTCGTCCTAGGCTCATGCCTAAAATAGGGTTTTAGTTTCGTTCTATACTCGGTGTCTAGAGTGGGTTTGAACACTGGTTCTCAAGTGGACAACTTGAGTTTAAAAATATGAACAACCATCAAAAGACTCACGTGCTAATAAGCCATTCATATTTCCAACACAATTTGGAATTGAACAGTAGGGGCCAGGACATCCACGAAACCCCAAAACAGTTTAAATAATGCAGAAATATGCCATGAGATGCGATAGTTAAACTTTACAGAATTGAAATATATAAGCACATAAATAGTTAATCAAAAGACAAAATTAAACATTTGGTTAGAACCAAGTTAAAGATCCCCAGCAGAGTCACCATTTCTGTTTTGCGGAAATTTTGACTTTTAAAGAGTCGCCACTTAATTTTGAAAAGGAATTAAGAAACCTTTAGAGAGTTACTTCAAACGATTCAAAACATGAAAATCATTTTAAGTTAGAGATTCTAGATAAGAGGTTCCTATTAACGTTTTAGGAAGGTGTTAGGCACCTAAAACGTCCGCTAACTTGCGGTTATCCGATCTATTTGAAAATTGTCTTTTGATTAACTTCGAAAAGATTAATTTCATCGAAAAGTGATTGTTTCTTAGAAAAAGGACGTGTGAAATAGATTTAGGCGACTTAGTAGGGATTTTAACTAAGTCTAAACGAAACTGATAAACAAATAAACACATAAAAGGGGAAAAGGGAGGAGAAAGTAAAGGATTTAGGCCATCGGCCCAAACCAACAAAACCGGTCCTAGTCTACTTGGGCTTTCGACCCATTTCACCTGTCCTAATCTAATTTTCGAGCCCTTGGCTCGAGTTTGTTCCACCTGTATTAAGTAAAAATTTGGCTTAGTGGCCCGAATAAATGAATAAAGAAATAACTACATGAATAAATAAATAAAGGCAACAATGGAAAATAATGGAACTTTAAAGCCTCCTTTCGCCGCTTAGAAGATGAGACTTTAACCCGTTCCTCCTTCTTCCGACTCCATACGTATGCGTACTATATAATGGACATTCAGCGTCTTCTAAAAGAGGCGGGCCTCAATGTCCCATTTCCTAATGCAAGATCAAAGATTCCAATTGGACTCCCGAGCAAGTTCATGCAAATAAAAGATGAGTGAATTAATGCTTATTCTAAATTTTCAGCCGACACACAAAAGTTATGAAATGATTTAAAGAAATATCGACCAACCATGGGATTTGAAATTGATAGGGAATAAGTTAGCATCAATCCATAATTGGTGACCCTAACTAACCATTTAAGCACTTGAGCAATTAACAAAACAATGCACAATTGGGAATTAACCAGTAGGCTCCTGCTATAATCACGCATTATGACAAGAGTCATTTATTATAACAAGATGTCAATGGCATCCACCTAGGGGAACTCATATATAGATATATACTCAAGACAGTGATACATAATAAAAGGAAAACATGAGAAGATTTAGCACTTAGTGTAACACTTGGAGAAAAAGACTTTGGGACTCGATTTTTAGAGCATCTTATCCATTCGTGAAGATATCATCAATGAGTGTGAAATTCATAGATAAATCGAAGGGATAAGAATTAGCCTTAATTTATGAAGTTTAACACGTAGCTGGCATGACTCAGTTTTAGGCATGACACACTACACCCACAATTCAAATAGACAAAATATTGTTGCAAGCTCATAGATTAGCCGCGTGAATGGATGAGTAATACTCTATTTCTGTAATGTGAATTAATGGAATGTAAAATCTGAATTACATTCTTTGATAACATCCTTTATTATAAAATGCTCAAGTATCAGTGATTTAATTTTCAGACATTACATGTGTTTATTGAAAGAGAAGAAAAAAAAGAATATTTGCACTACCATTTTACAGAGAAACCTTCACAAATTAGTCCACTTCTATAGCCAAAAACGTCAGAATTTACATTTGACATGTCTGGGAATACAACAGCAAAATACATGAAAAGTACGAAAAGTAGGCGAAGCATGAAACTTTAATAAGATCAACCGTACAGACCTTAAACAGTACATAAAATCAGAGTATTAAATCAAAAATCCATCAACAATATCGTTCAAACTACATAACATGCCATAAATAAAAAGAAAGAACAGTTCTTAGATAAAAATAGTGAATGTAGGGTACTTTAGTGAAAAAGAACAAGTGTTTAACCATACTAAGCAATGGATTCACACACATAAATTCAAATGACTATAACTATTATGAACTAAACCTATGGCTATCACAGCCATCTACCAACACACAACCCAGCACATCATAACATTGACAAAATTATTTACAACTATAGAGGGTTGAGATGAAATAGAAAATATCGAAACTTGAACAGAAAAGGGTATTACCTTTTAGGGAGCAGCAAAATAGGACAACGAGCTTCGTTGGACTCCACCACCAGAAAAAAAAAAGAACGGCTTCACCTTCGGCTCAAAACTCTAATCTAATGGATGAACCTCCGAATACAGAACAGAATTCCCATTAGACCACATAATTTTCTACAAGAGATTCTTTCTTCTCTCTTCTCAATAAAAAATCCCCCTAAAATTCTTAACCCGAGAATTTCCCAACCTCCCTAGAAATAAGAAAATTTTCCTCTTTTGAGACTAAAAATTTTAAAAACCCTAATTTTCGAACCTCTTCCCTCCGACCCCAAAAACAGTGAAGCGATGATCCTTATATAGAAGACCCAATTAGGGATAGATTAGGGATTTTAAAAAAGGACTAATTTTGAAATTCAAACTGGAACCCCTTCTACAGCTTGGATTTCATCCCCCATTGGTACCAATTTTTGGATTCTTTGAAACGGCGGACCAACTAAAAATGGAGAGAATTGAATGTTACTCAAGAACCAATGAAAATTTACCAAATATGTACGAATCCGTACGATTTATCCCAAATTTTTCGGAATTGAGCCATTTGGAGAGACACGTAGGCTTGTTCTAGAACGTTCGAGGGTTTTCTCATCCTACGAATGCGTGAAAATATGTGACGAAAGTGACAAGGAAACGGGCTGGGATCGGGTGTCACCGTTGGACACGGGTTGACAAGTTAGGGGCTAATCGGGTCAAGGTTGATTTGGATGGATTTTGGTCGTTGTTGTCGCGATTTGGGGCTGTTGTTTGTTTTTGGTGAGCTATAAGCAACTTTTGCTTATTGAAGGAGAAAGGATTAAATGATGTGGGCCGGGTCAAGATCTGTTGGGCCTAGTGGGTGCAGGCTTTTATTGCTTATTATTTGGCGTGGTTTGGTTATTGGGGAATTGACCAATTCTATTTAGGTTTTGGCCAAATTGAAATCAATTGGCCAATTGCATCGCAATTGTGGCCATTTGGATTTTAATTATGGCCCAACCTAATAGATTGACTAAATTAAATCAAAATTCGAAATGAATTAATACCTCATTTAACCCCGAGCTTCTTGATTCGATAAAATCAAACACATATTTATTCAGATAAATTATTTTTAAGAATAAAAATATATTTAAATCAAGACTTTAATTATTATATTTATTTCAAGATGAACCTTGATTAAAATACGATATTCTGTAAAATAAATATTTAAGTAACAAATTATATAATCTCGTATAACTGAACACGATAGTATATAATCGCTACTTAAAATGACAAAATCACGTACGAAAAATATATTTTTTTTTTTTTATTTGGATGAAATAATTATTTTGGTTTTTTTAAAAACTGAAGAAACTCAGGATTGAATTTAGTCGTGGAGGGAAAAAATTAGGTGTCAACAATACTGATTTAGATATGGCCTGTGATGTTGATACTCGCAAGTCTACTTCAGGGTATTTGGTTACTTTTGCGGGGGGAGCTGTGTCTTGGTAATCTAGGTTGCAAAAATATGTTGCTCTATCTACTACAGAAGCTGAACTTATTGCTGCCGTTGAAGCTTGTAAAGAATTGCTTTGGATGAAGAGATTCTTGGGGGAACTTTGTTGTGATCAAGAGAGGTATGTGCTTCATTGTGACAGTCAAAGTGCCATCCATCTTGGTGAGAATTCTACATTTCATGGTCGGTCTAAACACATTGATGTAAGATACCATTGGATTCGGGATGTGTTGGCTTCTAAGTTGCTTGAACTTGAGAAGATTCATACGGATGATAATGGTTCCGACATGATGACTAAAGATTTTCCAAGAAGGAAGTTTGAAGATTGTTGCATGATTGCCGGGATGGCGGTCTCCTCCACATAGTTGGGAGGGGGAGAATTGTTGGGTTATTGAGTCTTTTTCCCTTCCTATGTGGATAAATGAAGCCCAATTTGGACCAACCCACTTTTGACCATAGGCCCATTACTATGGAGCTTATATATTGATCTTTTTAGGTCTTATTCACCATCACAAAAAGAGAGTTTTCAGCAGCCAAAGAGAGAAAAACAAAGCTGATTTTCGCACCTAAATTTCAGCCATAGCTGTCAACTTCAAATTGCGATTCCTGCTTCGTTTCTTGTCCGATTGAGCTGATTTTTGGACTTCTTGTTCATCTCATCTCAATCTTTGATTAGGAACTGACAAATCTTGATTTGGTATCCTGTAGATCCTATTCTTCATTCCCGAACAGTAGCAACATTTTTGGTTCTTTCACTCATTTATTTCTCTAGTGTTTGGTGTTGTGGTTTATGTATTTTTTCTTATTTTTTGGCACTTGTTTGGTGGAAATTTTGGAGAAAAATATTTTAAATCTTTGGTGATTATAGTGGAGGTTTGGTCCAGTGGTTTTTTACTCTTCACACCGAAGGGTTTTCCACGTAAATTTGGTGTCTTATGTGATTGCCTTTATTCTTGCCCTATCGCATTTGTGTGGTAATTCATTTGCTGCCATATTACTTTGTTTTGCTTGGTTTTCTTGTCTCCTCTTAGTTCGAGTTGAAAGAGAAAGTTTAGTCTTGGGTATTTTCCGTTGCTACCCTGTCGGGCTCTTTGATTGTGTGCCCGTCTTTCCTAGCAAGTTTTGCATAGCTGGCAGTGGCAGGTAGGCTCAATATCCATGCCCCATCTAAGCAACCTATCAGAGATAGTCAGGTGCCCTTAGAGGTAGGCACCTATAAAGAATGTTTTGGTGTAGCTGTATTATTAAACATAAGATGCTTCCAATCCACCTTGTAATGTTCTCCCAGTGACTGCATATAACAGTATCTGATAAGACTGTTTACTTGAAGGAACAATATGCATTCCCTTCATCAAATTTTGAACCTCCAAAGTCTTCCGCACCATAAAACTAACTTGTTGGGGTATAGCCATAGGAATAAACCTTTTTCAGTATATTGGTGTTTGATTGAATTTTTTTTAGTATAACCATAGGAATGCAATTCATACATGCCAAAAATAATGAATATATGCATGTCTTTCCTGATTTTGCATTTTTATGTTGGATCTTCTTTAAATCAAATTTCAAATATTGAGAATCTGGTAGTGGCACCAATATCAAAGGCATTTGCTCGACAAAGGGTTGGTAGAGCTGGAAGAGTTCGACCAGGAAAGCATTTTAGGTAGGTGTCTGACCACACTTTATAATCTGAAACTTACCCCTAGAAGCACCGCGGAAGGATACATATCATTATGATTAGGGGTGTACATAGATCGGGTTGGTTCGATTTTTATTAAAAAACAAACAAACCAATCATGTTGCTTTATTAAAACTATAAACCAAATCAAACCAACATAAAATTTGTTTTTTCGGTTTAGGTTTTAGTCAGTTTTTTTGGGTCTTTTAGTTTTTTTGGTTTTTTTTTATAATATTTAGTTTTTTCAATTATATTATGATCGAACACTAGATCAAATATGTTTTCACTCATGTGCTAATGAAAAATCATAATTATGAAAAAATGAGGAGCGGAAAACTCTCTTGAAACTAAAAAGTGAGATGAAGAGTGAAAAGTTTAGATTTTAAGTTTATATTGGATTTTGGATCATTTAATTAGCAATTAATGCACAAATATTATAACTTAAAGGCCCAAATCTAAATATATATCTACATCTACTTTCAAATTATCGAAAATTACTAAAACTAGTTGAAAAAGTATTTAAAAAGTAGATTATAATTAATATTTTAGGTATAAAAAGTTCAAATATCATATACATATATATATATATATATATATTATGTCGGTTTGATTCGGATTCGGTTTGACTTTTTTTTGGTCAACACCAATCCAAATCAAGAATGGTCGATTTTTTTTCTAACGCCAAACCAATCAAACCAAACCATAAGTCAGTTTTTTTTCTCGGTTTGGTTTGGTTCGTCGGTTCGGTTTGACTTGACGGTTTAGTCTGTACACCCCTAATTATGATTGATTTTTTCCAAAGTTTAACACTCCCTAAGTCCCAAATTGGATGCTCTATTTTTTTACCTTGTGACATCCTTGATTTATTTCCATTGCCTTCTATATGTTGAGAAAAGTAATTGAAGTTAAGGAACAATCGAAAAGGATTACACAACTGTTGGGTATAGGATTGAAATCTTGTGAAGGGGATATTCAGGTAACTTACTTCTCTCTTTAATTAAAGAAACTTTAGATTCACATACTTCCTCATTTCAGATTGGAAAAATATTTGAATATTTATCAAGCATAATTTTTTCTTAATTGTTTATTTATTTTAGATGCGTAGGAAAACTGCGGGTGATCAAATTTTAATGGTGGCCACCACAAGTGACCAAGTCGATCTAGATTGAAGCGAATGATGAAGAACTTTTTAGCTAATCTGATATATGTTTAAATACATTTAGTATTGTGTGGAACTTAGTACAAATCTTTAAAATGTTGTTTTCTAATTGGTATGTGTAGTAAAAGACATGTTTTTTTGAAGTTCATTGCAAATCTATGCATTTGAATTGTTTTATAGCTAATTGGTGCGTGAGATTATATATAAGTATGTATATATGTAATGTGTGTAGTGATGTATACATTTAGATCAAAATAATTATTTTTTAGGCCTAAAGCTATTTCTGTAAAATGTGGCTTGAATTATCAAATTATAGATAATATTTTCACACTTCAAAGTGTGGCTTATTAATTAAATTGTGGTATGTACCTAAAACATGCTTGCATTTTACAAGTATTGTCATAGACGATGTATAAAAGGCTATGATATTGAAGTATGACCAGTAAAAAAGAAAAAGCTACATTTTTAAGTGTTGTTATAGAGGTGCTATACAAGTCTACGCTTGTAAAGCGTTCTCTATAACAAAGTAAAGGCAACACTTAAAAATGTAGCTTTATCAGATGAAAGTGTAGCCAATTAGAAGATGCAAAGCATGGCCTTTGCACTTTAATGACCACACTTTTTAAACGTAGCTGATATAGAAACAATTGAAAAGCATGGCCTAAAGTCAAAGGTACGCCTTTTTAAGTCACCCCCAAAAAGTGTTTTCTAAAATTCAAAAGCGTAACCTTTGATCAAAGGCCACACTTTTTGCTACTTTAGGACACACTTTACAAGGGTGGAAGTAGGACTAAAATGTTGTAGTGTATGAATAATTACGTATAAATATTTTTGAAGTAATGTGAAATAATATTGATAAACATATTGGCTTTATGTCATTCATAATAAAATACTATTGGTTTTATGATCTTTACTATTTTGTATGGACAAGAAATTAAGCCCATTTTAATTGTATTGCTATTTTTTGCTTATTTTATTAAGTACTACTATCTTGCATGAAACATATATTAATATTTACTTTTTTTTGTATGGAAAAAAAACTAAATCACTTTAATTCAATTGCTATTTTTCCTGAGAAAATAGAAGGAAAGGTGTCATTTAAGTCTTGAATGAAGGATTGGTGACATTGACTAGCTTAAAGTGTCAAACATAATTAAGAAACTTGATTAGGTTAATTGTGAAATTGATTAATATTTTCAAATATTTCTAATCTTTTTAAAAATGTAAATCAACCTACACCCCTCTCCTCTCCAAATCATCCATCTCTCCTCTTTCTCGACAGTTTCTCCTAACCAATAGTTCTACAAATTTCTCCTTTCAATCCCCGGCGACATCAACCTCCGAAAACAAATAGTTGGGCTTCGCGAAAAATATCGACTTTCAATCGTCAATCACAGTGACAACCTTGCTCTCCGTCCACAACATCTTCGAGTTCTTCATCGTCCCTTTTCTTCTTTCACAGGTAAAAAATTATGGCCTTTTTAGTTTTGAAGAAAAAGAGAAACTTGAGCCAACTTCTCTTCTAGTATTGATTAACAATTTTAACATTTGTTGCTTTAATTTGAAATTTAGTCTGAATAAAACCCTAATTTCTAGTATTTCTTCTCTTCTCTTTTTGGAGTGAAATATAATTTTTTATTGTTTGTTGCATTTTTTGAAGCTTGATTTTTGTTGTTTGTGTTTGTAAAAACAAAATAACAATGTTGGTGTTTTTGGTGTTGCGCCCGTTGCTGAGTAGATTTGTTCTTATTCTTTATAAAAATGGTGATATTGTTGTTGTTCTATTAAATAAAATCATGCTACTATTTTTTCTACAATAGATTAACCTTCTAATGCAACTGATTACCTATTTAATACTTCAGATTAGCTATTTGATGTAATAGATTAACCATCTGATGCAATAGATTAACCATACGATGCAATAAATTTACTATCTGATGCAATAAATTAAGCATCTGATGCAACAAATTTACCATATAATGCAGCAAATTAACCATCTGATGCAACAAAAGAGCCATCAAATTAAAAATCTGATGCAATAAATTAACCATTTGGTGCAACAGATTTACCATCGGCTTAAAAATTTGATGCAACAGATTAACCATATGATGTAACAAATTAACCATCTGATGTAACGAATTTACCATCAGATGCAACAGAGAAACCATCAAATTAAAAATTTGATGCAATAGATTAACCATCTAAAACAATAGATTTTTCATCATAATAAAAATCTGATACAACAGATTAACCATATGATGCAACAAATTTACCATCGGATGCAATAGAGTAACCATCCGATTAACAATCTGATGCAACAGATTGTAATACCCCACATTTTGGACTAGAATAAAAATTCGTCATTCCTATGCGTAGATGTTTCAAAAGCCTCGAATCCTATGTAAATTTAGTGTGTTAATCAATTATTTAGTGTGGGAATCTATTTGAGCATGAATTTAGATCATATAGGTCCCCTAAGTCAAGTACAAGTTGAAAGCTTTCCTATCGTTCAAGTTTTAGTGAGCGTCAAAACTTTGATCAACTTCAATATACCATAACTCGTTTTATATGACGAACTGTGTGTATTACTATATATAAAATTAAATATATTTGAATTAGCTTTCCAACGATATCAATTTCACCCAAATCCGATATCGGAGCAAGGAGTTATGCCCATTTTACTCCAGCATGTCGGGCTGGCAACTGTGTGACGACAATTTTGATGGCCTATCACATTTGTGACGCCTTGTCAAAATGGTCGTTAGCCATAGGCAGAAACCAGCTTCTGTGTGACGACATTTTTGACGGCCTGTCACATTTTTAACGCCTTTTCACGAATGTCGTCAGCTTTTCTTTCCAGAACTTGAGGGATGTTTTAGTAAAGGTATTTTGGTCTTTTCCATTCACTTCCCATGACTTATAACCCTCAAGGAGCGTATTATCTTCCATTCTCTTTAGCTAAACATCTCAAAAAGCTCTCTTATACGCTCTCAACCACAAGATTAGGGTTTTCTCTCAAGATCATCTCCTCAAGAACAAGAACATTCTCTCCCAAAGAGGTTAAACCCTAGTCAAGAAAAATCAAGAACATGCCTAAGGATTTCTTTAAGAACCTTCAAGAAACATTAGATCTCTTTCAAGATCAAGCTTTAAGGTATGTGTAGTGTTCATCCATGGGTCCCTTTCATCCATGGAGCTCAAGAATCATATTTTAAATTATAAATTATGATTTCCTTGTCGTATTATGACTATATTCATGTTGATGATTGTTGTTTGGAGTCAATGTTGTATCTTGATGTGTTTTCATGAAGCATGTGAATAGGTTAGTTGAAACCCATAAATTTTGGATGGACTAAGATGGTCGAATTGATAAATATACCTATGCCTTAAAAGAGTGCATGCAAAGTGTTTGATAAAAGGCCTAAGGAACTAGAAATCATGCAATATAGCTAAATTGTGACTAAGTGAAGGATTCATGATATGCCCCTATGTTCCAATGATTTTCATATTGATATTGTGTCTTATAAATGTTGTTGGGATTTTCATGAACTAGTCTTATGAGATTATGCCATGCTTACTTGTAAATCCTACTTATGTACAAAATGTATGATATCTATGCACTACATGGAATTCCCCAAGTTATGATATTATGGATTGTTGATGTTGGTCACGTACTCAAGTCAGCCATGTGTGTCAGTTTCCTTCCATCGAGTCCTGGGGGTACTTGTACTCGAAATAATATAGTTGTGTTCCTAGAGCCACGTCATGTTATCACGATACTCTCAGTCAAGCCATGATCTATAGAATTCAGTCAGTCATGTGACTCAGGAAAACTCAAAAACTCAGCAGACTCAGTAGTTCAGTAACCTCAGTACTCAGTAATCTTAGTGATCTCAGTAACAACAATATTCCTAGCAATATCAGTAATTTCTGAACTCCTATTCAGTCCTCAGAACTCAGAACGTTTCTTCAGTTAAGAGAACTCAGTCAACTTAGTTTAGCTCCGCTAAACAATACCACTAGTATCAGTTCAGTTAATCAATATCAGTTCAGCTAATCAGTTCAGTTTAGTTATTCAGTTTAGCTCAGTTATCCAGTTTAGTTTCTTTCAAATGGAAGTAGGATTCAGCACCGAGTGAGCCTAGGGATGGGGACTCAACCGCTAGATTAGGACTGAGATCCTTAGAAGCAAGCCCTAAGTTCCAAAACTACGTAGACTGCGTAGGTACGAGATATCACCCGTTAGATAGGATTGACATACTCAGGGGTCACCCATTAGCACATTTATATGTATAGGATTGATCCCAGTAGTCACCTGCTAGATTAGGACTGACTCCATAATAGTTGTCTTTACTGGTGGCACGGTACTGACACCCTTCCATCCAGGGCAGAGATTGGACCATAGTCAGCTTAGCATGGGGCATGTCGGTTAGATGAATACATCCTACAGTTTCAGTTACAGATTTAAGACTGTCAGATATAGTCAACTCAATTCAGTAGTACAGATTTAGTACTGTTAGAGATAATCAATCCTTATCATTATAAATAGACATCAAGATCACCTATTAGACAGGACTGATCTCAACTATAGTTAAACAATATCAGAATCATCAGATTTAAAGATCACCCGCTAGATAGGACTGATCTTAAATTTAGTTACTCCATATAGAATGGAACTCAGATAGTTCCATCAGAACTTAGACTGTGAGATATAGTCGCTCAGTATCCGTTACATCGGTTAGGCCGATCATCACAGTTATATCAGTTATGTCAGTCTCCATAGCTTATGTTATCAGTACTTAGTTTCAGGACTATTAGACACAGTCAATCAGACCAGTTCTTCATAATTCGAACTGTCAGAAATAGTCATTCATCTATTCAGTATCTCAGTATCAGTAAAGTCATGTCGACAGTATTCAGACTCAGTAGTCAGTATCACCACGAGTTAAGTTATAGTTTCTTATGCATGTAAGTATTCTCACGTTCATATTAGTCAGCATTGTTCATGCATATAACCCTTTGGATTTAGCCTACCTCACTCGTATACGCAGTACATTCAGACGTACTGATGCATTTGCGCTATTGTGCTTTCTCTTATGTTACACCATAGGTTCAGAGGCACGAGCTCCAGATCAGCAGTAGATTCCAGTATCAGCAGTCAAAGTTAGAAGTAAGTCCTCATCTTTCGAGGACACGATGATTTCATTACTATTTTAGTTTTCAGTTTATTTCAGTAATTGGAGTTAGTTGGGGACATGTCCCATCAACTCCTTATTCAGATAGTTAGAGGCTTTCAGATTATCATGTTTAGACAGTTTATTTCAGTTGTTTAGGGTATTTCATACCCCACTCAGATGTTATATTTTTATCATATTTGAACCTTATGGCCTCACAGCCTTTATTTCTGCATTTATTCAGTATATTATATAGTGTACAGGTACAGATATCAGTCATGGGTTAACTTGTGGTCCTTCAAAGTCATGAGCACCGTGTAGCATTCCGATTCAGAAAATCAGGGCATTACACAGATTAACCATTTGATGCAACGGAGGAACCATTGGATTAAAAATCTAATGCAATAGATTAATCATCTGATGCACCAGATGAACCTTCTGTTAATAAAATCCCATCAACTATTCCAATAGGACATGTCTAAGACTTTATTTTTCCAACTGATCATTCATCTGTCATGATAGGCGACCCTTCTGTTGGAAAATATCTAAACAATATTGACCGTTGATAACAGTTACAATAGATCACTCATATGTTGTAATAGATGTGTAATCTGTTGCACAGACCAATCATCTATTTCAACAGATGAGTGATCTATTTTATTATTGCGACAAATTACTCATCTATTACAATAGGTTAGTTATATATTGCAACAGATCACTCATATATTGCAACAGATGTGTGACATGTTGCATCGACCAGTAATCTATCTTAACAGATGAGCGATATATTTTTATTATTGCAACAGGTTAGTTACATGTTGCAACAGATAACCTACCTGCTGCAATAAATGTGTGATCTATTGGAACTGTTATTTTACTGTTGTACATATTAGATATACTTTTATCCCTTTTTAATGATGCATTAATTAATTATAATCTATTTTATGTTCCTGTTATTTTTAGATTATATGGTGCCCAAAAGAATAGAAACCGAATCAAGTCCAAGTAAATGAACAAGTGAAGCAGCTAGGCTACATCTACCGCTCTATGAGCTTGCTTTACAAGCGTTATCTCAATCAGAAGCAGAAGATAATGAACATAGGGAGCAGGAATGTTTTAAAAGGGATAATCCAAATGCTAATAGCCCTTCCACCAAAGAGTTGGTCAAAACCTTCAATATTGATAGTTAACCTGTGAAAATGCAGTACGATGGTGCCACGGATTTAATGGGTGATTTTGTTGTTAAGTTAGCCATGAGAAAATCTTTCGACGCCTTTAGAAAAATACTTTGAGAAAAAAAATTTGGATACTTATTTCAGGGACAATAACTTTGGGCAATATCTTAATTTGTCAGAGGACAACAATGCTCTTTTCTGAATAAAAATGATATATGATCTTCTTGTAGGTTTACGTATGAAAACAAATAAGATGGATGAGGTGTGGATAAATTACTGCAGTATGCCTGTTTGTTTTGGCTGGAAGGAGTTTGCCATAGTTACTGGATTAAAATGTTATCTTCCTTGTCCTTCTTAAGTTATACCTATCCTAACCCAAAAAAGCACCCCACACACCTAAAAAAGGCAAACGCAAGTCAAGTGATCGTGAAAGCTTGGTGTCCCTTTTTGGTCCAAGCTTCAAAAACAAAAATTTGATAAAATATTTGAAATTTGAAAGGTAAAAGACTTTTAAAGAAGCACAAGCAATCATTGTTCTTGGTTTGGTTTGTACATAATATTCTTTGGGCGAGAGCCGTTAACAACAACATACCACTTGATTTTATAAAGCTCTCCGATGATCTTAAGGCATTTAACAGTTATCCTTGGGGTTATGAAAGCTTTAAAATGACTGTAAAATATTTGTTGACTCCATTAACGCCAAAGACAGTCAACTTATATGGCTATCCATAAGCTTTCATAGTGAATATTTCTTTTATTATGATATAATTCATTTTTTTAATTCAATATTGCTTTTGATTTATTGGCGTTATTTTATAGGCTTGGGCATTTGAACTCACTCCTTATTTGAGACAACAAGTGAACTACCAGGAAGAAGTTTCCTATCTAAGAATCCTGAGATGGTTGTCGACCAAAACTGATAAAAATGTAAAATTTCTTGATCTCTTCAACCTCTTGAAGGATGTAGTAAGTCTAATTCTAATTAATTTTTTGTTTTAATTAATATTTTTTTGAATGATCTAATCATCATTCTAATATATTTACTGATTTATGTTAGATTGTGCATCCGTCGCTTGGTCCAACCAATCGAAAGTTGAAGATGCCATTTTTTCTTACTTTACAGTTTGTGCAAACTTTATCGGACCCTAAGGTCATTGAAAGAATAAAAGTTGAATTGTTTGGAGCAATAACCATCACAAGAAAAATAATTTTGGAGGGTGGGCATATTATTATTGATGGTGTTAGTGGTGATGGAGCTGTTGGTGATAGTAGTGTTGTTGTTGTTGGGGATAATGATGCTTCTCTTATAGTTTTTAAAACAAACCATTATGAGTATGATCATACTAGTTATACAAATTTCCCCGCTCCTAGCAAATGTTCTACATGCAAATGTCAAGACTGTAAGGCGAAACATGATGTAGTGATTAATGCTATTAATGCATTAACTGTTTTTGTAAATGAATTGACATTTAAGAGGGTTTTCATTCCACCAAAAAGGATTTCATATCCATCCACTTCATTAGAGATTAAGGCTTAGAGGAGAAGGAAAGTAATTTCTAAGGCATTATCAAGCATCCAAAAAAGCGAAACTGCAAATTCGCTGTCTCTGTGTTGCACTATTGAGAAATGTATAAGGGCCGTCGGAGAGCAGCGTGAGCTGAAGAAGGTGAATATATAACATCTGTTCCAACTTACAAACAAGCACATATCTATTTCGACAGATGACACATCTGCTAAAAATTATCAAACAGATATATACATCTATTGCAACAGTTGACTAACCTGTTGTATCAGATATAGTATCTATTGCAACATATGTCTTATCTAATTTTGCAAATCAAACATCTCTATATACCATTTTTATTTGTACCAACAGATGACCTATCTGTTGGGACAAATTAAATCAAGATTTCCTACCATTTCAGTTTTTCCAAATAGATGAGTCATATGTTAACAGATGGTTCATCCATTGGAAATTATCATACGGGTCTTTCTCATGTTTTATTTTTTCCAATAGATGATCCATCTGTAGCAACAGAAAGATAATCTGTTTGGGACAATTTAAAATAGGAGGAAGACCTGTTTGATTTGCTAAAACAGATGAGTGATCTATTTTACTTTTTTTTGTATCTATGTGATTAGCATTGACAATTCTGGATTTCCAGGTGGATGTCAATGTAGAAGCTACTGCTGAACAACATTAACAATATGCTACCCTTTTCATGGAAATACAGAGAAGTGAGAGTGCAGAAATTGTATGCAGGCGATATTAAAGATTCACGACGACCAAAGACGAATTCCATATCACCGGAATAATAATAATTTATCCATATTGAGTAGATATTTATAGATTGAGTCTGTCAAAGTAATAACCCACCGCTCCTTAGGAATTGTTGGCATCAAAACTTAAATTGTTGATTTATTTGTTGAGATCTGTACCCATAACAATTTTTTTATATTTTATTTATTTGTTGATTTATTTCATATAATTTCTGAAGGCTTCGATTTATTTTATTTTGCTTATGAATTTTATTTTATACTTAGATTTAAACTTATTAATTGAAATAAAATACTAGATTCAAATATTACAACAAATAAGGTATCTGTTGCGACAAATGACATATCTATTGGAAAATATCAAGCAGATTTAGACATATGTTATATTATGTAGGTCATCTATTGAAAATTATCAAATTGGTCTTCCCACTATTGCAACAGATAGACTTAGATAGAAACATCGGCATAATGCAACAAATGACCAATTTATTGCAATAGATAAACTATCTGTCAGAACAAATAAAAGTTACAACAGATATACAATCTGTTACATTATAAAAAATTCAAACGTCATCAGACAAAAAAAATTGCCATTACATGTAAAGTGAAGTTACTTGAAATAAAAAATTGTTATGGTGTTTGTGTTTCTACATATTATTTTTTATACATAGGCTCCAGGCGTCCAGTTAGTACCCCATAAGCTCAGACCTCTTGCATGTTTGCCACAATGTTATCGCATAGAAAGTTTGTTGCTCGATCATTTTTGTGCCGATCAGCAAACATTCGATGTGTGCAGACACGTACAACCCGCACGCGATAACAATTTTATTTTTTGGAAGGTCCATGTCCTTGTTTCAACATTTAAAATCCCATGTTTGCTTCATCAACACTTCCGCTGACAAATGATCCATCAGTATACTTCGCCTCAACAAGTTGGGGTAAATGGCCTCTTCGAAGATAGGTAAGTTGCAGTCATAAACCTTGATCTTTTCTTCCTCGAGTAGTATCTCAACAACCAAAAAATATATGACGTCCATGTTCCTGACCGCAAGAATTATCTTTGCCTTGGTCCATCTCTTGCCGTGTGGATAAGACCTCTCTTCTCTAACATATTTAATCATTTTTTTATTCTATTGGAACCCAGAAACTAATGAATCAAATCCCGAGTCACTGGTAGTTGACGCTAGCTTAATGAGCTCATCATAACTATCCTTGAAATTGTTGTAGAAGTTAAGGTCCATTATCCTATCGGAAACATCATAAGCTTCCGGGTACGCTAATTGTCTGCCCCTCATGAGGCAGAGAATTTCTTCAACATACTGTGATATAAGAAGACAATTTTTAAATAAGTTAGTAATTGTAAAAAATGAAAAAATAGTTGAAAAATGCAACATATGGTCTATCTTTTGTAGAGGGTTCTCTGAATATGTTCATAGATTACCCATCTAACACAACTTATGCAACGGATGGGTAATCTATTACAATAGAACCACTATCAGTTGCATCAGAATACCCAGCTGTTGCAACGGATGACACATCTATAGCATAGCTTCTTCTTCACGGAGTAGATTAGAAGACCAGGTTAGGAGAAGTAATCTTACCTTGTCCACGTACCAGTTACGCATATCAGTCATATTCTTGAGATCTTGGGCGTAAAAGGTATGCATGGGGTAATCTTATGCGTGTTTCTTAGAAATCATGGCCCATCGCAGATCCCACTTTTCTTTTGCACCAAGTTCCGCGTATATGTCCACCTTCTTCAATGGCCCCTGAACTTCAAAAACTTTTGGAGAGGGAGGAGTTGCAATTTTTTTTGGTTTTCGATTGGAGAGTATTTGGCTAATTGCTCTTTTCTTCCTCCTAACCGCCACTGAAGGAGTGTATGGCTCCCCCACCTTCTTGGATGGTATGACACCCCTTTTGGATTTCAATTCCTTGACAGCTTTAGTAATAACCTCTACTTTTTCAAGGAGTTTATCCTATCTGTCCTTGCACACTTTGCATTTGTAATAAGAACATGAGGGTAAAGAGGGACCACTGTAAAGGTGGGAGGGACCGATGTAAGGGTGACATAGACCTGTGTAAAGGTGAGAAGGACTTGTGAAAGGGGTGTTTTGAAACATATTTATTTTTCTCTTGAGCATCAACATGCTCATCATCACGACTGGCACCAACATCAGTATTAGCATTGCTTCCACCAACATCAACAACTCCACCAGAAATACCCCAGAAGCAGCACCCGAATCTGTTGCAGCAAGTTGGTTATGAAGAGCCTCAACATTAGGTTGACCTTGCCTAACTGCTCTTCTTATAGCTATTGCTACAGATAATTCTTTCTTTATTAACTCCACCGTTGGGTCTTCTATTATATCAACAAGACCTAGAGTAATAAAAGAAGTCATCCCCAACTCCTGCTCAGTAGGCACGATCCATGGATGCATAACCTATAAAAAGACAGATACATTTAAATCATATAATAATTTGCAGTTAGTTGGGTTACATATTAACACAAACAACTTATACAATAAATGATCTTTCTTCACAACAGATGATTCATATGTTGCAATAGATTAAATATATGTTACATCAGATTATCCATCTATTGCATAATTTGCAGTATATGGGTAATCTGTTTAGTCGGGTTCAGAGAACTAAAGCAATAGATGGGTAATCTGTTGCAAAATATGAACCGTCTGTCGCAATAGATTACCCATCTGTTGAACTAGTTGTAGTAGACATGTAATCTGTTGCAACAGATGACCCATATTTTGCAACAGATGGCACATCTATTTCAATATCTTTCTTTGAGTCAAATTATTTTACTTGAAAGAAGACTTACTACATCATCCAGAGGGTTAAAGAGATCAGCCTCCTTAATTCTTGTGCTACTCTTTGCAGCCAATCACCTAAGGATCCTTGGATGAGAAACCTCATCCAGGTAATCCTTGACCTTCTTTCGAAGGGAGGAATGCCTTCAAATGCCGAAGCCTAAAAAATGTAAATAGGAAGCAAGCAAAAAAATCATAATAATTATTCAATATAAATTAATGGAAGAGTAAACAAATAGTGATTAAATTTATCATGAAAGCCCAAGGAAATTCGTATAAATTGATCGTCTTTGAGGATAGATGTGACAATAAATATTTGACAGTCAAGTTGTAGTTGTCATATCCCCAGGGATAATTGTTGAATTTCTCAAAATCTTCAGCAAGCTTCAATAAATCATCTTCGATGACTTTGTTGACATCTCTTTCCAATATAGCGGAATGGGCAAACCAAACTATGAATAATTTCTCCTCGTACTCCTTTGATATGGTTTAATCCTTGAGATGTTTTAACAACTTATTTTCTCTACACCCACGTCCAGCAATGTCCAACATCCCATTTATTTTTTCCTTGCATTTGTTGGTTTTGGTGGGTGGCCGCTTGGACAATGCCTTCCCTCTATTTAATGGTGGTAGTTTGGCTATCCTTCTTGCCTTGGACCTTTTGCGGGGTGTTTCCTTGATGGAAGGTTCTTTTGGATGATCGGATCTCAAGCCTGTCACTATGGTAAACTCTTTCAAGCCAAAAGAAATTGGCATGCCACAGTAGTCGATCCAGATTTCATCCATATTTTTGCCTCCCTCCTTTGAATCATCCCCCACGTACTTTATCCTGTGCTTGAGAAGACCATATACTATGCTCATTTGGAAATGGGTAGTGTGGTCCTCAGGCAGCTCAAGAAAGTGTCCAAAGCAGCTCTACTTAAAAAGTTCATCTATGTTTTCATTCTTCATCGTATTCCTAAATTCATCAAAAGATTTCCGCAACTGACATTTAAGTAAAAGATCACCAGTTAGTTCTGTAGGGTCATCTATCAGCATCAGAGCTTGAAACCTGTCAATACTAATAGTTTTGATAGCCTCATGCTGGTATTTTAATATTAATTCATGCCCCATTGGTGATGCATTATCATCATGTTGATCATCATCCTATTTCTCACTTTCTTCTTCCTCCTCTTCTTGTTTATCCTTTTCTTCTTCCTCCTCACTTTCATTTTCCTCATCACCATCTACAGACCTTTGTCCACCTCCCTCAATTTTGTTTTCATATCTTTCCTCAATTTCACTTTTTCCTGACTGAGATTGTTCAGGAAGTTCCTCCGAATCCATCTGTACTCTAGCCTTTTTTGTTAGGTGGTCAAAAATTGATCCACTTTTACTTTCTTTTCTTTTGGGAGACATGTTTTACCTACAAACAACAGAAAAATAAAAAATACATTATAATTGATGTATGCATAAATTTTAAAAAAGGTAATACAAATCTCAATAAATTTTTATACGCCATATTACTAAAAAAATATTCAAGCAGACAACTCATCAGTTGGAACAGATGAATCATCTGTTATGATAGATGAATTACCTGTTGCAATTGATGAACAACCTGATGGATGAGATCAAAACAGTCTTGCTACTGATGAAACGTTTGTTGCAACAGATAGGAAATCTATTTGAAGACCTATTTTAATATCTCCTAATAATTGTTCCACCTGTTGTAATAGATGGACCACCAACACCACCAATACTGACACCACCAACCAATGCCACCAACACCACCACCAACAACCACCACAAACACTACCAACAACCACCATAAACACCACCAATACCGATACCACCAACATTACCGATACCGATACCATCAACATCACCAACCAATGCCACTAACATCACCACCAATAGCCACCACAAACACTACCAATACCGCTACCACCACCAACCACTAAAAATACCACCAATACTGACACCACCACCAATGCCACCAACATCACTACCAACACCACCAATACCACCCCAAACCACACCCACACCACCAACACCAATACCAATGCCACCAATACCAACACCAAGATCACCAATGCTACCCCGACGATAACTAACACCATCATCAACAACCACCAACACCACCACCAATGATACCAATGCCACCACTAAACCACCAATTCCAACACCATCACCAACACCACCTCTAATGCCACCTATACCACCACCACCACCACCAACCACTAACAACACCACAAATAATATCCAATAATACCATAATAGTCAATGGAATACTATGACAAAAACTAGTGTTTTCTCGAGTTCTTTCTATGGTTTTAGCATCAAAACTCAAAATTGTTAACCCATTATCTAATATAATACAACTAAAAGTCTTCTTTTTTATCATTAACTAAAAAGTCCTAATTTTTAGAAAAAAGAGCAGATGTAGAACTCTTCTCCAACTCTGTTACCTGTGAAAATGGAGAAAACGACGGATATAAGTAAGAATAAAGTCAAAAATAACAACTATATTATTGGAAATGGGAAGAAAATTAATCTGTTATGAAGGGTTAAGCAATATGTTGAGTAGTTGTTTTCCGTATTGTTGAGAGAGAAAGAACAAAATGTGAACTCGAGATTTGAAATGATGAAATATTTTTTCCACAAATGGATGATTTGTATATGTTGATTTGTATTTTGGAAAAAATGACATGTTTTGAAAATGTTAATTTGGTCCGAATAATTTGCTCATCCCTAGATGTAGCTAAATCAATTGAGGTATTTCAAATAATAAGCTAATGTGAATCATTTCAACCTAGATTGGTCAATTGATGACTCAGGTTAGGAGGAATGCAATACCAACATCATGCAATATAGTTGACTATATAAACTCATCCCTATAAGTGTATCTAAATCAATTTAGGTATTTCAAATACTAAGCTAATATGAATCATTTCAACTCAGATTGGTCGATTGACTACTTGAATCAGGAGGAGCGCAATACCAACATCATGAAATATAATTGACCCTATCCACTCATTCCTAGTTGTACCTAAATTAATTTAGGTATTTCAAATAATAAGCTAACACAAATTGTTACAACTCAGATTAGTCGATTGACGACTCGGGTCAGGAGGAGCACAATACCAGCATTATGAATATAGTTGATCCTATCAACTCATACCTAGTTTTAGCTAAATCAATTTAGGTACTTAAAATAATAAGCTAATATGAATCATTTCAACTCATATTGGTCGATTGATGACTCGGGTCAGGAGGAGCGCAATACCAACACTATGCAATATTGTTGACCCTATCAACTCATCCCTAGTTGTAGCTAAATTAATTTAGGTATTTCAAATAATAAACTAATATGAATTATTTCAACTAAGATTGGTCTATTAATGACTCGGGTTAGGAGGAGCACAATACCAACATCATGCAATATAGTTGACCCTATAAACTCATCCCTAGTGGTAGCTAAATCAATTTAGGTATTTCAAAAAACAAGCTAATATGAATCATTTTAACTCAAATTGGCCGATTGACGACTCGGGTCAGGAGAAGGGCAATACCAACATCATGTAATATAGTTGACCCTAGCAACTCATTCCTAGTTGTAGCCAAATAAAATTAGGTATTTCAAATAATAAGCTAATATGAATCGTTTCAACTCAGATTGATCGATTGATGACTCAGGTCAGGAGGAACGCAATTGATAACGCTCAATCTACAGCTCTCGTAGGAGTGTAAAGCGGTCGTTAGCAAATATAGAACCCAACTGGGTTGGGTATCGATCCCACAGGGAATAGCTTGGTCAACAAGTAAGTAAAGATTACTAGACTTTTAGTGCAAGTCTCGTAAAAAAGGGGGGATTGTAATGTGTCACCAAAACAATTAAATAAAAGCTGAAAATAGCAAAGTAAAAGAGAAAGATTGTTACGTAAGTTGTAAACAATGAGAATTGAAGCGTTGGGGTTATGACCACCTTCTGAGGTATACGTCTCTATTGGCTATGAGTGTGTAGAATTCTGACATGCAACTGCTTATAGAGGATTGTAGTCGATGGTAAATCCAAGCGTCTCTCGACCTAAACAAGGACTATTTCACTTTAACTCTCTCGAGCTTAAAGCGTATCTAACGGTATGAATTCTCCAAGAGGTTAGTCCAGTTACGGCACTAGCTTTTTAATAGGAAAGGGTGTCCTACTACCTTGACATTATCTCTTTTCCAGACAAATAACTTTTCTCTCGAACAAGTTAAATGTTAGACTGGCGTATTCTTGCGTTTGCAACCGCAAAGAATGTAGATTAAGATGAAGAGAATAATGATATAAGCAATATACGTGCCTCGAACTCACAAACTCACAGCAATAGATAGTAACTCATTCGGCTTCCATAACCCCAACAGAGAAGTTTAGTTACCCATGAATGCGAAGAAAACCACAATTGACATTGTTATTATACCACAATAATGATCAATGTCGTGTAGCACCAGAGTGGTAGGCGTTAGGTGTGATTGCTTGCAGAGTAACGTTTCTCTTGTTGCAGAATTTAAGAATAGAAGAATAGACGAAAATAGAATTGATGGAAAGATTAGAAGAGTTGTAGAATTGTTTGTAGTGTAGAATAATAGAGGAGTAGAAGATGTCTCTAAATCTCTAGCATGATAGGGTATTTATAATACCCATATCCTAATCCTACTAAGCTAATGAAATAAATAACCAAATCCTACTAGACTAATGAAATCCTTAACCCATATGTACTAGGTTAAGGTAACATTATCATAATCCACTTAAAATAATGAAATACATAACCTAATTGTACTAGGTTAATGTATCATTGTCAAAATCCAGCTTTGTGTCTGTAAGTCCCCAAAGTCTTCAGAATTGCTGTTTTAGCCCGGGACAGATTTTCCATGCAGCAGTTTTGGTCCTTAGGCGTGTAAACTCCCTTCCCTTCCTTCGTGAGCTTTCTTTAGCGTCAAGTAAGCCATAAAATGCTGAATTATGCATCATTTATACCTGAAACTTTACTAATCATGTTCGTTAGCTCATTTACAGGAAAAAGGACTAAAAGTGCATGAAATATATAATTTGTTCTCAAAACTAGGCTAAAATATGGGCAAAATATATTGATATAGGCGTGTAAATCCGCCTATCATCAACACCCCACACTTAGAGCTTTGTTCGTCCTCGAACAACATATCAGGTCCTTCTAAGCATCAACTTAAGGTTCTTACAGCAACAACACAAAACATTTATTAAGACAAGCACAACGATTATCAACCAGGAGTAGCTTTCCGATTATAAGTAGAAACAATTTAACCTCAAGTATAGACTCGTGATGGTGATCAACTCGCATGCAAAAGTTAAAATGCATAGAATCATATACAACTATCCAAAACTCATCAACCATGTGTGTCTCACACTATAGTACCCATAATCATTCACAAGTATAGCATATTTTTCAAACATGGGTATCAAAATATCCTTGCCCTCGCTCTCACAAAGAATTCATATGAAGCAACTGATGACCATAGGCTTGCCCTTAATGTAATACTCTACTAAATGTCAGAATGCTAAGCTTAGGATCAAGTAGGTCTTTTGATGGTTGTAATGTAGGCTAAGGGACGGGTAGGACTATTTTGGCCAGGAATAGTGACTACGTTCCTAAGCGCTTTAATACATCACTTTGTATCATTGACACTTTTTTTTTTCTTCTTTCAACCTTTCTTTCTTTTATTCTACCACCCTTGTTCTCCTCTTTTGTTTTTCAATTTTAAGCACAACTCGCTTTTCAGCTTTCTTTTCCTTTTTCTTTTCACAACATACCTCTTATGATAGCACTTTCTTTTTCATAACACATTCAAGCACCATTACAATTTATAGCATCATACTCACCCAATTTCCTCTTATGTTGTCAGATGACTTTTTCACTTTAAAGCACTTAGGAGTTTGGATCAAATTACGGTCTTGAAAAAAATGGATTAGGCTTACATACAAGGTTGTCAAAGAAATAGGCTAAAGGCTCAAAAGGGTTTAACTAGGATGATGTCCATGGGTAGGTAAAACTGAAGGTAAACAAATATAGGTTGCCAAAGAAATGCCTAAATCATATCCTAAACTTACACTCCTTATTTTCGCTTTGCATACATACCAGGCAAGTTCTAGCATCAGCCACACACATAGAATATACGATTATCTCACACACACAAGGCACATGGTCGACTTGCTTGGAAGTAATATAGACTCTCGACCCAACAAGTGAAGGAATTGAACCACACAATATCACATAATGAGTCACAACTAGAGCCTAAACGTCTCAATAGTCACAATTGTAGCACATACTCTTGTTATAATCTCATGCTGCCTATCAAAATAAAAAATAAAAAAAAATGAAACAAAAACAAAGCAAGCAAACATAGATGCAATAGAGAAGTATAGCATACGATACCGCCACCCCACACTTAAACGGGACACTGCCCTCAGTGGAAAATAAATACGAGGAACCTGGTTAGTCGGACTCTTCCTCATTGTCGGGGGTCATACCCCCTTCGTCGGAATCATCATAAGAGTCGTCGTCAGAGTTCTCCTCCTCGTCAGAGTCTGGTAAGCGTCGATCGTCATCAGTCGGCACATCATCATCTAGAGGTTCCTCAAAGTATACGCCCACTCCACACATCTCCCGTGCATGCATGTTCATGGGATAATCGTGGTCCAGCTGTTGGAGCTCTGCAGCAGTTGGAATACGACCTCCGCTCATCATTGTAAACCTCATCATGCCGTACATATGTCGGGAGAAACTCTCATCCCGAGCATGTCTCTCTGCCGTAGTAAGGTTGATGCCATGTGTTGATTCAGCATCTTTGACCTTTGTGAGGTCAACCTTCTTCGGATTGTGTGGGAGTTTATGATCAGCTGGTTCCTCTTCGATATCCTCCTTCCGCAAGATTGTTGTCAACAAATTGCCAAATGTGAAATGGGACCTTTTGTGTAGTCTGGCCTTCCTCATGGTGGATCGAATGATTGCCCCAAAGTTGATTGGGACATTCGTCATCAAAGCATAGACCAAACACACTCTATCTCTTGATATCTTGGTGTATTGAGTCCCAGGAATAAGACATGAGTTGACAATGCGCATCCAGATTCTTGCTTCCCTATTTAGTAGAGCATAGGGGAAGGTGTTGTGTCGGCCTGTTTCTTTATGTCTGCCCCACCTTGCCATTGATCTGCTTCCACAAAGCGTGTGTCGTATTGCTCTATAAGGAGGCCTGCTGCACAGCTCTTTGAATGGTGCTGCGTCGATTGAAGGTAAGCCAAGAAAAGAGTTGATCCAGTCCGCGGTGAGCTGTAACACCTGGCCCCGAATTTTGACTTCATTGCCTGTTGTGTTTGGCGACCAGTTGGCATAAAACTCTCTTGTTAGATCAAGATTACACTCTCCCATATCGCGGAAGATGAAATCCAACTTCAAAGCCATTATTTTTGCCAACATACGCGGCTCCTTCTTTGCTAAGGTATCCTTGTTGATCAAGTCGACGTGCACATATTTTCTTTCTTTGTTGCTGCTGTACCATGCTTTGGCTTCTTCCTCAAGAACCCATTTTATTCCGAACATTCTGCGTAGTGGTTGTGCTGAGGATGATTCTCCTTGGTCTTTTCGACTTCTCTTCTTGCCCTTTTGGGAAGTGGTCGCCTTCTCCTTGCCTTGCCTCGCTTTAGGTGCCATTGTACCTGAGACTACAAATAGTGTTAGTTGCAGCACAGTCTCACTTGATACAATCTATAAGCAAGCATTAGGGGTACCACCCCACACTTAGTTTTGTTATCACAAATCAGTGAGGTGAAAGTAGTTGATTTACTCAGATTTCGTTGACATACGTTTAAGGATTGTATTCCGGCAAGAAAATCAGCAATGCATCACTTACTTGCAGCCATTGGACTACTTTCATGGTAGATATAGCACCACTACTACATGGGGGTTATCGTTATTCTTACAACAATCACAACCTCCTAAGTCGGTAGGCACTATAAGTCTTATTCCGATGGCCGGGATAGTCTAACATGTAAGTATCCAAAAAACAATCTTAAGCAATATTCATAGCCATAGCAATTCCGCAAATATCATAATAATGCTATTGAAACCAAATTCAAGTCGGAAACAAGTCAAGATTTTCCTACGTATATGTTCACTCACATGATTTTGCAACAACAATCCAAACACATGAACATCACCAACAATCTTATATAATTTAGCAGTTAATAATAGCCATAGCAACGTAGTACTTACGAGAAATAAATGAAGAATAAGAGAGCACTTACTTGCTTGAAGCTTGTGGAGATGGTTTTGTGAATTGGAAGAGCAAAAGAAGAAAAATTTTAGAGGATTTGGAGGAGTATGCGGCGCCTTTAGGGTATTTTCTATTGTGGTTGTGTTATAAGACTAAGTCCCCTTTATATAGGAAGAGTATGGGTCGGGTTATGACCCATTTACAATCGGTTTTGGAGACAAAATTCCTACATATGCGGCGCATTGTCTATGGCATAATGGGACATATGCGCCGCATAGTCTATGGCATTTGTAGACATATGCGGCGCATTGTCTATGGCATAATGGGACATATGCGCCGCATAGTCTATGGCATATGAGATACTGAGACCAAATGCCATAGCATAGGCGGCGCATAGTCAAAAGCATACTTAGGAATAGGCGGCGCATAGTGTATAGCACACTAGATTCCGAGACCTTAGGCTATAGGATAGGTTGTGCATCATTTGTGGCCTAGTTTTACCAAGGCCTAGCCTTCCTCGAAGCCTATTTTGGCGTGGGAAAGGCTCAATCCATAGCCTTATGCATCACCCTTCCTAATTTACCAACTTTACCATACAATGCGTCCAAATCGTCAATTGAAATCAATCTCCTCGTTGACTACTTCTTGCACCTATATTCGCTCAAACAAATGAAAACGATTAGTACGATGGGTTGCCTCCCACCAAGCGCCTTAGTTTTGGTCGTGGCACGACTCTTATTTTTGGATTTTTATTAATTAAAAACAAATCAAGTACTAGAATGAAAGAAAACGATAAACGATAAATGAAAAACGATAAACGATGGGTTGCCTCCCATCTAGCGCCTTATTTATTGTCGTGGCACGACATGGTTATCTCGAGTACTTAGACTTCGTCGAGATAAGTGATGGCCATGTCATTCGTCGATTCAAGAGGACCGATATACGGCTTAACACGTTGGCCATTCACTTTGAAGACAACACCCTTATTGCCTTCCAATTCGACTACTCCAGACGAGTAGACTTGGATAACTTTAAATGGACCAGACCACTTAGATTTTAACTTACCTGGGAAGAGCTTAAATCTGGAGTTGAAGAGTAGTACCATATCACCCTTTTGGAAGTTTCGTCGAACAATCCGCTGATCATGATACTTCTTCATCCGCTCCTTGTATAAATCCGATCTTTCATATGCATGGAGACGGAACTCATCTAATTCGTTCAGCTGCTCCAACCTCAGATTCTTCACGTCATTCCAATTCAGATTCAATTGCTTCAATGCCCACAATGCCTTGTATTCAAGCTCGATGGGTAGATGACAAGCCTTCCCATAAACTAGTTGATAAGGAGACATGCCAATGGGTGTCTTGAATGCAGTCCTATATGCCCATAGTGCATCATCTAGCTTTCGAGACCAATCCTTCCTATTTGCATTAACCGTCTTTGCAAGGATTTGCTTAATCTCTCGATTGGAAACCTCTACTTGTCCACTAGTTTGGGGATGATAAGGCGTAGCTACCTTGTGTTGCTTGACACCATACTTGGCCAATACAGATTTGAATAGCTTGTTGCAAAAGTGAGATCCTCCATCACTTATGATAGTACGAGGTACCCCAAAGCGAGAGAAGATATTCTTCTTTAAGAATGCTACAACACGCTTTCCTTCGTTGTCGGCCAATGCTACAGCTTCAACCCATTTCGAAACATAATCCACAGCAACCAAGATGTACTTCATTCCAAACGAATTCACGAATGGAGCCATGAAATCAATACCCCATACATCAAAAAGTTCTACCTCCATAATTTTGGACATGGGCATTTCATGGTGTTTTGAAATAGCACCTTGACGTTGGCATTGGTCACACCTTCTCACATAGTCGTATACATCTCTGAATATCGAAGGCCAATAATAACCACTTTGCAATACTTTTCTTGCCGTTCGATTTCCTGCATGATGTCCTCCAACTTGCGAAGTGTGGCATGCTTCCAATATAGCAGGTACTTCTTCATGGGATATACATCATCGAATGATCCCATCCGCGCATCTTCGAAACAAATAAGGTTCATCCCAATAGTAGTGCTGAACGTCATGCATAAACTTCCTCCTTTGGTGGTAAGATAAGTTGGCAGGCATCACATTACTCTCTACGAAATTTGCAAAGTCGGCATACCATGGTACTTTCTCCATTTTTGTCGCTAATATCTCCTCGTCAGGGAATGCATCATCAATCTGAATTTCAGGTTGCGCCACAGGTTCATTCTCAAGTCTAGATAGGTGATCAGCCACTTGGTTCTCGCAACCTCTTCTATCTTTGACTTCGAAATCAAACTCTTGTAGCAGCAGTACCCATCGAATCAACCTTGGTTTGGCATCCTTCTTCGTCATTAGATACTTAAGAGCTGCATGGTCTGTATGGACGATCACATTGGTACCCAATAGATAGGCACGAAACTTCTCAAACGCATATACAACCGCTAGAAGCTCTTGTTCAGTAACAATGTAGTTCCTTTGGGCTTCATTTAGGACCTTACTCGCATAGTAGATAGGATGAAATAGTTTCTTCTTTCTTTGTCCAAGAACAGCACCAACGGCTATACCACTAGCATCGCACATGACCTCAAACGGGAGCGTCCAATCTGGTGCTATCATGATAGGGGCTTCAATGAGTTTTCCTTTAAGGCATTCGAATGCCTTTAAGCAATTGTCATTGAAGTCAAACTTCGCATCTTTCTCCAGTAGTTTGCACAATGGACTAGAAATTTTGGAAAAGTCTTTGATGAATCTACGATAGAAACCAGCATGGCCAAGAAAACTACGGACTCCCTTCACCGAAATTGGAGGCGGTAGCTTCTCAATTACCTCTATTTTTGCTCGATCAACCTCTATTCCTCTTTTAGAGATCTTGTGCCCAAGAACGATTCCTTCTTTTACCATGAAGTGGCACTTCTCCCAATTCAGCACAAGGTTGAACTCTACACATCTTTGCAATGCCATGCTCAAGTTTGCCAAACATGCTTCAAAAGACTCACCGACAACTGAAAAGTCGTCCATAAATACCTCCAAAGTGTCTTCAACCATATCAGAGAAAATAGACATCATACAACGTTGAAAAGTGGCTGGTGCATTACACAACCTGAATGGCATGCGTTTGAAGGCAAACGTACCATATGGGCATGTGAACGTTGTCTTCTCTTGATCTTCGGGAGCAATACAAATCTGATTATAACCTGAATAACCATCCAAGAAGAAAAACCATCCTTTCCCTGCTATTCGATCTAGCATTTGGTCCATGAATGGCATGGGGAAGTGATCCTTGAGTGTCCACGAATTCAGCTTGCGGTAGTCCATGCATACTCTCCATCCAGTAACGGGCCTGAGTGGAATAAGTTCATTCTTTGCATTTGCGACCACCGTCATTCCTCCTTTCTTGGGAACACATTGTACAGGACTTACCCACGTACTATCAGAGATAGGATATACGACTCCTGCGTCTAACCACTTTATAATCTCCTTCTTCACCACTTCTTGCATAGGTGGGTTTAAACGCCTTTGATGTTCAATGGTGGGTGTGCACTTTTCTTGAAGCTGAATTTTATGTGAGCAAATCCCAGGTGGAATACCAATAATATCCGCAATGGTCCATCCAATGGCTCTAATATACTTGCGTAAGATCGAAATAAGAGCTGCAACTTGTTGCTCACCCAAATCGGCTGCCACTATGACTGGAAGTGTGTTTCCGCTTCCTAAGAATGCGTACTTCAGATGACTTGGCAGCTCCTTCAATTCTAGTGTGGGTGGTTCTTCAATAGATGGCTTGGCTGGTGGTGTGGGTCGATTCTTGAGATCAAGATCCAGCTTCTTGGGAGTATAGCGATATGTCCCTAATTCCGATAGCGCACAAACAGCTTCTTCAGAAATTTCAGCATCCTCATTCTCTCCTTTCATGAGCAAAACCTCCAAAGGATCATCAAGAATTTGCCCTTCTTCAAGGCGTTCTTTCTCATCGTCAAAGACAACATCAGCCACAGAAAATACACTCAGATCTTTGGGTTGCTTCATTGATTTGCAAACATCAAATCGAACCACTTCATCATTTATACGGAATGAAAGTTCATTAGCTCTCAAATCAATGAGAACACTTCCTGTAGCAAGGAAAGGGCGTCCCAAGATTATGGGAACCTCTGAATCTGCTTCACAATCCAAGATGACAAAGTCTGCTGGAAAGATAAATGAAGAAACCTTTACCAAGACATCACATAGAATACCAACCGGTCGTTTTACCGACCTATCTGCCATAACAAGCCTCATGTTAGTTGGTGTAGGATCTCCTAACCCCAACTTCTTGTAGATCGATAATGGCATCAAGTTGATGCTGGCTCCTAGGTCACATAATGCTTTGGCAAAGTTCAAAGATCCGACAGTGCAAGGAATAGTGAAAGCTCCGGGGTCGGCCTTCTTCTGAACTATCGATCGGGTAGCAATTGCACTACAATGATGCACATCATCCTTCAGCTCATAACTTGCTGCCCTCTTCTTAGTCAAAAGATCTTTCATAAACTTCGCATACCCAGGCATTTGTTCAAGTGCCTCCACCAATGGAACATTAATGGTCAGCTGCTTTAACATAGTCATGAATTTGCTGAACTTCGTGTCCTCAGCCACCTTCTTCAATCTTTGGGGAAAAGGTGGTGGTGGGTATGGAAGTGTTCTCTCCATGGATTTCTTCTCCTCTTGCTTCCATTTTTCCATTTTTTCAGGCTGCACGTCACTGTGCGTGACGTCCTTGACGTCAGGACTGGTTGTTGCGGCATCTTCTCCTTTTGCGTTATCATCCATGTCCGCAACTTCTTCAACCACTTGCTTGCCTTTTGCTGAAGGTTCCAGCACCTTACCACTTCTGGTAGTGATGGCCATGCATGACCCATCATTCCTTGGGTTTTGCACAGTATCGCTAGGTAAAGTGCCAGCCTTTCTTTGATTGAGTGCTGCTGAAAGTTGGCTTAGTTGCTGCTCTATTTGCTTGATTGAAGTAGAATGAGAATCAACTAGTTGTTTCATGGAAGACAAATCATTGATTACCTCAGTAACTCCCGCGCTCGTTGTTTCCACTCCTTTCAATAATTTAGCCATCATGTCTTCCATACTTCCAGAACTAGATGTGGTGGTATCACGTCTACCAGGGGGAACATAAACACCACTCTTTTCATTGTTTTTTCTCCAACTACCTTGGTCCTTGTTTCCAGAATTATCATAATAGTTCCGACCTTGGTTTCCTTGGGCATTCCCTCGGAAACCCCCCTGATTGTTCAAGTAGTTGGCTTCTTCTTCAGAATCAGATTCGTCTCTTCCTTTTAGCGCCACAGCTTTCACTTTTTCGGTCTTCCCTGATAATAAATGCTTTGTAAGAAGATCCATTTGTGTTTTCATGTGCGCCATATCTTGATCACGTTCTTCTTGTCTTCTTCTTTGGTCTGCAGTCATGCCTATAGATAAAGTGGGGCTTGCTACCTCAGAATCCCTGGTATGCCAAGCTCTACTTTGTTTCGTCATGCGATCTAGCATATTGCTTGCTTGACCAAAGGTGAGGTCCATAAATGATCCTCCAGCCGCATTATCCACCACTGGTTTAGTTATTGAATTCAAGGCTCTGTATAGTATCTCCATTAGGTGAACATTAGTCATATGATGGTTTGGACACCTCGCTAGCTTTGTCTTGAACCTCTCCCATGTTTCATGAAGAGCTTCAGTGGGAAGCTGACGAAAGTTGCTGATTTCATCTCTCAATTGTGCTCTTTTGGATGGCGGAAAGAATCTTTCTAGGAAAGCGTCTCTCAATTGCCTCCAATTTGTAATAGAATCAGGAGTCAGCCCATTCAACCATAGTGTTGCCTCCCCAGACAGAGACAATGGAAATAGACGTAATCGAATTGCATTCTGACCAACACCAGGATTGTCAAAAGACTTGCATGTAGAAATAAAGTTGATGAGATGCATATTCGGATCATCGCCTGCTAATCCACCAAACAATCCCTTGAGTTGCAATAACTGAATCATGGTGCTTGTAATGTTGAACTTGGCTCCGGGCGCTAATGGTGGTGGAATGATAGCTCCAGTGGCTCCGGCACCATCAAGATCATCATCATCATCGTCGAAAGCTGGCTGCATAGGTTGGTGATCATATCTATACCGAGCTTGTCGACCTCTTCTGTTGGTAGGTGTTATGATTTCAGCATCACGCCTAGGGTTTAGTAACTCGTCATCACCTAAATCCTCATCGTCAGGATTTGGTGCTCGTGCAGGGTTATCAATGTTCTGCTGTTGAACCTGGGCTGCGGCAAGAGCAGCCAATCTTGCTTGTTCCTGTTGAGCAGCCATCCTTGCGATTTCAGCTTGTGCTTCCATTCTACCAATGCGTTGTGGTTCAGGATTGATTGGTAATAATGGTTGACCAGAACTTCGAGTATGGGGCATGCACTAAAATAAAAACCTGCAGTAGACAAAAACAAAAACTAAAAGTAAAAGTACGAGAATCTTTGACCAAAGGGTCTAGTAATTTTCACGAACTTGATTGACACTTGTATTCCCCGGCAGCGGCGCCAATTTTTGATAAAGCTCAATCTACAGCTCTCGTAGGAGTGTAAAGCGGTCGTTAGCAAATATAGAACCCAACTGGGTTGGGTATCGATCCCACAGGGAATAGCTTGGTCAACAAGTAAGTAAAGATTACTAGACTTTTAGTGCAAGTCTCGTAAAAAAGGGGGGATTGTAATGTGTCACCAAAACAATTAAATAAAAGCTGAAAATAGCAAAGTAAAAGAGAAAGATTGTTACGTAAGTTGTAAACAATGAGAATTGAAGCGTTGGGGTTATGTCCACCTTCTGAGGTATACGTCTCTATTGGCTATGAGTATGTAGAATTCTGACATGCAACTGCTTATAGAGGATTGTAGTCGATGGTAAATCCAAGCGTCTCTCGACCTAAACAAGGACTATTTCACTTTAACTCTCTCGAGCTTAAAGCGTATCTAACGGTACGAATTCTCCAAGAGGTTAGTCCAGTTACGGCACTAGCTTTTTAATAGGAAAGGGTGTCCTACTACCTTGACATTATCTCTTTTCCAGACAAATAACTTTTCTCTCGAACAAGTTAAATGTTAGACTGGCGTATTCTTGCGTTTGCAACCGCAAAGAATGTAGATTAAGATGAAGAGAATAATGATATAAGCAATATACGTGCCTCGAACTCACAAACTCACAGCAATAGATAGTAACTCATTCGGCTTCCATAACCCCAACAGAGAAGTTTAGTTACCCATGAATGCGAAGAAAACCACAATTGACATTGTTATTATACCACAATAATGATCAATGTCGTGTAGCACCAGAGTGGTAGGCGTTAGGTGTGATTGCTTGCAGAGTAACGTTTCTCTTGTTGCAGAATTTAAGAATAGAAGAATAGACGAAAATAGAATTGATGGAAAGATTAGAAGAGTTGTAGAATTGTTTGTAGTGTAGAATAATAGAGGAGTAGAAGATGTCTCTAAATCTCTAGCATGATAGGGTATTTATAATACCCATATCCTAATCCTACTAAGCTAATGAAATAAATAACCAAATCCTACTAGACTAATGAAATCCTTAACCCATATGTACTAGGTTAAGGTAACATTATCATAATCCACTTAAAATAATGAAATACATAACCTAATTGTACTAGGTTAATGTATCATTGTCAAAATCCAGCTTTGTGTCTGTAAGTCCCCAAAGTCTTCAGAATTGTTGTTTTAGCCCGGGACAGATTTTCCATGCAGCAGTTTTGGTCCTTAGGCGTGTAAACTCCCTTCCCTTCCTTCGTGAGCTTTCTTTAGCGTCAAGTAAGCCATAAAATGCTGAATTATGCATCATTTATACCTGAAACTTTACTAATCATGTTCGTTAGCTCATTTACAGGAAAAAGGACTAAAAGTGCATGAAATATATAATTTTTTCTCAAAACTAGGCTAAAATATGGGCAAAATATATTGATATAGGCGTGTAAATCCGCCTATCATCAGCAATACCAATATCATGCAATATAGTTGACCCTATCAACTCATCTTTAGTTATATCTAAATCAATTTAGGTATTTCAAATAATAAGCTAATATGAATCGTTTCAACTCAGATTGGTTGATTGATGACTCGGGTCAGGTTGAACGTAATACCAACATCCTGCAATATAGTTGATCCTATCAACTCATCCGTAGTTGTAGCTAAATCAATTATAGTTTTAGTTGAATATATGAACTCAATTGAAATTATATAAAACCAAATGTTCAACTTATTACAAAAAATGACTTATTAGTTGGAATTTATCAAATATATTAATGAATCTATTACAACAGATTACCTATCTATTGTAAATTATCAAATAGACGTTGCCATTTGTTGCCACAGATGACTGAGCCATTGGAAATTTTCAAACAAAAATTGAAATTTGTTGCAACAGATGATTTATATGTTTTAAGATCTTTTTTCTATTTTGAAGCAATTTCCTATCTGAGAAAAAAAAAGATAAAATACTAAGTCGGTACAAAATATTATTTGGATAACTCAAAAATCTCCTCCTTGAGTAGTCTTATCTTGTCTTTTTAATGTCACCGTCTCCTTGTTCCCCTCAAAGTTATTAATGAATATTTAAAACCCATCTCTAGAATTCTCTTTCCTTCATCCATAAAACTCATCTCTCTTCTTTCTATCAAAATTCTCTTTCTCTTTTCTTTAGAGTAATCACAACCCATATCTAGAATTCTCTTTTGCATAAGGATCCTTTCGGATATCGATCGATCTATATCTTTTCTCAACTAAAATGGGTGTTCTGATCCCTTTTCTTTTTTAGCATTGCAGGTATGGTTCAATATTACTCTTTCATTCTCGCCTTCTTCTTTGTATGTTATTTAAATTAGATATTTACATTTATTGATTTTATTAATTTATCCATTACCAGTATCCTAATTATTGAGAAGATCGAAGGAAAAATGACTTTTAAGTCTTGAATGAACGAACCGTTGTTTTTATTACAATATGCAAAAAAAAGTCATTTGTTGGGAAAACTTAAAATGCCTTGTTGTCAGTATTAATTTTTTATGTCTTTTGTTTGTTTCTTTATTGGTAGTGCTATTATTAAGGGTTTTGGTGTTGTTGGAACATGTGTTGTTTGTGTTGTTGATGGTGTTGGAACATATGGTGTTGTTTTTTTGTTATTGCTGTTGTTGTTGGTGGTGTTGATAGTATTGCAACAGTTTCCTCAACTATTGCAACTGATGAATCAGATGTTGGAACAGACGGAGCAACTGTTTGAGAAATCAAACCAGTAGCAATGCTGGTTTGATTTATTCCAACAGATGACCTATCTCTTGCAACATGTCATCCATCTGTTGCCACAGCTGCATCATCTATTGCAATAGATGACTAATTTATTTCATGGGGAATCTATTACAACAGAAGGGTCATCTATTGGAACTCTTTTTGTAATGTGTTGTATTTATTCAATTTTGTGTTACCCTTTTGTAATGTTCTTTTTGTTCTTCTCTTGTTTGACATCAAATATTTTTCTCCTGTTTACAGATAAAATGAAGTGAAAGAGGATGAATTTTTGTCCGACCAGCATTAAAGGTTAAAGTAAAGATGGGTTTGGAGGAATAAGCTACTTGCAGATAAAACCACTTCATATATGGGAGGTATGTATTACTGATCAACCTATTATGAAAACACATACAGTACACTGATTTTGTGAATGTTGGTTTTTTACCTATATGAGGCATTAATCATTTAAACAAGATATTGAATTTTATAGTTAAGATTGTTAGGTTCAAACTGATAAGGTTGAGGGACCAAGTAGGTGGTGTCGATACCCTGTTACAGTTTAATGAAGATTTTGTTAATGTTTATGTGTCAATTTTGGAGAAGGGTTCATGTTTTTTGTGGCAGTATAAATATTCAATATTTATTGGACTAATTTTAAGGGTTCAATGGACTTTTTAAAGGCCTCCAAAGCCTTGGACTGCTGCAACCAAGAATGGAAATGAATATAGTTGTTGCCCTGGTCTAAATTTATATGGTGGGTTGCTCGAGGAGACTATTATATAGCAGAAGGTGCTTTGGAGAATACCTGTGCAGGAAGATTGAGGTGGAAAAGACCATATATCAACTCAGACCTTATTAAAGAAGAAACACAGGGTAGGAAGGAACGTGTAGCGAATCTAGCGGATGAAATTGACATGAAAAATGAAAAAATTAAATGATCTACAAATGTGAAAGTATATCCAAAAATGAAAATCCATCAGTCCATTTTGAAAAGAAAAATGTTGAAGTGGTCTGAAGTTGTGCACTTTGTTAGGGGACTAAAACTAGGTAGCATGACCTGAATGAAGACCTATAAAATACAGGACCAGAACTCTCAAGTTGCAACTTTGCGAGCACTGATGGTGGTAAGATTTTTGGTCAGGAACGAAACCTGAACCAACAACTCCTGAATTAAAAATAATGGATCAAGCCAAGGTGGCAATATCTGAAGTTAAACTTGCATCCCAAGCCTTCTGCTTGTGGTTCTGGTCTGGTCAAAGGCAGTGGAATAACAAGGCATGGTATTTCTACCCAACTTCAGGCCTTTTTGCTTCTACTACCATTGACCGAATCAAAACCACAAACAAAAGGCATGGGGTGCAAGTTAGACTTCAGAAATTAACGCTTTGGCTTTCCTTATTTTTACTTCTGGAGTTGTTGGTATAGGTTTTATTCTTGACTAAAAATCTTACCAATCCTCTATGCTCGCCAAACTGCTTTCTTAGAGTTCTGGTCCTGCATTTTGTGGGTCTTCATTCAGTTAACACTAGCTAGTCACAGTCCCTAGCATAGTGTTCAGCTCTAATCCTCTTTAGCATTTTTCTTTTTCAAAAATGACTGATGAATTTTAATATTTGGATACACTTTCACATTTGCTGCTCATTTAGTTTTTTTATTTTTCAAGTAAATTTCATTGGCTAGATTGGCTAGAAGTTCCTTTCTTTCTTCCATGTGTTTCCTCTTAAATAAGGTCTGAGATGATATATGATCTTCTCCACCTCTCCTTTCCTACACCCGTATTCTCCCAAGCACCTTCTGTTGTATAATAGTCTCGTCGAGCAACTCATCCATATAAATTTGGACTAGGGGAATTTCTATTGGTTTTCCATTCTTGTTTGCTGCAATGAAAGGCTTCGAATCCATCTCAAAGTCCATTTCACCATTAAAGTCATTTCAATCACTATTGAATATGTACAATGCCATCAAATATTGATCTATTCTCAGAACTCGATGCATAAACATGAGAAAAACCTTCATTAAATTTTAATAGGGTATCAACACCACCTTCTTGGAAATCTTCAGCCTTATTTGTTCTCACCTATCAAACTTAACTGTAAAATGCAGGATCTTATTTGAAGGATCAATGTTTAATCAGTAAAAAACTGCATTCACAAAATTATTGTACTTTATGTGTGTCTGTTATGAAAGCCTGATCAATAATACATAACTCCCACACATGAAAGTGGATCCATCCATCTGCATTCACCTTATTCTTCCTACCCCATCAATGTTAGAAAATATTTATTCTTCACTTCTCATCGTTAAGTAGTGTACAAGACTATGAAGGCTCAAAGGGTAACCATCTTCAATGTCAAAGGACTACATGCTCGTCAAGAAAAAACAAGTGCTACAAGTCGTGATTTTTCACCTTTTTTGTTTTTTAATTTTTAATTTTTATTTTTTTAATTTAATATAATAAAACAGTCACTAATTTGGATTAAAGTATGTGATAACTATTAAAAAAGAGGTCAACAGTCATGACTTTTTGTCTACCACATTCAAAACAGCTGATGAATTAAATTTCCCATCTGTTGCAACTGATGAATCATATGTTAGAAGAATAAAAATATGTCCTCCATCAGATGGTCCATCTATCGAAACAGATAATCCATATGTTGCAACAGATGTCTCATTTGTTGCGCACATAGACCATCTATTACAACAGATGGTAAATCTATTTCTATAGATGGGTTATCTTTTGTGACAAATCAATAATAACGGTTGTTATTAAGAGAGAAACCATTTGAAAATATGAGAAGTTTGATTGTAAAAGAAAAAATTATGACTTTTCACAAAAAACAAAAAGTCAGTAGTTTGAATGTAATTAATACAATGGAGCTGAACTGTTGTGCCTTTTTGCCTTACACGTTCAGATTCAATCCTCTATAAATAGGTCCCTCCTTAATCTTTATTCTACTCTAATTTATTTATTTCTTAGATTTTGTCTTTTCGAATTACATCTTCAACCACTTCTCTTCAAAGAGCATATTCCTTTCTCGTTGAGGTAAGTTTTTTTTTGTATAAATCTACCAGTTGGTAGTATACGTTGTATTATATTCAAACTCTTTCTTTACTTTTGTATTTACATTTTTTGTCAATTCATGCATGTTCTAGATATGGCAAATCCTGTTTGGGACATTGCTATTCTGTGCAACACTTTGCAAAAACTTCAGAGGCAGGTTAATGACCTACAGTGGGAGTTGGTCGCGTGAGAGCAAGGATGTTCGGAGAGATGCACAGGCCGAGGAGGACCCTGATGCTACCGATTAACGATTGGTCGGCTGACAATAATAATAATAATAATGTTAATAATATTTAGGTGATGTTTTTTCTTATTGAGTATATATTTTAATTTTTCTACATTGGATCTATACCTAATGTATTTTGTTTTTGTTTAAGGAAAAATTTATTTTTGTTCGAATTTGACTTTTTAATTCTTATTTAATTTTCATTCTGTCTATTTCTTCTTCTCAACAAATATGTCGACGGTTGGACATAAGGAGCAATTTTGAATCTAGTAGCAATAGCAAGAGTTTTGAGTTCTTTCAATAGATGGATCATCTATTGAAATAGATTGGTCATCGGTTGGGTTTCTGTCAGAAGATTATTCATTTGTTGCAACAGATTTATCATCTGTTGGAGGAACACATTCCAGTTTGGTGAACTGTATTATGTTCTTCTAGCAAATGTCCATCTGGGTAATCTTTTGAAAATAATTTTGTGGTCTGTTGTATTTAGTTTCTTTTTTGCCTCTTTTTATTGATGCACAAGTTATTAAAAAAATATTTTCTATAATAAATGATAACATTTACGTTCACAACAATGAGTTAAATATATAAAAGTCCATAACAAACAACAACACAAGTTTTTGCTATTACAACGATCATGGTGGATTATGATCTGGGCATGTAGTTCTTTTGTGGCCAACGTTCTTACCTACGGAGCACATGTTTTTTTCCTTAATGGAAATGATTCTATGACTCTACGCCTCCTCTTATATGGCCTTTTTTCTAGTTTGATAGTGCTTGAGTCAATATATGGAGAAGGTATTAATCTCCCCAAAAGCTCTACAGAATCAACCTGAGATTCTTCGGGATGCACCGGATTAATAATTTTTCTATATGCCATTATATATTTTTCCACCGAATAATATGGAGAGGAGCACTCATAAATTTTACTTTCATAGTGTGAATCGTATTGAGCTCGAAGCGCTGCCATAGCATGTGGACAGGGTATTTTGTCCAAGTCAAAAACTCTGCACGTCCAAGATCTTGTTTGAAGATTGACCGTGGAAACATCACCATGACCGTCGATACTGAACTTGTAATTTTTTATTTGATGAGAAAATAACCTATTCCCAAGACTGATGTTCATTGATATTATTTTTTTTGCTTCTAGAACAAATTTTGTTCCTTTCGTGAAATTTTTTTCCATACTTGTGGTTTATTATATAAAATAGAGCCACGATGGGAAATTCTCTTTCATTATCGAATAATGAATTCACAGATTCAACTATGTTTGACGTCATAATATTGTACCTATACAAAAGAATCACTTAGTACGATATCATACTAAACTTGTAACTCAAACAAGACATTAAATAAATAAGAATGTACCTATTTCTTGAGCAGAATGCCCGGCTCTATCTCTCAAAATCGACACGTACGAGATGTTCTGCTGCCTTGGGATTTATATCCGTTATTTGATTGAAATTGTATAAGAACTCCTCTCTATTATATGCTCTAGATTCTCTATAAAAAAAGGTCACGATTCTTTCATTGTGAAAGTTGTTCCGAATATTTTCTCCAAGATACCTTATGCAACAACCAAAGTGAGCTGAAGTGAAGAAAATTGAACCCATATTTGGAATACTTGGATGCATATCCAAAATAAAACACAACTCTTCGGTATCTTTGATGCAACTTCACATCTGTTTAAAAAAATATCCATAAGAGGCATTACATTCCTTGTCCGCTACACAAAAAGTAACCGGAAGGATGTGATTCTCTGCATCCTACACCACCGCTGCTAGCAAAACTCCATTATACCTTCTCCTCAAGAAGATCCCATCAACGACTATGACTTTTCTTAAATGTTGAAAACCTTGAATCCAAGCACCATAGGATACAAAAAAAGTACTTGAACCTTCTATTTTCAACAACATGAAACGCCGTCTTATTTCTAAGATTTGTGGACTAAAGCATGAAATGGTAGGCATTGAGGATTGCATACCCGTGCTCGTGTGTCCCCCTAACCAAGTCCATAGAAATACCCATGGTTGTATATATCTTTCAATAACTGACCATGACATCCAATTCTGTAAGGAGTTGATTGGCCATATCCCTTGTAGAAGGGACTTTACCATTGGGGAATCTATTCTTGAAATATTGACCGAGGACCTTTGCCGTAGAGTGAGAATTTTGGCCCAAAATGTGATCCGAACCACATGTGTGATACTTTTCATATTTATAAATGATGAATCTGTCAGAACTTAAGTACTTTACCTCTCTCAACCTCCACTTGCAGTTTAGATTAGCATATCTGGAGAAAAAGACTTTTCTTGAATTAATCACCTTCATTATTCTGAAATCTTTTTTCAAGCAAGCAATAAACTGTAACGACCCGGGACTCCCCCTGATCGTCACACGGTTCTTATAGTCCCAAGGGACCACAAGCTAACCAATGAGCTGGTACCTGCTGTGAGCATTGGATAACATGATCATAAATGTTGAAGAATACTAATGTGCCATAAGGTTTTTAATAACTGAATTTAAAACTGAAATATCAGTCTATAGCAACAACTGACTGAATCTGATAAAATAATGATAAAATGGATAACTAACTGTAATATCTGAATACTGAATAACTGAATCTAATGTCTGAAAAGCCTCTAAAACTGACTGACTAAACATGAGTTTATGGTACAGGCCTCAACTAACTCCAACTAACTACTAACTCATACATGAAATAAAGTAAGATTATCCTCGAAGTATGAGGACTCACCACTGCTACTACTGAGGATCTGATAGGTCTAATCATGAGCCGGGAACTGAGCGTCCGAACCTATGATATAATACATCATAGAGCTAAAGAAAAGGTATGTGATCAGTACTTTGAATGTACTTGTAACGCCTCAAGTCTGGTACCTCAAACGCTACACAGTGCTCGAAATCCTGAAGAACCACAAGCCAACCGATGACTGGTACCTGCTGCAATAACTATATAATAATACTGAAAATATGTGAAAAAATAGGCTAAAATGCCATAATGTTCAAAACTGAGAAATATTGAATAAAGCAATGTCTGAATAAGGTATAGCAGTACCCAAACTTAAAATAACTTTCTGAACATGGTATAGTCTGAAAAAGCCTCTATACTGTATGAATAAGGAGCTGATGGGACATATCTCCAACTAACTCCAACTGCTGAAATAAACTAAGTACCAAAGTACTAAAATAATGAAATAATCATGTCTTCAAACTATAAGGACTCACCACTGAATCTGATTGTTGAAACCTAAACTGCTAAGTGCAATCGTAAACCTGAGCGTCCGAACCTATGGTATTTAACACCATAGAGAGAAAAAAAGTATGCGTCAGTACGTGAGAATATACTGGTATGCAAAGTGAGGTAGGCTAAGTGCAAGGGTTCATATGCATGAACTATAACTGACCAAATAACATGAACAAGACTGCATGAGAATACATGCATGAATACATAACTGTAACTGGAATCATGAGGATTCTGAATACTGAGTTTACTGATAACATGGATTACGGATAACTGATATGCTGTTTATTGAGTGACTGTGTTTGACAGTCCTGATTCTGATGAAACTAGATGGGTTCCGTACTAAGTTGAGAGACTGCATCTGACAGTCCTAAAATCTGTAGAACTATCTGAGTTCTTTACTAAAGATTGATACTAAGACTGTGGGAGGTAGTGATCTAACCGACATACCCCAAATAAGATAATATAGTTGCGTTGGGGTCCAATCTATAACCCCAATTGGAAGGGTATCATTACCGCACCACTGGTAAGGATAAGATGTGAGTGAAACTCATCTATCAGGTACTCTAACAAAAATGGTGGGACCCTCATCTAATAGGTTAAGCCACCTCATCAACCCTCATCTAGCAGGTTTGATGTCTCAACCTATACTGGCTACGTAGTTCTGGAATGCAAGGGTTGCTTCTAAGAATCACACCCTTTGCTAGCAGGTGAGTTCCCATCCTTGGGTTCACTCAGTGCTGAATCCTACTCCCATCTGAATAGACATGTCCCTTATATATCATCTTCCTTGCCCTTAGGTAGGAATCAAGCTGACCGCTGAATGCTGAAGTACTACCCCTCCACTCTCGGATGGGCTCATTTTGAAACTAAAACTGGACAACTCTGCTTCTGCAGTCAACTATAGGATAGCTAGAATGAAGCCAATCTATGGCGAGAATGACATCAAAATCAGTCATCTCTAATTCGACTAAGTCTGCTGAAGTGACTTTCTGAAATACCATAACCGTACAGTTCTTGTATACCCGTCGGACTATGATAGATTTACCCACTGGGGTAGATACTAAAAAGGGCTCTACTAGAATTTTAGGACTGACTCTAAAATCAACTGCTATATAAGGAGTAACAAAAGAAAAAGACGCTCCTGCATCTAGCAAAGCGTAAACATGCAAATATAAGATCTCTAACGTACCAGTAACCATATCAGGAAAATTTTCCTGATCTTATCAGGACTGAAGAGCATAGAGTCTATTTGGGCGTTGCCCACTGGTGGCGCTGAAAGTGACACCCTGCTGATTCGGGCGACCAGACTGAGTTGAGGAACGGTTATGCTGACCTTGAAAACCTGATTGAGGACAATCTCTGACTCTGTGTCCTAGATTTACACATCCAAAACAAACATCACTGCCAGCTCTGCAAATACCCTGATAGTGCTTGACATAAGTCTGACAAAGAGGACGGATTCGGGCACTGCTGATATTACCCTGAGACTTAGAGCCTAGCGTCCTATCTTTGGTACCATTCCTGAACTTAGGAACTAAAGGACTGGATGAGGAAGGAGATGGAACTGAAGACTTTGGGCAGAGCTGAGAATGATTACAACGCTCTGACTTAGGCTGAGCAAAGTTGAAACTACCTGTCCTTGTTCTCTTATTCTATTTTTCTCTCTCCTTAATCTTCTGCTCCTCTATCAGTTGAGCATGGACCATAATCCTGGTTATGTCCATCTCACTAATTAGCATTGCAGTCCTTCTCTCCTTGACCACACTATCATTCACCCCAGAAACAAACTTACTCATCTTAGATCTGCTACCTTCCATTACATAAGGAGCATATCTAGATAATTGAGTAAACTTAAGAGAAAACTCTTTCATTGTCATGTTGCCCTGCCTGAAGTTGATAAACTCTAACACCTTAGCCTCTCTTATCTCTAGGGGAAAGAATCTATCTAAGAAGGCAGTGGCAAACTCCTCCCACTTAACAGACCCTGCATCTATATCCCTCTCTGCTTTCCACTACTGGAACCATATGTGAGCCACATCCCGCAACTGATATGCAGCTAGCTTAGCACTCTCAATAGAAGTTACCCCCATGATATCTGTAACCTTCTGCACTTGATCGAGGAATTCCTGAGGGTCCTCATCTATCTTAGACCCAGTGGAAAAAGGAGGATTCATTCGGGTGAAGTCCCAAATCTTGGTTGTAGCAAAATTGGCCACTGGGTTAGCCGAAATGACAGCTGGGCATTCATTCTGAGCAACAACTGAATTAGAAAGATTAGTGAATACAACTCTGAACTCTGCATAAGAAATGTGTTCATCCAGGGGATCTTCCTGAATGGGCTGAGGTATTGACTGATTCTCGTTTCTCTTTTCGTAAGTCCTTTTGGGAGGCATATTATGTAAACAAAAGGGAGAAATGGATTAGACTGAGAGTTAAATTTGAGCTCATGCTCACTCGTATGACATAAATACTGAAAGAAGGGAAATTGTTCCTAAAACATCTCATAGCCTCCTGTACATAAATGTGGTGCGCAACACACCTATGCACAAGACTCTACTAGATGCGACCTTTTAGACTTCCTAGGACACTGTCGAACCTGGCTTTGATACCAAGTTTGTAATGCCTCAAGTCATACGTCGGACGCTACATGGTGCTCATAATCCCGAAGGACCAAAAGCTAACCCATGACTGGTACCTGCTGCAATAACTGTATAATAATACTGAAAATATGTGGAAAAATGGGTTGAAATGCCATCAGGTTTAAAACTGAATAATACTGAATAAAACAATGTCTGAATAAGGTATAGCAGTACCCAAAACTGAAATAACTATCTGAACATGCTATAGTCTGAAAAAACCTCTATACTGTCTGAATAAGGAACTGATGGGACATGTCCCCAACTAAATCCAACTGCTAAAACAAACTATGTACTGAAATAATGAAATAATTATGTCCTCAAACTATGAGGACTCACCACTGACTCTGACTATTGAAACCTAAACTGCTAAGTACAATTGGGAACCTGAGCGTCCGAGCCTATGGTATAAAAGACCATACCCTAAGAGAAAAGTATGCATCAGTACGTGAGAATATACTGGTATGAAAAGTAAGGTAGGCTCAGTGCAAGGGTTCATATGCATGAACTATAACTGGCTGAATAACATGAACAAGACTGCGTGAGAATACATGCATGAATACATAACTGTAACAGGAATCATGAGGATTCTGAATACTGAGTTTACTGATAACATGGATTACTGATAACTGATATACTATTTACTGAGTGACTATGTATGACAGTCCTGATTCTGATGGAACTAGTTGGGTTCTATACTAAGCTGAGAGACTACATCTGACAGTCCTAAAATTTGTAGAACTATCTGAGTTCTTTACTGAAGACTGAGACTAAGACTGTGGGAGGTATTCATCTAATCGACATACCCTAAATAAGATAATATCTACATTGTGGTTTAATCTATAACCCTAATTCGAAGGGTGTCATTACCGCGCCACTAGTAAGGACAAGCTGTAAGTGACCCTCATCTATCAGGTACTCTAACGAGAATGGTGAGACCCTCATCTAATAAGTTAGGCCACCTCATCAACCCTCATCTAGCAGGTTTGATGTCTCAACCTATGTTGGCTACGTAGATCTGGAATGCAAGGATTGCTTCTAAGAATCACACCCTTTGCTAGCAGGTGAGTTCCCATCCTTGGGTTCACTCGGTGCTGAATCCTACTCCCATCTTTATAGACACTAAACTGATTATACTAAGCTGAACTGGACTGAGTTCACTGAGTTTCATTGACTGATGTAATACTGCTAAATTTTGATAATTGACTGAGTTTACTAAGGATTTAACTGAATACTAAATGGGACTGGACTGACACTAAGATTATTGAGTTTTCCTGAGTTCTGTAACAGACTGAATTCTACTGATCATGGCTTGACTGAGAGTATATTAAAAACTGACACTGGCTCTAGGCACACAACTAAATTATTTGGTATTAAATACCTCCAGGACTCGATATCATGAAAATAATAAGACATGACCATTCTTGAACACAGGACAATAGTCATCAACTCACAATACAATCATTGAGGGATTTTATGAGAACTTGAAAGTCATAAATTTGCACATAAATAGGAAGGCATGCATCATACCATGGGCATTTCATCAATTCATTACAAAGCATAGCTTTAGCATAAGAGTCAACTTAAACACATGGATATAGCATGGGATCATCATTTAGATTACAAATGAGTCACAATTTCATAATTCATTCATTTAAGCATTTTAACAAACACCTAGACGACATAATCTTGTATTTGAGCATGGAAAACATGGTAAAACATCATGACTATCATCTTAAGTTCATACTTCCAGAGTTAAACATAAGAGAATTCAAATTCAACATGCATGCTATCATAATATCATGAGATACATTAAAGTTTTCAACTTGGAAAACATACATTAATAACAACATGGATAAAATACAACCCACAACATGGAAATCACCATTCATGGTTTAAAAAGTGGTTTCTTGAGCTCCAAGATGAATGGTATCCTTGTATGAACACTTTACACACCTTATTGCTTGAATTTGGGAAGACTGATGGTGAATTCTCTTGAATTTGAATCTTGGATTGATAGCCCTAGGGTTTTGTTCTAGGAAATTTTGAGAATAATGATTGTATTATGCCTCTAAAGGGGATAAATTTCATGTTTTGAGGGCTGAAGGTCGAGGGAAAAAGACCCAAATGCCCTCAGAGATGCGGCTTTTTAATTACTAAAAACTGGGTTACCAACGTGATATCCGACGCAGTGCGTCAATGGCATAGATACGATATCCACTGCGTCGCGCTAAGATCAGGCCGTGTCACTGGAATGGCACGCTGGTAGCTGGGGAAAATATTAACCAATGCTTTAGATGACGCGATGTGCCAAGATCACGTTGGTCCACTGTTTTGGGATTCCAAACATGGTCTAAACGAGGTTCGAAAAATCCGAAACTTATCCGGGAACCCCTATTGACTTTCCGATCATGAGTCAATTTAAACATCGACCTTTAAAGGACTTTAAGGTCGTGAAATGAGATTGTCAACATTCGAAGGATAAAAATAAACTAAGTCTGGAAACTTAGCTAGAATTTTCTAAGCCTGGGACCCTTAATAAGCTTAGAAGACTGAATTAAGCTAGAAATTTTACGGGGTCTTATAGTACTGGTATGCTAAATGAGGTAGGCTGGTATGCATGGTTTCATGAACAGAACTAATAATTAACTGGATATACATGTAAGGCATGGAGTACTGAGTAGAGAGCATGGAATCTGTAGTTACTGATAATGCATGGAAATCTGTAAAATCATGAGGATGCATGACCAAGCATATAACATGAACTGAGTAAAATTTGTAAACTAAAAATACTAAAATAACTGAAATCTGTATGCTTTGGTCAAACAACACTAAGACTGAATAACTGAGTTGGGACTGTAACTGAGACTATATCTGAGACTGTGGGAGGTATCATCTAACCGACATTCCCCAATTTGATCTAATCAGGATCCAATCTATAACCGCAGTTAGATGGGTGTTAATACCATGCCACGGGTACTAACAATGGCTGTGTGGATCTACTAAACTGATATAATGTCCAAATGACTAAGGGTGTCAAGCCTAAACTGACGGGTGACCCCTGCGAGATAGCCAAGACTAATATGATGGGTGACTACGCATATCCTGCGCTGGCTACAAAGTTTTGGAGTATAGGGGTTGCTACTAACGACTCTACCTATCTGACGGGGAAACCGCCATCCCTACACTTGCTCGGTGCTAAATCCTACTACCAACTGAAAGACACTGAGATACTAGACTATTCTGAGTTGAGTAACTAATATCTGACTATCATGATAATCCTCATAATATAATCTGAAGGCTATTCTGTAATGTATTAAGGCTAGACTAAATAAACAGCTATGGTTTTCGGGTATTCAATACCCCCAGGACTCAAACAAACAATACTGAAGAGACACTAAAGCTTAAAGATGAAAACATGAAGGCTCTTATTAAATAAATCACTCTTGTAGGCATTTTATCAAACACTTGTAGTTCATGGTTTAAAACAATCATAGGAATGTCATTGAATATGAATGAATAGCATGAATTCATTATAATAGCATTAAATCGTGATTTAATTCAGTAAATAATAATATTAAAACATGGAAGATTGAATAATAGCAATAATTTCATGGTGACATGGTATAAAATCAATAGTACATGAAGATTCATGGATGAAATCATAATTTAAAACATGATAACTTGAAAAGATCACAATTTTATGATTTAAAAGGGTTGCTTTGACTCCATGGATGAAAGGGATCCATGAATGAACATCTAACATACCAGGGATGATGAATTTGGAAGGATTAATGGAGAGTTCTTGAGATTTGACCTTGATTCTTGAAAGCTAGAGTTCTTGATTGGGAGAGAATACCTTTTTTATTTGGGGTAAATTAACTAAAGAATGATTTTAAAAATGTTTTTAGGGCTTAATATCACACCTGGGCGGATTAAAATAATGGGGAAAGGACTGTTTTATCACTGAACGAAATCTTAATTTTTGGTCGAATTTTCCCAAAATGGGCACCTGGCGTGACGCGCGGCGCTACCGCGCCGTGTCACTGGAGATTGACAACTGGGAAATAAGGGCTTGGCATGACGCGGAGAAATTGCGGTGCCCTTTTGATTCTGAAATTCACCCTAGGCGCGACACACCATGATCGTGGTAGGACACTGGAAAAGGATAATTGGGATTTCGGCTGACGACGTGACGCGGTGGTTTTGTGGAGCTTCAGCGACGCACTAAGGTTTAAAAATGACCGTGTTAAACAACTGAAATATAAAATTGCCATAACTTCTTACCTCGTTATCGGATTTAGGCGAATTTTATATCGGTTGAAAGCTAATTGAATTTCCTACGCAATGGCAGACTCTAAACTGAAAAATAATGAGTGTTTCAAAAATTTCATATTTGAATACTCATGTATTGGGACTTAGATTATTCTAGGGAAATATGGAGTTTTATAATATCTCCCCCTTGGGATCATTCGTTCCTGAATAAAACTGGTTAAGCTGAGGGAACTGATGGACTGAGCTTACACACTGAATATGCATGTCTATTGCATGGAATGCATGACTGAACTAATTTATGAATGCACTACTGAAATGAACATGATGTGTGGCTAAAACTGAGCATGACAGATAAAAGAAAATCTTAAGAAAATTGGTACCTTATACTGAATCTAGATTCGCATAGAAAAGATGAGGGTACTTGGTCCACATATATGCTTCTGCTTCCCAAGTGGCTCCCTCAACAAACTGATTCCGCCAAAGAACTTTGACTAGTGGAACTTCTTTGTTCCTTAGTCTACAAACTTGATGATCAAGAAATTCGACTGGGACTTCCTCAAAGGAAAGACTGTTCTGAATATCTAAACTTTCTAAGGGAACAACTGCAGCTGGATAACCAATACACGTTTTCAACAATGAGGCATGGAACACTGGGTGTACTGAGGCTAAATCTGAAGGCAACTCAAGTTCGTAAGCTACCTTTTTAAAATTACTGAGAATTCTGAAAGGACCGACATATCGGGGACTGATTTTCCCTTTCTTTCTAAATCTCTTCACTTCCTTCATGCTAGAGATTTTCAAGTACACAAAGTCATCAACCTAAAACTCGAGATCATTTCTCCTCATATCAGCATATGGTTTATGTCAGCTCTGGGCAGACCTAAGCCTTTCTATGATCAACCGAACCTTTTTTAAAGCATCAAACACCAAGTCAGGACCTACTACTGTAGCCTCACCTACTTTAAACCAACCAATTGGAGATCTACATCTCCTACAATAGAGAACCTCAAATGGAGCCAAACAAATATTGGTATTATAGCTGTTATTGTATGTGAATTCAATCAAAGGCAAATGGTCATCCCAACTACCCTTGAAATCAACAACGCATGGTCTCAGCATATCCTCAAAAGTCTAAATGGTCCTTTCTACTTGACCGTCTGTCTGAGGGTGGAAGGCTGTACTGAGGTGGACTTGGGTACCACGATCCTTTTGGAATGCTTTCCAGAAGTGAGAGGTAAATTGAGTATCTCTATCATAGACGATAGATAAGGGAACACCGTGCAACCTAACCAACTTCCTGAGATAGAGATTGGAATAGTCCTCGGTTGAATAAAAGGTATGGACTGGCAAGAAATGAGTTGATTTGGTCATCCTGTCTACGATAACCCAAATAGAGTTATGCTGATGACGGGTACGAGGCAAACCTGTCACAAAGTCCATGATTACTTCTTCCCATTTCCACATGGGAATACTGAACTCCTACATGGACCCACTAGTTTTCTAGTGCTCAACCTTAACTTTCTAATATGTAGAGAACTTAGCTACAAACTCTACAATATCTCTCTTCATCCCATTCCACCAATAGATCTCCCATAAATCGCGGTACATCTTAGTGGCCCCTGGATGAATAGAGTAATGCGCTCCATGCGCTTTTGCAAGAATTCATTGCCTCAAATCGTCTACTCTAAGCACACACAATCTACCTTGACAACACAAAACACCATCTCCCCCCTTGGGAGAAAACCTCTACTTTCTGATCTCTGACTGATTCTTTCTACTTAACTAGACTAGAATCTCTCTCCTACTTTTTCTTCACCTCAGAGACTAGAGATTATTCTGAGCTACTCTGTACCCACACACTACATTCAGCTGAATCGAGTAAAAGGACACCTAGTCGGGCAAGATGATGAACTTCCTGAGCTAACTTTTTCTTACCACCCTCAACATGAGCTACACTACCCATATACATTCTATTGAGAGCATCAACCACTACATTGGCCTTGCCTGGATGATACAGAACACTCATGTCATAATCTTTCAATAACTCTAACAATCTTCTCTGACGCAAATTCAAATATTTCTGAGAGAACACATACTAAAGGCTTTTGTGATCTGTGAACATATCTACATGCACCCCATACAAGTAATGCCTCTAAATCTTAAAGGCAAACACTACAGCTTCTAGCTTAAGATCATGAGTCAGATAATTCTTCTCTTAAGGCTTAAGTTGTTTGGAGGCGTAGGCTAACACCTTACCTCTCTGCATGAGAACACAACTCAAACCTACTCTGGATGCGTCACAGTACACAACAAAACCATCTGAACCATTTGGTAGAGTCAAGATTGGGGCTGAGGTGAGTCGAGTCTTCAACTTCTGAAAACTCTTCTCGCATGAATCTGACCACTGAAACTTAACTTTCTTCTGAGTTAATCTGGACATGGGGGATGCAATAGAAGAAAACCCTTCAACAAACTAACGGTAATAGCAAGCTAAACCCAAGAAACTCTTAATATCTGATGGAGAGATGGGTCTAGGCAAGTTTCTCACCGCTTTAGTCTTTTGATGATCAACTCTAATACCATCACCAAAAATAATATGACCAATGAATGCTACTGATCTTAGCTAGAATTCACACTTACTAAATTTAGCGAACAACTGATGAACTCTTAGAGTCTGAAGCACTATGCTGAGATGGTCTGCATGATCGCTTTCACTACAAGAATAGACAAGAATGTCATCAATGAAGACTTTGATGAACATGTCCAAGTACTGCTTAAACATTCGGTTCATCAAGTCCATAAAGGCTGCTAGGGTATTTGTAAGGCCAAAATACATGACTACAAATTTGAAGTGACCATACTGAGTTTGGAAAGCTATTTTTAGAATGTCACATTCTCTGACTCTAAGTTGATAATATCCTGATCTTTGGCCTAACTTGGAAAAGTAGCTAGAACCCTGAAGTTGGTCAAACAAGTCATCGATTCTAGGAAGTGGATATTTATTCTTGACTGTGACCTTGTTCAATTGATGGTAGTCTATGCATATTCTGAGAGAACCATCTTTCTTACGCATGAATAGATAGGTACACCCCATGGGGAGATGTTGGATCTGATGAATCCCTTATCTAAGAGATCCTTCAACTATTCTTTCTGTTCTTTGAGTTCAGCTGGAGCACTTTTGTATGGCGGTATAGATATAGGCTGAGTATCTAAGAGAAGGTCTATTCCAAAGTCGATTTTCCTTTTGGGAGAAACTCCAGAAAGATCTTCAGGAAAAATATCTGAGAATTCATTTACTACTAGGATTGACTCAAGAGTAGGAGTTTCTGAGTTAGAGTCTTTGACTCGTATAAGATAATAGACACAACCCTTGGATATCATCTTTCTGGATCTAAGGTAAGAAATCAACTGACCCCTAAGAGGTGTAGTACTACCCCTCCATACAAGGACTGCTTCATTTGGAAACTAAAAATGAACTTTTCTATTTCCACAATCAACTGAGGCATAGCATAAGTGGAATCAATCCATGCCAAGGATGATGTCAAAATCTATCATCTCTAACTCCACAAGATCAACTGAAGTAACTTTTTGAGATATTGTGATCGAACAGTTCCTGTATACCTGTCTGGCTATAATGGAAAATCTCACTAGGATAGACACTGAAAAGGTCTCTGCTAGATTTTCGAGACTGACTCCAAAATTAATGGCTATATATGGAGTTACAAAAGAAAGAGAAGCTCCAGGGTCTAGTAAAGCATAAACATATAAGTGAAATAACTGCAACGTACCAGTAACTACATTAGGAGAATTTTCTAGATCTTGATGGGACTGAAGAGCATATAATCTATTCGGACACTGACCACTGATAGCACTAGAAGCGGCACCTTGCTGAGTTGGAAGGCTGAATGGATCTGATGACTGATGGGATTGGCCCTGTTGGTGAACATCCCTACCTTTCTAAGAAACTACCCAACACTCCCAAATCCGATGGCCTAGAGCACACATCACTACCCGCTCTACACTCACCCTGATGGTGTCTGCCACACTTCTGACATAAAGAATTGGTACGAGCACTGCTAACACTGACCTGGGACTTAGATCTTGGTTCCCTATCCCTATTGTCATTTCTAAATTTGGGTATTGGGTCAATGGCTAAAGAAGGTACTGGGGATGAAGATCTCTGATGAAATCGAGGACGGTTACCACCCTCTGACTTTGTCTGATTGAAATTAAAACTACCCGTCCTAGCTTTTTTATTTCCTCTCTCCCTCTCCTTAATATTTTACTCCTTTATCTTTAGAACATGGACCATCATCCTGGACAAATCCATCTTGCTAAGCAATATTACGGTCCTACACTCTTTGACTACACTAGCAGACACGCCAGACACAAACTTACTCATCTTGGACCTACTGTCAGCTACTACATGAGGAGCATATCTAGCTAACTGAGTAAACTTAAGGGAATACTTTATCACACTCATGCTTCCTTGCCTCAAATTAATAAATTCTAACACTTTGGCCTCCCTCAACTCTAATGGAAAGAATCTGTCCAAGAAAGTCATGGCAAATTCTTCCCATTCTATAGGCCCTGTATCAATACCTCTATCAACTTTCCACATCTTAAACTAAGTATGGTCTACATCCTACAATTAATATGCAGCAAACTCAGCACTCTGACTAGACGTCACCCCCATAGCACTCGTTACCTTCTAAACCATATCTAAGAATTCCTGTGGATCTACTATAGACTTGGACCCCGTGAAAGAAGGAGGATTCATCCGGGTCAAATCTTGAATTCTGGTTGCAACAGTATTGGCCACTGGGTTGGACAGAATAGTAGCTGGCCTTTCATTCTGTGTTGCTATTGAGTTTCCTCGAGTAGTGAACGCAACCTTGAATTCTGTGTGAGAGAAATGCTCGTCCAGAGGATCTTCCTGGATGGGCTGAGAGGTTGGCTGAGTTTCTGTTCTTCTTCCATTCTTCTTGGGAGGCTTGTTCTGTAAACAGAATGAAGAAATGGATTAGACATGGAGTTTAACTTGAGCTCATGCTCACTCGCACGACATGAATACTGAAAAAAGCAAACTTTTCCTAAACGCCTTGTAGCCTCTCGTCCATAAGTATGGCATGCTACACACCCATGCACAAGACTATACTCGACGCGGCTTTCAGAATTTCTAGGACACTTTAAAACCTGGATTTGATACCAAGTTTTTAATGACCCGGGAATACCCCATAGTCGTCACACGGTGCTTACAGTCCCAAGGGACCACAAGTTAACCCATGAGCTGGTACCTGCTGTGAGCATTGGATAGCATGATCATAAATGCGGAAGAGTACTAACATGCCATAAGGTTTTACTTATAGCTCATTTGTCGCAATAGATGAGTAATTTATTTAAAAAGATGGCTCTTATGTTGCATTCATATTCTCGTGCAATCTATTGTTGAAAAAATAGAACAATAGCAATTACCTAGATGACAAATTCAACTAAAAATCATATTTAACTTACCAAAGTCTCCTGCGAAGTAATGCCAAAGTGAAAAGTGATGTACGAAACAAATTTGACCTAAGAAATTGGTCAAGTAGTAGCAATAGCGGTAACAACAACAACAACAACAACGGTTAATAAGAAGAAGATGAAGATGATAATTAAGTAGAAGATGATGATAATAAAGTAGAATATCATGAATAAAGTAGTAGCAATAATGAACAACAAAAATCACTAAGAGAGAGAAAACAACAATGGATGAGAAGAGGGAGAAATGCACCTTTTTGTCCTCCGTTTCATATTATATTAGTTTAAAATTTGGATCAAAGTGTAAATTTAATAACTTGTGGGATATTCTCAAACTTCCCCAACTTTCTTAATCCATAGTAAAGTAATTGTCACCTATACTAAATTATTAAGACTTGAGTCACCTACACCGTATTTTGAAACTTTTTTGTCACTTTTAACAAAATGTCCCTATTTTTCTTTTGTTAGGTAGAAAACTTAACTCATCTGAACTATTTAGAATATAATGATTTTATTACCCGAAGATAGTTCTAACTTCATCGTAACTTATTGTAATTTTTTAGTTGTCTTATCCATTATTTCACTTATTTTAAATGAGTCTTGACCACCTTATTGATTGTTTTTTTCAGATTAAAAGTTGGGAGCTAAAGCTGGGGTTGTCCTCAATCCTGGAACCCCTTGAACAACAACTAAATATGTCCTTAATGGTAATATATTGATTAGTAAAGACAACTTTAAGAGATGATTCTATTAGTATTTTTCTTATAAATTTTTTCTTTAGTTTTCTTCTTTATAACTGGTGATGTGAGAGTTAATAATAAAATTGGAATATATAGATGGGAGAAATACCCCTCTAAATAGGTGATGCATAATATGTTATCTTTTAAACTTGACATATGCTAGATAGCATGTTAAAATCACCTTAGATCCTATTAGTCTATGCAATCTTGAATATAATGTGCAATGCTGCAATAGTTTAAGATTGATGGATGAAGCAAAGCATGGGAGGTGTACCCTAGAACTATCTGTCTATTAATTTGTGTGAATGAAAGACTTCCCTTGAAGATATTTATTCTGAGAAACATGAGCTAGTTTATCCTATTGAATTATAATCAAGGGATATTATTCTTAATATGCTATTAGAGTTAGAACCGATCCTTATTCTTGGTTTAATAATAATGGGCAGCTATATGATTTTAGGCAATTCTTTCCTCATAAATTAGTTATTAAAGCCTCTGTTGCTTGAACTCTCTAAAAATATTATTTCACCCTTGTCAAATCCTCCAAAAATGCTTTACTTTGAAATATTGGTCTCACTCTTTGATATTTTTCAAGGGTTTGAATAACATAGATTAAAGTTGTGTAATCTCAAGGTCCACTTTTCTTAGTACTAAGTCCCTTATTTCACTCTTTAAGATTTTGTCTATCTCTAAAGGGTGGGGAAACAAACATGTAGAGATTAATTAATTAGAATAGAAAAATATTGATTTTGTTTCTGTTTGTGTTGAAGAAGATGCAAGTCACATCCTAGCTGGATAAGTTAGAGTTGATTGAGAAGTTGTTAGGAGTGTTGAGTTTTCACTAAGCCACAATATTTGTAGCTCTAGTGGTAATTAGTTTTCTTAGATTAGAAACTAATGATTGATGTGTATATATAGTCAGTTAGTAGGAAGATTAGAGATGTATTGTATAGTTTTCCTCTTCTGCATATTTAATAGAATAGTAAATTTGCTATCTTCTTTTGTTTTCTCTTCTCTGTGAGATTGTCATTTCTCAAGCTCTCATTAATGAAGCTTTCTTAACATAGCATCAGAGATACATCATCTTACACATAGTTAGAGTGTTAGCTCTTGAAGATATAACTATATTGTTTTTTCCTTAACATGTGCCTCGAGAGAGCATCTCGAAGGTGTGATTGAAATTGTAAACTTAGAAAGTTTTCAAGAGCAATTTGATCCTATCTCTCTATGGCTATCTCTGAGAGTGTAACATCTTTAGCTGAGAAGATCAGTAGAGCTCTAATTGAGAAATTTGATACCAATCATCCTCTATAAATCCATCCATCTAACACACAAGATTTTGTACTTATTTCTACTTAATTTTTAAGCTCTAAAAATTACTCCTTATAGATAAAATCTATGCAATTTTTTTTCCTTGGTAAGAGTAAGTTAGGGTTACTGTTAGGCACTTGTAGAAAGAAGATGTAACCTGCTAATTTGCATAATCTGTGGATAGGTGTAATGCCAATGTCTTAGTCTGGATTATGAATATTGTGTCCCAATATCTCATTAGTACTATGATTTATGGATCTGATACTCATAAGGTATGGGAAGATCTTAGAGAAACATTTGACTAAGTAAATGCGTCTAGAGCATTCTATCTATACATAGAGATAGTTACCCTAACTCAATGTACTTCTTTTGTGTCCTATTATTTATCTAGACTAAGAGAGTTATGGGATGAGTTAGAGGCTCTCATGCCTTCTGCTGCAAGTCCATATCCTAAGTCAAAGGAGTATACTTATCATTTCCAGCTATAGAAGTCATGGCAGTTCCTAATGGGACTTAATGAGTCATATGCCCATGCTAAGAGTCAAATTCTAATGACTGTTCCTTTGCCTTACATTAATCAAGCTTATGTAGTAATCATCAATATAGAAAGTCAGAGGTTGAATGAGTCAGGTGGAAGTCTCTCAAATATACCAGCTATAGGTGATACTACTTCATTACTCAATAACAGATTGAGCTCTAAATTTCACCATAGTAGTAATTCCACTCCTAGAAACACTAACTATAACACCAATTATGGTGGATCTACCTCTAGTTCTAGCAGTGGGAATAATGGTAACTATAATGCCTCCCTAATGGTCAAGGAGGTTATAATGTAGGTTTTAGACCAAAGTATCTCTATGAGCAGAGAGCTGCCTATGGAAGGAGTCATCTGTATTGTGACTATTGTCACTTCAAGAGGCATACAACGAATACATGTTATAAGTTTTATGGGTATCCTGTTGATCTTAAGAAGAAGAAAGAAGGGCTTTCCCATAATTATGCTAGTAACACTATATTTCAGGGACATTATTTTAATAATTATTTGGTTTGTAACTCTACTGGTAGTTCTTTTACAGGATTGCCTACTACTGCACCTTTTTTTACTACTGAGCAGTACAATAAAATTATGAGGATGCTTATTAAGGGAAAGAAAGTTGATAGTTCTGCCAATATTGCAACTACTGGCTCAACTAGTTCCTCTACAGGTATTTTTACTACTCTTATGTATGAAACTCATAGCTACAACTGGATAGTAGATACATAAGCGTCTAATCATATAGTAAAAAGCTTGTCTTATTTCTTCCAGACTTCAAATATAATCTTCTATCAGTGTCTCGGTTGACCAAAGAGCTAAAGTGCACTACCATGTACTTTTCTAATTTCTGTGTCTTTTAGGATATCTCTAGTGGAAAGGTCCTGGGGATTGGTAAAGAAGTAAAAGGGTTGTATCTACTAAGAGCTGAGCATTGTACTGGTGCTGAGGGTTCTCATCCAGCAACTACACATACCACTTCAGCAGTCCAACATGATAAATCTCATAGTTGCTCAGCTGTCAATAAAGGGCCTGGTGTATACAATGATGCTGATACTAGTTTGTCGCATATGAGGTTGGGTCATGCTCCTATATCTATAATCATGAAATTAGTTTATCTACACAATTCTAGTTTGTCTGATCATGTGTGTTCAGTGTGTCCATTTATTAAAACTAACAATGTTATCTTTTCCTACTAGTACTTCTGTGTCTTCTGGTCTATTTTACATTGTTCATGGTGATGTATGGGGTCTTTATAGAGATGCTACTCATATTAATAAAAGATATTTCATGACTATAGTTTCTCTAAATTTACCTGGATTTTCTTGCTACATCTAAGGTGACTCTATTGTAGTGTTGACACATTTTATTCTCATGGTAAAGAATCAATTGGTGTTCCAATAAAATACTTTAGAACTAACAATGGCACTGAGTTCTTTAACACTTAAGTGCAAGATTTATTCATAAATAATGGTATTGTTCATCAAAGCTCCTATATATATACTCCTTAACAGAATGGAGTAGTTGAGAGGAAGCACAGGACTATTCTTGATATGTCTAGAGTCTTGAGATTATAAGGTTTCATACCACTTAGGGTTTGAAGAGAATGTCTTTCTTCTACAGTCTATGTGTTAAATAGATTACCTCCTATGGTGCTTAAGCACAAGTCTCTATTTGAGCAGCTATATGATATACCACCTTCTATCTTGCATCTTAGAGTACTTGGTTCTTTATGCTATGCTACTGATGCACATAGAACTGATAAGTTTTCTTCTAAGGCATATCCTACAGTGCATTTAGGATACTCTTCTACAAAATAAAGTTATATTTTGTATGATCTCACTACCAAACATCTATTTGTCAGTAGAGATATTGTGTTTCAAGATTCTGTTTTCCCTTTCAAATAGTTATAATCCAGTACACAACCTCTATTTCGTGTGTTACAGTTCACAGAAGATATATTTACTTATTGTTCCTACTTTACCTGTTGTTCCTACTTCTTCTGATCCTTTGTCTCCTTTATCTCCTCATCCTCATCCTATAGTAAGGAAGTCATCGAGATCTTTTATGCCTTTCCATTTGGCTTGGTGATTATGTTGTTCCCTCTAAATCTACCTACCAGTATTCTATCTCTTATTTTGTCTCATATCAAGGTCTTAATCCTGATTACATGAAGTCTCGATCTGCTTATTCAACTATTACTGAGCCCACTTCCTACAAAGAAACTTTCCATGACCCTCAGTGGATCTCTGCAATACAAGAGAACATTAAGACTTTTAAGGAAAATAAGACATGGTCTATTGTAGTTGTGCCTATTAGGAAGGTTCCTATTGGTTGCAAGTGGATTACAAGGTGAAGTACAAGTCAAATGGTCAGGTAGAGAGATATGAGGCCAGGCTGGTTTCCAAGGAATATAGACAAAGAAAGGGTCTATACTTTTACTGAGACCTTTTCTCCAATAGCCAAGATGGTTTTTGTGAGATTAGTAGTTGCTGTAGTAGTTTCGTGTAAATGGTATCTGTTCACAATGCTTTCTTGCAAGGTGACCTACTTGAAGATTTGTATATGCAGATTCCTGATGGATTTTCTAAACCTATTGATCTTGCAACACATGGGGAGAATCAAATTGTGTTCAAGCTTCATAAGCCCTTGTTTGGACTGAAGAAAGCACCAAGGCAATGAAATCTAAAACTCATATAAGCTTTGCTTGGTATAGGGTTCAGACAATCTCATTATGATTTTTCATTATTCACTTAGAAATTTGGTAGTGATCTAGTTATTATTGTAGTATATATGGATGATCTCTTGATCACAGGATCTAACTTGACTATTATTAAATAAGTAAGAGTAGATTTGCAGTATAAGTTTTAAAAAAAAATTTGGGTGATCTAAAGTTCTTTTTTGGCATTGAAGTATCTAGATCAGAAGACGAATACTAATGTGTCAGAGAAAGTATGCTCTTGAGCTGGTATCTAAAATGGGACTATCAGGTTGTAAGCCATCCTCTACACCCATTGAATTCAGTCACAAACTAACTTTCTTGGAGTTCAATAAATATGTTGACCACAACTCTAATATTGATAAAGAACTAAGTGATAGTAGCAAGTATCAAATACTATTTGGAAGATTATTGTACTTAACCATGACAAGACTTGATATTGCTTTTATGGTACAAGTGTTAAGCCAGTTTATGCACTCACCTAAGTAATCTCATATGGAAGTTGCACTTAGAGTAGTTAGATATATAAAAGGCACAACAGTACATGGCTTGTTTGTGCCTAATAACAGTTGTTCTAATCTAGTGGCATTACTTGACTCTCACTAGGGTGTTGGGTAGAGACCAGAAAATTAGTCACCGGCTATGTTATTAAGTTTGGAGATGGAGTGATTTCTTGGAAATCCAAGAAGCAAAGCACAGTTTCCAAGAGATCAGTAGAAGCAGAATTAAGAAGCATGGTAACCACAGTTGCAGAAATTGTTTGCCTGAAAGGGCTGTTCAATGAATTATGAGTCAATCTAAAACTACTTGTACAATTATTCTGTGACAGTAAAGTAGCTATACAAATTGCTGCTCATCCAATTTTTCATGAAAAAACCAAGCACTTTGATATTAATTGTCATTTTGTGAGGACTAAAATACTTTAAGGACTGATACAAACTCAACACATAAGTACCAAAGAGCAATAAGCTGATCTATTGATTAAGGGACTATGTAAACCACAACATGATATCCTGATGAGCAAGCTAAGTATGAAGAATGTGTTACAATTCTCAGCTTGAGGTGGAGTGTTGAAAAAGATATGAGTCACATCCTAGCTGGATAAGTTAGAGTCGATTAAGAAGTTATTAGGAGTGTTAAACAGTCACTAAGCCACAACATTTGTAGCACTAGTAGTTTTCTTAGCTTATAAGCTAATGAATGATGTATATATATAGTCAGTTAGTAAGAATATTAGAGATATATTGTACAATTTTCCTTTTCTGAATATTCAATGGAATAGTAAATTTGATATCTTCTGTTCTTTTCTCCTCTCTGAGATTGTCACTTCTCAAGATCCCATTAATGAAGTTTTCTTAACATTTTGTTGTAACTATATTCATTTCAATTACATTGAAACATCCTTCTTCTATTCAAACATTTGGAAATAAGTTGAGGAATAATGCTATTTAACTAGATGTGGTTACTTGGTTATGGTTTGAACGACTTGATTTACTTATGTTCAGTTTTCCTCATTTTCTACAATTCTTGTAGGATATTTCATCTGCGGAACTTGCCCCAATACAACCCATATAACTTGGAGTATTTATTCACTTCCCTATTTTGTAATCTTGAACTCTTCTAATTTTGTTTGCAGTCTTGCCAAACAGATAAGACAATGTTAATATAAATCAGGTGTTCTTCTGTTCCAAGATGTCTTGGATTTGTTATGCTATGTTATGTTCATTTTTATTATTTTATGTGTCCTCTTTACTTTCTTATTATTTTGTAAACACTAATTTTTTAATCATATAACTTTTTTATTTGATACCACTAAAAATAATCTGGAAAATGAAATTTTTATAATTTTTTGTGAATGTGTTATTCTCTTTGCTACGATTGAACAAACATGATTGACTACACCTTTTTTCATATCCCTCTAATGTTAACAATCATACTTAATTTTACTACAAACTTAATCCTATTTCTCAAGAATTTTGTTTGTTCATATCTTAAACAATGTCATTCCAATATGATTGGCAAAAGTTGGATTGGAAAGTAATTAAATCAAATGATTTCTCGGATGGTATAGTCAAACTTTTGGACTTTGCCTTTTCAAATGCATCTATAAATGCAAAAAAGTTATCCTTATATATTACATGTGGGTTTTCTTTTATGCGCAGTAGAGTTGAAGTATTCAGTCATCTTCTTTAAAAGGAGTTTCATGAAAAGTATACATGTTGACATATGCATGGTGAAAAGCACGTTCACTCAAATGTAGAACCGATATCCCAGGTACAAAATGAATCGGTTAGACAATATCCAATGCATGATATATTGAATGATGTTTTTAGTGTTGATAATAATGATTTTCATAACACTAGTCCATTAAATAATGGTTTTTATAATTTTGATGTTTTTCATGATTTTCATGATGCGAATTTAGACATCACAATACCAGAGGACCAATACCATGACAGTTCGTAAAAGTATATATACAGTAGGAAACTAGATCAACTAGTAACATTTTCATAAGAGAAGAATCTAAGCTGCATGGCGAACAAGGGCAGAGTTATCTTTGTTTTTTTTTTTACACCATTAAGTGTATTTATATTTTTATGTTTGAAAACCTAATAATAGGTCTGAACATGGATGAATCAATCAGATTTGAGACAAAGCCTTAGTCATTCAAACTATCTTAAGCACACTACTTTTATTCCAAAAAAATTCAAGCTCTCTTTGAAAATAAAATTAATGTGCTCTCTCTCCCTCCTATCTAACTATCAATTGAATTTAAATTATTCTCTCATAAGTGATAAGATTTCAAAAAAGGGGTATATGTATCTTGTTTATCCAATTTGTGAGATTCACAATATGTTGATTTAGATGAGCAATTCATTAAAGTGTATTTTTTGTTTTTTAAATAATAAATATGTATTGTCGAAGGTTTAATTGAAACCTTATGTACATATTATCTAATTACTAATTCATGATTATTACTCTTCATACTCATAATTTGCATTAATGATGAATGCGTATCCATGAAAATTTTAGCTTATCTTATTAATTCAAGGCCAAGGTGTAGCTATATTATTTACTAATTACTATGACACTCTTATAAATTGGATAAAAATTACTATGTTATACTATGAAAAAAATTATAGGAATATTTTATTTCTCATATACTATGAGATATAATTATTTAAAATTTATATATTTAAATATTTTTTTATCAAATAATAATTTTTACTTTGTTTATATTAAGTTTTTTCTAACACTTTATTAATATAATATTTATTATTATTTTATTTAAATATTATATTTATTGTATTTATATATAAATAACTTAAACATATTCAAATTCTTTGAAAACAAACAGTCTTAATCATTTAGTATTCAGATCTAGCGACAACATCTTAATTATTCAGATATGCTTTCAAATTCAGACATCTTTATCTTAATAAAAAAAATCCAGCCTTAACTTTCATATGACGAATCAAGTGGAAACCTTTTTATCACTCATATGACTGAACTTAGAATAAAACTCTAAGCGCCTACGTACCTCAATGGAGAGGATCAAGTCAGAACATAGTTTTGGAAATTTAGCTCGAATTTTGAGAAGCTTTATAACTTTATGATTTAACTTAAATTTAAAAAGTTTTACAACTTGAATTTAACGAGTTTCATAACGGAAATATTTAGCTCAAATTTGAAAAGTTTTGTGACGTACAGTTTATGCTCGTGTTTTAAGAAACATTTAAACTTAAGATGTAGCCCAAATTTGAAGATCTTTTGACATACAATTTAGACTCGTTTTCAAGGAGTATTTCAATTTGAAGATGCATCTCAAATTTTAAGAGCTTTTGACGTACAATTTAGGCTTGTACATTAAGGAGCATTTCAACTTCAAGATGTAGCTCAAATTTGAAGATCTTTTGATGTATAGTTTAGGCTCGTGCATAAGGAGCATTTCAACTTGAAGATGTAGCTCATATTTGAGGAGATTTTGACGTAGAGTTTAGGCTAGTGCATCAAGGAGAATTTCAAATTTAAGATGTAGCTCATAGTTGAAAAGCTTTTGATATAGAGTTTAGGCTTGTGCATCAAGGAGCGTTTCAACTTGAAGATGTATCTCAAATTTGAAGAGCTTTTGACATACAATTTAGGCTTGTGCATCAAGGAGAATTTCAACTTAAAGATTTGCTCAAACTGGAAGAGCTTTTGACAATAGTTTAGGTGTGTGTTTCAAACAGCATTTCAACACAAAAGTGAAATCTGAAATCTAAAGAACTATGTCATAAAAGAAAGATATCGTGGTAGCCAGATATGTTGTTCACTTTAAAATTTGAAAACAACCGCTGGAAAAGGGAGGTCTCTTAAGAGTCACTATAATATGTGTTGCAAACACAAAAGTAAGAGCAGGTGTACTGTTAGCATAAAAGAAGACAACAGTGTACTGGTAGTGTCATTTGGCCCATCTAATATGAGAATATGAACACATGACCAAATCATAGTACAACAAGTTAATCCATACTAAAACCAACATACACTTAGCATAACAAACAACAAATAAGCAATTTAAGATTAAAATCAATAAGTCAACAAAATATAACCAAGTCACATTCATCCAAGGAAAGTTAATACATGAAAACAATTATGACGCGTAAAATATATTCCCCAATTCAGTCATGAAATCATCAAACTCACCTGATCCTCATACATACACGCTATGAGTAAAATATTCACTATCTAGCCATGACCTGTAGGGGATAATTTTTTTCCATGTACTAAATTCCAGACACAAGTGTTTGTTAACCTTGTTCACCAATAACCCGTGAGACCATTTCAAATACCAAAATATTCCATATTTAGCAATGAGGTAGATATAAATCATACAACAATGTAAAATCATTTGCATTGACTACACCAAATAACATGTACTAATACGACATAATACAAAGTAGTTAACATGCGCATATAGCACAAATTGGATTAAACTACAATATCATCACCTACCTCGAACCAAACTTGCTCACTCTTCTAAGTTGGAGCTTTGCCCTTTTATGGAATTTTGGCTTGCTCTTTGTCTAGAACATGCATATAAATACATAATTAATGAAAAAACCTATCATGTTGGGAATTATAACTCACACCTAACCCCTAAAGTCAAGTTCATGATCATTGTCTTTCTATTCTAGGACTTTTCTATCATAATTCATCTAACACTATCAATTCCATGGGTTAATTAGTGAATTAATAAAATGCAATGGGTAAATTAATTATTAACATTTAAAACTCATTAACTTATTACATAATTTTCTCCTTTGCACCAGAAAATAACTACAATCAGTGGTAGAACCCTCCCAAACCCCTGTAAATTAGCAATTCTAAGATTTAATAATTAATTATTAGTTAACGGGGATGAATTCCTTACCTTTACGTAGCCAAACAAAAAAAATCTAATGGAAATCGCCTTTTTTTTGCCCTAAAATGAGTTTTAAAAAATAAATTCTTTTGGAAAACTAATTAAATAAAGCTGTGACTTTTGTCACTATAACAGCATGTGCTTCTATTGTAGCATCACTATAGTGATACCAAGCGCCATGTCTGGCATTGACCAGGTCTGACCGTCGCTATAGCAGTAATTTTTATGCTATAGCGGCATGTCAATATAATGGTGTGCATGTTACTATAGCAGCGTCGATGGGATAGAATATCCAATTTTTTCCAAAAAGTCCCAATTTTTGTAACACACCTTAAACTCGGGATATTTCAAATAATGTTCTTTATGCTATGATCAATTTGGGAAGTTCTACTTATCAAAATTTGATTCCTTAAATTCCTATGAGTTTCTTATCCTCTTAGCTACCCAAAAATCAGATCAAACACTACTAAATTTGTTCAAATCATTCCCTAATATTTTTTACCACACCTCTCTTTGATTTCACTTGGAACTATCTTAGCCTTGAATTTATAACTTCAAAACCTAAAAGAATTTTAATATAGAATTTTGAATGAAAGGTTTATACATAACGATGAAAATGATTTTTACAACAGATACCAATTTACTTATCGTTTGTTCCCGAATGATCAAATGCAAAGAATATTTTAAAGCAAGGAAGAAAAGAAAAGTTGTATCCTTAAACAAAAGAGGGTACTTGTCCTGTATGTCCTTATCGATTTTTCAAGAAGCTTTCTCAACTCGATAATACTTATATTAAACCTTAACCAGACAAATCTTTTCTATCCTTAATTTTTGAACATCCTAATCGCTACTGGTTCCTCCTCATAAGCTAAATCCTTATTTAGGATTACTGAATCCCACTTAATGATACAATCTTTATCCCTGTGCTACCTTTTGAGCATAGTGAAATAAAATTTTGGATGGACTTCTGAAAACCCAGGTGGTAGATCTAGTTTGTATGCAACTTGACCCATATCTTCGAGTACCTCGAAGGGACCAATATATCTACCGAGGTCTGAGCTTGCCCCTCTTGCTAAACCTCATGGATCCCTTTTTAGGATACACCTTAAGCAAAACTTGCTCACAAAGGTTGAATTCCATGTCTCTCTTACCTTACAGTCCGCATACTCTTTCTACCTACTTTGAGCAACTAACAACTTGGTCTAAATAAACCTTAATTTCACTTGAGCTTCTTTTACCAAGTAAGTGCCCAAAGGTTTGACATTGTCAGTCTTAAACCACTCAATAAGTGACCTATATTTTCTTCTATAAAGTTCCTCGAATGGTGCCATATCAATGTGTGAGTGATAGATATTGTTGTATTAAAACTCACACAACGGAAGAAACTAATCCTAATGACCACTATAATCAACCATGGAATCCCTCAATACGTCCTCTAATACCTGAATCATCCTCTCTGACTATCCATCAGGATGAGAATGAAAATTTATGCTAAATGTAAGCTTGGTGCCCAACTTCTCATGCAACTTATCTCAAAATTTGTGTAAGACCTCAAAAAATTTTAATGATTTTATTTTAGACCTTTCTGTGTTCGTAAAGTCATTTTTTGACTTGAATTGTGTTTAGGGATGTTAAAAAGTTGTGGAATTTTTGGAAGGGGTTCGGAGTTATTTTGGAACCCCAAGGCAGTGAGGGTCTGCTTTATTGGCGTGCCACAGAGGTTAGCCTCCACGATATTAGAGTGGAATGGAGGAATACCAGGTTTCTCAGAACTTCAACTATAGTTTTACTCAATACAAAAAAAAGATACTAGTAGAGCTCTTCTTTGTCAGTGGCATTCTCCCTTCTATCTATCTAAATTATGGAACATTCTCCCTGAACTGGCTACCCTCTGCGATAATGGCATGCCACACTGATGTTTTAATTTCGTTCAATTTTTATTTTTTAAGTTGGAGTGAGGGGCCTTTAGTCTTCTTACCCCTTGTACGATCTTCAAACATAAAATAACCCCATTCCCTTTAGTTTTCAAAGATCAAATTATTCTTTTTCTCTCCCAAACTCAAAAGCCAAGTACATTCAAAGGTTTTACAAGGGATTCACCATTAAATCTCTGAACTCTGAATTGTTTTCAATTTCTAGTATATTTTGGGCATGTATCTCATTCCCAAACTTTAATTTTATATTGTAGAATTTATTTACTCTTTATCTATGCATTTTAATTTGATGGGTTTGAAATTAGGTTAAGGTATTTTGATTGGTATTATTCGCATTACTTTTTCCATGTTCTAAATTGATAATTTATTCTTTAAATTTATGGTTTTTGAACTAAATGGGTGTATTGTTATGGGAATTGGAATGGGTAATATAGGTTTTCCCAAATTGATGACTTCTTGGCTTGGTATGGGTTCAACTTATTTATGAATCCAATTGCATTGCAATAATGGTTAATTGGTTAAAATGGGTTTAAAAGGCCCTTGGTGGCCATGGTTTAGATTTTAAATTAAAATTTAAGAGTCAAATAGACACATGGATTGATTTGGAATGATTATATGATCATGCAAGCATAATTGGTATGATGATACCAAGTGATAAATGCCTTAATATAAGACACATGGGTTAATGGTTGTATTTATGTGCAAACTATTTTTATTTGGATTTAAAGGGAATTGTGTAGCTCACCATGAAGGTATAGTCCCAGGGGGTCCAACACTAGAAACCATGTTTGCCCGTGTAGGGTTCTATATGACCGTGTGCATGGTTCATACATTATATTTTGGAATGGCTAGATCTTTTGTGTATTTAGCCCATCCTTCAGATTCCTTGGTTCATGTGGCTAACATGCAACAGGCCCTTTCAATAGAGGGAGCTGAACCGATATAGCCCGTGGATGTCTTTAGGATGGAGCGAGCTACATAGTTCAGTTTAACAGTTTAAACTTTCATGTTCATGACTCTTGCCCCTATCCCGGCATTCTATATGTGTTTATATGATTATGAGCATGGGGTTTTTGACTGGTTTTTGTAATTGGCATTATTATCACTTTCCCATAGTTACATTCTTTTGCTTATCCTACTGACCATCCCTGTACACTACATTATTTCATGATGTAGGGTCTGAAGGGTGTTTTTTTCTTCTGTGCAGCGTTAGGTGGTTATGTATATTTGTTAAGTTGTCGTGAAGTGGTGAGCCTTGATCTTTTGGAAGGCCCAGTCATTTCTTTTATTTTCTTTATTTCTTATTATTACATTTTGGATTCTTTTATTCATGGTCGAGGGCATGTCCCGACTCAGTTGGATTTTCTGGTTTTAGAGGCTTTTCTAGACAAATGTGGGTTGGATTATTGGTTTTGACTCTTAGAACTTTCATTTGACGTGTTTATCTCTTTTACTACTATCTTGATTGGCTTTCTCTTTATTATTATTATTGTTCTCTTAAATTGAGGCTAAGGGGGAGGTCAAGGTCCATGGTGGCTTGAGATACCCGCCACGACTAAACCCTAGTTTAGGTTGTGACAAGCTTGGTATCAAAGCATGATTCAGGGTTGTTGGGTGTCCATAAATCTGTGTTAGACAGATTTCCTTTTATGGGTTTGTAGTGCACTACACTTATAAGGGGGAGGCTACGAGGCATTTAGGAAGGGTTTCCTCCCTTGTGTTCTAATTCGGGATATAGAGTCTAGTTTTCTTAAAACTTCTCTAAATTTTGGCTTAATTGCAATTCAGATCATGCCTCCCTAAAGATCTGATGGTCGCAGAAATCTGCTGGAAACTCTATCCCACCCGAGAAGAATGTGGAGGGGACTTGCTTTGTTTATGAAGTGTAGAATCAGTCTAGGTTCCCTGCTCCTGACTGTACTGCTTCACGTAGAGTTCCACTGATCTCTACCAGTCCTTCCCAAGCTTTTCGAGCTACTGGTACCTATGATCGATTGCCACAGGGAGATGTCTCTAATGTGTAGTTCCATTAGTATATTTATATGCTTGCTCAGCTGGTGGCGTCTCAGTCTTGTCGGCCTGATTATGTTGATTCTGTTGCTCATTTATCTAAGGTCACTCGGTTTAGGCAGTTTGTGGAGGTTGAAACCCCCAAACTTTACAATATCTAAGGTTGAAAAGGATCCGCAGGGGTTTATTAATAAGATGGAGAAGATTTTTAGGGTAATGCATGCTACTGATTTTGAGGGTGAGGAGTTTGTTGCCTATTAGTTGAGAGATGTGGCTTACTAGTGCGAAGAGCAGTGGGAAAGAATGAGGGTGATGATGTTGAGCCGGCAATGTGGGATGACTTTTTAGGTGTCTTTCTTGATCATTTCTTTCCTCAGGAGCTGAGGGAAGCTAAGGTTGAAGAGTTTGTGAACTTGAAGTAGGATAAGATTAGCATTAAGGAGTATGCTTTGAAATTCCAGTAATTGTCCTATTATGCTCTAGAGTTGATGTCTAACATAAGATTCAAAATGAGGAATTTTGCTTCTATTTTATCCCGTGACTTGGTATTAAAGTGTAAAACTGTGATGTTTAACAATGATATGGGCATCTCCAGGCTAGTGGTTTATATACAAGAGGTGGAGGATGATAAAAAAGCAGGGAGAGATAGCAGAGAGGCAGAAGAAGAAGTTTAGTTGTTTAGAGCAAGGTACAAACCCGGGATTACATCCTGGATGCCACACGGTGCTTGGAACCACAAGTGATCCCAAGTCAACCCATGAACTGGCATACTGTTGAGCAACTGATTTATAACGTATAAAATAACTGATTTTACTGTGCGGAAATATAATCATTTCATAATCTAAATAGTTACAATACTGATAAGGTTTACAATCTGATAAAATTAAGAAAGAACTCAAATTACATGACTGACTCTGACTGACATCTATGAAGCCTCTACTATACTGAATATAGGTAGTTGAGACATGCCTCCAGCTACCCCTAATCAATACACATGGAAAATAAATGAACTGCACATGAACTAAAACTGTCTGGAGTTCCAGAAATAAGAGAACTCATCACCTGCTGGATGGAAACTGCAATTGTCTGATCATGATGTGCGGGCTACAAATGGTACCTACATTATGAAACAATGTAGCCACATAGACGTATATGTGGATCAGTTCTTCTGGAATTTACTGAGTATGCAGGGGTGAATGCAATAAGTAAAGATGATTTCATACATAATCGTAAAACATGCATGCTAAGTGTAAGTAGACTCACCAATAGGATGGAATAAATTGAAAGCTGAAATATCTTAAAACATGAGTAACAAACATGATTTGATAAGCTGGTGAATCTCTATACTTAGTTTCTATAAGACTTTACTTTTTTTATATAAGTAGAACTAAAGCTGGGATACGGTAAAATATAAATATTGTATGAATACTGAATCTGAAACTACGTGATGGAAACTAACATAACATTGGGGATCTGAACATACAATTATACTGAGAACAAATACTTAAAAATACCGAACCAAACAAACATATACTAAGCTTATTTGATTAACTAAATGACTGATAGTTGAATATTGGTCATGTAAGACTGGACTACTGTACTTAGTCTGATTAACTGGATTGAAACTGTGGAGTACTATACATATGAGATAAGGACTAACTTAACAACCTGAGATGACAAAACATGAATACATGAAATAGTCTGTAAACTAAAATATTGAAATACTGATAACTGAATGCTATGGTCAAGCGAAACTGATCTGCAGTGAAACTGATCTGCACGTTGTACTGAGTACTGTATCTGAGACTGTAGGAGGTATCATCTAAATGACATACCCTAATTAAGCTAATTGGGGTCCAACCTATAACCCCAATTGGAAGGGTGTCAGTACCGTGCCACGAGTACTAACACTGACTGCGTGGATCCACTGATATGAAGTCCCGAAGTACTAAAGAGTCACCCTCAACTGGTAGGTGCTCTAGTTAAATATATGTCAACCCTGAATTGGTAGGTTAACATCTCAACCTATGCTAGCTACGTAGTTCTGGAATGCAAGGACTGCTACTAAAGGTCACACCCTTAACTAGCAGGAGAGCCCCCATCCTTGGGTTTGCTCGGTGTTGAATCCTACTCCCAACTGAACTGACTCGGGATACTAAAATTAACTAGGCTTGACTAATAGAGTATTGACTGAACGGATTATACTCAAATATATTCGAATCATTTTGACAATACTGAGACTAAGTAAACAGCTAAGTTTTAGAGTATTCATAACCCCCAGGACTGGATAACATCAAGAGTAAAAGCATATCAAAGTTTTAAAAGCATAATAAGTAGTCATTTCTCAAAATTCATCTCTTAGGCATTTCATCAAACACATGGGGGCCATAAACTTGTGTATAGGAATAAGCAAGCATGTAAAAATATCATGGTTACACAAATCAATTCACAAGTTAGGGATTTTATATGAAGATCATAACATTAAAAATATGTATTCGCTCATTCCACTTGAAAACACATATACTCTTAACTTGAAATAAAACTTATAGGGATCATGAACTTGAACATGGGAATATCTTAAACATGGGAAAACAATAGGATAATATGGCTAGTTGCATAACTTGGGGTTCATTCTAAAATTAATTGAACATGATATGAGAATTTCATCAAACATGCGGGAAGCAATAATTTTAAACATGGGAATCTTGCTAAAAATCATAATTTAAGATCTACCATGGAATTTACTTGAATGGAGCATGGGAAACTCAAATTCATGGCATAAGGGATTCAACATCTTGCATGGAATCACACATGGACTGAATTGAATTAAAAACACTATGAAATCATGAAACTAAATCTTTCTTGAACATACAAAACTCCATAATAAGAATAAAATTTCATTCTTTAATTGAAAAGAGGGTTTTTAGGCTCCATGGGTAAAATGGGACCCATGGATGAATTCCCACATACCTTAATTGGTTAATTGGATGTAAAATCTTGAACATTAAATCTGTAATGGTGTTCTTGAAGATTCTTCTTGAAGTTCTTGAATTAGGAATTTTGAGTTCTTGCTTTTCTTGAAGAAAATTTGATAATGTTCTTGGTGTTCTTAAGGGGGCTAGGATTTTCTTGGAGAGAAAAGGATGAGAATAATGTATCTAATGTTTTGAGGGGTTGAAATTAAGTGTTATGGACAAATTTAGGTGAGGGAAAGCGACCAAAGTTCCCCTAGACCCTTTAGAAACTAAACCAAGTGAAATAGCTTTGTATCGCGTCGGGGACAGCAATGCATCGCGTCGGCTTACTGCCTCTCACAAAAAATGCCATTACTTTTCCCTCGAGTATCGGATTACGGCTATATTGGTCTCATTGGAAAGATGATTCAATTATCTACAATTTGGTGGGTCTTGAGCTACAAAATTATACCTATATAAAATGTTATACATATTCAAAGTCGACCCTTGTAGAATTGAATACTAAACTTTGGACAAATCAAAGGCTCTTAGCTCAACTTTGTTCTAAGTGATTCATATGAAAATTTTTTACCTCGAAAGCACGTCAAACACGAGGATAAATATCATGAAACTTATATTCACATGGGAATCATTTGGATTATAGCTTATACACATAGGATTGACGGTTTGAAGACTAGCCCAAAAATGTAAGGTCTTACAACAAATCAGTAGAACAATTGGAGAGATGGTAGATAGGGGAATTTGTATTCATCTTCTAGTGCTCCTTAGACTAGGATTTTAGGTGTTCATCATTTTTAGGCTAGCAGTGGTCCTAAGTCATAGGGTGTCAAGTCTCAAATAGATGGAGTTTAGTCAACCACACCTTATCATCCCTACCATTTTTGTGGGCAACGTCACCATGAATACTATGAAGAGGAAAGGAACTTGTGTTTTAATTGTGGTTAGCCGGGACATTTGTAGAGAAATTTCCCTATAGGCAAAGTTGCCACTAAAGCTAATAAGGTTTTGGCCGCCACTTGTTAAGATCCGACACTGTAATACCCCGGAGTTTTCCTAGCTAATTTTGTCTCTTGAAATATCAAGTATTAGTTTCTAAAATGAATGATGTTTATTCCATGTGGAATTCTTTAGATTTCAACTTTCCATGACGTAGGAAATTGAATAAGATTTCCATTGATATAAGATTCGCTCCAAAACTGACTCTCGTTGAAGAAGTTAGAGAAGTTTTAGTAATTAGTATTCCCAGTGGACAGGCCACTGCATCGCAATGGAAGCTAAATTGGCATTTGGCAATTTCCAGTGGGTCGCCGCAATTGCACTGCGTCGCGGTAAACCCCAAATCCATAATTGTCACAAACCAATAGCTCATCGCGATTACCCCGCGTCGTGGTGGGTATCACGATGGACCCTTCATCGCGTCACGGTGAAGCCTTAAACGGCTTTCCTGGTACAAATTTTAAAATCCAAGGGTAGTGTAGACTTTTGCCAATACCCCCAAATCGTGAAAACAGAAGATTTAACTTATTTGTGAGCAACATATGCTCATTATTCATCAAACTCTCTCAAATTAAAAAGCCTAGGCTCCAACCTTCAATATCGAGAATCTTCAAGATTCCACCATTACTTTCCCAAATTTATTCAAGATTCAAGCTTCCTAGACCAAGAGTTTCAAGAATCTTCATACAAGAATGCTATTAGAGTCTCAAAAGCAAGCGTGTGCATCTAGTTCATCATCTAAGGTATGTGGGGTTTGAACAAGAACAAATCTTTCGTTCTTATGCCCAAAACTTGATTTTCTACTAAATTTATTTGATTTGTATATGTGTTCCTATGAATTTGAAGTTTGGGTTAATACCCCATGTCGCTATTCATGAGATTTGAGATTTTCAAAAATTTAGAAGTGAATTACATGGGTATGTTCTTATTATTATGCTTATTGCTGAAATTTTCAGATTTTATGATGAATTATGAACACTTATATTACCAAGAATGAAATTTGAGATGTTTTATTAGGAGATTGATACATGGGTCATTAAGCCCTATTTAAGATTGTGATTTTGAGAATATTTGTGCTACATGCACCCCATAATTAGAATGTTTTCAGATTATTGAGAAAGATTGGACCTTTTGGTCAGAATAGATTTAAAATCCACAGTACAGATTGAGATTATAGATTTTACAGTTGGTTTCATTATAAACCATGAGATTACTTTCAAAGTGGATTTTCTTAAGATTTTGAGCATGAGATTGGGAGTAGTATTTAGCACCGAGTTAGGTGTGTTACTATGGTTTCATTCCCTAGAACTATGTGCCACTGTAGGATTAAGATTTATTCCCACTATATGTGGATGATTGAGATTGTGATCACAGAGATAAGATTATTCTATTCCGATGGAAAGGATAGAATAGTATTAACCTTATGGGGGCTAGTCGTAGGATACCATGGATGCTCACATGGTGTACATGTCGGTTAGAAGAACCTCCCAAAATGTCTCCCCCCTTGAAACAGTTTAATTATTTAAAGTCTGGAGATAAAGTATTTACTATGCAGAATGAGTTTCAGATTTCATCTAGCTACAAGATTTGAGAATAAGAAGAGAATGCAGATTTTAGAACTAAGTGTAATGGCTCACAAGATTCAGATTATATGTTTTACTAATCATGATTTATATCTTTAAATTTCAGATTTACTCGAGCTATGTGAGTCATTTACATTTAGCCTGCATGGTTTATAAATTATGATGATATTGTTTACTTATTGCATGCTCCCCCATATACTCAGTACATCCTCAAAGTACTGATCCACATATACGTCTATGTGCTACATTGTCTCATAATATAGGTTCAGGTGCTCAGTCTTAGCAGCGACAGTGATTTTTGAGTACCTCATCTACATCCCTAAGGTTGGTGAGTCCTCATAGTTCGGGGACTTAGTTTTCAGATTTCTAGTTTCTTTAGTAGATTATTTCAGTATTCTTTTTAGACATTATGAGTCAGCTGGGGGTATGTCCCAGCGACTCTCTAGTTTCAGTCATTAGAGGTTTATCGTACTACTAGATTCAGTCTTAGATTTTAGATGTCGTATTTAGATCTTTCAGTTTTTATTTTATCATATTGATGTGATCAGCATTTTCAGATATACTCAGACTTTTCATATAGTTCTCCACATTTTTCAGTATCTTGTATTTATATTTCCCTATGTTGAGATTCAGAGTTAGTAGAAATCAGCCATGGTTAGCTCAGGACTACTTGTAGTTCAGAGCACCGTGTGGCATCCCAGGAATCAGATTTTGGGGCATTACAAACTTGATATCAGAGCCTAAGGTTTAAAGAGTCCGAGGAATCTAACAAACCAAGTTACATAGAGTGTTGATCATCGGTTTGAAGCGCACCATATCTATGAGCAAGAGGCAATGAAACATTTTAGGAAAATCATCACTTTCTTTCATAATCTATCGTACACACAGCTATCTTTATCTGCTAATAATTCATGCTCTTTGATGAAAGAATATACCTCCTCCCAGAGCTAATTCTCGTATAAATGATAACCAGCCACCCTATCCCGGAGATTCTTTGAATGAGAATGTATCACACGCGGAGTTTCGGGCAGTTTTTCAGGCACTAGCCCCAGCTATGACAACTACTGTTCATGGTAACCTTCAGGCTTTAGCCCTACCTCAGTAAGATGGGGACTTAGCCACAACCAAAATTAGAGACTTCATGAGAATAAATCCACCAGAATTCTTTGGGTCAAAGGTAGGTGAGGACCCATAGCTCTTTCTTAATGAGGTGAAGAAGATCACCTAGATTATGTATGTTTTTGAAGAAGAGAGTGTAGAGTTAGCTTCTTATAGGCTGAAAGATATTGTTTATGATTAGGTAGTGATATAAATAAAGAAGAGAGGGAAGGATGCAACTCCCATAACTTGGACGATATTTCAGGATGCATTCTTGGACAAGTTCTTCCCACTTGAGATGAGGGAAGCTAAGATAGAAGAGTTCATGAACTTGAGGTAGGGCTCTATGACAGTGAAGAAGTATTGCCTTAAGTTCAACCAGTTGTCCAAATATGCCCCTGATCAGATGGCTAACCCTAGGTCAAACATGAGTAAGTTTATGACTGGTGTGTCTACGTCGGTGGTTAAAGAGTGTAGAACTGCTATGCTCAATAGAGACATGGATCTATCTAGATTTATAATTCATGCTCAGCAGATTGAGGTAGAGAAGGCAAAGAAAAGAGAGAGAGTTAATAATAGGGCTAGAACAGGGTAGTTCAATTATGGTTAGAATACGTCCGAAAGGGGAAATTATTCGCAGTTGCAGAATCAGTCATCTATGCCCGCACCTTCTTCAGTCAGTGCTTCCGCACCCAAAAATAGACAGGAGTAGTAGGGTAAGTCTTCTATGTCCAGATCTCAAAATAGTGTGAGTGGGAAGCCTAATATTACCCAATGTGCTAAGTGTGGTAGGGATCATTGAGGCAAGTGTTTGTGGGGTCAGAAAGGTTTTTATGGTTATGGCCAAGAGGGTCACGGTATTAGAGATTGCTCGCATGCTAGGCAGAGGAATAGAGAGGTTCGTCCCCAGACTCAGGCTTATAGTGAACCTTCTCCTTTAGGTCACCCAGCTCCTCCTCAAGGCGCATCATCCAGTGCTACTGGCGGTTAGCGCCAGAATCGATTTTATGCTTTACCATTCAATCAGGAGCAAGAAGATTCACCTGATGTTGTTATCGGTATGCTTCGTGTCTTTTATTTTGATGTATATGTGTTGTTAAACCCTGGATCAATTTTCTCTTATGTGACCCCATTAGTTACTATAAATTTTGAGATAAGTTCTAAAAAGATCCCTGAGCCTTTCTTGATTTCTACTCCAATAGGTGAGTCAGTCGTTGCTAAGCGAGTTTACAAAAGTGTCCTATCACTGTTCTTCAAAGACTCATGTTAGCAGACTTGATAGAGTTAGACATGGTTGATTTTGATCTTACTCTTGGTATGGATTGGCTCTATTCCTGTTAAGCAACCATAGGTTTTCGCACACGTGTGGTTAAGTTTCAGTTCCTGGATGAGCTAGTTTTTGAGTAGTTAGGTAATATAGTATCTCCCAAGAGTCATTTTATATCTTATTTTAAAGCCAAAAAGTTGATTTCCAAAGGTTGTATTTACCATTTGGTTCGAGTTAAAGACTTTAACTTTGAGACTCCACCAATTCAGTCAGTCAGAGTAGCTAATAAGTTTCTCGATATTTTTCCTGAAGATCACACAGGGGTACCTCCTGATAGAGAGATAGAATTCGAGATTGAACTTCTTCCCAATACACATCCTATTTTTATCTCTTAGATAAAAGTTTCATAAGGCCCAGTGTTTCTCCATGGGGCGCTCCCATCCTATTCGTTTGAAAGAAAAAAGGTTCTTTGCGAATGTGCACTAATTATCATCAGCTAAATAAGGTCACAGTAAAGAATAAATACCCTCTTCCTAGAATTGATGACTTATTTGATCAATTACAAGGTGCAAGTTATTTCTCAACGATATAACTTAGATCCGGCTATCATCAGCTTAAAGCAAGGGAGTGTGATATTCCAAAGACAGACTTCAAAACCCGTTATAAGCATTTTGAAGTTCTAGTCATATCTTTCGGGCTAACCAATGCTCCAGCAGCTTTCATGGACCTCATGAATTGAGTGTTCAAATTGCATCTAGACATGTTTGTCATAGTAGTCATAGATGATATTCTTGTGTACTCTCGTAGTGAGGATGACCATGTAGATCACCGTATAATTATCTGGCAAACTCTTAGAGATCATAAATTATGCACCAAATTCAGACAGTGTGAGTTTTGGCTAAGATCAGTAGCCTTTCTCGGTCATATTGTTTCCACCGAGGGCATTAGAGTTGATCCCCAAAATACAGAAGCTGTAAGAAACTACCCTAGACCTATCTCTCCATCAGACATTAGAAGTTTTTTGGGTCTAGTTTGCTATTACCGCCATTTTATTAAAGGTTTCTCATTTATTGCGTCCCCTATGTCTAGACTGACCTAAAAGAAAGTTAAATTCCTATGGTCAGATTCCTGTAAGAAGAGTTTTCAGGAGTTAAAGACTCGACTCACTTCAGCACCAGTGTTAGAATTACTTGATGGTATGGATGGTTTTTTGTTTATTGTGATGCCTCTAGAGTTGGTTTGGGTTGTGTGTTGATGTAGAGAGGTAAGGTAATAGCCTATGCCTCTAGATAGTTGAAGCCTCATGAAAAGAATTACCCAACCCATGATCTGGAATTAGTTGTTATGCTGTTTTCTTTGAAAATTTGGAGACACTATATATATGGTATTCATGTTAATATATTCACGGACCACAAAAGCTTGCAGTATGTATTTACTCAGAGGGAGTTGAATCTTTGACAGAGAAGGTGGTTAGAGTTACTAAAAGATTATGATATGAGTATGTTGTATCATCCGGGCAGGCCAATGTAGTGGTAGATGCCCTTAGTAGATTGTTTATGGGCAGTGTTGCTCATGTGGAGAAAGATAATAAAGAGTTAGATCGAGAAGTTCATTGCTTGGATCCTAATTTGGTCAAACTAAAGGAGTCAATTAAAGACCAAAAGATAGAGGTTTCCTCCAGAGAGGGAGATGGTTTGTTGAGATACCAGAGTAGACTATGAGTTCCCTATGTTGAGGAGTTAAGGCAAAGAATTATGGTTGACGTGCATGGTGTACGATATTCTATTCATCCTAGTGCTACAAAAATGTACCATGATTTACGGGAGATCTATTGGTGGAGTGGTTTGAAGAAGATATAGCTGTGTTCATAGCAAAGTGTGCAACTTATGAACAGGTTAAGGTAGAACACAAATGACCTGGTGGTACATTGCAAGAGTTCAGTGGGAAGAGGTGAACATAGATTTTGTGACCGGGTTACCCCAATCGCGTCGGCATTATGATTCGGTTTGGGTTATTGAAGACATATTGACTAAGTCTGCGTATTTCCTGGTAGTGCATCATCCTATTTAGTTAAGGATTATGCTAAGTCGTATATTCGATAGTTAGTCATATTTCATGGAGTTCCCTTGACTATCATCTCAGATAGGGGTACTCAGTTTACTTCCCAGTTTTGGAAAGCTTTTCAGAAGGGTCTTGGTACCCAGGTTTATCTCAGTTCCACTTTTCACCCGCAGACAGATGGTCAAGCAGAGAGGACCATCCAAACTCTAGAAGATATGTAAATAGCATGTGCTCTTGACTTCAAACGTAGTTGGGATGAGCATTTGCTGTTGATTGAGTTTGCCAACAACAACAGTTATCACGCTAGTATTCAGATGGCCCCATTTGAGGCTCTTTTTGGGAGGACGTGTAGATCACCCAAAGGTTGGTTGGAGATGGGTGAGGCTGCTTTGCTTGGGCCTGATGCACTGTTTGAAGCTATGGAGTAAATTAAGTTCATTAGAGAAAGGTTGAAAATAGACCAGAGCCGTCAAAAATCATATGCAGATGTGAGGAGAAGAGATCTTGAGTTCGAAGTTGGTGATTTAGTGTATCTGAAGATTTCACCCATGAAAGGGGTGAAGAGATTTGGCAAAAAGGGGAAGCTTAGTCCCCGGTATGTTGGCCCTTATAGAATTTTGAGTCGTGTTGGGAAAGTAGCATATGAGATTGAGTTGCCCGCAGACTTGTCAGTAGTTCATCCTGTATTCCACGTCTCTATGCTTAAGAAGTGTGTTGCTGACTCCACAGTTGTTGTTCCTTAATAAAGCTCAGATATTCAGCACGGCCTGTCTTATGAAGAGATTCTAGTTGAGATTTTAAACCATCAAATCCGTATACTAAGGAACAAAGAAGTTCCCTTGGTTAAAGTTCTTTGGCGAAACCAGTCAGTTGAAGGCGCTACTTGGGAAGACGAAGCAGATATGCGAGCCTTGTACCCTCACCTTTTCTCTGCAAATTCAGATCTAGCCGAAGGTAGTACTCTTCCTTAATTCAGTTCCTTTCTAATCATATACATATTCAGTTATATAGTTGTCCTCATGTAAATTCATGCACTCCCACATTTCTCAAAAAATAAAAACTTAGAATAATTTAGATTCAGTTTCTCAGTTTATCTCAGTTGTGCATGATGGTTTATAGCCTCAGATTCCTCAAACAAGATTTCAGCTTAACTTATAACATTCGAGGATGAATGTTTCCAAGGGGGAGATATTGTAATACCCTGAAGTTTCCCTAGCTAATTTCGTCTCTAAAAATATCAAGTCTTAGCTTCTAATATTAATGATGTTAACTCAGTGTGGAATTCTTTAGATTTAACCTTTCCATGACGTAGGAAATTGAATAAGTCTTCCATCGATATAAGATTCACCCCAAAAACAACACTCGATGAAAAATTTAAAGCGTTTTTAGTAATCAGTATTCCCAGTGGCCAGGTCACCGCTTCCCGATAGAGGCCAAATCAGCATTTGGCAATTTCCATAGGGTCACAGTGATTGCACCACATCACGGTGATCCCCAAATCCACAATTTTCACAAACCAGTAGTTCATCACGATTAGCCCGCATCACGGTGGGTATCGCGGGGGACCCTTCACCGCATCATGGTAAAGCGTTAAATGGCATGCCTGGTACAAAATTTAAAATCCAAGGGCAGCGTGATCTTTATCCCACACCTCCAAAATGTGAAAACAGAAGATTTAACTTATTTGTGAGCAACATATGCTCATTATTCATCAAACTCTCTCAAATTAAAAACCCTAGGCTCCAACCTTCAATATCAAGCATCTTATAGATTCCACCATTACTTTTCCAAATTTATTCAAGATTCAAGCTTCCTAAACCAAGAGTTTTAAGAATCGTCATCCAAGAATGTAATTAGAGTATCAAAAGCAAGCGTGTGCATCTAGTTCATCATCTAAGGTATGTGGGGTTTGAACAAGAACTAATCTTTCGTTCTTATGCCCAAAACTTGATTTTCTACTAAATTTATCTGATTTGTATATGTGTTTCTATGAATTTGAAGTTTGGGTTAATAACCCATGTCGTTATTCATGAGATTTGAGATTTTCAAAAATTTAGAAATGAATTACACGGGTATGTTCTTATTATTATGCTTATTGAAGAAATTTTCAGATCTTATGATGAATTATGAACACTTATATTATCAAGCATGAAATTTGAGATGTTTTATAAGGAGATTGATACATGGGTCATTAAGCCCTATTTAAGATTGTGATTTTGAGAATTTTTGTGCTACATGCACCTCATAATTAGAATGTTTTCCGATTATTGAGAAAGATTTGACCTTTTGGTCAGAATAGATCTAAAATCCACTTTACAGATTGAGATTACAGATTTTACAGTTGGTTTTATTATAAACCATGAGATTACTTTCAAAGTGGATTTTCTTGAGATTTTGAGCACAAGATTGGGAGTAGTATTTAGCACCGAGTTGGGTGTGTTACTACGGTCTCATACCCCAGAACAACGTGCCACCATAGGGTTGACATTTATTCCCACTATACGTGGATGATTGAGATTGTGATCACTGAGATGAGATTGTTCTATTCTAATGGCAAGGGTAGAACAGCCTTAAACTTATGGGGGTTAGTTGTGGGACACCATGGATGCTTACATGGTGTACATGTTAATTAGAAGAACCTCCAAAAATATCCCCCTCCCCTTTTGAAAAAGTTTAATTATTTAAAGTCTTAAGATAATGTATTTACTATGCAGAATGAGTTTCAGATTTCATCTAGCCACATGATTTGAGAACAAGAAGAGAATACAGATTTTAGAACTAAGTGTAATGGCTCTCAAGATTCAGATTATATGTTTTACTAATCATGATTTATATCTTTTGATTTAAGTTTTACTCGAGCTATGTGAGTCATTTACATTTAGCCTGCATAATTTATAAATTATGATAATATTGTTTACTTATTGCATGCACCCCCATATACTCAGTACATCCTCAAAGTACTGATCCACATATACGTCTATGTGTTACATTATCTCATAATGTAGGTTCAGGTGCTCAGTCTCAGCAGCGATAGTGATTTCCGAGTACCTCATCTATATCTCTACAGTTGGTGAGTCCTCATAGTTCGGGAACGTAGTTTTCAGATTTCCAATTTCTTTAGTAGATTATTTCAGTATTCTTTTCAGACATTATGAGTCAGGTGGGGTCCTGTCCCAGTGACTCTCTAGTTTTAGTCATTAGAGGCTTGTCGGACTACTAGATTCAGTCTTAGATTTTAGATGTCGTATTTAGATCTTTCAGTATTTATTTTATCAGATTGATGTGATTAGCATTTTTAGATATACTCGGACTTTTCATGTAGTTCTCCACATTTGTCAGTATCTTATATTTATATTTCCCTATGTTGAGATTCAGAGTTAGTAGAAAGCATCCAGGGTTAGCTTAGGACTAACTGTAGTTTGAAGCACCATGTGGCATCCCGTGAATGAGATTTTAGGCCATTACAAACTTGATCATCGTTGTGAAGCGTGCCTCATCTATGAGCAAGTGGCTATGAAGCGTTTTAGGAAAATCATCACTTTCTTTCATAATCTGTCGTGCTCACAGCTAGCTCTATGTGCTAATAATTCATTCTCTTTGATGATAAAATATGCCACCTTGCAGAGCTAATGCCCGTAGAAATGATAACCAACCATCCTAGCTCGCAGTTACTTTGAATGATAATGTGTCACACACAGAGTTTTGGGCAGCTTTTCAGGTGCTAGCCCAAGCTGTGACAGCTACTATTCAGGGTAACCTTGAGGATGCAACCCCACCTTAGCAAGATGGGGACTTAGCCACAGCCATAATCAGAGACTTTATGAGAATGAATCTGCCATAATTCTTTGGGTCAAAGGTAGGTCAAGATCCATAGCTCTTTCTTGATGAGGAGAAGAAGATCACCTAGATTATGCATATTTCTGAAAAAGAGAGTGTAGAGTTAGCTTCTTATAGGTTGAAAGATATTTCTTATGATTGGGTAGTAATGTGGAGGAAGAATAGAGGGGAGGATGCAGCTCCTATGACTTGGTAGATATTTTAGGATGCATTCTTGAACAAGTTCTTCCCACTTGAGATGCGGGAAGCTAAGATAAAAGAATTCATGAACCTGAGGCAGGGCTCTATGATAGTGAAGGAGTATTACCTTAAGTTCAACTAGTTGTCCATATATTCCTATGATCAAATAACTGACCCTAAGTCAAGCATGAGTAAGTTTATGACTGGTGTGTCTGGGTTGGTGGCTAAGGAGTCTAGGATTTCTATGCTCAACAGAGACATGGATCTATCTAGATTGATGATGCACGTTAGAAGATTGAGGCAGATAAGGCGAAGGAAAGAGAGAGAGTTAATAAGAGGGCTAGAACAGGGCAGTTCGATTATGGTTAGAATAGGTTTGGTAGGGGAAATCATTCGCAGTTGCAAAATCGGTCATTTGTGCCCGCATCTTTTTCAATCAGTTCTCCCACACCCAGAAAAATATAGGAGAAGTGGGGTATGTATTCTATGTCCATATCTCAGAATAGTGTGAGTGGGAAGCCTAATCTTCCCCCATGGGCTAAGTGTAGTAGGGATAATGGAGGTAAGTGTTTGTGAGGTCAGAAAGGTTGTTATGGTTATGGACAGGAGGGTCACGGTATTAGAGATTGCCCATATGCTAGGCAGAGGAATAGAGAGGTTCGTCCCCAGACTCGGGCTTATAGTGCACCTGCTCCTTTAGGTCGCCCAGCTCTTCCTCAGGGTGCATCATCCAGTATTGCTGGTGGTCAACACCAAAATCGATTTTATACATCCCATCAGGAGCAGAAAGATTCACCTGATGTTGTTATCGGTATGCTTCGTGTCTTTTATTTTGAAGTATATGTTTTGTTAGACTCTGGGTTAAGTTTCTCTTATCAGGCCCTATTAGTTGCTGTGAATTTTGAGATATGTTCTGAAAAAATCCCTGAGCCTTTCTTGGTTTCTACTCCAGTAGGTGAGTCAATCATTGCTAAGCGAGTTTACAAAAAGTGTCCTATCATTGTTCTTCATAAAGTTATGTTAACAAACTTGATAGAGTTAGACATGGTTGATTTTGATCTTATTCTTGGTATGGATTGTCTCCATTCCTGTTATGCAACCATAGGTTGTCGCACCCGTGTGGTTAAGTATCAATTCTCGAATGTGCCAGTTTTTGAGTGGTCAGGTAATGTAGTATCTCCTAAGAGTCATTTCATATCTTATCTTAAAGGCAAAAAATTGATTTCCAAAGGTTGTATTTACCATTTGGTTCAAGTTAAAGACACTAAGTCTGAGACTCCACCAATTCAGTCAGTCAGAGTAGCTAATAAGTTTCCCGACATTTTCCCAAAAGATCTCCCATGGTACCTTCCGATAGAGAGATAGAATTCAGGATTGACCTTCTTCCCGATACATAGCCTATTTCTATCCCTCCATATCGTATGGCTCCCATAGAGCTTAAGGAGTTGAAAGAGCATCTCAAAGATCTCTTTTATAAAGGTTTCATAAGGCCCAGCTTTTCTCTATAGAGATCTCACATCCTATTCGTAGGAAAGAAAGAAGGTTCTTTGCGAGTATTTACTATCGTCAGCTAAATAAGGTCACAGTCAAGAATAAATACCCTCTTCCTAGAATTGATGACTTATTTGATCAATTACAAGATGCAAGTTTTTCTCAAAGATAGACCTTAGATTTGGCTATCATCAGCTTAAAATAAGGGAGTGTAATATTCAAAAGACAGCCTTCAGAACCCGTTATGGGCTCCATCAGCATTCATGGACCTCATGAATCGAGTGTTCAAATCGCATCTAGATATGTTTGTCATAGTATTCATAGATGATATTCTTGTGTACTCCTGTAGTGAGGAAGACCATGTAGATCACCTTATAATTGTCTTGCAAACTCTTAGAGATCATAAATTATGCACCAAATTCAGCAAGTGTGAGATTTAGATAAGATTAGTAGACTTTCTTGGTTATATTGTTTCCACCGAGGGCATTAAAGTTGATCCCCAAAAGATAGAAGTTGTAAGATATTGGCCTAGACCTATCTCTCCATCGGGTATTAGAAGTTTCTTGGGTCTAGTTGGCTATTACCGACATTTCGTTGAAGGTTTCTCATCTATTGTGTCCCCTATATCTAGACTAGCCCACCAAAAAATTAAATTCCTATGGTAAGATTCCTGTGAGATGAGTTTTCAGGAGTTGAAGACTCGACTCACTTCAGCGCCAGTGTTAGCATTACCCGATGGTACAGACGGTTTTTTTGTTTATTGTGATGCCTCTAGAGTTAGTTTGGGTTGTGTGTTGATGCAGAGAGGTAAGGTCATAGCCTATGCCTCTAGATAGTTGAAGCCTCATGAAAAGAATTACCCAATCCATGATCTGGAATTAGTTGTTGTGGTGTTTGCTTTGAAAATCTGGAGACACTATCTATATGGTGTTCATGTTGATGTATTCACGGACCACAAAAGCTTGCAGTATGTATTTACTCAGAGGGAGTTGAATCTTTTTCAGAGAAGGTGGTTAGAGTTACTGAAAGATTATGATATGAGTATGTTGTATCACCTGGGAAAGGCTAATGTAGTGGCAGATACCCTTAGTATATTGTCTATGGGCAGAGTTGTTCATGATGAGAATGATAAGAAATAGTTAGCTCTAGAATTTCATTTATTGGCTAGATTATATGTTAGGTTGGTGGACTCAGCTGAAGGGAATTTATGGGTTCAGAGTAGTTCCGAATCCTTCTTAGTTTCGGAAGTGAAGGAGAAGCAAGACATGGATCCTAGTTTGGTCAAACTGAAGGAGTCAATTAAAGACCAAAAGATAGAGATTTTCTCCCGAGGGTGAGATAGTTTGTTGAGATACCAGAGTTGATTGTGTGTTCCCTGTGTTGAGGATTTGAGGTAGAGGATTATGGTTGAGGCTCATGGTGCACAATATTCTATTCATCCCAGTGTTACCAAGATGTACCACAATTTTTTGGAGATCTATTGGTGGAGTGGTATGAAGAAGATATAGCTGAGTTCTTAGCAAAGTGTGCAACTTGTCAATGGGTTAAGGTAGAATATCAAAGACCTGGTGGTACATTGGAAGAGTTTAGTATTCCTACTTGGAAGTAGAAATAGGTGAAAATGGATTTTGTGATTGGGTTACCCCAATCGCGTCGGCATCATGATTCAGTTTGGGTTATTATAGAAAGATTGACTAAGTCAGCGCATTTTTTTCCAGTGCATACATCCTATTCTGTTGAGGATTATGCTAAGTTGTATATCCGAGAGTTAGTGAGATTGCATGGATTTCCCTTGACTATCATCTCAGATAGGTGTACTCAGTTTACTTCCCAGTTCTGGAAAACTTTTCAGAAGGGTCTTGGTAACCACGTTCCTCTCAGTTCCTCTTTTCACCCGCAGACAGATGGTCGAGCAGAGAGGACCATCCAAACTCTAGGAGATATGTTAAGAGCATATGCTCTTGACTTTAAAGATAGTTGGTATGAGCATTTTCCATTGATTGAGATTTCCTACATCAATAGTTATCACGCTAGTATTCAGATGGCCCCATCTAAAGCTTTTTATGGGAGGAGGTGTAGATTACCCATAGGTTAGTTTGAAGTGGGTAAGGCCATTTTTCTTAGGCCTGATGCAGTGTTTGACACTAAGGAGAAAGTTAAGTTTATTAGAGAAAGGTTGAAAATAGCCCAGAGCCATTAGAAATCATATGCAGATGTAAGGAGAAGAGATCTTGAGTTAGAAGTTGGTGATTTAGAGTATCTGAAGATTTTACCCATGAAAGGGGTGAAGAGATTTGGGAAAAAGGGGAAGCTTAGTCCCCAGTATATTAGCCCTTATAGAATTTTGAGCCGTGTTGGGAAAGTATATTATGAGATTGAGTTTCCCGCAGACTTGTCAGCAGTTCATCCTGTATTCCACATCTCTATGCTTAAGAAGTGCGTTGGTGACTCCACAGTTGTAGTTCCTTTAGAAAGCTCAGATATTCAGCATAGCCTGTCTTATGAAGAGATTCCAGTTGAGATTTTAGACCATCAGATCCGTAGACTAAGTAACAAAGAAGTTACCTGGTCAAAGTTCTTTGGCGGAACCAGTCAGTTGAGGGCGCTACTTGGGAAGCCGAAGCAGATATGCGAGCCAAGTACCCTCACCTTTCTCCGCAAATTCAGATCTAGTTGAAGGTACTACTCTTCCTTAATTCAGTTCCTTTCTAATCATATACATATTAAGCTATATAGTTGTCCTCATGTAAGTTCATGCACTTCCACATTTCTCAAAAAAAAAACTCAGAATGATTTAGATTCAGTTTTTCAGTTTATCTCAGTTGTGTATGATAATTTATAGCCTCAGATTCCTCAGAAAAGATTCCAGCTTAACTAGTAACATTCGAGGATGAATGTTTCTAAGGGGGAGATATTGTAATACCCCGGAGTTTCCCTAGCTAATTTTGTCTCTAGAAATATGAAGTATTAGCTTCTAAAACGAATGATGTTTACTCCGTGTGGAATTCTTTAGATTTCAACTTTCCATGACGTAGGAAATTGAATAATCTTTCCATCGGTATAAGATTCTCCTTCAAACCAACACTCGGTGAAGAAGTTAGAGCATTTTTAGTAATCAGTATTCCCAGTGGATAGGACACCGCATCGCGATGGAGGCCAAATAGGCATTTGGCAATTTCCAGTGGGTCACCGCGATTGCGCCGCATCGCGGTGAACCCCAATTCCATAATTTTCACAAACCAGTAGCTCATCGCGATTACCCCATATCGCGGTGGGTATCACGGTGAACCCTTAAACGGCATGCCTAGTACGAATTTTAAAATCCAAGGGTAGTGTATTCTTTTGCCCACACCCCCAAATCGTGAAAACAAAAAAATTAACTTATTTGTGAGCAACATATGCTCATTATTCATCAAACTCTCTCAAATAAAAAACCCTAGGCTCCAACATTCAATATCAAGCATCTTAAAGATTCCACCATTACTTTCCCAAATTTATTCAAGATTCAAGCTTCCTAGACCAAGAGTTTAAAGAATCTTCATCCAAGAACGCAATTAGAGTCTCAAAATCAAACGTGTGCATCTAGTTCATCATCTAAGGTATGTGGGGTTTGAACAAGAACAAATCTTTCATTCTTGTGCCAAAAACTTAATTTTATTATGAAATTTATTTGATTTGTTTATGTCAAAATTTGATACGCCCAAATTACACCTCTCTTACAAGATAGTAAGTGGTCGTTGTCAAATATATAATCCAACTAGGTTGGGGTCGAATCCCACAGGGAATATGGTGCTAATTAAGTTTTATGAAGATTAGTTGACTTTTAATCATTTTTTTCCGTAAAATAAATAGGGGGGATTTGGTTCATCTCACAAATTAATAGTTTCAGTTTAACAAAATGAAATATGTGTAGTAGTATTCAAATCCAGACAAATAGCAAGCTAGGGTTATGTCCACCTTGTAGTTTTCAATACTTACTAACTATGGGCTTTATGAATTCATAAATGCATCATGCTTACAGAGAAACGTATTGTATTTAATAACATAATCCTAGTGTTTCTCAACCATCAAGGACTAATTACCTTTAGTTCTCTCGAATCAAAAGCGCTCACCAAAAATAATACGAAATCTCCAAGTAGTTAATCCTGCTAAGGCATTAACTTATAAAATAGGGGTTGGTAATCCGATTTTCTTTTCACTACTCTCTTTTTCGAACATCAACCTTTCTTTCGAACAAGTTGCATTTTAAGGCATATCCTCTATGTTTGTAACCACGAGAATTCAAGATAAGTGAAGAGAGTATGATGTAAACAAATCAATGCATAATGAATTGAAAACCCAAAGTGATAGATTGTATGCTACAAGGCTTCCATAACCCTAACTAATAAACTTAGCTACTCGTGAGTAAAACGAAAAGCATCACAAATCTATTCATCATACCAAAAACTAGAAGACGATCTTGGTGTGCGAATAGTGAAAACAAGGGAGAAAAACGTTTCTCTCTCTCTCCTCAAGCTAAGCCACCTTTCTCCTTTCTCAGAATAATCCAAAATAATGAATAATGAATAAAAAATCAGCAATTAAGTCTTTTAATAATCTCTTCTCTCATAATTTCCTTCTAAGTCCCTAAACTAATTATAAATGACAAATTAGTCTTGGACATAGTTTCTAGGCTCCATATTTGGTCCAGATTTCTACTCTCTCTTGTGTCGTATTCCATCTGTATTCTATAGTCCCATTATGTCTTCATCTACCTCATTAATACTTGAAATCATGCTAATCACATCGGTTAGCTCAATTATATAGAAGTAGAGTAAAAACATAAGAAACTAGGCACTTTGTTCTCTAAACTTAGCTAAATTATGGATAAATTATGGTTCTTTGGCGTATAAATACACCCAAGATCAATATGTGTTCCTATGAATTTGAAGTTTGGGTTTATACGCCATGTTGCTATTAATGAGATTTTGAGATTTTCAATGTTTTAGAAGTGAATTACACGGGTATGTTCTTATTATTATGCTTATTGATGAAATTTTCAGATTTTATGATGAATTATGAACAATTATATTATGAAACATGAAATTTGAGATGTTTTATTAGGAGATTGATACATGGGTCATTAAGCCCTATAGTTCTCCGCATTTGTCAGTATCTTAAATTTATACCTTTTTATGTTGAGATTCAGAGTTAGTAGAAAGCAGCCAGGGTTAGCTCATGACTATTTGTTTTTTGGAGCATCGTGTGGCATCCCGAGAATCAAATTTTGGGGTGTAACAGACACCTAAGGTACTGTCATTGGCCAAAATTGCCTTTATGTTCTTGCTACTTTTCAGGAATCTGATGCATCTCCAGATATTTTCACTAGTATGTTGCAATTCTTATTTTGTGATGTTTATTTTTTTCTTGTTCTGGGTTCTACCCTGTCTTACTGGACCCCTTATGTGGCTCTACAATTTGGTTTTAATCCTGAAAGTATTTTCGACCCCCTTTTTAGTCTACTCCAATAGGTGATTCTATTATTGCTAGAAAAATCTATAGGGATTATGTGGTGTCCATTCATAATAGGGAGATATCAGTGGATTTGGTGGAACTTGATATGGTGGATTTTGATGTTATATTGGGGATGGATTGGCTTCATTCATTCTATGCTTCTTTAAATTATAGGACCCAAAAGATCAGTTTCTATTTTCCTAATAAGCCAGTGATTGAAAGGGGGGTAGTTCCTTACTGCCTAAAGGGAGGTTTATCTTATATCTTAGAGCTCAAAAATGATTTCCAAAGGGTGTCTATATATAGTTCAAATTAATGATTCTAACTCTAAAAGTCCTTCTTTATGTTATGTACCCGTGGTTAATGAATTTCCTAAAGTTTATCTCGATAATCTTCCTAGAATTCCTCCCAATAGGGAAATAGATTTTAGGATTGATCTTCTACCGAATACTCATCCTATTTCCATTTTTCCTTATAGAATGGCTCTGGATGAACTAAAGGAGCTAAAGGAGCAATTGAAAAATCTTCTTAATAAAGGATTTATTCATCTTAGTGTCTCTCTATGTGGTGATCTCATGCTTTTTGTGTAAAATAACGATGGTTACCTTCGGATGTGCATATTATTTGATGATGCCATGTGAATCGCTAGAACATGTAAAGTGTATGGGTAACCCAGTGACGAACGTTTCGTAAGGGGACTGGAGCAGGCCACCATGAGACCAAAGATCTTTTTTATTAAGAGATTCAATCTGAAAATATTTTATGTCATGGTTCAATATTGAAATAATTTTAGAGGTTTTCCTTGACATTGACTATCGTCAGTTGAATAATGTTATCGTGAAAAATAAGTACCCTCTTCCTAGGAGTGATGATCTTTTTTATCATATTCAAAGTGCTTGGTGTTTCTCTAAGATCGATCTTCATTCGGGCTATCACCAGTCTAAAATTAGGGATCTTGATATTCCTAAGACTGTTTTTCAAACCCCATATGGCCATTATGAGTTTTTAGTTATATCATTTGGGTTAACAAATGCTCTGGCTGCTTTCATGGATCTTATGAATCTGGTGTTTAGATAGATCTTGGATTAGTTTGTTATTGTACTCATTAATGACGTCGTGGTGTACTCTAAAAGTGAGGAGGATCGTGCCAATCACCTCTGAATTGTGTTGCAGACTTTTAAGGATCAGAAATTGTATGAAAATTTTTCTAAGTATGAGTTTTAGCTGAATGCCATGACTTTTCTTGGGCATGTTGTTTCTAGAAAATAGATCAAGGTAGATCCACAAAAAGTTGAGGCCATTAAGATATGGCCTAGACCCATGACTCCAATTGACATTAGGAGCTTGTTGGGCTTGGTTGTGTATTATAGGAGGTTTATAGAGAGTTTCTCATCTATTGTTGCTCTATTGACAATGTAAACTCACAAAAAGGTTAAGTTTTTGTGGGTTGATGCTTGTGAGACTAGTTTTAAGAGGTTAAACGATAAGTTGACTTCTTTGTTAGTGTTGACCCTACCAGAGGGAATTATGAATTTGTGGTGTATTGTGATATGTCCGTTTGGAACTGGGTGTGTTCTAATGTAGCATGGAAAGGTTGTAGCCTAAGATTCCAGATAGCTTAAGGTTCATGAGAGAAATTATCTGACTCATTATCTAGAGTTGGCAGTTAAGGTCTTTGGTTTTAGGATTTGGTGCCATTATATTTATGAAGTGCCTATGGAAATTTATTTAGATCATAATAGCCTGTAGTATGTGTTGCAAAATGAATTGAATTTCAGGCAAAGACGATGTCTTGAATTTCTTAAGGATTATGATATGACCCTTCACTATCATCCAGGTAAATCTAATATCATTGTTGATGCTCTTAGTAGGTTGTCCATGGGAGTTTTTCTCATGTTGATGAGGAGAAAAGAGGGTTAGTGAAAGGTATTAACAGGTTCGATAACTTGGGAGTTCGTCACTTGGACTCCGAGGATGGGAGAGTGATTGTTCAAGAAATGGTTAAATCATCTCTTGGTGCTGAGGTGAAGGAAAAACAGGTTTGGATCCCATACTTATGCAGATTAAGAATTATGTGGGTCAGCAAAGGTTATAGCTTTCAAGATTGGGGAAGATGGCATCTTGAGGTATCAAGGAAAGTTGTGTGTATCTGATGTTGAAGGGTTGCGGGAAAGGATTTTGATAGAGGCTCATGAGTCTAGATATACAGTTCATATGGGTTCGACTAAGATATACCGTGACTTAAAAGAAATCTACTGGTGGAACAATATGAAGAGACATGTGGAAAATTTGTAGTTAAATGTATGGTTTATTAGCAAGTTAAGGTTGAACATTTGAGGCCTGGTGGCATGTCTGAAGAGATAAAGTTTCCTATGTAGAAGTGGGAGATGATTAATATGGATTTCATTACAGGTCTTCTATAGTCTCGAAATTAGTATGATTCTATTTGGGTCATTGTGGATAGAATTACTAAGTATGCTCACTTCTTTCCTTTAAGGACTAACTACTCAGGAGAGGATTATGCCAAGTTGTTCCTTCAAGAGTTAGTTAAGCTGCATAGTTAGCTAGTGTCCATCATTTCAGACAGTGGTATGTAGTTTTCTCCTCGCTTCTGGCATTTCTTTCTGAAAGGTTTGGGTACTCAAGTAAACTTTAGCACCGCTTTCCACCCTTAAATGGATGTACAAGCGGAGCGAACTATTTAGACTTTGGAGGATATGGTAAGAGCCTGTGTGATTGATTTTAAGGGAAGTTGGGTTGACCACTTACCTCTTACTGAGTTTGCTTATAATAAAGTTATTATTCTAGCATTTAGATGGCCCCTTTGAAGGCTCTTTATGGTAAGAGGTGTAGGTCTCCTATTGGGTGGTTTGAGGTTGTGGATACTAGGTTGTTTGGTCCTTACTTGGTTCACCAAGCAATGGAGAAGAGAAAGACCTAAAATTGCTCAGAGTCACCAAAAGTCTTACACGGATGCCAGGTTAAAGGAGTTGGAGTTTGAAGTTAGTGATTGGGTGTTCTTGAAGGTATCTCCTATGAAGAGAGTTATGAGGATTGGAAAGAAGAAGAATCTTAGTCCCCATTACATTGGTTTGTACCAGATTGTAAGGAGAGTTACGAACGTCTCTTATGAGTTAGATCGACCAGTGAGTTTAGTTTCTGTTCATCCTATCTTCCATATGTCTATGCTGAAAAAATATGTGGATGACCCTTCTTTTATAGTCCCTATTGAGAATGTTGGTATATCAAATTTGTTGTCTTATGAGGAGGTACCGGTTGAGATATTAGATAGAAAAGTTCGTAGATTGAGGAAAAAGTATGTAGCTTTGGTGAAAGTCCTATGGAGAAATTAAAAGGTGGAATAAGCTACCTGGGAAGCTAAGGAAGATATGAAGGCCAAGTACCCATTCTTGTTCCTCGGGTTGAATGAAAGTGATTAAGGTATGAGTTTTGTTTCCCTCTTATCGCATTTCAAATTTGTCATTTGATTCTGATGTACTCTTTCTAGTATCATGCTAAAAGTGTCCTAACTCATCATTCGGGGATGAATGATCCTAAGGGGGGATAATGTAAGACCCCATAAAATTTCAACAATTTGATTGTTGACCCTCCCACGTTCGTAATAACAATTTTTAATTGAATTATGTTAAGGGATATTAAAAGGGTAATCTAGGAGAGTTTAAGAATTTCCGAAAGGGGTTCGGGGTCATTTTGGGACTTGAGGTAGTGAGGGTCCACAATATTGGCATACCAAAGAGGTTAGCTTCCGTGATATTAGCGTGGCACGGAAGCTACCCTCCACGATAATGGCATGCCATGCTGATGTTTTAATTTTATTCGGCTTTATTTTTTTCACTTGGGGTGAGGGGCCTTTGGTCTTTTTACCCCTTGTACGACCTTTAAACATAAAATAACCCCATTCCCTTCAAATTTCAAAGATCAAATCACTCTCTTTCTCCCTCAAACTTAAAACCCAAGAACATTCAAGGGTTTTATAAGGGATTCACCATTTGAGCTCTGAACACTAAATTGTTTTCAATTTTGTGTTTATTTCGGGCATGTATCTCATTCCCAAACTTTACTTTTATATTATGGCATTTATTTACTCATAATCCATGAATTTTACATTGATGGGTTTGAAATTGGGTTGAGAGGTTTTGATTGGTGTTATTCGAATTACTTTTCCCATGTTCTAAATTGATAATTTATTCTTTAAATTTATGGTTTTTGGACTGAATGGGTTCATTGTAATGGGGATTAGAATGGGAAACATGGGATTCCCTAAATTGATGACTTCTTAGCTTGGTAATGGCATTAACCACAACCCTCTTTATGAATTTGGTTTTTGAACATGGATAATTACATATTTCAACTTTTTAATGAATCCAATTGCACTGCATTAATGGTTAATTGGTTAAAATGGATTTAAAAACCCTTGGTGGCCATGGTTTGGATTGTAAATTAAAATTTGGGAGTCAAACAAACACATCGATTGGTTTGGCATGACTATATGTGCTTGTAAGTATAATTGGTATGAAAATTGTCACGACCCAAACCAGGGCCTGGCCGTGGCGGGTATCTCAAGTGTCACATGGACCGAAGATCATCCCCTGAACCTAACCAAACCCAACACAACTGTCATGACCCGAGGCTACCCCCTATTCGCGATAATGGTGCTTACGGCCATAAGTGACCACAAGCTAACCCATGAGCTGGTACCTGATGTTAGCGCCAAATAACTATAAACATAACATATGTGCGGAATATAAACTGAGAAGTTAATGTATATCTGAATACTAAAATACAAAATACTGAATATTTAAAACAACTGATAAGAACTGAAAGCAACTAACTGACTGTCTGATTGTTTTGTCTGAATTTCAGAAAGCCTCTAAACTGACTGAGTAGTTGATGGCATAGACCCCCAACTAACTCCGATGGACTAAAAAAACTAAAATACTGAATTAACTGAATAAACATAATATACCCTTAAAGGATGAGGACTCACCACTACAGCTGCTGGATTACGCTGAGCTGCCTAACTGCGGTCTGGAAACTGTATGTCCGAACCTATGATATAAGACATCATAGCGCAAAGAAGAGTATGCGGTCAGTACTTTGAATGTATTGGTATATGAGATAAGGTTAGGTTGATATATATAGGGTACTGAGCATATGAAATAAGCACTAACATGCATGAAAACTATGATATCAGAGAATGCAAGACCAAGCATAAATTTGTAATCTGAAATAAGTCTAAAATCTAAAAGACTATAAACTATATAATTAAATGTTTGTACACTTGGTCAAGCAAACCTGAACTGAGAATTCACTAAAATACTGTACTGAGACTGTGGGAGGTATTATCTAACCGACATGCCCCAATCTGAGCTAATTGGGGTTCAACCTGTAACCTCAGCTGGAAGGGTATTAGTACCGTGGTATGGGTACTAACACTGGTTGTGTGGATCCACTAATATGATGTCCCGAAGGACTAGAGAGTCAGTCCTAAATTGGCGAGTGACCCCTAAGAGAGTGCTAGTCCTAAACTAGTGGGTGACTTCTCATAATCCTACGTTGTCTACGTAGTTCTAGAATTTAGGGACTGCTACTAAGGACCCAGTCCTAACTTGTGGGTAAGCCCCCATCCCTAGGTTTGCTCGGTGCTAAATCCTACTCCTAACTAAACTGACACTGGTACTGAGCTGAACTAAACTCAACTGAATGCTATTACATAACTGATAGTGTTTATCATGAATATGAATGTCTGAATATACTGATAAGATAGATGGATTAACTGTCTAAGTACTTGAAAAGCTGAATTCACGTAAATCACATAGGTATCGGGTGTTCCTAACCCACAGAACAGAATGAAATTAACATACTGTCATATAAAAGATTTAAAACCATAGTAGGGGATCATTGTTCATAACCCAACACTTAGGCATTTCATTGAACATGAGAGACATGAACTTATGCATGGAAATGAGTAAAGCATGCAAAAATAACATGATTACAAGACAAATAAAAAATAAGGGATTTAACGTGAAGAGTACAACATTTAAAATAGGTAATGGCACAATCCACTTAAAATCACTCTGTAACACCCCGAATCTGGTTCCTAGAATTCTACATAGTGCTCATGACCCTGAAGGACCACGAGTTATCCCATGGATGATATCTGTACCTGAACACTACATAATATACTGCATAAATGTGGAAATATAAACTGAAAGGCCTTAAGGTTCAAAACTGAAATATAACTGATAAATCATAACATATGGATGGGGTATGAAATACCCAAACACTAAATAACTGTCTGAACATAATAGTTTGAAAAGCCTCTAACTGACTAAACTATCTGAATAAGGAGTTTATGGGACATGTCCCAACTAACTCCAACTAATAAATTAAATAATGAGATAATAAAGAAATGGTCATGTCCTCGAAGGATGAGGACTCACTGCTATCTCTGACTGCTGAGACTGGAATACTACTGATGCTCTGGAGCTCGTGCTTCTTAACCTATGGTATAAAACACCATACCGCAAATGCGTCAGTACTTCGAATGTACTGGTATGCATGGAAGGTAGGTTGAATACAAAGGTTTCACATGCATGAACTATACTAACTGACTGGACAACATGAACGTGAGAATACATGCATGAATACATAATGACTGTAACTGAGTTCGTGATAACATGATTACTGAATCTGAGTACTGATAACATGATATACTGATAACTGTATAACTGAAATAACTGGTACTAAGCAACCGTATCTGATAGTCTAGTTTCTTATAGAACTAGCTGAGTTTCGTACTGTTCTGAGTTGACTGTATCTGACAGTCTTAAATTCTGTAAAACTATCTGAGTTCTATTACTGAAACTGAATGATTGTATCTGACAGTCCTGATTCTATAAATGAAACTGTGGGAAGTAGTTATCTAACCGACATGCCCCTAATATGCCATTATAGCTGAGTTGGGGTCCAATCTGTAACCCCAATTGGAAGGGTGTCAATACTGCGCCACTGGTAAGGACAATCTGTGAGTAACCCTCATATAACAGGTAACTCTAGTGAGAACGGTGGGAACCCACACATAACAGGTTAAACCACCTCATCCACCCTCATATAGCAGGCTATGATGTCTCAAACTACGTTGGCTACGTAGTTCTGAAAATGCAAGGATTGCTTCTAAGAATCATATCCTTATATAAAAGGTGAGTCCCATTCTTGGGTTCACTCGGTGCTAATTCTTACTCCCATATGAATAGACACTGAACATGGATTAATGAACTGAATTAACTGAATTAACTGAGTTCCGTTGACTAACAGAATAGTACTGAGATTATTGTATTACTGAGATTTCTTGAGTCACATGACTGACTGAGTTCTATGGATCATGGCTTGACTGAAGATATCGTGAAAACATGATACTGACTCTAGGCACACAACTATATTTTTTGGGTACAAGTACCCCCATGACTCGATGGAAAGAAACTAACAAAGCATGACTTTCTTGAACACATGACTAACATCAACAATCCATAATTCATTAAGTAAGACATTTTGATCAAACATTTGACATGCATAAACTAGTACATGAATGGAGATTTCATATTATCATACTAGTATGGAACTTTTCTATCACATAAGCATCTAATCAAACACATGGGGAGCATGCTTTGGTCATAAAATCATCAACACATCTAATAATCATAGATACATCAATCAACTTGTAATTTGAAGGGGGTTTATCATGGTTATTATGCAAACCATCACATACTAGGGTCAATCATTGGAAAATGTAATTTCAAACATTAATCAAAACCACACAGCATCATGGACATGAATTTCAATTCAATTTAAATCATGAACATGCACAAATACCCAAATCTTGGATTTTAAAAGAGATTCATGAGCTTCATGGGTGAATGGGACCCATGAATCAACACATGACATACCTGGGTTGTTATTTCTTGAAGATTGAAGGAGGAAAACTTTAATTCTTGACTTGGAATTAAATACCTAGGGTTTTCTTGTTCTTGAGGATAGATCTTGGAGAGAAACCCTAATTTGATGTTATAGATGAATAATGAACTTATGAGCCTTGGCCTGATATAATTAGGGGTTAAGACGGGAGGAAAAAGATCCAAATACCCTTTAAAAATGACTTAAAATTGGCTGAACGGGACCTGCAATGGTTCATCACTGGCTCGACGGTCCATTGTTTCGACCATCATACGTGGACAGAGAAAAGGACTCACTGCCTAAGTAGCGACGGCTTGGACGACTGTCCATCGCAAGTTCGATGGTCCATCAACCTGTCCATCGCAACTTATACAGAAGGTTACCTCACTTTCTTGGTTATGACGGTCTAGGCGATGGTCCGTCGCTAGATCGACGGTCCGTCAACTTGGCCATCGCACCTGGGTGATTCTGACAACTCTGAGTAAAACGTCCATAATGTTTTACTCCGATACCAGATTTGGATGAAATTGGTATCGTTGGAAAGCTAATTCAATTTTCCACATAATAAAAAGTGAAAAAACTTAAAAATTCTATGTGTGCAAAAATGGATTCATATTTCAAAGTAAGTTTCTGACATTGTTGGGATGATTTCAAGCTAGGTAGAAGTATGGGGTATTACAATATCTCCCCCTTAAGATCATTCATCCTCGAATGAGACTGAGTGAAAGGGGAGAAGATAAACTAATATACATACTTAACATGAACAATTGGAACATGATCTCATGACTGACATGACTGATAACTGAATATATCATACTGATCATGCATATCTGATGCATGTATAATTGATTCATGAATGCATGACTGAGTGTTCTGATGAACTAAGGTTCTCACAATGAGAATGCATATCTGATACATGATTATATAACTGAACTGACATATGAATGAATAACTGAATATGCAATGGTATTTAATACCAAGTTTATAATGGAATTCTAAACATGACATGGATGCCAAGCTTGTAGCTGAAATCTAAACATGAAACTAAAAATTTTAAGGAGAACTGTTACTTTGAGCTTGATCTGAGTTCACGGAGAAGAGGTGAGAATACTTGGTACGCATGTCTACTTTTGCTTCCCAAGTAGCTCCCTCAATAGACTAATTTCTCCAAAAAACTTTGACTAAAGGGACTTCTTTGTTCCTCAGTCTATGAGTCTGATAGTTTAGGATTTCGACTGAAATCTCTTCATAAGAGAGGGTGTTTTGAACATCTATTCTCTGAACAGGGACTACAACTTCTGGTTCACCTATGCACTTCTTGAGAAAAGAGACATGGAAGACTGGATGAACTGAGGCTAGATTTTAAGGCACTTCGAGCTCATAAGCTACCTTGCCAAATCGACTGAGAATCCTGAAGGGACCAACATATTGGGGACTGAGCTTTCCCTTGTCGCCGAATATCTTCAGTACCTTCCTGGGAGAGATCTTTATATAGACAAAATCACCAATCTCGAACTCGAGATCCTTTCTGCGTATATCTACATAAGACTTCTGTCGGCTCTGAGCAGCCCTTAGTCTTTCTCTGATCAACTGACTTTCTCTAAGGTATCAACTACTAAGTCAGGCCCTATAACTGAGGCCTCACTAACTTTGAGCCAACCAATTGTTGATCTGCATCTCCTACCATAGAGAGCTTCGAATAGAGTCATTCGAATACTGGAATGATAGTTGTTGTTGTATGCAAAATCAATCAAAGGCAAGTGGTCATCCCAACTACCCTTGAAATCAATTATACATGCCCTTTGCATATTTTTTAAATTCTAAATGGTCCTTTCTGCTTGACCATTTGTCTGAGGATGAAAGTCTGTACTGAGATGAATTTGGGTACCAAGACCCTTTTGGAATGCTTTCCAGAAATGAGAGGTGAATTGGGTACCTCTGTCTGAGATAATAGATAATGAAACACCGTGCAATCTAACTAACTCTCTAATATAGAGTTTGGCATAATCCTCAGCAGAATAAGAGGTATGGACTAGAAAGAAATGAGTTGACTTGGTTATTTTGTCTACAATTACCCAGACTGAATCATGCTGGCGATGAGTACGAGGCAAACCCATCACGAAGTCCATGTTCACTTTTTTCCATTTCCAAGTAGGAATATGGAACTCCTGCATGGACCCACTAGGCTTTTGATGCTCTATTTTAACCTGCTGACATGTAGAGCACTTAGCCATAAACTCTACAACATCTCTCTTCATCCCACTCCACCAATAGATTTCCGACAAGTCGTGGTACATCTTTGTGGACCCTGGATAAATAGAGCAGCGTGCACCATGCCCTTCTGCAAGAATTCGCTGCCTTAAGTCATCTACACCTAGAACACACAGACGACCCTAACAACGCAAAACACCATCTCCCCCTTGGGAAAAAACCTCTACTTTCTGATCTTTGACTGACTCTTTCAATTTGACAAATTTGTGGTCTCTATCTTGGTTTTCTTTCACCTCGAAAACTAGAGATAATTCTGAACTACTCTGAACCCATATGTCACCCTCCTTTGTATCGACGAAGCGAACACCTAGTTTGGTAAGCTGATGGATTTCCTGAGCTAGCTTTCTCTTACTGTCCTTAACATGAGCAACACTACCCATAGATAGTCTACTGAGAGCGTCGGCCACTATATTAGCCTTTCCCGGATGATAAAGGACACTCATGTCATAATCTCTCAAGAGTTCTAACCACCTTCTCTGACGAAGATTGATATCTTTCTGAGAAAGGACATACTGAAGGCTCTTATGATCCGTGAACACATCTACATAAACTCCGTATAGATAATGCCTCCAAATCTTTAAGGCAAATACTACAGCTACTAACTCAAAATCATGAGTCGGATAATTCATCTTATGGGGTTTGAGCTACCTGGAGGTGTAGGCTAGGACCTTACCATTCTACATGAGGACACAACCCAAACCTACTCTAGATGTATCACAATACACCACGAACCCATATGAACCATCTGGAAGAGCTAAGACTGGGGCTGAGGTGAGTCGAGTCTTCAACTCCTGAAAACTCTTCTCGCAAGGATATGACCACTGAAACTTGACTTTTTTCTGAGTCAATCTGGACATAGTGGATGCAATAGAAAAAAATCCCTCAACAAACCATATGTAATAGCCGGCCAAACCCAAGAAACTCCTGATATCTGATGGAGATCCAGGGCAAGGCCAGTTTTTTACTGCTTTAGTCTTTTGAGAATTTACTCTAATCCCATCACCGGAAACGATATGGCCAAGGAATGCTACTGACCTTAGCCAAAATTTGCACTTACTAAATTTGGCGAACAACTGATGATCTCTAACAGTATGAAGTAGGATTCTGAGATGGTCTGTATGATCACGCTCACTGTGGAAATAGACCAGAATATCATCTATGAAGACTATGACGAACATGTCCAAGTACTGCTTGAACACACGGTTCATCAAGTCCATAAAATCTGTTGCGGCATTGGTAAGACCAAAGCAAATGACTAGGAATTTAAATTGACCATACCGAGTACGGAAGGCTATTTTCAGAATGTCACATTCTCTAACTCTGAGTTGATGATAGCCGGATTTGAAGTCTATCTTAGAGAAATAGTTGGCACCCTAAAGTTGGTCAAACAAGTCATCGATTCTAGGAAGAGGATACTTATTCTTGACCGTGACTTTATTGAGCTGATGGTGGTCAATACACATTCTGAGAGAATCGTCTTTCTTGCGCACGAATAAAACTGGTGTACCCCACGGGGAACGATTGGGTCTAATGAATCCTTTATCTAAGAGATCCTTCAACTGCTCTTTTAATTCTCTAAGTTCTACTAGTGCCATTCTATATGACAGAATAGATATAGGTTGAGTATCTAGAACAAGATCAATACCAAAGTTAATTTCAATTTCGCGAGGAATTCTTGGAATATCTTCGGGAAAGACATCTGAATATTCATTCACAACTGGGACTGAATCAAGACTGGGAGTTTCAGAACTAGTTTCCTTAACTCGAAAAAGATAATAGACACATCCCTTAGATATCATTTTTCGTGCCCGAAGGTAGAAATAAGTTGACTTCTAAAAGCTGAAGTACTACCCCTCCACTCTAGGACAGGTTCATTCAAAAACTGAAACTAGACTATTCTATTTCTGTAGTCGGTTGTGGCATAGCAGAAATAAAGCCAATCCATGCCAGAATGACATCAAAATCAGTCATTTCTAATTCGACTAAGTCTGCTGAAGTGACTTTCTGAAATATCATAATCGGGCAGTTCCTGTATACCCGCTGGGTTATGATGGTTTTACCCACTGGGGTACAGACTGAAAAAGGCTCTACTAGAATTTCAATACTGATTCTAAAATTGGCTGCTATATAGGGAGTCACAAAAAACAAAGAAGCTTCTGGATCTAGCAAAGCGTAAAGATAGACATGAAAGATCTGTAACGTACCAGTAACCACATTAGGAGAATTTTCCTGATCTTGTCAGGATTGGAGAGCATAGACTCTGTTTAGACGTTGCTCACAAGTAGCACTGGAAGTGGAACCCTACTAATTTGGGTGATCGAACTGAGCTGAGGAATGGTTCTGCTGACCCTGAGGACCTGGTTGAGGACAATCTCTGACTCTGTGGCCTGTCTTGCCACATCCAAAACAAATACCGTTGCCAGCTCTGCAAATACCCTGATGGTGCTTGCCACAAATCTGGTAAAGAGGATAGGTGCAGGCACTGCTAACACTTCCCTGAGACTTAGAGCCTAGCTCTCTATCTTTGTTACCATCCCTAAACTTAAGAGCTGGAGCGCTAGATGAAGAAGAAGCTAGAACTGATGACTTAGGATGAAACTGAGATTGGTTTCCTCCTTCTGATTTGGGCTGACCAAAGGTGAAATAACCTGTCTTTGCTCTCTTATTTTTATTCTCTCTAACCTTAATCTTCTGATATTCTATCTACTGAGCATGAGTCATAAGCCTGGCTAAAGTCATGTCACTATTCAACATCGCATACTTACACTCGTTGACCACACTATCATTACTCCCACAAACAAACTTACTCATCTTGACCCTACTATCTACAACCACATGAGGAGCATATCTAGCTAATTAAGTAAACTTAAGAGAATACTCTTTCACCGTCATATTTCCCTGCCTGAGGTTGATGAATTCTAACACCTTAGCCTCTCTTAGCTCTTGGGGAAAGAATCGATCTAAGAATACGGTGACAAACTCCTCCCACTCAATAGGCCCTGCATCATCTGGACTTTCTGACTTTCACTGCTTGTACCAACTGTGACCAACATCCTGCAGCTGATATGTCGTAAGCTCAGCACTCTCAATAGGAGTAACCCCCATGACATCGGTAACCTTCTGAACCTGATCAATGAATTCCTTAGGGTTCTTATCTGACTTAGACCCAAGAAAGGATGGAAGATTCATTCAGGTGAAGTCCCGAATCCTGGCTGCAGCTGAATTAACCACTGGCTTGGCCGGAACGATAGCTGGTCATTCATTCTGTGCAGCAACTGACTGAGCAAGAGTAGTGAATACAGCTCTAAACTCTGCATGAGAAACATGTTCGCCCAAAGGATCTTCGGGCTGAGGGGCAAACTGATTTCCCATTTTTTCTCTTAGGAGGCATGTTCTGTAGAAGAAAGGGAGAAATGGATTAGACTGAGAGATTAGATTGAAATTATGCTCACTGGCACGACATGAATACTGAAAGAAGCAAAACTGTTCCTAAAACATCTTATAGCCTCTTACACATAAATGTGGCACGTAACACACCCATGTACAAAACTCTACTAGATGTGGCTTTCAGACTTTCTAGGACTCTATTGAACCTTAGGATCTGATACTAAGTTTGTAATGCTCTGAATCTGGTACCCAAAATGCTACACGGTGCTCATGACCCCGAAGGATCACGAGCTAACCCATGACTGATATTTGTACCTGAAGACTGCATAATATACTGTATAAATATGGAAGCATGAACTGAAAGGCCTTAAGATTCAAAACTAAAACATAACTGATAAATCATAACATATGGATAGGGTATGAAATACCCAAACACTGAAATAACGGTCTGAACGTGATATTCTGAAAAGCCTCTAACTAAATGAACTATCTGAATAAGGAGTTGATGGGGCATGTCCTCGAAGGATGAGGACTCACTGCTATCTCTGACTGTTGAGACTGCAATACTACTGATGCTCTGGAGCTCATGCTTCTAAACCTATGATATAAAACACCATAGCGAAAATGTATCAGTACTTCGAATCTACTGGTATGCATGGAAGGTAGGCTGAATGCAAAGGGTTCATATGCATGAACTATACTAACTGACTGGACAACATAAATATGAGAATACATGCATGAATACATAATAACTGTAACTGAGTTCGTGATAACATGATTACTGAATCTGAGTACTGATAACATGAGATACTGATAACTGCATAACTGAAATAACTGATACTGAGCAATCGTATCTAATAGTCTAATTTCTAATGGAACTAGCTGAGTTCCTTACTATTCTGAGTAGATTGTATCGGACAGTAACAATCTGAGTTCTATTACAGAGACTGAATGACTGTATCTGACAGTCCTGATTCTGTAACTAAAATTGTGGGAAGTAGTTATCTAACTGATATGCCCTTAATATGCCATTATGGATGAGTTAGGGTCAAATCTGTAACCCCAATTAGAAGGGTGTCAATACCACGCCACTAGTAAGGACAATCTGTGAGTAACCCCCATATAACAGGTAACTCTAGTTAGAACAGTGGGAAACCTCACATAATAGGTTAAGCCACCTCATCTACCCTCATATAGCAGGCTATGATATCTCAACCTACGCTAGCTACGTAGTTCTGGAAACTCAAGGATTGCTTCAAAGAATCACACCCTCATATAACAGGTGACTTCCCATCCTTGGGTTCACTCGGTGCTAATTCCTACTCCCATCTGAATAGACACTGAACATGAATTACTGAACTGAATTAACTGAGTTCCGTTGACTAATGAAATAGTATAGAGATTACTGTATTACTGAGATTTCCTGAGTCATATAATTGACAGAGTTCTATGGATCATGGCTTGACGAAGGATATTGTGAAAACATGATACCGACTCTAGGCACATAGCTATATTTTTTGGGTACAAGTACCCCTAGGACTCCATGGAAAGAAACTAACAAAGCATGACTTTCTTGATTACATGACTAACATCAACAATCCATAATTCATTAAGTAAGACATTTCATCAAACATTTGACATGCATAAACTTGTACATGAATGGGGATTTCATATTATCATACTAGTATGGCACTTTTCTTTCACATAAGCATCTAATCAAACACATGGGGAGCATGCCTTGGTCATAAAATCATCAACACATCTAATAATCATAGATACATCAATCAACTTGTAATTTCAAGGGGGTTTATCATGGTTACTATGCAAACCATCACATACTAGGGCCAATCATTGGAAAATGTAATTTAAAACATTAATCAAAACCACACAGCATCATGTACATAAATTTCAATTCAATTTAAATCATGAACATTCAAATATACTCAAATCTTGGATTTTAAAAGAGATTCTTGAGCTTCATGGGTGAAAGGGACCCATGAATCAACACATGACTTACCTGGGTTGTGATTTCTTGAAGATTGATGGAGGAAAACTTGAATTCTTGACTTGGAATTAAACACCTAGGGTTTTCTTGTTCTTGAGGATAGATCTTGGAGAGAAACCCTAATTTGATGTTATAGATGAATAATGAACTTATGAGCCTTGGCTTGATATAATTAGGGGTTAAAATGGGTGAAAAATACCCAAATACCCTTTTAAAATGACTTAAAACTCGCTGAACGGGACTTGCGATGGGTCGTGCGATGTTCCATCGCTGGCTCGATGGTCCGTTGTTTCGACCGTCGTATGTGGTCCAAGAAAAAGACTCACTTCCTAAGTTGAGATGGCTTGGGTGATGGTCTATTTCTAGATCGACGGTCCATCAACTTGGCCGTCGCACCTGGGCAATTCTGACAGCTCTGAGTAAAACGTCCATAACTTTTTACTCTGATACCGAATTTGGACCAAATTGGTATCGTTGGAAAGCTAATTCAATTTCCAATATGATAAAAAGTGAAAATCTTAAAAATTCCACATGTACAAAAATGGATTCATATTTCAAAGTAAGTTTCTAACATTCTTTGGATGATTTCAATCTAGGTAGAAGTACGGGGTATTACACACTCATAAACATAAATTGTAATTTAATTAACAAGAGATTCATGGAGATATTTCAATTTAAACATCGAAACTCATAATTTAAAATTAAAAAGGGCTTCTTGGACTCCATGGGATAAAGGAACCCATGGTTGAACGTCACAAATGCCTCACTAGATGATTTCGTGAAGATTCTTGGGAATTTCTTGAGATTTGAAGCTTGAATTCATTGATTTCTTGATAATGGGTTAAGCTTTGTTCTTGAGGAAAGTGGAGCTTCTTTTGGGAAGATTTGTGGATGAAAGTGCAAATAATGCTCTTTGAGGAGCTAAATTTTGTGTTATGGGCAGATTGGGTAAAGGGAAATGACCCAAATGCCCTTAATTATCAAGGAACAAAAAACTGGACAGGTGAAGGAGGGTGTGTCGTGGGCTCCAGAGCAGTGCATTAGAGGGGGCCCCGAGGGCTTATCCCGGTGCTTCTACTGTTTTGGATTCCCAAACATGCCCCTACGATCGCCCAAAAATTCCAAAACTACTCGAGACATACTTTTAACTACCTCGATCATGAATCAACTTAAAAATCGATGCTCCGATATCGGAAAGGTCAAAAATAAAATCATCAAAATTTAGGGGTCTTGGAAATGACTAAGTCCTAACACTTAGGCTAATCTATAAGCTTTGGACCCCTTATGCATACAATTGAGAGCTAAAATGAGCTAAGACTTTTATGGGGTATTACAATAACGCATCCCAATGTCGGATGAATTTTGAACATATAACAAGATTGCGTGCAACAAAATTAAGAAAAGTCAAATGAAGTCTATAACTACCAACCGATGATCGGCCAAACAACCGAGTGACACTGCCCAATAACAACAATAATCCAAACAAACTTTTTAAACAATGAACAAAAACTGAATATCAATAAAGTGTCGGGACATGCCCCCGTCTATAACCAAAACAAATCCAAACAGTCTGAGACATAAGAGAACCAAAAACATGAAAATTAGACATCCAATGTATCGAACCTCACCACATCAATGTCAACTCATGAGATGGTCCCAAAATCCTAATAAATGATCAGGAGGATTAGAAGTATGACCAATTCCTGCATCGCATGGGGATACAGCGTCCGAAGACGGTTAGCAGTTAGAGCGCTAGCATGAAACTCAGGGATAAGGATAACATAATGTATGATCAATAATTTAAAATCATTCAAAACTAATACATATATTCAATTGCATATACATATATACATCACATGAAGGGATAAGGAACAAGGTTTAATATGCACTTAAAACTATAACCTGGATTATGTAGCTCAACCATCATAAAATGTACCCACAGGCTATATGGGCCCCAACTCTCACCCCCAGGTTGGTCCCTAGTGCGTCTAGCTGAATGAACTCAACAATAATCTTATATATATGCATGGGGGACTTGAATCTTCTAATCATATACTAAGGTGACTTAAGAACCCGATCATGTGATAATTTACGAGGGACTCAAACCCCCTAACCATGAAATAATAATGAGGGGGACTCAAACCTCTCTGGTCACTTTGATCCCCGCATCGACTAATGCAATTTTCAGTATCGGTCACTCAGACCTCCACTATCACGACAAAGCTACACAACCCTTATTATAGCCCAATTAAAACAAGTATCACACATTCCCATTCCTTGAATCATATTCCACATTAAGTCATACATTATGTGTATCGTCATACCAACTACACTTGCAAAGTAATAACAATGTGCCAAAATAATTTAAATTTACTTGGGGAAGAAAACTCCCTTTGTTCATTAATAGAAAATGGGGGAACACCGACTCTTTTTGTTAATTAAATCATACCATTGTAAATACCTCTTTATATCATGCAACAGTTCAAGACTAGTTGAATTTTATAAATTCCCACATTTCTCATAATTAAAAACCAATTTCACATTGTAGGGTTGAGGGTTATTTATGAAAACCCCATTGATTTGTGTTGAACTGAATAAAAATAGCTCAAAGGGTTAGCTTGGGGCTACTCATAGCCTCAAGCATCGTGTGACGCTCTGGGACCCATTTTTTGGGGCGTTACAAACTTGGTATCAGAGCCTAAGGTTTTAAGGTTTCCTAGGGACTCTGACAAGCCATGTTAAGTAGAGTCTTGTTCATCGGTGTGTAGCGCACCACATCTATGAGCAAGAGGCTACAAGACATTTTAGGAAAAAGTGTGATTCTTTCTTTCAGAATTCTATCGTGCTTAAAGTGTCTCTCTCTACTATTGATTCGTGCTCTCCTCTTTCAGAAATATGCCTCCACATCGAGTGAGAATAAATAATGTTGGTCAGCAACCTCAACCTGCTGACCCATTGAATGAAAATATGTCTCGTACTGAATTTTGGGCAGCCTTTTAGGCGTTGGCCCAAGCTGTTACTGCAAATATTCAAGCTAACCCGACCCCGGTTCCATAGCAGCAGGGAGGCGATTCAGCTGCTGCCAAGATCCATGACTTCATGCAGATGAATCCAACGGAATTCTATGGGTCCAAGTCTGATGAGGATCCACGATTATTTTTAGAGGAGGTGCAGAAGATAACTCAGGTGATGCATGTATCTGAGGAACATAGTGTGGAGTTGGCTGCGTATAGGTTGAAAGACCTTGAGTATGACTGGTTTGTTGCTTGGAGGAAAGGTAGAGATGAGGGAGCTGTCCCTACGACTTGGCAAGAGTTCCAGGATACATTCCTGGATAAGTTTTTCCCTTTGGAGATGAGAGAGGCGAAGGTGGAAAAGTTTATGAACCTACGACAGGGCTCTATGACTGTTAGGGAGTACTGTCTAAAGTTCAATCAGTTGGCCAAGTATGCTCCTGACTTAGTGGCTGATAATCGGGCTAGTATGAGTAAGTTTGTGACTGGAGTGTCTAGTTATGTGGTTAAGGAGTGTAGGTTTACAATGCTGAATAGTGAGATGAATCTTTCTAGGCTGATGACTCATGCCCAACAGATTGAGGCAGACAAGATTAAGAAGAGAGATAGAATAAGAGGGAATAAGAAAGCTAGGTCCGAGCAGCACAGACAGGGTTAAACTAGATCACAGGGAGGGAGTCGCTCTCAGTATCAGGATCGTTTGTCTATGCCAGCACCGTCATCTGCTAGTGCTCCCATGCCTAGAGGTAGGCAGGATCAAGGTACCAGGTCATATCCATCCAGGTCCCAGTACAGTGCTGGCAGTAAGCCAAATCATCCCATGTGTCCTAAGTGTGGTAGGGCTCATTCAGGTGAGTGTTGGGGTAAGAAGAGGAGTTGTTTCCGGTGTAGTGACATGGGTCACAGAGTTAGAGATTGTCCACAGGATAGACAAGGGCGTCGTGACTATCGCCCTCAGATCCAGACTCAGACTGTTAGTGCTCCAGTTCCAGCGAATCGCCCAGCCCCAGCTCAGGGCGCCTCTTCTAGCAATGCTGGAGGGCAGCGCCAGAATAGATTCTATGCTTTACCATCCCACCAGGAACAGGAGGACTCTCCCAATGTTGTTACTGGTATGCTTCGTATATTTCAGTTTGATGTATATGCTTTGTTGGATCCTGGATCTAGTTTCTCATATTTACACCTTTGATTGCTGTGAATTTTGAAATGAGTCCTGAGATTATTCCTGAGCCTATCCTAGTTTCTAGCCCAGTGGGTGATTCGATTGTTACCCAAAAAGTGTATAAAAAGTGTCCTGTTACTATTTTTCATAGAGTCTTGTTGGCTGATCTGATTGAGTTAGACATGGTAGATTATAATGTGATTCTGGGTATGGACTGGTTGCATTCTTCTTATGCCTCTATTGATTGTCGGACCTAAATGGTCAAGTTTCAGTTTCCGGGTGCATCTATGTTTGAGTGGTCTGGGAATTCTGTGTCACCCAAGAGTCATTTTATCCCTTACCTCAAAGCTAGAAAGCTTATTTCCAAGGGGTGTAGTTACCATATGGTTAGAGTTAAAGACACTAAGTCTGAGACTCCAACTCTCCAGTTTGTTAACGTCGTCAATGAGTTTTCTAATGTTTTTCCGAATGATCTCCCAGGGATACCTCCTGATAGAGAGATAGAGTTCGGGATTGATCTTCTTCCCGATACTCAGCCCATTTCTATTTCTCCTTACCATATGGCCCCTGCAGAACTTAAGGAGTTGAAAGAGCAACTCAAAGATCTACTAGATAAGGGTTTTATAAGGCCCAGTGTTTCTCCTTGGGGTGCTCTTGTGTTGTTTGTGAGAAAGAAAGATGGCTCTTTGCGTATGCGCATTGATTACCGCCAACTGAATAAAGTCACCATAAAAAATAAGTACCCCCTTCCGAGAATAGATGATTTGTTTGACCAATTGCAAGGTGCAAGTTATTTCTCAGAGATAGACCTTCGTCCCGGCTATCATCAACTCAAAGTTAGGGAGTGTGACATCTCGAAAACCGCTTTCCAAACTCAACTCATCATGGACATTTTGAGTTTTTTGTTATGTATTTCGGGTTAACTAATGCCCCAACAGCTTTCATGGACCTCATGAATCAAGTGTTCAGACCATATCTGGATATGTTTGTCATAGTGTTCATCGATGATGTACTGGTGTACTCCCGAAGTGAGGATGAACATTCTGATCATCTCCGAACTGTCTTGCAAACCCTTAGAGATCACACGTTGTTTTCCAAGTTCAGTAAGTGTGAGTTTTGGCTAAGGCCAGTTGCTTTTCTGGGTCATATCATTTCTTCCGAGGGTATTAGAGTTGATCCCCAAAAGACCGAAGCTGTTAGAAATTGGCCTAGACCTATTTCTCTGCCTGATATCCAGAGTTTCTTGGGTTTAGCTGGCTATTACCACCGTTTTGTTGAGGGTTTCTCCTCTATAGCGTCTCCTATGACTCGATTGACCCAAAAGAAAGTGAAGTTATTGTTGTCCGAATCTTGTGAGAAGAGTTTTCAGGAGTGGAAGACTCGACTCACTTCAGCCCCTGTTTTGACTTTGCCTAATAGTGTTGATGGTTTTGTGGTGTACTGTGATGCTTCGAGAGTTGGGTTGGGTTGCATATTGATGTAGAAGGGTAAGGTGATAGCTTATGCTTTTAGGCAGTACAAACCCCATGAGAAAAATTACCCCACCCATGACCTTGAGTTGGCTGTTGTTGTGTTTGCTTTGAAAATCTAGAGACACTATTTGTATGGTGTCTATGTTGATGTTTTCACTGATCATAAGAGTCTGCAGTATGTGTTTACCCAGAGAGAATTGAATCTTAGGCAGAGACGATGGTTAGAATTGTTAAACGACTATGATATGAGTGTGTTGTACCATCCGGGCAAGGCCAATGTTATGGTAGATCCCCTAAGTAGAGTGTCCATAGGTAGTGTTTCGCATGTGGTAGAAGGTAAGAAAGAGTGGGCTCGTGATGTACATCATTTGGCTAGATTGGGGGTTAGGTTGTTTGACTCTGCTGAAGGTAGTATAGGGGTTCAGAGTAGTTTTGAATCCTCCTTGGTTTCGAAAGTGAAGGAAAAGCAATACTTAGATGCTAGTTTGGTCAAACTGAAGGAGTCAGTCAAGGACCAAAAAGTAGAGGTTTTCTCTTAAGGGGGAGATGGTGTGTTAAGATTGCAGGGTAGATTGTGCATTCCAAATGTTGATGATCTGAGACAAGGGATTATGGCTGAAGCGCACGGGGCGTGATATTCTATTCATCCTGGTGCCACCAAGAAGTACCGAGACTTGCGGGAAATCTATTGGTGTAGTGGCATGAAGAAAGATATAGCAGCATTTGTAGCTAAGTGTGCAGCATGCCAACAGGTTAAGGTTGAACACCAAAGACCTGGTGGTATGATGCAAGAGTTTAGTATTCCCACCTGGAAGTGGGAAGAGATAAATATAGACTTCGTGATTGGTTTACCTCCTTCCCAACGCCATCATGATTCCATTTGGGTTGTGGTTGATAGATTGCCTAAGTCTGCTTATTTCTTGCCTGTTCATACTTCATATACTGCTGAGGATTACGCTAGATTATATATTCGAGAGCTAGTCTATCATTTCGGATAGGGGTACTCAGTTCACTTCACAATTTTGGAAAGCTTTTCAGAAGGGTCTTGGTACCCAAGTGCTTTTGAGTTCTGCTTTTCATCCACAGACCGATGGTCAGGCTGAGCGGACCATCCAGACCTTAGAGAATATGTTGAGAGCTTGTACACTTGACTTTAAGGGAAGTTGGGATGATCATTTACCGTTGATAGAGTTTGCTTACAATAATAGTTTCCACTCTAGTATTGGCATGGCTCCGTTTGAAGCCTTGTATGGGAGGAAGTGTAGATCACCTATAGGTTGGTTCGAGGTGGGTGAAGCGGCTGTGAGTGGTCCTGATTCGGTATTTGAGGCTATGGAAAAAGTTAGGTTGATTAGGAAAAGGTTGAAAACTGCGCAGAGTCGTCAGAAGTCATATGCGGATGTTAGAAGGAGAGCCCTTGAGTTTGAAGTTGGTGACCTAGTGTATCTGAAAATTTCACCCATGAGGGGGGTGAAGAGATTCGGAAAGAAAGGAAAGCTTAGTCCCCGTTATTTTGGTCCTTACAAAATTCTTAGCCGTGTTGGTAAGGTAGCTTATGAGGTCGAGTTGCCTTTCGAGTTGTCCTCTGTTCATCCAATATTCCATGTCTCCATGTTTAGAAAGCATATTAGCGATGTTGTGGTAGTGGATTCCTCTGTGAGTGCTGACATTCAAGAAAATATTTCTTTTGATGAGATTCCTGTTGAGATTCTTGATTTCAGTGTCCGAAGACTAAGGAACAAAGAAGTTCCCTTGGTCAAGGTGTTGTGGCGAAACCAATTTGTTGAGGGTGCAACTTGGGAAGCTGAGGCGGATATGCGATCCAAGTACCCGCACCTATTTTCCGCGAACGCCGATCAAGCCAACGGTACCGTTCTTTCCTAAATCATGCACTTTTGATAAAAGTTGCAGCAGTTCAGTTGTCATTTATTATGTGTTCAGCTATAGTTTCTTGAATTTATGCATTCTATGTTGCATTCGGAGTGAGAAACGATGTGGCGATGAGTCTAACGAATGGTTTCAGTTGTATGCTCTATTCCCTATCTAATCTTGGCATGTCTAGCGTCATTCTAGGATGAATGTTTTCAAGGGGGGATGATGTAATACCCCGGGAAATTTTTCGTTGAAATTTTGTGCGTAAACGTGTTGGGTTCTATCTTCTAGAATGAATTATATATTTTTTGTGTGTAATGTCTTAGATTATGACCCACCATTACGTAGATTATTAAATAATCTTTCCAACGATATGTGGATCATCCAAAACGGACACCCGAGCGACGAGTTATGAACATTCCGATCAAACCGTGAATAGTAGTGAACAGTAAAACGTGTAGGAAAAAGTACTGAGGCCTGGCGTATTTTTGCTCTAACTTTAAATGATCATAACTCCTTTTACATAATGATCTGGGTGATCTACTATATATCAACGGAAATCTATGCGAGTCCTCTTTCCGATGAAATTAGTTTCATCCAATTTGTCTATCGGAGCGAAAAGTTATGGTCGATCTACTTCAGCCTATCAAAAGTGAATTTTTAGATCAACTTCAAACGATCATAACTCCTCGTACACATTGATCTGGGTGAGATACTATATATTAACGGAAATATATGAGATTCCTCTTTCTAATGAAATTGGTTTCATCCAATTTGGATATCGGAGTAAAACGTTATGGTTGATCTACTTTAGACTATCAAAATAGTCCACCAAAGGACAGATTCGAGAATTATTTGATTTTTAGGGGCATTTTGGTCATTCCCCCTCACCCAAAATCCATCCAAACCCTATATTAAAGCCTATTTGAGCATTATATGTTATATTTCATCAAATTCCCTTAAAAAAAAAACCTCAGCTCCTACATCCAACTTCAAGAACCTCCAAAGTTCACCATTAATTCTGCAAATTTATTCAAGATTCCAAGTTCCTAGTTCAAGAACTCCAAGAACCATCATTCAAAGGCACGATTAACATCTCAAAAATGAGGATCGATCTAAAGTTCATCATTCAAGGTATGTGGGGATTTTCAACAAGAACTCTCTTTCGTTGTTGTGCTCAAAAGTAATTTTCTTTACAAAGGCATGATTTTTATTTGATTTTTATGAATTTGAAGCATGAACCCATATCTTATGATGATTATTATGAAATCTTGATGTTTATGATTTTGAAAGATGAATTTACATGTGTGGTGATATAAAGCATGAATCTTGAACGATATTTATCATGATTTTGATATTTGGGTCGTGAATCCCCATTGGAAATAGTATTTTTTTAGAAAGTGTGTGTTATAAGCACGTTGATGTTGAATATTTGAGATATTTTGAATGATTTGACCTTTTGATCTTAATGGAGTTGTTTTGAACTCGAGTGTGAAAGAAATCCACAACGTGATTGATTTTGATAGATGGGAAGAATGATGGCTCCCGATGTATATTTATATATTACTGAAATTGTTTTGTTGTGGATTGTCTTTGAATTGATCTGAGCTAAGTCCGGGAGAAATCTTTAGCACCGAGTGGGAGGTATAAAGCGACCTTACTTCCCTTGAACTACGTGCCCCCGTAGGAGTGAGCCTGAGGCTGATTTATATAGTGATCACTAGTTTGTGTGGATTTGATATCGATAGTCCTACTCCGATGGCAAGGATAGGACGGCTCTCCCAAACGTGGGTTGTACATTGGACTCCATGTAGCTCACATGATTTATGTCGGTTATAGGATCTCCCAGTGTGTGTGTGTTTCCTTGTGTCTATGGTGAATGGTGAAGTGATTTGAAAGTGGAATTGTGAAAGTTATTGTTTCAAAAGATTTAAATGATATTTACATTATGAGAATTGATATTCTTGATGAACTGAAAGTGATTGACAAATTATATGATGACTCACATGTGTTATTATACTTATTTCATCCTCTCATGATTATGATGATTTTCTTCGGGCTATGTGAGTCTTTCATACATCCTGCATATTTCTTATAAATATTTATGATGATGATGTTTATACAACTGCATACACCCCCATATACTCGGTTCCTTTCCCTGGTACTGACCAACATCTTCAGATGTGGGCTGCATTTTCTCGGAATGTAGGTTCAGGTGCTCAGTTCCAGGTTCGACAGTGATTCTTCGGGCACGTTGTTCTACATCCTCTGTTGTGGTGAGTCCTCATGTTTCGAGGACGTGATGCCTGATGTTGGTTTCACGGAATTATTTACATTTGATAACTGAGTATGAGTCAGTTGGGGCATGTCTCAATGGCTCGCTGGTTTTATTGATTTTCTTAGAGGCTTGTCATACTAGTATAGATGTTGGGAGTTGACTAATAAGTCGTATTTTGTTATCTTTCTGAAATTCTTTTATTCTTGGATGATGATTACTCTGTTGATATTTGAGGGTTATTTATGGAAACCTCGTTGATTTGTGTTGAACTGAATGAAAATGGCTCAAAGGGTTAGCTTGGGGCTACTCGTAGCCTCAAGCACCGTGTGACGCTCCAGGTTCCGTTTTTCAGGGCGTTACAACTATACACCCTACGATTACACCTAATGACTCTTAATATATCCTTATGTCTCTTAGTGAGCCACTCGTACTCAGAGCAGAATCTAGCCACAAACTCACTGGTTTGGTTACGACTCCACCCAATGACTTTTCAGGACACCCTACGGCTTATAGGGTCTAGTCATAACCATAGCAGTGAGTACAATATTCCAGGAAATTTCCAAGGAAAAAAAACCCAAGGCGTTACATACTCCCCCCTCCTTTAGGATCATTCGCCCTCGAATGATAGGACAAGGCTTTTATAAGCATGATTAGACTTCACATACCTCTACTCTTACCTTTAACAAAGACATAAAACAAATATGCCAAGGAAATCACTCTTTCCTTTAACAAACTCAAAAAATAAAGATGTTAAGGAATACACATACCTTAAGAATGATTATTCAGAAAGGGAACAAGAGGGATACTTGGACATCATGTTCTCTTCAGCTTCCCAAGTAGCTTCCTCAACCTTTTTGTTCCTCCATAGAACCTTTATCGAAGCCACGTCCATCGTCCGTAACCGACTTACTTGGCGATCTAAAATCTCAACCGGGACATCCTCATAGGATAAGGAATCCAAAATATCCACCTTTTACAAAGGAACAACCATCGAAGGGTCACCAATGCACTTTCTCCACATCAAAACATGAAACACCGGGTGAATGGAGCTCAAACTAGAAGGAAATTCCAATTCATATGCAATATTACCAACCCTCTTCAACACCAAGTATGGACCGATATAATGGGGATTGAGCTTTCCCTTCTTATCGAACAGCATCACTCCCTTTATGGGAGACACCTTTAAGAACACCCATTCACAAATACTGAATTCCTAACACCCTTCGCCTCATATCTGTGTAGAACTTTTGATGATTTTGGGCAGCTTTAAGTCTAGGCCGAATTACCTCTACCTTTTCCTTAGCTTGGAGAACCAAATTAGGGTCAAACAATTTATTTTCACCGACCTCAAACCACCCAATAAGAGATCTACACCTTCTACCATATAAAACCTCAAACGGAGCCATACTAATGCTAGAGTGATAACTATTATTGTAGGCAAATTCTATGAGAGGTAGGTGGTTAACCCAACTACCACCAAAATAAAACACACAAGCCCGAAGCATGTCTTCAAATACCTAAATTATCCTTTCTACTTTCCCATCCGTATGTGGGTGGAAAGCAGTACTAAGGGTCACCTTAGTCCCAAAACCTCACTGGAACAACCTCCAAAAGTGAGATGAGAACTGAGTAACCCGATCATATATGATCGAAACTAGAGTGCCATGAAATTTCACAATCCCCTTAATGAACAACATGGCATAATATTCAGAAGAGAAATTTTTCCTCACTGGAAAGAAGTGAGCAGACTTAATCATTCTATCCACGATGACCCAAACTGAATTAAATTACTGGCAAGACTGCGGAAGACCGGTAACAAAATCCATATTAATTATCTCCCATTTCCACACCGGCAAATCAATCTCTTGAGTCAACCCACCGGGCCTCAAGTGCTCTACCCTTACTTGTTGACAGATCATGCACTTAGCCACAAAATTGGCCACATCCCGCTTTATATTATTCCACCAATAAATCTCTTTAAGGTCATGATACGTCTTTGTCGAACCAGGATGAACAACATAACGTGACTCATTAGCTTCGGCCAAATATTTTCCTCGCAACCCATCAACATCGGGAACACACAACCTGCCTTAATACCTCAAGATACCATTACCACCAAGCGCGAAAACTATCACTTTCTGCATACCTGCATCATTCTTGATTTGTATCAAGATAGGATCCAACACTTTCTTTTTCTTTACCTCCGCACCAAGAGATGACCTCGCTACCTCTTGAACAATCACACCACCATCCTTGAAATCTAAGAGACTAACTCCGAGATTAGCCAAATAGTGAATATCCATCACCAAATATCGCTTCTCCTTATTCACATGAGACAAACTTCCCATAGACAACCTGCAAAGAGCATTTGTAACCATATTAGCTTTACCTAGATAATAGTGAAGACTCATCTCATAGTCCTTTAACATTTCAAGCCACCTTCTTTGCATGTGATTCAATTCTTTCTAGGTGAACACGTATTGCAGGCTCTTATGAACCAAATAAATATCAACATAAACCCCATACAAATAGTGCCATCAGATCTTCATGCATACACCACAACTAGCAGTTCCAAATCATAGGTCGAATAATTCTTCTCATGAACCTTTAAATGTCTAGAAGCATAAGCAACCACTTTGCTATGCTACATCAACACGAACCCAATCCCACCCGAGACACATCACAATAGATAACAAAACTCTTCGTGCCCTCAAGTAGAGTCAAGATCGGAGCAGAAGTCAACTTATCATTCCGCTTCTCCAAACTACCCTCAGAATCATCAAACCATAAAAATTTCACCTTCTTCTAAGTCAACTTAGTCAACGGGGCCATAATAGAAGAGAAACTCTCCACAAGCCTTCTATAGTAACTGGATAAACCTAAGAAACTTTGAATATCGGATGGAGTCGTGGTTCTAGGCCACTTCTTAACCACCACAACCTTCTGTGGATCCATCATGATCCCTTCACTTAAAGAAACATGACCCAAATAAGTCATAGCATTCAACCAGAATTCACACTTAGAGAAATTTGCATACAAACGTTGATCTTTTAGGCTCTGCAAAACAAGGCGGAGGTGATCGACATAATCCACCTAACTCTTAGAATATACCAAAATACCATTGATAAAGACAATCATAAACAAATCCAAGATCTGACACAAAAACCAATTCATAAGATCCATAAACGCAGTTGGGGCATTGGTCAAACTAAAAGACATCACCAAAAACTAAAAATGATCATACCGCATTGGAAAGGAAGTCTTAAGGATATCTACCTCCCTAATATTCAACTGAAGGTACCCAGATCGAAGATCAATCTTAGAAAAGAACTTAGCACCCTGAAGTTGGTCAAAGAGATCGTCAATCCTCAGAAATGGATACTTATTCTTCACGATCACCTTATTCAATTGAATGCAATCAATACATATCCGAAGGAAACCATCTTTCTTACACACAAAGAGAATAGGAGCACCCCACAAAGGTATACTAGGGTGGATAAATCCCTTATCAAGAAGATTTTTTAACTGCTCCTTGAGTTTCTTCAACTCAGCCGGATCTATCCTATAAAAAGGAATAGAAATAGGACGAGTATCCGAAAGAAGATCGATCTAAAAATAAATTTCCTTATGGGAGAAATACCAGGAAGATCATCAGGGAACACCTCAGAAAATTGACAGACAACAGGGACATTCTATAAATGAGGACCTTCGCCTCTAGAATCCTTAACATGCACTAAGTGATAGAGACATCCTTTGGAAACCAATTTCAGGGCTCTAAGATACCAAATAAATCTTCTCTTAGCACTAGAGAACTACCTTCCCATTTGACTACCGGCTCCCTGGGAAAATGAAAACTAACCCTTCGAGTCTGACAATCAAGAGAAGCATAGCAGAAATGCAACAAATCCATCTCCAAAATCACATCAAAGTCTAACATATCCAACTCTATTAGATCCACCAAGGTCTCCTTACCATGAACCGACATCAAACAACCCTTATAGACTCTTCTTACCATAATGGAGTCACCCATCAGGGTGGACACAGAAAAAGGATCTGGAATGCACTTAGGATCAAAGCCAAAATAAATAGCCACAAAAAGGATCATATAAGAAAGATTAGACCTTGGATCAAGTAGACAATATACATCACGCGGAAAGAGTTTAAGCATACCAGAAACATCATCGAGAGATGCCTCAAAATCCTAGCAAGTGGCGAGACCATACAGACGATTCTGACCAGTGCCGAAGCCAGAAGCAAAAGTAGAACCCTTTGGTGCAGGGGCAGATAAAGTAGCAACAGGAATCTTATTCACCCCAGAAGCAACCTTAGAAGTACAATCTCTCTGGAGATGACCAGTCTAACTATATTTAAAGCATTTATTCCTCCCTTCCTTACAAAATCCACGAAGCATCTAATCGAAAAATCTATAAGAAGGATATAATGGAGTTGAATAATCCTCACTAGCCTACAACTAGGCTCCTGGTTCTCTAAACTCACAATCATACTGATAACGACGGTCACTCCATGGCTGTAACACCTCGATTTTCTGAACTGGAATGCTACACGGTGTTTATGACCACGAGGGACCATAAGCTAACCCATGACTGATATTTGTACCTATAGAATGCAATTCATGACATAATAATGCAAAAAACATGCACAATAGGACATAAGGTTCAACTGAAATAATATAACATCCATATGGGTAAAAAATACCCAAAATAACTGAAAACTGAATCTGAAAGCTAAATCTGAGCGTAAATCCGAAAGCCTCTAAGTACTGTCTGAAATAAGGAGTTGAAGGAACATGTCTCTAAATAGCTCCGTAAAACTTAACTGAAGAAATAAATAAATATATCAAATAATGTCGTCCTCGAATGAAGAGGACTTACTGCAACTCTGTTTACTGAATGCGACTGCTACTGCTGGTCTGGGACTCATGCCTCTGAACCTATGGTGTAACATGAAAAGAAAGCACCATACCACAAATGCGTCAGTACAACTGGAGTACTGAGTATACGAGTGAGGTAGGCTAATGCAAAGGTTTACGTGCATGAATAATACTACTGACTGACTGATATGAATGTAAGAGTACAAACATACATACATAGTAACTAAGATTGTGAGTACGTGCTGGCTAAATCTATACGCTAATACATGGCTGGAACCGTAGTTTTGATAACATGGATGATTGTATCTGACAACCCTGAATCTGGTTGAACTTTCTGAGTTCCATGCTATAACTGAATTTGACCGTATCTAACAGTCCTAGTATACTGATAACTGAAGAACTGTCTGAGTTCTTTTACTGAGACTGATACTGAAACTATGGAAGGTAGTTGTTTAATCGACATGCCCCATATGTGCCATTATGTCTAACAAGGGATCCAATCTCTGCCCTGACTGGAAGGGTGTCAATACCGCGCCACTGGTAAGGACAACATATGAGAAACCCTCATATAACAGGTAACTCTAGTGAGAATGGTGGGAACTCTCATATAATAGGTTAAGCCACTTCATCTACCCTCATATAGCAGGCTGCGATGTCTCAACCTATGCTAGCTACATAGTTCTGGAATGCAAGGATGATTGCTAAGAATCACACCCTCATATATAGGTGAGTTCCCATCCTTGGGTTTACTAGGTGCTAACTCTTACTCCCATCTGAAGATACTAAACATGATTCAACTGACTGTACATAGACAGATTAACTGACTTCCATTAACTGATGGAGTAGTACTATTATCTGAGAGTTAACTGGGATCATAAGATTTCTGAGGTTTCCTGAGTCACATGACTGACTGAGTTCTATAGATTATAGCTTGACTGAGATTATCGTGACAACATGACATGGCTCTAGGCACACAGCTATGTTTTTCGGGTACGAATACCCCCAGGACTCGATAGAAGAAAACTGACACACATGACATGACTTGATCACAAGATTGGAGTCCACAATGCGCTATATCATAAATAGGGGATAGTATACTTCATGTATTTAATCAATACCTCAAACATGGTAGGGAAAGCATGGATATAATTCGCACACAAAATTCATATTTCCATCATCATACATACTTCATGCCATCACAATAAGAATACATAAATAGCATGGGCATTCATAGTGAAGTGTATCGCTAACATGGACTTGTCATTTAGATATCATGAAATCATGTAAATATGAACTTCTAACATCCTAGGCATTTTATCAAACACCTTACATGCATTCTTTAAGGCATAGGTGGATTTCATGCTTTCATTAGTTCAACCCACCCAAAGTTCATGATTTTCAACCAACAATCACATATATTCCATGAAAACATCCTTAGATATCATCTTGAAACTTGAACAACAATCATCAATGTGTACATGTTTATATCACCACAAAAGTTTACAAAATAACATTTAAAAGCATGGTTCTTGAACTCTATGAACGAATTAAATCCATAGATGAGCACTACGCATACCTTAAAGCTTGATCTTGAAAGAGATCTAATGTTTCTGAAGGTTCCTAAAGAAATCCTTAGGATTTCCCTTGATTTTTCTTGACTAGGGTTTAACCCCTTTGGGAAAGAATGCTCTTGTTCCTGAGGAGATGATCTTGAGAGAAAACCCTAATCGTGTGGTTGAAAGTGTAAGGAAGGGTTTTTAAGATGTTTTAACTAAGGAGAATGGAAGATAATATGTTCCTTGAGGGTTATAAGTCATGGGAAGTGAAGGGAAAAGACCAAAATACCCTTATAAAATAAATTCTCAGTTGCTAAAAATCATAGCTGACGATATTTGTGACAAGGCGTCAAAAGTATGGTAAGCCGTCAAAAATGTCGTCACACAGGAGATGGAACTGATGGTTTCTGCCTAAGTCTTACGACCTTCGTGGTAGGGCGTCACAAATGTGGTAAGCTACCATGAATGTCGTCACTTAGGAGCTGGTTTCTGCCTAAGGCTGACGAACTTTGTGGTAGGGCATCACAAATGTGGTAAACTACCACGAATGTCGTCACACAGGAGTTGGATTCTGCCTAAGGCTGACGACCTTCGTGGTAGGGCGTCACAAATGTGGTAAACTACCACAAATGTCGTCACACAGTTTCCAGCCTAACATGCTGGAGTAAAATAGGAATAACTCTTTGCTTCGATATCAGATTTAGGCAAAATTGGTATCGTTGGAAAGCTAATTCGATTATATATATTTTTATAGGTCATGATATCAAAAATTCCAAGTATAATGAGAGATATCCTCATTTGAATCTGACTATGGAAATATCTTTCTCAAGAATTCGATCGGTGAAGAATTTTTTGATTCGTCTGATAGCTGGGAGTTATTTGAGGCCTTAATATACATCTAACCTACTCATAAAACTATAAAATAACCATGATGTACTATGCATGAGCTTTGTACATGGCTCTAATATTGGTTTGGATTTTATGGGGTATTACAATATCTCCCCCTTGGAAACATTCATCCTCAAATGATGACTGCTTAAGAGGGGAGAAAAGATAAAACGACGCATAAACTGATCATGCTCAACTGGCATATGATTTTAGGACTTAATTGAATTCTAAACTGAATATAGCCCAACTGAACATGTATATTTGATGCATGACTGATAAGCTGAACTCATGAATGCATGATAAGCTATGCACTGATACTTGATGCCAATTTTATACTGGAATTTTGAACATGTAACTGAATAAGCTTAAGGAAAATTGTTACCTCGAGCTAAGTATGAATTAGCGGAGAAAATCTTAGGGTACTTGGTTCGCATGTCTGCTTCTGCTTCCCAAGTAGCTCCCTCCATGGACTGATTCCGCCAAAGAACCTTAACTAGAGGGACTTCTTTGTTCTTCAACCTACGAGTCTAATAGTCGAGCATTTTGACTGGAATCTCTTCATAAGAGAGGCTATTCTGAATGTCAACGCTTTGAATAGGGACTACAACTGCTGGGTCACCTATGCACTTTTTGAGCAAAGAGACATGGAAGATCGGATGAACTGAGGCTAGATCTGAAGGCAATTCGAGCTCATAGGCTGCCTTGCTGAAGCGACTGAGAATTCTAAAGGGACCAACATATTGGGGACTGAGCTTTCCCTTCTTGCCGAATCTCTTCACTCTCTTCATGGGAGAGATCTTGAGATAGACATTGTCATCGACCTCGAATTTGAGATCCTTTCTATGAACATCCACATAAGACTTCTGTCGACTTTGAGAAGCCCGGAGTCTTTCTATGATCAACTGAACTTTCTCTAAGGCATCGAATACTAAGTCAAGCCCTATGACTACGGTCTCACTAACTTCGAACCAATCGATCAGAGACCTACATCTCCTACTATAGAGAGCTTCGAACGGAGCCATCTGAATACTGGAGTGATAGCTGTTGTTGTATGCGAACTCAATCAAAGGCAAGTGGTCATCCGAGCTTCCCTTAAAATCAATTGCACACACCTTTAGAATATCTTCTAGAGTCTTAATGGTCCTTTCTGCTTGACCATCTGTCTGAGGATGAAACATTGTACTGAGATGAACTTAGGTTCCAAGACCTTTTTGGAACGCTTTCCAGAAGTGAGAGAAGAACTGGGTACCTCTGTCTGAGATGATAGATAGTGGAACACCGTGTAATCTGACCAACTCCCTGATATAGAGTTTTGCATAATCCTCGGCTCAGTAAGAGGTACGAACTGGAAGGAAATGAGAAGACTTGGTCATTCTGTCTACAATGACCCAAACTGAATCATGTTGATGACGTGTTCTAGGCAAACCCGTCACGAAGTCCATGTTCACTTCTTCCCACTTCTAAGTAGGAATAGTGAACTCCAGCATAGAACCACTAGGTTTTTTATGATCTATCTTCACCTGCTGACATGTAGAGCACTTAGCCACAAACTCTGCAACATCCCTCTTCATCCCACTCCATCAATAGATCTCCCGTAAGTCACGGTACATCTTAGTGGCCCCTAGATGAATAAAGTATCGTGCACCATGCGCTTCTACAAGAATTTGCTGCCTCAAGTCATCTACACCGGGAACATACAGACGGCCCTGACAACGAAGAACACCATCTCCCCCGTGGGAGAAAACCTCTACTTCCTGACTCTGAACTGACTCTTTTAGCTTGACAAGGCTAGGATACCTGTCTTTCTTCTCTTTCACCTCGGAAACTAGGGATGACTCTGAACTACTCTGAACACATACACCACCCTCTGAAGAGTCGACTAAGCAAATGCCTAGTCAGGCATGCTGATGAATCTACTGAGCTAATATCTTCTTACTATCCTCAACATGGGAAACACTACCCATGGACAGTCTACTGAGTGCGTTGTCCACTATATTGGCCTTGTCAGATGATAAAGGACACTCATGTCATAATCCTTCAAGAGCTCTAACCACCTTCTCTGACGAAGATTGAGATCTTTCTGGGAAAAGACATACTAAAGGCTCTTATGATCTGTGAAGACGTCTACATAAACACTGTATAGATAATGCCTCCAAATCTTTAAGGCAAAGACAACTGCTGCTAACTCAAGGTCATGAGTAGGATAATTCTTCTCATGGGTATTTAACTATCTGGAGGCATAGGCTATGACTCTACCATGCTACATGAGGACACAACCTAAACCTACTCTGGATGCATCACAATATACTACGAATCCATCGGAATCTTCGGGAAGTGTTAAAACTGGAGCTGAGGTGAGTCGAGTCTTCAACTCCTAAAAACTCTTCTCGCAAGGTTCTGACCACTAAAACTTGACCTTCTTCAGAGTCAATCTGGACATAGGAGATGAAATAGAAAAAAATCCCTTGACAAACCATCGTTAGTAGCCAGCCAAACCCAAGAAACTCCTGATATCTGATGGAGAGACAGGGCAAGGCCAGTTTCTTACCGCTTCAGTTTTCTGAGGATCTACTCTAATGCCATCATCGGAAATAATGTGGCCAAGGAATGCTACTAATCTTAGCCAAAATTCATACTTACTGAACTTGGCGAACAACTAGTGATCCTTGAGAGTCTGAAGAACAATTATGTGATGGTATGAATGATCACTCTTTGTGCGAGAATATACCAGAATATCATCTATGAAGACTATGACGAATGTGTCCAAGTACTGCTTGAACACCCGGTTCATCAAGTCCATGAAAGCTGCAGGGGCATTGGTAACACCAAAGGACATGACTAGAAATTCAAAGTGACCATACCGAGTATGAAAAGCTGTCTTAGGAATGTCACATTCTCTAACTCTGAGCTAATGATAGAATGATCTGAGGTCTATCTTGGAGAAATAACTGGCACCCTGAAGTTGGTCAAACAATTCGTCTATCCTAGGCAGCGGATACTTGTTCCTGACCGTGACTTTGTTGAGATGACGGTAATTAATACACATTCTGAGAGAACCATCTTTCTTGCGCACGAATAAGACTGGTGCACCCCATGGGGATACACTGGGCCTGATGAATCCCTTATCTAAGAGATCCTTCAATTGATTTTTCAGTTCCTTGAGTTCTGCTAGTGCCATTCTATATAGCAGAAAAAATAGGCTAAGTATCTGGAAGAAGGTCTATGCCGAAGTCTATTTCCCTTTCGGGAGGAATGCCTGGAAGATCTTCGGAAAAGATGTCTGAATATTCATTAACCACTGGGACTGATTCGAGACTGGGAGATTCGGAACTGGAATCCTTAACATGCACGAGATGATACATGCACCCCTTAGAAATTATTTTCCTTGCTCGAAGGTAGGAAACAAGCTGAACCCTAAAAGACAAAGTGCTACCCTTCCATTCTAGGACGAGCTCATTTGGGAACTAAAACTGAACTATCATGTTTCTGCAGTCGAATATGGCATAGAAGGATTGAAGACAATCCATGCCGAGAATGACATCAAAATCAGTCATCTCTAACTCGACTAAATCTGCTGACGTGGATTTCTGAAATATCATAATCAGGCAGTTCCTGTATACCCGCCGAGCTATGATGGTTTTACCTACTAGGGTAGAGACTAAAAAGGGCTCTGCTAAAATTTTGGGATTGATTTTGAAATCGCCTGCTATGTATGGAGTGACAAAAGACAAGGATGCACCTGGGTCTAGCAAAGCATAAACATAAACATGGAAAATCTGTAACATACCAGTAATGACATCAGGGGAATTTTCCTGATCCTTTCGGGTCTGAAGAGTATAGAGTCTATTTGGGTGCTGCCCACTAGTAGCACTGGAAGTGGCAACCTGCAAGTTTGGGTGACCGGACTGAGCTGTGGGACGATTTTGCTGACCCTGAGGACCTGGCATAGGAAATTCCCTAACTCTGTGGACTAGCTTACCACAACCAAAACAAATGCCTTGACCCGCTCTACACACACCCTGATGGTGCTTACCGCAGGTCTGACACTGAGGATAAGTGCGGGCACTGCTAACACAGTTTTGAGATTTAGAGCTTAGTGCTCTGTCTTTGTTGTCGTCCCTGAACTTCAGCACTGGGGCACTAATGGAGGAAGGGGCTAGAACTGCTGACTTAAGACAAAACTGTGAACGATTTCCTCCCTCTGATTTGGGTTGAGCAAAACTAAAACTGCCTGCTCTTTCTCTCTTGTTCTGCCTCTCTCTAGTCTTAACCTTCTGCTCCTCTATATGTTGAGTGTGGGTCATGAACCTGGCTAAAGTCATATCACTGTTCAGTATTGTAGACCTACACTCATTTACCACGCTATCATTCACCCCTGACACGAACTTGCTCATCTTAGCCCTGTTGTCTGCAACCATATGAGGGGCATATCTGGCTAGCTGAGTAAATCTAAGAGAATACTTTCTAACTGTCATATTTCCCTGCCTGAGATTCATGAACTCAAGAACCTTGGCCTCTCTTAGCTCTTAGGGAAAGAATCTGTCTAAGGAAGCCGTGAAAAATTCTTCCCACTCAACAGGACCTGCATCCTCTAACCTTTCTGCTAACCACTGCGTGTACCAAGTGTGAGCGGCATCCTGCCATTGGTATGCGGCTAACTCGGCACTCTAAGAAGAAGTGACTCCCATGATATCAATGACCTTCTGTACTTGGTAAATGAATTCCTGAGGATCCTCGTCTGGCTTAGACCCAAAGAAGGACAGAGGGTTCATTCGGGTGAAGTCCCGAATCCTAGTTGCTACTGAATTGGCCACTGGGTTTGCTGGAACGACTGCTGGTCATTTATTTTGAGCAGCTATAGACTGAGCAAGAGCGGTAAATGCGGTCCTGAACTCCGCATGAGAAACATGTTCGCCCAAAGGATCTTCGGGCTGAGGAGCTGGCTGATTTCTTCTCTTTGGAGGCATATTTCTGAAATAAGAGAAGAGCGGATTAGACTGAGAGACTGACTTGAAATTATACTTACTAGCACGACATGAATACTAGAGAAAAGGAACTATTCTTAAAACATCTCATATCCTCCTGTACATAAATGTGGCGCGCAACACACCCATGCACAAGACTCTACTAGATGCGGCTTTCAGAATTCCTAGGACTCTATTGAACCTTAGGCTCTGATACCAAGTTTGTAACGCCCCGATTTTCTGAACCAAAATGCTACACGGTGCTTATGACCCCGAGGGACCACAAGTTAACCCATGACTGATATCTGTATCTGTAGACTGTAATTCATGACATAATAATGCGAAAAACATGCAAAATAGGCCATAAGGTTCAACTGAAATAATACAACATCCATATGGGCAAAAAATACCCAAAACAACTGAAAACTAAATCTAAAAGCTAAATATGAGCATAAATCCGAAAGCCGCTAAGTACTGTCTGAAATAAGGAGTTGAAGGAACATGTCTCCAACTAGATCCATAAAACTTAACTGAAGAAATAAATGAATAAATCAAATAATGTCGTCCTCGAATGAAGAGGACTAACTGCAACTCTGTATGCTGAATGCGATTGCTACTGCTGGTCTGGGACTCGTGACTCTGAACCTATGGTGTAACATGAAAAGAAAGCACCATAGCGCAAATGCATCAGTACAACTGGAGTACTGAGTATACGAGTGAGGTAGGCTAATGCAAGGGTTTATGTGCATGAATAATACTACTGACTGACTGATATGAACGTAAGAGTACAAACATACTTACATAGTAACTAAGATCGTGAGTACGTGATGGCTAAATCTGTACGCTAATACATGGCTGGAACCATAGTTCTAATAACATGGATGACTGTATATGACAGCCCTGAATCTGGTTGAACTCTCTGAGTTCCATGCTATAACTGAATTTGACCGTATCTAACAGTCCTGGTATACTGATATCTGAAGAACTGTCTAAGTTCTTTTACTAAGACTGATACTGAAACTGTGGGAGGTAGTTGTTTAACCAACATGCCCCATATGTGCCATTATGGCTAAGATGGGGTCCAATCTCTGCCCTGACTGGAAGGGTGTCAATACCGCACCACTGGTAAGGACAACATGTGAGCAACCCTAATATAACAGGTAACTCTAGTGAGAACGGTGGAAACCCTCATATAATGGGTTAAGCCACCTCATATAACAGGCTGCGATGTCTCAACCTATGTTGGCTACATAGTTTTGGAACGCAAGGATGACTGCTAAGAATCACACCCTCATATACAGGTGAGTTCCCATCCTTGGGTTCACTCGGTACTAACTCCTACTCCCATCTGAAGAGACTAAACATGATTCAACTGACAGTACATGGACATATTAACTGACTTTCGTTGACTGACGGAGTAGTACTATTATCTGAGAGTTAACTGGGATCATGAGATTTCTGAGGTTTCCTGAGTCACATGACTGACTGAGTTTTATAGATTATAGCTTGACTGAAATTGTCGTGACAACATGACATGGCTCTAGGCACACAGCTATGTTTTTTGGGTACGAATACCCCCAGGACTCGATAGAAGAAAACTGACACACATGACATAACTTGATCACAAGATTGGAGTCCACAATTCGCTATATCATAAATAGGGGATAGTATACTTCATGTATTTAATCAACACCTCAAACATGGTAGGGAAAGCATGGATATAATTCGCACACAAAATTCATATTTCCATCATCATACATACTCTATGCCATCACCATAAGAATACATAAATAGCATGGGCATTCATATTGAAGTGTATCTCTAACATGGACTTGTCATTTAGATATCATGAAATCATGTAAATATGAACTTCTAACATCCTAAGCATTTTATCAAACACCTTACATGAATTCTTTAAGGTATAGGTGGATTTCATACTTACATTAGTTCAACCTACCCAAAGTTCATGATTTTCAACCAACAATCACATATATTCTATGAAAAACATCCTTAGATATCATCTTGAAACTTGAACAACAATCATCAACGTGTACATGCTTATATCACCACAAAAGTTTACAAAATTACATTTAAAAGCATGGTTCTTGAACTCTATGAACGAATTGAATCCATAGATGAACACTACGCATACCTTAAAGCTTGATCTTGAAAGATATCTAATGTTTTTGAAGATTCCTGAAGAAATTCTTAGATTACCCTTGATTTTTCTTGACTAGGGTTTAACCCCTTTGGGAAAGAATTCTCTTGTACCTGAGGAGATGATCTTGAGAGGAAACCCTAATCTTATGGTTGAAAGTGTAAGAGAGGGTTTTTAAGATGTTTTAACTAAAGAGAATGGAAGATAATACGTTCCTTGAGGGTTATAAGTCGTGTGAAGTGCAGGGAAAAGTCCAAAATACCCTTATGAAATAAATTCCCAGTTGCTGAAAATCATAGCTGACGACATTTATGACAAGGTGTCAAAAGTGTGGTAATCCATCAAAAATGGCGTCACACAGGAGCTGGAACTGATGGTTTCTGCCTAAGTCTGACGACCTTCGTGGTAGGGCGTCACAAATGTGGTAAGCTACCACGAATGTCGTCACTTAGGAGCTGGTTTCTGCCTAAGGCTGACGAACTTCGTGGTAGGGCATCACAAATGTGGTAAACTACCACGAATGTCGTCACACAGGAGTTGGATTCTGCCTAAGGCTGACGACCTTCGTGGTAGGGCGTCACAAATGTGGTAAACTACCACAAATGTCGTCACACAGTTTCCAGACTAACATGCTGGAGTAAAATAGGAATAACTCTTTGTTCCGATATCAAATTTAGGCAAAATTGGTATTGTTGGAAAGATAATTCAATTATCTATCTGTTGATAGGTCATGAGCTCAAAAATTCCAAGTATAATGAGAGATATGATCGTTTGAATCTGACTATGAAAATATCTTTCTCAAGAATTCGATCGGTGAGGAATGTTTTGATTCGTCTGATAGCTGGGAGTTATTTGAAGCCTTAATATACATCTAACCTACTCAAAAAACTATAAAATAACCATGATGTACTATGCATGAGCTTGGTAAATGGCTCTAATATTGGTTTGGATTTTTTGGGGTATTACAATGGCTTTGGAGAAGGAGCACTGGACTTAGGGTAGGAACCAAAATTGCCCCACTTCTTATTAGACTACTTTCCACCTTCTATACCACTTTGTTGCTGAACTCCACCTTAATACGAATAGCGAAACTTTTTATTCTGCCTCTCACTCAACTCTTCTTGCTTCTTATTTTCTTCCTCCACTTGTTACATATAGACCACAAGTCTAGAGATGTCCATATCCATGTTGAACAAGGCAGCCTTGCTCTTCAAGATTAACTCATGGTACAACCCTAAAACAAGCTTCCTCATTCTAGCCCTCATGCTAGATACCAATTCAGGGGCATAACGCGGCAGCTGATGAAACTTCAAGGCATACTCTTTCACTGATATCCTGCCCTACTTCAGATTCACAAATTCCTTGGCCTTCAACTCCCTCAACTCCTGAGGAAAGAAGCGGTTAAGGAAAGCACTAGAAAAATTATCCCACAAAGTGAACTCAACATCATTACCCCTAGACTGGTCCCAGTCCTCATACCATTGGTACGCCATATCCTTCAATGGATAGGTTGCAAACTCTACCCTTCCACATTAGTAACATGCATCACATGAAGGATCTTCTCCATTTTATCAATAAAGTATTAAGGATCTTCCTCAACTTTAGAACCAGTGAAAATAGAAGGACTAGATCTCATGAATTGGCCAACCATAGTGGCCTCAGATGATGGAGCAACAGAAGCAACACACTCCGTCTACGAGGCCACCAACTAGGTAAGCAATAGAATCGAATGGCAAAACTTCACATTAGACACATCAGCTCAAGGTGCCTGAAGAGGATAGAGGGAATCGATGGAGCTCCCTCGGGGAAATCAGAAGCAGCGGGTTTGAACTCTAGGAATTGGACGAGCTCCATCTACAGTGTCCTCGAATGGGAAAGAAGAGTTTTTGCATGCATCAGATATTCTGGGAGGCAATATCTAAAAAATGAACACATGGGAATTAGAGAAGGTTTAAGACCTTAGGCTCTACTGATTGAAATAGAACAACAAGAAAGGGAAATATTCCTAAATACCTCATAGCATCGCCCTTATAAATATGGCGCGCTACATGCCCATAAATGAGAATCTACTTGACACAGCTTTATTTGACACCCAATGACACAAATCTAGGCTCTGATACCATATTTGTCACAATCCAAACCAGGGCTTAGTTGTGACGAGTATCTCAAGTCCCACGTGGACTGGAGATCACCCGTAACACCTAACCAAACCAAACACAACACAACTCAATATCGGATGAATTTCAAACATATAACAAGATTACATGCAACAATCTTATGAAAATTCAAATTAAGTCTATAACCACCTACCAACGACCGTCCAAACAACTGACAAACATCGCCCAATAACCATAGAAGTCCAAACAAAGACTTCTAAATAACGAACCATAACTAAATATCAATAAAGTATCAGTACATGCCCCAGACTATAGCCAAAACAAATCCAAACAATCTAAGACAAAAGTGAACCAAAAACATAAAATATAGACATCCGATATATAGAAGCTCACCACTTCAATGCCAACTCACAAGTTGATCTCAAAATCTTAATCACTGAGCAGGAAGAGTAGAAGTATGACCAATTCCTATAACGCGGGGATACAGCATCCGATGACGGTTATCAGTTGGAGTTCTTGCATGACACTCAAGGATAATGTAATGTCATGATCAATAGTTTAAAATCATTCAAAATCAATTCATGTAATCATTAGCGTATACATATATACTTCACATGCCGAGATAGGGAACAAGATTTAATATGCACTTAAAACTTTAACCTGGATTGTGTAGCTCAACCATCAAAACATGTAACCACGGGCTATATGGGCCCCAGCTCCCACCCTCTAGTTAGGCCCTAGTGCGTCTAGCTGCACGAACTAGAAAATAATCTCATATATAGGCACGAGGGACTCAAACCTCCGAATCATATACTAAGGTGACTTAAGCACCCAATCATGTGATGATTTATAGGGGAATCAAATATCCCTAATCATGAAATGATAATGAGGGAGACTCAAACCTCCCTAGTCACTTTGACCCCCGCATCAACAAATGCGATTTCCAGGATCGATCACTCGGACCTCTACTTTCATGACTCAGCTACACAACCCTTATTAGATCCCAATTAAAATAAGTATCACACATTTCCATTCACTGAACCACATTTCACATTAAGGCATACATTGTTGGTATCGCCATACCAACTACACTTGCAAGGTAATAACAATATGCCAAAATAATTTCTATTAACTTGGGGAAGACAACTCCCTTTGTTCATTAATATAAGGTGGGGGAACACCGACTCATTTTGTTCATTAAATCATACTATTGTGTTTCAAATACCTCTTTATATCATGCAATAGTTCAATACTAGTTCAATTTTATAAATTCCCATATTTCTTATAATTAAAAACCAATTTCACATTGTGGGGTTGGGTCATAACCACTTTAAAAGTCACAAGTTTGGGAAATTCACAATTCCCTAGTTCATTCACCATATCCATGCACCCACAAGTTCAAAACCATAATTAAAGCATGAAAATCATATATAAACCATGATATACATTATTTACTTCATAAACATTCAAAACCTCTGACTTTTGTTTCAAAACCATCACAAACATCTCATTAATAATACTTTAAAACATATGTTTTTAACAAATTAACAATTAGGGAAGAGTAACATGCCTTAAACACCAAGAAATTTGGGAAGAAATCGACCCTTGGGCCCTTAGATGACCAACTTGATAAAACCCAAGCTTAACTTGCTTGAGGGAATTTAGAGAGCCTTTTGGAGTGTTTGAGAAGTTACTTAGATTATTTCTGAGTGCTAATGACACCCTAAAGGGGTTATAAGATGTGGGTTTTAATTTGGGTAAGAGGGAAAATGTCCAGAATGTCCTCAACTTAATAGCTGAAAAAGTGTCGCCTTTGACTACGGGTCAACCCTTGACTCGTAGCCACTCCTTACAACTCGTCACCACGAGTCGTAATCAAGATAATACCACCAAGGAACCCTACACTATTGATCTTACAACTCAGCTACAGGAATCATAATGGGACCTTATGACTCGTAAGGTCCAGTCATAATCAACACAGAACCCAAATTAGGTATTGGATACCTTATGATTACACCTAACAACTCGTAACATATCCTTATGGATCTTAGTGATCCACTCATACTCAAAGCAGAATCTAGCCACAAACTCACTTGTTTGGTTACAACTCATCCCAATAACTCATCAGGACACCCTACGGCTAATAGGGTCTAGTCGTAACCAGGGCATTGAGTATAAAATTTTAGGAAATTTCCAAGGACCAAAAACCCAGGGCGTTAAACAATACCAAGTGATAAATACCTTAATATAAATTTCCAAGGATCAAAACCCCGGGGAGTTACATGCTAGTGTTATTCCCACTAACTGTCCCTGGACGCTATCGTTTCATGATGTAAGGTCTGAAGGGTGTTTTGTTGCTCTTGGGCAATGTTAGGTGGTTCGGTACATCTGTTGAGTTATTATGAGTGGTAAGCCTCCATCTTTCGAAAGGCCCGGTCATTTTATTTATTTTCTTTATTTCTTAGTAATTTATTTTAAAGTCTTTTATGGGTGTCTGAAAGTAATCCATAAATCAAATTACCAATATGAGGAACACATAATCTTCCCTTACAGCAAAATACCCCACTCGCATCTAGAGTGGCATCCCTCCCCTCCTGCACAACTTTATTTTGGAGTGCATTCAGTTTCTTATCTTTTAATTGGTCGGCCTTAGTCTGCTCCACAAATATTGACTTTATCTCCACACTAGCTAATAAGCCACCCCAATCTTAGACCCCAAACATGCTCAGAAATTTGATAATTTGAATCTCTTAAGCTTTTAGGTCGCCTAGACACTTGCAAGAATGATAAACTACTCATACTTACAGCTTTTTGACTCAATAAGTCTATCACCATATTGGCCTTACTCAGATAATATTGAATAGTTATATCATAATCCTTTAATAATTCCATCCATCTCCGCTGCTTTAGATTTAATTCCCTTTGAGTAAACACGTGTTGCAGGTTACGGTGGTACGCGAAGACCTCACATTTGACACTATAAAGATAGTGCCTCCAAATCTTTGATACAAACACTATCGCTGCCAACTTTAAGTCATGTGTCGGTTAATTTCTTTCGGTTAAAGATAGTGCCTCCAAATCTTTTGATACAAACACAATGATTTAAACATATCGTTCATTAAGCTCATAAATATTACAGGTGCATTAGCTAACTCAAAAGACATAACCAGAAACTTATAATGGTCATATCGAGTTCTAAAAGCTATCTTTTTTAGGTCCTCTGATCTCATTTTAAACAAATGATAACCCAACCGCAAATCAATCTTTGAAAACACTGATGTACCCTATAACTGGTCAACCAAATCATCTATGCATGACAAAGTATATTTTTTTTCTAATAGTAACCTTATTTAGATGTCTATAATCAATGCACATCCTCAAACTACCATTCTTCTTCTTAAAAATAGACTAGAGCACTCGAAGGTAAAGCACTTGGACAAGTAAAACCCTTGTCAAGTAGTTCTTATAATTGAGTTGTGATCTCCCTCAACTCTGTTGGATCCATTTGATAGGGAGGAATTGATATAGGTTGAGTACCATCTCTAAATCAATACACGAATCGATATTTCTATCTGGAGGCATACCCGGTAGGTCTGAAGAAAACACATCCTAGAATTTAGAAACGACCAAAACTGACACTATAGAAAGTGGACCACATTCACATTCTGTAAATGAACTAAAAATATTGAATACCCCTTTCCACTAACCTTCTAGGCCTTACATAGTCCCTACAACTCTAGTTCGTCCATTCCTGGCATAACAAAGTTACTTTCTTAGAATTGTAGTTTAAAATAACGTGATATGAAGATAACCAAGTTATTTTTAGAATTACATCATAGTTCAACATTTCCAGAATAATCAAATCTGAAAACCCCTCCAATAATACATGCCGAGAACAATAAACATGGGTTACTACCATACACTCACCAACCGTTGTAAACACATAAATAGGATAATCAAGTATATCACAAATTAGATTTAGACCTACACAAATTGGACAGATACATAAGAATAAGTGAACCCCAAATCAAATAAAACAGAAGTCATTTGGTCACAAATAGAAATAATACATATGATCACCGTATCAGAAGCCTCGACATAAGCTTTTTCTAAAAATGCATAACAGTGAGCTCAGTCATTAATCTGAGCTAACTCCTTCCCCGGCTACGCTCCTCTCCTTGTGTCGCTATTTTCTCTAACAACCCAACTACCTATTTGATTTCCCCATCCATCCTATGGATAAACCTAGGCATTACCTTATTCTTTTTTACCCACTAGAACTATAGCCCGAGTTTACTACGGTGTCTGGGCATTCGTCCGTCTCACAAGATACTTTTTCTTAAAGTGACCAATAGCACCAAAATAGTAACATCCTCGCTCGAGAGAACGCCGACTGGTAAAAGTACCCTTGGACCCTAATCATCTTGTAATGAGAAGAAAACTTAGCTGGAACCACATTAGAAACTAGCAAGGCTGACTAAATAGGACAGGTCGAATAGGCCTGCTGACCGTGGCCCTTAGAGTAAGAACCACTAAAATTTCCAAATTGCGAGACTGCTTGGCTAACATCTTAGACTAACCCACTTGAATTACCCTCTCAAACTTCTTCATATTTTTCTGCAAAAGTCATATGTACAGATAAAACCTGAAGATCATAATTCAAACTTTTAATATAGAGGCGAACCCTCTCCTCCTTAGTGGTCAATAATTGAGTAACATAGTGAGACAAGGCATGAAACTTAGCCTCATAGGCTGCAACTGATATGTCACCCTACTTGAATGCCAAAAACTCATCATTTTTGTGATCTCGGAGACCACGAGGCACATATTTCTCTAAGAATAAAGCATGAAACTATTCGAAAGCCAGTGAAGATAGAACCAGTAACCGATATTCTATGTACGTCCTCCACTATTGCTTACCATCCTTCTCCAACAAAAAGTCACAAACTCAAATCCATGTTGCTTTATAATACCTATCTTATGTAACCTCTCATAGCAATCAAGGATGAACTCAAAAGCATTCCCAGACTCAGTACCCTAGAATGTTGGAGGTTTCATCTTCAAAAATTTTGCTAACAACTCATGTTCACTACTAAACTCAAAATTGGATGAGGAAAAACATCGGTCCCTGAAGATTCATCCATTCTAGGAACCATGGGAACAGTAAAATAACAGTTACAGCTCAAAAAGTCGGTATCATGGGTGTGACTCTAGTCCTTGCCAATTCACTCAGAAAAGACAAACACTTGTTGAACAACCTCAGCAGACATATGGGGTAGTGCTGCAACCACATTTGGTGCCACCACCGTAGGCTACACACCCTGCTCTTCTTCTACTTCTATCTCCTCCAAATGATCTTGAGATGGGAGAGATAATATTGATCTTTCAAGGATCTAACCAGTTGCTGCTTGAGCTCTACCCCTGGCAGGTGTGGCTCACCACTTCCTCCTCATACCTCTCCCTCTCCCCATCTTTTTTTCCTTATGGCTGGCTCCAGCTAGAGCGGTCAGTGCAGGGGTTGTTGGTCGGGTTTTGTTTGACTTGGTATTCACCATCTACGAACAAAAAAGTGAAGAAATTATATACCAATTTGGATTGCCAGATACCAATTGGAATTAAGTTATAGCACAAAAGAAACAAGAATAATAGATTATCTAAAGTCCTATAGCCTCTCAAAGAAAAGTACAGATGTCTCCGTACCATTCTACGAGACTCAACTAGACCCATTTTGGTATGATGAGCTCGATGAATCTAGGCTCTTATATCAATTTTATCACCCTAACCAAAAGCATTATTTTGGCACCCCTTTTTTATTGTCATTTTTCATCCTAAAGCACTTTTGATCACCCTAACCAATTTATGTGGACTATAATATATTGTAATAAGTTGTATTAAAGTGTTAGAAGTGATTTTTATCCATTTAATTTTATAATTTATTTAATTAATCCTTTTTTTCTATTTTACGAGATTTAGATCTCCATTGCTCATCAAAAAACACCTTAAAAATTTATTTGGATTGTAATATGATATAATAAGTTGTACCAAAGTGTTTGAAGTGATTTATACCCATTTATTTTTTTATTTATTTAATTATTCTTCTTTTTAACCGTATGCCCTAATTATCGATTGGTGTCTACGTTTGATTGCGATGTATGATATAATGATTCATGGACAAGGACAATTATATGTCTTATTTAAAAAAAAAATTATAAGTGTTGCCTATTTTGTTTAGCCTTTTACTTGTAATTATTCAATATAGCCTCATGCTCCATTTTTTTTCTCTTTTAGTTATAATTTTTATTAAATGTCTAATTAATTATGTATATGTATTTTTACATTTTTAGTTGTAATTGGTCATTAAATGTCTTATTATTTATTTATTTATTTATAAGTATTTTTATCTTTTACTTTTAATTGATCATTAAAATTCTAATTATTTATCTGTAAAAAAAATTTACCCTTTTTATCACTTTAGTTATAATTGTTTATTCTCAATATACTCAGTAGTATCATACCAGTTGATTGAAAATCCAAAAAGTTTTAACGATTTTAGAGTCTTCATTGTTCAGAAACCATTCAAAGTAATTAATAAAGAAAATTCGAAATGGAAACACCAGTGGACAATCAAATATATAAGCATAAACTTCATATATATAAAAGTTCATTATCATTTACAGATTTTGATTGCCACCAAAAGAGGTTGGCAATGAACTAAATACCACCATCGACAAACAAAAAAACAATCATAAATAAAACTATAACACTCTGGGGATGGTGGGAGGGGGAGGGGGTAATGATTTCATCAACTGGGATCTTCAATTGAACCAAAATTGCCTTTAAACATAGGGCAATTCCTCTCATGTCTCGCTCATTTCTCTCCTGGTCTTGGGCAAGACCTCAGAAGAGCCTATTAAAATCGTTCCTCAAAACAAATACATCGTACTTGTCAGTGGGTCGATAATGACATTGGTGATTACGATTGCAGGAGACAGCGCAATTGAAACTTCATGTCATTTCTGATTACAGACTAAAAGATGAAGATGAAGAAGACAAAAAAGTGTAGTTGAATTGTTAAGTAAGATGAAATAGACGGTAAAGTACACTAGACTTTATAGACTGAGAGTTGGGTGATTTGAAATGCCCACCAATTGAAAATTAGCACGTGGCTAGTGAATTATGTCTCTTGAAAAATGAAGCACTATTACCGAGCAATAATAATAACCTCGGTACACAAAATAGATGGTTTTTTACCATTTGAATAATTAAGCTACACCAATCATGTGGATGATAAACCACATATACTATAATCGAATTATGTAGTTTAATTTTCTTATTTTAAATTTTTCATCGATAGTAAAGTAACTTTCATTACTTTATTATAACTTAATTTTATACCAGCATATTTAATTATATTTTACTAACAAAAAATTAATTACCGTCATCTTTGAGAGATTTCAAATTACTTTGAACTTAAAATATAAAGACAAATAAAAATTAGTAGTAATGTGCAAAAAATTTATTACATTGCCTTTGAAAAATTACAAGGTACTTTGAAACTAAAATAAAAGTTTTTAACTTCTATTCAATCTACAAGTTGTTCGTTTGTGACCATTTCTTTTACATAATGAGCATTTGTTCCTTTTCTTTGATTTTCTAGGCAGTTTCAAGACACCAAGAACACGTATCATTTTCTTTCTTCTAAGCTTGGGACGTAATCGGGTGACAACAATCTTATCTCTTTTAAATGCTCGAAAACAACCTATTTCGACTCTGCATGGACTACATAAATAGTGTCACTATATGCACTAATGTAATGTTCAACTAGATAGATAGAGAAATTAAATTCATAAATGTTTTTATCGTACTCATCTTCGAACTTCAACCTCAAGGTTGTCATAGCATGAGCACATGAGATTTTTGTCAAGCCAAATTTTCTACAAGAACATGTTCCTTCAAGTAGATTGACTTTGGCAATAGCACTACTTCTGATTATGTTGTACTCATGTGCATTTCCATTTAAGTTGCTCATATGTAACTTATCCCCGATGTTCATATTTTTCTTTATGATTTTTTCAGCCCTAGAAAAAAATTTAGTAGTGGCTTTTAGGATCTCCACATGCCTCTCTTAAAATTTTACAGCAAACTTCTTAGCTATGAAATTGAATATGGCGGCCACAAAAAACTCGTTTTCACCCGTCAACATTGTGTTAAGTGACTCTATAATGTTTGTGGTCATCATATCAAGCCTATTTTTGGGAAATTATTTCCTACTCCACTTATGACATCCAATATCAACCTCAAGTCAATGGGTTGCTTTGGGACATTTTAGCTTAAGCTTCAAAATATATTTGGCAAACTCATTATAGCTATACGCCCTTACAACATGGTAGTACAGATATAGACAATCTACACATTGAAAATTCTTTCAGAAGTTTTCTATAAGATGCCTCATTCAAAGTCCATCGTAAGCATGCCTATTAACCCTTGAAATGTCATTGGCTATGCTCGTGTGCCTAACGGAGATAATACATAGTTCTAGTTCATCGACCACATACTTCATTTTTTCCAAAAAAAAAAGGTTCAAGAATCATCATATTCCTTTTTCACCACAGAAAAATAATTGAAAAAATGTGTTTATCTGTATCCTGAGCAACAACACTCAACAACACACCTTAGTATTTACCATTCAAATGTGTGCCCTTTCGTATATGGAAAAATTCCTGAATGCAAGATACAAAAAGTGATGAAGTAGTACATGAACCTGCCATCTTCGGTATTATGCCTAGTGGTGTTTATGGTACCAGGATTTTGTTCCTTTATCATGTGAGAAAATTTTGACAAGCAAGTATATCCGTGCTCTGAAGTAACCCTAGCCAAGTTCTTGGCCAATAGATTTTCAAGCCAGCACCTATAGTATCTTTCTTTGCTTTGGAACTCTCTGAAGACGGTCCTCTCTATTTCATTAACGGTTGGCCCTTGCTATTAATATACTCATTCGTCAGGAGTGAGGCAACTAGAGTCCATAAGATATTTTTGTACCTTCCCGTGATGTTTTCAACACCACAAGTATGATGACCTACGTATTTGTAGATAATAAATCTATCTGAGAGCTCGTGCTTTCTAGCACGCAACATCCATTCATAGTTATGACTCCATCTCAACTTGTAAAACATTTAACAACTTTTAACCATTTTAAAATAAAATGGCTTCTTCACCAAAGCTTCAGTGACAAGTATTTTCAACTGTGTCTTGTTCTCAAATGTTTGATGTATCACAAATCCAGTTCCACCAGGGAAGGTGTGGATGAGTGGTTTCTCAACATCACCACCTTCACCATTTTTACATCTTCTTCACCCTCTTCTTCAAAACTTCCAAAATCATCTACATCTGATTCTTGATCATCGACCTAGTCATCTTCCCATGAATCATCATAAGTTGGAGACTGAGGTGGAGGTAGGGGTGCTGCACTTGATATTGAAGCTTCTCCTTCACGGTTCTCCTTAACATCTATCCTTAGAAGGGGCATAGAATCATCTACGCCAACATTAAGCATGCACACTGCCAGTTGTCTATCATTCTTTATGAATGCCAGACATATTTTTCCTCTTTCACTCATCAAATAATTAATTACAACGTTTGTATGATCACAAGTTGGTTCCCCGTATTTAATTACACTAGCAATCATATTGTTGTACGAACTATTGCGACTTAGGAAAATAGATACAGACTGCTTGGACCAAGATTTTCAACTCTGACATTTTGGAGTCTCCTTCCACTCACCTATAACATCACCACCAACTACAACATATTTAGCTATTGACATGATGAAAACAGTGGTCGATTCTGAGGTCTATGAATTTAAACGAGTTGATGACAATTCAAAAATAAGGACAAAGAAAGCAATGACTTACCAAATGCAACCTCAACTGTAATAAATGAAGCCTCAAGTATAAATGAAATAGTTTAGAAGTTATAGGATTTACCTATTAGTGAAAAAACTAGAAAAGGTGAAGTTTTTGCAAAAAAAAATGGTGAAAACAAAATTTTGGGGTGAAACGAGCTCTATTACGAAAAATATTGAAAGCTTGGGGATGACGATGGCTTTCAAACACCAAATTTGACAAAGAAAGATCAAAATTTTATCAAAGAGTCGAGGGTGATCAGAATTTTTTTGGGCGGGAATGGCTTTCGGTAGTGAAGCTTCTTAGAGACATTTTTTTATCGGTTATATATTTTTTGCTTTTGATTCTAATTCTCATAAAATGGATAGTAAATGTAGGATATTAAATGGATGGTGAGTGGGATGGGGCTTTTTTGTATTATTATAAATTTTGAGATTAAAAAACATAAGGTGAGGGTGATGTCATAATAGGTGGGTATTTCCCTAATACTTTCAAACTTGTGGCTAAATGCATAATTTAAAATTGAAAGTGGCTTTCTAGTCAACTTACCCTTGCATTAGTTCTACACTCTATTGTGTATTAAGTTATATATTAATAATTCCACCCTTTTTCATACATTAATAATACAAAGGATCTCAGCACATGTATTAGCCTTGATGAATGACAATTTTACCCTCAAATTCCATGCAAAACATTTTTCAGTTCTTTTTTTTCTTTCTTTTTGTAATAAGAAGATATTTCATACATATAATGCTAGAGTTGATATCTACAGCTATTATTAGCAGTAGCTATATTAGCGTCTCCACTGCTAGTAATATTGTTAGAGATGGTACAAAGATTTCTAATGGTTGCCAGTTTTGTCACAGGGGCGGACCTACATTCATTTGTGGGGTGCTCCGGCACTCATTAAATTCGACGCGGAATAGATAATATTACATAAAAAATATACGTAAATAGGTATACAATAAATAAAAACACTCACTAAAACAAAAAGTTGGTTGGGTGCATTGACATTTAGGCTTACTTTAAGGTTTTCCATTAGAGGTGATGCCTTGGGTTCAAACCTCATTGAAGTGAATTTTTTTTATTTTTTTTTATTTTTTTATTTTTATTTTTATTTTTATTTTTTAAGTACCCACTGTCCTTAAATTCTGGATCCACCACTGTTTTGTCATATTAGTTAAAAAAGTTAGCCTAGTAATAGCTACACCCTCCTTATCAGCTTGCAAATAGCTGATGCTCAGACAAAAATGTATAAATGGCCAGAAAAAAAATTATTAATTGGTTGCATTGAAATTTCAAGCTGTTCAATTCAATGTCATACATGGGTTCTTACCTATTCAATTCTGCACTATTTGCTTTCATGGGTTCGTTTTAATGTTTTCGTTTTTTTCCTATCTTGTATGGTAAAAGAAACTCTTTGTCAACTTTCCTCAAGAATATTGCAAAGTAATATTAATAACTATTTAGGTTCATTTTGGGGGAAAATGAGCAAGTGAAGATTTGTAAAAAAATATAGTTAGAGGGTATTTTGTAAGAAAAACTCTATTGCAAAAGAGTGTGAGAGATTATTTTTATACATAAATATTTTTTTAATAAAAATTATATAAGATATTTTATTTCTAACACACTAAACCAAACAGTTTATAAGAAATATTGTCAACATAACTAATGCAAACATAACTAGTATTAACATTACTAATATAATACACCCTATTCAGTATCATTCTTATGTACTCTACCAAACGATTCCTAATTTATTTTTATGTTACTTAGGTCAGAGCATAAGTTAGTGATGTTTTTGATTGCTGAACTTTTATCATTGAAAAATAATTTGATAGAATGCATAAAAAATAATCTTAGTCTAACCAATATAAATATAACTAATATCACTATTACTAAAATATCATATTTGATGCTATTCTTATTTACTCCGCAAAATGACCCTTAGGGTGTAACATGAATTATCAAGACACAAGAAAAAGTGATGAAGTGTTAATTGTTAAATACATTGTTCAAATCCCAATACAAAATTCCACTTGTCCTTCCAATAATACAATATTTCTTGTATGTGGTTGAAAGAATTACAATGAAATAAACATTTAAAAGGGGGAAAATAAAGACCACCAATGACTAAATAGTGAAAAAAAAATAAAAAATCTTATGGTCCATGATCATATGAGAGATCAATTCAGTGATCTTATCTTGTCAGATCCCCCCGATAAAAAGGAGATTTTCCCACATGAATTTACTAAATGCTCCCTCCTCTTGCATCAGATAGTCTAGTTTTCCTGCACCGTAGTATTTCTTCTGTCAAAAAAATATTTCTTATTTATTTGAGATTTGTCAAGATTTGCAATTATGATTGTTAAAATAATTGGAAAAGAAGTCACTTCGAAAAGGGGGAGAAGAAACAATGCTTTAGTAGCTGATTTTTCTTTTGAAATTAGTAGGGTAGTTGCGTGAAAAAACATGTACTCCCTTCGTGTTAATTTGTGTGTTTGATTTGATTTATTATGAAATTTATAAAAATAAAGAAGATCTTTGAATTTTATGATACTAAATTTAAAACATATAAAATATAGTAAAATATCTTTTATAATTTTAAATATACCATATTGAAAAGTAGAATCAAAGAACTGCTAATAAAAAGATATTTATTTTTGAAACCGATTCAAAAGAAAAAATAAGAAAATACAAATTAAAACAGAATAGTACCTAATTGACGCTAAGCTGTACTTTGATCTCAGGAGGAGCAGTAGTGGAATCAGCAACTGGTGTAGTGGTGTTGTCCATCTGCTGTTGGTAATAAATTTGCCTCAGCCTCTCTATTTCCACTTTCAATGCTTCTTGATGAGCTACATATATTCCACAAGAGAGAAAAAAGAAAAAAAATAATAAAAAACAATATAAATATTAATCTCCATTGACTTTTGAAATTGCTAAAGAGAAGCAAATACAGTATTTGAAATTTGACTATATACATGAGATCCTTGGTCAAGGGCTTCAAGTTCTAATCAGATTTAGAGATATGGGTTGTCCTTTTAAAAAGCATTTGCGTTTCTTTTAATGCAAGATTTTTCAACACGAATCCAAATATAGTTGAACTCTAATATAAATATCGAAGACCAAATGAGAAATCAAAAACATAATATTGCAAGAGAATTGGAATGGTACAATTTAACTCAAAAGGATCAAAGAGCTCAAACTTCCTTGATGAAGATGCATTTATACAAATTTCTTCATTGTGGCGATTCCCTTGAATTTGAAGATGCATCTTTGTTGTGTATACCTTAGCTCGCTAGTAATACATTTGTGATGTAAAGGGAGAGTAGCATCCTCATTTATCTTTAATAGGAACAATTATCACATGAGGAATTCTCTTACATAGGCGTAAGGTATAGTTAATTAACCTAGCTACTATATAATATACCCCTATAAAAGGGATAAAATAATAGTCTTGAAATAAATATTTTGGTGCTTTGTTTGGTTGACTAATTCGGGATAACTTATCCCGGTACTAATAAATAGTATTGGAATAAGTTATCCCATACATTTGGTGCTATAATAATCTCACCCTAATTTATCCTTGGGATAAAGCGATGAAAGGACACAATACTCTCCAAATCCTTGATTATCACTTTCATATATATATATATATATATTACCTTACTACTCTATATAAAAGAGAACGTGAGATTTTGGTAGTCCTCACATCAAAATTTTTTGCCAATCTTATTCCTAATTTAAATTTTAATTACTCTGCAAATTTTTATCCATTTTGATAAATTTGAACAATTATATGAGCTTATTAAATGCTACAAAAGTGATGAGTCATGAAAAAATGATAGTGACACCGTAAAAATTATTGATACAATCAAATTCAAAATTGATCCAAGGGTTTATTGTTTTTCTATTTTGTAGATATGTTTACTAATCTTATTTCAAATTTTTATTTTTTTCTAATAAATTTATCATGGACAAGTAATTAAAGTATCTTGACATTTCCTTTTTACCTTAATACATGCTTAATTATTAAATTAAAAATTATTTTTAAAATTTAGCTAAAAATATTTAAAAGTTTTTTTTTTTAAATACGACTCTCCAAATATTAATGATACAAAATAATGAAAAATTAGAATAACTCTTTTTCAATTTTTTGGATGATGATTTTTTTTAACAAAAAATGAGATCATCGACATTTTATAGAATTTAGGGCAAAATAAGTAATTTAACATGAAATATTAAAGCTTCATGCACATTTAAGAAATATCAACATAAATTTCTTAACATGTATTTTTAGGAAAAAGAAACTAATAAAGTTAAAAAAAAATTAATAACTTTTTAATTTCTTTTGTATGATTTAATATGAAGGAAAATAATTAAACTAAATTAAAAAAGATGAAGGGTACTCTTGTAAACAAACTGTATATTCTTAAAAAGAATGCAATGCATATTATTTTTAATACCACAAACCAAACAATCACTAAAAAGGTAATATCAGGATACCTAATTCCAGTACAATTAATCTCAATATAACTAATTCCAGTATAATTAATCCTAGCATAACTTATTTCCCAACCAAACGACCCTTTAGGTAGGGTCAATATCAAACCTCCATTACAGTAAAAGGAAAAAGTAAAAAACGAATGAATTATTTAATTAACAAATCGAAATTCAATAATATTGCATGCATAGAATATTGTTGACGCTCAACTAGTAGTCATACATATATGATAAATTCATATTGGTCGTCCATCAGTTACGGCAATTCTCAATTATGGTTCTTCTGATGTTTGCTTAATCACATTCGATCACTAGTAGTAATATTTAACTAGCAAAATTTCTAAACTTTTAATCTCATTACATGTAATAGAATCATGACTTGTAGTTTGATTACTGACGCAAATAAGAGACAATGATGGTGCCACATAAATTGAAGTGATCAATTCTGGACATCTTTTATCAAAACCAAAATCAAATAACTTTAACGAAATTTTTGTCGCCACTGATCAGACAAACTAAAAGTAACTAGCTAATAGAGACGTTGCCAATCATATCGAGGGTCTAAAGTCAAACTCTGACGATGGGCCTTGACTATATATATATATATATGAATTATTTTTTCTAACTTTTTGAGATTCAAAATTATTAATAATGTTTTTATAGTCAATATTTCATGATAATCCTTTTCAATTGACAATATAGTTAATTCATTCAATCTCTCTTACGATATTATTGAACTTAGGTAAGACTTTATCAATTTAAATTTTGAAAAAATTCTTTGGGCTGAGGCAACCATAACGGGAGATGTCAACATTACTCTACAATCAATATAGGTATTTGAAAAAGGAATCCATTCATTATTTGATTGAGTAATTCGATCACAGTATCATTTTCTGCATTTACTATTTCCCTTAATACGTTTAATTCAAAAAATAAATCTAAACCATCAATATCAGAGTGACCATTATGCATCAGTGAATATTCAAAATTAAGACAATATTTTTTCAAATTCTCAATCATCTATACTCTCAATTTTTGACCACTAGATAGAAAATAAAAAATATTAACATATTCTTTGAATTGATCGAATCTACTTAGTTATTTTTTCCCCGAAAATATGGGTTCTTTTCTTTTTGTACTAACAAAAGATTTCAATTAAAAAAAAATCATATAGTATGTATAACTATTTATATATGAAAATATGAAGCCTAAAATTATGGAGCTCTAAACAATGGCCTAAATAACTTAATGGACGAGATTCCACTGCCAGCTAATAGGTGCAACTATGAAAGATTTGTGATTAGTTGTGATTTAGCAGAAGATGGAGTAAGAAAGAAAAAATTACCATCTTTAAACAATTTATCTTGGGCAAGAGCTGCAATTTTTTGTCTGAGGGCACTGTTGTCAACATTTAGCAACAAACGTTGGTGGTCCAGGAAAGCAACCCTTGGTGACAGTACAGAAACTTCAGCCTTCAAAATTATTAAACAAGAAAATATATAAGAGAGGCATGCATGATATCTTATTCGAATTTAAAGCTGTAAAATTCACATCTCGTAATAATGTCAGTCGTTATTTAATTTTTTATTCTCTTTATGAGTTCTCTTAAGAAAGAAATAACATTAAATTACTAGTAAAAGAAAATTGTGAGAATTAATTAAATTATATTACATACTTGAAGAGTAGTAACACTACGTTCGAGCTCTGAAACGTACTGCAGTTTCCTCACCCGCGACCTTTGTGCTGATTGTCTGTTTGCCAATATCCTGACATATAACCAAATTATCCAAATTAAAGAAATCCTTTTAATGATCCCAACAAGTACAACAGTTGATGATAATAATATGACTAATACTATATAAGAGTAATAATTAATAAACCAGGCTACAAACACAGAGATACACAGACATACAATATAACATTTTTGTCAGAAGTACTATTAAAGCTACGGCCTACGGGGTTGAATATCATAATTTTAGCTCAAATCTTTTATATATATATATATATTTCTTGGATCAAATAATCAATTGATTTAACGACAGTCGGAACCCATTACCAACAATAATAAACTAAAATGCAGCAAATTATCAGAAGTCATAAGTATTTTAGCTTGAGCCTTAACTAGAAGGACAAAGTATATTCCCATCCTAACATTTCACATAACGATAATTATTCCAGCAGCAGTGCTATGGATAGAATTTTAAAGATAACAAAGCCCATAAAGTAAGTAATCGCGATTTTATTATCTCTTCTAGAGGAGTTTGATCACCCTTTTGCTCCCTTGATAAAGTGAAACCTCAACCTTAGAGTTGGAGACAACTTCGTCGTATCAAGTAATCACGATTCACAATGTAATTGCCAAGTATTTAATTATTTGCCTATAATAATTTTTCTTATTCACTATATAGATAATTCACCTATGTCGTGTCATTGAAAATATGCATGTGCTTCTTGATTATTCAAATTTGTGTGACACTATTTCAATAGAACCCACACATGGGGGGAGGTGGGGGGAGCTTTAGACGTGCACCAGGCTGCCCTATTACTATTTGGACGGGCATGAATTTAAAAAAAAAAACTGAAATAATTGATAGGTCTAGGAGACAGAAAATATCATAAATATCAGTGTTGTGATAAGTCATCTCATAAAAAATAAAATAAAACATATTATTTTGGGAGACGGAATAAAAAAACGAACTACTACATGAACTGATTACAATAAAATATAATGCATGAGCAAGTGTGGATATAATTACCTTTTAATTCTCTTTGGATCAACCACCCTTTCAGAAGAATATTCATTATCAGTACTTGCATTCTGATTAGCTGGTGCTAATTCCTCATTAGTCTTGCATGAACTTTGAATTTCCTCATTTTGATCACTCTTAAGCTGCTGCATCAACTGATCAGGGCCGTTGATCTTTTTATCTTCATTAACGTTGATATAATCTGAAGGTGATGATGGATTCGAGCAGGACATGTCGTTTATGTCGTCGTTGAACATGGACATGATTTGTTGCTCGTCATCAAACCTCTCGAATTCCTCGTGACCGTTAGTTGTCCCACTGGACCCTGGAGTAGTACTGGATAGCCTACGACATTCTTCCACCATGGGCGACTCCAAGAATGCAATGGAGTCGCTCATGGATCTCCGGTGGGACCCGCGCCTCGATGATGAGTCGAGGAATTCGTCCGCCCATAAATTATGGGGGGACGGAGCTAAGTTTTCAATTTTTTGATGAAGCGAAAAATCAGGCCAATTTGGTGTCATGTTAGGCGCTCTTGGTGGTAAGTGTGCCATTTCTTTGTTTCTTTTTTTGGGTCAAATTGATGGAATTTCAAGAAAACAACAAAACTAGTTCCACAACTATGAAAAGATAATTATGGAAATATGAGAATCTCTTGTGTTAAAGAGAAAGAATTTCTTACCGAATGAAAGATGATTTTACATCAGTGTAGAATCCTGACAGTTGTTGATCAACTTGAAATTAGACGTGTCAGGTTTGGTTGCTTGCCTGAAGGAAGGACTATCTTATCCGAGCAAAGAAACTCAAAACTTATTGGAAGGGTGTTTTTAGAATGTGAAATGAAAAGGATAAGGTTTTAGAAGAGAAGATACAAACATGAGGGGATGTTCATATCATTAATTATCATATAGACAATGTCTCATGAACATGTATCTATAAGTTTGATTATTTGTCTCACTACGAAGCAAAGAAATTAAAATTTGTCTGCAATGATATGAATTGACAAATTAAAGAAGGGATCGTATGGTGGGGGTATTAAGAAGCCATCACATGGGGAGATTGTTGAGACAGCTATCAAACAGCTGGTAAGGAGTTTGGAGTCTTAACTGTATTACTGAAAGTAGCAAATAGTTTAATAATATAAAGGACTTACACCACATGTGCCCTTGTGCTCATCACTCATGATCTAAAGTCTAAACCCTCTGACTTCTTTTTCTTTCTTTTTATTATAATGGCACAATAGTTTTTCACTTCGACTCAGTTGGAATATATCTATGACATCTAATTTTGGGAGTATATAAATAGATATTTAAATTCACATAATATTGAACAAGTAAATACACATGTTTTAAGTGGCATTTTACGTAATAATTCACATGAGATATCACATAGAACTCTACGTATGCATCTATTTGTTTAATTTTATGCAAGTTTAAGTATCTATTTGTGCACACTAATAAAAGTGAAACATAAATAACAGCCGAAACCAAATTAATGGACACATTTATATATTATATACCTTTTATAGTTGAAATAAATAATTCTCTAGTGTTGATTGATTATCAAATTCAAAATATTTAACATACACTATATATACATTTGAAATTTGTAATTTATACATGTTATTTACATAATTATAGGAACGTATGCATTAATGAATGACAAAGTTGCTAGACCTGCCCAGGAGTAAGGCTGGTAATCTCGAAGAAAATGATTGTATAGATTTTGAACGGACATCCCAATTTACTAAGGTTGGGCAGTTAAGCCTGAACTTGCTAGTTGATTTAATTTGGGTGCAGAATTGACCTTAGGGCTTCTTTGGTACTAGGAATAAGGTTAAATTAAATTAATGTTAGATGAGTTTATTTCATGTTTGGTTGGAATAAAATCATGAAATAATTTATTAAAAAACTATTGTATTTTATTCCATATTAGGATGGAATAACAATTTCGGAATAATTTATCTCAAAATAATTTAGCCCGAAATAACTTATTTTCTGACCAAACGAAACTTTAGTTCGCTGATCGGGATTCGATTACCATTCTAATATTCACCCAAATGTTTTTTCAACATATTTGTAGTCGCAACTCAATTTTTATTTTGTTTTTTCTTTAATTTTCAGTTCACGCACACCAAACTTTGTAACAAGTAATGAGTAATTGATATGTCTATGTTAAAAATAGAAGTGTTATATCATTTTCAAATTTATGTTGAATTCGCCTGTAGATTTAAAGATAAAAAATACTCCTCTGTAGAAAGATATAACCGAGGAAATCCTTTATAACTTTGTAACACGATTTTTCTAATCATGTCATAAAAAAATATTTCGAGTAACATTGTTTATCTAAGAGATTAAAAAAATCGTGTCACATAAATAAAGATAATTGAGGAAGAACAAATTCTCTCTCTCTATAATTAATAATTTACCTACATAATAAGGATTAAGAGGAATTGAGCAAAAACATTCCTGTTCATGCTCTCTTTTCAACTGTCATTCACGTGCTATTGAGCACTGCTTGATGAATGAAATTAGATGTCATCACATGCTATAATTAAAAATTTTACAACAACGATCTCAAGTACCAAGCATAAATATATTAGTTATGAATTCGCTCAAACGCAAAAGCTTTAATTAAATTCTACACAGGTCTTAAAATTTCACCAAATAGTATAAAATATATCTCAAACTTAGTTAGATAAGAATTATTCCTATAGACTTTTGAATTCGAATCCATAAAATTAAAATTTTGATTCTATCTTCTAATAGTAATAAAATTGATTTTAAAAATTAATATTCTTATATTATAAGTTAATTTTTTTAATACATATATATAAGGTGTAGGTCAAAAAAAATTCGATTTAATCTAACTTATGACTTATAATGTGGATCCGCTAGCATCCGTTAGCCCATATCACAGATATTCGGAAGATATTTATTGTTACTCTACTATTCTTCGCTTATTCATATACATGTTGGATCTACCTAAAGTGATTTTAGTTAATTAAAAAAAGGTATTTTAAATTTGATCCATCAGAGTGCTCTTATATGTAGAATTTTTCTTTAGTTAGTATAGTATTTTAATCTATAATTAAAAGACTTGTCTGCTTTTTCTTACAAAAGCAGATTTGCAGAAATCAGGACTCAAGCCATCGATTATACAGAATTCTCGCGATACATGATTTCCTTTTGTCCACAACTTGGATATTCTTTAGAAAATGCATAACTTTTTTCTCTATTTGTAAATCTAGCCGTTAACTAATGTGAAATATCATTATGATCCAATAAATATTTCTAATAGTACAATTCGAAGATCAAATTAAAGTAGAATTTTACAGGCAAAAAGAATAATTAATTAATCACTTAACGTGAATAGCTACCCTATATGTTCGATATGTTTGGGAACAACATTTGAAAAAAAGATAATATAAAAATAGAAACAAAGTAATGGAATAATAATAGTAGGGAAGTGTAAGGAAGTTGAATAATATTGTGGAAGATGAGCTGTGGAATGTGGAAGAAGATAACGTCAAGCCATGTGAATGTTTTATGCATTCTTTCTCACTTTGTCTCCAAACTAACTTCACATGTAGGCCAAAATGTTCTACCCCATTTGTTTATTTGTACCTTCCACCCATATTCCCAATTTAGGACTCGCGTTGTCTTTAATTTTTAAGAAAAATAAGTAATAATAACAAGAAGAAGGGCACTAGTCATGATAATATATTAACTTAAGATATTTATTAGTTTTTTTTGTGATTAACTACCAACATTTCCATATTAAATAGATTTAGAAATTCTGCCGCAAGTAGTTGAAGAGTTGTTTGAGTGCACCCAACCAGCTCTTCTCGAGCAATGTATCTTAAGTTAAGCTCGCACCAAACAAAAAAGAAATATGTTTCTAATTTTCGAAATCGTCTTTGCTAAACATATAGATTTTAGAAACTCTCGTTGAATGTGGCTCATAACCGGTACTAACGTAGTGAGGTATTCCAATTGAGATTTTTGAACTTTGATGATTATCTTATTGTATCTAAATTAATTATACATCAAAGTTTGGCATATACATTCTTTTCTATACCTAGAGATAGAGAAAAATAGAAAGATATGGACTTACAATCAAGAATTTTCATGTAGACCGATTTCCCGGTACTCCTTAATAGATGTTGCGAATGTTAATGTATAGAACGACTATATTGAAGAAAAAGGAAAAGGTTCCCATGACAATGAGGTCATTTTTCTTGGGCTTGAACTTGCTTTGATGATAAGTAGGCTTCTTGTGCTTAGGCCCTTCTGTGGGATTTAATTTTGGGGAAAAGGACATAGTGTAGCCCTTTTAAAAAAAAAAAAAAAAAAAATTAAAAATTACATATATAACGACATGTTTACTAGTATTTATTAAAAATCTCAACTATTTTCAAAATCTCATAAAATCCCAACTTTTGACCTTTGATGATACATGTTAATTAACTTAGATACATACTACGGATGCATGTTTTAATTAAACAAACTAGCACGTTTTAACGGAGGTAACGGATAACTTTGCATTAAAACAACAATCAAGCTAACTAATTAAGGTAAAAACAAAATAAAATCCCACGATTTATGGTAATTAGTTTGTTATTCCACAATTCTAAACAAAAACTTTTTCATAATCTGTTTTGAAATTGCAAAAACTTCATATGGCTTGTTCAAAAAATTCATACGATCATTTTATTTTTTTTAAATTTTGTTAGTGTATTTGAAATGAGTATTTTTGTGTTGTTACGTCATTCCGGTGTTTGGGTTAACGAAATCAACTATGTGGGCTATAAGAGCGATGGAATCGTGATCAGTGAACATGTAACTTACGAAAAATTGATTTCAACAATTGTCGGAAAACTAAAAATCGATAAAACCCGAAAAAAAATTGAGGCTCGTTACATTGCTGAAGGAAATGCTTGTCTGTTGTTGATTCATAACGAAATGAGTGTGAAGCTGTATGTCGAAATTAAGAAAACTGAGTGTGATTTTAAAACGTATCCACTAATCAACACTATATTCAATTTCAATGCCAAAAGATCAGACAAGAAAAGGTATGTTATGTTTTTTATGCATCAGTTGTTGTTAATTATTTGTACGTTAATTTGATTTTGTATCTAACGTTTGGTTGTTTATTGTTTTACATAAATTTTTTGTCCTTATGTTAATAAGGCCGAGATACATTTTTTTTATGCTAATGATATATTTTGCTCATCTTGTATCTGAGTTTATAAAGTTCTGTTTAATTATGTATCTCGTTATGTTTTAGTTTTATCTGTTGCAGCATACTAAACAAACATAATATTTTTATTTTAGATACATGTTGTACAAGTTTGTGCAGTTCATGTATCTAGTAATCTGTTTTTTGCCAATACGTGAAGAAAAATAAGTTGTAGTTTTGTTTTCATTGATTCAGCTATGTCCTATGATGCCGTTCGAAGGATTGTGTTTGGATCTTTAAAGCATCATATTGGTGGGGGGCCGAAGTCGGAAAGATGAACACCCACATGTTACAGAAAATCGAAGCATTTAAGAAAAGCAAAGAGTTCTTATTCGTGGAGTTCTGCAATTACAATGGCTTGAAAGGAAATTGAACTATGGGAAGAAACTTAAAGTTTTTAAAACTTTTCACATCACATCAGGGACATAGTATTTGTTTAAGCTATCTTTATTTCCATTTTGAAGTTGTTTTTTAAATTCGAAAGTGAGAAAAAAAGACACTTTTAAAGAAGCACTGTAGATCAGTTCTCCTCAAGATATATATGGCAGAAAATCATTCATCTTTGTTAACAATCTATATAGACAAATGCTCATTTGTTCAATTGATATTGTACTATCAACTATCATGGACGGATTAAACAAAAAGTTCGATACATTTTCATAATGAAATATCTGAAAAATATGCTAATCCTGCTAAAAAGTATTCCCCAGTTGATTAGAATTTGCAAATACTGGAGAAACAGATGCACTGGCATAGGAAAAGAAACATCCCTTAAGACACTAGCATTCATAAGTATATTATAAATTTTCCCTCTTAATCCAAGCATTAATATTTGAGATAGCAATCATATGTGTGATTCTTGACCCATATATAAATGTTCTAGCATTTTGTGCAATACAGATCGGATAAATAGTTGAGTGGATGTTTCAAAATGATTCACACTAACACTTTCCTTCCTGGTTTCCGTTATTCTTTACATAATCAAAGAAGAAAAAACTTTCTTGTGATTAGGATGAACCTTAAAATAACCCAAAATTAGTTTAGTGAAATGAATTTAGATTATTGAAAATACGAAAGAGCTTTTGATCTTCTAATCTGAGATACTTCAGAACTTTCAAAACAGTATCAATGAGAAAAAGAGGAGGAAGAGGTCATTAGCTTAACCAATCCTGTTCTGAATTTCAATTACAAAATATGAAATATTTGATAGTAGAATTTACCAAAAAGAAATGAGCAAGAAAAAGGAAAGCAAACAATATGAACAAGAATTGAACTGAATATATAAGAAATTAGGATTTTCATCACATTATCACACATGATCATATCTATAGTGTACAAACAAAAATCTTAAACACATATAAACTGAACGTCTTAGACAAGAAAGCGTAAATGATCAAAAATCCCTCAAACCCCAATTGAGAAAAGGTCCTATAACATATATTTTTACTAGTGACTGAATAAAAGGCCCCAACAGTTTAGACACATTTCAGAGAGCTCTTCCAATGAAAGTATCTAAGCTTATTTCACTCGGATCAGTAGCTTGTAATTCAACATGCACACCATCAAATTCCCTCCTGAATCTGTCTTTAGAGCTTGCATACAACATCTTACTTCTTACCCTTGCTGCTTTTGGTGACCTACATCCTCAATTATTTGTCAAATCACATCAAACGTGGCTGAAAATAATATAACTTTCGTAATTTGATAACTAATAGTGATAAAAAAAAATCGCAAAATAGAGCATTCTATGTGAAAGTACACGCATATGCAACAAGAACATAAGTTTTTGGAAAGTCATAGATTCACTAAAAATGATACATAGAATCTTAAAAATGTGTCATGAATGTTGAAACTGTTATTTATTGGCAGAGACTTAAATATTTATTAAGTGGTTTGCAAATGAAACAAAGAATCTAAGAAAAGCATAAAAACAATTCTCTCATTCCGACTCAGCTTTTCTCTCCGATACAGAAATTTTAATAATTTCTATTCTTACTAACCTTTTTGCCTAGCATTTTTTCGATATATTAAATTATCATCCCTAATCTAAGATAGGGTGATGCCACAAACAAAAATTATAAAATGAAAAGAATAATAGCAGGAGGAAGGGAAGAAGGGTACCAAGCAATGAAGAAGATCTTGCTCTTCTGGACATTTTCATTAGTAGTGAAATCATAGTAAAAAACAACATAGCAACATTCACTGGGAGGCAAGCTCTTAGCAAGATCTTCACGTGTCTCTTGATTTCCGCCAACCTTCTCAACAATAACTTGCTGACCATCAATCTTGAACATTATATATCTATAGTTAATACAACATGTATCTATTGTAATACGACTTTCAATAAAATTTAAACTACACTAGATACATTTTCAAGCATTAACAGTAACTCACAGATACAAATTAACACAACATGTATCTATGTACTTATAAACTTGTATCTATTATAAGACAACTTTTAATAAAATTTAAAAACCACTAGATACATATCAAAGCATTAACAATAGCTCACAGATACAAATTAACATAACATGTATCTATGTACTTATAAACTTGTATCTTTTGTTATATTAATTTCAATAACACATAAAAAAACACAAGATACATATAAAATTGGCAACAAAAAACTAGATAAACAATGAATTTCTAAACGTATCATCCAAGTTAAAATATGTATCTCGGCCTAATATTCAACAGATCTGAACATACAATTACCTTAGGAAGCTCATCTCTGAAAATTGCTTCGAAAATTCTTCTTCTCTTGGCAGGAGCTTTACTTGCAGAGCTATTGGATCCTCTTTTCTTAGAACCACTTTCTTTTTTCTTGTGGTCCTTAGCATGCTTTTGCCGCAATTTTTTCATAGTATGAGGATCGTTTTTATGCCTGGATCTATTTTCATCAAAACCAAGAAATTCATAGTCAAAACTTCCAGAAACGAAGTTTACAACTTCTTGATATTCTTTGATACTTTCTAATTGAGAAAATTCAAGACTAAAAGAAGGTTTCGAATCTCTATTCATAATGTTAATTCAAAATAATGAAGCCTAAAAAAAGAATAATCGAAGAAATTGCTCAACCAAAACACTGAAATTTCACTTTGTAAACGCAGGCGCAAAATATTTTTTTGAAAAAAAAACGTAAAAAAGGATTAGAAGAAATTGAAGCTGATTTTAGGAGGGGAAAATTACCTTAATTCAAAGTTTTGAATTAGATAGACAAATTGGATAGAAACCGCAACTGAAATTACGACGTACAGAGAGGAGAAATGGGCTAATTTTTGGTAAAGAATCGGCTTCTTAGTAGGAGGTTTTAACTTGTATCTCAACTTTACCAAAAAGTAGTAAACGTTGGGATTTAAGTAATATTTTAGAAGTGGGGGGATTTTTAGTAGTTTAGAAACTTAAGTTGTTTATTTAGGTAATTTTTTTCTAAAATAAAAAAAGCCCAATTTTGGGCATATGGGCATTATGTGTCCTATTGGCAATACAATTGCCATTTTATGGTCATTGGGTCATTTGACCATGTTCAGCCTTTCCAACTTGGGTCATTCGGCCTTTTACTAAAAATATTTCAGTTTTTTTTTTCTACAAAATTTTTAACTAAAAAATATTTTACTTTTTTTTTTGTTTAAAAATAATAATTAAATATAATTGTAGAAAAATGGTATAATTGTTATATAGAAATGCATCTGTATATGATATATGTATAGAAATTGTACAGTTCTATTAAATATGTATAAAATATATATATATATAAAAAAATTGTATAGAATGTATATAAAAATTATATAATTGTTGTATAAAATGTATAAAAAAACTGTATAATTATTATATAAATTGTGTATCAAAATAGTATATTTTTTGTATAGAATATGTATATGTATAAGATGATGTATAGAAACTGTATAGAAGGTGTGTAGAAACTGTATAGAACAAGCCAGCAAATTGAAATGGCTAGAAAATGAAATTTAAATTCCATGGTCATTTTTGTGGAATTTGTTCGATTTGAAGTGTCATTTTCGTCCTTTCCCTTAATTTTATGCCATCCTTTAGCTCCGATCCTGACCGTCACTTCACTTTTAAGCAAGTATTTAAGGCATAAATCACGCTTTTTTTTTCCATTCTGTCGAATGAATATATAACAATGTAACACTTAGAAAATAGAGAAATGTACTTAGGAATATTATACAAGCTTATACATTATATTTGGGGGAAAAGGAATATTATACAAGTTATACATTATATTTGGGGGGAAATCATTATATATATATATAATGTATCAACCATGTATAATAGTGTATAAAATGTATTTTTATATAAATATGAGTTAAATTGGTGTGTTTATACACAAAGTATGAGCTATGTGGCATAAATATTAAAGATAGACATAACACGTACTTTTCCTTCTTTTTTTGTATGGGAAGTGGGGAAGGGAATTAAAAGTAGGGAAATGATGAACGCTCGCCGACAAATTGAAAGTTCAGTAACCGACTATTATGTTCTAAAATTTCATCCGGTTGACAGCTCTCAAGCAAATGAGAATTTCTAACTAGGAATCTTGTTTATAAAATTATTTAAAACATAATTAAGATTAGTCTTCAAATTTTCAAACAATTAACTTGGTGGGAACTTACTTTTTATGTGATTTACCTATATACAACCCTACATATCAACCTATTTTCCTTTTTATTCTACTATTCTTTAATTATGGCCATCTTTTCGTGCTCTTGACTATAGGTACATTTTCTTCTTGCACCTTACAATAAGTTACGTATATAAGTACTCTTCAAATCCCTTTCGTATTACTTTCCAGTCAATCTTCTTTTCAATTAGTTTATATAAAAAACTAAACCATAGTAACAAAATATTATTATCACTCTCTTTTGATCGAATTGGATTCGCGCAATATATAAGGATGCAAAAGTCTAGCGGAACAGCTGCATGCGCATCGTGCAAGCATCAAAGGAAGAAGTGCACGGACAGGTGTGTACTAGCTCCTTATTTCCCCGCGGAGAAAACTCGCGAATTCAAGGCGGTACATAAGGTATTCGGGGTCAGTAACATCACAAAAATCGTGAAAAATCTAAGAGAAGATGACCGGAGAAGGGCAGTTGAATCGCTCATATGGGAAGCGTTCTGCAGACAAAAAGACCCGGTTTTAGGCCCTTACGGAGAGTACAAAAGGGTTCATGAAGAACTCAAATTGTACAAAACCCAATACCAACAAATTTTACATCAGGGGAGTAATAATAACAATACTGATAATAACGGAATGATGTATGAAGCAACAACACAAGGGTTGATTAATGGATGGAATATTAATACTAAGAGGAATGATAATTATATAAATCATGAGAATTCAATTGTGGAATCTTGGTCATCTTATAACAATAAGATTATTAATCCTTTACATCATCATGTCCAGAATATTGAAAAATTAAGAACAGAAAATAGTAATGGCTCAATAGTTATTGTGCCTCAACAACAAACCTATAATGAATTCAACCAGCAATATTTTCTGGCAGGTAGATATTCCTAGCACCCTAACGGCTTAATGAATATATACTCTTTTAGAAAAAAAAATTAAATAACTTATGCAGACCTATTGTTTTAAAGATTTTTATAATATCAGTATAACTTTTTCCCGTAGTTGTAGGTCATTTACCAGGTTTTCTAGGTTTAAGAAAAATCATGTTTGATACTTCTTCAGTCACATTTTATTTGAAAGTTTTACTGTTAGAGTAGTCAAACAACTGTTTTTTCAATTATAATTTTCATCGTAGTTTTGTTTAGAAAAAAAAGAAATATACTTTTGAATCATTAGTTATGTTGACTTGTATTATATTTAATTGTGGTTTTCAAATATATAAATTTTACTTTAAATAATTTGAAGAATCTGTATAGGAATTCATAGTCAAAATTAAGTGTTTTGATCATGGTACTTCAAGTCCATTCACATGAATTGAAATGTAAGGAATGTAAAATTTACAAGTAATTGACTTTCACTTTCTAATTTCATTTGGGAAAGGAAAAAAGTTTTTAAAAAGTTTGTGATATTAAATATGTCATGACACACATATATATGTTATAATTAAGGGTAAACCTAAATGTTTGCTTTTATTTGGTATTTTACAGGTCAATTTAATCCAATTAATTCCAAGCCAAGGGAAAGCATGTTGTGGGAAGACAACTCCTGGAAATCCTGATTTTTTTTTCCATTTATTTTGTTTTTGTTTTTAGTCATATTTATCCTGTTTTGTTGTTTGCTCTAGCCATTTGATGTGTGCATATCTGTATATTGCACAATATCATATGTTCTACGTCTCTTCAGTAAGAAGTTAAATGTTATTTTATGAAACATTTTACAGTACTGTTTTGGTGGTTGTTACATATTATTTTACAATATATCATATTTTATACATATTGCCTTTTGATAAATATAATGTATTGTTTTTTATTATATTATATGATGTTACACTTCGGTGGTTTGAGAATGAACCTACAAGAAAAGTAGGGTTTGGCGATAGAGCTATTAAAAAAAGTAAGGTAAAAAATAAATCGGAAAAAGTTTAAAAATACCTCTGAACTATCTGAAATAGCTTTAAAATGTCCCTCGTTAGATTTTTGGTTCAAAAATATCCCTCCGTTAAATATTTGGCTCAAAAATATCCCTCCCTCTAACGGAATTCGGAAAAGGATCAAAAATACCCCTGAGCTATCTGAAATGGCTCAAAAATACCCCTCTGTTAAATATTTGACTCAAAAATACCCCTCCCTTAACGAAATTCCACCAAGCATGCTACCTAGATAAAAACCACGTGACTATGCCACATTATCATTCACATGTAGAATGTTAGTATTTTTTAATTATATAACATTCCTTTCTTCTTTATTTTTATTTTTATTTTTATTTTTATTTTTATTTTTATTTTTATTTTTATTTTTATTTTTTTGCAAAGCAGTGAAACGGAAAAACCAAAAAACCAATCTTTTGCTAATTACTTCATTAGTGTTTTAAAAGTTCTAGATTTCACCTTTTCATTAGTGTTTTAAATGTTCTAAATTTCATTTTGTTATTGTCGTTTGGGATGAGGGATAACTTGGTCTTGATCTGATGTTGACTCGAAGGAGGAGCTAGAATTTTAACTTTAAAGCTAGCAAATGTTGATGTACTAATAATTGAGTTGAATTTACTACATGCAAATTCATTTTCAAAATAAATGAATTCCTTTTAACACTTGTTTAATCATTCGAAATAAATTCATTTTTCTAAATTTAATTTTGATGAATAATCTTATTATTTTTAGAACAAGTTTGAAAAGAAGTAAAATGATACTTAATATTGATAAATTATTATTTAATTATGTCATTCATTAACTTTTTGAAGATGTGTGTCACATTAAAAAATTCATTAATTTTAGATTAAGAGGAGGTATTTATTAAATCATTTTAACATAAGCATTTTGAGTAAAAGCTAGCAAAGTCAAACACATCTTTTGAGTAAATAATTAGAAGTATAGTTCGAAATTTGTTACTTTTGCGAGTAAATCTTAATTTTAACTTTTATACTGGCCTAATAATTAATGGATTTATCGGTTTAATAAGACTCTTTTGTTGGGTTTCACACTTTTAAACCTATTAACAGGAAAAAACTTGTTTTTTTAGATGATCAAAGGAATTTGATAATAGCGATGTTACATTTAATAATTTTTTTTAAAAAAAATATTATGTAACCACCGTTTGTCTACTTTGATTAAAAATGAAAAAACCGTGTAAATTTTATCCGTTTCACTCACGTTTTTAAATAAAAATAAAAATAAAGAAGAAAGGAATGTCATATAATTAAAAAATACTAACATTTTACATGTGGATGGTAATGTGCTACAGTCACGTAGTTTTTTTTATCTAGGTGTCATGCTTGATGGTATTTCATTAAGGAAAAGAGTATTTTTTAGCCATTTCAGATAGTTCAGGGTATTTTTGATCCCTTTCCGAATTTCGTTAGAGGGAGGGGTATTTTTGAGCCAAATATTTAACAGAGGAATATTTTTAAGCCAAAAATCCACTACTAAAAGAAAAAAAAACCGACCACAAGTGGTCGATTTTTCCCTAATTCCAATCAAAAAACCGACCAAAATTTTTGATCGAAAAAGTAGTGGTAGCTTAAAAAAATATTTATATTTTTAAAAAATTTATTATAATATTTTTAAAATTGAAAAAATAATTTTTTATAAAAAAACACCAACCACATGTGATCGATTTTTTATTAAATTAAATAATTAATTTAATAAACAATCCGACAACCTGTGGTTGGTATTTTATTAAATTAAATATTTAATTTAATAAAAAACCAACTACTTGTAGTCGATTTTTATCAAATTAATTAATTAATTTAATAAAAAACCGACCACTTCTGGTCGGATTTTTTATTTGAATTAAATAATAAAGTATTTAATAATTTATTTTGTAATTAATAATTAATTTATTTATTTAAAAAATAATAATAAAAACCGACCACGTGTGGTTGGTTTTTTGAAATTTCTTTAGAAAAAACCGACCACAAGTGATCTGTTTTCTGATAATTCTGTAAAAAAAATATTGCAAAAATTTCTAGAATATGAAAATCAAATTATTTACAAATTTTTTTAAATAAAATATTGAAGATTTTCAGAATACAAGCATTTAAAATCAAATTATTTACAAATTTTGTAAAAAAGGATATTGAAAAGAATACAAACATTAAAAATTAAATTATTTACAAAATTAAAAATCAGATTATTTACAATACAACCCACCAATCATTTAATTACAATCAACCAACATAAGAATACAAACATTAGAAATCAAATTATTTACAAAATTTATCGAGGTTCCAAATTCAAACTACAAAATATACAAAAGACTAAAAAACTCATCATCCGCATCCTCGTTCTCAGCCTCAACCATTCTACTATCAATATTTCGTTGATATAATCAGGTTCCATCTACACAATCAATCACATTCAAGCAATTAGTTCAAGTCACAAAAGTTCATATTTCAAGTACCTGCACCTAAACATTTCAAGTCACTAATTCACTTCATAAGTTACCAAACTAAACTTAATTCAAAATGAAAAGTTCACATTTCAAGTACCTACACCTAAACGTTTTCAAGTCGCTAATTCACTTCTCAAGTGACCACACTTTACTAAAATGAAAACGCAAGTTCACATTTCGAGTATCTAAATTCAAAACAAAAGTCACTAATTCATAATTCAAGTACCTACACCTAAACATTTTTCAAGTCACTAATTCACTTCATATTTCAAGTACCTACACCTAAACATTTCAAGTCACTAATTCACTTCATAAGTTACCAAACTAGACTTAATTCAAAATGAAAAGTTCACATTTCAAGTACCTACACCTAAACGTTTTCAAGTCGCTAATTCACTTCTCAAGTGACCACACTTTACTAAAATGAAAACGCAAGTTCACATTTCGAGTATCTAAATTCAAAACAAAAGTCACTAATTCATAATTCAAGTACCTACACCCAAACATTTTTCAAGTCACTAATTCACTTCTCAAGTGAGCACACTTTACTAAAATCAAAACACAAGTTCACATTTCAAGTACCTATATTTTCAAAACAAAAGTCAATAATTCATAATTTTCAAGTCACTAAGTCACTTCACAATTTACCAAACTAAACTAAATTCAAAATGAAAAATTCACCTTTCAAGTACCTACACCTAAACATTTTCAAGTCACTAATTCACTTCACAAGTTACCAAACTAAACTTAATTCAAAATGAAAAGTTCACATTTCAAATACCTACACCTACACATTTTCAAGTCACTAAGTCACTTCACAAGTCCACCTTTCAAGTAACTACACTTGAATATTTTCGACTCACTAATGCACTTCTCAAGTGACCACAGTTAACTAAATTCAAAACACAAGTCCACATTTCAAGTACCTACACTTAAATATTTTCAAGTCACTTATTCACTTCTCAAATGGCTAAACAACTAAATTCAAAACACACATCCACATTTCAAGTACCTACGCTTAAACATTTACAAGTCACTAACTCAATTCTCAAGTGACCACAATTGACTAAATTTAAAACACAAGTCCACATTTCATTTACCTACACTTAACCATTTTTCACTCACTAACTGACTACACTAAACTATATTCAGAAAACTAGAAAGATCTCAAGAAAATCCTAAAATGAGAGATAGACACATAGCAAATGATTCAAAATCTTTCAACAAATTTATTTTCAGGGCTAAGATTTAACAAATCTACCTCTAGGAACAATCTTCATATGTTCTTTGGGAATTGAATAATGTACAAAATAAAAAACCAAAAGCAAGAAAGTAAATCAAAAGAACTCCAACGTAATTTTCAAGAACTCCAACCTAACTCTCCACTCAAATCAAACAAAGACTAATATAAAATTAATCATGGACGGAACCTGTGATGGTGTCTATCGATCAAATGTAGTCGGAGGGGAAGGGGAATGGAGTCAGCAACGGCTGTATGGGGCAGGCGGCGGCTGGAGGTTGTCGCTGGTTGAATTCTTGCGATATGGAGGCGTGGCTGCCGGCGTTGGTGGCTGAGACGGCGACGACAGGGCCGGTGGAAGATGACGGCGGCGCGGGTGAACGGAGGGATGGCGCCATATCAGGCTGGTGGCGCGAGGGGTCGTTTGATCGTCGTTGGAGCGGCGCTGGCAGCGCTGGCGCGGCGGGGGATCGGGGTCTCGCCGGTGTTGTTGGTGTGGTTCGTGGGAGGAGGATACGAGGGAAGAGAGGAGGAAGGGGAGAGGGCTTCGCCGGCGCTGGAATGGCCGGCGACAGCCATGAACGCCGATTGAAGAGAAGAGAGAAGGAGAGAGAGAGGGGGGAGGCAGATGATTTGGTTTTAGGAAATAGGGTTAGGGTTTTGGTTTTGGTTTTAAATAGGAAAGAAAGGGTTGAGGTCATCTCAGCCGTTGGATCAGTTATGATCAACAGCTGAGATTAAAATAGGGGTTCAATAATTCAACTTGAAGTGCTTGTGGTTGAATTTGATGTAAATTGGCTAGAATTGGCTAAGATTGTAAGAAATTGAGTAAAAATTGGGTCAAAAGGTAAATAAATTTAGGCAAAGATTTCAATTTAGGTCGTTATTTAAAAATAGTAACTATAATATAACAATAATAAATAATAATAATAATAATTACAATAATGTTAATAAATAATAATAATATGAATAAATAAATAGTACTAAATAATAAAAAAATGTATTTGCAAAAATATGAGTGTGCAAAATTACGTGAAAAAATAATTTAATAAATATTAATAAAATTACAAAAAAAAAATGTCGTAAGATATTATAAAAATGATGCTAAAAGACAATGAAATAATTTATGCATTTTTTTAAAAATTATGAATGTGACACGTAAATATGTATTTAATATAAGAATAATGTGTAAAAATTAGATGTTGATATCAAAATAAACTAAGCATGTAAAATTAATGTTACGTAAAATGAAATAACTCACCTCTCTAGTGACCAAGCTTAACTATATTCAAAACACAAGTCCACCTTTCATAGATCCAGTTGGATTATCAGTTAATTAGATTCAGTTACATAGATTTTGATTAGTGCATACGTCACTACACGAGATATATACATATATTCGATTGGCATGTACATATATAGGTCAAAAATTAAAATTTGATTTCTTGGCCAAATTTATTGATTTTTATTATTATTGTATTGGTTATTGACTACGTGTAATCAATATAATTTTAAAACATAATATATTAGATTATTTTTTAATAAAGTAATATATTCAATTGGCTATCAACATTCAAATACATACTATATACATTACATATCCGATTTTACTACCCCATAATAATATACAACGTAACGTAATTCACAAATACTCAGTTGAATTATCGATTGATTTATCTTATGTCATTAATACACGTTCACTATATTATATGTATATACTATATATATATATATATATATATACCTATACATACTCACACATATATGACATGTCTGCTTCAACTGTTTCAATCGTAATTTTACTAAATATCATCCTAATTAATTATTATAAGTCATCTAAATATTACAAAAATATATATTTAATAATAAAATAGATATAAAATGATAAGTTAACTTTTGATGTTTTAAATTAACTTCACGTCTTATATGAGACCCATTTTTTTAAAAAAAAAATCACACGTACTTTTTGTAGTAATTTTGTTATATCACTTCTTATTAGTTATTGTGAATAATTTAAGACATATGTTTGTTTCTTTGCTTCAATCGTAATTTTACTATATCACCTCTAATTAATTATTATAGTCTAAGCATTGTGCCACTTAAATTGGAATATAAGGAAAAGTTTTATAAACCACAATAATTAAAAACTTAGATTATTTAAAATATGCAATTGACTATCAAATATTTGATTGACTCTCAATAACAACTTGAATATGAAATATGAAATATTTAACAACTTGAAAATTTTTAACAACTTGAAAATTTTTAAAAGATATGAAATATTTGATTGACTCTCAAAATTATATCAATGACATTTAAATTAGAATAGAAGAATAGTATAATAAATCACAATAACTAAAAACTTAAATTATTTTTAAAATATAATTGACTATCAACGCCACAAAAGTTTAGACAAGGAGAGTAACATATATTATTTGAAAACAAAAAAAATATTATAAACTACAATAGTTAACAACTTAAAATATCTAAAAGCGTATTAAAAGTATGATTGATTATCTAAATTCTATTTGAATCACATTGTTTGAGATAAAAAAATAACATATACTGAGCCCGTGTTTCTGAAAAACAATAATATAGGCCCATCGAATTTGATTTTTCAGGCTCTTTATTAATTTATACATTTGTAGAGTTTAATTTTGATCGTGAATTAAATTTTTGAAATAAAATTATATATTTGAATAATAAATCATAATAATTGATAATTCAATATATTTTAAGAATACGTGCAAAAATTACTTAACAAAATAAATTTATTTAATTTTTAAAATTCAAAAAATATCACATTAATTGATATGATTATTATTATTTGAAAAGTGGTTGGTTTTTGTATTATTTTTTTAATTTTTATTTAAAAAATAAATAATAATTAATAATAAAATTATTTAATTAATTATTATAATTTTTTTAAATAATAAAATATTATATTTGAATTGATAAATCGTAAAAAATGGTAAGCTTATAACTGTAAACCACTCTGATTACTTCCTACACCCTTATATATATATTTATATATATATATATATATATATATACCTCGTAATACAACGTGTTGTATATATATTGATTACTGCATACGTCATTGCACGAGATATACGTATATACATATATTTAATTGTCTATCAACTTTCAGATACGTACTATAAACATCAAATACACGATTTTACTACCCCATAATAATATACAACGTGTTTTACAAATACTCATATGAATTATCGATTACATTATCGTATGTCATTAATATTCCATAGTACTGTATAATATGTATATATACATATATATTGTCACGCCCCAAATCCCATTGGAGCGGACTGACACCCGTAGCCGAGGAGGCCCGGGAGAACCCGTTCATAACCTATACTTTCACACTTACATTACTTATGAAAATTAGAAATTTGGGCAGCACTTCGTTGTAAATAGAAGAAAACAGTACCTGTATCAGCCCAGCAGACACGCATATATATATATAAACAGTAATTGACCGTCAGAGCCATCACGTCTATCAACCAAACACTCCTATGGTTGTACAATATGTCTACAAAAGCCTCTACATAGATACACAACTGAGTTAGGGTCGGGACAAACTCCCGCCCACAAAAGACTTTTATACAAATACCAAAAGTACATATAGAAACGACTTGGGATGCCCCGAAACAACTGGAGCTCACCACTATCAACAGAATGTCCTGGCTCTTACTGCGGAGGTGTACGACCTGAAGTACCCGTTCCTGCAGGCATGAATACAGGTCCCCCGTGAGGGACGTCAGTACGAAAATATGTACTGAGTATGTAAGGCAGTGAGTATCAAGATGAGATACAAAAGATCAACAGAACCCAGATACCAGTGAATAAACAGTATGAGTAGACCACACTTAAAAGAGCTGATGGGATACCTGCACATTACTTTCATATCATTACTTCCCGTATTCCTTATCAATACATAACATATGTCATACAATGGCCAACTGATCAGTGGTACTAATACAATACATCAGGGACCACCCCTGGAATAGCATATATACATAATCTTTATAATACAATGGCCAACTGATCAGTGGTACTAATACAATACATCATATCATCAATTTAAAATAAAGACATTCAATTTCTTAATTCAATTAATCTTTGAGATTGGTTACTTTGTGGTCACACCTTATGGAACTTGAAACCATGATACCTCAATAGGAAAAACATGTAAATAGGTAATCAATATAATGAAAATGAAGTAGAGAATCATGGATACCTCATTAAACCATTTCGGAGTCAACAATAGTATAGGGACATTTTTTTGACTAGCCGGACATCTTAAAGGTGAAAACAAGTTCAATTGGTAGTGTCGAAGATCATATGATGTTATTATGTGTCATGTGTCGTAGGACAATGTTGGACGCTTACTTGAGAGTGCCATGGGTCTTTATTCATGCCAAAGATTAGATAGAGTATGTCTTACATACCTTGATATAACCACTTCAATACAAGTCCAACTTGACTTCCCGTACTCTTCGAACACTTATCTACAATAAGTCATTTGTGGCAAACTAGTATTAGCAACCAAACCTTACCATTTAGGTATTAACTTCACCAAATAATGTCTAGGAAGTAATCCTTTAACTAATCAATAAGAGTGCTACATACATCCTCTTATACTCTTATTACATTCACATATCATGCATTTTCATGCAATATCCCTCAACATCACTCTTAGCCTTTATTTCCCCTCTTAATCACCATCCAATACCAACATGATCACTAGGCATACATAACCACTAATATAATGATATATCACCACAACTCATCCTCCATAATCCAATACAACAACTTCCATAATTTACTACAACAATTTATACAAAACAATTCATAACTATGTTTCTAGTTATCTTCCAACATCAAGACAATACTCATAATCCTTTATCAATACTTATTCATGGATAAGAATCAAGAATAAACAATATTCATACCTTAACAATGAACTCTTGTATTTAGAATCCTCCTTACATAACCATGGGGTGCTTCTCGAAGCTTTCGAGATGGTGAACACAACTACGGAACCAATTCGAATTTTCTACGGTTGAATCACAAAATATTTGAAGTTGAAATTAGGCTAGGGTTTCACCTTCTCTTAATAATTGGATGATATATGATATATATGAGGCTAAGTGTATGTTTATAAAGACCAATTTTCATCCAAGAGGTAATAGAAAATGACCATTTTGCCCTAAAAATTTAAATAAATCCGAATCTGTCCCCAGTGGACAGTTTTGACAGGCTGAAGTAAATCGATCATAACTCTTTGCTCCAGTATCGGATTTGGGTGAAACCAATTGCATTGGAAAGATAATTCAAAGGGATTTTATTTTAATATAAAGTATACCACCCAGTTCTTCCTGTACAAGGATTTATGGTCATTTAAAGTTGACCCAAAAATCTGTCCCAAAATTCTGTTTTTTTTTTGATAGGCTGTAGTAAAACGGGTATAGCTCCTTACTCAGACATTGGATTTGGATGAAACCAATTTCATCGGAAAGAAGACTCTCGGAGATTTTCGTCGATATATAGCAGCTCACACAGTTCTTTTTTTACAAGGAGTTATGATCGTCTAAAGTTGATCCAAAGAAAATTGCCTAGCTGCAGTAATTTTCCTGCAGATTTACTGTTCACAGGCTTCCCGGCCACCGTTTTGAAATTTCGAATGTGCTCGCTTATATGAAATACTCCTATGTTTTGGGCAAACTTTATATCGTTGGAAAACTTATTCCAATACCTACACATAAAACTATTGACGGGATACTTCCGAACACCATAAACTTAATTTAACCCATACGCAAGCCTTTAGGACTCCATATAATCGCGATAAGTGTACGAAAAAATTTACGGGGTGTTACATTCTCCCCCCCTTAAGAACATTCGTCCTCGAATGTTAGCATAGTTACTCAATTAAGACATGTCCAAGCTTACAATTAACATATTCATCATCATAACATACTTGCATAAAAATAAACACTTACTTGTTATTGTTCTTCTTCCGTCTCATGAACTTCCTCCTCATCGTTGAATAGGTAAGGGTACTTAATCTTCATCGCTTCCTCGGCTTCCCATGTGATCTCCTCAACTTGTTGATTCTTCCAAAGTACTTTTACCGATGCTATCTCTTTATTCCTTATCTTTTTAATTTGGCGATCAAGAATAGCAATAGGCATTTCTTCAAAAGTGAGATCTTCCGTAACTTGTACATCTTCCATAGTAGTGATGTGCGATGGATCTCCGATGTACTTGCGAAGCATCAAAACATGAAATATGGGATGAACTGCTGAGAGCTCTTGAGGTAGCTCTAACTCATAAGCAACTTGTCCAAATCTTTGAATGATCTTGTACGGACCTATGTATCGTGGACTTAACTTTCCTTTCTTGCCAAACCTCATCACTCCTTTCATTGGTGATACCTTCAAGAATACCCAATCGTCGATAGAAAACTCAAGTCCTCTTCTTCTAACATCCTCATAAGATTTGTGTCGACTTTGAGCTGTTTCAAGCCGTTGTTGGATCACTTTAACCTTCTCCATTGCTTGATAAACAAGATCCGGTCCAAACAAGACCGCATCACCTGCTTCAAACCATCCTATTGGCGATCTACACTTTCTTCCATACAATGCTTCATATGGTGCCATTTTGATACTTGAATGATAGCTATTATTGTAGGCAAACTCGATAAGAGGTAGGTGATCATCCCAGTTGCCTTTGAAATCTAATACACATGCTCGTAGCATATCTTCAAGTGTATGGATGGTACGTTCCGCTTGTCCGTGCGTCTGAGGATGAAAAACCGTACTTAGATTTACTTGTGTCCCCAAACTCCTTTGAAAAGACTTCCAGAAATTCGCGGTAAATTGGGCTCCTCGATCAGATATAATGGAAATTGGAACTCCATGTAATCGAACGATCTCCTTAATATACAACTTCGCATACTCTTCCGCCGTATAAGTTGTCTTAACTGGTAAGAAGTGCGCGGATTTGGTAAGCCTATCAATGATCACCCATATGGAATCAAACTTCCGAAATGTACGAGGCAAACCCGTGATGAAATCCATATTGATCTTGTCCCACTTCCAGACGGGAAGATCTATACATTGCATGTAACCACCGGGTTTCTGGTGTTCTACTTTGACTCTTTGACAATTCGGACATTCAGCTACAAATTCGGCAATATTCTTCTTCATGTCATTCCACCAATATATTGCTTTCAAATCTTGATACATCTTAGTCGACCCTGGATGGATGGAATACCTTGAACAGTGTGCTTCTGTCATAATTCTCTTTCTTAGCTCGACTACATCAGGTACACATAAACGACTCTGACACTGAAGCACTCCTTCTCGCGTAAGCTCAAATGCCTTTGTCGTGCCACTCTGCACATCCTCCTTAAGCTGCAATAAAATTGGATCTGCATACTGCTTCTCTTTCACTTCAGCTATCAATGAAGATTCCGCTGCATTACGTACAATAACCTCTTCATCTGGAGTTTCGAGAAGTCGAACTCCCAAATTAGCTAGTTGGTGAAGATCCTTAATCATCCCCTGCTTTCCTATACATGCTATTTTAGACTTACGACTCAGTGTATCCGCTACCACATTCGCTTTCCCTGGATGATACAAGATATCAACATCGTAATCTTTCAACAATTCAAGCCATCTCCGCTGCCTCAAGTTTAGATCTTTCTGACTGAAGATATATTGCAGGCTCTTATGATTGGTATATATGTCAACATGAACCCCATATAAGTAGTGGCGCCATATCTTCAAAGCAAATATAACTGCAGCTAGCTCAAGATCATGCGTGGGATAATTCCTCTCATGTGGTCGCAACTGTCTAGAGCCATAGGCTATTGCTCTACCATGTTGCATTAATACGCATCCTAAGCCAATTCTCGAAGCATCACAGTACACTGCATACCCTTCTGTGCCTTCAGGAAGCACCAATACCAGTGTAGAAGTCAACTTGCTCTTCAGATCTTGGAAACTCTTTTCACAGGCATCATTCCATTAAAACTTGGAGGCTTTATGCGTCAACTTAGTCAAGGGTGTAGAAATAGAAGAAAAACCTTCAACAAACCTTCTATAATAACCTGCCAACCCGAGGAAACTACGAATCTCCGTAGGCGTCGTGGGTCTTGGCCAATTCTTCACAGCCTCAATCTTCTGAGTGTCAACTTTTATGCCTTCACTGGATAAAATATGGCCCAAAAATGCCACTGACTTGAGCCAAAACTCACATTTAGAAAACTTCGTATACAGCTTACGATCACGATGAATCTGCAACGCCTGCCTTAAGTGATTAACATGATCCTCTTCTGATCTAGAGTAGACCAGAATATCATCTATGAAAACTATCACGAACACATCTAGAAACGGCTTAAACAGCCTATTCATCAGATCCATAAAAACTGCGGGTGCATTTGTCAGCCCGAATGACATAACCAGGAATTCATAATGACCATACCGTGTTCGGAAAGCTGTCTTGGGTATATCTTTATCCTTGACTCTCACTTGATGATAGCCTGATCTCAAGTCAATCTTGGAAAAACACTGGGCACCCTGCAACTGGTCAAATAAATCATCAATTCGGGGAAGAGGGTATTTATTCTTGATAGTCACCTTATTCAATTGCCGATAGTCAATACACATCCTCAGCGAACCATCTTTCTTACGCACAAAAAATACTGGTGCTCCCCAAGGGGACATACTAGGCCTTATGAATCCCTTCTCTAGCAAATCTTTCAATTGCTCTTTCAATTCTCGCAATTCTGCTGGGGCCATTCTATATGGAGGAATGGAGATTGGTTGGGTGCCTGGTATTACATCAATACCAAACTCTACTTCTCGTTCAGGAGGTAAGCCTGGAAGATCTTTAGGGAATACATCAGGAAACTCATTTACCACTGGTACAGTGTGAAGATCTGGTGATTCCGATTCCGTATTCTTTACTCTAACTAAATGACATATGTAGCCCTTGGAAATCATTTTTCTCGCTTTGAAATAAGAAATAAATCTACCTCTTGGTGCGCCAATCTTACCTTGCCATTCAATAACTGCTTCATCAGGAAAATGTAAATACATCTTTTTCGTACAACAGTCAATTTTAGCATAACAAGACGCCAACCAATCCATACCCATTATAACATCAAAATCTACCATTTCTAGTTCCACAAGATTGGCCATCGTGTCTCGACCACACACAGTTACTACACAATCTTTATAAACTCTTCTAGCAATAATAGATTCCCCAACCGGGGTAGACACTTCCAACGGTTTATCTAACAATTCGGGGGTCCTTTTGAACTTTCCAGCAACCAAGGGAGTAACATATGATAATGTAGAACCAGGATCAATTAGAGCATATACATCAAATGAAAAAATGGACAACGTACCCGTAACCACATCTGGGGAAGCCTCTAGATTCTGTCGATCCGCTAAAGCATAAGTGCGATTCTGAGTCCCGCTGGAACTGGCGACTCTTGTTTCATTTCTAGCGTGACCCGCAGGTCGTGCGCCCCTACCAGAATAAGATACCGGTGACGATGATGCAACAGCTAATCCCGAAGGTCGTGCTACGCCACCTGCGCCCCTTCGTGGGCATTCTCTCATCATATGCCCCATCATACCGCACCAATAACAAACATTTGTTCCCATTCAACATACGCCCATATGATGCTTTCCGCATCGATTACATATCTCTCGAGAAGGTCTCGATTGGCTCATGTTCCCTTGCCCACGATAACCCACTGATCGCGAACTATGACCCTCACTTCTTTGCCCAAATTGACAGCCTCTGAACCCCTGATGCTGTGGTGGAGCACTAGCTGCAGAATAAGAAAATAATGGCCTAGGTGGTCTAGCAGAAAATTGAGGTCTAAAACCTCCCTGTGGCGCCATAAACTGCCCTGTAGATTTGGCCCTCTTAGAAGACCCGCTTTCAAATTCCCGTGTTCTTCTTCTTTGCCTCTGATCTTCCATTTTCTGTGCAAATGCTTGGATCCTAGCTATATCCATGTCTTTATTTAGTGCAGCAATAGTACAATCCCTAACCAAATACGGATCCAATCCATTCACATACCGATGAACTCTGTCATCCATAGTAGCTATAACATTAGGAGCATATCTGGACAAGGAATTAAATCGAAGACTATACTCCCTCACACTTGTATGACCTTGTTGAAGATTTAAGAACTGATCCGCACGGGCCTGACGAGTCTCATATGGAAGATAATGATCAATAAATGCCTCTTTGAACTCTTTCCAAGTAGCTGGGGGTGCATCAATGCCCCTTGATCGTTTCCAGTCTTCATACCAATATATAGCCTCACCTTTGAATCTATACGCGGCTAACTCCACTGTTTCTCTGCCCGATACATGCATCACCTCTAGGGCCCTTTGGATCTGATCAATAAAGTCCTGCGGATCTTCATTAAGATCGGATCCGGTAAAAGTAGGCGGATCCATCTTAAGAAAATCTTGCGTCCGAAGACTAGCCGCCCTATCAGTACCGCTAGAACCCGCGGCAGGAATGGCTTGCCCTTGGACTTGCCCAGCAACTATACGAGTCAAAAGTTGTACTGCATTTCTAAGATCTTAATCAACAACATTAATAGGTGGCTCTGGGGATATAGTTCTCCTCCCCCTTATTTCTTCCGGACTGGGGGAAGTTTCTGATGCATGCTCAGCTGGAGCCTCACTTTGATTAGCTGGTATAGTAGGTGACTTACTAGTCCCCTCTCCGGCAGCCACATCTACTTGCTTACCGGTATTCTTGCTTCTGGTAACCGGCATCATTACTATAATAAGAGAAACAAATGGATTCAGTGGTCAACTATGACTTCATATACAATATAAGCTCTATCGCACGATCTAAGACATGAAGAAAAGAAACAATTCCTAAATGTCCATAGCCTCATGTTTATAGATGTGGTGCACAACACACCGATAAACAAGACTCTACGTAGACACGGCTTTGTAGACTCACTAGGACGAACCGCTCTGATACCACTTTTGTCACGCCCCAAATCCCATTGGAGCGGACTGGCACCCGTAGACGAGGAGGCCCGGGAGAAACCGTTCATAACCTATACTTTCACACTTACATTACTTATGAAAATTAGAAATTTGGGCAGCACTTCGTTGTAAATAGAAGAAAACAGTACCTGTATCAGCCCAGCAGACACGCATATATATATATATATAAACAGTAATTGGCCGTCAGAGCCATCACGTCTATCAACCAAACACTCCTATGGCTGTACAATATGTCTACAAAAGCCTCTACATAGATACACAACTGAGTTAGGGTCGGGACAAACTCCCGCCCACAAAAGACTTTTATACAAATACCAAAAGTACATATAGAAACGACTTGGGATGCCCCGAAACAACTGGAGCTCACCACTATCAACAGAATGTCCTGGCTCTTACTGCGGAGGTGTACGACCTGAAGTACCCGTTCCTGCAGGCATGAATACAGGTCCCCCGTGAGGGACGTCAGTACGGAAATATGTATTGAGTATGTAAGGCAGTGAGTATCAAGATGAGATACAAAAGATCAACAGAACCCAGATACCAGTGAATAAACAGTATGAGTAGACCACACTTAAAAGAGCTGATGGGATACCTGCACATTACTTTCATATCATTACTTCCCGTATTCCTTATTAATACATAACATATGTCATACAATGGCCAACTGATCAGTGGTACTAATACAATACATCAGGGACCACCCCTGGAATAGCATATATACATAATCTTTATAATACAATGGCCAACTGATCAGTGGTACTAATACAATACATCATATCATCAATTTAAAATAAAGACATTCCATTTCTTAATTCAATTAATCTTTGAGATTGGTTACTTTGTGGTCACACCTTATGGAACTTGAAACCATGATACCTCAATAGGAAAAACATGTAAATAGGTAATCAATATCATGAAAATGAAGTAGAGAATCATGGATACCTCATTAAACCATTTCGGAGTCAACAATAGTATAGGGATATTTTTTTGACTAGCCGGACATCTTAAAGGTGAAAACAAGTTCAATTGGTAGTGTCGAAGATCATATGATGTTATTATGTGTCATGTGTCGTAGGACAATGTTGGAAGCTTACTTGAGAGTGCCATGGGTCTTTATTCATGCCAAAGATTAGATAGAGTATGTCTTACATACCTTGATATAACCACTTCAATACAAGTCCAACTTGACTTCCCGTACTCTTCGAACACTTATCTACAATAAGTCATTTGTGGCAAACTAGTATTAGCAACCAAACCTTACCATTTAGGTATTAACTTCACCAAATAATGTCTAGGAAGTAATACTTTAACTCATCAATAAGAGTGCTACATACATCCTCTTATACTCTTATTACATTCACATATCATGCATTTTCATGCAATATCCCTTAACATCACTCTTAGCCTTTATTTCCCCTCTTAATCACCATCCAATACCAACATGATCACTAGGCATACATAACCACTAATATAATGATATATCACCACAACTCATCCTCCATAATCCAATACAACAACTTCCATAATTTACTACAACAATTTATACAAAACAATTCATAACTATGTTTCTAGTTATCTTCCAACATCAAGACAATACTCATAATCCTTTATCAATACTTATTCATGGATAAGAATCAAGAATAAACAATATTCATACCTTAACAATGAACTCTTGTATTTAGAATCCTCCTTACATAACCATGGGGTGCTTCTCGAAGTTTTCGAGATGGTGAACACAACTACGGAACCAATTCGAATTTTCTACGGTTGAATCACAAAATATTTGAAGTTGAAATTAGGCTAGGGTTTCACCTTCTCTTAATAATTGGATGATATATGATATATATGAGGCTAAGTGTATGTTTATAAAGACCAATTTTCGTCCAAGAGGTAATAGAAAATGACCATTTTGCCCTAAAAATTTAAATAAATCCGAATCTGTCCCCAGTGGACAGTTTTGACAGGCTGAAGTGAATCGATCATAACTCTTTGCTCCAGTATCGGATTTGGGTGAAACCAATTGCATTGGAAAGATAATTCAAAGGGATTTCATTTTCATATAAAGTATACCACCCAGTTCTTCCTGTACAAGGAGTTATGGTCATTTAAAGTTGACCCAAAATCTGTCCCAAAATTCTGTTTTTTTTTTTGTTAGGCTGTAGTAAAACAGGTATAGCTCCTTACTCAGACATTGGATTTGGATGAAACCAATTTCATCGGAAAGAATACTCTCGGAGATTTTCGTCGATATATAGCAGCTCACACAGTTCTTTTTGTACAAGGAGTTATGATCGTCTAAAGTTGATCCAAAGAAAATTGCCTAGCTGCAGTAATTTTCCTGCAGATTTACTGTTCACAGGCTTCCCGGCCACCGTTTTGAAATTTCGAATGTGCTCGCTTATATGAAATACCCCTCTGTTTTGGGCAAACTTTATATCGTTGGAAAGCTTATTCCAATACCTACACATACAACTATTGACAGGATACTTCCGAACACCATAAACTTAATTTAACCCATACGCAAGCCTTTAGGACTCCATATAATCGCGATAAGTGTACGAAAATATTTACGGGGTGTTACATATATATATACCTATACATACACACACATATACACATTATCGACTATATCAAGTTCTAAATACGTACTATATCTATCACATACGTACACAAGTATATTATCCAATAATATAACGTGATGTGCTTCTTATACTTACTCAGATGAGTGATCGATTAATTATATTTGATTATCTTAATACGACATTAGGTTTTGACTACATCGTTCATCAATCGATCACTAGATAATATATATATATATATATATATATATATATATATATATATTTATATATTTATGTATATGAACGCTTGAATGAGTACTATATATATCACATCCACAATTATATTACCTTATAATAGACCGTTATCGACATCGTGTGATCAGTGTAATTTGAAAAAAATATATATATAATTATTTATAATGAAAATAATATATATATATATATATATATATATATATATATATACATACATATATTTTGATTACATATATATAATTATTGCTCACTAAAAATTATTTATTTATTATTTTTTTTTAGTTCAAAAAACCGACCACTTATGGTCGGTTTTTATAAATATTTTCTTTTTTTAAAAAAAAAATTAAAAACCGACAACAAGTGGTCGGTTTAAAAAAAAAAAGATTAAAAGAATTTTTAAAAAAATAATAATTAAAAACCGACCACTAGTGGTCGGTTTTTTATTAAATAATTTTTAATTATTTTTTTATAAAAACCGACCACAAGTGGTCGGTTTTCTTATTTCTTTTTAATTTTTCTTTATAAAATAATTAATTATTAATATAAAAATTATTTTAAAATTTTAAAATATAAAAGCGACCACAAGTGGTCGCTTATTTTTTTTTTAAAAAAACCGACCACATGTGGTCTGTTTTCTCCGACTTCAATCTGTGGTCGATTTTTCGTGGTTGGTTTTTCAGTTTTTTTTAGTAGTAACCTAACGAGGGGCATTTTTGAGTTATTTCAGATAGTTCAGGAGTATTTTTGAGCCTTTTCCGAAAATAAATTAATATTAATTGTTAAGTAAAGACAAAATTAAAATAAAAAAGAAGATAATTACGATGTGATCTCATCAAATTGATTGTTATTCAAAATGATTTTTTTTGTCATAATTAACAATGAACTTAACGATATAATCAGGGGCGGAGCTGCATGTAGGATAGGGGGTTCATCCGAACCCCCTTCGACGAAAAATTATACTATATATACATAGTTAAAATTATTTTTTATGTATATTTAGTAGATGTCGAACCCCCTTCAATTAGTTTGGATGTTCACTTGTGAACTCCTTGATAAAAATCGTGGCTCCGCCCCTGGATATAATACATCAAAATTTAAATAAGAATCAAAACAAATATTATATCTAAACTAACAATAAATATGTAAAAATCATCCAAACAAGCCGTGGTTTGTAGAGTTACAAGGTTGAAGAACAACAAAAATGTGTATAAACTCATCTTCTTCGAATTATGTCGAAGCAAACATAATTGACAACTAATTAAGAGTGAATTTATCTAATAACTATGTTTCAATGTCAAATTACAGTATATAACTTATTTTATATGATTTTTTAAACTCATTGCAAATAGGTGTACTGCAAGATTATTAACTTATATCCTATCGTTTATAGTTAGACAAAAATTATAAAAAAATCAGAATAATATATTTCATGATTTCTATTGTTTTTTTATTTTTTTAAATTGAATAACTACAAAGCTTAACAAACATAGGCTCCTAAATCCATTTAGCCTAAATTTTAATTAATTATAATTCATAATCTCTTTTACCAATTAAATACAATACATAACCTCCATCATCTATTTTCTCCCTTAAGTTTATTTCTCTGTCTTCTTTTTCTCTTTCTTTTTTTTTTCCTTTTTTTTTCCTTCTCGTTTTCTCTTTCTTTTTCCTTTTCCATTTTTTTCTTCTTTCGTTTTTCATTTTCATTTTTTTGTCATGTTTTTATATTTTTTTCTTTTCTGTTTTTTCTTTTTTCTTTTTTCTTTGTAGTCTCTTTTTTGTATTTCTTTTTTTCTATTTTCATTCTTTTCGTTTTCCTTTTTGGTCATTTTTTCTCCTTTTTTTTCATTTTGTATTTTCTTTTTGTCCTCTTATTTTTATTGTTGTTGCTGTTATAAATTATATTTTTATATATTTTTATATTGTATATTTATTTATATCATATTATATATTTTAAATAAATTTATTATTCATAGTTGAATAGTTTGGCGTGAATATGTATAATTTTTCATTTGTATTTTTTCATAAACTGGATGATCAATTTTACTATTTTACCCTTTACACATATCAGTGATATTTATTGGGCATATGAATAAACATTGAGATTGTGATTGTTCATATTTAATGTGTACTATTAATTACAGAGGTAAAATGAGAAAAAATTAATTAGTTCTATCCTGATTTTGTAAGTGATCAACTAATATGATATATTTATTTTTAGTAATATGACCAACGAAACTCGGATGAATGGAGGATCATTTGTATGCGTATAATTGAAGTTGTATAGACATGTATCATTTGATATAAATGTAACTTATATTTGTATAATTTAATATTTGTATATATATAATTTATCAGGTGTATTTGTATTGTTCAATTTGTATCAATAAAATACACTTTATATCAATGAATATAAATACAAGTGTTCGTAGAAAGAAAAAAATAAATTCTTTTTAATTTTTTTAAAATACAAATGATGTTATCAATTATAAATTTAATATAAATAAATAAAACAAATCAAATTACACATACAAATACTATATGCAGTCAACTTACAAACACAAATACAAAATAATTTTTTAAGAATACAAGTGCATCGATGAAAATAAAATACAAATTCAATGACAAATACAAATATAAATAAAATAAAACCATAAAATACAAATATAATATGCAATCAATTATAAAATACAAATACAAAATAATTTTTTAAAATACAAGTGCAAATTGTATAAAATATAAATGATGGTGGGATTATAAAATAAAAATACAAGTGTGAACTATAAAATATAAATACAAATACGAACTATAAAATACAAATACAAATACAAGTGAGAACTACAAAATATAAATATAAATACTAACTATAAAATACAAATACAAATACAAGTGTGAAATATAAAATATAAATACAAATATAAGGGTATTAATAAATACAAAAGTATAAATAATGGCGCAAATACAAATATGATAAGTAGTGGTGATATTTTTGTTATCATCCATGACTTGTGCTCGGGGAGTCATATTTTTTAAAAATATAAAAATATAAAATAGAACAAAAAAATGAAAAAGAAAAAAAAGTACAGAAAAATATGAAAAAGAAAAATATAAAAAAAGGGAAAAGGAAAAAAAAGAAAAAGAGAATTAGAAGAGATAAAAGAATGAAAAGAAAGAATCGATAAAGAAAAAAGAAAAAGAAAAAGAAAATAAGAAAAGTGAAAAGTAAAAAAACCAAAAAAGAGAAAAAAAATAAATAAAAAATAATAATAAATGATGATGAATACAAATACAATGCACGATTATGATGTTTCCGTCATTATTCATAAAGTATATTCAACGTAGCACAATTTTTTGAAGATACAGAAAAATATAAAATCTAAAATACAACCAAAAGAAAAATAAAAAACCTAAAAAAAGAAAACTAAAAAAAGAAAAACAGAAACAAAAGGAGAAGTAAAGGCCAGGGATACAGAGAGGGAAAAAAACGAAAGAGAAATAGAGACTATAGATAGATGAGGGAAAAAAAAGAGAAACAAAAAGAAAGAATTATTTTTTTAAAAAAGAAAAAGAGATAAAACGACTATGAATTCATCATTTTGAAAGTTAGATTACAAATACTCTCAGTTGAAACATATGTTATTTTCTATAAGTGTCTCACAAATATTCTATTTGATTAAAGGTTTTAGTTAATTAAATAAAGGGGAAAGGACATAAATAACACTTCGGATGAAACTATTGACACAAAAATGATCATTGAATTTTAATTTTATTTTTTAGCTATTTGTTGACAGCGTTATGCAGTAGTGATATAAATTTGATAAAAATCTTATACAGATATGTATTTTATACATAGATACGATTTCTATATGTATCTTATACATGCATCATTGTTGTATAATAAATATATATATATATATATTCACACTCCTATTTTTACCGTCCCAACCCCACTAGGGAATTGGTTTTAGAGAAAAAGAGTTTTTTCGATTAAAGTGACATTTTGAAAAGGAATTATTTATTTTACAGAGTCGTCACTTGGAATTGAGTTTGGGTGTTTCAAGTCACCTTATTGAATCCCCAATCAAAAGGAAATGACTCTTTCTTTTTGATCTGCGAATTAAAAATTCGGATAAGAAATTCTGTTGACCGAGGGGAAGGAGTGAGGCACCCCTTGAGTCCCGTAGTTCTAGCACGGTCGCCTTAATGACTTATGTCTAACTTAAATTAATCTCTTGAATATTTAATATTTGTTAGCCTAAAAGTTACGTATATCTCGCTTTTAATTTAAATTATTTAATTATATTAATGCATGGCTTGCCGGTAGCAGTACTTTTCGGTCATACCACAAGTTTTTGATATATTTCTCGCTCCTTTGAGGCATTTATGGATCGCTTCCATTTTTTCCAATTCTGAATAAGATTCTAGTACATTTAAAATCTACCAATCCCCATTTGATCGGCTTTAAAATGGTCTGTTTATTTTGTAATAACGAATGGTCAGTAGCAGGACTTTCCAACTTCATCATTAACTTTCACTTGTATATCAAACTTTTAATTCACTCGATCAAACACCTAAACCTATTCTTTTATGATTATTTCTCTTATTTCCTAAAGAAGTAATTGTACGTACTATTTAAAGACTACTTAATGTGAATGCCTTGATCTCTTTATATTATATGCTAATTGATAAGGTCAAATCTCCGTGTTAGAGTTAGAAGTATTTTCATATTAAAGCGTATGAATTAGTATGCGGTGGAAAAAATGTTCAGTAGCTATTCTTTCTGATTCATATAGTCATATTATTATGAGATGTCTTGTCATCATATTAATATAATTTAATAAATTGCTACCAACTTCAAAATTATTATTATTATTTTTTTTAAAATTGATGTATGAAAAAAGAAAAGTTATTAACTATTGCAAGAACAAAATGAGCGAGGAAACAACAACAATAACTTAACGGGCTGTATCAACTAACACAACAACAACAACAAAAAAGCTTTGAGTATATGTATTTATCCGTCGACATAAACGATGTGCAAGTAAATTAATTGTAACGAGGGTAGCCATTGATTAATATTTTACTAAAGGTCTTCGTTGCTTCTTTAAATAGTAAAGTGCAAATATATTTCAAGTTATAAAACTAGTAGTAGAATAAATAGTAGTAATCAGTAACCAAAAAAAAAAAAGAAAAGGTCAAGAAATCCATGAAGTCACAAAACATTTTTTGTTTTCCACTATTAACGTTTTCCGTATTCTTTAGCAAAATCGATCCCCCAATAACGCTCCGAAAAGGGGTCCCAAGATGTCACACGGTGCTTAGGACCACAAGTGATCTCAAGCTACCCCTTGTACTGACATACAATTAAGCAATTGATTTAAATATGTATAAAATGACTGATTTTACCATGCGGAAACATAGCCATGATGAAATCTGGAAGAATACAATACTGATACAATTTTACATTCTGATAAAACTGAAAAGCGGAATCGAAATTACATGAATGACTCTGACTAACATCTGTGAAGCCTCTACTATACTGACTATAGATAGATGGGACGCGACTCCAACTACCACTAACCAATACATATGAGTAAGAAAGTAAAACACATAAATAAGGTCTAACTGAAGTCCCTAAAGTAGGAGGACTCATCATCTGCTAGCTGGAATCTGCAACTGTTTGATCATGATTATGGACTACAACTGATCTTGTACCTACATTATTAAACAATCTATCACTTAGACGTATATGTGGATCAGTACTTTTGGAATGTACTGAGAATATGAGGGTGAATGCATAAGTAAAACGATAACTGTATATATATACTCATAGATTTTCAGATAATGCATGCTAAGTGTAAATGACTCACATTGGCTTGAATAACTAAAAGCTGAAAATCATAAATCATGAATAATAAAGCATACTGTATAAATCTTGTGAGCCATAACACTTAGTTCTAAAAACTGTACTTGTATTTTGTTTTCAAATCATGCAAGCTAAGTATAGAAAGGACTCACCTTTATCATCTGAAAACTGAAAGCTGAAATCTCATAGCTAATGCCATATGTAAAACAATATCTGAATAAAATTGTGAGCCTTTACACTTGGTTTCTGAAAGTTGTTTTGTTATTCTGTTTTAGGACTTAGGGACTTTTGGAGTTTCTTTTAAAAGATTTTCTGTTATGCTTTTCTATTAGGGAGATTCTTCTAACCAACATAAACCATGTGAGCTATCATGGAGTCCAACGTCTCTTACCCACGTTGGTAGAGTTGTTCTATCCTTGCCATCAGAATAGAACCTAGCTAGAGTGATCACTATACTGAACCCACTAGGAGTATTAAAACCTACGGTGGAACGTAGTTCTGGGGTATGAGACCTTGGAATCATACCCAACTCGGTGCTAAATACTACTCCTTTTAATCTGTATGCTCATTCTCTAGGAAATCCACCTTAAAACTAGCATAAATATTTGTAATAAAAATCAGTTATGCGTCTGTCTGTTTGAAACTGTAATCAAAACTAACTGTGTGGATTCCATAGCTTAGCTGAGGATCATAAGATCAAAATCTTGCTTAAAATCTGAACACGTGCTTTCAAAGAATATTTAAACATTAGCTTTCTTGAAATATCAAAGACTAAAACTTAGGGTTTGAAAACCCCTTTCTTGAAAACCATGTCATATCATCACAATTCATATTCAATAATAAAAATCTTGAAATGCTTTAACAATTCTAATCAAGATAATGAAATTCAATGCTCACTATACAAAATCAAGTCACACGCATAAGTATGTGAAAATAGTCATGCAATTCAACACTTAAATCACTTGTAACTTCATAAGGATCAAACAATGATATTTGGGTATGAACCCTAAACTGTAAATCATGTAATTTCATGTAAACTCAATTTAAAAAACTAGGTTTGGGCACAAGTATGAAAGAATATCCTTGTTCATAACCCCACATACCTTAATAACCTTGATTTGATATAGAAAACTTGATTTTGAAATCCTTGGAGATGATCGTGAAAGCTTTTCTTGAGATTCTTGGATTAGGGAACTTAATTCTTATTTTTTCTTAAAGAGATTTTAATGGAGTATTGAAGTTCTTGAATGGAGATTAGAGTTTGTTCTTGAGGGAGGCTTGGAGAGAAATTATGGATAAATGGGCAAATAATGCTCCTTGGGGCTTTAATTATGTGTTATGGACGAGTTAGGGTGGAGGAAAGGAGTTATTTTTCCTTAAAAATCCGTAAACAGGAACTAAAAAATAGATGCGTCCGGCGGAGCACGCGTCGCATGCTAATCGCGAGATCTCACTGCCTCTCTCACGAAAATGGCTATAACTTTTTGCTCGGGTATCGGATTAAGGCGAAATTGGTATCATTGGAAAACTGATTCAATTATCTATAGTTTGCTGGGTCTTGAGACGTAAAATTATATGTATATTAAAAGGTATACACATTCAAAGTAGATCCTTGTAGAATCAAATAGTAAACTTTAAAAGAATCAAAGACTCTTAGCTCAACTTTGTTCTAAGTGAATTCTATGAACATCTTTCACCTCGAGAGCACTTCATAAACTAGGATAATGATCATGAACTTATATTCACTTGGGAATCATTTGTATTAGAGCTTACATATGTAGAAACGACAGTTAGAATTCTAGCGTGAAAATATGCGGTATTACATTATCTCCCCCTTGAAATCATTCATCCTCGAATGATGGATAGGAACTTGTTGAAGACTTGGAGGTATTGAATAACGTGGACATAATATGTCTTCTAAGAAAGGATATAACTAAGCTGAAACATTCAAAACTTCTATCATGAAACTAATTTCTGAGCTGACTTGCTTTTACTTACTATAAAGAGTTGATTCATGCTGAGAATTTAGAATTATGCTTGAAGTGTTCATGATTCAATCGTACATGTAGAACTGCAAAGTGATAACTTATGCAAGCTAGAATCATGAGATAATAAACTAAGATCATACAATGGGTATTATGATGTCTGAGCTGGAATACTTGGAAAAACAAAGATCATTCACTGAACACTTATGAACTGAATCATGACTAAATATTTGAATCTTAAACTGATGCCTGGTGCATGGACTGAGCTGAATTCGTAATTTGCACGAATGCGAATATTTTACCTCATTAAATGGCCTTACTCATGAAACTTTGGGTAGTAAGACTTGATGGAAAGTTGGAAATCTATAGGAGCTTATCTGTTTGATTGCTAAACTGGATTGCACGCTATATGGACTGGATCATACTGACTACTCATACTCAAATAGAGTATTTCTTCAACAATCTTCAAAAAAAATTCTAATAACATTAGGGAGCAAAGAATTTTGGGCATGATTTGAACAATACATCTGAATAAGGAGTCACAACATTGATACAACTCTATAGCATGAACCATAGACATATAAATCATAAGCTAGGATAGAATTACTAGGCCTTAGGCAATGCAACTTCTTACTTTCAAGCTTAGAAACACTTCTCAAATACTCCCTCAACTATACTATTCCCCTTACAACCTATCTACTAAAGTCTAAGCTGAATTGAATTTTCTCACCATGATCAAGTCTAACTCGAAATCACAAGGTACAACATGCCACACCATAATACTAGTCTAAGCCACATGACTCAATCTTTCATGTCTCTTTTAGAGCTCAAACCTTAAGAATAACATGCCTTACCACTTTGATGACTAACTTAAAACTCTTACTATGGATTTCACTAGCGCATATTGCATTCATCCACTTACATCCCAACATGACATTCAAGACTATCATTATAACCACATATGAACTTTAAGGCAAACACGCATAAAAACATACTTCTCATGTTCTCTAATCCTCTATCAATAACAACTTTCTTGTACTATTCTTAAGAAGACATACCCAGAATTCTCAACTAACTATGAAAGGTACCAAAGATTTACCTCAATATTCCTTCATCCTTTAGTCTTAGATAGAAAAAACATAAATAGTCTTTATAAATGAAGGTCATCAACTCTGTTTCATCTAAACCATTGCTTATCCATTATCATAACCACTATCTTAACATAAGGAGAGATCACTAAAGGGCTGACGCATGAGGACCTAAAGCACGAAAGAATACTATATATAGCTTTAACACATAACTGAGGCCCGAGGAATAAAACGTCATAGGAATGGATTCATTAAAGAGATCCAAACTGAGGACATACGTGATATAATGCGAATTTCACTAGTATCATGAGTTCTGAGAACTGGTCATACTCTGAAACATGAGTTCATAATTATCATAAGCTATTCAACATAAGACTGGAGTCCATAGAGTTCTGAGGGATGACTCATATCATAGAGTTAAAATGTTATTTACTTACTAGAAGTTGAGAATGAACTTGAATTCGCATGAAGCGTATAAGCATTGTCCCTTAAATACGCTGAAACAGGAGCTGGAAAAATAATAGAGCGTGATGTAGAGTGTGCTGTGGAGTGTGCATCGCATGCTCTAGATCACCAAAATTGAGAGTGCACTGCATGCTCTATTGTGGGATCCCTCAGGGGTGGACTGGAGCGTGCGCCGCACGCTAATCGCGGGCAGCTACTATTTTGGACTTCTAAACATGCCCTTACACTTAGCCAAAAATTCCAAAACTTACTCGAGATGTACCTTTCACACCCCCAAACATGAATCAACTTTAAAATCGATATTCTAAGGCCAGAAAGGTCAAAAATAAAATCAACGAAGTGTAAGAGCTTTAGAAATGACTAACTCCTAACACTTAGTGAAATTTTCTAAGTTTTGGACTCCTTTAGGTGCAATAGTGAACTGAAATGAGCTATGGTCTTACAGGGTCATCTAATATCTTCCCCTTAGATTAAAGTCATCCTTCTAAACTTATGGATCTATTTCACATTCCTAGGACTGAGTCAGAATATCTGTGCTCTTACCATCTTCCCATAAATGCTACACTCATACGAATACAATATTTTGAATTTACTGACTTCATTCTTGGACATCCTTCCATATACCATCCTTAACTTTCTCTAGTTTCAATAATCATCGTCAAAGACTTACAGTCTTCATTGCAAACACACCTATCTCACTACACACATAGTCATAGCATACTAAGATCACACTTCTACACTTATATTCTTCGCAAACCATAAAAATCAAAATCATACTTAAAAAGGCTCAACACTATCTACCCATAGCTCCTTAACCTAGCTATCAAGAACACCATGTACTATACGACTAAACCTCTTTCACTTAGTAACTCAAGGGTACTGTACTACTAACCACACACAACACTTAATAAACTTAGAAAATAATGTAACCCCATATCACTTTGGGCACACCCCTACGTCATACTTACAATATCATACTAAATTATAAATAAATCAACTTAAACTCTTGTATGTACTGTTCAAGCCTACTATCACTTTATATAACTAGCATCACTAACCAAGCAATCATTACATCCACCTTGATGACCATCCACTATTCAAACTTAGGGTCTAGTGTTAGGCAAGATTAACAACCCAACCTCACAGACTATTCTCACTTGAAAGCTATAAAACAAGACATCAAGAAATAGTAGTCCACTAAAACCTCATAACAACAATAATCGATTGTAATCATATGGTGTAACTTATCAAATCCATTAGCACATCCTCCCTCTACACATTATGACTATTTATTCATCTGTATACCTAAATTATATTTATACCTCGTAAAGCATCAACAAATCTTCCTCTTTATAGCCACATGGGAAACCTATATTAACAATACTCAACTACCAAATACTTCATGAATATCCTATACTTTTCTAACACAACAAATATCATCAATAACTCTTTCATACTTCAAGCAAACAATAATTCACCTTAACTAATAACTCCTTCTCTACCATCCACTAAACTAACACACAAGGACATATCACCATAATGCAAAAGCTATAATATGCATAAGTTTATCTCTATACTTTCTATCAATCGTCATTCCCACTTTTTTGTCACTTCTCTTCTATACCCATACTTCCAACTATAAAAAGGTTCTACTACTTATAAATTATAACACTCTAGGTTGAAATATCCCTCGAATACAAACTCTATTTAACAATCTAGGTTCATACTATCTCCTCTTATTAGCACTATCTGTATTGAAGGAATAATGGGGAATCTGAATACATATCTTGCTCTGTCTTAACTGAATGACTCATAAGTATGAGGACATAACTTTTAACTTGAGGAACTTGTAACACACTAGCGAGCACCTCTCAAGCCCCTTGTATGAATTTTGAAGTTACTGATAGTAAATCTGAGAGCATCATCTTGGGAGGAAATCAGAATTTTCTAATTATGTTATCACAAGAATAAATCATAGATGGAGAAATATGGATTAACACACGAATCCACAGAAGTTTATGAAGGAACAACTTTACAGCACGATCTAGAGTATGAAAGAAAGAAAACTTTTCATAAATGCCTTGTAGCCTCTCGAAGAAAAGTATAGACGTCTCCATACCATTCTGCAAGACTCTACTAGACACGGATTCACAGACACCCTAGGAAACTTAAACTCTATACTCTGATACCAAGTTTGTAACGCCTCAAAAAGGAGTCTCGAGATGTCACACGGTGCTTAGGACCACAAGTGATCCCAAGCTAACCCTTGTACTGGCATACCATTAAGAAAATAATTTAAATATGTATAAAATAACTGAGTTTACTATGAGGAAACATAATCATGATAAAATATGGAAGAATAACAATACTGATACAATTTTACATTTTGATAAAACTGAAGAGCGGAACCGAAATTACATGACTGACTCTGACTAACATCTATGAAGCCTCTACTATACTGACTATAGATAGATGGGACGCGACTCCCACTACCACTAATCAATACATATGAGTAAGAAAGTAAAGTACATAAATAAAATCTAATTGAAGTCCCCGAAGTAGGAAGACTCATCATCTGCTGGCTGAAATCTGCAACTATCTAATCGTGATTATGGATTATAACTGATCTGGTACCTACATTATTAAACAATGTATCATATAAACGTATATACAGATCAGTACTTTTGAAATGTACTGAGCATATGGGGGTGAATGCATAAGTAAAACGCTAACTGTATATATATACTCATAGATTTTCAAATAATGCATGCTAAGTGTAAATGACTCACATTAGCTTGAATAACTGAAAGCTCAAAATCATAAATCATGAATAATAAAACATAATGTATAAATCTTGTGAGCCATAACACTTAGTTCTAAAAGATGTACTTGTATTCTATTTTCAAATCATGCAAGCTAATGTAGAAAGGAATCACCTTTATCATCTGAAAACTGAAAGCTGAAATCTCATAGCTAATGCCTTAGGTAAAACAATATCTGAATAAAATTATGAGCCTTTACACTTGGTTTTTAAAAGTTGTTTTGTTATTCTGTTTTAGGACTTAGAGACTTAGGGACTTTGGGAGTTTCTTTTAAAAGGTTTACTGTTATTCTTTTCTATTAGGGAGATTCGTCTAACTGACATAAACTATGTGAGCTATCATGGAGTCCAGCGTCTCTTACCCACTTTGGTAGAGTTGTTCTTTCCTTGCCATTGGAATAAAACCTAGCTAGAGTGATCACTATACTGAACCCACTAGGGGTATTAAAACCTGCGGTGAAATGTAGTTCTGGTTCATGAGACCTTGGAATCATACCCAACTTGGTGCTAAATACTACTCTCTTTAATCTATATGTTCATTCTGTAGGAAATCCACCTTAAAACTAGCATAAGGGTTTGTAATGAAAATCAGTTATGCGTTTATCTGTTTAAAACTGTAATCAAAACTAACTGTGTGGATTCCATATCTTAGCTGAGGATCATAAGATCAAAATCTTGCTTAAAATCTGAACACATTCTTTTCAAAGAATACGTAAACATTATCTTTCTTGAAATATCAAGACTAAAACTTATGGCTTGAAAACCCCTTTCTTGAAAACTCATGTCAAATCATCACAATTCATGTTCAATAATAAAAATATTGAAATGCTTTAACAATTCTAATCAAGATAATAAAATTCAATACTCAATATACAACATCAAGTCACACGCATAAGTATGTAAAACAGTCATGTAATTCAATACTTAAATCACTTGTAACTTCATAAGGATTAAACAATGATATTTGGGTATGAACCCTATACTGTAAATCATGTAATTTCATATAAACTCAATTTTAAAAACTAGTTTTGGACACAAGGATTAAAGAATATCCTTGTTCATAACCCCACATACCTTAATAGCCTTGATTTGATGTAGAAACTTGACTTTAAAAACCTTGGAGATGATCTTCAAAGCTTTTCTCAAGACTTTTGGATTAGGGAACTTAATTCTTATTTTTTCTTGAAGAGATCGTAATCGAGTCTTGAAGTTCTTGAATGGAGATTAGAGTTTGTTCTTGAGGAAGGCTTGGAGAGAAATTATGGATAAAGGGGCAAATAATTCTCCTTGGGGCTTTAATTATGTGTTATGGATGAGTTAGGGTGGAGGAAATGAGTTATTTTCCCTTAAAAATACAGAATTGGTATCGTTGAAAAACTGATTCAATTATCTAAAGTTTAGTGGGTCTTGAACCTCAAAATTCTATATATATATAAAGAGGTATACACATTCAAAGTAGATCCTTGTAGAATCAAATACTAAACTTTGAAAGAACCAAAGGCTCTTAGCTCAACTTTGTCCTAAGTGAATTCTTTGAATATCTTTCACCTCGAGAGCACTTTATAAACTAGGATAATGATCATGAACTTATGTTCATATGGGAATCATTTGGATTAGAGCTTACACACGTAGAAACTACCGTTAGAATTTTAGCGTGAAAATGCAGGGTATTTACCCCCTTTTTTTAACCTTGTTTAGTTTGATTTATTTTTAATTAGCTAACAATCTCTGTCATATGAGAGCATGGTAAGTTAAATGGCAAAATAAAATAGAATAACATATTAAGGTACGACCTGATCATAATTTTTTTTTTTTAAAAAATGGCTGAATCATGCAATCTGCAGATAAGAATAGTATACAAATAAACACGTCAAACATTCATGAAGCTTGTCCAAACTAAAGAAAAATACTTAAACATGTGATAGAATGTGGAACATGATAATAGTTTGATACTAAATTCAGTGATAGTAACATTACGACATACTTCAAGTATCATATCATAATTAATAATCAGTTAGATCGATACGAAATATGAACAACTTTATAATATTGGAATCAAGTCTTGAACAATTGCAATATCGAATTATACAAGAAAAACGTAAGAAATACCTTTTGAGAAGATCAATTCACAACAATAAAGTTACTAGAATTCACAGACTTTAGGAGGCACGAACTTAAGACCACGAATGAAAATCTTACACTTTGGTTTTATAAGTTGTTTTTCTTTTTCACTTTTTCCTTCCTGTGTCTAACTCTTTCCTTTTTCACTCTTTTCCTCACTTCCGTCCTTTTTCCAAGTGTGTGTGTGTTTTATATTGTTGTGCATATACGTGTGTTTTGTGTGGAGGAAGTTGGAAAGGATAAGTGGAAGTGGGATGGTGGGAGTAGGTTAAGTGAAAGAAGGATTGTGGGAAGAAGTTAGGGAAGTTTAGGATTTGATTTTTTTTAATTGATAATTTAAATAAAATAAAAATGGTAAAATTTATTTAAAACTAATAAAATATGGATAAGTTAAGTAGTTAGCCTTATAAATATGACTAAGGAAATATTAATATCACTACATTATTTATTTAAAAGTTAGAAAAAAACAAATATAGTTTAGAATTTTTTATTTTTATTTTTTAATTAAATTAATAAATAAATAATAAAAATAAATTTTTTTATCTTAAAATGTTTATATTTATAGTTTTTTAAACTTTTAAAACAAACTTTATAAAAATAAGATAAAATTAAAATATTTAATTTAGACCTAAAAATAAAAAATATACAAACTAAACACTAAAAATGGTGTAAAATTAGTTTGATAAAAAATAATGTGTTTACGGAATGCCTCTCTTTGCTTGGAAACATGAAGAGTTTTCAAGAAAAGAAGTGAACACGACTGATTTTTGACCAAATAATTTATTCAAAAATAGAAAAAATAAATATTGAGAAAGAGCTGTGACCGAGCCCTTGCTTTGAGTAGCCTACATATCTCGAGTTATAAGGGAATCAGGTCACGTGTAGTTCAAGTGGGTGTAGGAATGAAAGGATGAGTTAGAGAATCGAGTGAGGTCCATCGAGGTTTCGGTCTGTGGCTCCTTTATTACATCAGGGAAAAAATGAAACTAGAAATTAAAAATACAAGCTCCTATGTATTCTACTTGTCTTGATTATCTTGCTTCAGATCTTCCTTTTGGATCTTCACTTATCGCTTCACCTTCTTCTGGTGGGTACCTTGATCTCAAAATTTAATCTTGAATTTAGAATTTGAGACTTGAACTTGAAACTTGGATCGAGTTATTGACACTTTTTAAAGGACAGTTCATAGAATATTCTTGGATGCTTATTCTCTTGATCAAAAGTTAAGAAGATGACTCTTGAAATGTTGGGCCGCTGCATATGCAAAGCTGACTCTAACTATCTTTGGGATTGAACATTCTTCTCTACTCTATTTGGAGATGAAATTTCATCCTTGGACATCAAATTTGTGCTTTGAAGAAAGACCTACAAGCCATCAAAGAAAAACACAAGAAAGACTAACAAAATTTTTTGTGCCCTAGTTTGCACTAGAAGAATTTTGTGAGTTATTAGAAAACTATAAAATAATTTAAAAATAAATAAATAAAGAAATATGATAGAAATCTAAGCTAGTTACACGATAAAATAAGATTCTTGTTCACAATAATACTATTATACCTTGTGAATGTATGAAAAAGAATTAGGATATTTGCTTCTTAAAATACGACTAAGGAATGTCATACCTTATGAAGACATAAAGAAGAAAAATAGGAGAGTTTATTTCCTAAAATATCAACTAGGGAATGTCATATCCTATGAAAACTTAAAAGAGAAAATAAAAAATTTTGTTTCCTAAAATGGCAACTAGGGAATGTCGTACCTTATGAAGACTTAAAAGAGAAAATAGAAAATTTTATTTCCTAAACAGTAACTAGGGAATGTCGTACCCTATGAAGATTTAAAGAAGAAAATAGAAAATTTTATTTTCTAAAATGACAACTAGGGAATATCGTACCCTATGAAGACTTAAAGAAGAAGATAGGAAAATTTATTTCCTAAAATGACAACTAGGGAATGTCGTACCCTATGAAGTCTAAGGAGAAGATAGAAAAATTCATTTCCTAAAATGGCAACTAAGAAATGTCAAACCCTATGAAGACATAAATGTGAAGATAGGTAAATTCATTTCCTAAAATGGTAACTAGGGAATGTCGTACCCTATGAAGATATAAATAAGAAAATAGGAGATTTTGCTTCCATTAAATGGCAACTAGGGGATGTTGTACCCTATGAAGACTTTTAGGAGAAAGTAAAAAAATTATTTCCTAAAATGACAACTAGGGAATGTCGTACCATATGAAGACCCTAGAGGAGGAAAATAGAAGATTTTAATTTCTAAAATGTCTACTAGGAAATGTCGTACCCTATGAAGACTTAATGGAGAAAAATAAAAAATTTTAATTTCTAAAATGTCTACTAGGAAATATCATACCTTATGAGTACATAAAGGAGAAAATAGGGAGTTTTCTAATTTAAAGGTCGGGGGTGTTATCCCCTTTGAAGATTTAACCAAGGAAAATAAGATTTTTTTAACCTGAAATGCAACTACGGGGTGTTGTACCCTATCAAGAAAAAGATATAATTATTTATCTTTCCCTTTTTTTTGAAAAAAATAAAAAATGCCCAATTTTAAATGTGAGGGGTTTTGTGTTTTTTTTTTTTGTTTTTTAATAGGGTTTTTGGGTTCCCTCTTGATGCAAACTGGAAATTATAGGAGTATAACGAAGAGTAAAAATTTAAAAAATCTTCACTTTGTGATATTTGTCTTTTCGAATGAACTTCACAAAATTGCCTTGTCCCTGTTCAAACAACGAAAAAAAAATTGTGAGTTCTAAAAATTGGTGGTTGGTTTGTGGCCTTGAATCCTTTGGAGGTTTGCTTTATCTCTTTCCATCTCCAATACAGTTGATTCAACAAATTGATTGGAGAGTTTGAACCTTCGTCTTTCAAATTCTATTGCATCTATGTTTGTTCAGTATGATTCTGCACTTTATTTTCAGATACTGCACTCATTAAAAAAAATCTCAAATAGCTTTCTTGTCCTTGCCAAAGTACTGCACACCCAACAATCTTTGCTCAGTTTCACTAGAAATCATAGTCAATTTTATGTTCTTTCTTCATTTTACATTTGACATAAGACTGTTGAAAAAGACTCAAATAATGCATTGAAATAAAAATAAGAAAAGACAAGAGTAGGAACAGAAGAGTCATGTTTAAATAGAAGGTATCCCCTATGGAAAAAAAATGAAAGAAGCTTATCTGAAGGTGTGTATTGACTTCAATAAAATGTGACATGCATTTTAGAGTAGGCATTTGATCCATCAAAACTGTCTAATCTTAAAGTAGGTTGAACCTTTTCGTCCCAAACCAAATCATCTTTCTTAATCTTTGCCATGCCATGATAAACCTCGCTCGACTAATGGTGTCCTTTTTGGATTTCCTTTGGTTGACCTCTCTAGTTTCATTTATATCGCTCATCATTATCTTATGGCGCCCTGGGGGGTTTTCACCTATAAGACACTTTCGTTCTTTCTTTTTTTTTCATCATCTTATGGTGCCCCTAAGGGTTTTCACCTACAAGACTCTTTCGTTCTTTTTTTTTCTTTTTTTTTCATCGTCTTATGGTGCCCTTAAGGGTTTTTACCTAAAAGACCCCTTTTTTGCACTTTCATAGAGCACAAGGCTTGACATTCTCAAAAATTATTCGGAAGGTCTTAAATGGACAAGGAAAAAAAGATTTTAGAATGAATTACAACTAAGGAACCATATATAAAAAATTGACAATAAGATATATGTCTCAATTTCTTTGAATACCAAGAAATATTTTTTTTTTGGTCAGACCGAACCCCAAAATTGGGCTTCCTACATATCCTTTTAGGAATCAGGCCAAGCGTAGTTCAATAAATCATTTTTTTTTAATTTTTTAGATTTTTTTTAGGTTCCAAAGAGGGAAAGCAAAGAAATGTACATAAAGCTCAAAGGGATGACGTTGGATTAATGACATTTAGTTAAGGAGAATAATGACCTTTCGTCATCTAAACTTGAGAACGCTAAGCACAAGTGTATCAAATATAGTATCTTTTGACTGAATCAACATTGATATCTACCTCTGCCATTTTTCTGTCCATATACGCAAGTTGCAAAGCTCCATTTGATAATACTTGTTTAACCATGTATGTGCCTTGCCAGTTTGGAGAAAATTTTCCTTTAGCCTCTTCTTGATGCGGAAGGATGCATTTCAAAACAAGTTGGCTGACCTTGAATTTTCTAGGACGTACCTTCTTATTGTAATCCTTTGCTGGTATAATGGGCCAAAGCAAACCGCTGTTAACTTTTTTCATCTATTAATGATAATTGTTCTAGTCTAGACTTAATCCATTCAGTATCATCAATCTCATTTTAAAAAATGTTTCGAAGCAAGGGAATTTCAACTTCTGCAGGTATCACAGCCTCAGTCCCATAGACTAATAAGTAAGGAGTTGCGCCGATCAATGTATGAATAGTTGCACAATATCCTAAAAAATCAAACGATAATTTCTCATGCTACTGTCTAGATCCTTGGACCATTCTCCTAAGAATCTTTTTAATGTTCTTGTTCACTGCTTCAACAACTCTATTTTTCTTGGGTCGATAAGGTGTAGAATGATGATGCACAATCTTGAATTGCTCGCAAACCTCCTTCATTATATGACTATTAAGATTTACAACATTATCTATGATAATGGTCTTTGGTATACCTAAATGACAAATGATATTGGAATGAACATGTAACCCCCCCAAGAGTAAACCCTGGATGCCATACGGTGCTTACGACCCCGAAGAACCACAAGCTAACCCATGACTGATATCTGCTGTGAGAACTGAATAGTAATACTGAATTAGGCTGAATTGCAATAAGGTTCAAAATCTAAATACTGATAAATAATAACATTTGGTAAAAATGTCTGAAAACTAAACACTGTCTGAACTGGTCTAGTTTGAAAGCCTCTAGCTGAACTGTCTAAATATGGAGTTGATGGGACAAGCCCCCAACTAACTCCAACTACTAAACTATTGATAAACTAAAATAAATCATATCCCCGATAGATGAGGACTCACTACTAAAGCTGCAACTACTGACTGGATCTGTCTAAAAACGATTGGGATCTTGAGCATTCGAACCTATGATATGAGACATCATAGTGCAAAGAAAGAGTATACAGTCAGTAGGTAGAATGTACTGGTATGCTAGATGAGGTAAGGCTGAATGCAAGGGTTTATATGCATGAACAAGAACTGGCTGAATGATATCGAGTAACTGAATATAAGAGTACGTGGATAACTGATACTACAAAAATCACTGAGTATGCAACATTGTACATATACGTATAGACTGTAACTGATCTTTTCTGAAGCTGAGCACTTAGTACCTGATATCTGAAGTTACTGATAACTGATTTATTAATACTGATTGACTGTGTCAGACAGTCTTGATTCTGTAAAATAAACTGAGACTGTGTCTGATAGTCCTAATTCTGTAAAATGAACCAAGTGCTAAACTGAAGTTTGAAAATAAAACTGTGGGAGGTAATCATCTAACTAACATTCCCCAAATAAGATAAGATAACTGAGTTGGGGTCCAATCTGTAACCCCAATTACAAGGGTGCTAATACCGTGCCACAGGTACTAACATCTGCTATGGAGTCAGTCCTATCTAATGAGTGACCCTTGAGATACGTCTTAAACTAGTGGGTGATCCCTGAGTATGTTAGTCCTATCTAACGGCTGACATCTCATAACCTATACTGGCTACGTAGTGTTGGAACTTAGGGATTGTTTCTAGGGACTCAGTCCTAACTAACGGGTGAGCCCCCATCCCTAGGCTCGCTCGATGCTGAATTCTACTCCCAACTGAATAGACACGGAAGTGATTATACTGAACTAGACTGGACTGATACTAAGTCTACTGAGTTTTCTTAAGTTCTGTAACTGACTGAGTTCTATTGATCATGACATGACTGATACTATTCTGTAATTAACACTGGCTCTAGGAAAATAGCTAGATTATCGGGTATTAAATACCCCTAGGACTCGATAGAATAAAAAAAGAAGACATAACATGTTCATAAAGGTATAATAATACTTGCTTGCTAACAATGCACTCATTTAGACATTTTGTCAAACACTTGATATACATGAACTTGTGCATGAATGGGATCACATAATAACATGTCATGCTTTCACTAGTCAAATCACATAAGCATTTCATCAAACACTTGTAGGGCATAAGCTTTTACATGATTGGGACCACATAATAACATGTCATAATTCCACTATTTACTTCACATAGGAAATTTAGCAAACTCTTGGGGAGCATGAATTATTTACATGATAATGGCCAACACATGAACATCATGATACATTAATCAATTTGTAAATTTAAGGGTTTATCAAGATAATCACATATTCATCACACATGCTATTCAATTTTCATAAAACTTGCAATTAATTCATGGATTGAAACCCAACTAACATCATGAACATGAATTCAATCTAATTCAAACATGAAAATCATGAATCTGAGATCTACTATGTTTAAAAAGGGTTCTTGGACTTCATGGGTGAAAGGGACCCATGAATGAACACCTAACATACCTGAGAACAAGAGTTCTTGAAGGTTCTTAAAGGATTTCTTGAGATTGCTGTTGGTTTCTTGGAGTTAGGATTTTGTATTCTAGAGAGAAAACTCCTATTTTGGGAAAAAATTGACTAATGAATGATTTAAAATGTTTTAGGGCCTTAATCCTATGTCTGGCCGGAATAAAATAAGGGAAAAATACTAATTTAACCCTGAACAAAACTTTGGATTTTCGTTGAAAATTTTCAAAATTACCCCCTGGCTCGTCACGGTACAATCGCGTTGGATTACTGGAAAATGGATAACTGGGAACTGGGCTGGTGGCGCAACGTGGCACCATCGCGGTGCTTCACTAAATAGGAAACTGAGCCTTGGCGCGATGCGCCATTATGGCGGAGCAACACTGGAAAAGTGATAATTGGGAAATTGGCTGGTGGCACGACACGGTGGTATTGCCTTGGCTCACTAGAAAATGACGATTGTCATCTGGACTGTCTCCGCGACGTGCTGAAGTACCAGGTGGTACACTGTTTCACTAAAATGACTCTAATTCTTCACCCGGATATAGGATTTGGGCGAATTTTATATCATTAGAAAGCTAATTAAATTTCCTATGTAATGGCAGGCTCTAAACAAAAAAATGCTAAATATTTCAAATTTTTTACATGGGATTATGTATGTACTAAGACCTAAATTAAGCTAGGGAAATATGGGGTATCAAAATATCTCTTTCTTGGGAACATTCATCCTCGAATTAGACTAATCAAGCTGAGAAATGCTGATAGACTGAGTTTACACATTAAACATGCACGACTGAAGCATGACTACTTGATTGAAAATACTGATACACTGAGTTTACATACTGACCATGCATATCTGATGCATGAAATACATGACTGAACAGGTTCATGAATGCATGGCTGAATATGCAACGGTAATGGATACGAAGTTTATAACCGTAACTGCATCATGGAACTGAGTAAACCTAAGGAAGAGCGTTACCTTAAGCTGAGAATACTAATGAACCTGAGATCATTTACTGAATATGTATGAACGGAAATATTAGAACATGACTGAGTCTGAAACATGATATATAAACTGAATACCATGAACTGAACTGATTCCATGAATATATATGCCATGCCATGGGAATGTTCATACGGCTAAGATTAGAACGAGAGAGTCAACTTATGAGTACCCATTACTCCAAACTAGATTTGTTATGCGAAGAGAAACTGGAAGGTTTAGGACATGAAAGCTCGAGGGTTATAGTGCATCTCCCCCTTGGGACATTATGTCCTTCAAAGAATGCTGACTTGGATAAGATACTGAGGAAAAGCTAAGACGATGCATGGGGCACCTACATGGGGCACCTACAAACTGAATCGTGACTGAGTATTTAGGGTCTGAAACTGAGGCACGACACATGAACTAGTCTAAACTCGTAACTACTAGGATATTCCATCTTGGAATGGGCATATTTGGGAGACTTCGGATAGGGCGACTGCGCGAAAAGGCGGGAAACCATACGAACTTATTTGCCTGACTGCTAAACTGAATTCCTGGCTTTACAGACTAACTCATACTGAAAATTTATACTCAACTGGAGTATTTCTTGACACTCTTTCTATAAAGTTCTACTGACTTTAGGGAGCAAGGAAATCTTGGCATGGTCTGAATGAGAAATCTGAATAAGAAATCACAACATGGCTAAAATTCTGTAATATGGGCACTAATAACTCTACCTACTGAGGTCTGATCTGGAATGAATTCTCCCACTATGTTCAAGCCTACTTAAATCTCTGAAATGTTTTTAGCCCCTTACACATCATCATGACATTCAAGCCTATCTTAATAACTACAGCCTCGTGTAAAACTAGCATGCAACAATCTTTTCTTAACATGAAACATTCTTCTAAAAAACTGCTCATCACTATATCATTTCATAAGGAGAGTTCACTGAAGGTTAAAACATGGGGACCTGAAGCATGAATGGACACTTTACTGAACTTGGCACTTAACTGAGGCCTGAGGAATAGAACATCAACATCCTGAACTTTATCAAGAGATCTAAACTGAGGATATACATGATGAAATCCAAATTTAGATGATCAATAGGAGTATACCATAAGTCATGTAAACTGAGCACACTGTAAGTCATGAGTACATTGAGTCATGAGCTTCATGACCTGAGTTTGGAGTTTTTGTGTTCAGGAAATGTGATTCGTAACACTGAGTGAACTGGAACTGTTCATACTAGGAACTATAAGCGTAAATGATTTTTGATAATGTGCACGAATATGAGCTATGATCATAGAACTGACATATACTGCGTGAGTAGATATCGTGATAGCTGAAGTGCAATACTTTGCACTGAGGTAAGGACAGGTTGGCGATCAACCTCTCTCACTGCTTTTCTACACATACTAACATTACTACTAAAATCAGAAGGCCTGGCTTTCTTAGATATCATAATTGGATAGTTCTTGTATACCTGTTGGGCTATGATAGACTGACCTACTGGGGTGGAGACTAAGAAAGGTTCTGTTAAGGTTTCCAGTCTGACTTTGAAATCGACTGCTATGTATCAAATTAAAAAAGACAAAGAAGCTTCTGGATCTAATAAAACAAAACATGTAAATGGAAGATCCGTAACGTACCAGTAACCAATGTTAGGAGAACTTTCCTGATCTTGTCTGGACTAAAGTGCATAAAACCTGTTTTGGCGTTGCCTACTGGCGGTACTGGAAGTAGCACCCTGCTGATTTGGACAATCGGACTGATCTGAAGGATGATTGTACTGACCCTGTTGGTGCAAATATTTTCCCCTCTGAGCCATAACTTTACACTCCCGCATCTTGTGGCTTGGCTTACGACATCTAAAACATACATCACTTCCAGCTCTACATACACCTAGGTGATTTCTACCATATTCTCTGCAAAGTAGATGGGTATGACCACTGCTCACACTACCCTGGGTTTTGAAGCCTGGCGCCCTATCAACGGCTACCGCTCTCTGACTTAGGCTGATTGAAATTGAAACTACCTATTTTAGCTCTCTTATTCTTTCTCTCCTTCTTCTTAAGCTTCTTCTCCTCAATTTATTTAGCATGGACCATAAGCCTAGATATGTCCATCTCCTTAATCAACATCGCAGTTCTGTACTCCTTAACCACACTATCTGACACCCTAGACACGAACTTGTTCATTCTGGACCTATTGTCTGTTACTACATGGGGAGCATACCTGACTAACTTAGTAAACTTAAGGGAATAATATTTCACACTCATACTTCCATGCCTGAGATTGATGAACTCTAACACCTTGGCTTCTCTTAGTTCCAAGGGAAATAATCTATCTAGAAAAGCAGTAGCAAACTCTTTCCACCCTATGGGCCCTGCATCTGTGCCTTTGTCTACCTTTCACTGCTTAAACCACGTATGAGCTACATCTTATAGATGATAGGCAGCTAATTTAGCACTCTCACTAGAAGTCACTCCCATAATATCTGTGACTTTCTGAACCTGATCGAGGAACTCCTGTGGACCCTCTTTTGACTTAGATCCTGAGAATAAGGGAGGATTCATTCGGGTGAAGTTTTGAATTCTGGATGAAGCAATATTGGCCACTGGGTTGTCCTAAACAATAGCTAACCGTTCATTCTGAGCTGTTACAAAATTGGCTAGAGTAGTGAATGCAACTCTGAATTCTGCATGGGTGACATGCTCGTCCATGGGATCTGTATGAATGGGCTGAGGTGCTGACTAATTTCTAGTTTCTCCTTTCATTAGTTTTTTTAGGAGGCATGTTCTGTAAACAAAAGGAAGAAACAAATTAGATTGAGAGTTTAACTTAAGCTCATGCTTACTCGCACAACATAAATACTAAAAAAAAGGGAACTTTAACTAAAACATCTCATAGCCTCCTGTCCATAAGTGTGGCGCGCTACACACTCATGCACAAGACTCTACTTAATGCGGCTTTCAGACTCCCTAGGTCTCTGTTGAACCTTAGGCTCTGATACCAAGTTTGTAACACCTCGAGAGTACACCCTAGATGCCTGACGGTGCTTACGACCCTGAAGGACCACAAACTAACCCATGACTGATATCTGCTGTGAGCACTAAATAGTAATATTAAAATAAATATGAAATTAGGCTGAATTGCCATAAGATTCAAAATATAAATACTAATAAATAATAATATCTGGTAAAAATATCTGAAAACTAAACACTGTCTAAACTGGTCTAGTCTGAAAGCCTCTAACTGAACTGTCTGAATATGGAGTTGATGGGACAAGCCCCAACTAACTCCAACTGCTGAACTACTGATAAACTGAAATAAATCATATTCCTGATAGATGAGAACTCACTACTAAATTTGGAACTGCTGACTGGATTTGTCTAAACGCAGTCGGGATCTTGATCGTTCGAACCTATGATATGAGACATCATAGCATAAAGAAAGAGTATGCGATCAGTACGTGGAATGTAATGGTATGCTAGATGAGGTAAGGCTGAATTCAAGGGTTCATATGAATAATCAAGAACTGACAGAATGATATAGAGTAACTGAATATAAGAGTACATAGATAACTGATACTACAGAAATCACTGAGTATGCAATACTGTACATATACGTATAGACTGTAACTGACCTTTTTTGAAGCTGAGCACTGAGTTCTGATAACTGATATCTGAAGTTACTAATAACTAATTTACTGATACTGATTGACTGTGTATGACAGTCTTGATTCTGTAAAATGAACTTAGTGCTAAATTGAAGATTGAAAATTTGGGAGGTAATCATCTAACCGACATGCCCCAAATAAGATAAATAATTGAGTTGGGGTCTAATATGTAACCCCAATTAGAAGGGTGCTAGTACCTTGCCACGGGTACTAACATCTGCTGTGGAGTCAGTCCTATCTAACGGGTGACCCCTGAGATCAGTCCTAAACTAGTGGGTGATCCCTGAGTATGTCAGTCCTATCTAACAGGTGACATCTCTTAACCTATGCTGGCTACATAGTTTTGGAACTTAGGGATTATTTCTAGGGACCCAGTCCTAACTAACGGGTTAGCCCCCATCCCTAGGCTCGCTCGATGATGAATCCAACTCCTAACTAATTAGAAACTGAACTGATTATATTGAACTAGACTGGACTGATACGGAGTCTATTGAGTTTTCCTGAGTTTTGTAACTGGCTAAGTTCTATTGATTGTTACATGACTGATACTATTATGTTACTGATAATGGTTCTAGGTAAATAGCTAGATTATCGGGTATTAAATACCCCCCAGGACTCGATAGCATAAAAAGAAAGACATAGCATGATCATAAAGGCATAGCAATACTTGCTTGCTAACAATGCACTCATTTAGACATTTTGTCAAACACTTGATATATATGAACTTGTACATGAATGGGATCGCATAATAACATGTCATGCTTTCACTAGTCAAATCATATAAGCATTTCATCAAACACTTGTAGGGAATAAGCTTTTACATGATTGGGACCACATAATAACATGTCATGATTCCACTATTTACTTCACATAGGCAATTTAGCAAACACTAGGGGAGCATGGATTACTTACATGATAATGGACAATACATGAACATCTTGATACGTTAATCAATTTGTAAATTCATGGGTTTATCAAGATAATCACATATTCATCACACATGCTATTCAATTTTCATAAAACTTGTAATTAATTCATGGATTGAAACCCAACTAATATCATAAACATGAATTCAATCTAATTCAAACAAGGAAATCATGAATCTGAGATCTACTATGTTTAAAAAGGGTTCTTGGACTTCATGGGTGAAAGGGACCCATGAATGAACACCTAACATACCTGGGAAGAAGAGTTCTTAAAGGTTTCTGGAGGATTTCTTGAGATTTCTCTTGATTTCTTGGAGTTAGGATTTTGTATTGTAGAGATAATGCTCTTGATTTTGGAGAAAAATTGAATAATGAATGACTTAAAACATTTTTAGGGCTTTAATCCCATATTTGGACGTAATAAAATCAAGGGAAAAGACTAATTTAACTCTGGATGAAACTTTGGATTTTCGTAAAAAAAATCCAAAATTACCCCCTTGCGTGATGTGGTACATTCGTTCCAGCTCACTGAAAAGTGGACAACTGGGAACTGGGCTGATGGCGCGATGCAGTGCCATCGCGATGCCTCATTGAATGCGAAACTGGGCCTTGGCGCGATGCGCCATTATCTTGGAGCAACATTGGAAAATTGACAATTGGGAAATTAGCTGGTGGCGCAACGTGGTGGTATCGTGTTGTCTCATTGAAAAATGAAAATTTCCATTTGGATTATCTCCGTGATGCGCTGAAGTACCAGGTGGTACACTGTTTAACTAATATTACTCTAACTCTTCACCCGAGTATCGAATTTGGGAAAATTTTATATCGTTGGAAAGCTAATTGAATTTCCTATGCAATGGAAGGCTATAATCCAAAAAAGTACTAAGTATTTCAAATTTTTTACATGGGATTACTCATATACTAAGACTTAAATTAAGCTAGAGAAATACGGGGTATTACAGAACAAAATCCACTAATGCTTTCTTTGTGACTAATTTGAAAGTAGTAGCTTCTACCTATTTGGTGAAGTAGTGAATAATGACCAGTATGAATCAATGCCCATTAAAGGATTTTGGTTCTATTGGACCAATTACGTCTATTCCCCAAGCAACAAAGGGCCAAGGAACAGACATAGGATGCAACTCCGAAGGTGGTGAGTGAATCAAGTCTCTATGAATTTGGCACTGGTGACACTTGCGAACAAAGTGAAAGTAATCTCGCTCCATAGTAAACCAATAGTATCCTTCCCGCATAATTTTTTTCGCTAAAACATATCCATTCATGTACGAAACACATACCCTCAAATGTACCTCATTCATGATTCTTTTAGCTTCCTGAATATTAACTCATCTCAATAAGTTTTAATCTGGTGTTCGTTTGTACAAAATATCCCACCTATGAGGAAACCATTACCAAGTCGCCTTATAGTCTTTTTTTGATCTGTATTGGCGTGTGTTGGATACTCTTTTGTCTTTAAGAAGTGCTTGATTTCATAGTACCATGGCTTATCATATGGATCTGTATCAACTGTGTTATAATAGCTATGTTGATCTTTAATCTGTATCTCCAATGGGTCAATATATGTATTTCCTGGGCATGGATGCATGGAAGCTAAGGTAGCCAGAGCATCAGCCAACTCATTATGGAGTCTGGGAATATATCTAAACTCGATAGACTTGAACCTTTTTCTAAGGTTCTCTAAACACTGTTTGTATAGAATGAGCTTGATATCTCTAGTTTTCCATTCACCTTGAATTTCTCAAATAAGCAAGTCGGAATCTCCCAACATCACTAACTCATGTACATCCAGATTTTTTGCCATATTTAAGCCCATGATGCAAGCTTCATATTCTATTATGATATTAGTACACAAAAATAAAGTGTGCTATGGCGGGATGATGATGTCCGGTTGGTGAGACAAGAACCGACCCAATCCTTACTCCTTTGACATTAACTGCTTCATCAAAATATAATCTCCAGGCATAAATATCATCTTGAACTTCTTCCTCAATGTAATTAATCTCTTCATCAGGAAAGTAAGTTCATAAAGGCTCATAGTCATTGTCAATTGGGTATTCTGCCAAATGATCAGCCAATACTTGTGCTTTCATAGTGGTACGAGTGACATACACAATGTTGAACTCCGTATGTAAAATTTGCCACTTTGCCAATCTGTATGTGAGCATAGTTTTTTGAAAAATATACTTCAAAGGATCCATTCAAGATATAAGGTAGGTTGTGTAGGACGAAAGCTAATGCTTCGGTTTCTGAGCAATCCAAGTTAGGGCACAACATGTGTTTTCTAAAAAAGGGTATACTTTACCTCATAACTTGTGAACTTCTTGCTCAAATAATAGATTGCTTGTTCCTTTTTTCCTATGATATCATGTTGTCGTAAAACATAACTAAAAGAGTTGTCCATCACTGAAGGATATAGAAATAAAGGCCTACCAGGTTCCGGTGGGACCAGTACTGGAGGATTTGCCAAATATTCTTTAATCTTTTTAAATGATTTTTGACATTTGTCTGTCCATTTGATGGCAACATCTTTTTTCAGCAACTTAAATATCAGTTCACATGTAGTGCTGAGCTGAGCGATGAACCTACTTATATAATTCAACCTACCAAGAAAACTCATGATCTTAGTTTTATTCTTCGGAGGAAGCAATTCGCGAATGACTTTTACCTTGGAGGGGTCCAATTCAATGCCTCTATGACTATATGAAACCCAAGAGTTTCCAAGATGGAACTCCAAATGCACACTTGGCTGGATTGAGCTTGAGATTATACTTTCACAACCTTTCAAAGAATTTTCTTAAGTCATGTACATAATCGACTTGTGTTTTGGACGTAATAATGACACCATCAACATATACTTCTTCTTCTTTATGCATCATGTCATGAAAAATAGTTGTCATAGCTCTCATGTTCGCAGGTCCCGTATTTTTTAAACCAAATGGCATGACCCTGTAGCAATAAGTACCCCACGGGGTGATGAAAGATATCTTTTCAACGTCTATTTCATCCATCAAGATCTGGTGATACCCGACATAGCAATCCACAAACGATTGAATCTCATGTTTAGCACAATATCAACAAGGATATGATTATTGGTAGCTGAAAGTTATTTTTAGGGCTTGCTTTGTTCAAGTCCCTATAATCATCACAAACTCTAATGTTACCATCTTTCTTTGGTATAGACACAACATTGGCCAACCATGTGGTGTACTGAGCAAACTTGATCACATTTGCACTTAATTGCTTTATGATTTTCTCTTTGATTTTATCGCTTACGTCAGTTTTAAACTTTCTTTGTTTTTGCTGGATCGATGGGAAATCAGGGTATGTAGGGAGTTTGTGGACTACCAAATTAGTGCATAGACTCGGCATATCACCATAAGACCAAGTAAGAATATCTTTATACTCAAATAAAATTTTAATAATAACATTTCTGACATTTTGATCCGCATGAATACTTATCTTTATTTCTCTAATTACTTCATCAGTTCCTAAATTTATTGCCTCAGTGTCATTTAAATTGGGTTTGGGCTTATCCTCAAATTGATCCAATCCCCTTTTTACCTCTTTATCAGCTTCATCCTCATCGTATTCATCTATTACTTGATTTGTTAATTCGAGATTAGAAAAATTTTTAGGATCTATATGTGAACTCTGCATGCATGCCATGTTATTAAAGCCAGTATTAATATAACTGAAACAAAATAAAAAAATGAAAATTAAAAGAAGAAAGAAAAGATAAACTTTACTAGGAAAACATAATTTTATTTCACTTAATTGTAAAGGATAAGAGGGTTAACAACAAAGCAGAGCAACTAAACTAAGTCAATTACAACCATGAGAATAATCCAAAATGCAAGAGAATAAAAAACGAAACAACAAAATAAACTACCAAGACTCCTTTCTTGTGGGGAAGGGAGTGGCTTCCCAGTTGGTGAGCTTGACATTTGGTCCGATGAACTGCACATCTACATGGCTAGGGCCTTCATCCATATGAACTATGATTACTTTATATATAGTACATTTTCTTGAGACCTTGACATAGTTTATCCACATCCTTATTAGCAGTTGGGTCTTAATTCCTTTTTTTTGAGCTTTTGTAAAAGATTGGCTAATGTGTGGAACTGGATGTGGGAATTTCCAAGACTTTTTTTTCTGCTCTTTAGCTCATTTTCTATCCACTACAGTTAGTTTGAAGCATACGCCAAAGGTGTTATGGCTACCACATGGATATACAAGGTTTATAATTTCTTGCAACGATACCCCTAATCCCTTTCCAGGTTCATAACCATTTTGCAACATTTTATTAGCCACCATAATTGAAGTAGATGAGAGATGAGGCCTCGGAATTGGCATGCCTTCCATAAATTGATCAACTATCACATTTTAAAGGACTGATATATGAAAGATTCACAACCCCTTTGGCTTCAATACATGGTACAGAAGGAACTCAATGTATGGGAAGGTCATCCTCTCCGTGAACAATGATTTTTTAATTGTTGTGTTCAAACTTAATCATTTGGTGCAAAGTAGAAGGTACGACTTTGGCCATAAGATCCATGGTCTTCCTAAAAGTAGGTTATAGGAAGTATCCATGTCTATTAACTAAAAGGTGATCACAAACTCAACTGGTCCATCATTAAAGTAAGATCAATATTACCTATTATGTCTTATTTTGCACCATCAAAAGCTTGAACACATGCATTATTAGATCGGATCCCATCTGTGCCGATTTTCAAACTTTGCAAAGTAGAAAAAGGGCAGATATCTACTCCTGAACCTCCATCGATCATTACCCTTTTTATGTAATGTCCTTCGCATTTGATAGTTAGATGCAAAGGCTCGTTGTAACCAGACCCTTCTATAAGTAACTCATCATCAGTGAAAGTGATTTTGTTTGCTTAAAATATTTTGTGAACCATCCTTTCCTATTGATATGCCGTAGTTTCCTTTGGTACATATGTTTCATTCAAAGGCCTAATCAATGCTTGATAGTGTTCTTTAGAATGTATCAGTAAGGACAACAACAAGATTTGAGCTGGGGTTTTCCTCAATTAGTCAACAATAGAATTGTCTTGAACTTTCTTCTTCTTAAGGAATTCCTCATCCTCTTCGTCTGTGATAGGTTTTTTCACTAGCCCTTGATTATCTTTATACTGTATGGATCTCCTTAATTTTTCTGGAGCATAACATCTTTCTGATCGAGTCAAACCCCCTGTTTTATTTATCTCTTCAATGACCTCTTTTTTTTTATAAGTAACAGTGGTTTTGTTGTAATTCCATGGGATGGTTTTCAAACTGCGTGTCTTATGACAACTGGCTCCGTCAATTTTTCCATACTGCTTCACTTTTGATCAAACCTTCTAAGACCACTCAGAACATATAGTTTTGGTCCATCAACCGATATTTTCTTTGGCTTTGCAGGAACATATGATACCAACATTTTCGAACCTTGAGGTTTTGTAATAGAACTTTCACCTTTCATGATCAATGATTCTCTTTGCATGGACTTTATTATTTTACGTACATTTTCTTTTGAGGTACCTATTTTCATTACTGCTCGATTTTTTGGTCTGTGATCTCTGTAATCACAAATCATTCCTACGACATGTGCATTATTGTTTCCAGGAAGCGGATTGTTAGTGACATTTGGTCCTTCCTCCTTTTGTATCACAATTGCTTTACTTTCGATCAATTTCTCAATAACTCTTTTTAGAGTCCAACAATTTTCTGTACTATGATGTTGAGTGTTTGAATGATATTCACTCCGTACATTTGGATCAAATCCTTATGCATTCGGATTCACATTGAATGGCATAATAGGTTCAATTAATCCCAATTTTATCAATGTTCGCAACATGTTCATGTATGATTCTCTAATTGGGGTGAATTTTTCTCTTTGCTCTTGTTCTCTTGTCTAATCTTCCCTAATATGCAAATTACGTGGGGCTTGAAAATTTTGTTGTTGTGGACGAAAACCTTACGGAGCAGGTGCCTACTATTGTGGGAAGCTTGAGGTGGATAATAATGTTGAGGTAGGATAGGTTGTCTCTGTTGGATCTAAACATAAGGGTAGTTCAGTCCTCTTTGGACATCACTCGGTCCTAATGCCATCATTGATCCTTCTTCCTTCTTTTTTGATTTCTAAAGCCATCTGATCCTTTCTGACTTACTTGTGTAGTGGCCTTGAGGGCTACTTGACTCATAATTTTTCCTAACTTTATGCCATTCTCTACCATCTCTCTAATTTTTATCGCTTTAGCAAAGGCTTACCAACAACGGTAAGAAAGTGATGGAAATAATTAGGCTCTTGAGCTTGGAGAAAAACATCAATCAATTCATGATCTTTCATTGGTGGTTTGACTCTAGCTACCTGCTCTCTCTATTTTACGGCATGATATTTGTAACTTTCAGTTAGTTTCCTCTTCATATTAGTGAGAGAAGTACGGTCAGGGATAATTTTTAGATTGTATTGAAATAGTTGGACAAAGTCTTGAGCCATATCATCCCAAATATGCCAATGGGTGATGTCTTGATCTTTGAACCATTCTGATGCTATCCCTGTCAGACTTTGTCTAAAATAAGCCATAAACATTTCCTTTTTCCCTCCTACTCCTCTAAGTTGGTTACAATACTTTTTCAAGTGAGCCACAGGGTCACCGTGACCACTATATTTGCCAAATTTTGGGGTCTTGACCCCTATCGGCAAATGGACATTAGGGAACATGCACAAATCTTTAAAATAGACACTTTTGTGTCCTCCTAATCCTTGCATATTTCTCATATTTTGCTCCAAACTCCTCACTTTTCTGGCTATCTCTTCTTGTTCATCATTATTAATAGTCCCCTCAATTATGATAGAGGAATCGTGCTGAAGAGTGGGATAATTTGAATTTAGGGGTTTGAATGTTAATTCAGGAGGATAGGATTGATCATGATTTGGCTCGCTAGTAAGCTTCTGTATCGTCGATTGAGGGTTTGGATTAGTTGGCACTGTAGGAATGAAAAGTGGGTTATTTGTGAGATATGGATTTGGAGAACGTATGGTAGAGGTGCCAGCAGCGCTAGACACATTAGTATATCGACCAAATCCAGGTAGGTAAAGTGGATCGCCAGTTTGGGTTTGAGTGGAACTTAGATAATTTGAAAGTCCAGGAATGAAGGAAGGCGGGGCTTGCCTATTCATCTAAGCTTGATATATTTCTGCTATCTGTTGCTTCAATAAGCTACTTTTCTCTAAAGATGCGAACTCTTGTGGAATTAACTGATCTTGATTTTCTTCATTGTCAGACTCCATACCCTCTTTGTGAGTCATCTTTATTTTTCCTTTATACCTTGTGTTGTACGGATGAGATGCCAGCTTAACCACAAACCAACCACCTTACTATTTTTTATGAAACAAAAACAAACGTGTTAGGATTTAGAGTCTTGCAGGTATTGACAACACGTCACATGTTATGCACCTAGATAATTTTTATTTCTACAAAACCTGAGAGTATGCATACTCTCACCTACTCTCTCACCTATGTTGGCCTCCTTAATGTGCAATAACTCCAAGAACCTTTCACCACTAACATGTTTTGGTATCATTGGTTTACCTCGGTGAAGATTAATATCCTTTCCCATAAATGCTCCTATTTCCTCCAATATAGGGGTAAGTTCAAAATTCGAGAATCGAAATTCATTATTTGATGGATCCCAAAAATGAACCAAAGCTTCTATCACATCTCTCCGAGGCTCCACATTCAAAAGGCTCCATAAAAATCCTAAATGTTTGAATGCTAGTCCTTTCCCATAATCTGTCATATTTGCGTACCAAGTCCATAGAAGTAGTGGAGCTTTGTCCAACCCAATGAATCAAGGTGATTCATCACTTCTTGGCCTCTTGTCACTTTTCCCAGTTGAATTCATGTTGTCCTATAGGATGATGCTAACAAATTAAAATTCATTCTATATCCTAACATTAAGATGAAATAATTTTTTAAGAAGACTGAAGTATTAGCAGAACTTGATTTCAAAACAAACATGAGGACATAACAATTGACAAGACCGAAAACATTAAATTTTTTCTAAAAATATCTCAGGGTCGGGACGAGATTTTAATGACGTTTGAACTAGACTCATCAGAAATGATTAAATTATTGAAACAAAAATAATGGACTGAATTAATTGATAAAATTTTAACTATGTTTAATAAAAATGGACTCTATGGTATTCATAAAAGAGATTTTGAAACAAAAGAAATGGACATAAATACATAACCACATCAAAATGACTCTACCTTGATAGAAGAGTTCTATGTAAGAATACTCTATATTTTCTGACATAAGCTATTAATTTTTTGATTTAACCCTTTTTTTGAAGATTAGTTATTAATTCATTTAAAAGCCGATCAACTTTCGATATAGCATTTCCTATAATGTAACAAGTAGCACATAAAATGTACATGATGGTCTCGAAAGATGGCACCTATCCTAGACGGACTCGACCCCTGTGTCGATCCCCACTAAGTAAAAAATGCATGTGATACAAATGAAACGGAGCCTAATAGGGATAACCATGTCTAAGTTTCAATTATACTAAGTTTAACTTGATGGAGATAGGTATCTACACTGGCTGTAAAACGAGTGGACAACTCGAGTCAGAAAGGGACAACTTACCGGTAGCAGTTCTTTTCTGCCTCACCGTTGATCCTCCCCATCCTAGATCATGTGTGACTATAGAATCCTTCCCAGGAGCGTTACTGCATCTCTGGTATCCAAGGCTCGGGAGCGTATACCACATCTCTAAATATAAAGTATCTCAGAAGACTCCAATGGGTGTGCGAGAGGAGCAATTTATAATATCAAAGTAGTTAAACATGTAGGCAAATAACCCATTTAGGACAACAATATACAATATCAAAATTAAATAAAACCAAACAAGTCAATATAAAAGCTCGAATTCTAGCTATATTCCCAGCGGAGTCGCCATCTGTCACATCCCTATTTTTACTGCCCCAACCCCGCTAGGGAGTTGGTTTTAGAGAAAAATGGTTTTTTCAATTAAAGTGACATTTTAAAAAGAGATTGTTCATTTTACAAAGTCGCCACTTGGAATTCAGTTTGGTTGTTCCAAGTAACCTTATTGAATTCCCAATCAAAAGAAAATGACTCTTTCTTTTTGGTCTGCAAATTAGAAATCCAGATAAGGAATTCTGTTGATCGAGGGAAAGGTGTGAGGCACCCCTCGAGTCCCGTGGTTCTAGAACGGTCGCTTTAATGACTTACGTCTAACTTAAATTAATCTTTTGAATATTTAATATTTGTTAGCCTAAAAGTTACTTACATATCACTCTTAATTTATTTAATTATATTAATGCAAGGCTTGTCGGTAGCAGTAATTTTTGGTATGTCTGAATAAGATTCTAGTACATTTAAAATCTACGAATCCCCATCTGATCGACTTTAAAATGGTATGTTTATTTTGTTATAACGAATGATCAGTAGCAGAGTTTTCTAACTTCATCATTAACTTTCTCTTGTATATCAAACTTTTAATTCTCTTGATCAAACACCTAAACCTATTCTTTTATGATTATTTCTCTAATTTCCTAAAGAAGTAATTGTACGTACTCTTTAAAGACTACGTAATGTGAATGCCTTGATCTTTTATATTATATACTAATTGATAAGGTCAAATCTCCGTGTTGGAGTTAGAAGTATTTTCATATTAAAGCGTATGAATTAGTATGCGGTGGAAAAAATTATCAGTAGCTATTCTTTCTGATTCATATAGTCATATTATTATGAGATGTCTTGTCATCATATTAATATAATTTAATAAATTTCTACCAACTTCAAAATTATTATTATTATTATTATTTTTAGATCGATGTATGAAGAAGAAAAGTTATTAACTATTGCAAGAACAAAATGAGTGAGGAAACAACAACAATAACTTAGCGGGCTGTATCAACCAACATAACAACAAAAAAAAAACTTTGAGTATATGTATTTATCCGTCAACATAAACGATGTGCAAGTAAATTAATTGTAATGAGGGTAACCGTTGATTAATATTTTGCTAAAGGTCTTCGTTGCTTCTTTAAATAGCAGAGTACAAATATATTTTAAGTGATATAACTAGTAGTAGAATAACTAGTAGTAATTAGTAACCAAAAAAAAAAAAAGGTCAAGAAATCCAGGAAGTCACAAAACATTTTTTGTTTTCCACTATTAATGTTTTCCGTATTCTTTAGCAAAATCGATCCCCCCCTTTTTTTAATCTTGTTTAGTTTGATTTTTTTTTCTAATTAACTAAGAATCTATGTCATACGAGAGCATGGTAAGTTAAATGACTAAATAAAATAGAATGACATATTAAGGTATGACCTGATCATAATTCTCTTTTTTTTTTTTTTTTTAAAAAAGACTGAATCATTCAATCCGCAGATAAGAATAGTATACAAATAAAGACATCAAACATTCATGAAGCTTGTCCAACCTAAAGAAAAATACTTAAACATGCGATAAAATGTGGAACATGATAATAATTTTATACAGTGATAGTAACATTACGACATACTTCAGGTATCATATCATAATTAATAATCAGTTCGATCGATACGAAATATGAACAACTTTATAATATTGGAATCAAGTATTGAACAATTGAAATATAATATTATATAAGAAAAATGTAAGAAATACCTTTTGAGAAGATCAATTCACAATAATGAAGTTACTGGAATTCACTGACTTCAGGAGCCATGAACTTAAAACGTCCACGAATGAAAATCTTAAACTTTGATTTGTATAAGTTGTTTCCTTCCCTTTTCTATCTTTCTTTTTCCTTTTTTTTCTTCCTGTGTCTAACTTTCTCCCTTTTCACTCTTTTCCTCCCCTTCTTTTCCTTACTTCCGTCCTTTTTCCAAGTGTCTGTGTTTTATATTATTGTGCATGTACGTGTGTTTTGTGTGGAAGAAGTTGGGGAGGTTAAGTGGAAGTGGGATGGTGGGAGGAGGTTGAGTGAAAGAAGGATTGTGAGAAGATGTTAGGGTAGTTTTAGGATTTGAATTTATATCTTTCGTTTTTTAATTGAAAATTTAAATAAAACAAAAATGGTAAAATTAATTTAAAAATAATAAAATATGGATAAGTTAAGTAGTTCGGCCGCATTTATTTTATTTAAGATTCAGACGTATGAATCCGAATGATTAAGATGTTGTCTCTAGATTTGAAAATTGAATGATTAAGACTGTTTGTTTTTCAACATCTGAATGTACAAAAAAAATTATTTGTATATATAATAAAATAAAAAATACAATTCAAATAAAAAACTAATTATATATCATAAAAGTGTGTAATTTAATACAATAAAATTATTATTTGATTGAAAAAAAAATATTTATGTTTGTTAGTGATAGTGGAGATGGCTTATAATGGTGGTTGCGGTGACAATAATTGATGTTAGCTATTAGTAATGTTAGTGGTGATGGTTGGTGTTGTAGTGACTGTTATGATGGTGGAAGTTGATAGTGGTGGTGGTGGTTGTGATGTGACGTTACTTGATGTTAGTAGTTGGAGGTGCTGATTGTGATAATTGAAAAATGAATGAATGATAGTTGACGATGTATTGGTGGTAGTTGGAGATATTGTTAGTTGTGATGGTGAAGATGTTTGTTAGTAGAGATAAATTGTAGCGATGATAGTGATTGAAGTGATGGTAGAGGTGGCATTACTAGTGACAATGGTGGTGTCTGACGAAGAATGTGTGGAGGTTGTAATGTATTAGTGGTAGTTAGTGGTGGTGCTAGTTGTGATAGATGAGTTGGTCGATAGTAGGGATTGTCCGGTAGTGATTGATGATGGTGGTGCTGTTGACGGCAGTGGTGACATTAAATATAATTAGAACAAAAGAGGTAATAGGTGTAGTAGCGGTTGACAATAGTGGTTGGTAGCGATATTTATTGTCGATGGTGATTGTGGTGGTTGGTGGTTGACAATGATGGCGGTGGCAGAGGTGGTGACTGATGATTATCAATAGAGTGACGGTGAATATTATCCAACACCAGAATACCTCTTCAGACCTATTAAGACTTGATTCTAAATCTGAATGATTAAGTCCTATTCAGACCTATTAAGAGCTAAAATCTTAATAAAAAACAAATGCACTTGATGGTCTGAAGTTTGAACCATTCAGATTCAGACCTCCATTAAGTGAAAACAAATGAGCCCTTAGTCTTCTAAATATGATTAAGGAAATATTAATATCACTACATTATTTATTTAAAAGTTCAAAGAAAACAAATATAGTTTAGAATTTTTTATTTTTATTTTTTAATTAATTAAATAAATAAATAATAAAAATAGAAACTTATTTTAAAATGTTTATTTTTTTTAGTTTTTTAAATTTTTAAAACAAACTTTATAAAAATAAGATAAAATTAAAATATTTAATTTAGACATATATATATATATATATATATATATATATTATACAACAATGATACAAATTTTATGCTCATCATATTAAAAAAATGCATATTCTATATAACAATGACATAATTTTTACCAATAAACGTTGCTCTATTTTTTTTATGAACTGTATTAGTATGGTATATGGATTGCATTAATATGGTATATAAACTGTATCTGAACTACCTGAGCCAAAATGAATGTCACTATCCAAAAATCGTTAGGTCATGCTAGGACTTGTCGCAACGAACCTTGAAAATTAAGCCTTTCACCCAAAGTGGTACACATGGGTAAAAGACAGAAATGCTCAAGGTAAGCTTCTAGAATGAAGCCGAACCATACAAATAATCATAACAATACGGAAAGAACTTGTCCAAAATACCAATCATGCCCAAAACCAGGTGTCAATAGTGTAAGAACTACTAATATAATCCAAAAGTCAAATATATCAGAAAAATAACCATAAAGAAATAATATCTTTCTCCGAATACTAATAAAGAGATAACTAATACAGAAAGATAGAGGTGAACTCCGGATGTATGGATGTCCAACCGCTACCTTGAGTAATCTGAAGACACCCGAATATCAACTAATCTGAGGCAGACCCAAACCTAAAGCTGCACCGTAAGGATAAAGTAGGAATGAGTACGGTCCACTTGTATTCAATAGGTATCATAGTCCAATCGAGCAAAGTAGAAAATAAAGTATAAAAAATACACACTAAGGACACGTCACCTGCAATTAGAAAATGTCCCACAACGATAGCCCACACCGCTTTCACTAACAGTTCTAATATATCACATATATTGCAACATCAGACCAAGATACAATACAAGTATGCATTATATCACATATAAGTAGTTTAAGGGAGAACATGTATATACTAGATCATCAAATACAAATAAAGGAAGATAAGACATATACATGGATGACAAGTCAATATGGCAATATGACACAACATAAACACAATAAAATAAGTGTAATGTATATGATGATGATGATAATGATGCACGAGGTTGTCACACAACCTCCGAGATCATCGAACAATACCCATATACACCTACGGAGGCAAGCCTCCCAATGCAGGACTAATGGGGGTTCATCAACCCGTATATAATCCATATATCTCATATCTCCTTTCTGGCACATCCCTCAAAAAAGGTTTTATAGGTGTTACAATATCTCCTCCCTGGCACATCCTTCGAGGAGGGTTTTAAAAAGATGTTGCCAAGGTGGTATCAATATTTCATGAATGAATATGATATGAGATGTAATGCTCACAACCAATCATAATGAGTATTTCCACAATCAACCACATGATATATTTCTACAACTAATCGCAATGATATATTTTCACAACCATGTGAGCCAATGTCCACTCATCATTTTCGTTTTAACCATGAATTTTCACATGCCTCATATACCAACAAGTATGAATATATCACAATACACCAATGGTTCCACATTAAACATTTCAATGACACAATGTAATTTCACATGTATTCAAGGCTATCAACATCACATAGGACCCCCACACAGTCACACACATCACATAATATCTCAATTTCGATAATTATATCACATATAGGGCCCCACACGAGCAAAACACGTAGATAGAAATTCTTCATAATTAGTTTTCACCCTTAACATGCACTTTGTACCATCATTTACTACCCAACCGAAATCGGTCCGCTACACTTCAAACTCACTACCTTATTTTTCACGAATAATTCCGAAATCCACTAAAAACATCATCTATGGGATCTACACGTCAAAATAAAGTCAACGATACGCATATTGACTACTTTTGGTTAGGGGTCAAATTGGACACTCAAAATGGGTTTCCGAAAAAATGGCAAAACAGAACTTTACTTCAAAAATATGTTTCTCATATTTTTAGGAATCTACAGCTGAAAACCAAAGTTAAATCGATTAAAAAATGAGGTTCAAATCAAAGAAAAACCATTTTTGAGCTTTACTGGGATTTTTTTTTGAAATCAGGGTTAAAATCAAGAATCAAAGTTGTTTTGAAGGTTAAAAAGATGAAAAACTAGTAATTATAAGATAAAAATATTATTCAAGTGAAAAGGTGTGGAATTGGAGTTTAAAAATCAAACCCTACGATTTTTGGGGTTTTGAAAATTAATCAAGAAATTACTAAGAAAAGGATGAATTCTTACCTTAAATTCGTAATAAAATCGAGAAATAGATGTTAATCTAGCTTTTCAAACTCCCACAAACTTCACTTTTAAGCTTCCACTCTATTTTAGGGTTTAACTCCCAAGAGGTAAGATGAAAAATGAGCAAAATGGCAAAAAAGAGGGAAAAATCTGCAATTTATGGCTGAAAATCTTCTATTGTAGTAGTTTTTTTAAAAAAGTCAATCCAGACTTTGACGGGGTGTCAGAAATTCATTTGGAGTTTGATATGTGTAAACGAACTATGCAACCACACTAAATTTAACGTTTCGGACGCATTGGCAAAGTCAAATTTTTGAAAAAAATATCATTTTCAAAAAGTTGACCACCAAAACCTGAAATCATAATTTTTCAAATAGAGGGTCGAAATGAGATTTAAAAGTCATAAAATCACACAAAATATGTTAACACCCTAAAATCGACAGTACGGATCTGTTGACAAAGTCAGATTTTTCATTTGAGGCTGTTTCGACCAGATATGAGTCCCACACTCATATTTTTAATTTTCCAACTTTCCAATCAATAGGTCGAAATGAGCTCGGGTGCACCGAAACCCAAACCAAAGGTCTATCCAGAATAAAATTGATATTTCAGAGCTGTTGGCACAGTCCATTCAGTCATCCATCATACAGATCAAAAGATATTCACATAAGTCTAAAATAAGGCTATCGAAGCCATAAAAAACTATAATATCTCATAAATGGTATCAAAATGCATCAGGAATCATGCCAATTACCCCCACACCCTAGAAATACTATAATACAACTACGACAAGGGGTAAAAAAGTCAAATCATACAAAATCACAGATTTCACATATTTCATCAAATTTTTAGATCGTTACAATGAATCAAATTATAAAATGATCATAATATGAAATTTGTTTAGGTCAACTGGTCATGAAATGACCAGTGGTCCAAACCTGAACCAATTATTTTGAAAAGGGCCACCCAATGTCCTTTTCCCTCAAATAAATTTATCTTGTCTCCTAAATTGTAAATTGGCCCCTAAATTGTAAACAAGCCATAATATTAAAGACCCAATTGAGATAAATGGAGGAATTGTCCACAAGAGAGGAGCTGACTCTTACGAGTCAAGAAGTTACTCCTAGTGTCCACCAAAGTGGTCTGTCTTGAATTCTTGTTCCCTAACTTAAGTATTTGATTTTGAATTTTTATCCTTCAAAATGTGTGGGCTTACATTTTTGTTCCTACTAAATACATTCAATTGTTTGCTTATAAGCATAATTTCTAGTCAATAGTGCAGGTTCATTATTTTAAAATGTCATGAACGCCAGTCTTATGGGAAAGGTTTGAACGTTTGCTTTATAGGTCACATATCTAAAGTTTTAACTTTTGCCTATAAGGCAGAACTTCTGGTCAATTATGCAGGTTCACTATCTTGAAATGTTAGAAACATCCACCTTATGGGAAAGAGTTAGTGTCACGACCAAGTCGACACCCCACAATAGAAATTTGATCGGAAAGGAGAGAAATTAGATAAACATGAGACATCTAGATCAAGCTATAATACTCGTAATAACGTAAATATCAAAAGAAATAAATTAATTCCCAAAACCTGATATCATAAGTGTAAAGAGTATTTGGTACAATATGAAAACTATGAAATATATAAGTCTATCTCTAAAAGTAAGTATAGGCAAAGTAAGATAGGAGGAGGTCTGAAATCTGCTCGAACGTTGCTCACCAGTACCTCAAAATCGGACTCTCACTGCATAAGATCAGCCACCGCGAATCACACTTATACTGGGATCTACACCAAAAGGACACAAAAGTATGAGTGAGTATGGTACTTGTACTCTGTAGGTATCATAAACCACATGAGCAAAGTAGAAAACTAAACAAGTAAAAAATACTATGAGCACGCAAACCTGCATATAGAAAGATTTTCAAATGATAGTTCACACCGCCTCCACAAATAATTCTACAATATAATACATATAAGGAATAACTACACACAAAAGTATAAAGAAATTAAGTACAAGTAAACATAGAAGTGGAAGTGCAAATGGTGCAAATTCAATGCAATGCAATGATGGTAAGATAATAATATAAGCCATTGCATGACTTTCATATACACCTTTAAAGTCTCAGTGCTTCGGATAGAATCCACGGGGGGTTCACATCCTATATACTCTCGCAACTCAATATCATATCTCAATCATCTTGTCAGCAAAATACCTCGGTTAAGAATTTTCAAAATGTCACTATCACCTTGCCGACAAATAACCTTAGTCAAGGTTATATAAAATGTTTTGATCATTCTTGCTGGCAAGTTACCTAAGTCAAGGGTTTTTTAAAATGCCTCTTTTAAAATCAGTTGTTCATGGAAGTATCAATATCTCATGAATATGTATGTATGAAATGAGAATGTGATGCTCACAACATATTAGTATTAAAATGTTAATCAATTTAATACAAGTATAAATGAGCTTGGAATCAATTTAACATGTCAATAATTCATGATATAAGCTCTCGCAAAGTACCACATGAATAATATATTCATGTAAGACCCTAATAATATCATTTCCAACCCCTTATTCAGGCATCACTATAATGCCAGAGACAAATGATGTTCAAATAAGACCTATAATATCTATTCAAACCCCCGCACATGCCTCATAATAATAATAATGACATTTAATGTATAAATAAGGCCTACAATGTCAAATAAAGCCCCTAGACGGGCATCTCACTACATATAGCCTCTCAAGTCAACAACAATATGCTTATAATCACCCATACGGGCAAATGATAATACTAATAATCTCAAATATAATTTTTCGTCTAATTTTTAACCCATAGCATGCTTTAGAAGAATGGTTAACTATCCAACCTAGTATGAAGAAACTTAAGTCATAACCTATCTCGAGAAGCCAAAATTCAAGCCTATACCCTTTACCATGAAGCCTTTTCTTTACAAGCAACCTCAAAATAAACTAAATCTATTAAAAACATAAGCTATATGTCAAAAGGAAACTAATGATACCAATATTGACTGTACTTAAATCAAATCTTAAAGTTCAAAATCTAAAGGGATAAATCTGAAATTTTATTTTAGAAACACGTTTCTCATATCGAGAGGAGTCTAAATTTGAAAACTCATGCAAAAACGAGGTCAAGTTGTCCTCCAAATTGAAGAAAAATTAATTTAAAGCTTACCGGGTAAAAAACCTTAAAAATTATTTTGAAATCAAGTTTTTAAAGATATTTAGAAGGTAGGATCAATATGAATTCATGAAAATATGAGTTAAGGGATTAGCAAGCACGAATAATGAAACCCCCCCCTTTGAAATCTCCTTTTCTGAAGCTCCCAAGTCCAAGAATGATAAAAATCATGAAAATGATATATACGAACTATTCAAGTGAATAAGACCTCATGATCACGAGGGTCAACATTGACTGACATTATGTTGGTCATCACGATTGCAGAGAAGGGCCTCACAATCACAATGGTCAAACCTAACCAAGTCCATCCAATTAACCATCACGGTACCCTCATTATGTGATTATGATGAAGATAATTACCAAGTCTCGTGATTATAACATGTGGTCCACGGGATAGTGATTAAGGGACCTGATTACACTAGTAAACTACACCAACAGTTTTGGAATCTTAGAGAAATTACCCCAATTAGATCTTTGGAATTCGTTGGGGACCGCATATTAATAAACCAGATAGGCTAATAGTCTATTATTGATGTTCTGAATTCAATGAACCTATTAGATTTATGAAAATCGATCGTATACAATATTTTAGCCCCCGAGACCGCTTTAGGCTTAATTTGGCTAATTTCCGTAAAAAGGATCAAAATAAAATACATGCTCAGGATCCTAATTACCTATGCTCCTAAAATAAAATTGGCATTTTTTGATCTAAATGAGATTGTCCAAATCACCATCCAATCTCAAAACACTAAATGTTGATCAAAGTTAAACTCATGGCTTCATAAGCTTCTAAAAGCCTCAAACTCACTCAAATCACTCCTGAACGCATCGAAGACCGTGCCAAACAATCACACAATTCATGAATAGTATATAACAACTAAGAGAAAGGAAAAAAAATGATCAAAACACATAAAAATATGAAATTCACAGACATGGTTGTTAAAGTTAGAATGTCTGACTTATGAACAAAATTTATAAAGCGGAGCCAAAAAATAAATACCACGCTTTATGAAGGCCATTTTATAAGAATTTTTTTATGGAATACAAAATATTAATACCAATACATTTTAGGAAAAAACTTAACCCTTACAAGTTGGGTCATTAAACCCATTTAATTCTTCCATATTTAGCCCAAGCCGAAGTCATAATTTTGACTGGTATTCAGCACAAACAACCTATGTATAGGACAAGGAAAACAAATTATATATTTATTTTCATATAAGTTTATCATTTCACTATGATAAATAAATAGGGTTTGGCATAATAATATAGTCTTAGAAATTTCTTCTTATCGGTAAAATTTTTCTACCAATTCTTGTATGTGTATGGAGATATATCAAGAAATAAATACTTTATTTGTGGTGTCAATGGGCACCATAGACTTTATCTGTGGTGTTCAAAAATTGTAATATTGAGCTGCAATAAATTTCTGGACAGTACAATATAATTAGAGTACACAAAAGATGAAAGAAGAATGAGCCCAATATAAATTGTGTTGCAAAATTATGCCATAAAAGAAACTTCAGAATTGGGTAAAAATGTTACGGCATATCTAGGAAACCCATGGGATAGCTTCACAAGAACAGTGGTCATGCAAAGAGGCATTGTCCTTTTTGTAAATTCAAGTGGATGGATAGAGTTTATTTTTACCCTTAATTTACCAGTTTTTTTTAAATACATTGTAATACCCCATAAGATTCTAAGCTCAATTCAGACTTTAGTTGCATGCATAAATGTCCAAGGCTTGAAATTTTTACTAAGTGTTGAAGACTTATTCATTTCAAGACCCCAAGACTTTACAAACATCATTTTGACCTTTCTGACCCCGATACGTTGGTTTTTGAGTTGAAACATGTTTAGGGTTATTAAAGGTATGCCTTGGAAGAGTTTTGGGATTATCGAATGGGATTTAGGGCGTGATTGGATAGCAGAGTCAGATATCCCTCGCGATAAGCCCGTTCCGTGCTGGTCATTCCACCGAAGAAAGGTTTGCGACATAGGGGTGGTTCCACCGGAGCAAGGTTTGCGGCGCGGGGTAATTCCACCGAAGTAAGGTCCGCGGCGAACTAGAGTTGTACGTCCAGCTTCTTGGTTAATCAGATTAAGGGGCAATTGGGTCTTTTTTCCTCAACCCAAGTCATCCATAACACGATTTTTAACATTCCAAGGGGCATTATTTGCCCATTACCCTCAAAATTTCTCACAAGAAACCCTTCTCCTTTCCTAAGAACAAAGTTCAAGCCTTTTCTCTTAAGAACACAAGGATTTAAGTTCCGAATACAAGATTTATTCAAGAATTCATTCAATTAAGGTATGTGGGGTATTCATCAATGGGTCTCTTTAGCCTATTGAGCTAAAAATCCTCTCATTGATTTAAAGTATGAACATTTCCTTCATTATGAAATCTTACATGTTCAACATAAGTTTAATTCTTGCTTTCCCTTAGTAATTAGAATTTAATCCATGTCCTCCTATGATTCCATGTAAATTAGGGTATATAATGCTTCGAATTTCAATTTCCTATGTATATTTAAATTTATTCCATGTTAACTCATCCAATTCATGCATTAATCCAAGTGTGTATAGTACCTGTCCATGTTTAACTCATTCCCATGTTCCAACTCACGAAATTCATCAGTTTAATGAAATGTCTTATATTTTAGGTCTTTGAACTATGACGTTATAGCACAGTTTTAGAGTTTTTATCTAAGTTTAAAATCATTCAGTGCTGGCGGGTTATGAACACCCGATACCTATGTGCTTACATACGTTTCAAACCTTCCAAGTAATGACTCAGTTAAACCATAAATCTTATCATTTACTCAGTTGTTATGATCATGTTGAGCACTATCAGTTATTATGTTTTGTTAAACTTAAGTCAATACCAGTGTCAGTTCAGTTGGGAGTAGGATTTAGCACCGAGTGAACCCATGGATGGAGGATCACTTTCCAGTAAAGGGTGTGACACTAAGTAGAAATCCCTTAGTTCCAAAACTACGTAGCCAGTGTAGGTTTGAGATGTCTTCTTGCTAGTTGAGGGTCGACACATATCTCATAGGAGCACATGGAAGAAGAGGGTGACTCCCTAGTCTTACTGTAACACCCTGTATTTTTTCTAGCTTAATTTTGTCCCTAGAAGGTCAAGGATTAGCTTCTAAAATGAATACCTTTTTATTTCATGTGGTATTTTCAAGATTTAGACTTTTCATTGTGGGGGAAATTGAATAAACACTTTATGCTTATTATTCACCATTCTCTTCAAAAGAAAAACCCTAGAAATGTAAGACCCCACAAATCCTCACTGTCTAAGTCCTTCAAAGCGTGCCAAAAGAGGTCTCAGACTTAGAAAATTTCCAGCTATGTGTTAGGACTTAGTCTTTTCTAAATCCCTTAAACTTTAAGGAATTTATTTATGACCTTCCCAACCTCCGAAAGTTAATTTTTAAGTTGAATCACGACCGAGGAACTCAATAGTACATCTCGGGTGAGTTTCAGAATTTTTGGACAAGTGTAAAGGCGTGTTTGGAACTCCAAAAAAGAAGCTCAGGGCGATTAGTCTGCGGCGCCCTTCCTAGTCTAATGTTGGGGGGGAGCCAGCGATGGAGACCGCGGTGCCTCACCCAGAGCAGCATTTCAGAGCCCGCGATGCCCTGGCTAGTCTGGTTCGGGTAATTTCTGCAATTTTATTCTGCATTTTAAGGGTAAATGAGTCATTTTCCCCGCCCCAATCCGTCCAAACACAAGATTTAAGCCTATCTAAGCACATTAGGCTTATTTTTATTACTTTTTTCTCAAATAATACCCTAAGAACTCCAAAGCTCCTCCTCCAAGAAGTCTATATCCTCCATTGTTACTCTAAGAAAGTTTTAGATTGAGGGTTCCCAAGTAATGATACTCAAGAATCCATCTTCAAGAACTCGAATAGGATCTTCAAAACCAAGCTTATTCATCTAGTTCTTCATCCAAGGTATGTGGGGTTATGAACAAGGATACTCCTTTCATCCTTGTGCCCAAAACTTATTTTTAATTACAAAAGTTATTTGATTTTATGTGATTTCCCATGAAATTAAAGTTTGGGTTTATACCCAATATTTCTATTCGTAAGATTATGAGATTTCCATTGATTTAGAAGTTGAATTACATGATTTTGTTCATACTTTCATGCATATTGCAGAAATTTTCAGACTTTATGATGAATTATAAATGTTTACATTATCAAGCATGAATTTTAAGATGTTTTAACATGAGTTTGATGCTTGGGTCATTAAGCCCTAATGAGTATTTCTATTTCAAGATTGATTGTGCTATAAGCACTTTATGACTAGATTCTTTTCAGATTACCGATAAAGATTTGACCTTTTGATCTTAGAATAGATATGAAATCCACTTTACAGAATTCAGATTGCAGATTTAGCTTTACAGATATACAGTTGGTTTTCATCATAAACCATTAGACTATTTTAAAAGTGGATTTTCATCAGAATGAGCATACAAATTTAATGGGAGTAGTATTTAACATCGAGATAGGTAAGTTACTATGATTTCATATCCCAGAACTACGTGCCAACATAGGATTTAGATTGTTCCCACTTCTATGTGGAAGATAGATATGTGATCACTTAGATAGGTTATACTCCCTGGCAAGAGTATGACTCCTCTCCCCAAGATGAGGATTCCTCCTTAGGGGGACGAGAACGTTGGGCTCCATGAATGCTCACATGGTTTATGTCGGCTAAGAGAACCTCCCTGCTAGCTAACAAAAAAGATTAATAAAAAATCTTTTAGAAAAACTAAGTATAAAGGCTTACAAACTTACTCAGATATTATTTTACTTAAGATTTCAGATTAAAGAATTACAGCTTTTAGTTTCAGACATAAAAAGGTGAGCTTTTTTTCACTTAGCCTATATGATTTGAGAATAGAACAAGAATACAAATTTTAGAACTAAGTGTTATGACTCACAAGATTTATACTATATGCTTTACTATTCATGATTTATGATCTTCAGATTTCAGATTACTCAAGCCTATGTGAGTCATTTACATTTAGCATGCATGATTTTATAAAATATGATGATAATGTTTTACTAATGCATTCTCCCCCATATACTCAGTACATCCTCAAAGTACTGATCCATATATACATTTATGTGCTACATTGTCTCATAATGTAGGTACAAGTCATGGTATGTACAATCAAAATCAGACAGTTGCAGATTCCAGCCAGCAAATAACAAGTCCTCCTACTTCGGGGACTTTAGTTAGATGTTATTTATATACTTTACATTCCTACTCCTATGTATTGATTAGTGGTAGTTGGGATCACATCCTAGATATCTATAGTCAGTATAATAGAGGCTTCATAGACGTCAGTTAGAGTCAGTTATGTAAATTCAGTCCCTCTTTTAAGACTTTATCAGAACATAAAAGTTGTATCAGTATTGTAATTTCACAGATTCTATCATTTTCATGTTTCCACACAGTAAACTCAGTCATTTTATACATATTTATTTAGTTGCTTATGAGTTTTGCCAGTATAAGGGTTAGTTTGGGATCACTTGTGGTCCTAAGCATCGTGTGATGTCTCGGGACCATTTTTAGAGCATTACACTTATGTGACATGGTTTAGTGGATCCATACAACCAGTGTTAGTACCCGTGGAACGGTACTGACACCCTTCCAACTGGGTTATAGGTTGGACCCCGATTAGCTCAAATTGAGGCATGTCGGTTACATGATACCTCCCACATTTTCTGTCAGTATTTAATGTATCTCATTCAGGTTTTCATGACCAAGCAATCAGATTTTCAGTTGTTTAGATAGTCAGATAATTTCAGTATATGCTTTTATTGGTCTTTCATTCTTAGTTTTACATGTTCATGCATTCATGTTCAATTGTTATATGTATTTTAGTTAGTCCTTATCTCACGTACAAATACATTCAAAGTATTGATTGCATACTTTTCTCTTGTACTATGTTATCTTATTACATAGGTTCTGATGCATAGTTTCTCAATCATCCCTAAACATCTCAACAGTTCCCCACAGCAGTATTAGTGAGTCCTCATACATCAAGGATATGTCATATTATTCCAGTTATTTTAGTATTTCCGTATGTTCAGTTCAGTTGGAGTTAGTTGGACGTTTGTCCCATCAACTCCATATGTTTAGAGGCTTTTAGACAGACATTCTAGTTTCCTAGTGTTTATCAGATACTTCAGACATATCATTTTATATAATTCAGTATTCAGATTAATAGTACCTTATGGGTTTATTTTACACATATTTTATGTCATTATCATTTTATTCAGTGCTTAGAGCATGTACCTAACCATGGATTAGCTTGGGGTCAATTGTAGCCTTAAGCACCTTTGTTGCAATGAGGGGGTAGCCTCGTGTTGTGACAAAACTTGGTATCAGAGCTTAAGGTTTTAAAGTGTCCTATGAAGTCTGAAATTCGCGTTGAGTAGAGTCTTATACATGGGTGTGAAATGTGCCACACTTATGGACAAGAGGCTACGGGATAGATTTAGAAAATTTTCCCTTCTTTCAGTATTTATGTCGTGAAAAAGAGAATGAGATCTATTGAATTCCTTTTTCTAAATTATCCATCATTCTATTTATAGAAAATGTTTCCCAGAAGAAATATTGGAAGAAGGAACAGGAATCAACCCGTACCACCACCTGTTCAGAAAGATCCCTTGAATGACCATATTTCTTATGCTGAGTTCAGGGCCACTTTCATGACCTTAGCCCATTCTGTAGCTTCTCAAAACAACCAACAGGTTATTACCTCAACCAATCTAATGGCAAAGATAGATGCAGTTAGGATTCAGGATTTTACTCAGATGATCCCCTTTTGTTTTCTTGGTCCAAATCTGAAAAAGATCCACAGGAGTTTCTGGGTATGGTATAGAAGGTGATATACATCATAGGTATCACTTTGAATGAAAGTGCAGAGTTGGCTGTATATCAGTTACAGGGAGTAGCTCAGACCTGGTTTAAGCAGTGGAACGAGAATAAGGGTATGGAAGCAAAGTCTATGGTGTGGGAGAAGTTTGCCACGACTTTACTAGATAGGTTCTTCCCACTTGAATTTTGGGAAGATAAGGTTCAGGAGTTCATAAACTTGAAACAGGGAAGTATAAGCATGAAGAAGTACTCGCTCAAGTTAACTCAGTTGGCAAGGTATGATCATATGATGGTGGATGGCAATAGGTCCAAAATGAGTAAGCTCGTATCTAGTGTATCTGATAGTGTGGTTAAGGAATGTAGTATCACTATGTTGATTAAGGATATATACCTATCTCTACTTATGGTTCATGCCCAGCACATTGAGGAGGAGAAGCTTAAGGAGAAAGAAAGAGAGAATAAGAGGTCCAGAATAGGTAGTTTTAACTTTTCCCAGCTAAGGTCAGACGGGGGTAACTGTTCTTATTTCCATTAAAAATATTTAGCCCCATCTCTATCTTTAGCTAGTGCGCCGATACTTAAGTTCAGGAAGGACAATCAGGATAGAGAACCCGGCTCTATGTCCTAGGGTAGTATGAATAGTGGCCGCACCAATCCACTCTACAGGAAATGTTGTAAGAATCATCATGGTGAATGTAGAGTAGGTAGTTATGTATGTTTTGGATGTAGCAAACCAATCCATAGATTAGGGATTACCCAAGGGCTGGCCAGCAAGGGAAAAACGTTCGTCATCAGGGTCAGTCCAATTAGCTCCAGCAGGTAGCTTGACTTAGCAGGGTACCACTTTCAGTGAAACCAATGGTTAGTGCCATAATATATTGTATGCTCTCAAGACTCGGCATAATCAGGAAAGTTTTCCTGATATGGTTATGGGTAGTTACAAGTCTTCTATCTTCATGTTATGCATTGCTAGATCTTGGAGCTTTACTTTTCTTTATGACTCCTTACATAGATGTAGAATTTGATGTCAGTACCAAAATATTAGTATAGCCTTTTTCTGTGTCTACCTCAATGGGTAAGTCCATTATAGCTAGACGGGTATACAGAAATTGCCCTATCACAGTATCTCAGAAAGTTACTTCAGTTGATCTTGTAGAGTTATAGATGAAAGATTTTGATGTCATTCTCTGCATGGATTTTCTCCACTCAATTTATGCCTCAGTCGATTGCAGAAATAGAATTATCCCATTTCAGTTTCCTAATGAGTTAATTATCAAATGAAGGGGTAGTACTTCAGTGCGTAAGAGTCAGTTTGTTTCCTATCTTAAGGTAAGAAAGATGATATCTAAGGGGTGAATTTACCGTCTTGTTCAAGTCAAGGACTTAAATATTGAGACTCTGAGCCTTGAGTCAGTTTTGGTAGTAAGGAAATTTCTAGATGTATTTCCCGATAACCTTCTAGAAATTCCTCTTGAACGGGAATTGAATTCAGAAAAGACAACTTTCCAGATACCCCAACCTATCTCTATTCCATCTTACAAAATGGCTCTAGCTGAGCTCAAGGAATTGAAGGAACAATTAAAGGATATCTTAGATAACAGTTTCATCAGGCCTAGCATTTCCTCATGGGCTACTCCAGTTCTATTCATGTTCAAGAAAGACAGTTCTCACAGAATGTGCATCAACTACCATCAGTTGAATAAAGTCATAATCAAGAATAAATACCCTCTTCCCAGGATCGATGACTTATTCAACCAAGTTCAGGGTGCATGTTATATCTCTAAGATAGACCTTAGATCTGGCTATCATCATCTTAGAGTCAGAGAATGTGACATTTCAAATACAACCTTCAGAACTTAGTATGGTTACTTTGAATTCCTAGTTATGTCTTTTGGACTAACAAATGCCCCTACAACTTTCATGGACTTAATGAATAGGGTGTTCAAGTAGTACTTGGACATGTTTTTCATAGTCTTCATTGATGATATCCTTGTCTATTCCCATAGTGAGAATGATCATGCAGACTATCTGAGGATTGTGTTGTAGACCCTTAGAGATCATTAGTTATTCGCTAGGTTTAGTAAGTGTGAATTTTGGTTGAGATCAGTAGCTTTCCTTGGTCATATTATTTATAATGATGATATTTGACTTGATCCTCAAATGATCGAAGCAATAAGAAATTGGCCTTGACCCATCTCTCCGTCAGATATTAGGAGTTTCTTGGGTTTAGCTGGCTACTATAGATGATTTGTTGAAGGGTTTATTATATTTCTTCCCCCATGTCAGGTCTAACCCTGAAAAAGGTTAAATTTTAGTGGTCAGATTCCTACTAGAAGAGTTTTCAGGAGTTCAAAACTCAACTCACTTTTGTCCTAGTCTTGACTTTGCTAGATGATGCATATGGGTTTTTAATTTATTGTGATTCTTCTAGAGTGGGTCTAGATTGTGTATTGATGCAGAGAGGTAAGGTCATAGCCTATGCCTTTAGACAACTTAAGCCTCATGAAAAGAATTATCTGACCCATTATCTTGAGTTGGCAGTTGTGTTTTTTGCCTTAAAAATTTGGAGGCACTATCTTTATGGGATTCATATTGATGTGTTCATAGACCACAAGATTTGCAGTAAGTGTTTACAAAGTGTAAGACCTCGCAAAATCATAAGCTTAACTCAGTCCCTAAAAGCTTGATAAGGGGTCCCAGACTTAGAAAATCTAGCTAAGTATTCAAACTTAGTATTATTTTGGCCTTCGTAAGTTGGCAATGCTATTTCATAACCTCTATGACCTTAAAGTGTCAATCTTTAGGTTGATTCATGATCAGGAATGTTAGTAGGTGTTCCTGGACGAGTTTTGGATTTTTCAGACCTCATTTGAACCACGTTTGGAAATCCAAAATAGTGTATCGATGCGATCTCGGTATAGTGCATCGGTCATCGTGTCGATTAATATTTTTCTTGGCTTCTTATGGAAATTTCTAGTGAACTGATGTGGACTCGACGTGTCACATTGTCATCGCATCGATGCTAATGATGTGGCGCATCAGCCTACGCATCGATGACTTAACTTTCAGCCTTTTCCAGAGGGGTAAATGGGTCTTTTCTCACCTTATATCAGCCCTCAAAACATATCATTAATCCATCCAAGAGGTAAAATATACTCATTCTCTCTAGAATTTATCAAGAACAAACCCTAGTTCATCACATTCAAGATCCAAGATTCAAGGTTTCCACCATTATTCTTTAATAATTCACTAACTAAGGTATTTGATGTGTCCATCCAAGGGTTCCTTCCACCCTTGGAGTCTAAGAAACTCTTTTAAACTTCAAGTAGTTGGAATTTATGACTTCCATTATTGGAATTAAAGTGTATTCATGATTATTATGTGAATTAGATTTCTATTTCATGATTTATTATACATTTTATGTGGAATTGGTTATTATGTGTGTAGATTCATATAAATCTATGTTAAACCCCTTGAAATTGTTAAATTGGAAGTGAATCATGATGCCCTCTTATTATGTTCATATATTATGCTCACCAAGTGCTTGATGAATTATTTATTTGAACTAATAAGGGAAAGAAATCATGTCATGCTAGCTTATGTGCAAGTTATACCATGCAAGTGTTTGATAAAATGTCTCGAAAGATACATTATGAACAAGTGTGCATTTTATGCTATGCAAGATCATGTGATGCTTTACTTTTCATGCTATCGAGTCCTAGAGGTATTTAATACTCGACAATTTAGCTGTTTACCTAGAGCTAGTGTTGGATACAAAATAATTTCAGTCATGTCATGATCAGTAGTACTCTCAGTCAGTTACACGACTTAGGAAAACTCAGTAGACTTTGTATTAGTCCATCTCAGTTCATTATTCAGTTTAGACCTCAGCATTTTCAGTCAGTTAACAGAATTCATTAGTATTCCATCAACCAACAGAACTTAGTAAACTCAGTTCAGTTCAGTTAAATAGTATGATCAGCAACAGTTTAGTCTAGCTTAGAATAGTTTAGAAATCAGTCCAATTTTTATTCAGTTGAGAGTAGAATTCAGCACTGAGTGAATCCAATGATGGGGACTCACCTGCCAGTAGAAGGTGTGAGCCTTATAAGCAGTCCTTGTGTTCCAAAACTACGTAGCCAGAATAGGTTGAGACATCAACCTGCTAGTTAAGGGTTGATGAGGTTATCTACCTGCCAGTTGAGGGTACCAGCATTCTTGTTCAGAGCATCTGCCAGATGAGGGTGACTTAGCTTGTTTTTACCTGTGGCATGGTACTGACACCCTTCGAACTGGGGTTACAGGTTGGACCCCAATCTCTATAGAAAATGGCATGTCAGTTATATGATTACCTCCCACAGTCTTAGTTTTAAATTCAGTCTCAGTATAGAACTCAATTCAGTTCTATAGATTCAAGACTGTCAGACACAGTTACTCAGCTCAGTACGAAACTCAGTATAGTTCCACAGAATTAGGACTATCAAATACAGTCATTTAGATATTATTTATTCAGTATCATTATACTCTGATATCAGTTAATGAGTATTCAGACTTAGTATTCAATGTTATCACGATCTCAGTTACAATTATGTATTCATACATGTACTCTCATCTAGTTATAATTATTTCATTTAGTCAGTATTGTTCATGTATATGAACCCATATATTTCATCCTACCTCACTTAGCATACTAGCACATTCAAAGTACTGACACATATTTTTCTCTTTCCCTATGATGTTTTATATCATAGGTTCAGACGCAAGTCTCCCGAGCACCCTTAGCAGTTCAGATCTTCAGCAGTCAGAGTTATTGGCAAGTCCTCATAGTTTGAGGACATGATTATTATTTCAGCATTTCAGTTTATTTTAGTAGTCGAAGTTAGTTGGGACTTGTCCCATCAACTCCACATTTCAGACAGTTTAGAGTCTTTTCAGACTATAGTATCTTCAGACATATGTATCAGTTTTGGTATTACTATACCACAATCAGATTTATTTCAGTATTGAACCTTATGGCATATTTTTCACCTAATTTCCATATATTTCAGTATTATTATTATTCAGTTATTACAGCAGGTCCTAGTCATGGGTTAGCATATGGTCATTCGGGATTATGAGCATCGTGTAGTGTTCGAGGTACAGACTCAGGGCGTTACACAAAGAAAGACCTGAATCTTCCCTAGATAAGATGGTTTGAATTATTGAAAGACTATGATATGAGTATGTTGTACCATTCAGGCAAGGTTAGTGTATTGACAGATTCCCTTAGTAGATTTTCTATGGGTAGTGTTGCCTATATTAAGGATGATAAGAAGGAGTTAGTCCATGAGGTGCATCAGCTTGCTAGGCTAGGAGTTTAATTGGTTGACTTGGCTGAAGGTAGTACATGGGTTCATAAAGGCTCAGAATCCTCATTGATCTCTGAAGTAAAAGTAAAGAAGGACAGGGATCCTAGTTTGGTTAAGTTAAAGAAGGCGGTTAGAGATCAGAAGGTGGAGGTTTTCTCCTAAGGGGGAGATGGTGTGCTTCGCTGTCAATATAAGATATGTGTTTCGTGTGTTGATAGTTTGAGACACCGAATATTAGAAGAAGCTCATGATGTGTGGTATTCTATTCACCCCGGAGCCACTAAGATGTACCGTGACTTGAGAAAGATCTATTAGTTGAGTGGTATAAAGAAATAAATTGCAGAGTTTGTGGCTAAGTGTTCGAACTATCAACGATTAAGGTTGAGCACCAAAGGCCTAGTCATATACTTTAAGATTTTTCCATCCCCACTTGGAAGTAAGAGGTGGTGAATATGGATTTTGTGATAGGATTTCCTTGTACACATAATCAGCATATTCGATTTGGGTCATTGTTGATAGAATAACCAAGTCAGCCCATTTCTTGCTAGTTCATACTTTGTACTGATTTTAAGATTATAACTAGAATTATATTAGGGAGTTGGTGAAATTGCATGGAGTTCCATTTTCTATTATTTTAGATAGAGGTACTCAATTTACCTCTTACTTATGGAAGGCTTTTTAGAAGGATCATGGTACCCAAATTCATCTTAATATGACTTTCTATCCCCAGACAGATTGTCAAGCAGAGAGGACTATTCAGACATTGAAGGATATGTTGAGGGTGTGTGTTGTTGACTTTAAAGGTAGTTGGGATGACCACTTACCTTTGATCGAATTTGGCTACAACAATAGTTATCACTCCAGTATTCAGATATAGATATTCTATTGGTTAGTTTGAAGCAGGTTAGGCTGCTATGGTAGGACTAGATTCGATGTTTGAGACAATGGAAAAAGTTTAGTTAATTTGAGAGAGGCTGAAGACAGCCCAAAGTCATCAGAAATCTTATATAGATGTGAGGAGAAGGGATCTTGAGTTTGATGTTTGTGACTTAGTCTATTTTAAAAATTTTCCTATGAAAGGAGTGGAGAGATTTGGCAAGAAAGGAAAGATCAGTCTCTGTTATGTTGTCCCATATAGAATTTTGAGCCATTTTGGGAAGGTGTCTTATGTGCTTGAGTTGCTTGCAGATTAATCATCAGTACCCCCGGTGTTCCATGTTTCTTTGTTAAAGAAATGCATTGGTGATTCAGCTTATATTGTTCCTTTAGAGATTGTGGATGTTACAGATGACCTTTCCTATGAAAAAGTCCCAGTTGAGATCCTTGATCGTTAGATTCATAGCCTAAGGAATAAATAAGTTTCCTTGGTTAAAGTTCTATGGAGAAAATAGTCCGTTGAGGGAGATACTTGGGAAGAAAAAACCGATATGCGAGCTTGGTGTCCTCATCTTTTCTTCACAAATTCAGACTTATCTTGAGGTAATGATTTTTTTTAGGTTAACTTTTTCTGATCTGTATTTTACCTATACAACTATTCTCATGTCACAACATGCATCCATGAAATTAGTTTAGTCCATGTAGCATGTATCATATTTCAAAACCAGTTATTTGATCATATTTTAGCTTATCAGTATAGACTATTAGTCTCCTTAGTATCTTAGCTTAATTATTTTCATTCAAGATGAATATTCTCAAGGGAGATATTGCAATACCTCATAAGATTCTAAGCTTGATTCAACCATTAGTTGTATGCTTAAGAGGGGTCCAAGGCTTAAAATATTTGCTAAGTGTTGAGGACTTAGTCATTTCAAGACCCCAATACTTAACGTACTTCATTTTACCTTCCTGACCCTAAGACATTGCTTTTTGAGTTGAAACATGTTTAGGGTTGTTAAAGGTATGTCTCGGGAGAGTTTTGGGATTATCGAATAGGATTCAAAGCATGTTTGGATAGCGGAGGTAGAGAGTCCTTGCTGTAATCTCGTGATGCGTTGGTCATTCCATCGGAGCAAGGTTCGCGGCCCAGGGGTCATTCCACCAGAGCAAGGTTTATGGTGCGCTAGTGTTGTGCATCTAGCTTATTGGTTAATGAGATTAAGGGGCAATTAGGTCTTTTTCCCTCAACCCAAGTCATCCATAACACGATTTTTAACATTCCAAGGGGCATTATTTGCCCATTACCCTTAACATTTCTCACTAGAAACCTTTCCCCTTTCCCAAGAATAAAGTTCAAGTTTTTCCTCTCAAGAACACAAGGATTTAAGTTTCGAATACAAGATTTATTCAAGAATCCTTTCAATTAAGGTATATGGGGTATTCATCAATGGGTTCATTTCGCCCATTAAGACCAAAAACCCTCTCTTTGATTTAAAGTATGAAATTTTCCTTTATTATGAAATTTTACATGTTCAAAATGAGTTTAATCCATGCTTTCCCTTAGTAATTAGAATTTAATCCATCTCCTCCTATAATTTCATGTAAATTAGGGTATGTAATGCTTTGAATTTCAAGTTCCTATGTATATTTAAATTGATTCCATATTAAATCATCCACCAAGTGTGTATATTAACTTTCCATGTTTAACTTATTCCCATGTTCCAACTCACGAAATTCACCAGTTTAATGGAATATATTATTTTTGAGTCTTTGAACTATGACGTTATGTCACTATTTTATCATTGTTATCGAAGTTTGTAATTATTTAGTGCTGGCGGGTTATGAATCCCTGAATTCTAAAATTATGTATCTAGTGTAGGTTTGAGATGTCTTCCTATAAGTTAAGGGTGAACACATATCTCATAGAAGCACCTACCAATAGAGGATGACTCCCCATTCTTATGGGACATCAGTTTAGTTGATCCACACAGCCAATGTTAGTACTCATGGCAAGGTACTGACACCCTTCCAACTAGGGTTACAGGTTGGACCTCGATTAGCTCAACTTGGGGCATGTTGGTTACATGATACCTCCCACAGTTTCAGTCAGTATTCAGTTTATCTCAGTTCAGGTTTGCTTGACCAAGTAATAAGATTTTTAGTTTTTATGATATTTAGATCATTTCAATAGATGCTTTACTTGGTCTTACATTCTCAGATTTACATGTTCATGCATTCATGTCCAGTTGCTATATGTATTTCAGTTAGTCCTTACCTCACGTACCAGTACATTCAAAGTACTGGCTTCATACATTTCTCTTGCACTATGTTGTCTTATAACTTAGGTTCTGATGCACAGTTTCCCAATGATCCTTAGACATCTCAGCAGTTTCCCGTAGCATTATGGGTGATTCCTCATCCATCGAGGACGTGTCATGTTATTCTAGTTATTTTAGTATTTCCTTATGTTCAGTTCAATTGGAGTTAGTTGGGGATTTGTCCCATCAACTCTGTATGTTTAAAGGCTTTCAGATAGACGGTCTAGTTTTCCAGTGTTTATCAGATATTTCATACATGTCGTATTATGTAATTCAGTATTCAGATTGATAGTACCTTATGTGTTTACATTCTGCACATGTTATATTATTATCATTTTATTCAGTGCTCACAGTAGGTACCAGACCATGGGTTAGCTTGGGGTCAATTATGGCCTTAAGCATCGTTGTTGCGACCAGGGGGTAGCCTCAGGTCGTGACATACATTAGTAGAGGAGCAACTAAAAACACTAATGGACGTGTTCAGTTTCATCAGAATTCATTGTAAGGAACATCATAAATGGTTATAAATGGGACCCTTCTTGTTTTCTATAGTATTTGAGCAATGTCTAGTCACAATCAGGGGTGGTTGAATGAATTTTGATGGTCGAAAGTCAAATTTTAGTTAAACTTAAATAGACTCAATGTGTCACACGTACTTCATTTTCTTTTAACCCTACTCTTCTTCGGTTTTTCTTTAACCCACTCTTTCTTACTCCAATAGAGGAAACACAAAAAAGGGATAAACATATTTTTCCTTGGATATCGACACACAATTTACCTATCAATATCGAAGATTTTGATATAGTCAAAAACATCATCTTTCTGATGCATTATCAGAGGACTCCTCTACACCTTGATTAATTCCATCTCACTCTGACCACTTTAGTGGGAGTTAAAACTATTGGAATGTGATGTTTTGAAGATGCTAAATGTATTGGTGACAAAAGCATTAATGCAAAAACATCTCAAATATTATATAGTGCAGGAGAATAGGAGGACAATTGTAAGAAATAAGTCGACTCACATGGTCTATCTACACTAGCAACCTGAAGGTGTAGAGTTGATGTTTGTCTGACTTTAAGGACACAAGCAATACAAGATGAGGAGTGAATGATGTTGATTCAAAAGATGAATTCCTTACTACAAAAAGTTGCCTAAATTAAGTGAATCCATTTAAGTAATAAAATTAAAAAGAAAGGTGGCTTGAGTGGCTAAGCTAGAATGGGATTCCTGAAAGAAGTTATTATAAAGGACTAAGATCCTTTGGAAGGAAAGAAAAATCAACTTAAAGGAAGTAAAGTCCCACATCTATAAATATCTAAGAGATACCACAAAGTCATTTGCATACTCATAACTAGCAAAGGCAAAAATGAATAAATTGAAAGCTAAGGTGCTGCCTAAAGAACACCTCGAAGGAATAGGTCCATGTATAACAGAGTCTAGGTATAATTTATCTTGATTATATTAGGAGAGTTCTTCGAGTTGTAATCATTTTGATTTCATAATTTTTTATGTGTTATAGATTGAAATACGAGTTTGTCTCCAAGTTGGGATAACTTATAGGAATAAGAGTTTATAATTTCTATTTGTTGAATTGATAGGAGTTAGAGTTTATAATTTCTTAGATTACATAGTTTGTAATAATAGATTGTTTGAAAGGATCATTGTGTTAGTGAATTTTGGGGTAAATTCTACAAAGGTGTAGGTCATGATTTTTACACCTATTTTGAGGGGGTTATTTTCCACGTGGCAATTGTGTCATTGAGTTAACTATTTTTAAATACGTTGGTGGAACACGTTAGGAAACCTAGTTCATTCGAGGAAGATAATTATATGTAATGCACTAAACCAATAAGGCATGTAAAATATCAATTGGTATCAGAGCTAGGTTATCTTGTTAAAATCTTAACACATTAACATAAGATTAAAGATAATTTTGCACCTCCTACTAGAATTTTTGAAGGATAATCCACCACTAAACCCCCTCTATTCAATGGGAATCACTTTAGTTGGTAGAAAGCTCACATGGAAAACTTCATTCAAGTTGAAGATTATGAAGTATGGGATAGAATAATTGTTTGACCCACCATCCCCTTGAAAACTATGGAAGGAGAGTAAGTGAAGAAAATAAGAACTGAATTAAATATTGAGTATCTTACTGCCTTAAATAAAAATGTCAAGGACAAAGACATACTTGTGTGTAGACTTGGTACTAATGAGTGCAACAGAGTTTTAAATTGTACCGCTGCCAAATAAATTTGAGATGCTTTGGTCAATGTATATGAAGGCTGGTAGTGAAAAAATTTAGGGTTACTCTTTTGCTCACTAAGTATGAGACATTCAAGATGAAAGATGATGAAACTCTACAAGAGATGATTACTAGACTCACTACATTAGTGAATGAACTCTCATCCCTAGGAAAAACCTTGGCCACTAAATAACAAGTCGAGAAGGTCTTTAAAATCCTCCCAAAGGCTAACTGGAATGTTAAAGTCATTGCTTTAGGGAAACAAAGGATCTTACTATCATAACTCTTCATGAATTGGTAGGGAAGATGAAGACCTATAACATGAATATGATCACCACCAAAAAGATGGAAACTAAGGTTAACTCATTAGACTTAAAAACTTCTAAGAGTGATGACTCAGATTTGGATAAATACTAGGTGGCCTTCATCACTAAGAGCTTCAGAAAAGATAACATGAAATAAAATAGATAACAGGTGTTGGTCCAATAATAGATCATAGAGTTGATGTTTTAAGTATGAGAGAATATATCATATAGTCAAATAACGCCCTTTATGGAAAATAAAGTGGATACAGGAAAGAATGGATAAGGAATAAAAAGCCAAGGACAAAGGTGACCTCGAGAAATATTATGCCATGGTAGTTTCTTAGGATTCTGAAGAATCTGATTGTGATATGAATGATGATGCATTTATGACTGTGGGTGACTCTGATCAGGAGAAAGATAAAAAGGAAGAAACAAGCAAAGCTGAGGTAAGTATCTTTGAACCGAAGGATAAACTTCATCTTTTCTCTAAGAAAAAGTTGAGCACCTTAATGGTTTATCTAATTAATGAACTGTATGAATTAACAGCTAATAGAGAATAGTTACTCAAAACTTTTGTTTGCCTCATGTATGAATCTATAGATACTGAAAAAGGCAAGATCTTTATTGAGAAAGAAAATTGTACTTCGAATGAATAGGTAAGCCAAGATGGTTTAACCATCCTAGCTCTTATGTTAGAAGTACTCAAACTCTCAATTACCGATAAAGGAGAAAAGACTGCTAGTGATAACTTTCTAAAGATTGAATCTGCTCTTAAGAAAAAAGAATAAAGATTTACTTTTTGAAAAAAAAGAATCACAAATCTTAATCAAGATAACTCTAGATTAAGACCGGATCTTGAAAAATCAAAGAAGTGGACTCAATCTTCAAGAATTATAAATCATCGAAACAACAACACTCCAAATGAAAAGTCTGGACTAGGATTTCAAAAAAACTATTCTTACAAAGGATCTATGTTATATTTATAGGAAGCTAGGACACCCTACCAATGAGTGTCCTAAAAACAATGAGGTAATGGAGAAAAATAAAGAATTCAGTACAAGAAAAGGTTCCTTAACTGTCAAAAACCAAGTTCTTAACTAGAAAAATAACTTGGTTTACATCTAGAAAAAATAGTGAGGTCATATCTATAGAAAGAATTAGGTACACCAAACTGTTGCCAACATGGGCTAGAAGAAAATTTGTTCATCCCTTTGCTCATAATAAAGTACCCAAGATTATTTGGATTCTTACAACTTATCTCTAAATGATTTTGTAGGTGAGAATGAGAAGGGGTAAGGTGCATTGGTACATGGATAGTGTCTGCTCAAGACACATGTTAAGAGACAAAAAAAGTTTTCTCTCACTCACCTTACTAAAAGGAGGAGATGTATCATTTGGTGATACAAAGAAGGGGATCATTACTAGAGTAAGAAAGATTGAGAGAACATATGATAAAGTCTTGGAAGGAGTATATCATGTTGAAAGGTTGAAATAAAATCTTCTGAGCATCTCTTAATTGTGTGACAAAAGAAACAAGGTGATCTTCACCTCTGCAAAAATTCAAGTGAACAAGCTAGATATAAAAGATAATGCTCACTACAAAAAGTCACAAAAATATGTATAAAGCTTATATCTTGGGTACATCAATCTCTAATCTTTTATGTCTTGGAGAAATGGACCATGAATCTCTATTATGGCAAAAAAGATTTGGTCATGCTATTATTCAAGAGATAAAAAAACTTACTTCAAAATATTCGGTCATAGGGCTTCTCAAAGCTAAGTTGCTAGATGACAAAACATGGAATACTTATGTAAGGGGAATGCAACTAAGTACAACCAAGAGTCTTGAACTGATATACATAGATACCCATGAGATTATAAAGTAGAGGAGGAAAGAGGTATGTGTATATTCTAGTGGATGAATATTAAAGATTCTCGTGGACTCTCTTCTTGGCCTCCAAAGAAGGTACTTTTGATGTGTTCTACATATTTGTCAAAAAGGTGGAAAAGAATCTTGGTAACTCCTTGACCTCTAACAGATCTAACAATGAAATTTAGTTTGAGAGTGACAAATATCTATAATGTTGTGTAGTTATTGGGGTAGATTATAACTTTTATTCTTCTAGAACCCCACAAAAAAATAGAGTAGATGAAAAGAAGAACATAACCTTAAAAGACATGTATCTAACTGTGATGATTGTTGGAACCCTTGCTTAAAATCTATTGTTGAAGCCTTGAGTACTGCTTGCTACATTATCAATAGATGTATTACTAGGCATATTTTGTAGAAGACCCCATATGAATTGCTGAAAGAAAGAAACCCTAACATATCCCATCTCAAGGCTTTTGGTTGCAAGTGTTTCACTCATAATAATGGAAAGGACAATCTAGGAATGTTTGATGCTACAAGTGATAAAGATATTTTTTGGGGATACTCTTTGCATAGTAAAGCGTACAAGGTGATTAACAAATGTACAAATTATGTTGAAGAAAGTGGTCATATAGTATTTGATGAATTGAACACTATACCCAAGGTTTCTTCTTAGGATGATGATGAAATAAGAGACAATACACAGAAATAGGCCACTATACCTGGTCTATTGGATGTGCAGATTAAAGGGTCATTGACAGGGGGAATAACTAAATAAGAAAGTGAAAAAACTGAGGATCCAACTTCATTCGTTGAATAAAATATAGAAATTTCACAAGATCTAGAAGTCAAAAATTACAAATATAGGAGTTCTCATCCAATTGAAAATGTTCTCACAAATCTTACCTCTAGTATCACTATATGATTAGGTTTCATATACCTATATGCACTCAATGTTTTTCTATCATTGATTTCAGTTAAAGAAGCTCTCTTTTATGATGATTAGATATTGTCTATGTAAAAAGATCTAAATTAATTTAGAAGAAGCAAGATGTGTCACCTAGTTACTCCACTCAAAGATAAGAGTATTACTGGAACAAGGTGGGTGTAAAAAAAAAGCTAGAAGAAGATGGTATATTTATAAGGAACAAGGCAAAGTTGGGTGTCCAAGGGTACAATCAAGAAGAATGAATTGACTATGAAGAAATATTTGCTCCTATGGAAAGGCTGGAAGCACTTAAATTGCTTAGTGTATTTGCCTCTTTTATGCAATTCACATTGTATCAGATGGATATGAAGAGTGCATTTTTAAATAAAAATTTTAAAAGAAGAAGTGTATGTGAAACAATCTTCTGGATTTGAAAGCATTGGATTTCTGAATTATGTCAACAAGTTAGACAAATTTTTGTATGGACTAAAGCAAGTTCCAAGATCTTGGTATGAAAGGCTATCAAAGGTATTACTAGAAAACAAACATGAAACATGTAGAATTGACAATACTTTATTCTTAAAGACCAATGAGAAGGATTTTCTGATGGTTCAGTTATATGTAGATGATATTATTTTGGTTTCACAAATGAAAATATGATTCAAGAATTTGCCCAATTCATGAATGGAGAATTGGAGATAAGTATGATAGAAGATCTCAATTTCTTCCCAGGTCTTCAAATTATGCAAATTCCAACTGATACTATGATTCATCAATAAAAGTATGTGAAGAAAGTACTTACGAAGTTCAAAATGGATGAAGCTAAAGTGATTAACACCCCCATTGCCACTACAACAACTTTGGACCTTGATGAAATAGGTCTATTTATGGAGGAGAAGCTGTATGGAGAAATGATTGGTTCACTCTTGTATCTTAATATAAGTAGACCTGACAAAGTCTTCAGTGTTGGACTTTGTGCAAGATTTAAGCCAAACCTAAAGAGTCTCATCTTCAACTATGAAGAGGATTTTGAGATATCTTAAGGGGATAACTAATCTTGGTTTATGGTATTTGTTGTCCTATGTGTTAATGATGACTAAATAACTTTCTCAAGGAATAGCTGCATTATATGATCTTACTAAAGACTACTGAAGGACAATTGTACACTATTGCACTTTGCACAGTTTTATCCAGTAGCATAATTACTGTACAGGTGCACAATGTATAATATGGGACACATGGTCAAATTAAATTTCAACAAAAATTCTCACACTTCTATAAAAGATAAGGAGACTGACTTTAGGAAATAGTTTATGTAATTTCATCTTCTAAAAAGACCGCATAAGCTCTCTTGCTCAAGATCCAAAAATTCACTTGCTCTTTAATTTGTTTTTATCTTGAGTCTTATTTCAACACTAATTTAATCTGGTGATTGTGAATAAAATTATCTTTGATTTATTGAGTGTTTTGCTTAGGTAGAGTTATATAAGGATGATTAGTTAAAGTTAGTTGATTGAGTGAAGAGTATGACAAAGTTGTTTTGTTTGGCTTATAATAGAGGTAATTCAATCTTCCAGATTTAGAGTTAAATCCCAGATTAGGGTTCGTAATAAAGTTCCTTGATTATAGTGGAGCTTGGAAAATCTTGTAAGGATAGGTCGTGGTACTGTAATTCCCATACTAATCTTAGCTCGATTCAGATTCTAGTTGCAAGCATAAGGAGCTTAAGGCTTGAAATTTTCACTAAGTGCTGGGGACTTAGTCATTTTAAAGACTCCTAAATTTTGATAATCTTATTTTTAACCTTCCCGACCTCGATACATCAAATTTTGAGTTGATTCATGATTGGGGTTGTACAAAGTATGTCTCGAGTGAGTTTTGAAGTATTCTGACGAGCGTATGGACGTGTTAGGAAAACCAAACCAATCGCACCACAGGGATAAGTGGGCGCTGCCCCCTCCAGTCCATCGGTGTATGGCATCCGCTGCCTGGTCCAGTCCACCGCTCTAAGGCTGGCGCCACGCGGCCTAGTCTACCTCTCCAGAGCCCGCGCTGCCCCTTCTCTATTTTTTTTAGCTTTTGTTCTCAACATTTTAAGGGTATTTGAATTATTTCCCTTCGCCTAATCCATCGATAACATGAATTTGGAGATTTCAAAGAGCATTATTTGCCTTTTTATTCACAAATTGCTTTCAAGAAACCCTCCCCTTCCCCAAGAACAAATCCAAACTATTTCACAAGAAATCAAGGAATTCAAGCTTCAAGCTCAAGAAATCCTCAAGGGATATTTAAGAATTCATCTAGTAAGGAATGTGGGATGGTTATTGTAACGCCCCAAGACCACCCCTGGATGTCACACGGTGCCTAGGACCACAAGTGATCCCCAGCTAATCCTGTACTGGCATACTGCTTGAGTAATTGATTTAAATACATAAAACGTGAAGAAATAAGCAGAAAAAATATCTTTAGTTGAACATGATCAAAACAAAATTATTTAAAATGATTACAACTCTGGTCATACAAAACAAAACTAAAATCAAATACAACAACTCTACTTATTGTCTATGAATCATCTACTAATATGACTATAGGTAGCCATGACATGACCCCTATCTATCCTGAATCAATACGATTGAATAAAGAAAAAAAAATGCTACTTGAACTATGATTGACTCGAGCCCTCGAATAAAAAAGACTCATCACCTGCTAACTGAAAGCTGTAAACTGTCTGATGATGATATGTGAGCTACAACTAGTACCTACATTATGAGACAATGTAGCACATAGACATATATATGGATCAGTACTTCTGTAATGTACTGTGTATGTGGGGGTGAATGCATAAGTAAAAAAATAGCTGAATATTTATATAAACTTTCAAATGACGCATGATAAGTGTAAATGACTCACCTTGGGCTTGAATAAAACTGAAAGATGAAAAATTATAAACCATGAATAATAAAGCATACTGAATAAATTTCTGAGCCACACACTTAGTTTCTAAATGCTTTACTTTTACTCTTTCTGTTGGGAGGTTCTTCTAACCACCATAAACCATGTGAGATATCATGGAGTCCAACATCTTACTCACATTAGGAAGAGCTGTTCTACCCTTGCCATCGGAATAAAACCTAAGCTAGAATGATCACTATACTACACCTACTATAGGTATTAAAAACCTACAGTGGCACGTAGTTTTGGGGCATGTGACCTTGGACTCATACCCAACTCAGTGCTAAATACTCCTTCCATATTATCTGTATGCTCATACTGTAGGAAATCCACCTTGAAAAAGCATAAGGATTTATATAATAAAAATCCAGTTATGCTTCTCTTCGCTTTAATCTGTAATCAAAATAAGCAAATATGGATTCCATGTCTTAAATGAGGATCAAAAGATCAATTATAGCCTTAAATATGAATATATGCTTGTCATAGAATGCTTAAAAGTATAATCTTCTTGAAATCTCAACATTTAAGCTTAGTGCTTAAAATTCATGCTTTTAACTCAGGGTAATTCATACCAAAACTTTATGTTTTTAACTTATGGTAATTCATACCAAAACTTTATGCTTTTAACTCATGGTAATTCATACCAAAACTTCATGCTCAATACAATTATTGAAATACTTTAACAGTAACAAGTCAAGATAGTGCAGTCTCATTCATAATAAAAATCTTATAAGTTAAAAACTTAAACATAAGCACTTCTTGATATACTTAAAGCTTTAAATCTCATGATAATAACATTCTTCAAGAATGTATAAACTTAGGTATATAACCCTACTTCAAAACAAGTAAATAGAATCTTAAAATCATGAAATTTGGGCACAAGGTGAAAGGATACCCTTGTTCATTACCCCACATACGTTATTAGGCTTGATTTTATGTGTAAAATTGACTTTGAACTCTTGGATATGTCCTTGAAGGATTTTTCTTGAAGTTATTAGATTAGGAACCTTACATTGTTAATTGTATTGAAGAGAATGTAATGGAGTTTTGGAGAATGGGTGTATTATGCTTAAACTGACATTTAATCTTATGTTTTAACGACTTGGGGTGATGGTAAATGACCTAATTTCCCCTCTGGAGATTAAAGTCGCAACTGGAATGTCCTTTTGAAGGCCACCATGATGCGATGACATACCCATCGCTATACACAGCGCGACGCAGTAAAATCGCATTGAGCTGCTGGAAACAAAATCCAAAAACGACCCATTCTCATCCAAAAAATCCAAAACTTCCCTGAGACATGATACTTACACCCCGGAACATGAATTAACTTAAAATACTACGTCTTGGAGTCTGAAAGGTCGACTAAAAAATTCCTTGAAGTTTAGAGGTCAACATGAGACTAAGTTACCAACACTTAGTTTTATTTCCAGGTTCTAAGCCTCTTATGCAAGAACTATGAGCTGAACTGAACTAAGAATATACGGGGTATTACATTCATCCATGGGTCACTTTCACCCATGGAGCCCAAAAACCCTCTTTTCAATTAAAGTATGGTTTTATCTCTTATTATGGAGATTTATATGTTCAAGATGAGTTTTGATTTATGTTTCTCCTTAGTAGTTTGACTTAATTCATGCCCAAGAATGATTCTATGACAAGTTAGGTTATCTCATGATTTAAGATTCAATCTTTCATGTTGTATTCAAGTGAATTTCATGTTCAAGTTTATGATTCTCAGAGGTTTGATAAAATGTCTATGCTTTTGGATTTTGAACCATGATCTCATATTATTGTTTTAAAAGCTTATAATCATAAAGATTATTCTCACCTTATATGTTTACATGAGTTCAGATCTTTCAAGTAATGATTCAGTTAAACCTTGGGTCTTATTATTTACTCAGATATTTATGATCATGATGAGCACTATCAGTTATGTAATAATATTTAGTTGAGTTTAGTTCAGTTCAGTGCCAGTGTCAGTTCAGTTGGGAGTAGGATTTAGCACCGAGCAGACCAAGGAATGGGGGCTCACATGCCAGTAGAGGGTGTGATGTTTAGTAGTAGTCCCCGAGTTCCAGAACTACTTAGCCAACTTAGGTTGAGATGTCTTCATGCCAGTTGAGGGTTGACACTTATCTCATAAGAACACTTGTCAGTAGAGGGTGACTCCATAGTCCTTCGGTATACTAGTTTAGTTGATTCACATAGCTAGTGTTAGTACCCGTGGTACGGTACTGACACCCTTTAAACTGGGGTTACAGATTAGACCCCGATTAACTCAGATTGGGGCATGTCAGTTATATGATAACTCCCACAGTTTTAGTTCAGTTATTCAGACTAAGTATAGTTCAATATTATATGATCAATATTCAGATATCAGTTAATCAGTATACAAACATCAGTTAATCAATATGCAAATACTAATTAATCATTAATCAGTATGTCTTAACATAGGTTTTCTTGACCAAAGCATACAAATATTCAGTTATTTAGTTATTTACAGATTATCTCAGAAACATGTTTATGCTTGGTCTTGCATTCTCAGATTTTACATGTTTATACATTTATGCTTAGTTATCTGATGCATTTATTCAGTCATTATCTCACATACCAGTACATTCAAAGTACTGATCACATACTTCTCATTGCGCTATGTTGTCTTATAACATAGGTTCGGATGCTTATTTTCTGGATTGCTCTTAGACAGCTTAGCATAATCAGTAGCAGTAGTGGTGAGTCCTCATCTATCGAGGACATGATTTGTTTTTTCCAGTTATTTTAGCACTTCCTTATGTTCAGTTAGTTGGAGTTAGTTAGGGGTCTATCCTATCAACTCCTCAGTCAGTTTAGAGGTTTTCAGATAATCAAACAGTCAGTCAGGTAGATAGTCAGTTACTAGTTCTTTCAGTACTTTTCTATCGTTCAGATAGATAGTTGGTTTTCAGTATTTATAAGATGCTTTAGATTTGCAATGTAATCACATCTCAGTATTCAGATTAGTATTACTTCAGTAGTGTATCTTCCGCATACGTGTTTTATCATTATTTTTATTAAGTGCTCACACTAGGTACCAGTTCATGGGTTAGCTTGTGGTCACTTATGACCATAAGCACCATTGTCGCAACTAGGGGATAGCTTTGGATCATGTCAAAAATTGGTATCAGAGCCTATGGTTTTAAAGTGTCCCAGGAAGTCTGAAAGCCGCATTGAGTAGAGTCTTGTGCATGGGTGTGAAGCGCGCCACACTTATGGATAAGATTCTATGAAATATTTTAGGAAAGTTTCCCTTCTTTTAGTGTTCATGTCATGCGAATGAGCATGATCTCTATTTAAACTCTCTTTCTAACTCATCCTTTATTCCATTTTATGACAATTCCCCTAGAAGAATAAACGGAAGAATGAACGGGGATCAACCTCCACCTCCACCTGTTAGGAAGATCCCCTAAATAAACACATCTCCCACACTGAATTCAGGGATGGTTTCACTACCTTAGCCCACTCTGTAGCTATCTAGAACAACCAGCAGGCTGTTGCTTTATCCATTCTAGTGGCAAATACAACTGTAGTTAGGATTTGGGATTTCACTCGGATGAATCCCTCTTTGTTTTTGGGATCCAAGTAAGAGGAGGATCCATAGGAGTTTTTGGTTATGGTACATAAGGTGACTAATATCATGGGTCTTACTTTAAGTGAGAGTACATAGTTGGCTGCATATCAATTACAGGATGTATCTCACACCTGGTTTAAGCAGTGGAAGGAGGACCATGGTGTTAATGCAGGGTCGGTAGAGTGGGATGAGTTTGCCATAGATTTATTAGATAGGTTCTTTCCCTTAGAGTTGAGGAAATCTAAGGTTTAGGAGCTTATCAATTTGAAGCAGAGTAATATGAGCATAAAGGCGTACTTTCTTAAGTTCACTCAGTTGGTGAGGTATGCTCCTTCAATGGTGGATGATAATAGGTCTAGAATGAGTAAGTTTATGTCTGGTGTAGCTGATAGTGTGGTTAAGGAATTTTGGATAGCCATGTTGATTAAGGAGATGGACCTATCCAGGCTCATTATTCATGCTTAGCAGATTGAAGAGAAGAAACATAAGGAGAGGGAGAGATAACAAGAGAGCCAAAACAAGTAGTTTTAACTTTTCTCAGCCAAGCTCGAAAGGTGGTAACGTTCTTAGTTCATCAAAATTTTTCAGCCCCAACTCCATCTTCAGCTAGTGCGCCAGTGCCTAAGTTCAAGCAAGACAGTCGGGATAGAGCACCAGGCTTTATGTCCCAGGGTAGCATAAATAATAGTCGTACTAATTTGCTTTGCAAAAAATGTGGTATGAACCATCAGGGTGAGTGTAAGGCTGGTAGTGATGTGTGTTTTGGTTGTGGCAAACTAGGACATAGGCTCAGGATTTGCCCGAGGGCTAGTCAGCACGGTTAGTTCAATCATTTTTCTACTTCAGCAGGTCGCCCAACTCAGCAGGGTGCTACTTCCAGTGCCACCAGTGGGAAATGCCAAAATAAGTTGTTTGCACTCCAAACTCATCATGATCAGGAAAGTTCTAATGTGGTTATGGGTACGTTATAGGTTTTACATCTTTATGTTTATGCATCGTTAGATCTCAGAGATTCACATTCTTTTGTTACTCTTTATATAGATGTTAATTTTAGTGTCAGTCCCAAAATATTACCTGAACCTTTCTTAGTGTCTACCCCAGTGGGTAAATTTATTATAGCTAGACAGGTATACATAAATTACCCGATCACAGTATCGTAGAAAATCACCTCATTGATCTTGTGGAGTTAGAGATAACTGATTTTGATGTCATTCTCAGCATAGATTGGCTTTACTCATGCTATGCCTCAGTTGACAGTAGAAATAGAGTCGTTCAGTTTCAGTTTCCTAACGAACCAGTTATTGAATGGAGGGCTAATACCTTTGTGCTTAGGGGTTAGATCATCTCTTATCTTAAAGCAAGAAAGGTGATATCTAAAGGTTGTGCTTACCATATTTTTTGAGTCAAGGAATCTAGTTTTGAGACTCTGAGCCTCGAGTTAATTTAGTAGTAAGGGAATTTTTAGATGTGTTCACTGAAGATGTTCTTGGAGTTCCTTCCGGAAGAGAAATTGACTTTGGAATAGATCTCCTTCTATATACCCAACCTATATTTATTACACCCTACATAATGGCTCTATCTGAGCTTAAAAAGTTGAAATAAAAGTTAAAAGATCTCTTAGATAAGTGTTTCATCAGCCGCAGTGTTTCCCCATAGAGAGCTCCAGTCTTGTTCGTGCATAAGAAAAATGGTTCTCTCAAAATTTGCATAGACTAACATTAGTTGAACAAAGTCACAATCAAGAATAAGTATCCACTACCCTAAATTGATGACTTGTTTGACCAACTTTAGGGTGCCAATTATTTCAATAAGATAGACCTCAGAATCGGCTATCATCAGCTTACAGTCTGAGAATGTGACATTTTGAAGACAACTTTCAGAACTCGGCATGGTCACTTTGAATTCTTAGTTATGTCTTTTGTACTAATGAATGCCCCTGTAACTTTCATGGCCTTGATGAACAGAGTGTTCAAACAGTATTTGGACATTTTCATCATAGTCTTTATTGATGATGTCACTGTCTATTCTCGTAGTGAGAATGATCATGCAGACCATTTGAGAATTGTGTTGTAGACCCCTTAGAGCTCATCAATTATTTGTCAAGTTTAGTAAGTGCGAATTTGTCTAAGCTCAGTAGTTTTTCTTGGCCACATTATTTTTTGCGATGGCATTAGAGTTGACCCTTAAAAGATTGAAGTAGTAAGAAACTGGCCTAGACCTATCTCTCCATCAGAGATTTGAAGTTTCTTGGGTTTGGCTGGCTACTACAAATGATTTGTTGAAGTTTTTTCTTCTATTTCATCCCCCATGTCTCGATTGACTCAGAAAAAAGTCAAATTTAAGTGGTCAGTTTCTTGCGAGAAGAGTTTTCTAGAGTTGAAGACTCGATTCACTTCCTCTCTAGTCTTGACTTTGCCAGATAGCACAGATGGGTTTGTAGTTTATTATGATGCTTCCAGAGTTGGTCTTGGTTGTATTTCGATGTAGAGAGTTTAGGTCATAGCCTACGCCTCTAGACAACATAAACTCCATGACAAGAATTTCTACCCATGATCTTGAGTTGGCAGCTATTGTTTTCGACTTGAAAATTTGTAGATATTATCTTTATAGGGTTCATGTTGATGTGTTCAATGACCATAAGAGTTTACAGTATGTATTCACATAAAAAGATCTGAATCTTTGTCAGAGAAGGTGGCTTAAGTTGTTAAAGAATTATGATATGAGTATGTTGTATCATCCGGGAAAGGTCAATGTAGTAGTAAATGCCCTTAGTAGGTTGTCTATGGGTAGTTCCCATGTAGAGAATGATAAGAATAAGTTAGTTCATGAGGTTCTTCATCTTGCTAGATTGGGTGTTCGATTGGTTGATTCAACTGAAGGTAGTATATGGGTTCAGAATAGTTCAAAATCTTCATTGGTTGACAAAGTGAAAGAAAAACAAGACAGAGTTCCTAGTTTCATTAAGTTAAAGGAGGCAGTTACAGATCAGAAGGTAGAGGTTTTCCCCCAAGAGGGAGATGGTATGCTTCATTGTTAGGGCAGGTTATGTGTTCCTTGCGTTAATGGTTTGATATAGTGAATACTTTTAGATGTGCGCGGTGCGCGATAATCGATCCATCCAGGAGCCACTAAGATGTACTGTGATTTGTGGGAAATCTATTAGTGGAGTGGTATGAAGAGGGATATTGTAGAGTTTGTGGCTAAGTTCCCAAATTATCAGTAGGTTAAGGTTGAGCACCAAAGGCCTAGTGGTACATTGAAAGAGTTTAACATCCCCACTTTGAAGTGAGAAGTGGTGAACATGGATTTTGTGACATGGATGCCTTGTACTCATCGTCAACATGATTCGATATGGGTCATTGTCGATAGACTGACCAAATTAGCTCATTTATTGACAGTACATAATTCGTACTCAGCTGAGGATTTTGCCAGGCTTTATATTAGGGAGTTGGTTAAGCTACATGGGCTACCATTGTCTATAATTTCAGATAGAGGTACTCATTTTACCTCTTACTTTTGGAAGTCTTTTCAGAAGGGTCTTGGTTCCCAAGTTCATCTCAGTACAATGAGAGGACCATTCAAACTTTAGAGGACATGTTGAGGGCATGCGTTATTAAATTTAAAGATAGTTGGGATGACCACTTACCTTTGATTGAGTTTATCTATAACAATATTTATCAATCTAGTATTTAGATGGCTCCGTTTGAGGCTCTCTATGAAAGGAGATATGGATATGGTATTATCTGGTTTGAGGCAGATGAAGCTACTTTTATAGGGCTAGATTCGGTGTTTGAGGCAATGAAGAAAGTTCAATTGATACGGGAGAGGATGAAGACTACCCAAAGACATTAGAAATCTTATGCAGATGTGAGCAGAAGAGATCTTAAGTTTGAGGTTAGTAATTTGGTTTACTTGAAAATTTTGCCAATGAAAGGAGTGAAGAGATTTTGCAAGAAGGGGAAGATCAATACCCGATATGTTGTCCCTTATAGAGTTTTGAACTATTTTGGAAAATTAGCTTATGAGATAGAGTTACCTGCAGAATTGGCGCTAGTACATCCGGTATTTCATGTTTCCTTGTTAAGGAAATGTATTGTTGATTAAGCTGTAGTTATTCCTTTAGAATACATGAACTTTAAGGATATCCTTTACTATGAGGATGTCCTAGTTGAGATCCTTGATTAACAGATTCGTAGGCTAAGGAATAAAGAAGCTTTCTTGGTTAAAATTCTTTGGCAGAATCAGTCTGTTGAGGGATCAACTTTTGAAGCAGAAGCAGATATGCAAACCAAGTACCTTAATCTTTACTATCCGAATTAAGATTCAGCTTGAGGTAATGATTTTTCTTAGATTTACTCTCTTCTATTCACGATTTCAGCTATGTAATCATTCTCATGTTAGTGCATACATTCATAAAAATCAGTTCAGTTAATGTATTACGTTTCAGACTCGGTTATATAATCATATTTCTAGTCATGCATGTTAAGTATATGATCTCAGTTGTCTTAGTGATCTCAATCTAACCAGTCTCATTCGAGGACAAATGTTTCCAAGGGGGAGATATTGTAATACCCCATACCAATCTTAGCTCAATTTAGCTTTTAGTTTCAAGCATGAGGGGGTTAATGCTTGAAATTTTCACTAAGTGTTGGGTTCTTAGTCATTTTCAAGACCCCTAAACTTTGATGATCTTATTTTTAACCTTTCTAACCTCAGGACATAAATTTTTGAGTTGATTCATGACCGAGGTTGTTCAAAGTATGTCTCGAGTGGGTTTTGAAATTTTTGGATGAGCGTAGGGGCGTGTTTAAAAAACCAAACCAGTAGCACCATCGGGATAAGTGGGCACTGCCCCCTCCAGTCCATCGGGGTAAGGTGGGCGCCGTCCGGTCTAGTCCACCACTCTAAGGAGGGCGCCGCCCAACCTAGTCCACCGCTCCAGAGCTTGCGCCGTCCGCTCCCTATTCCACTCAACTTTTGTTTCTTGGCATTTTAAGGGTATTTGGGTCATTTCCCTTTACCTAATCCATCCATAACACAAATTTGGGGCTTCCAAAGAGCATTATTTGCCCTTTTATTCACAGATTGGTCTCACAAAATCCTCCATTTCCCTAAGAATAAGACCAAACTCTTTCACAAGAAATTAAGGAATTCATGCTTCAAGCTCAAAAAATCCTCAAGGAATCTGTAAGAATTTATCTAATGAAGTATGTGGGATGTTCATCCATGAGTCCATTTCACCCATGGAGCCCAAAAACCTTCTTTTCAATTAAAGTATGAATTTTTCTCTTGTTATGGAGTTTTATATGTTCAAGATGTGTTTTGATTCATGTTTCTCCCTAGTAGTTTGACTTAATTCATGCCCAAGAATGATTCCATGACAAGTTAGGTTATCTCATGCTTTAAGCTTCAATCTCTCATGTTGTATTCAAGTATATTTCATGTTATATTATCAAGTAATGATCTTAGTCATGTAATCAAGTTGTTTTCCTTTTTTTTAAGACATTTCCATGTTCAAGTTCATGATCCTCAAATGTTTGATGAAATGTCTATGATTTTGGGTTTTGAACCATGGTACCATATTATTGTTTTAAAAGCTTATTGTCATAAATTATGGTCATTCAGTGTTGGCGGGTTATGAACACCCGATCCCTACATGTTTTACACGACATCAGATCTTTTAAGTAATGATTCAGTTAAACCATAAGTATTATTATTACTCAAATATTTATGATCATGATGAGCTCTATCAGTTATGTAATAATGTTTAGTTGAGTTTAGTTCAGTCCACTACCAGTGTCAGTTCAGTTGTGAGTAGAATTTAGCACCGAGCGAATCCAGGGATGAGGTCTCACCTGCCAGTAGAGGGTGTGACCTTTAGTAGTAGTCCCTTAGTTCCAAAACTATGTAGCCAATGTTGGTTGAGATGTCTTCCTGCCAGTTAAAGGTTGAAACGTATCTCATGAGAGCACCTGCCAGTAAAGGGTGAATTCTTAGTCCTTTGGGACACCAATTTAGTGGATCCACACAACCAGTGTTAGTACCCGTGGAATGGTACTAACACCCTTTCAATTGTGGTTACAGGCTGGACCTCGATTAGCTTAGATTGTTGCATGTCAGTTGCATGATACCCCCCATAGTTTTAGTTTAGTTATTTAGACAAAGTACAGTTCAGTATTAAATGATCAGTATTTCGCTATCAGTTAATCAGTATACAAACATCAGTTCACTAGTATACAGTTACCAGCTAAACATTAATCAATATGTCTCAGCTTATGTTTGCTTGACCAAAGCATACAGATTTTCAGTTATTCAGTTATTTACAGATTGTCTCTGAAATATGTTTATGCTTGGTCTTGCATTCTCATATTTTACATGTTCATTCATTTATGCTCAGTTATTTCATGCATTTCAGTCATCCCTTATCTTATATACCAGTATATTCAATGTACTGATCGCATACTTTTCTTTACGCTATGTTGTCTTATAACATAGGTTCAAACGCTCAATTTCCCGACCGCTCTTAGACAACTCAGCGTACTCAGCTGCAGTAGTGGTAATTCCTCATCTATCGAGGAAATGATTAGTTTATTTAAGTTATTTTAGCACTTTCTTATGTTCAGTTAGTTGGGGTTTGTCACATCAACTCCTCAATCAGTTTAGAGGCTTTTAGAAAATTAGATAGTCAGGCAAGCAGTTAGTCAGTTACTAGTTCTTTTAGTACTGTTTCGTATTTCAGATAGATGGTTGGTTTTTAGAATTTATCAGATATTTTAGACTTGTGATGTAATCACATTTGAGTATTCACATTGGGATTACTTCACTAGTTTATCTTCCGCATACATATTTTATCATTATTTTAATCAGTGCTCACAGTAGGTACAAGTTCATAGGTTAGATTGTGTCACTTTTGACTGTAAGAACTATTGTCGCGACTAGGGTGTAGCTTTGGGTCATCAAAGGTACTTCCTTGAGCAAGGAGGTTACCACATATATATCTCTAGCATTTATTTGTTCTGTGCATTTATTTTGTTTTCCTATTATATTGTTATTTATAATTCCTCAGGATCCTGGTCCTTACTGGTGGTGAACCCTTACAATTCAATAATTGGTATCAGAGTGGTGCACTGGAAAAAGTTAATATTATAGTTAGTGAAGATAAGGATGCACGACATTATTATGGATGAAGATAGTGAATTATGAGACATAATCTATGATGGAACTCATGTTTCCATTGGAGAAATTACTAGGTTGGTTGCCAAAACTCAAAGGGAATATGATGAAGAGGATCACAAAAAGTTTGAAAAAAATTTCAAGGCTAAGAAACTTTTGGTGTGTGGAATAGAACCTGCTAAGTACAATTATATTTCAGCTTGTGAGAGTGCAAAGGAAATTTAGGATTGTCTAAGGAATACCCATGAAGGAACCAGTCAAGTAAAAAAGTTATAGTAGTATCTATATTATAGTAAAAAAGTAAAAAACTACCCAATATGATCCCTTCAATATGAAGGAAAGTGAAACTATTTAAGAGATGTATACCAGATTCACCTCTATCATTAATGAATTATACTTCCTAGGTGAAATCATTCCACCTAGCAAATAATTGAGGAAAATATTTGGGGTATTGCCTAAGTCATGAGGGAATAAGGCGAAAGCTATCTTTGAAGAGAGAGATCTTAAGATCTCATCATTGATGAGTTAATTGGAAATCTAAAGACCTTTGAACTGAAAAAGTAACAAGACCAAGAAAAGAAAGAACCTAATAAGGAGAATACTTGTCCCTAAAAGCTTTAAAATATGATTCTAGTGAGGATGATGAAGACTTTGCCCACTTAGATAAAAAATTCATTAGGACTGCAAAGAGGTCTGGAATATTTCAAAAGAATCACAGTAGTAACAGACCTATAGGTGCAAATGATTTGTCACAAATATGGTACACCAGGGAATTTCATCAAGGATTTCCCTTTTCACAAGACAGATTATCAATAATACCTAAACTCTGGAGGAGACAAAGCAAAGAAAAAGGACCGGGTCCCTAACAATTCTAGTAAAAAAATCTATAACATATTACATAGTTAAACAAGACTTAGCTGCTTGGTGTGACACATCTAGTGAATTGGATAAGTTTGAAAAACCTGAAGATGCCTCTATGCTAGTTGTAGAAGATGATAAAAAAAGCTACAATATATTTTTGCTCTCATGGAAAGATTAATGATTATGAAGATGATGAGATAATTCATTTTAACATTAAACAGAATTTGAATGATTACATTTCTAAAAAGCTAAGAAAACTTGCAAATGTTTTGATTGATTCTCTGTGTGAGCTCACTGTTGAGAAGGATCTTCTTGAAGGAAAGGTAGAAAATATAGAATATTAAAAAATAACTCTAACCATTTAGCATCTGTTTTAGGATAAAAATCTAAAAATTAAACTATAAAAATAAGGAGATATTGGAGAAACTGAGGAAATTAGCTGAATCTGATAGTATAGGAAAAGAGGGGCAAGTAGTCTACTACTCTATCTTGAGAAGAAGCTAATTAAGTCAAAAATTCTTCTCATGTATGCTCTAGAGAAAAGTGATGAATTAGAAAAAGACTTGGTCCATATAAGGGAAGATCTTAATAAGTTTTTAAAATGAACTACCTCCTTACGATTTCTTGCTAGTTTGACTAATCAAGGAGTGAATAATAGTAGAGGCCTTGGTTGTCAACACATTAGTCATCCTTTCAATCCTCACAACAAGTATATTTATATGGCCAATAATCTTCTATTCACTCATTTCGGAAGACATGGTCATAAAAAAATGATTGTCAAGCAATGCTTATAGATAAAATGAACTCAAGAAGGATAAACTGCCTGGCTGGATTAAAAAAATTATGATCACTCCCCTGTCCCCTTATTAGGAAGTCAGACTCAAATGGGTTTCCAAGTTTAATAAATAATCTCTAAATACAGGTGGGAGTAAGGGAAAGAAGTCAAAGTTGGTTTATGAATAGTGGATTCTCTCAGTATATAACTAAAAGAACTGGCTATTTTCTCTCACTTTAGGAACTTTAAGTTGGAGGTGTCGCTTTTGGTAATGGCAAGAAATGTTACATTTTTTGTGTTGGGAAGATTGGAAAATCATTAAGTCATGCTATTTAAGATCTGTACTATGTGAGTGGACTGAAGTACAACTTGCTAAGTGTGCCACAAATTTCTGGTAAATTAAATAAAGTGAGGTTCTTATCTAATTGGTGTACTGTAACTATTCTGGAAATTGGAAATGTCATTCTTAGAGATAAAAGATGTAAAAATATGTATGTGGTTGATCTAAACCCAGTTCCTCATTGTGAACCTGCTTGAGTGCTCAAAGTGAGAATGAAGATATCTGGCATAGAAGATTGGGTCATGTAAGCTCATCCCTACTTAACAAATTTATTTTAAGGGACCTGGTTTGTGGTGTTCCAAAGATGCAGTTTTCAAATATTAGAATTTGTGATGTTTATGTCAAGGTAAAATAAAACTAGGTCTTGATTCAAACAAAAGAACCAGGTAAGTATCTCTAGATCTGTTGAATAGCTGCACATGGACTTATGTAGACCTCTCAAGGTTCCAAGTAGTGGAGAGAACAAAAAAGGTTTTTGTCATTGTGGATAACTACTCCAGATTCACATGGTCAATGTTCCTGAGAACTATGGAATAAATATATGAAGTCTTGATGATCTTTGCAAAATTCAAGTGAAGCTGAATAACAAATTAGCAAGGATCAGGTCTGATCATGGAAAAGAATTTGAAAATAATAATGTTGAGGAATTTTATGTTGAAAATAGAATTAGTCATAGTTTTTTAGATCTAAGAATTCCAAAATAAAATAGAGTTGTTGAAAGAAAGAACAGGACTCTGATTGATATTGCTAGAACCATGCTGATAGATGGTGGTCTTCCTAAGAGTTTTTAGGCTAGAGTTGTAAACACTACCTTTTATGTTACCAATAGATGTCTGATCAGATCCATTCTCAACATAGTCACTTATGAATTATTATTCAACAAAAGTCCAAAAATAATAAAATCAGGCCTTTTAGTTGCACATGTTTTGTTCTAAACAATGGCTGGATGAACTAGGAAAATTTAATTCCAAAAGCGATGAATCTGTATTTGATGTCTACTCATCAACCAGCAAAGCCTACAGGGTTTACAACAAAAGAACCTTTTGTGTATAGGATAGTTTGTACATGTTATCTTTAATGAGTCGGGAAATATGAAGAACCCTATAGAAAGTGCTGACACTGATATGGAGGAACTTATTCCTATCCAAATGGATAGTCCAGAAGATGAGTCTCAACCCTATAAGAAGTGATGATGCGGATATGGAGGAACTGATTCCTATCGAAAAGGATAGTCCAGAAGCTGAGTCTCATGGTCAAAATAATCAGGATGCTATGGTTGCAGATGAAGGAGGAGGAGAAGAATCAGGTCCTCAGGTACAAGATTTTGATATAGATGAGTCCTAACAAGTGAGTCGGGACTAAATTTCTCAAGGACCTCGTCCCAACATACCTCAATCAACTTCAAGAAGTTCAAATTGGAGGCATAAGTCATATTACCCTTTTGAGTATCTGACCTCTCCCTTGGAATCCAGAATGTAAACAAGGGAACAAGCAAGAAACTTTGTGGCTTTTTTATATTTCATATCCCAAATTAAGCCTAAAAATATGAAGGAAACTCTCAAAGATGTTGATTGGGTAAATTCCATGCAAGAATAATTTCATCAATTTGAAAGAAGAAAAGTTTGGCATCTGGTCCTCAGACCTTCTGACAGAACTATTATGGGGAAAAATGGATGCATATGAACAAGCAAGATGAGCATGGAATTATTGTTTGGAATAAATCAAGTCTTATTGTACAAGGATACAATCATGAAGGAATTGATTATGATGCGACCTTTGCTCCTGTTGAAGAATGAAAACAATTAGAATTTTTATTGCTTTTGCTGCTTATATGGGGTTCAAGATGTTCCAAATGGATGTAAAAAGTTCCATTATAAATTATTTTCTAAAAGGCAAAGTTTATGTTATAAAACCCCTGGTTTTGAAGATACTAATCTACCACATCATGTCCTAAAATTAGATAAAGCTCTTTATGGTTTAAAGCAAGCTTCTTGAGCTAGGTATGAAAAATTATAATTTTTTTTTCTTAAAAATAGTTTTAAGAGAGAAAAATTGACTAGACCCTATTTCTGAAGTCTATAGGAAAAAGCCTGCTAATTGTGCAAATTTATGTTGATGACATTATTTTTGGTGCAATTTCTAAGTCTCTATGTTATGAATTTGTAAAACTTATAGGAAGTGAGTTTGAGATGAGCATGATGGGTGAATTAAGCTTCTTCCTTGGGCTGTAGATCAAGCAGACACCTCAGGGCACCATGATTTGTCAAAAAAAATATATCAAGGAGTTGCTGAAGAAATTTAACATGGGTGATGCTAAGCCCATTGATACACCCATTGGAACTAGCTCAAAGATGGATGCTGATGAACTTGGTCCCTTAGTAAATGAGATTATGTATAGAGAAATCATTGGATCTCTACTCTACCTAACTACTAGCAGTCATGATGTAGTGTTCAGTGTGGCCATGTGTGCCAGATTCCAGGCCTTTCCAAAAGAGTCTCATTTAAAGGTTGCCAAAAGAATTCTTAGATATCTAAAAAAGATAAGGAACCTGGTCTTGTTCTATCCTTCTGGAGAAAATTTTGATCTGATAGGGTATGCTTATGTTACCTATGTAGGGTATCTGGTAGACAGGAAAAACACTTTTGGAATGACTCATTTTCTTGGTTCATTTCTAAGCTTATGGGGTTCTAACAAGAAAATTTGAGTTACTCTCTGTACTGCTGAAGCTAAATATGTAGCAGCTGCTTCATGTTGTGGTTAATTAATTTAGCTCAAGTACTAGTTGAAAGATTTTGGAATTGATACTGATAATGTTCCCTTAATGTGTGATAATACAAGTTCTCTAAAGATAACAAAGAACCATGTGCAGTACAAGAGAACTAAACATATTGGTGTGAGACTCCACTTTCTTAGAGATAATATAGAAAAGGGGATAATCTGCTTGAAATTTTGCAAGACTGAAGATCAAGTGACTGATGTCTTAACAAAAACTCTCCATAGGGAAAAATTTATGAAAAATAGACTGAGATTGGTCCTAATCAAGTTTAATTAGAATTGCTTCAGTGAAATCAAATTTCTTAATTTTTTGGCTATAATTAGGGCGTAAGTATCCTAGTTTCAATTTGTTCAGTTGGTGTAAGTACCATACCTTTGCAGGTATACACGCATGGTGAGCAAGCAATTAAAGAAGAGATGATAAGATAGATATTAAATAAAGAATTTCCTTTCAAGAAAGAGAGTGACCTGGTCCCATCCCACAAGTTAGTATCATGCGTGCATTCTTAAAAATTGTATAAAGTGACTGTTCCAAATAACCACGTGTCCTTTCCCACATCTCTGAAAAGATGTCAAATCATTTAAATCTAAAAGGGCATTCCAATAGGGACCAGATACGTCCCTAACCCTTTAAGTATAAATGTTACCTCTTTTTCCCTATTTAAAAACAAATCAAAATCTCTTTTTTCTCTCATAATCTCTTAAATTCACATTAACTCGATCGTGAATGATCATCTTCAACTTTTCAAAAAATAAATCTCTCTTCTTGGTTTCTTCTTAAAATTATAATATCACATAAAGAAGTTTCTTCTTCAAACCCTTCAAATAAACCTGAAACGCCTTACTCACCCACACCCACTACAAAAAATCCCTTATGTATTCCACTTCTTATACCTTTGGCCATTATAGAATCGTAAAAATAGAAAGGTTCAGTGACATCTAAGACAAGCCCAGAATAGCCACTGCTTAAGAACACTCTAGCAGGGGTTTTGGGTGACCTATAGAGTCAGAATCCCTAGAGACTCCTTCTAGGATGCCAGTTCTTATTAACCTTTCTAAAAGTCCCAAAGAACCAGGTTCTCCAACCCTCACTTAGTCAAACACAATCTTTTTTCAATTGTTTGAAGAGGGTCTTCCAAGCAAAAAATTAAACTACTCAAGCAGTTCTTTGGAAGAAAAAGACTTGGTGGGAGAGAATCTGATCTTATTGGCTGGGGATCAAAGAGGAAGTAAAGTTGCAACAGAAGAAAATCCTTTCTCTGAGTTTCCATTCCCCACTTTTGATCTAACCCCTATAACTACTGAGAAAACATATGTGGGTGTACAACCTCAAATAAAAAATAAAGAGGCAGAGGATGATGATGTTCCCCTGAGATGGAAAATATGATGGCAAAAGGGAAGTAATGGGAAAGAAAAATTTGAGGAAATTGCAAAATTGGTTAAGATATATACCACTAGGAGTGTGGAAAATAAGTTATTAGGTGAAGCTATAAAAACTAGTAAATTAGACATACCTAAGAGGAGAAGAATGAAAAAAGACAAAGTAGTTGATGAGGAAAATGTTGATGTAGTGGATGTAAGTGACGGAGAAAGAGACTGTAAGACCCCACAAAATTCTAAACTTAACTAAGTCCTTAGAGCTTGATAAGGGGTCCCATACTTAGAAATTTCATGCTAAGTGCTTACACTCAGGATTATTTTAGCCTCATAAGTTGGCGATCCTTTTTTCCGGCCCTGAAGACCTTAAGGTATCAATTTTTAGGTTGGTTCATGATAGGGGAAGTCAAAATTTCACCTCGAGTGAGTTTCAGATTTTTTGGATTAGAGTAAGGGTGCATTTGGAATTCAAAAATAGTGTCTCGAGGCGATGAGCCCGTGACGCCTTGCCTAGAGCGGTGATCCAAAGCCCACGGTGCCCTGGCTAGTTCGGCCTATGTATTTTCCTGCAACTTTGTTTCATGTTTTTATGGTCAAATAGGTCATTTTCCCTTTACCCAATAGCTCCATAACACGGGATTAAATCCCCAAATAGAAAATTTTCTCATTCCTTTCACAAAATCCTCTCAAGAACAAGCCCTAGCTTCATCAAGTTCAAGAACCAAGCCTCAAGAACTCACCCTAATCTCCATGAAATTTACCATCAAGGTATGTTAGGTGTTCATCTAAGAGTTTTCTTCCACCCTTGGAGATCAAGAACCCTTTTGAAACTACAAGATTAGTGATTTCATGATTTACATGTTTGAATTTAATTGTGTTCATGTATGTATTGATGTTTGGTGCTCAATTCAAGATTGAATTGCTAGTTTCATGAATATAATGTAGCATGTGTGTGATGGGTGTAATTTCCATGTTAAGAACCCTTGAATTGTGAATTGGTTGTGGTAGTCATGATACATTAGTATGTTGTTCATGCCCAAGTATAAGGTTATGCCTCCTATGTGTTTGTCAAAAAGACTAAGTGAATAAATTGTGCATTGTGAACCATGGGTGATCTAAAGGATGAATTCATGCTAGAACTATATGTTTAAAATTACTCCCATCTCAAATCTATGCCTTGTAAGTGTTTGATAAAATATCTCTATGAATGAGTTAGGAACTAGTGCACATGGTTATGTTTTTTTTTAAGTTTATGTTATGCTTTACTTTTCATTCTATCGAGTCCTGGGGGTATTCAATACCCAAAAATATAGCTATTTACCTAGATCTACAGTAGTTACAAAATAGTCTCTATGGTTTCACGAACAGTAGTACTCAGTAATCAGTCACAATTTCAGTTTAGTATTCAGTTTAGACCTCAAGTAAACCCAATTAGTTAACAGAACTCAGTAGTATTTCGTCAGTCAACGGAACCTAGTGAACTCAGTTCAGTTAGACAACACAATCAGTAATAGTTCAGTTAAGCCTAGTACAGTCTAGAAATCAGTTCCGTGTCTATTCAGTTGGGAGTAGGATTCAACACCAAGCGAGTGCAGGGATCACGACTTACCCATCTGATAAGCAGTCATTAATAACAGTCCCTGTAATCCAGAACTACGTAGCTAGTTTAGGGTATGAGAAGTCACCTGTCAGTTTAGGATTGACTTTCTCGCAGGGGTCACTCATCAGTTCAGGCTTGACACCTGTAATACCCCGTGTTTTTTCCTAGCTTGAAATTTGTCCCAAGAATGTTAGAAGCTTTCTTTGAAAGATGAATCCACTTTTTTAGATGTGGTATTTTTAAGATTTTCACTTTTAGTCATGTGGGAAATTGAATTATCTTTCCAACGATACCAATTTCATCCAAATCTGGTATCGGAGTAAAACATTATAGACATTTTACTCTAAGCTATCAGAATCGCCTAGGTGCGACGACTAGGTTGATGGACCGTCGACCTAGCGACGGACTGTCGCCTTGACCGTCATAGCCAAGGTAGTGAGGCAACCTTCTGGATAAGGTGTGACGGACAGGTTGACGAACCATCGAACTTGTGACGGACCATCGCCCAGGCTGTTGCTACTTAGGCAATAAGCCCTTTTCTTGGTCCACGTACGACGGTCGAAACGACGAACCGTCTCCCTAGCGATGGACCATCGCACAAGCCATCGCAGGTCCCTATTCAGAAAATTAAAGCCATTTTAAAAGGTGGTTTTTAGTATTTTACCACCCGTTTATATACCCAATTATATTCCACCAAAGCTCAGAAATTCATTATTCTTCTACAACAACAAAATTAGAGTTTTCTCTCTAATGTTAATCTCCAAGAACAAATCCAAATCTTCTTCAAGATTTAGATATTGGTGAATCTTCTTTCGTATTTGGTTTACTTAATACAGAAGTTGACCATGTTTTCGTTTGAGTTATGTTTCCGCATTTTTTTTCTTTATTATGTGAGTAATGTGCATGATTACCAGAAGTAGTAGGGAACCGGGACCTCCATGGGCCGGGATGTGATGCTGGGCGTATTTACACGCCTAAGCACCATAATTTACCCATGTTTCAGCTAAGTTTTGAGGATAAAATATATAATTCTTGCACTTTTAGTCCATTTTCCTTTAAGTGAGCTGACCTATGTGATTAGCATGTTTTCAGGTACTAATGATGAAGATTTCAGCACTTTGTGGACCTGTGGGCAGCAAAGGAAAACTTCACATAAGAGGGAAGGCAGCTTTTGGACTGAAAGTGATGCATGAGAACTTTTTCCCGCGCAAACCCAGTATTTTTAAATACTTAAGGATGCAGTAGCAACTTATTAGACAAGGATGGTATTAAAAACCTTATTGCTGAATTTTTCAGCAGCATTAATCATTATCATTGGACATTATTCATTATTCACGTTTGAAGGTTTTGTACGAGCTTTGAGAACAGAAAACGGCTCACTTGAGCAACGGAGAAAGAAAACACGTTTCATCTCCATAGACGATATTTCTCTAAGTTTTGGTATGATGATGATGTCTACTTTGATTTCCGTTGTATTCATGAGTAGCTAAACTTATCTGTTAGGGTTATGGAAACCTTGTAAGATACTATCTATTACTATGAGTTTGTGAATTCTTGATGTGTTATGCTACTTATATCATTACTCTCTTCGTTTTGATTGAATTCTTATGGTTGCAAACATAGAGAATACGCCATTATAGCATTAACTTGTTCGAGAGAAAAGTTACATGTTTGGAAAAGAGAGTGTGACAAGGAAATAGGGTTTCCAACCCCTATTTACACGTTAATGCCTTAACCGGATTAACTTCTTGGAGAATTTGTACCATTTGTTATACACTTTAGGCTCGGGAGAGATAAAGAGAAATAAATCCTTGATGGTTGAGAAACACTTGGATTTAGAATTAGAATACGATTCTCTATAAGTGCATGCATGTCTAAATTCCGCGTTACTCATAGTTAATAGAGAAGTAGAACTTATAAGGTGGACATAACCCTAACTTATCAATCTCTGTGATTAAATCTTACTACGCAAATCGTTCCATTGTTACTTTGATAATATTAGTTCACGCCTAAACCAAACCCCCCCTTTCCTTGGAATTTTCGACCAACAGTCTACTAATAATTGCAACACTTAGTGACCAGAGTATTCCATGTGGGATTCGACACCCAACCCAGTTGGGTTCTATATTTGACAGCGATCGCTTACACTTTCTAACGAGAGTTGTAATTTGGGCGTATCAGGATGCTCTTCACGTCTAGGGCCCCGGCTAGGTTCATGAGAGGTAACCATCTAACTCTCTTAAGCCCAGTTTTAGATTTTTTAATCCATATCTTCTTTGAAAAGTTATTTCTTTCTCAATATTTTTGGGTACATCAAAAGAGGGTATCGTCATATCTAGAATTGAAAGTCGTGTGAAAACATATCTACTGCCCTTATCTTATTTCAAAAGATGTTTATTGACCACCCAAAAGCTCTTCTATTTAAACAAAAGTTCATATTTCAAAACAGTTGAAAAATCAAACCATTCTCAATATTTATTCTGCGGTGGTCACCCCTTTTCAATCACTTCAAAAACATTCTAAAGAAGAATTATAATCATTATACAACAACTAAAAACACTCTTTCATTACTTCATGAAAACAACCAGTACAATTCATCTATAATAATCAACCAACAAACCCAAGCTTTCAACAGTTTGTAAATTCAATTCACAATATGTAATTCCAATGAAATTTGTAGTAAAAGTGGAAATCACAAGTCTCATGCTCTCATTAACTTCTCAATGTTGACATCACAAGATCACGTGAAAGTCTTTCGATTTGAAAACACTTCATCACAATCTCCACAATTTCTTTACAATAATATGAAATCCTTGACGCATAATCATCAACAATCTTGAAACAAAAATCGTTTGTAGATATATATATACTTTAAAACTAATTTAAAAATAGTAAAATACATGCCCATGAGGTTTAGGATAGTCCCACGTACCTTAATTCTGAAGAACCACGAAAAAAATTTGAAAAGATTTGATCTTTGAGCTTGAGTGCCCAAACCCTAGTTGTTTTTCTCCTATTGTGTTCTGAGAGATGAACTAGGGATTTCTTTGAGAGTTAATATGTTATTATTTGATCTAATATCATTTAAGGATGTTTAGGGACGGAATTTGGGTGAGGGAATATGACTAAAGTGACCCAAGACCCTTTTGGAATAAAAATAATGCATAAAAGCACTTTAAATTTGTGTCAGATTTCGTGTCGGGGCGCAGTCAAAGCGATGCGTCAAGATCGCATTAGCTTACTGCCTCACACAGAAAATGCCATAACTTTTCGCTCGGTTATCGGATTTAGGCTAAATTGGTATCGTTGGAAAAATAATTCAATTATCTATAATTTGGTGGGTCTTGAAATGAAAAATTCAATGTGTTTCGAAAGTTATACATGTGTGCAAAGTAGACTCTTGTAGAATCTAATATCAAACTTTGGATGAATGATTGACCCTTAGCTCAACTTTGCTCCAAGTGATTTTTATGAACACTTTTCACCTCATAATCACTTCATACACTATAAGAAAGATCATGACACATGAATTTAAATATAAACCATAGATTTAGAGTTTACACACGTAAGAACGATGGTTCGATTTCTAGCTCGAAAATGCGGGGTGTTACATTATCTCCCCCTTGGGATCATTCCTCCCCGAATGATGGGTGGGGACTTGTTGAAGTTATAAAAGTGTAGAATAAATAACGAAACCTCACATTGAACATATTTCCTTAACAAAATATGTAATGGCATCAAACAAGATTCATGATAACCCCTAGTGAAACGTGAAAGCACGAAACATGAGATAATGAGACTTTACATAGGGATGATCTTGGACATGAGTTTTATGAACCATAATCATCACAACATGAGGCATGAGTTAATTTGGTGATAACAGGACTAACTTACATTGGTGCTAATCATGAATTAAGGTTTTCATGGGACATAGGATTTAGAAGCATTCTCCACCTTGCAAGGTACAACAAATAGACTTAAACTTAGAGGCACTAATCGTCTACACCCCAAAAAATAAATAGCATACTTCACACTCACCAACTTACAATTCTCCAATCACACATCTAGCCATATGAATTTTAGTCCCAATGCAAAGAGCTTTTATATTGAAGCCTAACTCGGAGTAACAAGGTGGTAACTTAAGTTACAGGACCCTGCACTATACATCCCCTTAAGAATATTTCTTCACCTTATCACTACCATCAAACACACTCAAGATTTTATTTAGAGAGTACTAACCACATAGCACATAGGTTTGCGTTTTCAGCAACCACAACATTCAAGCCTAATCATTACTACACCCACTACATGGATCTCCCCACTAAGACCAACAATTCCAATCACTCTCACAAATACTTTTGCCACATTCCTCCTTCTTAGCTATTTCACTCAACAAAAGTTCACCTCCTTCTTTTACCTTTCACCTATAATCTTAGATCGAGAATTCACATCAAATCTTTCACCTTTAAGAACAACTACTTCCCTACCTAATACATCACCACTCTTCCACAGCCCCCACTATGCTATCATACTAAGGGTCATTATGGGACCCGAGCATAAATGTCATGAATGGAAAGTAACACTATTAGACCATAACTTATACTTATTGCACTACTTAAAGAGGGACATGAAATGAAGATACGATAAAATAAACATGAAGCGCTCCATATATCTAGTGTTTGGATCATAAGTAGAGAGTCATTCGGAAGAAACACAATGCAACATGAATTCTTAAGTTAGGGCACAACAAGAAAACATTGGTTTGCATCTTAAGATAAAATGAGGGAAAGAGACTAAATCCCCCCAACCCAAAAATCATTAAGACAAACTGGGCACTCGACGTGCTACCAGATGCGGTGTGACGATATCGCATCAATCCCACCGACACGCTACCTGATACGGCGCGATGATATCGCGTTGAGCTACTATTTTGAAATCCAAACACGTCCCATCCCTTGCCTGAAAAATCCAAAACATCCTCGAGACATCCCTTTTACATCCCTGAACATGAATAAACTCGAAAACTTATGTCTCGAGGTCGGGAAAATCAATTTAAAAATCAAAAAAGTTAAGAGCTCAGAAATATGGCTAAGTCTTCTAATACTTAGAAAAATTTTAGGTTATAATCTCTCTATGCATGCAACTAATAGTGGTATTGAGTCGAGAATGCTACGGGGTGTGACATTTCAACTAAGATAATGATTTCCACTTGAAGCGATTGCTCCTCATTTAAGGAACTGAGATTTGTCATGAGTTTGCATAAACTTTATCACTTTGTCTAAACCCAACATAGGATAAATCGCTGACATGTAAAAAGATATTTCCTTAGGAACTAGCATGCTGACAGACATAGATTTTCATGGATCACGAACAACATAACATATGGTTTGAATACATGAAAGAATGGACTACTGAGAGACATAGTTGCTTCTAGTTTGGAGCTCAGATCATGAACATAAGTCCATAGAGTACTCAAACCATAGGCATAGGCATGACTTGAACAAATGACGTAATACATTAGTAGGATACTCTCCTAAATTGAAGTATGAGGATTATTCTTGAGTAGAAATAGGTTTATCATGGTTTCTCCCCATAACTTTCCACACTGAGAAGATTTGGGAACTACCTTCATTCACCATCTCCCCCTTAGATCAAAGTCACAGTCCAAAACTTATGGCCATAGCCCACATCAAAATCTATAGCCACAACCCTCAACAAAAAAGAGACATCACCACACACTTAAACTCTAAACTCTCCCTGAAGAACTATACTCTGAATGCCTTGCTTTTCTATAATTGCTACTTTCAACTTTCACTAGCCTCTATAGCCATCACCCTATAACTCACACTCATGTGGGTATATATATCCACACCCCTTATCACATAAACACTTGTTGTCCACCACTTAAGATACTCGCATTAAACCTCTCATTAGTTTCTAATACAAAGACACTAAATTACCTTCTAGGACATCCCCTTTTAGGGACACTAATCATAATTTCTTCTAACTGCCAAAGTCATCAACTTACGGCTAACATTTTCATGGGCATAGACACCCACGTTTCTAAATACTTAATGCTCCATCTTCAATTTCTTAGAATACTATTATTACACCTCTAATGACATAACCTACAACTGCACAAAATCTGTAAGACTATACCAAGGGCACATATTGCCTAACTATTTTTCCTCAATTCAACTTTAAAGAGCACTATACAACAACTTCCCAGGCTTCTCCATACTAAAAGATTCAAGAATGAAATATAGGTACACAAAACACTTATACACAAAACTTTATTTAGCAACCTACTACCAGGGGTTCAACTTATTCCTATATACTCATGTTCTCATCCACTTAATGATTTAACCACAATTCACCATTTTATCACTAGTCCTCATGTACACATATACCTCATGATTACCACTTAAACTTTTCATAAATCATCAACCTAGGACATTTCTCACATCATATCAAGCCTGCTAATTACTCCACAAAATATGCATCATTAATCTTAAGCTATTATTCTCACCACTACACTCCATACCTAAACTCCACATCTAAAGTTCAAGCCTATTATCTATTCTCAATTATATACCACCGGTAAAGCATGTGACATACTATACTGGTCCATCAAATTGGTAAATCAACCCAAATACTTCACTTCACTTAGCTACTACCTACAATCACAACCCCGCCATAACCTCATTATTATAACTCAAACTCTACTACATACCTTCTTACCTGAAGTGCTAGTTTACTCTACTAAAGAAAGGACCATCAAAGGGGTAAAGACACATGATAGGATTAGTTAATGTTAATCTTGTAATATAACCCATTTCAATCATATCAACATATTCAAATTTCTCACACATTACTTACTTACCTAATCGTACATCATAATGATCTTCAAAATTCAATAAACACTAATAAGTCTCTACCTACAACTTATTAACTAATGTATCCATTTACATTCACAACCTATGACTGATTTCTATAACCACCATAACTATCTACTCTAGGCTCCTTCCCTAATTCGAATAGGTAATAATCATAGCCAGCCACTTTCTTCACAGACTACCATATAATCTACAAATATTGTGACCACAATAGTCTATCACTATACAATGGCAACTCATACCTCAATCCACGATTATACAACTAAAACTATTTATTGATGCATATGTTACCACCACTCTAACTACTAACCTTGTGACTTCACATCACCAACTTCTAGACCATCTCACTGCAAATAGGTCATGACACTTTAACATACACTATTACTCGGGTGGAAATATAGTGCCAACATTCTTCTACACATATTTATCCTTAAAAATGACATCTACAATAAGAATTTATTAAAGGAAACTGAATACAGTCCATACCTCAGGCTCAACCGCACGACTGATACAGATAGGGGTATATACTTAAGTATACACACTTTAAAGTGCTCATGGACTCCTATAAAGTCCTTGCACTGAGTCATAACTCTATGGACAACTCAATCAGAGAGAAACACATCGTTGGGGGAGCTAGACTCTTAGACTTTTATCGCCTCATCAATAAGGCCTGACCCATGAGATTAGAACGAGTAAGGAACTTTGATAACTTTTTTATGGATGACTCTATAGCAAGAACTAGAGTATGAAAAATAAGAAAAACTCCTAAATGCCCGATAGCCTCCTAATTATAAGTGTGGTGTACAACACACCCATAAGCAAGACTCTACTAGACACAATTTCGCAGACACCCTGGGACCATGAATTATGCTCTGATACCAAGTTTGTCATGGCCAGAGCCAGGGCCCTGGTCGTAATGAGTATCCTGAACCATGAAGGCCCGAGCGCCCCTTCTAACTTGCAATCTTACACACCATTCATATACTAAAAGAAAATAAGGGAATACATAACAAAATAGAATCATGGTTAACTTTTATTTCAAACTACTCAATACTGCAATTATTTCATAAAGATCAAAAACATATAACACTAGTCTACAAAATCTCTAACAACAGAAATGACATTTGTCTGACATCTGGGAAAGGCCCCCAGTCGGACCATGAATCAAAATGAAATATCAATAACAGGTTCTAATATAGGCCTTCTAAAGTAAGGGAGGCTCACCAGCTGCAAACTTCTGACAAGTCAAACTACTGCTTAACAGAACCCCAGGACTGTATCTCAGAATCATGAAATATAGGGGGTCAATACAGATTTACTGGTATGCAAAACAATCCAAAAACAAAATATGCATTTTTATAAAAACACAGGTGAGAGCATTTCATAAATCACATATCATCTTGAAACAATTTTAAATCACATGGGCATAATCTGAAACTTTAGAAACATATTCAGCAGTTCATGACTCTACTCTTTATCTTACTTCTGAGATAGATGGTACACCATACAATTTTCCTAACCCACGGGCTATATGGGATCCGCCCTTGACTCAGTGGCTAATCCTCCAACCCAAGTTTTCCGCAAGGGTGGAGTTTCTGGTTAATCTACTATGCCCCAGGGCCGTCGCCAGCGTACAATTTCCCTTTCGGGTATCATAAACTCGTATCGGCAAATCACGGTTTTGGGTAATGAGTTATTTGAATCATGCCTTCTTTGGGTAACCATCAAACTCTCTTAAGCCAGGCTTTAGATTCTTTAAACCATATTTTCTTTGAAAAGTTATTTCTTTCTAAATATTTTTGGGCACATCAAAATAGGGTATTGTCATACCCAGACTTGCAAGTCGTGTCACAACATCTCTACTACCCTTATCTTATTTTAAATGGTTTATTGACCACCCAAAAGCTCTTCTATTTGAACAAAAGTTCATATTTCAAAACAGGTGAAAAATTAAACCATTCTCAATATTTATTCTGCGGTGGTCACCCTTTTTCAATCACTTCAAAACCATTCTAAATAGGAATTATGATCATTATACAACAAGTAAAAACACTCTTTCATTATTTCATGAAAACAACCAGTACAATTTATCTGTAACCCAAGATTTCAATAGTTTGTAAATTCAATTCACATTATGTAAATCCAATGAAATTTGTAGTAAAAGAGAAAATCACAAGTCTCATGTTCTCATTAACTTCTCAATGTTGACATCACAAGATCACACAAAAGTATTTTGATTTGAAAACACTTCATCACAATCTTCACAATTTCTTTACAATAATATGAAATCTTTGATGCATAATCATCAACAATCTTGAAACAAAATTCATTTGTAGATATACACATATATACTTTAAAACTAATTTAAAACTAGTAAAATCCATGCCTATGAGGTTTAGGATAGTCCCACGTACCTTAATTGAGAAGAATCACCAAGAAATTTCAAAAAGATTTGATCTTTAAGCTTGAGTGCCCAAACCCTAATTATTTTTCTCCTATTGTGTTCTTGAGAGTTGAACTAGGGATTTCTTTGCGAGTTAATATGTTATTATTGGATCTAATATCGTTTAAGGATGTTTAGGGATGGAATTTGTGTGAGGGAATATGACTAAAGTTCCCCTAGACCCTTTTGGAATCGAAATAACGTGTAAAACCACTTTAAATTCACATCAGATTTCATGTCACGGCCCAATCAATGCGAAGCGTCAAGATCGCCTCGTCTTACTGACTCACACAGAAAATGCCATAAATTTTCGCTCAGTTATCGTATTTAGGCAAAATTGGTATCGTCGGAAAGCTAATTCAATTATCTATAATTTGGCAGATTTTGAGCTAAAAAATTCTTTGTTTGTCGAAAGTTATACATGTCCAAATTAGACCCTTGTAGAATCAAATATCAAACTTTGGATAAATGAATGACCCTTAGCTCAACTTTTCTCCAAGTGATTTTTATGAACACTTTTCACCTCATAATCACTTCATACACTAGGAGAAGGATCATGACACATGAATTTAAATATAAACCATAGATTTAGAGTTTACACATGTAAGAACGACGGTTCGATTTCTAGATAAAAAATATGGGGTGTTACACCTATCCTAAATCTCCTTCACCTTTTCCCTGGCTTATGGACCATATCGGGGGCCATTTAACCTATTATTACCAACCTCAAATCACTCAATTAGAGACCTACACCTCCTACCATACTAGGCCTTGAATAAAGCTATTTGGATGTTGGAATGATATCATTATTATATGCAAACTCTATGATAGGCATGTGGTCAACCTAACTACCACCAAAATCGATCACATAAGACCTTAGCATATCCTCTAAAGTATGTATCTTCCTTTCTACTTGACTATCTAATTTGAGGATAAAAAGTTGTGCTAAGGTTCACCTTAGGTCTCAAACCTCTTTGAACGGATTGCCAAAAGTGTATTGAGAACCAATACCTCGATCAGATATGATGGAAACTGGAGCACCATGCAACTTCACAATTTCTTAAAGGAAGAGCTTTGCATAATCTTGTGCCGAATAACTAGTCTTCACTGGTAGAAAATGAGCGAACTTTATCATCCTATCCACGATGACCTAAATAGAATCAAATTGATGGTGAGACCGCAAGAGACTGGTAATGAAATCTATATAAATCACTTCCCATTTCCACACACGTAACTCAATCTCTTGAAAAAAACCACCAGGCCTCAAGTTCTCCACTTTCACTTGCTGACAAACCATACACTTGGTCATAAAATTGGCTACATCAATCTTCATGTTATTCCACCAATAGATCTCTTTCTAATCATGATACATCTTTGTAGAACCAGGATGAACAGTGTACCTTTATTCATGAGACTCAATCAAGATCCTCTCTCGTATCCCATCAACATTGGGATTACACAGTCTGCCTTTCCACCTCAAGATACTATCGCCACTAATCTCAAAATACATCACACTCAGGTGACCTATATCACCCTTAATCTGCATCAAGATAAGATCCAAGACCTATTTCTCCTTCATCTCAGCACCCAGAGATGACTTTACCACCCTTTGCACAATCACACCACCATCCTCAGAGTATAAGAGATGAACTCCAAGATTAGACAAATAGTGAATATCCTTCACCAAACCTTACTTCTTCTTACCAATATAAAACAAGCTTCCCATTGGAAACCTACTAAGAGCATCAACAACCATATTAGTTTTACCTGGATGATAATGAAGACTCATGTTGTAGTCCTTAAGAAACTCAATCCATCTTATTTTCTCGAGATTCAACTCCTTCTGGGTGAACACATACTGCAAACTCTTATGGTCTGAGAAGATGTTAACATGAATCCCATATAAATAATGACGCCAGATCTTTAAAGCAAAGACCAGGGCCAACAACTCCAAATCATGAGTCATATAATTCTTCTCATGCACCTTCAACTACCTAGAAACATATGCAACCACCTTGCCATGCTGAATCAACACACAACCCAGTCCTACCCAAGATGCATCACAATAAACAACAAATCCATCGGTACCCTCGGGTAGGGTCAAAATTGAAGCCAAAGTCAACTTATCTTTCAACTTCTCAAAGCTACCATTGCAAGTATCAGACCACAGAAACTTCACCTTTTTTGAGTCAACTTAGTCAGCGGGTAGCAATAGAGGAAAAGTTGTCCACAAACATCCTATAATTCCCAATCAAACCCAAGAAGCTTTGAATATTGATTGGATTCATAGGTCTAGGCCACTTCTTAACCGCCAAACTTTCTGTGAACACCATGATCTCCTCACTAGAAACAACATAGCCTAGAATATGAAAAGGGTGATCATCAGACGGCTTAACTATTAAGGCACACCATAGGTATCGTCATACCCTTACACTTGCAAAATTATTTTTATGCCATAATAATCATATTAACTTGGGGAAATATCTCGACCCAATTTGTTCATTAAATCAAATTGGAGGAATGCCTCGAACTCCTTTAGTTTTATCAATCCCAAAACATAGCCATTAAGGCCTCAAAATCCATATTCATTCTTTAGCCAATTATGTAATGCAATAGCATAAGTTAGTGAGTCAAACCATGACAAATCGTATTTAAAACCAATTTCACAAGTGGGCTAAGGGAACATAATTATCCAAGACCAATTTCAAGTCCAAACACATAAATTTAGGGGATTACCTCAACCCCCATTCGAATTCCCACACCTATGCAACCCATTAATTCAAAATATTCAATTCAAACAATTAACAACTCATGAAAACCATTGGAAAAAAATTCAAGAGTCATCCATTCCAAAAACGCCAATCATATCAAAACTCATATTCAAATACATATAATTAAACCATTTCAAACACATGTTTAATGAAATAAGATTTAGGAAAGAGTAACATGCATAAAAGTATCACATTGTGGAGAGAAATCGAACTTAAAAGACCTAATTGATCAACTTCTTGGAAACCCTAAGTGCTTTTGACCTTGGAGATTTGAGAGAGGTTGAAAAGTTATTTTGATTTATTTCAGAGTGATAATGATACCCTAAAGGGGTTTTAAGTCATGGGTCACTATAGGGGAAGAGGAAAATGTTCAAAGTGCCCTTAATGAAAACCTTAAAAAATTATCGCCAGTAATTATGGGTCACTATATGACTTATGGGCCCATTACGACTTATCACAAGTCGAAGTCAAGGCAGTAACTGAAGGACCCTTCTCTAGTAACCCTATGATTCACCCCATATGAATTTTCATGTGACCTACCGACTCATAGGGTCCAAGTAATTGTTAAGACAGAATATTTTAGGAATCACACTGGTTTGGCTATGGATGTGACCATACGCCTTATTTTGAGTCTTCACGATCGTAACCCCTAGTTGTTGTCATAATAAAAACATCAGGATAGAACTCTGGTGTGGCTATAAGTGGGTCTTTAAGACCCATAATGATACTTAGTAGGGAGAGTTGTAGTTTAGATTGTGAGTTTAAAAATACAAAAATTCTCAGGGACCAAAATACAAGGTGTTACAATTGAACATTTTTCTCTCATAGAGTTTTCATGTAATAACAACTATCATTATTGTATTCAAATAGATCCATTTGAGGATTTGTATAGTAGGATATGTCATTCTCATATTAGGAGGTTTGAAGTCTGTGAGACTAGATATGTTTGGTCCTGACTTAGTCTATCAAGCCATGAAAAAGGTGAAGGTGATTGAAGATAGACTTAAGACTTCTCAGAGACTGCAAAAGTCCTACATGGATGTGAGGCATAGGGTATTAGATTTTGATGTTGGTGATTGGGTATTTTTAAAGGTGCCTCCCATGAAAGGGGTGATGGGGTTTTGAAAGAAGGGGAAGCTCATCCCTAATATGTTGGCCTGCAATTAATTGTTTGAAAAGTGTGCTATGTGGATTATGAGTTGGAGTTACCTTCAAATTTGGGTTCTATCCTTCCAGTGCTCTATGTTTCAATGTTGAAGAAGTGTGTGGGTGATCCTTCCTTGGTTTTTTCCTTGGAGAGTGTTGGAGTTTAAGGCTTCTTGTCTTATGAGAAAGTCAATTGAGATTTTAGATAGGAAAGTACATCATTTAAGGACTAAGGATGTGGCTTCGGTGAAGGTTCTATGGAGGAATCGTAAGATTGAAGAAGCTACTTAGAAATTTGAAAAGGACATGAAGTTCGAATATGTATTCTTGTTTCCTTCTTGGGATAATCATGATTAAGGTATATATATTCCTAATTTTCTTTGTTTTTTGTTTTTGTTAAAGGTAATTGTGGTTTCATTTTTATGTTAAATCATGCTAATAGATGCCTTGACTCATCATTCTGGGATGAATGATCCTGGGGGGAGAATGTAACACCCTATATTATCGGCCTTGGGAAATTCCTGAATTATTGGACTCACCACCCTGCTTACGACTGACGTTATGATTTGTAAGGTGTCCATATTGGTTGTAGGACCCCAAATTATAGGCTTACTAGTGTGTTTCCATAATTCCTCTGACCTGAGTATGACTTGGATGTAATGAGTCGTATAGACTCCTTACAAGTCATAAATTCCCTTCCATATCCAAACCAGTGTAATGGTCTCTTATTTTTGATGTGCCTACGACTGGACCTAGAGAGTCATAAGGTCTAAGTAAGATTCACAGCGTATGAATCATAGTTAGACCAGTGTGGGAGCTTTGAGATACTTTCCAGACCATGAGTCATGGTGATGACTCATAAGGAGTCATCACGAGTCGTATGGTGACCCATGACGCCTAGGCGTCTTATTCTGTACTTTTAAGTGGGGGCATTTTTTTATTTCCCTCTTTCCCCACTTTAGATCCATGGCCATAAAACATATTGGGGGCCCTATTTTCAATAATTAACTGTCAAATACACTCTCTCACGCTCTATCAAATCCCTAAGTCAAGAACACCTAGGGTTTCCAAAAAAATGGCAATTAGAGCGTCAAAGGGTTTATTTCTCTCCATAATTCTTGATGTCTTAGGCAAGTTACTCTTCCCCAAATATTATTTTGTTAAATCATGTGCTTTAAAATGTTATTCAAGTGATTTTGCATGTTGGATTTTGAATATGGGTTGAGAGTTTTGAATTCTTGTTTTCTTAAATGGTGGTCCCATGGTTTATATGTAATTTTTCATGCTTCGATGGTGGTTTTGAATGTGTGGGGTGCATGGGCATGGTGAATAAATGATACGCCCAAATTACAACTCTCGTTAGAAAGTGTACGCGGTCGCTGTCAAATATAGAACCCAACTGGGTTGGGTGTCGAATCCCACAGGGAATACTATGGTCACTAAGTATTGTGATTATTATTAGACTGGTGGTCGCAGGTTACAAGATAAGGGGGTTTTTGGTTTAAGTGCACAATAGTACTATTAGTGTAACGAATGAGATGATATATGTAAAAGTAATTGATCGCAGAGAATGACAAGTTAGGGTTATGTCCACCTTGTAGCTTCTACTTCTCTATTAACTATGAGTAATACAGATTTTATGCATGCATGCACTTATAGAGAGACGTATTCTAATTCTAAATCCAAGTGTTTTTCAACCATCAAGGATTTATTCACCTTAGTTCTTTCGAATCTAACGTGTACAACAAATGGTACGAACTCTCCAAGACGCTAACCCTGCTAGGGCATTAACGTGTAAATAGAGGTTGAAAACCCTATTTTCTTGTCACACTCTCTTTTCCAAATAGTAACTTTTCTACCGAACAAGTTATTGCTATAATGGTGTATTCCCTATGTTTGCAACCACGAGAATTCAATCAAAAAGAAGAGAGTAATGATATAAATGGAATGACACATCATAAATTCACAAACCCATAGCAATAGAGAGTATTCTACAAGGTTTCCATAACCCTAACAGATGAGCTTAGCTACTCATGAATAAAACCGAAATCAACATAGAAGTAGTAATCATACCAAAACAACGAATGATTATGGTGATGAAGATGACTAGCGAAATCAAGAGAGAAGCATGTTTCTCTCTCTCCCTCCTCAAGCTGCGCTGTGTTTTTCTGTGTTCCAAATATTACAGAATCTGAATAATCCTTAAAAATTCAGCAATAAGGCTTTTAATAACATCCTTCTCTAATAAATTGCTACTGCATCCTTAACTATTTAAAAATATTGTGTTTGCCCGGGAAAAAGTTCCCATACATCACATTCAGTCCAAAAGCTTCTTTCCTTTTTATGTGAAGTTTTCTTTGCTGTCCACAGGTCCCCAAAACGCTGTAATCTTCCTCATTAGTACCTGAAAAGCATGTTAATCACATAGGTCAGCTCACTTAACTAAAAATAGACTAAAAGTGCAAGAATTATGTATTTTATCCTCAAAACTTAGCTAAAACATGGGTAAGTTATGGTGCTTAGACGTATAAATACTCCCAACATCAATAAACTAGGGGGTCATGGATTCCCCCAATTATGTGGATTTTTATAATTGAATTGGTGATAACCTCAACCCAATCTTGTGAAACTTGCTTTATGCGCATTGAAATTTTCTTTGGAACTATTGCATAACATAAAATGCTAAAGAACCAAAGATAATTTAATGAACAAATGGGGTTGTGGCATTCCCCTACATTGATATAATGAACAAAGGGGGTCGTGGCATTCCCCGACATATACTTAATGAGCAAAGGGGGTCGAGGCATTCCCCCAAGTTAATGGAATTGTGAAGACATAATTATAAGCTTGCAAGCGTAAGGGTATGGCGATACCTATAGTGTGCCTTAGAGGTCAATTCCTTGGTTAAATGGATGAGTTATGTGAAACTTGTTTTAATTGGGATTAATAAGGGTTAGGTAGCTAAGCCATAAAGGTGGGGGTCCCAAAGGACCGATACTATAAACTCGCATTTTCCGGCATAAGGGTTGGTATTAATGATCGTGTGCATGGTTCACACTACTGATATTTATTTGGATCGTGGATTGACGTAGGGTTGGGGAATTCCCTTGTCTTTCTTGATACCTCTAGTTTGTATGGCTAACACATACTGGGTCCCTTTAAACTGGGGGATAATAACTCATATATACCGTTGTTGCCCTTTTATGATGGTTAAGCTACTTAGTTGACACAACCCAAACCAGGGCCTAGTCATGTCGGGCATCTAAATTCCAACCCAGACCAAAGATTACCCCCAATACCCCACCATTAACCACCCTACACTCTATGTCAAATGAATTCCAAACATATAACAAGCTAAGACAATATAAATTTAAGGACATGATAGTAAGCTTAAAACCAAAGTCAAAATCCACAACCAATTAACCAACTATTTCCAATTCCGATGCCAATACCAATACCAAGGTTGACACTAATATCGACATCGCCCATGCCTACAGCTGTTCAACAAAGCTTCTAACCAGAGTCAAGAAACATCTGGTCGGGATATGCCCCCGATCATAGCCAAAACCAAATCCAATAAAATAAGAAAAATGAATAAAAAGTCCATAGCATGAAATGGAGTCTTCCGGAGTATGGAAGCTCACCACTTCAATTTGACTCTAAGCTATCCCCGAGTCCAAGTCACTGAGCATGAGGAATGGTAGATGGCCGGTTCTTGCATTGCGTGGGGATACAGTTCCAGAAGATGGTTAGCAGGGTAAATGCTAGCATGTAACTCAGGGAAAAAGATAAAATAATGCCATCAATTTAAATCCAAATCAAATAACCACATGCAATAACATATATACATATATACCATGTTAGGATAGGGAATAAGGTTTAGTATGATTTTAAAACCTTAACCTGGGCTGAGTATCTTCACCATCCTAAACCACCCATGGGCTATATGGGTTTGGCATCCTCTGCTGAAAGGGACCCAGTGCGTGTTAGCCGCACGACCAGAGAAGAAGAAACTAAAATGACTAGTACATCTCCCAAAATATAAAGTGTGACATCGTGTACACTGTCACTAAGACCACCCTCTCATCGGCAAACGTGAGTTTTTAGTGTCAGTCTCATCAGGGCCCTTACCTTCTACGGCTTTGATGCTTGACCATATTTAAGCCCATATTAAAATTATTTACACATTCCCAACCATTTACCAAGGAGTATTTTAATTAGGCATTAACCATTGGTATCGTCTTACCAAAATTAGAGCTTGCAAGTCTATTACCTTATGTCGTTTAAACAATTAAGCCAAATTAGACTCGACCATTTTCAATAAAACAAAAACCGTTATTATCAAACCATGGCCTCCAGGGTCTTTTCAAAACTATATGAAACCAACCCAAACCAATTCATGTTTCCTTAACCATTTATGACATGCAAATATTCCAAGAGTAGTCAAACTACATGACAAAATCATTCTCATTGACAACAATTTCACAAACAGGTTGAGGGCATGCCATTAAAAAAAACCAAAATCATCCATTTGGGGCTCAACCATGACCACTCAATTAAATAACCATTCCCAAGTACCCACATGTGCAAACAATAATTAAAAACAAGGAAAACCATAATTAAACTATGAAAGCAATATTCATCCACGAACAACCAAAACCCCCAACCTTTATTTCAAAACCATAATCATACCATGAAAATCATTTATTAAAACATATACCTTTTTTTAAACTGACAATGAGGGAAGAGTCACATGCCTTAGACACCAAGAATTAGGTAGAGAAACCACCCTTGAAAGCCTTAATTGATTATCTTGATGAAACCCTAAACCTTTGCTTGAAAGATAGTTTGAGAGAGATTTTTATGAGTGCTTGATTGGGAATAATAGGTTAATGAACTCCCAATAGGTGTTTTAAGTCCTAGCCTCAAAGGGAGTTAAAAGGGGAAATGTCCAAAATGCCTGCAACATAAAACTGTAAGAATGTTGCAGGTGGTTAGGAGTTGACCCCCATAACTCGTGACCACAACATATGACTCGTACCCTCGAGTCATCACCAAGACAGTGAGTTTGACACCATACACTGTCCACAATATGAACCCATGGCCCCACTTATTACCAGACCATTCGACTCATATGGTCTAGTCGTATCACATACAGAACCCAAAGGGATTGGACACTGGACAACATACAACTTAACCTTACCATCTGTAACCTATCCTCACGGCTCTTAATGGGCCACTCAAACTAAGAGCCAAGTCAAGTGACTAAGTTACTGATTTGAATAAGGGACCATCCTAACGAACTGTCACCACCCCTAACAACTCCCACCACACCAATTGTATCCATAGAAGAATCTTAACTACCATCCACTGGACTCCCTACGACTAGGGTTACCTGATCCGTACCCACACCATATAACTTGTGTGGTAGGTTGTTATTAGGATAGTGTGTTGAAAACTCAGGAAATTTCCAAGGGCCACATCCCAGGGTGTTTTAATTCTCCACCACTTGGATCATTCTTCCCTGAATGACGGAATAAGGCATTGACTGGCACAATTAAACCCCCAAACGTCTATACGCTTACCTTTAAGATAGAAAATAAATTACCAAGGAATTCACAACCTATCTTAACCTTAAGACATAAAACAAAGATGTTAAGATCAACACATACCTTAAGCACAATTTTCCAGAATGAGAAATAAGAATGGATATTTGGACTTCATGTCCTCTTCCACTTCCCATGTAGCCTCTTCCACATTGTGGTTCCTCCATAGAACCTTCACCGATTCTACACCCTTGGTCCGTAACTAATGAACCTACCAATATAAGTTTTCAACTGAGACCTCTTCATAAGACACAAAATCTGAAATACCAATATCCTTATTAGGTACAATCTGCGATGGATCACCCATACACTACCTCAACATAGATATGTGGGACACCAAATGAATGGAGCTTAGACTAGAAGGCAACTCCAACTTATAAACAACATTGCTAATCCTTCTCAAAACCAAGTACAGACAAACATACTAGGGAATGAGCTTCCTCTTCTTCCTAAACTGCATCACTCCTTTCATGGGAGTCTCTTTCAAGAACACCCTATCCCCAACCTCAAACTCTAACTTCCTACGCCTCACATCTGCATAGGACTTTTGGAAAATTTGGGCAACCTTAAGCCTATCCCAAATCATATTCACCTTCTCCATGGCTTGGTGAACAAAATCCAAACAAAATATCTCTGCTTCACCAACCTCAAACCACCTAATAGGATACCTACACCTCCTACCATAAAGACCTCAAATGGAGCCATCCTAATGCTAGAGTGGTAGCTATTGTTATATGTAAACTCTATAAAAGGCAAATGCTCAACCCAACTACCACCATAGTCAATCATGCAAGCTCGGAGTATATCCTCCAAAGTTTGAATAGTCCTTTATGCTTGCCCATCTGACTGCTGGTGGAAAGTCGTACTAAGACTTACCTTAGTCCCCAAACCTTTTTGAAATGACTACTAAAATTTTAATGAAAACTGTGTGCCACAATCCAAGATGATAGAAACAAGAACCCCATGAAACATCACAATCTCATGGAGGTACAACCTCACATAATCCTCTGTCAAAAAAAATTTCCGTACTGGCAAGAAGTGAGCAGTCTTTGTCATCCTATCCACAATGAACTAAATCGAATCAAACTAATTTCGAGATTGAGGAAGACCTATAACAAAATCCATATTGATCACTTCCCATTTCCAAATAGGCAACTCAATTTCTTGATACAATCCTTCGGGCCTCATGTGCTCAACTTTTACTCATTGGCACATCATGCACTTAGCCACAAAACTAGCCACATCCCGCTTCATATTGTTCCACCAATACATCTCCTTAAGGTCATGATACATTTTCATTAAACCTGGATGAATAGCATAGCGTGACTCATGTGCCTTAGCCAAGATCCTCTCTCGCAATTCATCCATATCTGGAATGCACTATCTCCCTTGGCATCACAAGGTACAATCACCACTGACCTCAAAGACCATTACTTTCTTTCCACTAATATCACCCTTGATCCTCATCAAGAACATATCTAACACTTGCTTCTCTTTTATTTCAGCACCAAGATAGGATTGCGCCACCTCCTACATAAACACACCACCATCCTCAAAGTCTAAGAGACAAACTAAAAGATTATACAAATGGTGAATATCTTTCACCAACTCCCACTTTCTTTCATCCACATAGGCCAAACTTCCAATGGATAACCTGCTAAGAGCATTAACAACCACATTAGCTTTACCTGGATGATAGTGAAGACTTATGTCATAATCCTTGAGAAGCTCAAGCCATCTCCTTTGTTTGAGGTTCAGCTCTTTCTGAGTAAACATATACTGTTGGTTCTTATGATCGGAAAAGATATCCACATGCATGCCATATATATAGTGATGCCAGATTTTCAACTCGAATACCACAACCAACAATTATAAGTCATGAGTCAGATAATACTTCTCATGCACCTTCAACTGTCAAGAGGCATAAGATATCACCCTGTAATATTGCATCAAAAAGCACCCAATCCCCACACGGGATGCATCATAATAGACCTCAAAACCGCCAGTGCCTTCAGGCGAGGTTAGAATTAGAGCTAAAGTCAGCTTATCCTTCAGCTTCTCAAAACTATCCTTACAAGTATTAGACCAGAAGAACTTCACCTTTTTCTTAGTCAACTTAGTCAATGGGGTAGCTAGAGAAAGAAACTTTCCACAAACCTTCTGTAATAGCTAAAAAAACCCAAGAAGCTCCAAATATCAATTGGGGTCATGGATCTAGGCCACTTCTTAACCACTGCAACTTTCTGCGGATCCACCATGATCCCTTCACTAGAAATAAGATGTTCTAGAAAATTTATAGCGCTCAACCAGAATTAACATTTCAAAAATTTGGCTTACAACTGCTGCTCTTTCAAGGTTAGTAATACAATATAAAGGTAATTGGCATGATCCGTCTAACTCTTTGAATACACTAAAATATCATCTATGAACACAACGCCGAACAAATCCAGAAACTAACAAATGACTCTATTCATCAAATCCATGAATGCCACTGGGGATTGGACAACCTAAAAGACATAACTAGGAACTCAAAATACCCATATTGGGTATGAAAAGTAGTTTTGGTGATATCCGCCTCCCTAATATTTAGTTGATGATACCCAAACTGAAGATCAATCTTGGAGAAAAACTTAGAACCCTGAAGCATATTATACAAATAACCTATCCTTAGAAGATGGTACTTATTATTTATCATTACCTTATTCAACCGTCGGTAATCAATACACATCTAAAGGGCACCATCCTTTTATGCATGAATAAAACTGGTGCACCCCTCGGGGACATACTAGGATGGATCAAACCCTTGTCTAAAAGAACCTCTAATTGCTCCCTAAGCTTCTTAAACTCAGTTGGAGCTATTCTATATGGGAGAATAAAAATAGGATGAGTGTCCAGAACAAGTTTATCCCAGAATCAATCTCTCTATTGGGAGGAACACCAGGGAGGTCGTCAGGAAAGACCTCAGAAAATTTATTCACCACCGGGATGGAATGTAGAGAAGGACTCTTCGAGTTAGAATCTTTAACCCAGACCAAATGGTAGAGACAACCTTTGGAGATCAATCTCTGAGCTCTAAGATACGATATAAACCTTTTCTTAGGAGATCGGAAACCACCCCCCCATTCAATAACTGGCTCATTAGAGAATTTAAAGACGACCTTATGGGTTTGAAAGTCTAGACAAGCATATCACGAGTGCATCCAATCCATCCATAATATGACATTGAAATCCACCATGTCTAATATAAATAGATCCACCAATGTCTTTGGACCACCCACAGACACAACACAGCCTCTAGAGACTCTTCTAGTAATCACAAAATCACCCACCGGGGTAGAAACAAAAAAAGAGTCCAGAATATACTCGGGACCAAAGTCAAAATGCACAACCATAAATAGGGTCACATAAGAAAGAGTGGACCCCAGATTAAGTAAACAATACACATCACGAGAAAAGAGTTTAAACATTTCAGTATTGACATTAGGCAATACCTTATACTCCTAACGAGTAGTGAGAGCATAGAGTCAGTTTCGACCAGTGCTAGAGCCAGATGGTGCACCCATTAGTGCTGAGATGAAGAAGACGCAAAGGAACTTTGTTTGTCCCATAGGCAAACCAACAGGAAAGATTTTAAACAGATGTCATGGCTAACCATAGTTAAAGAACATATCCTTTCCTTTATCACAGTAACCCCGATGCAATCAATCACAAAATTTCTAGGAAGGATATGACAGAGATAATTAGGTCTCACTAGCCTGAGATTAAGAACCTTGTGCCCTATAATTATCGTCACTCTGAAAACATCTGTCATCAGATGGCTTTAGGTAGGGAGCACTAGCTATCGAGTGAGACCCAGAATTTGCCCAGCTCTTCTTAGACCACTTTCCACCATCCCTGCCACTCTGTTGTAGAACACTACCCTGATTAAAAAATCTAAACTTCTTATTTTGTCTCTAACTAATTTTTTCCTTTTTCTTTTTGTCTTCCTTGATCTGCTACATATACATAACTAGTCTAGAGATATCTATATCTTTGTTCAACAAGGCAGCCTTACTCTCTAAAATAGAGTCTTGAGACAACCTAGAAACAAACTTTCTTATTCTTTCTCTCATGCTAGAAACTAACTTTAAAGCATACCGAGACAACTTGTGAAACATCAAGGTATAGTACTTGACTGGCATTTTCCCTGTTTTGGGCAAACAAGCTCTTCCACCTTTGCCCCCCAACTCCTGAGAAAAAAATAATCCAGAAAAGCACTAGAGAAATCATCCCAAAGGCTGACTCAACATCATCACCCATTGACTGCTCACATTCCTCATACCATCAGTATAGTACATCTTTTTATTGGTAGGTAGCAAACTCCACACCCTCTACATTAGTAGCATGCATAATGCAGAAGATCTTTTCCATCTCATCAATAAAACCCTAAGGATCCTCCTCAACCTTAACACTAGTGAACACAGGAGAGCTCAACCTCATAAACAGGCCAACATTTGTGGCCTCAAAAGATGGAGTAATAGAAGCACCACGCTGAACCTGAGAAACTACCAACTATGCTAACATATGGATAGACTAACAAATCTCAGTATTTGTTACATCTGCCTAAGAAACTCGAGAATGGCTGGAAGGAACCGGTGGAACTCAAGGAGGACAATCAGGAACTAGACCCCTAGACCAGGTTTGGACCCCATAAGAAGAGTGTGTCCCATTAATGTGTCCCCAAGTGGGACAGAAGAGTTTCTATGAGCTTCAGATTATCGAGGAGGCATGATCTGAAGGCAAACAAATGGGAATTAAAGGAAAATTCAAGACCTTAGACTCTACAGCTTAAAAATAGAACATAAGAAAGAAAAACATAACTAAATGCCTCAAAGCCTATCTCTTATGAGTGTGGCGCTCTACAAACCCTTAAAACAGACTCTACTTGACATGGCTTTCTTGGAAACACAATTGACGATAAACCTAGGGCTCTGATACCAATCTGACACGACCTGAATAAGGGCCTAGTCATGTTGGGTATCCCAAGTCCAAACCACATCGAAGATCACCCCCAATACCCTACCGTTAACCACCCTACACCCCATATTTGATGAATTTTGAATATATAACAAGATAAGACATTATAAATTTAAAGACATGATAGTAATCTTAAAACTATAGTCGAAATCCACAACCAATTAACCAACCATTTCAAATTCTAATGTTAATACCAATACAAAGGCTATCACTAATACTAACACCACCCATTCCCATAGTTGTTCAACAAAGCCTCTAACCAGAGTAAAGAAACATCCGATCAAGACATGCCCCCGACCATAGCCAAAACCAAATCAAATGAAATAATAAAATATAAAGAAGTTCAAACATGAAAAGGATCTTCTGGAGTATGGAGGCCCACCACTCCAATCTGACTTAAAGTTATCGTCGAATCCAAGTCACTAAGTAGGCGGAATGGTAGTATGGCTGATTCATGAATCGTGTGGGGATACAATGCCTAAAGATAGTTAGCAAGGTAAACGCTAGTATGTAACTTAGGGATAAAGATAAAATAATACCATTAATTTAAATCCAAATCAGATAACCATATATAATAATATATATACATATATACGTGTCGAGATAGGAAATAAGGTTTAGCATCCATTTAAAACCTTAACCTGTGCTGAGTAGCTTGACCGTCCAAAACCACCCATTGAATATATAGGTCCAGATCCCCCTTCTTAAAGGGCCCCAGTGCATGTTAGCATCAAGACTAGAGTAAAACAACTTATAATGAATAGTATATCTCCAAAAACATAGAGTGTGTCATGCACACAGTCACTAAGACCACCCCCACATTTGCAAATGTGAGTTTCCAGTATCTGTTCCCCGGGACCCCCACCTTCCATGGATATGCTACTTGACCCTCTTTAAGCATATATTAAAATCATTTACACATTACCAACCATTTACCAAGGAGTCATTTAGTTAGGCATTAACCATTGGTATCGTCATACCAAAATTAGAGCTTGCAAGTCTATTACCTTATGTCGTATAAATCATTAATCCAAATTAGACTCAACCATTTTCAATAAAACTAAAACCATTATAATAAGACCATGGGATCCAAGGCCTTTTCAAAACCATATGAAACCCACCTAAACCAATTTATGTTTCTTTAACCATTTATACAATGCAAAGATTCCAAAGTAGTCAAACTACGTGAAAAAATCATTCTCATTGATAATTTCACAAACAGTTTGATGGTATGCTATTAACAAAACCAAAATCATCCAATTTGGGTATCAACTATGACCCTTCAATTAAATCACCATTCCCATGCACCCATATGTGCAAATAATAATTAAAAACAAGGAAAACCATAGTTAAACATTGAGAAACAATATTCATCCACAAACAACCAAAACCCCAAACCTTTATTTCAAAACCATACTCACACCATGAAAATCATACATTAAAATATATGCCTTCAGTAAACAAGCAATGAGGAAAGAGTCATATGCCTTAGACACCAAGAAGTGTGGAGAGAAACCACCCTTGAAAGTCTTAATTGATTATCTTGAAAAAACCCAGCCCTTTGCTTGAAAGAGACTTTACCAGAGATTTTTAAGAATACTCGATTGGGAATAATTGGTTAATTAAGTCCCAAAAGGTATTTTAAGTTGTGTCCTCTATGGAGTTAAAAGGGAAAATATCCAAAATACCCCCAACTTAAAACTGTAAAAATATCATAGGTGGTCATGAGTCGACCCACGTGACTCATGGCCATATCATATAACTCATACCCTTGAGTAATCACCAAGACAGTGAGTTGGATGCCCATACACTGGCCATCATACAACCAAATGGCCCCACTCGTTACCAGACCATACGATTTGTATGGTCTAGTTGTATCCCAGATAGAACCTAAAGGGATTGGACACTGGACAACATATTCCTCAACCTTACAATCCATAACCTATCCTCACAGCTCTTAGTGAGACACTCATACTCAAACCCAAGTCGAGTCACTAATTTACTAATTTGATTAAAGGACTATCCTAATGAACCGTCACCACCCCAAATGACTCGTACTGCCCTAATCATATTCATAGCAGAATCCTAACCACCATCCATTGGAATCCCTTATACTAGGGTCACCTAGACCGTACCCACACAATAGGACTCGTATGGTGAGTCATTACTAGGACCGTGAGTTTAAAACTCAAGAAATTTTCAAGTGCCAAAACCTAAGGTGTTTCAAAAGTCCAGGCTAATGTTTTACTTTCATACTAATCCATGTTCCCTATCGTAGCATATATATATATATGTATGTATATATTTATGTATACATATTGTGAACATGTACATTGAGTTCAGACTGGATTTTGAATTAGCATTATGTTATCCTTATCTTGAGTTACATGTTAGCACTCACCCTGCAAACTATATTCGATCATTGTATCCCCATGCAATGCAGGAATACAAGACACTTCTACTTTTCTTGTGCAATGATAGGAATTCAGGGATGTCAGCAATCAACTTTGAAGTTCTAATCTTTCATTCTATGAAGGGGCTATCATTTTAAAGTCCTATTTCATTTATGTCTTAAACTATTTCTATTAGACTCTTTTGGTTATTGTTGGGGTATGTCCTGACTTAGAATGGTTTTGGTCTATTTAAAGGCTTTGTGGATTACTATGTATTGGGATGCTGTTGAAATTCTAAAAAAAAATTCTGAGTTGCCTATTTTGTTATATGTTCAGAACTCAACTTATCTTGTTATATGTTCAGAATTCATTTGTTGCTAGTTGTATTGTGTAAAATTTGGTTAGGTAAAGGGGGAGATCTTCGGTCCTCGGTGGACTTGAGATACCTGTTATGACCAGGCCCTAGTTTGGGTCATGACACCATTCTTTAAGGTGGAATTGAGATAAGCTAGGTATCTAGAAGGAGATGTATTTCGAAGTCAATTTCCCTCTCGAGAGGAACTCTGGAAAGATCTTCAGGAAACATTTTTGGAAATTTATTTAATACTGAAACTGATTTAAGACTCAGGATTTTGGACCTTGAGCTCTTGACTCTAATAAGATAATAGATGCATCATTAGGAAATCATTTTCCTTGCCTTAAGGAGTGAGACAAACCGACCTGTAGGCACTGAGGTACTGCCATTTCACTCTAGTACTAGCTTGTTTGGAAACTGTAACTAGACTACATTGTTTCTACAATCAACTGAGGCATAACAAGAGTGGATCCAATCCATGCCAAGTATAACATCACAATCGATCATGTCTAAATCTACATGATCGACTGAGGTGAGTTTCTGTGATATTGTGACTACGTAATTTCTGTATACCCATCTAGCTATGATTGAACTACTGACTAGATTAGAAATTGATAAGGGTCTTCCACAGATTTTAGGGCTGACACTAAAATTTGTTGCTATATAGAGAGTCACAAAGAAAAGTGTGGATCCAAAATCTAACAATGCCTACACATGATTATAAAACACTTGTAATATACCAATAACCACATCAGGAGAACCCTCCTTATCCTATTGAGTCTAAAGGGAATATAACCTACCCTGACATTATCTATTAGTTACATTAGAAGTGGCACTCGGCTGAGTCAGGCGACCTATTGGAACTGCTGAAGAGTTAGATTTGCTCTACTGATGAACATCCTTACCTCTCTACGAAGCCATTGGGCAATCCCTCATTTTATGGTTTGACTTTCCATATCCAAAATAAGCATCACTACCTATCATACACTCACCCTTATAGTTCCTACCATATTTCTTGCAAACTGGGTTAGTGCGAATAGTCTTCACACTACCCTTGGACTTAGAGCCTGGCACTTCATCTCTAGTTTTCTTCTGAACTTGGCCACTAGAGCAATAGTTAGAAATAGGGATGGATTTGAAAATTTTTGGTAGAACTAACAACGATTACCACCATTAAACCTCTATTGAGAGAAGTTGAAGCTATGAGTTCTAGCCCTCTTACTCTCCCATTTCTTCTCTTTGATTTCCTCCTCCTCAATCTGTTGATCATGGATCGTCAATCTGGTGATGTCCTTCTCCTTAACCAATATTTCTATCCTACATCCTTGACCACATCCTTGGAAACACTTGACAAAAACTTACTCATTCAGTCCCTAGAGTCAGCGACCATGGTGGAGCATACCTTGACAAATAAGTAAACTTGATTGAATGCTCCTCCATCACTTATACTGCCCCACTTCATGTCTATGAACTCTTTCACCTTGGCTTCCCTCAACTCAAGTGGGAAGAACCTGTCTAGAAATGTAGCAACAAACTCATCCATTTGACTGACCCTACATCTGAACCCCTATCCTCCTTCCACTGCTTGAACCATGTGTGTGACACCCCTTGTAATTGATAAGTAGCCAAATCAGCACTCTTATTTAAAGTGAACTCCATTATTTTAGTGTCCTTATAAATACTATCCAGGAATTTCTATGGATCCTCTTCAGACATAAACATAAAGAATGTTAGAGGATTCATCCGAGTGAAGTCCCGGTCTCTAGTTGCTACCATATTCACAATTGGGTTGACTGGGGCAAACATGTGATGATTATTTCAAGTTGTCATAGATTGGGATAATGTTATGGAAGAAAACCTGTACTTAATATGTAGGACCTTCTCATTCAGAGGGTCTTTAAGAACTGGCGGTGGTGCTTGCTGATTTCCAGTTCTCCTTTCGTTAGTTCTTTTGGGAGACATTTTCTATAAATTTGTAGAGTACAAGTTAGAAGAAGAAGTTTAATAGAGTTCTCACTCTATCACACGACATGAATAATGAAAGAAGTAGGACTTTCCTAAAATGCTTCCTAGCCTCACACTTATAAGTGTGGTGTATTTCATACCCATGAACAAGACTACTTAACGAGGATTTCAGACGCCCTAGGACACTTTAAACTTTCTACTCTAATACCAAGTTCGTCAGGACCCGAGACTACCCCCTAGTCCTAACACGATGCTTAGAGTCACGAGTGACCCTAAACTTACCCATGTCCTGGCATAAGACTGAGAATACTGAAGAGCTAATACATTAGGTGGAAGCTAAATCAGAATATATAATAAAAATAATAGTGAAAGATAGAATATCAAAAAAAACTGGAGTAGAGCCATCTGAAAAAACTAACCTCCTAAAATATAAATAACTGTCTATCTGTCTGAAAGCCTCTAACTGATATGAGTTATTAGGACAAACCCCTATCTAACTCCAACTATCTAAAATTACATAAAAGAATACTAAAAATAAATACTGATAACTACTTCTCTAATGATAAGGAATCACTAAAAACTACTGCTAAATATGGTACCAAACTGTACTAAGTGCGATCTAGATGTTGATCATCAGAACCTATATTATATGACAATATAGTGCAGGAAAGTATGTTATCAGTACTCTGAATGTACTGAGTATGTGATATGGGAAAACTAACTAGTATAACTTGGACATGAATGCATGAAATATGGTAAACTGAATAAAAGACCAATAACAAACATATGATGAATGAAAACTGAATAACTAATAAAGGTCATTCAAAATCTAAAATTGAAACATAAACTGAGTAATGTGGGAGCTAACATTAACCGACATACCCCATTCAGAGAAAATCGATATCCAACCTGTAACCCTAGTTGGATGGATGTTCAGTACCTTAATAAGGGTACGAGCACTAGTTGGTGTGGATCAACTAAACTGATGTCCCGAGGGACTAAGGTGTTAGTCCTTAATTAGCAGGTGACCCTTTATAACCTACGATAATGCCATAGTTCTGGAAGTTAGGGACTTCTACTAAAGGTATCAGTCCTAACTGAGGGTTGATCCTTCATACTTTTGTTCACTTGGTTCTAAGTACTACTCCCAACTAAATGACACCGAAAATTAAATTGTTCATTATAATTACATTCTGAAAATATCAGCAATGGATAATATAAAGTTCTCAAGGACATATAAATTGATATATGCATGAATACCTAGGTATTGGGTATTCATAACTCAAAAGCTTTGAATAATGCAGCTAAACTTTATAACATTAAAATCTGACCATGAGGAATTCATATTTCAAGCCAAAACTCAATGATTTATCAATAAAAAGGGAATTCATAATTTTGAGTATGGGAAGATGCTAAACTTATGGAAAAACACATACTCATGGTTTAATTACAAGGATAGACTAAAGTTCTAAGAAAACTTATAGTTGCCATGTAACCCTAAACTTAAAGGGTGAATTAAACTTGAGAGTTGAGGAAATCTTTAGGACTAAATGGATGGAAGGAACCCATTGACGAAATCCCACATACCTGGGGATGAATTTCTTAAAGAACTCCTTGGAAATTTTTATTGAAGTTGAGGAACCCTAAGTTGGCTTTTGGAGAAGAAAATATCTCTTTCTCTATTCTCCCTCTATGTATTTGATTAAATTATAAGGGATTAGGAAAAATTTAGACTTATAATACAAACTTGGAAAGGCCTAAATAATGTTGGTTAAGTGTTAAAAAATGGTAAAGACCAACAGGTAAGTCTAAAAACATTCAAAAAAAATTAGAAAGAGTCGTGATGACTCAGGCTATGACTCGTTGGGTCTGGTCACGAGTCGTGGCCTAGAGTCGTGACCTGAGGACCTAAGCCTTCGGTCCTTACTGTTATGATAAAGACTCCCCTTTTGACGACTCATTTAGTCTGATCACAGTTATCATAAAGGGTCATTGTTAAGGAGCTGATTTCTTGGGTCATTACTTTTGTGAAAATGAGTCTTCACTATGACTCGTTGTGTCTGGCAAAGAGTCATTGTCACTAGCAGTTTGATAGCTTCTTAGTCAATTTGCCATATCTTTTTACTATGATATCGAATTAAGGCAAGATTAGCTGCGTTCTAAAGCTAATTAAATAATCTACCTCTTGGTGGGTCTATATCTTAAAAGCTTGGGGTATTACACAGTTAGAGCAATGTAGAGCTAAGAGATCATTTTCTCATTCACGGAATTTTTATCTTAATAACACTTCTTCCTTTCTTTGTTCAATGTGTGAAGTTTAGAGAGTTTTTCTTATGGTATCAGAGCAGTAGATTACTAAATGTATGTACTAGATTTGTAAACAATTGTTCAAAGGATTTCAGTGTCCAAATTACGAATTGAGTTTTCAATTGGATAGTTAAAACCTAAAAATAGTCTTTATGAAGATTAATCCAAGTGGTCCTCTGTATATTGGGCTTTTTGATGTATCTAGGGAAACTTTTTTTCCAATTAATTTGATTGGTGATGTGTGATCAAAACCTAACATATTTAAATCTTTTTAGCTCAAAATAATTGTGAATTATGAAGAAAATCTTGTTGTTTTGATGTGTTTGCTCATGATATTGCAGAAAAAGGCAGAAAAAATGAGAATAAACAATAATGGAGAAAAAGAGTTGAAAATCTGAGCAAAATAGAAGAAAACATGGCTGATGAGCTTCGTGATAAGTCGTCAGCCTCGTGATAGCCTATCAGCATTGGCGTCATCCTTAACCAGGGATTTTTAATTTGAGGAGCTATTCTGACGACGTCGGTGACGTGGCATCAAAGTCATGACAAGGCGACAAGAATGGCGTCAGCCTTAAGCAGAAAGTTAGCATGGGAAGAAGATATCTGACGATGTCAGTGATACGCCATCAGATCCCTGACGTGGCATCATCCACATCATCAGCCTAAGAAAGAAGCTGAAGGCAACTGAAGCCTCTCTAACGCCATCCGTGATAGGGCGTCAACTTCTTGACGCGACGTCAGCCTCGGCATCACCTATTCCGGACAATTTTATTAATTTTGTTATTTTATCAGCTTAATTAGGATTTAGTATAAATAGCATCTTTTAAGGTTTTTGATGGAGGAGGAATAATTCATCTATCAGAAATCAACTCTAAGAGGAGAGACACATATTTTTGCTCTCTTTCATAAATTATTCTTGTGTTTTCGTATCAACTATTTTTGGGGTTTCTACCTTGTGATTAAATCGGAGGAACTACTTGTTATTTTCTACCCATTTGTAAGTTTATCATTATAATCATGAATTCAACTTGTTATTTCGTTCATCAAGTCATGAGCGGCTAATTTCATTAGCCGGAGTTATGGGATCCATGGATTAGGGTTTGATATGATACTAGGTGTTTAACGGATTCAAAGAGTAGTAAAACATCTTGAGATTCTGTTGTTTTAACTAAAATCTAGTGGTTGCAAACATTTGGTTATGCCTTAGGCATTATTTGCTTCTAACGGAGAAATAGACTAGAGGACGTGAATTATCAACAGGGACTCGGAAGCTACCAACCTTCTGTTTAATGATTAATGTCGTAACTGGATTAATCTACCTGAGATAACATCCTATTGGAAATAGATAAGTTATCTAAGTTCAATAGAATTAAATAATAAATTGTCTGGTGAGGTCGAGAGATAAGTCAGATAGTATAATCGTCAGGGATATTCTGCTGTTCTACTCATTCCGAGAATCTCTAGCATTACCTAGTCTCTGTCAATTCCCGAAACCCTTGGTAAACATAGCTATAGTTTCCCATTTATCTTGATTACAAATACTGAAGTATTGAAAGTGATATTTAACACACCGTGAACTTAAACCCCCATCTTTTGGAAACAGTAAACTACCAGTAAAATCTTTCGTAAGAAAATCGAAGTTCACACCCTATTCCCTATGGGATTCGACCTCAACCTAGTTGGATTTTATATTGACAATGATCGCTTAAACCCATTCAAGAGTGTAATTTGAACGTTTTAAAAAATGGCGCCATTGCCGGGGAATACGGTTGTAGACTGAAAATTTTGTGTGCGAAAATTTACTGATAGTTAAGTTTTCGTGATTTACATTTATTTGTTGTTTTTGTTTATTGTAGGTACTGTGTTTCTTATGACAAGCATGAGAAGTTTCGGAGAACCTCTATTACCAATCAATTCGGAACCTTAATTAATTGGGAAAATGGTTGAACAAAAGGAACTAGAAAGACTAGCTGCTTTAGCCAAGGCTCAGGTGAATGTGCAAAATTTGGGTCAACAAGCACGTCAACAAAAACCTGATGATGAATACTTGGGTGATGAGGAATTTCTGAATCCTCAAAACCCAAGGAGAGCTGAGCAAGTTGCTGCACCAGTGCAGCAAAACATCAACAGAAATCATCCAGTCCGAGAAAGGTATGGTCAACAGCCTATGCAATAGGAGGCTGATGAAGATGATGAAGGAATGGATGGAGCTGGTGCAACGGGTGCAATCATTTCTCCACCGTTGTCACCAGGTGCAAAGTTCAGCATAACAAGTACCATGATCCAACTCCTGAATCTGAAAGGGTTATTTGGAGGCTTGCCTGGTGAAGATCTGAACATGCATTTGGTGAACTTCATCACCATCTGCAAATCCTTTTACAATCTGGGAGTGATCCAGAATGTGATCAGGTTCAGGTTATTTGCATTGTCTATGTCTGGAGAGGAAACAATATGGGTGAATGAGTTAGAGCCCGATTCTATAACTAACTGGAGACAGTTGAAAGATATGTTCCTAGAATGGTTCTTTCCATCCTCCAGAAGGGTACAGTTGAGGGACGAGATTAGCAACTTCAGATAGCTTCCGACTGAAGCACTGCACGAAACCTGGGAAAGATTTAAGAAGAAAATTGCACAATGTCCGAACCACAATATGATGAACTTGAACTTTCTGGAGACTTTGTACAGATATTTCAACACTATGATGAAGCCTATTGTGGACAACGCTGCAGGTGGTTCGTTCATTGACCTCTCTTTTATGGATGCTTCCAACATACTGAATAGACTGACCAAGCAGAGTCGGGCTTGGCAAACTAGGGATTCTGTAGTGGTTAGCCCTACTATTGCTGGTGGTATTACTGCAGAGCAACATAGAAGGGATGAGTAGTGAGATCAAGACATGGCCCATTTGAAGACGCAGATGGACATGCTGGCTAAGCACTTGCTATCCAGCAAGATTGAAATGGTCAAGGCTGTGGATTCTCAGGGTACTATATCTGCAGGTGCTGATGCTGAGGCGAACTATGTGAGTAATCAGGGGAGTTTTCGAGGCAATAGCCAAGGGAACCAAGGTCGGACTTTCTATGACAGGCCTGATTATAAAGATAGGGAGCAGGGACATTTGAGAAATAATAATGACAAGAGTGGTTTGTATATTCCTCCTAGAAGTCGGGATGCTGCGACAACTATTTCTTGCAAGATGTCCATGGAGGACAGGATGGAAAAGTTATTGAAGGGAGTTGAGGCAACTAACTTAGGGGTAACTAACATGAAAAGTGAGTTTTCTACCCCCAGTCAGTTGGTTAGCTCACACTCTGCGTCCATTAAGCAGTTGGAGCAGCAGATGAGACAACTTTCGGCTACTCTGAACCAGAGAAAAGCTGGTACTTTACCTAGTGATACAGTTCAGAACCTATGGACTGATGGCTCTTGTATGGCGATTACCACTCAGAGTGGTAAGGTGTTATCTAGCCCTTCTACGGGCAAAGCTGTGGAGAAAGAGGTAAGTGTTGATAAATCGGAAGGAAGCAATCCAGTGGAGTCTGAGAAGATGGATGGCTTTGTTGATATTTCATACAAAGAAGACGACAAGAAAGAGAAAGTGGTATTGAAAAAAATGCCAAGACCACCACCTCCATTTCCTCAGAGGTTGAAAAAGAAAGAAGATAACGAGAAATTTAGCAAGTTCATGGCAATAAAGAAACAACTGACTGTGAATGTGACATTGATGGAGGCACTTGAGCAAATGCCGAACTATGCTAAATTTATGAAGGAATTTCTAACATAGTGTCACGCCCCAAAATCCCATCGTGCCGGACTGGCACCCGAAGCCGAGAAGGCCCGGGAGAACCCGTTCAAATACCTGTACTTTCACTTACATGTCACCAAAAATTTGGGCAGCACTTCGTTACATATAGAAGGGTCTAATTTCCTGTATCAGCACAACACGCACAAATATATATATATATATAATACTTGTCCGTCGGGGCCACCACATAAACAAATATAACATCACTATATAAACATCCATGACTTTACCCTTCCTTATGTCTACAAGCCTCTAGGATATACATGACATAACTAGGGTCGGGACAAACCCCCGCCCACACATGACTCCTGTACAATAACAAAACATAAAGAACCGACTCAAAAAGCTCCGAAGCAAACTGGAGCTCACCAACAATAGCTGTATGACCTGGCTCCTACTTGTGCGGTGTATGAGCTGAGGTACCTGTGCCTGCAGCATGAAATGCAGGTCCTCGTGGGGGACGTCAGTACGAAGTATGTACTGAGTATGTAAAGCTGTAGATAATCACATATGATATAGGAGCTCAATAGAAATCAGAAACAAGTGAATAAAGCGTAATAGGAGTGGACCACACTTACTAGAACTTATGACAACCTGTACATTGCATTTATTCAATCACTTTACCTTCGTTCTTATCGTCTTTGTAATCATTACTGTATTGTACTGTGACCATTAGGCTGCCTCCAGTACATATCAACTGGGATCGACCCATTCTAGGCTTATGCCCCTGGGATACCACCCATAAATACATAAATAGGGATCGACCCATGCTAGGCTTATGCCCCTGGGATACCACCCGATAAGAGAGAACTTCCATCACTTAGTTCAATTAATCTTTGAGATTGTTATTTCGGTCGCCACCACATTTTTGATACTTTGAAACAATGATGCATCAATAGGAGACATATAAATAGACCATCAATGCAATAACAATGAAGTAAGAACTCATTGGCACATCAATGAAGTGTTTTGGAGTCATCAATGCCATAACAATAAAGTAGGAACTTATTGGTATATCAACAATGTGTTTCAGAATCATCAATATCACAACAATGAAATAGGAGCCTTTTGGTATATCAACGAAACATTTTGACACTTCATAGGATGGAAACAACTTCGTTGGTAACGTAGAACAATACGTGTTTTTGGACAACCTCGGAATCTTACTTGATGGAACATTGGTGTTTTCATGCCAAAGAACATTGTTAGAGTATGCTTTACATACCTCGTCGTAGATTCGGATACCAATACAACACAACTTCCCGCCTTTACAAATCACTTATCTACAATGAAATGTTTGGAATCTAGTATTAGCAACCCAACACCACAATTCTCTTCCATAATTCCATACAACCAATATTTACAAAGCATTCCAAAAACCAACTTGAACAATAGGTTTATGTGTATATATATATATATATATATATAATCATCATTTCAATACCACATCATCACACCAAATCCCTTCACAATTCAACATAATCCAACCATGCATAAGAATAATCCAACATCATTTCCAATCATCTTTCAACAACAATCAAATAACACACTTCTTATGCTTACATGCATATATAGACATATCCATATAAATAACACCAACATAATTTACATCCTTACCATAAAATGGCCCTTTTGATTTTGAAGTCCTGTTGGCACAAATAAGGGGTGCTTCTCGAAGCCCTCGAGACGGTGAACACAACTACGGAATCAATTTGGACTTTCTACGGTTGAATCACAAGATAATTTGAGTTGAAATTAGGCTAGGGTTCCTTATTCTTCAATAATTGGATGATGAATGATGGATATTAGGCTAAGTATATGTATATAATGACCAATTTTCGTCCATGAGGTGATGGAAAATGACCATATTGCCCTTAAAAATTTAAGTAAATCCGAATCTGTCCATGGTGGACTGTTTTGATAGGCTAAAGTAAATCAACCATAACTGTTTGATCCGATATAGGATTTGGGTGAAATTGGTATCTTTGGATATATAATTCAAAGGTCTTTCATTTCATATAAAGTAGGCCACCCAGTTCATCCTGTACAAGGATTTATGATTGTTTGAAGTTGACCCTAAAAAACTGTTTTGATAGGCTAAAGTAAAACGAGTATAACTCTTTACTCAGATGTTGGATTTGGATGAAACCAATTGCATTGGAAAGAAGACTCAAAGATATTTCTTTTGATAAGTCGTAGCTCTCCCAGTTAATTATATTAAGGGAGTTATTATCATTCAAAGTTGACCCAAAAAACTGGCAGGCCTCAGTAGTTTGTGTGCAGGAAATTTTCCTGCATATTTACTATTCACCATATCCCGGCCACCGTTTTATAGTTTCGAATGTGCTCGATTATATCCGAAACTTATTCGTTTTTGGAAATCTTTATATCGTTTGAAAGATTATTCAATAACCTTCGTATGGAACCATCGACGGGCAAATTCCGGTATAAATAAAATAAAAATTTAATTCCATATAAATAAGACCAATACACGTACTTGAATACGCCAATACATGTACTTGAATACGGCGTGTTACATTCTTCCCCCCTTTAGGACATTCGTCCTCGAATGTTAGCATAGTTATTCAACCAAAACAAGTTCAAGTCCACCATTAACATTCACATCATCACATAAATACTATGCATATATAAACAAAAACTTACTTGTTAATGTTCTAACTCCGTTTCTTGAACTTCCTCTTCATCTTTGAACAAATTAGGGTACTTAGATTTCATTGCTTCCTCAGCTTCCCATGTAATCTCTTCCCTTTGTTGATTTCTCCAAAGTACTTTCACCGATGCTACTTCTTTATTTCTCATCTTCTTAACTTGACGATCTAATATAGCAATAGGCATCTCCTCATAGGTAAGATCTTCTGATACTTGCACATATTCAGTAGAAGTAATAAGGGACGGATCTCCGATGCACTTTCGAAGCATCGATACATGAAATACTGGATGCACTGATGAGAGTTCCTGGGGTAGCTCTAAGTCATAAGCAACTTGCCCACATCTTCGAATAGTCTTATACGGGCCTATATATCGTGGACTCAACTTTCCTTTCTTGCCAAATCTCATCACCCTTTTCATTGGCGATACCTTCAAAAATACCCAATCGCCTAACGAAAACTCTAGCCCTCTTATTCTACTATCCGCATATGACTTGTGTCGACTTTGGTCTGTTTTCAACCGTTGCTGAATCACCTTGACTTTTTCTATGGCTTGATACACAAGATCCGGTCCGAACATAAGAGTTTCACCCGCTTCGAACCATCCTATTGGTGATCTACACTTCCTCCCATATAAAGCTTCATATGGTGCCATTTTGATACTTGAATGATAGCTATTATTGTAGGCAAACTCAATAAGAGGTAAATGATCATCCCAGCTGCCTTTAAAATCTATAACACATGCTCGTAGCATATATTCAAGTGTTTGAATGGTGTGCTCTGCTTGTCCATCCGTCTGAGGGTGAAAAGCTGTACTCAGATTCACTTGTGTTCCCAAACTCCGTTGGAAAGACTTCCAAAAGTTTGCGGTAAATTGAGTTCCCCGATCCGATATAATAGAAGTTGACACTCCATGTAATCGGACTATTTCCTTAACATACAGCTTCAAATATTCTTCAACTGTGTAAGTGGTCTTAACGGATAAGAAATGTGAGGATTTAGTAAGCCTATCCACAATCACCCATATAGAATCAAATTTCCGAGCTGTACGAGGCAAACCTGTAACAAAATCCATGTTGATCATGTCCCACTTCCAAATTGGAAGATCTATGCATTGCATATAGCCTCCGGGCTTTTGATGTTCCACTTTAACTCGTTAGCAATTTGGACATTCAGCTACAAATTCTGCGATGTTCCTTTTCATGTCATTCCACCAATACATATCTTTCAAATCTTGATACATTTTGGTTGATCCTGGATGAATGGAATACCTTGAAAAATGTGCCTCTGTCATAATCTTCTTTCTTAGCCCGTCTACATCCGGCACACACAATCGGTTTTGGCACTGAAGTACTCCTTCTCGCGTAAGCTCAAATGCCTTGGTCGCACCACTCTAAACGTTCTCCTTAAGCTGTAATAAAATAGGATTTGCATCTTGCTTCTCTTTCACCTCAGCTACTAATGAGGATTCCGCGACATTATGCACAATAAGCTACTCGTCCGGAGTTTCGAGAAGACGAACTCCTACAATAGATAATTGATGAAGATCTTTAATCATCCCTTGCCTTTCTATAGGTTCCATCATAGCCTTACGACTCAACGCATCAGCTACTATATTTGCTTTCCCTGGGTGATACAAAATATCAACATCATAATCTTTTAATAGTTCCATCCACCTTCGCTGCCTCAGATTTAGATCCTTCTGACTGAAAATATATTGTAAGCTCTTGTGATCAGTATATATATCAACATGAACCCCATAAAAATATTGGCGCCATATTTTTAAAGCAAAGATAACTGCTACCAGCTCAAGATCATGTGTGGGGTAATTTTTCTCATGTGGCCTCAATTTCCTTGAGGCATATGCTATCACCTTACCATGCTGCATTAATACACATCCTAAACCAATTCTCGAAGCATCACAATACACTGTATACCCTTATGTACCTTCTGGAAGTACCAACACAGGTGTAGAAGTCAACTTATTCTTCAATTCTTGGAAACTCTCCTCACACGCATCATTCCATTGGAACTTGGATGCTTTATGCGTTATCTTGGTTAAGGGTGCTGAAATGGAAGAAAAGTCTTTAACAAACCTTCTATAATAACCGAACAACCCGAGAAAACTACGAATCTCCGTAGGCGTTGTGGGCCTTGGCCAGTTCTTCACAGCTTCTATCTTTTAAGCATCAACCTTTATCCCTTCACTAGATACAATATGACCCAAAAATGCCACCGACTTTAACCAAAACTCACATTTAGAGAACTTTGCATAAAGCTTACAATCACGAAGAGTCTGCAATGCCTGTCGTAAGTGATTGGCATGGTCCTCTTCTGATCTAGAATAAACTAGAATATCATCTATAAAAACTATCACAAATACATCCAGGAATGGCTTAAACACCCTATTCATCAAATCCATAAAAGCTGCAGGTGCATTTGTTAGCCCAAATGATATAACTAGAAACTCATAATGATCATACCGTGTTCGGAAAGCTGTCTTGGGTATATCCTTTTCTTTGACCCTCACTTGGTGGTAACCTGACCTCAAATCAATCTTAGAAAAACACTTGGCGCCCTGTAACTGATCAAATAAATCATCAATTCTTGGGAGAGGATATTTATTCTTAATAGTCACCTTATTCAATTGCCGATAATCAATACACATCCTCAGCGAGCCATCCTTTTTGCGCACAAATAACACTGGTGCTCCCCAAGGGGAAATACTAGGCCTAATCAACCCCTTTTCTAGCAAATCTTTCAATTGATCTTTCAATTCTCGTAATTCTGCTGGGGCCATTCTATACAGGGAAATGGAGATTGGTTGGGTTCCTGGTATTACATCAATTCCAAACTCTACTTCTCGTTCAGGAGGCAAACCTGGAAGATCTTCAGGAAATACATCAGGAAATTCATTTACCACCGGAACAGCGTGAAGAGTTGGTGGTTCCGCTTCTGTATCCCTTACTCTAACTAAATGATATATGTATCCCTTGGAAATCATTCTTCTTTCCTTAAAATAAGAAATAAATCTACCTCTTGGCGCGCTAATTTCACCTTTCCATTCAAGGACTGATTCATTTGGAAAATGGAAATATACCTTTTTCGTGCAGCAATCAATTGTGGCATAACAAGATGCCAACCAGTCCATACCCATTATAACATCAAAATCTACCATTTCTAACTCCACAAGATCAGCCATCATATCACGACCACAAACAGTTACTATGCAGTTTCGATAAACCCTTCTAGCTATAATAAATTCCCCGACCGGTGAGGACACTTCAAATGGCTTAACTAACAGTTCGGGTATTCTTTCGAACTTTCCAGCAACTAATGGAGTAACATAAGATAATGTAGAACTGGGATCAATTAAGGCATATAAATCGAATGAAAATATAGACAACGTACCCGTAACTACATCTGGGGAAGCCTCTAAATTTTGTCGATCCGCTAGAGCATACGTACGATTTTGAGCCCCGCTAGAACTCGTGGCTCCTCTATCACCTCTAACACGACCCATTGGCTGTGCACCCCTTCCTGAATAAGGCATCGATGATGATGATGCAACAAATAACCCCGTAGGTCATGCCATACCCCCTATGTCCCTTCGTGGGCATTCCCCTATCATATGCCCCGACATACCGCACCAAAAGCAAACATTGGTCCCCAGCCGACATGCGCCCAAATGATACCTTCCACATTTATTGTATGGCTCTCGAGGAGGTCTCGATTGGCTCATATTCCCTTGCCCTTGGTAACCCACTGATCGCGAACTATGACCCTCACTTCTTTGCCCAAATTGACTGCCTCTGAACCCCTAATGCTGTGGTGGAGCACTAGCTACAGAATAAGAAAATAATGGCCTAGGTGGTCTAGCAGAAAATTGAGGTCTAAAACCTCCCCGTGGCGCCATAAACTGCCCTGTTGATCGAGCCCTCTTAGAAGATCCGCTTTCAAATTCCTGTGTTCTTCTTCTTTGCCTCTGATCTTCCATTTTCTGTGCAAATTCTTGGATCCTAGCTATATCCATGTCTTTATTCAGTGCAGCAATAGTACAATCCCTAACCAAATACGGATCCAATCCAACCACATACCGATGAACTCTGTCATCCATAGTAGCTATAACATTAGGAGCATATCTGGACAAAGAATTAAATCGAAGACTATACTCCCTCACACTTGTATTACCCTGTCGAAGATTTAAGAACTGATCCGCACGGGCCTGACGAGTCTCATATGGAAGATAATGATCAATAAATGCCTCTTTGAACTCTTTCCAAGTAGCTAGGGGTGCATCAATGCCCCTTGACCGTTTCCAGTCTTCATACCAATATATAGCCTCACCTTTGAATCTATACGCGGCTAACTCCACTGTTTCTCTGCCGATACATGCATCACCTCTAGGGCCCTTTGGATCTGATCAATAAAGTCTTGTGGGTCCTCGTTAAGATCTGATCCGATAAAAGTGGGAGGATCCATCTTAAGAAAATCCTGTGTTCGAAGGCTAGCCGCCCTATCTATACCACTAGGACCTGCAGTAGGAATGGCTTGCCCAGCAACTATACGAGTCAAAAGTTGCACTGCATTTCTAAGATCTTGATCAACAGCATTAATAGGTGGCTCTGGGGATATAGTTCTCCTCCCCCTTATTTTCCGAACTGGGGGAAGTTTCTGATGCATGCTCAGCTGGAGCCTCACTTTGATTAGCTGGTATAGTGGGTGACTTACTAGTCCCCTCTCCGGCAGCCACATCTACTTGCTTACCGGTATTCTTGCTTCTGGTAACCGGCATCATTACTATAATAAGAGAAACAAACTGATTCAGTGGTCAACTATGACTTCATATACAATATAAGCTCTATCGCACGATCTAAGACATGAAGAAAAGAAACAATTCCTAAATGTCCATAGCCTCCTGTTTATAGATGTGGTGCACAACACACCGATAAACAAGACTCTACGTAGACACGGCTTTGTAGACTCTCTAGGACGAACCTCTCTGATACCACTTTTGTCACGCCCCAAAATCCCATCGGGCCGGATTGGCACCCGAAGCCGAGAAGTCCCGGGAGAACCCGTTCAAATACCTGCACTTTCACTTACATGTCACCAAAAATTTGGGCAGCACTTCGTTACATATAGACGGGTCTAATTTCCTGTATCAGCAAAACACGCACAAATATATATATATAATACTTAGCCGTCGGGGCCACCACATATACAAATATAACATCACTATATAAACTTCCATGACTTTACCCTTCCTTATGTCTACAAGCCTCTAGGATATACATGACATAACTAGGGTCGGGACAAACCCCCGCCCACACATGACTCCTGTACAATAACAAAACATAAAGAACCGACTCGGAAAGCTCCGAAGCAAACTGGAGCTCACCAACAATAGATGTATGACCTGGCTCCTACTTGTGCGGTGTATGAGCTGAGGTACCTGTGCCTGCAGCATGAAATGTAGGTCCCCGTGGGGAACGTCAGTACGAAATATGTACTGAGTATGTAAAGTTGTAGATAATCACATATGATATAGGAGCTCAATAGAAATCAGAAACAAGTGAATAAAGCGTAATAGGAGTGGACCACACTTACTAGAACTTGTGACAACCTGTACATTGCATTTATTCAATCACTTTACCTTCGTTCTTATCGTCTTTGTAATAATTACTGTACTGTACTGTGACCATTAGGCTGCCTCCAGTACATATCAACTGGGATTGACACATGCTAGGCTTATACCCCTGGGATACCACCCATAAACATATAAATAGGGATCGACCCATTCTAGGCTTATGCCCCTAGGATACCACCCGATAAGAGAGAACTTCCATCACTTAGTTCAATTAATCTTTGAGATTGTTATTTCGGTCGCCACCACATTTTTGATACTTTGAAACAATGATACATCAATAGGAGACATATAAATAGACCATCAATGCAATAACAATGAAGTAAGAACTCATTGGCACATCAATGAAGTGTTTTGGAGTCATCAATGCCATAACAATAAAGTAGGAACTTATTGGTATATCAACAATGTGTTTCAGAATCATCAATATCACAACAATGAAATAGGAGCCTTTTGGTATATCAATGAACCATTTTGACACTTTATAGGATGGAAACAACTTCGTTGGTAACGTAGAACAATACGTGTTTTTGGACAACCTCGGAATCTTACTTGATGGAACATTGGTGTTTTCATGCCAAAGAACATTGTCAGAGTATGCTTTACATACCTCGTCGTATATTCGGATACCAATTCAACACAACATCCCGCCTTTACAAATCACTTATCTACAATGAAATGTTTGGCATCTAGTATTAGCAACCCAACACCACAATTCTCTTCCATAATTCCATACAACCAATATTTGCAAAGCATTCCAAAAACCAACTTGAACAATAGGTTTATGTGTGTATATATATATATATATATATATATATAATCATCATTTCGATACCACATCATCAGACCAAATCCCTTCACAATTCAACATAATCCAACCATGCACAAGAATAATCCAACATCATTTCCAATCATCTTTCAACAACAATCAAATAACACACTTCTTATGCTTACATGCATATATATACATATCCATATAAATAACACCAACATAATTTACATCCTTACCATAAAATGGCCCTTTTGATTTTGAAGTCCTGTTGGCACAAATAAGGGGTGCTTCTCGAAGCCCTCGAGACGGTGAACACAACTACGGAATCAATTTGGACTTTCTACGGTTGAATCACAAGATAATTGGAGTTGAAATTAGGCTAGGGTTCCTTATTATTCAATAATTGGATGATGAATGATGGATATTAGGATAAGTATATGTATATAATGACCAATTTTCGTCCATGAGATGATGGAAAATGACCATATTGCCCTTAAAAATTTAAGTAAATCCGAATCTGTCCATGGTGGACTGTTTTGATAGGCTAAAGTAAATCGACCATAACTCTTTGCTCCGATATTGTATTTGGGTGAAATTGGTATAGTTGGATAGATAATTCAAAGGTATTTCATTTCATATAAAGTAGGACACCCAGTTCGTCCTTTACAAGGAGTTATGATTGTTTGAAGTTGACCCTAAAAAACTGTTTTGATAGGCTAAAGTAAAACGAGTATAACTCCTTACTCAGATGTTGGATTTGGATGAAACCAATTGCATTGGAAATAAGACTCAAAGATATTTCTTTTTATAGGTCGTAGCTCTCCCAGTTCATTATATTAAGGGAGTTATGATCGTTCAAAGTTAACCCAAAAAACTGGCAGGCCTCAGTAGTTTGTGTGCAGGAAATTTTCCTGCACATTTACTATTCACCATATCCCGACCACCGTTTTATTGTTTCGAATGTGCTCGATTATATCCGAAACTTATCCGTTTTTGGAAATCTCTATATCGTTGGAAAGCTTATTCAATAGCCTTCGTATGGAACCATCGACGGGCAAATTCCGGTATAAATAAAATAAAAATTTAATTCCATATAAATAAGACCAATACACGTACTTGAATACGCCAATACATGTACTTGAATACGGGGTGTTACACAAAGAAGCGGAAGGTAAGTTGTGAGCCGGTGGACAACATCCATCACTGTGGTGTTGTGTCTTCACAATCCTTAGTGCAGAAAAAGCCTGATCCTGGAGCATTTACTATACCGTGCACAGTTGGGTCCATGAGGTCTACCAAAGCTCTATGTGACTTAGGAGCAAGTATAAAACTGATGCCTCTTGATATATACAAAAATCTTGGATTGGGGGAGCCTACCCCCACAGCGATGCATCTTGTTATGGCAGACAGATCGGTGAAACGACCAGTAGGTGTATTGCATGATGTGCGGGTAAAAGTGGATGGCTTTATTTTTCCTGCAGACTTTGTGATACTGGATTGTGATATTGATTTTAAGGTACCCATCATCTTGGGTAGACCATTATTATCCATGGGGAGAGTATTGGTTGATATGGAGCTCAATGAGCTCAAGTTCAGATATGGGAAACAAGAGGCCAGATTTAAAATGCAACCTCCTATGAAGCAGTTGGAGAAGATGAACATCTTCTCGGTTGTGGATGTATTCCAGGAATGTGGTAATGAGGTAGTGATACAGAATTTTAACGAAGTCTGAGTAGTCGAGATAACCAATTCGTGCCGCGGTAATAAATCAGGCGCTATTGAGAGGCAACCCAAAATTTTATTTTCATGCATTTTTTTATTCATTAGGTAGTAATAGGAAGGAACTGAAGAGGTACAAAAAGGTCAAGGTAAAAAATGAAGAATGCAAGCCAAGTGGTCTTAACGACATTCGTGATAGGCTATCACAACTGTGACGGCTTATCATCACTAATGTCGTCAGAAAGACCAGCAATTGAGACCTTCTCTGTTAAGGCTGATGACCTCCGTGATAGGCTATCATATTTGTGACGGCTTATCACAAGTTGTCGTCAGCCATCATTTTCTTTTTGAAAATCTGGGCCCAAATTGACCCGAATCCGACCCGGCCCAGATCCAAACCCTTCAGATTCCCATTTTATTTTATTTCCTTCTTTATGTATTATTATTTTTCCTTAGTAGGATATTTACTTCCTTTCAAAACACTCCTAACTATACAAGGAAACCTCCTTCCTTATAGTTGTAGGATTGCAAGGAAAATCAGAGTCTATCTCTCATCTTTTCTTCTCTCTCGCATACTCAAGTGGAGTCAACTCATCAGGTATGCTCATAACTTTGTTCTCCTGTCATTGAAGAGGTAAAGTTGTTGAAAACATGATTCTCTAAAGGAAGAAACTTGAGTTCAAGTTGTAATAACATGGAAATCGGAAATTAGGGTTAAGTTATGCCTAAATTGCAAAAATTTGAAAACCCTAAGTACAAAAATAAAAATACCATGTGATTTTATGATGAATTTGGTCCCAAAATTATGAATGCAAACTGAGTGGGGGGGAAATTCTGAGCTGATGACATTGCTGATAGGCTATCACAAGTATGACGCCTTATCATCTACATCATCAGCAACGTTGTAAAAGAGAGCATTCACTGTTTAAGGATGACGACCTACCTCATAGGCTATCACAACTGTGATGCCTTATCAGGAATGTCGTCACAAGTTTGAAAAAAAGTATGCCAGTTCTATTTAAGGCTGACGACATAGCTGATAGGTTATCACAAATGTGATGCCTTATCAGCCACATCATCACAAGTTAGATGATAATGCTAAGTGAACTTGAATATCATGTTTTGACTGTTATACCTTGATCATTAACTCGTGTTTGTCTTATGGTTCAGGAACATTCTAATGGCACCTAAAAGCAAGAATCCTAACACTCCCAAGAAAGCTTCCAAGCCTAAGGTGGTTCGTAAGCTTATTGATGAAGACTCTGATTACGAAGATGAAGAACCACTGCTTAGGTGGAGAAGAAAGTAACCCTGCCCAAAGGAACCTTCTCCCCCTAAACCCATTGCGGTGGAGGATAGTGATGATACTGAGACTACCACCCTAGCTGAGAGTGAGTCTTCGGAGCAAGAGGGTTCTAAACAAACTGAATCTACTCAGCCTGAGTCTGAGAAGGCTAAATCTGAAGAACCGGAGGCTAAAAATGCAGAGTCTGGAAAATCTGATTCTGAGGAACCATCTTCTGAAACCCCCTCGACTGAAAATCAAGCTGAGAAGGAACCCCCATTTTGGGGAACTTTGATAAAATGCAAGAATTCAGAGGTTCGATAGAGTGCTAGATGGCAGATCCTTAAAGCAAAAGACATATTCCTCAAAGGGTTGATTAGAACAAAAAGAAGATCTACCAGACGGTCGGTGTTTCCAGAGAAGAGAGTCATCATCACAGGGTTGCCAGGGTATCCTGCAGTTGAGAAGAAATTCAGAGATTATGGGCTGGGATGGACTGCTAAGGGAGGTAAACCATTTTGCCTTATCGTAGTCTGGGAGTTCTATGCAAACTACCAGGCTAGATTAAAAAGCATGTGCAAGAGTGGAGAGACCACAGTAGACCAGCCTTTGCTGACCAGAGTTCCAGTTCGTGAAGTAAATGTAGATATTTCTGATACGACTATCAACAGGTTTCTACATGGACCCAACTTCAATCCTCAGGATACAAATCCTACATTCTACTGTCGTCTGAATAGTAAGGATGACCAGCGTCCTTGGTTAGCTACACTTATAGCTGAGGGAGACCCTTTATGGATGACCCGACCCAGTGAGCGTATTTACAAGGCTTCTTTGACTCAAGAGGAAAAATTCTGGTGGGGTGTTGTGCGCACCCATTTGATGCCGACCGACGGAGATAATATTCTGGGTGATGATCGAGCAATATTGGTCTCATGTCTTGTGGCCAACCATAAGCTGAATTTTTGGGAGATTATTGATGAAGAGATCAAGATTTGGGTAACAAGATCTGACACAGCTTATCCATTCCCTTATCTGATTACCAGGCTATGCACGGAGGTAGGGGTACCACATATTTTTGGGATTGATGATACTTTTTATGCCACCAAGACCCACAACCCTATTCACTATGAGGAAAATTAGCCAAGGCTGACACTTGATATAGGGTTGAGGGTTCAGGTGAACCCATCAGTTGCAGGACCTAGTTTAGTACCTGAAGTTGAGGTGCAAACTTCTGAGTCTGCTCAGGCAGGCTCAGTTCCTGATGATAATCCAGGTCCATCAGTTCCTACAGCACTAGCAAAAGCTGCATCCCAGCCCATTGATATAAAAAAAAGTGGACAAACAGGCCAGATGGTGTGAGATGCAACAATGTGCCTTTGCTGAGCAGTTTGTTGTTGCTGTAGATAAAAGAATCATGGCTTCTCTTGAGCCCTTTGCTACTTTGCCTGCACAGGTTGTAGATCTGGAGAACCATTTTGATGCAAGGGCACAGGAGCTCTGGAGCAGAGCTTACTGAATTCAGAGTGGCCCTAGAAAAGGTAAAATATGAGATGGTGGTAGTACAACAACACCAATTTATGATTCCTGTAGGGCAGAAAGATGAGGAATCTGAGGATTAACCTCCAATCCTAGATCTCACTACGGTGCCAGTGAAAAAGAAAAAGAAGAAAGACAAAGAAGCTGAAAAAGGTAAGAGAAAGAGACAAGAAGATGATGAGAATAAGAGCAAGGTTGAGAAAAAGGTAAAGAAGAATAAGAAGGCAGAGAAGATACTGCAGGCAGATGATGAGTTGACAGAACAGGAAAAGTAAGATCTGAAAAGGGCAACGCAAGAGTCCCGAGAAGACAACTAGAAATGGTAAAAAGCACAGCGAGCAAGAGCTATAGGAGCCTCATCTAGAAGAACAACTGAATCGGAGCAAAGATAAGCTCCTGATGAGGATAACACAGCTGCAGGGTCGAGGACCCATGATTTGAGACTTGATTGACTCTAGGTATATCCTAACCCTTAGTTTCATTTTGTTTTTATTTTAAGTTGAGGGTGTAGGGTAGCATGTTGTTGTAGCATATTCTATAAATAACTAGGAGTAGTGCAAGTTTTGTAGGCAGTTAACTGATTTTATGATTTTGAACACCTCTCCGAAGGTTTGTTTTGCATGACTGTATGAATTGCACCTTAGTGTGACCACTGTACATCTCATCATGGCATTAGTTTAGTTACCTGACCATCACTGCTGAACAATTGCATGAACTAGATAGGTAGTAGCCAGTGATATTGCTTATGTGCCATGTGTGTGTGAGACTATACCGAGTTCTCTTTGTAGAGTCAAATCTAGAACTTGCCCGATTCGTTTTACCATAGTTGAGAGATAGGGGTTAGGAAAGGATCATAGTCCATTTTTGAACTTAAGTCACTATTAGCTTAAATGACCTTCCTCTAATGAATGATATCCCTTGATCCCGGTTTGAGCCTTAACTGACCATTTTTCTTTCTATGATACCTATCACCTTCCGTTTTTAAATCATAATGAACCTGTTTTGGCCCTGGTCCTCCTTGGACACTGTGCACCTTAATGTAGGCAAACAACCTAAGTTGAGGGTGGCTATCATAGGGGTGCGTGATATAAGTTGGGTATGAAGAAGGGTAGAGTAGAAGAGAAAGAATCAAAGAAAAAGAATAAAAGGTTGGGTGTTGGTGAAAAAGAGCAAGAAAAGAAACTCTGCTTGAATAAAAAGAAGTGCACCCATCCTGAAAGTGTAATCAAGAAAATAGAAAAAGAAAAGAAAAGAAAAAGAGAGAAAAAGAGGTTAATAAGTGGACCCCACAAGTTAAGGTAGTGACAAGGAGGTTAGTCACTCTAAATGCCGTATAATATCATACCAACCCTAGCCTACGTTACAAGCTGAAGAAAGACCTATAGTGATCCTAGCGTACCTATTTGGAAACCTTGGTAATGACGATAAGGGAAAGCATATGGTATTTGGCATACACTGGTTCGAACTTCATTCTGAGAGTGAGTATTTTTGTGATAATCCCCGTGTTTATATTTTTGTTGTCTGACATGAGAAAAAGAGGGGAATTTCTTTGTAGTGAGGGCACACTAGTATCTTGCTAAGTTACTTACTTATTTGGGTAGTGTACATTGATACATGCATGATTGTTGGTACTTAGTTGATGCCATGGGTAGAAGCCTTTGTGATACATTATTTCTTTTTAATAAATTGCACAGTAATTTTGAGTTGGTTGACCTTGGAGATGGTAAATTGATTTTTTAGCTAAATTGGTTGTTGGCTGCTGAATGTTCGTTGTATTCTCTTAGTTAGTTGTTGCTTGAGGAAAAGAAATTGTTTTAAGTTAAGGGTGTTGATGTGTGAGCAAAAGCTAACACATTTAATGCTTTTTAGCTCAAAATAATTGTGAATTCTGAAGCAACTCTTGTTGTTTTGATGTGTTTGCTCATGATATTGCAGAAAAAGGCTGAAGAAATGAGAATAAACAATAATGGAGCAAAAGATTTGAAAATCTGAGCAAAATAGAAGAAAACATGGCTGACGAGCTTCCTGATAAGTCGTCAGCCTCATGATAGCCTATCACCATTGGCGTCAGCCTTAACCAGGGAGTTGCAGTTTGAGGAGCTGTTCTGACGATGCCGGTGATGTGGCGTCAAAGTCGTGATACGGCGTCAAGAATGGCGTCAGCCATAAGCAGAAAGTTAGCATGGGAAGAATATATCTGACGACGTCGGTGATATGCTGTCAAATCCCTGACTCAGTGTAAGCCACATCGTCAGCCTAAGATAGAACCTGAAGGCAACTGAAGCCTCTCTAATGCCATCCGTGATAGGGCGTCAACTTCTTGACGCGGCGTCAGCCTGGGCGTCACCTATTCCGTATAATTTTATTAATTTTGTTATTTTATCTCCTTAATTAGTCTTTAGTATAAATAGCATCTTTTAAGGTTTTTGATGGAGGAGGAATAATTCATCTATCAGAAATCAACTCTAAGAGGAGAGACACGTATTTTTTCTCTCTTTCATAAATTATTCTTGTGTTTTCGTATCAACTATTTTTGGGGTTTCTTCCTTGTGATTAAATCGGAGGAACTACTTGTTGTTTTCTACCCATTCGTAAGTTTATCATTATAATCATGAATTCAACTTGTTATTTCGTTCATCAAGTTATGAGCGGCTAATTTCATTAGCCGGAGTTATGGGATCCATGGATTAGGGTTTGATATGATACTAGGTGTTTAACGGATTCAAAGAGTAGTAAAACATCTTGAGATTCTATTGTTTTAACTAAAATCTCGTGGTTTCAAATATTAGGTTATGCCTTAGGATTTATTTGCTTCTAACGGAGAAATAGACTAGAGGACGTGAATTATCAACAGGGACTCGGAAGCTACCAACCTTCTATTTAATGATTAATGTTGTAACTGGATTAATCTACCTGAGATAACATCCTATTGGAAATAGATAAGTTATCTAAGTTTTAGAGAATTAGATAATAAATTGTTTGGTGAGGTTGAGAGATAAGTCAGATAGTATAATCGTCAGGGATATTCTGTTGTTCTACTCATTCCGAGAATCTCTAGCATTACCTAGTAGCTATCAATTCCCGATACCCTTGGTGAACATAGCTATGGTTTCCCATTTATCTTGATTAAAAACAATGAAGTATTGAAAGTGATATTTAATACACCGTGAACTTAAACCATCATCTTTTGGAAGCAGTAAACTACCAGTAAAATCTTTCGTAAACAAATCGAAGTTCACACCCTATTCCCTGTGGGATTCGACCCCAACCTAGTTGGGTTTTATATTAACAACGATCACTTACACCCATTCAAGAGTGTAATTTGAGCGTTATTAATTGGATTGGAGAATTATGGAATTTGGAGTCGATCAATGAGGATCACACTGTTAGGGAAAAAGAAATATGGATTTGTGATTGGAGCTTGTGCTACAATAATATACAAGGATCAATTGCATGAACAATGGAAGACTTGTAATGCAATTATGTTATCATGGTTGAGGAGCTCTGCAAATCAAGAGCTACTGAGTAGAATCGTGTATGCAACAAGTGCATTTCAAGTATGGAAATATTTGAAGGATCACTTTGATAAGGTAAGTAGCATAAGACTCTATCAGTTACACAAAGAAATCAACACACTTTCACAAGGTATTAACTCTATTTTGATTAACTTTATTAAATTAAGAAATTTATGGAGTGAGTATGATGTTGTGATCCCAACACTAGCTTGTGGTTGCCCAAGGTCAAAGGATTATACTTATCCTTTGAATCAGTTGAGATTAATTCAATTTTTGAGTGGCTTTAATGACTCATATGTTCAAGCTCATAGACAAATATTGTTGGAAGGTGTTCCTCATATACTTAATCAAGCATATGCTATGATAGAAGGGGATGAAATTCAAAAATTAGCTTCTATAACAATTGCTAGTGAAAAGCCTGATCAAATAGCTATGCAAGTGAATAGTAAAACAAATAACTTTGGGAATCAAAATTACAAAGGACAAAAGAAATGTGACTACTATCAGTTTACTGGTCATACTAAAGAAAATTGTTACAAGTTGATAGGTTACCTATAATGCCACAAGACTACCCTTTGGACGTCACATGGTACTTAGAACCACAAGTGATCCCATGCTAACTCTTGATACTGGAATAATTCTTGAGAAACTTAATAAAATAATTAAAATGGAAATATTAAGCCGATGTAATGTAATTAGCTTAGCTTGTTCAAGAAAATAGTGCTTAAAACATTTGCATTACTAGATTATACAAAAGTAAATTGAAATAGAATACATCAACTCTTATTGATTGTCTATGAAGCCTCTACTAATACTGACTATGGGTAGCCTAGACATGATCTCCAGCTATCCCTAATCAATACAACTGAATAAAATAAAATAATAAATCTACAAAATGACTCGAGCCCTCGAATAAATAGAACTCATCACCTGCTGGCTGGAAGCTACGAACTACCTAATCATGATGTTGTGGGCTACAATTGATACCTACGTTATGAAACAATTTTTCCACACAAATGTATATGCGGATAGTACTTCTGGAATGTGTTGTGTATGTGGGGGTGAATGCAATAAGTAAAAACTAATATATCATAAGCTTTAAAACATACAAGTAAGTCTTAATAGACTCACCTTGATCATGAATAAAACTGAAAGCTGAAATAACACAAACATAAATCATAAAACAATGTCTGAATAAAGCTTGTGAGTCATTACACTTCATTTCTAAGATCTTCTTTACTTTTCTCATGGGAGATTCATATAACCGGCATAAACCATGTGAGCTAGAATGGAGTCCAACGTCTTACCATTTTGAGAAAAGTTGTTCTATCATTGCCGTTAAAATAGAACCTTAACTTAGAGTGATCACTACACTAAGCCTATTTGGTCAAGGAGACATTCTTTGGCGAGGTCCCTTAAACCTATGGTGGCACATAGTTTCTCTGAAATAGGACACGCTAAACCCATATTTCCCTCTCAGTGCTAAATACTACTCTCAAAATATTTACTCATATGCTCATACTTATTGATATTCACCTTAAAATAACATATGAGTTTATAAAATAAAAACCAACCATACTTCTCTTGCTTAAATCATACTCATAAAGAAATATGTGAACTTCATAACTTATCTGGGATCATAAGATTATAACTGAAATTTGAATCATATTGCAATAAGCATGAAAATCAAAATAGTAGTATGAACTTCTTATAAATTGAAACAAATCATGATAAATTCATATTCTCTTACTTGTAAACTGACTGAATCATGCTAAAAATCTTGTAAATTTATAAACTCATGATCATTCATGTCAAAGTACTAAAATTATCTGATAATAACAATCACATAAGTGAAAACATGAGTAAAAGTGAATTCTACTGCTAATTCAACTTTAAATTACAAGAAAACATCATATGTTCAAAAGCATAAAATGTGGGTATGAACCCTAGTCAGTAATTGCTTAATTCAATTAAAAATCAAACTTTTGGGCACAAGGATGGAAGAATAACTTTGTTCAAACCCCACATATATGTGCTTAATGAAGTCTCTTTGAAGGAAGCTTGAAATTGAGCCTTGAAATCTTGACTTTTGGAGAAGGAACCCTTATTTGGTGTTCTTGAGAATTTAGAAGAAGAGGAATCGAGTCTTTAGGATATGGGATGGAGGAAAAAATGGTAGTATTAGTATAGGATGATTTAGGACGTAAATGACTTGTTTGCCCTCAAAAAATGAAAGAAAAACATGAGTTTTAGCATCTCTATAACTATGGGCATGTCACTCCCTTATCGTGGAGCACACAGAGTGTGCCACGCTCTTATCATGGAGCACATAGGGTGTGACATGCTCTTATCGCAACCCTTACTTGTTTGCTCACAAAAATACTCATAACTTTTCACTCGGGTATCAAATTAATGTAAAATTAGATGCGTTGGAAAGAAGACTCAAATAACTTTTATTTGGTGGGTCTTGAGCTCCAAAACTCAATATATTCTAGAAGTTATATACGTGTAAAGTTGAACCTTGTAGGACCAAATACTAAAACTCAATTGATATCATATGCCTTCAACTTAACTTATCTCTAAGTGTTTCCTATGAACATTCTTTACATAAAAAGCACTTTACACAGTAGCTAAATGATAATGACACTATACATGATTAAAATAATAATTCTTGCACCCATAAACGTATGAAGAACGATTAGAAGCTTAGCTAGAAATTTTTGGGATATTACATTACCCAACTGACTGGAAATACAAGAAGAAATATAGTTATAATGGTGGAAATCAAAGAGGCTTAGGACAAGGACATAAACCTTACTCAGAAGGACATAATGATCAAGGATAGGGAAAGTTTAATGGGCAAGGAAATCAATATGGAGGTCATGTAGTTCTTCAACAAACACTTTTTACGGATATACAAGCACGCATGCATCAACTAGTCAAGAGATGAGCAAGGAAATCAACAATACTATGTTGATCAAGGGACAAGGATTTACACATGGAGAGCACAAATAGATATTGAAAATGCTGAACAAGGATCCAAAGGAGGTAAAATAAGTCAAAACAATAGGTTCAGCTACTTGTTTGTTATCTTCTAATTGGCCACAAGAGTGTATAGTAGCTTCTGGTGCTACTCACCACATAAAAAAAATTAAAGAAATATTTCTTAAGGATTATAAGGTGATCAAGACTGATAAGAATTAGGTGAAACTTTTTTCTAGACATAGTGTTAAAGTGTCACACACTAGAGAAGTAATTTGTGCTTAAAGATAAAGCTATTAATAAAGTGTTATTTGTACCAGAATTCAAGTACAATTTATTATCTGTACCCAAGATAACTAGACAAGTCTCTTGCTTTAGCTCTTTCTACCCTGACTTATATGTGTTTCAGTACCTTTACATTGGTAGGGTGAATGAGGTTGGTAAAGAGAAAGGAGGTTTATATATTTTTAAGAATAAAAGTAGAATAAAAGAGACACACTGTATGGATCAGAAGTTGGTTGCAGGAGCAGTTGCACAAGATAGTACCTTTTGGAATAAGAGACTTGGTCATCCCTCTTACCAAACATTGAAGTCACTGGATCTATTAATGTCCACAAAACATATGGAGCCTTTAAATAATTGGCATGTATGTCCCCTATCTAAATAGACCAGGTTATCATTTCTTGTTAGTAGTACTAGAGCAACTAAATGCTTTGAATTTGTACATATGTATCTACAGGGACTTTATAAAATTCCTACTTTAGAAAAGAAACATTACTTGTTGACTATTGTGGATGATTTTAGTAGATATACTTGGATTCATTTATTGCAGCTAATCAAGACTTTTTTATTGATGATTAGGACTCAATTTGGGGCTAATGTAAATACATTGAGATCAAATAATGTCACATAGTTTTTTAACTCTCGGTGTAAAAAAATTTTTTAGTCTTCAAGTATATTGTATCAACTTAGTTGTCCTTACACACTTTAGCAAAATGGTATGGTGAAGTGGAAGAACATGTAGATATAGCTAGATCCATTAGGTTCTAATCTCTTATACCCATCAGATTATGAGGTTTGAGTGCCAAGGTTACAAAATATCTCATGAACAAGTGTCAATTTTTAGCTATTGAGAATAGATACCCATATGAGATGGTATTCTTTAAGGTTCCTTCATTATTATATCTGAGGGAAATTAGATGCTTATGTTATGCTTCAGTGGTTCCAAAAGGTGATACGTTTTTCAGAAAGGACAAGACCTATTGTCTTAATGGGGTATTCTACTAAACAAAAAGGATATTTCTTATTGGATTTTAGCAATAAAAAAATTGTTGTTAGTAGAGATATTATCTTTTAGTAACATGTTTTACCTTTTGCAAAGTTGTAAACTCCAAAACAATCTGCAGATTGTATTAGTCTATATGTAGCAGAGAATGAGGATACAACTTCAGACATAGTCTCCGATCATGATGTTGAGCCTCTGTAATCCCTTAAACATCACTCTGTGAGCATGCTAGATCATACCTTGTTGGATGACCTTTTACCTGGTGACTCTTCTACACAATCTAGTGATATGCGATCATCACCACCAATTACTTCACTCAGAAGAACTTTTAAAGAATTAAAACAACCTATTTAGATGCATGATTATGTTTCACAAATAAAGAGAAAAAGAATAAGATATCATTTGGTGAACTATATATCACATGATAGCACTATTCCTAGCTATAAAAAAATTTTTACTAACTTCTCCAGTTTAGTGTCAACTCAACCCTTCACACAAGCTACTAAGGATGAGATATGGATTGAGGCCATGAAACTTGAGATTATATTTGAGGATAATAATACTTAGATGGTGGTTGATTTGCCTCTTTCCAAGATTCAATAGGATCTAAATGAGTGTATAAGACTAAACATAACTAATAGTGACGTATGAAGGATTAAGTAAAGATTGGTAGCAAAGGGTTATAGTCAATAATAAGGTCTAGATTATCATTATACTTTTTCACCTATTGCAAAGATGGTGACAATCATATATTGCAGTATCAAAAGGTTGGTACTTGTACTAAATGGATTTCTACAATGCCTTCTTCCAAGGTGATTTAGATGAAGAAATCTAAATGGAGTTGTCAGAAGACTTTAGAAAAGATGGACACATCAAGTGTGTAAACTGCTTAAATCATTCTATGGCCTTAAACAGACATCTGGACAGTGAAACATTAAGCTTAGTACAATTATGTTAATTGCAAATTTTACTCAGAGTACTTATGACTATTCTTTGTTTACCCTTAAGAGAACTGAAGGAATGGTGATCATCTTAGTTTATCTTGTTGACTTATTACTGGAGATAATGCAGATATGCTTAGTAAGGCTAAGAAGATTCTACCTACATAATTTAAATTGAAATTTTTTGGGGAGCTTACATGTTTTAGGCATTGAAGTCTTGAGATCCACATATGGAGTGAAATTGAATCAATGGAAATACATCCTTTAACCTATCTTAGAGTCATGACTTGTTGGTGCTGATACAACTCTTACCCCTTTAGAGTCCAATGTCAAATTAGCCTTACTAGTCTTTGATAAGGTTTCTACCCTTACTGGTGATGTTACTCTCAAGGATGTTACCTCTTATCAGAGGTTGGTGGAGAAAATCATGTCTACAACAATCACTAGACCTGATATTAGTTATGTTTTATAGACACTAAGTCAGTTTATGTAAGCACCTAAGAAATCCCATTTAGAAGCTGCAAATAGAGTGATCAAATATGTCAAAGGCACTGTAGGCCAAGGTATTTGGCTAAAGGCTCAAGAAACTCTAGAATTAACTTATTGGTGTGATTTAGATTTGGCTACATGTCCTAACAGAAAAAGATCTGTGACAAGTGAAAGACCTATGTGGTAAAATTTGGTGAATCATTGGTCTCTTGGAAATAAAAAATGTTGCGTACAGAGTCTCTAAAAGTTCAGCTGAGCAAGAGTACAGAAGTATGACCTCAGTTATTGCAGTGCTTACTTGGTTGGCAGGATTGTTTACAAAACTTCATGTTCTAATTCACGAACCTATCATAGTGTTAAGTGACAACAAATCTACAAGTCAACTAGCTACAAATTTGATATTTCATAAAAGGGCAAAACATATAGAGATTAATTGTCACTTTATCAGAGACAAGGTTAATGTTGGTTTAATGCAGACTATGTATGGTCCTACTCAACATCATGTGGCTGACATATTAACTAAAGGATTAGATCAAGATCAACATATGCATTTGTTGAGCAAGCTTGGTGTGCTTAATATTTTGCACCCTCAATCTTGATAGGGAGTTTTTGAAGCATTCAAGTTAGTTAGGATTTTAACAATTCCATAAAACAGTTTTTACTAAAGCACTGTATTTTCCTATTTCATTTTGTTGATACACGGTTGGAATCAGATAATTAGTTTGCTGAGTCAAAATTGTATGAGCTGGAAAGAAAGGTAGCTAGTTTAGATAGAAGCTTCTGGAATCTTGTGTAGGTTTATAAATAGAGACAGTTAGAGTAATGTAGATCTAAGAGCTAATTTTCTCAATCTCAGATTTTTTTCTCTTCAATAAAACTTCTTCCTTTTTCTATTCAATATGTGAAGTTTAGAGAGTTTTTCTCATTTCTGTACATAGATTTTGAGAGAGTCAAGGCACGAGGGTTCTAAATTACTAACAGAGGCAAAACCATTTTGCAGTTTCAAAATGGTCAAAAAATAGAAAAAGCCAAAAATTACCACGAGGGTTGTTACATTATATCTAAAGTCTCCTTTGTCATATCAATATCTAGATTTGATGGATGAACCCCAACAGGTTTTTGATCAAATATTTGGCACTCGTCCTCAACATATATAGTGATAAAGCACAAGGAAGACTCATTAATTGACTTGAGCTACGTTATCTATTTGCATCCTCTTCCAGATACAGTTATAGCACCCATTCATAATAGATTGTGGTGGCTTTGAGACTAACATGTAACATATAACTATAGTATTCTAGAATTCTATCTCCTTCTTAATGTCTTTCATGGTGATTTAAACATTTGAGTTACTTTTAGTTTCACCATTTAGGTCACATCTATTAGTAATTAGGGAAGACTCTGCAACACTATTCCATGAAGGGCTATGGTTCACACAAATCAATGATCTCAATGGAATCATAGCTTATTTCATTGTTATTTCTCCTCTATTTGATCTGGCTATATTTATTCAGTGCTTTCTCGGTTTACAAGTAGATGCAACAAGTGTTGTCAATCTTAAGGTCGTCCTTCTACATGCTTCCTAATAGATTGAAAGGGATATTTCTTTGCATTACACTAAAATTCTGAAAGATTTTTTTCAAACAAAAAATTATTGTGGTGAGGTTGATTCTTTTGTTAATCCAAAAGAGTTATTAAAATCACTAGTTATTTCAAATACTGGTCGAATCTACAAAACAATATACTCTCGTAGACCAATGATTATTTTTTAAAAAAGTAAGACATGAGAGAATTTAAAAATCATATTGTAAAAGGCATAGAATAACTAGTTTGAATGTTCAAATAATAAATGAGATGCATTCACATATTAATAAAAATATTAATATGTGAGTCCGTATGACTCGTTACATACGACTCATAAAGAGTCCGTCTGACTCGTTACGTCCTAGATGTACTCAGGTCAGAGGATTTGGAGTAACACATAGGCCACCCTATGATTTAGGGTGCTATTACCCGTATGGACACCTTACGACTCATAAGGTCAGTCATAATCAGGACAGTGAGTTCAAAAACTTATGAATTTTCTATGGCCAAAAATTTGGGGTGCTACAATGGCTCTAACCGAGCTTAATGAATTGAAAGATCTGTTAGACAAGGGTTTTATTATACCTAGTGTCTCTCCATGGGGTGCTCTAGTTCTTTTCATGCGCAAGAAAGATGATTCTTTCAGAATATGCATTGACTATCGTCAGTTGAACAAAGTCACAATCAAGAATAAGTATTTCATATCCAAGATTGATGACTTGTTCGGCCAACTTAAGGGTGTCAATTGTTTTTCTAAGATAGACCTTAGATCTAGCTATTATCAGCTCAAGGTCAGAGAATGTGACATTTTAAAAATAGCCTTTAGAACTCGGTATGGTCACTTTAAATTGGTTGTCATGTCTTTTTGACTAACAAATGCTCCTGCAGCTTTTATGGACTTGATGAATAGGGTGTACAAGTAATACTTGGATATGTTCCTTATAGTCTTCATAGATGGCATCCTCGTTTATACTCATAGTAAGGATGAACAAGCAGACTATTAGAGGATTTCCCTCCAGACTCTTAAGGATCACCACCTATTCGCTAATTTCAGCAAATGTGAATTCTAGTTAAAATTAGTAGCATTTCTTGGTTATATCATTTTTTATGAAAGCATTCGAGTAGATCCTCAAAAAACCAATATAATAAGGAACTGGCATAGACCCATCTCTCTATCAGATATCAATAGTTTCTTGGGTTTATCCAGTTACTATAGATGATTTGTTAAAGCATTTATCTTTATTACTTCTCCTATGTCCAGACTGACTCAAAAGAAAGTCAAATTCCAGTTGTTTGATTCTTGTGAGAAGCACTTTTAGGAGTTGAAGAATTGACTCACCTCTTCTCCAGTTTTGACTCTACCAGAGGATTCAGATGATTTTATGGTTTATTATGATGCTTCCAGAGTTGATCTTGGTTGTATGTTGATGCAGCGAGGTAAGGTTATAGCATACGTCTCCAGACAACTTAATCCTCATGAGAAAAACAACCCGGCTCATGATTTTGAGTTGGCAACAGTGGTGTTTCCCTTAAAGATTTAGAGGAATTACCTTTATGGGTTTTATGTTGATGTGTTCATTGATCAAAAGAGTCTTCAGTATGTGTTTAGTCAGAAAGATCTAAATCTTCATCAGAGAAGGTGGCTAGAGTTGTTAAATTACTATGATATGAGTGTCTTTTACCACCCAAGTAAGGACACTGTTATGGCTGATGCTCTTAGTAGATTATCTATAGGGAGTGTTTATCATGTTGAGGATGAAAAGAAGGAGTTAGTTCATGAAGTTTGTCAGCTTTCTATGTTGGTTGTTTGGTTAGTTGATTCAACCAAACGTAATATATTGGTTCAGAATGGTTCATAATCTTCTTTGGTAGAGTTCCTATTTTGCTTAGGTTAAAGAGAGAAGTATTGAGTCTAAAAGTTGAGGTTTTCTCCCAAGGGGGAGATGGTCTTCTTTGTTGTCAAGGAAAATTATGTGTTTTATATATTGATGACTTGAGACTGTGGATGTTAGCAAAAGCTCACAGTTCATGATATACTATTCAAGATGAGCCACTTAGATGTATCGTGATTTGCGGAAGTCTATTGGTAGAATGGCATAAAAAAAGATATTACAAAATTCATGGCAAAGTGTCCAAATTGCCAAAAGGTTAAGGTTGAGATCCAGAATCCTAGTGGTACGCTTCAGTAATGTAATACCCCGCATGTTTCTAAGCAAGGAAGTGAATAAGTTTTCCAATGTATGAAACCTTCTATCCTGTGAGTAGCATTTTAGTGCATGACTTACAATGAATATCCTAGCGATAGGATAGATTGCAATGTCTTAAGCATGCTCATATGAGTCTCTTAGAGTGATGCAAGCTAAGAGATTCAGACACCATCAAGTTTTAGTGTTTGATTTTGTAAGGGTCATATTTGAAAGAGTATAACTCGATGTTAATGTGGTATTTTGGATGATTTAGAACATCAAATTATAGAGAATTGAATTAGCTTTCCAACGATACCAATTTCACCTTAATCCAATACCCGAGCAAAAAGTTATGCCCATTTTCGTGAGAGACAGTAAGGATAGGCGATTGGTTAGGTGCCGCCCAACCAAACTTAGGTGATTGGTTAGGCTCCGCCCAACCTAGCTTGTGCAATTACTTGGGCGCCGCCTAAGTCAATTCCAAGTGCCAAAAACACTCTGTTTTGAGTTATTTTGAGGGTAATTAAGTCTTTTAACACTCCTTACACATCCCTAAACTTAACCCTATGAAATATATAGCTTCTAAACATATTACAACCCTATTATCATCTCAAAGCTCATCATCCAAGAGAACTAAAAGATAAAAACAACTAGGGTTGCATAATTAAGCTTGAAGATCCGATTTCAAGGAAATTCCTCCGTCAATCATCAAGAATCTTCCTTCCAAGGTATGCGTAGTGTTCATCCAAAGATTCCTTTCGTCCGTGGAGTTCAAGAATCAATCTTTAAAATACAAAAGCTTGGTTGGTTGTGGTGATATGATCATACCCATGTTGATACTTGTTTGTTTTTTTATATAATAGTATCGTGACTGTATATCTCATGAAAGTTATGTTGTTAGTTGAAAAACTTGATCTTTAGGTGGATTAATAGAATGCAAGTTTTAAATCCACCTATGCCTTAAAGAATGCATGCAAGGTGTTTGATAAAATACCTAGTATGTTAGAAATCCCTATTTACATGATTCCATGATATCTAAAGGATAAGTCCATGTTAGCTATCAACTCCCATATGAATTTCCATGCTAATTATGTACTTTATGATGGTGTCATGAAGCATGCATGATGTTGGATATGTGAATTATGTATGCAAATTTTATCCATGTTTTACCACCACGTTGAGATGATGAATAAAACCATGAAGCATGCTATCCCCTATTTATGATAATGTGAATTATGGACTCTACTCTTATGATCAAGTCAGTCATGTGTGTCAGTTTCCTTCCATCGAGTCCTGGGGGTACTTGTACTCGAAAACTATAGCTGTGTGCCTAGAGGCATGTCATGTTTCACGATATCCGAATTCAAGCTATGATTCCATAGACTTCAGTCAGTCATGTGACTCAGGAAAACCTCATGATCTCAGTCAGTTGTCAGATATCAGTAATATTCCGTCAGTCAATGGAATTCAGTAAGATTAAGTCATGTATAGTCAATTATTCATGTCCAGTCCCTCCAGATGGGAGTAGAGGTTAGCACTGAGTGAACCCAAGGATGAGAACTCACCCGCCAGTTCAGGGTGTTATTCTTAGTAGTCATCCTTGTGTTCCAGAACTATGTAGCTAGTGTAGGTTGAGACATCTTAACCTGTCAGATTAGGGTTGATGAGGTGGTTTAACCTGTCAGTTTAGGGTTCCCACCATTCTCATTGAGTACCTACCAGATAAGGGTCACTCATAAGCTGTCCTTACCCGTGGCACGGTATTGACACCCCTCCAGTCGGGGCATAGATTGGACACCATCTTAGCCATAACGGCATACATGGGGCGTGTCGGTTAAACACTACCTCCCACAGTTTCAGTATCAGTCTCAGTAAATGAACTCAGGGCGTTCTTTAGATTTCAGTATATACTGGATTGTCAGATACATTCGTCCATGTTATCAGTTTGCAGTATCAGTCATGATAGTTATCAGTAAACCATGTATTAGCTTACAGGTCGTGCTATCATGTATTCACGGTCCCAGTTTCTATATATGTGTGTTTGCACTCCCACGTTCATATTAGTCAGTCAGTGTTGTTCATGCATGAAACCCTTTATGTTCAGCCTACCTTCCTCGTATACTCAGTACTCCAGTTGTACTGATGCATTTGCGCTATGGTGATTTCTTTTTATGTTACGCCATAGGTTCCGAGACACGAGCTCCAGCTCAGCAGTAGCGGTAGCATTCCAGTCGCAGATACACAGTGAGTCCTCCTTGATTTGAGGACAATATGATTTGATACACTTATTTATTTCTCCAGTTCTGTTTTACGGAGTTAGTTGGAGACATGTTCCTTCAACTCCTTATTCAGATAGTTTAGAGGCTTTTAGATTTATGTTCAGATTTACATTCAGACTTAGCTTTCAGATTGAGTTGTTTTGGGTATTTTCACACACATGGTTTTATTCAGTTTAACCTTATGGACTTACAGTTTTACGTATTCCGCATTATTATATCATGATTTGCAGTATACACGTATAAATATCAGTCATGGGTTAGATTGTGGTCCTTCTGGGTCATGAGCACTGTGTAGCATTCCGGTTTAGTGAATCGGGGTGTTACAAACTTGGTATCAGAGCCTAAGGTTCAATAGAGTCCTAGGAAGTCTGAAAGCCGCATCTAGTAAAGTTTTGTACATGGGTGTGTTGCACGCCACATTTATGTGCAGGAGGCTATAAGATGTTTTAGGAACAGTCCCCTTTCTTCAGTGTTCATGTCACGCTAGTGAGCATAATCACAAGTTAAACTCGCAGTCTAATCCGTTCTTCTCTTATCTCAGACCATGGCCCCAAATAGAAGAAACTAGCCAGCTCCTCAGCCCGAAGATCCTTTGGGAGAACATATTTCCTATGCGAAGTTTAGAGCCGCGTTTATCACACTTGCTTAGTCCATGGCTGCACAGAATGAACGGCCACCAGTCATTCCGGCCAATCCAGTGGCCAATCCCAAAGCATCTAGGGTTCGGGACTTCACCCAGATGAACCCTCCATCTTTCCATGGGTCTAAGTCTGATGAGGACCCTCAGGAGTTCATTGACCAAGTCCAGAAAGTCATTGACATCATGGGTGTTACTTCTATTGAGAGTGAAAAGTTAGCCACCTACCAGTTACAGGATGTTGCTCATGATTGGTTCAAATAGTAGAAGTCTGATAGGTTAGATGATGCAGGCCCTATCGAGTGGGAGAAATTTTTCACGACCTTTTTAGATAAATTCTTTCCCCAAGAGCTGAGGGAAGCCAACGTTTTTGAGTTCATCAACCTCAGGCAGGGGAATATGACAGTTAAGGAGTATTCTCTCAGATTTACTCAGCTAGCCAGGTATGCTCCTCATGTGGTTGCAGACAATAGGGCTAAGATTAGCAGGTTCGTGTCAGGGGTCAACGCTAGCGTGGTAAATGAGTGTAGGTCTGTGATGCTGATCAGTGATATGACCTTAGCCAGACTCATGACCCATGCCCAGCAAATAGAAGAGCAGAAGTTTAAGACTAGGGAGAGGCAGAACAAGAGAGCAAGGTCAGGTAACTTCAACTTTTCTCACCCCAAATCAGATGGAGGAAACCGTTCATAGTTTTGCTCTAAGTCAGCCGTTCCAGCCCCTTCCTCTGCCAAGACTCCAGTGCCGAAGTTCAGAGATGGCAACAGAGACAAAACGCCAGGCTCTAAATCTTAGGGCAGTGTTAGTAGTGCCCGAACGAATCCCCTTTGTCAGACTTGTGGTAAGAACTACAAGGGCATCTGCAGAGCTGGTAGTAATGTCTATTTTGGTTGTGGCAAGACAGGCCACAGGATTAGGGAGTGTCCACAGTCAAGTCTTCAGGGTCAGCAAAATCATTCTGCAGCTCAGTCCGGTCGCCCGAACCAGTGGGTGCCATTTCTAGTGCTACCAGTGGGCAACGCCCAAACATACTCTATGCTCTTCAGTCACAGCAGGATCAGGAAAATTCTCCTGATGTCGTTACTGGTATGTTACAAATCTTCAATATTTATGTTTATGCTTTGCTAGACCTAGGTGCATCCTTGTTTTTTGTTACTCCATACATAGCAGGCGATTTCGGAATCAGTCCCAAAATTCTAGCAAAGCGCTTTTTAGTCTCTACCCCAGTGGGTAAAACCATTATAGCCCAGCGGGTATACAGGAACTGCCCGGTTATGATATCTCAGAAATCCACATCAACAGATTTAGTTGAGTTAGAGATGACTAATTTTGATGTCATTCTCGGCATGGATTGGCTTCATTCCTGCTATGCCAAAGTCAACTGTAGAAATAGGATAGTTCAGTTTTAGTTCTCGAATGAGCCCTTCCTAGAGTGGAAGGGTAGGATTTCAGCGTTCAGGGGTCAACTTGTTTCCTACCTTCGGGCAAGGAAAATGATTTCTAAGGGGTGTGTGTATCATCTCGTGCATGTTAAAAATTCCAGTTCTGAATCTCCCAGTCTCAAAACAGTCCCTGTTGTTAATGAATACTCAGATGTCTTTCCCAAAGATCTTCCAGGCATTCCTCCCGAAAGGGAAATAGACTTCGGCATAGACCTTCTTTCGGATACTCAACCTATTTCTATTCCGCCATACAGAATGGCACCAGAAGAACTCAAGGAACTAAAAGATCAGTTAAATGATCTCTTAGATAAGGGATTCATCAGGCCCAGTATTTCCCTATGGGGTGCGCCAGTACTATTTGTGTGCAAGAAAGACAGTTCTCTTAGGATGTATATTGATTACCGTCAACTAAACAAGGTCACGGTCAAGAACAGTTATCCTCTTCCCAGGATTGATGATATATTCAACTAACTTCAGGGTGCCAGTTACTTCTCCGAGATAGACCTCAGATCAGGCTATCATCAGCTCAGAGTTAGAGAATGTGACATTCCGAAGATAGCTTTCCGTACTCGGTATGGTCACTTCGAATTTTTAGTCATGTTATTTGGTCTTACCAATTACCCTACAGCTTTCATGGATTTTATGAACCGTGTGTTCAAGAAGTACTTGGACATGTTTGTCATAGTCTTTATAGATGATATTCTGGTCTATTCTCGCACAGAGCGTGATCATGCAGATCATCTCAGGATTGTTCTTCAGACTCTCAGGGATCACTAGTTATTTGCTAAGTTCAGCAAGTGCAAATTTTGGCTAAGATCAGTAGAATTCCTTGGCCATATTGTTTATGGTGATGGCATTAGAGTAGATCTTTAGAAAACCGAGGCAGTAAGAAACTGGACCAGACCCGTATCTCCATCAGATATCAGGAGTTTCTTGGGTTTGGCTGGCTATTATAGATGGTTTGTTGAGGTATTTTCTTTTATTGCATCTCCCATGTCCAGATTGACTCAAAAGAAGATTAAGTTTCAGTGGTCAGATTCATGCGAGAAGAGATTTCAAGAGTTGAAGACTCAACTCACCCTAGCTTCAGTTCTAGCTATTCCAGATGGTTCAGACAGTTTTCTAGTCTATTGTGATGCATCCAGAGTGGGTTTAGGTTTTCTCCTCATGCAGCATGGTAAGGTCATAGCCTACACCTCCAGACAGTTAAAGCCACATGAGAAGAATTATCTTACTCATGATCTTGAGTTAGCAACGATAGTTTTTGCCTTGAATATTTGGAGGCATTATCTCTATGGAGTTCATGTAGATGTCTTCACATACCATAAAAACCTCCAGTATGTCTTTTCCTAGAAAGATCTCAATCTTCGTCAGAGAAGGTGGTCAGAGCTCTTAAAGGATTATGACAAGAGTGTTCTTTATCATCCGGGCAAGGCCAATGTTATGGCCGACACTCTCAGTAGACTCTCCATGGGTAGTATTTCTCACGTTGAGGGTAGCAAGAAAAAGATGGCTCAGGAGATCCATCATCTTGCCAGACTAGTCGTTCGCTTAGTCGATTCTTCAGAGGGTGGTGTATGTGTTCACACTAGTTCAAAGTCATCTCTAGTTTCCAAGGTGAAAGAGAAGAAAGATAGGAATTCTAGACTTGTCAAGCTCAAAGAGTCAGTTCAGAATTAGAAAGTAGAGGTTTTCTCCCAAGGGGGAGATGGTGTTCTTCGTTGTCAGGGTCTTCTATGTGTTCCAGGTGTAGATGAATTGAGGCAGCGAATTCTTGTAGAAGCACATGGTGCGCACTACTCTATTCATCCATGGGCCAGTAAGATATACCGCGACATGCGGGAGATCTATTGGTGGAGTGGGATGAAGAGAGATGTTGCAGAGTTTGTGGCTAAGTGCTTTATATGTCAGCAGGTTAAGATAGAGCATCAAAAACCTAGTGGTTCCATGCAAGAGTTCACCATTCCTACTTGGAAGTGGGAAGAAGTGAATACAGACTTCGTGACTGGTTTGCCTAGAACTTGTCATCAGCATGATTCAGTCTGGATCATTATAGATAAAATGACCAAGTCAGCTCATTTCCTTCCTGTCCGTACTTCTTATTCCACCGAGGATTATGCTAAACTCTATATCAGGGAGTTAGTCAGGTTACATGGTGTTTCACTATCTATCATCTCAGACAGAGGTACCCAGTTCACCTCTCACTTTTGGAAAGAGTTCCAAAAGGGTCTTGGTACCCAAGTCCATCTCAGTATAGCATTACATCCTCAGACAGATGGTCAAGTAGAGAGGACCATTCAGACTCTTGAGGATATGCTAAGGGCATGTGCAATTGACTTCAAGGGAAGTTGGGATGACCACTTGCCTTTGATTGAGTTTGCATACAACAATAGCTATCATTCTAGTATTCAAATGGCTCCATTCAAAGATCTCTATAGTAGGAGATGTAGATCTCCGATTGGTTGGTTCGAAGTTAGTGAGTCCTCAGTCATAGGTCCTGACTTAGTATTTGACGCCTTAGAGAAAGTTCAGTTGATCAGAGAGAGACTTTGATCTTCTCAGAGCCGACAGAAGTCCTATGCAGATGTTCTTAGAAAGGATCTCGAGTTCGAGGTCAATGACTGTCTATCTTAAGATCTCTCCCATGAAGGGAGTGAAGAGGTTCGAAATGAAAGGGAATTTTAGTCCCCGATATGTCGGTCCCTTCAGAATTCTTTGTCGCTTCGGCAAGTTAGCTTATGAGCTTGAGTTGCCTTTAGATCTAGCCTCAGTCCATCCAGTCTTCCATGTCTCTTTACTAAAGAAGTGCATAGGTGACCCAGCAGTTGTTTTCTCTATTCAGAGCATCGACATTCAGAATAGCCTCTCTTATGAAGAGATTCCAGTCGAAATCTTAGATTATCAGACTCATAGATTGAGGAACAAAGAAGTCCCTCTAGTCAAGGTTCTTTGGCAAAATCAGTCTCACGAGGGAGCTACTTGGGAAGCAGAAGCAGATATGCGTACCAAGTATCCTCACCTCTTCTTCGCCAATTCTAATCAAGCACAAGGTAACAGTTCTCCTTAAGCTTATTCAGTTTTATGTTTATGTTTCCAGTATAAACTTGGTACCTATTAACCTTTGCATACTCAGTCATGCATTCATGTATCAATTGTTCGTGCATCAGATATGCACGAGTTCAGTATGTTTAGCATGTCAGTCATGAGATCAAGTTTCATTTCTTCATGTTTAGTTCAGGTTCTATTGTCTTGTATCCCTTCTCAATAAATTCTCATTCGAGGACGAATGTTCCCAAGGGGGAGATATTGTAATACCCCGCATGTTTCTAAGCAAGGAAGTGAATAAGTTTTCCTACGTATGAAACATCCTATCCTGTGAGTAGAATTTTAGTGCATGACTTACAATGAATATCCTAGAGATAGGATAGCTTGCGATGTCTTAAGCATGCTCATATGAGTCGCTTAGAGTGATGCAAGCTAAGAGTTTTGGAATCCATCAAGTTTTAGTGTTCAATTTTGTAAGGGTAATATTTGAACGAGTATAAGTCGATGTTAATGTGGTATTTTGGATGATTTAGACCCACCAAATTATACAGAATCGAATTATCTTTCCAACGATACCAATTTCACCTTAATCCAATACTCGAGCGAAAAGTTATGCCCATTTTCGTGAGAGACAGTAAGGATAGGCGATTGGTTAGGCGCTGCCCAACCAAACTTAGGCGGTTGGTTAGGCACCGCCCAACCTAGCTTGTGCAATTAATTGGGCGCCTCCCAAGTCAGTTCCAAGTTCCAAAAACACTTAGTTTTGAGTTATTTTGAGGGTAATTAAGTCTTGTAACACTCCTTACACGTCCCTAAACTTAACCCTACGAAATATATAGCTTCTAAACATATTACAACCCTATTATCATCTCAAAGGTCATCATCCAAGAGAACTAAAAGATAAAAACAACTAGGGTTGCATAATTAAGCTTGAAGATCCGATTTCAAGGAAATTCCTCCGTCAATCATCAAGAATCTTCCTTCCAAGGTATGCGTAGTGTTCATCCACAGATTCCTTTCATCCGTGGAGTTCAAGAATCAATCTTTAAAATACAAAAGCTTGGTTGGTTGTGGTGATATGATCATACCCATGTTGATACTTGTTTGTTTTGCTATATAATAGTATCGTGACTATATATCTCATGAAAGTTATGTTGTTAGTTCAAAAACATGATCTTTAGGTGGATTAATAGAATGCAAGTTTTAAATCCACCTATTCCTTAAAGAATGCATGCAAGGTGTTTGATAAAATACCTAGTATGTTAGAAATCCCTATTTACATGATTCCATGATATCTAAAGGATAAGTCCATGTTAGCTATCAACTCCCATATGAATTTCCATGCTAATTATGTACTTTATGGTGGTTTCATGAAGCATGGATTATGTTGGATATGTTAATTATGTATGCAAATTTTATCCATGTTTTACTACCATGTTGAGATAATGAATAAAACCATGAAGCATGCTATCCCCTCGTTATGATAATGTGAATTGTGGACTCTACTCTTATGATCAAGTCAGTCATGTGTGTCAGTTTCCTTCCATCGAGTCCTGGGGGTACTTGTACCCAAAAACTATAGCTGTGTGCCTAGAGCCATGTCATGTTTCACGATATCCGAATTCAAGCTATGATTCCATAGACTTCAGTCAGTCATGTGACTCAGGAAAACCTCATGATCTCAGTCAGTTATCAGATATCAGTAACATTCCGCTAGTCAATGGAATTCAGTAAGATTAAGTCATGTATAGTTAGTTATTCATGTCCAGTCCCTCAAGATGGGAGTAGAGGTTAGCACCGAGTGAACCCAAGGATGGGAACTCACCCGCCAGTTCAAGGTGTGATTCTTTGTAGTCATCCTTGTGTTCTAGAACTACGTAGCTAGCGTAGGTTGAGACATCTTAACCTATCAGATTAGGGTTGATGAGGTGGTTTAACCTATCAGTTTTGGGTTCCCACCATTCTCATTGAGTACCTGCCTGATAACGGTCACTCATAAGCTTTCCTTACCCGTGGCACGGTATTGACACCCCTTCAGTCGGGGCAGAGATTGGACCCCAACTTAGCCATAACGGAATACATGGAGCATGTCGGTTAAACCCTACCTCCCACAGTTTTAGTATCATTCTCAGTAAAATAACTCAGGGCGTTCTTCAGATTTTAGTATATACAGGACTGTCAGATACAGTTGTCCATGTTATCAGTTTGCAGTATCAGTCATGACAGTTATCAGTAAACCATGTATTAGCTTACAGGTCATGCTATCACGTATTCATGGTCCCAGTTTCTATATATGTATGTTTGCACTCCCACGTTCATATTAGTCAGTCAGTGTTGTTCATGCATGAAACCCTTTATGTTCAGCCTACCTTCCTCGTATACTCAGTACTCCAGTTGTACTAATGCATTTGCGCTATGGTGCTTTCTTTTCATGTTACACCATAGGTTTCGAGACATGAGCTCCAGCCCAGCAGTAGTGGTAGCATTCCAGTCGCAGATACACAGTGAGTCCTTATTGATTCGAGGACAATATGATTTGATATATTTATTTATTTCTTCAGTTCAGTTTTATAGAGTTAGTTGGAGACATGTTCCTTCAACTCCTTATTCAGATAGTTTAGAGGCTTTCAGATTTATGTTCAGATTTACGTTCAGACTTAGCTTTCAGATTGAGTTGTTTGGGGTATTTTCACCCACATGGTTTTATTTAGTTTAACCTTATAGACTTACAATTTTACGTATTCCGCATTATTATATCATGATTTGCAGTATACAGGTATAGATATCAGTCATGGGTTAGCTTGTGGTCCCTCGGGGTCATGAGCACTATGTAGCATTCCGGTTTAGTGAATCGGGGTGTTACAAGTAATTTAGTATTCCTAGTTGAAAGTGGGAAGTATGGTGAATATGGACTTTATTACAGGGTTGCCTCATTCTCATCGACAACATGATCCTATTGGGGTTATCATGGACCGAATGACTAAGTCAACCCACTTCTTGCCAGTTAACACTTAAGATTCAGTCGAAGATTATGCTAAGCTCTATCTTAGGGAGTTGATGAAATTGCATACAATCTCTTTGACCATTATTTCAGATAGAGTTATCCATTTTACTTCTAGATTTTGGAAGACTTTTCATAAGGATATTGGAACCTAAGTTCATCTTAGTATGGCCTTTCATCCACAAATAGATGGTCAGGAAGAGAGGACCATTCAGACCTTAGAAGACATATTGAGAGCATGCATGATTGATCTTAAGGGTATTTGGGATGATCATTTGCCTTTGATTCAAGTTTGCTTACAATAACAGATATCACTCTAGTATTTAGATGGCCCCATTTGAAGTACTTTATGGTAGGAAGTGTAGATCTCCACTTGGTTGGTTTAAGGTTAGTGAAGCTACTTTTATAGGGCTAGAATTAGTACATAAGGTGATGGAAAAGGTTCAACTAATTAGAGAGAGCTGAAGACTGCTCAGAGTCGTTAGAAATCTTATGCAGGTGTATGAATGAAATCTTGAGTTTGATATTAGTGATTTCATTTACTTAAAGGTTTCACCCATAAAAGGGGTGAAGATTTTTGGTAAGAAGAGAAAGCTCAATCCCCGCTATGTTGTCCCTTAAAAGATTTTGAGTCATTATGGTAAGGTTATGAGTTGGAGTTGCCTGCAGATCTAGCATCAGTGCATCTAGTCTTCCACGTCTCCTTGTTGAAGAAATGCATTGGTGACCCAACATCAGTCATTTATTTAGTTTGTGTGGGCGTGATAGATATCCTCTTCTATAAAGAGATTATTATTGAGATCCTTGATCATCAGATTCGTAGGTTGAGGAATAAAGAGGTCACCCTAGTAAAGGTCCTATGGAGAAATCAGTCAGTTGAAGGAGCTACTTGAGAAGCAAAGATAGATATGATGACCAAGTTACCCCACCTCTTCTCTTTGATCTCAGTCTCTACTTGAGGTAGTAGTTTCCTTAATTAATTAATTCTTTCCATCTCAGGCTATCCAACTATTTTCATGCCATAGAATGCATTCATAAGTTTGATTCGGTCAATGCATCAGTTATAGATTATGTTATCTATTCATGGTTAAGCTCGTAAGTGTTTAGTGCAAAATTTTAGCTTTTCCCCTAGTATTCCAGTATAGTCAGTTTCATTCAGGTATGAATGATCCCCAGTAGGGAGATATTATAATACCCTAAGTTTTTAAGCTCTAGATCCACCAAGAGGTAGACTATTTAATTAGCTTTCCAATACCACCGGTCTCTTCTTAATCCGAATAAATAGTAAAAAGTTATGGAAAATTGACTGAGGAGCTATAAAACTACCAGTGACAACGACTCAGGAAACTACTCATTACCAGGCACAACGAGTCGTAGTAAAGATGTGTTGTCACAATAGTAATTAACCAAGAAATCAGCTCCTTCACAACGAATCTTCATGACGATTCATGGTCATTCTAAACGAGTCGTCAAAAAAGGATTCATTGTAATAACAGTATGGACCCAAGGCTTAGGTAACGACTCTATGCCACGGCTCATGACCAAACCCAACAAGTCGTAGCTTGAGTCATCGCGACTATTTCTCAGAAATTTCTGAACGTTTTGAGAAGGGCTTCTTGGTCTTTTCCCATTCTTTTAACACCTAACCCATGTCATTTAGTCCTTCCCAAGGTTGGACTATAAGGCTAAGTTTCCCCAAATCCCTCATAAACTCAAGATTTAACCAAACACATAGAGGGAGAACAGGAAAAGAGTAGTTTTCTTCTCCAACAGCTAACTTAGGGTTCCTCAACTTCAAGAACAAATTCTAAGGAGTTCCTTAAGAAATTCATCTCCAAGTATATGGGATTTCATCAATGGGTTCCTTCTACCCATTGAGTCCTAAATATTTACTCAACTCTTAAGTTTAATTCACCCTTTCAGTTTAGGGTTCCATGGAAAGTATGCATTTTCTTAGAATTTTAGCCTACCCTTTTGATTAAATAATGAGTGCATGTTTTCCCATAAGTTTAGAATCGTCCCATACTCAGAATTATGAATTCCATTTTATTGATAAATCATTGTGTTTTGGCTTGAAGTATGAAATTACTCATGGTCAGATTTTAATGTTGTCAGGTTTAGTTGTATTAGTCAGAGATGGTGGGTTATGAACGCCCGATACCTAGGTATTCATGCATATATCGCTTCACATGTCTTTAAGAACTTCAGATTATCCATTGTTGATATTTTTAGAATGTAATTATAATGAGAAATTTAGTTTTCATTGTCATTCAGTTGGGAGTAGTATTTAGCACGGAGTGAATGCAGGAATGAAGCCTCACCCATCAATTACGACTAAGTCCTTTAGTAGAAGTCCCTAAGTTCTAGAACTACAATTCCATTATAGGTTATAAGGGGTCACCTACTAGTTGAGGACTCACACCCTAGTCCCTCGGGACATCAATTTATTGGATCAACGTCAACCAGTGTTCGTACCCTTAGCAAGGTACTGAACACCTATCAAACTAGGGTTATAGGTTGACCTCGGCTTTCTCAAATTGGGGGATGTCGGTTAATGTTAGATCCCATAGGCCTCAGTTTATATTTTAGTTTTAGATTTTTCATGACCTTCTATTCAGTTATTCAGTTTTAATTTAGTACATATTTATACTTGGTATTACATTCATCTTACCATGTTTTATGCATTTATGTTCAGCTTATACTAGTTAGTTTTACCATCTCGTAAAATTAGTACATTCAAAGTAATGATCGCATACTTTCCTGAGCTATATTGTCTTATAATATAGGTTTAGAAGCTTAGCATCCAGATCACGCTTAGTATGGTATGATACCACATTTAACAGCAGTTTTTGGTGAGTCCTCATCGTTCGAGGACTAGTTATCAATATTTATTTTCATTATTCTTTTAGGTAGTTTTAGACAGTTGGAGTTAGTTGGGGGATTCTCCCAACAACTCATATAAATTAGAGGCTTTCAGACAGATAAAGAGTTAGTTATATTTCAGCAGGTTGATTTTGTCAGACGATTCTATTCTAGTTTTGGTTGATATTCAGTATTTCATTATTATTTTTATTAGATATTCCAGTTTAGCTTCCACTCGTGTATTATCTCTTTAGTATTCTCAGTCTTATGCTAGGCCATGGGTTATCTTGGGGTCTCTCGTGATTCTAAGCACCGTGTTATAACTAGGAGCAGTCTCGGGTAGTGACCAACTACCTTTGTTTGTAAACCTACACAAGATTCTAAAAGCTTCTATCTAAACTAGATACCTCTCCTTCCAGCTCATATAATGAAGACTCATCTAACTATCTAGCTGACTCCAATTGTACATCAACTAAATCAATGGAACAATAAATAGATAGTGCTATAGTAAAAACTATTTTATGGAACTATTAAAATCCTAACTAATGATTTTGACATATTTGATGAAATTGAACTAGGAGTTTGGATACCTCCCTTTAATCCAAATTACTAATAATTAGAACACAATAACTTTTTAAAAGGAAAACTAAAATTCTAAACTCATTAAACTTCCAAATCCTAGTTTCACCTTGGTTTGTAGACACGTCCTCAAGCAAGACATTAGATAGGTGTTCCAAAATGGTGTTTAATGATTGTATCAAAAATTGTTAATACATTTCCTCTTATAAATCCAAACTCATTTGAGTAACATACAAGATTTTAAATAGAATTAAAGATATAAAATTTAAAAATTGTATTTGCAGTTGTCTTTACAATCTTTAAGAGGATTTCTCTAAACTAAAGTACATTCTTGAACCTCTACAGTATCTTACCTATAAGATTTTTGATTTACTCGATCTATGTTGTATTTTGGGTATGGTGATTTACAAACTATCATGTAAGGGACATAGCCTATGAGGCTTTTGACCTAATGATAAGTCGATTGTGTACAAGTGTTCTACAATTGGTGGAAGCACTGCAGCAGTGGTACTGCAGGCCAGGCCAACCTTGACCAAGAGCATGCTTCCTAGGTTTTAATCTCTCTTATAAAATAAACAAGTAACAAGTGCAAAATCTAGTTCTTCCATTCACAAATATCATCTCATAAAAGCAAAAGCTATTATCATAAAAGAACATTGTTGATTTCAACAAAAAGACCTGATCGACTGTTGTCGAGTCTTTGTTGTTTTTTGAGTCTTGTGTCTTTCATTCTTATTTTGTAAATCACTTTTGAGTTATAAGCTATCGTAGATTGTTCACTTGTCTAAGTCTTTTGATTGAGTCACGTTAACTAGAGTTAGTCTGAATCATCTTTTATTTTAGTCAAGTATTGTATTTTAGTCAAGTATTGTCTTCATCATTGTCTGATGTTTTTCTTGGATAGAGTCACCTAGGAATGTCAACTAGATTTAGTTTATATGTTGGATCAGTAAAGTTGTTGCACTAGTCTTTTAATAGAATAATTGCAAGGTGGTATGCAGCTTTAGTAGAGTTGTTGCATTAATCTTGTAATAGAGTAATTGCAAGGTGGTTAGGATTAAGAGTTTAATCTTTGTGATTATTGGAGTCTGTAATCACGATTGCCTGAAGTTAGTAAAGCTGTTGGGAAATCCTACGCGATAAGTCATGATTTTTTTCTTCCTTGAGTGAAAAGGTTTCCACATGCCATCCTGGTTCCGGATCTAGCTTTCAACAGTGTAGAACACATTATGAGAGATTTCGCCTACTACCCTCTTACTCACACGCCTTATTTCATTAAGTTACAATTATTTCACTATCAAGGGACCTGGTTTCTGGACTCGGGGTGCATTCGTATAAGTCAATAGTCTGCCTTTATTGGTGCAGCTTGAGTAGTAGTGGAAGCTTTAATGGTCAAAAAAAACTTCAGAAGATCTAAGTAGCAGTAGTTCTATAATCAGTACTCCCTATGTCAATGTTTGACTTGACACACATTTTAAGAAGTGATAAATAAAATGGTAATTTTTTATATCACCATTTGGATATAACAAATTTAATATTTTATATAATGGCTATTATTCATAACAAGGATAAAATAGACACAAAATGATAATTTATCTCTTTGTTTTAGAATATGGACCAATAAAGTTGGACAATCATTTTTAATACTCCATCAGTTCATTTTATTTTTCTGTTTACGCTTTTTAAGAGTTAAACTTCATGAACTTTAACTAATATTTTAGGATATATTTTTTCATGATATCAATATAGAAGGATTGCAACTTATAGAATTTTTCTATAGTTTTTGAATATTGAGAATTTAAATAAAAATATTAAATTAATTTACCTTAATTTAGCTTCAGATTTTAGTCAAATTGACTTTAACAAAGCAAAATGTGACAAGTTAAAATAAACAACGAGAATATATTTGACAAATAAAAATGGTCGGGGAGAGTAGCTATTTTCATAAGTACACCAAATTTCAAAATTTCAACTTTCAAATGCATCACTTCCTATGGTAATACATAACTTACCGATACACCACTAACTAACTAATTTGCATTAAAAAGGGAAATAACAAAAATCATGTGAGTAGCCGAGCAATCAATGTGATCACAATTTTTACCTGTTTTGTCACGACCCAAACCGAGGCCCTGGCCGCGACGTACTTCCCAAATCATCAAGGACCAAGAGACCCCTAAGTTTGTAATCATAATCATATTTTTTCTATTATTATAATGCGAAAGTAAACTGGAGACATAGTAGTTCTATTATTTCAACTTAACAATACGGGACATAAGTCCATAACGAAACCCATAAATATCTATAACCCATCTACGAAGTCTCTACTAAAATTGAAAATAATAATATGTATGAAAATTATGGCAAGGCCACTAGTCGAACCATGAACTAAAAACAAATGAAATCAACAGTTGGAAAGGCCTTTCAAAGAAGGGAGGCTCACCAACTCCAAATGTCTGACAACGATCTATTGATTAGAAGATCCACGGGACTGGGACTCAGAACCTGAAATATATGGGGTCAATACACAATGTACTGGTATGTGAAACAATCCAAAATAACATATAATTATAAAACGTAAGTGGGAGAATTTCGTAAAACAATTTAGCATAAAGTACTGAAAACACATGAGCACAATATGAAGAGTTTAAAACTGTACATATAACTTATAAAACACCATTCTATGTTATAATTCTGAGCTAGATGGTACACCCTACATTTTTGTAATCCCACGGGCTATATGAGATCTGCCTCTAACTCAGCTACCAAGCCCCCAATCTAAGTTTGCCGTAAGAATTGGAGTACCTAATAAGACGAAGCATGCCTCCTTACTTACATACTAGTTCATGGAAGAGTGTGCCTCCTTACTGACACATCACTATGAAGAGACATGCCTCCTTACTGGCATATCATTTCATAAAAACCCACACCGGCAAAAACGGTTTCTGACTGTGAGTTGCTTTAACTCACGCCTTTTTTAAGTAACCATCTAACTCTCTTGAGCCTATTTTTAGTTCTTAAAAATCATGATCCTATTACATGCTTAAAAACATGTCTTTATTTCATATTGGGGGCACTTCGTAATTAGGTATCATCATAGCTAGACTTGGAAGCCATATAGTATCATAACTTATCATAGCCCTCTCTTATTCAAGAACACATTATTTTCCCTAAAGAGAATTAGGCAACATAGGAAAATTCTTATTCTGGGCCATAGAAAACTCATGCATTTGGACAAACCACAACACTTGGAAATCAAGAGATATCATAATGAGAGAGAGAGTTTTTTTATTTATGCTCTCAATTAAACTTGTCAAAACTGAAAACATATATATACGCGGATATAGTGAAATTCTATGAAAGGGTTTCAAGACAAACATATACTTTCATCAAACAAATCCATGATACATGTTATTCAAAATGATATCAATAGAAACCCTTTTTGTAAACAAGATTATATTTTTAAACTTGATAAAACGATAAAACTTATGCCCATGGAGTTTAGGATAGTCCCACATACCTTAAGTTTTTAACTTGGAAGATGAAACCTTAATCTCGACACTTTCTTGAGATTCTTGAACTTGAAAATCTTGAATTCTAGGCTACTTGGGTAAAAGGGTTGAATTTTCGTTCTTGGGGAATAGGGAAGGGTTTTTCTTGAGAGTTAATTGGAGAATATGGGCAAATAATGCCCTAATAGATGTTATAAGTCTTGAATTTATGAATTGTATTGAGGATAAAAGACACAATTTCCCCTCTGGCAATTAAATTCACAACTGGATCATGGTTTATATGCTCACTGCGATGCCGTGAAGGTGCCATCGCTATTAGCACCGTGATGCAGCACTATCGTGGTGAGTTTTTGGAATTGTGATCCAAACGTGACCCAATCCTCGCCTAAAAAATCTGAAACTTCCCCGAGACATGCTACCTACTCCCCTAAACATGAATTAACCCAAAAAATAATGTCTCAGGGTTGGGAAGACTAATTTAAAAATCATCAAAGTTAAGAAGCTTAAAATATAACTAAGTCCCCAACACTTAGAGAAATTTTCAGTCCTTAAACTCCCCATGCATGCAACTAAGATCTGAATCAAGCCCAGAATAATACGGGGTATTACATGTCTAATCACTTAAAATCAATAACAACATCAAAAGTTCAAATTTCAAACACCGGGTGAAGCTCCTTCGATCAAATTCTCCCAAAATCCTTTCTTCTCTATTTTTCTATTTTGAATAACATCTTGATAGAATATGAACATCTCAATTTTATTATGATATTTTGGTGTTTAGCAATATGAAATAGTCTACGAGCGATACAAAAGTGAAGTAATTGTTATTGCAGAAAGTATTTTGGTATATGAAATTGATTTTATGTAACGCTCTGAGAGTACACCCTGGATGCCATATGGTGGTTACAGCCCCGAAGGACCATAAGTTAACCTATGAGTTAGTACCTGCTGTGAGCACTGAATAGATTAACAGACACATGTGCAAAACTTAACTGAAAAAAATGCAATAAGGTTTTAACTACTAAAAATCAATACTGGTAAAACAATTGATAATAATGACTGAAAACTGACTATCTATCTATACTAGTCTGAAGCCTTTAAATTGACTGACTGTGGAGTTTATGGGACAAGTCCCCAACTAAATTTAGGTAACTAATGAACTGAAAAGAAATGCTATCATAAACATCATCAGTACATGAATTATGAGGACTCATCACTGCTACCACTACTGAAGCACTGAAATGTTTAAGAGTGGTCGGGAACCTGAGCGTCCGAACCTATGATATGAAACATCATAGCATAAGAAATGAGTATGCGGTCATTACTTTGAATGAACTAGTATGCTAAATGAGGTTAGGCTGATATGCATGGGCTTATGAACATGAGTAATACATGACTGAATGAATAGCATGGGGTGACTGATGCAATAGTATACATGAACACTGTAAAATCTGAGGATGCGTAACCAAGCATATAACATGATGCTGAAATAATCTGTAAAATAAAGTACTGAAGTACTAAAATACTGATATTGAATAACTAATAATTGTATTCTATGGTCAAGCCAACCTGAAATTGTACTCTGTACTGAACACTGAACTGAGACTGTGGGAGCTAACTATAACCGACATGCCCCAATGTACTATTCGGGTCCAACCTGTAACCCCAGTTCGAAGGGCGTTAGTACCATGCCACGAGTACTAACAATGGTTATGTGGATCCACTAATTGATATCCCAAAGGACCAGGGTGTCAAGCCTAAACTGACGGGTGACCCTTGAGAGGTAGTCGAGCCTAAACTAATGGGTGACTCTTTATATCCTATGCTGTCTACGTAGTTCTGGAATATATGAGACGCTACTAACAACTCTACCTAACTGATGGGGAAGCCATCATCCCTGCATTCACTCGGTGCTAAATTCTACTCCCAACTGAAAGACACTGAATATTGGTCTGAACTAAGTTTAGCTATTTATGGTGACTAACTGAATTGAAAATGCTCATAACTATCCTGAACCATTCTATAGATACTGAAGACTATATAAGCAGCTATATTTCTGGTATTTAAAATCCCCAGGACTCGATAGAAATAACAACAATACCATACTAAAACCTTAAGGACATGGTAAGTAGTCATTATTCAAAACTCATTCCTTTGGGCATTTCATCAAACACTTTCAATTCATGGTTTAAACTTGGGAACAGTTTTAAACATGTAGTAATATCATGATTTCTATACTAAATCATAATTTAAGGTACAAACCAACGGGTAAGCATCATTCAAACGTGTAGGGTTTAACTTCAACAACAAATTATGTATAAACATGATATAAAATCAAAATTCATGGGAATTCATGATTAAAATTCACAATAACATGTAAAAATCATTCTTTAAACTTGAAATTGGGTTCTTGGACTCCATGGATGAAAGAAACCCATAAATGAACATTTAACATACCTCAATTGAAGCATTCTTGAAGGTTCTTGGTGGTTTTCTTGAACTTGAGCTTGAATCTTTGAAGGGCTAGGGTTTGTTCTTTAGAGAGAATGGTTTTAAATTAAGAGAATGTGTGAAAAAGATGACCAAATAAGCACTTGAGGTCTTTAATCATGTGTTTTTCACGGATTGGGGCCATGGTAAAAGTCCAAACTGTCCCTGGGAAATTAAAATTCGTAACTGAAATCTAGATTTGACCATCACTGAGATGCGCTAATGCTATTATTGATATTTTCACTGTGATGCAAGGTAATCGTGGTGACTTGTTGGAATCTAGAAATTGTCATTTTGATCTTCACCACGATGCGGTGACCCCTCCATCTCTATACTTATCGTGACGCGGTCCAATCGTGGTGAGCTGTTGTTTTGAAAATCCAAACGTGGTCCAAACCTCGTCAAAAAAATTTAAAACTTATCCGAGATATGTTATTTACACCCTTGAATATGAATCAACTCAAAAACTTACGTCTCGGGATTGGGAAGGTCACTTTAAAAATCATTGAAGTTGAGAGGCCAAAAAAAATAAGACTAAGTGCCCAACACTTTGCCAAATTTTCAGGTTCTAAGCCTCTTGTACATGTACTATGAGCTGGACTAAACTTAGAAAAGTATGAGGTATTACATTTCAACAATTGCAGCCGAATTTGAAGAATTAAAGAAAAATGTTAACGTCCCGTACATAGTTGAAGGCAATGCATCACAGATGCTGATTCACAACGATAATGGAATCAAGATTTATGTTGAATTGATGAAAAGTTTTCTTGGATTCGTAATATATCATTTATGCATTGCTACGACTGATAAATCGTCAGATGAGCGAATGAATGATGAAGAGATTGGAGTTGGTGTTTGCGTAGAGTGAATCAAAACTAAGAATTTTATCAGTGCTTGCAAAAATAAAGTGTTAAAGAGAATCAACTGTACAAGGATAAAGCAAATATTGTGTCTGTAATGGCGAAGTATGCCTTAAATAGCTTTAATTTCAAGCAAAGCGATCTAAAAAATAGAGATATGCTTATTTCTGTACTCGGGTAGATATTTTCCGTATAATTATATGTAGTAAATATTGCATTGCTGATAAAGACACACAATACTTTTGTATAATGACTATATTCATCCAATAAATTTCTAATTTGTCTTATACAATAGTAATAGACTCTGTCTTGATACATTAGTTGTATTAAAGAGATACACTGGATTATTTCAGATTTTTGTAGCTATGTCTTGATCGTTATTCTGAAGATTGCAGTTGGAGGTTGAAGGTATATTGTCTAAGAAATTCTGATTTCTTAAAGTTAGAACGTTCAATGAAGTAAATACTTGTCCAATAAGTGATAGGATTTTAAAACAAGTGAAAGCTACAACAGCATTTGTTAGTAACTTTACAGCTCTGAAGTTAGTGAATCATCATAGAAAACAAACTCCAGGTAACATAATTGAAGAGATGAAAGCAATTTATGGGGTGGATATTGACTATATGAAGCCATGGCGGGCTAAGAAATGTGCAATAGAGATGACAAGGGATGGACCAGCTGATGGATACAGAAAAATTCCCATATACATTCATATGCTAAATACTGTGTATTTCAACTCGCACATTAGGATGCATAAGTCAACAGAAAATGAATTTATGTATCTATTTATAGATTTATATCTATTGATGCGAGGATTCCCATTTTATAGACTAGTAGTTATCGTTGATGTGGCTCGATTGAGTGGATCATACAAAGGAATATTTATTTCAGGAAACACTCTCGATGGTGCAGGTATGTCAACTCATATGTCTCAAATAAACTTCTTTGAAAACTTAAAAATTTTAAAATTTGAATGTGATGTATTTGATTCACATTATTGCTAGAAAAAAATTATCTTATACATTACTAAAGTGTAATGTATCTTTGGTCATATAGTAATATAATTGGTGCAAGAAATAATACTTAAATGCAATATGATAGAAACAATCAAAAGCTTTACTTAACAAAATGATAAACATGTTGTCCAACAAAGAAAAACAAAAACATGAAAATACAAAACATGTCTTGATCAGTATTTTCTAACGCAGAACCAAATGTTGTATATAAAAAAACAAAAGTAACTTTTTAATCTTAGGGAAACAGAATCAACTAATAAACATCTACTCAATACTAACTATAGTTGATTCATCAGGTGATGGTACATTGCTTGGACTTGGTCTTGGTGGATCTTTATTGTTGCTAATATAACGTTTCATAGCCGTGATAAATCCATTATAAAAGTGATACGCATCTACTGCGATGATATTAAGCATTACAACAGAAGCATAAACTGATAGGATATCATTCAGATACTAGGCAAAATCAGCTACAAAAACTCCACAAGCATAATAATGTATATTTATTACGTTTAAAAATCTATTTAGAATTAAAATAAAGTTGTATGTATAATAAATACATAAAGTGTTGAAATGATACTTACAGGCGCCCTCTTGTTTTCTGAGCAATGCCTTTCCCATATTCAATATCTAATGGGTGTTGGTTCATAAACTCACTCCCTTGGCTCATCTTATCTTTGTATGCTTTGAGGGTTGACCAGTTCGTGCATTCTGTTTGTTTAATTAACTGACTGTTCTTGAGATAAGTTGGCAACATCACAGTTGAATTTTGGATCATAATTGTGGGTTCTCTTTTGTTGATGTTAACAGTGAATGATAAACTCGTATGTGCCTTTTCTTTAGAATAATAACTTCCAACACCTAGTGAAATGCCCCATCGCAATTTAACGATACATAAACCTAATCTACCAAGTTCCAAGGCAAACCAACAAGTATGCTAAAACCTTGGATAATGTTGCATAGGAATTCCTCATGCTGGACAACAACACATGATTGTGCATCGTTATCTTGTGTAGAAACATCCTCACCCCCCCCCCCCCCCCCCGCATTTGGATACGACCTTTTGTATGTCTTGTTTATATATATTTTGAACAAATTATTCGCGCTTCTATATCGGTATTGTTGATTGTTTTTACGCTTGGAATCTTTGTGCAGATAATAGAATGCGATATCAATATGCTGCATAAATGTACCAAGATAAATTCAATAAATAATAGAAACAAAGTAATACATTTATAGTCCAAGCATCGTACAAAGGATATATAAGTTCATATACATCTTGACGGATGCTAAAAGTAGAAAAATATCACAATGTAAGTGACGAATATTCAAAATTAGTATATGTTTGTTTGGTTTGTTAAAAAAATAAAATGCGAATGCAAATGCAAATGAAAATATTTCTGCCTTTTCTCGTTCAAAAGAAAAGGCAGAAATATTTTCATTTGTGTTAGCATTTTATTTGTTTAACAAACCAAACAAAGATGAACTAAATCTAGCATTCAGTTTGTCCTTCTTATTTCTCCCCTTTTTATCTTCTCACTTTTTTCAGCTCATGTTGTTCTTCTGTGGCCCTTGTACATTGCTCAACAGTGTAATATAGAGGAGTTGAAATTTTTCTTTAACGAATACTTGAGCAAGACAGAGGAGTTGATAATACCACTTTTGCTCTAGCAAGCATTTCTGCGACAGTGTAGACTTTTGCATGGCAAATATCTTGTCATCTATATTAGAGAAGAGCGATCAGCATAAAGGCTGAGAGATTGAGCTCGTTTGATTTTTTCCACTAACTCATGCAAATTTTTTTTATAGGGTAATGAGCCTAGAGTTAAGTAACGTTTGATAGGTTTGGTAGAGTAGGTTTAGATCAGACGTTACATAACTCTTTGCTTATTTCTAATCCCTTAAAGGTTTGTTGAGCAAGATTCATTGACCAACGCTTGAGAAAAGTGAGCTATTCAACGGTTGGGACCACATATTCAGTGTGTAGCAACATATTTTGACCTTAAAAAAACACATCGACCCTACATGTATCCTTTAAGGCTTCTAAAGAAAGTGTTCTGAAGACCTTTTTCAATGCCTCAACTTCAAATGAGAAATTGTTCCTGATCGAGCTCACAAGATATCAGGAACTCTATACCAACTTCAAAGACGGCAACGACAAGCTTGAATACCAAATCGGCAAGCTGGAGGAAAGCTTGAAAATTATCGAGATTCACATACTACAGCTAGCCTCTGATCTTCTCCAAGGAATGTTGAAATCCTGCTAAGGAAAGAAAACACAATCAATTAATCCATATTCCTAAGAAAGTAATGACACTCAATCTATTTTTCAATCTCGTTTGTGGTTCCGATCAGGTCAATAGTTGTAGACCTTATCGGAACTACAAACAATAAGGAATGGGATGCAATTTAAAATTCATAAATTACCTCCTCCACTTAGATTCCTTACTTTAACTGCAGTTGCTGTTGGCACAAATTTTTTAGACTTACTGTATATCATTTCAATCCTCGATGCTCGTAAGGCTGCTTTCTTGGTCTTCTGCTATTTTCTATGTAGGTGATAATCCCAACCACTCTACCTAGTCGTAGCTCCCTAGAAAAGTGTCTATCTACATTATTTTTCTTTCAGAGAGACAACATACGAATTTACATTACGGAAACACTTTCATATTTGCACTTGATTCAGATTTCTCATGTTTTAAGATAATTTCATCGGCCAGATTCGCTAGAAGTTCCTTGCTATCCTATGTCTCTTCTTCAATTATCTCTCAGATGATATAGTCTTTTATTAACTCCTCTTTCCCTCACAGGCATTCTCCTTCGGCTCCTTCTGACGTATAATCATCTTCTCGATCAACCCTTCCATATAAATTTGGACCAAGAGAATTTCTATTGGTTTTGTGTTCTTGTTTGATGTAGTGCGAGTCTTCAAAGGCCTTCTCAGAGTCCAATGAACACTTAAAGTTAAGTCCAAATGCTATTGAATCTCTGCAATGACACCAAATATTGATCCCTTCTCAAAACTTAACATACATAAACACGAGCAACAACCGTCAGTAATTGTAATAAGGTATTTGTACCATCTTCTTAGGGCCCTCAGCCTTATCAATTCGAATCTATCAAACTTAACTGTACAATGCAGGATCTTGTTTGAATGATCAGTGCCTAATCAGTTAAAAACTGCATCCACAAAAATATTGTACTTTGTGTGTGCTGTCCCAATGACTTTATCAATAATACTTAACTCCCATACATGAAAGTGAATCCATCCATCTGCACACACCTTATTCTTCCTAGCCCATCTATGGCTTAAATTGAATAAACAGATGACTAGCAAGTTGCAACAGATGCCACATATGTTTAAATTGTGAAATAATTGCGGACATCTGTTATGAAAGATGATCAATCTGTAGCAACATATGACATATCTGTTGAAAAAGAAAATAGATATATCCATATGTTGCAACAGATTGTCAATATGTTGTAAGTTATATGACAGATGAAATAGATTTTGCAACAGATTACACATCTGTTAGATTTATTTTAAAGCAATTTTCTTTTCTTTCTGAAATACAATAAAAGATAAAATGTTGTATTTAGATCCATTTTTTTAATTTACATATTTGAAAAGTCACCAGTTTTATTTAATTAAGGGATATGAACAAACGTGACTTTTTGTTTGACTAACTTCTTCCAATTAAATCACTTATAAATAGGTCCATCCTTACTTATCCATTCTACTACACTTACAAATATGGATGATCCAGATTCATACAAGAATATTCATATCAAGTCCTTGCGAGAACTTCAAAGGCAGTTTGATGAACTTCAGAGGAATTTGGCCGACTTCAGGGCAAGGTTGAGGAGGATCCTGCTGCTGCCGGATGAAAATTTTCCGGTTGACAATAATAATAGTAATAATAATAATAATAATAATAATAGTAGTAGTAATAATTAATAGGTTATATTTTTTCTTTTAGCGTATGTATTATTTTCCTCCTTTTGTATATCGAATCTACCCAAGGTATTCAAAAATCATGTTTAGTGGTCGACTTTGAATTTTTAATTCTTATTTAGTATTTAATTATCATTTTGTGTATTCCTTATTCTCAACATGTCGACGGCTGGTGGTAGGAATTGAACATTTGTGGTAATAGAGGTTAATCTGATGTGACAGATGGATCATATATTGCAATAGGCGATTATTAATAAAAAGGGATTATTGTTATTGAGAGGGTGAAAAGACATGATTTTTTTATTATTTAATATGTAAAACGGTTCGTAAATAAAGAATAAAGAAATAAATGATAAACACAATTTATAACCGTAAAAGAACGGTTATTTAATTTTAATAACTGATCGTGACTTTTCACCAATTTTGTTTTTAAATTTATTTTATAAAATTATTTATTTATTATATAATAAAAAAGTCACAATTTTGGATTAATTAATTAACTTATATGATGATTGTTAAGAAAAAACTCACGACTGTTCACCTTTTTCTTAACAATCATCATCTAAGTAAATTAATTAATCCAATATTGTGACCTTTTTTTATTATATAATAAATAAATAATTTAAAAAAATAAATTTAAAAACAAAAATGTTGAAAAGTTCAAAAGTCACGATCATCTATTAAAATCAAAGTGACTTTTTGTCTAAAACACATTCAACAATATTGTTGATGCATCAAATTTCCCATCTGTTGCGACTGATGTATCAGTTATTAGAAGAAATTAAAAAATCTATTAAAACAGATCATCCATTTATTGCAATAAATGGTATATCTGTTGCAACTGATGGTTTATCTGATTCAACAGATATACAATCTGTTGCCAGAACTCAATAAAAATGGTTATTATTTTATTAAACAAAGTGTTATTGAAAAGGTATTTTTTTTAATTTATATAATAAAAAAGTCAGCAAATTTGGATTGATGATATGATGATAATTTTTTTATAAAATAGAAAGATTATATGTGGCAACAGATAGATTATCTGATGCAACAGGTTCTCTATTTGTTGCAACCGGTGGTATATCTGTTGTCACAGATATAGAATCTATTGTCACAACTCAATAAAAACGGTTCTTGAAAAGAACTAATTAATAATAATAATCTGAAAAGTCATGACTTATCACAATATTTCTTAATTTAATTAAATTCATAATTTTCACAGTAATAAAAAATATAATTAATAAATGGAGGTGAACATTTAGATTATATGTTGCAACGGATAGATTATCTAATGCAACAGATATAGAATCTGTTGTCACAACTCAATAAAAATGATTCTTGGAAAGAAATAATTAATAATAATAATCAGAAAACTCATGACTTATCACAATATTTCTTAATTTAATTAAATTCATAACTTTTATCAGTAATCAAAAATGTAATTAATAAATAGAGGTGAACAGTTAGATTATATGTTGCAACAAATAGATTATCTGATGCAACAGGTTTTTTATTTATTGCAACAGATGGTTTATCTGTTGTCACAGATGAGTTATCTAATGTAGAAGATATAGAATCTTGTAATACCCCTTACTTCTACCTAGCTTGAAATTGTTCCAAGTATGTTAGAAACTTACTTTGAAATATGAATCCACTTTTATACGTATAGTATTTTTTAAATTTTTACTTTTTACTTTTTATCATGTGGAAAATTGAATTATCTTTCCAACGATACCAATTTTGTCCAAATCCGCTATCGGAGTAGAAAGTTATGGCCGTTTTACAGAAAGTAGTCAAAACTGCCCAGGTGCGACGATGAGGGTCGACAGACCGTCGAGCTAGCGACGGACCGTTGCCTTAACCATCACAGCGGAGGTAGTGAGATCATCTTCTGCCTAAGGGCGACGGATCGCCGAGCTAGCGACGGACCATCGCCTAAGCCGTCGCAGTAGAGGCAGTGAACCCCTATTTTGCCCAGGTGCGACGGTCAGGACCGACGGACCGTCGACCCAGCGATGGACCATCGCACCCACCTTCGCATAGTTCGTTCAGTTATTTTAAAGACATTTTTAAAAGGGTATTTGGGTCTTTTCCAACCGTTTTAACCCCTAATTATATCAGAACAAGGCTCATAAGTTCATTATCCATCTACAATATCAAATTAGGGTTTTCTCTCAAAGATAATCCCCGAGAACAAGATCCAAATCATTCTTCAAGAAACTAAGAGATTACAAGTTCTTCAAGTCTAGGAACTTCAAGAAACTCACAACCCAGGTATGTCATGTATTGATTCATGGGTCCTTTTCACCCATGAACCTCAAGAATCTATTTTCTAAATCCAAGATCTGTGTATTTATGAATGTTCATGATATAAATTGAATTGAAATTCATGTTCATGATGTTGTAGGGTTTTAATTTATGTTTGAAATTACATATTTCAATGATTGAACCTAGGATGTGATGATTTACGTAATAATCATGATAAACCCTTAAATTTACACGTTGATAGATGTATCCATAATTATTAGATGTGTTGATGATTGTATAACCAAAGCATGCTCCCCATGTGTTCGATTGAATGCCTATGTGAAGGAAAAGTGTCATACTAGTATGATAATATTAAATCCCCAATCATGTACAAGTTTATGCATGTCAAATGTTTGATGAAATGTCTTAGTCAGTGAATTATGGATACACATGTAACCCCTGTGGTGCTTTAGAACTTCTACTTCATTAAATCTCCAACTTATTAATTATGGATTGTGATGTTGGTCATGTATTCAAGAAAGTCATGCTTTGTCAGTTTCATGCTATCGAGTCCTGGGGGTACTTGTACCCGATAATTAGTAGTGTGCCTAGAGCCAGTATCATGTTTTCAAGATACTCTCAGTCGAGCCATGTTCATAGAAATTCAGTCAGTCATGTGACTCAGGAAAACTCAGCAGACTCAGTAATCTCAGAAATTCAGTAATCTCAGTAGTATTCCGTCAGTCAACGAAACTCAGTTAATTCAGTTCAGTTCAGTAATCCATGTTCAATGTATATTTAGATGGGAGAAGGAATTAGTACCGAGTGAACCCAAGGATAGGAACACACACTGTCATATGAGGGTGTGATTCTTAGAAGTCATCTTTGCGTTCCAAAACTATGTAGCCAGCATAGGTTGAGACATCAACACTGTCAGATGAGGGTTGATGGGGTGGATAAACACTGTTAGATGAGGGTCCCACCGTTCTCTTTTGAGGACACTGTCAGATGAGGGTCACCCATAGATTGTCCTTACCAGTGGCGCGGTATTGACACTCTTCTAATTGGGGTTACAGATTAGACCCAAACTCAGCTACATTGCTTTAATTGAGGCATGTCAGTTAGATGACTACTTCTCACAGTTTCAGTATAGAATCAGGACTGTCAGATACAGTCATTCAATCTTAGTAATAGAACGCAGATAGTTCTACAGGATTTAGGACTGTCAGATACAATCAACTCAGAACAGTACGAAACTCAGCTAGTTCTATCAGAACCTAGACTGTCAGATACAGTCGCTCAGTATCAGTTATTTCAGTTATACAGATATGATTATCTCATGTTATCAGTACTCAGGCTCAGTAATCATGTTATCACGAACTCAGTTATAGCTATTATGTAGTCATGCATGTATTCTCGCGTTCATGTTATGCAGTCAGTGAGTGCAGTTCATGCATGTGAACCCTTTTGCATACAGCCTACCTTACATGCATACCAGTATATTCAAACTTACTGACACATTTGAGCTATGGTATTTTATACCATAGGTTCAGAAGCACGAGCTCCAGAGCATTGGTAGCATTCCAGTCTCAGCAATCAGAGTTAGCAGAGAGTCCTCATCCTTCGAGGACATTACCATTACTTTATTATCTCATTAATTAATTTATTTCAGTAGTTGGAGTTAGTTGGGAACATGTCCCATCAACTCCTTATTCAGATAGTTCAGTCGGTTAGAGGCTTTTCAGACTATCATATTCAGACAGTTTATTTCAGGTTTTGTTTTGGTATTGTGATTCCATATCATTCAAAGATTATTTTATCAATTTTGAACCTTATGTCCTTACAGCCTTTATTTTTGCATTTATACGGTATATTATGCAGTGTTCAGGTACAGATATCAATCATGGGTTAGCTTGTAGTCCTTCGGGGTCATGAGCACCGTGTAACATTCTGGGTACCAGATTTGGGGCGTTACAAATCTGTTGTCACAACTCAATAAAAACGGTTCTTGAAAAGAACTAATTAATAATAATAATCTGAAAAGTCATGACTTATCACAATAATTCTTAATTTAATTAAGTCATAACTTTTCACAGTAATAAAAAATATAATAAATAAATGGGGGTGAACAGTAATAGGTTCCTCCTTACTTATTCGTTCATTCAACTACACTTTATTTATTTATTGCATCTTATCTTTCATATTACACCTTTCACCACTTTCTCTTTCCTGACTCAGGTAAGTTTTTTTCTTATCAATTTGTAGTATATGTTGTATTACATTCGGATATTCTTTTCTTTACTTTTATTTTTATATTTTTTATCAATTCATATGTGTTCTAGATATGGTTGATCCAGTGTGAGACATGTCTTTTCTACAAGACGTCATGAATGAACTTCGGATGCAGTTTCGTGACCTATAATGGAAACTGGGAGCAGTTAGAGCAAGGATGCTCCGTGAGATTCGATGACTGAGGAGGACCTTGCTTCTACCTGTGGAAGATTGGCCGACTGGCAATAATAATAATAATAATAATAATAATAATAATTAGATTTTTTTTTTTAGTCTCGTCTATGTATATGTATTTTTATTTGTTTTAGTTTAATTAAAAAATTATGTTTGATCAACTTTGACGTTTTAATTCATATTTAATTTTTATTCTGTCTATTATCTTCTCAACAAACATGTCGATGATTGGACGTAAGAAATAATTTTGAATTCAGCAAGATTTATCTGTTGGGTTTGTGGCAGGGGCTGATTTGTGTTGTTCCAAACAGATTACTCATATGTTACAACAAATATATAGTCTGATGCAATAGATAATCAGTCTGATGCAACAGATAACTAGTCTATTTCAATAGATAACTAGTCTGTTGCACGACTTTGACATTTTAATTCATACTCCCTCCGTCTTAAATTACCCGTCTCAAATTGAGATGGCACATTGATTAAGAAAAATAATTAATGACATGTTTGGTTTACCATAATACCCCTATTAAATGATGTTTACATTTTAATTTGAAGAAAAAGTGATTAATGCAAAGTGTAAAACATGAAAAAAAATTTATCTCTTCTTGATTAATGAAAAAAAGACAAGTAAAATAAGAAATCAAATTAGAAAATTTGGGATGGGTAATTTGAGACAAAGGGAGTATTTAATTTTCATTATGTCTATTATATTCTCAACAAACATGTCGACGATTGGATGTAAGAAATAATTTTGAATCCAGTTTGCATAGCAAGAGTTGAAACATATTAGTTATCTGTTGGGTTTGTGGCAGGGGCTGATTTGTGTTGTTTCAGATAGATTAATCATCTGTTGCAACAGATAAGGACGGGTAATTTGAGATGGAGGAAATATTTAATTTTTATTCTGTCTATTATCTTCTCAACAAACATGTCGACGATTGGACGTAAGAAATAATTTTGAATCCAGTAGCAATAGCAAGAGTTGAAACATATTGGTTATCTGTTGGGTTTGTGGCAGGGGCTGATTTGTATTGTTCCAAACAGATTAATCATCTGTCGCAACAGATAATCAGTCTAATGCAACAGATAATCAGTCTGATGCAACAGATAACTAGTCTATTGCAACAGATAAATCTTTTGTTGCAACAGATTACTCATCTGATGCACCGATGAGTGATCTATTTAAATTGTGGGCATGCACTTATGTTGGATTCATGATCGGGTTCTATCCATTGGTGGAAAAACAGCAGTAACTATGGACCCAGATGACAAATTCAAATAAAAATCATAGTTTTACTTACCAAAGTCACCTATAAAGTAATGCCAAAGTGGAAAGTGATGTAGTGACTAAAATTTTACCTAAGAAATTGGTCAGATAGCAGCAGTAGCGATAACAACAACAACAACAACAATGGTCGACAAGAAGAAGATGAATATGATAATAAAGTAGAAGATGATGATAATGAAGCAGAAGATGATGAATAAAGCAGCAGCAACAATGAACAACAATAATCGTGAAGAGAGAGAAAACAACAACGGGTGAGAAGAGAGAGAAACACGTCTTTTTTTCCTTCGTTTCCTGTTATATTAACTAACATTTGGATCAAAGTATAAATTTAAAAACTTGTTGGTTATTTTCAAACTTTTCCAACTTTCTGAATCCATAATAAAGTAATGTCACATCCACTCAATAATTAAGACTTGTGTCACCTACACCTCATTTTAAAACTCTTTTGTCACCTACAGCACAAAGCGCCTTCTTCAAGTTTTTAATATTAGTAATTTAGTAATTCCTATTTTTTCACTTGATATTTTATTAATCACTGCCTCCCCTGTCCTTTTAAAATAGTATTTATAAGTTCTAAGTTGAGTCTGACATTTTAAAAGATAAAATGTGATTTGAAAAATAGAGAAAAATTAGGTACAACTTCAACAAAAAGACACTCCATTGCAAATCTTTACTTTTCAATTTGAATGGATATTATATTCAAGAAACAGCAACTCAACACACGAAATTAATTATTTTAATTAATTAGTAGTTGGCTCATAAAAAAAGATACATCATTAATGAATTGAGATCTGTTAAATAAAAGGGCAAAACAGCCCCAATAAGTAGATGGAAGGGACATTTTAGGACGAGAAGGACATTTTAGGTCCAATAGATAGAAGAAGGATATTTTTACACCACTTAACATAATTGAAGGATATTTTAGACCCTTTTCCCTATTAAAAATACTTACTACTTGAAATATCTAATAAGCATGCATATAAGCTTGATATATCTTGCTACTCATTACACCATGTTTGACAACTTTCCATTCATTTTTCTCTTCCATTCAAGGGTAAAATCATTAAAGCATCTAATTTAGGCCCCAAAAGTCAAAGTGTTTCAAAAAAAAGAAAAAAAAATTTTATTGGATAACTAGGAATTCATGCGTGTTTATAATTTATTGTCTTTTTCCACCAAAAAAAATAATTTATTGTCTTTCATAATAAGAGTCAATATCTTATTTTATAACTTGGAATGCTTGTTGAAATTAATTAATTGTTAGTCATTTATTATAATACGATACCTTGGTTCATTTTCTCAAAAAGACATCATTTCCTTCCTGAATTTATCCGTTCAACTTACTTTAGCAATCTAACTTAACTTATTAGTATTTACTCCCTTAACAACTTTTAAGTAAATTAAATACAACCTAAAAATCACAATTCCTGTCTCACAACGGAGAGTGCACTACACACACGTCATGTCATTGTCACATCAGTACCACGTAAAAAATTATAAAAAGATTTCAAAAAAAAAAGTAATCCCACACATATACTATTTTTAAATATTTTTTCTAAAAAGTAAAAAATATATATGTACTATATATATATAAATATATATATATATATATATTGAATAAAAAATACCCCCCCCCCCCCCAATTTTCCTTCTTCTTTAGACCCTCCCCCCTTTCCTTCTCCTCTTCCATCCCCCACCACTACAAACACCCTGCAAACACAAACCTTCAGATCATCCATCCCCCATCCCCCATCCCCCCCGGCAAGACCCTCCCTTCCTCTTCTTCTTCCAGCGCTCTCACCCCCTGCAAACACGCCCCCCTCCCTCTTTCTCCCCTTCCAGTACATTCAAAACGACCCCCCCTACCCCCCAAACCCAATTTCTTTCTTCTTTAAACAAGAATGTACCCCCCACCAAGTCAAAAAAAAATAAAAATCATTTGTGTTACTACTCAAAAATCGTCTTATTAACAAAAAAATTCAAAAGTAAAAATCAAATGAAATCTCATTGATGATAAGTGATTTAAAGATAAAATCATCAATGTAATTCAATTTTTGTTCAAGTTTTGAGGGAGTTGGATTGAAGGCTGAGGTGATATTCAATGGAGGAAAATTTTTAATTTGGTGTCTTCGGGTTGTTCTTTGGTGGTGTTAATGGAGGAAAATGAAAAAAAATTGAAGGAGAGTGTTGGTGGAGAATGTATTTGAGGTTGTTAATGGAGGAATTTATGGTTGGAGAAAAATGAGTGTTGTTGATGTTTGGGAAAAGAAAAAAAGAAAAAGGAGTCCAGTTTTTTTTTTTTATTATTATTATTTTTATTATATTTAAAATATAATATTAGTGAAATTAATTTTTTTTACAAAATATACGCGCCTTTTTTTCTTGAAAATGCCACATCAGTATTATGAGTGGAACTAATATACTTTAAAGATGTTAAGGAGGTAACAAACGGAAGTTTAGTTTAAGTGTTAAAATAAGTTGAGCGGACGAGTTCGGAGGAAGTCTTACATAGTTTGATACTTTGATTCAAGATTTAAATTATCAAATAAATTTCTAGTGTTATTTAACCCAGAAAACAATAATATAGATTCATTCAATTATTTTACGGTAGTATAAAACAATATTAAATAAAAACATATAATTTATTAGATCGCAGGATCAGAAAAAAATCAATCAATATGAAAGTCAAGAACGAAGTCTAATCAAATTAAATATCTATTTCGTGCATTGAGTATAATAGAGCAAATGATGATATAACAATGGACATAGGGATAATACTAGAATGATCCAAAGAATGATACTAGAACATATGATCCAAAGAATTTCAATAAGTTGGATTACGTGTATTGAACATTTACTTACGTTACCAATTATCAATTATTGGTCATTATCGTTGATATTTATGTCAATTTGTTCATCCTTGTACTCTTCCAGTTGCATGAAATGCAGCAACCCATTAAGTTCAATCATCCCTTGACTTATGTTAAATGAGTAGAGGGTTAAGGTGAAGTAGAGGTATATATTGCTCTCTTTCCATTCTGTTCAGGTGAAGTAGGGGTATATATTGCTCTCTTTCCATTCTGATCAGTGACCAGTATATTTGAATACTATGGATCCTTATGTGTTTTTTTAATACTAGCAGCTTGTTTCCAAGCTGGTCTGGCCGCGAGGAATCAAGAGATCTTTACCGATGCTGACTTGGATTTCGGATGACGGAATAAGGAGGCCAGAAGCGATGAGCAGTTGCGGTTGAAGCTTGGCTCTAGCTCTGTGCGTGTTCTCCTTTGAAAAACTATTATATATTTTAAGCAGGAAATAACATGTCATAGAACCAAATATGAGTGACTTTAGATATTTGACTCCAATAAGAAATGTTTTAATGAATAACCTTCCTTACATTTAAGTATAGTACAAGTACAATTTTACCCCTCTACACCTCAAATATATTTGTAAACTTTTCATACTCATTTGTCTTTCAAATTTTATTTTTTATTATTTTAAATTTTTTATTTTTTCCTTTAATATTTTTATTTTATTTTTATTATTTTCACTTTTTTATTTTTTCCTTTAATTTTATTATTCTATTTTTTATTTTTTTTATTTTTTATTTTTTCTTTAATTTTATTTTCATATTTTAATTCATTTGTCTCAATCTTTATTTTTTTCTCTTTTTTCTTTTTTTCTCAAGAATTATCAATTTCTTAATTTTTTTTCTCTTATTAATTCATTTGTTTTTAACCTTTATTTTTCATTTATTTTTTATGTTTATCAGATCTCTGTTTTCCCCTTATTTTTCTCAAACTTTATTTTTATTTTTTCCTCTCATTTTTTATTCTTCTCAATTTTTTTCTTGCTTTTTTTTTCTTTTTTTCTGAATCTCTTTTTCTTTTAATTCTCTATTTTGTTTGATTGTTTTTTTTTCTTTTATCAGTTCTCTTCCCCTCCCCCCCCCCCCCCCCTCATTTTTCTCAAACTTTATTTTAATTTTTTCTCTCATTTTTATTTTTCTCAATTTTTTAAATTCTTCACTTTTTTCTTAATCTTTATTTTTTTCTTTTCTTTTTTTCTCAATCTTTTTTTTTATTTCTCTATTTTGTTTGATCGTTTTTTTTTCTCAACTTATATTATATTTTTCTAATAAATAAAAAATTGGATAATCCGAAAAGGGATCTTTTGTTTTTACATCAAAGCAAATTTAAGGGCACGAATTGTTATTACGAAGTTCTTTGAAAATTCTTGAGATAAGTCGTGTCTCTAAGGCGAGAGTTGTAGAATATCTCATAAATAAAGACATAACGTGGTAGTGTCAACTCTTGCCCGTGGGGCGTAATTTATTATTTGAAAGTCCTTGAGCTAAGTCTTACCTCTAAGACAATAGTTGTAGAACATCCAATAAATGAAGACATAACGTAGTAGTGTCAACTCTTGCCCATGGGGCATAATTTATTTTTCGAAAGTCCTTGAGCTAAGTCGGCAATAGTTGTAGAACATCCCATTAGCGAAGACATAACGTGGTAGTGTCAACTCTTGCCCCTGTGGCATAATTTATTATTCGAAAGTCCTTGAGCTAAGTCTTGCCTCTACGGCAATAGTTGTAGAAAATCTCATTAATGAAAACATAAAGTGGTAATGTCAACTCTTGCCCGTAGGGCATAATTTGTAGTTTAAAAATCTTTGAGCTAAGTGTTGCCTCTAAGGCAAGAGTTGTAGAGCATCTCATAAATGAAGACATAACATGGTAGTGTCAACTATTGCCCATGGGGCATAATTTATTGTTTGAAAGCCTTTGAGCTAAGTCTTACCTCTAAGGCAAGAGTTGTAGAATATCTAATAAATGAAGACATAACGTGGTAGTGTCAACTCTTGCCCGTGGGGCATAATTTATAGTTTGAAAGTTCTTGAGCTAAGTCTTGCCTCTAAGGCAATAGTTGTAGAATATCTCATAAATGAAAACATAACGTGGTAGAGTCAACTCTTGCCCATGGGGCATAATTTGTAGTTTGAAAGTCCTTGAGTTAAGTCTTGCCTCTAAGACAATAGTTGTAGAACATCTCATAAATGAAAATATAACGTGGTAGAGTCAACTTTTGCCCGCGGGGGCATAATTTTTTGTTTGAAAGTCCCTGAGCTAAGTCTTGCCTCTAAGGTAAGAGTTATAAAACATCTCATAAATCAAAATACATTATGGTAGTGTCAACTCTTGCCCATGAAGCATAACTTGTTGTTTGAAAGTCATAAGTCTTGCCTCTACAATGTGGTATTGTCAACTCTTGCCCATGAAACATAGCTTGTTGTTTGAAAGTCATAAGTCTTGACTTTATAATGTGATAGTGTCAACTCTTGTTCATGAACTATAACTTGAATGGAAGAAATCGAAGAAAAGAACAAAAATAATAAAAATTGCGAAAAATAAAAAAAATAAAGATCAAAGAAAATGTAGAAGTTGAGAGAGAATGAAAAAAAAAAATAAAGGTTGATAAAAATCAAAAAAGACTAAATAAAAATAAAAATCGAGAAATTTTCTTAAAAAATAAAATAAAATAAAAAATAAAAAATAAAAATAAAAGAAGAATAGTTTTTTTTTATAAAAGTAGATGTTGAGAGGTGTAAATAAAGAAAAAGTAAGGGTTGAAAAAATTAAAAATAACAAAAAATAAGAGGAAAGAAAAAACAAAAAATCAAAGTAAAATTAAAAAAAAAAATTGAGAGGAAAAAAGGAAAAAAATAAGAGTTGAGAAAAATTAAAAAAAAAAAAAGAGAAAAGGAAAAAGAAAAATCAAAGTAAAATTAAAAAGAAAAAAAAAATAAAAGTTGAAAGATATAAATATGGAGTTGTTATCCATTATGAAAATCATTTATGAAATTTACACCATTGACCAGGGATAATTTCATTCAAAAAATATTAATTAAGAGGTAAAGGCTATTTTAAAAAAATTATTTTATTTGAAGCTAAAATTTGAAAGACACCAATTTGGATCTATTGGGACTCCTTAATGGTATCTGTAAAACTAGTTCATTTGGTTACAGTGTCTTTGAGTGTTAGGATGCGAGATGGGTTTGAATCTTGGCTGCTAGCCAGCTACATACTTTTTTTTTTTAAGCTGATTTTTAAAAAATGCATAAAAGTTGCAAATGGTAGGTTTCGAACTTGCATCCTAATGCATGCAAAATTATCCATTAAACTTTAATTTGTACATTATAACATCAATTCAATGGGTGTTTAATGAAATTTCTGCGGTGGTATTGCGTTATATTCAGCTTTCACTAACGTGTATCTAGAGAAGATTTGGAAAAGAAACACCTTACAAACTTATTTTGAAAAAGAGACACTCTAATTATTTTCTATTTAATTTTTAGGATTTTGAAATAAAGGGAAGGGGTCAGGAGTTAATTAGTTATTTTTAAAACTTGTAAAATCCCTCTAAGTTATTTTTTTAAAACACTTTACCCCTCCCATTCTCTTAAATTACCCGATGATTGCAACTCCCTCTCTGACCTCTGACATTCCCGCTCTCCACCAAGAAAAAAATCTTCCAATTTTCAATCGATATTTTCAAGTGTTCAAACCCCGCGTCTCCAGCATCTTCATAGTTAGGTTAGAATTATCAATCATGCGTCAGTTTAAGCTATATATTATTTATTTTCGTTTTCATTTTCGTTTTGTGACTGTTAGGTCTCTTAAAAAAATATCAAAATTTCTTCGAATTAGGGCAATGATTCAGTCAAAATCTGTGTTATTTTGCTTCAATTATGTGATTGTACATCATTTTTGGTCGGATTGTGGTTAACATTTCACTTTAAATTTTTGCTTTTTTTTTTTTTGAATTTTGATGATTCTAATTCTTATTTTTTGAATTATTCTTCATTGTAATGGTAAATACCATCATTTTTGCTAGTTTTGATTCGAAATTGATTTGTTTGTGCTATTGCAAATGCATGTTTTGATAACAGAATTATGGTCGATTAAATATTTAATTTTTTAGGTTTACTGAATTCTTCTTCTTCATCATAATGGTGTTTTTATTGGGTTTGATTCCATAATTTTTTATTTTTGTTGTTCTAAATATTGTCTCTCTTTTAGTAGACTATTTGTTCTATTGTAGATCTTCTAAAAAGTTATGGCTAGAGGTAGAGGTGTATTGCAAAACACGGGTAGTAAAAGGAGAGAAGAAGAAGCTTCGAGGGCTTCAAAAAGAAAAAGAATTGAACTAGAGGTAGAAGAGTCAGAAATAGAGGATTCATTTCATGAAGGAAATATAAGGGGGCTAGTCGGAGACATTTTGGTGGAGGAAGTGGAAGTGAAGAGAAGGTAGATGAAGAGACGATGTTCGTGTCTCATTACATTAGGTACATTTTCGGTGAAAGGTACGACCTTCACACTAATTTTGATGATATTGGGTTGTTTTTGGCCAAAATTTTAGTCCGATTTAAGATGGCACTCTAAGAGCGATTTATAAAGGTTCTGGATGATCTAAATCTTAAATCTAGGTTGAAGCAGTCATTTTTTATGTCTTATGAAAGTTGCCCAAGTTTATCAAGTTCAAAGGACAGCTTGTCCATTACACCTTGCAACGTAGAGTAGAGGAGGATCCTAAGGAGAACGAGACTTGGTTTTGCATAAACGATAGGCCAACTTATTTTGGTCTGAAGGAGTTTGCATTGATCATCTGGTTGAATTGATCCAAATATCGCCGTGATTCTAAGTACAATCAGGTAAGGGTGGAGATTTTTACAAAAGGGTAACCAAAAAGAAGAAGACTAGTGTGAAGAAGTTGTTTAAGCTTGTGAGAGGAGATAGGTTGGACAGGGAGGACAAATACAAGTTTTGTCAGGTATGGTTTGTGCATATAATTTTGCTAGTCCGAAATAAATTAAAGAGCGTTGAGGTAGGCATCATCACGATGGACAATTCTATCGAATTCTTTAAGGAGTACCCATGGAACAAAGAGTTATTCGATCTAACACTAGAGTACCTAAAGAAGACGATAGATTTCAACAGGCTAAAAGAAACATATCTTGAGAGAAATGGTGCGGCGTATGCTCTGTTTGGGATCTCCTGGATATTTTTGGTAAGTATTGTCAATTATTTGATTAGTTTATTATAGACTGTCAGTTATTATGTATTATATTATATATACTGAATGGGCTTTATTCATTTATATTTCTTTTGATTGTAGATTTGGATCTATGAAGCCTTTACCCAAGTCGCTAGAGGTAACGGAGAATCTCAAAATCGCTCTCAACCCATTTTTAGGATGAAAAGGTTGCACACTTTTAAAAGTGATAGACTTATCAAAGGGGATCCTTACTTGCATGTATGGAGTACAAAAGTAGGAAATTTTACTTTTTAATTATCTAGTAAAATAAAAACTGAATTTGTTAATAACTAAATTTCCTTATTTGTAGATTGTATACTCATTACTCACTCCCACCGTCCGAAAAACAAAGAAGGGTTACATTGCAAAACTCATTGAGTACACGAATACTGTAAAGGATTCATTTATCAACTCCTTGAAGGACAATTTACGCGGTGTCACTGTCAAAACTTTAGTGGTGGACGGTGAGGATGACATTGACGATCAATATTTGAGTGATGGAAATCATGCACCTAAACACCATACCTGCGTACGATGATAAGCAAGGCAAGATCAAGGGCAGTGGTGAAAAAATCAATTGACGAGAATCTGGTGGAGTGCATTTTGAAACTCGAGGAAGCGATGAAGGGTGTTGTTGCCTTTTTGAAAGAGGAGAGACTGAGGAGGATTGAGAAGAACAAGAATAAAGAACAAGAGAAGAGAGCTAATATACCTGATAATATCTAGTGTTTCTAATTATTTATCTGTACATGTTTTTTCTGATGTAAGATTTGTATTTTATATAAAATAAAGAGTTTGTTATCAAATCACATCTATGTCAAGTTTTATAGACATCATTCATAGTTTATCATCAAAACTGATATGATGTTGAAATCATGTAAATACAGATCTAGAGGTCCCAAGTAAACACTCAGCAGTGAGGGTTGTCCATCAAGAAGAAGGAATCAAAGAAGTTCTCTTTCATGTGTGGATAAAATTACATACATTTAGTATTATTTACCTTATATTTAGTATTTTTATTTGTCCTTTTTGAACATTGGTTTACTGGATTATGCTTAGTATTATATTTTTTTATTTATAGAACTAAATTAATGTGAAGATGATGAAATTAGGAGAAAACCACAATTAAAATTCAAAAGTTATATAGGAAAATCAAACAGATAACTTAATGGAATAAATTTAATAAAATATTAGAGTATAAGATTGTTGTAGTTGACTTAAAGAATTGCATATGTAAATTGCATCACTGCCACATGGAAGCATCTGAATGCAAGAGAAAAATTAAGGCAGTAGTGTACAAAAGGCAGCCATTGTGATGCAAAAGGCGGTAGTGTACAAAAGCCACTGTGTACTCAACCACTCAGTCCTTTTTGAATTCGGTTATTTTATTTTGAGATTTTTTTTCTTACACCAATAAAAGTTTCACAAAAATAACTTTTATGTAACTTTATAATTTTGATAATTTTTCATAAATTGAACTTTTAATTTATTTAGAGAAAGCTTGGAGTTGTCGTGGAGGTCGGAGAAAATTGATTTATTCTTCTTATCCATACTTTTTTTTTTAGAATTCAAGATTTTGAATTTATTATAATCAACTTGTAAGTTCATAATTATGATTTTGTCAATGATTTCTAATTATGATTTTCAAGTCATGAGTAGCTAAATTCCACAACTAGAATTGTAGGAGCTATGATGAATTAACGAAATAGGTAAAGTACATAGTAATTTTTGAACGATATTTATGCATGCTTTATTGTTTTCTTAGGCTTGATTGCTTTCTGATGGTGCGCACTAATAGAACTTTTCCCATCTCTACTCTGGACTTTAGCAAGGGTAGTCGGATGTAAGAAGTGAATCAACAATAAGACTTGGAGTTATCTTTATATAATTATCCTTGAGCCAACAAACGAAAAATATAATATTGAGATCATAGATAGGGATTAGTAATGCAATACCTATGAAACATTAACCTTTGTGTTTGGGGATAGTCATTTACCAGGGGCATAATCTAGTCGCTTAGATTATACATAACCTATCGATTCTACATGCTAATCAATGAAATAGATCACTAGTACGTAGAACCAACGAATTTATGAAAACATGGGGAACAGAATACTAGTTCATCATTCTCGTTGATTTTTTCAAAATAAACTGATATTTGTTCACTTGGTACTTCAATTGAAAAAACTGCTAACTTGTTCTTTTAAATCCATCCATTGAAAATAAATGACTAAAAGCCTAAATAATTGTAATGCCCCAAATCTGGTACCCGAAATGCTACACGGTGCTCATGACCCTGAAGGACCACAAGCTAACCCATAAATGATATCTGTGCCTGGGCACTGCATATTATATTGTATAAATGCAAAAAAAGGCTGAAAGGCCATAAGGTTCAAATATCTGATAAAACATAACATCTAAAAAATACAGTATATCAATACTAAAACGACTGAAATAACTGTTTGAACATGCTATAGTATGGAAGCCTCTAAACTGTCTAAAAATGTGGAGTTTATGCGACATGTCCCCAACTAACTCTGGACTACTGAAATAATAAAGTAATAAAATAATCATGCTTTCCTCAAATGATGAGGACTTACTGCTAGTTTGACTGTTGAACGTCTGATATACTAAGAATGCTCTGGAGCTCGTGCTTCTGAACCTATGGTTAAAACACCATAGCGCAAATGCGTCAGTACGATTAAATGTACTGGTATGCAAGTGAGGTAGGCTGAATACAAAGGGTTCATATGCATGAACTATGCTAACTGACTGAATAACATGAGCACTAGAATACATGCATGGATGAGTAACTGTAACTGAATTTGTGATGATACTGACTACTGAGTTTGAATACTGACAACATGAGTTATTGATAACTGATATAACTGATATAACTGATATAACTGCTACTGAGCGACTGTGTCTGACAGTCTAGGTTCTGATGGAACTAGCTGAGTTCTGTACTGAGCTGAGTGATTGCATTTGACAGTCCTAAATTCTGTAGAACTATCTGAGTTCTATTACTAAGGCCTGAGACTGAGACTGTGGGAAGTAGTCATTTAACCGACATGCCCCTAATAAGCTATTATAGCTGAGTTGAGGTCCAATCTGTAACCCCAATTGGAAGGGTGTCAATATCGCGCCACTGGTAAGGACAAACTGTGAGTGACCCTCATCTAACAGGTACTCTAATGAGAATGGCGGGACCCTCATATAATAGATTAAGCCACCTCATCTACCCTCATCTAGCAGGTTTAATGTCTCAACCTATACTGGCTACGTAGTTCTGGAGTGCACGGATTGCTTCTTAGAATCACACCCTCTACTAACAGGTGAGTTTCCATCCTTGGGCTCACTCGGTGCTAAATCTTACTCCCATCTGAATAGACACTAAACATGATTAATTTAACTAAACTGGACTGTGTTTATTGAGTTCCGTTAACTGATGGAACACTACTGAGATTACTGAATTTCTGAGATTATTGAGTTTACTGAGTTTTCCTGAGTCACATGACTGACTGAGTTCTATGAATCATTGCTTGAATAAGAGTATCTGGAAAACATGACACTGGCTCTAGGCACACAGCTAAATTCTTGGGTACAAGTATCCCCAGGACTCAATAGCATGAAACTGACAAGACATGACACTTCTTGACATATGACCATAGTCAACAATTCATAGTACAATCATTGGGGATTTTCATAAAGTATTCACATGCTATAAGCTTACACATGAATAGGAATGCATGTAAACATATCATAATTTCATAAGCCTAATCTCATGAGCATTACGTCAATTCATTACAAAGCATAACAATAATGTGGGAGTCATATCAAACATAAGGGAGAAACATGGATTCATCAATTTTGGTCACAAATGAGCCCTAAGGTATAATTAATATTATCTTAGGCATTTTATCAAACACCTTGCATGCATATATTTAGGCTTAGGCATGAATAATGAAATAATACTTCATGGCAACATTTACACTTCCAATGCAAGAATTTCAACCACATACTAACATATTTTCATGATAGTCATTAAAGACTTCAACTTGGAAATCAAACAACAACATAAACATAGATATAATTTAATTCATACCATGAAATCCAAAGTTTATATTTCAAATAGGGTTTCTTGAGCTTCATGGGTGAAAGGAACCCATGAATCAACACTTGACATACCTGGGTGGATGATTTCTTGAAAATTGGTGGAGAAAAGCTTGAATTCTTAACTTGGAATTAAACACCTAGGGTTTCTTGTTCTTAGGGATTGATCTTTGAGAGAAATCCTAATTTGGTGTTATAGATGAATAATGAAGTTATGAGCTCTGGTATAATTAGGGGTTAAAACGGGTGAAAAAAGACCCAAATACCCTTTTAAAAATGGCTTAAAATTGCTAATCGGAAGTGGCGACAGTTTGGTCGACGGTCCTTTGATGGCTCGATGGTCCGTCGGTACTAACCATCGCACTTGTCCAGAACCTAAACTTTCTGCCTCATCTATGACGGTTTGGGCGACGATCCGTCACTAGATCGATGGTCCGTCGGTCCTGACCGTCGTACTTGGCCAGAAGACGGGTTCACTACCTTAGTCGCGATGACTTGGGTGACGGTCCATCTCTAGCTCGACGGTCCGTCGGCCTGACCGTCATTTCTGGGCAGTTCCGACAGTTCTCTGTATAATGTCCATAACTTTTAACCCGATATCAGATTTGGATGAAATTGGTATCGTTGGAAAGATAATTCAATTTTCCACATGATAAAAATTTAAATTGGGGAAATTCTATCTAATTTAAGCATTAATTATTTAGGAAGTCATCACTAACTCTTCTGGAGACTAGATTTGACTTAAAGAAAGTTTGGGGTATTATAATATCTCCCCTTTGGGAACATTCATCCTTGAATGGGACTGAATAGACTGGGAAAACTGATAGTCTGATCTTACTTAAGGGACATGAATATTTGAACATGTCTATAGGACTGGAACTTCTGATATACTGAAATCTCATACTGAATATGCATGTCTGATGCATGGATATGTGATGGATAGGCTTCATGAATGCATGACTGAAATTATTGAGAAACTGAGTTTCTCGTGATGAGAATACATATCTGATGCATGAATACATGACTGACATGATACATGAACATATAAATGGATATGCAAGGGTATTTGATCCCAAGTTTATAACTGAAATCTGAACATGAACCTGAATAAGCTTGAGGAAAGCTAATGAGTCTGAGTTAGTGGAGAAGAGGTGAGGATACTTGGTCCACATAGCTACTTCTGCTTCCCAAGTAGCTTTCTCAATGGACTTATTTCGCCAAAGAACTTTGACTAGAGGGACTTCTTTATTCCTCAGTCTGCGAATCTGGTAGTCAAGAATTTCAACTGGGATCTCTTCGAAAAAAAGATTGTTCTAAATGTCTAAGCCCTCTACTGGGACTACAAATACTGGGTTACCTATGCACTTCTTAAGCAAGGAGACATGGAACACTGGATGAACTGAGGCTAGATCTGAAGGCAATTTGAGCTCATAAGCTACCTTGCCGAAATGACTGAGAATTTTAAAGGGATCGACGTATCAGGGACTGAGCTTTCCTTTCTTGCCAAATCGATTCAATCCCTTCATGGGATAGATTTTCAAGTACACATAATCACCAATCTCGAACTCGAGATCCTTTCTGCACACATCTGCGTAAGACTTCTATCGGCTCTGAGCAATCTGGAGTCTTTCTCTAATCAACTGAACTTTCTCTAAGGTGTCGAATACCAAGTCAGGCCCTACTACTATGGCCTCACCCACTTCAAACCAACTGTTTATAGATCTGCATCTCCTATCGTAGAGAGCTTCAAATAGAGCCATCTGAAACTGGAATGATAGTTGTTGTTGTATGCAAACTCAATCAAAGGCAAATGGTCATCCCAACTCCCCTTGAAATCAATTGTATACGCCCTTAGTATATCTTCCAAGGTCAGAATGGTCCTTTCTGCTTGACCATCTATCGTAGGATGAAAGGTTGTACTGAGATGAACTTGGGTACCAAGACCCTTTTGGAATGCTTTCCATAAGTGAGAGGTGAATTGGTTACCTCTATCTGAAACAATAGATGATGAAAAACCATACAATCTGACCAACTCCCTAATATATAGTCTGGCATAATCCTCGGCTAAATAAGAGGTATTGTCTAGAAGGAAATGAGTTGATTTGGTCATTCTATCTATAATGACCCATACTGAATCATGCTAATGACGAGTACGAGGCAAACCCATTACAAAGTCCATGTTCACTTTTCCTACTTCCAAGTAGGACTACTGAACTCCTATATGGACCCACTAGGCTTCTGATGCTCTATCTTAACCTGCTGACATGTAGGGCACTTAGCCACAAACTCTGCAATATCTCTCTTCATCCCACTCCACTAATAGATCTCCCACAAGTCGCGGTATATCTTAGTGGCCCCTAGATGAATAAAGTAGTGTGCACCATGCACTTCTGCAAGAATTTATTGCCTCAAGTCATCTACACCTGGCACACACAGACGATCCTGACAACGTAATACACCATCTCCTCCTTGGGAGAAAACCTGAACCTTCTGATCCTTGACTGACTCTTTCAACTTGACTAGACTGGGATCTCTATATTGTTTTTCCTTAATTTTAGAAACTAGAGATGATTCTGAACTATTCTGAACCCATAAACTACCTTTTCCTGAATTAACTAAGCGGACACCTAGTTGGGCAAGATGATGGACTTCCTAATACGGGAATAATCTCGGATATGGACTTAGGAGAGTGCGTGTTGGACCCGAGACTTGGCATGTGCAATTGAAGTGTAAAAGAGTCCCAAAATGCACCCAAATCAGCCCATAAATTACACTAGATGGGTGCCCACTCTTTGAAGGGCCTTTTGGTCAATTTAACTTATATTTTGCAATAGTTATAAAAGGAACATTGTAGGATTTTTAGATTTAGTTTTTTTGATGATATTTGTGAATCTTGAAAGACCAAAAAACACAAGTCCTCTCTCTTTGAGGAACCAAAATCGAAACTAGGATACAATAATAGGGTGGATTCTCTTTTGTTGTTGCTTGCTTGGAAACATTGATGCTAGAGAGGTACAATCCGATCTTGTGTCATGTAAGAGATAGGTTTATTGTTGTGTGTAGTGTTAAGGGTCCAAGAGTGTCCATTCTTGGGTTCTTAAGATTATACCTTCATGTGGTCTATCTATCTATCCCTTTACTTTCTTGTAATCGTGTTTAGTGTTTGTGTTGTAATCTTGTGTTCTTGTTGTTATTGTTAAATCCGAATCTTGTACCTTGTGTTCATCTTGTTCTTCACGTATTGTTTCTGTTTTGGTGTGAAATACACCTTGCTCACCTTGTATTCTTGTTGTATTTATGAATCCGAGAGAGGTCTCCAATCGGTCCAAGGATCTTAGTGTGGACTATTTTGGAGTGTGTTTGTGGACTGTTTTTGAGTGATTTCGTGTATTTCAAGTTTTTATCGTATCATTTGGTATCAAATCATGGCTTGATATTGTTCCCACAAGATCAATCTTGGGCTTGTTAGTGAAAAAAAAAGTGTTCAAAGCTGAAAAATTCCAAAAAAAATAGCAATTTGTCTGTGTTGTGTTCTTGGCCGAAAAGTGTGTTCTTGTTGTGTCTTGGCCGATATTTTTACTTGTATTTGTTGCCTATAAGTTTTAGTATTGTTCCTCACTAACACATTGAGTCTATATCTAGATTTGAGCTTTAAAAATTGACGTTGTTGTTGTGAACAAGAAGTGGCCGTGAGTTGAAGTTGTTCTTTTAACTTGGCTGTGTGGTGACCTTGTTGTTGGGCATTGGTTGATGTTTTTTTAGATCTTGGTGGTTGTTGTTGTGTTCTTGTTATTTATCACAACCTTCATCTAGTGTTAAAATCGAGAATTCAACACCAAAGAAACTTGGCCATTTGTTGGTGGTTTTATTATTGGTCTTGTTGTTGTGGAATTGGGCGTTGGAACTTGTTGTTGTTCTTGGGAGATTGTTGTTGGTTTTTCTTGTTGTGGTTGTTGTGTTCTTGAAGTTCTTCATCATATTCATCACCTTGTTAACATAAAGTGAATGATAGATCCTAAAAGGTGAAGGAAAGAGATGTAAGTAATTGTTAGTCTTGAAAGACCCCCAACCACCAAAAGACTTTACATCACTTCTCAATTCCACTTTCCCATGAAACAAGGATCCATGTTTTAAGGAGAAGTACAAGTCTAGTAAAAAACTTTTGAGTCATGAAATTTAAATTCCAAAGACTAGTTTGTATTTTCCTCCATTGAACAATTTCCATCAAAGTCAAAATTGTAGAATTGATCAAGACTTCCAAATTTGGAAAATAAAATTGTTGACCGAGGCCAATCAAGGACTGCCACATCACCAATTACTGTTCACTGACAAATTTTAAGCTCAAATTTTGATCTTTTAGTTTCATTTTGTGTCTTTAGTTTCGTTTGTTGATTCCCATACTAACTTACAAACTAGTGACTAATTACTAGATTGTGAGTTGGTTTGAAACCATTTTTTTTTGTTTGTGTGTGTGTCTACGTTCCTTTGTGTGTTTTATTCTTTTGAGTCATTGTACACATTTGATTCACCTCTCAACACCTCTCGGAGTACAAGCAAGCTTACAACACTTGTGAGATTGAGTGTGAGGGATCCGAGAGACAAGAAATAAAAGAGAGAGTGAGGATGTTTTTGTACAACTAACGTGTTTTCTATTTTGTAGGTAACTCCTTTTCCATAATGGACACCATTTTGGCCCACCTTGATGCTATTTCCCGAGAAATAGTTAAGGCAAATACGGGTCTTGACAAATTGGGCTCGGATATGTCTATGATACTTAAGAGGTTGGATCGAGTGGAGAGCCGAAGGAACTCTCATGTTTCTACTCCCGAAGCTTTACCTCAAACGATCAACCCTCCAATACCACCACTAAATGACATAGACATAAGCTAAGCCAACAAATGTTGTCAAACCCGAGACCTAAATGAGTCACTTCCCCCTCAATTCGATCAAGTCTAACAAGAGGGACTTGGAAGCCAATTTCCTCCCATCCAAGCTCCACAACCGAATCTCTCCCTTACCAAATCATTCCTCTCAACCGAAAATCTACTTCTCCAAAACCAATATATCCATGTAGAGGAGCATGGTAGAAAGGAACATGAAGGATATGGAGACTACTACAATACTTGTATGATGGTAGGAAACTTGTTTCGGATGAGATTGAAGACAAGGCTTAAGATGGAGAGGAAGCCGAGGTTCAAAATTAAGATGTTGGCCGAGACTTGTTGTTATTGAGTCCTCGAATTCTTCATGATTTTGTGGACTGCTTTTTGTGACTTGTTTGTGGATTGTTTTGAGTAGGTTTCCTTTGAAGTGACCAATTGAACGAGGTGAAGCCGTGAATTTGTGGACAAGTTCCTCTCAAAATGGAGAGGATGATACGGGAATAATCTCGGATATGGACTTAGGAGAGTGCGTGTTGGACCCGAGCCTTGGCATTTCCAATTGAAGTGTAAAAGAGGCCCAAAATGCACCCAAATCAGCCCATAAATTACACTAGATGGGTGCCCACTCTTTGAAGGGCCTTTTGGTTATTTTAACTTATATTTTGTAATAGTTATAAAAGGAACATTGTAGGGTTTTTAGATTTAGTTTTTTTGATGATATTTTTGAATCTTGAAAGACCAAACAACACAAGTCCTCTCTCCTTGAGGCACCAAAACCGAAACTAGGATACAACAATAGGGTGGATTCTCCTTTGTTGTTGCTTGCTTGGAACGTTGATGCTAGAGAGGTGCAATCTGATCTTGTATCGCGTAAGAGATAGGTTTATTGTTGTGTGTAGTGTTAAGGGTCCAAGAGTTTCCATTCTTGGGTTCTTAAGATTATACCTTCATGTGGTCTATCTATCTATCCCTTTACTTTCTTGTAATCATGTTTAGTGTTTGTGTTGTAATCTTGTGTTCTTGTTGTTATTGTTAAATCTAAATCTTGTGCCTTGTGTTCATTTTTTTCTTCACATATTGTTTCTGTTTTGGTGTGAAATGCACCTTGATCACCTTGTATTTTTGTTGTATTTGTAAATCTGAGAGAGGTCTCCAATCGGTCCAAGGATCTTAGTGATTTGTGGACTATTTTGGAGTGTGTTTGTGGACTGTTTTTGAGTGATTTTGTGTCTTTAAAGTTTTTATTGTATCACTTCCTGAGGTAACTTCTTCTTACTATCCTCAACATGAGCAACACTACCCATAGATAGTCTACTGAGAGTGTCGGCCACTACATTGGCCTTCCCCGGATGATAAAGGACACTTATGTCATAATCTTTCAAGAGCTCTAACCACCTTCTCTGACGGAGGTTAAGATCTTTCTAAGAGAATACATACTGAATGCTTTTGTGATCTATGAATACGCCTACATGAACATCATACAAGTAATGCCTCCAAATCTTTAAGGCAAAAACTACGGCTTCTAACTCAAAATCATGAGTCGGATAATTCTTCTCATGGGGTTTAAGCTGCTGGGAGGCGTAGGCTATGAACTTACCATGATGCATAAGGACACAACCCAAACCTACTCTGAATGTATCACAATACGCTACGAATCTATCTGAACCGTCTGGAAGAGTCAAAACTGGGGCTGAGGTGAGTCGAGACTTCAATTCCTGAAAACTCTTCTTGCATGAATCTGACCATTGAAAATGAACCTTTTTCTGAGTTAATATGGATATAGAGTATGAAATAGACGAAAATCCTTCAAAAAACCAACGGTAATAGCCATCCAAACCCAAGAAACTCCTGATATCTGATGGAGAGATGGGTTTGGGCCAGTCTCTCACTACTTCAGTCTTTTGAGGATCAACTCTAATTCCATCACCGAAGACGATACGACCAAGGAATGCTACTAACCTTATCCAAAATTTGCACTTACTGAATTTGGCGAACAACTGATGATTTCTGAGAGTCTGCAATACTATTCTGAGATGGTCTACAAGATCATGCTCGCTACGAGAATAAAAAAGAATATCATCTATGAAAACTATGATGAACGTGTCCAAGTAATGCTTAAACGCACGGTTCATCAAGTCCATGAAAGCTTCTGGGGCATTGGTAAGACCAAAGGACATGACTAAGAATTCAAAGTGACCATACCGAGTACGGAAAGCTATTTTCAGAATATCACATTCTCTGACCCTGAGCTGATGATAGCCTGATCTGGGGTCTATCTTAGAAAAATAGCTAGAACCCTGAAGTTGATCGAACAAGTCATTGATTCTGGGAAGTGGATACTTGTTCTTGATGATGACTTTATTAAGTTGACGGTAGTCTATACAAATTTTGAGAGAACCATCTTTCTTGCACAAGAATAAGACTGGTACGCCCTACGGGGACACACTGGGTCTGATTAAACCTTTTTCTAGGAGATTCTTCAACTGATTTTTCAATTCTCTGAGTTCTTCTAGTGCCATTCTGTATAGCGAAATAGATATGGGCCGAGTATCTGAAAGAAGGTCAATGTCGAAGTCTATTTCCCTTTTGGGAGGAATTCCTGGAAGATCTTCAGGAAAGACATTAGAATATTCATTTACTACTGGGACTGATCCGAGACTGGGAGTTTTGGAATTAGAGTCCTTAACTCAAACAAGATGATAGACAAATCCTTTAGTTATAATTTTCCGTACTCGAAGGTAGGAACTAAGCTGATCTCTGAATGCTGAAGTACTACCCTTCCACTCTAAGACGGGTTCATTCGAGAACTAAATCTGGACAAATCTATTTCTATAGTCGACTGTGGCATAGCAGGAATGAATCCAATCCATGCCGAGAATGACATCAAAGCCAGTCATCTCTAATTTGACTAAGTCTATTGAAGTGACTTTCTGAGATACCATAATCGGATAGTTCCTGTATACCCATCGGGCTACGATAGTTTTACCCACTAGGGTAGAGACTGAGAAGGGCTCTGCTAGAATTTTGGGACTGACTCCGAAATCAACTTCTATATTGGGAATAACAAAAGACAAAGAAGCTCCTGGATCTAGCAAGGCGTAAACATGTACATAAAAGATCTATAACATACCATTAACCACATCAGGAGAATTTTCCTAATCCTGTCAAGACTGGAGAGCATAGAGTATGTTTGTGCATTGCCCACTGGTAGCATTAGAAGAGGCACCCTGCTGACTCGGGCGATTGGACTGAGCTGGAGGGAGATTATGCTAACCCTGAGGACCTGGATGGAGACAATCTCTGACTCTGTGGCCTGGCTTGCCAAATCCAAAGTAAACATCACAGCTAGCTCTGCAAGTACCCTGATGGTGCTTGCCACATGTATGACAAAGAGGATAGGTCCGGGCACTGCTAACACTGCCCTGAGACTTAGAGCCTGGAGCCCTATCTCTGTTGCCTTCTCTAAATTTTGGCACTGGAGCACTGGCCGGGGAAGGAGATGGAATAGATGACTTTGGGTGGAACTGAGAACGGTTACCACCCTCTGACTTAGGCTGCTGCTTCACCCTCATCTTAATCTTCTGCTCTTCTATTATAAGCCTAGCTATGTCCATCTCACTAATCAACATTCCAGATCTGCACTCATTGACCTCACTATTATTCACCATAGAAACAAACTTACTCATCTTAGCCCTGTTGTTTGCCACTACATGAGGAGCATATCTAGCTAAGTGAGTAAACTTAAGAGAATACTCTTTCACTGTCATGTTGCCCTTTTTGAGAACCTTAGCTTCCCTCAGCTCTAGGGGAAAGAATCTGTCAAGAAAAGTAGTGGTAAATTCCTCCCACTCTATAGGCCCTGCGTCACCATCCCTCTCTGCTTTCCACTATTTGAACCATGTATGAGCCACATCCTACAACTGATATGCATATAGCTCAGCACTCTCAATGGCTGACACCGCCATGATATCTGTAACCTTCTGATCCTGATCAAGGAAATCTTGAGGGTCCTCGTTTGACTTAGACCCAAAAAAGGATGAAGAATTTATTAGGGTGAAGTCCCGAATCCTGGCTGCAGCTGAATTGGCCACTGGGTTGGCTGGAACAGTATCTGGATGTTTATTCTGAGCAGTAACTAATTTAGCAAGAGTAGTGAATGCAACTCTGAACTCTATATGAGAGACATGTTCTTCCTAGGGATCTTCTTGGACGGGTTAAGAGGTCGACTGATTTCCATTTCTTCTTTTGGGAGGCATGTTCTGTAGAAGAAATGGAGAACCAAATTAGACTGAGAGTTAAATTTGAGCTCATTCTCACAGGCACGACATGAATACTGAAAGAAGGGAAACTGTTCCTAAAACATCTAATAGCCTCCTCTACATAAATGTGGGGCGCTACACACCCATGCACAAGACTCTACTAGATGTGGCTTTCAGACTTCCTAGGACACTATTGAACCTTAGGCTCTGATGCCAAGTTTGTAACGCCCTGATTCTGGTACCCGGAATTCTACACGGTGCTCATGATCCCAAAGGACCACAAGCTAACTCATGACTTGTTGTCAGACATAATAAGTCGTAGTGAAGACTCATTGTCACGATAGTGAGGGCCCAAATACTTCAGCCTAATGATGACTAATCTAGCATATGATCTATTATCAGTCTAAATGAGTCGTTAGATGGACCCGTCATCACAACAGTAAGAAACCAAGAAATCAAGTTCTTGACAATGACTCCTTATAACGACTCATGAATAGACCTAATGAGTCATTACCAAAACTATGATGACTGTTTCCCAGAATACCTAAATATTTTAAGAAAGGATTTTTAGTCTTTTCCTATTCTTTTATCTCTTAAACCACGTCGTTTAGGCTCCCCTAAGGGTGGAATATAAACCTAATTTCCCCCAAAATCCCCATTAAGTCACAAAATTAATTGAAACTAAGAAAAAAGAGCGATTATTCTTCTCCAAAGCCAAGTTAGGGTTCCTCAATCTCAAGTTCAAATTCCAAGGATTTCTCTAAGGCTTCCATCTCCAGGTATGTGTAATTTCATCAATGGATTCCTTCCACCCATTGAGTCCCAAAGATTTCTCAAATTCTCAAGTTTAATTCTCCTTTAAGTTTTGGGTTCCAGGTCAAATGGGAGTTTTCTTAATTTCTTTAGTTTATTCTTTTACCTAGACCATGAATATATGTTTTCCCATTGGTTTAGAATCTTCCCATGCTTAGAATGATGAATTTTCCTTTTTATTGATAAATCATTGAGATTTGGCTGGACTTATGAAATTTCCTATTATGATCAGATCTTAATATTATCATATTTAGTTACAGTAGTTAGAGCTGGTGGGTTATGAATATCCGATACCTAGGAATTCATCCATATATTAGTTTACATGAATTTTAGCACTTCAGATTATCCATTGTTGCTATTTTCAAAATGTAATTAAAATTAGCTATTCAGTTTTTAGTGTCATTCGGCTGGGAGTAATATTTAGCACCGAATGAATGCTGGGATAAAGGCTCACCATTCAATTAGGACTAAGACCTTTAATAGAAATTTCTATGTTCTACAACTACGACACCATTGTATGTTATAAGGGGTTTACCCGCCAGTTGAGGAATGACACCCTAGTCCTTTGGGATATCAATTTAGTGGATCCGCACTAGCTAGTGTTCGTACCCTTAGCAAGGTAATGACACCTAACCAATTGGGGTTATAGGTTGGACCCCGATTTTTCTAAATTAGGGTATGTTAGTTATTGTTAGCTCCCACAGTCCTAAGTTCACGTTTTAATTTATGTTTCAGTTCAGATTTGCATGACCATGTTTTAAGATATTCAGCTTTCATTCTGTGCATGTTTATACATGGTCTTGCACTCAGTTTACATATTCATGCATTCATGTTCAGATTACACTAGTTAGTCGCCCATCTCACATACTCAGTACTTTCAAAGTACTGATCGCATACTTTTCTGTGCTATAGTATCTCATAATATAGGTTCAAATTCTTAGTACTCGGATTGCACCTAGAACATTCCCGTATCACTCAGTAGCAATTTTGTGAGTCCTTATCATTTGAGGACTAGTTATCAGTTATTTATTTTTCAGTCTACTTTTACTTCAGTCAGTTACAGTTAATTGAGGGCTTGTCCCAACAACTCATTAAGATTTAGAGGCTTTCAAACAAATGTCTAGATTTTTAGCATGTTGGTTTGTTAAACAATTTTATTTCCAGTTTTGGTTGAAATTTAGTATTTCCTTATTATTATTTCCATAAGTTATTTCATTTTAGCTTCCACCCAGTATTTTATTACTTTTCATTATTCTTAGTGTTATGCCAGACCATGGGTTAGCTTGGGGTCACTTGTGACTCTAAGCACTGTGTTGCGACTAGGGGGCAGTCTTGGATCATGACAATTTAGCTTAGATATTCACAACTTAAGAGAAGATTTGAATGTAAAGGTTGATGCGTGTAACATCCATTAATTTAGTTATGAGTTGTATGAGGTTGAAAAAATTCTTACAAGTCAAATTGAGGAGCTAAAATTAGAGGGTCAAATACTTGATCATACTTTTATTCATGTTTTCGCTATTTAGAAGAGTGCGTTAAAGTTATATGAGAAAGTAGATAGTATTATTTTTAAAAATTCTAGTGTGTCTAAATATGAGGATGTAAATAATAATTCAGTTCATGAATTAGGGCATATTGGACCTCATTTGAATTATTTTTTTCATATTGTGTTTAAATAGTAAAATATTAATCGAACCATCTAAGCCTATAGAAGAGTATAAGGGGGAGGAAAAATATGTTTATATTCTATAATTTTTTGTGCCAAAATTAAAAAATTACATTTCTCTTTAAGGTCCATGAATTACAACATGCGACCTCCATTGCTAGGTTCGTTTATATTTATACCACCACCTCTTGGGAGTAGTAGAAACTTAAAAAAAATTAGGGGTGCAAATAAGTTTAAAGTGGAAAGAAAAGTAGGAGGCAACCCAACTAGTAGTGTAACTTCTTATTTTCTATTTACTTTTATGATGTCACTTTCTTGTTTGTTTGTTTTGTTTTATTTTTGCAGATTTAGGAAAAGTCTGAGTACCCGAATTGGAAGCTAAGGAGTATGTTTGAGCTTGAGTGTGGTGTGTATGCGATCCTTGAAGAAACATGTTGCTAGTTAGACCCTAGAGGGTATCAGAGAGTATCTGTAACCCCCATTTTACTTTATTTATTTCTTTGAGGACAATGCATAATTTTAAGTACGGGGTAGGATATCTTCCAGTAATGTTAAGTGAGAAGTACGCTATGGGATTTTCTATTATTTATTTCTTTTTACTTGAGAAAAAATAAGGAAACAATTTTTTTTTCAAAAATACGAAAATATTTTACTTTTATTTTTTAGATTAAGATAATTTTTGTTCATTTTAGTTTTTTTTTAGTCTTTATTAGAGCATTCTTAGTCCACCCCTTATTTTTCTTTTTGATTTTTTTCTGAGGGAGGGCCTTTAAACCAAGTTATTCTTTTTGTAGGAGTAATACTTTTATTTTTAGGAGTATTATTTTTTTTTGTATTTTTTTGAGTGAAAATAAAAGACTTTTTTTTATTTGGTTGATACTAGTAATTATGCCTAATCTTGAATAATATTTTTTTTTGTGTTTGAGTATAAAATAAAATAATAGACTTTTTGATATCTAGACTCATGATTATGACTCTGTATATAACTTATTCTTATTTTGTAGTTTCTTATGATTCTGTCTGTCTTAAAAGTAGAATTCATATATCTTGATTTATACTTGTGCCTTGTGTGGCAACCCTAGCCACCTTAGCCAATATTCTGAAAACCCTAGCTAAACACCAGTCAATATGGCCGGTGGGAGTACCCCAACGGATGAAAGTACTAAACGAAGTAATAAGGAGAATAGTAGTGGAAAGCAATCGGGGTGTAACATCAAGTTTGCTAATCTTTTAAAGCCTAAAGTAGTGGACAACAACACTATTAGGGCTTCCCCTAAACCTATAGTAATGATGCATGGAGAATCATTAATAACGTGGAAATCTTCAGAAGTACATAATTTAATTATACATGAGAAATTACAATACGCTTTTATTGGAAAATTCTCCTATGGAAAACCCAATATTGATGTCTTGAGGAAAAGAATTCCAGCTCAATGCGGGATCAAGGGTCATTGTATAATTGGAGTACTAGATGAAAGACATGTGTTAGTAAAATTGAATGTATTAGAGTACTATGTTCAATTATTATCTACATCAGCCTTTTATATAAAGTTGAATTATAGGTTTTGGCAGATGAGAACACTGAAGTGGGATCCATGGTTCGAGCCTGATATTGAAACAATAATTGGAGTAGCTTGGATTTTAATGCCTGATTTACCACCAAATTTCTTTGCAAAAGATGCCATATTTTCTATTGCATCTGTAGTAGGTAAACCTTTGACAGTAGATATAGCTACTAAAAATCAAACCAGAACCAGTTGTGCAAAAGTTAATGTGGAGGTAGATTTAATTACAAAATTATCTCAACGGATTCGCATCAATGAGAAGAATGATAACACGGGGAAAATCAAATCCAAGTGGGTACAAATTCAATATGATTATATGCCTAAGTACTGTAAAGAATGTTATTTACAAGGACATGATGAAGTTAGCTGTTAGAATATTCACCCAGAATTGTATGACAAGAAAAAGGAAGAAAACAAGGATGAAGGAGCAAATGCAGATGACAAAGAGCAGAATAAGAAAAGAAAGCAATAGCAGGAGCAGGATAACATAACAGGAGGAAAAATAAATAATCAACATGGATGACAAGGAGAAACAGATACATGAAGGATAGATATGGACATATTATGGAAGAGATAGATTAGGATAAAGATAAGGAAGTGGAGGTGTCAAATTCATTTGATGCATTAGAGCAAGTGAATGAATGTGACAAAGTTAATAAGGCAGAGGAAGCATAGAATTCACCACTTACAAAAAAAGAGATGAAGATATAGTCAACACAAAAAAGTGGGTAAGTAAAAGCATTGGTAAAGATAATGATACAACACATATACCAAAAGTGGTTGAGGAGACACCTGTAGCAAAGGAAGGGAGAAATAACAATAAGAAGTAAGGGAATAGTTCTAACAAGGTGACACAACCAAGTGAAAGTAATTAGACGCATTGAAGGAGAAGGAAGAACCGACTCAAAACAAAGAAGCAAGACAAGACATGCAGATACCGGTATATGATGAGGAAGCAAAAGAACTGATGGTGTTAGAAGGGATTTCTCCTATAGTAATTCATGTGGAGAATCTGCTGGAAAGTTGTAATAATTTCAAATTAGATTTAGATAAAAATGATATAGAAGACAACATCAATCATCTGGCTCAGGCAGCTGATTTGTCACCAAAACAAATAGATACATTGAAGGAGAAGCAAGGAAGATCAAGGAAGAAGAAAAATAGTTCCAGTATAAAACCAGATCAATCCAATTCTGTAACAATACATACAAGGAATCCCACCGCTAAAACCAAGTCAAAATGAATACATTGATATGGAACATAAGGTCAGTAAATACACAACAACCTTTACAAGATTAATCACATTGCAAAGGAGATATATTTTTTATTTTATTGGGATCATGGAGCCATTTCAAGATGGTAATCATATAGAAGAATATATAAGGAGATTAGGAATGAAACATGTTGTATTTAATGTAGCAGGGAAGATTCGGGCTTTCATGGATAAGAATGTTGAATTTAGCATTGTTAAAGATGAGGAGTAACAATTGTTAAAGATGAGGAGTAACAATTATCATTGAAACTTGCTAATCATTATGTAGATGTTTCATTGATAGTTACTTTAGTGTATGCTAAATATAATGCAAATAATATGATGGTGTTATGGGATTCATTGGCAGACATGGCTGATTTATATCAAGAGCCATGGTTAACAGGAGGAGATTTCAATGTAATAAGAAGGGAAGAAGAAAAATTGGGAGGCTTATCAGTTATATTCAATGAAACACATGACTTTAATCAGTGTATCAATTTATGTAATATGGAAGAAGTCCAATTTAAAGGGAGTAAGTTCACATGGTGGAATGGAAGAACAGATGAGAAATGTATATCCAAGATACTAGATAGTGTTCTGTGCAATAACAGGTTGCAAAACATGTTTTAGATATTAGAAGTGGAACATCTGGTTAGAAGTGGTTCAAATCATTCTCCTTTATTAATCCAATTCAGAATGGAAATAGAACACATTGTAAATCCATTTAGATTTCTGAATCTATGGCTTAAGGAAGAATCTAGCATGGAGGTGATAAAGCAAAATTAGATAGTGGAAAGAGAAGGTAATCCATTCTTAGCAAAATTGGACAGTGGAAGTTGAAGGTAATCTATTTTTTGTGTTTCAGCAGAAATTGAAAAACACTGAGTCAACTCTTACACGGTAGAGTAAAGAGACATTTGGTAATATATTCCAAAAAATTTCAAAACTAAAATATATTATCAAAGTGAGGGAGAATAAATTTGAAGAGAATCCAAGTGGAGTAAATAGAGGAAACTTGTTCAAGGCTCATGCAGAGTTAAACATGCAACTTAAAAGAGAAGAAGGTTATTGGAGGAAAAAATTAGGGTATGAATGGTTCAAGGATGGGGAAAGGAATGCTAAATTTTTCCATACTGTTGTTAAAGGAAGAAGGAGCAGACTCAAGATAAATAGAATTCAAAATGAAGAAGGTGAGTGGATGAAGGAAGCACAAGACATAGCAGATTCTACTATAACTTTGTTCCAGAAACAGTTTAAAAAGCGGAAGGATGCAGAGGATTTCTCTATGCTAGAGGATTTACCTATAATGGTGAGTGAAGAACAGAATGAGGAAATTCCAACAAAAGAAGAAATTAAACAAGAAGTAATGGGACTGAATAAGAATAGTGTAGGTGGTCCGGATAGAATGACAGGAGCCTTTTATCAAAATGCATGGGAGATCATTAAGAAAGACATTCAGAGAATGGTCACAGTATTTTTCTGTGGATTTCAACTTCCCAGGTTCATTACACACACTAATTTGGTATTATTACGAAAAAATTTAGTTGTGAACACTTTTTCAGATATGAGGCCTATGTCCTTAGTAATTTTGTGAATAAGATTTTTTCAAATATTATTCATGAAAGGATTAAGGTTTAATACCTCAGCTGATATCACCAGAACAGGAAGGCTTTGTACAAGTTAGGAGTATTGCAAAAAATGTTCTAGTGGTACAGGAAATTATTGTTGAGATAAGAAAAAGAAGTAAACCTCCCAATATGATTATGAATTTAGATATGATGAAGGCTTATGTTAGGGTGGAGTGGCTATTTTTAACTAAGGTGTTAAGGAAACTGGGCTTTTCAGAAGTCCTTATTGATATGGTTTATAGACTATTGGAGAATAATTGGTATTCAATCTTACTCAATAGTTAGCCTAAAGGTTTCTTCAAAAATTCAAGAGGGTTGAAGCAAGGGGATCCACTGTCACCTACACTATTCATAATAGCAGTAGAAGTTTTGTCAAGAAATTTGAAGAAGCTGATGCAAAAAAAAAAAGAAATTCAAATTGTTTGGCATGCCAAGAGGAAGTCCTAAACTAAATCACCTAGCTTTTGTAGTTGATATAACCATATTATGTAAATCTGAGGTGAAAACTTTGCAGATGGTGACTGAAACTTTGGACTACTATGAAGAAGTGTCAGGACAGAAAATAAAGAAAGAAAAGAGTGAAATTTACTTGCACAAGAATGTGTCAAATGGTGTTGGATTAATGGAAGAAGTAGCCACTGGTATATAGAGAAAAGATTTTCCTTTTATATATCTGGGATGTCCCATCTTTTATATGAGGAAGAAGAAGGATTACTATCAGCAGCTGATGAATAAAATCACTAATAAAGTGAAAACATGGAAAGGAAAACTCTTATCATATGGAGGTAGAGTTGTGTTGATAAAGGATGTATTGTAAAGTATCCTTATTCATAGTTTATCAGTGATGAATTCACCTTTGAATGTGTTGAAATCAATCCAAAAGGTATTAGCTCAATTCTTATGGAGTAGTAAAGTTGGGGAAAAGGGCAGACATTGGGTAAAGTGGCAGACAATGTGTTTACCACAAGAGGAAGGAGTTTTGGGTTTTAGAAGGATTATAGATATTTCAATGGATTTATTCTGTAAATTATGGTTGAATTTTAGAACCAATAAGTCCATTTGAAGTGTGTACATGTATAATAAATACTACAGAAAGGAACATCCAAAATTGATCATGTGGAAAAAAGGTGCAGGGGGGTCACAAGGGTGGAAAAGATGTTAATGAAAAGAGATCTGGTGGAACATTTGATAATTTGGCAATTGAGAGAAGGAAATTCTGGCATATAGTTAGATAACTGGACTGGACAGGGTGATCTTTACTCTTTAATGATGAGTACTGAAGAGGAGAATGGACAGTATCAACAAGTTAAGGAACTTGTAAGGGAAGGTAGATGGGAGAAACAGGTGATCAAAACTATTTTTTATAGAGGAGATGGCTAAGCATATTATCACTAAAGTAAATCTCCCAAAAGAGAATGATAGGGATTGGCCCATATAGAGCATTGAAATAAATGGAATATTTACAGTCAGTTCTGCATGGAATTATATAAGGAATAGGGATCATATTAATAACACATATAAGCGTATTTGGATTAAAGGCTTGCCATTAAAAATATATATTTTTATTTGAAGGTTATGGATAAATAGAATCCCAGTGGATGATAATACTAGAAGATGGGGGATGCAAGGTCCATCTAAATATTGGTGTTGTGATGAACCTGCATTAGAAACGATGGCTCATCAGAAGGTTTTTTTATGCTAACAGGACTTGGTCCTACTTTTCTTCTTTTGCAGGTGTACCTATTCACAATTTAACATTAAGAGGAACAATTCTTAGTAGGTGGAGTGTTGAGGTGAAGAACAGAGAACAATCATATTTTGATGCTTTTCCTAGCATTATTCTTTGGGAGCTGTGGAGAAGAAAAAATAGTAAGAAAAATGATAACAAGGACACAACAGGAATCAGGCTCATATACAAAATCACAAGGAATTTGAGGATGCTTCTGAAGGTTAGAAAACCAGTAGCAGAATTCTCTAATGAATGGCTAGAAATAATCAGGGAGATGGATAAGCTGAAAGGTAAACTGAAGGTTGTTACAGTGTTATGGGAACTACCACCAAAGGGATGGATGAAATACAACACAGATAAAGCTGTTAGAGGAGGAGGAAGTTCATATGCATTTTTTTTAAGAGATGTGAATGGAGATATTCTATATGCTAAAGGAGAACCACATAAGTATATAGACAGTATGCAGGCAGAGGCAAATGCTATTCTACATACAGTTATGCACTGTAAACATACATAACATACTAAAATGATCATTCAAATGGATTCACTCATCATGCAAAAGGTGCTAACAGGAGTCTAGCAATTCCTATGGAATGTAGCACATATAGTTATACAGATACAAGAATATATGAAAGAAAAACAAGTGAAGTATCAACATATTTACAGAGAGGGAAACCAGTTAGTTGATTATTTTGCTAACATAGCTATAGATACATGAGCATCCATAATTAATAGTTTTTAGCAGTTATGGAAAAGAGGAAAAGCCATTCTAAATAGTGATAAATGGCAGAGACCATACTTGAGTATTACACCAGCAAAAGGATAAGGGGCAGGGAGAGTTTCAAGCTGAATAGTTTACATGCAACATATATAATTTCAGTGTAGAAATAAAAAGAATGCATGTACCATCTAGCCTAAGCTATTACAATAAACAAAAAGGACTCTCAGCATCATGGGAGGGTTTTTTGGTTAGGTGGAGCTTGATAAACCTAGGATTGAGGCTTTTATCCGATTTCTCATGGGTCCAAGCTTCTCAGTATCTTCATCCCTTCCAAATCTTTGGCTCACAAGCAAAAAAATATCAAGTTAAATTATCAGATCTAGAACAAGCAAAGTCAACAGAAGGGAAGGTCATCTTACTCGGATAAAACAACTTATCACAAAAGACTAGATCCCTCTTAGTTGAACTAAAATCTTCACAATGGCCCATCTACCAGAGAACTCAACTATAATAGGTGAAGTATTAGTTTCAAGTGATGTGAATACTCTAAAAACTAATCAAATTCAAGGAGGTTTCACTTACTTATGTAAGATGATTTCACAAAGAAGTCACGAAGATGGAGGCACGATGTTTATCACCCAGAGCATCAGTAGAAAGAAGCTGAAGTGGATGAAGGGGAGCTGCATTGTTGAAGGATGTGTACAAAGGAAGTGGAATAGAAAGGTAATATATTTTTGGAAACCCTACTACTTGTATATGTTAATAAGTTGGACTCGGTTTGGGCCGGGTCACAATACTTGTGGTAGGATTTGATTTTGTATAATGGGTTAGTACATTAATATATTTTTATAAGTAATAAAATACCAAATTAAACCCAAAAAATAAAACTTGTGCCTTGTGTGGTGAGAATTTTTTGCACACAATTTATATTTGGTATCTTAGTCTGGAACTTGCCCTAGATGTTATTCAAGTGAAATAAAAAGTTTTGTTTTTCTTAGAATATGATAATAGGCCTTTTTTATATGTCTTGTAAATTTTAGCCTTTTTAGATATTATATCACTAGTTAGCCCTGTTGAGCGTGTAGTCTTTTTTTTGTACTCATACTTTTACCTTGACCCACCTTTTTGAATCCCTAATTTTTGCACTCTGCTTCATTTATCATTGTAGCATAAAATGTGTTGAAATTGTTAAATCAGAAGAAAAGAGATGGTTGAGGATGGTTGAGTATAAACGGTGACCAATGATAGCTACAAAGTGATGAAAAGACCCTCTTTGAAAGAATGTGACATAAAAAAATGCAAAAAATAATTAAAAAAATGATTGAAATATTCTTGATAAGATGAGAATTACTTGTGAAAATAATTGATGAATAGAAGGTTGAAAAATGCAAAGTGCTTAGGGAAATTTAAGTCACTATTATATAGTGTTCCTACCCGTCCCCTAGCCAACATTACAATCCATTAAAGTCCTATTTAACTCTATTCAAGCATACTTAATTAGTGGAGATGTACATAATGGGAAAGCACATAAATCTTTGTGCATACACGTAAATTCTTTGTGAGTATGAGAGTTGTTCTTTTATGTTAAGTCCTTAAACTATGTTCGATATTTTGAATTAAGTGTGTGGAATATTTATTCTTGTGACGCCACTTATTTTATGATAGATAGGTGATGTTATTAGATTTCTTTGACAAAAATAGGTTATCAGTCTAAAACTTGATTTAGTTAGAGTCCATCTTTGAGGTTAGGAGGTTAGAGGTTTGTTGTTTGTTTGTTTGTGTTTCATGTACAATGATCAAAAATCGAACTTGATGTTGTGAATTTCTATTTGATCTAATTGTTTGTATCAACTAAAGTGATGGTGTTTCATGATTTGATTAATTGAGGTGAGCTTTAAAGCTTGCTCGAGGACGAACAAGAGTCTAAGTTAGAGGTGTTGATCTATTACCAAAATTCCATATATTTAGTACTATTTACCTCGTATTTAGTATCTTTCTTTCTCCTTTTTGAGAATTTATTTTATAGATTATGCTTAATATTATTTGTAGAATTAAATTAGTGTGAGGATGATAAAATTTGAAGCAAAAACAAAATTAAAATTGAGAAGTTGTTTAAGAAATTCAAGAAGATAACTTAGTGGAATAAATTTAATGTAATATTATAATATGAGATTGTTGCAGTTGACTTGAAGAATTGCAAATGTAACTTGCGTCATTGTCACGTGGCAGCATCTGAATGCAAGAGAAAAATTGAGGCGGTAGTGTACGAAGGCAGCCATTGTGAGGCAATACAATCTAAATTGAACTGAATTTTTATTTTCCGATTCATTTTTAACTTAGTTATTTTATATTAAGGTTTTTGCTTACACCTATAAATATTTCACAAAAATTGTTTTTACGTAACTTTTAAACTTTGATAATTTTTCAGAACTTGTGAACTTTTAATTTATTTAGAGAAAGCTTGGAGCCTCCATGAAGGCCGGAGAAAATTGACTTATTGTTTTCTTCTCCATCTTTATTTTCTTTGAGAATTCAAGATTTCAAATTTATTCTATTCAATTTGTAAGTTTATAATTATAATTTCATCTTTGATTGCTAATTGTGATTTTCAATCCATGAGTATCTAAATCTTACAACGATGATTGTGGGATCCATGAGGAATTAACAAAGTATATAAACTACATATTAATTCTTGAACGCTATTGATACATGTATTGTTGTTTTCTTGGTTTTGATTGCTTTCTGATGGTGCATAAGATTGGAACTCATTTCATCTTTACTCTGGACTTTAGCAAGGATAGTCGGACGAAAAAAGTGAATCAACAACAAGACTTGAAATTATCTTCATTTAATTAAACTTTAGTAATGCAAAACCCATGACAAATGAACCTTTGTGCTCGGGGATAGTCATTTAAAAGGGGTGTAATCTAGTCAGTTAAATGAAACATAACCAATCAATTCTACATGATAAGCATCGGGATATATCACTAGTACTTGGATCCTATGGAGTTATGAAAACATGAAAAACACAATCCTAATTCATCATTCTCATTGATTTTCTCAAAATAAACTGATATTTATTGACTTCTTACTTCAATTGAAAAAATTGCTTACTTGTTCTTTTTAATTCTCCTATTGAAAATAAATGACTACAATCCTAAATAAATGCATTGACCTAGTTCCTAACCATATTCCTCATGAAATCGACCCCAATCTTTATTGAGTTCTATATTTGATAGCGACCATAATATATCTCATTGCGAGGTTTAATTTTGACGACATCACTTTTGCATCCAGATTATCTGGAGAGTGAGATAGTTAAATGAGAGAAGGCAATTGAGGATATAATCCTCGATCAATCCATTGTGGATGAAGAAAAAGAGAATGGACAAGCAAAGAAAGAAGAAGGAAGTGACGAAGAAGAAAAGAAAAATGAATGAAAAGAAGAAAGAGAAAGAAGAGGAAAAAATAAGGCAGCAGATGAAGAAAATAAGAAACAATAAGTAGAAAAAGAAGAAGAACAAGTGCGAGTAAAGGAGGAAAAGTAGAAGTAAGAAGGTGATGACAAAGAATCAGAACAAGAAGGTACAACAGAAGAGGACAATGAAGAATAAAACAAGAAAGAAGAGGAAGAAGAAAAAGAAGAAAAGAAAGTGGCCTAGAAATATAAGAAAGTCGATGAAGACAAAAGTTCAAGTGTTATTATTAAGGACATTATTGACGAGATCAATAATAACAAAGAGCGTGAACACTTAGTGGCTAAAATAAAAAAGAGTTAAAAAGTTTTATTTGTGAGTTTGAGACAATTAATAAATTTTTTATGTTTAAGACAATTTTGAAATTACATGTGGAAGATTAGAGGTTCAAACAATTATTTATTTTTATGTGCTTTGGATGACACAAAAAAATAGTATGATTTTAACAAGATTGGATGACCTAACAAATAATTTTTCTAACTGATGAAAGTATTTCATAAGATCTGTGATCTCAATTATTTTTCATGTTTATTATAGAGTTTTTATATGTTTTATGATAAATCTATTTTTTTCATAAAATCTTTGTGAAGTGTTACAGACGGCTATCATAATTGATAATCATTGATGTTTTCTATTACAGAACTTTAATAAAAGCAATAAGTTGACCAACTAGACACAACAAAAGTTGGCAATAATTTTAATATTAAAAATACCTCTAATAGAAAATACATTCATCCCCTCTACATTTGCGTTACACATTTTCAAAAGTTCAAAACTAATAATATATCGTACAACATAATTTTTAGGTCATTCTCTTTTTCTTTAGCCACAACCAACCTTTTTTTAAGTTGATTCCGCTCTATTTTGGTGTCTTTCAACAGTTCTTTCAAATGATCTATCTTGTGTTTAAATTTTCTAAAAAGTGTTATAAGCAAATCCTTGCTCTCCTCTGATTCTCTGAGCCTCTCTAATACTTTAAATTTAGCGATGCCTTGAAATGTAGATTCCTTCGGTTCGAACAAAATTCACTTAAAATAAGAGCATCCATCATTATCCTAAACAAATAATAATTAATTAGATTATGTATTACTTAAAATCCATAAAAAAATTTACATTTTTTAAATAAAATTTTCACATTTCCAACAACACAATTGTAGAATTTTTTATTCAAGTTCATATTGATTCTTCAATATAGTAAATTTTGGAAGATTGAGATGACTCAGACATTGTATGTGTTGAAAATAAAAATAAAAATGAAGGAGTAGATGAAGAAAAGGATGTGGAGAAGTTCAAAAATATGTCCTTAATTTATATGGTGGATGACAGAATTTTGACTGTTGGAGGTTCGTTTTTTTTACCATTGGAGATAATACATAGACCATGCCTATAATATAGCACGACTCTACTAAAAAGTGTATCATATATTAGAGTAATCGATCCTAGATGATAGTTGTTCATTTTAGACTCTCCTCTTGTATAATTAAAAGGGTAGTAATGTGAAAAGTTAACATTAGGACTTGTAATTTGACCGTCGCATTCATATCTGTAATGACCCTTCAGGTCATTTCTTGTGATTCCATTTATATTTATCGTTAGATATTTTTCATAGCTGCCTCAAGTCATTTATGACTTGCTGGAACCGATAGTTCGATTACCAGACAGTCCGTTTGGTGTTTAGAACTATTTCCCCATTTAGAAGTTTTCGCTGGTTTCAAATAACCATCAAGCAAAAACTTCAGCAAAATAATATTGGATGTGAATTTTGACTGCATCAGCAGCTCTGAAATATTAATTTAGGTTGGGTAGACCTTTGTTTCGGATCCCGCTACAGCCGAATACATTTTGACCAGCTGGTGCGAAAGTTGAGAAATTACAAAATTCGGATGTAGGGCCTACAAATGGTCGAAACGACCTCGAATGAAAAATTTGACTTTGCCAATGCATTCAGAATGTCAAAATAGGTATGGTTGCATATCTTTTTTGCTCATATTAGACTCCAAATGCACCCTGTGGCCTTGGCTGAAACATAGAATCAAATTCCAAGTTTTGACCATCGTCTGGTACAGCAAGGTACAGTGATCATGGAGGCGTTGGTGAGATCACGATGACAGTGATCACGGAATACATTGGTGCGTGATCGCCTTAGCTGAGGGCCTTGGATGGGATTGTTTAAATGCTCTTCTTGGCCAAGAATTGGCCATGTTCTCCATTGTCTTGAGTCCCAAAACCCTAATAGAGAGTGTAAACCTCAAATTGAATCTTGGGTATTGATTGGGATCTTGAATAACTTGCCTAATCGTGATTAACGTCAAATCTAAGGTATGGATCCTTTAATTTTGGGTGTTGAATTCTTGATTGTTTGATCCAAAACCCCAATTGGCTTGAGGCTTGATTTTAGCCCTAAATATGATTTATTTGCACAAATTTCATGAGGGATATAACTCCCTAATGGTATTTGAACAACGGGCTGATCTCAAAAACTTATTTTCCATATGTGGGACCCACTTGAGGGGTTTTGGTGTCATTTTGGATCCGAAGTACAATGGTGCAATATGGGTGTTGATATTCTCGTAATAATGCATAGATTATATTGTTGATAGATTGGCTCATTGAAGAAGCTTCAAGGAAAGGGAAAATGAAGATTGTTGGTTCATGAGCTATATTTGGATTCAAGGTAGGTTAGGCTTACTTGTGTTAGATTGAACTTTATTATAGTATAATTGTGATATCTTGCTATGATTGGCGAGATCTTAGATATTGAAATGGTATATGGTAATATTTGAGATTAGTTGAATCACTTAGGCTTTTGAAGACATAAAGTGTGATATTTTACTCATAGTCTAGAACCTTGGTTAGTTGGACTTGTTATCTCATGAATAGCATGAGAATGCTCTAGTTGCTCAAGTTAGATGGGAGTAACTTTGTTCACTTACCTTAAGAGTATGTTGACCTAGATATGCATAGTTGTGAATTGGCCTTAAATGGTTTGGATGACTTAGGAGTAATACTTGAGGAGGGGTTGTTTTATAGAACTAGGGCGGATTTATAAACCTTTGAGACATGATTTAGATAACTTAGTCTAATTTCAGGTTAAATTTAGACTTGAAGAAGATAATTTGGGATATTAGAAGCAGAACTTGACCCTCCTTAAGCTTGAACTATGTAGCTTCATTAGCGACCTAGATACTTGTAGAACGCCTAGAATATGCTTTTGGTAATATGATGGTTAAACTTGGTAAATGGTTTATTCATGGTGTTGATTTGGAAATAATATGCATACTTGATTGATTATCTTATATTTATTACTTGGATAACATTGAAAAGCCTTGTGAATTAAACCTATGACTATGCTATCACTTGACTTATTGGCTAGTTTACTATGTGAGCCTTGGATTATGCCACTACTCACATTATGCTCAAGCCTAGTGACTAAACTTATGTTTGTGCCAAAGAATCCCTTTTGTGCTAGTATTGTGGATCATGCCTAATAAGAAGGATTCTAGAAAGTATAATCATGACTTGTAATTAACCATGCTAATAATCACGTCAAGCCCTGTAATGTATTGAGTGTTCACACCAAATAAATATGCATGTTCATGCACCTACTATTATAATGTATTGATAATGAATGGTGAGATACTATGATATGTCTTTCCTTATTTCTCTTACATTCTATTGTTTATGGGAATTGTACTTGTTAATGATTTTAATATATATATATATATAATATTGATGCTATGGTGAATGTCGATGATATTATGATGCCCGACAAGTCCGAAGGATATATTAATGATACAATGATGTCCGATAAGTCCAGAAGATATGTTGATGATATGATGATGCCTGGTAAGTCTAGAGGATATATTGATGATATTATGATTCTCGGTAAGTCCGAAGAATATATTGATGATATTATGATGCCCGGTATATCCGAAGAATATGTTGATGTTATGATGATGCCCAGCAAGTCTGGAGAATATAATAATAATATTATGATGCCCGGTACATTCAAAGGATATATTGATGATATTATGATACCCGGTACATACGGAGATTATATTGATGATATTATGATGTTCGATATATTCGGAGGATATATTAATGATATTATGATGTCCGGTAATCCAGTGGATATATTGATGTCATGTATGGTGAACATGTGTAAATATGTTTATGTGTGATTATGCCTTTATATGATTACATCTGTGTGTGCCTTAAAGATATGATGCTAATCATGGGATGTCGATTATAATTCTTCAATATTAATCACTTTTTTAGTGGTGTAGTTCTCACTAGTATTAAATAGTGAGTAGAAATAGAATATGCCGAATAAAGAGTTAAGGCTGATTGACAAGTGGAATTTTGTGTAGAAATAAAAATTCACCTAATGGGTATGTTTGGATTGAATAAAGGGATTACCTAAAAAATATTGCCTAGTTAAGTGAGTTGTGTGATAACTAGTTGACTACTAAGTGACTATTTTTCTTGATGACTAGAAGTCTAGAATGCTAGATAATGGACCTTGTTAGTTGAAATGTTATAACTAGAAATTGGGGTTGTTATGTGGTCAATGGTTACAATAGGTTAGCATTGGTGATGATTAATGGTATTGATGACTAAAGTATGATCTTATTGGGTTGTTCAATGAGGATTTGTAGGTTATGATGCTAGATAGTAAGAGGCGTTAGTTGATAGATAGTTGTGTATTTGATGATATGTAACCTTTTCCGATATAATGACTAGTGCGCCTATGAAAACTAGAAATTAGCTTTTGTCTAATAGCATCTATGGATTAGTAGTTCATCTTGACTAGGTATGGATATTGGCTATTTAGTGAATAATAGTTAGTGCTAACTCATGGTTGAGGTTTATGTAAAGAATTAGTTAGGCCATAAATGGAGATGCTATAAGGACCAGTGAATTAGTATCCTAATAATAATAAGTGTTGGTTGGTAAATGATGACTAAATAGAGTGTACTGATATCATAGATATCTAAATGACTATATGACTATGGTTATAATTACCTTAGTATGTGTTATTTCAATTTTAGTTATTGATAATAATTATGGATCTTGGTAAATAACCGTTGATGGGTATTGTGGAAATCGTGGAATAATGAGAAGTTGGTTATATGTCTATATACGTTGATGATTTGATCTATTGACTCGTGATGAGTTCTTTACCTTATGTTCTTTTGGGTGTACTCCCTGATGGTATGGGACGTCGTGGTGAGTTCTTTTACTTTCTCCTCTAATAGTTGTATGTGCGTTGAACTTGGTATTTATGAGGTTGTAATTGTATATATGTCGTTTTACACTTTCGGATCAATTACTCATTTTATATGACGATTTTGCTATGTATTAATATGAGATCTTGTATTATTGTTCTAGTTTATTAGTTGTTTTGTACAACGATGATGAAGATGATTCAGGTTCGATTCTGTACCTTGACTTAGAGATATTATCTTGCTTTATATCATCTTTTTATCATAATTTAGCTTAGTCAACCGGTGATGTCTACTGAGTACCCGTTGTTTTGGTACTTATATTACACTCCTGTACCTTTTTGGTGCAGACCCTAGTACTAGTTACCGCTGGTGAGTTGAGATCGTGTAGTGTTAAATATTTGGAGACAAGGTTAGTTCTTAGAGTTTTGAGTCATCCGTTTCCCTCTTATCTTTATTCAGTCTTTTGTATTCAAGACGAATGTATAAGACTATTTAGACTTGAGTTGTATTTCCTATTGCATACTTAGATGCTCTTGTACTAATATGACCAGGTCGTGGGAATGGTATCCATAGTTGATTGACTTTTGTTGAACATTGTTGTTTCATCATTGTGTTCATCTATGATGGCCCTTGTTGGGCGTTCCTACAGAAGTAACCCATTATCTTGGCTTCGGGTTATGGTGTTGTCTTGCCTACTGGTGGGTTTTTGTAGGTGCCATCACGACTTATGAATCGGGTCGTGACAATATCTTAGACTTTACAAATTGTGTATCATCTACTAATGCCATTCTCACAAGTAATAAATCCTTGGTGTTTAACATGGATTAAGATCTCGGTCTACATTGGATCGTTGCCGAGGAGTATAATCAATTCATAAAATCTATTGAGAAGGAGTCTAATGGCTTAAAAAAGTTGAAAATAATTAAAATGAAATAAAATTATAGAAATGAACATCATTCGTGCAAGGTGAAATAACTTAATCGCATTGTATGAGAGTCCACAATAATTGAACACGTGATCAAATGAGTTTTAAGAGGAGTCTTGATTGTGAGTAGTGTTAAGACAAGTAACATTTGAGAATAAGAGTTGTTTCTCAAGGCATAAGTTTGTTCTAAGTGAGTAGTTCTTACTAATACTCATTTGATCAATGTTGATATTCATTTCATCACGATTAATTATTGTGGACTCTTATATGATGTAATTAAGTTGTTTCACGATGCTCGACTGGTGCTAATATAATTTATTTAATTTACTTCAATTTAATTTTTTCCTTTTCATTATCATAGATCAATCCTTTGTTATATTCATATTATCAATCGTAGATGTAGGATACTTTTGTGGTCTGTAATAGATGTGTGTGTCTATGCTACATAAAAATAGATTAGAATAAAAAATTAAATTAAATTAAAATAAATTCAAGTAAATTAATTTAGTGAGTATTGGCATCATTGGAGCATCGTTAAACAACTTAATTACATCATTTGAGAGTCCACAATAATCAAAATCGTGATCAAATGAGTATTAGTAAATCTCACTCAGTTAGAACAAACTAATGCCTTGAGAAACAACTCGTATTCTCAAACATTACTTGTCTTAACACCACTCACAACCATCACTTCATCTAATACTCACTAGATCACGTGTCCAATTGTTCCAGACTCACATTCGATATGATTAAGTTGTTTCACCATACTCGAATGATGCGTATTCTGGTAATTTTATTTTATTTTAATTACTTTTTATTTTTTAAAGTATTTTTGTGATTTAGGAGTATTGCATGTCCTAATACTCACTTTATCGTGTCTAATGTTGACGTGGACTCATAAATGATGTAACCAAATAGCTTGACAATAGTTGGATGATGTTAAACACTGCTTTGATTTAGTTTAATTGAATTTTTCATTTTTTAGCCATTACACTCCTTAATAGATTTGACAGATCTAGTATACACCTTAGCAATAGTCATGTGTAGACCAATATGTAAATCTAGGATCAACACAATCAAAGGAGTATACCTATTCTTAGTAGTTTAGCATAGATGTGCATGTCAATCAATTATTTTGATTTTAGATCCTCTTTGTCAAATTAGTCATCTCTGAACTTGTTAATTTGATTGTCGCTTCTTTTGGACATATAATATTCTACTCAATTATAAATAATTAGGATTTAGGTCATATTATCCATTATGTAATATCAGTGTGCAAAATGTAAAACGCAAACATCAAATAAACTGAAAAATTGATACAAAAATTAAAACTTTTATGTTACCCACAATAGTTCATTCTACATCAAGAAAGGTGAATAAAAACCAGTTAAAACAATAAAATGGGAAGCTTTTATTCTACCAATGAAATCTCCCATAATGAACTACATTCTTAACAAAAATACATAAAAAACATAAACTTAAACTATGAGTGATGATGGGGGGATGGTGGTAGGTTATGAGTTCATCGAGATTCAAATGGAGCCTCTCCTTTTTAGCCTGTAGAAAATGAGGCATCAGTCGAAGTTGTCACCAGAGCTAGTGTTGATTGAGATCAAGGCCTTGAAAAGGAATTTGAAGTCATTTCTCAGTTGGAGAAGGTCGTGGTTCCTAGTAGCCTGCACCCTCCTGATGATAGGCAAATTTACACGCCTATAGCACTATATTTTGCCCATATTTTAGCCTAGTTTTGAGAACAAATTATATATTTCATGCACTTTTAGTCCATTTTCCTGTAAGTGAGCTAACGAACATGATTAGCAAAGTTTCAGGTATAAATGATGCAGAATTCAGCATTTCATGGATAACTTGACGCCAAAGAAAGCTTCACGAAAGGAGAAAAGCCAATCTTGGACGCCAAGGACTAAAGATGGCGCATGGAAATTTTGTCCCGGGCTAAAACAACATTTCTGAAGACTTTGAGGACTAGCAGTAACTTATTAGGATTAGGATAATGATACATTAACCTAGTACAATTGGGTTAAGTATTACATTAGCTTGTTAGGATTAGGATAATGATACATTAACCTAGTACAATTGGGTTAAGTATTTCATTAGCTTAGTAGGATTTGGTTAAGCATTTCATTAGCTTAGTAGGAATAGGATATGGGTATTATAAATACCCTATCTTGCTAGAGATTTTAGGACATCTTATTACATTCAATTCTATTCTATTCTACTTCTAAGACATTCTAGTTCTAAACAATCATTCTTCCATTAATTCTATTTTTCTTCTTCTATTCATCTATTCTTAAATTCCACAACAAGAGAAACGTTACTTTGCTAAGGGATTCACGCCTAACGCCTACCACACCATTACAAATGTGAAATCTTTATTGTGGTATAACAACAATGTCAATTGTGATTTCCTTCGCACTCATGGGTAACTAAACTTCTCTGTTGGGGTTATGGAAGCCGAATGAGATACTATCTATTGCTGTGAGTTTGTGAGTTCGTGACACGTATGTTTCTTATATCATTATTCTCTTCATCTTAATCTAAATTCTTTGTGGTTGTAAACGCAAGAATACGCCAGTATAACATTTAACTTGTTCGAAAGAAAGGTTATCTGTCTGGAAAAGAGATAATGTCAAGGTAGTAGGGTCCCATCCCCTATTAAAAAGTTAGTGTCGTAACTGGATTAACCTCTAGGAGAATTCGTACCGTTAGACACGCTTTAAGCTCGAAAGAGTTAAAGTGAAATAATCCTCGAATAGGTCGAAAGACGCCTGGATTTACCATCGAATACAATTCTCTATAAGCACATGCATGTCTGAATTCAACACACTCATAGTCAATAGAGACGTATAACTCAGAAGGTGGACATAACCCCAACTCCTCAATTCTCATTGTTTACATATTACAAAACATTCGTTTTTTTACTTTGCTATTTTCTGCTTTACTCTCTTATTTTGGTTACATTACTATCACAATACAATTCCCCCCTTTTTATGAGACTTGCACTAAAAGTGTAGTAATTTTTGCTTACTTGTTGACCAAGCTATTCCCTGTGGGATCGATATCCAACCCAGTTGGGTTCTATATTTGACAAACGATCGCTTTACACTCCTACGAGAGCTGTAGATTGAGCGTTATCAAAAATTGGCGCCGCTGCCGGGGAATACAAGTGTCAATTAAGTTCGTAATAATTACTAGACCCTTTGGTCAAAGATTATCGTACTTTTACTTTTATTTTTTGTTTTTGTTTACTGCAGGTTTTTATTCAGTGCATGCCCCATACCCGAAGTTCTGGTCAACCGTTATTACCTATCAATCCTGAACCACAACGTATTCGCAGAATGGAGGCACAACACGCAATTGAAAAGATGGCTGCTCAACAGGAACAGGCGAGACTAGCTGCTCTAGCCGCCGCTCAAGTGCATCAACAGAATATTGATAACCCTGGGCGAGCAACAAATCCTGACGATGAAGATCTAGGTGATTACGAGCTACTAAACCCTAGGCATACCGCTGAGATCGCAACACCTGCCAACAGAAGAGATCGTCAAGCTAGGTTTAGGCCTGAACGCCAAGCTATGCAGCCAGCTTTCGACGATGATGATGATGATCTTGATGGAGCCGGAGCCACAGGAGCCATTATTCCTCCACCATTGGCACCCGGAGCCAAGTTCAATATCACAAGCACCATGATTCAGTTATTGCAACTCAAGGGATTATTTGGTGGACTAGCAGGCGATGATCCGAATATGCATCTCATCAACTTTATTTCTACATGTAAGTCATTTGACAATCCTGGTGTTGGTCAGAATGCAATTCGATTACGTCTATTTCCATTGTCTCTGTCTGGGGAGGCAACTCTATGGTTGAATGGGCTGACTCCTGATTCTATTACAAATTGGAGGCAATTGAGAGACGCTTTCCTAGAAAGATTCTTTCCGCCATCCAAAAGAGCACAATTGAGAGATGAAATCAGCAACTTTCGTCAGCTTCCCACTGAAGCTCTTCATGAAACATGGGAGAGGTTCAAGACAAAGCTAGCGAGGTGCCCAAACCATCATATGACTAATGTTCACCTAATGGAGATATTATATAGAGCCTTGAATTCAATAACTAAACCAGTGGTGGATAATGCGGCTGGAGGATCCTTTATGGATCTCACCTTTGGTCAAGCAAGCAATATGCTAGATCGTATGACGAAACAAAGTAGAGCTTGGCATACCAGGGATTCTGAGGTAGCAAGCCCCACTTTATCTATTGGCATGACTGCAGACCAAATAAGAAAACAAGAAGAACGTGATCAAGATATGGCGCACATGAAAACACAAGTGGATCTTCTTACAAAGCATTTATTATCAGGGAAGACCGAAAAGGTGAAAGCTATTGCGTCAAAAGGAAGAGACGAATCTGATTCAGAAGAGGAAGCCAACTACTTGAACAATCAGGGGGGTTTCCGAGGTAATACCCAAGGAAACCAAGGTCGGAACTATTATGATAAATATGGAAACAAGGACCAAGGTAGTTGGAAGAACAAGAATGACAAAAGTGGTTTGTATGTTCCCCCTGGAAGACGTGACGCCACCACATCTAGTTCTGGAAGTATGAAAGACATGATGGCTAAACTACTGAAAGGAGTGGAAGCAACTAGCTCGGGAGTAACAGAGGTAATAAATGATTTGTCCTCTATGAAGCAATTAGTTGATTCACATTCCACTTCAATCAAGCAAATTGAGAAGCAATTGAGCCAACTTTCAGCAGCACTCAATCAAAGAAAGGCTGGCACTTTACCTAGCGATACTGTGCAAAACCCAAGGAATGATGGGTCATGCATGGCCATCACTACCCGAAGTGGTAAGGTGCTGGAAACTTCAGAAAAAGGCAAGCAAGTGGTTGGCGAAGAAGCGGAAATTTATGATAAGGCGAAAGGGGAAGATGCCGCAGCAGCCGATCCTAACGTCCTTAACGTCACTTCTCACGACGTGCAGCCTGGAAAAGCTGAAAAACGGAAGCAATAGGAGAAGAAAGTCGTGGAGAGAACAATTCCATACCCATCACCACCTTTTCCCCAAAGATTGAAGAAGGTGGCGGACGATACAAAGTTCAGCAAATTCATGACTATGTTAAAGCAGCTGACCATTAATGTTCCGTTGGTGGAGGCACTAGAACAAATGCCTGGGTATGCAAAATTTATGAAGGATCTTTTGATAAAGAAGCGGGCAGTAAGTTATGAGCCGGCAGATAATATTCATCATTGCAGTGCAATTGCCACAAGGTCCTTAGTACAGAAAAAGGCCGACCCCGGTGCTTTCACCCTTCCTTGCACGGTTGGATCTATGAATTTTGCCAAAGCATTATGTGATTTAGGAGCCAGCATCAATTTGATGCCATTATCTATCTATAAAAAGTTGGGGTTGGGTGATCCTACTCCAACCAATATGAGGCTCGTCATGGCGGATAGGTCGGTAAAATGACCTGTTGGTATCCTATGTGATGTCTTGGTAAAGGTTTCTTCATTCATTTTTCCTGCAGACTTTGTGATTTTGGATTGCGAGGTGGATTCTGAAGTTTCCATAATTTTGGGACGTCCTTTCCTTACAACAGAAAGTGTTCCTATTGACATGAGAGCTAATGAGCTTTTATTTCGGTTGAATGATGAAGTGGTCCGCTTTGATATATGCAAAGCAATGAAGCATCCCAGTGATATGAATGTGTTCTCTGTAGCTGATGTTCATCATGAGGATAAGAAAGCATTATCTGTAGAGAAACATCTTACTGTTGAGCCATTGTCTGCTGCGCCACTGAATGTTGAGCATGAGGACGATGAAGATTATGAAGAACTTATGGGTGCTCTAACAAAAATAGAGTCCTATTCACATAATCCTAAGCAACCGGACCGTGATCTTAAGAACCAACCTTCACCAACAGCGAAGACTTCCCTTGAAGATCCACCAATGCTAGAATCGAAAAAGCTCCCCGATTATCTAAGGTATGTGTTCTTGGAAAGTATAAATATACTTCCGGTGAGTGCGGATGATTTAAGTAAACAGCACGTAGAGGCTCTCATCTCTTCTCTGAAGAGATACATGAGAGCTATGGGTTGGACTATTGATGATATAATTGGTATCCCTCCTGGGATAGGCATGCACAAGGGTCATCTCGAAGAAGACTGCATGCCTACAAGTAAGCCTCATTATCGTCTGAATCCATTCAGAAAATAATCCACCATCTATCTCGACGAAGTCTAAGTACTCGAGGTAGCTATGTCGTGCCGTGACAATAAATCAAGCGCTAGATGGGAGGCAACCCATCATTTATCGTTTTTCATTTTTTTGTCTTTCTCTCATTCTAGTACGTGTTTCATTTTTGATAAATAAAAATCCAAAAATAAGAGTCGTGCCACGACCAAAACTAAGGCGCTTGATGGGAGGAAACCCATCGTACTAATCGTTTTCATTGGTTTTGAGCGAATGTAGGTGCAAGAGGTATAAAACGAGGAGATCGATTTCAGATGCGATTTGGACGTATGGCATGGTAAAGGTGGTAAGTTAGGAATTAAGATGCATAAGGCTATGGATTGAGCATTGCTCATGACAAAATAGGAATCGAGCAAGGCTAGGCCTAGGTAAAACTAGGCCACGAACAAGGCAAAGCCTATACTATAGCCCAAGGTCTCGGAATCTAGTGTGCTATAGCATAGGCGCCGCCCATGCTCAAGTATGCCATAGCATAGGCGCCGCCTATGCCAAAGCATTTTGTCTCTGAATCTCATAGGCCATGCTAAAGGCGCCGCCTATGGTCACTAAAGGCATTGCACTAGGCGCCGCCTATGCTCACCATAGGCTTTGCATTAGGCGCCGCCTATGCCAAGCATAGGCAAAGCTAAAGGCGCCGCCTATGGTCACTTTTTGTCTCCAAAACCGATTTTAAATGGGTCAAAACCCGACCCATTCTTTTCCTATATAAAGGAGACTTAGTCTTGAGGCACAAACACATTGAAAACCTAACATAGGCGCCGCACATAGCATCCAAATCTTCTCAAAACTTTTGCTCTTCCACTTCACAAGAACATCTCCAAAGGCTTCAATCACGTAAGTACTCTTGTGTTCTTCATCTATTTTTCGTAAGTACTACGTTACTATGTCTATTATGAATTGCTAAATCTTGAAGAAGTATTGGAGATGTGAATGTGTTTGAATTGTTGATACACAACCAAGTGAGTGAACATATATGTTAGGATGATCTTAACTTGTTTTCGACTTCAATTCGATTTTGATGCATTGTCATACTACTTATGGAATTGCTATAGTCATGAACATTGCATACTCTTGTCACTTGAATACTTACATGTTGGGATGTCTCGCTCATCGGAATAAGACTTATAGTTGCCTACCGACATAGGAGATTGTGATTATTGATAGAAACTATACCATGATGTAATCCCTATGTAGAAGTCTTGATATACCTAACATGAAAGTATTGCAAAGATTGCAAGAAGTGTTACATATCTGAATTTCTTGTTGGAATATAGCCCCTAAAACGTATGTCGATGAAGTCTGAGTAATCGACCACTTTCACTTCACTAGTCTGTACCAACAAACTAAGTGTGGGGTGGTGCCACTACTGCTTGTTTATAGATTGTATCCATCGAGATGATGCTAACATGAACATTGTTTTAAGTCTCAGGTACAATGGCACCCAAAGCAAGACAAGGCAAAGATAAGGCTACCACTTCACAAAAAGGCAAGAAAAGAGGCCGAAAAGAGCAAGGATAACCCTCCTCGCTGCAAATACCTCAACTCACTCTTGGAATTAAGTGGGATACTTATGAGGAACTTCTGAGGATGACGACTCTGATGATGATTCCGATGCAAGGGGTATGACCCCAGACATAGAGGATGAGTCCGACTAACCAGGTTCTTCTTATTTATTTTCCACTGAGGACAGTGTGTCCCATCTAAGTGTGGGGTGCTAGTATTTGCATGCTATACTTCTCCATCCACATTTGCATTTATTTATGTTTGTTTGTAGTTAATTATTTTTTTTAGCTTAGCTTCGCATGAAATTATTCTAATAGGCAGCATGAGATTATGACAAGAGTTTGTGCTAAAATCATGACTATTGAGACATTTAGGCTCTAATTGTGACTCACTATGTGATATTGTTTGGTTTAATTCCTTCATCTGTTGGTTCAAGAGTCTATACTACTCCCAATAAAGTCGACCATGTGCCTTGTGTGTGTGAGATAATAGTATATTCTGTGTTTGTGGCTGATGCTAGAACTTTCCTGGTATGTATGTAAAGCGAAAATAAAGAGTGCAAGTCTAGGAGATGATTTAGGCATTTCTTTGGCAACCTATGATTATTTACCTTCTTTTTACCTACCCATGGACATCATCCTAGTTAAACCCTTTTGAGCCTTTAGCTTATTTTCTTTGACAAACCTCGTATGTAAGCCTAATCCATTTTTTTCAAGACCATAATTTGATCCAAATTCCTAAGTGCTTTAAAGTGAAAAAGTCATGTGACAAAATAAGAGGAAATTGGGTGAGTATGATGCTTTAGAATGCATTGGTGCTTGAATGAGTTATGAAAAAGAAAGTGCTATCATAAGAGGTATGTTATCAAAAGAAAAAGGAAAGGAAAACTGAAAAGTTAGTTATTTTAAAATTGAAAAACAAAAGAGGAGAAAAAGAGTGGTAGAATAAAAGAAAGTAGAAAGGTTGTTTGAAAGAAAAGTGTTAATGATACAATGTGATGTATTAAAGCGCTTAGGAACATAGTCACTATTTCTGGCCAAAATAGTCCTACCCGTCCCTTAGCCTACATTACAACCATCAAAAGACCTATTTGATTCTAAGCTTAAGCATTCTGACATTTAGTGGAGCATTACACTAAGGGCAAGCCTATGGTCATCAGTTGCTGCATATGAATTCTTTGTGAGAGTGAGAGCAAGGATATTTTGATACCCATGTTTGAAAAATATGTTATACTTGTGAGTGATTATGGGTAATATATTGTGAGACACACATGGTTGATGAGTTTTGGGTAGTTGTGTATGATTCTTTGTGCCTTAACTTTTGAATATGAGTTGACCACCATCATGAGTCTATGTTGGAGGCTAAATGGTCTCTACTAATGATCGGAAAACTACTCTTTGTTGATAATTGTTGTGCTTATCTTGACGAATATTTCATGTTGTTGCTGTGAAACCCTAAGTTGATGTTTAGAGGGACATGATATTTTGTTCGAGGACGAACAAAGCTTTAAGTGTGGGGTGTTGATGATAGGCGAATTTACACGCCTATAGCACTATATTTTGCCCATATTTTAGCCTAGTTTTGAGAACAAATTATATATTTCATGCACTTTTAGCCCATTTTCCTGTAAGTGAGCTAACGAACATGATTAGCAAAGTTTCAGGTATAAATGATGTAGAATTCAGCATTTCATGGATAACTTGACTCCAAAGAAAGCTTCACGAATGGAGAAAAGCCAATCTTGGACGCCAAGGACTAAAGATGGCGCATGGAAATTCTGTCCCGGGCTAAAACAACATTTCTGAAGACTTTGGGAACTAGCAGTAACTTATTAGGATTAGGATAATGATACATTAACCTAGTACAATTGGGTTAAGTATTACATTAGCTTGTTAGGATTAGGATAATGATACATTAACCTAGTACAATTGGGTTAAGTATTTCATTAGCTTAGTAGGATTTGGTTAAGCATTTCATTAGCTTAGTAGGAATAGGATATGGGTATTATAAATACCCTATCTTGCTAGAGATTTTAGGACATCTTATTACATTCAATTCTATTCTATTCTACTTCTAAGACATTCTAGTTCTAAACAATCATTCTTCCATTAATTCTATTTTTCTTCTTCTATTCATCTATTCTTAAATTCCACAACAAGAGAAACGTTACTTTGCTAAGGGATTCACGCCTAACGCCTACCACACCATTACAAATGTGAAATCTTTATTGTGGTATAACAACAATGTCAATTGTGATTTCCTTCGCACTCATGGGTAACTAAACTTCTCTGTTGGGGTTATGGAAGCCGAATGAGATACTATCTATTGCTGTGAGTTTGTGAGTTCGTGACACGTATGTTTCTTATATCATTATTCTCTTCATCTTAATCTAAATTCTTTGTGGTTGCAAACGCAAGAATACGCCAGTATAACATTTAACTTGTTCGAAAGAAAGGTTATCTGTCTGGAAAAGAGATAATGTCAAGGTAGTAGGGTCCCATCCCCTATTAAAAAGTTAGTGTCGTAACTGGATTAACCTCTTGGAGAATTCGTACCGTTAGACACGCTTTAAGCTCGAAAGAGTTAAAGTGAAATAATCCTCGAATAGGTCGAAAGACGCCTGGATTTACCATCGAATACAATTCTCTATAAGCACATGCATGTCTGAATTCAACACACTCATAGTCAATAGAGACGTATAACTCAGAAGGTGGACATAACCCTAACTCCTCAATTCTCATTGTTTACATATTACAAAACATTCGTTCTTTTACTTTGTTATTTTCTGCTTTACTCTCTTATTTTGGTTACATTACTATCACAATACAATTCCCCCCTTTTTACGAGACTTGCACTAAAAGTGTAGTAATTTTTGCTTACTTGTTGACCAAGCTATTCCCTGTGGGATCGATACCCAACCCAGTTGGGTTCTATATTTGACAAACGACCGCTTTACACTCCTACGAGAGCTGTAGTTTGAGAATTATCACCTCCTCAGATTTCTCAAGTTGTACTCCCTTCTTGACATTTTTTATTTTATCTTGTTGAAGAAGATGAAGTTTAAAATAGACCAATATGTTATTTAAATAGATCAAAAGGAGTTTTCTACCATCTAATTATTGATCGACACATGTGTGTTTATGTCAGTTGAGAAGGTGGTATGTAGAAATCAAAAGGTGCGTCAGTCGAGTTGTCAGTCCTATTATTTCCTTTCTGCGCTATTATCCAAGCGTCATGATTACAACTTAGCCATTGGATTTTCTTATGATAAAGTTTTAAAATAGATGATGATGATATTCTATCATATATGGATGGTTGATAGAACACAATATAGCATAGGCCAAATGAATAGTTTAGAATAAACTAAAAAAATCAATGATATAAACTAATAAAGGTCGAGTACAACTGAACTGACATTAAAGTTTCAAAACATTACACTGACTTCAACAAAATTAATATATAGTGGCATCCTATTTTGTATTTAAGCTACATGTTGACTCTTATGTCCTGGTTGTGTGCACAAGGAGCATTTGTTCCTCCCCGTAGTTATATTGAACGTTTCGGTACAACCTTTCATGCAAAGAACCTTCTTCCTTCCTAGTTTTGGATCATAGTCAGGTGGAAGAACCTTTATGTCTAAAATTTCAGACAGCACACTCTACTCATCCTCTATAGCGATAACGTGACTAGGTTCTTGGTATGCAAGAAGGTATGTTGCTTTATCATAGATCATGAGGAGTATTCGTAGATTCTTAAGCCATACCCATTTTCTTAATTCAATCTCAAATTTGTCATCCCATAAGGGCATGATATTTTCTCCTAGTCATATCGTCTATAAGAACACGACCTTTTCAATAGACTGACTTTGGCGGTATGGCCATACCCAATGTCGGTGAATTCATCATTGGTCTCATTTATGTTGGACTTATACAATAAGTCGCCCTCTATCCTATTCTCCTTAATGATCTATCCAGCATCAGGCACAAAAGTATTACTACTCTTGATAACCTTTGTATAATACTCTCTGAAATTTTTAGCAAACCTCCGAGCAATCAAATTGAAAACATCCACGAGGTACTCCCTTTCATCCCTCAACATTGAGTTAAGAAACTCAACAATGTTTATGGTCATGACATTGAATCTGTTGTCCCAAAAGTGTGCCCTGCTCCATTTATCGAATTTAACGTCGTGCTTGAGAAATTTTGCTGCCTCGAGACAATTGTCTTTGAACTATATGTAGTGATTGGTGAACTTTACCAAACTGTATATATTAGTTATATTGTAGTACATATGGAGATAAGTTGAATAGTGATTATAGCCATCAAGTGACCCTTCCCAAAGGTGGCAATGGTTCATCTGAAAAGGTGTATCTTTTGAAAGAGTCATGTTTGTTCATTCGAAACATTGTGTCTTTTTTTGAACAGACATAACTATCTGAATAGTCACTCCTTTTCCAAAACAATATGTCTTTTCCTCAAAGGTTATGTTCCTCCATTTTCCATTCACACCTTTTTCATACATATTGAACCCAACAATCCCTCACATGAATGGGGAATAGCTATTTTTTCATAAAATTTTACGGACAAGTATGTGATCATCAAGCAAAGACTGATTGCATCTGGATAAGTGGGTTTCTCTTTGAACTTTTCGTAGTGAACATGCATCGGATGCACTCGATCAATTGTTAGATTTGATATCTTTGAACCGTCGAGCTTTAATGTACACCTAGACAACACATGTCACACAACCATCCTTTTACCGTTTATGGTTCTCACGCTTTTGTTCTTTTTATCCATGAACATGTCCCAGATTCATAAGAGCTTAAAGAATAGGCCTTTACTAACATTCTCCTTGAAGCGGTTTCCACTTCGCCCTTACATAGGTGATTTCTAAGCTTTCAACCCCATAGATTAAACTATTTGGTCAAATCTTTCAAATTTAGATAATCAGTAAAAGACTTTTCACCTTAAGTGTTATCTTTTTTTACTACACATTGTCTACATCTTGAGAATGGGTTGGGTAATTGACAATGTTGAACCTGTCAGACATAACTTTGTTTGATCTCCTTGAACCTAGCTCTTGGGATCTCCAGTCTGCTAGGTAGAGTTATCGCCATGCTGATTTGTCCTAGGCCTTAAACCCATTCCCTTGGATGTTCTTTCCACTCCTTCTCTAGATAGGCCTTTTGTAAGTGGATCCGACACATTATCCTTTTGACTTAACATATTCAACAGTGATAATTCCACTAGAGAGAAGTTATTTAACGATATTATGCCTCCATCTTATGTAACGATATTTACCATTGTACATCATGCTCCCTGCCCTACCTATTGCTGCTTGGCTATCATAGTATATACATACTGGTGCCACTAGTTTGGGCAAATAAGGAATATCTTCCAAGAAATTCTAGAGCCATTCTTCTTCTTCACTGGCTTTATCTAATGCGATAAATTCAGATTCCATTGTAGAGCGAGAAATACAAGTCTGTTTGGATGATTTCCAAGAGACTGCTCCTCTACCGATAGTAAATATATATCCCCTTGTAGATTTTACTTCGTTCGATCCGGTGATCAAATTTGCATCACTATAGGATATTTATTATAATGCAAGGCATAGTCTTGAGTGTATTTTAGATACCCCAAAACTCTTTTCATTGCCATCCAATGAGTTTTGTTGGGATTACTTGTGTACCGACTCAACTTACTAATAACGCATGCTATGTCTGGTCGTGTACAATTCATTATATACATTAAACATCCCAATACTCTTGCATACTCCATTTTTGAGTCACTTTCACCTTCATTCTTTTGAAGTGCAAAGCTCACATCCAATGGAGTCTTGGCAATACCGAATTTCATATACTTGAATTTTTCAAGTACATTTTTGATATAATGAGTATGTGAAAATGTCAATCCTTGTGGAGTTCTATGGATTCTTATTCCTAAGATCACATCCGCAACTCCAAGGTCTTTCATATCGAACTTACTCTCGAGCATTCATTTCGTTGCATTTATATCAGACATTTTTCTACTGATGATCAACATATCATCCACATATAAACAAACAATGACTTAGTGATTCGGAGTGTCTTTAATGTAAACACATTTATTAAATTCATTTATCTTGAACCCATTTGCCAACATGGTTTGGTGAAACTTCGCATGCCATTATTTAGGTGCTTGCTTTAGTCCATACAACAACTTAATAAGTTTACACACCTTATTCTCCTTTCCTGGAACCACAAAACCCTCAAGTTGTTCCATGTAAATTTCTTCCTCCAATTCTCCATTTAGGAATGTGGTTTTCACATCCATTTGATGGATTTCAATACCATATATTGCCGCCAAGGCAATTAATATTCGAATCGATGTTATACTTGTTACTGGAGAGTATGTATCAAAGTAATCAAGGCCTTCGTTTTACTTGAAGCCTTTTACTATAAGTCTTTCCTTGTATTTATCAATAGTACCATCCGCTTTCATTTTCATTTTGAAGATTCATTTAGAACCTAAAGGTTTATTTTTTGGAGAAAGATCAACCAATTCCCATGTATGGTTTCTTAAGATTGAATCAATCTCACTATTGACCTCCTCTTTCCAAAAGGATGAGTCTGACGACGACATTGCTTCTTTAAATGTTTAAGGCTCATTTTCTAAGAGAAATATTACAAAATCTAATCCAAATGTAGTAGAAGTTCTTTGATGTGTACTATGTCTTGGATTCTCTTCTTTATGTACATTCTCACTTGGTTCATCTCGAGGTCTTTTAGACCCTCTACTAGACTGTTCATGTCTAGTTTTATATAGGTAAATATTTTTAAAGAATTCAGTATTATCTGATTCAATTACCGTATTTTTATTTATATCTGGATGTTCGGATTTATGAATCAAAAATCGATATGCTTTACTACTTTTAGCATATCCTATGAACATGCAGTCCACAGTCTTAGGTCCTACCACAGTCTTAGGTCCTATCTTAACCCTCTTAGGCATAGGAACTTGGACCTTTGGTAGACACCCCCACACATTGAAATATTTCAAGTTGGGTTTCTATCCTTTTCATTTTTCATAAGGAATTGATTGTGTCTTACTATGGGGAACTCTATTAAGTATATGATTGGTTGTAAGGATATCTTCCCCCATATGTTTTGCGGTAAACCAAAACTTAAAAGCAAGGCATTCATCATTTCCTTCAAAGTTTGGTTATTTCTTTCTGTAATTCCGTTAGATTGAGGTGAATATGGGACCATAGTTTGATGGACAATTCCATTCTCTACACATATTTTGGCAAAGGGAGATTCATATTCTCCGCCCCTATCGCTTCTTATCATTTTTATCTTTTTCTCTAACTGATTTTCTACTTCAGTTTTGTATTGCCTAAACGCATCTATTGCTTCATCCTTACTATTTAGCAAGTCAACATAACAATATCAAGTGCAATCGTCAATAAAAATTATGAAATACTTTGTCCCACCACGTGATGGTGTTGACTTCATATCACAAATATCAGTGTGTATTAAGTCTAAGGAATTAGAATTCCTTTCAACGGACTTATTAGGATGCTTTGCATACTTTGATTCCACACACGTTTGACACTTTGATTTTTTTTTGCACTCAAAGTTTTGCAAAAGTTTTAAGTTAATCAGTTTTCGTAATGTTTTGTATTTAACATGACCTAAACGTTCATGCCACAAATTATAAGACTCAAGCAAGTAAGAAGAATTTGAACTTTTATTGATTTCGACATTCATTACATTCATCTTATAAAGGCCCTCAGTGAGATAGACTTTTCCTACATACACTTCTTTTTTTCTAATTACAATTTTTTCAGAAACGGTTACACATTTGAATTCATTCTTGTATAGAAGTGAAACAGAAATCAAGTTCCTACGTAATTTCAGAATGTACAAGACATTGTTAAGTGTCAAGACCTTTCCTGAAGTCATTTTCAAGCCCACTTTTCTTGTTCCTTCTACCTTAGCCGTAGCGGAGTTAGCCATGTAGATCATTTCTTCTACTGGAGCAAATGTCAAAAATAACTCTTTATTGGCACAAACATGGTGGATGGCACCAGAATCCATCCACCACTCGCACGGATTCCCCACCAAGTTGCATTTTGAAAACATAGCACACAGATCATCACATTCTTTGTTGGACTCAATCATATTTGCTTGGTCCCTTTTCTTGCCTTTCTTAGGGGCACGATAATCCGTGGACTTATGGCCAATCTTGCCACAGTTGAAGCACTTTCCTTTGTACTTCTTCTTGGGTTGATTACTTCCTTGTTCAACTTTCTTCCTTTTCTTAGAATTGTTTTGGTCATCTTCTACAATATGTGCTCCATTAATTGTAGAATTTTCTTTTGACCTTCTCTCGGCAGCTTTATTATCATCTTCAATACGCAGTCAGACAATAAGATCTTCGACAGTCATTTCCTTGCATTTATGCTTCAAGTAGTTTTTGAAGTCTTTCCACATAGGTGGTAGCTTCTCAATTATCGCTGCTACTTGAAATGCATCATTCACAATCAAACCTACAAAAAAGTTTATGTGAGTACTTAGAACATTTTCAATTTGTTCAACTAAGGTATTTTCAAAGATATACCTTCCTCTAGGAGATCGTAGATGATTACTTGCAATTTCTGCACTTGAGAGACAACCGTTTTGCTATCTATCATTTTAAAGTCCAGGAACCTTGCAACAAAGAACTTCTTAATTCCTGCATCCTCTGTCTTATATTTTTGTTCTAGTGCCCCCCACAATTTCTTCGATGTCTTAGTTCCACTGTAAATATTGTAGAGGTCGTCTTGGAGACCACTAAATATATAATTCCTGCAAAGGAAGTCCGAGTGTTTCCAAGCCTCTACAATTATGAAACGCTCTTTGTCCGAGGTTCCCTCGGGAACCTCAGGATCATCCTCACTAGTGAACCTTTGAAGACATAGTGTTGTGAGGTAGAAGAACATCTTTTGCTGCCATCGCTTAAAGTCAATACCCACAAATTTTTCAGGCTTCTCCGCAGGTGCCATTGGTTGCGGAGCATTTGCTCGACTTGTTGAGGCAATACTAGTTTCCCCCGCAGTCGTAGCCGCATCTTGCATTTGACTTTCATTAGTAATTTTTCCTGTCACCACAAGATAATAAAATTTAGTATTTTCAGAATACAACTTATAAAGTTAAGCTACTATAAACTCTTCTTCTTGTTTCTAGTTAACGATGAAGTTTTTATGAATTTCAATCGTCAACCGAGTGATCTTTAACTTGTGATGAAGATTTTATGTCTTCGAATCACCAGTTAAGTTCAAACGGAGTAGAAAGCTTAAAGATTTAATCTCCAAAAACAAGTAATACAGATTCTGGAAAAAAAAACTTTAGTGAAAACAAACAAGCAAAACAAAAAAAAAATTCTTTCTTTTTTCAAAATTATTTCCTTAAGATTATAGTTTATCGGGTACACACAATCTGTATTTTTGCAACACTACTTCAATACTAGTTCAAGTTTAAAACAAGAACACTACGAAGTACAACAACACCCTCAACACAAGATCAAAATAATCTTTCAAAGAAGTTTTTTTTATTTTTTCAGAAATTTAGATGAAACAGAAATGACCAAGTCCTTTGAATTCACGGAGTGTCCTTAAGGAAATAATTCTCCTCAAGTACCCGAGGTTGTCGAATTTTCCTCCTAGGATAAAATGGCCAAACAAACCAACTATAGTGGTACCTCAAACAATTGGAATCTCTTCGAACTCACTCAATGACTTGATTGATCACACAGAATATTTTGAAAACAAGAAGAGTTTGTATATTCAGAAAAATTTTCATACCTAAACATGTGGATAAATGCAGGTTTATATAGCCATCAAGTGCCCCTTCCCAAAGATGGCAATGGTTCATCTGAAAAGGTGTATCCTTTGGAAGAGTCATGTCTGTTCATTCGAAACATTATGTCTTTTTCTGAACAGACACAACTATCTGAATAGTCACTCATTTTCCAAAACAATATGTCTTTTTCTCAAAGGTTATGTCCCTCCATTTTTCATTCACACCTTTTTCATACATATTGAACTCAATAATAATTAGTGGAGAAATGATTGACAATGGATAAATATGGGTGGATTATGGAAGTGATGGTGTGATTTTCCAATGGTAGTCGGCGAAGCTTCGAAATCGCAAAAATGGTGTTGATCAAGCTAGGAGATTCTTGAAGAAGTTTCTACGTTGCATTTTTTTAAAAATAAAATCTAATTTTATAATAATGTGGAATGATCTAATTTATATTTTTTAAAAGTTGGGGTCAGGAGCTAAACCGTGTATTTTAAAAATTGTGTGCTACAATGTTATGAACCAATTGTCCCACATTGGAATAATAGAGAAATGCTAAGGAGATTATAAGCCAAATGGGTTCTCCAACCTATTAGACTAGTCTTTTGGGTTGGGATCTCCCGTTTGGTTTATAACATTGGTGCTTTCATTGAGAGTTCCACGCGTTGGGCCATGACTTGGAGTGGTGTCCTGGACCCAAGAGGGGTGTCAGCCGTGACCAACTGGGCATAGCCGTGACCAACGAGGATCGATCCACGTGTGGGGAGCCGCGCGTTGGGTCATGACTCGTAGTGGTGGCCTGTGTGCCAGTAGTGGTGGCCTGGACCCAAGAGGGGTTCCAGTCGTGACCAACTGGGCATAGCCGTGACTAACGAGGATCGATCCACACGTGGAGCCACGACTCGGAGTGGTGGCTTGGACCTAAGAGGGGTGCCAGCTGTGACCAACTAGGCTCAGCTGCCTGTGTGTCAATAGTGGTGGCCTGGACCCAAGAGGGGTGCCAGCCGTGAATAACTGGGCATAGCCGTGACCAATGAGGATCGATCTACGCGTGGAGTCACGACTCGGGTGGTGTCTTGTGTGCCAAGAGTGGTGTCTTGTACCTAAGAGGGGTGCCAGCCGTGACCAACTGGGCTCAGCTGTGACCAACGAGGTCGTTGGTTCTCAAGCGGAGGCGATTGTTATGAACTAATTGTCCCACATTGGAAAAATAGAGAAATACTAAGGGGATCATAAACCAAACGGGAGAGCCTAGCCTAATTGGGTGACCAACGAGGTCGTTGGTTCTCAAGCGGAGGTGATTGTTATGAACCAATTGTCCCGCATTGGAAAAATAAAGAAATGCTAAGGGGATTATAAACCAAATGGGGGCTCCCACCTATTAGGCTAGGCTCTCTCGTTTGGTTTATAATCCTCTTAGCATTTCTCTATTTTTTTAATGTGGGATAATTGGTTCATAACAATCGCCTCCGCTTGAGAACCAACGACCTCGTTGGTCACGGCTGGCACCCCTCTTAGGTCCAGGCCACCACTCCGAGTCGTGGCTCCACGAGTGGATCGATCCTCATTGATCACAACTGGGCTCAGCTGTGACCAACGAGGTCGTTGGTTCTCAAGCGGAGACGATTGTTATGAACCAATTGTCCCACATTGGAAAAATAGAGAAATGCCAAGGGGATCATAAACCAAACGGGAGAGCCTAGCCTAATTGGGTGACCAACGAGGTCGTTGGTTCTCAAGCGGAGGCGATTGTTATGAACCAATTGTCCCGCATTAAAAAAATAGAGAAATGCTAAGGGGATTATAAACCAAACGGGAGAGCTCTTAGGTCCAGGACACCACTCCGAGTCGTGGCTCCACTAGTGGATCGATCCTCATTGATCACGATTGGCACCCCTCTTGGGTCCAGGCCACCACTACTGGCACATAGGCCACCACTACGAGTCACGGTCCAACGCACGGCTCCCCACACGTGGATCGATCCTCGTTGGTCAAGGCTACGCTCAGTTGGTCATGGCTGGCACCCCTCTTGGGTCCAGGCCACCACTCTGAGTCACGGCCCAACGCGTGGGACTCTCAACGAGAGCACCAATGTTATAAAGCAAACGGGAGAGCCCAACCCAAAAGACTAGTCTAATAGGTGGGAGAACCCATTTGACTTATAATCCCCTTAGCATTTCTCTACTTTTCCAATGTGGGACAATTGGTTCATAACATACGACGTCTTTTTTTAAACTTCTTTTTGAAAAGTGTCTCTTTACCCAATTTTTAAAACTAGGTATCTTAATTCAAAATAAGTCTTTAGTGTGTCTCTTTTCCAAATTTCCCTGTATATCTATCTATGTGGTACCCAAATTATATTTCAACCCTGGGTCCTCCTTTGGTTTCAATTAGAAGTACAGTCGTGATATGTCGTTGAGCGTAAAGAAATCGTGACATATATATAAGGTGTATTTTGAATGGAGAAGGATAATTGACTTTCATGGTGAAGATAGAAAATATAAGTTTAATGAATGACATTTCAGCGTGATTATATTCTCCTAATCCCCAAGACCCCACCTGCCTAACCCTCTTAGCGCCCCACCCACCCACATCACTCATAGATACGAACAGAGAAGAATACCCAATCAATGGAAGTAAAAGAAATTATTTTACTTCAATAGAGGTACGAGAAACGGTTAGAGATAATGAAGTAGGTGAAGTAACTGAATTTTACGAGTTGTTTCAGCTACATCTGGTCTATGTGATTCTGAGATTTGAACAAGAATGAATACCACACATAATAATCATGTTTACTTAAATTATATATTAATATCACTAATTGAGACAATATTATCCACTTTCTTATCAAATAAAAGAAAATCATTTTTTTTTAAAAAACAATTAGGGGTAAAGGAAAGGAATACGGGGGAAGAGACTTCAAGAAGAGAAATCGAACCCTCACGATCAACAAGATGAAAATTCAGATAATCAACCAACTGATCTACTAAAATTCTCTATATTGTAATTCTCTCCACCATTTTCCGTTCCCTTAAATCATTTATGTTCCAAAAAGATATTTTTCTAATGCCAGACACCCCATTGTGTTAAAAGGTCAACTGAAGATGGTGACCCTTCGATGCTCACAGGGGATTATTATAGTTATAAAATAGCTCTATTTCAAGGTCATTTTATGGGATTTTCCACATCACAAGTTGTAAATTAAGAAGGCCGAAAGATGATTCGATGCTCACTCATAATTACCAAGTTATAATAGCACAGATTTTGATCTCAGAATGTCTAAGAATCTTTAAATGTTCGAGTGTACTAGGTTGAATTTTATATTTATATATATATATATATATATATATATATATATTTCATCCCTAGGACTAGAAAAACAAAAAGGATTGGAGTTTGTGTGTTACAGATTCAATATAACTTATTAACTTTTGTCTAAATTTTGTAAAAGGTATAATACATAAATATGACCCTAAACTTGACATCAAATTAAAATTTTGACCTTAAACTTTGATAGGGCACAAATATGACTTTTAATTATTCCAAACTACACAAATATGACCTCCGATCCTATGTGACAAAACGTGTGTTGTACACGCAAAACTTTGCGCGTCGGGCTAAAAATTTGAGTGTTCCAACAGTAAAAAAAAAGGTAAAATGACTATTATGCTCTTACTAATTCCTTTTTATATATTTAAATGACTTTTCACTATTATTTTTTTATTATTTTCAGCTCAAAGATGAAACTATAATAATAATAATAAAAAAAATAATAGTTTTAATACAATGTTATTAAATTAAAGTTATTAAATTAACGTTATTAAATTAATGTTATTAAAATATTATTAAATTAAATTTATTAAAAAGTTATTAAATTAACGTTATAAAAACGTTATTAAATTAACGTTATTAATAAAACGTTATTAAGGGCAGTAGTAGTAGTATATTAAATTAACGCTATTAAAACGTTATTAATAAAAGATTGTTAAGGGCAGCAGTAGTAGTATATTAAATTAATGTTATTAAAACGTTATTAAGAAAATGTTATTATGGACAGTAATAGTAGTATATTAAATTAACGTTATTAATAAAATATTATTAAGATGAAAATTTTATTAAAATATTACTATTATTATTATTATTATTATTATTAATAATAATAATAATAATAATAATAATAATAATAATTGGTCGTAGTAGTAGCAGTGGTATATTGATAGAACCAATAGTAGTACGTAATAGTTAGAAATGGTAGCAGATTATTATTATCATTATTATTATTATTATTATTATTATTATTATTATTATTAATAATAATAATAATAATTATAATAATAATAATAATAATAATAATAATAATAATAATAATAATAAGCAAAACAACGTCGTTTTAACTTATAGGAGAAAAACGACATCGTTTTAAGTTCCAGATCAAAAGTCCTCCCAGTCAGCTCTTTTAATGACGTGGTACCGTATGATTGGATTACATATCCACGTAGGTGCAAGTGAAACTCACGCATGGAGGTTGCAAAATCGGAGGTCATATTTGTTTAGGTTTTGAATAGTTAAAAGCCCTATTTGTGTACTGTTAAAGTTTAAGGTCAAAATTATAATTTGGTGTCAAGTTTATGGTCATATTTTTGTATTATGCCTTTGTAAAAAGACAAACTTTTCTTATGCGTGACAGAAAAAGACAACTCGATGTAAGCCACCTAATAGTGTGGTACGTATTAGGTTTAGTATGTCTCGCCCAAGCAAACGGCTTCAAAACAAACAAAAGGTGTTTGTCGCACTCACAAAAGATTGTCAGTGACATATTGGTAGAAGGTGGGGATGTCATTAAGTCCGCGGGATCCAGGAAATGGTCTAATCACAAGTCCTTTTTGTATTTGTATTTAAAAATCTATGGAATCTATACAAGTTATTAATTTAGAATTCAATAACTTAAAATAACTGAAATCTCGAACCAGAGTCGAAATCAAGATTTGAGATTTATTAGTTCTGAATTCTATCTTTCTAAGTCTTTGAATTCGATCAAAAAATACTTCCTCAATTTCAATTTTTTTATCTTTTATTTTAGTCAGTTTCAAAAAGAATGTTTCCTTTATTTTTTTAGGCAAAATAACCTTCTGGACCCCTGTACTATGTCGGTTTTGTAAGTTGGACACTTCTACTTACATGTTTGTCATCTGAACTCTTTAACTCATTAAAAACCAATATTTTAAACACTTTTCGGTGAGTGTGTTACACTCGCTCCATGTCAGCTGCCACGTCGGCTACCACATCTGTCACATCATTTTCCACATCATTTTTATATATAAAAAATATTAACTATTAAAATAAATAAATAAACAAACACCCCCCTTCTCTCTCTTTTCCTTTTTCTTTCTCTTTCTGCCTTTCCCGTTCTTTCTTTCTTCATTTCTTCTTTCTTCTTCTTTTTCTTATTTTTCTTCCTCCTCTTCTCATTCTTCTTTTCCTTTACCATCTTCATCTTGTTATTCTTCTTGCTCTACGAAAAAAATAAAAAGTAAGGGCCGAAAAATTTAAGAAGTATGAAAAGAAAATATTTTGGAGATTTTTGTGATTTGGGTGATTCAAGAAACTTGAAATTCAACGTAAAGATTCAATTTTTATGCTTTCTTTGAATTTTTTGTGATTTGGATAATTTGAGAAACTTGAAATTCAATGTAAAAATTTAATTTTTATGCTTTCTTTGAAATTTTTGTGATTTGGGTAATTCAATTTTTTTTTTACAATGAACAAAACAACAATATCAACCACAACAAAGACTTGACCAAAAAAAAAAAAGCAATGACCCTCTTCAGGGATTGCCCAGATCTGCTGTGCGAAGGGAAAGTGAGGAGTGAGTGCGCAAATGAAAGCAATACGAGGAAGAGAAAGGAGGGAGAGACGTTTGTTGCTTTTGATGAGGAAGGCAATGGCTTGTTTGAGTTCGAATGGAGAAGTGAAATGGTGGACAATGGAGGGTGATTGTACATTGTTGTTGGCATCAATGGAGAGTTTGAATTTTTTTTGGGAAAATTGTGAAGTGGAGATGCTAAGGAAAGTGAATTTTTTGTACATTGTTGTTGGTATCAAGTGGGGGTGCTGGGATGAGGTTGGGTGGGGTTGGGGGTGTTGGGACGGGGCTGGGTGGGGTGGGGGTGCTGCGACAGGGCTGGGACGGGCGGGGGGTGCTGGGGCGAGGCTGGGTGGGGTGGGGGAGTGGCTGGATTGGGGGAGGGGGTTGGGGGTGACCTTTTTTTTATTTTTTATTTTTAAATTTTTTATTTTTTTATTTTTTAAAATATTTTTAAATTAAAAAAATGGAAAAAAAAATTGAGTGCCACTTTAAAAAAAAAATATTTTAATATAAAATTGACCCCCACTCGCACCCCAGGCGTGTGACTACACTCTCTTTGTCCTAGTCAGCATTTGTATGCCATATAGGCTCGGTCAATGGTCAAAGGATGCAAAATGTTGTTTTTTAATGGGTTAAAGGGTTCAGATGACAAACATGTAAGTAGAATTGTCCAACTTACAAAACCGACATAGTACAGAGGTCCAGAGGATCATTTTGTCTTTTTTTTATAAGTCTTTAATTCTAACTTTCTACATGACAAGTTTAAATCCACATATTAAAGATCACTTTAATGCGTTCAATATATCTTTAATCTAAATCACAATATTTAAAAATATTTTTTACTTTCTTAAACTCATATCAATCGAAACTAGACACGAAACATAATTTATAATATTTAATAATAAATTTTTAAATTATTTTTTTCAACAAAAAACTTTTAAATTAGATAAATACTTCTTTTAACCAAAAAGTTATTGGGTTCGATTAAATCTGCAATCAAATCTCTAGCTCGCCTCTATTTCGAACCTATGAAAAAAGTGGATAGCTCATGTGCCGTAAGATATTTTCTGTAAGTCATTATCTTCGGATACATCCAAAATAAATTACGTAATGCAACTTGATTAATAACGACGGAATGCAATTAACTAAGGAAACAAATTCATGCCTTACGTAATTTTGCACTTCCCATTTTGTATGAAAACCTTCTATATATATACTAATGTCCATAAATAGCTACACTACACTCTCTTAGTGAAACATTATAGCATTATAATCTCAAGGCCGGCTTCAAGGTGAAGCCACCGAAGAAAGTGATTTATGCCTCCGGTTTTTGGACGCCTCATTTCTTTTTAAAGCATTATAAGTTTGTAGTTTTTTTTATTTTTTCTTTAGAAAATATCAAATATTTTTTAATATTTTCCTCACCACATTTAATTTCTCTTAAGCTCAAATAGAAAAATCACTTCAGAAATTCAATATTAAAGTTGACAATCAACATAAAAAAAATTTCTTTTAATACTCTCAAATCTAAAAAGAACATCTAATAAATAGAGGTAACTCAGGAAACCATATCTTCTATTTATTATTTTGATTAATGGGGCGAAAAGAATTAAAGCAGCGATTACAGTGGAATCGAATAAGTTGAAAGGTAAGATGTATTTCAATCAGATAATTTCTTTTTATTATTTTACAAATGCATATTTTTCTTGATCCTACATAATTATCTTAGCTGAAAGAAGTTTTTTAAAAATAAAATTTCAAAAATATTACTTAAGCTTAAAAAAAATATTTCAAGAGATATCAAATGAATTAAGAATACTATTAATTGAAAAGAAATTTTTTCGGATAAATCAATTACAAAACAGTTTTATTTATAATTTACACCTCAAAAGGCTATACATATAAATTTGTAAAAAAAAATAAAAAATTCAAAGCCTCATTTTAAAATTTCGCTTTAGGCCACCAATTATTTTGAGCCGCCAAATCTATGAAAATTCTCAAGGGTTATTGTATATTTGTGTAATTATTGTGCTCATGATCATGATGCAATGTACAGAACCTCGAATTCTAGAGAAGAAAAAAATTGTGTTGTGCGGGCTCTTTAAAAATATTGTTGGATACATGTTAGATTTTTTTAAAATGGTAAATTTTTGGAGAATTAAGCATAAGTGCATTAATACTTTTAGAAAGTCTGAGCAACACAGAGACAAAGCTCTAACAGAACCATTTCGAGTCCTTTTCGAGAGGAAGAAAGTTGACAAAAGCCAAGAAAAAAAGTACAAGATCATGAGTAGTCGTCCTGGAGGACATGACCCTCAGCATCATTAGTTCCAATAATTTTCTCGTTTAATCACTCCTAATCTTATTATTATTTTATGTCACATTATTTTCTTTTTAGAATGTACATCTATTGAGTAGTATGAAAAATGTCTGCTACTCCATATATGTTTCATTTTATGTTATATTATTGGAACTACGGTAGTAGAAAACATGGAGACTAATCATTTATATAATCATATCTTAAGTAAGAAGATAAGAAAGTAAAGAACTAACAAGTTCGTGATTAAATGACTGAAACAGAACTGCATGAAACATCAATTCATGCTTCACACACAAAACTACAATGAAGATAACACAGCATCCAGAAAATTAAATTAAATCAAACAAGGTTCACTAACTGGAACTGATCATATAAAAGAAGATAACACAGCATCCAGAAAATTAAATTAAATCAAACAAGGTTCACTAACTAGAACTGATCATATAAAAAGAAAAAAAAAATGAGAGGGAGAATTACCTTTGTTCGATGCAACAAGCAGGCATGTCAAATTAAGATATCCGCTCCTTGAAACACAGTGCAAGAATACATTCTATTCAGCCTACAACAAGTAGAACTAACACCCCAATGAAAAAAGAAAGTAAAAGGGACTGAATCGAGCAAAAAGACAATCAGCCGCTTTAGACTCTTGGATAAAAATATCATATATTAATTAGCAAATGAGTTTTTAAGTTCTTGGGGTGTAAAAAGAGTATGGAAGGATGAAGAGGTGTCCTATATTTATAGAACCCCCAAAATATCTAGGGTTCTATCTGAAATGATTTGGAACCTGAAAATTTGAAATCTAAATCTGAAATTTAAGCTATTCAAGGACCTATTTTGTTTACAACATAGAAAAATAAGAAGCATAGAGAGAATTATACCTCTGGAAAGATAACCATGGCGCCGAAACAAGGATATTTCTCAGACTATTGACAGTAAACAGTTCAATATTATCTTCATTGTCACAATAGAGGAAAATAGGAAGCGAACAAAATAGCACAACTACAGAATTAAGTGACGGGCAAAATGTATCGACCTAAAAATTTGATGAAATATGTGAAATTTGTGATTTTGTGTGATTTGACTGTTTTACCTCTTTCTGTAATTGAATTGTGATATTTCTAGGGTGTGGGGTTGATTGGCATGGTTCCCAATACATTTTGATACCATTTGTGTGATAGTATGGTTTTTGGTGGTTTCGAGAGCCTTATTATAGACCAGTATAATTATCTTTTGATTCACGCAACGGATGGATGGACGGACTACGCCAGCAGCTCCGAAATATCAATTTTAGGCTAGGTAGACCATTGGTTCGGTTCCTGATGCACCCGAGCTCATTTCGACCTGTTCGTCGGAAAGTTGAAAAATCGAAAATATGAGTGTGGGATCCACATTTGATTGAAATAACCTTGGATGAAAAATTTAACTTTTCCAACGCGTACGAAACGGCGATTTTAGGGTGGTAACATATTTGGTGTGATTTTACGGCTTTTAAATCTCATTACGACCCTCGGTTTGGAAAATTGTGATTTCAAATTCGGGGGACAACTCTGTGAAAATGACTTTTTCGGAAAATCTAATATTGCCATTGAGTCCAGAGCGTCGAATTTAGTGTGGTTACATAGTTCATTTGTGTATATCAGGCTTCGAATGTATTTCGGGCACCCCGTCGAAGTCCGTTTTTGGACTTGAAAATCTGAGTTTTTTTCTAAAAAAACACTAGTGCAGTCTAAAAAAAACTGTTTTTACCCCTCTTTTTTCGCCCATTTTGCCCATAGTTTTACTTACCAAAGTCACCTATAAAGTAATGCCAAAGTGGAAAGTGATGTAGTGACTAAAATTTTACCTAAGAAATTGGTCAGATAGCAGCAGTAGCGGTAACAACAACAACAACAACAATGGTCGACAAGAAGAAGATGAATATGATAATAAAGTAGAAGATGATGATAATGAAGCAGAAGATGATGACTAAAGCAGCAGCAACAATGAACAACAATAATCGTGAAGAGAGAGAAAACAACAACGGGTGAGAAGAGAGAGAAACACGTCTTTTTTTCCTTCGTTTCCTGTTATATTAACTAACATTTGGATCAAAGTATAAATTAAAAAACTTGTTGGTTATTTTCAAACTTTTCCAACTTTCTGAATCCATAATAAAGTAATTGTCACATCCACTCAATAATTAAGACTTGTGTCACCTACACCTCATTTTAAAACTCTTTTGTCACCTACAGCACAAAGCGTCTTCTTCAAGTTTTTAATATTAGTAATTTAGTAATTCCTATTTTTTCACTTGATATTTTATTAATCACTGCCTCCCCTGTCCTTTTAAAATAGTATTTATAAGTTCTAAGTTGAGTCTGACATTTTAAAAGATAAAGTGTGATTTGAAAAACAGAGAAAAATTAGGTACAACTTCAACAAAAAGACACTCCATTGCAAATCTTTACTTTTCAATTTGAATGGATATTATATTCAAGAAACTGCAACTCAACACACGAAATTAATTATTTTAATTAATTAGTAGTTGGCTCATAAAAAAAGATGCATCATTAATGAATTGAGATCTGTTAAATAAAAGGGCAAAACAGCCCCAATAAGTAGATGGAAGGGACATTTTAGGACGAGAAGGACATCTTAGGTCCAATAGATAGATGAATGACATTTTTACACCACTTAACATAATTGAAGGATATTTTAGACCCTTTTCCCTATTAAAAATACTTACTACTTGAAATATCTAATAAGCATGCATATAAGCTTGATATATCTTGCTACTCATTACACCATGTTTGACAACTTTCCATTCATTTTTCTCTTCCATTCAAGGGTAAAATCATTAAAGCATCTAATTTAGGCCCCAAAAGTCAAAGTGTTTCAAAAAAAAGAAAAAAAAACTTTTATTGGATAACTAGGAATTCATGCGTGTTTATAATTTATTGTCTTTTTCCACCAAAAAAAATAATTTATTGTCTTTCATAATAAGAGTCAATATCTTATTTTATAACTTGGAATGCTTGTTGAAATTAATTAATTGTTAGTCATTTATTATAATACGATACCTTGGTTCATTTTCTCAAAAAGACATCATTTCCTTCCTGAATTTATCCGTTCAACTTACTTTAGCAATCTAACTTAACTTATAAGTATTTACCCCCTTAACAACTTTTAAGTAAATTAAATACAACCTAAAAATCACAATTCCTGTCTCACAACGGAGAGTACACTACACACGCGTCATGTCATTGTCACATCAGTACCACGTAAAAAATTATAAAAAAAATTCAAAAAAAAAAAAAGTAATCCCACACATATACTATTTTTAAATATTTTTTCTAAAAACTAAAAAATATATATGTACTATATATATATATAAATATATATATATATATATTGAATAAAAAATACCCCCCCCCCCAATTTTCCTTCTTCTTTAGACCCTCCCCCCTTTCCTTCTCCTCTTCCATCCCCCACCACTACAAATACCCTACAAACACGAACCTTCAGATCATCCATCCCCCATCTCCCCCGGCAAGACCCTCCCTTCCTCTTCTTCTTCCAGCGCTCTCACCCCCTGCAAACACGCCCCCCTCCCTCTTTCTCCCCTTCCAGTACATTAAAAACGACCCCCCCTACTCCCCAAACCCAATTTCTTTCTTCTTTAAACAAGAATGTACCCCCCACCAAGTCAAAAAAAAAAAAAAAACATTTGTGTTACTACTCAAAAATCGTCTTATTAACAAAAAAATTCAAAAGTAAAAATCAAATGAAATCTCATTGATGATAAGTGATTTAAAGATAAAATCATCAATGTAATTCAATTTTTGTTCAAATTTTGAGGGAGTTGGATTGAAGGCTGAGATGATATTCAATGGAGGAAAAATTTTAATTTGGTGTCTTCGGGTTGTTCTTTGGTGGTGTTAATGGAGGAAAATGAAAAAAAATTGAAGGAGAGTGTTGGTGGAGAATGTATTTGAGGTTGTTAATGGAGGAATTTATGGTTGGAGAAAAATGAGTGTTGTTGATGTTTGGGAAAAGAAAAGAAGAAAAAGGAGTCCAGTTTTTTTATTATTATTATTATTTTTATTATATTTAAAATATAATATTAGTGAAATTAATTTTTTTTACAAAATATACGCGCCTTTTTTTCTTGAAAATGCCACGTCAGCATTATGAGTGGAACTAATATACTTTAAAGATGTTAAGGAGGTAACAAACGGAAGTTTAGTTTAAGTGTTAAAATAAGTTGAGCGGATGAGTTCGGAGGAAGTCTTACATAGTTTGATACTTTGATTCAAGATTTAAATTATCAAATAAATTTCTAGTGTTATTTAACCAAGAAAACAATAATATAGATTCATTCAATTATTTTACGGTAGTATAAAACAATATTAAATAAAAACATATAATTTATTAGATCGCAGGATCAGAAAAAAATCAATCAATATGAAAGTCAAGAACGAAGTCTAATCAAATTAAATATCTATTTCGTGCATTGAGTATAATAGAGCAAATGATGGTATAACAATGGACATAGGGATAATACTAGAATGATCCAAAGAATGATACTAGAACATATGATCCAAAGAATTTCAATAAGTGGGATTACGTGTATTGAACATTTACTTACGTTACCAATTATCAATTATTGGTCATTATCGTTGATATTTATGTCAATTTGTTCATCCTTGTACTCTTCCAGTCGCATGAAATGCAGCAACCCATTAAGTTCAATCATCCCTTGACTTATGTTAAATGAGTAGAGGGTTAAGGTGAAGTAAAGGTATATATTACTCTCTTTCCATTCTGTTCAGGTGAAGTAGGGGTATATATTGCTCTCTTTCCATTCTGATCAGTGACCAGTATATTTGAATACTATGGATCCTTATGTGTTTTTTTAATAATAGCAGCTTGTTTCCAAGCTGGTCTGGCCGCGAGGAATCAAGAGATCTTTACCGATGCTGACTTGGATTTCGGATGACGGAATAAGGAGGCCAGAAGCGATGAGCAGTTGCGGTTGAAGCTTGGCTCTAGCTCTGTGCGTATTCTCCTTTGAAAAACTATTATATATTTTAAGCAGGAAATAACATGTCATAGAACCAAATATGAGTGACTTTACATATTTGACTCCAATAAGAAATGTTTTAATGAATAACCTTCCTTACATTTAAGTATAGTACAAGTACAATTTTACCCCTCTACACCTCAAATATATTTGTAAACTTTTCATACTCATTTGTCTTTCAAATTTTATTTTTTATTATTTTAAATTTTTTATTTTTTCCTTTAATATTTTTATTTTATTTTTATTATTTTCACTTTTTTATTTTTTCCTTTAATTTTATTATTCTATTTTTTATTTTTTTTATTTTTTATTTTTTCTTTAATTTTATTTTCATATTTTAATTCATTTGTCTCAATCTTTATTTTTTTCTCTTTTTTCTTTTTTTCTCAAGAATTATCAATTTCTTAATTTTTTTCTCTTATTAATTCATTTGTTTTTAACCTTTATTTTTCATTTATTTTTTATGTTTATCAGTTCTCTATTTTCCCCTTATTTTTCTCAAACTTTATTTTTATTTTTTCCTCTCATTTTTTATTCTTCTCAATTTTTTAAATTCTTTGCTTTTTTCTTAATCATTATTTTTTTCTTGCTTTTTTTTTTTCTTTTTTTCTGAATCTCTTTTTCTTTTAATTCTCTATTTTGTTTGATTGTTTTTTTCTTTTATCAGTTCTCTTCCCCTCCCCCCCCCCCCTCATTTTTCTCAAACTTTATTTTAATTTTTTTCTCTCATTTTTATTTTTCTCAATTTTTTAAATTCTTCACTTTTTTCTTAATCTTTATTTTTTTCTTTTCTTTTTTTCTCAATCTTTTTTTTTATTTCTCTATTTTGTTTGATCGTTTTTTTTTTCTCAACTTATATTATATTTTGCTAATAAATAAAAAATTGGATAATCCGAAATGGGATCTTTTGTTTTTACATCAAAGCAAATTTAAGGGCACGAATTGTTATTACGAAGTTCTTTGAAAATTCTTGAGATAAGTCGTGTCTCTAAGGCGAGAGTTGTAGAATATCTCATAAATAAAGACATAACGTGGTAGTGTCAACTCTTGCCCGTGGGGCGTAATTTATTATTTGAAAGTCCTTGAGCTAAGTCTTACCTCTAAGGCAATAGTTGTAGAACATCCAATAAATGAAGACATAACGTAGTAGTGTCAACTCTTGCCCATGGGGCATAATTTATTTTTCGAAAGTCCTTGAGCTAAGTCGGCAATAGTTGTAGAACATCCCATTAATGAAGACATAACGTGGTAGTGTCAACTCTTGCCCCTGTGGCATAATTTATTATTCGAAAGTCCTTGAGCTAAGTCTTGCCTCTACGGCAATAGTTGTAGAAAATCTCATTAATGAAAACATAAAGTGGTAATGTCAACTCTTGCCCGTAGGGCATAATTTGTAGTTTAAAAATCTTTGAGCTAAGTGTTGCCTCTAAGGCAAGAGTTGTAGAGCATCTCATAAATGAAGACATAATGTGGTAGTGTCAACTATTGCCCATGGGGCATAATTTATTGTTTGAAAGCCTTTGAGCTAAGTCTTACCTCTAAGGCAAGAGTTGTAGAATATCTAATAAATGAAGACATAACGTGGTAGTGTCAACTCTTGCCCGTGGGGCATAATTTATAGTTTGAAAGTTCTTGAGCTAAGTCTTGCCTCTAAGGCAATAGTTGTAGAATATCTCATAAATGAAAACATAACGTGGTAGAGTCAACTCTTGCCCATGGGGCATAATTTGTAGTTTGAAAGTCCTTGAGTTAAGTCTTGCCTCTAAGACAATAGTTGTAGAACATCTCATAAATGAAAATATAACGTGGTAGAGTCAACTTTTGCCCGCGGGGGCATAATTTTTTGTTTGAAAGTCCTTGAGCTAAGTCTTACCTCTAAGGTAAGAGTTATAAAACATCTCATAAATCAAAATACATTATGGTAATGTCAACTCTTGCCCATGAAGCATAACTTGTTGTTTGAAAGTCATAAGTCTTGCCTCTACAATGTGGTATTGTCAACTCTTGCCCATGAAACATAGCTTGTTGTTTGAAAGTCATAAGTCTTGACTTTATAATGTGATAGTGTCAACTCTTGTTCATGAACTATAACTTGAATGGAAGAAATCGAAGAAAAGAACAAAAATAATAAAAATTGCGAAAAATAAAAAAAATAAAAAAAATAAAAAAAATATTAAAAAATAAAGATCAAAGAAAATGTAGAAGTTGAGAGAGAATGAAAAAAAAAAATAAAGGTTGATAAAAATAAAAAAAGACTAAATAAAAATAAAAATAAAAATCGAGAAATTTTCTTAAAAAATAAAATAAAATAAAAAATAAAAAATAAAAATAAAAGAAGAATAGTTTTTTTTTATAAAAGTAGATGTTGAGAGGTGTAAATAAAGAAAAAGTAAGGGTTGAAAAAATTAAAAATAACAAAAAATAAGAGGAAAGAAAAAACAAAAAATCAAAGTAAAATAAAAAAAATAAAATTGAGAGGAAAAAAGGAAAAAAATAAGAGTTGAGAAAAATTAAAAAAAAAAAAAAAAGAGAAAAGGAAAAAATAAAAATCAAAGTAAAATTAAAAAGAAAAAAAAATAAAAGTTGAAAGATATAAATATGGAGTTGTTATCCATTATGAGAATCATTTATGGAATTTACACCATTGACCAGGGATAATTTCATTCAAAAAATATTAATTAAGAGGTAAAGGCTATTTAAAAAAAATTATTTTATTTGAAGCTAAAATTTGAAAGACACCAATTTGGATCTATTGGGACTCCTTTATGATATCTGTAAAACTAGTTCATTTGGTTACAGTGTCTTTGAGTGTTAGGATGCGAGATGGGTTTGAATCTTGGCTGCTAGCCAGCTACATACTTTTTTTTTTTAAGCTGATTTTTAAAAAATGCATATAAGTTGCAAATGGTAGGTTTCGAACTTGCATCCTAATGCATGCAAAATAATGGCTGTCCCCAAACCTAGATTCGACAAAATTATCCATTAAACTTTAAATTTGTACATTATAACATCAATTCAATGGGTGTTTAATGAAATTTCTGCGGTGGTATTGCGTTATATTCAGCTTTCACTAACGTGTATCTAGAGAAGATTTGGAAAAGAAACACCTTACAAACTTATTTTGAAAAAGAGACACTCTAATTATTTTCTATTTAATTTTTAGGATTTTGAAATAAAGGGAAGGGGTCAGGAGTTAATTAGTTATTTTTAAAACTTGTAAAATCCCTCTAAGTTATTTTTTTAAAACACTTTACCCCCTCCCATTCTCTTAAATTACCCGATGATTGCAACTCCCTCTCTGACCTCTGACATTCCCGCTCTCCACCAAGAAAAAACACTTCCAATTTTCAATCGATATTTTCAAGTGTTCAAACCCCGCGTCTCCATCATCTTCATAGTTAGGTTAGAATTATCAATCATGCGTCAGTTTAAGCTATATATTATTTATTTTCGTTTTATGACTGTTAGGTCTCTTAAAAAACTATCAAAATTTCTTCGAATTAGGGCAATGATTCAGTCAAAATCTGTGTTATTTAGCTTTAATCATGTGATTGTACATCATTTTTGGTCGGATTGTGGTTAACATTTCACTTTAAATTTTTGCTTTTTTTTTTTTTTTAATTTTGATGATTCAAATTCTTATTTTTTGAATTATTCTTCATTGTAATGGTAAATACTATCATCTTTTGCTAGTTTTGATTCGAAATTGATTTGTTTGTGCTATTACAAATGCATGTTTTGATAACAGAATTGTGGTCGATTAAAGATTTAATTTTTTAGGTTTACTGAATTCTTCTTCTTCTTCATCATAATGGTGTTTTTATTGGGTTTGATTTCATAATTTTTTTATTTTTGTTGTTCTAAATATTGTCTCTCTTTTAGTAGACTATTTGTTCTATTGTAGATCTTCTAAAAAGTTATGGCTAGAGGTAGAGGTGTATTGCAAAACACGGGTAGTAAAAGGAGAGAAGAAGAAGCTTCGAGGGCTTCAAAAAGAAAAAGAATTGAACTAGAGGTAGAAGAGTCAGAAATAGAGGATTCATTTCATGAAGGAAATATAAGGGGGCTAGTCGGAGACATTTTGGTGGAGGAAGTGGAAGTGAAGAGAAGGTAGATGAAGAGACGTTGTTCGTGTCTCATTGCATTAGGTACATTTTCGGTGAAAGGTACGACCTTCACACTAATTTTGATGATATTGGGTTGTTTTTGGCCAAAATTTTAGTCCGATTTAGGATGGCACTCTAAGAGCGATTTATAAAGGTTCTGGATGATCTAAATCTTAAATCTAGGTTGAAGCAGTCATTTTTTATGTCTTATGAAAGTTGCCCAAGTTTATCAAGTTCAATGGACAGCTTGTCCATTACACCTTGCAACGTAGAGTAGAGGAGGATCCTAAGGAGAACGAGACTTGGTTTTGCATAAACGATAGGCCAACTTATTTTGGTCTGAAGGAGTTTGCATTGATCATCTGGTTGAATTGATCCAAATATCGCCGTGATTCTAAGTACAATCAGGTAAGGGTGGAGATTTTTACAAAAGGGTAACCAAAAAGAAGAAGACTAGTGTGAAGAAGTTGTTTAAGCTTGTGAGAGGAGATAGGTTGGACAGGGAGGACAAATACAAGTTTTGTCAGGTATGGTTTGTGCATATAATTTTGCTAGTCCGAAATAAATTAAAGAGCGTTGAGGTAGGCATCATCACGATGGACAATTCTATCGAATTCTTTAAGGAGTACCCATGGAACAAAGAGTTATTCGATCTAACACTAGAGTACCTAAAGAAGACGATAGATTTCAACAGGCTAAAAGAAACATATCTTGAGAGAAATGGTGCGGCGTATGCTCTGTTTGGGATCTCCTGGATATTTTTGGTAAGTATTGTCAATTATTTGATTAGTTTATTATAGACTGTCAGTTATTATGTATTATATTATATATACTGAATGGGCTTTATTCATTTATATTTCTTTTGATCATAGATTTGGATCTATGAAGCCTTTACCCAAGTCGCTAGAGGTAACGGAGAATCTCAAAATCGCTCTCAACCCATTTTTAGGATGAAAAGGTTGCACACTTTTAAAAGTGATAGACTTATCAAGGGGGATCCTTACTTGCATGTATGGAGTACAAAAGTAGGAAATTTTACTTTTTAATTATCTAGTAAAATAAAAACTGAATTTGTTAATAACTAAATTTCCTTATTTGTAGATTGTATACTCATTACTCACTCCCACCGTCCGAAAAACAAAGAAGGGTTACATTGCAAAACTCATTGAGTACACGAATACTGTGAAAGATTCATTTATCAACTCCTTGAAGGACAATTTACGCGGTGTCACTGTCAAAACTTTAGTGGTGGACGGTGAGGATGACATTGACGATCAATATTTGAGTGATGGAAATCATGCACCTAAACACCTTACCTGCGTACGATGATAAGCAAGGCAAGCTCAAGGGCAGTGGTGAAAAAATCGATTGACGAGAATCTGGTGGAGTGCATTTTGAAACTCGAGGAAGCGATGAAGGGTGTTGCCTTTTTGAAAGAGGAGAGACTGAGGAGGATTGAGAAGAACAAGAATAAAGAACAAGAGAAGAGAGCTAATATACCTGATAATATCTAGTGTTTCTAATTATTTATCTGTACATGTTTTTTCTGATGTAAGATTTGTATTTTATATAAAATAAAGAGTTTGTTATCAAATCACATCTATGTCAAGTTTTATAGACATCATTCATAGTTTATCATCAAAACTGATATGATGTTGAAATCATGTAAATACAGATCTAGAGGTCCCAAGTAAACACTCAGCAGTGAGGGTTGTCCATCAAGAAGAAGGAATCAAAGAAGTGCTCTTTCATGTGTGGATAAAATTACATACATTTAGTATTATTTATCTTATATTTAGTATTTTTATTTGTCCTTTTTGAACATTGGTTTACTGGATTATGCTTAGTATTATATCTTTTTATTTATAGAACTAAATTAATGTGAAGATGATGAAATTAGGAGAAAACCACAATTAAAATTCAAAAGTTATATAGGAAAATCAAACAGATAACTTAATGGAATAAATTTAATAAAATATTAGAGTATAAGATTGTTGTAGTTGACTTAAAGAATTGCATATGTAAATTGCTTCACTGCCACATGGCAGCATCTGAATGCAAGAGAAAAATTAAGGCGGTAGTGTACAAAAGGCAGCCATTGTGATGCAAAAGGCGGTAGTGTACAAAAGCCACTGTGTACTCAACCACTCAGTCCTTTTTGAATTCGGTTATTTTATTTTGAGATTTTTTTTCTTACACCAATAAAAGTTTCACAAAAATAATTTTTATGTAACTTTATAATTTTGATAATTTTTCATAAATTGAACTTTTAATTTATTTAGAGAAAGCTTGGAGTTGTCGTGGAAGTCGGAGAAAATTGATTTATTCTTCTTATTCATACTTTTTTTTTTGAGAATTCAAGATTTTGAATTTATTATAATCAACTTGTAAGTTCATAATTATGATTTTGTCAATGATTTTTAATTATGATTTTCAAGTCATGAGTAGCTAAATTCCACAACTAGAATTGTAGGAGCTATGATGAATTAACGAAATAGGTAAAGTACATAGTAATTTTTGAACGATATTTATGCATGCTTTATTGTTTTCTTAGGCTTGATTGCTTTCTGATGGTGCGCAATAATAGAACTTTTCCCATCTCTACTCTGGACTTTAGCAAGGGTAGTCGGATGTAAGAAGTGAATCAACAATAAGACTTGGAGTTATCTTTATATAATTATCCTTGAGCCAACAAACGAAAAATATAATATTGAGATCATAGATAGGGATTAGTAATGCAATACTTATGAAACATTAACCTTTGTGTTTGGGGATAGTCATTTACCAGGGGCATAATCTAGTCGCTTAGATTATACATAACCTATCGATTCTACATGCTAATCAATGAAATAGATCACTAGTACGTAGAACCAACGAATTTATGAAAACATGGGGAACAGAATACTAGTTCATCATTCTCGTTGATTTTTTCAAAATAAACTGATATTTGTTCACTTGGTACTTCAATTGAAAAAACTGCTAACTTGTTCTTTTAAATCCATCCATTGAAAATAAATGACTAAAAGCCTAAATAATTGTAATGCCCCAAATCTGGTACCCGAAATGCTACACGGTGCTCATGACCCTGAAGGACCACAAGCTAACCCATAAATGATATTTGTGCCTGAGCACTGCATATTATACTGTATAAATGCAAAAAAAGGCTGAAAGGCCATAAGGTTCAAATATCTGATAAAACATAACATCTAAAAAATACAGTATATCAATACTAAAACGACTGAAATAATTGTTTGAACATGCTATAGTATGGAAGCTTCTAAACTGTCTAAAAATGTGGAGTTGATGGGACATGTCCCCAACTAACTCCGGACTACTGAAATAATAAAGTAATAAAATAATCATGCTTTCCTCAAATGATGAGGACTTACTGCTAGTTTGACTGTTGAACGTCTGATCTACTAAGAATGCTCTGGAGCTCGTGCTTCTGAACCTATGGTTAAAACACCATAGCGCAAATGCGTCAGTACAATTAAATGTACTGGTATGCAAGTGAGGTAGGCTGAATACAAAGGGTTCATATGCATGAACTATGCTAACTGACTGAATAACATGAGCACTAGAATACATGCATAGATGAGTAACTGTAACTGAATTTGTGATGATACTGACTACTGAGTTTGAATACTGACAACATGAGTTATTGATAACTGATATAACTGATATAACTGATATAACTGCTACTGAGCGACTGTGTCTGACAGTCTAGGTTCTGATGGAACTAGCTGAGTTCTGTACTGAGCTGAGTGATTGCATCTGACAGTCCTGAATTCTGTAGAACTATCTGAGTTATATTACTAAGGCCTGAGACTGAGACTGTGGGAAGTAGTCATTTAACCGACATTCCCCTAATAAGCTATTATAGCTGAGTTGGGGTCCAATCTGTAACCCCAATTGGAAGGGTATCAATACCGCGCCACTGGTAAGGACAAACTGTGAGTGACCCTCATCTAACAGGTACTTTAATGAGAATGGCGGGACCCTCATATAACAGATTAAGCCACCTTATCTACCCTCATCTAGAAGGTTTAATGTCTTAACCTACACTGGCTACGTAGTTCTGGAGTGCACAGATTGCTTCTTAGAATCACACCCTCTACTAACAGGTGAGTTCCCATCCTTGGGCTCACTCGGTGCTAAATCCTACTCCCATCTGAATCCTACTCCCATCTCAACCTACACTGGCTACGTAGTTCTGGAGTGCACGGATTGCTTCTTAGAATCACACCCTCTACTAACAGGTGAGTTCCCATCCTTGGGCTCACTCGGTGCTAAATCCTACTCCCATCTGTCCCGCCACTGGTAAGGACAAACTGTGAGTGACCCTCATCTAACAGGTACTTTAATGAGAATGGCGGGACCCTCATATAACAGATTAAGCCACCTTATCTACCCTCATCTAGAAGGTTTAATGTCTTAACCTACACTGGCTACGTAGTTCTGGAGTGCACAGATTGCTTCTTAGAATCACACCCTCTACTAACAGGTGAGTTCCCATCCTTGGGCTCACTCGGTGCTAAATCCTACTCCCATCTGAATCCTACTCCCATCTCAACCTACACTGGCTACGTAGTTCTGGAGTGCACGAATTGCTTCTTAGAATCACACCCTCTACTAACAGGTGAGTTCCCATCCTTGGGCTCACTCGGTGCTAAATCCTACTCTCATCTGTCCCGCCACTGGTAAGGACAAACTGTGAGTGACCCTCATCTAACAAGTACTCTAATGAGAATGGCGGGACCCTCATATAACAGATTAAGCCACCTCATCTACCCTCATCTAGCAGGTTTAATGTCTCAACCTACACTGGCTACATAGTTCTGGAGTGCACGGATTGCTTCTTAGAATCACACCCTCTACTAACAGGTGAGTTCCCATCCTTGGGCTCACTCGGTGCTAAATCCTACTCCCATCTGAATAGACACTAAACATGATTAACTTAACTAAACTGGACTGCATTTATTGAGTTCCGTTAACTGATGGAACACTACTGAGATTACTGAATTTCTGAGATTATTGAGTTTACTGAGTTTTCCTGAGTCACATGACTGACTGAGTTCTATGAATCATTGCTTGAATAAGAGCATCTGGAAAACATGACACTGGCTCTAGGCACACAGCTAAATTCTTGGGTACAAGTATCCCCAGGACTCAATAGCATGAAACTGACAAGACATGACACTTCTTGACACATGACCATAGTCAACAATTCATAGTACAATCATTGGGGATTTTCATAAAGTATTCACATGCTATAAGCTTACACATGAATAGGAATGCATGTAAACATATCATAATTTCATAAGCCTAATCTCATGAGCATTACGTCAATTCATTACAAAGCATAACAATAATGTGGGAGTCATATCAAACATAAGGGAGAAACATGGATTCATCAATTTTGGTCACAAATGAGCCCTAAGGTATAATTAATATTATCTTAGGCATTTTATCAAACACCTTGCATGCATATATTTAGGCTTAGGCATGAAAAATGAAATAATACTTCATGGCAACATTTACACTTCCAATGCAAGAATTTCAACCACATACTAACATATTTTCATGATAGTCATTAAAGACTTCAACTTGGAAATCAAACAACAACATAAACATAGATATAATTTAATTCATACCATGAAATCCAAAGTTTATATTTCAAATAGGGTTTCTTGAGCTTCATGGGTGAAAGGAACCCATGAATCAACTCTTGACATACCTGGGTGGATGATTTCTTGAAAATTGGTGGAGAAAAGCTTGAATTCTTAACTTGGAATTAAACACCTAGGGTTTTTTGTTCTTGGGGATTGATCTTTGAGAGAAATCCTAATTTGGTGTTATAGATGAATAATGAAGTTATGAGCTCTGGTCTGGTATAATTAGGGGTTAAAACGGGTGGAAAAAGACCCAAATACCCTTTTAAAAATGGCTTAAAATTGCTAATCGGAAGTGGCGACAGTTTGGTCGACGGTCCTTTGATGGCTCGATGGTCCGTCGGTACTAACCATCGCACTTGTCCAGAACCTAAACTTTCTGCCTCATCTATGACGGTTTGGGCGACGATCCGTCACTAGATCGATGGTTCGTCAGTCCTGAACGTCGTACTTGGCCAGAAGATGGGTTCACTACCTTAGTCGCGATGACTTGGGTGACGGTCCATCGCTAGCTCGACGGTCCGTCGGCCTGACTGTCATTTCTGGGCAGTTCCGACAGTTCTCTGTATAATGTCCATAACTTTTAACTCCGATATCAGATTTGGATGAAATTGGTATCGTTGGAAAGATAATTCAATTTTCCACATAATAAAAAGTTAAAATTGGGGAAATTCTATCTGATTTAAGCATTAATTATTTAGGAAGTCATCACTAACTCTTCTGGAGACTAGATTTGACTTAAAGAAAGTTTGGGGTATTATAATATCTCCCCTTTGGGAACATTCATCCTTGAATGGGACTGAATAGACTGGGAAAGCTGATAGTCTGATCTTACTTAAGGGACATGAATATTTGAACATGTCTATAGGACTGGAACTTCTGATATACTGAAATCTCATACTGAATATGCATGTCTGATGCATGGATATGTGATGGATAGTCTTCATGAATGCATGACTGAAATTATTGAGAAGCTAAGTTTCTCGTGATGAGAATACATATCTGATGCATGAATACATGACTGACATGATACATGAACATATAAATGGATATGCAAGGGTATTTGATCCCAAGTTTATAACTGAAATCTGAACATGAAACTGAATAAGCTTAAGGAAAGCTAATGAGTCTGAGTTAGCAGAGAAGAGGTGAGGATACTTGGTCCACATATCTACTTCTTCTTCCCAATTATCTTTCTCAATGGACTGATTTCGCCAAAGAACTTTGACTAGAGGGACTTCTTTATTCCTCAGTCTGCGAATCTGGTAGTCAAGAATTTCAACTGGGATCTCTTCAAAAAAAAGATTGTTCTAAATGTCTAAGCCCTCTACTGGGACTATAAATACTGGGTTACCTATGCACTTCTTAAGCAAGGAGACATGGAACACTGGATGAACTGAGGCTAGATCTGAAGGCAATTTGAGCTCATAAGCTACCTTGCCGAAATGACTGAGAATTTTAAAGGGATCGACGTATCAGGGACTGAGCTTTCCTTTCTTGCCAAATCGATTCAATCCCTTCATGGGAGAGATTTTCAAGTACACATAATCACCAATCTCGAACTCGAGATCCTTTCTGCGCACATCTGGGTAAGACTTCTATCGGCTCTGAGCAGTCTGGAGTCTTTCTCTAATCAACTGAACTTTCTCTAAGGTGTCGAATACCAAGTCAGGCCCTACTACTACGGCCTCACCCACTTCAAACCAACTGATTAGAGATCTGCACCTCCTATCATAGAGAGCTTCAAATAGAGCCATCTGAAACTGGAATGATAGTTGTTGTTGTATGCAAACTCAATCAAAGGCAAATGGTCATCCCAACTCCCCTTGAAATCAATTATATACGCCCTTAGTATATCTTCCAAGGTCTGAATGGTCCTTTCTGCTTGACCATATATCGTAGGATGAAAGGCTGTACTGAGATGAACTTGGGTACCAAGACCCTTTTGGAATGCTTTCCATAAGTGAGAGGTGAATTGGTTACCTCTATCTGAAACAATAGATGATGAAAAACCATACAATCTGACCAACTCCCTGATATATAGTCTGGCATAATCCTCGGCTAAATAAGAGGTATTGTCTAGAAGGAAATGAGTTGATTTGGTCATTCTATCTATAATGACCCACACTGAATCATGCTAACGACGAGTACGAGGCAAACCCATTACAAAGTCCATGTTCACTTTTCCTACTTCCAAGTAGGACTACTGAACTCCTATATGGACCCACTAGGCTTCTGATGCTCTATCTTAACCTGCTAACATGTAGGGCACTTAGCCACAAACTCTGCAATATCTCTCTTCATCCCACTCCACTAATAGATCTCCCACAAGTTGCGGTATATCTTAGTGGCCCCTAGATGAATAGAGTAGTGTGCACCATGCACTTCTGCAAGAATTTATTTCCTCAAGTCATCTACACCTGGCATACACAGACGATCTTGACAACGTAATACACCATCTCCTCCTTGGGAGAAAACCTCAACCTTCTGATCCTTGACTGACTCTTTCAACTTGACTAGACTGGGATCTCTATCTTGTTTTTCCTTAATTTTAGAAACTAGAGATGATTCTGAACTATTCTGAACCCATAAACTACCTTTTCCTGAATTAACTAAGCGGACACCTAGTTGGGCAAGATGATGGACTTCCTAATACGGGAATAATCTCAGATATGGACTTAGGAGAGTGCGTGTTGGACCCGAGACTTGGCATGTGCAATTGAAGTGTAAAAGAGTCCCAAAATGCACCCAAATCAGCCCATAAATTACACTAGATGGGTGTCCACTCTTTGAAGGGCCTTTTGGTCATTTTAACTTATATTTTGCAATAGTTATAAAAGGAACATTGTAGGATTTTTAGATTTAGTTTTTTTGATGATATTTGTGAATCTTGAAAGACCAAACAACACAAGTCCTCTCTCTTTGAGGAACCAAAATCGAAACTAGGATACAATAATAGGGTGGATTCTCTTTTGTTGTTGCTTGCTTGGAAACATTGATGCTAGAGAGGTACAATCCAATCTTGTGTCATGTAAGAGATAGGTTTATTGTTGTGTGTAGTGTTAAGGGTCCAAGAGTGTCCATTCTTGGGTTCTTAAGATTATACCTTCATGTGGTCTATCTATCTATCCCTTTACTTTCTTGTAATCGTGTTTAGTGTTTGTGTTGTAATCTTGTGTTCTTGTTGTTATTGTTAAATCCGAATCTTGTACGTTGTGTTCATCTTGTTCTTCACGTATTGTTGTTGTTTTGGTGTGAAATACACCTTGCTCACCTTGTATTCTTGTTGTATTTGTGAATCCGAGAGAGGTCTCCAATCGGTCCAAGGATCTTAGTGTGGACTATTTTGGAGTGTGTTTGTAGACTATTTTTGAGTGATTTCGTGTATTTCAAGTTTTTATTGTATCATTTGGTATCAAATCATGGCTTGATCTTGTTCCCACAAGATCAATCTTGGGCTTGTTAGTGAAAAAAAAAGTGTTCAAAGCTGAAAAATTCCAGAAAAAATAGCAATTTGTCCGTGTTGTGTTCCTGGCCAAAAAGTGTGTTCTTGTTGTGTCTTGGACGATATTTTTACTTGTATTTGTTGCCTCTAAGTTTTAGTATTGTTCCTCACTAGCACATTGAGTCTATATCTAGATTTGAGCTTTAAAAATTGACGTTATTGTTGTGAACAAGAAGTGGCCGTGAGTTGAAGTTGTTCTTTTAACTTGGCTGTGTGGTGACCTTGTTGTTGGGCATTGGTTGATGTTGTTTTAGATCTTGGTGGTTGTTGTTGTGTTCTTGTTATTTATCACAACTTTCATCTAGTGTTAAAATCGAGAATTCAACACCAAAGAAACTTGGCCATTTGTTGGTGGTTTTATTATTAGTCTTGTTGTTGTGGAATTGGGCGTTGGAACTTGTTATTGTTCTTGGGAGATTGTTGTTGGTTGTTCTTGTTGTGGTTGTTGTGTTCTTGAAGTTCTTCATCATATTCATCACCTTGTTAACATAAAGTGAATGATAGATCCTAAAAGGTGAAGGAAAGAGATGTAAGTAATTGTTAGTCTTGAAAGACCCCCAACCACCAAAAGACTTTACATCACTTCTCAATTCCACTTTCCCATGAAACAAGGATCCATGTTTTAAGGAGAAGTACAAGTCTAGTAAAAAACTTTTGAGTCTTGAAATTTAAATTCCAAAGACTAGTTTGTATTTTCCTTCATTGAACAATTTCCATCAAAGTCAAAATTGTAGAATTGATCAAGACTTCCAAATTTGGAAAATAAAATTGTTGACCGAGGCCAATCAAGGACTGCCACGTCACCAATTACTGTTCACTGACAAATTTTAAGCTCAAATTTTGATCTTTTAGTTTCATTTTGTGTCTCTAGTTTCGTTTGTTGATTCCCATACTAACTTACAAACTAGTGACTAATTACTAGATTGTGAGTTGGTTTGAAACCATTTTTTTTTGTTTGTGTGTGTGTCTACGTTCCTTTGTGTGTTTTATTCTTTTGAGTCATTGTACACATTTGATTCACCTCTCAACACCTCTCGGAGTACAAGGAAGATTACAACACTTGTGAGATTGAGTGTGAGGGATCCGAGAGACAAGAAATAAAAGAGAGAGTGAGGATGTTTTTGTACAACTAACGTGTTTTCTATTTTGTAGGTAACTCCTTTGCCATAATGGACACCATTTTGGCCCACCTTGATGCTATTTCCCGAGAAATAGTTAAGGCAAATACGGGTCTTGACAAATTGGGCTCGGATATGTCTATGATACTTAAGAGGTTGGATCGAGTGGAGAGCCAAAGGAACTCTCATGTTTCTACTCCCGAAGCTTTACCTCAAATGATCAACCATCCAATACCACCACTAAATGACATAGACATAAGCTAAGCCAACAAATGTTGTCAAACCCGAGACCTAAATGAGTCACTTCCCCCTCAATTCGATCAAGTCTAACAAGAGGGACTTGGAAGCCAATTTCCTCCCATCCAAGCTCCACAACCGAAGCTCTCCCTTACCAAATCATTCCTCTCAAACGAAAATCTACTTCACCAAAACCAATATATCCATGTAGAGGAGCATGGTAGAAAGGAACATGAAAGATATAGAGACTACTACAATACTTGTATGATGGTAGGAAACTTGTTTCGGATGAGATTGAAGACAAGGCTTAAGATGGAGAGGAAGCCGAGGTTCAAAATTAAGATGTTGGCCGAGACTTGTTGTTATTGAGTCCTCGAATTCTTCATGATTTTGTGGACTGCTTTTTGTGACTTGTTTGTGGATTGTTTTGAGTAGGTTTCATTTGAAGTGACCAATTGAACGAGGTGAAGCCGTGAATTTGTGGACAAGTTCCTCTCAAAATGGAGAGGATGATACTGGAATAATCTCGAATATGGACTTAGGAGAGTGCGTGTTGGACCCGAGCCTTGGCATTTGCAATTGAAGTGTAAAAGAGGCCCAAAATGCACCCAAATCAGCCCATAAATTACACTAGATGGGTGCCCACTCTTTGAAGGGCCTTTTGGTCATTTTAACTTATATTTTGTAATAGTTATAAAAAGAACATTGTAGGGTTTTTAGATTTAGTTTTTTTGATGATATTTTTGAATCTTGAAAGACCAAACAACACAAGTCATCTCTCCTTGAGGCACCAAAACCGAAACTAGGATACAACAATAGGGTGGATTCTCCTTTGTTGTTGCTTGCTTGGAACGTTGATGCTAGAGAGGTGCAATCTGATCTTGTATCGCGTAAGAGATAGGTTTATTGTTGTGTGTAGTGTTAAGGTTCCAAGAGTTTCCATTCTTGGGTTCTTAAGATTATACCTTCATGTGGTCTATCTATCTATCCCTTTACTTTTTTGCAATCGTGTTTAGTGTTTGTGTTGTAATCTTGTGTTCTTGTTGTTATTGTTAAATCTAAATCTTTTGCCTTGTGTTCATTTTTTTCTTCACATATTGTTGTTGTTTTGGTGTGAAATACACCTTGATCACCTTGTATTCTTGTTGGATTTGTAAATCTGAGAGAGGTCTCCAATCGGTCTAAGGATCTTAGTGATTTGTGGACTATTTTGGAGTGTGTTTGTGGACTGTTTTTGAGTGATTTTGTGTCTTTCAAGTTTTTATTGTATCACTTCCTGAGTTAACTTCTTCTTACTATCCTCAACATGAGCAACACTACCCATAGATAGTCTACTGAGAGCGTCGGCCACTACATTGGCCTTCCCCGGATGATAAAGGACACTTATGTCGTAATCTTTCAAGAGCTCTAACCACCTTCTCTGACGGAGGTTAAGATCTTTCTAAGAGAATACATACTGAATGCTTTTTTGATCTATGAATACGTCTACATGAACATCGTACAAGTAATGCCTCCAAATCTTTAAGGAAAAAACTACGGCTTCTAACTCAAAATCATGAGTCGGATAATTCTTCTCATGGGGTTTAAGCTGCTGGGAGGCGTAGGCTATGAACTTACCATGCTGCATAAGGACACAACCCAAACCTACTCTGAATGTATCACAATACGCTACGAATCTATCTGAACCGTCTGGAAGAGTCAAAACTGGAGCTGAGGTGAGTCGAGACTTCAATTCCTGAAAACTCTTCTTGCATGAATCTGACCATTGAAACTGAACCTTTTTCTGAGTTAATCTGGATATAGAGTATGAAATAGACGAAAATCCTTCAAAAAACCAACGGTAATAGCCATCCAAACCCAAGAAACTCCTGATATCTGATGGAGAGATGGGTTTGGGCCAGTCTCTCACTACTTCAGTCTTTTGAGGATCAACTCTAATTCCATCACCGAAGACGATACGACCAAGGAATTCTACTAACCTTAGCCAAAATTTGCACTTACTGAATTTGGCGAACAACTGATGATTTCTGAGAGTCTGCAATACTATTCTGAGATGGTCTACAAGATCATGCTCGCTACGAGAATAGAAAAGAATATCATCTATGAAAACTATGATGAACGTGTCCAAGTACTGCTTAAACGCACGGTTCATCAAGTCCATGAAAGCTTCTGGGGCATTGGTAAGACCAAAGGACATGACTAAGAATTCAAAGTGACCATACCGAGTACGGAAAGCTATTTTTAGAATATCACATTCTCTGACCCTGAGCTGATGATAGCCTGATCTGGGGTCTATCTTAGAAAAATAGCTAGAACCCTGAAGTTGATCGAACAAGTCATTGATTCTGGGAAGTGGATACTTGTTCTTGATGATGACTTTATTGAGCTGACGGTAGTCTATACATATTTTGAGAGAACCATCTTTCTTGCGCAAGAATAAGACTGGTACGCCCTACGGGGACACACTGGGTCTGATTAAACCCTTTTTTAGGAGATTCTTCAACTGATTTTTCAATTCTCTGAGTTCTTCTAGTGCCATTCTGTATAGCGGAATAGATATGGGCCGATTATCTGAAAGAAGGTCAATGCTGAAGTCTATTTCCCTTTTGGGAGGAATTCCTGGAAGATCTTCAGGAAAGACATTAGAATATTCATTTACTACTGGGACTGATCCGAGACTGGGAGTTTTGGAACTAGAGTCCTTAACTCAAACAAGATGATAGACACATCCTTTAGATATAATTTTTCGTGCTCGAAGGTAGGAACTAAGCTGATCTCTAAATGCTGAAGTACTACCCTTCCACTCTAAGACGGGTTCATTCGGGAACTAAATCTGGACAAATCTATTTCTATAGTCGACTGTGGCATAGCAGGAATGAATCCAATCCATGTCGAGAATGACATCAAAGCCAGTCATCTCTAATTTGACTAAGTCTATTGAAGTGACTTTCTGAGATACCATAACCGGATAGTTCCTGTATACCCATCGGGCTACGATAGTTTTACCTACTAGGGTAGAGACTGAGAAGGGCTCTGCTAGAATTTTGGGACTGACTCCGAAATCAACTTCTATATTGGGAATAACAAAAGACAAAGAAGCTCCTGGATCTAGCAAGGCGTAAACATGTACATGAAAGATCTATAACATACCAGTAACCACATCAGGAGAATTTTCCTGATCCTGTCAAGACTGGAGAGCATAGAGTATGTTTGTGCGTTGCCCACTGGTAGCATTAGAAGAGGCACCCTGCTGACTCGGGCGACTGGACTGAGCTGGAGGGAGATTATGCTAACCCTAAGGACCTGGATGGAGACAATCTCTGAATCTGTGGCCTGGCTTGCCAAATCCAAAGTAAACATCACAGCTAGCTCTGCAAGTACCCTGATGGTGCTTGCCACATGTCTGACAAAGAGGATAGGTCCGGGCACTGCTAACACTGCCCTGAGACTTAGATCCTGGAGCCCTATCTCTGTTGCCTTCTCTAAATTTTGGCACTGGAGCACTACCCGGGGAAGGACATGGAACGGATGACTTTGGGTAGAACTGAGAACGGTTACCACCCTCTGACTTAGGCTGAGCAAAGTTGAAACTACATGTCCTTGCTCTTTTATTCTGCTTCACCCTCATCTTAATCTTCTGCTCTTCTATCATAAGCCTGGCTATGTCCATCTCACTAATCAACATTCCAGATCTGCACTCATTGACCATACTATTATTCACCATAGAAACAAACTTACTCATCTTAGCCCTGTTGTTTGCCACTACATGAGGAGCATATCTAGCTAATTGAGTAAACTTAAGAGAATACTCTTTCACTGTTATGTTGCCCTTTTTGAGAACCTTAGCTTCCCAGGGGAAAGAATCTGTCAAGAAAAGTAGTGGCAAATTCCTCCCACTCTATAGGCCCTGCGTCACCAGCCCTCTCTGCTTTCCACTATTTGAACCATGTATGAGCCACATCCTGCAACTGATATGCATATAGCTCAGCGCTCTCAATGGCTGACACCCCCATGATATCTGTAACCTTCTGAACCTGATCAAGGAAATCTTGAGGGTCCTCGTTTGACTTAGACCCAAAAAAGGATGAAGAATTTATTAGGGTGAAGTCCCGAATCCTGGCTGCAGCTAAATTGGCCACTGGGTTGGCCGGAACAGTATCTGGTTGTTTATTCTGAGAAGTAACTGATTTAGCAAGAGTAGTGAATGCAACTCTGAACTCTATATGAGAGACATGTTCTTCCTAGGGATCTTCTTGGACGGGTTGAGGGGTCGACTTATTTCCATTTCTTCTTTTGGGAGGCATGTTCTGTAGAAGAAATGGAACACCAAATTAGACTGAGAGTTAAATTTGAGCTCATTCTCACAGGCACGACATGAATACTGAAAGAAGGGAAACTGTTCCTAAAACATCTTATAGCCTCCTCTATATAAATGTGGCGCGCTACATACCCATGCACAAGACTCTACTAGATGTGGCTTTCAGACTTCCTAGGATACTATTGAACCTTAGGCTCTGATGCCAAGTTTGTAACGCCCCGATTCTGGTACCCGGAATGCTACACGGTGCTCATGATCCCAAAGGACCACAAGCTAACTCATGACTTGTTGTCAGACATAATAAGTCGTAGTGAAGACTCATTGTCACGATAGTGAGGGCCCAAATACTTTAGCCTAATGATGACTAATCTAACATATGATATATTATCAATCTAAATGAGTCGTTAGATGGACCTGTCGTCACAACAGTAAGAAACCAAGAAATCAAGTTCTTGACAATGACTCCTTATAACGACTCGTGAATAGACCTAATGAGTCATTACCAAAACTATGAAGACTGTTTCCCAGAATACCTAAATATTTTAAGAAAGGATTTTTAGTCTTTTCCTATTCTTTTATCTCTTAAACCACATCGTTTAGGCTCCCCTAAGGGTGGAATATAAACCTAATTTCCCCCAAAATCCCAATTAAGTCACAAAATCAATTGAAACTAAGAAAAAAGAGCGATTATTCTTCTCCAAAGACAAGTTAGGGTTCCTCAATCTCAAGTTCAAATTCCAAGGATTTCTCTAAGGCTTCCATCTCCAGGTATGTGTAATTTCATCAATGGATTCCTTCCACCCATTGAGTCCCAAAGATTTCTCAAATTCTCAAGTTTAATTCTCCTTTAAGTTTTGGGTTCCAGGTCAAATGGGTGTTTTCTTAATTTCTTTAGTTTATTCTTTTACCTAGACCATGAATATATGTTTTCCCATTGGTTTAGAATCTTCCCATGCTTAGAATGATGAATTTTCCTTTTTATTGATAAATCATTGAGATTTGGCTGGACTTATGAAATTTCCTATTATGATCAGATCTTAATATTATCATATTTAGTTACAGTAGTTAGAGCTGGTGGGTTATGAATATCCGATACCTAGGAATTCATCCATATATTAGTTTACATGAATTTTAGCACTTCAGATTATCCATTGTTGCTATTTTCAAAATGTAATTAAAATTACCTATTCAGTTTTTAGTGTCATTCGGCTGGGAGTAATATTTAGCACCGAATGAATGCTGGGATAAAGGCTCACCATTCAATTATGACTAAGACCTTTAATAGAAATTTCTATGTTCTACAACTACGACACCATTGTATGTTATAAGGGGTTTACCCGCCAGTTGAGGACTGACACCCTAGTCCTTTGGGATATCAGTTTAGTGGATCCGCACTAGCTAGTGTTCGTACCCTTAGCAAGGTAATGACACCTAACCAATTGGGGTTATAGGTTGGACCCCGATTTTTCTAAATTAGGGTATGTTAGTTATTGTTAGCTCCCACAGTCCTAAGTTCACGTTTCAATTTATGTTTCAGTTCAGATTTGCATGACCATGTTTTAAGATATTCAGCTTTCATTCTGTGCATGTTTATACATGGTCTTGCACTCAGTTTACATATTCATGCATTCATGTTCAGATTACACTAGTTAGTCGCCCATCTCACATACTCAGTACTTTCAAAGTACTGATCACATACTTTTTTGTGCTATAGTATCTCATAATATAGGTTCAAATTCTCAGTACTCGGATTGCACCTAGAACATTCCCGTATCACTCAGTAGCAATTTTGTGATTCCTTATCATTTGAGGACTAGTTATCAGTTATTTATTTTTCAGTCTACTTTTACTTCAGTCAGTTACAGTTAATTGAGGGCTTGTCCCAACAACTCATTAAGATTTAGAGGCTTTCAAACAAATGTCTAGATTTTTAGCATGTTGGTTTGTTAAACAATTTTATTTCCAGTTTTGGTTGACATTTAGTATTTCCTTATTATTATTTCCATAAGTTATTTCATTTTAGCTTCCACCCAGTATTTTATTACTTTTCATTATTCTTAGTGTTATGCCAGACCATGGGTTAGCTTGGGGTCACTTGTGACTCTAAGCACTGTGTTGCGACTAGGGGGCAGTCTTGGGTCATGACAATTTAGCTTAGATATTCACAACTTAAGAGAAGATTTGAATGTAAAGGTTGATGCGTGTAACATCCATTAATTTAGTTATGAGTTGTATGAGGTTGAAAAAATTCTTACAAGTCAAATTGAGGAGCTAAAATTAGAGGGTCAAATACTTGGTCATACTTTTATTGATGTTTTCGCTATTTAGAAGAGTGCGTTAAAGTTATATGAGAAAGTAGATAGTATTATTTTTAAAAATTCTAGTGTGTCTAAATATGAGGATGTAAATAATAATTCAGTTCATGAATTAGGGCATATTGGACCTCATTTGAATTATTTTTTTCATATTGTGTTTAAATAGTAAAATATTAATCGAACCATCTAAGCCTATAGAAGAGTATAAGGAGGAGGGAAAATATGTTTATATTCTATAATTTTTTGTGCCAAAATCAAAAAATTACATTTCTCTTTAAGGTCCATGAATTACAACATGCGACCTCCATTGCTAGGTTCGTTTATTTTTATACCACCACCTCTTGGGAGTAGTAGAAACTTAAAAAAAATTAGGGGTGCAAATAAGTTTAAAGTGGAAAGAAAAGTAGGAGGCAACCCAACTAGTAGTGTAACTTCTTATTTTCTATTTACTTTTATGATGTCACTTTCTTGTTTGTTTGTTTTGTTTTATTTTTGCAGATTTAGGAAAAGTCTGAGTACCCAAATTGGAAGCTAAGAAGTATGTTTGAGCTTGAGTGTGGTGTGTATGCGATCCTTGAAGAAACATGTTGCTAGTTAGAGCCTAGAGGGTATCAGAGAGTATCTGTAACCCCCGTTTTACTTTATTTATTTCTTTGAGGACAATGCATAATTTTAAGTACGGGGTAGGATATCTTCCAGTAATGTTAAGTGAGAAGTAAGCTATAGGATTTTCTTTTATTTATTTCTTTTTACTTGAGAAAAAATAAGGAAACAATTTTTTTTTCAAAAATACGAAAATATTTTACTTTTATTTTTTAGATTAAGATAATTTTTGTTCATTTTAGTTTTTTTTTTAGTTTTTATTAGAGCATTCTTCGTCCACCCCTTATTTTTCTTTTTGATTTTTTTTCTGAGGGAGGGCCTTTAAACCAAGTTATTCTTTTTGTAGGAGTAATACTTTTATTTTTAGGAGTATTATTTTTTTTGTATTTTTTTGAGTGAAAATAAAAGACTTTTTTTTATTTGGTTGATACTAGTAATTATGCCTAATCTTGAATAATATTTTTTTTGTGTTTGAGTATAAAATAAAATAATAGACTTTTTGATATCTAGACTCATGATTATGACTCTGTATATAACTTATTCTTATTTTGTAGTTTCTTATGATTCTGTCTGTCTTAAAAGTAGAATTCATATATCTTGATTTATACTTGTGCCTTGTGTGGCAACCCTAGCCACCTTAGCCAATATTCTGAAAACCCTAGCTAAACACCAGTCAATATGGCCGGTGGGAGTACCCCACCGGATGAAAGTACTAAACGAAGTAATAAGGAGAATAGTAGTGGAAAGCAATCGGGGTGTAACATCAAGTTTGCTAATCTTTTGAAGCCTAAAGTAGTGGACAACAACACTATTAGGGCTTCCCCTAAACCTATAGAAATGATGCATGGAGAATCATTAATAACGTGGAAATCTTCAGAAGTACATAATTTAATTATACAGGAGAAATTACAATACGCTATTATTGGAAAATTCTCCTATGGAAAACCCCATATTGATGTCTTAAGGAAAAGAATTCCAGCTCAATGCGGGATCAAGGGTCATAATTGGAGTACTAGATGAAAGACATGTGTTAGTAAAATTGGATGTATTAGAGTACTATGTTCAATAATTATCTACATCAGCCTTTTATATAAAGTTGAATTATAGGTTTTGGCAGATGAGAACACTGAAGTGGGATCCATGGTTCGAGCCTGATATTGAAACAATAATTAGAGTAGCTTGGATTTTAATGCCTGATTTACCACCAAATTTCTTTGCAAAAGATGCCATAACTTCTATTGCATCTGTAGTAGGTAAACCTTTGACAGTAGATATAGCTACTAAAAATCAAACCAGAACCAGTTGTGCAAGATTTAATGTGGAGGTAGATTTAATTACAAAATTATCTCAACGGATTCGCATCAATGAGAAGAATGATACCACGGGGAAAATCAAATCCAAGTGGGTACAAATTCAATATGATTATATGCCTAAGTACTGTAAAGAATGTTATTTACAAGGACATGATGAAGTTAGCTGTTAGAATATTCACCCAGAATTGTATGACAAGAAAAAGAAAGAAAACAAGGATGAAGGAGCAAATGCAGATGACAAAGAGCAGAATAAGAAAAGAAAGCAATAGCAGGAGCAGGATAACATAACAGGAGGAAAAATAAATAATCAACATGGATGACAAGGAGAAACAGATACAGGAAGGATAGATATGGACATATTATGGAAGAGATAGATTAGGATAAAGATAAGGAAGTGGAGGTGTCAAATTCATTTGATGCATTAGAGCAAGTGAATGAATGTGACAAAGTTAATAAGGCAGAGGAAGCATAGAATTCATCACTTACAAAAAAAGAGATGAAGATATAGTCAACACAAAAGAGTGGGTAAGTAAAAGCATTGGTAAAGATAATGATACAACACATATACCAAAAGTGGTTGAGGAGACACCTGTAGCAAAGGAAGGGAGCAATAACAATAAGAAGTAAGGGAATAGTTCTAACAAGGTGACACAACAAAGTGAAAGTAATCAGACGCATTAAAGGAGAAGGAAGAACCGACTCAAAAAAAAAGAAGCAAGACAAGACATGCAGATACCGGTATATGATGAGGAAGCAAAAGAACTGATGGTGTTAGTAGGGATTTCTCCTATAGTAATTCATATGGAGAATCTGCTGGAAAGTTGTAATAATTTCAAATTAGATTTAGATAAAAATGATATAGAAGAAAACATCAATCATTTGGCTAAGGCAGCTGATTTGTCACCAAAACAAATAGAGACATTGAAGGAGAAGCAAGGAAGATCAAAGAAGAAGAAAAATAGTTCCAGTATAAAACCAGATCAGTCCAATTCTGTAACAATACATACAAGGAATCCCACCGCTAAAACCAAGTCAAAATGAATACATTGATATGGAACATAAGGTCAGTAAATACACAACAACCTTTACAAGATTAATCACATTGCAAAGGAGATATCTTTTTTATTTTATTGGGATCATGGAGCCATTTCAAGATGGTAAGCATATAGAAGAATATAGAAGGAGATTAGGAATGAAACATGTTGTATTTAATGTAGCAGGGAAGATTCGGGCTTTCATGAATAAGAATGTTGAATTTAGCATTGTTAAAGATGAGGAGTAACAATTGTTAAAGATGAGGAGTAACAATTATCATTGAAACTTGCTAATCATTATGCAGATGTTTCATTGATAGTTACTTTAGTGTATGCTAAATATAATGCAAATAATATGTTGGTGTTATGGGATTCATTGGCAGACATGGCTGATTTATATCAAGAGCCATGGTTAATAGGAGGAGATTTCAATGTAATAAGAAGGGAAAAAGAAAAATTGGGAGGCTTATCAGTTACATTCAATGAAACACATGACTTTAATCAGTGTATCAATTTATGTAATATGGAAGAAGTCCAATTTAAAGGAAGTAAGTTCACATGGTGGAATGGGAGAACAGATGAGAAATGTATATCCAAGATACTAGATAGTGTTTTGTGCAATAACAGGTTGCAAAACATGTTTTAGATATTAGAAGTGGAACATCTGGTTAGAAGTGGTTCAGATCATTCTCCTTTATTAATCCAATTCAGAATGGAAATAGAACACATTGTAAATCCATTTAGATTTCTGAATCTATGGCTCAAGGAAGAATCTAGCATGGAGGTGATAAAGCAAAATTAGATAGTGAAAAGAGAAGGTAATCCATTCTTAGCAAAATTGGACAGTGGAAGTTGAAGGTAATCTATTTTTTGTGTTTCAGCAGAAATTGAAAAACACTAAGTCAACTCTTACACGGTAGAGTAAAGAGACATTTGGTAATATATTCCAAAAAATTGCAACACTGAAGATATTATCAAAGTGAGGGAGAATAAATTTGAAGAGAATCCAAGTGGAGTAAATAGAGGAAACTTGTTCAAGGTTCATGCAGAGTTAAACATGCAGCTTAAAAGAGAAGAAGGTTATTGGAGGCAAAAATTAGGGTATGAATGGTTCAAGGATGGGGAAAGGAATGCTAAATTTTTCCATACTGTTGTTAAAGGAAGAAGGAGCTTAAAGGAAGAAGGAGCAGACTCAAGATAAAGAGAATTCAAAATGAAGAAGGTGAGTGGATGAAGGAAGCACAAGACATAGCAGATTCTACTATAACTTTGTTCCAGAAATAGTTTAAAAAGCGGAAGGATGCAGAGGATTTCTCTATGCTATAGGATTTACCTATAATGGTGAGTGAAGAACAGAATGAGGAAATTCCAACAAAATAAGAAATTAAACAAGCAGTAATGGGACTGAATAAGAATAGTGTAGGTGGTCCAGATGGAATGACAGGAGCCTTTTATCAAAATGCATGGGAGATCATTAAGAAAGACATTCAGAGAATCGTCACAGTATTTTTCTGTGGATTTCAACTTCCCAGGTTCATTACACACACTAATTTGGTATTATTACGAAAAAATTTAGTTGTGAACACTTTTTCAGATATGAGGCCTATGTCCTTAGTAATTTTGTGAATAAGATTTTTTCAAAGATTATTCATGAAAGGATTAAGGATTTAATACCTCAGCTGATATCACCAGAACAGGAAGGCTTTGTACAAGTTAGGAGTATTGCAGAAAATGTTCTAGTGGTACAAGAAATTATTGTTGAGATAAGAAAAAGAAGTAAACCTCCCAATATGATTATGAATTTAGATATGATGAAGGCTTATGTTAGGGTGGAGTGGCTATTTTTAACTAAGGTGTTAAGGAAACTGGGCTTTTCAGAAGTCCTTATTGATATGGTTTAAAGACTATTGGAGAATAATTGGTATTCAATCTTACTCAATAGTTAGCCTAAAGGTTTCTTCAAAAATTTAAGAGGGTTGAAGCAAGGGGATCCACTGTCACCTACACTATTCATAATAGCAGTAGAAGTTTTGTCAAGAAATTTGAAGAAGCTGATGCAAAAAAAAAAAGAAATTCAGATTGTTTGGCATGCCAAGAGGAAGTCCTAAACTAAATCACCTAGCTTTTGTAGTTGATATAACCATATTATGTAAATATGAGGTGAAAACTTTGCAGATGGTGACTGAAACTTTGGAATACTATGAAGAAGTGTCAGGACAGAAAATAAAGAAAGAAAAGAGTGAAATTTACTTGCACAAGAATGTGTCAAATGGTGTTGGATTAATGGAAGAAGTAGCCACTGGTATATAGAGAAAAGATTTTCCTTTTATATATCTGGGATGTCCCATCTTTTATATGAGGAAGAAGAAGGATTACTATCAGCAGCTGATGAATAAAATCACTAATAAAGTGAAAACATGGAAAGGAAAACTCTTATCATATGGAGGTAGAGTTGTGTTGATAAATGATGTATTGTAAAGTATCCTTATTCATAGTTTATCAGTGATGAATTCACCTTTGAATGTGTTGAACTCAATCCAAAAGGTATTAGCTCAATTCTTATGGAGTAGTAAAGTTGGGGAAAAGGGCAGACAATGGGTAAAGTGGCAGACAATGTGTTTACCACAAGAGGAAGGAGTTTTGGGTTTTAGAAGGATTATAGATATTTCAATGGATTTATTCTGTAAATTATGGTGGAATTTTAGAACCAATAAGTCCATTTGAAGTGTGTACATGTATAATAAATACTACAGAAAGGAACATCCAAAATTAATCATGTGGAAAAAAGGTGCAGGGGGGTCACAAGTGTGGAAAAGATGTTAATGGAAAGAGATCTGGTGGAACATTTGATAATTTGGCAATTGAGAGAAGGAAATTCTGGCATATGGTTAGATAACTGGACTGGACAGGGTGATCTTTACTCTTTAATGATGAGTACTGAAGAGGAGAATGGGCAGTATCAACAAGTTAAGGAACTTGTAAGGGAAGGTAGATGGGAGGAACAGGTGATCAAAACTATTTTTATAGAGGAGATGGCTAAGCATATTATCACTAAAGTAAATCTCCCAAAAGAGAATGATAGGGATTGGCCCATATAGAGCATTGAAATAAATGGAATATTTACAGTCAGTTCTGTATGGAATTATATAAGGAATAGGGATCATATTAATAACACATATAAGCGTATTTGGATTAAAGGCTTGCCATTAAAAATATATATTTTTATTTGAAGGTTATGGATAAATAGAATCCCAGTGGATGATAATACTAGAAGATGGGGGATGCAAGGTCCATCTAAATATTGGTGTTGTGATGAACCTGCATTAAAAACGATGGCTCATCAGAAGGTTTTTTTATGCTAACAGGACTTGGTCCTACTTTTCTTGTTTTGCAGGTGTACCTATTCACAATTTAACATTAAGAGGAACAATTCTTAGTAGGTGGAGTGTTGAGGTGAAGAACAGAGAATAATCATATTTTGATGCTTTGCCTAACATTATTCTTTGGGAGCTATGGAGAGGAAAAAACAGTAAGAAAAATGATAACAAGGACATAACAGGAATCAGGCTCATATACAACATCACAAGGAATTTGAGGATGCTTCTGAAGGTTAGAAAACCAGTAGCAGAATTCTCTAATGAATGGCTAGAAATAATCAGGGAGATGGATAAGCTGAAAGGTAAACTGAAGGTTGTTACAGTGTTATGGGAACTACCACCAAAAGGATGGATGAAATACAACACAGATAAAGCTGTTAGAGGAGGAGGAAGTTCATATGCATTTTGTTTAAGAGATGTGAATGGAGATATTCTATATGCTAAAGGAGAACCACATAAGTATACAGACTGTATGCAGGCAGAGGCAAATGCTATTCTACATACAGTTATGCACTGTAAACATACATAACATACTAAAGTGATCATTCAGATGGATTCACTCATCATGCAAAAGGTGCTAACAGGAGTCTAGCAATTCCTATGGAATGTAGCACATATAGTTATACAGATACAAGAATATATGAAAGAAAATCAAGTGAAGTATCAACATATTTACAGAGAGGGAAACCAATTAGTTGATTATCTTGCTAACATAGCTATAGATACATGAGCATTCATAATTAATAGTTTTTAGCAGTTATGGAAAAAAGGAAAAGCCATTCTAAATAGTGATAAATGGAAGAGACCATACTTGAGTATTACACCAGCAAAAGGATAAGGGGCAGGGAGAGTTTCAAGCTGAATAGTTTACATGCAACATATATAATTTCAGTGTAGAAATAAAAAGAATGCATGTACCATCTAGCCTAAGCTATTACAATAAACAAAAAGGACTCTCAGCATCATGGGAGGGTCTTTTGGTTAGGTGGAGCTTGATAAACCTAGGATTGAGGCTTTTATCCGATTTCTCATGGGTCCAAGCTTCTCAGTATCTTCATCCCTTCCAAATCTTTGGCTCACAAGCAAAAAAATATCAAGTTAAATTATCAGATCTAGAACAAGAAAAGTAAACAGAAGGGAAGTTCATCTTACTCGGATAAAACAACCTGTCACAAAAGACTAGATCCCTCTTAGTCGAACTAAAAGCTTCACAATGGCCCATCTATCGGAGAACTCAACTATAATAGGTGAAGTATTAGTTTCAAGTGATGTGAATACTCTAAAAACTAATCAAATTCAAGGAGGTTTCACTTACTTATGTAAGATGATTTCACAAAGAAGTCACGAAGATGGAGGCACGATGTTTATCACCCAGAGCATCAGTAGAAAGAAGCTGAAGTGGATGAAGGAGAGCTGCATTGTTGAAGGAGATGTACAAAGGAAGTGGAATAGAAAGGTAATATATTTTTGGAAACCCTACTACTTGTATATGTTAATAAGTTGGACCCGATTTGGGCCGGGTCACAATACTTGTGGTAGGATTTGATTTTGTATAATGGGTTAGTACATTAATATATTTTTATAAGTAATAAAATACCAAATTAAACCCAAAAAATAAAACTTGTGGCTTGTGTGGTGAGAATTTTTTGCACACAATTTATATTTGGCATCTTAGTCTGGAACTTGCCCTAGATGTTATTCAAGTGAAATAAAAAGTTTTGTTTTTCTTAGAATATGATAATAGGCCTTTTTTATATGTCTTGTAAATTTTAGCCTTTTTAGATATTATATCACTAGTTAGCCCTGTTGAGCGTGTAGTCTTTTTTTTTTGTACTCATACTTTTACCTTGACCCACCTTTTTGAATCCCTAATTTTTGCACTCTGCTTCATTTATCATTGTAGCATAAAATGTGTTGAAATTGTTAAATCAGAAGAAAAGAGATGGTTGAGGATGGTTGAGTATAAACGGTGACCAATGATAGCTACAAAGTGATGAAAAGACCCTCTTTGAAAGAATGTGACATTAAAAAATGCAAAAAATAATTAAAAAAATGACTGAAATATTCTTGATAAGATGAGAATTACTTGTGAAAATAATTGATGAATAGAAGGTTGAAAAATGCAAAGTGCTTAGGGAAATTTAAGTCACTATTATATAGTGTTCCTACCCGTCCCCTAGCCAACATTACAATCCATTAAAGTCCTATTTAACTCTATTCAAGCATACTTAATTAGTAGAGATGTACATAATGGGAAAGCATATAAATCTTTGTGCATACACGTAAATTCTTTGTGAGTATGAGAGTTGTTCTTTTATGTTAAGTCCTTAAACTATGTTCGATATTTTGAATTAAGTGTGTGGAATATTTATTCTTGTGACGCCACTTATTTTATGATAGATAGGTGATGTTATTAGATTTCTTTGACAAAAATAGGTTATCAGTCTAAAACTTGATTTAGTTAGAGTCCATCTTTGAGGTTAGGAGGTTAGAGGTTTGTTGTTTGTTTGTTTGTGTTTCATGTACAATGATCGAAAAGCGAACTTGATGTTGAGAATTTTTGTTTGATCTAATTGTTTGTATCAACTAAAGTGATGGTGTTTCATGATTTGATTAATTGAGGTGAGCTTTATAGCTTGCTCGAGGACGAACAAGAGTCTAAGTTAGAGGTGTTGATCTATTACCAAAATTCCATATATTTAGTACTATTTACCTCGTATTTAGAATCTTTCTTTCTCTTTTTTGAGAATTTATTTTATAGATTATGCTTAATATTATTTGTAGAATTAAATTAGTGTGAGGATGATAAAATTTGAAGCAAAAACAAAATTAAAATTGAGAAGTTGTTTAAGAAATTCAAGAAGATAACTTAGTGGAATAAATTTAATGTAATATTATAATATGACATTGTTGTAGTTGACTTGAAGAATTGCAAATGTAACTTGCGTCATTGTCATGTGGCAGCATCTGAATGCAAGAAAAAAATTGAGGCGGTAGTGTACGAAGGCAGCCATTGTGAGGAAATACAATCTAAATTGAACTGAATTTTTATTTTTCGATTCATTTTTAACTTAGTTATTTTATATTAAGGTTTTTGCTTACACCTATAAATATTTCACAAAAATTGTTTTTACGTAACTTTTAAACTTTAATAATTTTTCAGAACTTGTGAACTTTTAATTTATTTAGAGAAAGCTTGGAGCCTCCATGAAGGCTGGAGAAAATTGACTTATTGTTTTCTTCTCCATCTTTATTTTCTTTGAGAATTCAAGATTTCAAATTTATTTTATTCAATTTGTAAGTTTATAATTATAATTTCATCTTTGATTGCTAATTGTGATTTTCAATCCATGAGTATCTAAATCTTACAACGATGATTGTGGGAGCCATGAGGAATTAACAAAGTATATAAACTACATATTAATTCTTGAACGATATTGATACATGTATTGTTGTTTTCTTGGTTTTGATTGCTTTCTGATGGTGCATAATATTGGAACTCATTTCATCTTTACTCTGGACCTTAGCAAGGATAGTCGGACGAAAAAAGTGAATCAACAACAAGACTTGAAATTATCTTCATTTAATTAAACTTTAGTAATGCAAAACCCATGACAAATGAACCTTTGTGCTCGGGGATAGTCATTTAAAAGGGGTGTAATCTAGTCAGTTAAATGAAACATAACCAATCAATTCTACATGATAAGCATCGGGATATATCACTAGTACTTGGATCCTATGGAGTTATGAAAACATGAAAAACACAATGCTAGTTCATCATTCTCATTGATTTTCTCAAAATAAACTGATATTTATTGACTTCTTACTTCAATTGAAAAAATTGCTTACTTGTTCTTTTTAATTCTCCTATTGAAAATAAATGACTACAATCCTAAATAAACGCATTGACCTAGTTCCTAACCATATTCCTCATGAAATCGACCCCAATCTTTATTGAGTTCTATATTTGATAGCGACCATAATATATCTCATTGCAAGGTTTAATTTTGATGACATCATTTTTGCATCCAAATTATCTGGATAGTGAGATAGTTAAATGAGAGAAGTCAATTGAGGATATAATCCTCGATCAATCCATTGTGGATGAAGAAAAAGAGAATGGACAAGAAAAGAAAGAAGAAGGAAGTGACGAAGAAGAAAAGAAAAATGAATGAAAAGAAGAAAGAGAAAGAAGAGGAAAAAATAAGGCAGCAGATGAAGAAAATAAGAAGCAATAAGTAGAAAAAGAAGAAGAACAAGTGCGAGTAAAGGAGGAAAAGTAGAAGTAAGAAGGTGATGACAAAGAATCAGAACAAGAAGGTACAACAGAAGAGGACAATGAAGAATAAAACAAGAAAGAAGAGAAAGAAGAAAAAGAAGAAAAGAAAGTGGCCTAGAAATATAAGAAAGTCGATGAAGACAAAAGTTCAAGTGTTATTATTAAGGACATTATTGATGAGATCAATAATAACAAAGAGCGTGAACACTTAGTGGCTAAAATAAAAAAGAGTTAAAAAGTTTTATTTGTGAGTTTGAGACAATTAATAAATTTTTTATGTTTAAGACAATTTTGAAATTACATGTGGAAGATTAGAGGTTCAAACAATTATTTATTTTTATGTGCTTTGGATGACACAAAAAAATAGTATGATTTTAACAAGATTGGATGACCTAACAAATAATTTTTCTAACTGATGAAAGTATTCCATAAGATCTGTGATCTCAATTATTTTTCATGTTTATTATAGAGTTTTTATATGTTTTATGATAAATCTATTCTTTTCATAAAATCTTTGTGAAGTGTTACAGACGGCTATCATAATTGATAATCGTTGATGTTTTCTATTACAGAACTTTAATAAAAGCAATAAGTTGACCAACTATACACAACAAAAGTTGGCAATAATTTTAATATTAAAAATACCTCTAATAGAAAATACATTCATCCCCTCTACATTTGCGTTACACATTTTCAAAAGTTCAAAACTAATAATATATCGTACAACATAATTTTTAGGTCATTCTCTTTTTATTTAGCCACAACCAACCTTTTTTTAAGTTGATTCCGCTCTATTTTGGTGTCTTTCAATAGTTCTTTCAAATGATCTATCTTGTGTTTAAATTTTCTAAAAAGTGTTATAAGCAAATCCTTGCTCTCCTCTGATTCTTTGAGCCTCTCTAATACTTTAAATTTGGCGATGCCTTGAAATGTAGATTCCTTCGGTTCGAACAAAATTCACTTAAAATAAGAGCATCCATCATTATCCTAAACAAATAATAATTAATTAGATTATGTATTACTTAAAATCCATAAAAAAATTTAAATTTTTTAAATAAAATTTTCACATTTCCAACAACACAATTGTAGAATTTTCGATTCAAGTTCATATTGATTCTTCAATATAGTAAATTTTGGAAGATTGAGATGACTCAGACATTGTATGTGTTGAAAATAAAAATAAAAATGAAGGAGTAGATGAAGAAAAGGCTGTGGAGAAGTTCAAAAATATGTCCTTAATTTATATGGTGGATGACAGAATTTTGACTGTTGGAGGTTCGTTTTTTTTTACCATTGGAGATAATACATAGACCATGCCTATAATATAGCACAACTCTACTAAAAAGTGTATCATATATTAGAGTAATCGATCCTAGATGATAGTTGTTCATTTTAGACTCTCCTCTTGTATAATTAAAAGGGTAGTAATGCGAAAAGTTAACATTAGGACTTGTAATTTGACCGTCGCATTCATATCTGTAATGACCCTTCAGGTCATTTCTTGTGATTCCATTTATATTTATCGTTAGATATTTTTCATAGCTGCCTCAAGTCATTTATGACTTGCTGGAACCGATAGTTCGATTACCAGACAGTCCGTTTGGTGTTTAGAACTATTTCCCTATTTAGAAGTTTTTGCTGGTTTCAAATAACCATCAAGCAAAAACTTCAGCAAAATGATATTGAATGTGAATTTTGACTGCGTCAGCAGCTCTGAAATATTAATTTAGGTTGGGTAAACCTTTGTTTCGGATCCCGCTACAGCCGAATACATTTTGACCAGTTGGTGCGAAAGTTGAGAAATTATAAATTCGGATGTAGGGCCTACAAATGGTCGAAACGACCTCGAATGAAAAATTTGACTTTGCCAATGCATTCAGAATGTCAAAATACGTATGGTTGCATATCTTGTTTGCTCATATTAGACTCCAAATGCACCCTGTGGCCTTGGCTGAAACATAGAATCAAATTCCAAGTTTTGACCATCGTCTGGTACAACAAGGTACAGTGATCATGGAGGCGTTGGTGAGATCACGATGATAGTGATCACAGAATACATTGGTGCGTGATCGCCCTAGCTGAGGGCCTTGGATGGGATTGTTTAAATGCTCTTCTTGGCCAAGAATTGGCCATGTTCTCCATTGTCTTGAGTCCCAAAACCCTAATAGAGAGTGTAAACCTCAAATTGAGTCTTGGATATTGATTGGGATCTTGAATAACTTGCCTAATCGTGATTAACGTCAAATCTAAGGTATGGATCCTTTAATTTTGGGTGTTGAATTCTTGATTGTTTGATCCAAAACCTCAATTGGCTTGAGGCTTGATTTTAGCCCCAAATATGATTTATTTGCACAAATTTCATGAGGGATATAACTCCCTAATGGTATTTGAACAACGGGCTGATCTCGAAAACTTATTTTCCATATGTGGGACCCACTTGAGGGATTTTGGTGTCGTTTTGGATCCGAAGTACAATGGTGCAATATGGGTGTTGATATTCTCGTAATAATGCATAGATTATATTGTTGATAGATTGGCTCATTGAAGAAGCTTCAAGGAAAGGGAAAATGAAGATTATTGGTTCATGAGCTATATTTGGATTCAAGGTAGGTTAGGCTTACTTGTGTTAGATTGAACTTTATTATAGTATAATTGTGATATCTTGCTATGATTGGCGAGATCTTAGATATTGAAATGGTATATGGTAATATTTGAGATTAGTTGAATCACTTAGGCTTTTGAAGACATAAAGTGTGATATTTTACTCATAGTCTAGAACCTTGGTTAGTTGGACTTGTTATCTCATGAATAGCATGAGAATGCTCTAGTTGCTCGAGTTAGATGGGAGTAACCTTGTTCACTTACCTTAAGAGTATGTTGACCTAGATATGCATAGTTGTGAATTGGCTTTAAATAGTTTGGATGACTTAGGAGTAATACTTGAGGAGGGGTTGTTTTATAGAACTAGGGCGGATTTATAAACCTTTGAGACATGATTTAGATAACTTAGTCTAATTCCAGGTAAAAGTTAGACTTGAAGAAGATAATTTGGGATATTAGAAGCAGAACTTGACCCTCCTTAAGCTTGAACTATGTAGCTTCATTAGCGACCTAGATACTTGTAGAACGCCTAGAATATGCTTTTGGTAATATGATGGTTAAACTTGGTAAATGGTTTATTCATGGTGTTGATTTGGAAATAATGTGCATACTTGATTGATTATCTTATATTTATTACTTGGATAACATTGAAAAGCCTTGTGAATTAAACCTATGACTATGCTATCACTTGACTTATTGGCTAGTTTACTATGTGAGCCTTGGATTATGCCACTACTCATATTATGCTCAAGCCTAGTGACTAAACTTATGTTTGTGCCAAAGAATCCCTTTTGTGCTAGTATTGTGGATCATGCCTAATAAGAAGGATTCTAGAAAGTATAACCATGACTTGCAATTAACCATGCTAATAATCACGTCAAGCCCTGTAATGTATTGAGTGTTCACACCAAATAAATATGCATGTTCATGCACCTACTATTATAATTTATTGATAATGAATGGTGAGATACTATGATATGTCTTTCCTTGTTTCTCTTACATTCTATTGTTTATGGGAATTGTACTTGTTAATGATTTTAATATATATATATATAGATATATATAATATTGATGCTATGGTGAATGTCGATGATATTATGATGCCCGACAAGTCCGAAGGATATATTGATGATACAATGATGTCCGATAAGTCCAGAAGATATGTTGATGATATGATGATGCCTGGTAAGTCTAGAGGATATATTGATGATATTATGATTCTCGGTAAGTCCGAAGAATATATTGATGATATTATGATGCCCGGTATATCCGAAGAATATGTTGATGTTATGATGATGCTCAGCAAGTCTGGAGAATATAATAATAATATTATGATGCCCGGTACATTCGAAGGATATATTGATGATATTATGATACCCGGTACATACGGAGATTATATTGATGATATTATGATGTTCGATATATTCGGAGGATATATTAATGATATTATGATGTCCGGTAATCCAGTGGATATATTGATGTCATGTATGGTGAACATGTGTATATATGTTTATGTGTGATTATGCCTTTATATGATTACATCTATGTGTGCCTTAAAGATGTAATGCTAATCATGGGATGTCGATTATAATTCTTCAATATTAATCAATTGTTTAGTGGTGTAGTTCTCACTAGTATTAAATAGTGAGTAGAAATAGAATATGCCGAATAAAGAGTTAAGGCTGATTGACAAGTGGAATTTTGTGTAGAAATAAAAATTCACCTAGTGGGTATGTTTGGATTGAATAAAGGGATTACCTAAGAAATATTGCCTAGTTAAGTGAGTTGTGTGATAACTAGTTGACTACTAAGTGACTATTTTTCTTGATGACTAGAAGTCTAGAATGCTAGATAATGGACCTTGTTAGTTGAAATGTTATAACTAGCAATTGCGGTTGTTATGTGGTCAATGGTTACAATAGGTTAGCATTGGTGATGATTAATGGTATTGATGACTAAAGTATGATCTTGTTGGGTTGTTCAATGAGGATTTGTAGGTTATGATGCTAGATAGTAAGAGGCGTTAGTTGATAGATAGTTGTGTATTTGATGATATGTAACCTTTTCCGATATAATGACTAGTGCACCTATGAAAACTAGAAATAAGCTTTTGTCTAATAGCATCTATGGATTAGTAGTTCATCTTGACTAGGTATGGATATTGGCTATTTAGTGAATAATAGTTAGTGCTAACTCATGGTTGAGGTTTATGTAAAGAATTAGTTAGGCCATAAATGGAGATGCTATGAGGACCAGTGAATTAGTAGCCTAATAATAATAAGTGTTGGTTGGTAAATGATGACTAAATAGAGTGTATTGATATCATAGATATCTAAATGACTATATGACTATGGTTATAATTACCTTAGTATGTGTTATTTCAATTTTAGTTATTGATAATAATTATGGATCTTGGTAAATAACCGTTGATGGGTATTGTGGAAATCGTGGAATAATGAGAAGTTGGTTATATGTCTATATACGTTGATGATTTGATCTATTGACTCGTGATGCGTTCTTTACCTTATGTTCTTTTGGGTGTACTCCCTGATGGTATGGGACGTCGTGGTGAGTTCTTTTACTTTCTCCTCTAATAGTTGTATGTGCGTTGAACTTGGTATTTATGAGGTTGTAATTGTATATATGTCGTTTTACACTTTCGGATCAATTACTCATTTTATATGATGATTTTGCTATGTATTAATATGAGATCTTGTATTATTGTTCTAGTTTATTAGTTATTTTGTACAACGATGATGAAGATGATTCAGGTTCGATTCTGTACCTTGACTTAGAGATATTATCTTGCTTTATATCATCTTTTTATCATAATTTAGCTCAGTCAACCGGTGATGTCTACTGAGTACCCGTTGTTTTCGTACTTATATTACACTCTTGTACCTTTTTGGTGCAGACCCTAGTACTAGTTACCGCTGGTGAGTTGAGATCGTGTAGTGTTAAACATTTGGAGACAAGGTTAGTTCTTAGAGTTTTGAGTCATCCGTTTCCCTCTTATCTTTATTCAGTCTTTTGTATTCAAGACGAATGTATACGACTATTTAGACTTGAGTTGTATTTCCTATTGCATACTTAGATGCTCTTGTACTAATATGACCAGGTCGTGGGAATGGTATCCATAGCTGATTGACTTTTGTTGAACATTGTTGTTTCATTATTGTGTTCATCTATGATGGCCCTTGTTGGGCGTTCCTACCGAAGTAACCCATTATCTTGGCTTCGGGTTATGGTGTTGTCTTGCCTACTGGTGGGTTTTAGTAGGTGCCATCACGACTTATGAATCGGGTCGTGACAATATCTTAGACTTTACAAATTGTGTATCATCTACTAATGCCATTCTCACAAGTAATAAATCCTTGGTGTTGAACATGGATTAAGATCTCGGTCTACATTGAATCGTTGCCGAGGAGTATAATCAATTCATAAAATCTATTGAGAAGGAGTCTAATGGCTTAAAAAAGTTGAAAATAATTAAAATGAAATAAAATTATAGAAATGAACATCATTCGCGCAAGGTGAAATAACTTAATCGCATTGTATGGGAGTCCACAATCATTGAACACGTGATCAAATGAGTTTTAAGAGGAGTCTTGATTGTGAGTAGTGTTAAGACAAGTAACATTTGAGAATAAGAGTTGTTTCTCAAGGCATAAGTTTGTTCTAAGTGAGTAGTTCTTACTAATACTCATTTGATCAATGTTGATATTCATTTCATCACGATTGATTATTGTGGACTCTTATATGATGTAATTAAGTTGTTTCACGATGATCGACTGGTGCTAATATAATTTATTTAATTTACTTCAATTTAATTTTTTCCTTTTCATTCTCATAGATCAATCCTTTGTTATATTCATATTATCAATCGTAGATGTAGGATACTTTTGTGGTCTGTAATAGATGTGTGTGTCTATGCTACATAAAAATAGATTAGAATAAAAAATTAAATTAAATTAAAATAAATTCAAGTAAATTAATTTAGTGAGTATTGGCATCATTGGAGCATCGTTAAACAACTTAATTACATCATTTGAGAGTCCACAATAATCAAAATCGTGATCAAATGAGTATTAGTAAATCTCACTCAGTTAGAACAAACTAATGCCTTGAGAAACAACTCGTATTCTCAAACATTACTTGTCTTAACACCACTCACAACCATCACTTCATCTAATACTCACTAGATCACGTGTCCAATTTTTCCAGACTCACATCCGATATGATTAAGTTGTTTCACCATACTCGAATGATGCGTATTCTGGTAATTTTATTTTATTTTAATTACTTTTTATTTTTAAAGTATTTTTGTGATTTAGGAGTATTGCATGTCCTAATACTCACTTTATCATGTCTAATGTTGACGTGGACTCATAAATGATGTAACCAAATAGCTTGACAATAGTTGGATGATGTTAAACACTGCTTTGATTTAGTTTAATTGAATTTTTCATTTTTTAGCCATTACACTCCTTAATAGATTTGACAGATCTAGTATACACCTTAGCAACAGTCATGTGTAGACCAATATGTAAATCTAGGATCAACACAATCAAAGGAGTATACCTATTCTTAGTAGTTTAGCATAGATGCACATGTCAATCAATTATTTTGATTTTAGATCCTCTTTGTCAAATTAGTCATCTCTGAACTTGTTAATTTGATTGTCGCTTCTTTTGGACATATAATATTCTACTCAATTATAAATTATTAGGATTTAGGTCATATTATCCATTATGTAATATCAGTGTGCAAAATGTAAAACGCAAACATCAAATAAACTGAAAAATTGATACAAAAATTAAAACTTTTATGTTACCCACAATAGTTCATTCTACATCAAGAAAGGTGAATAAAAACCAGTTAAAACAATAAAATGGGAAGCTTTTATTCTACCAATGAAATCTCCCATAATGAACTACATTCTTAACAAAAATACATAAAAAACATAAACTTAAACTATGAATGATGATGGGGGGATGGTGGTAGGTTATGAGTTCATCGAGATTCAAATGGAGCCTCTCTTTTTTAGCCTGTAGAAAATGAGGCATCAGTCGGAGTTGTCACCAGAGCTAGTGTTTATTGAGATCAAGGCCTTGAAAAGGAATTTGAAGTCATTTCTCAGTTGGAGAAGGTCGTGGTTCCTAGTAGCCTGCACCCTCCTCAGATTTCTCAAGTTGTACTCCCTTCTTGACATTTTTTATTTTATCTTGTTGAAGAAGATGAAGTTTAAAATAGACCAATATGTTATTTAAATAGATCAAAAGGAGTTTTCTACCATCCAATTATTGATCGACACATGTGTGTTTATGTCAGTTGAGAAGGTGGTATGTAGAAATCAAAAGGTGCGTCAGTCGAGTGGTCAGTCCTATTATTTCCTTTCTGCGCTATTATCCAAGCGTCATGATTACAACATAGCCATTGGATTTTCTTATGATAGAGTTTTAAAATAGATCATGATGATATTCTATCATATATGGATGGTTGATAGAACACAATATAGCATAGACAAAATGAATAGTTTAGAATAAACTAAAAAAATCAATGATATAAACTAATAAAGGTCGAGTACAACTGAACTGACATTAAAGTTTCAAAACATTACACTGACTTCAACAAAATCAATATACAGTGGCATCCTGTTTTGTATTTAAGCTACATGTTGACTCTTATGTCCTGGTTGTGTGCATAAGGAGCATTTGTTCCTCCCCGTAGTTATATTGAACGTTTCGGTACAACCTTTCATACAAAGAACCTTTCTTCTTCCTAGTTTTGGATCATAGTTAGGTGGAAGAACCTTTATGTCTAAAATTTCAGATAGCACACTCTACTCGTCCTCTATAGCGATAACGTGACTAGGTTCTTGGTATGCAAGAAGGTATGTTGCTTTCTCATAGATCATGGGGAGTATTCGTAGATTCTTAAGCCATACCCATTTTCTTAATTCAATCTCAAATTTGTCATCCCATAAGGGCATGATATTTTCTCCTAGTCATATCGTCTATAAGAACACGACCTTTTCAATAGACTGACTTTGGCGGTATGGCCATACCCAATGTCGGTGAATTCATCATTGGTCTCATTTATGTTGGACTTATACAATGTGTCGCCCTCTATTCTATTCTCCCTAATGATCTATCCAGCATCAGGCACAAAAGTATTACTACTCTTGATAACCTTTGTATAATACTCTCTGAAATTTTTAGCAAACCTCCGAGCAATCAAATTGAAAACGTCCACGAGGTACTCCCTTTCATCCCTCAACATTGAGTTAAGAAACTCAACAATGTTTATGGTCATGACATTGAATCTGTTGTCCCAAAAGTGTGCCCTGCTCCATTTATCTAATTTAACGTCGTGCTTGAGAAATTTTGCTGCCTCAAGACAATTGTCTTTGAACTATATGTAGTGATTGGTGAACTTTACCAAACTGTATATATTAGTTGTATTGTAGTACACATGGAGATAAGTTGAATAATGATTATAGCCATCAAGTGACCCTTCCCAAAGGTGGCAATGGTTCATCTGAAAAGGTGTATCTTTTGAAAGAGTCATGTTTGTTCATTCGAAACATTGTGTCTTTTTTTTAACAGACATAACTATCTGAATAGTCACTCCTTTTCCAAAACAATATGTTTTTTCCTCAAAGGTTATGTTCCTCCATTTTCCATTCACACCTTTTTCATACATATTGAACCCAACAATCCCTCACATGAATGGGGAATAGCTATTTTTTCATAAAATTTTACGGACAAGTATGTGATCATCAAGCAAAGACTGATTGCATCTGGATAAGTGGGTTTCTTTTTGAACTTTTCGTAGTGAACATGCATCGGATGCACTCGATCAATTGGTAGATTTGATATCTTTGAACCGTCGAGCTTTAATGTACACCTAGACAACACATGTCACACAACCAGCCTTTTACCATTTATGGTTCTCACGCTTTTGTTCTTTTTATCCATGAACATGTCCTAGATTCATAAGAGCTTAAAGAATAGGCCTTTACTAACATTCTCCTTGAAGCGGCTTCCACTTTGCCCTTACATAGGTGATTTCTAAGCTTTCAACCCCATAGATTAAACTATTTGGTCAAATCTTCCAAATTTAGATAATCCGTAAAAGTCTTTTCACCTTAAGTCTTATCTTTGTTTACTACACATTGTCTACATCTTGAGAATGGGTTGGGTAATTGACAATGTTGAACCTGTCAGACATAACTTTGTTTGATCTCCTTGAACCTAGCTCTTGGGATCTCCAGTCTGCTAGGTAGAGTTATCGCCTTGCTGATTTGTCCTAGGCCTTAAACCCATTCCCTTGGATGTTCTTTCCACTCCTTCTCTAGATAGACCTTTTGTAAGTGGATCCGACACATTATCCTTTTGACTTAACATATTCAACAGTGATAATTCCACTAGAGAGAAGTTATTTAACGGTATTATGTCTCCATCTTATGTAACGATATTTACCATTGTACATCATACTCCCTGCCCTACCTATTGCTGCTTGTCTATCATAGTATATACATACTGGTGCCACTAGTTTGGGAAAATAAGGAATATCTTCTAAGAAATTCTAGAGCCATTCTGCTTCTTCACTGGCTTTATCTAATGCGATAAATTCAGATTCCATTGTAGAGCGAGCAATACAAGTCTGTTTGGATGATTTCCAAGAGACTGCTCCTCTACCGATAGTAAATATATATCCCCTTGTAGATTTTACTTCGTTCGATCCGGTGATCAAATTTGCATCACTATAGGATATTTATTATAATGCAAGGCATAGTCTTGAGTTTATTTTAGATACCCCAAAACTCTTTTCATTGCCATCCAATGAGTTTTGTTGGGATTACTTGTGTACCGACTCAACTTACTAATAACGCATGCTATGTCTGGTCGTGTACAATTCATTATATACATTAAACATCCCAATACTCTTGCGTACTCCATTTTTGAGTCACTTTCACCTTCATTCTTTTGAAGTGCAAAGCTCACATCCAATGGAGTCTTGGCAATACCAAATTTCATATACTTGAATTTTTCAAGTACATTTTTGATATAATGAGTCTGTGACAATGCCAACCCTTGTGGAGTTCTATGGATTCTTATTCCTAAGATCACATCCGCAACTCCAAGGTCTTTCATATCGAACTTACTCTCGAGAATTCGTTTCGTTGCATTTATATCAGACATTTCTCTACTGATGATCAACATATCATCCACATATAAACAAACAATGACTTAGTCATTTGGAGTGTCTTTAATGTAAACACATTTATCAAATTCATTTATCTTGAACCCATTTGCCAACATGGTTTGGTGAAACTTCGCATGCCATTGTTTAGGTGCTTTCTTTAGTCCATACAACAACTTAATAAGTTTACACACCTTATTCTCCTTTCCTGGAACCACAAAACCCTCAAGTTGTTCCATGTAAATTTCTTCCTCCAATTCTCCATTTAGGAATGTGGTTTTCACATCCATTTGATGGATTTCAAGACCATATATTGCCGCCAAGGCAATTAATATTCGAATTGATGTTATACTTGTTACTGGAGAGTATGTATCAAAGTAATCAAGGCCTTCGTTTTACTTGAAGCCTTTTACTACAAGTCTTTCCTTGTATTTATCAATAGTACCATCCGCTTTCATTTTTATTTTGAAGATCCATTTAGAACCTAAAGGTTTATTTTTTGGAGAAAGATCAACCAATTCCCATGTATGGTTACTTAAGATTGAATCAATCTCACTATTGACCTCCTCTTTCCAAAAGGATGAGTCTGACGACGACATTGCTTCTTTAAATGTTTAAGGCTCATTTTCTAAGAGAAATATTACAAAATCTAATCCAAATGTAGTAGAAGTTCTTTGATGTGTACTATGTCTTGGATTCTCTTCTTTATGTACATTCTCACTTGGTTCATCTCGAGGTCTTTTAGACCCTCTACTAGACTGTTCATGTCTAGTTTTATATACGTAAATATTTTTAAAGAATTCAGTATTATCTGATTCAATTACCGTATTTTTATTTATATCTGGATGTTCGAATTTATGAATCAAAAATCGACATGCTTTACTACTTTTAGCATATCCTATGAACATGCAGTCCATAGTCTTAGGTCCTATCTTAACCCTCTTAGGCATAGGAACTTGGACCTTTGGTAGACACCCCCACACATTGAAATATTTCAAGTTGGGTTTCCATCCTTTTCATTTTTCATAAGGAATTGATTGTGTCTTACTATGGGGAACTCTATTAAGTATATGATTGGTTGTAAGGATATCTTCCCCATATGTTTTGCGGTAAACCAAACCTTAAAAGCAAGGCATTCATCATTTCCTTCAAAGTTTGGTTATTTCTTTCTGTAATTCCGTTAGATTAAGGTGAATATGGGACCATAGTTTGATGGACAATTCCATTCTCTACACATATTTTGGCAAAGGGAGATTCATATTCTCCGCCCCTATCGCTTCTTATCATTTTTATCTTTTTCTCTAACTGATTTTCTACTTCAGTTTTGTATTGCCTAAACGCATCTATTGTTTCATCCTTACTATTTGGCAAATAGACATAACAATATCAAGTGCAATCGTCAATAAAAATTATGAAATACTTTGTCCCACCACGTGATGGTGTTGACTTCATATCACAAATATCAGTGTGTATTAAGTCTAAGGAATTAGAATTCCTTTCAACGGACTTATTAGGATGCTTTGCATACTTTGATTCCACACACGTTTGACACTTTGATTTTGTTTTTTGCACTCAAAGTTTTGCAAAAGTTCTAAGTTAATCAGTTTTCGTAACGTTTTGTATTTAACATGACCTAAACGTTCATGCCACAAATTATAAGACTCAAGCAAGTAAGAAGAATTTGAACTTTTATTGATTTCGACATTCATTACATTCATCTTATAAAGGCCCTCGGTGAGATAGACTTTTCCTACATACACTTCTTCTTTGCTAATTACAATTTTTCCAGAAACGGTTACACATTTGAATTCATTCTTGTATAGAAGTGAAACAGAAATCAAGTTCCTACGTAATTTCAGAATGTACAAGACATTGTTAAGTGTCAAGACCTTTCCTGAAGTCATTTTCAAGCCCACTTTTCTTGTTCCTTCTACCTTAGCCGTAGCGAAGTTAGCCATATAGATCATTTCTTCTACTGGAGCGAATGTCAAAAATAACTCTTTATTGGCACAAACATGGTGGATGGCACCAGAATCCATCCACCACTCGCGCGGATTCCCCACCAAGTTGCATTTTGAAAACATAGCACACAGATCATCACATTCTTTGTTGGACTCAATCATATTTGCTTGGTCCCTTTTCTTGCCTTTCTTAGGGGCACGATAATCCGTGGACTTGTGGCCAATCTTGCCACAGTTGAAGCACTTTCCTTTGTACTTCTTCTTGGGTTGATTACTTCCTTGTTCAACTTTCTTCCTTTTCTTAGAATTGTTTTGGTCATCTTCTACAATATGTGCTCCATTAATTGTAGAATTCCCTTTTGACCTTCTCTCGGCAGCTTTATTATCATCTTCAATACGCAGTCAGACAATAATATCTTCGACAGTCATCTCCTTGCATTTGTGCTTCAAGTAGTTTTTGAAGTCTTTCCACATAGGTGGTAGCTTCTCAATTATCGCTGCTACTTGAAATGCATCATTCACAATCAAACCTACAAAAAAGTTTATGTGAGTACTTAGAACATTTTCAATTTGTTTAACTAAGGTATTTTTCAAAGATATACCTTCCTCTAGGAGATCGTAGATGATTACTTGCAATTTCTGCACTTGAGAGACAACCGATTTGCTATCTATCATTTTAAAGTCCAGGAACCTTGCAACAAAGAACTTCTTAATTCCTGCATCCTCTGTCTTATATTTTTGTTCTAGTGCCCCCCACAATTTCTTCGATGTCTTAGTTCCACTGTAAATATTGTAGAGGTCGTCTTGGAGACCACTAAATATATAATTCCTGCAAAGGAAGTCCGAGTGTTTCCAAGCCTCTACAATTATGAAACGCTCTTTGTCCGAGGTTCCCTCGGGAACCTCAGGATCATCCTCACTAGTGAACCTTTGAAGACATAGTGTTGTGAGGTAGAAGAACATCTTTTGCTGCCATCGCTTAAAGTCAATACCCGCAAATTTTTCAGGCTTCTCTGCAGGTGCCATTGGTTGAGGAGCATTTGCTCGACTTGTTGAGGCAATACTAGTTTCCCCCACAGTCGTAGCCACATCTTGCATTTGACTTTCATTAGTAATTTTTCCTGTCACCACAAGACAATAAAATTTAGTATTTTCAGAAAACAACTTATAAAGTTAAGCTACTATAAACTCTTCTTCTTGTTTCTAGTTAACGATGAAGTTTTTATGAATTTCAATCGTCAACCGAGTGATCTTTAACTTGTGATGAAGATTTTATGTCTTCGAATCACCAGTTAAGTTCAAACGGAGTAGAAAGCTTAAAGATTTAATCTCCAAAAACAAGTAATACAGATTCTGGAAAAAAAAACTTTAGTGAAAACAAACAAGCAAAAAAAAAAAAAATTCTTTCTTTTTTCAAAATTATTTCCTTAAGATTATAGTTTATCGGGTACACACAATCTGTATTTTTGCAACACTACTTCAATACTAGTTCAAGTTTAAAACAAGAACACTACGAAGTACAACAACACCCTCAACACAAGATCAAAATAATCTTTCAAAGAAGTTTATTTTATTTTTTCAGAATTTTAGATGAAACAGAAATGACCAAGTCCTCTGAATTCACGGAGTGTCCTTAAGGAAATAATTCTCCTCAAGTACCCGAGGTTGTCGAATTTTCCTCCCAGGATAAAATGGCCAAACAAACCAACTGTAGTGGTACCTCAAACAATTGGAATCTCTTCGAACTCACTCAACGACTTGATTGATCACACAGAATATTTTGAAAACAAGAAGAGTTTGTATATTCAGAAAAATTTTCATACCTAAACATGTGGATAAATGCAGGTTTATATAGCCATCAAGTGCCCCTTCCCAAAGATGGCAATGGTTCATATGAAAAGGTGTATCCTTTGGAAGAGTCATGTCTGTTCATTCGAAATATTATGTCTTTTTCTGAACAGACACAACTATTTGAATAGTCACTCATTTTCCAAAATAATATGTCTTTTTCTCAAAGGTTGTGTCCCTCCATTTTTCATTCACACCTTTTTCATACATATTGAACTCAATAATAATTAGTGGAGAAATGATTGACAATGGATAAATATGGGTGGATTATGGAAGTGATGGTGTGATTTTCCGATGGTAGTCAGCGAAGCTTCGAAATCGCGAAAATGGTGTTGATCAAGCTAGGAGATTCTTGAAGAAGTTTCTACGTTGCATTTTTTTTAAAATAAAATCTAATTTTATAATATTGTGGAATGATCTAATTTATATTTTTTAAAAGTTGGGGTCAGGAGCTAAACCGTGTATTTTAAAAATTGTGTGCTACAATGTTATGAACCAATTGTCCCACATTGGAATAATAGAGAAATGCTAAGGAGATTATAAGCCAAATGGGTTCTCCAACCTATTAGACTAGTCTTTTGGGTTGGGATCTCCCGTTTGGTTTATAACATTGGTTCTTTCATTGAGAGTTCCACGCGTTGGGCCATGACTCGGAGTGGTGTCCTGGACCCAAGAGGGGTGTCAGCCGTGACCAACTGGGCATAGCCGTGACCAACGAGGATCGATCCACGTGTGGGGAGCCGCGTGTTGGGTCATGACTCGTAGTGGTGGCCTGTGTGCCAGTAGTGGTGGCCTGGACCCAAGAGGGGTGCCAGTCGTGACCAACTGGGCATAGCCGTGACCAACGAGGATCGATCCACACGTGTAGCCACGACTCGGAGTGGTGGCCTGTGCACCAGGAGTGGTGGCTTGGACCTAAGAGGGGTGCCAGCTGTGACCAACTAGGCTCAGCTGCCTGTGTGTCAATAGTGGTGGCCTGGACCCAAGAGGGGTGCCAGCCGTGACGAACTGGGCATAGCCGTGACCAATGAGGATCGATCTAGGCGTGGAGTCACGACTCGGGTGGTGTCTTGTGTGCCAAGAGTGGTGGCTTGGACCTAAGAGGGGTGTCAGCCGTGACCAACTGGGCTCAGCTGTGACCAACGAGGTCGTTGGTTCTCAAGCGGAGGCGATTGTTATGAACCAATTGTCCCACATTGGAAAAATAGAGAAATGCTAAGGGGATCATAAACCAAACGGGAGAGCCTAGCCTAATTGGGTAACCAACGAGGTCGTTGGTTCTCAAGCGGAGGTGATTGTTATGAACCAATTGTCCCGCATTGGAAAAATAAAGAAATGCTAAGGGGATTATAAACCAAATGGGGGCTCCCACCTATTAGGCTAGGCTCTACCGTTTGGTTTATAATCCTCTTAGCATTTCTCTATTTTTTTAATGTGGGATAATTGGTTCATAACAATCGCCTCCGCTTGAGAACCAACGACCTCGTTGGTCACGGCTGGAACCCCTCTTAGGTCCAGGACACCACTCCAAGTCGTGGCTCCACGAGTGGATCGATCCTCATTGATCACGATTGGCACCCCTCTTGGGTCCAGGCCACCACTACTGGCACATAGGCCACCACTACGAGTCACGGTCCAACGCACGGCTCCCCACACGTGGATCGATCCTCGTTGGTCAAGGCTACGCTCAGTTGGTCACGGCTGGCACCCCTCTTGGGTCCAGGCCACCACTCTGAGTCACGGCCCAATGCGTGGGACTCTCAACGAGAGCACCAATGTTATAAAGCAAACGGGAGAGCCCAACCCAAAAGACACGTCTAATAGGTGGGAGAACCCATTTGACTTATAATCCCCTTAGCATTTCTCTATTTTTCCAATGTGGGACAATTGGTTCATAACATACGACGCCTTTTTTTAAACTTCTTTTTGAAAAGTGTCTCTTTACCCAATTTTTAAAACTAGGTATCTTAATTCAAAATAAGTCTTTAGTGTGTCTCTTTTCCAAACTTCCCTGTATATCTATCTATGTGGTACCCAAATTATATTTCAACCCTGGGTCCTCCTTTGGTTTCAATTAGAAGTACAGTCGTGATATGTCGTTGAGCGTAAAGAAATCGTGACATATATATAAGGTGTATTTTGAATGGAGAAGGATAATTTATGACGGCCGATTTAAAATTTTTATGATTGGTTGATCAAAATATTTTCTTCAAAAAATTAAGATTCTTAGAAATCAGGAATTGACTTTCATGGTGAAGATAGAAAATGTAAGTTTAATGAATGACATTTCAGCGTGATTATATTCTCCTAATCCCCAAGACCCCACCTGCCTAACCCTCTTAGCGCCCCATCCACCCACATCACTCATAGATACGAACAGAGAAGAATACCCAATCAATGGAAGTAAAAGAAATTATTTTATTTCAATAGAGGTACGAGAAACGGTTAGAGATAATGAAGTAGGTGAAGTAACTGAATTTTACGAGTTGTTTCAACTATATTTGGTCGATGTGATTCTGAGATTTGAACAAGAATGAATATCACACATAATAATCATGTTTACTTAAATTATGTATTAATATCACTAATTGAGACAATATTATCCACTTTCTTATCAAATAAAAGAAAATCATTTTTTTTTAAAAAACAATTAGGGGTAAAGGAAAGGAATACGGGGGAAGAGACTTCAAGAAGAAAAATCGAACCCTCACGATCAACAAGATGAAAATTCAGATAATCAACCAACTAATCTACTAAAATTCTCTATATTGTAATTCTCTCCACCATTTTCCGTTCCCTTAAATCATTTATGTTCCAAAAAGATATTTTTCTAAAGCCAGACACCCCATTGTGTTAAAAGGTCAACTGAAGATGGTGACCCTTCGATGCTCACAGGGGATTATTATAGTTATAAAATAGCTCTATTTCAAGGTCATTTTATGGGATTTATGTAATTTAAGAAGGCCGAAAGATGATTCGATGCTCACTCATAATTACCAAGCTATAATAGTACAGATTTTGATCTCAGAATGTCTAAGAATCTTTACATGTTCGAGTGTACTAGGTTGAATTTTATATTTATATATATATATATATATATATATATTTCATCCCTAGGACTAGAAAAACAAAAAGGATTGGAGTTTGTGTGTTACAGATTCAATATAACTTATTAACTTTTGTCTAAATTTTGTAAAAGGTATAATACATAAATATGACCCTAAACTTGACATCAAATTAAAATTTTGACCTTAAACTTTGATAGGGCACAAATATGACTTTTAACTATTCCAAACTATACAAATATGACCTCCGATCCTATGTGACAAAACGTGTGTTGTACACGCAAAACTTTGCGCGTCGGGCTAAAAATTTGAGTGTTCCAATAGTAAAAAAAAAGGTAAAATGACTATTATGCCCTTACTAATTCCTTTTTATATATTTAAATGACTTTTCACTATTATTTTTTCATTATTTTCAACTCAAAGATGAAACTATACTAATAATAATAATAATAAAAATAGTTTTAATACAATGTTATTAAATTAAAGTTATTAAATTAACGTTATTAAATTAACGTTATTAAATTAATGTTATAAAAACGTTATTAAATTAACGTTATTAAAACGTTATTAAGGGCAATAGTAGTAGTATATTAAATTAACGCTATTAAAACGTTATTAATAAAAGATTGTTAAGGGCAATAGTAGTAGTATATTAAATTAATGTTATTAAAACGTTATTATATTAACGTTATTAAGAAAACATTATTATGGACAGTAAGAGTAGTATATTAAATTAACGTTATTAATAAAATATTATTAAGATGAAAATTTTATTAAAATATTATTATTATTATTATTAATAATAATAATAATAATAATAATCATAATAATAATTGGTCGTAGTAGTAGTGGTATATTGATAGAACCAATAGTAGTACGTAATAGGTAGAAATGGTAGCAGATTATTATTATTATTATTATTATTATTATTATTATTATTATTATTATTATTATTACTATTATTATTATTATTATTAATAATAATAATAATAATAATAATAATAATAATAAGCAAAACAACGTCGTTTTAACTTATAGAAGAAAAACGACGTCGTTTTAAGTTCCAGATCAAAAGTCCTCCCAGTCAGCTCTTTTAATGACATGGTACCGTATGATTAGATTACATATCCACGTAGGCCCAAGTGAAACTCACGTATGGAGGTTGCAAAATCGGAGGTCATATTTGTTTAGGTTTTGAATAGTTAAAAGCCCTATTTGTGTACTGTCAAAGTTTAAGGTCAAAATTATAATTTGGTGTCAAGTTTAAGGTCATATTTATGTATTATGCCTTTGTAAAAAGACAAACTTTTCTTATGCGTGACAGAAAAAGACAATTCGATGTGAGCCACCTAATAGTGTGGTACGTATTAGGTTTAGTATGTCTCACCCAAACAAACGGCTTCAAAACAAACAAAAGGTGTTTGTCGCACTCACAAAAGATTGTCAGTGACATATTGGTAGAAGGTGGGGATGTCATTAAATCCGCGGGATCCAGGAAATGGTCTAATCACAAGTCCTTTTTGTATTTGTATTTAAAAATCTATGGAATCTATACAAATTATTAATTTAGAATTCAATAACTTAAAATAACTGAAATCTCGAACCAGAGTCGAAATCAAGATTTGAGATTTATTAGTTCTGAATTCTATCTTTCTAAGTCTTTGAATTCGATCAAAAAATACTTCCTCAATTTCAATTTTTTTATCTTTTATTTTAGTCAGTTTCAAAAAGAATGTTTCTTTTTTTTTTTAGGCAAAATAACCTTCTGGACCCCTGTACTATGTCGGTTTTGTAAGTTGGACACTTCTACTTACATGTTTGTCATCTGGACCCTTTAACTCATTAAAAACTAATATTTTAAACACTTTTCGGTGAGTGTGTTACACTCGCTCCATGTCAGCTGCCACGTCGGCTGCCACATCTGTCACGTCATTTTCCACATCATTTTTATATATAAAAAATATTAAATATTAAAATAAATAAATAAATAAACACCCCCCTTCTCTCTCTTTTCCTTTTTCTTTCTCTTTCTGCCTTTTCCGTTCTTTCTTTCTTCATTTCTTCTTTCTTCTTCTTTTTCTTATTTTTCTTCCTCCTCTTCTCATTCTTCTTTTCCTTTACCATCTTCATCTTGTTATTCTTCTTGCTCTACGAAAAAATTAAAAAGTAAGGGCCGAAAAATTTAAGAAGTATGAAAAGAATTTTTTTTTGGAGATTTTTGTGATTTGGGTGATTCAAGAAACTTGAAATTCAACGTAAAGGCTCAATTTTTATGCTTTCTTTGAATTTTTTGTGATTTGGATAATTTGAGAAACTTGAAATTCAATGTAAAAATTTAATTTTTATGCTTTCTTTGAAATTTTTGTGATTTGGGTAATTCAATTTTTTTTTTTTACAATGAACAAAACAACAATATCAACCACAAAAAAGACTTGACCAAAAAAAAAAAAAGCAAAGACCCTCTTCAGGGATTGCCCAGATCTGCTGTGCGAAGGGAAAGTGAGGAGTGAGTGCGCAAATGAAAGCAATACGAGGAAGGGGAAGGAGGGAGAGACGTTTGTTGCTTTTGATGAGGAAGGCAATGGCTTGTTTGAGTTCGAATGGAGAAGTGAAATGGTGGACAATGGAGGGTGATTGTACATTGTTGTTGGCATCAATGGAGAGTTTGAATTTTTTTCGGGAAAATTGTGAAGTGGAGATGCTAAGGAAAGTGAATTTGTTGTACATTGTTGTTGGTATCAAGTGGGGGTGTTGGGATGAGGTTGGGTGGGGTTGGGGGTGTTGGGACGGGGCTGGGTGGGGTGGGGGTGCTGCGACGGGGCTGGGATGGGCGGGGGGTGCTGGGGCGAGGCTGGGTGGGGTGGGGGAGTGGCTGGATTGGGGGAGGGGGTTGGGGGTGACCTTTTTTTTTATTTTTTATTTTTAAATTTTTTATTTTTTAATTTTTTAAAATATTTTTAAATTAAAAAAATGGAAAAAAAAATTGAGTGCCACTTTAAAAAAAATATATTTTAATATAAAATTGACCCCTACTCGCACCCCAGGCGTGTGACTACACTCTCTTTGTCCTAGTCAGCATTTGTATGCCACATAGCTCGGTCAATGGTCAAAGGATGCAAAATGTTGTTTTTTAATGGGTTAAAGGGTTCAGATGACAAACACGTAAGTAGAATTGTCCAACTTACAAAACCGACATAGTACAGAGGTCCAGAGGATCATTTTGTCTTTTTTTTATAAGTCTTTAATTCTAACTTTCTACATGACAAGTTTAAATCCACATATTAAAGATCACTTTAATGCGTTCAATATATCTTTAATCTAAATCACAATATTTAAAAATATTTTTTACTTTCTTAAACTCATATCAATCGAAACTAGACACGAAACATAATTTATAATATTTAATAATAAATTTTTAAATTATTTTTTTCAACAAAAAACTTTTAAATTAGATAAATACTTCTTTTAACCAAAAAGTTATTGGGTTCGATTAAATCTGCAATCAAATCTCTAGCTCGCCTCTATTTCGAACCTATGAAAAAAGTGGATAGCTCATGTGCCGTAAGATATTTTCTGTAAGTCATTATCTTCGGATACATCCAAAATATATTACGTAATGCAACTTGATTAATAACGACGGAATGCAATTAACTAAGGAAACAAATTCATGCCTTACGTAATTTTGCACTTCCCATTTTGTATGAAAACCTTCTATATATATACTAATGTCCATAAATAGCTACACTACACTCTCTTAGTGAAACATTATAGCATTATAATCTCAAGGCCGGCTTCAAGGTGAAGCCACCGAAGAAAGTGATTTATGCCTCCGGTTTTTGGACGCCTCATTTCTTTTTAAAGCATTATAAGTTTGTAGTTTTTTTTATTTTTTCTTTAGAAAATATCAAATATTTTTTAATATTTTCCTCACCACATTTAATTTCTCTTAAGCTCAAATAGAAAAATCACTTCAGAAATTCAATATTAAAGTTGACAATCAACATAAAGAAAATTTCTTTTAATACTCTCAAATCTAAAAAGAACATCTAATAAATAGAGGTAACTCAGGAAACCATATCTTCTATTTATTATTTTGATTAATGGGGCGAAAAGAATTAAAGCAGCGATTACAATGGAATCGAATAAGTTGAAAGGTAAGATGTATTTCAATCAGATAATTTCTTTTTATTATTTTACAAATGCATATTTTTCTTGATCCTACATAATTATCTTAGCTGAAAGAAGTTTTTTAAAAATAAAATTTCAAAAATATTACTTAAGCTTAAAAAAAATATTTCAAGAGATATCAAATGAATTAAGAATACTATTAATTGAAAAGAAATTTTTTCGGATAAATCAATTACAAAACAGTTTTATTTATAATTTACACCTCAAAAAGCTATACATATAAATTTGTAAAAAAAAAATAAAAAATTCAAAGCCTCATTTTAAAATTTCGCTTTAGGCCACCAATTATGTTGAGCTGCCAAATCTATGAAAATTTTCAAGGGTTATTGTATATTTGTGTAATTATTGTGCTCATGATCATGATGCAATGTACAGAACCTCGAATTCTAGAGCAGAAAAAAATTGTGTTGTTCGGACTCTTTAAAAATATTGTTGGATACATGTTAGATTTTTTAAAAATGGTAAATTTTTGTAGAATTAAGCATAAGTGCATTAATACTTTTAGAAAGTCTGAGCAACACAGAGAAAAAGCTCTAACAGAACCATTTCGAGTCCTTTTCGAGAGGAAGAAAGTTGACAAAAGCCAAGAAAAAAAGTACAAGATCACGAGTAGTCGTCCTGGAGGACATGACCCTCAGCATCATTAGTTCCAATAATTTTCTCGTTTAATCACTCCTAATCTTATTATTATTTTATGTCACATTATTTTCTTTTAGAATGTACATCTATTGAGTATTATGAAAAATGTCTGTTATTCCATCTATGTTTCATTTTATGTTATATTATTTTCTTTCTAATTTGTATGTTGAGTAGTATGAAAATTGTTCACTACTTTGTCCGTTTCATTTTATGTTATATTATTTTCTTTTTTAATTTAGAAGTATTTCCATTTTATTTATTATTCTCCTATTCTTGTTGTTTTTCTTGAAATGTGGCATGCATGAGTTAATTATTAGCATATGTATGAATGTTGAAAGGTAATATTGAGTCAAATATTCGAAGGCAGGCCAAATAAGGTACATTATCAAAATGATCAGCAATAAATCATAATTAAACACGAAAATAACAAGTTCCAAACTTATAGACAAAATGAACTACGGTAGTAGAAAACATGGAGACTAATCATTTATATAATCATATCTTAAGTAAGAAGATAAGAAAGTAAAGAACTAACAAGTTCGTGATTAAATGACTGAAACAGAACTGCATGAAACATCAATTCATGCTTCACACACAAAACTACAATGAAGATAACACAGCATCCAGAAAATTAAATTAAATCAAACAAGGTTCACTAACTGGAACTGATCATATAAAAGAAGATAACACAGCATCCAGAAAATTAAATTAAATCAAACAAGGTTCACTAACTAGAACTGATCATATAAAAAAAAAATAAAAAAATGAGAGGGAGAATTACCTTTTTTCGATGCAACAAGCAGGCATGTCAAATTAAGATATCCGCTCCTTGAAACACAGTGCAAGAATAGATTCTATTCAGCCTACAACAAGTAGAACTAACACCCCAATGAAAAAAGAAAGTAAAAGGGACTGAATCGAGCAAAAAGACAATCAGCCGCTTTAGACTCTTGGATAAAAATATCATATATTCATTAGCAAATGAGTTTTTAAGTTCTTGGGGTGTAAAAAGAGTATGAAAGGATGAAGAGGTGTCCTATATTTATAGAACCCCCAAAATATCTAGGGTTCTATCTGAAATGATTTGGAACCTGAAAATTTGAAATCTAAATCTGAAATTTAAGCTATTCAAGGACCTATTTTGTTTACAACATAGAAAAATAAGAAGCATAGAGAGAATTATACCTCTGGAAAGATAACCATGGCGCCGAAACAAGGATATTTCTCAGAGTATTGACAGTAAACAGTTCAATATTATCTTCATTGTCACAATAGAGGAAAATAGGAAGCGAACAAAATAGCACAACTACAGAATTAAGTGACGGGCAAAATGTATCGATTCCTGATGCACCCGAGCTCATTTCGACCTGTTCGTCGGAAAGTTGAAAAATCGAAAATATGAGTGTGGGATCCACATTTGATTGAAATAACCTTGGATGAAAAATTTAACTTTTCCAACGCGTACGAAACGTCGATTTTAGGGTGGTAACATATTTGGTGTGATTTTACGGCTTTTAAATCTCATTACGACCCTCGGTTTGAAAAATTGTGATTTCGAATTTCGGGGGACAACTCTGTGAAAATGACTTTTTCGGAAAATCTAATATTGCCATTGAGTCCAGAGCGTCGAATTTAGTGTGGTTACATAGTTCATTTGTGTATATCAGGCTTCGAATGTATTTCGGGCACCCCGTCGAAGTCCGTTTTTGGACTTAAAAATCTGAGTTTTTTTCTAAAAAAACACTAGTGCAGTCTAAAAAAAACTGTTTTTACCCCTCTTTTTTCGCCCATTTTGCCCATTCTTTCACCTTACTCTTTGGAAGTTAAATCCTAAAATAGTGTGAGAGCTTAAAAGTGAAGCTTGTGGGAGTTTGGAAAGCTAGATGTTATCTATTTCTTGATTCTATTACGGATTTAAGGTGAGATTTCATCCTTTCTTACTCTAATTCCTTGATTAATTTCTCAATACCCTTAAAATTTTAGGGCTTGATTTTAAACCTCAATTTCACTTGAACAATATTTTAATCTTATAATTACTAATTTTTCATCAATTTAACCATCAAAACATCTTCGATTCTTGATTTTAACACGGATTTCAAAAATTTTATTACTCGGTAAAGATCAAAAATGGTTTTTCTTTGATTTGAATCTTATTTTTTACTCGATTTGACTTGGGTTTTCAACAGTAGATTCCTAAAATTATGGGAAACACATTCTTTTGAAATAAAGTTACGATTTTGCTTCTTTTTTTGAAAATTCATTTTGGGGGTCCGTTTTGATCCAAAACTAAAGGTAGAAAATATGGATATCGTTGGCTTTGTGTTGACGCGTAAATTCTATATTTCTTGATTTTAGTTGATTTTGAGATCTTTCGTGAAAAGTAAGGTCGTGGGTTCGAAGCGTAGCAGACCGATTTTGTAACGCCCCGAGTCTGTACCTCGAACGCTACACGATGCTGATAATTCTGAAGGACCACAATCTAACTCATGAGTGGTACCTGTTGCAATAACTAACTAGTAATACTGCAAATATGCGGAAATTAGGCGGAAAACATGCCATAAGGTTCAAAACTATAATAAAACGGAATAAGGTATAACAATACCAAAACTGAAACATCTGTTTGAGAAATACTCTAGTCTGAAAAGCCTCTAAACTGTCTAAAATGTGGAGTTGATGGGACAAGTCCCCAACTAACACCAGCTACTGAAATAAACTGAAATGCTGAAATAATAATCATGATCTAGAACTATGAGGACTCACCACTAACTCTGATTGCTGAAGATCTGAACTGCTAAGGGTGCTAGGAGGCCCGTGCGTCTGAACCTATGATATAAAACATCATAGCGCAAGAGAAAAATATACGCCAGTACTTTGAATGTACTGGTATGCTAAGTAAGGTAGGCTGAAGTGCATGGGTTCATAGGCATGAACAATACTGACTGAATGACATGAATATAACTGAATGAGAGTACATGCATGGATACATAAACTGTAACTGAGATCGTGATAACATTGAATACTGAGTCTGAATACTGAATTACTGATAACGGAATGACTGTGTCTGATAGTCTTAATTCTGTGGAACTGTACTGAGTTCCGTATTGAACTGAGTGACTGTATCTGACAGTCTTGAATCTGTAGAACTGAACTGAGTTATGTACTGAGCCTGAATCTAAAACTGAGACTGTGGGAGGTAATCATCTAACCGATATGCCCCTCTCTGAACTGATTAGAGTCAACCTGTAACTCCAGCTGAAAGGGTGTCAGTACCATGCCACGGGTAAAAACAAGCCGAGTCACCCTCATCTGGCAGGTGCTCTGAACGAGAACGGTGGTACCCTCAACTGGCAGGTAAATCACCTCATCAACCTTTAACTGGAAGGTTGATGTCTTAACCTATGCTGGCTACGTAGTTCTGAAACACAAGGACTGCTTCTAAGGATCTCACCCTCTACTGGCAGGTGAGTCCCCATCCGTGGGTTCACTCGGTGCTGAATCCTACTCCCAACTGAATAGACACTGAACTAATTACTAGTTTATACTAGGCTTGACTGAACTGTTACTGATTATACTGTCTAACTAAGCTGAACTGACTTCACTGAGTTCCGTTGACTGACGAAATAATACTGAATTCTATTAACTGGCTAAATTTACTGAGGTCTAAACTGGACTAGACTGATACTGAGTCTACTGAGTTTTTCCTGAGTTCTGTAATTGACTGAAAGTACTACTGATCGTGACATGACTGATACTATCCTGAGATTGACCATGGCTCTAGGTAATCAGCTAAATTATCGGGTATTAAATTCCCTCAGTACTCTATATCACAAATTTTAAGACATGGCACAATCTTGAAACATGATAAATAACTACTTGATCATCATTCATTCATTGGGACATTCTAGTAAATACTTGTATGCCATGAACTTGAATACATGCTAACATGATATAATTTCATTATTTAATTCTCATGAACAACTCATCAAATACTTGGAAAGCATTGTATATGCACATAGTACAAATCAACACATGAACTTCACAATTTTAAGGCTTTAACATGAATTCAAATGATACTACACACATAATAGTTTTTCTTACATAAATCTTGCACTTAATCATGGAATAAAAATCTAATCATCATTATAATCATGAATACACTTGAATCCAAAGCATGGAAAACATGAAATCAAACTACTTGAAGTTTTAAAAGAGTTTCTTGGACTCCAAGGGTGGAAGAAAACCTTGGATGAACACTTGACATACCTTGGTTGCTAAATTCTTGAAGATTAAAGGTGGAATCTTGAGCCTTGAATTTGAAATTCAATCACTTAGGATTTTTATTTTTGAGCAATTTGTGAAATAATGAGTATATGTTGCAAATAGAAGGCTAAATTTTGTGTTTTGGGGGGCTGAAGGTCGTGGGAAAAGATCCAAATACCCCTGAGGACTCGAAAACCAAACTGTCGATGCGCAGACTGACGTGCCGCATCATTGGCATTGATGCAATGGACAACACGCCGCATTGAGTCCTCGTCGGTTCACTAGAAATTGCCACTGGAGGTAAGAAAAAATATTTTATCGACGCTATAGCTGACACACCACATCAAGATCGCATCGATGTACTATTTTGGATTCCCAAACGTGGTTCAAACGAGGTTTGAAAAATCCAAAACTCGTTCGGAAACACCTACTGACCTTCCTGATCATGAATCAATCTAAAGATCGATACTGTAAGGTCATAAGAGTCATGAAATAGAGTTGCCAACTTACGAAGGCCAAAATAATACTAAATCTAAATACTTAGCTAGAATTTTCTAAGTCTAGGACCCGTTAGCAAGTTTAAAAGACTGAGTTGAGCTTAGGATTTTGCGGGGTCTTACAATATCTCCCCCTTGGGAACATTCATCCTCGAATGAGACTGATTAAATTGAGAATACTGATAGGCTGGATTTAGACACTGGATATGCACAACTGAGATATGATTTCATGACTAAAATTACTGATATACTGAATTATCATACTGAACATGCATATCTGATGCATGAGAACATAACTGAATATAATTTATGAATGCATGACTGAGTATGCAACGTTAATTGATACCAAGTTGGTAGCTATATCTGAACATGAGATTGAGTAAATTCAAAAGAAAACTATTACCTTGGGCTGAGTCTGAGCTTGCGGAGAAGAGGTGAGGATACTTGGTACGCATGTCTGCTTCTTCCCAAGTAGCTCCCTTAACAGACTGATTCCGCCAAAGTACTTTGACTAGAGGAACTTCTTTGTTCCTCAGTCTGTGAATCTGATATTCAAGGATTTCGACTGGAATCTCTTCATAAGAGAGGTTGTTTTGAATATCTATGCCCTTTATAGGGACTACGACTGCTGGGTCACCTATGCATTTCTTAAGCAAGGAGACATGGAATACTGGATGCACTGAAGCTAAGTCTAAAGGCAACTCAAGCTTGTAAGTTACCTTTCCAAAACGGCTGAGAATTCGGTGAGGACCAACATATCGAGGACTGAGTTTCCCCTTTTTACCAAACCTCTTCACTCCTTTCATAGGAGAGATTTTCATGAACATAAAATCACCGATCTCAACTCGAGATTAGTTACTGAACACGCATGAACTAGAACACGAGAACATAACTGATCCTGAAATATGATACATAAATTGAATATCTAGAATCTAAAACTGGGACATGATACATAAACGAGTTGAACACACAACTACCTGGTTACTCGATTTTGGAATAGATACTTTCATGAGACTTTGAATAATGCGATTAGATGGAAGGATGGGAAAATTAACCATACGAACATTGCCCGCCTAACTGCTAAACTGAATTGCTGGTTTTGCAGACTAACTTATGCTGAAAAATTATATTCGATTGGAGCCTTTCTTTGATGCTTTTTCTATAGAGTTCTAGTGGCTTTAGGGAGAAAGGAGTCTTGGCTTGGCTGAATAACAAAACAACAACAACAAACCCAGTATATTCCTATTCCTTCATAGTAGGGTCTGGGGAGGGTAAAATGTACGTAGTCCATACTACTACCCCCGAAGGAGTATAAAACAGCTGAATAAGAAAATCACATCCTGGCTAAAATTCTATAATATGAGGCGAGGCCTATGAATTATCATCTAAGATAGAGTGACTAAGCCTTATGCACTGCAACTATAAAATTTTCAAGCTTAGACAGATTCCTCGAATAGTCTCTCAACTTACTCTCCACCCCATTATGAGACTTCACCTGAGACTTCTATAAGTATTCACATGGGCGTTATGCACGAATGCATAAACATACTAACTTGTTTGATTAACTGAATAGCTGATAGCTGGATAGTGGTCATGTAAGATTGAAATGTATTTAGTCTGGACTAAAACTGTAGAGTATTTTACGTCTGAGGAAAGGGACGACTGAGAAACATGAGGTACTGAGCATGAATGTATTATTTGAGAATAGAAGACCAAACATATAACATGATTTGAAATAGTCTGTAAACTGAGGTACTGAATAACTGATAATTGTACGCTATGGTTAAGTAAATCTGAAACTGAACTGAGTTACTGATCTGATTAATGGACTGTGACTGTGACTGAGACTGTAACTAAGATGGTAACTGATACTGTACTAGAACTGAATACTGGGTTCTAATAGCTACGTGATGGGGACTGACATAATCGAAGATCTGAATAGACACCCACACTTTGCATTTTCTCAACTTCTCATCTTACAATTTTTTTTTATTTTCCTCCCTTCATGCACTAAATACGACTTCCTGCTAGCCATTTGCTTGCACACTTACCTGATATTCAAGCTTATCTTCATAACTACAACCTCGTGTAAAACAAGTATGCAGTCGCTCATCACTACATTATTTTATAAGAAAAGTTCACTGAAGGGTTAAATATGAGGACCTGAAGCATGAATGAATACTATACCGAACTTGACACTTACTGAGGCCTGAGGAATAGAATGTCAACATCATAGATGCACCAAAAGATCTAAACTGAGGATATGTGTGACATAATTTGAATTTAGCTAATCATTAGGGCTATAACATGAGCCATGGGAACTGAACATACTGTAAAGCATGATATGTGTACATGAGTCATGAGCTGTATGACCTGAGTCTGGAGTTTCTGTATTCACGAAACATAATTCGTAATATTAAGTGAACTTGAACTCCTTATACTAGGAACTGTAAGCATGCATGATTGCTAACGTGCACGAGTATGGGCTATAATCATAGAGCTGACATGAATAGATATCATGATAACTGATTGGTTTTTTAGAGCCTGGAATACACTTCTGAGATGATCTGCATGATCATTCTTGCTATGGGGATAAACAAGAGTGTCATTGCTAAAGGCTATGATGAACATATCCAAGTACTGCTTGAACACACGGTTCATCAAGTCCATGAAATTTGTTGGGGCATTGGTAAGACCAGACGATATGACTAAGAATTTAAAGCGACCACACCGAGTTCTGAAAGCTGTTTTTGGAATGTCACAATCTCTGACTCTAAGCTGATGATACCCTGATCTGAGGTTGATTTTAGAAAAGTAACTGGCACCTTGAAGTTGGTCAAACAAGTCATCGGTTCTGGGAAGTGGATACTTGTTCTTGACCGTGACTTTATTTAGCTGACGATAGTCAATACACATTCTGAGAGAGTCATCTTTCTTACGCACGATAAAACTGGTGCACCCCACGGGGACACACTGGGTCTGATAAATCCCTTATCTAGGAGATATTTTAACTGTTCTTTTAATTTTCTAAGTTATGATGGAGCCATTCTGTATGGCGGAATAGATATGGGTTGAGTATCTGGAAGAAGGTCTATTCCAAAATCGATTTCCCTTTCGGGAGAAACTCCGAAATGATCTTCGGGAAACACATTTGGGAATTCACATGCTACTGACACTGATTCAAGAGTAGGGGTTTCTTAACTATTGTCCTAGACTCGAATGATATGGTAGACACATCCCTTAGATATCATTGTTCTCGCCCGAAGGTAAGAAACAAGCTGACCCCTAAGTGCTAAAGTACTACCCCTCCATTCTAGGACGGGCTCATTCGGAAACTGAAACTGGACAATTCTATTTCTGCAGTCGACTGAGGCATAGAAGGAATAAAGCCAATCCATGCTGAGAATGACATCAAAATTAGTCATTTTTAATTTGACTAAGTCTGCCGAAGTGACTTTCTGAGATATCATAATCGGACAGTTCCTGTATACCCACCGGGCTATGATAGATTTACCAACTTGGGTAGAGACTGAGAAAGGATCTACTAGAATTTTTGGACTAACTCCAAAATCAACGGCTATATATGGAGTAACAAAGGACAACAAAGCTCCTGGATCTAGCAAAGCATAAACATGTAAATGGAAAACTTGTAACGTATAAATGACTACATCAGGAGTATATTCCTGATCTTGTCAAGACTGAAGAGCATAGATTCTGTTTGGGCGCTGCCCACTGGTGGCACCGAAAGCGACACCCTGTTGATGCGGGCGACCAGACTGAGCTTAAGAGATGATTATACTGACCCTGAGAACCTGACTGGGGACAATCTCTGACTCTATGGCTTTGCTTTCCATACCCGAAACACACATCGCTGCCCACTCTACACTTACTCTGGTGGTTTCTGCTATTTTTCTAGCAAAGGGGATTGGTTTGGGCACTGCTGGCACTACCCTGGGGTGTAGGTCCTGGTGCCCTATCTCTATTTCCGTCTTTGAATTTTGACACTGGAGCAATGGATGAGGACGGAGCTGGAACTGAGGATTTTGGGCAGAACTGAGAATGATTCCCACCTTCTGGCTTAGGTTGAGCGAAGTTGAAACTACCTGTTCTCACTCTCTTGTTCTCCCTCTCTTTCTTCCTATTCTTAGCCTCCTATATCTGCTAAGCATGGACCATGAGCCTGGATATATCCATCTCCTTAATCAACATTGCGGTCCTACACTCTTTGACCACACTATTAGACACGCCAAACACATATTTACTCATCTTAGATCTGCTATCTGCTACCACACGAGGAACGTATCTGGATAATTGAGTAAGTTTGATAGAATAATCTTTCACTATCATGTTTCCCTACTTCATATTTATAAAATCCAAACCCTTCGCTTCCCTCAACTCCAATGGGAAGAACCTATCCAAAAAAGCAGTGGCAAACTCCTCCCATTCTATGGGACCTATATCTACGGCCCTTTCTGCTTTCCACTATTTGAACCATGAGTGGGCCACATCCTACAACTGATATGCAGCCAACTCAGTACTCTCAACCGCAGTCACTCCCATAATATCTATAACTTTCTACACCAGATCAAGAAACTCCTAAGGGTCCTCATCTGACTTAGACCCAGTAAAAGATAGAGGGTTTATTTAGGTGAAATCTTGAATCCTGACTACAGCAGTATTGTCCACTGGGTTAGCCAAAATAACAGTTGGACGTTCATTCTAGGATGCCACAAAATGAGCAAGGACGATAAAAGCTGCTCTGAATTCAGCGTAGAAGACATGTTCGTCCATAGGATCTGGCTGGACGGGCTGGGGTTCTGGATGGTGTCCCGTTCCTCTTCCCTTAGTCTTCTTTGGAGGCATATTCTATAAATGGAAGAGAAATTTAGATTAGACAAAAATATTAACTGGAGCTCATGCTCTCTCGCACGACATCAATACTGAAAGAAGGGAAACTTTTCCTAAAACACCTCGTAGCCTTCTGTCCATAAGTGTGGCTCGCTACACACCCTTGCACAAGATTCTACTAGATGCAACTTTCAGACTTTCTTGGACTCTGTTGAACCTTAGGCTCTAATACCAAGTTTGTAACGCCCTGAGTCTGTACCCCGAATGCTACACGGTGCTCATAATCGCGAAGGACCACATGCTAACCCATGACTGGTACTTGCTGCAATAACTGAATAGTAATACTGAAAATATGCAAAAATTAGGCGGAAAACATGCCATAAGGTTAAGTACTGTAATAAAACATACTAAGGTATAATAATACCAAAACTGAAACATCTGTCTGAAAAATACTCTAGTCTAAAAAGCCTCTAAACTTTCTAAAATATGGAGTTGATGGGACAAGTCCCCAACTAACTCCAGCTACTGAAATAAACTGAAATAATGAAATAATAATCATGTCCTCGAACTATGAGGACTCACCACTAACTCTGACTGTTGAAGATCTGAACTGCTAAGGGTGCTCAGAAGCCCTACGTCTGAACCAATGATATAAAATATCATAGAGCAAGAGAAAAATATGCACCAGTACTTTGAATGTACTGGTATGCTAAGTGAGGTAGGCTGAAAAGCATGGGTTCATAAGCATGAACAATACTGATTGAATGACATGAATATAAATGAATGAAAGTACATACATAGATACGTAAACTATAGCTGAGATTATGGTAACACTGAATAAAGAGTTTGAATACTAATTAACTGATATTTGAGTATACTAATTCTGAATTACTAATAACTGAATGACTGTGTCTGACAGTCTTGATTTTGTGGAACTGTACTGAGTTCCGTACTGAACTGAGTAACTATGTCTGACAGTCCTGAATCTGTAGAACTGAAATGAGTTCTATACTGAGACTAAATTTAAAACTGAGACTGTGTGAGGTAATCATCTAACCGACATGCCCCTATTTGAACTGATTGGAGTCCAACCTGTAACCCCAGCTGGAAGGGTATCAGTACTGTGCCACGGGTAAAGACAAGCTGAGTCACCCTCATCTGGCAGAGGCTCTGAACGAGAATGATGCTACTCTCAACTGGCAGGTAGATCACCTCATCAACCCTCAACTGATAGGTCAATGTCTCAACCTACGTTTGCTACATAGTTTTAGAACATAAGGACTACTTCTAAGGATCACACCCTCTACTGGTAGGTGAGTCCTTATCCATGGGTTTACTCGGTGTTGAATCCTACTCCAAAATGGATAGACACTGAACTGATTTCTAGTTCATACTAGGCTTGAATGAACTGTTACTGATTATACTATCTAACTAAACTGAATTGAGTTCACTGAGTTCTGCTGACTGATGGAATACTACTGAATTAAGTTAACTGGCTGAATTTACTGAGGTCTGAACTGAATACTAAACTAGACTGGAATGATACTGAGTCTACTGAGTTTTTCCTGAGTTCTGTAATTGACTGAAAGTACTACTGATCGTGACATGACTGATACTATCCTGAGATTGACCATGGCTCTAGGTAATCAGCTAAATTATCGGGTATTAAATTCCCTCAGTACTCTATATCACAAATTTTAAGACATGGCACAATCTTGAAACATGATAAATAACTACTTGATCATCATTCATTCATTGGGACATTCTAGTAAATACTTGTATGCCATGAACTTGAATACATGCTAACATGATATAATTTCATTATTTAATTCTCATGAACAACTCATCAAATACTTGGAAAGCATTGTATATGCACATAGTACAAATCAACACATGAACTTCACAATTTTAAGGCTTTAACATGAATTCAAATGATACTACACACATAATAGTTTTTCTTACATAAATCTTGCACTTAATCATGGAATAAAAATCTAATCATCATTATAATCATGAATACACTTGAATCCAAATCCTGGAAAACATGAAATCAAGCTACTTAAAGTTTTAAAAGAGTTTCTTGGACTCCAAGGGAGGAAGGAACCCTTGGATAAAAACTTGACATACCTTGGTTGCTAAATTCTTGAAGATTAATGGTGGAATCTTGAGCCTTGAATTTGAATTCAATCACCTAGGGTTTTGTTCTTGAGCAATTTGTGAAATAATGAGTGTATGTTGCAAATAAAAGGCTAAATTTTGTGTTTTTGAGGGTTAAAGGACATGGAAAAAGACCCAAATACCCCTAAAGATGCAGCTTTTTAATGACTAAAAACCGAACTGTCGATGTACAAACCGACACGTTGCATTATTGGCATCGATGCAATGGCCAAAGCGTCGCATTGAGTTCACGTCGGTTCACTAGAGTTGCCACTGGATCCAAGAAAAAATAGTGATCAACACAATAGTCGATGCGTCGCACCAAGATCGCGTTAGTGCACTCTTTTGGATTCTCAAACGTGGTTCAAACGAGGTCCAAAAAATCCGAAACTCATCCGGGAACACCTACTGACCTTCCTGATCATGAATCAATCTAAATATCTATACTTTAAGGTCATAAGAGTCGTGAAATGGAGTTTCCAACTTATGAAGGCCAAAATAATACTAAGTCTGAATACTTAGCTAGAATTTTCTAAGTCTGGGAGCCCTTAGAAAGCTTAAAAGACTGAGTTGACCTTAGAATTTTGCAGGGTTTTACAGATTTTGATATTCAAGGTAGGTTATGGATTAACTCTTTCTTACTAGGCTGGATAGTAAATGATGGTACAAAATGCATGTTAAGGGTGGGAACTAATCATGAAAAATGGCTATCTATGTGTTGTGCCTATGTGTGGGCCTATATGTGATGTAATTATTGAAATTGAGATATATTATGATATGTGTGATTGTGTGGGGTCCTATGTGTTATTGATAGCCTTGAATACATGTAATAATTGTATTGTATTGTTGAAATGCCTAATGTGGTACCATTGGTTCATTGTGATATATTCATACTTGTTGGCATATGAAACATTTGAAAACTCATGGATGGTGGAATTAATGAGTACATATTGGCTCATTTGGTTGTGGAAATGTATTATTATGATTTATTGTGGAAATATATCACGTGGTTGGTTGTGGAAATACTCATTATGATGGGTCATGAATATTGCATTATCATCATCATGACATCATACACATAATTTCACTTGTTGTTGTATGCTTTGTATATATTTGTTGTTGTTGTTTTTCATACTTGATTTGTATCATATGTACTCTAGAAATACTAAAAATACTAAAAATATCAAAAATAATAAAAATACTGAAAATGTTGGAAACACTGGGAACATCAAATTTTATAACCCGACATATTCAAAGATATTGATAAATGGATTGTATATGGGTTGACAAAATCTCCATGGGTACTATGTCGGGAGGATTACCTCCGTGGGTGTATACGAGGATTGTGCGATGATCCTGAAGGTTGTGCGATGACCTCGTGTATCATCATCATCATCATATATATTACACTTGCTTTATTGTGTTATGTTGTGCTTGTACTGCCATATTTATTTTCCATCTATCTATTTGTTCTATATCTTGACTTGTTAATGTCTAATTGCTCTATCTTTCTTTATTTGTACTTGACGATCTGAGTATACATGCTCCTCTTTGTTCTACTTGTATGTGATATTATGTGTAATTATATCCCGATCTGGTGTATTGTTGTATTATTTATGGATATTGTAGAACTGTTAGTGCAAACGGTATGGGACATCATTGTGGGATATTTTCTGATCGCAGGTGATGTACCCTTAGGGTATATTTTGTATGCTTTATTTACTACTTTATTTGATCGGCCTATGATACCTACTACGTACAAATGAACCGTACTCACGCCTACTGTGCCCTTTTGGTGCATGTCCTAGCTTGAGTGCGCCTCAAATTAGTTGATTTTGGGTGCCTTCAGATTACTCAAGGTAATGGTTGGACATTCCTACATCCGGAGTTCACCTCTATCTTTTTGTAGTAGTTATGTCTTTATTAGTATTCAAAGATAGAGATTGCTTCGTTGTGATTATTTCCTATGTATTTGACTCATGGATTGTATTAGAAATTCTTACACTATTGACACTTGGTTTTGAGAATGTATGATTTTGGATATGTTTCTTTCCGCATTATTTATACTTACACGGTTTGACTTTATTCTAGAAGCCTTACTTTGGGGGTATTTCTATCTCTTTTCATTTGTGTATTAGTTTGGGTGACAGGCTTATTTGTCAAGGTTCGTCGTGACAAGTACCATTATGACCCTCATATTTTGGGTCATGACACAAAATTAGTCGTCTGTTTGATTGAGAAAATCAGTAAGAAAATGATAATGAAACAATAAAAGATCAACGGTTGTATGCAAAGTTCTCTAAGTGTGAGTTCTAGCTAAATGTTTTGACCTATCTGAGACATGATATTTCTAGTGAAGGGATCATGGTGGATCCATAAAAAGTTGTGATGGTCAAGAAGTGTCTTAGACCCCTGACTCCAACTAATACTTAGAGCTTCTTGGGTTTAGCCGGATACTATAGGAGGTTTGTGAAAAGTTTCTCTTCTATTACGGACCTATTGACCAAGCTGACTCATAAAAAGGTAAAATTTATATGGTCTGATACTTGTGAGAGTAGTTTCAACAAGTTGAAGGATAAGTTGACTTCAGCTCTGGTTTTGACTCTACCCGAGGGTACCGATGGCTTTTTTATTTATTTTGATGCGTCTCGTGTGGGACTAGGTTATGTGTTGATGCAGCATGACAGGGTGGTTGCATATGCTTCTAGGTATTTAAAGGTGCACGAAAAGAATTATCCAACACATGATTTGGAATTATTGGATATGGTCTTTCCTTTGAAGATTTGGCATCACTATTTGTATGGGGTTCATGTTGACGTCTTCTCAGACCATAAGAGTTTGCATTAATGTGTTCTCCCAGAAGGAGTTAAATCTCAGGCAAAGGAGATATCTTGATTTGCTCAAGGACTGATATGAGACTCCACTATCATCTAGGTAAAGCTAACATGGTTGTTGATACTCTTAGCAGGTTGTCCATGGGAAGCTTGTCTTATGTGGATAAGAAGAAGCAAGATTTGGTGAAATATATTCACCAGTTGGATAATCTTAGAGTTTATCTCTTGGACTCTGAGGATGGTAGCAAGATTATGCAAGAGGTGGTGAAGTCACCTCTTGGTGCTGAGGTGAAGGAAAAATAGGTCTTGGTCCCTATCTTGATGCAAATAAAGTATGATGTGGGCCACCAGAAGGTGATGACTTTTAAGATTGGTGGTGATGGTATCTAGAGGTACCAAGGCAGGTTATGTATTTCCGATATTGGTGGGCTGCGAGAGAGAATCTTGGCAGAGGCTCATGAGTCGAGGTCCATAATTTATCCTAGTTTGACGAAGATATACCATAATTTGAGAGAGATCTATTAGTGGAATAACATGAAGAGAGATGTGGCTAATTTTGTGGCTAAGTGCATAGTGTGTCAACAAGTGAAAGTTGAGAACTTGAGGCCTGCTGGGTTGTCTCAAGAAATTGAGTTACCCATATGGAAATGGGAAGTGATTAATATGGATTTTTTTATTAGTCTTTTGCGGTCTCGCCATCAGTTTGATTCAATTTGGGTAATTATGGACAGGATGACCAAGTCTGTCATTTCCTACCAGTAAAGACTAATTATTTGGCAGAGGGGTATGCAAAGAGCTTTATTCAGGAGATAGTGAAGTTGCATGGTCCTCCAGTTTCCAATATATCTGATCGAGATACTCCGTTATTTTCTAAATTTTTGTGTTCCTCTTAGAGAGGTTTGGGAACAAAGGTAAACCTTAGCACCTCTTTCCACTCTCAAATGGATGGACATGCGAGCTCATATGGTTGGTTCGTCTCCTTCAAGATCTCTCAGTTCTAATACCATTGTCGGTGCCTCTCCATTCAGATAGTTAGGCAGTAACACATATTGCTAAGAACCCCATGTTTCATGAGAGAACAAAGCATGTTGAGATTAATGCCCATTTCGTTCGACAAAATTTTTTAGATGGACTTATTTCACTTTCATTTGTTCCATCTTCCTCTCAATTAGTTGATCTATTCACAAAATCACTCACCGGTCCTCTTTATCACAGTGTTTTGGGCAAGTTGGTTGTCCATTCATCCCCTCCAACTTGAGGGGCTGTTGAGATAATACTGTAATTTGTTCATTGGACCGGATTAGTTAACCTGATTCATCTAATTGCTATATTATATTTGTGTGTTGTAGTGAATGACTTGTGTCAGCCTCAACACATTAATTTTGTTCCATATTCAGAAAATCTCTGTACAATTATTTATTTTCTTTTCTACACCCTAGGTAAATCTTTTGGTATCCTTATTTAGGCTAGTATTCTATCTTATTTAGGAGTGTATTTCTTTATTATTCTTTACCTTATTTAGGAGTCCTTGAGTGTTTAGGTTTGATTTCCTTTCCATTTTGCTTCATTTTCTTACTTGTATATATGCATAGGACATTGTACAAAATTATCATCAATCAAGAAAAGGAAAAGAAATTCTTCCACAAATTCTTTTCTCTTTCTTTTCTGCAATCTTTTAAATTCCTTTTGATTCTTACAAATAACCTCAATCATTGGGAGCCATTTCGTTCATGAAATAAAGTGAAACATTAAAGAATTAAATTTGAAATTAAATATATACATTTTATTCCACTTGAAAGGTGGGATACAAAATCACAAAATTAGTTATCGACAGAAAGGATGTTACCATAATAGCCTCTTCGCCTGTTCTCTTTAGTATCTAAAAATGTACGTGTAGTTGTACCGGTTATTATTGGAAGCTGAGCACAGCCATATTCATATGTAACTTTTATATGTTTGGACTATTTTAATCTACTTGTTTCACATGAAAAGGGCCCTATTTTATTTTTCATAACATGAAATCCTTTGATTCGATGATAAATGAAACAGCTAAACATTATACAGTAATTGAAATAGTTATTTAAAAAAAAATTGGTTCAGATATATCTAATTCACCAAAATAATTTATTTTTTTCGTATATTTGTTTTTCATTATTAATGGAATATCCTTTATTATTTTACTAAAAACAAATCGAAATGGTTTTCTTTATTCTAAATTGAGAAGAAATATTTTGAGCATTTTAAAAGGCATTTTTTGGCAATTAAACAAATTTGCCCTTGATGATTAACATACTCAATGTCGCGCCGATCAATTATACGGGACCTAAATCGAATTAAAGTGCAATATAAGAAAATATATAAAAGAATATATTCGTAAGATCAACTTCCTTGTTTCCATTAAAATAAACATCTAAAGCATGCAAAACGATTGGATATTCCTCAATTAACAAATGCTAGATCTTTTGGACTCTAAATCTTTTTTTTTTTCTTTTTAACTTTGAACTTTATCTTATAGGCTTCCACTGAATTATCATATACATGCTGTAGAGAAAAGAAAAAGATATATGAGATTCTCCAACTTCAACTTTCCAAAACAACAAACGTACGCAAATTCTTTATTTAGAAAAAATCCAACGTTGAATATCCCACTCCGCAATAATACCGAATCATTTTCTTAATTTTCCTAATATAATTAATCAAGCACCATATGGTTAGTTGATAGAAAGTCCTCTACGCATATCTCTTTGTTGGAAATTGCAATTCTGACATTTCAAATTTGGATAAGTGAACATATTAAAGTAATTAAAATATTTTTAATTGCAATGACTTTAATTGTTGCTTATCAATCAAGATAAAAACTTACAATAATCTTGAATTTCTAATTAACTTAAGACATATTTGTGCCCATTACAATATATTCCCTTTATTTTAAAATAAGTCGTGTTTCACGTAATCATGAAGGTATTAATAATGTACTTTTAATTTTATCTTTATTTAAATGAAGAGATTTTTACATTATCAATAAACACTTTTAAAAACTGATTATATTTGTTCCAAGATATTTATTAAGAGTGAGTTAGTAAAAATGTATCTCATCACTTCTAGAAATGAGTAGTTTACTTAATGGTTGTACCCAAACTAAAAATGCCACTTATTTTAAAATGAAGAATTATTTATCAAGATGATAAAATTTTATCAATTTCATGAATACAAATATAATTACACTCCTTTGAATACCTGACTTTTACTCAAGTTGGCTTTCAAAACTGAAATTGCAGAGAAGATATCAAACTTGGCTTTTAAATGAAGAACTGACTGAACATCTCCTCTAGCAAACATAAGCAGGTCATCTGCAAAACATAGGTGCATAATATATAACTTTCGACACTTAGGATGATAGTTATAATCATTCTCTTCCTTCAAAGTGTCCAAACATCTGTTAGATATTCCATTAGTAGCACAAAGATATAAGAGGAGATAGGGTCCCCTTGTCTAAAACCCCTTTTAGACTATAGTTTCTGAAAGGTTATCGTTTATCATAAAATTATAGCTAATAGTAGTGATACTGAACATTATCTTCTCCACCATTTGCTGAGAAAGCCCAACTTATTCAGAATTTAAGAGACAAAGCACCACTCTACCAAGTCATAGGCTTTCTACTACTTTGATCATACATCTTGGTGATAATGTTTCCTGGTGTAGCCTTTGATAAGATCATTGCTAATTATGATGTTATCTGCAATTGCTCTTTCTGGAGTAAAAGTTGATTGGCTGTTCCCCACCAGTCCATCAATAACTCCTTTAATCCTCTTAAATATAATATTGTATATCACTTGTATAAAGTGGAACAGTAGGCTATAGGCCTAAAATGCCTTACCCTTTCAAGGTGAGTTATTTTGGGAATCAAGGTCACCATAGTGTTATTAACTACTCTCAGCAATTCTGTCATTCCAAGAAACTCAGCTACAACAAGATAAACATCATGTCCTATAATACCCCATGTCTTTTTATAAAAATATGCGGTAAAACCGTCTATATCTGGTGACTTATTATAATCTATATCAAGTAAAGCCTCATTCACCTCTTCAAGAGTCACTGTCCTGCATATGTCTCTTCTTTGTGCAGTGATAAGACAAGGTCCTTTCCTCGTGATATTAGCATCCACAGTTGGTTATTGTCTTGTTTCATCTCCAAGGAGGCCCCTATAAAATTGTAGAAAACCTTCACAATATCATCATATTTACACATAACATCCTCAGTTTCATTCTTTAGTATGGATATACATGCTCTAGCTTTCATATAGGAGAAGAAATATTTATTGCTCCCATCACCAAAATTTATCTAGTGGGCTTTAGATTCTTGCTTGAGGATCCTTTCTAGAATAGTCATTTATTTATGTAACTCATTCAATACAAATTTCTCCTCCTCTAGAAATGCAGGACTCACTTGTGCAGCCAAAGCCTTTTGAATACTGGTAAGTTGCTCTCTTGTATCCTCTACTTTCTAATGCAAACTACTCAACTCCTTCTCTTGCAGTAGTTTTAGGGGTTCCTTGCATGCTTTGATCTTAATCCATACCCTAAATATGTGAGTACACTGTATTCTCTGATCCCAAACTGAGTGTACCTTAGGTAAGAATTTTTCCTACTCATTTCCTCCCTTGATGGTTGCTTGTATTGATCTCCATGTGCATAGGAGAGTGGTCAGAGAAGTAATTCTCTATATAGTAAGATGTAATATTTCCATACACTAACACCCAAGCACTATTACACAGTGTCCTGTCTATTCTACTCCAAACATATTTGTTTGTCCAGGTATGGAGTCTGCCAGAAGTCTTCATATCAGTAAGTAGTAATTAAGGTATCCACCATATTTTGAAAGTCCCTAGTTTCATGAACCTCCGCCTGGTGCCCTCCAACTTTATCTTCTTCTTTTAGTCGAATGTTAAAATCTCTGATAAGTCGTCAATTTGACGACTTGTTACACCCTTTTAAACCTAAATTATTACATCTTTTAATTGATTTGGTGTTAATCTCATGTATAATGCTCATTTGTGCAGATAAAGGTTGAAAATGGAGATGATAAAGTCATTCAAGTCAATGTAAGATCAAATATGAAAGGAAAAGATCCATAAATATCACATGGGCATGTCTGAAAGCCACTCGCCAAAATGGCCAAAACAATCCCATGTGCGGGGTCTATGCCCAGTCTGCTCTAGATCTTCTCTGGATTGCTCTCATATGCTTTGCATCCGCTCAAGCATATCAAAAGTGCAGTGGCATTTTTATAATATTTGACAAACATGAATTTGGGGCTAAATTGGGGGTTTTCAGCTCAATTCCACCATTATTGAACATTGTTATACCGCTCTTGAGCGAAGAACACATTAGGATGACTCTCAAGTGAAGAATTAGGGATTTCTATTAAATATTTATTGAAATTAAAGCTTGAATTTTGCATTCTCCTTATTTTCTATGGATCAATTTGATGGAATTTTTTTTTAGTATACCTCTAGTTTCTCTCTCTACGAGTAACTAGTTCTTCTTCTTGGGGTTATGCTTGAATATGTTGTGATTAGTGCATGGGTTTTATTTATTTATCCCCGTAATTATCTCTTTGATATTGGTTTTGCATTTATTCCATGTTTTAACTAAGAACTAGGGTTTGCAAACCCCAATTACCTTAGAACCCATATCATCCTTGAAAGAGAAAATATGGGTGAGGAATGTAGAGTGTATCTTAGACATAAATATTTTAATTGAGTCCATAGATTGGTAAAATTATTACACTTATGAGGTGTCAGAAAGAACTCATTTATGATATTTGGTGTTTTATTAAAAGATTCACACTAATACCTTTAGATCTAGCCTACCCATGACTTCTAGCTAAATTTGAAAAAATAATCAAATACCCATGCATGAACCCACACCTAGGAAGGTATAACCTCAAGTCCTATCAACACTTGATTATTCCTAAATTTTCTAGCTTCGAAATAGAAGTCTTATAACAACAAAATTGTTAAATTCGAAATCATTCAAACAACCCCCCCCCCCCCCCCCATTTTTAATTCCATGTTTGTTTACCACACATTATGGGTCAACTACTAGTTGACTTCTAACACTCTAGAGTATTGAAATCTTTTTCTTCACTCCCTGTGCATTCGACCCCAACTCTGTTGGGCTACTATACTAATGACGATCGCTTACACTTCAAGTGTGTAGTTTGAGCGGCATCAATATCCACTAGTACACCATGGTATACTAACTCCTCTACCAATCATAATAATATTTTTCCCATAGTTCTTGCCTTTCCTCAATGGTATTCCCTCTATACACTACTATTAAAGCACAACTGAAGTTGCTGAAGTTGGACCTTCTATCCACCACTTTACAGTGAATATATTGTGCATTAGTTTCCTTTATAGTAACATTTACCTAGTTATCGTGCCATACGAACCAGATTCTTCCATTATCTACCTCAACATAATTTTGAGCCCATGTCTAATTATTTGCAATTCTAACTGAACTCTATGTAAATTCATGCTCCTTCACCTTAGTCTCCATAATACCACCAAAAACAACCCTATACATTCTTAGATAAGACCCAAGGTCTCTTTGTTTGAGGGGTTAATTCATGCCCCTCATATTCCATATTAGTTATCTCATGTAAGTGATATAGTACCCCTCCTATCAGGAGCCAGGTCTACATCCATAACATCCTTACTTCCAAAACTTAGATAGGAAAAGAAATTCACCACCCTTCATGGACTTGTCTTTTGTAAAGCTAATAGTCTAGTCCCTTGTGCCATCTTAGAAAAATTTCTCTTAGAAGGGGAAGTGATGTTCCATGAATTTATGACACTTTTGATGCTTAAAACAAAAAATTATGCAAGTACTTAGATTTTTTTTTATTAGATGTGATGTTTTTTTGTGTTGGTTTTGTTGGTTTTGTAGGAAAATAGGTTTTGGAGTAGAAGAGGAGAAAAAGATGAAAAGTTGCAAAAGGCAACTTATGGACCCACTTATGGGTCGTAAGTGGAACTTATGATACACGTATGTGGTCTCGTAAGTGGCGTAAGAAGGTTCTGAAAGTTGATTTGTGTTCTAAGACCTACGACGGCCTACTTACAAGGCGTAAGTGGGACCTTCAACCCCTGTAGGTACCCCTATTAAGTAGTTAGGTAATCTGAATCCTTGAAGTTCCTCTAAAATCTACGAAACCACCTAGGGTTCGTAAGTTGGGTCGTAGGTAGGTGCCGACTTAGTTTTCTTATTTTGTTTTAGTTAGGACTTTTAGGTTTTTGATGTATCCTATAAATACCCCATCGATGTTTTGTTATAAATTTATGCATTTTATATACTAACAATATTATATTGAGTTCTAAGAGACACTTTTGATCTTGGAATTCTTGTCCTTGACTTTAACGATTTGAGATTAATTAGAGATTCTGGTTTTCATTCTTAATTTATTATGAGATAATTCATATGCTTTCTATTATGAATTCTATGGGGTTTCATGTAAACACGAGCGGGTAAACCTCTTAACTAGGTTGTGGAAACCCTTATGGAATAACGAAGTAGAGAAAGTGCACACTCTTTCTTGATTAGTATATATTCATGTATTATGGTTTTTTTGTATTGATTACTTTCTTAGCGACTGTAGATGCTAAGAACCAGCCTGTATTTAATACTAACTCAAGAGGGATAGGTTGAGATTAGGGAAAAAAGACCACAATAATAATTTGAAGATACCAACCTTTACCTAATTAACTTAAGACCCAAATGAGATAGTTAAACTAGAATCCAAGACAAGAGTTAGTAATGCGACACTCTAAGACTAAGAGGAGATGAGTGAAATTCACCAAGGGGTGTCGAGAGATGGTTGGTGATACATAACTTGTTAGATTCTGCATGTTAAGCACCGAGATAGTTTGACAAGCACAATAAGTCTGCAGAGTTAGGAAGTTTGGGGGAACATGGTCCCAGTGTCTCCCCCATTTACTTTTTGCACTTTTCGGCTACATCAGCAATTTCATGATAGAGATTTTTCATATTTCCTGAGGGTTTGACCCCAACCTTTGTTTGGTTCTTTATTTGACAACAACCACATCATACTTTCTTGGAGGTGTAATTTGGGTGACATTAAATTTTCTATTATTCATGGGGTGTACGTCGGTGTATGCCTAATACATTTGATATAGAGCAGGAGTGGACCTTACAACAAAATAATAAGATGGAAGAACATAAGCATAGAGTTCGGTAAGATGGGGTTCAAGATGATCCAAATCTCAATCCGCCACCTCCATATGGTGTTCAAGATACCACCACATAAACTACTGTGTGGTTAATATCTAAAGATTATGTGAGGTTGGAAAATGTTCGCCATGTAGCTCAAGAGAAAAGATCAAGACAAGAAGAAAAACGCCGAGCAAAACTCAATAAAGATAGAGCTAGAAGAGATAGACCTCAACCACCACAGTTTATCAATAGTTATCAGTCTTTGATGTTTTGAAAGAAGACTAGCGTATGGTGATCCTATTGAGATAGAAGTTATCATTCCTCCTGAGTTTCCCCAAGGGGTGAAGTTTGATATTATGAGTGCTATGATTCAGTTGCTTAATCTATAGGATATGTTTGATGGTTTTTCGACAGATGAAAAACATGCACATCATAAATTTTGTTGCGATTTGCACTTCATATAATTTACCTAGGGTGAGTCAGGAAGCTTTGAGACTCAGGTTGTTCCCATTCTCTCTTACTGGAAAAGCGATATTATGGTTAGGGAAACTACACCGTGGTCTATTATATCTTAGAATGAGTTGTGTACATAATTCCTGGATAGATTTTTCTCGCTTTCTAGAATATTGTAACTAAAGAATGAGATTTATAATTTCAGGCAGTTGCATTCGGAGGAATTGTATGGGTTGAGGTTCAAGAAAAAGTTGATAATTATGACCAATCACAAAACTTTAGGGAGGAATCTACTTGAGATATCTATAGAGCCCTAAATTCAAACACCAAAGTTATTATTGATACTATTACTGGTGGGGCTTTTATAAGCCTTTGTTGGGAGTTAGCTACGGAAATCTTAGATTAGATCTCTATAACCAGCCGAGGGAGGCATACTCAGAAGGCAGAAAGAGGATCTGGTACTTATGCTAAGGGTTCTTCCAGTGATTTGAGAGCCCTAGATGATACAGTGGCTTAAGATGTGACCCAACTGAGGATGAAGATCGAGTTACTTACCAAGTAGTTTACAACTATGAATGTCAAAAATGTGAATGCAGTATACGCGCAAGGTAAGTCTGTTAGCATGACGAGTCTGACTCTGAAGAAAAAGCTAAGTATTTGGATAGAGTGATGTTGAGTTTCCAATCTAAGGGACACAGATTTGGTAAAAACATTTGGAACTCAAGGCAAAGGAATCAAGGTCGAAACTATTATGTGGACAAAAGTAAAAAGAGATATGGTGACTGTAGGATAAAGGATAACCATAAAGAAAAGAGTGGTGTATATGTTTTACCAGGGAACCATGATACTAATTTGAGGATGGAAGCATTGCTTATAAACCTAACTAAGGGTCCAGAGAATTAAGAGAGTTACCTTAAGGAGATTAAGGTAAATATTTTGAGACTAAGCTAGAAAGTATAATCACATACTACTGTGACTAAGCAGCTTGAGCAGCAATTTGGTCAGATGTCGGCTACTTTGAATCAATGTAAACCAGGCACTCTTCCAAGTAACACGATTCAGAATCTGAAGAATGACAATCACTGCTTAGCCATCACTACTCAGAGTGGTAAGTCTACTATTGATCATATTATGCCGGTAGTTGATGAGGTAAGAAATGATACTATTGATCTTGATGATATGTCAAAAAATGAGACTGAGAAATTGGTGAGAAATGGTGAGATGTCAAAAAAATTGACTGGTGTTGAAAAATGAGTTAAGACTAAAAAAAAGGGTAAAGAGGTCAAACCAGTTTTGAATACTATTCTGTGACCTCCCACACTTTTCCTCAAAGGTTGAAGAAGAAGTAGGAAGAAGAGAAATATCAGAAATTTATATTGATAGTGAAAGAATTGTCTATGAGTATCTTTCTTATAAAAGAATTAGAACTGATGCCCGGTTATGCCAAGTTCATGAAGGATTTAGTGACGAACAAGTAGATGGTAAGTTTTGAGCCTATAGATAATATGCACCATTGTAGTGCTATTGCTTCTCGATCTTTGGTTGAGAAGAAAGAGGATCCAGAAGCATTCATTATTTCTTGCATTATTGGGTCTCCAAACATTACACGAGCATTATGTGACTTGATAACTAGTATTAATCTGATGCCACTAGTTGTGTACAAGCAATTGGGGTTGGGGTCACCTAACCCAACGTCTATGAGATTATTGATGGCTAACCAGACTGTTAATAAATTGGTTGTTACTCTATGTGATGTTTTAGTGAAGGTAACTTCTTTTATGCTCCCAATTAATTTTGTGATTCTTAACTGTGAGGTGGATTTTGATGTCCCCATTACCTTTGGAAGGCTTTTCCTAGCCACGGGTAGGGCATTGGTTGACATGGAGATGGGCCATATAAAATTCAGGCTCAGTAATGAACAAGTTACGTTCAATGTGGGTTAGTTGATGCAAAAGTCGAAAGATATATGGATGGTGTCTGTGATAGATACTTTAGAGGATGATGCATGAATGTACCCATTGAGAAGAGACTTAGTGTAGAGGCATTAGCAGCAATGATAATAAACTTTGATAGTGACAGTATCGATTAGTATGATGAGATGGTGAGTGCTCTTATTGGTAGGGGTTCTTATTCTTATAGGCCAAAAAAGATGGATCTTGACTTGAAGAATAGAGCGACTCAACCAGCTTGACCATCTATTGGGGAGCCATCAGTTTGGAACTAAGGCCCTCCCTTCTCATTTGTGTTATGCATTTTTGAGGGAAAATAATATCTTTTTGGTTATTATTGATATATATTTGTTTGATACACAGGTTGAGGCCTTGATTTTGGTATTGCACGAATTTAAATGGCCCATTAGTTGGACTATTACAGAAATTGTAAGGATTTTATCCAGAATTTACACTCTTAAGATACAGTTGAAACTATAGTGTGTACCTAGCATTCAGCATCAACATTATTTGAATCTATCCATGCAAGAGGTGATGAAGAAGGAGATCATCAAGTGGTTAGATATAGGTGTGGTTAACCTTATTACCAATAATAAGTGGGTGAGCCCGATTTAGTGTGCGCCTAATAAGGGTGGGATAATTATGGTACATAATAAAAAGAATAAGTTAGTACCCATGCAACCAGTTACAGGATGGACAGTTTGCATGGATTATCAGAAGCTGAATACTTGAATGCAAAAGGATCATTTTCTTATGTCATTCATGGATCAGATATTAGACCGTCTTGCAGGCAGAGGATGGTATTGTCTTCTTGATGGTCATTTGGGGTATAATCATATTTCTATTTCCCCCGAATACCAAGAGAAAACCACTTTCACATGTCCATATAGTATGTTTGTGTTCAAGAGGATGCCTTTGTAATGATCCTATAACCTTTCAGCATTGTATGATGTCCATCTTTTCTGATATGTTAGAGGATACTATAGAGGTCTTTATAGATGACTTCTCAATTGTGGGTGACTCTTTTGATGACTGTTTGGCCTACTTAGCTAATGCACTTCAGAGATGTGAAGAGTGCAACTTGTGTTGAGATGGGAGAAGTGTCACATCATGTCTAAAGAGGAGATATTTTTGGGGTATAAGATTTCATTGAAGCAAATAGAGGTTGAAAGGGCTAAAATTGAGGTGATTGAGAAATTTCCTCCACCTATTTCCATCAAATTAATTTAGAGTTTCTTGGGTTATGTAGGGTTCTATAGGTAATTCATCAATGATTTCTCCAAAATTGCAAATCAATTATGCAAATTATTAGAGAAGGAGGTGAAGTTTATGTTTGATAATGCTTGTCTCAAGGCCTTTTAGTGCCTTAAAGAGAGGTTGATTTTTCTCCTATTATTATGAATCCAGATTGGACTCTCCCATTTGAGGTGATGTGTGACACCAGTGGTGTGTACCTAAGAGTTGTACTAGGCCAAAGATGTAAAAAAAATACTTTATTTCATCTATTATGCCAGCAAAGCACTCAACCCTGCAGAGAAAAATTATGCGATGACCAACAAGAGTTATTGCAGTAGTGTTTGCTTTTGAGAAATTTTGATCCTATTTGATTAGACCAAGATTATTATCCATATTGATCATGCATCTTTGAGGTACCTTATGGTGAAGAAGTATGTGAAGCCTAGGTTGATTCGATGGGTAAAATTGCTATAAGAGTTTGATTTTGAGTTCATGGACCAAAAAGGTATAGAAAATCAGGTTGCAGACCATCTATCCCTGCTATAAGAGGAGGCGATTCTCAAATTAGGGGATGAGCTTGAGATTGATGATACTTTTCTAGATGAGCGGGTCTTGGTAGTATCACAAGACATAATCCCCTGGTTTACTAGTTTTTTCAACTATTTGGCGAGTGATCTTATCCCAAAAGACTTGTCATTTAAACAACAAAAATAATTTATGCATGAGGTACAAAAGTTTTTTTGGGATTAGCCTTTATTATTTCGAGTATGTGCAGATGGTGTGATTCAGAGGTGCATTCCCAAAGTAGAGATAATGTCCATTCTTAAGAGTTGTCACTCATATCCAGTTGGGAGTCACCATGGTGGTACTCGCATATCCCACAGAACTTATAGTGTGGTTACTATTGGCCAACTATTTATAAAGATGCACCTGATTATGATTGGTCTTGTGTCTAATGCCAACACCAAGGAAATATCTTGCGGAAGTTTGAGCTCCACATGACACATATTGTTGAGCTTAAGTTGTTTGATATGTGGGGAATTGATTTCTGAGTCCATTTGTGAGTTCTTATAGTATGAAGTATAGATTGGTGGCCATCGACTATGTTTCTAAGAGGGTGGAGGCGATTGAACTTTCTAATAATAAGGGTCACAGTGTCACAGTATTTTTGAAGAACATATTCTCTCGGTTTGGTAGTCTATGTGCTATCATTAGTGATGATGGGTCCCGTTTCTGCAATCGCCTATCTAAGGTCCTACTTGACAAATATGGCATGAAAAATAAGGTGACAACACCTTACCATCCGTAGATAAATAGGCAGGTTGAGCTCTCCAATCATGAGATCAAGTCCATTTTGGCGAAGACTGTGAATACCAACCAGACTAATTAGTCAATGAAGCTATATGATGCACTTTGGGCCTATCAAACAACTTACAAAACCCCCCATAGGTGCCTCTCCATATCGGCTTGTGTACGGCAAGATATGTCATTTACCGATTAAACTTGAGCACAAGTCACTATGGGCATTTAGAAAGCTAAATTTTGAGTGGAGTGATGTTGCAAACCTTAGAATGAGTTAGATGAGTTTCATCTCTGTGCTTATGAGATTTTTTCTTTGTACAAGGAGAATATGAAGTTGTACAATGATAAGAAGATTTAGAAAAAGGTACTCCAACCCGGTGATCTGGTTTTGTTGTATAATTTGAGACATTGTTTTTTGCTTGGAAAGTTGAAGTCTAGGTGGTCTTGTAAGACCCCGCAAAATCTTAAGCTTAACTCAGTCCTTAAAAGCTTGATAAGGGGTCCCAGACTTAGAAAATTCTAGCTAAGTATTCAGACTTAGTATTATTTTATCCTTCGTAGGTTGGAAATGCTATTTCACGACCTTTATGACCTTAAAATGTCAATCTCTAGGTTGATTCATGATCAGGAATGTCTGTAGGTGTTCCTGGACTAGTTTTGGATTTTTCGAACCTCGTTTGAACCACATTTGGGAATCCAAAACTGTGTATCGATGCGATCTCAGCGTGGCGCGGCGGCCATTGTGTCGATCAATATTTTCCTTGGCTTCTAATGGAGATTTCCAGTCAACTAACATGGACTCGACGCGGTGCGTTGTACATCACATCGATGCCAATGATGCAGCGTATCGGCCTGCGCGTCGATGGTTTAACTTTCAGCCTTTTAAACCCGCATAAAAAGGGGTAAATGGGTCTTTTCCTACCTTAGATCATCCTCCAAAACATATTATTAAACCATCCAAGAGGCAAAATATACTCATTCTCTCTAGAATTTATCAAGAACAAACCCTAGTTCACCACATTCAAGATCTAAGACTCAAGGTTTCCACCATTATTCTTCTAGAATTCACCAATTAAGGTATGTGAAGTGTTCATCCAAGGGTTCCTTCCACCCTTGGAGTCCAAGAAACTCTTTTAAACTTCAAGTAGTTGGAATTTATGACTTCCATGATTGGAATTAAAGTGTATTCATGATTATTATGTGAATTAGATTTCTATTTCATCATTTATTATATGTTTTATGTGGAATTGGTTAGTATGTGTGTAGATTCGTATGAATCCATGTTAAACCCCTTGAAATTGTGAAATTAGAAGTGAATCATGATGCCCTCTTATTATGTGCATATATTATGCTCACCAAGTTCTTGATGAATTGTTCATGTGAACTAATAAAGGAAAGAAATCATGTCATGCTAGCTTATGTGAAAGTTATACCATGCAAGTGTTTGATAAAATGTCTCTATAGATACATTATGAACAAGTGTGTATTTTATGCTATGCAAGATCATGTGATGCTTTACTTTTCATGCTATCGAGTCCTGGGAGTATTTAATACCCGATAATTTAGCTGTTTACCTAGAGCCAGTGTCAGATACAAAATAATCTTAGTTATGTCATGATCAGTAGTACTCTCAGTCAGTTACAGGACTCAGGAAAACTCAGTAGACTCTGTATCAGTCCAGTCATGTTCAGTATTCAATTCAGACCTCAGTAAATTCAGTCAGTTAACAAAATTCAGTAGTATTCCATAAGTCAACAGAACTCAGTGAACTCAATTCAGTTTAGTTAAATAGTATGATCAGTAGCAGTTCTGTCAAGCTTAGAACAGATTAGAAATCAGTCAAGTGTCTATTCAGTTGGAAGTAGAATTCAGCACCGAGTGAACCCAAGGATGGGGACTCACCTTTCAGTAGAGGGTGCGAGCCTTAGAAGCAGTCCTTGTGTTCCAAAACTACGTAGCTAGTATAGGTTGAGACATCAACCTTCCAGTTATGGGTTGATGAGGTGATCTACCTTCCAGTTGAGGGTACCACCGTTCTCGTTCAAAGCACCTACCAGATGAGGGTGACTCAGCTTGTCTTTACCCGTGGCATAATACTAACACCCTTCCAACTGGGGTTATAGATTGGACCCCAATCTATTCAAAAAGGGGTATGTCGGTTAAATAATTACCTCCCACAGTCTCAGTTTTAGATCCAGTCTCAGTATAGAACTCAGTTCAGTTCTACAGATTCAGGACTGTCAGAAACAGTCACTCAGCTCAGTACGAAACTCAGTATAGTTCCACAGAATTAGAACTATCAGATACAATCATTCAGTTATCAGTAATTCAGTATCAGTATACTCAGATATTAGTTAATCAGTATTTATACTCAGTATTCAGTGTTATCACGATCTCAGTTACAGTTATGTATTCATGCATGTACTCTCATCCGGTTATACTCATGTCATTCAGTCAGTATTGTTCATACATATGAACCCATGCATTTCAGCATACCTTACTTAGCATACCAGTACATTCAAAGTACTAACGCATACTTTTTCTTGTGCTATGATGCTTTATATCATAGGTTCAGACGCACGGGCTCCCTAGCACCCTTAGAAGTTTGAATCTTCAGCAGTCAGAGTTAGTTGTGAGTCCTCATAGTTTGAGGACTTGATTATTATTTCACCATTTTAGTTTATTTTAGTATTCAGATTTAGTTGGGGTCTTGTCCCGTCAACTCCATATTTCAGACAGTTTAGAGTATCTTCATACAAATGTATCAGTTTTGGTATTACTATACCGCAATCAGATTTATTTCAGTATTGAACCTTATGGCATGTTTTTCACCTAATTTTTTCATATTTCAGTATTATTATTATTCAGTTATTACAGCAGGTACCAGTCATGGGTTAACTTGTGGTCCTTCAGGATTATGAGCACCGTATAACATCTGAGGTATAGACTCGGGGTGTTACAAACTTGGTATCAGATACTGGTTCAATAGAGTCCTAGGAATTCTAAAAGACTCATCTAGTAGAGTCTTGTGCATGGGTGTGTAGCTCGCCACACTTATGGACAGGAGGCTACGAAATATTTTAGGAAAAGTTTCCCTTCTTTCAGTATTCATGTCGTGCGAGTGAGCATGAACTCAAGTTAAGTTCTCAGTATAATTCATCTCTTTCTTATGCTTCCAGAACATGTCTTCAAGAGAATCTAACAAAAGAAGTAATGAAAATCAGTCATCCCCTCCGCCCATTCAGGCAGATCCCCTGAATGAGCATATTTCTCACGTTGAATTTAGAGCTTCTTTCACCGGCTTAGCTCATTCAGTAGTTGCTCAGGATAGTTAGTTGGCTGTTATCCTATCTAGTCTTACAGCTCATGCTCCACGGAGTAAGTAGGAGAGGCATAGGAGAAAGGGGAAAAAGAATAAGAGGGCAACAACGTCTAGGCCAAAGAGTGGCTGAACCAATCCCCTTTGTCAGAAATGTGGTAGAAATCACCAGGGTATCTATAGGAAGGGCAGCGGTGTGTGTTTTGGATGTAGAAAGCCTGTCTACAGAGTCAGACAGTTTCCTCAAGTGGGTCCTTAGAGTCAGCATAACCGTCCCCTAGCTCAGTTCGGTCGCCCGAATCAGCAAGGTATTGTATCTAGTGCCACCAGTGGGCAGCGCCCAAACAAACTCTATGCTCTTCAGTCCCGATAGGATCAGGCAAGTTCTCCTGATGTGGTCACTGGTACTTTAAAAGATTTCCATTTACATGTCCATGCTTTGCTAGATCCATGAGATTTTCTGTCCTTTATTACTCCATATATAACAGTTGATTTCGGAGTCAGTCCCAAAATTTTAGCAGGGCCTTTCTCAGTCTCTACCCCAGTGGGTAAATCTATCATAGCTAGGTGGGTATACAGGAACTGCCCGGTTATGATATCTCAGAAAGTCACTTCAACAGACTTAGTCGAATTAGAGATGACTGATTTTGATGTCATTCTCAACATGGATTGGCTTCATTCCTGCTATGCCTCAGTCGACTGCAGAAACAAAATTGTACAATTTTAGTTTCCGAATGAACCCGTCCTAGAGTGGGGGGTAGTACTTCAGCACTTAGGGGTCAGCTTATTTCTTACCTTTGGGAGAGAAAGATGATATCTAGGGGATATGTTTACCATCTTGTTCGAGTCCAAGACTCTAGTTAAGAAACCCCTACTCTTGAATCAGTGTCAGTAGAATGTGAATTCCTAGATGTGTTTCCCAAAGATCTTCCCGAAGTTTCTCTCGAAAGGGAAATCGACTTTGGAATAGACCTTCTTCCAGATACTTAGCCCATATCTATTCTTCCATATAGAATGGACCCAGTAGAACTCAGAGAAGTAAAGGAACAGTTGAAAGATCTACTAGATAAGGGATTTATTAGACCCAGTGAGTCCCCATAGGGCACGCTAGTTTTATTCGTGCGTAAGAAAGACGGTTCTCTTAGAATGTGTATTGATTACAGTCAGCTATATAAAGTCACAGTCAGGAACAAGTATCCACTTCCTAAAATTGACGACTTATTTGACCAACTTCAGGGTGCTAGTTACTTCTCCAAGATAGACCTCAGCTCAGACTATCATCAGCTCATGGTCAGAGAATGTGACTTCCCGAAAATAGCTTTCAGAACTTGATATGGTCACTACAAATTCTTAGTCATATTGTTTGGTATTACCAATGCCTCAGCAGCTTTCATGGACTTGATGAACCGTGTGTTCAAGCAGTACTTGGATATGTTCGTCATAGTCTACATAGATGACACTCTTGTCTATTCCCGTAATGAGGATGAACCCACTGATCATCTCAGAGTCGTACTTCAGACTCTCAAAATCCATCAGTTATCATGATATCCATTCATGTCTTACATGTCAGCTCTATGATCATAGCCCATACTTGTGCACATTAGAAATCATGCAAGCTTATAGTTCCTAGTATAAGGAGTTTTAGTTCACCCAGTGTTACGAATCATGTTCCATGAATGCAGAAACTCCAGGCTCAGGTCATGCATCTCATGATTCAGGTATCCATGCCATGATATACTGTATGGTTAGTTCCCATGACCCATGCTACACTCCTAGCAATCGGCTAAATTCAGATTTCGTCATGTATATCCTTAATTTAGATCTTTTGATAAATCCATGGTGTTGAATTCTATTCCTCAGACCTCAGTCAAGTGTCAAGTTTGGTATAGTATTCATGCATACCTTAGGTTTTCATGTTTTAACCCTTCAGTGGACTCTTCTTACAAAATGATGTAATGATAAGCAGTTGTTTAGAAGGAAAAGAGTAAATATTTCATGTTAAGAACAGATTATTGCATGCTAGTTTTACACGAGGCTGTAGTTATGAAGATATCCTTGAATGTCATGTTGATGTGTAAGTGGCTAAATACATTTTGGAGATTTGAGTAGGCTTGAACATAGTGGGAGAATTCAGTACAGATCAGACCTCAGTAGGTAGAGTTATCAGAGCCCAGTATTCAGTTCTAGTACAGTCTCAATTATAGTCTTAGTTATAGTCTTAGTCATAGTCCCAGTCCAGCAATCAGATCAGTAACTCAGTTCAATTTCAAATTTGCGTGACCATAGTGTACAGTTATAAATTATTCAGTTATTAGTATTTAAGTACCTCAGTTTACAGACTATTTCAGAGTCATGTTATACGTTTGGTCTTGCCTTCTCAATTAGTACAGTTTTCGAGAATTCATGCTCAGTTATCTCATGTTACTAAGTCAGTCCCTACCGCATATGCATAATACAATGCAGTTTTAGTCCAGACTAAGTACAGTTCAATTCTACATGACCAGTATTCAGCTATCAGTCACTCAGTTAATCAGATAAGTTAGTACGTTTATGCGTTCGTGCTCAGTGCCCATATGAATATTTTTAGTAGCCTCAAGTGAAATTCATTTAGTGTTAAAGTAGAAATTCCAGTTGAGGGAATAGTCTAGGGACGTGGCTAAGATTGCAAGCTAGTATTTTTAGTGCATAATGCTTAGTAACTCTATCTTAGATGATGTTTCGTAGGCCTTGCTCCATATTACAGAACTATAGCCATGTGGTGATTTCTTATTCAGACCACGCCAAGATTTCCCTAGTCCCTAAAACCACTAGAACTCTATAGAAAAAGTGTCAAAGAAAGTTCCCAGTCGAATATAAGTTGTCAGCATAAGTTAGTCCACAAAACCAGCAATTCAGTTTAGCAGTTAAGCGGATAATGTTCATATGGTTGGGTTTCCCATCTTTCCATCTAGCCACACTATCTGAAGTCTCATGAATGTAACTAATCTAAAATTGAGCAACCATGTGGTTGTGAGTTCAACTCAGTTTAGGTGTTATGCCTCAGTTTCAGATCCCCGATATGTAGTCACGATTCAGTTCGTTGGTGCCCTGTGTATCATCTCAATTTTTCCTCAGTATCTCAGCTAAGTCAGCATTTTTAGGGGATATAATGTCCCAATGAGGAGATGCACTATAATCCCCAAGCTTTTATGACCTAAACCTTCCATCTTCTCTTCACGGAATGAATCTAGTTTAGAGTAGTGGGTACTCATAGGTGGACCCACAAGTTCCTATCTCAGCTGTGAGCCATGTATTCAGGGGCTCAGTTCTGTTCATGATATTCAGTTCCTATATCATGTTTCAGGCTCAGTTATGGTCTCATGTTCCTCTTCATGCGTATTCAGTAAATGATCTCGAGTTGGAGACCGGTGATCTTATATTCTTGAAAATATATCCTTTGAAAGGAGTGGATAGGTTTGGAAAGAGGGGAAACTTTGTCCATGATATGTCGGTCCTTACCGAATTCTCAACCGTTTTGGAAAGGTAGATTACAAGCTTGCGTTGCCTTCCAACTTAGCTTCAGTGCATCCAGTGTTCCATGTCTCCTTTCTTAAGAAATGCATAGGTGACCCATCAGTTTTACTCCCAATAGAGGGAATAGATATTCAGAATAGCCTCTTGTATAAAGAGATCCCAGTCGAAATCCTTGATTATCAGATTCACAGACTGAGGAACAAAGAAGTCCCTCTAGTCAAAGTTTTTTGGAGGAATCAATCCGTTGAGAGAGCTACTTGGGAAGCGGAAGTAGATATGCGAATCAAGTATCCTCACCTCTTCTCCGCAAACTCAGACTCAGCCCAAAGTAACAGTTTTTTCTTATACTTACTCAGTCTCATATTCAGATAGAGCTACCAAATTAGTATCAATTAATGTTGCATACTCAGTCATCCATTCTCAAATTAATTCAGTCATGTACCCATGCATCAGATATGCATGTTCAGTAAATAAACTCAGCTTATCAGTAATCCCAGTCACACATTCATAAATCATGTTCAGCTATGTACGCATGCATCAGATATGCATGTTCAGTATGATAATTTAGTCATGAAATCATGCTTCAGTTGTGCATGTACAGTGTATAAATCCAGTCTATTAGTATTCTCAGCTTAGTTAGTATTATTCGAGGATGAATGTTCCCAAGGGGTGTAAGACCCCGCAAAATCCTAAGCTTAACTCAGTCCCTAAAATCTTGCTAAGGGGTCCCAGACTTAGAAAATTCTAGCTAAGTATTCAGACTTAGTATTATTTTGTCCTTCGTAGGTTGGCAATACTATTTAATGACCTCTATGACCTTAAAATGTTAATCATTAGGTTGATAAATGTTCAGGAATATCAATAGGAGTTCCCGGACGAGTTTCAGATTTTTCGGACCTCGTTTGAACCACGTTTATGAATCTAAAATAGTGTATCGTTGTAATCTCGGTGTGGCGCGTCGACCATTGTGTCAATTAATATTTTTCTTGGCTTTCAATGGAAATTTCAAGTGAACCAATGCGGACTTGACGTGGCGCGTTGGTCATCGCGTCGATGGCAATGACGCGGCGCGTCGGCCTAAGCGTTGATGGTTCAACTTTCAGCCTTTTAAACCCGCATCCAGAGGGGTAAATAGGTATTTTTACACCTTATATCATCCCTCAAAACATATCATTAAGCCATACAAGAGGCAAAATATACTCATTCTTTCTAGAATTTATCAAGAACAAACCCTATTTCATCAAATTCAAGATCCAAGACTCAAGGTTTCCACCATTAATCTTCAAGATTTCGCCAACTAAGGTATGTGAAGTGTTCATCCAAGGGTTCCTTCCACCCTTTGAGTCCAAAAAACTCTTTTAAACTTTAAGTAGTTGGAATTTATGCCTTCCATGATTGGAATTAAAGTGTATTCATGATTATTATGTGAATTAGATTTCTATTTCATGATTTATTATATATTTCATGTGGAATTGGTTATTATGTGTGTAGATTCGTATGAATCCATGTTAAACCCCTTGAAATTGTGAAAATGGAAGTGAATCATGATGCCCTCTTATTATGTGCATATATTATGCTCACGAAATGCTTGATGAATTGTTCATGTGAACTAATAAGGGAAAGAAATCATGTCATGCTAGCTTATGTGCAAGTTATACCATACAATTGTTTGATAAAATGTCTCTATAGATACATTATGAACAAGTGTGCATTTTATGCTATGCAAGATCATGTGATGCTTTACTTTTCATGCTATGGAGTCCTGGGGATATTTAATACCTGATAATTTAGTTGTTTACCTAGAGCCAGTGTCAGATACAAAATAATCTCAGTCATGTCATGATCAGTAGTATTCTCAGTCAGTTACAGGACTCACGAAAACTCAGGAGACTCTGTATCAGTCCAGTCCAGTTCAGTATTCAGTTCAGACCTCAGTAAATTTAGTCAGTTAATAGAATTCAGTAGTATTCCTTCAGTCAACGAAACTTAATGAACTTATTCCAGTTCTGTTAAATAGTATGATCAGTTGCAGTTAAGTCCAACTTAGAATATTTTAGAAATCAGTCCAGTGTCTATTCAGTTGGGAGTAGGATTCAGCACCGACTAAACCCAAGGATAGGGACTCACCTGCCAGTAGAGGGTGTGAGCCTTAGAAGCAATCTTTGTATTCCAGAACTACATAGCTAGCATAGGTTGAGACATCAGCCTGCCATTTGAGGGTTGATGAGGTGATCTACCTGTTAGTTGAGGGTACCATCGTTCTCGTTCAGAGCACATTCCATATAAGGGTGACTCAGCTTGTCTTTACCCGTGGCATAATACTGACACCCTTTCAACTGGGTTTACAGATTGGACCCCAATCTATTCAGAAAGGAGTATGTTGGTTAGATGATTACCTCCCACAGTCTCAGTTTTAGATTCAATCTCAGTATAGAACTCAGTTCAGTTCTACAAATTTAGGACTGTCAGACACAGTCTCTCAGCTCAGTTCGAAACTCAATATAGTTCCATAGAATCAGGACTGTCAGATACAATCATTTATTTATTAGTAATTTAGTATCAGTATACTCAGATATCGATTAATCAGTATTCAGACTCTGTATTCAGTGTTATCACGATCTCAATTACAGTTATGTATTCATGCATGTACTCTCATCCAGTTATATTCATGTCATTCAGTCAGTATTGTTCATATATATGAACCCATGCATTTCATCCTACCTCACTTAGTATACCAGTACATTCAATGTACGGACGCATACTTTTCTCTTGCGCTATGATGTTTTATATCATAGGTTCAGACGCACGGGCTCTCGAGCACCCTTAGCAGTTCAGATCTTCAGCAGTCAGAGTTAGTGCTGAGTCCTCATAGATTGAGGACATGATTATTATTTCAGCATTTCAGTTTATTTCAGTAGTTGGAGTTAGTTGGGGACTCGTCCTATCAACTCCACATTTCAGACAGTTTAGAGGCTTTTCAGACTAGAGTATCTTCAGACAGATGTATCAGTTTTGGTATTACTATACCGTAATCAGATTTATTTCAGTATTGAATCTTATGGAATGTTTTTTGCCTAATTTCCGCATATTTCAGTATTATTATTATTCAGTTATTACAGCAGGTACCAGTCATGGGTTAGCTTTTGGTCCTTCGGGATTATGAGCACCATGTAGCATCCGGGGTACAGACTCAGGGTGTTACAAGAGATATCTTGAATGTCTAGGTATATTCTGCTTTTTAATTTTTTGGCATGCAATTGAAATCGCTATCTAAAACCATGAAACGTGTATTTTGCAACCAAAAAATACATACTATATTAAAGTTTCATTTCCATTCATAATAGCTTCCAAGGCAATACTTGCATTTAGCAATACTTGTTGGCATTCAAGATCGACCTTGCTAGCGAAAGATAAAACTTGCATTTAACAACAATAATGCCATAAAGTACATATATAGAAGTTTCATTCCTAAAAAGTAGTACTAATTTCTAACATATTTGTAATGAAATATGCGTTTTGTGTGATTTGACTATTTTACCCATTTTCATGATTGCGTTGTGGTATTTTTGGAGTGTGGAAATCATTGACACAATTTTTGATACATTTTGGTGCTATTTATGTGATATTGTGGTTTTTGGAGGCTTCGAGAGCCTTATAGTAGATTTCAGTCGTTATCTTTTGATCCGTGCGACGGAATGTAAAATAGATTGTGACAGCAGATCTGGAACGTTATTTTTTAGGTGGTAACATGGTTGGTGTGATTTTATAACTTTTAAATCTCATTTTGACCCTCGGTTTGGAAAGTTATGATTTTAGATTTTGGGGGTCAACTTTGTGAAAATGATATTTTCTTAAAAAAAAAATACCGCCATTGAGTTTGAAACATCGAATTTAATAAGGTAGCATAGTTTGTTGGTGTTTATGAGATTCTAGGTGAATCCCTAGGGGCCCATGGAGACTTGGAAATTCACCAAGTCCCCAACTGGTGCACCAATTATCTGGTGCACCTGCGATAGCGTGCCTTATGTCGTGATCGCAATTGGGTAGCAAACAGAGTGTCATGATCATGACACCCCTTCCGCAATCATGATACCTCTGTCAGTAAAGGTTCCACGATCACGATCCTGTTCCGTGATTGCGATAGTTGGGTATATATATACTCATGTTTTTGCTATTTTTATCATTTTTGAGACTTGGAGCTTAGGGTTTCGTGACTTGAGCTATTTTCTTCAATTATAAGTTTGGTTAAGCTCCAATACACTCATTTCAACTAATTTCTTCCATCTTTAATGTTAATTTCTTGTTTTAAACACGAATTAAAGTATGAAATTTGGGAATTTTGGCCCGTAAGGCCTAAAAATGGTATTCCTCTAATTTAAATCTCAATTTCACTCTTTTTTCACTTGTGTGAGTTTCTAATCTTATAATTATTCATTTTTCCTCAATTTCACCTACAAAACAACTTCGATTCTTATTTTTTAAATGAATTTTGAAGATTTTATCTGGTAAAGTTTAAAAATAATTTTTCTTCAATTTAGACCTCATTTCTAACTCATTTTCACTTAGGTTTTTAGCTATAGACTCCTAAAAATAAGAGAGACATGTTTTTACAAAACGTTATGATTTTGCCCTTCTTTTTCAAAAACCCATTCCAGGGGTCTGTTTTCACATCGAATTTAAAATAGACAATATGGGTGTCGTTGGCTTTCTTTTGATGAGTAGATTCTATTGATGTTTTAGTTCATTATGGATTGGTTCGTGAAGGGTTTTCTGAACCAAAGTGTTGGAGACTAGTTTTCGGCCTTCGAGGTAGGTTATGGCTTAACTTCTTTCAGACAGGGATAGGTAGTTAATACAGATACAAAATGCATATTAAAGGTATGGGAACTAATCATGAAAATAGTTATCTTATTGTGTTGTGCCTATGTGGGATATTATGTGTTAGTTTTGAAACTTTATGTGCTATGTGTGACCGTGTGGGTTCTTATATGATATTGATAACCTTGTATACATGATGATAATTGTACCTTGTTTGAGGAAAAAGTGTGTTGTGGTTCCAATTGTGTGTTGTGATGTATTCATACAGTGGCGGCTCCAGAATTTTTTGTTCAGGGGGATCGATCAAAATTACATTATAAAGCAAAGTGCACACTCACTAAATTTTAACCTGCCTTATCATGCCCTTTTAACATTTCTTCTCAGTTTTTCTTTGCGAGTCCTTCTTAAATAATATTATGACTTTTTCTTAATTTCACTTTGCAGTTTTATTTTATTTCAAAATTGTCTTCCTTAAAATTAATCCCCCTACAAAAAAATAAGGTTCTTAAAAATGTGTAAGAATTGAATTATTTATATTATAATATATAATTAGTACTCAATAAAAAATAAAAATAAAAATTACTGAACAACATCAATATTAATATGTTGAATGATAAAATATAGTTTAAAAGAACGAACTATGTAATTCGATAAAATAATCTGTAAAAGTTGACAAATTCAAAAAACAAGTATACTATATGAAATTAGTCAAATATATGAAATTATTTTGAACAAACGTGAAATAAAACGTATAAAAAAAATATACATATATATGTATACACACACATACATATACATATATATATATAAAGGGGGAGGGGGAAGGGGGTTGAGAATTACTTTGAAAGTTATATAAATCTACCTATGACTTTAAACTAGTATTAAAAGCATCAAAAAAGATTATATGTATTGAAATATTTTTCATTCCAACTATATAAAAAAATTGTATAAAATATTTTGGGCTCAATATTTATACTAGAAAAAATAGAAAACAAATATGTTTTAACTAAATAATAAATGCACACAAATGGATTAAATGGGCTAATTATTTTTTGTTAATCAAGGCCCAATTGCTAAAGTGAAAAAGGCCAAAGCCCAACTATATATTAAATAGAAAAAGGAGTGAGAAGGAGAAAAAGCTTTCAAAAAAACTACCAAAAAAGCTGCAAGTGAGAATCAACCCCACGACTTTAAGCATTGAAATGAACCCCCTTCACCATTGAGCTACGCATTTCAGTTGTGTCGAGGGGGGTCATTAAGGCTATTATATTCATATAATTCAAAGTTGACTTTATATATATAATGTAATTTTTTGGTTGAGGGGGTTCGAGTGAACCCCCTCACCGCCACGCAGATCCGCCCCTGTTCATATTCTATTGGCATATGAATCATGTTAGATTTCATGAATGGTTGGAAATAATGAGTGAATAGTTGGCTCACATGATAGTATATTGATTGGTTGTGAAAATACTCATTGTGGTTGGTTGTGGAAATACTCTTTATGGTTGGTTGTGAGCATTGCATCCTCATACTCACTCATGAAATAATAGTACCGCCATAAAATTATTGAGAAACACTGGCAACACCTTTTTCTGACAGAAAATATGGCATCTTATAAAACCTCCCCGGCGAGATATATCAGGAAAGATATATGGATATATGAATTGTATATGGGTTGATGAACCCCCCATGAGTCCTACATCTTTTAGATTTAGCTCTGTAGGTGTATATGGAGACTGTGTGACTATCTTAGAAGTTGTGCGACGGCCTCAAGGTTGTGCGAAAACCTCGTGCATTACATCATCATCATCAACATTATCATTCTTATTGTGTTTACTTTATTATGCTTGTGATGTGATTGTATATTCTATTTGACTTGGTACCGATCCATTGTTCTAACCTCCCTTACTTGTACTTGATGCTCTCGTATATGTTGTTCCCCTTTCCTTTGCTTATATGTGGTATAAATGTATAGTTGTATTATGCTTTTCTATATTATATGTGGAAATTATAGAATTGTTAGTGCAAGCGGTGTGGTCTACCATTGTGGGATATTTTCTAATTGGAGATGACGTGTCCTTAGTATGTATTTTGTATGCTTTATTTTCTACTTTGTTCGGTCACACTATGATACCTACTGAGTACAAATAGACCATACTCAAACCTATTGTGCCTTTTTGGGTGCAGATTTTGGAGCGGGTGCATCTCACGTAGATTGATTTCAGGCTCCTTCAGAGTTGTTCAAGTTAGCGATTGGTTTTTCATGCGTCTGGGTCCACTTTTATCTTTCTGTATTAGTTTATGTCTTTACTAGTATTTGGAGACAGATATTGTTCCTGTTGGATATTCTGAAGTATTGACTCATGGATTGTATTAGTAGTTCTACACTATTAACATCAGGTTTTGGGAGTTTGGTATAATATCTTGGTTTTATATTCCATTTTCATATTATACTTGTATGGCTAGGCTTCGTTCTAGAAGCCTTGCCTTATGGTTATTTTTGTCTTTTCCCACTTGTGTATCAATTTGGGTGATAGACTTACTTGTCAAGGTTCATCGCGACAAGTGTCATCATTGACCCCTTGGATTTTAGGTCGTGACATATTCATTTCTATGTGACTTGACTATTTTATCCCTCCTCATAGTTGCTTTGTGATATTTCTAGGGTGTGGTAATGATTGACATGATTTTCAATGCGCTTCGGTGTGATTTGTGTTAGTTTGTGGTTTTTGATCATTCAAAAGACTTATTAATTGACTTCATAATGTTTGTTGTTTTGTACATCGAATGGATAAACAGACTGCGCCAATAAATTCGGTACATCGATTTTAGGTTTGTAATATGATTGGTTTGGTTTTATGATTTTTGTATCTCATTTTGACCCTCAATTTAAAAAGTTGTAAATTTAGGTCTCGGGTATCGATTTTGTGAAAACTATAATTTTTTGAAAAACTGATATCGTCATTGAGTCCAGAGCGCCGAATTTAGTAGGATAGCATAGTTTGTTTGCTTTCTCAAAATAACGAATGAGTCCTAAGGGGTCCGCAGAGACTTCAAATTTTTCAAGTCTTCAGTTGATGCATTGCAGCTGGTGTGACCGCTAAAGCATCCCTTTGCGCGCTTTAGCGGCCATTTAGCGCTTAAGCGGCCCTGCCAGCTAGCAAGTGTCGTTTAGCTGTAAGGTGCTCTCTAAAGCGCTAGCCACTTTAGCGTCGCTTGTCCGCTTAAGAGGCCTGGCTCCAGTGCGTGGATACCACTTTAGCGTCACCTGGGTAATATATATACCCCTCTTTGTCTATTTTTTAACCATTTTTGAAACTTGGAGCTTCGGGTTTTAGAGTTTTGAGAGATTTCTTCTATTTTCAAGCTTCGGTAAGCTCCAAATCCCTATTTTAATTATTTTTCTTTAATTATTGTTTTCTAAATCTTGTTAAAACTCGATTTCAAAAGTAAAATTTGGGAATTCTGACCTGGAAGGCCTCAATCAGTAATTATTTGATTTAAATCTCAATTTCAACCCATTTTCACTTGAGTTTTCTACTATGACTTCCTTTAATCATGGGTAATATATTCTTGGACTAAAATTTTGATTTTACCCTTCTCTTTCAAAAAATTTATTTTGGGGGTTCTTTTTTACCCCAACTTGAAAATGGGCAATATAGGTATCGTTGGCTCCTTTTTGACGTGTAGATACTATATTTGTATGTTTTTGTTAATTTTGAGTCCGTTCGTGAGGTAAGGCTCGGTGTTGAAGGATTTCAGACCAAAGTAGGTTATTTAACTTTTTTCAAATTGGGTTGGGTAGTTAAGGTTGATATAAAATCATGTTATGAGTGTGGAAATTAATCATGACAATAATTTTATTATTGTCTTGTGCTCATGTGAGGTCCTGTGTTGTTGTTATTTGGTGGTTTTGAGACTATGTGTGATTGTGTGGGATCTTATATGATGTTATCAGCTTGGTATTTATGTAACAGGCTGTATTTTTTTGGTGAAAAATGTTTAATGGTATCTGTGTGGTATCGAATGACATATTATTATATATCTTACTCTATTAATGTATGGACTATATTTTGGCATATTGAGTAGATTTGTGGCTCACATGGTTGGTATATTGGTTGGATTTGAAAATTCTCATTCTGGTTGGTTGTGATCATTACATCTTCATATCATACACATTCATGAAACATTGGTACCACCAAAAAAATACTGTATTTTTATAACATAAATGTGACATCTTTAAAAATCCTCTACCAATATATGTGCTGGAGAAGGGTTACTACCAATGATGTTCTAGAGAAGAGTTACGGATATTGGATTGTATATGGGTTAACAAAACCCCATGGGTTCTACCTCGGGAGAACAGTTCGATAGATAGATATGGAGGTTGCAACAACCTCATGCATCACATCATTATCATCTTCATTGCATTTCATACACTGAGTACATTCTTTGTTGTATTTTTTGCTCTTGATGTGATATCTATCTATTTGTGATTCTTTCTTGTACTTGTATTTTGGTGTACATGTATTTAGTAGAACTGTAAATGGAGACGGTGTGGACTATCGTTTGAGATATTTTTTGATTGCAAGTGACGTGCCCATAGTGTATATTTTATACATTTTATTTTCTACTTTGCTCAGTTTGCCTATGATACCTAATGAGTACAAGTTGACCGTACTCTTCCCTATTGTACCCTTTCGGTGCAGAATCAAGTACAAGTGCGTTGTATAATGGCTAATTTGGGTGATGTTTGGAGTACTTTTGAGGTAGCAATCGACCTATGCTTCCAGAGTTGATCTACTACCTCCTCTTGTTCTGTTTATGTCTTGTTCTTGTATTCAGGGTCAGATTATGTTCTTTTTGAACTGTCAATTGTATATTGTGAATTCGAATGTACTTAGTTGATTCTTACACTACGACACTGAATTTTGGAAGATCAGTGATATCTTTGTTATGTTGTTCTCCGCTATTATTTGATATTGTTTTTTCTTTTCATATCAGTTTGAGAGATAGACTTACTTGTCAAGACTTTCCGCGATAAGTGTCATTATTTTCTCCTTTCATATCAATTTGGGTGATATTTGGGTGATACGCTTACTTGTCAAGGCTTACCGCGACAAGTGCCATCAAAACCCTTGATTTTGGGATCGTGACAATATTACTTGCATTTGACAATAAAATACACACTTTACGTTGTTGGGTACTATGTAGTTTTGTTGATTGACAATGTGATATGAAACATGTCAGTCAAGCTGGTTCATTCATATGGCTCACTGGTATGCAGGTCAAGACGAGATTGCTTAAGTGGATAAGGAAGCTCTGATAAAATCAAGATAGAGATCACTTGTGATAAAAAAGAAGTTGTAGTTGAATACAACACTTGAAGATAATCTAAAGAAAGAGTTTTACTCAAATGAGGAGATCAAGTTGAAGAAGAGTTTTACCTATGCAAGGAGTTTGACTTGAAGGACTTTGACTTAACAACAAACTCTGATGAGTTGAAGAGTCCAACTGAAGATAAAAGACTGATGATATGAAGGACTCTTTGAAGATTTGTTGTTAAATAGAGAAAGTGATTGACATAATCAGTTACACACTTACAAAGCTGAAAAGGGTAATTGACAGATTAAATTCGTGCTACCTAATTACTGAAGAAATCAATTGAAGAACCTGGTCCTAGTATACAATCTGGCTAAGAGTTTTAGCGTTAATTGTTAGGATTTATTCATTGTGTTGAAACTATTGATGTAATATTAGTTTCAGAGTGTTATAAACTGAACTAAGGGCTAGTCTTCGAGTTGGGGAAAAATCAGTGACTTTGGGAACACATACCTTGGGTGGGGTGTGTGTGGGTAGTTAGGAATTAGAGTTTATAATTCCTAGTTATTGGGGTATAGGAATTAGAGTATCACGACCCAAAAATGAGGGTCATGATGGCACTTGTCACGGCGTACCTTGACAAGTAAGCCTATCACCCAAACTGATATGAAAGGAGGAAAAGACAGAAATATCCCAAGGTAAGGCTTCTAGAACGAAGCCGAACCATATAAGTAATCATAACAATGCGGAAAGAACTTATCCAAAACACCAGTCATGCCTAAAACAAGGTGTCAATAGTATAAGAACTACTAATACAATCCAGGAGTCAAATACATCAGGAAAATAACCACAAAGGAATAATATATGTCTTCGAATACTAATAAAGACATAACTACTATAGAAAGATAGAGGTGAACTTCAGACGCATGAATATCCAACCGCTACCTTGGAAGCTCCAACAATCACCCGAGTCAAGCAAGCTGAGGGCACTCGAGCTAGGACTTGCACCGAAAGGGCGCAGTAGGCATGAGTACAGTCTACTAGTACTCAGTAGGTATCATAGGCCAATCAAGCAAAGTAGTAAATAAAGCAAACAAAATATACACTAAGGGCACGTCACCTGCAATCAGAAAATTTCCCATAACGGTAGCCCACACCGCTTGCATTAACAGTTTTAATATATCTCACATATATTACAACAACACACCAAGATATAGAATACAAGTATACATTATGTCACATACAAATAGAACAAGAAATAGAACATGTAGATACAAGATCATCAAATACAAGTAAAGGAAGGTAAGACAAATACATAGATGACAAGTCAATAAGGCAATACAACACAACATAAACACAATAAAGTAAGTACAATGTACATGATGATGATGATGATGCACGAGGTCGTCTTACAACCTCCGGGATCATCGCACAATCCCTGTATACACCTACGGAGGCAAGCATCCCAACGCAGGACCCATGGGGGGTTCGTCAACCCGTATACAATCCACATATCTCATATCTCTTTTCTGACACATCTCTGGGAAAGGGTTTTATAAGGTGTTATAATATTTTTAAGAAGGTGTTGCCAGTGTTTCACAGATGTTGCCATGGTGGTACCAATGTTTCATGAACGAGTATGATATGATGATGTAATGCTCACAACCAATCACAATGAGTATTTCCACATCCAACCACATGATATATTTCCACAACCAACCACAACGATGCATTTCCACAACCACATGAGCCAATATCCACTCATTATTTTCGTTTCATCCATGAATTTCCACATGTTTCATATGCCAATAAGGTATGAATATAATCACAATACACCAATGGTACCACATTAAGCGTTTAACAACACAATACAATTATTCATGTGTATTCAAGGCTATCAATATCACATAGGACCCACACGGTCACATATATCACATAATAACTCAATTTTGACAATTACATAGCATATAGTCCCCCACACGAGCACAACACATAAATATCCATTTTTCATGATTAGTTCCCACCCTTAAAATGCATTTTGTATCATTACTTACTACCCAGCCCAGTCTAAAAGAGTTAAGCCATAACCTATCTCGAAAGCCGAAATCAGTACGCTACACTTGAACTCACGAACTTTTCACGAACAATCTTGAACTCCACTAAAAACATCAAATATGAAATCTATTCGTCAAGACAGAATCAATGACACCCATAGTGACTACTTTTGGTCTGTGGTCAAAACGGACCCCCAAAACGGGTTTCTAAAAAAAAGGGTAAAATCGAAACTTTATTTCAAAAATGTGTTACCCATATTTTTAGAAACCTACACTAGAAAATCCAAGTTAAATTGAGTCAAAAACAAGGTTCAAATCGAAGAAAAATTATTTTTGAGCTTTACCGAGTAAAATCTTAGAAATTCGGATTAAAATCAAGAATCAGAGTTGTTTTGAAGGTTAAATTGATGAAAAACTAGTAATTATAAGATAAAAATATTATTCAAGTGAAAAAGAGTGAAATTTGGGTTTAAAATCATGCCCTAAGATTTTTAGAATTTTGAGAAATTAATCAAGAAATTACTAAGAAAATGGTGAATTCTTACCTTTAATCCGTAATAAAACCAAGAAAAAGGTGTTAATCTAGCTTCCCAAACTCTCACAAACTTTACTTTTAAGCTCCCAAACTATTTAGGGTTTAACTCTCAAGAAACAAGATGAAAAATGAGCAAAATGGACTCCATAACTATTTAAATAATGCAGAAAATCTGCACTAAATTGGCAAAAAGCTGCAGATTTTCTATTTAAGTCCAATTCGGATTTTGATGGGGTGCCCGGGATTCATTCGGAGTCCGATACATGCAAATGAACTATGCAAACATACTAAATTTGACGTTCTAGACGCGTTGGCGATATCATATTTTAAAAAAAATATCATTTTTACAAAGTTGACCCCCAAAATCCGAAATTATAATTTTTCAAACCGAGGGTCGAAATGAGATTTAAAAGACGTAAAATCATACCAAACATGCTAACATCCTAAAATCAACATCCAGATCTACTGGCGAAGTCGGATTTTCTATTTGAGGCCGTTTCGATCAAATGTGGGTCCCACACCCATATTTCCAATTTTTCATCTTTCCGACCAATAGGTCAAAATGAGCTCGGGTGTACAGGGACCCAAACCAAAGATCTATCTAGTCAAATTAATGTTTCGAAGTTGCTGGCGTAGTCCGTTCGGCTATCTGTCGCACGAATCAAAAGATAACCACATAAGTCCAAAATAAGGCTATCAAAGCCATCAAAAATCACAATATTGCATAAATGATACCAAAATGCATCGAAAATCATGTCAATCTCTCCCACGCCCAAGAAAGATTATAATGCAACTACGAAGAGGGGTAAAACAGTCAAATCATACAAAATCACAAATTTCACGTATTTCATCAATTTTTTAGGTCACTACATAGAGTTTATAATTCTTAGTTGTTGAGTTATAGGAATTAGTGTTTATAATTTCTAGGTTACAAGAGTTTTGTAATCAGTCATTGTTGAGGCTCAGAGTTATATAGTGAAGTTAGGGTTAAATCCTGTGAGGTACAGGTCTTGGTTTTTTACATTTTTTGAGCCGGGTGTTTTCCACGTAAAAATTTACTGTGTTATTTTCTTACTATTCTAGCTAGTTTGGAACACGTTAGTCAACCTGTTCCATTGATAGGCAATAGTTAATCAAAAATAAGATAATCAATAGGGCACGTACTCTAACTAGTGGTATCAGAGATAGGTTATCTTTTGAATGCTAACACCTTAAGATAAGATCAAAGATGAATTCTACACCGCCTACTGGATACTGTGAAGGACAAGACATCAATAGGCCTCCGTTGTTCAATGGAAAATACTACTCAGGATTGAAACAAAGGATGAAATATTTCCTTCAGGCTGTGGACTATGAATTCTGGAATATAATTATTGATGGACCTCAATACCCCATAAAGAAGGATGCTAAAAACAAAGACGTATTAAAAGATAAGGATAAGTATAATGAGGTTGACTTTAAGATACTTGTAAAGAACGCAAAAGCCAAGTAAATTCTTATTTGTGGACTTGGAATAGACGAATACAGTAAGATCTCTGGTTGCACCACCACAAAATAGATTTAGGACACTCTTGTGGACGCATATGAGAAGAATTAAAGATATGTCACTAGAATTAAAGGTCTCTGGTAGAGAAGAATCAGATCTAGATGATAAAAAGCTTGTCAAGAACTTTAAAAGATTTTTTAAGAAAGAAAAGCGACGGGACAAGAAAGGAACAAATAGCAGGTGTTGTTCCAATGATAAGTTTTAAGTTGGTTGCTTCAAGTATGAGAAAATAGATCACATGATCAAGGATTTTCAATTGTGGGAAAATCAGCAAGAAAAGGAAAGAGTTGAAAAAAAGTTAAAGCTAAAAAGGAAATCTAACTCCAAAAGGAAGGAATCTTTTACTACGATGGTTGCATGGGGATCAAGCTCAGAAGAATCTAATGATGATGGAGTTGATGAAAGTGCACTAATGTCTATAGGTGACTCATACATGAAAGAAAATGAAGAAAAAATTGTGGTAAGTCTATTTGATCTTAAAGATAAATTGCATTTTTTCGTAAGAAAAGACTAATTTCCTTGATAGATGCATTGATTGATGATTTTCATGAGCTCACATCTAATAGGGATCAATTATTCAGTGCTTTTGAAAGTCTAATGTTTGATTACATTGATCTTGAGACCAGCAAAAATGTCACTGATACTGAAAATTGCTCCTTAAAGGAATAGGTCAGTCAACTTGGTTCATCTAACCTGGATCTAAAATTAGAAATTTTAAAGCTGTCAATTACTAAAAAGAAAAAAGGTTCCATGAGTGAAAATCATCAAAGAATTGAGTCTGAACTTAAACAAAGAAAATATGAATTGTTTTATCATAGAGAAAATGTTAGAAAGCTAACTCAAGAGAACTCTAGGATAAAATTAGATCTTGAAAGGGCTAATCGATGGATCAACTTATCTAGAATTGTTAATCGTTTGAGTAGTAGTACGCAAAATGAGAGGGTTGGCATAGGTTTTCACAAAGAAACTATTTTCTCTAAGGATATATGTTATATTTGTGAAAAACTAGGACACTCTACTACTGAATGTCCAAAAGCTACTAATATTAGGAATAAAAATATGAAATTGGTTGAAAACAAAATTTCTAGAACTGATAAGAGAATCAGGTACACCAACCTGCTGCCAACATAGGTGAAAAGAAATTTGATTCATTCATTTGATCATAAAAAAGGACCCAACCTAATCTGGGCACCTAATACTAATCATTGATTCAGTTGTAGGCATAGGTGAGAGGAAGCAAGAAAAATAGGTACATAGATAGTGTTTGATCAATACATATTCTGAGATAAATAAAAGTTTATCTCACTTACATAAAAAAAAAGAGTGAAAAAAGTAGCATGTAAAGGAGATTGCAGGAGGAAGATATTGACACTAAGATAAGTACACTAAAATAGGTTGTGTGACCCATTTCATCAGATAAACAAGAGAAAAGCGTATTGATAGGGGGAACATCAAATCTATATGCAGGGTCACCAAGAAAGGGAACTATGAAAGGGCATTAAGAAGAATGAAAACGTTATGATAAAGGGAACTATGAATGGAACATGTGGATGAACATGATCTATTGCAGGAATCTAATTGGGGATGAGTAAGATTAAATGAGTATCCCCCAATGATTGGTTAAAGAACACTGTACAAAATGCATATTAAGTTTAATTTTAGGCTCAGTCTTGTACATTTAGTTCTACGTTTCTATACCATTTTCAGGTTCAAATAACTCATGCAATATAACTTTATATTTGCCTATGTCACAGGAAAATGGCTTGAAAATGGACAAGATCAACCATTGGAATACTGATCGAGGTATGTGAACCAAAAGTTTTTCCAAATATTAAAAATAATTATAAACCCCTTTCTTTCAAATGTCCAAAATATCGTAAAAGAACTTGATAGCCATCACTTTTTCAAAAATAAAAAGTCCAAAAAAATGATAATTTTTTTAAAAATTGTCAGTCTCATCTCATCACACCTCTTCTCAAAGCCAAACTTGAATTATGATTGAGAAGTTGTTCTTGTGAATAGTAATTATGAGAGAGTAGCTACAATTAGAATTATTATTGACAAAGGTGTTCTTATTGTATGATTGATAGAAAATTGAGGTACCAAGTGAGGGGGAATCATCTAGACTGTGAATCAGAAAGAATGTGTTTATGAGACTATTAATATTATTGAGGGAGTTAATAAGGATATATCTTGTGAGGTAGAATATTTGGGTGACCTCATAGTTGGACTAGATTCATCTGATGAGTACAATTTTATTGATGCATCTATTTAGGGGGAAATTTTTAAATACCCCTCAGTAGAACCTAATTCTCCTATTAAGCTCTATTAAGCTCACTACAGATAGAGATTTAGGATTGGTGAACAAGGATGGATAATTGAGGGTTGGGTATGAAATATCTGCACATATAAAATAGGTTGAGGCACCTGGTTCTTCTATACCAATGACCAAATTTGGTGGAAAGGGAACTATTATTTGCACATTAATTTCAAAACAGGTGTGATCTTATCTCTTAGAATGGAATATTCATGCCTTAAAAATGAAAAAAAGAAAGAAAAGGCTACAAACTCTGCAGTATACAAGGTTTTGACTGACTAAAGAAAGATTCTCCTTCATACCTTATGACCCAACATTACCAAAAGACTAGACCTCCTATCCTTAGACTCTTCCAAACCTTTTCTACTCTCATCACAAGTGCTTTAATATTATTTTTAATTTTTTTAAAAATCTTTGGTGCATCTTATAAATAATCAATGAAAATGGTTGGTTTTAGTCTCTTGCTTCTGGCTATTTCGTTGTCTTTGGAAATACTTTGCTATATCTAACTGAGTTTTTGGCTTTTAAGTGTTTGTATAGATGATAGCCCCAGTGGCCATGGGCTTAAAATTTCTAACTTGAGAGACTTGGTTTGCATAATTAATGCAGGTTTTTTATGATTCCAAAAGGGGAAAGTGTGTATACTGTGTAATATTTATAACCCATGATTTTGACCTGGCTTATTTAACGTGTGTCTTCTTATACTTTGTTTAGACTCTGAATTGACTAAAACAGGTTGAGCATAGTACACAAGGTGCATTAATTTGTCATCATCAAAAAGGGAAAAATTATTGAGTTTGTGTATATTTTAATGATTGACAATGCAGTGGAACACGTACATAAAACGGGTTGATCAATATGTTCCTGCATCCAGAGTCTAGTTGTATATGGACTTCTTGTAATAAAAAAGGATCCAAGAAGAAAAGACCACAAAGTCTGTACAAACCATATTCAATACAAGAGTCCAAAAATGTACAGACTCAAGCATCCAAGAAAATGAGAGTCCTTGTCAAAGCCCATGATTCTTTGTCATCCATATGCTTGAAATAGTTTTTTGATGATGCCAACAACAGGAAGATAAGGGTTGTGCAGTGTTTATAATGGGTTGTGCAGTATTTTTTACTCATTGACTAGCCTGTTTCATTTTAGTGTTTTATACTTCAGTGCCTACAGGTAAAGATGTTTGAATGCCCAAAGACAAGAGGTTTGTCACTATCAAAAAGGGGGAATTTATTGGGTACTGTGTAGTTTTGATGATTAACAACGTGATATGAAACATGTCAATCAAGCTAGTTCATTCACATAGTTCACTGGCATGCAGTTCAAGACGAGATTGCTTAAGTAGATAAGGAAGTTATGATAAAATCAAGATAGTGATCATGTGTGATAAAAAAAAGTTGTAGTTGAATACAACACTTGAAGATAAGCTAAATAAAGAGTTTTACTCAAATAAGGAGATCAAATTGAAGGAGATTTTTACCTATGCAAGGAGTTTGACTTGAAGAAGGACTTTGACTTAACAACAAACTCTGATGAGTTGAAGAGTCCAACTAAAGATAAAAGATTGATGATATGAAGGACTCTTTGAAAAGTTGTTGTTAAATGGAGAAAGTAATTGACATAATCAATTATACACTTACATAGCTGAGAAGGGCAATTGACAGATTAAATAAGTGTTACCCAATTACTGAAGAAATAAATTGAAGAACCTATAAATTGAAGAACCTGGTCCTAGTATAGAATCTGGCTAAGATTTTTAGCGTTGACTGTTAGGAGTTGTTCATTGTGTTGAAACTATTGATGTAACATTAGTTTCAGTGTGTTATAAATTGAGCTAAGGGCTAGTATTTGAGTTGGGGAAAACTCAGAGACTTTGGGAACACATACCTTGGGTGGGGGGTGTAGTTAGGAATTAGAGTTTATAATTTCTAGTTATTGAGGTATAGGAATTAGAGTTTATAATTCCTAGTTGTTAAGTTATAGGAATTATATTTTATAATTTCTAGGTTACAAGAGTTTGTAATCAGTCGTTGTTGAGGCTCAGAGTTATTTAGTGAAGTTGGGGTAAAATCCTGTACAGGTACAGGTCATGGTTTTTTACATCTTTTGAGCCAGGTGTTTTCCACGTAAAAATCCACTGTGTTATTTTCTTACTGTTTTAGCTAGTTTGGAACACGTTAGTCAACCTATTCCATCGATATGCAACAATTAGGCAAAAATAAGATAATCAATAGGGCACGTACTCTATCGAGTGGTATCAGAGACAGGTTATCTTTTGATTTCTAACACCTTAAGATAAGATTAAATATGAATTCTACACCACCTACTGGATACTGTGAAGGAAAAGACATCAATAGGCCTCCATTGTTCAATGGAAAATACTACTCAGGATGAAAAGAAATATTTCCTTCAAGTTGTGGACTATGAACTCTGGAATATAATTATTGATGGACCTTAATACCCCATGAAGAATGATACTTAATAGAAAGGTGTATTAAAAGACAAGAATGATTCTGATGAGGCTGACTTTAAGATACTTGTAATGAACGCAAAAGCCAAGTACATTCTTATTTGTGGACTTGGAATAGACGAGTACAGTAGGATATCTGGTTGCACCACCACAAAACATATTTGGGACACTCTTGTGGACGCATATGAGAAGAATATAGAAACCTTCAAAAAGGAAAATAGAACTAAGGATATGTCACTAGCATTAAAGGTGTATGACAGAGAAGAATCAAATCTGGATGATAAAAATCTTGTCAAGAACTTTAAAAGATTTTTTAAGAATGAAAAGCGACAGGACAAGAAAGGAACATGTAGCAGGTGTTATTCCAATGATAAGTCTCAAGTTTGTTACTTCAAATGTTAGAAAACTCCATTGTGGGAAATTGAACAAGTAAAGGAAAGAGTTGGTAAAAGGTTAAAGCTAAAAAAGAAATCTAACTCCAAAAGGAAGGAATCTTTTACTACGATGGTTGCATGGGGATCAAGCTCAGAAGAATCTAATGATGATAGAGTTGATGAAAGTGCACTAATATCTATAGGTGACTCAGACATGGAAGAAAAGGAAGAAAAATCTGAGGTAAGTCTACTTGATCATAAAGATAAATTGCATTTTTTCCTAAGAAAAGACTAAGTTCCATGATAGATGCATTTATTGATGATTTTCATGAGCTAACATCTAATAGGGATCAGTTATTCAAAGCTTTTGCAAGTCTAAAGTTTGATTATATTGATCTTGAGACCCACAAAAAAGTCACTGATACTGAAAATTGCTCCTTAAAGGAACAGGTCAGTCAACTTGGTTCATCTAACCTGGATCTAAAATTAGAAATTTTAAAGTTGTCAATTACTGAAAATGAAAAAGGAGCCATGAGTGAAAATCATCAAAGAATTGAGTCTGAACTTACACAAAGAAAAGATGAATTGTTTTATCAAAGAGAAAAAGTTAGAAAGCTAACTCAAGAGAACTCTAGGATAAAATTAGATCTTGAAAGAGCTAATCGATGGACCAACTCATCTAGAATTGTTAATCATCTGAGTAGTTGGACTCAAAATGAGAGGGTCGGCATAGGTTTTCACAAAGAAACTATTTTCTCTAAGGATATATGTTATATTTGTGAAAAACTAGGACACCCTACTACTGAATGTCCAAAAGCTATAGAAATTAGGAATTAAAATATGAAATTGGTTGAAAAGAAAATTTCAAGAACTGATAAGAGAATCAGGTACACCAAACTGCTGCCAACATAGGTGAAAAGAAATTTGATTCATCCATTTGATCATAAAAAAGGACCCAAGCTTGTCTGGGTACCTAAAACTAATCTTTGATTCAGTTGCAGGCAAAAGTGAGAGGAAGCAAGAAAAATAGGTACATAGATTGAGTTTTATCAAGACATATTTTAGAGATAAATAAAAGTTTTTCACACTTACAAAAAAAGAAGAGTGAAAAAAGTAGCATGTGAAGAAGATTGCAGGATGAAGATGTTGACATTAAGATGAGTACACTAGAATAGGTTGTGTGACCCATTTCATCAGATAAATAAGAGAAAAGCTCATTGATAGGGGGAACATCAAATCTATATGTCGGGTCACCAAGCACATCATAGTATGTTTACAAGGGTAACCCAGTACTTCAGAAGAAAGGGCATTAAGAAGACTGAAAATGTTATGATATGGAAAACTATGAATGGAACATGTGGATGAACCCGATCTATTGCAGGAATCTAATTGGGGATGAGTAATATTACATGAGTATCCCCCAATGATCGGTTAAAGAGCACTGTACAAAATGTATATTAAGTTTAATTTTAGGCTCAGTCTTGTACATTTAGTTTTACGTCTCTATACCAATTTCAAGTTCAAATAACTGATGCAATATAACATTATATTTGCCTATGTCACAAGAAAATGGCTTGAAAATGGTAACAAGATCAACCATTGGAATACTGATCGAGGTATGTGTACCAAAAGTTTTTCCAAATATTAAAAATAATTATAAACCCCTTTCTTTCAAAATGTCCAAAATAGACTGACTCATAAAAGAACTTCATATCCATCACTTTTTCAAAAATAAAAAGTCCAAAATAATGATAATTTTTTTAAAATTATCAGTCTCATCTCATCACACCACTTCTCAAAGCCAAACTTGATTTATGATATAGAAGTTGTTCTTGTGAATAGTAATTCTGAGATAGTAGGTACTATTAGAATTATTATTGTCAATGGTATTCTTATTGTGTATGATTGATAGAAAATTGAGGTACCAAGTGAGGAGGAATCATCTGAACTGTGAATCAGAAAAAATGTGTTTATGAGACTGTAAATATTATTGAGGGAGTTAAGAAGGATGTATCTTGTGAGGGAGAATATTTGGGTGACCTCATAGTTAAACTAGATTCATCTGATGAGCTCAATTTTATTGATGTATCTATTTAGGGGGGAATGTTTAAAGACCCTTCAGTAGAACCTAATTCTCCTATTAAGCTCATTATAGAAAGAGTTTTCGGATGGGTGAACAAGGATGGATAATTGATGGTTGGGTATGAAATATCTGCACATATGAAATAGGTTGAGGCACCTAGTTCTTCTATACCAATGACCAAAGTTGGTGGAAAGGGCACTATTATTTGCATATTAATTTCAAAACAGGTGTGATCTCATCTCTTAGAGTTGAATATTCATGCCTTAAAAATGAAAAAAAAAAAGAGGCTACAAACTCTGCAGTATACAAGGTTTTGACTGACTCAAGAAAGATTCTCCTTCATACCTTATGCTCCAACGTTACCAAAAGCCTAGTACTATTATCCTTAGACTCTTCCAAACCTTTTCTTCTCTTATCACAGGTGCTTTAATATTATTTTTAATTTTGTTAAAAATCTTTGGTGTATCTTATGAATGATCAATGAAAATGGTTGTATTTAGTCTCTTTCTTATGGCTATTTCCTTGTCTTTGGAAATACTTTTCTATATCTAACTGAGTTTTTGGCTTTTAAGTGTTTGTATAGATGATAGCCCCAATGGCCATGGGCTTAAAATTTCTAACTTGAGAGACTTGGTTTGCATAATTGATGCAGGTTTTTTATGATGCCAAAAGGGGAAAGTGTGTATACTGTGTATTATTTATAACCTATGATTTTGATCTGGCATATTTAACGTATGTCTTTTGATACTTTGTTTAGACTCTGAATTGACTAAAATAGGTTGAGCACAGTACACAAGGTGCATTAATTTGTCATCATCAAAAAGGAAAAAATTGTTGATCTTGTTTATATTTTGATGGTTGACAATGCAGTGGAACACGTACATAAAATGGGTTGATCAATATGTTCCTGTATCCAGAGTCTAGTTGTATATGGACTTTTTGAAATAAAGAAAGTCCTTAGAAGAAAAGACCACGAAATCTTGTACAATGCATATTCAATACAAAAGTCCAAAAATGTACAGACTCGAGCATCCAAGAAAATGAGAGTCTTTGTCAAAGCCCATGATTCTTTGTCATCCATATAATTGAAATAGTGTTTTTATGATGCCAAAATGGGGAAGATATGGGTTGTGCAGTGTTTATAATGGGTTGTGCAGTTTTTATAACTCATTGACTAACCTGTTTCATTTTAGTGTTTCATACTTCAGTGCCTACAGGTAAAGATGTTTGAATGCCCAAAGACAAGAGGTTTGTCATCATCAAAAAGGGAGAATTTGTTGGGTACTATGTAGTTTTGATGATTGACGAAGTTATATGTAACATGTTAGTCAAGGTAGTTCATTCACATGGTTCACTGGTATGCAGTTCAAGATGAGATTGCTTAAGTGGATAAGAAAGTTCTGATAAAATCAATATAGAGATCACGTGTGATAAAAAAGAAGTTGTAGTTGAATACAACACTTGAAGATAAGCTAAATAAAGAGTTTAACTTAAATGAGGAGATCAAATTGAAGAAGAATTTTACCTATGCAAGGTGTTTTACTTGAAGAAGGACTTTGACTTAACAACAAACTCTGATGAGTTGAAGAGTCCAACTAAAGATATAAGAGTGATGATATGAAGGACTCTTTGAAGAGTTGTTATTAAAAAGAGAAAGTGATTGATATAATCAGTTACACACTTACAAAGTTGAAAAGGATAATTGACAGATTAAATAAGTGCTACCTAATTACTGAAGAAATAAATTGAAGAACCTGGTCCTAGTATAGAATCTGGCTAAGAGTTTTAGCATTGATTGTTAGGAGTTGTTCATTGTGTTGAAACTATTGATGTAATATTAGTTTCAGTATGTTATAAACTGAACTAAGGACTAGTCTTCGAGTTGGGGGAAACTCAGAGACTTTGGGAACATATACCTTAGGTGGTGTGTGTGTAGTTAGAAATTACAGTTTATAATTCCTAGTTATTGAGGTATAGGAATTAGAGTTTATAATTCCTGATTGATGAGTTATAGGAATTAGAGTTTATAATTCCTAGGTTACAAGAGTTTTGTAATCAGTCGTTGTTGAGGCTCAGAGTTATTTAGTGAAGTTAGGATTAAATCCTGCAGAGGTACAGGTCGTGATTTTTTACACCTTTTGAGTCGGGTGTTTTCCACTTAAAAATCCACTGTGTTATTTTGTTACTATTTTAGCTAATTTGAAACATGTTAGTCAACCTGTTCCATCGATAGGAAATAGTTAGGCAAAAATAAGATAATCAGTAGGTCACGTAATCTAACATACGTACTTATAACCTTTTAGCAATGAAACAGCAATGTAAATTTATATAATTTCTATCCATAAAGTACTAGCTAGTTACTAACATAATACTTGCTCATACACTTACGTACTTATGACCTTTCACTAGCCAGTTTCTAACATAATACTCAAATTTGACGACAAAATACATAGTTATGTACTTCTGACCTTTTAGTAATGCAACAACAGAGTACGACAAAATACATAATTATGTACTTCTGACCTTTTAGCAATGCAACAACAGAGTACATATATAGAAGTTCCATTCATGAACAAAAACACTAGCTAGTTTATATCATAATACTTTCATTTGACAATAAAATAGATAGGTATGTACTTAACAATAGAGTGTATACACAGAGTTTCTATTCATAAAAACAAGTACTAGCTTGTCTAAAACTTGCATTTGACAACACAACACACACTCATGTACTTCTTACCTTAATTAATGCAACAACAAAGTACATATATAGTTCAGTTCCATTCATTAAAAAAAAGGTACCAGTTTCTAACATAATACTTGCATTGACAACAAAATACTAGGTGTGTACTTAACAACAGAGTACACACAGAGAATTTCCATTCATAAAAAAAGTACTAGCTAGTTTAATACTTACTTTTGACAACAAAACAAACACATGTACTTCTTACCTTAAGCAATGCAACAACAAAGTACATGTTAGAGTGTGTCCTACTGATTTTATTATTATACTCTACTGATTGCCTATCAGTGGAACAAGTAGGTAAATGTGGTTCACAGAAGTAAAAGCTGAACATAGTGTTTTTACGTAGAAAACACCCGGCTCAAGAAAGGTATAAAAAAACACGATCAATACCTCTACAGAATTTAACCCCAACTTCACTATAACTCTTGAGCCTTAACAATCAACAAAATTACAAGACTTCTTGTAAACAGGAATTAAAACTTCTAACTCCTATAACTACAAAAACATAAATCTTCTCAAGATAAGTGTTCCCAGGTCTTTAAGTTCCCTAACTTGAAGACACAATTCCTAACTCAATTTATAGATCACTGAGACTAGAACAATGACTCATTACAACTCAAAGAACCTACCTAGTACACACAGTGTAAGACTTGCTAAACAAGGGACCAGATTCTTCTTCAAGTGAGTAAACTGTTTAGTTGATTGTTAACTATCTTATAAGTGCATGAGTGAGTTACTTGAATGTTGTTTGTCTTATATATGCACACCTTCTGATAAAGTCCTTTTTGATCATTACTTCTTTCTTCAGTGGAACTCTATCAAGCAACTTCACTTCTTGTTGTAGTCGTCTCTCCCTCCTTGGTTGAATATGATTCTTTTCATTTATTCTTTAGTCTTGCAGGACTCTTCTTGTTGTTGGACTTCTTGATCAATTTAACTTCTGGATACTACATTTGTCTTCTACTTTACTGAAGTGATAAGTGTTGAGAGAATGTCTGAATATTCTTGCTTATCCACTCCTGTTTGTGCGCAATATCATCTTATCAACAACCTTGTCTGTAGTTATGCTTTGTACACTTAAATGGTCCAGCTTTCACAACATGTTTCATTCACATATCTATCATCAAAACTCCACATGCCCTAATAAATTCCCCCTTTTTAATGATGACAAACTCAGCAGCTCAGCATCATTTATTCAATCCTGACATACTCAATAAAGGATTCAAAATAGAAGAACACAGAATGAAACAGGTTAGTCAATTGGGTTATAAGCACTATATAATCTGTTCTTACCTCTTTTACATCATCAAAAAGTTGGACCAACAAGTGAAAATAGTTTAATAATTCATAACCACTGGGGCTATCACTAAAATAATCAAGACTTAGGACAAGAGAAAAATAATGCATTAAGAAAACAAAAGTAGAACACATAAAGAAAAATGTATTTCATTCATAGAACAAGGTACAATTATCATAACCCAGTAATAGCAATAAAGGAGAAACAACATAGGCCAAAAGACAGCAAAGAAAATAAGCCTAAGGCACTAAGAAGGGCTTAAGTGGATGAGGAAGAGGGGATAAAGGAGGTCAGCTTTCTAATGATATTAGCATTTTCAGCTCTTTCCTTTTCCAAGGTAGCTGTGAAGGAAAAAATTTGAGCTTGAAGGACCTATTTCTCCTTCTCATGAGTAGCCTGGACAACCTCTAATGCAGCTTGTACAACCTCTACCTCACCCTACTTGGCAGAAAGAGCATTCCTCAATCTTTGTATTGGGTTGCTAGCACTCCTCATAGCAACAGGTAACATAGTGTAACACCCCATAAATTTTTTCGTACACTTATCGCGATTATATGGAGTCCTAAAGGCTTGCGTATGGGTTAAATTAAGTTTATGGTGTTCGAAAGTATCCCGTCAATAGTTGTATGTGTAGGTATTGGAATAAGCTTTCCAACGATATAAAGTTTGCCCAAAATAGAGGAGTATTTCATATAAGCGAGCACATTCAAAATTTCAAAACGGTGGCCGGAAAGCCTGTGAACAGTAAATCTGCAGAAAAATTACTGCAGCTAGGCAATTTTTTTTTGGATCAACTTTAGACGATCATAACTCCTTGTACAAAAAGAACTGTGTGAGCTGATATATATAGAAGAAAATATCCGAGAGTCTTCTTTCCGATGAAATTGGTTTCATCCAAATCCAATGTCTGAGTAAGGAGCTATACCCGTTTTACTACAGCCTATCAAAAAAAAATAGAATTTTGGGACAGATTTTTGGGTCAACTTTAAACGACCATAACTCCTTGTACAGGAAGAACTGGGTGGTATACTTTATATGAAAATGAAATCCATTTGAATTATATTTCCAATGCAATTGGTTTCACCCAAATCCGATACCGGAGCAAAGAGTTATGATCGATTTACTTCAGCCTGTCAAAACTGTCCACTGGGGACAGATTCGGATTTATTTAAATTTTTAGGGCAAAATGGTCATTTTCTATTACCTCTTGGACGAAAATTGATCTATATAAACATACACTTAGCCTCATATATATCATATATCATCCAATTATTAAGAGAAGGTGAAACCCTAGCCTAATTTCAACTTCAAATATTTTGTGATTCAACCGTAGAAAATTCGAATTGGTTCCGTAGTTGTGTTCACCATCTCGAAAGCTTCGAGAAGCACCCCATGGTTATGTAAGGAGGATTCTAAATACAAGAGTTCATTGTTAAGGTATTAATATTGCTTATTCTTGATTCTTATCCATGAATAAGTATTGATAAAGGATTATGAGTATTGTCTTGATGTTGGAAGATAACTAGAAACATAGTTATGAATTGTTTTGTATAAATTGTTAGTAGTAAATTATGGAAGTTGTTGTATTAGATTATGGAGGATGAATCGTGGTGATATATCATTATATTAGTGGTTATGTATGCCTAGTGATCATGTTGGTATTGGATGGTGATTAAGAGGGAAAATAAAGGCTAAGAGTGATGTTGAGGGATATTGCATGAAAATGCATGATATGTGAATGTAATAAGAGTATAAGAGGATGTATGTAGCACTCTTATTGATGAGTTAAAGGATTACTTCCTAGACATTATTTGGTGAAGTTAATACCTAAATGGTAAGGTTTGGTTGCTAATACTAGTTTGCCACAAATGACTTATTGTAGATGAGTGTTCGAAGAGTACGGGAAGTCAAGTTGGACTTGTATTGAAGTGGTTATATCAAGGTATGTAAGACATACTCTATCTAATCTTTGGCATGAATAATGACCCATGACACTCTCAAGTAAGCTTCCAACATTGTCCTACGACACATGACACATAATAACATAATATGATCTTCGACACTACCAATTGAACTTGTTTTCACTTTTAAGATGTCCGGCTAGTCAAAAAAATGTCCATTTACTATTGTTGACTCCGAAATGGTTTAATGAGGTATTCATGATTCTCTACTTCATTTTCATGATATTGATTACCTATTTACATGTTTTTCCTATTGAGGTATCATGGTTTCAAGTTCCATAAGGTGTGACCACAAAGTAACCAATCTCAAAGATTAATTGAATTAAGAAATGGAATGTCTTTATTTTAAATTGATGATATGATGTATTGTATTAGTACCACTGATCAGTTGGCCATTGTATTATAAAGATTATGTATATATGTTATTCCAGGGGTGGTCCTTGATGTATTGTATTAGTACCACTGATCATTTGGCCATTGTATGACATATGTTATGTATTGATAAGGAATACGGGAAGTAATGATATGAAAGTAATGTGCAGGTATCCCATCAGCTCTTTTAAGTGTGGTCTACTCATACTGTTTATTCACTGGTATCTGGGTTCTGTTGATCTTTTGTATCTCATCTTGATACTCACTGCCTTACATACTCAGTACATATTTCTGTACTGACGTCCCTCACGGGGGACCTGTATTCATGCCTGCAGGAACAGGTACTTCAGGTCGTACACCTGCGCAGTAAGAGCCAGGACATTCTGTTGATAGTGGTGAGCTCCAGTTGTTTCAGGGCATCCCAAGTCGTTTCTATATGTATTTTTGGTATTTGTATAAAAGTCTTTTGTGGGCGGGAGTTTGTCCCGACCCTAACTCAGTTGTGTATCTATGTAGAGGCTTTTGTAGACATATTGTACAGCCATAGGAGTGTTTGGTTGATAGACGTGATGGCTCTGACGGCCAATTACTGTTTATATATATATATATATGTGTGTGTCTGCTGGGCTGATACAGGTACTGTTTTCTTCTATTTACAACGAAGTGCTGCCCAAATTTCTAATTTTCATAAGTAATGTAAATGTGAAAGTATAGGTTATGAACGGGTTCTTCCGGGCCTCCTCGGCTACGGGTGCCAGTCCGCTCCAATGGAATTTGGGGCGTGACACATAGCATGGTTCACAGATCCAATAACATCCTTTGTGGTCTGCAGTGACCACACCTTGACAGGGACATGAAAATCCTCAAGGACAGATGTAAGCCAGAACTCATATGGCAAAGCATGGCCATTTGCATCTTGGACTAAGAATCTTTGCATGTGCTTGATGATGAGTCTAAAAAGGTCTATTAGAATTTGAGAATCTAACAGTTCCATCAAAGTGAGATCAAGGAAATTGGCAATTGTTCATCTTTCCTATCTAAAAAAGATCATTTTGTGAACCACATCAAAATAAAATTAATAGAGGGGGAACATCTCATTTTTCAAGACCCAACGATGAGCAAGAAGATGGGGATTTCCAGAGAATTTCCTGGAAATATCAAGAGCTGATGGAAGATTATCAAGAGGGGGCCAAGCACCTTTCACATAATGTCCCCAACCCCTAGTAGGAACATTCAGAATCCTAGCTAAATCAGCAGGATAGAGATTGATGGTTTTCCCATGAACAGTGGTGGAGAACATTTCCCCAATAGGAACTCCATTTGTGTAAAACTCATAAACTTCATCTTTTCCAAACATTCTTTGATGATCACCTTACAAAAATAGGTGTGACCATCCCTGAACTCTCAACTTTGTGACCAAGATATCCATATCAGGGCCCCCAAAACCAGTGAAAACTCTACCTCTAGCCTACTTTCATTTCAGAAAGTGGAGAACATGTGTTGATTGAGAAGCCTTGTCAGCAGGAGTATCAACATCAATATCAAGGTCAAGATCAGGATCAATATCAGTAGAAGGGGTAGGAGGAGTATCAAAAAAATATTTAAAGTCTAAGTCAGATGAGTTAGAAGAAATAGATTTGGGCACTCATTTCTTTGAATGTGATGTGGATTTTGAGAAAACTTTGGAGAAAGAGGAGGCTTTGACAGTAGTAGTGGGTTTTGAAGAAGATGAATCTTTTGAAGTAGGTTGGGAAGCTAATTTTCAAGACAAGGATGGTTTAGGAACTTTTCCCAAGATAAAACTTTCTTACTGAACGAAGAAAGATATTTGTGGAGGATGCTTGAGGAGAAAAGGGATTAGAAGTAGTAACCTATTTCTTTTTACTAGCACGAAGTGATTCTTCCAAGGAATCATCTTCCCATTGCTTCTTTCCTCGAGTATAAGGAGTACGAGGAGTAGAGGAAGAAGGGGAGGGTTCAACATGAACAATATCATCAGCTTCAATGGAGATGAAAGAGGGTTTTTTCTGTGGCTTAGATCTGGACCTTTGTGGAACTAGGTTAGCAATAGGGATATCATCTCGATCAATAAGAGAATCATCTTGATCAAGAATCTGAAGAGGGACAGATGGTGGAAGTGAGGATTCAAATAATGGTGGTGGAGCAGAAGAGAATTGTGAAAAGGTGTTTTGCAAAGTTTTGAATATAGCAAAATTAGATAACTTGATGGAGATTGGAGGAGATATGAGAGGAGGTAGAGTGATGTTTGGATAAAGGATGATGGCAGTGGAGGGACTTGTAGTAGATGTAGAGGAGGAAGAAGATGATGAAGACGCCATTGGAGAAAGAGAAAATATGATAATTTTTATTTTATTTTTTGTTTTGCAGTGGTTTGGGAGGGAATTAAGAATAAAAAGAAGGAAGGTGCGTATTTAAGAAGGAGTGAAGGAAGATGAAACGTGAGGGGGGTGTATGTGGAATAAATGTAATGATGAAGGGGTTTTTCGCTGATGGGAAAGGTTTGGCAGCTTTTTGAAAGAGAAGGATTTTGGGGTTTTGACGGTTTAAGTGTAACTGAAAGGGACCAAGTGAACAACCTATTTCTCTTTATGCTACTATAGGCATGTAATAATCATACCTAAATTCAGAGGAGAAATGGACAAAATTTCCTTGATGTTCCAGTCTTTCTGCAAAATCAACACATAGCTAAGTCAATTTACTCTAAGATCTTGGAACTAGGATACACAACTAAATGTATAAGACTAAATTAATCAACAATCACTTAAAAACAATTTATTTTAGTCAATCATTGAGGGAGATTTATACAATTTTAATCATCCCCAAGGCTAAAATATTCTTCTCAAAATATTCTCTACTCAAAGCCTTAGTGAATATGTCAGCAATTTGCTCCTCAATGGAACAAAACATAATTGATATATGCCCTTTTTCAACATTATCGCTAAGAAAGTGATGTCTAATATTAACATGCTTAGTTTTTTTATGCTGAACAGGATTTTTTGCTATGTTAATGGCACTAGTGTTATCACCAAAAATGGGAACACAACCAACATCTATACCAAAATCCATAATAATTGAGCACAACAAGAACCTGCAGCAATATATTCAGCTTTAGCAGTAGACAAGGCTACTGAGTTTTACTTCTTAGTGGACCAGGTAATTAAACATGATCCAAGGAAGTGTGCCATGCCTGTAGTACTTTTCCTGTCGACCAAGTATCCTACATAGTCAGCATCAAAGTATCCAACCAAGTTGAAATTACTACCTTTTGGGTACCATAAACCAAGATCACTGGATCTTTTGAGATAGCTAAAAACATTTTTTATAAATTTTAGATGAGACTCTTTAGGATTAGCTTGAAATCTAGTACATAATCCTACACTGAAAACAATGCCAGGTCTGCTTTCTGTGAGGTACAATAATGATTCTATCATTTATCTGTACATCTTTTGTTTCATATTTAAACCTATTTCATCCAAAGAAAAGCAATTTCACTCTTGAGGGCTATAAAAATGTTGACTATGTAAGCACCAAAGGCACTAAGTAGAGAGCATTTTGAAAGAAATAGGTTAGACTTGGGGATGATTAAAATTGCATGAACTCCCCTCAATGATTGACTAGAATAATCATTTTTTTAATCTTATTAGCTAAAAAGTTATTCTATTCAGTCTTGCATATTTAGTTGTGTGTCCCAATTCCAGATTTTTGACTTTTCTAAATTAATTTTGTATTAGATTGTGCAGAAAAATAGGTACAAGCAAGCAATTATGACCACAAAGTTCTTCTTATCAGGTATGTTCTACACTGACATAAGCATAGGCTGTCTAAGTTGAAACAGTTGAGCACACCTGTTCAAATTCACACACTTCATCCTCTCATTTTCAAATAAAGCTAATGAATTGTTGACCAAACTTTCTTTGATTCTCTCCAAATGGGTGTGCATAAGTGTGTTAATCCTATACCAGAAATTCCTTCTTCTTTCTCAACCAAAATATCAGTTGTGTACCATGGATTTGTCAAGTTTGATCATCAATCACATGCAGCATTTGTTTTTGAAGAATGAAAAGGGATATGTTTTCCCTTTTAGTTCCTAATTGGTAATTTTTTGCTCTACCTATTTCAATAAGGAGGGCTAAGATTCATTTGAGAGAAAAAAATTAAACTAGAAGTTGTATAAGACAGTCATGAAGTGGAATAAGAGGTCTTTAAGGCTAGGATCATGACTTTGAAGCTTGACCTCGATTGATAGAGGGATGAAAATGTTGAAGTCATTCATCAATTGACACAGTTGATATCACCTGTTCCACCTTCCTCATCAACTCCTCACTATTTGTATCCTTAGCCATGTCCCACTTTTATATCGTATTTTTTTAATGCTCAATTATTTTGCTTTGTTCAGTACTAGCTTAGGTTAATGTGGAACATGCTCTGTCAGTTAAATAGAATGGTTATCTTTGCTAAATTGACTCATATTTTTGCTCTCTTTAATACATTACTAGGTTGGCTAAAGTTTTTGTCTGATTGTTTTGGTGATAGCCCCAGTGGCCATGAATAGCATAACAAATCACTTTGGCTAGTATATTATTGCATTGAAATGGTTTTTCGATAATGCCAAAAGGGGGGAGATAAGAGGGTTGTGTAATATTTATAACCCATTGACTAACTTGTTTCATTCTAGTGTTTTATACTTTAGTGCCTACAGGTGAAGATATTTGGATGCACAAAGACAAGAGGTTTGTCATCATCAAAAAGGGAAAATTTGTTGGAACCTTGAAGTTTTGATGAATGACAATATGAATGAAACAAGTTGATATGAGTTAATTCAATGCAACTGGAAACTTCAACTTACTGATCATATGGGGAATAGAACAAGTTAAATTTGATTCAAACACTTGATGATAAGAGAAAGCAAGTTGAGTTGAAAAAGGAGTCCTACGTAAAGAAAGAGTTTCACTTCTGAGTATATCTTGAAGAGTCCTATGTGTGAGAGGAGAAAGATTATGATAAATTAATATGTGCTGATTTAAAGAATTGAAATTTGACTACAACACCAAGGAAACAAGAGTTGAAATTAAAGAAGGAGTCTCACTTGAAGTAAAACTCTATGCAATGAGAGTTTTGATTAGAGGAGGAGTTTGAAATAAAGAATGACTCTTTGGAGAGCTGTGCTTAAATAGAAGATGCAGCAGTCAGAATAATTCACGCACTTAAAAAGCAGAAAAGCACAATCGACAGACAAGTGCTTTTCCCTACTTCTAGGGTCGCGTCTTTAGCCTCGACGCCTTTCTGCCCGACATAGCCTACTGCATTCTTTCCTGTTCCAATAGTCGCATCTTTTTCCTCGACACCTTTCTGCCCAACATAGCCTGTTGCATTTTTGCTCTTCTCGGCAGCATAATCTTTTGCCTCTCCTGCTTTTTGTAGGGTATAGTCTTTAGCCTGTTGTGCTGATTGCGCCGTAGTTTGTCCTTCACTCAAAAGGGTATCTTTAGTTGCACCATAAACTTGCTGACCTTTCTTGAGAGTAGTGTCCTCCGCAACTCCAGCCTTGTCCACAACATATTCAGATCCAATCAGAATGCCATGAACAACCGCGTCTTTGGCTTGTGCACCTGCACTTTGAAAGGGCATCTTTCTACAATTTTTTTGCTTTCACCGTTGAAACTTGTAAAACTCGTCCTTGCCACTCTCATGTAAAAAAATGTCCTCACGATAATTCTAATAATTTCACATTTTTTAAGCGAAGACATTTATTTTCAACTCAAACATTAAACATCAACAAATTCATGTCCAAACGCCAACTACTTAGCATGTTGCACCATAAACATCAAATACTATCAAGTATCAACAATTCATGTCTAAACGCCCACTACTTAGTACTCCCTCCGTCTCAAATTACCCATCCCAAATTGAAATGAAACATTGGTTAAGAAAAATAATTAATAACATGGCTAGTTTACCATAGTAAACCCTATTGTTTACATTTTAATTTAAAGAAAAAGTAATTAATGGGATAAAACATGAAAAAAAAAATTAAAATTATTTCTTCTTAATTAATGAAAAGGACAAGTAAAATGAAAAATCAAATTGGAAAATTTGGGACAGAGGGAGTATGTTGCAGCATAGCAAAGACAGGTATGAAGTTAAACTTGATTAATTAACTTTAAGTCGTAATTAGTACTGTAAATTGATTTTATTTTGGAAATAAATTCAAATTTTAACATTTATTGAAAAATTTAGTGATTTTTCCCAAATATCTATGTTCCTGGACGGAAAATACTACGGACCTGCCTGAAGGGCAGTGACCTTGGCAGCTCCAGCCTTATCAGCAACATACTGAGATCCACTTCTAACACCATGACCAACAGTATCTTTAGCTTGTACACCTTTTGTCGTGGCATAACAACCTGCTACACCAAGTCCATGACTAGCCGATTCTTTTGCATCATGCAATGTAAACGCCCCGGATTCCTTGGCCTTTTTGTAGTGATTTTCAGCTACTCACAAGGTTTCATTTGATTTCTATTGAGCAGTTTCTCCCAGTTGTGATATTTTTCCCGGAGATGGCCCTTTTCTTCCTTTATTACCAGTTAATTGAGGATGAACTCCGCCATTGTTAGAGTACGTGCCCTACTGATCAGTGACTTTAATGTAGGAGTTTCCTATCGATGAAATGGATTGACTGACGTGTTCCAAGGAAGTAGTAAAACAGAAAGTAAAGAACACGATGATTTTTACGTGGAAACCACCCGTCTCAAAAAGGTGTAAAAAACATGACCTGCACCTCTATAGGATTTAACCCCAACTTCACTAAATAACTCTGAGCCTCAACAACGACTGATTACAAAACTCTTGTAACCAACAAATAGGAATTATAAACTCTAATTCCTTTAACTCAACGACTAGGAATTATAAACTCTAATTCCTAACTACATACACACCTCCCAAGGTATCGTTCCCAAAGTCTCTGAGTTTTCCTCAACTCGAAGACTAGCTCCTAGTTCAGTTTATAACACACTGAAACTAATATTCCATCAATAGTTCAAACACAATTAACAACTCTAAAAATCAATGCGAAAACTCTTAGATGGATTCTATACTTAGGACCAGGTTCTTCAATGTGTTTCTTCCATGATTGAGTAGCACTTCGTGAAGTCAATCTATCGATTGTACTTTTCTGCTTTGTAAGTGCGTGAATTTATTCTGACTGATGCATCTTCTATTTAAGCACAACTCTTCAAAGAGTCATTCTTTATTTCAAACTCCCCCTTCAATCATAACTTTCGTTGCATAAAGTTCTACTTCAAGTGAGACTCCTTCAATTCCAACTCTCCAAAGAGTCCTTCAAATTGTACGTTTTTCATAGACTTCTACAATTTTCAGAATCTTTCTCCTTCTACACATAGGACTCTTAAGGATATGCTCAGAAGTGAAACTCCTTCTTCACATAGGACTCCTTTTTCGACTCAACTTGTTTTCCCTTATCATCAAGTGTTTGAATCAAATTCAACTTGTTCTATTCCTCATGTGATCAGTAAGTTGAAGTTTCCAGTTGCACTGATTTAATTCATTCTGATTTTTAATTATTTATCCCGTAGACTTTGCTCTTGAACTTTTCAGATCAGTGGAACACGTATATCAACTTGTTTCATTCATATTGTCATTCATCAAAACTTCAAGGTTCCAAAAAATTTCCCATTTTTTATGATGACAAACATGTTGTCTTTATGCATTCAAACATCTTCACCCGTAGGCACTAAAGTATAAAACACTAAAATGAAACAAGTTAGTCAATGGGTTATAAAAATTGCACAACCCTCTTATCTTCCCCTTTTGGCATCATCAAAAACCATTTCAATGCAATAATTTACTAGCCAAAGTTATTTGTTATGTTATTCATGGCCACTGGGGCTATCACTAAAACAATCAGACAAAGACTTTAGCCAACATAGTAATGTATTAAAGAGAGCAAAAATATGAGTCAATTTAGCAAAGATAACCATTCCATTTAACTGCCAGAGCATGTTCCACATTAAACTTAAGCTAGTACTGAACAAAGCAAAATACCTGAGCATTAATAAAAAAAATATGGTATAAAAGTGGGACATAGCCAAGAATACGAATAGTGAGGAGCTGATGAGGAAGGTGGAACAGTTGTTATCAACTGTGTCAATTGACGAATGACTTCAATATTTTCATACCTTTCTCAATCAAGGTCAAGCTTCAAAGTCATATTCTAGCCTGAAGGACCACTTATTCCACTTTATGACTGTCAGATGCAGCTTCTAGTTCAGAATTTATCTCAACTAAATCATCTTTCTTATCATTTTTTTTTTGCAATGAGTTTTAGCCCTCCTTATTGAACCAGGTAGAGAAGCAAGATTCATCTGTTCAAAAACATCCATTGTTGTTTGAAAAATCAAACCTAAACTTGGACTAAGAAATCCTAAAAGATTTGATCCAATTAGGAACTAAAAGAAAGAGAGCATGTCCTTTTTCATTCTTCAAAACCATATGTTGCATGTGATTGATGATCAAGCTTGGCAAATCCATGGTACAAAACTGAAATTTTGGTTGAGAGAGAAGAAGGAATTTCTGGTGTAGGATTAACTCATTTGTGCATAATCATTTGGAGAGAGTCAAAGAAAATTTGGGTCAACCAATTCGTCAGCATCATAGGACAAGGGGAGAATGAATTGTGAGGAATGGAACAAGTGTGCTCAACTGTTTCAACTTAGGCAGCCTATGCTTATGTCAGTGTAAAGCATACCTGATAAGAAGAACTTTGTGGTCACAATTTCTTGCTTGTACCTATTTTCTGCATAATCTAATACAAAATTAGGTTAGGAGAGTCAAAAATCTGAAATTGGGACACACAACTAAATGTGCAAGACTAAATCGAATAACATTTTAGCTAATAAGATTTAAAAGAAAAATGGTTATTCTAGTCAATCATTGAGGGGAGTTCATACAATTTTAATCATCCCCAAATCTAAACTATTCCTTTCAAAATGCTCTCTACTTAGTGCCTTTGGTGCTCCTTCAGTCATTTAAATAACCCACATAGTCAATATTTTTATAGCCCTCAAGAGTGAAATTACTTTCATTTGAATACCATAGTCTCAAGCCATTGATTCCCATAAGAAATCTCAAGATTCTTGTGATAACATCAATTCTTATGAATTACCAACAAAATTATCATCAGCTTGTATTGGTGTTATTGATGCATCAATTTCTTGATTTGTTGTTCCCCTGTTAATATGCCCTCAGTCTGTATAACAGTTGAACCAGGTGGTACAACATGTTGATGTGCATGCTCATCAGTTTCATTGTCATCCTTTTTTTTTCCCATTTCCAAAAGATCCATTCCCTCTTTAAATGTGGTGGGTGAAAAAAACTTTATTTGCTTCCAGTCGTATACCTTGAGTAAGCTTTATCCATGTACAAATTTTGCTCGCCTCCTTTCACTTTCACCTGCAAAACAAATTAGGGGTTAACTTTAGGTACCCAGACTGCTTGGGTCCTTTCTTATGAGAAAAAAGATGTATGAGGTTCCTTCTAGCCCATCGAGGCAACAGGTTATGTTACCTATTTCTCTGACAAAATTTGACCTTCTTGTTAGCTTGTGCAAACATGGAATCAGATTTTTTTGCTAGGCTTATGCTTCTTGATTTTCTTTTTTCTGCAACTGGACATTCAGTGGTTGGATGCCCCTAATTACCACAAATATAACACAGATCTTTAATAGCATTAGAACTTTTATAAAAGCCCAACCCAGCCTTTTCATTGTGAGTTCTTTAACCTAACTTATGAACAATTCTTGAAGAATGTATCCATCTATTAGCTCTTTCAAGATCAAGTTTTAATTTAGAAACTTCTTGACTCAATTGACTAACCTTTTCTTTTTCACAAAAGTATTCATGTTTAATCTTAGTCAATTCTGACTCAATTTTTTCTTGTTCCTCACTTTTGACCTTTTTTCCTTTTTCAGAAAGAGTCAGTTTCAAGATTTTAGATTTGAGGGTCGGGTTTGATGAATCAAGTCTGCTAACCTGTTCCTTAAGAGTGCAGTTTTCCTTTTCAACAGTGTTCTTACAAGTTTCTAGATCAATAAAATCAAACTTGAGACTTGCAAGATTGTTGAATAACTCATCCCTATTAGAAGTTAATTCTTGGAAATTATCAATTATAGCACTCGTTAAGGAAATAAGTTTATTTTTAGAAAATAAATGCAACTTCTCTTTGAGTTCAAGAATACTTACCTCAGAGTTTCCATCATCTTCTTCCATGTCTGAATCTCCAATGGACATGAGAGCAGTTTCACCATCTTCTTCATCACTTTCAGATGCCCTATTTATATCTTCTATGTCCATCTCATAGGTCTTCAAATTACCAAATAACTCATCAATGGATATTCTAGTGAGATCCTTAGCTTCTCTTATGGCTGTAACTTTGACATACCACTTAGACTTTGGTAGGACTCTCAAGACCTTCCCTACCTGTTCCTCAGTAAATAAAACCTTTCCTAGAGATGATAACTCATTTACTAACAAGTTAACCTAGTTATCATTTCTTGTAGTGACTCATTTTTCTCCATTTTGAAAGCCCCATATTCAGTGAAAAGTAATGCAATTTTGAATTTTCTCACACTTGGCTAATGCCTTAATGTGCATTCACCAATGCATCCTAGCTTTTTCTAGCAGTGTTAGAATTAGACACTCTATTGTACTCAACTGGATCAATACCACAAATAAGAATGTTTTTGCCTTTTGCATTTTTTTGTAGTGCAACAACCTCTTTCGGGGTGAATTCACTCCTTACTTTTTTCACTTGTTCTCCATCCACTGTCTTCATGGGAATTGTCAGTCCATCAGTAATTCTTTCCCATAATTCATAATCTACTCTTTGAAAAAATGTTTTCATCCTAGATTTCCACCAAATGAAGTGAGACCTATCTAACAGTGGAGGTCGAATAGTGGATTAACCTTCACTATGACCAGTAAGTGGTGCGGAATTCATCATATTGATCTTTGTCTTAGGTGCTAACCTTTTTTAAGACAACCCTATTTGATACCACTTGTTAGAGTACGTGCCCTACTGATCATTGGTTTTAACGTAAGAGTTTTCTATCGATGAAACGGGTTGCCTGACGTGTTCCAAGGAAGCAATAAAATAGAAAGTAAAGAACACAACGATTTTTACGTAAAAACCACTCATCTCAAAAAGGTGTAAAAATCCACAACCTGCACCTCTACAGGATTTAACCCTAACTTTACTAAATAACTCTGAGCCTCAACAACGACTGATTACAAAACTCTTGTAACCAACAAATAGGAATTATAAACTCTAAGCCTTTAACTCAACGACTAGGAATTATAAACTCTAATTCCTAACTACAAACACACCTCCCAAGGTATGTGTTCCCAAAGTCTGAGTTTTCCCCAACTCGAAGACTAGCTCCTAGTTCAGTTTATAACACACTGAAACTAATATTACATCAATAGTTCAAACACAATGAAAAACTCTAAAAATCAACGCTAAAACTCTTAGATAGATTCTATACTTAGGACCAGGTTCTTCAATGTGTTTCTTCAGTGATTGAGTAGCACTTCGTGAAGTCAATCTGTCGATTGTGTTTTTCTGCTTTGTAAGAGTGTGAGTTTATTCTGACTGATGCATCTTCTATTTAAGCACAACTCTTCAAAGAGTCATTCTTTATTTCAAACTCCTCCTTCAATCATAACTCTCATTGCATAGAGTTTTACTTCAAGTGAGACTCCTTCTTCAATTCCAACTCTCCAAAGAGTCCTTCAAATTGTACGTTTTGCATAGAACTCTTCAATTTTCAGAATCTCTCTCCTTCTACACATAGGACTCTTAAGAATATGCTCAGAAGTGAAACTCCTTCTTCACATAGGACTCTTTTTTCAACTCAACTTGTTTTCCCTTATCATCAAGTGTTTGAATCAAATTCAACTTGTTCTATTCCCCATGTGATCAGTAAGTTGAAGTAAGTTGAAGTTTCCAGTTGCACTGATTTAATTCATTCTGATTTTTAATTATTTATACCGTAGACTGCACTCTTGAACTTGTTGAATCAGTGGAACACGTCTATCAACTTGTTTCATTCATATTGTCATTCATCAAAACTTCAAGGTTCCAACAGCCATGAACTCTTCCTTCTTCACCTACTTGATTTTGCATTTTAGTGTTTAGCTTTGATACTGGACCTTCTTGTTCTTGGCCATGTGGTGCAAATTTTATATCTCCTGGCCCCTCTCCTCTAATTCCTGAAAAATCAGGAGGTGAACCGAAAAATTGAGCTTTCATCTAATCAAGGGCTCAAGGCTATAATTTGAGATAAAGACACAAGTACCGCTGAACTTATACCCGGCTGGCCAAAGTTGCAATGATACACAAACTTTACGGGGATCTATTACCCTATTACCCCCTAGTTTTGTGCTCATTTTTTGTTGAGACGACTGTCTGCCAAATAGCAGAATATCTTTATTCTTTGTGTTCCTTTTTTCTGTGTGCTCCTTTTGTGACTTGGGAAAGTTGACACAAAAGGAGAACAAAAAGATGAGTTTAACGATAATAGGACCCCAAAAAGTTAGGTGTGTCGGAGCACTTTGTGTATAGTCTGGAGTACTTTGTGTATCATCTCTTATAATTTCTTTTGGCATTTCTTTTAGTGTAGTGAGTATCAAGAGTACTGTAAGTAGAAGCCCAAAAGTCACATTAATCTGGAAAAATCACTCGTATCAAGAGTACTAGAAGTAGAAGCCCAAAAATCATCTTAATCTCGAAAAATAGATGGAAAAACAGAAAAGTTACCCAACTATGATTATTTCAGCATATTTAAGCCGAACCAATTTAAGCATATTTTCATAGCTATCGCTACTTTGCAAGTGAAGTGATAATAATTAAATGATTTTTTATAAGAAAATTACAATAGTTGAATGACTACGTAGGTGAAATGGCTATAATTAACTGACTTTTATTACAACCTTCAATTACGAAACATACGCCCTCCGTCCCAATAGATTCAAAAAAATCTTTCCTATATCGTAATTTTTTTAATACATCTTTTCAATATTTTGAATTATGAATTCTTGTACTTTTTATAAGTGGTAAGTAAACTTAAAAACTTTCTGTATTATCCGAATTCACAACCAAAAGTATAACTATTTGAATTCGAAATTCGAACCACATCATTGGGACAAAAGAGTACTCCCATTTATTATTATATTTAATAAAAAATTAACTTTAAAATATCCATTTAACTTCAAAATCTTTTTCTTAACTACCTCACAACATAAATTGAGACAAGGGAGTAATGTTTTCACTAATTTTAAAGTTATTCACTTTTGCGTACCTTGATCAACATGGGAAGACTGTTTATCCCTTTGTATGTCCCTATCTTTCTCCTTTTGTTCAGCTTGTTGCATTCCCCCACCACTGGAAAACTCGATCCCTCCAACTTTAACAGCTGGGTGATGATCAAATTTTTCCTTTTGGCTTGCTTGGTCAACACTTGTTACAGGAATAACACGATGAACATTTTTTTTTCTTGCTTGCTCTGAAGCCATTGTTGTTACTAATTTCACTTCGCTTTTTTTCTTGTATTGTTGAAGCTATTTGAAATATTCGAATGAGATCAATAACTTAGCGAAAGAAATTAAGATGATGTATATATAGAACAGAGAAAAAAAAAATTAAAAAAATATAGAGGGAAGTGCATGACAAGTTAGCAACCGAATATGGTCTGATGGTACTTGTAATTTTCATTACACGTGGTGAAAGAGGAGTATAGACAAACTGGTTGAGTCAGGTATTGAATACTTACGTGTCTTCATGCTATGCTATTATGGATAACTGAATATTTATCAATGTGTCAAGAAACAAATTAATTTAAGAGTAACAAAATCGGGATCACCTTTTATTGCGAATGAAAAGAAGAATTTATAGCAATAGTCTTGGGTATCGTTATCCATAATGTGATTAAAGACATCCATAATGTGATTAAAGACATGATAAATCAGACCACACCAAAAAAAAAAAATTACTGAAAAACTAAAAGAAGTACTATAATATATTATTATTATTTTAATAAGTCAGTTGATCCACTCTGTTAGAGTATGATCCCTACTGATTGCCTATCTGTGGAACAAGTAAGTATACGTGGTTCACAGAAATAAAAACTGAACACAGTAATTTTTACGTGGAAAATACTCGGCTCAAAAAGGTGTAAAAAAACACAACCTGTACCTCTACAGGATTTAACCCCAATCTTCACTATAACTTTGAGCCTCAACAATCAACACAATTACAAGACTTCTTGTAAACAAGGAATTAAAACTTCTAACTCCTATTACTACAAAAACACAAATCTTCCAAAGATAAGTGTTCCCAAGGCTTCGAGTTCCCTAACTTGAAGACGTGATTCCTAACTCGGTTTATAGAATACTGAGACTAGAACAATTTACTCATTACAACTCAAGAACCTTTCGATTACAAGCAGTCTAAAACATACTAAGTAAGAACTAGGTTCTTCTTCAAGTTGGTGAACGATTTTGCTGATTTTTGATTTTCTTATCTGTGCATGAGAGAGTTATTTGAATGCAGCTTGTCGTCTATATATATGCTCCCTCAGATGCAGTCTTTTTTCTTCTTTACTTGTATCTTCTGTAGGACTCTTTCAAGTAACTCACTCCTTGTTGTAACCATCTCACCTTCTTCTAAATTGAGTAGGACTTTTTTGCTTTATCCTTCTGCCTTGTAGACTTCTTGATCTACTCAAACTCTAACTGTTCCAATTATCTTCATATAGCCGTGTGAACATCCTTTGCTTATCCATGTGTTGACAGCTTTATGTAATAATATGCACTCCATATGTCCGAAGCAGTTTCACTTGTATGGACCAGCTTTGCACAACATGTTTCATTCATCTGTCTATCATCAAAACTTCTCATGCCCTAACAAATTCCCCCTTTTTGATGATGACAAACTTATCAGCACAGTATTACAAAGAACCTGACATACTCAATAAGAAATTAAATAAAAGGATCACAGTAGAATGAAACAGGTTAGATTAGTTGAGTTATAAGCATTGTATAATCTTACTTCCCCCTTTTGACATCATCGAAAAGCTGAGCCAATAAGTGAAAAAACTGTGTAATAATCCATAGCCATTGGGGCAATCACTAAACAAGCAAGAGTCAGAGCAAGAGATAGCTAAGCATCGAATTAAACAGAAGTAGATCAAGTGAGGAAAAAAAAGTCCATTTCATACACAAAAACAGATATAATTATCATTATCCAGTAAGACCAAAAAGAGAAATAAAGTGGACCAAGAAGCAGGAAAGAAGAGAAAAAAAACTAAGGGGCGAAGGAGGAGTTTATTTTGAGGAGGTAAAGGGGATAAAAGAGGTCAACGATCGAATGATAGCAGCATTTTTAGTTCTTTCCTTCTCCAAGGTGGTTGTGAGGAAAGCAATTTGAGCTTTAAGAGACCTTTTTTCATCTGCATGAATAGCCTTGGCAGCCTCCAATGCAGCCTATGCAACCTCCAGCTCACCCTGTTTTGCCTCTAAGGTATTTCGCAACTTCTACATAGGGTTGTCTGCATGTCTCATAGTAGCAGGTAACATAGCATGGTTCACTTGTCCAATCACATCCTTAGTTGTCTGTAAGGACCACACCTTAACAGAGACACGAAAATCATCAAACACAGGGGCAAGCCAGAACTGATAGGGCAGAGCATGACCATTTTTTACTTTGACGAGTACCCTTTGCATATGCTTAATGATGAGTTGGGGAAGGTCATTGGAATCTCAGAATCCAATAGTTCCATTAAGGTAAGATCAAGAAAGCTTGCAACTGTGTGCCTCTCCTGCCTAGGTAAGATCATGTTGTGGACCACATCAAAATACAACTGATAGAGAGAAGACATCTCATTTTTTAGCACCCTACGATGAGAAGGAAGGAGAGGATTTCTAGAAAATTTTCTGCAGATATCAAGGGCGGATGGAAGATTGTCAAGAGGAGGCCAAGATCCTTTGACATAGTGACCCTAACCTCTAGTAGGAACACTTAGAATTCTACACAAATCAGCAGGATAAAGATTGATGAGTTTTCCATGAACAGAGGTTGAGATCATGTCCCCAATCGCAACTCCATGTGTATAAAATTCATACACTTCATCTTTTCCAAACCTTCTTTGATGATTACCTTGTAGAAGCAAGGATAACCACCTCTGAGCCCCCAATTTGGATACCAAAGTTTCCATAGCAGGACCCCCAAAACCAGTGACAACCCTACCTCTAACCATCTTTTATTTCTGAAAATGCAGAACATGGTCTGGCTGAGAAGATTTATCAGCAGGAGTATCAATAGTAATATCAACATCAAAATTATCAGGAGGCACAGAAGAAGCGTCAGGAAGATAGTCTGAATCTGAGTCAGATGAGACAGAAGGACCAGGTGTGGGGATCGGTTTCTTCGAAAGTGACACAGATTTTGGAGAATCTTTAGAAGGAATATAGGCTTTTCCAGTAGAGACTTTGGCAGTAGAGGCTTTGACAGTAGATTTTGAATATGGGGAGGTTTTGGGAGTGGGAGGGGGGAACATTTTGCGAGAGAGATATGGTTTTGATATTTTAGCTATGGTATTCTTCTTCTTCAGCTTTCTCTTGGAGCGAATGAGAATATCAGGAGAGAAATCACATGGGGGAGGAGAAGCATTAGGCACAACTCGTTTCTTTTTACTTGCCCTAAGTGCCTCTTCCAAACAAGCATCTTCTTGTTGTTTTCTTCTCCGAGTATGTGGATTTTGAGATGAAGTGATGACGGGAGAAGAGTGTTCAGGAGTATCATCATCGACATCAATGGAGACAAACGAGGGTTTTCATTTCAGAGTCAATCTTGACCGTCTCGGAATAAGGTTGGAAATTGGAATTTTATCTCGATCAAGGATTTGAAGATGAGCTACTGATAGTGGTAAGGGTTCTGGAAAGAGTGAGGGTTTGAAGAAAGAGTGAGAGAAGAGGTGTGGTAAGGTCTTGAAGAATGGGAAATCAGATAGGTTGAGAAGGATTTGGGGTTGGATAAGTGAGGGTAAATTGATGTTTGGGTGGAGAATAAGTTGTGTAGAAGGATTAATGTCTGATTTTGTGGAAGAAGGAGGAGAGGAAGAACATGCCATAGTATGGTGAATATTCAGAGGTTGAAGGAGAAGTGGAGATAGGAGAGAAAATAAGAGGCGTATTTAAGAAGAGTGAGAAGGAAGTTGAAGGATAAAGGGACTATGAATTTGGAGAAACGTGCTGATGTAGAGGTTCAGTACGGATGGGAAAGGTCTGGCAGCCTTTTGAAGGAGATGACTGTTGGGTTTTGGTGGTTTTAATCATTATAGAAAGAACTATGTAGATGACTTATTTCTCTTAATGCTGCTATGGAAAACAATAATCATACCTGTGTTTGATTAGTCCATGACCACTCTTGCCTTGATGATCCATCTATCATAGATATATCACATTGCTTTAAATCTTGGAATTAGGACACACAACTAAATGTGTAAGACTGAATTAATCAACAATCACTCAGGCATAGCATATTCTAGTTAATCGTTGAAGGAGATTTATACAATTTTAATCATCCCCAATGCTAACCTATTTTTTTCAAAATGTTCCCTACTCAAAGCCTTAGTGAATATGTCAGCAATTTGTTCCTCAGTTGAACAAAACATAATTGATATATTTCCTTTTTCAACATTGTCTCGAAGGAAGTATTGACGGATATCAATATGCTTAGTTCTTTTATGTTGGACAGGATTTTTGGTTATGTTTATAGCACTTGTGTTATCACAAAAAATGGGAACACAACCTACATCTACCCCAAAATCCAGAAGTTGTTGTTTGATCCATAACAATTAAGCACAGCATGACCCAGCAGCAACGTATTCAGCCTCAGCAGTAGACAAAGCTATTGAATTTTGCTTCTTTGTGGACCAGATAATCAAACATGATCCTAAGAAGTGTGCCATACCTGTAGTGCTTTTCCTGTCCACCAAATATCCTGCATAATCAGCATCAGAGTATCCTACCAAATTAAAGTTACTACCTTTGGGATACCACAACCCAAGATCACTAGTTCTTTTCAAATATCTGAAGATTCTTTTTATAGACTTCAGATGGGATTCTTTTGGATTTGCTTGAAACCTTGCACACAGTCCTACACTAAACACAATGTCAGGTCTGCTTGCTGTGAGATACAATAAGGACCCTATCATACCTCTATACAGTTTTTGTTCTACATCAGAACCATTTGCATCCAAATCAAGTTTTGTGGCAGTCGCAATGGGAGTACTTATTTCTTTAGTTTCCTCCATGGAGAATTTCTTGAGAAGCTCGTTGACATACTTTTATTGATGGATCATTGTTCCTGATGCTGACTGTTTTATTTGAAGATCCAGGAAGTAATTCAACTCCCCCATCATGCTCATTTCAAACTCACAACTCATGAGTTTAGAAAAGTCATGAGTCATATTCATGTTGGTTGAGCCAAAAATAATGTCATCCACATACACCTGCACAACTAAAAAATTCTTTCCATTAGTTTTTAAGAAAAGGGTATTGTCAATTTTACCTCTGGTGTGTCCATGCTCCAGCAAAAACTTTGATAATCTCTCATACCAGGCCCTTGGTGCTTGTTTCAACCCATACAAGGCCTTATCCAGCTTGTACACATGATCTGGAAACTCTCTGCTTTCAAATCCTGGAGGTTGCTTCACATAAAGCTCTTCTTTGAGAATGCCATTTAGGAATGTACTCTTCACATCCATCTGGTACAAAATAAACTCCATGTAAGAGGAAAAAGCAACCAGCAATCTTATGACTTCAAGTCTTTGTGATACCTCGAGTTTTTCCCGTTAAATATTTCGCTCCCAAAAGTGTCAAGTCATTAAAGCCTTTTTATCTTGCCAAGAGAAGCTTAGCACTCAAAAAAAAAAAATTCTAAGTGTTGAAACTTTCTCATTTAGACCTCTGATCTTCGGGTATTTATTTGACGACCTTTCCGACATCCGTTTTTCGATTTCCAAGTTGCGTTGCGATGGAAAAAGGTCGTAGTACATTCCGAGTGAGTTTCGGAATTTTTGGAGTAGCATAAGGGCACGTTTGGGTGCCAAAAATAGTACCACCATGCGATTAGCATGCTCCAGAAATTTTCAGCATTTCAAGGTCAATTTCAAACGATCATCACTTCCTGAATATAAGGAACTGGGAGATATGCTATATGTAAAACGAAATCTCTTTTGAATCTTCTTTCCAATGCAATTGGTTTCACCCCATTCCAACATCAGAGTAATAAGTTACGATCAATTTATGTCAGCATGTCAAATCAGTAACTGAGGGATGGATTTGATTTGGGTCAACTTCGGTCGATCATAACTCCTTATATATGACAAACTGGGTGGCCTACCATATAAAAAATTAAAGATCTTTGAGTTATCTTTCCAACGATATAAATTTTGCAAAATCCAATACCCGAACGAGGAGTTATTCAGTTTTTCGTGGCCAAGGTACGCAGGATTTTTTTGACATTTTTCAATTTCCTTAGGGGCAATCCAGTCATTTCACCCTTGCCCCATTTCGTGGAAATAAGCATAAAAACTGATTTTGGGCATCAAAGTCTATTATTTTCAAAAAAAATCCAAGAAAGAAACCCTAAACCTCTAAATTCCCCTTCCTAAATCTTCCAATTCCACCATGGAAATTTTAAATTAATTCGATAAATGAAGTCTCCGTTCCGAGCTCTTCGAGATGCATCAATCAATTTCGTGAATAGTGTTCCAAGGCAAGAATTCATTCCAATCTTTAATTTTAAGGTATGTGGGGTTTGAACAAGAATAATTCTTCCGTTCTTGTGCCCGTATCTTTAATTTTTATTATGGATTATTATGAGTTTGGCAAATGAATTTATTTCCAAGATATCCTACCATGAGATTTTGATTATGTATATATGTAAATTGTTCAAGCTTGTCAATTATGATTATTTAATGGATTCATATGGTTATGTAAGTTTAATTATGTCTAAATAATTCAATTATGAACTTATAAAGATTTGAATTGTAAGTTTTGAATCACATGAGTATTTGACTATTTTCGTTCTATGAATTGAGATTTAATATTGTAATTCTTGGTGTTTCTATCAAGAATTGATATATTTTGAACATGTATCCACGTTTTAAGTTCAATAATGAATTATTGGTATTTCTAAGTGTTTTCTAGCCATGTGTCAAATTTTGAGCTTCCTTATGACGATTTGAGTTATTGGGTATATTGATATCGAAGTTGCAATGAGTCTTGGTATTTTCTAGATGGTTTTGATGAGTTAAATTGTTGAAAATATTACGTATTGAGTCTTCATATCCTTGTCCAAATGTCGAGTCGGTTATGGTTCAATGCATTGATACCTTGTTGATGTTGAGGAAGATTAAAATGTTTTGAGCTAAAATGTGTTGAGTTAGGAATCCACAAATTGATATGATTTGATAAATGAGAAACAGATTTTATTTGGTCTTTATGATAGACCCTTGTGATGTTGTGGTGAATTTCCTAACGCGTTCTGAGCTTGTCGGGGAGTAGTACTTAGCACCGAGAGGGAAATTTGGTATTTCCCCAAACCTATGTGCCACCGTAGGGTTGTTTGATGATGATATTATTGGCCAGAGAGCCCGATTGTGATTATTGCAATTTTAAGGTCGTACTCCCTAGCAAAGAGTATGACGCTCCCGCCAACGGGGGTTTCAAACATTGGTATTCCACGTAGCTCACGTGAGGTTGTCGGTTATAGGAAACTCCCATGTCCATAAGATTAAGTTTCTTGAATTACCGAGTTACTCCGAGATTTGAGTCAAAGAGTTGAGATGTTTATGATGTTTTATGGCCATTTATGATGATTTATAATTACCTATGATGATTTTTGATGATATGATAATTTATGATGATTTAGGATGATTTATCATAATTTCTGATTTATAATGATTTACGTGGATTACGAGATTTTATCATATGAACTGTTTATTATGAAATTACGAAAAGTATGATTCGATATAACTCAAGCCAAGTGAGTCATCATTGTCCGTATGCATGTTTTCATGAAATTGATTATACTATTTATATTGTTGCATGCACCCCCACATACTCAGTACATTTCAAAGTGTTGACCCACATATTTCCATGGGCTACATTCTTACCAAAATGTAGGTACAAGATGTAGTGCACATATCATGTTCAGCTGGGTCGCAGCTCTCGATCGGCAGGTGATTAGTCCTTTTGATTCAGGGACTTGAGTTGTTCAGATTTGAGGTGTATTGTACTTTCTGTATTCGATCGTATTGAGTAGGGGTAGTTGGGAGTCATGACCCAGCTATCTTTGGTCAATGCTAGTAGAGGCTTCATAGACAGTCACTAGTAGTCAGTGTATTCAGTTTCAAATTTGTATATTTATGAGCAGAATTGTGACCATGTAAATTTACTTTCATGTTGGTCAGACTAAGTTATGGGTTGTTTCCGCATTATTCCTTCTATTTTATGTATTCTATTCAGTTGCTTTGGGTTATGCCAAATGAAGGGTTAGCTTGGGGTCACTTGTGACCTTAAGCACCGTGTGACGTCTTGGGATCCGATTTCAGGGCATTACAAGCTTGGTATCAGAGTACAGAGCTCAAGTGTCCTAAGGTGTCTATGAAGTCGTGTCTAGTAGAGTCTTGCGGACCGGTACGGAGACGGATGTACTTTTCTTCGAGAGGCTATGAGGCATTTAGGAAAATATTCCCTTTCTTTCAAGTCGTAGATCGTGCTGTGGGAAGGTTCCTTAAGAAATTCATACGGGTTCATATCTTGCATAAATTGGGTCATTTTGCCTTGTTCTAAAATACCGGATATAGTCAAGCGTAAATCCTTATAGATTGTGCTTTCTTAGATAATCTCCTCTGATATTACGGGCTTGTAAGTGAGCTAGAAAAAAGAATGATTTCATTAGTGCTCTTGAGTTTCAAAAAATTGAGGTGTCATATGTACGTTCTTGAAGGTTGTGCATTAAGCCTATGTCAGAAGTATTTTTGGATTTCTCCCTAGAATTCATGATGTGATTTCGTATTTTCCTTATCCGTGTACTAATGTTGAGACAGGGTGATTAACTAGTTCCAATTTCCTCTCTTGATTATATTCCTGGGCTTACTAGCAAAAGTTCCATAGCTTTCAAGATGTACCCTCATCCGGCTTGAGTCGTTTAGTTGAGGTAAAGCGAGACACATATTCTCGGATCCTTGATTATGGTGTACCAGGCTTTTATTTCTTGAAAATATTTTATGATCATCTTTTGATGAAAACTTGAAGTCTAGTGAAGCCGTGTGGGGCTTATTTCGATTCACTAGCATAATTGTTTTGATATTTATTTCCTTTTTCAAAATACAAAATCAAAGTCTAGTGAAGCCGTGTGAGGCCTGTTTCGATTCACTAGCAGCTGGCTGTTTACTTTGTTGTTCTTGCAGTGATTGGAAACGTGGTGGAAGGCGGTGTTAATAAATTATTATGGCATAGGCCATGGAATTGTGGATGATTATTGTCGTTATGAGGTTATGGTGGACTAGTATGTTTGGGGTGTTTGATAGATGGAAATGGTTGTTGAGATTGTTGTTAATCATAGTCAGAGTGAGTTGTTAAGTTTGCATAGCGGGTAATGAGAAAAATGAATTCAATGATTGAATTGCTACGACGTTAGTAATAGGGAGGAGATTTAGTAGGTTTGAACCGTATGTACGGAAGCTTAAGTCTATTATTTTATGATCAAGTGTGATATTGTGTGTTGAGGTAGTAGTATGCTCAAGGTGTTATGGGGATTTTTTTAAGATATTAAATGTTAAGCAGTTAGTGTTATCCTTGATCGGGTAAGTATGAATGAGGATATGTGGTATACGATGTAATTGTGAGTTAACTTGGGCATTAGAGGTTGACGAGGGTGTTAGTTTGAGATGTGATATTAGTAAAGCATGAAGAAGTTAGTATGGTTTAGCGAAGGTTTGATGTATCTATGGTAAGTGCTAGAATCTAAGTTGCGGAGTGCATGAATTGTTGTATGATAACTTTTAAAGTTGTCTAAGTTGGTGGGTATTTGAGAGTTATGTTAAGAATGGGTTTTGCGCTCGCGGGTGTAGTTATGCGGGTTAAGTTATGGATCTTGTGTATGGGTATATCTGGGGACCTGGAGTAAAGCGAATGTCGTGGACTAGAGTTTGTATGGTGATTCATTGACTCGGAGTGTTGGCTTAAGTCTAAGGGAGAGATAGTAAAAATTAACTAAGTTAAGATTGCGGGATTCAGGTAGGTGTATCAGTGGGTAGCAAGTTGGTGGTGAGAAGTAGTGGTGTTGATCCTATTTTACTCCAGTCTTTTCAATGACTTCGATATTTTCTCATGCCTTATGTTTCATTCCCCCGATCATAATACATGTTCATGCATATCATGGAAAAACATGTATTCTCCTAACTATCGAAATATGGAGCCCCAATTTTTCTAGCGGGAGAAATCAACATTCCATAAGCTATAAACTCCAAACTCAAGTTGCGCGGTTCATAATGCATGTGCTTAAGTTTTATTGTATGTTCAAGTTCAGTCCACCGGCAACACCCTTAGCGACCAATAAGATTCAATTTATGTCCTGGGTGTCCTTAATCTTTAATCTTGTTTCTGGTTGAATTCATACATTTGATGCCTTAGTTCTCCGGCCTCAATAACTGCACCAAGTCATACACAATATCCCTTCATATTCTACCCTTTCATGACTTTCCATTTGTCGAGGGAGTGTGGATGAATAATGGTGACGATAAGAGAGAGTGAGCGGGTTTTTGTTGATAAAGATTGTGGCATGTTTATTTTAGCTAAGGTGGCAAGTGTGGAGTAAGCTTGAGGCTAGGCTTTTGATGGATGTCATGGTTATTTGAAGCATTTTGTGTTGTGTTTGTGAAAGTGGTTGTGTGATGGCTTATCTAGGTTTGTAGGTGGGGAATATTTGAAGTGAAGTCTTGTGCATGGCTTAGTTAATTGGAAAAGTTAGTGAGTGTTTTCTTAAGAATAGTGCCCGGAAGTTGTCTTAATAAAGGATTGTAGAATTTGAAAAAGGTATTTTATGGGTGTTGATTAGGAGTGTATACGTAATTATAAAGATAGGCTTGAACATCATGTGTGTATATATGGACGGAGATTAAAGTTTATATTATCGATAAGTTTTGGTGTCTATGTTGATTTAGAAGTCTAAGCTAAAAGCTCTTGTAAATTGATCTTGCATAGCACTCATGTATTGTGAATATATCTCCTGTCTGAGGATATTAGTTGTAAGCCTTGGCCTTGCTATAAGTTGAATTGCATATATGCCTATGAATAGTTCCCTAAGCTTCAAAACTTGTTGATATGAATATGATGGTTGAAAATGGTGAGTATTAAGTGGATTAGAGTTGATTGAGTGGTAATAAGAATTATCTGTGAGATGAGGAATTGTAACAATGTGGATGTGTGTAAATTTATAATTTGGAATGGTGCTATGTTACGGTGTTAGGTGGAGGAATTGGTGACTCCAAATTAAGCTTGAAAATGAGGAGAGAGAGTTTGGCTTAGTTAGATTTGAATAGCCAAGATTGCAAATGCCTTGTGAGAATTATGAATTGAATCAAGTAAGTTTGGTATTTGGGGAAAATAGTATTGCGGAGAAAGGGTGGGCGAAGCGTATTAATAAGCTTGAAAGTAAGTTGTACTGCATGGGGTCTAGTACTTTTATTTTGATATAAGACTGATCGACCTACGCTCCGTACTTAAAATTGGGGTCGAGTTATAAATCCTTATTTCAATATACATATATATATATATATATATTGTTCGGACCATATCCCAAACCCAATTGCTTCCTAGTAGCGTTGAAAGTTTCTTGGAAAGATTTTGAATCATGTCCTAATTGAATGAGAGTGTGTCTTGATTCGGTCCGTGCACCTAGAAATTCAACTTGATAGTTATTCCGACGGATTCATATATTTCTTCCATCTTCCGATGTGGTCCAATCTCACTACTTGAAGTTTCGTGAGCATAACCATTTCAAGAATGATTTATTTGCGTCGAAGCAAGTTACCGAATTCTATTTAGCCTTTGCTTTTGTTTCCGACCCAAGTATTAAGCCATGGGTCGATCATAAAGTGTCCCGTGTATCAATTAGTATTATTCGGGGAGAACCGATCCCAAGAGGGAGATATTGTGATATCCCGAGTTTTCATATCCTAGATCTTTCATCTCTTTCTTTGTGAATGCGGATTTAAATCGAAGTTAATAATTTTTCCGTCATCCAACTCTTTTAGTAATAGACTCAACTATGTCGTTGTGATTATCATGAGCATATGCGTCGGAAAGTACTCCAAAGCTTAGAAAAATATAAACTTGTTCATCAAGCTATTTTAGTTGCGTATCCTCAATTTTCCTTCCCTTCCTAACCTAACGAACGACATTCGGGGACTAATGTTTCCAAGGGGGAGATGATGTCATACCCCAAGTTTTTCCCGTTAAATATTTCGCTCCCAAATGTGTCGAGTCGTTAAAGCCTTTTTATCTTGCCAAGAGAAGCTTAGCACTAAAAAAAAAAATTGCCAAGTGTTGAAACTTTCTCATTTAGACCTCTGATCTTTGGGTATTTATTTGACGACCTTTCCGACATACGTTTTTTGATTTTCAAGTTGCGTTGCTATGGGGAAAGGTCGTAATACATCCCGAGTGAGTTTCAAAATTTTTGGAATAGCATAAGGGCACGTTTGGGTGCCCAAAACAGTGGCACCATGCGATTAGCATGCTCCAAAAATTTTCATCATTTCAGGGCCAACATCAAACGATCATCACTTCCTGAATATAAGGAACTGGGAGATTTTCTATATATCAAACGAAAGATTTTTTGAGTCTTCTTTCCAATGCAATTGGTTTCACCCCATTCCAACATCAGAGTAATAAGTTACGATCAATTTAGGTCAGCATGTCAAATCAGTAACTGAGGGATGGATTTGATTTGGGTCAACTTCGGTCGATCATAACTCCTTATATATGACGAACTGGGTGGCCTACCATATATAAAATTAAATATCTTTGAGTTATCTTTCAAACAATATAAATTTCGCAAAAATCCAATACCCGAACGAGGAGTTATTCAGTTTTTCGTGGCCAAGGTACGCAGGATTTTTCTACCATTTTTTAATTTCCTTAGGGGCAATCCATTCATTTCACCCTTGCCCCATTTCGTGGAAATAAACATAAAAACTGATTTTGGGCATCAAAGTATATTATTTTCAAAAAAAATCCAAGAAAGAAACCCTAAACCTCTAAATTCCCCTTCCTAAATCTTCCAATTCCACCATGGAAATTCCAAATTAATCCGATAAATGAAGTCCCCGTTCCGAGCTCTTCAAGATGCATCAATCAATTTCGTGAATAGTGTTCTGAGGCAAGAATTCATTCCAATCTTTAATTTTAAGGTATGTGGGGTTTGAACAAGAATAATTTTTCCGTTCTTGTGCCCGTATCTTTAATTTTTATTATGGATTATTATGAGTTTGGCAAATGAATTTATTTCCAAGATATCCTACCATGAGATTTTGATTATGTATATATGTAAATTGTTCAAGCTTGCCAATTATGATTATTTAATGGATTCATATGGTTCTGTAAGTTTAATTATGTCTAAATAATTCGATTATGAACTTTTAAAGATTTGAATTGTAAGTTTTGAATCACATGAGTATTTGACTATTTTCGATCTATGAATTGAAATTTAATATTGGGATTCTTGGTGTTTATATCAAGAATTGATATATTTTGAACATGTATCCACGTTTTAAGTTCAAGAATGAATTATTGGTATTTCCAAGTGTTTTCGAGCCATGTGTCAAATTTTGAGCTTCTTTATGACGATTTGAGTTATTGGGTATATTGATATCAAAGTTGCAATGAGTCTTGGTATTTTCTGGATGGTTTTGATGAGTTAAATTGCTGAAAATATTACGTATTGAGTCTTCATATCCTTTTCCAAATGTCGAGTCGGTTATGGTTCAATGCATTGATACCTTGTTGATGTTGAGGAAGATTAAAATATTTTGAGCTAAAATGTGTTGAGTTAAGAATCCACAAATTGATATGATTTGATAAATAAGAAACAGCTTTTATTTGGTCTTTATGATAGACCCTTGTGATGTTGTGGTGGATTTCCTAACGCGTTCTGAGCTTGTCGGGGAGTAGTACTTAGCACCGAGAGGGAAATTTGGTATTTCCCCAAACCTATGTCCCACTGTAGGGTTGTTTGATGATGATATTATTGGCCAGAGAGCCCGATTGTGATTATTGTTGTTTTAAGGTCGTACTCCCTGCAAAGAGTATGACGCTCCCGCCAACGGGGGTTTCGAACGTTGGTATTCCACGTAGCTCACGTGGGGTTGTCGGTTATAGGAAACTCCCGTGTTCATAAGATTAAGTTTCTTGAATTACCGAGTCACTCCGAGATTTGAGTCAAAGAGTTGAGATGCTTATGATGTTTTATGGACATTTATAATGATTTATAATTACCTATCATGATTTTTGACGATATGATAATTTATGATGATTTAGGATGATTTATCATAATTTATGATTTATAATGATTTACGTGGATTACGAGATTTTATCATATGAACTGTTTATTATGAAATTACGAAAAGTATGATTTGATATAACTCAAGCCAATTGAGTCATCATTGTCCGTATGCATGTTTTCATGAAATTGATTATACTATATATATTGTTGCATTCACCCCCACATACTCAGTACATTTAAAAGTGCTGACCCACATATTTCCATGGGCTACATTCTTACCAAAATGTAGGTACAAGTTGTAGTGCGCATATCATGTTCAGCTGGGTCGCAGCTCTCGATCGACAGGTGATTAGTCCCTTTGATTCAGGGACTTGAGTTGTTCATATTTGAGGTGTATTGTATTTTCTGTATTCGGTCGTATAATCATATTCAACGACATCAATGAATCAAAACAAAATGCTAACTTTTTATCAATTTTCAATTTCGGTCCCACTTATTCCCAATCACACAGTTAATTGATTTGACAATGAAACCAAACAATCAAACCACAACAAATTTTAGTCGCTCAAACATACTATCAAAAAGCAAATCACCAACCATATATGAGTCACGCAAGCACAACGTTAACATACCACATTAAGATAGAAAGTAAAAGAAATAAAGTTATTAGAATTGGACCTCAAAAGCTTTTTCGATTGAATGTTCAACTCAGATTGGGTATATTAGCTTCAATTGTATTTCAACCCTCTCAAATTGTGAAATTCCTTTAATAACCCAACTGACAATAGAAGGAACGCGATCAGAGCTGCAACCAAAAATAAACTGATGATCTCGAACTCGAACTCCCCTATTTTTCCTCAAACCCGCAAGCTCTTTCTAATTTTATGGTGTTTTGTGGCGACCGTTGTTGTTATGAGTTGAAGGAGGTGGCGTTTAGCGAGAAGGTGGTCATCAGCTTTAGCCGGAGCTTCGGCGAGCTCGGGCAGCGATGGAAAGGGGTCGTTTTAGAATGAAATTGGTCGGATTTTAGTAGTATTTCATTTTTTAACAAAATTTCGCCGAGAATACCCCATGACCGATCTGTTTTGTTCCCTTTTTTCTACTATTTTCCTTCTCCGATCAACTCTCTATTTTTTTTAGTTTTCTCTCTCAACTTCTCTTTATCTATCTATCTCCCGATTCTCTCTCACGTTATTCTCTTATCTATCCATTTCTTGTGTAGTGTATTGTGTGTTGTCTATCGATGGGTGTATGTGTGAATAATGGTTTGTCTCCTATGTGTGTATGCCTATGGCGGTGGGGTGTGTGTGTATGGTGTTCTGTGTAGAAGATGAGTGAATGGAATTATAAATATATGTGTGAGATTCATTCTGTTAAATAAAAGACTCCCAAAAAATATGAATAAGGGGATAGGGGTAGGGGGTAGAGGGTATGAGGTGGGGTAGGGGTTGGGGTATGAGGTGTGGGGTGTGAGGTGGCAAAATTAGTTAGGGTGGGTGGTGAATTTGGTAGGATGAGTTGTTAAAAGTTGTTAAGAATTTGTTGGATTTGTTATTGTGTGGAATTTATCACATGGGTGAAGGTCTGCGGTAAAGTGAGGGTAAATGGGTAAAAACACACTCTCGGGAGGGACAATATTATGTTTCTACAACATGTGGTCGGTTTCTCTGGTTAAATTTTAAAAAAAAATGACCACATGTGGTCGCTTTTCTAAAAATTTCCAGATTACCGATCACAAGTGGTCGGTTTTTCTGGTAAATCTTTTAAAAAAAGACCACTTTTGATTGGTTTTCTGGTTATTATTCCTAAATCTGACCACATCTGGTAATTTTGTAAAAAAAAATTACAGCATATATATATGCTACATTCCATCAAACCTACTATACAAATACAACCAACCAATCAACATTTAATATATAATCAACCATCATAAGAATACAAACATTAAAAATCAAATTATTAACACAAAATTTATCAACATTTCCAAAATAAACTACAAAACATACAAAAGACTATAAAACTACAACTCATTATCCCTATCCTCATTCCCATCCTCAGCCATAAAATCTGAATCCTCTGTGGTGTATTAATCATCCAACAGGCTTAGGCCTTTCACAGTCCAAGGTGCATCACCAGGACAAGGAGAAAGAATCCGTGCAGATTGAAGAAAATAATTGATCTGCTCCTGCATCATTCTTATTTGTGATGTTGTTTCCTCTTCTTTCTTCTTCGCCCTCTCAGTTTGTGCAGTAAACTCTTTAGTGAGTTGAGAAACCATATTTTGTAGCAAATCAACGGTTTCTCTATCAACTGATGAGGCAAAAGATGATTCACCGGACGAAGAACTTCTCAAGTATCTACACTTAAACATTTTCAAGTCACTAATTCACTTCTCAAGTGACCACACTTAACTAAATTCAAAACACAAGTTCACATTTCAAGTACCAACACTTAAACATTTTGAAGTCACTAATTCACTTCTCAAGTGACCACACTTAACTAAATTCAAAACACAAGTTCACCTTTCAAGTAACTAAGTTCATAACACAAGTCACTAATTCACTTCTCAAGTGACCACACTTAAATAAATTCAAAACACAAGTTCACGTTTCAAGTAACTACACTTAAACATTTTCAAGTCACTAATTCACTTTTCAAGTGACCACACTTAACTAAATTCAAAACACAAGTTCACATTTCAAGTAACTACACTTAAATATTTTCAAGTCACTAATTCACTTCTCAAGTGACCACACTTAACTATATTCAAAACACAAGTTCACCTTTCAAGTAACTACACTTAACATTCCCAAGTCACTAATTCACTTCTCAAGTGACCACACTTAACTAAATTCAAAACACAAGTTCACCTTTCAAATAACTAAGTTCAAAATACAAGTCACTAATTCACTTCTCAAGTGACCACACTTAACTAAATTCAAAACACAAGTTCACATTTCAAGTAACTACACTTAAAAAATTTCAAGTCACTATACTTAATCACTTTCAAGTAACTAATTCATTTATAGTGTAAGTCAAACAATTCAAAAAGTTTAATAAAGCAAATAAGTAGAGTCATCAGATGTCCCTCTCACACCATATAATCATCACAAAACCTATGGCTTTCAAAGCCTTCTACAGTAAACAATCCCACCTTAACACTATATTTAAAGACTTCATTATAAGAAAATACAGAGAAATCAACTTACCTTTGCTTGGCCTAAGTTGAAGACAAAGAGACAAGCGGTCACCGGAAAATAGCAAAGCAATCCTTTTTTTAAATTCGAATTCTGTCAAAAAGCAATATCAAATTACTTACTACTTCATATCAAGTAATAACACCAACCTCTTCAAAAAAGCAACTACACTTATTTACAGTTAACTAGCATATCCCATCATTCATATTTACAGCTACTACAAATGTCAACATGGTATGAAGTCTATATCATAACAAAATTATATAATTAGTCTATATTCTATATATGCTTCATACATGAATTTTTCTTCAGAAAATCACTAATTATAGTTTCCATACTCCTAGTGCAGTTTCCATAAAGATTTGCCAAAAATATGAGACAGAAATAAGGCATGTAATAGTTAGAGGCAGGTAAAGGTTAATATTGACCTATCTAGAAGTTCTTGTATGATGCAAACAAAATGTTTAACATTATCCACCTATATCATTTGCCACAGAAAAGTCATAACATCCATCTAGAATCCTATTAGAGATTCACTTACCCTTTCATTTGAAAACTGGTTCTTTTATGTTATCATCATCTCAATTCCTCAAAAAACATAGTTATGAGCTAATTAGCATTTCCAACCAAATAATCAAGTCTTAAAAGTTAATGTGCTCCATAGCATAATATCTGATAATCTACTCGAGGAAGACAATCACCCTGAAATCCCCCATATTTAAATCCCACTTCCATTTTACCAAAAAATTCAAACACCAACATAATTAAATGCTTCAATCACATCCCAAAACAAATATAAACCAAGAGAGAGAAACACAGTGAAGTTAGGTGTATTTATGCATTCTAGAGTCACTATTCTAGCCGTTTTAGCCTTGTTTTGAGAATGATTCGTGTGCTATATGAGTTGATAATGAAATAAATGTGTATCAAAGTTTTAAATCATGTTTTTATGATGTTCAAACTGAGTTTCAAACAAGTTTGTACCTAAAAGATTCATTTAGAGTTCAACCCGGAAAACTAGTGTTACTAGCTTGAGCTAGGTGCTTGTCTAGTTGATTCCGGTGGATTCTATTGTGTTTAAAGTGTTAAAAATGGTTTTTATGTGTAATTATATGTGAAAAACTTGTTTATATTTCTCAAGGGTCAATTGGATCAAGCCAAGAGTCAAAACAATGAGTTAAAGATCAAAGTGAAATTAGCTTATGCTTAGCTCGTGTTTCTAGTTCATCGTGTTGGATGTTGTGTTGTGTTGAGCTTTAAATTGTTGTATTTAATGTTATAGTATTCTTTTTTAATAGATTATGATGATATATAAAGGATATACAAGCTTCAAATCAAGTGGGAACAACTCAAAAAGGCTCGAAATGGCTCAACGAAGGCACAATACGCAGATTGACGCTCTTTTGGACTCTTGGAATTATTGGGCGCGTGTGGACTGAAGGAGTCGCCAATGGATGCGTGAAAAACACCACTGGATTCATAATATGCCTAAAATAATAACCAACTGGCGCGTGGTGGTCCTAACCACGGTCGCGGATTCATTTCGGTGTTTTCGTGCCTTAGAAAAATTTTGAACAACAAATTCCAGAGGCTTAGGGCGATTTAGAGGCTAAGCCTTGCCTATAGCGGGGATAAACCCAGGTGAATCCCCACCTAGTCCCGGGCTCAATAGCTGAAGGTTTTCTTGTCCAATACGGAATGAGCTTACTCCTATACTATAAATACATGTTGTATCACGTTTTTACACATCTTTAAGCATATTTTGGAGAGCAAAGGGATGATAAAACTTCTTCATTAGGTTTTAATTATTTTTATTTAGTTCATTCATTTTTTTAGTCTTTAATTACAACTTTGTGATTACGATTATGACTATGTGTGGCTAAACACCCTTTTCCGGGGTCAAAGCCAAAGACATGAGTACTTTTGTTTTGAATTAAGTTCATTAGTTTTGCTTATCAATATTGGTTGTGTGTTTATCTTTGATTTAACTATTTTAAGGATTCGTAACCCTTAGAATATATCAATTTTCTACCTTTTGATCTCGGAAAATAGAATAGGGGATAAAACATGGAGATGAACAAAGTAGGAGTTTTATTCTTTTATAAAATAAAGAATTAAACTTAGCACCTAGGACAGGGATGTACTTAGGAGCCTTACTTGATTCACACGTAGGATGATAGCTTTAAAATACTTAATTGAATTATTGCATCCTCTCTCAATGATGTAGTTGTAATATCTAAATTAGGTAAACAGTTGGAGGTCGAGAGACCATAATCATGCAATTAACCCTACAAATCTACAACCAAGATAAGCGAGTCAATAAATGAAATTCAAGACATAGTATGATTATCGAAGTGCTTTAACCCTGGGTTTTCTCCCATTGATTGTTACAAGATCTTTAATTTCTGCATTGTTTACTTTACTTACAAATTCCAAACTCTCTTTGGTTACTCTAGCATCAATTGAATCTAAATTGTGAACTGAAATAGAATTATTGCTGAATCAAGTCTCTGTGGGATCGATACTTGGCTTCTTGAAGGCCACTTACTACTTGACAAGACCATATACACTTGCGTGTGCGCTTGGACACTGTCAAGTTCTTGGCGCCATTGTCGGGGACTTGTATTTGGCAATTGTTTATTTTATTTTTACTTTTAGATTTATTTGGTGTTTTTATGCTTGGTCTTGATTTTGTGATTGCAGAAAATAGGTTTTAAGGTTAGAAAGCTGGCAAGGGATAGGAATTTGGTTGAACCAAGCCCCGAACCTGAACAACACTTCCATCAACGAAGGAGAGATGCAATCCATCTCCAATTTTTACAAATAAAAGAAGACCAAGTAGTTTCTTCTCTAATGGCTAAAGAACAAGCAGTACGCAGGACAGTTAGGAAAGTGGCAGTCTCACTTCAGACAAACTTGACTTCCCCAATTCAAAGACTGGCTGCTGGGGGAAATTTTGAGTTAAAGCACAACATGGTGCAGCTTCTTATCAGTAGTGGATAGTTTACAGGGCTTTCACATGAGGATCCACATGTCCACTAGCATACCTTCATTGAGCTTACAGACACATTCATTCCGACTGGGGTGAGTACAGATTTTATGAGGCTGACACTGTTTTCCCATTCACTTTTGGGGGAAGATAAAAGGTGGTTGAATGTGGAACCGGCCAATTTAATCACATCATGGGACGACTTAGCCAGAAAGTTCCTCATCAGATTCTTTCTATGAGGTAAGATTGCGAGACTATGCAGTGAGATAGTGAGCTTCAAACAGAAGTCTGATGAAAATCTATATCACACTTGGGAATGCTTTAAGGACCTTCTTTGAGATTGCCCACATCACCAACAATCCAATGAGGTACTTGCTCATACTTTTGTAGAAGCTCTTGATCACAATACAAAGATTTTTCTAGATTGAGCCACAGGTGGTCAAGCGTTGGAGTTGACTTATGATGAGCTATACACATTGTTGAACCGCATAGCACAAGAAAATCCAGAATGGCACTCAGATTCTAGATGTGCTATGAAAAGAGTTGCGGATGTATTGGAGGTGGACCAATTCACGGCCTTATCAACTCAGGTTGCAGCATTATAGAATATGATAAACACTCAGTTTAGCAGCCTAAAATTGGGAGCTTCACAACCTGCAACCACAGCCAATGCCATCCAACAAACTATAGGTTGGTGTGAAGTGTGTAGTAATAGTGGTAACTTAGTGGCTATGTGTGCTTCCAATCCATAATCGGTGATATATGTGGGCAATGCTCAAAGGCCAAATTATGGTAATGCCTATAACACCAAGTGGCATACTCAGCCTTGGAATGCACAACAATAACAAATTCAGCAACCACAGGCCCAACCAAATCTGTCAACGAGCAATGTGGAAGAGATGTTGAAGCAGATTCAAGATACTCAGACACAATTGCATACGAACATGAAAAATCAGCAAGCGGCCATAAAAAGTTTAGAGTTGCATTTGGTCAATTATCACAAGAATTGAATACTAGGCCACAAGGTGGGTTGCCAGCAGATACAAAAAATCCAAAGCAGATTATGGCAATCACCTTGAGGAGTGGTAAAGAGCTTCAAGGAGAACCTCCAAAGGCAAACAAGGAGGTGGACACTGGTGTGGTAACCCAACAGGTAAATGACAAAGTTGCTGAAAATTCAATAAAGTTTGAGTACTTGAAAGAAAAAGTTGTTGAACCAGAAAAGAAGAAGATGTTGCCACTACCCTTTTCTCAGAGACAAATAAAAGCAAAGGAGGATGCCATGTTTAAAAAGTTCTTTGACACATTCAGAGGACTTCACATTAACTTACCTTTGTTATATGTTTTGCAGGGTATGCCTAAGTATGCGAAGCACTTGAGGGATGTGGCGGCTAATAAGGTAAAATTGTAGGATGTGGGGGCGATAACACTCACTAAAGAGTGTAGTGCGGTAATAACACAGAAAATCCCCAAGAAATTGAGAGATCCGTGAAAATTACTCTCCCTATCCAAATTGGAAGCAAAGTGGTCCATTCATTGAGTGATTTAGGGGTGAGCGTAAATTTCATGCCACTATCTCTATTTGAAAAATTGAGCTTGGGAAAGCCTAGATCAACCACCGTGGTTTTGCATCTAGCATACGGATCCATGGCATATCCAGAAGGAATAATTGAGGATGTCCTCATTAAGGTTGGTAAATTTGTTATTTTTGCTGACTTTATTGTTCTTAATTTTGAGGTAGGCGAACAGGTACCAATCATCTTGGGCGTCCATTCTTAGAAACTAAAGAAGCATTAATTGATGTTAGAGAAGGCACACTCAAAATAAGGGTAGAGGATGAAGAGGTGGTATTTGATGTTTACAAAGCACCCACACTAATGTCCCAATATAAAGATTTGTGTATGATCAATGTGGTTGAAGGGGACAAGTGTGGGGTGGCTAGACCACCAAAAACCTCTTTAGACTACCTGATTAAGCAGTCTAAGCTTCTACCACCAAACCCTGATTTGATGCTAATTGATGAGCCTGAAAAGGCTAAAGTTGAGAAACCTGATGCTCTTAAAAAATTTCACTAAAGAGGGGTAAAGAGAATAAGAAGATAGAGGCCAAGTGTGAGTAAAAGGGTGAAGAAATATGGTTAAGTTGAGTTGGGTCGTGCCGCGATAATAAATCAGGAACTGCTTGGAGGCAACCCAAGTTAAGTAGGTATGTTTTCTTTTTAGTTTTTAGTTTTTAGTTTTTATTTCACGTAGTTTTTATTTTTGGTTGAGCCACAGGTTGATGGAAAGTCTGAGTACCATACACTTGAGCTAAGGAGCATGGAAAAAACTGAGTGTGGATTTTCATGGATCTCATTTATTTGTAAAGATGCTACTAGCTAGGCCTAGAGGCCTCAAGAAGTATTTCTATCTCTTGCTTTTAAAATTTACTTTGAGGACAAAGTAGATTTTTAAGTGTGGGGTGGGGAAATTCCCAAATTTTGGCTCAATTTAAAATTTTTTGGTGTAAGATATTCTTGTTGGTGCTATTTTTTATTACATGATGCAAGTGGGTTTGTTGATAAAAGCATGTTGATTGAGTGAATTGTTATTTTTTTAGACTCTTAGGCTCATTTTTGTGATTGTTGTACTTTGTGGTTTAAATTTGAATTCATGCTATTATTTGGTTGGGGGTCTATGATGATCCTATATGAGTTGAGTATGTGCCACTTGGTGTGAGATTTTTGTATATATCTTGTTGCATATGATGTCTAGAACTTTTTCGGTGTGTGTGTGAAGCGAAATAAAGAATGTGGGTTTAGGAGATGATTTAGGCATTTCTTTGATAGCCTTGTTTTATACCTTCTATTTATCCTACCCTTTATGCATTATCCTAGTTAACCCCATTAAGCCTTTAGCCTTTTCTTTGGTAGCCTCATAAGTAGCCTAATCCCCTTCTTTGGTAGACCATAATTTGATCCAAAAAGCTCCAAAGTGCTTTAATGAAAAAATATATTTAGTAAGGAGTTTGAGAAATTGAAGAAGAAAAAGGTGAAATTGATTCCCCAATGTAATAGTTATTGGTATTTATATTTGATTTTTGGTGGTTGGGAGTGATATAAATGGTGTTATAAATATTCCCATGGTTGTAGAAAATGAGAAAAAATAAATCTTGAAGGAATAAACAATGTTCCCACCATGTGTTTGTGAAAATGCTTAAAAGAGATGAGGCAAAGTAAATGAATGGGGTAGACAAATATGGTGTAATTTGGTTGTTGGAGATTGATTCTAAATGTATAATGTAGTGTATTAAAGTGCTTAGAGAGGTTAATCACTATTCTCAAATAGTTTCTACCCGTCCCTCAACCTATATTACAACCCGAAAAAGACCTATTTGATCTTAAATTCATCATTCTAATATTAGTGGAGAATTACACTAAGTGCAAGCCTATGGTTCATTGTGTTTAACTTGTGAATTCCTTGTGAGAGTGGGTGTAACTTGATTTTTATACCCATCATGTTATGAATAGCTTGATTGTGAGTGATTATGGGTAACTCTCTTGTTGTGAGGGGCACATGTTTGATGAATGTGGATGATTTGTATGATGTCCTTGATTGAATGATAATCATGAGTTTGCCAACTAGGTGAGTCAATTCTTGAGGCTAGGATGTTTTGGAGTGGTGTTCATAAGTTTTCAATTGTGTTGGTAACATGCTTAGTATACAAACTTGCATTCCGTGTAGTCATTGTAGTGCTAGCTTGAGTGTCTTTCATCGAGTATAAGTGTAGAGTCTTAAGCTCATGATGTTCATAGTTAAGAGTTGTGCAAGGACGAACAAGGCTTTAAGTGTGGGGTGGTGATGTTGGGTGTATTTATGCATTCTAGAGTTACTATTCTAGCCTCTTTAGCCTTGTTTTGAGAATGATTCATGTTCTATATGAGTTGATAATGAGATAAATATGTATCAAAGTTTTAAATCATGTGTTTATGATGTTCAAAGTGAGTTTCAAACAAGTTTGTACCTAAAAGATTCATTTGGAGTTCAACCCAAAAAACTAGTGTTACTAGCTTGAGCTAGGTGTTTGTTTAGTTGATTCCGGTGGATTCTATTGTGTTTAAAGTGTTTCAAATGGTTTTTACGTGTAATTATTTGTGAAACAACTTGTTGATAATTCTCAAGGGTAAATTGGATCAAGCCAAGGGTCAAAACAATGAGTTAAAGATCAAAATGAAATTAGCCTATGCTTAGCTCGTGTTTCTAGTTCATCGTGTTGGATGTTGTATTTTTTGAGCTTTAAATTGTTGTGTTTAATACTATAGGATTCTTTTTGAATGGATTATGATGACATATGAAGGATATACAAGCTTCAAATCAAGTGGGAACAACTCAAAAAGGGTCGGAATAGCTCAACGAAGGCACAATACGCAGATTGACGCTCTTTTGGACCCCTGGAATGTCTTGGGTATGTGTGGAGTGAAGGAGTGGCCAATGGACGCATTCAAAAGACCACTGGATTTAGAAGATGCCCAAAATAGTAACTAACTAGAACATGGTTCTCCTAACCGCGATTAGACCGCGACGCGGGCTCATTTTGCTGCTCTTGTACCTTAGAAAAATTCTGAACAACAAATTCCAAAGGCTTAGGGCGATTTGGAGGCGACGCCTTGCCTGTAGCGGGGCTAAACCCAAGGCGACTCCCCACCTAGTCTCGGGCTCAATATCTGAAGGTTTTCTTGTCCAACACGGAATGGGCTTACTCCTATATATAAATACATGTTGTATCACGTTTTTATACATCTTTTAGCATATTTTGGAGAGTAAAGGGTTGCTACAACTTCTTCATTAGGTTTTTATTATTTTTATTTAGTTCATTCATGTTTTTATTCATTAATTAAAATTTTGTAATTATGATTATGACTATGCGTGGCTAAATTCTCTTTTCCAAGGTTAAAGCCAAAGACATGAGTACTTTTGGTTTGAATTAAGTTCATTAATTTTGCTTATCAATATTTGTTGTGTTTTCATCTTTGATTTAACTATTTGAAGGATTCGCGACCCTTAGAATATATCAATTGTCTACTTTTTAATTTCGGGAGAAGGACTAGGGGATAGAACATGGAGATGAACAAAGTAGGAGTTTTATTCTTTTATAAAATAAAGAATTAAACTTAGCACCTAGGACAGGGATGTACTTAGGAGCCTTACTTGATTCACACGTAGGATGATAGTTTTAAAACACTTAATTGGATTATTGCATCCCCACTCAACGATGTAGTTGTAATATCCAAATTAGGTAAACGGTTAGAGGTCGAGAGACCATAATCATACAATTAACCCTACGAATCTACAACCAAGATAAGCAAGTTAATGAATGAAATTCAAGACATAGTATGATTGTTGAAGTGCTTTAACCCTGGGTTTTCTCCCATTGATTGTTACAAGATCTTTAATTTCTGTATTGTTTACTTTACTTACAAATTCCAAACTCTCTTTTGGTTACTCTCGCATCAATTGAATCTAAATTGTGAATTGAAATAGAATTATTGCTGAATCAAGTCTCTGTGGGATCGATACTTGGCTTCTTGAAGGTCACTTTACTACTTGATAAGACCACGTACACTTGCGTGTGCGCTTGGACGCTGTCACACAACAACCAAAAAAATTACCAAAAGTTAAAGTCTACAAATTCAAGATTTTGAGGATAAAAATTATTGTCGTCCGGTATGAAATTAGAAACCTTCTTCAACGAATCAACTTGGGATTAAGAAGACCTAGCTATAGGAAACCTCGTCGGAGTGGACGTGAAGATTTAGGATGCGCTAAGTTGTTTGAGCTGAGTGTCATTGTTGAGATGAGCTAAGTGTCGTAGTCGATGAGCTGAGTGTCGTCGGGTCGGTCAGATGAGGCGAGTTCGAGTAATACAAAGTGCGATGCAAAAGATTTCTCAATTGAGACCTAGGATAATTACAAAGGTAAAAGGGGCAATTAAGATTGGTTTGGGTCAGACATTATTGGGTATTAAAAAAATTTTGAGAAAATCAATCATAATAAGCAGTCGATTTATTTTAAAAAAAAAAATCATTCAAAAAACGATCACTTGTGGTCGATTTTTAAAAAAAAAAAAATTAATAAATTGTATAATATTTATAGTAACATCCAAATAATTTAATGCAATGCATATATAAATCAGATAATTAGTTATATTATCATCACATTAACACGAGTAATATATTTCCTCAATCGTATAATAATATCAATGCATTTCATATATTTGGTTGAATTTTTAGTTACGATATTATTATATACCTCGTAATACAACGTGTTAATCAGATAAATTATCGGTTAATTAGCTTTCGTTATTACAACTTCAACAATATACCCTTGTCTACATTGACACAAGTAGTATATATATTTCCTCAATAGTATGATATCAACGTATTATTCAATATATTTTGATATATAGATTCAATTATCTAGCTTTTGATTACTACATATGTCACTACATGAGATATAAGGATATATACATATATTCGATTGGCTATCAACTTCCAAATACGTACTATATACATCACATACACGATTTTATTACCCCATAATAATACAATTCACATATACTCAAATGAATTATCGGTTAGTTTATATTATGTTATTATACCTTCAACAGTATACTTACCCCATAATAATACAATTCACATATACTTAGATAAATTATCGGTTAGTTTATCTTATGTTATTATACCTTCAACAGTATACTATTACTTTGATCGATCGATCGCATGATATTCGTATATTCAATATATAACTGGATATATTTAGTTAGTTTTAATTTTGACTACGTACTACGTACATCACTACACAAGAGATATACATACATATATATAAATGTAAGCTTCGAACTACGTACTACATACATCACTACATAATATATGCTATATATACCTGTGCATACACACACACACTTTATCAGCTATCAGGTTCTAAATACGTACTATATACATGACATACACGAGTATATTACCTCGTAATATAATGCGACGTATTTCATAATATACTTTGATGAGTTATCGATTAATTTGATTAACTTACATTAATATAACTTCAACGTACAGTATATTATTACTTCAATCGTTTCAAATCAAGATATTCAATATGTTTGGATAGATTCTGCTAGTTTTTGACTACATCATTCATCGATCACTACATTATATATATATATATATATATATATATATATATATATATATATATCAACTCTTGAATAAGTACTATATACATCACATCCACAAGTATATTACCTCATAATACAACGCATTCATTATATTCTGATGAATTATCGGTTATATATGTACGTTACATTATTATAACTCCAATAGCGTAGTATTATATATATATATATATATATACACACATCAACTCTTGAATACGTATTATATACATCACATCCACAAGTATATTACCTCATAATACAACGTATTCATTATATTCTGATGAATTATCGGTTATATATGTACGTTACATTATTATAATTCCAATAGCATAGTATTATTACCTCAGTTGTATGATATAGACATATTCATTATACAAAGATTATGTTTAACGTATATACAACGGAAAATATATTTATTTATAAATTGAAACATAAGTAAAAGATAAAGATTATGTTTAACGTAATTTATTTATTTTATTTAATATAATATATCTCTTAATTTATTTTTTAATATAATTTTTTTACAAAATTTAAGTTTAATTGATTTTATTATTATTATATAGGTTATCAACTACATATGATCGGTGTAATTTAAAAAAATTATATATATTAAAAATATATTTGATTTTACATATAATAATTAAAATATATTTTTTAAATAAAAAAGCAACCACTTGTGGTCGCTTTTATATAAAATATTATTTAAAAAATTAATCGTAAATAGATCACTTGTGGACGTTTTTAATTTTCAAAAAACATAGTAATAATTAATATAAAAAAATTTCAAATGATTATTTGATAATTTTAAAATATAAAAAAAATATTATTTTTTTAGAAACAAAATTGAAATTGAGACTACAAGTTGTGGTCGCAAAAACTGTTTTTCTAGATAGGAGGAAGTTCTAGGAGAAAAGAGAAAATCAAAATAATTTCATTCACATGAGAAGAAAAAGCTTTCGATAAAAATTTTCAATGTATCATTTATCATGAAAAATTCAAGAGATTTTCAATAAAATATTGGTCAAAAATATGACCACATTACACTGAACATATCCAAAAATTATGTATGAAATAAAATACAGTATTGTATTTAGGTGATGGTATAATTATCAAAGATTATGATCAAGATAAATTTATATCATCAATTAAATAATATAAAATTGATTAATTCCACCTAAAATTATTTTCTTCACCTCTCAAATGAGATAAACTAGGCCAAAAACCAATGTCCTCAAATATAATTTGAAAATAATTTAGGTCGCGAACTTAATGACCCCAAAGTGTCGTCAAAGTTGTTCAAAACTTTTGAGAAATACTAGTTATAAAGTCTTGTGATGAATGATTCAAAATTCATTTGAGGTTTCAAATTTAAATTCTACACATTATATTTTTATTTTTTAAATATTTTTAATAAAAATTCTAAATCTACTGTCGCAACTAAGTCGGCGAATTCTTTTTTGAGCCGGTTGACATGATCATTTCAAGAGAACTAATACTTTTTAATATTACTTGTTTAATCCAACGTGTCTCGCACGTGTAACGTTTGATTATTTAAAATTAAAAGTTTTTACCTATTTCGAAGATTTTTAATAAAGTGTAAAAGTTCAAATCACTTTTCAAAAATCTTGCACACTTTAATATAATAATGTAAACATAAACATATACACATATATGTTTTAGCACCAGAAATTTCAAGTGGTTGATGGATCATTACTTTTGCATTTGTCATATAGTACCTCTTTTCCTTATTGTCACATGCTAAGAGAGACTCATCAATTTGAACAATATTTGTGTTACGGTTATTTTTCTTTGTGTGTGTATATATATATATATATAAAATCTTTCTTTATGTTTAAAATTAATTTTTTATAAAATCATTAATTACATTCTTATTACGTACTTAAAACTTCTAAAAATCTGGTACTTCTTAAATTTTTCTTATTCGAGTAGTTTTATATTTTATTTCTAAATTTTTCAAATCTTCTTAAAATCAAATTTTGCTGATTTAGAATTCTAATGGAAAATGTATCTGTTGTCATTAATTTTGATGACTTATAATAAAGAAAGGTTTTATCATGAATATATTTAATTAATTTTCAACTCTTTAATTAGGAAAAACTATTGAAACTTCAATGACTTCTAATAAGAAAAAGTTTTACCATAAATATATTTAATTAATTTTTAACTTTTAAATATTAAGAAAAAATAGTGAAAAATCAATTTTGTCTAAAGCAAGAACTTTTAATGAAGGACAAAAAGTTTAAACAATATTTCTAATGCCCTTCACACTTTTAATATATTATAGATTATAGATTATTATTTTGTATAATATGGACCTAAAATGAATTTTTCTATATGTTAGAAAAGATTATTTTGACGTGGTTGTTTTTCGTCACTATTGGCAAAGATAAACAACTATTTAGTTATTGCACATTATATGACATGTGTCTTGTAATTAAAATGACCCAAAATTATATGATTACTGTCCTACTAAATCGACAAAAACATTCTCTCATTTCATTTAAATTATTGTTTATTGTTTATTCACTTTATTAATTGGTATGTTAATTTTGTTTATTATTTAATCAATTGACTTCTTATTATTTATTTTCCCCATCCTTTTTTATTTCTTGCATTTTGATTCTTAAAATTAAATTAAATTAGATTAAATTAATTTAATATTTTAAATTTAAATTTTAGGTGTTCAAGCACTATATAAAAAAAGCACTATAAGTTATAATCTTTGTCATATTAATATGATAAAAAAAAATTGCAACCATAAGACATTACCTTTTTTAATATGTAGAAAATCATATTGAACTTTGCTTTTGTAATCTGCTCCTTCCATTGAACTCAATATGATTTTGTATTAAATAAGTAGTATTTCAAAAGAAAAAAAAAATCTTAAATTAAAAATATGTAAAATATATTAAAATGTTATTTAATTTTGTGATTTTAAATATGTCAAATAGGAGTTACAATTAAAGAATTGTTAAAAATAAAAAAAAATCCTCTATAACGAATTAAAAAATTGAAGTAAGTTAAACAAATTAAAACGGAGAAAATAATAAGCTTGCCTTTTCAATTCTTGATATATTTGTATTTCATAGTTTATGATATATATACTTAATATAACCAGAAATGCAATCAACACATTTGAATTTAAAACATATGTTCACTTTTTAATTTAGTTTCAAGTTTCTGCTAATAAAGTTAGTATAGTATTTGATTAAGCACACTATTACTGTGAGTTAATGGGTTTTGTAATTGAAACTTTTAAGTGTTAATTATATCTTTGCTTCTAATTATTTTAAGTATAAACAACAGAAATCCCATTTTAATGAAAGTAATTACATTGTATCCATATTTCTTTTCTCTCCCTGATTTGAAAAGTATATATACTTGTCGACTTAACTTCATACATAACTCGAATGTATAAGATAATTGTTTCGGTTAAATTTAAGGAAATAAAATCAGTTGCAATTATCTCTATTTTACTAAAATTAAGGAAATAAAATCAGCTGCAATTATCTCTATCTTAATTAACGCCAATCAATTATTTTCTGATTTGGTGGAGCCTTAAAAATAGTAACCGTAATTCAAATTGATATTTTACTCTGAAAATTCACAACAATTAACTTTATTGAAAATTTGATTTCTCCACCAACAATTCTTGGCGAACATCAAAATCTTGTTGTTTTTGGTTTATTCAAGATCTTGTTTATTCCAACTGACAACATCAATATGAACATCGCTATATTGTACAGGCATTCAGGTTCTTGGAAGTCTAAAATTGTATATGAACAATTCAAAAGTGATGGTATTGTTGTTTCGAAAAGTATAACATATTTGAGGTTGATCTCAACGATTGCTACAAAATTAGATATTGATGAAGGTTGAATAAAAATAGAAGTAAAGTATATTGTGAAAGGTAATTCTTCACCAGCGACGCACCTGGGATTTTTTCTCAAAGGATATCTGAAAAGATAGTTTGTTTTTCAATGTGACGATCCAATTATGTTGGCTCATACTTTACGTGTTCATCTGGAAGAAGCAAGTGATTAATAATGTTAATTTTGAATAACCGTACCAGCTTTCATTATCATGTAATGAATCTGAAAAATGGATGATCTAGTTTTAATAACGTTAATTCAATTTCAGTTCTTAATAAAAAAAAAAATTCAATAAGATTATTCAATTTTATATTCGTTTATGCTTGTTAGTTCGTTTTCTGTAGATGCTTTAATTGTTCCAGATGCATATTTTCTGCTAACAGTAATATTATGTTGGTGTGTATCTGTTTCACATATATTACAGATTGTATGATTGTTTGGAATGATAAGACATTGTATGGCAGTGATTTATAAGATCAACATTATGTCGATGTATAATCAATCAGCTAATGTATAATGTTATCATATACAATGGTTAATAAATGTTAAATTATGCTAAAGTATGGAATCTAATAATATAATGGTTGAGTAAGAACTTGCATTAATATTACAAAATAATGTGTAAGGGTTCAATATACATGTGAAATCTTAATTGTAAAAATATCGCAATTAGCTAATGTATAATGTTATCATATACAATGGTTAATAAATGTTAAATTAAACTAAAGTATGGAATCTGATAATACAATGTTTAAGTAAAAATTTGCATTAATGTTACAAAGTAATGTGTAAGGGTTCATTATACATTTGAAATTTAATTGTATAATGTTTAATGAGTAAGTTTTGTTAATCGTACAATTAATGTATAATGATTTATTATACATTGGATATAAATATAAACTTTTTACTCTATCATTGTAACGTTTTATGCTATAGTAATATATATGTAGTGAAACGTTTGTATGGATCAACCAATTCAATGTTACAATATCTTCATACAATATAATTTCATGTATAAGGTTACCAAATTTTAGAACATTAGTAAACATGTATGTGTAAACCTTATACAATTAATAATATAGTATTAATACATGTATAATGAAATCTTGTACATAGATTCATACTGCCAAAACAAATAAAAAACAACCTCATACAACAGTTTCACATGTATGTGTAAACCTTATACAAGTAATAAATATAATCTAATACTTTTTCACATGTATACGAACACCTTATACAATTCACTATACAATCTTAACAACTGTATAATGAAATCTTATACATAGAATAGTGTTGCTAATATATATTTTAATGATAACTAAACCTTCGACAGACTGGTCGTCCAGAATCATCAACTTTTTTTTTACTTGACGATTTTGGAGCTTTCTTGTTTGAACTTGAACCGACAACTTTTCTCAATTTCTTCATTGTTACTGGATCGTTTCGATGCTTCGAACGGTTCTCTGCGAAATTGGGTTCTTCATAATCAAAAGAACCAAGAACGAAATCAACAACGGGAATAACAATACGCGATCATTAAGAAAATATTCCCTTTGGCTTTGGCCTTTACTTTCGTCCCCCATTAAGAAAATTCAGTTTTTTTCTCTAGGTGCTTGATGAAATTTGAGAATGCTTAAATTTTTTTTCTGGCTTTTTAATGAAACTGTTTTTTCCCTCTAGTATTGGATGAAATTGCAGTTCTTTTTTTTCTGGATTTTTGATGAAAATGGAGAAGATTTTATCGATTTAGAACAGAGAAAAGATAATTTTAGACGGAGAAGATTTTGTTGATTTTGGACAGAGAAAATGGAGAAGATTTTTTTTGGAGAGAGATTATTGTAGATCGGAATTTGTGGGTGTAAAGAGATAATAAGGAGGTTTAATACAGATAGATAATTGGAGAGATAAGGTAGCAAGGTTTTAGGTGAAAAATATGGAGCTGTTTGGGATGTAAAAGAAGGAAGAGAGAGAAAGTAAAAAAGATAGGGATTTAAGTAATTAATTTGAAATTTTTGTAATTTATTTTCCAATATGGGATTTTATGTAATAAGGTAAAGTTAACTTGTGTATATATATATATATATATGTAATTTTAAGTTATTTTAATCACCTCAAACATACTACTTCTATAAGTTAATAGGTTTAGTAATTGAAACTTTAGGCGTTAATTACATGTTGACTTGTAGTTATTTTGAATCACCTCAAACTCAAAATAAAAATTTTTATGTTTCATTTTTAAAAATTAATGTATAAAATGTATTTTATTCATAATTTTATTCAGTGGGTTCGATATTCTGTCGATTTATTTTTCTAAAATTAAAAATGTATCAAATCTATGATTTTAATTAAAGAAACCTAATAAATGATGTTCCTTTGATTTCTAAAAATTTACTAACATTCTTAGAATCAACTAAAAGATTGAAAAACGTCTTTTTATAATACTTATTATTGTATTCCTAAATAATAAAAAATTTAAAATTTATTTAAAACATCAATTGACAATGTATATCTTTATACAAAAAATAGACGATGTATATTTTCTCTATATTTATTCTAATTATTATTTTGACAAATATATACTAAGTAATTTCAATTTTCAGATATTGAACCCATACTAACACGGATCGTCACGCTAGTTTAAATAGAGAAACACGGTATTTCTAAAGAAAATTTAAACAACTGAAACAACATACCTGCTATTAACCAAAAATAGGAGGTTGTAGACACATAAAATTTATTGGATCAATTTTATATAAAATTTAAATTTGATTCATATTTTATTGGGTCTAAAACTCTTTTGGGCTTAAAAAAATAATAAGCTCATTTTCTTCCTCATCAAGGTCCATCTCACCTTGAAGCCCAAACTCATCAAGTGACGTGGCATCTCAGTCAAATCCAAGATCAATGAGATGTCGCCACCCGTACAAATGATGTGAAAATCTCATTCAAATTCAACAACCAATCAAAAGACGCCAAGTGTCCCAAATGACATGTTTTTGACCAATCACAAGCAACTAGGCCTACCTCCTACAACTATAAATAGGGGGTAACATAACATTCAAAAAGGGAGAAAAAAAAGGGACTCGGAAAAGAGGACTTTGACAAGCATTGGCAACGTCAGCATTGACTATCAAGTTCTTGCAAGGAGCAATCAACGGAGTTCTTCCCAGATATTATTCTAAAGCGACAAAACACTTTTCGACATTCCCAACGATTGAAATACGTCTCTAGGAGTCCAAATCATCCAACAATTCGAGAAACACGCTACTGAAGTTCCTCGGATCATTTTTAAGTTTAGGAGAGAACAATCAAGAGAACAACAGAATTGTACTCACAAGATCCATTTAAATAAAGTTACTTTTTTTTGTTTATTTTATTTTTGCTTGCAGTTAATTTTCCGCACTCAACGAAAATTTATTGCGAACAAATTTTGGCATGCCTAGTGGGACCAGTTCTGCTCTTCATCTCTTCCTTCTACAAATTGAAAAATCACAAATTCAACTACTACAATGGACTTCAGAAAAATCAATGAAGTTTCGTGCAAGAAGTCTACTACTGCCACGTCTACTGAGATCACACTAGTTGGCTCCATCAATCGACGCAATCTCAACACTTGTGCTTTGGATGGATCCCAATACTTCACCTTTTTGGAGATGATGAAAAGGAGAAAATCTCAAATTTCGACTGTAACTACAACCCCTGGAGACAACTTTTCATCTATGTTATCAGATAAACCGTCTGAAACTGTCTGCAACTTAGGAGAATCTGAAGACTTAATAAATTCTCCAACTTCAATGAAAGTCAACACCTTCATGGTTGATGCAGTTGACATGGATGAGAAGTTTGCAATGATAGAGCAAACCATTAAAGCCTTGAAGAAGTCTGTTGATGAGAAAGATCATCAAATCGCCCCATTTATGAGCAAGTTAGATCTCTACAATCCTGGAGAGTCAAATTATAATCTAACACTGCAAGAAAAAGTTGATGGTGAATATCTCATCAAGTCAAGTGGCAATCACTGTGATGATCGATCCACTTCAGTAGCTACTCTAACAGTTCAACAACTGCAAGATATGATTGCAAACACCATCAAGACACAATATGGAGATCCGCCACAAAGTTTCGTAGGATACTCAAAGTCGTATTCTAAGCGAATCGAGGGCTTACCGATGCTAATTGGATATCAACCACCAAAGTTTCAACAACTTGATGGAAAAGGAAATCCAAGGCAACACATCACTCATTTCGTTGAGACTTGTAGCAGTGTTGGTACACACGGTGATCTTCTTATCAAGCAGTTTGTTTGCTCTTTGAAAGGCAATGCTTTTGATTGGTACATGGACTTGGAGTCCGGATTAATTGATTGTTAGGAGCAAGTAGAAAGTCAGTTCCTAAATCATTTTTACAGCACCGATCATACGGTCAGCATGATGGAATTGACAAACACAAGACAAAGTAAAGATGAGCCTGTAGTGGACTACATAAATCGTTGGCGAACATTGAGCTTCAATTGCAAGGATTAACTTTCTGAAACTTTCGCGATTGAAATTTGTATTCAAGGAATGTGTTGGGGCCTTGTGTATATCCTCTAAGGAATTAAGCCTCGAACTTTTGAAGAATTAGCTAGCGCGCTCATGACATGGAGCTAAGTATTGCAAGACATAGAATGGCATCACCTATTTTTTATCCGAGGAAAGAAGTCACGAAATTCAAAGACTCGTCTGAAGATCAAATTGGGGAATCTATAACGACAATTGTGAGTTTTACGAAGGCCTCCACAAGACAAAAACTGAAAGAGAAAGATCCAAAGAAACAAATGCAAGAAGTGAAAAATCAACCAACCTTGAAAGAATTACAAGAAAGGGTATATCCTTTCTCCGACTCTAATGTTCCTGGGATTCTTGACAAGTTGCTAGCCAAAGAAGTCATGAACTTTCTAAGTTAAAGCGATTTGAAGAATCAGACAAAGTCGACGATCCTAAATACTGTAAATTTCACCGCATTGTTGGTCATTACACCACAAAATGCTTCATCCTGAAGAAAAAGATAATGACATTAATGCAAGAGGGAAAGATCATCATCGTTGATGGCGATACAATTGATGCAAATCATGTTAGCGTCGAACTGGACCATAAAAAAGGTTCAATTTCAAAAGTTGTCAACCCATGTGCTCTGTGGCATCACCAAAAGGTGAGGGAATCATCATTCTACAATTTGGGTGCTTTGACCCAATTGAGGTTCCCACCCTAAAGAAAACAACAAGTAAGTCCATGTCAAATGACCTCTCCAATAGCAAGAAGGGTGATACTTGGACATTGATCCCTCGCAAAAGAAAAAAATATCAAAGGGCTTCTAAACTCCAATTTTCAAAAATCGACACAAGATCAAGTGCAAATCTGCTTCAACTAATGGGGGAAATAAATATCAAACTGAAGTGCAACAGTACTCAATTACAAAGGGTTGGAGGGCAAGTCAAAACGCTCCTTGATGCACGAGCCTAAACTGTAAGACAAAATGCTCCTCGATGCACGAGCCTAAATTGCAAGTCAAAAAATACTCCTCGATGCACGAGCCTAAACTGCAAGTTAAAATTCTCCTTACTGTACGAGCTTAAACTGCAAGTCAAAAACGCTCCTTGATGCATGAGCCTAAACTGCAAGTCAAAAATGCTCCTTGATGCACGAGCCTAAACTGCAAATCAAAAATTCTCCTCAACACACGAGCCTAAACTGCAAGTTAAAAATGCTCCTCAACGCATGAGCCTAAACTGCAAGTCAAAACGCTCCTTAAGGCACGAGCTTAAACTGCATGTCACTCCTGATCGTCATGAGTCTAAACTGTGAACGACTCTCTAAAAAAATGACGAAAGAAAAAAAATAAAAGAAAAAAAAAATTAAAAAAAAGGAAATTAACTCATCAAAACTACGTTATGACTTGATCCTCCCGAGGTACGTAGGAAGCTTAGAGTATTTTTACTCTAAGTTCAGTTGTATGAGTTTTTTAAAAAAATGTGTGTCATCATTTGAGCACGGTAATAACACTTTGAATTGACATAGATATCACATGAGGATATACGTTCCTTCACTAAGTTTACCGCAGACGTGCAAAGGTGAAAAGACCAGCAAGGCAAAGCGAATTTTGATAATATATTTGTATAAATTCGTATAGGTGTTCACCATCATTTTGACATATGTGGTAGATCTTAGAGACTTCTACGCAACAAAGAATACGGCTCATGATTCAAAGGTTCCTACACCAAGTTATGAATTTTCTATCATAGTTGCTCAAAGTTGCAAAATAGACAATCAGATTCTGAACTAAGCTTACTTTGATGATGTATATGTATAAATCTGCAAGAGAGTTGAGTGTGGTTTTTATGTATGTTGTACATATGAGAATCTACTTTCCAATGCAAAAAACTACTCCTGATTTCGATACTCCTACGTCGAGATACAAAATTTATCGTGATGTTGCGCAAAGATGATAAAACTAGCGAACCAAGATTGGAGGATAGGTTTTGGGGCCATACCTGGGATGATTTGGGAGCAATCTGAATGTAATCCCACGAGAAACGTAGCTCTATGAGTCTAGTTTCCAACGCAAAAAACAACTCCTGATTTCAATACAACTACGTCGAGATACGGAATTTATCATGACGTTGCGCAAAGCTGATAAAGCTAGCGAACCAAGATTGGAGGATCGTGTTGGGGCAATATCTGGGATGATTTGGGAGCAATCTAAATGTGATTCTCGCGTGAGACGTAGATCTACGAGTCTAGTTTCCAACGCAAAAAATGGCTCCTGATTTCGATACTCTTACGTCAAAATACAGAATTTATCATGACGCTGCGCAAAGCTGATAAAACAGATGTATCAGGACATTGAATTTCATTTTTATGAATCAAACAACTCATATTTTTGTTCTCCCATCGGAGAATAAATATTTTTGTGGACGTTTACCTAGTACATGCTCACTGAAGCTAAAAAGGAGAACTTTCAGCGTCGTCAAGGATGAAATCAGATCATTCCAAGTCACTTTCTTATCAAGCAGGAAGGAATTAATGCACCAAATGGTTCAACATCAATCATGTCGACTTTTTTGGTCTGACGTCAAGACCATTTGCATAAACCTGCACAAAAAAAATGAAGATGGAACACATCTACAGTGTTGATCTGATGAAGCTTCTCGATTTTATGCGGATTGATGTCAACTACGTGAAACTTCAATCTGGAAATAAGTGTCGGTACTTAAGGCACGATGCTTTGATTTGGCATGATCAACATTGCGAGAAACACATCAGTTTAGTTCAACATGGCTGATATCGATGTCGATTAGCATGAAATTTGATTTTCAACCATTGATCTTCTATGCCGAGATGCAAGGAGTTTTGTATGCCAAGATTTAAGGAAATAGGCATAAATTTTCTTGCAAAGGATAGAAAAGAGTTGCTGCAAGTGTTCATTTCCAAGCTGTAAGAGGAAATATTGCTCGCCAAATCCTCGAGAAAATGGGTGAAACACCTAGTTGTTGCTCATTAAAAACTGCGACTCAAAAAATGATGCCTCAAGTGGTTCCTGACCAATCATCTGGACAATATTTGTATATGCTTGGTGTAATATCAACACCACTTGCATTTTTTCATGAACCTACAAAAAAAAAGTAGCAAAGAAGAGTGATCACGAACATGGTATCTGGAGTCATGACATGACAGCTTATAGCATCAACTTCAAAAATTGATTCTCGTCAGTACAGAAGGAGTTTGACATTGATTTTTGGATATGACGCAGCAATACAAGTCTGGCCTCTCCAGAACTAAGTCGTTCAACATTTGGACATTCCTACAGTCAGATGTGATTTTTACTCTGCGAGTGTTTGAAATTGAAAATTAGGAAAGACACTCCATGTACTACTTCGATCGGTGTTGCGAAGAGATGGTATACTTTGCGTGACGTCCACCAATGCTACCAAAAAGGTTGAGGTGCACCAACAGTGTTTTCCAAATACATGGTCACAAAGAGGCCAAGGGATGTCTTTGCAAGGGTTATGGATTTCAAATGATTGTGGTTGATGTGATTTCATATCTCCTTATATAGAGGCTCCTACGAAGAATTTTTAGTTTGTGTACAAGGAATATTGTGGTGAAATTAGAAGATGAGTTGAAAAATTACCATATTGAGGAGATTTCTTTGGAGGTGACATTAATTCTTTTTTGAAATAAAAAGAAAAGTTAATATTTTTTTTCCTTTGGTACATGAAACCAAAAGGGAAGTTGATATTTTCCTTTGGTACATGAAATCAAAGGAAAATTAATATTTTTCTTTGGTAGAAAAAGATCAAGTCAACTTTTTTACTTCATACGTGCAATATGTCAAGTGAGGGGGTTGTATTGATCATTTTAATTCAAATACATTAAGAGGGTCACATTGTTGTTCAAGTAAAGTCTACTTAAATAAATATTAAGGTGATGATTTCTCATGTTCCTACTTATCCAAGAAGAGTCAAAAAAAAAAAAAATCAAGTTGGTCATTTTTTTTAATACTCTTGAAATAATATCGAGTTTGTACTCGATTGTGGACGAAAAATGAGGATCACCACAAACAAATCGTTGGTTGCTTTGACGAAGACTTTCACGACATGAAAGTTCCTGAAGGTAACTTTAGTTAGACCACTCGCACGTATTGGTCTAACTAGGATGCACCGATGAGAAATAAATATTTTTGAAGTCACGAGAATGAAAACGAATTCATGAGTACTTCAAGTCTCGCCGCCAAGTTTCGGCAAGCCTACACGTCGACCAACCTTGAAGTAGGGGGCATCTGTAGACACGTAAAATTTATTGGATCAAATTTATATAAAATTTGAATTTGATCCATATTTTATTGGGTCAAATTATTTCGGGCTTAAAAAAGTAATAAGCCCATTTTATTCTTCGTCAAGGTCCATCTCACCTTGAAGCCCAAACTCATCAAGTGACGTGGCATCCCAGTCAAATCCAAGACCATTGACACGCCACCACATGTACAAATGGTGTGGAAATCTCATTCAAATTCAACAACCAGTCAAAAGGCGTCAAGTGTCCCAAATGACATGTTTTCGACCAATCACAATCAACTAGGCCTACCCCTACAACTATAAATGGAGGGAGGGGGGGGGGTAACATAACATTTTAAAAGGGAGAAAAAAAAGGACTCGAAAAAGAGGACTTTGACAAGCATTGGCAACGTCAGCATTGACTATCAAGTTCTTGCAAGGAGCAATCAATGGAGTTCTTCTTGGAGAATATTCCAAAGCGACAAAACACTTTCCGACATTCCCGACGATTGAAATACGTCTCTAGGAGTCCAAATCATCCAACGATTCGAGAAACACGCTACTGGAGGCCCTCGGATCATTTCTAAGTTTAGGAGAGAAGAATCAAGAGAACAACAGAATTGTACTCACAAGATCCATTTAAATAAAATTACTCTTTTTTGTTTATTTTATTTTTGCTTGCAATTAATTTTCCGCACCCAACAAAAATTTGTTGTGAACAGAGGTACTTCAACTTGCCACCGTGTATTATTAATAACTGATTATAAATTACTGGAGCAGTCTAAAAGTTCATAGACCACTTTAGTTGGATCACCTTTTCTTAAAAAGAAATAATTGGCTTCTCATAACAGCACCATAACCTTTCAATTCTTGATTTTCTGTACAGAGCCATCTATTGATTGACAAAAGCAACATTACAATTTTACAGCAGCAATGCATCATCATATCTAGAGAAGCTCCCACTCAGGTTCAGATAGATCATTAGCTGATGGCAAATTTTTGGCGTTCGAGCTTTTGGCAAGAACCTCCATCACCTTTTCTTCAGCCTCTAGGTTAGGCTGTTGATCTCCAAGTAATGCTCCAAGCTTCTCATACTCTTTCCTTGTCGACTTCTTTTTCATAGAAAATACTTGTTGGAGCTTCTTCTGAGAAAATAACTAAAAACTATCAACATCTAAATGCGCTATTCTTGAAATGAAACAGTCCCTCCCCCTGTCCCACCATGATCAAACCAATCATAAGCATATAGAGGAAAAGCAAGAAATACTAAGTACAAATGCGAGAGGAAGGGGAGAGAGAGGGAGAGGGGACCTTGTAAGACTTCCGTTTGACTGAGCCCTGTGGAACATGAAGCTTGTCTGCTTCAACCAGGACACATGTTTCCTCCAACTTTGATTCATCACAGTGCTCAACAATTTCCACATCTGACTCGATCAAGTCATACTTCTCGGATGTAGCAGAACAAAATCCATCTGATCTTCCAGTAATGATGCAAACATAAAGAAAGAATTGGGAAAAATTTAAACAAGATGCAATTTTAGGGAATCAGAAGGAAAAATCAAATATCTGAAAGGCAGGAGCATGTCGGTCAGGTGCAAGTGTGTTGCGTCGGTTCATTGATTTGGACGTTGGAACTATGCAGAGAGAAAAGAGAAAAGAAAGAGAAAACATAGGGCCCTTTTGCTTGAGGTGGGATGACACAGATATTGTCAATGCAGAGCTCTTATCAGCGGGATTACATATTAAGGTAACACATACACCTAATCACAGATTTAAGTCGATTATGCTAGTTTAGTTCAATTTAACAGTTCATCCAGTAAAACTGTTTTCTAGTTACCTGTAAGAGGTGGACAAACAGGTGGACAAAGTTATCTGGGATTTGGTATCTATTGCTGGTGGGAGGTGGGAGGTATCCCATGGAATTAGTCAAGGTACTCCAAAGCTGGTCCGGACACTAAACTACAGTTATCACAAAAAAACAAAAAGGAACTGTTTACTAGTAGTCATAGCATTACTCAAGGAGTTCTTGTTCTTCATTTCTGTTACTACTTAATGTTTCTAGCACTTGGATTATCATATTATTCTGTTATAGCGATTGCTCCTCTTTAGCATGCTTTGTCATGTGTTTTCAGTATTTTGTCTTGGCTAATACACTTTCGTTCTTTTCGTTTTTTGAACTGCTTTGTAATGCTTTTACTTGGATCAAGGGTCTACTGGAAACAGCCTCTCTACCTTAATATTGGGTTTTTGCACTTCTGATCTTTTTGTTTTTCGAACTGCTTTGTAATGCTTTTACTTGGGTCGAGGGTCTACCGGAAACAGCCTCTCTACCTCCCAAGGTAGAGGGTAAGGTCTGCGCATACACTACCCTCCCTAGACCCCACTATCCTCGTGTTGTTCTTGTTGTTGCATCCAATAGAACTGTTGACTCAATCCATAGTCCAGCGATATGCTTTTACGTTGTACTGTCAACTCAAGACAGAATTATAACAGTTCATTTTATGAATCAGCATTTGATATGAAAGCTACTCTCCAAGATATATCAGAGTAATGAGTCCAACAAAATGGAAGCCAAAAAAAAAAAAGAGGAAAAAGATCTTTATTTAAACTGGTGACTATTGTAAGTACCTTTGCAGGACTCCTTGATCTCCTCACTGGCAATATTATCGTCATGAGTATTACTTCTTATCTTTAATCCAGTCTCACCAGCCAACTCCTTGTGTGTACCGCTATCTGCTGCCAGAGCACGAGTTAAGATAAAAGAAAAGGATGTGAGAAAAATAAAATAAGAATAAATGGGATATCACTACACGTTTATACCATGAGAGTTTGATTGCAAGTCAGCAGCATCAGAAGTGTTCCAGCGATCTGCTAAATTCTGCTCAACACAGTCAACTGATAAGCTCGTGTCAGAAGCTGCAGCATCAATTGAGATAACTGCTGCAGGCACATTTGTATTCTTAACATGGTTGTAAACCTGCACCTCCTTTCCAGCCTCTGCAGAATCACATCCTTTAACTGAGTCCAAGGGCGAAGTTGTTGTCATGTGGTCAGAGGCCAAGGGTGAAGTCGTCGTCATGTTAGATGCCATTTCAAAATTTCCCCTAACCTTAGAATCTGAGGACAATTTAACTGCATCCCTTGATAAGAGACAGAGAGCATCCGACTTCTTAGATGGAAGATGATTATCTCTAACAATCTCTTTGATCCCAACACTTTGACGTCTATAAACTCCCCCACTTTTGCTTTTCCCTGTCACGTCATAAAATACAACATTAGCAGATCTAAGTATGTTGCTCAGACTCTCCAAAAATGTTGCCGCACATGTATTGGATCCTCCAAAAATGCACTACTTTTGGAGGATCCATCATGCACCTATCGACATTGTCAAAGTGTCCGAGCAACATAGGGCCTCTGGACTGAATGATGGAAATAGTGGCTAAATTTTCTGAGCCACTAAAAGACTATGGATAATCACTATCCTTACCCTTGATCACTTGAGTATCATCAATTAATTCCTTATTAATTCCCCTGGGGTGTCCTCCTGTAAGGTTTGCTTTCAGCTTCTTGCTGATTTCAGTGTGAGCATACGGGTTAAGAGACAGGTCAGCAGCTGCGACTTTCACAGGATCTATGTTAAATTGAGGATGCAAATCTAGCATTACATCTGAATAGAACCTCTTGACACTTGCACCAACAGTCTGCACCTGATTCTCAACATATCTAGCGGTGTCCTGTGATATACCATGGGACCAGTTATGGTGGTGAATACTTAATTGGCCAAAGTGGTGCAAGGTGAATAAAAGGTATACTACGAACTGAAGTTATGGAACATTTTCAATGATGCAATTGATCCGAAATGATTAATAAACATCCATGAATGTCATATGTACTCCTTTTGATATATTAACATGATAAGCACACCATCCTTCCAATGCAACATAATTTACCTACTTAGGAGTTCGGACAGTGGCAAACATAAATCTCATTTGAATTGATATTGAAATAAATGCTTCATTTTCTTAAAAAAAGATCCCTAATTAAAGTCAGGACAGCAACAACAATACTAGAACAACTACTACGACAGTTGGGTTCAGCTATATGAATCTTCATTAACCATGTCATACTGTCGATAAATATAGGAAGAAAATGCTTGCTAGGTAGAACTTGATGTACAACTCTATCTAGTAATATGTTAATCACTGAGAGAAGTTGAAGTATCAAATATGTAAGTAAGGGCAATGAACGAGGGGCAAGTTTGTATAGTCTTTCCCTAGCCTTTCCCCCTAGTAAAAATGAAAGTCTCTTCTGTTGTAACAAAGGGATGCAAGAACCTATTCATTGGGTACCGAAAGTAACAGGTGATTTATTAGGTATCTCAGAGAAAAATAAGCCCCATGGGACGGTCAGTATAGCAACAAAATACGCTGTGTAAACCCACAAGTGGAGGTTGGGGAGGGTAGTGAGTATGCAGTCTTACCTCTACCTTTTGAATGTAGAGGGGTTGTTTCCGATAGACAATCGCACAGACAATATAGCAGCATCTGCAATTTATGGTCAGTGTTCAATCTCCTATTTTTTTAATCTTCTTTTGGGTTGATTGAGAATATGATCAAAGTTCAATTTATTTAAACGTTCCTAGTGCTCTAGGGTCAAACTACCCATTGGAAAGAAACTTGCAAAGGGAAGCTTAGCAATGACCTTGCTAATCGAACCCAAAAAAAGGGACAAAACAAACCAAGTCAATTAGTAAGAGATATGGGTAAATTTTACCTGGTACATAGCATCTTCCATCTCCAAACACATAGCTTCAAATTTCTGGTATATATCTCCAACCCATGATATACCTTTTATATCCATCGCATAACACTTTGACAACTTCCCAAGGATTCAATGAAGTTACTGTTGGAAGATGATATAACTTTTAACTGCAGAATTCAACAAGACGTTGCCCTGCTATTAGAACTTGTATGAGCTGCATAAATCACAAAATTCTGTTGACCTTGATTATAAACCAACTAAAAAAAAGGGCAGCCCGGTGCACTAAAGCTCCTGCTATGTGCAGGGCCCGGGGGATTATACACCAACTTCAATCATTAAAAATAATGCACGTTACATCCTCTGTATATCACCCTGCTGATGTAAAATCAATGCCCCAACATAACAAGATACAAATCAACATCATTCTCCATAACAAAGTTCACACTGTGCACTCATAGATGATATAACAAACTTTTAGTATTAGCAAAATTAATTCCCGACCAAGCCCGAACAGGATGAGGATTAGGTCAATAGCCAACATAGAACTAAGCATCCAGTACCCCTTCAAACTATGGCCAAAGTTGCTACGACACACTCCAACTTCACATTGGTCCTATTACCTCCCTGAACTCAATTTTAGCGTAATTTTGTCCCCCTTTTGTGCTGATATGACACCTTTATTACATAAAAATGGGGCCCACATCAAAGGTGTCACGTCAGCTAAAAAGGTGCCACATCAGTTAAAAAAGGGTGACAAAAATACACTAAAATTGAGTTCAGGGGGTAGTAGATGCTTTACTCAATCAAGTTATGATGAATCTTCACAATATAGACTACTGAACTTAAATGAAGCAACATACACAACGAGGATCCATATAGCCAGCCCCAACTTACTTGGGTTATTCTAGCAAAAGCATATTCGCCATCTGCTTGAATTATGACGGTCCTTCTAAACAAAACTTGAAACAAAATCAAAACGCTTTGAATTAATATAGATAGCACAAGCTCATCTATTTGTAACATTGTTATATTTAAATGGGCAACTCTTATAGTAGGATGATCCAAACTACTACTGTTTTTACAGTCGTTGAATTAAGCAAAAGTATACAAATAAGGCTGAAAGGTCCACCATTCACGAAGAGAAATCATTTCAATAGGCTCACCAGATACGCTTTCCCCGATAACAACAACAACATACCCAGTGACATCCCAGAAAGTGGGATCTGGAGAGGGTAGAGTGCGCAGACCTTACCCCTACCTCCTGGGAGGTAGAGAGACTGTTTACGAAAGACCCTCAGCACAGGTGAAGCACATCAAAGTAGTAATAAAAAGGGAAAACGGCAGTAGGAAAAACATGACAACTAATTGGAAAGTAGTGCAAGGAACAATAATATCAGCAACATAGTGTGATCACCTAAACATGGTAAACAATGGATGAACAAGATACACTCTCCCCAGGTTCCAATAATCAAAAACTTTCAGCCATCGTTTCACAAATCCATTAGCAAAAACAAATTATTTGGACAATTGCATAGAAAACAAGGAACGAACTTTTTATATGAGATGATGGCAGCAAAGTGCATCTAAGGGGTTCCTTAATCGAGTAGCTTTCTGATGACTTCACCTTACAAAACCCTTAAAAGACTTGTAAAGGTATAATTTCTTTTGAGCATAAGCTTCATGTATTTTGATGAACTTTTGGCCTACACATGGACAGAATGGAATATCTGCAACTATCAAGATTCCAAAGCTATTTTGGTCAGCCAAAGTCAACAAAAAGGTTAAACTTTAAGACTTTCCTCATTACCCAAACTACACATCATACCAAATTTCCAACAAAAGCATTCCAAACCCATGAAATAATTCATCAAAAAACAGAACAAAGCAGAACAGAACAGAAAGCAAGCAACTTTCATCTAAAACCCTATAATCTATCCATCCAATCAAAAGATAAAGCACAAAATATAGAAATATAAAAAACAGACCACCAAAACTCTATATAAAATACAACAATAAACCCATAAATTCTTCACAAAAAATAAATAAATAAATAAATAAACATCTGCATCCTGGTCAAGAAGCAAACCCCACAAAAGAAAACAGCAAGTATTTAGGGAAAAAACTTGCACTAAAAGGTGTGGCCTAGGGGTCAATTAACTGGGCAATAACCGTTAGGCCTCAGGTTCAAAATCCCGAGAAAAAAAACACTAGTTGATTTCTTCCTGTGTTACTAGTGGTGAGAGGTGGCAGATATCCCGTGAAATTAGTCTACGTGCATGAAAACTGACCCCGACAGCACCGTCATACAAAAAATTAATTAGTGAAAAAAAAAACTATATTTCACCCTAGGTAAAAATTAAAAATCATCACTGCCATGATCAAGAAACATTACCAACAAAGGCAAAAGCAATTATATATAATAGGTAACTTCAAAACCCAGACTTTTTGAAACCGATTTTTTTTTTGAAATCGAACTTCAAAACCCAGACTTTAAACACCAGGTGATTACTTCCTATGTAAGTGGTGGTGAGAGGTGACACTATCTCGAGGAATTAGTCTAGCTGCACTAAACTGACCCTGACACTACGGTCATAAAAGAAATTAATTAGGGAAAGAACTATATTTGGCCCTAGGGTAAATCAAAAATCATCACTAGCATGATCAAGAAACAAAACCCAAATAGGACAAAGCAAATTATATATAATACATATACCTCAACTATAAATTGCAAGATTACTTCTTTTTAACTAGTAAAGTTAAAGCAGAGGAACTTACAGGCCTAAAGAAGAATACCCAGAAGTAAAAATTGCAGCACAAATATGGACAAAGAGAAAAGGGAGAGTTTGGGAGAATTATGTTTTGAGTTGGAAAACGCAAAAAACTAAAGAGAGACTTGAGAAAATTAAGTGGGAGGCAAAAAAAAAAAAAAAAACTTTCAATTAAAAATGATGATAACTGTGATCAGTTAAGATTAAAACTTTATTTAAATTGTGATTAAATTAATTGAGATATAAAGTATAATTTTTAAAAACTTTTTAATTTTTTAAAAAGATCTTCAACTCTAAATTTTAAATTTTAGAGTTCTACTTCTTTTCTTATCTTTCAATTTTTCCTATTCTTTTTTTTTTTCCCCATCTTCTTCTTCTTATTTTTTTTTCTCTATAGATTTTTTTTTTTATTTGAGGTTGTTGTATCGTTGTTATTTTATCATGTTGTATGCTTGCGATATTTGAACACGATCTTGATTCTTTTCTTGAGTCGGAGTCTATTGGAAACAACTTCTCTACTTCTTCGAATGCAGTGGTATGGATTGCGTACATTCTACCCTCTCCAGACCCCACTATGTGGGAATATACTGGGTTTGTTGTTGTTGTTGTATAGATTTTTTTCTTGTTCTATTTTCTTTTCTTCTATTTCTTTCTCTTTTCATTTCGTTCTTCCTTTTTAAATTTTTATGGATTATTTTTATAAAAAAAAATTGAAAAGTTTGAGAATTTTTTTTTGATTTCTTTTAAAAATCAATGAAGAAATGATTTAGCAAATTCAGCAACTACGAGAGTTGCTTCAACAACTACGAGAGTTGCTTCAGCAACAGTTGATTCAGCAACTACGAGAGTTGGTTCAACAACTACAAGAGTTATTTCAACAACTACGAAAGTTGTTTCAGCAAGTACGATAATTGCTGCAACAACTACTATTAGTTGTTGTGTTACCGCAACTGTCGAAGTTGCTAGAATTTTTTTTATGTAAATATGGGATAGAGATCTTTGTGTAAATAATAAAACTTAAGAATTTTAAAATTAATATCATTAATACTAATTTTAAAATTGTTACCTCTACTCAATATCTAAGACTTGTATCACTTTTTTTTAGTTTTGAAACTTTTTGATCATCCTTAGTTAATTTATCCGAGAGACTTTACCTGTTGTTCCCTTCTTCTTTTTTTGGGTATGTGGGTTTTCGACACGTGTCTACAAAACCTGCCTTGTGACATTTTGCACCAAAGAAATGGAGCTCAAATATTATAAAAATATTTTTTTTTTACACTCCCTTCACTCCTTTTTATTTATTTCATTTAAGTTGTGTTTATATTTTTAAATATTTATTTTAAAAAAAATTTAATAATAGTTTGAAAAGAAGTCTTTCTATTATGTTTTTATTTAATAAATATAATTATTATTAATTTAAAAATATATAAAATCTAATTAAAAATATATTAATAAAGTTACTTTTAATTTTATAAAGGTAAGAATTTATTACAAAATTTGTCTACTCAAATGAGTCAAATAAAAAGGAATGAAAGAGTGCTAATGTAGACTCTGTTGTTTGGAAGGAAGAATTAATGAAAAAACAAGAAAAAGAAACAGAAAAGGTTGATCCCGAGAATTCCTTTAGTTCGCAACAAAGTTATTTCGAAATTCTAATTTTGATATCATAACTTTTGAATTAATTTATTTTATCAAAAGGTAAAATAAAATAGAGAAAAAAATACATAAGATTAACCTTAAATTTGACAAAAAAAATTATTTTAGCACTTTAATTTTTTGATATTTAAATACCGCTTTAGACAACTTTCAATTGAATTTAGAGTTGGACATATTTTGATTTAAATCGAAAAAATCGAAAAATCAAATCAAAATTTTAATTTCGGTTTGATTTTTTGATTTTTCGGATCGATTTTGATTTTTAATTTTTGAAATTCGATTAAACGGTTTGATTTTTTATTTTTCAAAGTAATAATTCGGATAAACCGATTAACCGAAATTCTATAAATAATTAATAATATATATATATATATATTATTATATATATATATAATATTTAATATATAATAATATAATATAAATATATAATAGCAACTCTAATAAGTAATAGCACGCTACATACAACTAACAGCATACATCAGTCCAATAGTCGAACAATCGATCAAACCATAGATCGCTGACAAGATCTTCGTCTGTATAACAACACCAGAGCCGACGACCAGAAGACCATTGTGGGCAGCCCGCAGTGCCAACTGTGGTCTTTCCGGCAGCGACCACTCTCCCGAGTTCCGACTCTTTATGCAAACTTATGCATAATGAAGTTATATATTATGTTAGATTTATGGTTATATCATTTAGTTTCATCCATGTTGAGTTATTTATATCTGAAATGAAAAATAGGTTTGAATTATTTTTTAAAAAAAATCATTAATTTTAAATGTCCAGTCATAACAAAGAGAGGTTCACTACTTTAATCTTCAAAATCAAAATAAAAATCTGAAATAACCGAACCGAATTTGTAGAAACCAAACCGAATCAAATTTATTTCGGTTTGATTACGGTTGACATTTTTGTCAATCCAAAAATCGAAAATCAAATCGATATTAAACTATCAAATCGAACAAATTAAATGCCCAGCCCTAACTGAATTAACCTTATGATTATAATGCGAATTTCACAATTTAAAGTGCATTACACACGTCATGCAGTGCCACATCATATTATATAAATTTTGAAAATTTAATTTTGATTTATTCATAACCAAGAATCTGAAGTTCATTTGGCCCAATCAAGTGAATCGATTAATTCTACTCATACAGTGCTTTGAGATTGCATCTCCAAGTAAGTGGAGAAAATTGAAGGAAAGGTGTTTTTTAAGTTTTGAATGAAGAATTGGTGACATTGACCAACAGATAGGGTCAAACATCATTAGGAAACTTGATTAAGTTAATTGTGGACTTGATTAATATTTTCAAAACTTTCTAATCTTTTCAAAAATACAAATCAACCCAACTCACACCCCACTTCAATCCTAATCAACCGCTTTCTCTCTCCAGCTTCTCTCAACTAACAGTTCTGCAAAATTTCTCCCTTCAACCTCTGGCGATAAATAGTCGGGCGAGTTTCTTTTCGACTTTCAACCGTCAATCGACGTGAATACTTCTCCGGCGACAACAACTTCGAGTTCTTCGTCCTCCCATTTTCTTTTTCACAGGTAAAAAATTATGAAGAAACAGAGGAACTTGAGCCAACTACTCTTTTGGTATTGAAATATGGACTGAATAAAACCCTAATTTCTGGCATTTTTACATTTCTTCTTCTCGTTGTTGTACTTTTGATTCAAATTTGTTGGTGATTTTTTGTCACAGTTGATGTTTTTAGTGTGTATGTGTGTGTGTGATATGTTGGTGTTGCTGGGTTGATTTGTTGTTTGTCTTGGTAAAAATAGTATTGCAACAGTTGAAACATCTGATGTAATAGATGAAACATATGATGCAACAGAGGAAAATCTGATGCAACAGATTAAAAATATGATGCAACTATGAAAATCTGATGCAATAGGTGAATAATCTAACAGATCATTCATCTGTTGTGACAGACGACTCTTCTGTTTGGAAGAAATCTAAATAATATTGATCCAACAGATAACTGATTAGTGATCTGTTTTTATTCTTTCCAACGGTTTACTCTTCATTTTAAAATCTGATGCAACAGATTAAAAATCTGATGCAACAGGTGAACAATTTAACAGATCATTCATCTGTTGCGACAGATGACTCTTCTGTTTGGAAGAAATCTAAACAATATTGATCTAACAGATAACTGATTAGTGATCTGTTTTTATTCTCTCCAACGGTTTACTCTTCATTTTACAACAGATTAGGACTATTTTTTTTTCAATGATTTACTCATACAGGTCGATTATCTATTGCAACAGATAACATACCTGGTGCAACAGATTAGTGATCCATTTTTATTCTTTCCAACGATTTACTCATCCATTGCAACAGGTCGGTTATATGTTGCAACAGATAAAATATCTGGTGCAACAGATTAGTGATCTGTTTTTATTGTTTCCAACGGATTACTCATCCGTTGCAACGGGTCAGTTATGTGTTGCATCAAATAAAATACCAGGTGCAACAGATAGTGCTATTTTTATGGTTCCCACATATTACTCATCCGTTGCAACAGATCGGTTATTATTACAACAGATAACATACCTGGTGCAATAGATTAGTTGTCTGTTAGCACTGTTATATTACTTTTATGCATTAATCAATTATAATCTATGTTATGTTCTTGTTAATTTAAGATAACATGGCTCCAAAAATAAAAGAAATCGAATCAAGTCCAAGTAAAGGAACAAGTGCAGCAGCTCAGCTACATCCAACACTCTATGAGCTTGCTTTACAAGCATTATCTCAATCAGGAGCAGAAGATAATGAACACGGGAAGGAGAAATCTTTCAAAAGAGATGATCCAAATGTTAATAGCCCTTCCGTCGAAGAGTTGGTGAAAACTTTCAGCTTTGATCGTTACCCTGTAAGAATGCAGTGCGATGGTGCCACAGATTTAACGGGTGATCTCGTGGTTAAGTCAGTCATGGGAAAATCTTTCGACGCCTTCAGAAAAATACTTCAAGAATAAAAATTAGATTCTTATTTCAGGAAAAGCTACTTTGAGAAATATCTTGATTTGCCGGAGGACAACAATGCTTGTTTCCAGATGAAAATGGTATATGATCTTCTCAAGCGCAGGTTTATGTATGAAAACAAAGATAAGATGGATGAGGTGTGGATAAATTACTGTGGCATGCCTGTTTGTTTTGGTTGGGAGGAGTTTGCCATAGTCACCGGACAAAAATGTTATCCTCCTTCTCCTTCTCAAGTTATACTTACTTGACCCAAAAAAAAGTACCCCGCACACCCAAAAAAGGAAAAGGTAAGTCGAGTGATCTTGATGACCTGGTGTCCATTATTGGTCCAAGCTTCAAAAATAAAAATCTGATTGAAGCGTTGAAAGGTAAAGAACTTTCAAAGAAGCACAAGCAATCATTGTGCTTGGTTTGGTTTGTACATAATGTTCTTTGGGCGAGAGACGTTAACAACAACATAAGCCTCGATTTAATAAATCTCTCCAAGGATCTTGAGGCATTTAACAGCTATCCTTGGGGTTATGAAAGCTTCAAAATGACTGTCGAATATTTGTTGACTCCGTTAAAGCCAAAAATTTGTCAACTTATATGGTCTTCCATGGGCCTTCATGGTAAATAATTCTTTTATCATGATATGATTCATCATTTTTTTATTTAATAATGTTTTTGATTTATTGGCGTTATGTTATAGGCTTGGGCATTTGAAGTCATTCCTTATTTGAGACAACAAGTGAACTACCAGGAAGAAGTTTTTTGTCCACGAATTCTGAGATGGTTGTCAGCCAAAACCGATAAAAATGCAAAATTTCTTGATCTTTTCAATCCCCACAAGGAAGCAGTAAGTCCAATTCTAATCAAGTTTTTGTTTTAATTAATGATTAAATGATTTCATCATCATTCTTAATATATGTACCAATTTATTTTAGATTATCCATCCGTGGCTTGTTCCGACCAACTGAGAGTTGAATATGCTATTTTTTCTTACTTTACGGTCTGTGCAAACTTTATCGGACTCTAAGGTCGTTGATGGAATAAAAATGGAATTGTTTGGAGCAACAACCATCACAAGCAAAATAATTTTGGAGGGTGGGGCTAATGATGCTCCTCTTACAGTTTTTGAAACAACAAGCCATTATGATTATGATCATAATAGTTGTACATATTTTTCTCCAGATTTTGCCGTATCTAGCGAATGTTCTTCATACAAATGTCAAGACTGCAAGGCGAAACACGATGGAGTGATTAATGTTATTAATGCACTAACTGCTTCTGTAAAGGAAATAACATCTGAGAGGGGTGTCATTCCATCAAAGAGAATTTTATATCCAGACACTCCACTAGAGATCAAGGCAGCTATGAGGAGAAGGAAAGACACTTCCAAGGCATCATCAATCATAAAAAAAGTAAGATTGCAACGCCTCTGTCTTTGTCTTGCACCGACGTTCAGTGTGCAAGGGCCACAGAAGAGCAGCATGAGCTAGAGAAGGTGAATGTACATCATTTGTTTCAAAAAAACAAACAAGCACATATCTGTTTCAACAGATGATACATCTGCTGAAAATTATCAAACAGATGTATACTGTTGCATCAGATTCGTTATCTATTTCAACAGATGAGTCTTATGTTGCAACAGATGGGTCATCTATTTGAAATTATTGTACTGCTCTGATTTACCTGTTCGAATTTGTCCCAACAGATAATCCATCTGATGTAACATAAGAATCATCTGTTGCAACAGATGGAAAATCTGTTGTATATCCCTACTTAGCATTGATAATTCTGGCTTTCCAGGTGGATGTCACAGCTACTGCCGAAGAGCATAATATGACAGTTGATAATCCATCAACTGCTTCCAAAGATAAAAAAAAAGTGGAGCCTGTCAGTTTGGGAGAACGGAAGAATTACCTGTTTGAAGGGTTCAACATCTCGGACGAGGCTCCAAAAAAACTAATACAGTTGATCAACGACTATTCAGAATGGATTGCCGATCGGCTGTTAAAGAATCATGCCGGCAGGTACATAAATCAATTTTATGGATATTGGTTTATACAATTCTTGTTGTAAGAACCTGACATTAACACATATAAATCATCATGTAGAAAATAAAATGACAAGCGCTACAAAGTGAACGAATCGAGTCTTGGTTTTGCTATGTTCAACTTTGTTGTTGCACATCCCGGAATGAAGAATTGATTCTATTTGATGTCACAGCCCCAAATTTGCTGGAATGTTGATGTTTAAAGGCCATACATATTACTATTAATTAATACTTTATTTAATTACATCCGCGTATTGATTTTTTTCGTCATGTAATCCAAAATATTTGATAATATGTGCAGCACATCGATGTCATTTTTTACTACCTCCGAAAGAAGGCCAAGTTGCAAACACAAGAACAATACAGATACACAACAGGCAATTGTTTGTACAAAGTTTACATCAATAATGCCTACGGTAGGTATTGTCAACAACAGCCGAAAGTTTTCCAAAACGAGGAATGCTTAATCAACATCATCAAAGGTTTTAGCATTTCGGCTGGCTTACCTTGGCATTTGGTCGACGAAGTGCACATCCCAATCAATTGTGGTAATGAATTCCATTAGGTGTTGGATGTCGTCGTTCTAAAAGAGAGGCGCATCCGAGTTTATGACTCGATGTCGCGAAAGAGACGTTCCGGGCCGTCGTCTGAGATACAAAAGCTGGCCAAAATATTGCCTACTTACCTTGATATGAGTGGCTTTTTGGATCAAAAGGTTCGTACTGATTGGTCGACGATTGAAGAATACCAGGATAAAATGGCTAATCCATTTGATGTACAATATGTTGACGGAATTTCTCAACAAACCATTGGTAGCCTGTAAGTTTAAGTTTCATGATTTAGTTTCATTTCACAAATTTCACAACGCTTGCATGAACTGCAAGATATGGATTATCTATTTTTTTATAATGCAGGGATTGCGGTCCTTTTATTGCCGCCTATGCCGAGTATTTGAGCGATGGATTACAAGTACCAAATGATGAACTTGATGTCGGATTACTCTGCAAAAGATATGTTGTTTTTTTATGGAAATATGGAGAAGCGAAAGCTCAGAAGCCATACGCAACCGACGTTAAAGATCCACGACGACCAAAGCCGAATTCCATAGCACTAGATGAAGAACAACTTGTCCATATTGATTAGATCTTTATAGCTCGAGTCCGTCAATGTAATAACCTATCCTCCTTGGTTTAACTTGTTGATTTATTTATAGAGTAGATCGTTTGTACTCATAATGATTTTTTTTATATTTTATTTATTTGTTGAGTTATTTTATTTCATGTAATTTCCGAAGGCTTCGATTTATTTTATTCTGTCTATGAATATAATTAATTCTGAGTTTTGAACATGTTAATTGAAATGGAGTACTAGATTCAAATATCGCAACAGATAATACATCTGCTACAACAGACGACATATCTTATCAGACAGATTTAGACATATGTTGCAACATGAGATGCAACACGTAGGTCATCTGCTGGAAATTATATAACAGGTCTTCCTACTTTTTTTATTTGCTCCAACAGATTACCGATCAGTTGCAACAGATAAGTTATATGTTGCAATAGATCATAAATCTGTTGCGATAGACAGACGGGGAATATCTGCGTAACGCAATAGATGACCAACCTATTCCAACAGATAATCAATCTATCACAACAAGTACTATATCTGTTATGAAAAATATAAAATCTTTTGCATTATAAAAATTCAACTTTGCCAGACATAAAAATTATTGCCCCTATATGTATAGTGAATTGGCTTGAAATAAAAATTTGTTATCGTGTTCGTATCTGTCTTTGTACATGTTCTTTTTTATACACGGGCTCCAACCATTTAGGTAGTACTCCATATGCCCAGACCCATTGCATCTTTCCCACAACGATGTTGCACACACCGGTCATTTGTGTGCCGGTCAGCAAACACTCCATGTATGCAAGTGAGTACGGCCCGCACGCTGCATCGGTTGTATTTTTTGGGAGCTGGATGTTTTTATTTCGACCTTCAAAAACCCATGATTCCTTCGCCAAGACTTCAGCCGGCAAATGATCCATCAGCTTACTCTGCGTCAACAACTTGGGCAACAACTTCAAGAGTGGTTGCATGTGGGTTAAAAACGTCTTCTCGCTGAACACCGATAAGTTGCAGTCATAAACCTTAATATTTCCCTCGTATAGTAGTATCTCAACAGCGAGAAATTGGGTGACATCCACGTTCATGACTGCAAGGATTTTCTTTGCCTTGGTCCAGCTCTTGCCGTGTGGATATGACCTCTTCCCTCTAACATATTTAATCGCTTCTTCATCCCATTAGAACGTAGAAACTAACTGATCAAATCCCAGGCCACCGAAATTATCTAGATTACGAATATCAGCGTACCTATCTTTGAAATTATTGTAGAAGTTGAGGTCCATTATCCTATCAGAAACATTATAAGCATCTGGGTACGCTAATTGTCTTCCCCTCATGAGGCAGAGAATTTCATCAACATATTGTGGTATAAGAAGATAATTTTTAAATAGGTTAGTAATTGTAAAGAATAAAAACACAGTAGAAAGAATCCGATGCAGAGGGTTCTCTGAATCAGTTCACAGATTACCTAGCCAACGCAACTTATGCAACAGATGTGTATTATGTTGCAACAAAATACTAAGCTGTTGCAATAGATTACATATCTGTTGTATAGATTCTTCTTCATGGAGTAGATTGGAAGGGTAGGTTAGCAAAAGTAAACTTACCTTGTCCTCGTACCACACGCATATATTTGTCATATTCGAGAAGTCTTTGGAGGCAAATGAATGCATGGTGTATTTTTTTGAACCTTCATCTTGATAAATTCTTCCAGTTCCTTCTTCTTCTCCTTGCCAAGCACCGCAAATATGTCCACCTTTTTCGGCGGCCCCTGAACTTCAACAACTATTGGAGCGGGGAGAGTTGCATTTTTTGCTGATTTCAGAACAGGGAGAATTTGTCTAATTTTTATTCTCTTCCTCCTAACCTCCACTATAGGAGTGCATGGATCCCTCACCTCGTTAGATGGTATGACACCCCTCCTGGATTTCAACTTCTCGGCAGCTTCAGCAATAGCCTCTAGCTTGTCAAGAAGTTTATCCTCTCTGTCCTTACAGACTTTGCATTTATAATGAGAACATAAGGATAGAGAGGGGTGAGAGGGACCACTGTAAGGGTGGGAGGGACCGGTGTAGGGGTGAGAGGGAGGACCTGTGCAAGGGGTGTTTTCAAACATATTTATTTTTTGTTAAACACCAACACGCTCATAATCACGACTGGCAGCGGAAGCAGAAGTAGGATGGCTGCCACCATCACAAACAACTCCACCAGCAACACCTCCAGAAGAAGCACCCGGATCTGTTGCAGTTTGAGTTAGGTCGTGAAGAGCTTCAATATTAGACTGACCTTGCCTAACTGCTCTTCTTATGGATGTTGCTCCATCCAATTCCTTCTTTATTAACTCCACTGTTGGGTCTTTTTTTGTATCAACAAGACCCAAAGTAAGAAAAGAAGTCATCCCCAGCTCATCAATGGTAGGCACGATCCAAGGATGCACAACCTATAAAAAAATGATAGGAGGAATTTAAATCATATAATAATAATTTGCAGTCAGTTGGGTTACATAGGACTCGGGTTATGTTAACATAGTCAACTTATGCAACAGATGATCTAGCTACCACAACAGCTGATCTGTATGTTGAAACAGATTGATAATATGTTGCATCAGAATACCCATCTATTGCATAATTTACAGTAGATGGGTAATCTGTTGAGTAGGGTTCAGAGAACAAAGCAACATATGGTTAATCTGTTGCGAATATGGATCGTCTGTTGCAACAGATTACCCATTGCACCAGTTGCAGTTGACGGGTAATCTTTTACAACAGATGGAACATCTGTTTCAATATCTTTCTTTGAGGCAAATTATTTTAGTTGAAAGAAGACGTATTGCATCATCCGAAGGGTTAAAGAGATCAGCCTCATTAATATTTTTTTTGTTGCTCTCTACTGCAGCCAACCACTTAAGGATCCTTGGATGAGAAACCTTATCCAGGTAATCCGTGAAATGCTTTCAGAGGGAAGGAATGGCTTCACATGACCTAACCTAAAAATTGTAAACAGGAAGTAAGCAAGAAAAAAGTCACAAGTATATTCAATATAAATTAATGAATAAGTAAAAATAGTGATCAATTTTACCATGAAAGTCCAAGGAAAGCCGTATAATGTGGTCGTCTTTGGCTTTAGCTCTTTCAGTAAATATTTGACAGTCAAGTAGTAGCTGTCGTAGACCTAGGGATAATCGTTGAATCTCCCAAAATCATCAGCAAGGGCCAACAAATCACGTTCTATGACTTTCTTGAAGTCTCTTGCCAATAAAACGGAATGAACAAACCAAACTAAGCACAATTTCTCCCTGTAGTGCTTTGGTATGTCTTTATTCTTGAGATCCACTATCAAATCCTTCACCTTGTAGCTAGGTCCAACAATGCCCAACAACCCATCTTTTTTACCTTGCGTTTGTTGGACCCTTTGTGAGGTGTTTTCTTGATGGCAGGTTCTTTGGATGATCGCATCTAAAGCCCGTCACAATGGCAAACTCTTTCAATCCAAAATAAATCGGCATGCCACAGTAGTTGATCCAGACTTCATCCATTTTATTTCCTCCCTCCTTCGACCTTCATCATCCCCCGCATACATGATTCTGCACTTGAGAAGGCCATATACCATGATCATTGGGAAATGGAGAGGGCGGGGCCCAGACAGCTCAAGAAAGTGTGCAAAGCAGCTCTTCTTAAAAATTTCATCTATGTTTTTATTCTTCATAATACTCCTATGTTCGTCAAAAGGTTTCCCCAACTGACATTTAAGTACAAGATCACCAAATACTGCATTAGGGTTATTCATCGGCATCGCAATTCGAAACTTGTCAATACTAATGGTTTTGACAGAATCATGCTGGAATTTCAATATTATTTCATGCCCCATTGGTGAGGAGGTGTTATCACTTTCCTCGGCTTCATTTTTCCCTGACTGAGATTGTTCTGGAAGTTCCTCCGAATCTATCTGTACTCTAGCCTTTTTTATTTGGTGATCGGAAGTTGATCCACTTTCTCCACTTTCTGTTTCTTTTCTTTTGGGAGATATCTTTTAACTACAAACAAAAGGAAAATAAAAAATACATTGCATTTGATGTCTGCATAATTTTTTTTAAAAAGGTGAGACAAATTTTAATAAATTATTCTTACCGCATAATAAAAAAAAAATACTCTAACGGACAACCCATCAGTTGAAACAGATGGGTAACCCGAATCTGTTTGAAGACCTATTTAATATCTCCCCACAGATATTCCACCTGTTGCAACAGGTGGAGAAATTTCAAGAAATTATTCTCTTCCACATTACAAGAAAATACTCCAACGAATAACCCATTAATTCGAACAAATGGGGAATCTGTTTGAAGACCTATTTAATATCTCCCAACAGATCTTCTACCCGTTGCAACAGATGGACCACCACCACCACAACCAATGCCACGACCAATGCCACCAAGACCACCACCAATGCCACCAATACCAACACCAAGACCACCGACACCACCGCCAAAAAATACAAATACCAACACCACCAATAACAGTCACCACCAACACCACAAACACCATCCAATAATACCACGATAGTCAACAAAACACTGAGAGAAAAACTAGGGTTTTCTCGGGTGATTCCTACTTTTTTAGCATCAAAACTCAAAATTGTTAACCCATTCTCAAAGATAATACAACTAAAAGTCTTCTTTTTTATCATCAACTAAAAAGCCCTATTTTTTAGAATAAAGAACAAATGTAGAACTCTTCTCGAACTCTGTTACATGCTAAGATAGAGAAAACAACAGATACAAGCGGGAATGAAGTTGAAAAAAACAACTATATGTAGTCGTAAATGGGAAGAAAATCAACCTGTTTTGAAGGGTTGAGCAATATGTTGAGTAGTTGTTGTTTGTATTGTTTGTATTGTTGAGAGGGAGAGGACACCCCGAGAGAGAGAGAGAGAGAGAGAGAGAGAGAAGAGCAAGAACTTAAGATTTGAAATGAAAAGTTTTCCGCGCAAATGGATGATTTGTATGGGTTGATTTGTAATTTTAAAAAAGAATGACAAGTTTTAAAATTGCTAATTTGGTCCGAATTGATCTTAATTAATTTTAAATTTTTTAAAAGATATAGTTTTTAAAACATTGAGTTGATGAAAGCTCATTTCTACTCAGAGTGATCGATCGACGACTCGGGTCGGGATGAACGCAATACCAACACCATGCAATTGCAAAGACTCGATTGGATTTGTAGTTGACCCTGCGAGCTCATTCATTCATACCTAGTTCCATCTAAATAAACTTAGGTACTATCACTATACTAACATTGAGTTGATGAGAACTCATTTCAACTCAGAGTGATCGATAGACGATTCGGGTCGGGATGAATGCAATACCAACGCCATGCAATTGCAAAGACTCGATTAGATTTGTAGTTGACCCTGCGAGCTCATTCATTCATTCATCCCTAGTTCCACCTAAATCAACTTAGGTACTATCACTATCCTAACATTAAGTTGATGAGAACTCATTTCAACTCAGAGTGATCGATCGACGACTCGGGTCGGGATGAACACAATACCAATGTCATGCAATTGGAAAGACTCGATTGGATTTATAGTTGACCCTGTGAGCTCACTCATTCATCCCTAGTTCCACCTAAATCAACTTAGGTACTATCACTATCCTAACATTGAGTTGATGAGAACTCATTTCAACTCAGAGTGATCGATCGACGACTCGGGTCGGGATGAATGCAATTCCAACGCCATGCAATTGCAAAGACTCGATTGGATTTGTAGTTGACCCTGCGAGCTCACTCATTCATCCTTAGTTCCACCTAAATCAACTTAGGTACTATCACTATCCTAACATTGAGTTGATGAGAACTCATTTCAACTCAGAGTGATCGATCGATGACTCGGGTCGGTATCAACGCAATACCAACGTTATGCAATTGCTAAGACTCGATTGGATTTGTAGTTGACCCTGCGAGCTCATTCATTCATCCCTAGTTCCACCTAAATCAATTGCTATGAAATTTGTTGCAACAAACGACTAAGCTATTAAAAATTTTCAAACAGGTACATATATGTTGCAACAGATGACATATCTGATTTAATTATCAAATAGATATTTACATCTGTTGTGACAGATGACTGAGCTGTTGGAAATTTTCAAAAAAATATTTATATCTGTTGTAACAGATGACATATCTGATTTTATTAATTATCAAATAAACATTTTCATCTGTTGTCACAGATGATTGAGCTTTTGGAATTTTTAAACAAATATTTATATATGTTGTAACAGATGACTGAGCTGTTTGGATTTCTAAACAGATATTTATATATGTTGCAACAGATGACATATTTGTTTGAAAATCTTTTTATCTCTTTTAATTTTAAAGAAAAAAGCTTCTGGTCCGAGTAGATAATATCAAGTAGTAGTACTTACTACTAAAGGCGGTAAAAAATGTTTCTTGGATATCTCAAAAGTGAGTTCATTGAGCAGTCTTGTCTTGTCTTTTCAATATCAGTAGTCTTAGTCTTCCTCGTGCCCCTCAAATCATTAATGAAATTAATGAATATTGAAAACCACCACGTCTACGTACACAATAAATCTATAGAAATGATCTCATCTCTTTCTTCAGCTGCAGTTTATTTTATTCAACTCTCATCTTTTTCTCTCTCCTCTTTAGGGTCACAACCTTTTTTCTCTCTTTTCTCTTCTCTTCTCATAAAGATCTTTTCGAATTTAAACCTATCCATATCTTTCCTCGACTTAAATTTCTGTTTTGATCCCCTTTTTTATATTAAGGTATGGTTCATTATTGCTCTTTCATTCTCGTCTTCTTCTTTGCATGTTATTTACATCTGTTTTTTTATTTAATTACTATTTACCCATATTATATTTATTAAAAAAAAATTAAGGAACTTGTAAGTGTTGAATAAATAATCCGAGAATTTTTATTACAATATGAGAAAAAAGCCATCTGTTGGGAGAAGTTTAAAAGCCTTATTGGCAGTATCATTTTTTTGTATGTATTTTGCTTATTTCATTATTGTTGATGCAGTTATTGATGTTATTGGGGGGGTTGGCGTTGTTGGAACTTGTGGTGTTATTGATGGTTCTGGCACAAAGGATGTTGCTTCTTTGTTGTTGATGATGTTGTTGGAACAAATGTTGTTTTTTTTATTGATGTTTATGCTGTTGTTGATGTTGCAACAGATGGAGAAACTGTTGGAACAAATAAAACCACCAGAAAGGCTGGTTTAATGTATTCCATCAGACTCCACATCTATTGCAACATACTCCACATCTATTACAACAGACTTCACATTTGTTGCAATAGACTCCACATCTGTTGCAACAGACTTCACATCTGTTGTAACAGACTCCATATCTAATGCAACAGATGAATAATGTTCTTTTTGTGACATCAATTTTTTCCTCTTCTTTGTAGATATAAGGAACTGACAGTTGATCAACTTTTGACGGACTATCTCAAGAGGCTGCAGTAAAGATGGGATCGGAGGAATAAGTTTCTTGTAGATGGAACCACTTTATATGTGGGAGGTATGTATTACTGATGATGTTATCATGGAAACACACATATAGTGCACTGATTTTGTGAATGATGTTTTTACTGATTAGTCATAGATCGTTCAAACAAGATGTCTGCAATTTTACAGTTAAATTTGGTAGGTATGAACTGATAAGGCTGAGGGGCCATGAATATGGTTCTGATAGCCTGTTAAGATTTAATATCGGTTGTTGCTCATGTTTATTTGTCAAGCATTGTGAAGGGGTCTAATTTTTGTGTTATTGTAAAGAGATTCAATAGCAATTGGACTAACTTTTAGGGTGAATTGGACCCTTAGAGGGCCTTAGAAGCTTAGCACTGCATCTAATAAGAACGAAAAACCAATATATTTATTGCCCTGGCCAAAATTTATATGGCTGGGTTGCTCGCTCGGGGTGATGATTTTATGCCAGAATATGCAGTAGGAGAATGCTTTCGAAGGAAAATGGGTGGTTGATGGAAGACTATATCATCTGAGAGCTAATTAAAGAAGAGACATAGGGTAGAAAGTAACTTCTAACGAATCTGGCCGGTGGAATTATCTTAACAGATGTGAGATCTAAATCAAGTGCAAATATGAAAGTGTATCCGGTAATGTAATTTCATCTGTTGTGTCTCTGAAAGAAAAACAATGCAGATGGACACTTTGCTAGGAAGCTGCGTGGTCGGGATTATCACCTAGATAGAAAATAGGAGAAGGCCAACAAAGAAGCCTCACGGGCATCGAGGGTAGAAATGATGTACAACAAGTCTAGAAAACTTATGCTAACAACAACTGAAGTTAAAATAAAGAATCTAAGCGAAGGCGGCAAATTTTTAAATTTTAAATTTCATCCCATGCCTTATTGTTTGTGTTTCCGATCAGGTCCACTGTCGTTGACCTGATCGGAACCACAAACGAGATTGAAAGGCAAATAGAGTATCATTGATTTCTTAGAAATATGGTTATAATTGATTGTGTTTTCTTGCCTTGACATGCTTTCAACATTCCTTGGAGAAGATCAAATGCTTGCTGTAGTATGTGAATCCCAATAATTTTCAAGCTTGCCTCCAACTTGTTGATTCTGTATTCAAGCTGGTCGTTGCCCTATTCGAAGTTGGTAAAGAGTTCCTCGTCTCTTGTGAGCTCGATCAGGAACACTACCTTCAAAGTTGTGTCATTCTAGAAGCCCTTCAGAACACTTTCTTCAGAAGCCTTAAAGGATACATGGAGGGTCTCTGTGTTTGTTTTGGGTCAAAATGTGTTGATGCACGTTGAAGATGTGGTCCCAAAAGTTGAACAACACACTTTTATCTAGCGTTGGTCCATGCATCTTGCTCAAACAATTTGATAAATTAGTAAGCGTGGAGTTACGTAGCGTGTGATCTAAACCAGATCTACCAAGCCTATCAAATGTTACGTAACTCTAAGCTCATTACTCTATCAAAAAAATATGATCGAGTTAGTGCACAAATCGAACGAGCTCAATCTCTCAGCCTTTCTGCTGATTTCTCTTCTCCAATATAGATGATAAGATATCTGCTATGCAAAAGTCTACACCGTCGCCAGACATGTTCCCAGGCAATCGTATCTGGCGATGGTGTAGACTTTTGCATAGCAGATATCTTGTCATCTATATTGGAGAAGAGTGATCAGCAGAAAGGCTGATAGATTGGGCTTTTTTCTATGTGCACTAACTCGGTCATATTGTTTTGATAGGGTAATGAGCTTGGAGTTACGTAACGTTTGATAGGCTTGGTAGAACCGGTTTAAATCATATGCTACGTAACTCCATGCTTACTAATTTATCAAATTGGTTGAGCAAGATGCATGGATAAACGCTCGATAAAAGTGTGTTGTTCAACTGTTGGGACCACATCTTCAACGTGCATCAACACATTTTGACCTAAAACAAACACAGTGACCCTCCATGTATCCTTTAAAGCTTCTGAAGAGAAAGTGTTCTATAGGGCTTCTAGAATGCCACAACTTTGAAGGTAGTGTTCCTGATCGAGCTCACAAGAGACGAGGAACTCCTTACCAACTTTGAAGACGGTAACGACCAGCTTGAATACAGAATCAACAAGCTGGAGGCAAGCTTGAAAATTATCGGGATTCACATACTACAGCAAGCATATGATCTTCTCCAAGGAATGTTGAAAGCATGTCAAGGCAAGAAAACACAGTAAATTATAACCATATTGCTAAGGAAACAATGATACTGTATTTGCCTTACAATCTCGTTTGTGGTTCCAATCAGGTCAACGGCAGTGGACCTGATTGGAAACACAAACAAAAAAATGGGATGAAATTTAAAATTCAGAAATTGCCGTCTTCGCTTAGTTTCCTTATTTTCACTGCAGTTGTTGTTGGCGCAAGTTTTCTAGACTTGCTGAACATCATTTCTACCCTCGATGCCCGTGAGGCTGCTTTGTTAGTCTTCTCCTATTTTCTACCTAGGTGATAATCCCGACCATGCAGCTCCCTAGAAAAGTGTCCATCTACATTTTTTTCTTTCAGAGACACAACAGACGAAATTACATTATCGGATACACTTTCATATTTGCACTTGATTCAGATTTCACATCTGTTAAGATAATTCCTTCGGGCAGATTCGTTAGAAGTTACTTTCTATCCTGTGTCTCTTCTTCAATTAGCTCTCAGATGATATAGTCTTCCATCAACAACCCATTTTCCCTCGAAAGCATTCTCCTACCGCACCTTCTGGCATATAATCATCAACTCGAGCGAGCAACCCAACCATATAAATCTTGGCCAAGACAATAACTATTTCATTTTCCATTCTTGTTTGATGCAGTGCGAGGCTTCGAGGGCCCTCTAAGGGTCCAATGCACACTTACAGTTAAGTCCAATCGCTATTGGTTCTCTGCAGTGACGACAAATATTGATCCCTTCTCAAAACTTGACACGCATAAACACGAGCACCAACCGTCAGTAATTCGTAACAGGGTATCTGCACCATCTTCATGAGGTCCTCAGCCTTATCAATTTCGAACCCATCAAACTTAACAGTACAATGCAGGATCTTGTTTGAATGATCAATGCCTAATTGGTTAAAAACTGCATTCACAAAAATATTGTACTTTGTGTGTGTTGTCCCGGTAACCTTATCAGTAATACATACTTAACTCCCACATATATGATAGTGGATCCATCTGCACGCACCTTATTCTTCCTAGCCCATCTATGACTTAAATTGAATAAACAGATAACTAGCTTATTGCAACAGATGACACATCTGTTTATATTATCAATCAATTGGAGATATCTGTTACGACAGTGATCAACCTATTGCAGAAATCAAACAGATATATACATCTGTTGCAAAAAGATTGCCAGTATGTTGTAAGTTATCTAATAGAAAGAATATATTTTGTAGCAGATTACCTATCTGTTAGATTTATTTTAAAGCATTTTTTTTTCTTTCCGAGATACAATAATATATAAATAGGTCCCTCTTTACAAATATGGATGATCCAGATTCGTACAAGAATATTCATATCGAGTTCTTACGTGAACTTCAAAGGCAGTTTGATTGATGAACTCCAGAGAGATATTTGGCTAACTTCGGAGCAAGGCTGCCGGATGAATGAAAGAGGTCTGATTGACAATAATAATAATAGTAGTAATAATAATTAGGTAATGTTTTTTTATTTTAGCGATTATTTTCCTCCTTTTGTATATCAAATCTATCCAAGGGATTCAAAAATCTATGAACATTCATTTCATTTTGTTGTCGACTTTGAATTTTTAATTCTTATTTAGTATTTAATAATAATCATTCTGTTTATTCCTTGTTCTCAACATGTCGACGGTTGGTGGTAGGGATTGAGCAACAATTTGTGTCAACAGTTAGAGGTTAATCTACTACGATAGATCGATCATATGTTGCACCTGGCGGTTATTAATAAAAAAGGGCTATTGTTATTATTGAGAAGGTGAAAGGAAAGACATGACTTGAAGTTCCGATTATTCAATATGAAAAATGTTTCGTAAATAAATAATAAGGAAATAAATAATAAACACAATTTATAACCACAATTTTAATAACTGATCGTGACTTTTCACCATTTTTGTTTTTTAAATTATTTATTATATAATAAAATGATTATTATTTTATTAAGGAATTTGAAAAGATATTTTTTTTTATAAAATAAAAAAGTAAGAAAATTTGGATTAATTATATGATGATATAGTTATTTTTTTTTTTTAAAAAGTAGATTATATGTTGCAACAATTAAATTATCTGATGCAACAGGTTCACTATGGTTGCAACAGATGATATATCTGTTGTCACAGAAGATTTATCTGATGCAACCTATATCGAGTTACAACTCAATAAAAACAGTTCTTGGAAAGAACTAATTAGTAATAATAATCTGAAAAGTCACGACTTATCACAATATTTATTAATTTAATTAATTCATTACTTTTCACATTAATAAAAAATGTAATTAATAAATGGAGGTGAACAGTTAGATTATATGTTGCAACAGCTATGTTATCTGATGCAACATATTTTATATTTGTTGCTACAGATAATATATCTGTTATCATAGATGTGTTATCTGATGAAACAGATATAGAATCTGTTGCCACAACTCAATAAAAATGGTTCTTCGAAAGACTAATTAATAATAATAATATGAAAAGTCATGACTTATATCACAATATTTATTTTCTTAATTTAATAAAAAATTTAATTAATGTATGGAGGTGAATAGTCGCGCCTTTTTGCCTCTCATTCAAATTCAATCCTCTATAAATAAGTTCGTCCTTACTCAATCGTTCATTCAAATACACACTCTATTTATTTATTGCATCTCGTCTTTCATATTACACTCTAGAAGATAATATTATGGCTGACCCAGTGTGAGACATTGCTTTTCTGCAAGACGCCATGAATGAACTTCGGAATCAAGTTCGTGATCTGTAATGGAAATTGGGAGGAGTTAGATCAAGAATGCTCTGCGAGATACACAGGATGAGGAGAGCCTTGTTGCTACTTCCGGTTGAAGATTGGCCGGCTGACAATGATGATGCTGATAATAATAATAATAATTAGACTATTATTTTTCTTTTAGTCTATTATATGTATTTTTATTTGTTTAATAAATAAATTATGTTTGATCTTTGACGTTTTAATTCATATTTAATTTTCATTCTGTCTATTATCTTCTCAAAAAATATTTCGACGATTCGACGTAAAAAGAAATAATTTAAAATCCAGTAGCAATAGCAAGATTTATCTGTTGGGTTTGTGGCAGGGGTTGATTTGTGTTATTTCAAACAGATTAATCATTCGTTGCAACAGATAATTAGTCTGGTGCAACAGATAAACATTCTGATGCAACAGATAATTAGTTTGGTGCAACAGATAAACATCCTGATACAACAGATAATACGTCTAATGCAACAGATAATACGATGATGCAACAGATAAATAGTCTGATGCAACAGATTACTCATCTGATGCACCAGATGATTGATCTGTTTAAATTGTGGGCACTTGTACTGGATTCATAATCGGGGTTTTATCCATTGTTGGAAAAACAGAAGTGTACCCAGATGACAAATACGAATAAAAATCATAATTTTACTTACCAAAGTAACCTATGAAGTAATGCCAAAGTGGAAAGTGATGTAGTAAACAAAATTTGATCTAAGAAATTGGTCAGATCGCAGCAGTAGCGTTGTACTAACAACAACAACAACAAATGGTCGACAAGAAAAATATGAAGCAGAAGATGATGAATAAAGCAGCAGAAATAGAAATAATTAACAACAAAAATCGCTAAGAGAGAGAAAACAACAATGGATGAGAAGAGAGAGAAAGACGCCTTTTTCCCCTCTGTTTCCCGTTATTTTAGGTATACATTGGGATCAAAGTGTAAATTTAAAAATTTGTGGGTTATTTTAAAACTTCCTCAACTTTCTTAATACATAATAAAGTAATTGTCACCTCCAACTAATAATTAAGACTTGTGTCACCTACACCTCATTTTAAAACTCTTTTGTCACCTGTGGCCCAAACCCCCAAGTAAGTATTTATTCAAGAATTTTTTATTAACGAATTCTTTTTTTCAAGTTTTTCTTCTGTCATTAACCGCTATTTCAAAAGTTCTACTTCTGAAAATGATTAACTCTTCATCTTCTCCCCTTCCGATTAGTACCAATTTCTTTCATGGCATTTTTTTTACTCTCTTATAAGAGGCAGTTTCACTTGCTGAAGCAGGCAGCAGGTCGACACGACTGCTTCAAGCCCTTGAATATTTTTCTTTTACACTTTTCGTTTATCTTATTTTTTTAATTTGTTATATATTTAAAAATTACGTAAAAATTAAAACAAATCACAATAATTAACAACTTAAAATATTTGAAAGACATAAAAAAATTGCGACTCTAAAAAATTTATTGATTTCACATAAATTAGGACAAGAAAAAGTTCTACAAATCATAAGTAATTAACAACTTATTTAAAAGATATATAGAAAATTTAGTTGACTCTTGAAATTGTATTGAAGCCACGTAAATTGAGACATAGGGAGTAAATACATTATTTGATAATTATGTAAAAATTATTATAAATTACAAAAATAATAAACAAGTTAAAATATAAAAAAAATAACAGATAAAAAATTTATTTGACTCTCAAAATTTTATCAGCGCAGCTAAATTGACATGATTGACGTGAATTCACTTATGAGCATATTCGGGCAAAAGGAGACACTCTCAACTGGCTAGGACCTCTTAAACCTATGGTGCAGTTTGGGGCTTGGGTTGAAAAGAACTCGCGTCTTATCGGTGCTAAGTATTACTCCCTACTGAAAGTAAATTGATATACTGAAATGCTCAATAAGGCTATTATTCTGAAACTGAACATAAGTACTTTATTTGAAAGCATTCTAAATCATCTAAACATGAAGGATTGATATTTATCAACAAATGCATGAAATCCTAGGTCACCGGATGTTCATAACTCGCCATCACTGAAGAATGCAACTAACAATGACAATTCTATAATCTGAATGTAATGGGGAATTTCATCTCAAGTCTAAACTCATGAATTTATCAATATACTTGGAGCTCGTAGTTATAAGTATGCAAGGATACTGGAATTCATAGGAAAACATGTATTCATGACTTAACTATAACAAGAGATTGAAACTTGAGGGAATTCGTACAATTTATGAAAATTTTAAGCTTGAAAAATGAAATTAAACTGAGAAATTGAGTTTACTTAGAGACTCAATGGGTGAAAGAAAGCCCAAAGATGAAATCCCACATACCTGAGAGTGAAAATCTTGGTGAAAACTTTGAATTTGGAGCCTGGCGTTAAAGACTAGTTCCTACTTTGGCGGAGGATACCACATGTTTCTCTGTTTTTTCTCTATGTGTCGACTGAATTTTGAGATAGTTTAGGCTTATTAATCAGCCTTAAACGACGTAGTTTGGTGTCAGAAGAGTGGGAATTAATCAAACAACCCTTTTGAAAATGTTATAACAGTGCATAACAGTCCCATCTGACGGTTCGGGTAACGAACTGTCAAACTCTTGACTATCTATCACTCTGAACCGTCACAACATGACCAAATTTTGGTCATACTGATTAAGCCTGACGACTTTCCTTGGAGTGTGATGGTTCGTCACATCGAGCTGACATACTCTAGCAGAGGGTGTATTTTTATTCCAATAACAAATTAACAAACACCTGAAGGTGCTCAAAATAAGACTAAAAGAACTTTCATTTGACAGGTCTTGAGCTTCAAAACTCTTTATATGCTAGAAGTTATGATCATTTGAAGTTGACTATAGAAAGATTCTTCACAAGTAATCAATCAGTAAGAAATGTTTCAGCTTGTCTATGGGATCCATAGAAGTTACTAGTGGTCTTAATACATATCTAAACCACTCCTCATACTACCAAACACGAAGTTTAGTTCTACATGTACTTGAAGGATGATTCTAGTCTTAGCTTGAATTTTTGAGGTGTTACAGATGTGTTAATATCTTCATTGCACCAGTGGCTGAATCTGTGCAATAATAGGGGGCTTTTGGAAATTAAATCATTCTTGATCATTACTAGAGAGGAATTTTGGAATTGCAATTGGTTGGCTATTTAAACCTTCACCTTGATGAGAGAGTGACTCCTCACCTCATAAAGGAATTTTGGAATTGCAGTTGATTGGCTATTTAAACCTTCACCTTGATGAGAGAGTGACTCCTCACCTCGTAATCTCCTTTCTATTTTGCCCCCTTTTTGTGAAAAAAAAATTCATTAGAGATATATGGCGATGGGCAGGTGGCGTGGAGTGGGAACTCGTAATCAGGGTCATGTAGGAGGGCATTTTAAGCAGAAATGGGGCTGGATAAAACTATTTTTTTCTGAAAATCAAAAGCAAAATGAGGTAGAAGGTGACTTAAATGTAAAAGGAAAAAATCTAATTGTATAGGGTGAGTCATGTGGATTGAGTGGTTACAAATAGAGTTATGTGTTTAAGAAAATGAGGCAGGATGGGTTAAAATTTTTGCCAGGAAAGGCATCATTGTCATCCCACCCCATTATCTCTTTAACCACAGTGAGTGTAATGTCATGAGATCTCTTCCTATAATATCTTATAATAGGTAATATGAAGACGGAAGAACTAAATCTAGCTTATGATCATGATTTATCAAACCTCGATAGTAGTGCCAAAACAATAAATCTGGGGAAGTGACAAAGTGAAATTGCGACTATAAAATATGAAGTCATTGGTGGTCCTGGTCAAACTGATAAAGGTGTGAAAATGCAGCTAATTATGTTGTTCTGGTGCAGCAATTTTTTGATGAACAAGGCTATGATATTGTAGAAAATTTTGATGATGAATGGAATATGGTCTCACAAAAGAAAGAAACAGGTTATCAGGTAGCTGAAGGTACATAGTTCGACATGCTGCAAGATGAAAATTTTGGACAATATTGATGTATAATGCAGACGGAGTAACGACTGGAGACTAGGGTGCTTTTAAAGATACCCAGGGGCAATGCTCTGCCATAAATATTTCTACACCAGTTTTAATTGACACCAAATGTTCCAACAAACTAGGAATAAATTAGGTGTTGCTGAAGCATGAAATTCTAAATAGCTTGTCTTGCAACTGGGAGAGAAGAAGTTTCAGCTTAATAAGGGGCAACTTGTGTCCGTTGAGGATTATCAAAATATAGGAAAAAATGTCTCTTCATTACCTGTAGATGCTACATAGAACATACATTTGGGTATCTCAAGAGGTTGAATATACATCCATAATCGGTACAAAAATATTATGACTGAGTGTCCTTGGGATGACATGGTGGAGGAAGAAGGTGAGCAACTTACATCTCCACCCAAAGCACCAGCCATTATGCCCAAGGGTAATGGCATTGCCGGTGCTTCATCTCCGTGACCTATTGGCCAGCAAGTTCAGAACTATTATATTCGTGATGCGGAGATTCTTGGTGCAACAGTAAGTTCTAATGTTGAAAAGTTTGTTACAACTTTAGGAGAACCACACCCAAAAGCTAGCTATTAAGGTGCAATAGCCCAAGGCTATAAATATCCTACATCAATACTTTGTAATATTGATGTGAGACTTTTGAAATGGATCATAACAAACCACCACACTCCGCATCCGTTGTCCTCGACGGCTCCACTGTGGGTAGCTTTTGCTCTACCTTTGTAGGTAGCTCTTTCTCAGAAAGTCCTTTTTTATTTAGGTGCCTAGATGCCTCGATGACTGTGTGTTAGACATTACTAGTCCCGGTCGAACACTACCATACTGGCTTCACCATCTCAGGCACTGTAGGCATGGAGGGTGATGGGTGGCTCTAATACCAACATTACAACCTTAGGAGAACAACACCTCAAACACTAGCTATTAAGGTAGGAGAGACCAAGGCTACAAATACCCCACACTTATACTTTGTAGTACTAATGTGAACTTTTGTAACGGATCATAACAAAATTGACTTCTCTTATTCCTATTAACACTAAACAAATAATCGCTTCTAAAAAATGGAGGAGTAAACACATTTAATATCTTGGTAGTCATTTTCTTTTGCACGCTTCTTAAAAAATCATAAATAAGAATATTAATTTTACTTTAATTGACCTCGTTAGATACTCTGGAACTTTACAAACTTACTTTTACTCTGCCAAAGTGAATTAATTATAGGGGGTAAAATGGAAAAAAAATTAAAATTAGTTTTATCTTGATTTAGTAAGTGCACAAGTAATTGGGAACATGTATTTCTAGTAGGTAAAATGGAAAAAAATTTAAATTAGTTTTATCTTGATTTAGTAAGTGCACAAGTAATTTGAAACATGTATTTTTAGTAAAATGATCAAATAATATGGAATGGAGGGAGTACTTATATAGAAAGAGAAAGGGTTTTACAACTTTTTTGTGCTCTCTCTAAAGTATCAAGTTATGTTATACTATCTATCTGACTGTTAGATCATGGAAGATCCAACTTCAGTTTATTATGCAAAAAATATTTTAATTTTTTGTTACATAAAATAGTTCAGGGGTAATAGGACCTCTTCGATCATAGTTCAAGGGTACTTATTCCTTTTTCCTAGATGTTTTTATTCAAAATATGTATCTTTGGTCATATTGCTATGCTTGTTGTGTCTTGTCCTTGGATTTTTGGTGATGTTTGTTGTTTCAGATAGATCAATTATAGTGTTATTTTGTACAAGTATTTTTTTAATTATTATTTGTCATTTTGTTACTATCTATTATTTCTTGTTCTTACATTATGTCCTTTTATAGACTTTTTTTTTGTCGTAAGCCAAGATTCTATCGAAAACGATCTCTCTTCCTTACCTGAGGTAGTGGTATATTTTACGCTCCCCAAACCCCACTTTGTGGGAATATAATGAATGTGTCGTTGTTGTTGAAAATATGTATCTTCCAAGTAATGTTATATCTTATTTAGACATAATATATGATGGGTTTTAAGAAACTGATTGAAGTAAGGAAACTCAGTACTGATGATGCTTGAAGTTGTTCAGGAAGAGTCTAGGATGCGAGACTCTGCTTAGTCCAGTTATCAAGACAATTGCCAAACTCATGGCAAGAAGATGCAAAGGGATTGCCACTCGGGCTCATCCCCTTGGTAGTATGCATAGGAGGGGTGGCTGGTATAAGGGAGCGGAAGAATGCTTTGAAAGAATTCCTTGATGACATGACAAATGATGTCTTCAAGGTACTGGAGTATAATTATGATCAGTATAGAGATACAACCATGCAAGAGTGCTTCTTGTATTGTGCTTTATATCCCGAGGACTGTAAAGTTGATAGAGACAAACTAATTGACAGATTTATAATGAAGGGACTGGTAAAGGGAAATAGTTGAGAAAAAGAGTGAAACTAGGGTCATATTATATTGAATAAACTAGTGAAGGTTGATTGAAGCCATTAATGATCAACTAGAGGGAGTAAAGATGCATGATTACTGAGGGAAACAGCATTGCAGATCACAATTGTTAAACCAAAGTACACGGTAAGGGCTGAAAGAGGATCACATTTGTTGGAGGAGCGGGATTGAGTGTTCGATTTGGATAGAATCTCATTTTACAACAACAAGATAAAGAGAATCCTTGAAGACGTGACACGAAATTGCCCCTCATTGTCAACCTTGAATTTGTCTAATTGTAATTTAACAATGATCCCAGGTTCTTTTTTCAGTATAGAAAAAACCTCCAAGTACTTGACTTGAGCTAAAACCCGGTGCTTACGGATTTTTCGAGTTGCATATATTACTTGGGAAGTCTTAGAGCACTCTTGCTTTGAACATTTAGTAAGCTAAAATTAGTGCCACTAATGGGAAAGCTCAAAAAGGGAAACAAGGAAGTATAAGGGAAACAAATCTTAACGAACTGCCAAATGAGATGTTACCTGAACTTTTCCATATTCAATGCCTCAATCTTATTGGATGTGTAAATACACGAGGTGAAGACAGCTAACTCAGAATTGTGAGGCTAGTTTTGTGATTTGCATAACTTCAACAAGTTCATGAGAAATCGTCGTAACTATGAGAATAATTGGTGGGATGACATATTTTTAGGGAAAGAGGGGATACTCAATTCTAGTTATGAAGACTTTAAAACTAGTATATCTAAACAAAAATGAGCGAATGTAGAAAATTAAACCATTGAAGCTGGTGGAAGAGAAGCGCAAACATCAATTATTCTTCCGCATTGCATTGAAATTCTACAGATTATGAAGTGTCATGGGCTGAGTAGCTTCTTGGGGGACAATTTTCTGTCATAGACTACTTTACGAGGCTTGACCTGCAACATCTCTTATTGTGATGAAATAGAAAGGATTGTCAAGGGATCCTCTAATAGAGATACTACTACAGACCCACACTTCCATAGGCTGAATGTTGATTGTTTGCAGAATCTTATTGGGCTTTCGTAAGAGAAAAACTACATCTTACCCCTTTTCGGGTCTTCCAGAATTGAGTGTCACCAAGTATCATATCATGAAGAAGTTATTTCTATGGGTTATCATGCAGGATCTCAAAAACCTTGAGAAGCTTGAAGTAAGTGTTTGTCGTGATATAGAAGATATAATAGGGGGAGAGGAAGCAGAAAGAAGTAGCCAAAGCAGCAATGCCCAGATTACTTCTACAATTATCGACCTTCCAAAGCTGATCTTTCCTGGCCGCCTAATTTGAAAAGAATATGTGAGGGACAACTGATCTGTGATTCCTTTGAATCAATGAAATTTAAATGGTGCCCCAATCTGAAGAGGATACCTTTCGATACTCCAACTACAAATGAACATCATTTTCCATCCCTACAGAAATCAAAGTTGAAATCCATTGGTGGAAAAGATTGGAGTGGGAACAATCCCACACTACTAAAAAAAACATGAAAACGACCACAAAAATCGAGCACATGTGATCGATTTTCCTGCATTTGCGACCAAAAAATCGATCAAAAACCATGGTAGGAAAAAACGTGGTAACTTTTTTAAAACCGACCACGGGTGGTTGATTTTTTTTAAAAATATATTTATATTTAAAATTCAATATTATTTAAAAAAAAATCAAAATAACCAGCCACATGTGGTCGATTTTTTTATAAATTAATTAATTTATTTAATAAAATAATTTTAATTAATTATAGTAAACTGACCATAAGTGGTCGGTTTTTAAAAAAATATTACTAGAAAAATTGACCACATGTGGCCGGTTTTTCTGAAAATTTTGTAAAAAAAATATTAAATTTTTTCCAGAAAACCCTACAAAAGCATTGCATTAGAAGTGAAATGTAATGACCAATTTGAGACAGTGTTGTTAAAGGCTTATTTTGAGCTGCGCTTAAGCCCTGAATCTGAGAGAAACTAAAGATACACGCTTCACCTTACTGAGAACATACTTCAGCGTATGTCCACTACACAATTTTCTGTATGAACCTTTTCGTTATACAAAGGCCAAGTTTTGTCAGCTTGAAATATTTACATCAAAGTCTACCTATTGTGTAATTATTTACAAATAACTTCTTATAACCAAAACATGCATGAAACCTTCAGAGAACTGTCAACTTTCAGACAGTTTCTTATCTGGTCAAGATGAATGCTTCATCGCTTCCACATACTATTACTAGTAACCAAGAATGGCAGCACTATATATACAGTGGACTTGTAATATCATTAAGGCTGCCAGCAGTAGGTACGACCATATATTCAATCTTCTAAAACCTGACAAATTCAATGAGAAATCTTCAACAAACAACACTTTAACCTTACATGGAAAGAGATCATAGTGAACATTTTTCAAACAAAGGTAGATTGCTTAAACTAGTACATACTAAGTTGTAATGAGCTACTACAGCCATGAAGCTTCTGAAAAAAAGGGAAGCCTGATGCACTAAAGCTCTCGCTAAACGCGGAGTCCTATTAATCTTTCGAAAAGTTCTGTTACTCTAAATGTTATTTGAGTTCATAGTTATCATATCTATCAAAGCATCTCGACATACCTCAGTACCTCACTTATTCGCTTCTCAAGTGACCACACTTTACTAAAATAAAACACAAGTTCACATTTCAAGTACCTAAATTCAAAACAAAAGTCACTAATTCATAATTCAAGTAACTACACTTAAACATTTCAAGTCACTAATCCACTTCACAAGTTACCAAACTAAACTAAATTCAAAATGAAAAATTCACATTTCAAGTGCCTACACTTGAACATTTTCAAGTCACTAACTCAAGTGACCACACTTAATTATATTCAAAACACAAGTCCACCTTTCAAGTAACTACACTTAAACATTTTCGACTCACTAATTCACTTCTCAAGTGACCACACTTAACTATATTCAAAACACAAGTCCACAAAATATTTTCAAGTCATTTATTCACTTCTCAAGTGACCACACTTAACTAAATTCAAAACACAAGTCCACATTTCAAGTACCTACACTTAAACATTTTCAAGTCACTTATTCACTTCTCAAGTGTCCACACTTTACTAAAATAAAACACAAGTTAACATTTCAAGTACCTAAATTCGAAACAAAAGTCACTAATTCATAATTCAAGTAACTACACTAAAACATTTCAAGTCACTAATTCACTTCACAAGTTACCGAACTAAACTAAATTCAAAATGAAAAATTCACATTTCAAGTGCCTACACTTAAACATTTTCAAGTCACTAACTCAAGTGAACACACTTAACTATATTCAAAACACAAGTCCACCTTTCAAGTAACTACACTTAAACATTTTCGACTCACTAATTCACTTTTCAAGTGACCACTTAACTATATTCAAAACACAAGTCCACAAAACATTTTCAAGTCACTTATTCACTTTCAAGTGACCACACTTAACTAAATTCAAAACACAAGTCCATATTTCAAGTACCTACACTTAAACATTTTCAAGTCACTAACTCAATTCTCAAGTGACCACACTTAAGTAAATTCAAAATACAAGTCCACATTTCAAGTACCTACACTTAAACATTTTCGACTCACTAACTCACTTCTCTAGTGACCACACTTAATTATATTCAAAACACAAGTCCACCTTTCAAGTAACTACGCTTAAACATTTTCGACTCACTAATTCACTTCTCAAGTGACCACACTTAACTATATTCAAAACACAAGTCCACAAAATATTTCCAAGTCACTTATTCACTTCTCAAGTGACCACACTTAACTAAATTCAAAACACAAGTCCACATTTCAAGTACCTACACTTAAACATGTTCAAGTCACTAACTCAATTCTCAAGTAACCACACTTAACTAAATTCAAAACACAAGTCCACATTTCAAGTACCTACACTTAAACAATTTCGACTCACTAACTCACTTCTCTAATGACCACACTCAACTATATTCAAAACACAAGTTTACCTTTCAAGTAACTCCACTTAAACATTTTCGACTCACTAATTCACTTCTCAAGTGACCACACTTAACTATATTCAAACACAAGTCCACAAAACATTTTCAAGTTACTTATTCACTTCTCAAGTGACCACACTTGACTAAATTCAAAACACAAGTTCACATTTCAAGTACCTACACTTAAACATTTTCATGTCACTAACTCAATTATCAAGTGACCACACTTAACTAAATTCAAAACACAAGTCCACATTTCAAGTACCTACACATAAACATTTTCGAATCCCTAACTCACTTCTCTAGTGACCACATTTAACTATATTCAAAACACAAGTCCACCTTTCAAGTAACTACACTTAAACATTTTCGACTCATTAATTCACTTCTCAAGTGACCACACTTAACTATATTCAAAACACAAGTCCACAAAACATTTTCAAGTCACTTATTCACTTCTCAAGTGACCACACTTATTCATGCGTAATTATTTTAATAGCGACATCTTATTATTTTCATTATTACAGTTACAGTTATGTTTTCAAGTCACTTATTCACTTCTCAAGTGACCACACTTAAAAAAAAATTAAAAAATCGACTACATGTGGTTAATTTTTTCCGACCATAATATGTGGTCAGTTTTTCCCATTTTTTTAGTAGTGAGACCCTCTTTCAATCTTACATAAGGGACTGTTTCACCTTTAAAGAGTGCAAGTAATTTATGGAAAAATCTTGGCAAATATCAAGCCTAAGTTTGAGATTTTTAAAATAAATAAAAAACATTTGTTTTCTTCTTTGTGTTTTTTTCCTTTCTCTGTAATGCAACTATTTTAACCAATGAGTGATGATATTTCATCCGATGTTTTCCCTGGTTAGGCATTGAGTCTCACACTTTATTTAGATGGTTGTTGGCCCATTGCTTCAGAATGTACTGTGTTTTATTATATATTTGTATTGTATTGTATTGTATTGTATTGTATTGTACTGTATTGTAAATATAATGTTCAAATAAACTCTATTGTTTGTTGTTGTTTAATACTTTCGCCCTTATAATTTATATGATGTAGTTTGACGTGACATGAAGTTTAACATAACAAGAGCTTGTAATTGATTGTTCGTTTTGGTAAAAGGATTCAAATAATTGTCTCTAATTAAAGGAATAATTTATTTATTACTACTATATAGAAAGGTGAGATTTAGAACGATCAAGGGCAAAACAAACTTTTTAATTCATATATTCAGGGGCAAAACGGTAATAAACATACTACATAAGCGGTGCTCTCCTTCACTACAGTCCCAACGAAGTTCTAGATTCACACTGATATCATAAGCGGTGCTCTCCTTCACAATAGTCCCAACAAAGTTCGAGATTCACGTTGCTGTCTCAATTGATGTTGAAGAATGATTTCCCTGGGAGTTGAACCTACATCTGTTCAGTGATGATTCATCTTCCGACAAATATTTCTTCCTTTCCTGATATCAAGGGAACTATAACTATATGCTTTCTTATTGAAAATTGAAAGGAAAGAAATAAAGATGAAGGAACGTCCCATTTTCTATTTGTGCATGATCTCAAGATAAACATAAATATTACCACTTTTGTGCAAACAGAACTCGAATGGTTGAAATAGTCATTACAAACCCCCAAATTAACGATTTCAGCTATTAATGTTGTTATCGCACACTTAGCATGATCTTAAGGTATGATTTTCTTTCAATTTTTGGCTTGGATCTCTATATGTTACCTTAATTTCATGCTTTTTTTTAAAAAAAAAAATCTTTCAAAATTGGTTCTGCAATTTTAGGTTAGATTTAGACTTGAATTTCATCCTAATCTTCTAATGGTATTATCAAATTGTCCATCGTCAGAGTCATTATTGTTCGTATTTCCTTAAAAAAATATGTATTAACTTTTTTTTATCGGAGGCACCACTGAAAAGTGGTAGGGCAGCCCTAAAAGACGCAGCACCACAACAACTTCTCGGTTTTATCTAAGTAGAAATACAGTCAGGGGTATAGTAGTCATCTTTGTGACTGATTTATTTAATTTTTAAATACAGATGTTATTGTATTTGTCCACTACTCTATCTACACATATCTAGATATCCATCACAAAGTCTATTTACTAGCATTTTCTAGAAAGTATCCCATATATACAGTTTCAATATCAACTCATCGAATTTCTAAACTGCGCAACAAGTAAGTTCATTGTACAGTCTTCAGTCGTCTATCAACTCTCTTAATTCTTAGTTTAATGAAACTAACTTAAAATCTGATTGTTTTTCTTAACAATATTTTGCATATTTATTTTTAAAGATCTTAGAATTTACTACTATACAGAAATTAAGTGGTTGAGTGTTGTATTAATATTAACTTACTCTTGTTGTCTTAAGTTTGGTGGCTGTTTAGAACTCCGAATCTGTCGTAGTATTATCCTATTCAAGTAGTATTTGGTTTATATCCGTTGACATCTATTGTTTATTATGTTTAGGAGATCGCACCTTGTTGTTTATGTTACTGTTCCACCTTATTGCCCTATTAGTCATGTTTTCCTTCACTACTATTTTTTTCTTTTCTTTTTCTTCATCTTCATTATTGCTTTGATTTGCTACACTTTAATTGAGGGTCTTTCGAAAATAACCATTCTACCTCCATAAGGTAGAGGAAAAGTTTGCATATACTCTACCCTCTCCAATTTCCTTCTTTTTATACAGGTTTGTTTAGACCCGTTCATCTTCCTACAGTATGCATAAATCACAATTAACATAAGAATAAGAGGCAAAAGTATGCACTATAGTTGTATCAGCTCCCGAGGATTAGGTGTAGATTATGCTACTTTGGTTCATCACAACATGCATTGTTGTTTTCTAAGTGTGAGAAATGTACACATTATTGAAAACAATATGAGAGAACATACATGTGTGGTAGGAAAAAGATCTTAGTATTACAGTTAATAGGTAAACCGCACCGTACAATTCCCTAACAGCTAATCCACAGTGCAGGAAAGTATCAAAATATCTTTTTGTGGGGATTGAGGTTTAGTAATAGTCGTTATAAATGCATTGAGAGAGTATTGTCACTGGAACTAAGAACATTTCCTATTAAATCCAAAACCTTAGTTATGCCTGGCTTCAAATGATGTTGGGAACCAAACCTATCAGAATTTTTTTGGATTATTCAAAAACAAAATTATGTAATTGCTAATTAGTGTAGGAATATGCAACGCAGATGTCTAAGATAAAACAGAACAATGTCTGATTGCAATTGGTATATTGACAATATGCAGTGGAGATGTCTAAGCTTTTAGAACAAAATCAATAATATAGCATCACAGAAGCTCCTAGGTTTTATCTTCACCAGCAGTAGTGAGTAGAAGTACAGTCAGGGGTATACCAGTTATTTTAACCAAATGCTATATTAGATATACGAAAATTATATTAACCAAAAACTAAACATTGTGTAGGTTACAATGAATTTATATCTGGTGACCATACAAACATGTTCCTTTTTCATCAATTAATATGGGAAGTTCTTCTTCATGTGATTTCGAAGTCCTTTCTCGACTTATGTATTTACCGAGGCTTGAATATAACTTAGATGGGAGGAACATAGATACGTTACCTTTAAAAAATATTAATTTTTAATTTTCGGTCTTTGGTGAAGTATGTATGATAATATTAAAAGTGTGGATGAAACATGAACAAACTGCTTTGGTGATATTTTGAGGTACTAAAAGGTTGATAATAATGTTTGTCATGTACTCATGTTAATTATTCAACCAATTGTTATTTCTTATTTTGGTGTTTGAAAATGAGAGGTGGATATATTGAGTGAAACACAACTTAGTGAAGGAGAAAATAGAGGATCACAATGGTTAGACTCAAGACTGTAATCTACATTTATGCAATAAACACACATGCATCTTCTCTTTTATTGGATTCGGCTTTTATATGCACCTTCTGCCATTCCTAAACTTCTCGATTATTCTTTGTTCGTCTACTCAATTGTTCTTTACCATCCTCCTTTCTTTTTCATTTTTCTCCTCATTTCTAATTTTCAGGTTAGTAGCTACTCCAATTTTTGTCTAAATCTTCTTTTTTGTCCGTATGAATTGTACTCTATCATGTGAAATTTTAAAGGCTTTAAGAAAATGTTGATAATATTTTCACCAGAAGAGACAATGATGTAATGTGATTGCAGGCCTTGTCAAGGTATGTTTGCAAAGAATCGAACTGTCTGTCATTGACAGGTACTAATTCTTTCTCGAACAACTATGTATTATCTATTTATGTGAGAAGGATGTCAAAACTTTTTAATTGGTGGCTTTAATGCTCTTAATATTCCCTCTTGAAGAGATAGAGAAAAGTCTTAATAAAGCACTATAATTTACTGTTTTTCTCACTCTATAGGCAGAGCGCAATTTTATTTGTGTGGTGCATAGCAAAACTCCAAAGAACGTCTAGTATTAGTAATTGGGGATAGGTTTTTCCAACAAAAAAGGGTTGACTAAGCATTTAGATTTGACTTATTGGTTTGTCTATAGCAAACAACCTCTCTATGTGCACACACAAGCGGTAACATCTGAGTACTTTCTACCCTCTCAAATCCTATTTTGTGGAATTACACTGAGCATGTTGTTATCACTGCTGTTGTTGAGTGTTTTAGAGTTGAGGAGCTATTAAACATCTTATTTTTACTTTCAGTCCTAAGACACCAAAAATTATAGAGGAACCATAAACTCTTGTGACATGATTGCCCAACAGCCTTCCGATATCTTTTAAGCAACTTAATGACGGCAATGTCATACTTGGTCCAATTACAACCACAAGGAAGTAGAATTCCTATTAGGAAAAAAGAAACGAAGTTGTGTCTGTAAAAGTCATTTTATCATTGGCAATTAATAGAGTGATAATTAAAGGCTTTTGGTATGAAACACAAGCTAGGAAACATTCAAAGCCATTTTAGCCAAAGTTTGTTTTATGCAGTTTTGAAGACAAGGTATTTAGTCAACAAAAACTTCCAGCTCAAAAACATTTGCCATGGCCTTGTTAGACCAAAAACTGAGCAAATCACCCTGTTCCAAATTAACTACAGTCTTTTTTGTCTTAATAAACTCTAGCAAGTTAACAATATATACAAACATAAAGCATGAAACATAGGCCAGGTGATAACGCTTAATCTACAGCTCTCGTAGGAGTGTAAAGCGGTCGTTTGTCAAATATAGAACCCAACAGGGTTGGGTGTCGATCCCACAGGGAATAGCTTGGCCAACAAGTAAGAAAAATTACTAAACTTTTGGTGCAAGTCTCGTAAAAAGGGGGGATTTGTAATGTGTCACCAAAACAATTAAATAAAAGCTGAAAATAGCAAAGTAAAAGAGAAATATTGTTACGTAAGTTGTAAACAATGAGAATTGAGGCGTTGGGGTTATGTCCACCTTCTGAGGTATACGTCTCTATTGGCTATGAGTGTGTAGAATTCTGACATGCAACTGCTTATAGAGAATTGTATTCGATGGTAAATCCAGGCGTCTTTCGACCTATTCGAGGATTATTTCACTTTAACTCTTTCGAGCTTAAAGTGTGTCTAACGGTACGAATTCTCCAAGAGGTTAGTCCAGTTACGGCACTAGCTTTTTAGTAGGAAATTTTAGGGGGTGACCCTACTACCTTGACATTATCTCTTTTCCAGACAAATAACCTTTCTTTCGAACAAGTTAAATGTTATACTGGCGTATTCTTGCGTTTGCAACCACAAAGAATGTAGACTAAGATGAAGAGAATAATGATATAAGCAGTATATGTGTCGCGAACTCACAACCTCACAACAATAGATAGTATCTCATACGGCTTCCATAACCCCAACAAAGAAGTTTAGTTACCCATGAATGCGAATGAGATCACGATTGACATTGTTGTTATACCACAAGATTGAGTAATTTCGTGTAGCTTAGGTGGTAGGCGTGAGGCGTGAATTCCTAGGCAAAGTAACGATTCTCTTGTTGTGGAATTTAAGAATAGAAGAGTAGAAGAAGAAAAATAGAATTAATGGAAAGATTAGAAGAGTTGTAGAATTGTTTGTAGTGGAAGATGAGAGGGATGGAAGAAAGTATTGTGTCTCCCAGATTCTTAAAAATCTCTAGCATGATAGGGTATTTATAATACCCATATCCTAATCCTACTAGATAAATAAAATATCTAACCAAATCCTACTAGGCTAATGTAATACTTAACCCAATTGTACTAGGTTAATGTAACATTATCATAATCCAAATAAACTAATGAAATACATAACCCAATTGTACTAGGTTAATGCATCATTGTCCAAATCCAACTAAGTTACTGCAAATCCCCAAAGTCTTCAGAAATGTTGTTTTAGCCCGGGACAGATTTTCCATGCAGCAGTTTTGGTCCTTAGGCGTGTAAACTCCCTTCCCTTCCTTCGTGAGCTTTCTTTTGCATCAAGTAAGCCATAAAATGCTGAATTCTGCATCATTTATACCTGAAACTTTACTAATCATGTTCGTTAGCTCATTTACAGGAAAAAAGACTAAAAGTGCATGAAATATATACTTTGTTCTCAAAACTAGGCTAAAATATGGGCAAAATATATTGATATAGGCGTGTAAATTCGCCTATCATCAACACCCCACACTTGAAGCTTTGTTCGTCCTCGAACAAAATACCATGTCCTTCTAAACCTCAACTTAGGGTTTCACAGCAACAACACAAAACATTTGTCAAGACAAGCACAACAATTATCAACAATGAGTAGCTTTTCGATTATAGGTAGAAACAATTTAACCTCTAGCATAGACTCGTGATGGTGATCAACTCGCATGCAAACGTTAAGGTACAAGGAATCATATATAACTACCCAAAACTCATCAATCATGTGTGTCTCACACTATAGTACCCATAATCACTCACAAGTATAGCATATTTTTCAAACATGGGTATCAAAATGTCCTTGCTCTCACTCTCACAAAGAATTCATATGTAGCAACTGATGACCATAGGCTTGCCCTTAATGTAATACTCTACTAAATGTCAGAATGCTAAGCTTAGGATCAAGTAGGTCTTTTGATGGTTGTAATGTAGGCTAAGGGACGGGTAGGACTATTTTGGCCAGGAATAGTGACTAAGTTCCTAAGCGCTTTAATACATCACTTTGTATCATTGACACTTTTTTTTTTCTTTCAACCTTTCTTTCTTTTATTCTACCACCCTTGTTCTCCTCTTTTGTTTTTCAATTTTAAGCACAACTCGTTTTTCAGCTTTCTTTTCCTTTTTCTTTTCACAACATACCTCTTATGATAGCACTTTCTTTTTCATAACACATTCAAGCACCATTACAATTTATAGCATCATACTCACCCAATTACCTCTTATGTTGTCACATGACTTTTTCACTTTAAAGCACTTAGGAGTTTGGATCAAATTACGGTCTTGAAAAAAATGGATTAGGCTTACATACAAGGTTGTCAAAGAAAATAGGCTAAAGGCTCAAAAGGGTTTAACTAAGATGATGTCCATGGGTAGGTAAAACTGAAGGTAAACAAATATAGGTTGCCAAAGAAATGCCTAAATCATATCCTAAACTTACACTCCTTATTTTCGCTTTGCATACATACCAGGCAAGTTCTAGCATCAGCCACACACATAGAATATACGATTATCTCACACACACAAGGCACACGGTCGACTTTCTTGGAAGTAATATAGACTCTCGACCCAACAAGTGAAGGAATTGAACCACACAATATCACATAATGAGTCACAACTAGAGCCTAAACGTCTCAATAGTCACAATTGTAGCACATACTCTTGTTATAATCTCATGCTGCCTATCAAAATAATTTCATGCGAAGCTAGAAAAAACAACAAAAATAAAAAACTGAAACACGAAAAAAAACAACAAAAAAAACAACAAAATAAACAAACATAGATGCGATAGAGAAGTATAGCATACGATACCGCCACCCCACACTTAAACGGGACACTGCCCTCAGTGGAAAATAAATACGAGGAACCTGGTTAGTCGGACTCTTCCTCAATGTCGGGGGTCATACCCCCTTCGTCAGAATCATCATAAGAGTCGTCGTCAGAGTTCTCCTCCTCGTCAGAGTCTGGCAAGCGTCGATCGTCATCAGTCGGCACATCATCATCTAGAGGTTCCTCAAAGTATACGCCCACTCCACACATCTCCCGTGCATGCATGTTCATGGGATAGTTATGGTCCAGCTGTTGGAGCTCTGCAGCAGTTGGAACACGTCCACCACTCATCATAGTAAATCGTTTCATGCCATAAAGATGACGGAAGAAACTCTCATCACGAGCATGTCTTTCCGCAGTAGTAAGGTTGACACCATGAGTTGTTTCAGCATCTTTGACCTTAGTAAGGTCAACCTTCTTTGGGTTATGTGGGAGTTTGTGGTCAGCTGGTTCCTCTTCGATATCCTCCTTCCGCAAGATTGCTGTCAATAGATTTCCAAATGTGAAGTGGGACCTTTTGTGGAGTCTGGCCTTCCTCATGGTAGAGCGAATGATTACCAAGTTGATAGGGACATTCGTCATCAAAGCATAGAACAAACACACTCTATCTCTTGATATCTTGGTGTATTGAGTCCCAGGAATAAGGCATGAGTTGACAATACGCATCCAGATTCTTGCTTCCCTATTCAGTGAAGCATAGGGGAAGGTGTTGTGTCGCCCTGTGTCTTTATGTCTGCCCCATCTTGCCATCGATCTACTTCCACAAAGTGTGTGTCTAATTTCTCTATAAGGAGGCCTGCTGTACAGCTCTTTGAATGGTGCTGGGTCGACCGAAGGTAAGCCAAGAAAAGAGTTGATCCAGTCCGCGTTGAGCTGTAACACTTGGCCCCGAATTTTGACTTCGTTGCCTGTTGTTTTCGTGGACCAGTTGGCGTAAAACTCTCTTGTCAAATCAAGATTACATTCTCCCATATCGCGGAAGATGAAATCCAGCTTCAATGCCATGATTTTCGCCAACATACGCAGCTCCTTCTTCGCTAAGGTGTCCTTGTTGATCAGGTCGACGTGAACATATCTTCTTTCTTTGTTGTTCCTGTACCATTCTTTGGCTTCCTCATCAAGAACCCATTTTATTCCAAACATTCTGCGGGGTAGTTGTGTTGAGGATGATTCTCCTTGGTCCTTTCTACCTCTCTTCTTGCCCTTTTGGGAAGTGGTAGCCTTCTCCTTGCCTTGCCTCGCTTTAGGTGCCATTGTACCTGAGACTAGAAATAGTGTTAATGGCAGCACAATCTCAGTTGATACAATCTATAAACAAGCAGTAGGGGTACCACCCCACACTTAGTTTTGTTGACACAAATCAGTGAAGTGAAAGTGGTCGATTACTCAGATTTCGTCGACATACGTTTAAGGATTATATTCCGACAAGAAAATCAGTAATGTATTACTACTTGCAGCCATTGCACTACTTTCATGTTAGATATAACAACACTACTACATAGGGGTTGTAACATGGTATGGATGTTTTCAACAATCGCAACCTCCTAAGTCGGTAGGCAACTATAAGGCTTATCCCGATGAACGGGATAGTCTAGCATGTAAGTATCCAAGTAACAAGATCATAACATGATAGTCAATGTTCATCACCATAGCAATTCCGCAAATCGTATAACAATGCTATTAAAACCAAATTCAAGTCGGAAACAAGTCAAGATTTTCCTACGTATATGTTTACTCACATGATTTTGTATCAACGATCAAAACACATGAACATCACCAATCAATCTTATACGATGTAGAAATTTATAATAGACATAGCAACGTAGTACTTACGAGAAATAAATGAAGAATAAGAGAGTACTTACTTGCTTGAAGCTTTTGGAGATGGTTTTGTGAATTGGAAGAGCAAAAAGAAAAATTTTGGGATGGTTTGGAGAGGGAATGCGGCGCCTTTAGGTTAATTTCTAGTGTGGTTATGTTTCAAGACTAAGTCCCCTTTATATAGGAAGAGAATGGGTCGGGTTTTGACCCATTTACAATCGGTTTTGGAGACAAAAATGCTACATATGCGGCGCATAATGCTCGGCATAGTCATGGTATATGCGGCGCATAGTCTATGGCATTTAGGGACATATGCGTCGCATAGTCTATGGCATATGAGATCCTGAGACCTAATGCTATAGCATAGGCGGTGCATAGTCAAAAGCACACTTAGGACTGGGCGGCGCATAGTGTATAGCACACTAGATTCCGAGACCTTAGGCTATAGGATAGGTTGTGCATCGTTCGTGGCCTAGTTTTACCTAGGCCTAGCCTTCCTCGATGACTAGTTTGGCATGAGCAATGCTCAATCCATAGCCTTATGCATCACTATTCCTAACTTACCAACTTTACCATACAATGCGTCCAAATCGTCAATTGAAATCAATCTCCTCGTTGAATACCTCTTGCACCTATTTTTGCTTAAAACCAAATGAAAACGATTAGTACGATGGGTTGCCTCCCACCAAGCGCCTTATTTTTGGTCGTGGAACGACTCTTATTTTTGGATTTTCATTATCAAAAGAAAACAAGTAAAAAAAAAAGAACGATAAAATGATAAAACGATGGGTTGCCTCCCATCTAGCGCCTTTTTTATTGTCGTGGCTCGACTTAGTTACCTCGAGTACTTAGACTTCGTCGAGATAAGTGATGGCCATAGAATTCATCGAGTCAAGAGGACCGATATAAGGCTTAACACGTTGGCCATTCACCTTGAAGACAACACCATTATTGTCTTCCAATTCGACTACTCCAGACGAGTAGACTTGGATAACTTTGTATGGACCAGACCACTTAGACTTTAACTTACCTGGGAAGAGCTTCAATCTGGAGTTGAAGAGAAGTACCATATCACCCCTTTGGAAGTTTCGTCGAACAATCCGCTGATCATGATACTTTTTCATCCGCTCCTTGTATAGGTCTGACCTTTCATATGCATGGAGACGGAATTCATCCATCTCGTTCAGTTGCTCCATCCTCAGCTTCATTGCATCATCCCAATTCAAATTCAATCGCTTCAGCGCCCACAATGACTTGTGTTCGAGCTCGATGGGTAGATGACAAGCCTTCCCATAGACTAGTTGATAAGGAGACATGCCAATGGGTGTCTTGAATGCAGTCCTATACGCCCATAGTGCCTCATCTAGCTTTCGAGACCAATCCTTCCTATTCGCATTAACCGTCTTTGCAAGGATTTGCTTGATCTCGCGATTGGAAACTTCTACTTGTCCACAAGTTTGGGGATGATAAGGCGTAGCTACCTTATGTTGCTTGACACCATACTTGGCCAAAACTGATTTGAATAGCTTGTTGCAGAAGTGAGATCCTCCATCACTTATGATAGTACGTGGTACTCCAAAGCGAGAGAAGATATTCTTCTTTAAGAACGCTACAACACGCTTTCCTTCGTTGTCGGCCAATACTACAGCTTCTACCCATTTCGAAACATAATCCACAGCAACCAAGATGTACTTCATTCCAAACGAATTCACGAATGGACCCATGAAATCAATACCCCACACATCAAAGAGTTCTACCTCAAGAATTTTGGTCATGGGCATTTCATGGTGTTTTGAAATCGCACCTTGACGCTGGCATTGGTCACAACTTCTAACATAGTCGTAGGCATCTCTGCATATCGAAGGCCAATAATAACCACTTTGCAATACTTTTCTGGCCGTCCGATTGCCTGCGTGATGTCCTCCAACTTGCGAAGTGTGGCATGCTTCCAAGATATTAGGCACCTCTTCATGGGATATACATCGTCGAATGATACCATCCGCACATCGTCGAAACAAATAAGGCTCATCCTAATAGTAGTGCTGTACGTCATGCATAAACTTCCTCCTTTGGTGGTAAGATAAATTGGCAGGTATCACATTACTCACCACGAAATTTGCAAAGTCGGCATACCATGGTAATTTCTCCATTGTTGTCGCTAATATCTCTTCGTCCGGGAATGCATCATCAATCTGAATTTCAGGTTGCGCCACATGCTCATTCTCAAGTCGAGATAGGTGATCAGCCACTTGGTTCTCGCAACCTCGTCTATCTTTGACTTTGAAATAAAACTCTTGCAGCAGTAATACCCATCTAATCAACCTTGGTTTTGCATCCTTCTTTGTCATTAGATACCTAAGAGCTGCATGGTCTGTATGAACGATCACCTTAGTACCCAATAGATAGGCACGAAACTTCTCAAATGCATACACAACCGCTAGGAGCTCTTGTTCAATAACAGTGTAGTTCCTTTGGGCTTCATTTAGGACCTTACTCGCATAGTAGATAGGATGAAATAATTTCTCCTTTCTCTGACCAAGAACAGCACCAACGGCTACACCACTAGCATCACACATGACTTCAAACGGGAGAGTCCAATCTGGTGCTACCATAATAGGGGCTTCAATGAGTTTTCCTTTAAGGCATTCGAATGCCTTTAAGCAATCATCATTGAAGTCAAACTTTGCATCTTTCTCCAATAGTTTGCACAATGGACTCGTAATTTTGGAGAAGTCTTTGATGAACCTACGATAGAAACCAGCATGGCCAAGAAAACTACGAACTCCCTTCACCGAAATTGGAGGCGGTAGCTTCTCAATAACCTCAATTTTTGCTCGTTCAACCTCTATTCCTCTTTCAGAGATCTTGTGCCCAAGAACGATTCCTTCTTTTACCATGAAGTGACACTTCTCCCAATTCAGCACAAGGTTGAACTCTACACATCTTTGTAATGCCATGCTCAAGTTTGCCAGGCATGCTTCAAAAGACTCACCAACAACTGAAAAGTCGTCCATAAATACCTCCAAAGTGTCTTCAACCATATCAGAGAAAATAGACATCATACAACGTTGAAAGGTGGCTGGTGCGTTACATAACCCGAATGGCATACGTTTGAAGGCAAACGTACCATATGGGCATGTAAACATTGTCTTCTCTTGGTTTTCGGGTGCAATACAAATCTGATTATAGACTGAATAACCATCCAAAAAGTAAAACCATCCTTTCCCCGCTAATCGATCTAGCATTTGGTCCATAAATGGCATTGGGAAGTGATCCTTGAGTGTCCAAGAATTCAGCTTGCGGTAGTCCATGCATACTCTCCATCCAGTGACGGGCCTGAGTGGAATAAGTTCATTCTTTGTATTCGCGACCACCGTCATACCTCCTTTCTTGGGAACACATTGTACAGGGCTTACCCATGTACTATCAGAAATAGGATACACAACTCCTGCGTCTAACCACTTGATGATCTCTTTCTTCACCACTTCTTGCATAGGTGGGTTTAGACGCCTTTGATGCTCAATGGTGGGTGTGCAATTTTCTTGAAGCTGAATTTTATGTGTACAAATCCCAGGTGGAATACCAATAATATCCGCAATGGTCCATCCAATAGCTCTAATATACTTGTGTAGAATAGCAATAAGAGCTGCAACTTGTCGCTCACCCAAATCGGCTGCCACAATGACTGGAAGAGTGTTTCCGCTTCCTAAGAATGCGTACTTCAAATGACTTGGCAGCTCCTTCAATTCTAACGTGGGTGGCTCTTCAATAGATGGCTTAGCTGGTGGTGTAGGCCGATTCTTGAGATCAAGATCCAGCTTCTTGGGAGTATAGCGATATGTTCCTAATCCCGATAGAGCACAAATGGCTTCTTCATAATTTTCAGCATCTTCACTCTCTCCATTCATGAGCACAACCTCCAAGGGATCATCAATAATTTGCTCTTCTTCAAGTAGTTCTTTCTCATCATCAAAGAAAACATCAGCCACCGAAAATACACTAAGATCTTTGGGTTGCTTCATTGTTTTGCAAACATCAAAACGAACCACTTCGTCATTTATTCAGAATGAAAGTTCATTAGCTCTCAAATCAATGAGCACACTTCCTGTAGCAAGGAAAGGGCGCCCCAAGATTATGGTAACCTCAGAATCTGCTTCACAATCCAAGATGACAAAGTCTGCTGGAAAGATAAATGAAGAAACTTTTACCAAGACATCGCATAGAATACCAACAGGTCGTTTTACCGACCTATCTGCCATGACGAGCCTCATATTAGTTGGAGTAGGATCTCCTAACCCCAACTTTTTGTAGATCGATAATGGCATCAAATTGATGCTGGCTCCTAAGTCACATAATGCTTTGGCAAAGTTCAAAGATCCGACGGTGCAAGGAATAGTGAAAGCTCCGGGGTCGGCCTTCTTCTGAACTATCGATCGGGTAGCAATTGCACTACAATGATGCACATCGTCTTTCAGCTCATAACTTGCTTCCCTCTTCTTTGTCAAAAGATCCTTCATAAACTTTGCATACCCAGGCATTTGTTCAAGTGCCTCCACCAATGGAACATTAATGGTCAGCTGCTTTAACATAGTCATGAATTTGCTGAACTTAGTGTCATCTGCCACCTTCTTCAGTCTTTGGGGAAAAGGTGGTGGTGGGTATGGAAGTGTTCTCTCCACGGTTTTCTTCTCCTCTTGCTTCAGTTTTTCCATTTTTTCAGGCTGCACGTCACTGGGCGTGACGTCCTTGACGTCAGGACTGGTTGTTGCGGCATCTTCTCCTTTTGCGTTATCATCCATGTCCGCAACTTCGTCAACCACTTGCTTGCCTTTTGCTGAAGGTTCCAGCACCTTACCACTTCTGGTAGTGATGGCCATGCATGACCCATCATTCCTTGGGTTTTGCACAGTATCGCTAGGTAAAGTGCCAGCCTTTCTTTGATTGAGTGCTGCTGAAAGTTGGCTCAATTGCTGCTCTATTTGCTTGATTGAAGTGGAATGAGAATCAACTAGTTGTTTCATGGAGGACAAATCATTAATTACCTCAGTAACTCCCGCGCTCGTTGCTTCCACTCCTTTCAATAATTTAGCCATCATGTCTTCCATACTTCCAGAATTAGATGTGGTGGTATCACGTCTACCAGGGGGAACGTACAAACCACTCTTTTCATTGTTTTTCTTCCAACTACCTTGGTCTTTGCTTCCAGATTTATCATAATAGTTCCGACCTTGGTTTCCTTGGGTATTCCCACGGAAACCCCCCTGATTGTTCAAGTAGTTGGTCTCCTCTTCCGAATCAGATTCGTCTCTTCCTTTTAGCGCCACAGCTTTCACTTTTTTGGTCTTCCCTGATAATAAATGCTTTGTCAGAAGATCCACTTGCGTTTTCATGTGCGCTAAATCTTGATCACGTTCTTCTTGTCTTCTTCTTTGGTCTGCAGTCATGCCTATAGATAAAGTGGGGCTTGCTACCTCGGAATCCCTGGTATGCCAAGCTCTACTTTGTTTCGTCATGCGATCTAGCATATTGCTTTCTTGACCAAAGGTGAGGTCCATAAAAGATCCTCCAGCTGCGTTATCCACCACTGGCTTAGTTATTGAATTCAAGGCTCTATACAATATCTCCATGAGGTGAACATTAGTCATGTGATGGTTTGGGCATCTCGCTAGCTTTGTCTTGAACCTCTCCCATGTTTCATGAAGAGCTTCAGTGGGAAACTGACGAAAGTTGCTGATTTCATCTCTCAATTGTGCCCTTTTGGAAGGCGGAAAGAATCTTTCTAGAAAAGCGTCTCTCAATTGCCTCCAATTTGTAATTGAATCAGGAGTCAGCCCATTCAACCATAGTGTTGCCTCTCCAGACAGAGACAATGGAAATAGACGTAATCGAATTGCATTCTGACCAACACCAGGATTGTCAAAAGACTTGCATGTAGAAATAAAGTTGATGAGATGCATATTCGGATCATCGCCTGCTAGTCCACCAAACAATCCCTTGAGTTGCAATAACTGAATCATGGTGCTTGTGATGTTGAACTTGGCTCCGGGCGCTAATGGTGGTGGAATTATAGCTCCAGTGGCTCCGGCACCATCAAGATCATCATCATCATCGTCGAAAGCTGGCTGCATAGGTTGGCAATCATGTCTATACCGAGCTTGTCGACCTCTTCTGTTGGCAGGTGTTGTGATTTCAGCATCATGCCTTGGGTTTAGTAATTCGTCATCACCTAAATCCTCATCGTCAGGATTTTTTGCTCGTGCAGGGTTATCAATGTTCTGCTGTTGAACCTGGGCTGCGGCAAGGGCAGCCAATCTTGCTTGTTCCTGTTGAGCAGCCATCCTTGCGATTTCAGCTTGTGCTTCCATTCAACCAATGCGTTGTGGTTCAGGATTGATTGGTAATAACGGTTGACCAGAACTTCGAGTATGGGGCATGCACTAAAATAAAAACCTGCAGTAGACAAAAATAAAAACTAAACGTAAAAGTACGAGAATCTTTGACCAAAGGGTCTAGTAATTATCACGAACTTGATTGACACTTGTATTCCCCGGCAACGGCGCCAATTATTGATAACGCTCAATCTACAGCTCTCGTAGGAGTGTAAAGCGGTCGTTTGTCAAATATAGAACCCAACAGGGTTGGGTGTCGATCCCACAGGGAATAGCTTGGCCAACAAGTAAGCAAAATTACTAAACTTTTGGTGCAAGTCTCATAAAAAAGGGGGATTTGTAATGTGTCACCAAAACAATTAAATAAAAGCTGAAAATAGCAAAGTAAAAGAGAAATATTGTTACGTAAGTTGTAAACAATGAGAATTGAGGCGTTGGGGTTATGTCCACCTTCTGAGGTATACGTCTTTATTGGCTATGAGTGTGTAGAATTCTGACATGCAACTGCTTATAGAGAATTGTATTCGATGGTAAATCCAGGCGTCTTTCGACCTATTCGAGGATTATTTCACTTTAACTCTTTCGAGCTTAAAGCGTGTCTAACGGTACGAATTCTCCAAGAGGTTAGTCCAGTTACGGCACTAGCTTTTTAGTAGGGAATTTTAGGGGGTGACCCTACTACCTTGACATTATCTCTTTTCCAGACAAATAACCTTTCTTTCGAACAAGTTAAATGTTATACTGGCGTATTCTTGCGTTTGCAACCACAAAGAATGTAGACTAAGATGAAGAGAATAATGATATAAGCAGTATACGTGTCGCGAACTCACAACCTCACAGCAATAGATAGTATCTCATACGGCTTCCATAACCCCAACAGAGAAGTTTAGTTACCCATGAATGCGAAGGAGATCACGATTGGCATTGTTGTTATACCACAAGATTGAGTAATTTCGTGTAGCTTAGGTGGTAGGCGTGAGGCGTGAATTCCTAAAGTAACGATTCTCTTGTTGTGGAATTTAAGAATAGAAGAGTAGAAGAAGAAAAATAGAATTAATGGAAAGATTAGAAGAGTTGTAGAATTGTTTGTAGTGGAAGATGAGAGGGATGGAAGAAAGTATTGTGTCTCCCAGATTCTTAAAAATCTCTAGCATGATAGGGTATTTATAATACCCATATCCTAATCCTACTAGATAAATAAAATATCTAACCAAATCCTACTAGGCTAATGTAATACTTAACCCAATTGTACTAGGTTAATGTAACATTATCATAATCCAAATAAACTAATGAAATACATAACCCAATTGTACTAGGTTAATGTATCATTGTCCAAATCCAACTAAGTTACTGCAAATCCCCAAAGTCTTCAGAAATGTTGTTTTAGCCCGGGACAGATTTTCCATGCAGCAGTTTTGGTCCTTAGGCGTGTAAACTCCCTTCCCTTCCTTCGTGAGCTTTCTTTTGCGTCAAGTAAGCCATAAAATGCTGAATTCTGCATCATTTATACCTGAAACTTTACTAATCATGTTCGTTAGCTCATTTACAAGAAAAAGGACTAAAAGTGCATGAAATATATACTTTGTTCTCAAAACTAGGCTAAAATATGGGCAAAATTTATTGATATAGGCGTGTAAATTCGCCTATCATCACCAGGCCACTTGGAAGTGCAGAAATAAATTGATTCGTTCATTAATTCTCTTGCAATAAATAGGATACATTGACCAAATAAAAGCTTACAAATACTATGCAAGTGATCATATGAGGTAAAACTCTTTATTTTTATAGAAGTCGTAAAGAGCACAAGATTTTAGGTTTTGTCTGAGGGGTAATCTGGACACTGCTTTGAAGGTGAAAATTGTTAAAAAAAGAAAATATCATCAATGCCATGTTGAAACAGAATTTTTGATTTGCTTTTTCGCCAGGACTTTAGAAATTATTTAGAAAGGAAACACGTCTTGACATAAAGAAATTGTTGTGGATCTGTTCAACTCAATTAACTAAGTATATATGAACTAAACTACATGTATATAATTTGCTTTATCAGGTTTTTTCTCTGATTAGGTTTTAAAATGAAAGGATTCTATTTAGTGTCAGTTCTTTAGTTGTTTCTCCAATTTCCAATTGAGCATAACATTTTTTAACATCTTTAGAGTAGGACTTCAGTGGGATTCAGTTGATGTTTAGGTTTGATCTATTTACAGATAAAGATTAAAGTTCACAGTTTCCATCATTATCAAATTCTCACGTACAACTAATGTGGCAATACATGATTCTGAATGAAATCTATGACAGAAACCTCAAATTACTGATTGTCTTAAACTAAGAGTATTGAAATTTCAATTTTCTTTTCTATGCTTATTTTAGAGGCCAAATGTTGGGGCATTTTGGTTTTGACACGTTAATCAGTTGTATAGCCGACTTTTACCTCAAATCTACGTGGTAAGCAGGACTTTTTAGTCTGATCGATCAGCACACTCAACTTTGATCTCTTTAGGTCAGGCATTGTATTAGGTGATAGATGTTATGGACTGTGCAAACTTCATCTTCCCATAAAAGAAGATTTGTATGGCAAGATAGTCGGGAATGCCCAAAGCTTGTCCGAAAACTATTTTTGTAGTAGTATGGTACCTTTTCTTTAGGTGTTTTATCACGGTAATGTCTAGGCCAACTTGCGAACACCTTTACTTTTCTGCCCACTTCGTGCTAGCCTTCCTTAAATAAATGTTCTATGAGGTGATCACAAAAGTTAGCTTATGGAGTGAGGATCACACAACATCATATAAGAAGAGAGCAACCCATACCCTATGGGAAACATAACACACGACATTCTGGGATGGATATCTGCTTCTTTCTTTTGTGGTTCAGGCAACAACATACATAGGTAAACTGTGAAGAGATAATCTATCTTGTATCCTAGGACTTGCACAGGCATGTGCACCTCTGAGACCCCCAATTGAGATAAACTTCCTCTAAGATACTGCACTTGATTTAGCTGAGCATCACAAAAAATAAGAGTCCATTGAGCAAGAAGTTAGTCTGTACAGTATAGTAGATAGTAGATCCACAATCTTTACTCCGGTTCCTTTGTAATTCTATCTCTGAGTTGCCCTAAACATTTTACATTAACATTACTTCAGCTCTTATACCTTGGTTCTTGATGAACTAAACCAAAGTAGAACTCATCAAAGATGAAATAAGTGCCCAATAATTCCTATATTTCTATTCCACAATAGAAAAGAGGAGGTATGTCACAAGTACACTGAATGTATCTAATTTTCTTCTCATTTTGACCACTCAATACATGAAAGATGGACCTTATTTTAGAACACATCTCTCAGTTTGTCTCTTGAGACTTGAGATGTAAGGTCAAAATTTAATTTGTAAAACTTCTAAATAAGCCTAAATAAGCATACTCTTTAAATTTAAATTCGTAACAACATTTGACTTGGAGCTGGAATGGAAATCAGTAAATCACCAAATTGATTGGTCTAAACTCCAAAAGGGCCCCAAACGTTAACTTATAGAAAGACAGTAACATGTGAAGTGGATAAAATGATAATGGCCAAACGTGTCCTTTTTCTAAACCAAATAAATTAATATTACTTCTTTATTGTCTTGTTGTAGATTCTCGCCATTGCTGCTAAACTGGTAAATTACAGATCTCTCCTAATATCTTACTATCTCATCATATTACTTATGTTTATTTACAAATAGTGTATGTAACAATGTAATTAGGCAACAATTATGATATGTGAATGTCATGTGAACATTCAGTAGAATGATATTCTCATGGTTGTATAAACAATTCTTTTGGAATTTATGCTATGTGCACAATAGTGATATTGTCGTGTGTTCAAATATATTTATTTTAGATAATATGCAAAATTTATTTTATATTTATGTTTATACGCAACCTGATCATAATATTAGGTTCATAGCAAAATTACACGTTGGATCCGTGAAAAGCACGGGCATACCTATCTAGTAAATAACATAAATACCAACCTTTTAAAAGTAATTACACTCTCTCCCACTTCTTAAATTACCTTACTCTCTCTCCCTATTAATATACATAACATAGTCGACATATACATAGCATTCTGTGTATATGTAAGATTTTTATAATATGTTTAGGGAGTTGGAATTTTTTGTAATACTGAAAACATAAGTTGTGTAATTTTTAGATAATTTATTTAGGGGAAAAAGGTATACATACCCCTCTATCAGAATTATCTTTCAGCAACAAAATTCATCGTTATGTAAGTTCCAACGACAAACCAAAAAGTCTAAAACATTATTGAATTTGGAATAAAATTAAAAGAGGATGATATGGGGGCCTTTTTGTATTTTTTCCATTTTTCCACGAATAGAAACAAAAGAGTCAAATTTTTTTTTGAGGAAATTATCTATAATAGCTTAATAAAATCAAACGTCAAATGTTAATAGCCAGTCGCGATAAAGAGGAAGAAAAGGTCTGAACAAAAAAGGTTAAAAGAGGTTTGTTTTTTCTTCTTCTTAGAGCTGGGAGAAGGAAAAATGGGGAGGAAATTACAACATGGCAAAGTCGAACCGTCACCAACAAGGTGGTAGTTCAGATAGACAATCAATTGGACTATTAAGCTCCCCTGTGAAGAGAGGTTTGATTGTATATCCACAGTTTATCAAGACAGGAAATAAATTATGGTCCAGTACAAATCAAACACAAGTTAAATTCAAATATAGAGAATTATTATCTCTTCAACCTTGCGTATTGTAATTATTGGTACTCGGTATTACAATTTTTTAGAAAATATGATACACAATGGAAGCATTTTAGAAACTTACTGCTTACACGAATTATAGATAATAAACATAAACACATAGTGCTTAAATTAACGAAAAAATATCTATGAAAGTGTGAGTAAATGTCTTGAAGCAAGTCTGTCTTCGAATTTGCGGTCTTCTACAGTGATCTCAAATTAACAGCCGAACTCTCTCAATACTTGGATGGGCAAGTAGTAAATAGAAAACTGAATTTTTAGGTCAAGGAAATCCTTATTTATTGAGAAACTCTCCTAGTCTAAGGAGGAAAGAAACACACACGTTTGTTTTTACTTGAACAAGGAAAAAGTGGTGACTTCTCATTTTTCTATAGAAAATAGAATTTCGAGTTCTAGTTTAATATGGGAACTATAGGTATTGACACCTAATTTTTTGCCCTCCACAACCAAGTTTAATGTCGAGTTTCTTCGATTTTCAATAAAATTACAACATTTATTTCATCCGCATAAAAACTTTTCAAAATACTTATGTACGTAATTTTTGTCATTTTAAGTAGTGATTATATATTTTTGTATCCATATATACAAGATTGTATAATTCTATTACTTAAAATAATTATTCTATGAAAAAAAAATATTTTAATCAAGGGTCGTCTTGAAAATTAATTCAAATGAATAATGTCTTAATGCAAATATAATTTGTTCTCAAAATTAATTGATTCAGAAAAATATATGTTTGATTTTGTCAAACCAAGAAACTCAGAATTAAATGAAGCATTAATTCATATCGAATTTGGGGTTAATTTGGCCAATCTATTCAAATTGGCCATAATTGAAATCAAATTGACTAAAATTGCAATGCAATTGGCCAATTGATTTTCAATTTGATCGAAATTTAAATGGATTTAGCTAACTCCTAATTTAAGTGGGGTTATTTTTTTAAATAACCCCAAAATTGACCTAATCTACCAATTTAACCCAAAAAATAACCCCAGCCCAATTCAAATATCAGTGGCCCAATAGCAATCAAGCGACCCGGCCCATCTTTGTTTTCTTCAACACCAACAGCAATTACACACTTTCACTCGGCCCAATATATCAACTGACCCGCCCAACCTCTGATTCTCCTTCTCCTATGCGCACCACACACAACAGCATCGACTTTCAACAAGAACAGAAAAACAACGCAACAGCTTGGACCAAAACAACCAAAAATCGTATCAACACCGACGACGCCGGCAACTGGCAGCAGCAGCCGAACCCGGCGACCCATTCTAACGCACCGATCCGAACCCAACAACGAACCTGACTTCGGTGACCCAAAACCCGATAATAGTTTCGACCCAATTGAAAATTCAAATTCCAAATTCAAATTTTGTACTAATTAGTACAAATTTGTACAAGACGGCTAATCCCTTATCAACAACCGTCCAATTCAAAATCCCCCTTGGAAATTCTCAAATTGCCCATGAATTTTATTCTCCCACATCGATTGGAGCTTGAAATGAAACTCCCAATCTCGTCTATAAAAAGCTCTCTTTGGAGCAAAAAATACCCAAGTCTCGGAAGGTGAAAAACCTTTGAGCAAAATCACAGTCTATTTTTTTTAGTAAAAAATTTATTCCGTGAAATTCGTCGGCTAATCGAAGTTCCCGAGTTGACGACGAAGCTTTTCGGCAGTGGTTGATTCCAACGAAGCTCGTGGTCCTATTTTGCTGCCCCAAAAGAGGTAAACTTCTCGACGCTTTATTTTCTTTCTCGTGATTCTGCCTCGTTCTTGTTTTCGTAGTAGTAATTTGGTTTTCTCTTGTATGCTGGGATTTATTCGCTGTGGAGGCCTTGAAGGTCGTAGGTTTGATTGTGATGATGTTTTGTTGCGATATTCCTGTAATTTAAACCACATTCTGTGTTAAATGTTTGTTTTCTGTGTGTTTATATATTTTGATGAAATATGAGCTTTTAAACGTATCTTTTCCCTTCGTCTTGCTCTACAAATGTAAATAATGGGTCGATCGAAAACTGACTGGGTCAAGCTCTGTACCATGTCTTGTTTGGCAACTTGAATTGATAATCGCATCTTGATGAAATCTTGCACAGTGTATGTTCTTGATTTGTTTCATTCACAGTTGTTTTGGCTTTCTCTGGATATGACGTTGTTCATATACTATTGGCATTCATCTATTCGAAACAGTAGCCTAGCATAGTGTAAGTTTTATATCCTCTCTGGTTGACATTTTGCAAAATTCTTTTCGAGTACTACGCATGTTTAGCCTAGCTTAACTTGTCCTTTCTGTTTTCTAGATAAAGGGGACTCGTCACCATGTTTTCTTTGACTAATAATGTCAAAAAGAAACAAGGGAGTTCATTCCCCAAATGAATGTTAAGCTAATTTTTTTTCATTCTTGTATATTTTCGCTACTCCCCATTTTTCTCCTTTTGCTGTTTCTGATTGGAGTATGAGCCCATTTCCTAAACATACCCCTTTCCCTTTTTTTTACATATGAGGTGCAGTCGTGTCTAGTTCTTTTTGGGTTATGTTTGAAGGGTGTTAGTCGCAAGATTCCGTCAATAAATAATATTGAGAGGGTCAGTAGGTTGGTGAGAAAATAATAGTCCAAGGAATTCCCTCGAAGAACCTCCGGTTCATAGTTTTCGTGACTCAGTAACGAGAGAATGAGGATGAAACTTTAGAAATTTTTTGGGGTGTGTTTTCCTTTTGTTTTGTTGGTTATCCGTCTGTCAATTGAATGAGAAAGAATGGATGAACGTAACTGTAACGCCTATTCATGTTGTTTAGTGTTGTGTTGTTAAGAAAGATTGATTGAATTGTGTTTGAATTCTTGGTGATTTCCTTCAAATCCTGTATGCTGTTTTCTTTGTTTTATTTATTCTGGATCATTTTGCTCATCAAGTTCATGCCTCAAAATTGTTATTCAATCAATATATATATATATAAAGTTGAAACATAGACACGCTGATGTGGCCTCTCTATGATCAGCAATTCTATTTATCTATTTTCTCAATTTTTTGAACTTACAATATATATATATAAAGATGAAACATAGACACGCTGATGTGGCGCTCTCTATGATCAGCAATTCTATTTATCTATTTTCTCAATTATTTTGAACTTATTTCACTATTTTATGTTTAAAAATTTCCAGAAAATTAATTACTTTTACAGTTTCTCTTTCCTCATTATTGTTGCAATTTATTTCTTTTTTCAAAATTCTTTCTTTGTCTTCTTTATCTTCCGTTTCCTTTTTGTAAAATTAATACACATTTAATTAAATGAAAAATGAAAAGACCAAAAAACCTTTCATTTTTCAAAACTATTAAATCTTTAGCATATAAACTGAAATGATGGTGTAGTAACAACCATGGTGTCGCCAAAAACACCAGATTCTCGCAAAGACGATGAAGATGGAAGCGAGGCTTAGCTACAGGTTGAGTCAGGTTTGGTCTAAAATGTTTTGTACTGAATTATTTATTTTATATAAATATATATAATACTCCCTACTAAACATAGCTTAGTGGCTGCCAAAAAAAAAATAAAAAATGATTAGAGTATTTTGCTCCTCTTGTGATTTCGTTTAAAAAAAAAAAAAATCTACCACCGGCATATCTGTTTCATTCTCTCCTTTCCATTAACCTAAACTCACCTTCAGTTTCTCTTCTTATAGCACTCTCTTTTATCTTCGGGCATATCTCAGAGGCTGATCCATTATCAAGGGTTTGATGCCGAGAAATTGAAATTGAGTTGCCCATACCAGAATCAAATGTGTGACCAGGTTTGCTGGTCTCAGGTTCTTCCTCGATCTCTCTGAATTCTCTTGAAGGACTTCTCTTATCAAACTGGTCTTCTTCAGGAATCTCCTCGAAGTGATCCAATTCTTGAGATACTGAACCGAACCTGCATCGAATGATAGCACATGGTTGTCTTCATGGCACGCGGGATTCAACTCTCTGTCATACATTGGGCTGCTTGACATCTTTGAAGGCTTCGGAGAGAGCTTTTTATTATTCTTACTGCCAGCAAACCAATATATATATATGTAATACTCCCTACTAAACATAGCTTAGTGTCTGCCAAAAAAAAGAAAAAAACGATTCGAGTATTTTGCTCCTCTTGCGATGTCGTTAAAAAATAGAAAGAGATACTATTTTATGATCCTAAAAATCTTGTGTGTAATGAAAAAGATTGTAATCATTAAAGGATGTGGTGTAGTAGATAGATTTCAATTTAAGATCTAGATAATTTGATAGTGAGCACTATCATCGAACGATTCACATTCAACACGAATTTGGACTAATCAGGCTCCGATGCAGGTACTGAACAATTGCTGATAATAAATGAAAAAAAATTATGTGACAAATATTTCTCTCAAGATAAAATTTTTTTGAACAATATGTTGCAATATAATTCCTCCGATGAGATGTTGTATATTGAGAATTTTTTTTTTTACTTTGATTGAGGAATTTATAGGAAGAGTAATGAAAGTTTCAAAAGGTAAGAGGAATTATTTGAAGAAAGACTCAATCTATTTATTCTTAAAATTCATATCAAATTAAGAAAAGAATAAGTAAAAATCGATTTTATGAATTGAAAGGAGATATTATTCCATAAAATTAGGAAAAAACGAATATCAATCAAGTAAGAGTAAAACAGTAAAAAAAATAATAAAAAAGGAAAAAAATTAAGAAGTTATCAGAATAGCATAACAAACCTAACAAGAAGAGCGAAATTAGTGTTGACATTATTTTTTTTCCAACTTCTTTACTTTTCCTTTCACTCTTTTATATGTTCTTTAAAATGTTTTGTTACATTTTTTCTTTTGTAATTTTTTTCTTCTCAATTTAAAGTTTAGAATGTTAAAATGATTTAAATTTTTCACAAGTGCCTTCAACATGAAGTCTACATTTATACTACCTCTTAATTCTTAATAAAATTATGATAATGAATATTTTAAATTTTATGTTTCTTCATATTCCTCGATTAATAAGAAAAATATAATTTACGTATTTGTTATTGATTTGACTTGAGAAATTCAAAGGAGATCATCGGCCACAGATAATATAGAGGCAATTATGAGATGCAAATGATCAATTGGAGCAAACGGTATTAAAAATTTTGACTTCATTATTTCAAATGAGTCATAATGTTAGATAAATGTAAATATTCAACTTATATTATCAATATTCGATTTTACTTTTTTTAGAATGTACTTGTAAAATTACACTGAATATGTTACTTTATTTTTGTAGTTTAATATCTATCTTATTTTATTTTTGTTGTTTAATATTTGTCTTTATTTTGTATCATTTAATTATTAGAGTTGAGGATTGTAAAATTTGTTTTATATGTGATTAAGCAATAAATATAATAATGTATTATGATTTTGAATAAAATGAAAAAAAAATTATCTTTTGAAGTTCATAGTGCAAACAATATATGAGTGCTTACCTTATTAGTATCGTAACTATTTCATTAGCTAAGATTTAATGAAATTTATTTAGGGCAATTTTAATCGATGTATTATTACAGTTTTTAGTTATTCACGCACAAGTCAATCCAAATGATTTCTCTCCACATTGAATGCAAATGATAACCCTTATGCAATACTATATATATATATATATATATATATATATATATATATATATATATATTAAAATAAGAAAATTAGCCAAACGTTAGTCTCATCATCATCATCTTTTGTTAAAAGATAGATAAATTTCTATCATTCATTTAGTAACCTTCTATGAATCGAACTGAAAGCATATAAGTACATTAGAATTTGTGCGCAGTACAAAGTTTAAAGCTTAAATAATTATATCACCTTCAAAAATATATCTCAATCGAGATTAATTATAAAGATTTTTCAAACATCAAAGTCACATCAATACAAAAAACATATATGTGAAAAAGATATAAATTATATATAAAAAATAGTTAGCATATGAATGTACCTAAACATTTTCATCTATTCTATTTCTAATAAATTTGAAGTTATTAATATGGTTAAAAACCGTGCGAAGCACGACATATTTTACTAGTAGATAGATAAATTTATCAATCTCTCATTTAATTAGCATCATAGTAGACAAGACAATTTTCTTTTTAATTCTTTTTAAGGCTTGGGTTCCAAGTAATCTGTCCAGATTGGTAGTTAACCGATTACCTATGTGGAAATGGTATGATTCATTTTTTTTGTTGCTTTGAGTAATAAAATAAATATAAATTGGTTGGCTAGTGTTGATAGGTATTTCTTGCAAACTTAGACCATTCAGTTGTATTTCAGATATTCTTCCTTGTTCGATTATCTTACCTTGACGACCATATATATTCTTGCATTTTTATTCATTTCTTTACATCATTTTGAGAATCAGGTTTTGCTTATAATTTATTTTGTTGGCCTCATTCATTTTAGATCCTTTTATGCTTTGATGGTTAGTTTGGAAATATGTGTTAATTTTCCTCTTTATTCTTTCTTCGCATGTGAATGTGTTTGAGTCCGAAACGAACTCAGTGCCTCTTTGCATTTCCCTCACGGTCTATTGAGGCCCATCATCTCTATCGAGTCAACTCCGAAGGAAAATTTAAAGTCGATAGTATGGCGTACATGTGCAAAAGGATGGAAGAAGAAAAAAATAGGTTAAAAAACCCGTTTATAAAGATGTTAGGAGACTCGAAAAGTCTTTATTTTTGTTATCTTTGTATTTTGTTTGTTTGTTTGTTTATTTATTTATTTATTTATTTATTTATTCATTCACTCATTTGGGGGCCTCGAAGCCAAAGTTGTAAACTAATACAGGTGAAGCAGACTGTGGTCCAAAAAGATCCGAAAAAATAGTTTAGGACAGATTATAGGCCAAAAGCCGATATTTAGATTAGGACAGGTGCAGGTGGGTCAAAAACTCAATTAGATTAGGATAGAGATGATAGATTTAGGCTTACGAGCCTAAGTCTTCTATCTCTCCCCTTTCCCCTTTACATACTTATTTGCTATTTTGTTTGCTTAAACTTAGTTAAATTTTCTACTAAGTCGTCAAAATTTATACAAGTCTTTTTCTAAAATCACTTTTTTTTTTTTTTTTTTAAAAACAACTTCTCTTTTTCAAAGTGAGTCAAAGATAGCTTTCAAATAGTCGGGATAACCACAAGTTAGCGGACATTTTAGGTGCCTTAAAAACCTTCATAAAATGTTAATGAGAGCTGCTTACCTAGAATTTCAAAACTTAGATAATTTTTTCTGTTTTGAATCATTTGAGTAACTTATAAAGGTTTTCTTAATTCCCTTTTTAAATAAATTAAGTGGCGACTCTGTTTGTTTCGAAATTTTCTTTAAAGTTTCGAAATAATTTCGAATATTTTCCAACCCTTCGAGTTAAAAAGGGACAAAATTAGGGACCACAAAATTAATTACTGAGGCTCCCTATTATGAAAGTAATTCAAAATTCTGATTTGAATTATTCTTACCATAATAAATTTTCAATCATTCCACTAGAACTTAGTAATTGCACTCATTTGTTTATATTGTGAAATTCTCCATTAAACACTTATGTAATTTTCCTTGTTAAGATAATAGATACTAATCAATAAATTAAATTACTGATGAATTCAATCTAATAATTAATTTTTGTTAGAGCACTGCTTAACTTATTTCATGTGTCGGATTCATAAAATTCACTTGTGAGATTTGATACAATGAAAACTTATATGCTTCTCAAAAAAGGCATATCATCAATCTCTATATCGAGATATGAATTCTATCAACTAACTTATGTTTCACCAATATATATTATTATCATCTAATCTACTAGGCATATTGACCCATCTCAGGATCTCAACTTTTAATAAACCAAAACGATAATTAATATATACAAATCATAATAGTAATATCAAGATTGAGAATATAAGTACATTTAATAGTTTAGAGAATATGTTTTTGTCAGTTAGTCTAAAATATTTTTATCTGCTCGGTCATGTTCAATACATACAGAATGCACTAGCACAAGAACTCAGAACTTCACCGTTCCCATAATCAAGATAAATACGTATAATCTTGTGCTACAATCGTACCGATGGCTTGTCAATTTCCATCCTACATTGTGAACAAAATTTTTTGTAATTATAAGAACTGATGATTTAATCCTCCGTGTATAAGCTAAACTTTGTACACTAAATCATCTACTATATAAGTAAATGGATACATAAATGAAAATATGATCTATTAAATCTTTTATTAAAATTAATTTTGCAATTGTTCTATAATAAATACTATATTGAAAACACATAGTCAATAATATATATACCATGGTTAATAATATATATATCCCAACAATCTTCCACATAGACTTTTAACCATCACAATTATTATATTATACTATATCTAAATGCACGGTTGGTAGTACATATCCCAATAATCTCCCACTTAAACTTTTAACCATCACAACTGTTAAAATATACTATATCTAATCGCATGGTTAATAGTGTATACCTTAACAATCTCTCACTATGATGTTTCGCATTTGACAATGGATAGAATACTATGTCTTAACACATGATTAATAGTATATACACTGACGGTCTCTCACTTAGACTCTTAACTATGCATCCACAACTTTCACAGATAATCCTTTTATATTACTTATTAAAAAGATCTTACCAAGTTGTTTTCTTATGCAATATCATCTAGTAGTGATTCATCGTAACTGATATATTTGGTACTGGATCTTCAAGTATCTTATCATGAAATACTTAATGAGTTTGAGTTCTATCATGAAATTCTTCCAAGAATATGCAACAAATCGATCCCTATTTATGATTCCCCCACTACGACCAAATACTACTTCTATAGTCACACTTTCATATTCTAGTGTCTTAATATATTTTTTCAAAACCTTACGGTGCTGAAATAGTAATGAATCTTTCATGTAGTGCTCTAGCCCACATCACTCCCACTACTTTGCGATAGCAGATTTTCTTACGTCTATTAACATTTCTCCCAATACTTATATGCAATGGAACACTACTTCTGACATGTCGATTAGATGTTCTTGAGCTTTTAAATTTTCAGCTGACTCATTTGTTATTTCTTTGATCAGTTCCTGTAAATCTAGTTTACTTCTAGAAACATGATATATTAAGTATCCTTTTCTAGAAATCTGGTATTTGTGTTAATAATTATCTTATTTTCTTTAAGACGTTAAATAAACCTTCTTTTATTCTTTTTGGATATCCTGTAAACACATCTATTATTAATTTTAATTTGTTCATTACTATATTTCAATACGTTTTCTAAACAATCATATATCCGAACCTTTCACAGACTAAACTTACGTTAAATCTATAGTTCTATAGTTGTCAAAGATACTGATTTGGAAAGAACTAAATTCAAAATGTAATACATAATTTTTAAGATATATCCCAAAATGAAAAAGAAACAACTATGAATAAGTCAATTATTAATCTTATCATCTCTATAAAAGCTTATATCTTTTCTCTTTTGCACCAATCTATTATAGAGAATTAGGTGTAGACAATTGAAATTTAATCAATCTATCAAATAAATGATTAATGAACTCTTCAAAGAGGTATTCGTCACTCTAATCAGATTGCAATGATTTAATATATTTTTCATGTTGCTTTTTTATTTCTATTTTGAATAGCTTGAGTTTATCAAAACATTTAGACTTATGAAGCATCAAATAAATATGTTCATATCTTGAGTAATCTTTAAGGAGTGTTCCACAATACTCAAAATCACCTCTTACCCGAAAGCTCATGTTACCACACAAAATAGAATGAGACAGAATAGGAAATTCACATAAAGGTTTTTCACTAATAGCAGTGTTCACAGGTTGGGTAACATTTTCAGTTTAGAGAAATTCTAATTAATTCTAACTTATCATGACCTCTCCATTATTTAAGAGACTATCTCTTAGTCATTTCTTTCTTCTTAACAGGACTTGCAAGTTGGTTAAAATTTGATGCCACCCAAATTACACTCCTAAAAAGTACAACACAGTCGCCGTCAAATAAACAATCCAACAACAGTTGGGGTCGAACCCACATGGAATAGGAAGAATCTCTATCAAGAACTTATTGATATAGTCGAAACGTGCAGAAAGTAAATCAGGAGATTTTGTAAGAATAGTAGTAGTAGTAACCAAGCTTGAACGCTTTAGGTTGAAATCAATATGAGATAAACACCAAAATTGTGTCCCCCCTGATTTCCTAACTCCGCAGACTTATCATGCTCTTTAGACAATCTTAGTGTTTTGCATGCAGAATTTAACAAGTTATGTATCACCAACCGTCTCTCAACACCTTTTGGTAAATTTTCCTCATCTCCTCTCAGTCTTAGAGTGTCTCATTACTAACCCTTGTCCTGGATCTCAGATTGACTATCTTCTCTCAGTCTCAAGTTAATTAGATGAAGATAAGTAGCTTCAAATTACTATTATGATCTTTCTTTCCTAATCTCAACCTCTCTCTCGATTTAGTATTGAGTATAAAAAGGATCTTAACGTCTGTAGTCGTTAAGAACACAATTAATACAAAGAAAATCACAATACATGCAAGAACACCAATCAAGAAAGCTATTGCACTTTTTCTACTTCGTTATTCCATCAGGGTAATCACAACCCTATTTAAGAGGTTTATCCATTTATGTTTGCAAGAACACCCACAGAATTCAAAATAGGAAGCATATGAATAATTTCACAATGAATTAAGAATGAAAGCCAAAATATCAAACTTATATCAAAACCTAAAAGTCAAGAACAAGAATTCCAAGATTAAAAGTGTATCTTAGAACTCAATATAATGTTGTAAGTATGTAAAGTGTATAAACTAATAAAAAAACACCAATGGGGTATTTATAGCTTACATCAGAAAATCAGAAAAATTCTAACCAAAAAAAAAATAGAAAAATACTATCGACATCAACTTACGACGTCACTTACGATCCGTAGATACTACCTACGGTCCCTAGCTAGGTTCGTAGATCTCAGAGGAAATCAATAGCCTTCAGAACTTTACTTATGAGGGGTATCTACGGGGGGCATAAGTACCACCCACGCCTTATAAGTAGGCCTTCGTAAGTCTCAGAACAAAAATCAATTTTCAAGAACTTCTATCTGCTATTTACGGGACTACCTACATGGTGCGTAAGTGCTACTTACGACTGGTAAGTGGGTCCGTAAGTATCCTTCTTCTACATTTCATCATCTTTTTTCTCCTCTTCTGCTCCACTACCAGTTTTCCTGCTAAATAATATAAAAAAAACTCACATCTAACAAAAATACCTAAGTACTTGCATAATTTTCATACTTTAAGCATCCAATGTTCCATGGTTTTTGCATACTTTTCATGTTTTAAGCATCGAAAGTGTCATAAAATAGGTCAATGTAGGCTCAAATAAGGGATGAAGGAATACTTATTCATTTTGGATGGTTATTTAGGCTATGAGTGGATTAAGTAAAAATTGGCCTATGATCATTCCTAACCAACTATCCTACAACCTAGGCAAGACTAATCGGGCAAGCTCTGGATTAAACGCACACAAGGAACTAGGTAAGTACCTAACACACACATGGTTCAGGGTTTGTCACCCACTATTACCTATCCAATTCATGAAATTCTAAGCTATGGTTATATTGTCTCTAATACTAATGCCATGACAAGCTTCAGACAATGGTCACAGAGATATTTACATCACACAGTTCATAAAATTTTTAGAGGGGTATCGTTTTAAACAATAATTAAACACAAAACATGTCAACTACACTTAGGTTCAATATTTTTCTCCTAATTAAACACAAAACAACATAATACTACCTGAATATGTCGGTTCTACTAGGATACTACAGTTAACAGGAAAAAAAACAGACAAGAAAAAACCTTAATTGTGGTAAAAACTGATGCACTGTCCCTTGTGAATTGCTAGAAAATAAACAAAATAGGGTATATGGACCTACCTGAGATGCTCTAGGCATCTGAAGCTGACTCACTCCCATCTGAGGCTTCATGTGACTTAACTAGAGGTGGTGGTGGTGGGGCACAACTAGAATAGGCACCCGCTGCTATCTCGGCACACCATTGCTCATCAACTGAATGCTAAATAACTAACTCATGAGTGGCCCTTTTCATTTCCTACTGATAATCCATCCCAGGGTCCTGTAACTCCTCCTCATGACCTTTTTTGGCCCCAACAATCAGGGTTGCATCATTATCTATGAATAAATCAAATACCACTATAGGAGGTTAGGCTAATGGATGCATAAAAGATGGAATGACTAGAGGGACAACTAGAATATGGCTCTCAACTAATGATCATACCTCTAAGCACAATGTGGCCATCTCCTCGCGTAGGCTTAAAAAGTTAGGCACCTGGACCTTTAATAGCCGTGCACTCATCCGAGTCTTAAAACTATCTCTATGGGTATGAAGCTCTCCAGTTTACCCCTCCATGGCTACTATCATTCTTGCCTTGGATCTAGTCTCAAAGGCCTCTAATGTGGTCCGAACCCATGACCGAATTTGACCGAATAGTGTGGCCAGTTGGATTTCTGTCTGTGTGAGATGGTTAGTCAACTTCTTCTGGTTCTCTACCATTTGCTATAAGAACTCTCAGGGTACACTTATAAACACAATAGTTATCAGCGAGGGGGCATAGTGGAAGTCGCGACTGGTGCTGAAGTAGAAGTTGAGAATGATGCAAATATGCCCGTGGCCCCCTCACTGTCTACAGTCATGGGATCTGCTCTTTGACTTTTTATATCAACATCAGTAATCATACTCGACCTCTCAACGGGATCGGTCAAAACAGAAGGCACCTCAAAATGGGCTGTACCGGAAGAATATGGTGGATGCACTAGATGTGAAATGATTTAGTTAGCCGCATCCTTAATCATGGCAATGTATGCCATGTGGATCACCTCAATTCACTAATCAACCTCAGGAATAGGTATCACTTCGGCTACATCACATAACTATTGTATCAAACATGAGAAGAGAGGGGGGTGGTGAACTCACTAAGCATTCTCTCATGGATCTCAGTCCGAATCCATCTAGTAAAATCAATATCATAACCAGCTATTAAGTTGGAAATCAACACTACTCTATACTAGGTGAGAATGTTGTCTGCAAAAGTCAAACTCATATGATATCTCACCATTGTCCACCAAAACTTTATAATAAAGTTCAGTGACACCTTCTTGATCTCACCCTTTACCTCAACTAAGGGGTGTCAGTGCCGAACTTTGCTATCTATGAGGCTACCAGTATAGATAAGTCCATTCTCATCACTCTATGCTCAGTGTCCCTCATAGTCAGCCAACTCTGCGCTATCCTCATATGGTAGTCAAACTCAGTTAAGGTGGTTGGCCCTATATACTCTGACCCTAACAACACCTGCCTGACCGCCTCTACAGAAATATCAACCCTAACCTCTCTGACTAATGTGTGGGTCAGCTGGGGATGGTCAACTACTCTACCCTTGGCTGTGGTAATCAAGTATGTTGATGATGCATAAAAGGCATAGAACTCCAAAACAATCATCAGGCTATGTGAACTAGAAGGTTGGGTAAAACACCCTGGGTTTTGACCCTTGGACATTTCCTGCATTTTGGACTCACTGTCCTTGTAACGACTCACCGTACGAGTCGTATGGTGTGGGTACGGGTCAGGATACCTTAGTCATTAGGAGACCAGAGAAGGGTGGTTGGGTTTTTATTCCAGTTATGGTTTGGTGGGTACGGGTCGTTAGGGGTGGTGACGATTTATTTAATCGGTCCCTTAATCAAATCAGTAGCTTAGTAACTTAACTTGGCTCTGAGTACGAGTGGATCACTAAGAGCCGTAAAGATAGGGTACGAGTGGTAAGATTGAGTTGTATATTGTCCAGTGTCTAATCTCTTTGGTTTCTGTCTTGGGTACGACTGGACCCTACCAGTCGTATGGTCTAGTGATGAGTTGGGAAAGGGAGTCGTATGTTGGACAGGATGTGGTGTCCAACTTTTTGTTTTGGTGACGAATTAATGATACCGGTCGTATGATGTGGTGACGAGTTGGAGGGTCAACTCGTATCCACCTACGAGTTTTCCATAACTTTTAAGATGAGGGTATTTTGGACATTTCCCTCCCAATCCCTTAAGACCCTACATATTATAACAGTTATTGGGCATTTATTCCATACATAGCAAGAAATACTCTTAAAATCTCTCTCAACTCTCTCTATCAAGCAAAAGGCTAGGGTTTCTTCAAGATAATCAATTAAGGCTTTCAAGGGTGGTTTCTCTTCATCTTCCTTGGTGTCTAAGGCACGTTACTCCTTCCTCATTGTTATTTTACAAAGAGCATGTATTTTAATGTATGATTTTCATGATGTTGTTATGGTTTGAAATAATGGTTGGGGATTTTGGATGTTCATGGTGGAATAGTGTTTCTCATGGTTTAATGATGTTTTTCTTTTATACTTTTAATATGATTTTGACATTATGGAATTCACGGTTATGGTAAATGGATTTAGGAGTTCTTTGAATTTCCCCAAATTACTTGGTTTTGAAACTTATGTGCCCTCAACCGATTTGTTAAAATGCTAATGAGAATAATTTTGTCACATTATTTTACTACTCTTGATATCCTTGCATTGCATAAATGGCAATGAAACTTGAATTGGTTTGGTTGGTTTTAAATGGTTTGAAAAGGCCTTGATGGTCGTGGTTTTGGTCTAATTGAAAACTTTGGAGTCAACTTGGTTTAATGGTTTTGGTATAGCATAAAAGGATAGACTTGCAAGCTTTAATTTTGGTATGATGATACCAACGATGAATGCCTAATTAAAAGACTCCTTGGTAAATGGTTTGGTTATGTGTAAAAGGTTTAATTGGGCATAAAGAGGATTGAGTAGCAAAACCGTGGAAGGTGGAGGTCCCGGGGGACCAACACTGGAAACTCATATTTGCCGATGTAAGGGTGGTCTGGGTGATCGTGTACATAATGTCACACTTTATATTTGGGGAAATGTACTAGTCATCTCAGGTTCTTTTCTCCGGTTGTGCGGCTAACACACAATAGGGCTCTTTCAGTAGGGGGCTGAACCGATATAGCCCGTGGGTAGTTTTTGGACGGTCAAGCTACTTAGCCCAGGTTAAGGTTTTAAATGCATGTTAAATTCGATTCCCTTTCCTAGCATGATATATATATGTATCTATGTGATTGTATATGGTTATTTATTTTGGTTTTAAAATATGACATTATTTTATCTTTATCCCTGAGTGCATGCTAGCGTTCACTCTACTAACCATCTTCAGGTTCCGTATCCCCACGCGATGTTGAAATCAGACATACTACCATTCCTCATACTCAGTAACTGGATCCGGGGACAGTTTTGAGTCATACTTAAGTGGTGAGCTTTCATACTCTGGAAGGCTCTATTTCATGCTGTGGACTTTTTTTTTTTTGGTTTAGTTTTGGCTATGGTCAGGGACATATCCTGATCGGATATTGTTGATTATTGTTAGAGTCCTTATCAGATAACTATGGGCATGTACAGTGTCGGTACTGGTGAGATCTTAGTATTGGTATTGGCCTTGGGGTTGGCACCAGTTGGATATTTGATTGAGGTTGTTGGATTATGATTATAGACTTTATGTAATGTCTTTAAATTGTTCTTGCATTATCTTATTATATGTTTATAATTCATCCGACGTAGGGTGCAGGGCAGTTATGATTGGGTAATGGGGGTGGTCTTCAGTCCTAGTTGGACTTGAGATGCTCGACATGACTAGGCCCTGGTTTGGGTCGTGTCAAATTTATATCAGAGCCCTAAGTTCATGGCCAATTAGGTGTCCGATAAAGCCATGTCTAGTTAGTCTCTTTTAAATGTGTGTAGCGTGCCACACTCATAAGGAGAGGCTACAAGTCATTTAGGAATGTTTCTCTTTCTTGTGTTCTATTTTCAAGCTGTAGAGTCTAAGGTCCTGAAATCTTCTCTAATTCTTGTTTGTTCTCTTTTCAAATCATGCCTCTTCGATGATCTGAAGCTCATGAAAACTCTTTTGTCCTACCTGAGGACAATGTTGATGAGACCCGTTCTACTTATGGGGTCCAGTTCCTGATTGTCCTCCTGGAGTCACTACAACATAAGGCATGTATAGCTACAAAATACCTCATAGCTAAATATGAAAAATTTCATGGCTAAACACTTTAGCCACATTTTTTTCCCCGTAGCTTTCATAGAAAGAAGTGGCGTAACTAAAAGTTAGCTACAGACTTTACATGATCTGTGGCTAAGGATTACTACTTACAGCTACAAAAAAAGTTATTGTAGCTGTGATGGTAAAACAAAATTCTTGGTACAGAACATATACTTGTAGCTAATAGTTTACTCTTTTGCCACAACAAATAAAATTCATAGTAATTTTTGTAATGTAGCCACAACGTATTCTATTATGGCAAAAGACTTGATGTTTTTTGTTAAATTTTTTTAAAATTTGTGGTTATTTTATATTTTAATTTAATTGTAACAATATTTCTATTTAGCTACGAGTTAGAAAGTCTATAGCTATAAGAAGTATTTGCTACAAAATTTTTTATACATGGCTTAGAAAATACATAAATTATAGCTAATAATTTGTTATGAAAAATGAAAATGTATAGCCATATTTTTTATAATTACCTATAGGTTTGGCCACAAATATAAAAATTTATTGCTTTTTTTTTTTCAACATATAAAAATTCATTGCTACAAATTAAAAAATATTTTAATAAACATTATTAATCACAAAAAATTCTATAATAACTTTAAAAAAGTATTTCAACAATACTATTACGATAAATTAAAGAATTCTCCACAACCTTCATAAGTCACAAAAGTTATTTTTTTATTTTTTTGGTCACAAAAGTTACATAATATAGCCAGGAATCTATTTTTGAGATTCCAAAACAACTATTAAGTTAAATGTAATTGCATTTACAATTTTAAAAATTGTAATAAGTTCAAAACAACATAGTCTTTTCCTATCCCTCATTCCACGAGTTTCAACTACAAACACCTTGTTGTCCTTCGTGCTTTGATTCCACCAATATATCTGTCAATAATATGAACTGATTATATATCCAAAAGTATGTACATATAAAATTTCGAGGAGATAAATATGTAATTTACCAAAATTTTCAATAGATAAAACTAAGAAGAAGTGCAAATCAACTAAGGAAGTAAATAAATCTACAAATATAGACGATCTTAAATTATAATATTTATCCATTCAACTATAAAAGACGATAACACAGATGAAGCAAGTTTTCCTCAGCGCGCCTTTTAAATGTTTAAGTAATTATAATTTTTACAAAGTAAAACAGTATCAATTTGTAATATTCTTTTATATTATTGAGAGTTGCCATTACATTCTGCTTTAGTATTATCCAATTTGGCTCTTAAATAGAATAGTAATATTAGTGAGCACTTGATAGTATTGTATAAAGATGATCCTTGATTTTTACTTTTCTGATCAAAAAGAAAAATTACAATAGGAATTCTAAAATTCACACACACACACATACGCGCACACACACACACACTATATATATATATATATATATATATATATGTGCACACGATTCAATGCAACGCTTAAATTGTAAAAACTTATCTTATCTAGTTGAAGAATTCCATTGCAAAACCTAAAAAAAAAAATTCATTGTAAAACCTACAAAAAAAAGAAGTCAATCAGCAAAACATCATATATAAAAGTTTCATGAATGTGGGGCGAAGGAAGAAAAGGGTAGGGGCGGGGGGCTGGGGGGGTGCGGGAGCTAGGGTGGGGGGTGGAGGCGGTGGCGGATCGGAAAGGAAGAAGAAAAAAGAGATTTGAGGTTTTTTTTAAGGAGAAAGAAAAATAGGTTATTTATTTGAGTTCAAAAATTTTGGAGGAAGTTTTGGTAAGTTGAAATTTTTAGTTTGGAGGGAGATTTTTTTGGGAGAAATTTTTGGCTAATTAGACTTTGTGTTCCCACGTATTACTCTACTATATATTGTTTTAAAAAACTTTCTTTATATACAACTGCTTACTATGCAATTAACAAATGTGACACGCAAAAATATTTACTGAAAATAATATTAATCATAAAAATAAGTACATAGTCTATTTTAAGATAATGGAAAAGTTAAATATTTATGAAATAAATAATATTCTGTATATTCCTTTTAGACTATTTTGATCCTCTATGATATTATTAATTTTGTTAATGATACATATATGTTCTACTTAAGTTAATGAAAAACATTTATCTGTTTATGTGAAATAAATATTATGATTATTCTTAATGTTGAATTATTGTTATTTAAATTCAAATTAAAAATATAAAAATTATATGAATTTAAAATGATTTATATGGACTAGAATGTCACGTTTAAAAGGCTTTAAAATAAAATATTCAATTTCAAAATATATATCTAGTCTATCCATATAGAATTGGAGAAGCAAAACAATATTGTGATGACAAAAGTTAATTATAATAAAATTTAAGTGTGAAAATTATATTTATTTTAGAAAAAAAATATCAATTTAATTTTTCTTTTTAGTATCAACAATGTCAATTTCAAATTCATATTATGGTGTCCTATTATGTTGGAACCATGCTTTCACAATATTCGATTATTTCAATTTGAATTTCAAAATAAAAGATATGAATTTTGAATTATAATTTTTTTGTTTTAATTAAAAAATATAAAAATTATATAAATTCAATATGTTTATATCAATTAAAATTTTAAGTTTAAAATAGATATCTAAAATAAATAAAATAAATTGTCAATGTTAGAAATGCTATCTAATTTGTCCAAATAGAATAGAAGAAATGAAATAACATTATAATAGAAAGCGTCATCACCATAAAAGTTGGTTGGGTAATAATTTACTATAGAACTTTCAAAAGAATGTCAATTTAATTTTCATTTTTATTATCAAAAGTATGAATTCAACTTCAATTTTAAGGTGTCCTATTATGGTGGAACCATATTCCACAACATTTGATTATTTCAATTTGATTTTTTAAAAGAAAAAGATTAAAATTAGAATTATATTTTTTCTATTTAAGATATAAAATTATTTGAATTTAATAATTATATAAATTATATATCAAATTTAAAATAGAAAAAATAAAATAAAATAAAATTATCAATGTTAGAAATTCTATTTAATATGTATATTTAGAATAGGAGAACTAAAATAATATTATAATGACAAGTGTCAGCATTATAAATTTTAAGTTTGGACATTATTTTACGATAGAACTTTCAAAAAAAATGTCAATTTATCTTTTTTATATCAATAACATGAATTCAGATTAAAGTATCCAATAATAGTAAAATCGTACTTCCCTGACAAATGATTATTTGAATTTGAATTTAAACATAGATAGAAATTCATATTTAATAATATTTTTGCAACTCTTAATAAAGAATCAATAATACTATTTTTTAGAAAAAAATAACTTTCAAAAAGTAATATGTTATAATAAAACATATGTGCTTGATAAGTTTAAGAGGTAACTTGACAAAGTTAGAGATTATAAGTATATATATATATAGATATATATATATAAATTATTTATGGTTGAAGATCACTTTTTTCTCCTTTGTATTTTAATTTTGTTATTTGAAATTAAATTGACTCTCTCTATATAACATCTTAATTTTAAATTACATTGAAAATTTACAAGTAAAATTGTATATAAAATTAAATTAAGTCAAATGATGAACACCTTCAATTTACAGTGAATTAATAAAGACGTTGTTTTAATAAAAAAATATTTGTGTCAAATAATATTTTTGAAAACACTTCACCAGGATGAAGTTGAATAGAAGTGTTGCTAAAATTTGATACGATTTGTCAATTGAAACAGATATAATTAGATATTTACTCAAGTTATATTTAGGACTTAAAAATTATAAAATTGAATTAAATCGAATGGTTAATGCCTCCAATCACATTAGATTGATAAATATATTCTTTTAATAAAATTAGTTTGAGCCAAATAATAATTCTGGAAGCACTTGATTAGGTTGTGAGCTCAGTAAAGCTATGTTTAAGCTCAATATAATTATCTAATTAAAATTAATTGCCTATAATCACCTATTACTGAAATTATAGTTGAAATTCACAAGTAGATATATGTATTACTAAATCGAATTGAACGATTAATATATCTCTAATTACTCTAGATTAGTATCGCTAAAGCATCAGCTCGTGATAAAAATAATTACTATATATAAAATTTATTCACAATAATATATTTGTGTCTAAATAATTTTGTCATGACAACTATTGCTACAATATTTTGTTTAAGTAACCGTTTACAACGGTTAAAATGTCATTAATTTCTACAATAAATTTCAGCACGTGAAAAAAATTAATAATTAGCTACAAGATTTTACTGAGTGAAAATGCTATGTCTATATAGTTTGATTCTAATAATAATTTTTTATAACTTGAAGTAATAATATTTTATTTTAAATATTTATTATAGCTGAAAGGTTACTATTGCTACAATAAGTTTTAACCTGTGGCAAAAAATAACAATTAGCTATAAAATTTTACTATAGCAAAAAATACGTGGCTATATAATTAACTAACGCCACAATTATTTTGCCACTTGAAGCAAAAAAAAAATATTTAGCTATAATATTTTATTTAAATAGTTTATTGTGACTAAAAGATTACTATTGCCACAATTTTTTACAGCTTGAAGCAAAAGAATTATTTAGCTATAATATTTTGCTTCAAATAATTTATCGTGGCTAAAAATTTTTTATTGCTACAATAATTTTATTGCGTGGCAAAAACTTATGACCAGTTACAAAATTTTACTGTAGCAATAAAATTATAGCTATTTAGCTAATTATTGTCACAGATGTTAGTAATTGTAGAAAAAATAAAAAATTTACTTTGTCAATTTTATATTCGTAGCTAAGAAACTCTAAAAATTTATAAATAGCTACGAAAATAAAATTTTGTGGCTATTATTCATTTATAGCTACGATTTTTGAATTCATAGCTTAAGTTTTGTAGCTATAGATACATTTTTTTTAGTGAAAGGACTAAAATCATCATCTTCTTGAAATATCAGTACTCAAACTCAGGGCATAAAAACCCATGTTTTAAACTCATGCAAGTTCATAGTAAAGCATCACACTCAATATACTTCTTGAAATACTTCAATAATATCCAAAGTAACGAAATCAAACTCACAATATCATGCTTAAAAACTCATTTGAAAATCTGTAAAATCTTATCATATGCACAAAGATGTGAAAATAGACATGCAATTTAACATTTAAGTCACTTGTAACATCATAAGCTTCAAACAATGATAATTGGGTATCAACCCTAATTTACAAAATATGAAATTCATGAAATCTTAACTTAAAACAAGTTTTGGGCACAAATATGAAAGAGGATCCTTAACTTAACCCTAGAGAACTTGACTTTGAGACCCTAGGAGATGATCTTGAAAGCTTTCTTGAGATTCTTAGATTATGGAACTAAATTCTTGGTTTCTTTCTTGAAGAGGATGAATTGAATTCTTGGATTCTTGGGGAGAAACCCTAATCTTGACACTTTTCTTGGGAGATCTTGGATTGAAAGGCTTGATTTCTTGCCTTGAAGGAAACTCTAATTTCTCCTTGATCTTAAGAGTGAAGAGGATTATGAGTGATGATAAACTGATATTTTATCAGTTAATAGGGTTTAATGCTTGATTTAAGTCGTGGGAGGTGAGGAAAAAGACCAAAATACCCCTTCGAATCTGAATAGGAATTGCTGAATTTCATGGATGATGACTTGGGCTGATAAGTCGTCACATAGGTGATGGCGCATCAGCCCAGGTCATCACATAGGTGAAGGCCCGTCAGCTCAGGTCGTCACTTTGTTGACAGACTGACATGCTGGAGTAAAATGGGTATAACTTTTCGCTCCAATATCGGATTTAGGTAAAATCAAATTCGTTGGAAAGAAGATTCAAAGATATTTCATTTGATATATAGTAGGACCTCTAAATCAAAATATAAAAGAAGTTATGGTCGATGGAAATTGACCCAAGATGAAATATTCGCTAAAACTTAATCAATAGAAGCGTCCTCAACTCGTCTTTGAGTTAGGAGATATTTGTGACCTCAATTCATATCCAAAGGTATTACCATACTAGATAATTAATCATCATACATTTATTAACAAGGAATAATTGGGTTTAAGTCCGTACGAATAGGAACAACAATTTAAATTCTAGCCTAAAAAATGCAGGGTGTTACAGTTGCCTTTAATCCACACACACATCTCTTCTTTATTATTTAGATTGATCTCAAGCATAAGAAGACATTTGATAATTTTTTCAATATAATTTGACAATGGTATATTGAGATAACATCCAAAATTATCTTTTCAAATAAGTCAGTAACTTCTTGACCGGCAACTTCTTTAATATCATCTTTAAAATTTAAGTTGCAACAACTTCCAAATCTTAGACGATGCGCTAGAATTTCCTTTATAACATAACTCAATTCCTAAAAAAACACATTAAATTACTAAAATAACATGAGATACATATATCTATAAAAACACAAAATAATAGATACAAAAATGTAAAAACATAGTACCAGAGATACAAGATAATACAATATGTAATGTGAATCTTTTGAATGATTGTTTCATTAAAACATTAAAAATAAAAGGGAAAATGCATCATTTCCACCCCATACTATATAAGAAAAGTCTAAGCCACACCTAAATTATATAAGTGACCTATTACAGACCTTAACTACATAAAAGTGATATTATTACCTCCCCGCGACCCCCATTCTAAGGCGCGTGTGTTACACTTATTTTAGGCGCGTCCAGCCTATTAAATAACAAAAGTAAACGGCTAAAAACATTAAGGAAAAAGGCATCGTTTCCACCCCAAACTATAGTCGAAAAGTCGAATCCACACCTAAACTATTTAAGTGACCTATTACACACCTTAACTATAAAAAAGTGATACCTTTTACTGACGTGGTGCTGACATGGAAGCGCTTGTAAAACACTACACCACATGCAAGTGGTGGTAGCCTGACAGGGTGTAAATAGTTTCACTTTTTTATAGTTTAGGTGTGTATTAGGTCACTAGTATAGTTTAGGTGTGGCTTCGACTTTTCGGGTATAGTTTGGGGTGGAAATGATGCCTTTTCCCAAAATAAAATATACATATAAATGCATAAACAGAGACCCAATTATACAAGATAATACAAACATGAATTTTTTATTTGCTTATTTCATAATACTTAAAAACATTAGATACATTTATATGCATACTCACGTAACCATATATACAAGATAATACAATATGTATCTTGATTGAAATAACATGTATCTATTGGTGAGCTTATTTCACGAAAAGCTAAGCAACACGAGAGACATATAAATGCATAAATAGTAAAACATTGATACAAGATAATACAATATGTATCTATAAGCTTATAAACATGTATATATTGTTACGTTAATTTCAAAAATACTTTAAAAATAATAGATACATATAAATTCATCAACAAAGCACCAATTATATAAGAAATTGAAAAACGTATAAAGCATGTCTAAATATATTTCTCGGCCAAATATTTTCCAGATCTGGACATGCAAATACCTTTGGAAGCTCTTCTCTTGAAATAACTTCAAGAAGTTTTCTTCGTTTAGCGGGAACTTTACTTCCAGAGCTTTTAGAACCTCTTTTTCTTAGAAAGTTGAACTTCTTTTTTGTTATCCTTCTTGGAATGCTTTTCCTGCAACTTCTTCATAGTATGTGGATCGTTTCTATGCTTGGATCTATGTTCATCAAAATCATCAGATTCGTATTCAAAACTACCTGAAACAAAGTAATTAACTTCTTCATTCGATTAGATAATGTCTAATTGAGAGATTCCAAGACTAAAAGATGGTCCCGAATCTCTATTAATTATGTTAATTCAAAAAAAGTAGAATGAAAAAATGATAATAAAAAACTTCGCTCAACAATAACACCGAAAAATCACTTGTAAAAACAGTCCCCAAAAAATTCTTTTTGAAAAAAATTTGTCATACAAGATTAGAAGAAACTGAAAAAGATTTTAGGGAGAAAATTTGCCTTGATTCAAAATTTTGAATTAGAGGAAAAAAAGAGATTGAAATCAGCCCCTGGATTAATAGCGTAGATGGTGGAAGAAGTCGTTCTTAATTTGGTAAAGAAAGGGCATATGACGAGGGGCCTTTAACTTGTATCTCAACTTTTTGTAAAAGTAGTAAATGTTGGGATATAAGTAATATTCTTAAAGTGAAGGGATTTTTAGTAGTTTTGAAACTTAAGTTGTTCTTTTAGGTAATTTTTCCTATTTATTAACTACCCAACTCAATCTGAAAGAAGTTAAGCCATAACATATCTCAAAATAAGTCCAAGCCTAAAGTTCTTCAGCAAGAAACTTTTTCCCTATGAGTGGCCTCGAAATCAACTACATCATTCAAATATAATATCTATGCATTAAAAAAAAGCTAATGAGACCCACATTGCCCATATTTGAGCTAGGTTCAAAATAGGTTCGAAAAATAAGTTCAAATATGAAAGGGGTAAAATCAAAATTTTATTTTAGAAATATATTTTTCAAGGTTAAGGGAATCTACCGTTGAAAATCCACACGAAGATGAGTTAAAAAGAGGTCCAATCGAAGACAAATAATTTTTAAGCCTTTTAAAAAAAATCCTCAAAATCACAAGTTAAAACAAGGATTAAAGAGTGATTAGATGATATAAATCAATGAAAAATAATGGAATGAAGGTTTTGGACCTTAGACAAACTCAAAGGGTGAAGAAAATCCTAAAATTTGCCTAAACCCAATGCTCAAAGTCCAAAAATGATGAAAAATAGAGAAAAAGGGTTATATATAGCATTTGTCGCTTAAGCGGTCTGGGGTCACGAAAGCGGCTGTTGCTTAATTAAATCTTGGCCTATTAAGAGGATACACTAGATACCAACAAATGTTGATTTTGGTGGAAGCCTACCAAGCTCCAAATAGATCCTTGTGATTTGAGCGGGACACCATAGAGACAAATCATATGTGCTACTAGGCTAATTTTGTTGTTTCAGACTCAATAACGACGCTAGATTCTTGAAAAAAAATATTATTTTCAACAAATTAAACTCCAGAACCCCCTTTTCACTATTTTCAAATGAATGATCGGCATGCAAAATAACCCTGCTACTAACCAAATTTGACATTTTAGACCTAATGAAATTGTTCAAATCGTCATTTGGCAATCAGAACATCAAATGTTGATTGAACTTAACTATATGGATTTTTAAAGCTTCTAAAAAATAGAAACTCACCAGAATCATTTTTTATCACACCGAGAACCATGCCAACCATCCCCTGAAACACCCCAAACTTTGGCCCTCGTAAAATTTTGAGTCTTGAACCTTCTGATTATCATACGACTCACACCATAAGATGTATTGTGTGGTAACGGGTCTAGGAATCCTAATCATATGTTGGTCAGTGTAATATTGGCAAAGTTTTTCCCTAGGTACGAGAGACTCCATACGAGTCATATGGTCAAGTGACGAGAAGTATAGGGTCCAATCGTATGTTTTTTAGTGTCTAGCCCTTGATGATTCTACCTTAGGTATGACTTGAGGATCTTAGTCGTATGGTGATGTTACGAGTTATCCAAGGAAGCCATATATTGGAAAGAATGTGCTGTCCAACTTTTTAATTTAGTGACAATTAGAGGGTACCACTCGTATGATGTGGTGATGATTTGGGAGGTCCACTCGTACCCACCTGTGAGTTTTTCACAGCTTATAATCTGAGGGTATTTTGGATATTTTCCATCCCAATCCCTTAAGACCTTATGTCTTATAACATTATTTGGTCATTTATTCTACACTTAGAAGATCAAAAACACTCTCTAAAAAACTTTCAAGAAGATTAGGCTAGGGCTTCTTCAAGGTGGTCATCTAGAGGCTTAAAGGTCAAAATCTCTTTGTGAATCTTCATAACTCAGGCACGTGAATCTTCTCTCATTGTTAGTTCACAAAAAACATGTATTTTAAACATTGTTTATGAATCATTAATAGTGTTTTTGAGAACCATGATTGAGGGTTTGAATGCATAATGTTGAGTATTTTTTTCTCATGTTTTAAACTATGACTATATATGTTTTGATAATGGTGTTGCACATATGGGTGCATGGGTATTATGGTTTAAATGAGAGGGTCATGGTTAACCCTAACTGGATAGTATTTGGCTTGCATAATGGTTTGATAATGGTATGCCCTCAATTTATTTATGAGAATGTCAATGAGAAGAATCTTATCACATATGAATTGTTCTTTCAACTAAGGCATTGGGATATGAATGTTGATGATTGGTAAATGGTTTTATGATGGCCTTGTTGACCATAAATTAAATTGAATTGTAACCTTGGTGTTTTAGTTGACTAAATGGGTTCAAGTCCCTAAATGTTGAATTGAATTGATATCTTGGTTAAGACAATAGGTTCGAGTCCCAAAGTTGATTAATATTAGTTATGGTATGTTGTACACTTGCAAATGGGGTTGGTATGCGTAATACCCCAAAAATCCAAACCACTGTTAGCATCATGTTTCAAGCTCATGCATAGTACATTATAAATCTTTGGTATATTTATGAATGAGGTTAAGGTATATTAAGGCTTCAAATAACTCCCATCTATTAGACGAATCAAAAGGCTCCTTACCGATTGAATTTTGTATAAGAATGTTCCTTTAGTCAACTTCAAATGAGTATATATTTTGATCCACTCAGAATTTTCCATCTCAAGACCCACCAAATGGTGGAAAATTGAATTAGCTTTCCAACGATACCAATTTTGCCCAAATCCGATACTCGGGTGAGAAGTTATGGCACTTTTAGTGCGAAGCAATAGCCCAACACGATAAGGCCACGTCGAGGTGATCGCCGAAATCACGTTCGTTCTTTTCCAGTGTGTCACTGCGATAACCACCGCATCTCTCCAAGGGGCATTTTTTCTATTGTCACTTTCCAGTGAGGCATCGCGATTGGCACCGCGTCGCGCCAAGCTTTCAGTTGGGGATCGTCCATTTCCAGAGGTGCAACGCGATAGCACCGCATCGCACCATTGGAAAAAATAAGGATTGTACCTTTTCCAGACGTGATTGCACCGCGTCATGCCTGGTGTTAAAATTGGGATTTCCAGTTTTTGTGATTTAAATTTTAGGGATCATTTGGTCTTTTCCCAAGGCCCTAAACTCGTCCAAAACATGAAATTAAAATCCTAAAGGGGAATTTAGTTCCCCATTACTCATAATTTTTCTCCAAGAAACTAATCTTCTCTTAAATAAAAAACCTTAACCTTCAAGATTCAATATCAAATCCCAAGAAAAACCCCAAGAACTTTTACGAATTCATCAACCCAGGTATGTTAAGTGTTTATCTATGGGTTTCTTTCACCCATGGAGTCCAAGTATCCAATTCTAAGTTCAAAGTTATGAACTTTGCAAGTTATTATGATTTTAAATTGTTACTTTAACTATGAATTCCCATGAATTGTAATTCTATACCATGTTTACAAGAAATTGCTGTTGTTTATCAAACCCCACATGTTTTAATGTTGTTATTCACTGATTTAAATCATACTTAGTGATGTTGATGTAGAAATCATGCTATTTCTACAAGCTTTAAACTATTCTCATGCTTAGCTTGAACTATGAACATCAAGTGTTTGATGAAATGCCTACAAGAACGAATTTTGAATGATGCTTTCATATTATGTCCCCCAAGTTGTAGTATTATTTTACTATTATTTCTATCGCGTATTGGGGGTTATGAATACCCAAAAACTTAGCTGTTTACTTAGTCTCAGTATCTTCAGATTAGTTTCAGAATATGTTATGAGCATTATCAATTCAGTTAGTTATCATAATCAGTTAAACTTAGAACAGTTCAATCTTTCGAGTCAGTTTAGTTGGGAGTAGGATTTAGCATCGAGCGAACACAAGGATGGGGGCTCACCTGCCAGTTGAGGGTGTGACCTTTAGTAGCAGTCCCCGTGTTCCAAAACTACATAGCCAGCGTAGGTTGAGATGTTAACCTGCCAGTTGAGGGTTTATCTCATACGGGTACCTTCCAGTTGAGGGTAACCTTTAGTCCTTCGGGAAAACACTTTAGTGGATCCACACAGCCAGTGTCAGTACCCATGGCATGGTACCAACACCCTTCCAACTGGGGTCACAGATTGGACCCCAAATTTCTCATTAGGATATGTCGGCTAGATGATAGCTCCCACAGTCACATGAAATCATGTATATCAGCCTACCTCATTTAGCATACCGGTACATTCAAAGTACTGATCGCATACTCTTTTCTTGCGCTATGATGTATCATATCATAGGTTTGGATGCTCAGTTCCCGGATTGCGCATAGACTTTCCAGATTATCAGTTGTAGCAATGGTGAGTCCTCATATTTCAAGGACAAACTATATTTATTTTCATACTTTCAGTTCAGAAGTTAGTTGGGGCTTATCCCATCAACTCTTATTCAGTCAGTTTTAAAGGCTTTCGAACACTTCAGATAGTTAGTCAGTTTATCTTCACTTTATTAGTTTCAGGCAGTTGTTTTCAGACAGTGGTTGTTTTCCAGATTCATGATTCAAAAATGCTTTATTATTTAAAGCCTTATGGCTTAACAGTTGTTCTTCTACATATGTTCTTATTTTATTCAGTGCTCACAATAGGTACCAACTCATGGGTTATTTTATGGTCTCTCGAGACCGTAAGCACCATGTGGCACCCAGGGTGTACTCTCGGGGCATTATAGTATGATGATACCAACGGGATTTCTTTGGTAAGTAATTGAATTAATGGTCATGTATATGTGTAATGAATGTTTTAAATTGGGATTTAAAGTGAGATATATAGCTGGGCCATGAAAGTGGAGTCCAAAGGACTAACACTAGAAACCGCACTAGCTGGTGAAAGTGTCTATATGACCAGGAGGTTCAAGTTCCCCAAATGAATATATGAATGGGAGGTTCAATTCCCCCATATTGTACATCAATTCTTAAGTCACCTTGATTATACCGAGAGGTTCGAGTACCTCATAAAGGCATATACGGATATGAATATTCTCTATTTCATGCGGCTACATGCACTGGGGCCCTTCTAGCTAGGGGAAAGATGGGCCCATATAGCCCTGGGTGCCTTGTTATATGAAGGCTATGCTACACAGCCTAAGTTAAGATTTTAAAAGTTCATTCTAAGCCTTGTTCCCTATCTCAACTAGATATATATATGTGTGTGTGTGAGAGAGAGAGTGCATATGATAATTTGACTTGGTTTTGAATGATGTCATTATTTTATTTCTCTATCCCTGAGTTACATGCTATTTGCTAAACGTCTTTGGATGTTGTATCCCTATACGATGTAGGAATCTAACATACTTCTGTTCAGTAATTTAGATTTGGGATCAGCTTGCGAGTCAGATTGAAGTAGGGAGATTTCATACTTTGGAAGACCCCATTTCATGTTTGTTTTTGCTTTTCCATTCTGATGATTTATTTGGATTTAGTTTTTGGCTATGGTCGGGGGCAGGTCCCGATCAAACACTCTTTGGATTTAATTAGAAGCTTTTCCAGAATACTGTTAGTACAGCCGGTGTTGGTAGTGGATCAAAATTGGTATTGGTATTGGCATTGATATCGATACCCGTTAGTATTGATTATGGTTATGCTTTGATGTCTTTATATAATTAAACTCGTAGCTTGTTATATGTTTAGAATTCATCGGACTCTGAGGTGTGTTGTGTTGGATTTGTTAGGTGAAGGGGCAGATCTCTGGTCTACATGTGACTTGGGATACCCGTCAAGATTAGGCTCTAGTTCGGGTCATGACAAAGTTGGTATCAGAGCCTAGGTTTGGTGTCATTGGGTGTCTGACAAAGTCGTGTCAAGTAGAGTCTTTTTTATGGGTGTGTATCACACCACACTTATAAGAGGGAGGCTATGAGACATATAGAAAGAGTCTATAAGGGGGTGCTATCTTTTGATAGTAGAGAATCTCTAGTATACTTGATAGAGTTAGACATGGTTGACTTTGATGTTATTCTAGGAATGGATTGGTTGCACTCACGTTATGTTTTCTTAGATTATCGGACCCATAAGGTCATGTTTAAATTCCCAAATAAACCAGGTATCGAGTGGTAGGGTGGTAAGGGTTGGCCAGTTCATATGGTTGAACCCTTTTGTGTTCACTGGTGCTAAGGTGGAGGAGGATCCTCAAGATTTCATGGATGATATGGAAAAAATCTTTCATGTTTTGCATGCTACTAACGTGGAAGGTCTGGTATTTGTTGCCTACCAACTGAAAGATGTAGCATACGAGTGGTATGAGGAAAGGGAATAGACTAGGGGTGACGATGCTGAGTCAGCCTTTTGGGAAGATTTCTCTAGTGTTTTTCTGGACCGCTTCTTTCCTCTGGAGTTGAGGGAAATGAAGGTAGAAGAGTTTGTTAATGTAACGCCCCGTGATGTCCTTGACTAAATACCTCATTTCGTAGTATGCTAAGGGGGTTAAATGTCTGCATATATTCTAAGTGTAAAAAGGGACTTAGTCACATTCTTTTTTTGGTAAATAAGCATTTTATTTCACCAAAAAGGAGATTTACAAAGTTCCAAACAGGGTCAGACCCTCTGTTTCTCATACATGTAACAAATTTATACTATGTCTATGACATCACCTATTCATCTAGGGAATCTGATCTAGTAGTAACTAAACAAGACTTTCCAACCAACATTACAATGTAAACCTTGTATCAACAATTCAGGTTGTGTCCTTTACGGTACTGTAGCTTGCTGTTGCAGAGGGCCTTCCTATTTTCTGTGAGTTTTACTCTGAATATGGACATGGATAACAATTTCCCTGCACACTTGATCTTCATTATATCTTCCCTATTGGAATCTGACAGAGTTCCTTGTTCTCCATATTAAATTGATCACCATTCCAAAGACACTACTGATGACGAAGCTTTTGGCTGATCTTCCTTTTACTTGTTTTTCCACCTACTCTACTTCAGTGTTCTAGTCTTCCATATTCCTATTTATACCCATCCATAGCAACAATCATCTCCATAAATTTCTAGTGACATTGCACTCCATGTACAGATGATCATGAGTCTCATCAACACTTCAACATAGTGCACATTCAATAGGTACCTATATTGCAATTTTTGCTAGTCTTTCCACTGTAGGTAGTCTATGTTATAAAGCTAGCCATAGAGTGAATTTATGTCTGGGGTGTATACATGGATGTATTACAATGCTTCTCCAAGGAACTTTTGGGTACTGAGGTGACATAGCATCATAAAGCTTTTTGATCAAGAACTTGGAGCCTTTGACACATGCTGCCAACCTAGTCTGTAGGTTTCCTTGTAATCTTGGGGCCCTCATGACCTCTTTTGTTTCCTCAATGATCTTCGGATGGCCAAGTAGCATTTTTTGGCTTATACAAGACTCCACAGTGTCATGTTTTATGTAGTAGTTATGAACCCATTTGATCCACAGACTATCCTTCTTTTCATCTAGAGCCTAGAGCTGTTTTGTAATAGCAGTTGCATTCCACATTAATAAGTTCATGACATTTAGTCCTCCTACAGCCTTTGGTAGGCAGATCTTCTCCCATGCCACTAGTGTTTTTTTTGAAGTCAGAATGTTTCCAGTCTACAAAAAGACTCTACATAACCCATTTATTATTTTCATAATTCTTTTTGGAAGTAGGAATATCTAAGCCCAATATGTCTGGATACCAAATACCACAACCTTTATTAATTGGACTCTGCCTGCATATGGCAGTACCTTTGCACTCCAAAATGTAATTCTTTTAACAATCTTCTCCACCAAGGGCATACATTGATCAATAGTTAACTTTTTTGCTGAGAGGGGTACCCCTAGGTATTTAAAGGGATGGCTCTCTTCCTTGTATCCCAAATATTCAAGGATTTGATACTTTTCCTGCGGTTTTACACCTGAAAAGTAGACTGAGCTTTTATCAATGTTTGACTGTAATCTTGATGATTTGGAAAACCTATGGAAAGCCTCCTGGATTAGAGTAATTGAGGTTAAATCAGCTTTGCAGAAAAGAAGTAAATCATCTGTAAAGCATATATGCTTTACCCCCAGTTTTTTGCATCTTGGGTGGTACTAGAAGCTCTTTTCTCTGTCTATGCACCCTAATTCCCTATTCAAATATTCTATGGCTATCATAAACAGATAGGGTGACATGGGGTCACCCTGTCTTATACCTCTTCTTCCTTGGAATGGTTTTGTGAGACCCCCATTTAAAACCAAAGAATAGGAGATAGAGCTTATGCATTCCATGACCCAGTCCATGAACTTCATGGGAAAACCTAGCTCAGCTAACATACTCCTGATAAAGCTCCATTCTATTGAGTCATAGGATTTTCTAAGATCCACTTTAAACACACATTTGGGGGAAAAACCCTTTCTAGAATACCACTTGAATAGTTCATGGCTGAATAGGATATTATCAATAATGCTTCTGCCCTTAATAAAAGCAGATTGTGAGGGTCCTATAATAGATCCTATAACCTTTTTCATCCTATTGGTAAGTATCTTGGTTATCAGTTTATAAAAGGTTGTGCAGTAGGCTATGGGTCTATAGTCTTTCATAATGGTAGGGTTAGTACATTTTGGAATCAAAGTCACAACTGTATAACTAAATGATTTTAGCATTTTCCCTGTCACAAAAAACTCATGAACTACCTTTAGTACATCATGTTTAACAATATTCCATTGACCAGTAAAGAATTCTACTGATAGCCATCTACCCCAGGAGATTTATCTACTGGCATATTTTTTAGAGCACTTAAGATTTCTTGATCAGTAATATCTTGCACAAGTTCCTATTTCTGAGTGTATGTGAGGCAAGGTCCATATTTAATCATCTCAGAATTTGGACATGGGATCTCAGGTGTAGCTGTACCTATTAAACTTGAGAAAAAACTAATGAATTCATCTTCAATAAGTGTAGGTTCAGTGATCTTGTTACTTGCATTATCATAAATGAAGGAAATACTGCTCCTATTTGCTCTGAGTCTGCATTGAGCATGGAAATATTTTGAGTTTGCATCTCCATATTTGATCCACATAGCCTTGGACTTTTGCCTTAGAACTTTCTCCTCTATCAGGTTTCATTGAAAGAGATCCTGAATGAGATCTTTTTCTTCTTGTATCCACTCCTGATTCATGGGTTATGTGATCAACCTGCTCTGTGTGATCTCAAGTTTTTCTCTTGTCAGCTGAATCTTCTGGGCATAAGCAGCAAGGTGATTGTTCAATCCCTTCAATTCAGTTTTCAGGGCCTTGAGTTTTTGATTCAGCCTATACATAGAGGTGCCTAAGACCTGCTTCTGCCATGTGGTTACTATAATTTTAGGAAACTTATGGTGCTCCATTATAGTTGTATAGAGCTTAAATGGTTTTGGCTTTGTCCACAGTTGAGCTACATGATGGATGATGATAGGGGAGTGGTCAGAGATCCCTAGGGGTAGGAACTCAGCCTCCACAAATCCATAGTTTTGTACCAAGTAATAGTTCCCTAATGCCCAGTCAATTTTAGAGTATACTTTGTGCTCCTGTTGCTGTTTATTGCAAAATGTATAGTAACGTCCTTTTGCCTACAGAGAGGTTAACTGGAGGTGGTCTACACAGTCTTTGAAGTCCTGCACTTCCTGTTGGGTGACAGCAGATCCAATTCTACCTTCATAAGACAGTACAATATTAAAGTCCCCAAGCATTAACCATGCTCTATGAATAGTATTTCCCATGTCTCTAAGCCCCCTTTATAATTCCTATCTCTCCTGGATGATATTTTTGGCATATATAATTGTGACATATGCTGCAAATATCCCAACAACATCACTGATATAACTATGAATATATTGTTCCTTCACCTGTATGACGGATACGTTTACATGAGTTTTCCAGAGCATCCATATTCTACCATTTGAAGCTACTGGGTAGTTACAACAGGTATTCCATCCATCACCTACTTTTCTCTGGACAGCTGCAGCTTTCTGTTACTTTACCCTAGTTTCAAGACATCATACTATATATATCTTGTGCTTTTTCAGAAAGAGCTTCACCTCTTTCTATTTTAGGGGGTGGTTTACCCCTCTGACATTCCAGGTAGATAGAATCATATATTAGGAGCTTCTCCAGGCAGTCCTGGAGGGTCCTCTTCAGTAGGGATTTGCAGCAGGGGGAAATTTATTACCTGTACTAGTGCTAGGCATATCCTGATCATTATTTTGCACTTTGTCTGAGGCACTACTTACCTCTTCCCTTGAATGCTATAGATCAGTATCAGTCGTGATTTTGTCTTTCCCTACTGCTGTCCCCATCCTATGTTGCTATTGTTGTTGTTGAGTTCTCTTCTTCCTTCTATTTCTTCTTTTTTTCTTTGGTACTTCCTTGAATGTATCTGCCTCATGATTCTTATCCTTCTCTTTTGCGTAGCAACCCTCAGATATATGGACAAATTTCAGACAGGGGCCATAATACTTTGGTTTTCATTCATACTCTACTGGCTGCTGGAAAACACCCGTTGGAGTGATCATTTCTATGATATCAAGCAAAGGATGTGCTACATTTGTTTCTATCAACACTCTTGCATACAAAATTCTTTCCATTGTGGCAGTAAACTAATCTGTGTGCTTTAGTTTGCCAATAGCACTTGCTACCTTACTCAGTGCTTCACAAGACCAGTAACCCACAGGCAGGCCTGGGAAAGTCACCCATAGTGGGATGGTAGTTATACAGTTTGGGTCAAAATCAAAGTCGATATCCCATGTTTGCACAATAAATGGCTTGTTATGAAATATGTAAGGTCCTCCCAGTAATATTCTATCACACTCCTCTGCTGATTCAAATCTAAAGATAAAATACCTATCGTCATGGCTAAGGACTTGGGGTTTCACAGGACACTTCTATGCATTCATAATATAAGCTTCCAGTGACTTCAAATAGGGAGTATCTCCAATTAAATAGGCAATTAGTGCATGTTTCCAATACTCAGTCTGACTACGTATATCATTCTCTTCAATAGTTACAGAGATGTTACCTTGCTTCGACGTTGGCCGGACATACGATAACATTTTCCCTTCGTGGCCAGGTCGATTCTCACCATATTCTGTCTTGACTGTAGGGGAATTTTTTGTTGAGTATGTCATTACATAGAACTAGAGTCGTAGATTTTCCGGTGGTCCAATCGAGTCCCCAAAATTTTGCAGATGCAATGACCTAGGTGAATCAGAGTTTGTTGACATCTTCTCTGATTCCTCAGGAATAGATTGAAATTTTACGGGGAGGAAGTGTCCAAAAGTGAGTTACTGTATATTGAAGATAATTCCATCATGTGGAGTAACTAACTTCATCGGAGATCTAGCAAAATTATTCAGGCAAGTCATGGGTTGTTTGTTAAGCAATGGTGCACATTACCATCCTTGCTAAGTTGCGCCGAGAGAACCTTCATTTACTACTTTGCTAAGGTTTTTCTTCTAAACTTTTTTGGCTTAGTCACATTTTGAACCCCTAACCTTCAATGATTTTATTTTCGACCTTTCCGACCTTGAAAAGTTAATTTTTAAGTTGTTTCATGTTTGAGGGAGAAAAGGGGATGTGTCGGGAAAGTTTTGGATTTTTCAAACAACGTTACAGGTGTGTTTGGACGTTGGAAAAAGTGAATCGATGCAAAGTCGATGCGTCGTATTGATGGTCTGTCGATGAAGCAGTGAACCGATGTGATATCGACACATTGCATCAGTTGGCATATCAGTGCCCAGTTTGTGAATTCTTTAAATTACTGGCCTTGAGGAGGGAAATTAAGTTATTTTCCCTCACATCATAACTCTATATAACATAAGATTAAAAGGTCTTTAGGGAAAAATACATCAAAAAAACCACTCATATTCTCTCAACACAAATCCTAACTTCCCTTCTATAGATCAAGAACTCTTCTTCTAAGTCAAGATCTTCAAGAGAGGAGTCAAGGCTAAGGGTTCACTCTTCAAAACTACTAATATAAGGTATGTGGGACCACTCTAAAAACCTTGGGCATAAGTTTAAATATTTTATCAAGATTAAAGATCCCCAATTTTGATTTATAATGAAGTATATGATATGATTTTTTAAAGGTTATGCATCATGGAACTATTTTGACAGAAATATATGTTGATTTGAATTACGTTTTATGGAAATTGAAGTTTAACTATATACATATGATTTTGTGCATATTTGTAAGATTAATTAAGATCATGAGTATGAATTCCCTCTCTTGTTGTGAACTAAAGTTTACATTATTCAGTGTGAATGATTTGAAAAACATATTTTAAGATTTGAAAGTGATCTTCTCAAATATCATGGTGTTTCATATGGTTTATATATGATGAGAGGGAGTTTTTCGCTATAACTATTTTCTTGCTTTAAAAGGGAAAGAATTGCATGTGATTAATTTAATTGATATGACCACCACATTGTTTTGAATCTTGCAAAGAGAGGGTAAATGCCCAAATGTTCTTGAGGTTTCAAAGTTATGACTCTATTGTAATGTTATGAAATTTTGGGTGGTCATGTGCATGTTTTGAATATGATGTGATGTGAATTTGATATGATTTGGACTTGCAAGTCAGGGTATGACGATACCCGGTGATAGTATTCCCTTAGCAGAATAAATGATGAAAGTTTTGAATGCATGATTAATGGTTTTAAAGATCTAAAATTGAGATTAAAGAGAGCTAGATGGTTACCCGATGAAGGAGTTTGAGTGTAAGGGCTCATTGCCGGAATAACCGAATTTGCCGATTCGGGTGATATGATTGGCTAAAGCCAATGTATACTTATCCTTTAGACACTGGTATACTAGAATAGAATTTTAGGACACCAATCCTTACAACATACTCAGATTGGGGGCTTGGCCACCGAGTTAAGGGCGGATTCCATAGAGCCCGTGGGATTGTAGAAATGTAGGGTGTACCATCTATCTAAGGATTAAGATAAAAAGTGAGTCATGTTTTCAAAGAAGTACCTTAGAGTTCACTAAAGAATGACCATGTATTTTACTTACGCATTATGATTATTAACTTTACGATATGTTCTCATCTATTTTGCATAAAATCATGTTATTTTGAGTTGTTTTACATACCAGTACAATTGTATTGACCCCCTATATTTCAGGGTCTTAGGCTCAGTCTAGGGGTCCTTCTAAGCAGTAGATTTGTTTCAAACAGAAATGAAGTGTGTTGTTGGTGAGCCTTCTCTATTCTGGAAGGCCCATTTCATTCCTGACATATGTTATTTATTTTGATTTAGGTCCATTGGGGCCTTGTCCCAGTTTTAGACAGTTTATCTATTTTTGTATGTAATAGAGATTTCGCAGACTGATTTTGATGTTGTTAAATGTTGACAGATTTTCTTCAGTAATATTAAGTTGGATTCAGAGTTTGACCATGGTTCCGTAATGTTATTTATTTTTGTATTTTATCTTTGCGTATGAATGGTGTATGATTGCAAGTTAGAAGGGCTCTCGGGCCTTCATTATTTGGGATGACCATCATGGCCAGGTCCTATTTGGGGTCATGACAAACTTGGTATCAAAGCACGGTTCATGATCCCAGGGTGTCTGCGAAATCGCATCGAGTAGAGTCTTGTTTATGGGTGTGCAGCGCGCCACACTTATGAGCAGGAGGCTACTAGGAATTTTGGAATGTCCCCCTTCTTTGTGATTTAGTTCGTGCTGTGGAGCCTAAAATGTCCCCTAATCAATGGTCTCTTGTATTTTAGAAAAGCTATCATGCCTCATTGTCGCTCCAATAATCAGAACGTCCAAACTGAAGATGTTTGTCTCACCCATGGGATGAGGACACGTAATAGGGCTCAAACTCTTGAATTTGTTGTTGCTCCAGGAGTCTCTCCTATCCAGACCAGTCCACCCAGGGCACCCAAAGCTCCCCGGTCTGGGACTAACCGCACCCAACCTTCCGAGAGAGAGATATCAAATGTTGAGTTCAGACAGTCCGTGCACATGATTGCACAGTTGGTGGCTTCCCAGACCTGACGATCGTAGGATGTCAGGTATGCATCTAGTGCATCCTATATGACATGGGTAGGTTAGTTTATGAGGTTGAACCCGCCTAAGTTTACGGGTACAAAGTTGGAGGAGGATCCACAAGAGTTTATGGATGAGATGGAAAAGATTATTAGGGTAATGCATATAGATTAACTGGAAGGGGTTGAACTAGTGTCTTATAAACTTAAGGAGGTAGAAAATTAGTGGTATAATGAGTGGGAAGATTTAAGAGGTGAAAATGTTGAGTCTTTCATGTAGGGCGAATATGTGGAAGACTTCCTGGTTCGATTTTTTCCTCAAGAGTTGAGGGAGTCGAAGACTGAAGAGTTTATGAATTTGAAACAAGGGAAGATGAGCGTTAAAGAGTACACCCTAAAATTCAATCAACTATCCCGTTATGCTCCAGAGTTGGCAGGAAATATGAGGGCACATATGAGGAAGTTATCATCTGATTTTTAGGATGACTTGGTGTTGGAGTGCAAGGGGGCCATGTTGAACAGAGATATGGACTTCTCCAGACTGTCTATTCACATGCAAAAGGTGGATAAGTAGAAGAAGAAGGTTGCAGAAGCAAGGGAGAAGGACAGATAAGCCAAGAGGGCCAGACTGGCAGATTAGAATTTGAGTCAGCACCAAGATGGTAATTGGTGTAACAGGTGGACGAAAAAAAAGTTGTGGAGTTATGCGCAACCTGCAGCCAGTGCCCCATCTCCCAGACCTCTAACGGATTAGCGGTTTCAGAATTTCCAGCCTAGCCATAGATAGAGAATGCAGAGCACTCAGTCACAAGGGAGTGTGGCTCAGTCTTATAGGCCATATCCTCATTGCAGAAACTATGGGAGGAACCATCCGGGAAAGTGTATCTATGGTGAGCGTGTGTGTTATAATTGCGGTAAATCACATCATTTCAAGAATGACTTCCCCACTGCTAGAGAAAATATGGGAGTTACTAGATCCCAGGTTAATTCCTCCATGCCACCACCACCTCCTAAGGGGGCTACATCAGCTATCGAAAGTGGTCGCAATCAGTTGTATGCCTTGTCCAACTGCCAGGATGTAGAGTCTTCTCCAGATGTAGTCATAGGTATGCTACAAATCTTCTCCTATGATGTATATGTGTTACTTGATCTCGGGTCTACTTTGTCTTATGTGACCCCATATGTGGCAGTCGGGTTTGGGTTTGAGCCCAAAGTTATTGCAGAACCTTTCTCTATTTCCACTCCTGTAGGAAATTCCGTTGTGGCTAGGAGAATATATAAAAATTATGTTGTAGCTTTTTGTAGCCGTGATACTGTGGCAGACCTCATAGAGCTTGATATGGTTGATTTTGATGCTATCTTAAGAATGGACTGGCTCCATTCGTGTTATGCCACACTAGATTGTAGAACTCGAATGGTCACTTTTTTTTTTGAATGAACCAATGATAAAATGGGAGGGTCATTCTTTAGCATCTAGAGGGAAATTCATAGCTTACCCCAGAGCCCGTAATTTTATTTCCATAGGTTGTTTGTATCATATGATCCAAGTAAAAGATTCAAATATTGAAAGTCCTTCTCTTCAGTCTGTCCCTGTAGTTAATAAATTTCTAGAAGTCTTTCTAGATAATATCCCAGGGATACCACCTGATAGGGAGATAGATTTTGGTATTGATTTATTACTGGACACCCTCCCTATTTCTATTCCACCATATAGAATGGCTCCTGCTAAATTGAAAGAGCAACTAGAAGATCTCTTTGATAAAGGCTTCATCCGTCCTAGTGTTTCCCCCTGGGGTGCACCTGTACTCTTTGTACATAAGAAAAATGGTTCCCTCCATATGTGTATAGACTACCGTCAGCTGAATAAGGTCACTGTCAAGAATAAATATCTCCTTCATAGAATTGATGATCTCTTTGACCAACTTCAGGGTGCTAGGTGTTTTTCAAAGATAGACCTTCTTTCGGGATATTGTCAGTTGAAGTTTAGGGAGGCTAATATTCCCAAAACAGCTTTCCGAACTCGATACACTCATTATGAATTCTTAGTTATGTCTTTCAGATTGACTAGTCCCCCTGCATCCTTCATGGATCTAATGAATAGGGTGTTCCGTCAGTTTCTGGATTTATTTGTCATAGTCTTTGTTGATGACATTCTAATCTATTCTAAGAGTGAGGAGGATCATGCTAGTCACTTCTGAATTATTCTTTAGACCCTCAAAGATCATAGATTGTATGCAAAATTTTCCAAATGTGAATTTTGGCTTAATGCCATTGCCTTCTTAGGGCATATTGTGTCTAGTGAGGGAATAAAGGTTGATCCCCAAAAGATTGAGGCAGTGAGAAAATGGCCCAGACCCACGACTCCAATCGATATTTGGAGCTTTTTAGGTTTGGCGGGGTATTACAGAATGTTCATAGAAATTTTTTCTTCCATAACTGCTCCACTTACCAGATTGAGGCAGAAAAAGGTAAAATTTGTGTGGTTCGACTCCTGTGAAAATAGTTTTGAGAAGTTGAAAGAAAAATTGACTACTGCACCAGTTTTAACCCTTTTCGAGGGTACAAAGGTTTTTTTTGTATATTGTGATGCATCTCGGGTGGGACTTGGGTGTGTGCTTATGCAACATAGTAAGGTAGTAGCTTATGTATCTAGGCAGTTGAAGGTGCACGAGTGAAACTACCCCACCCATGACTTGGAGTTAGCGGCTGTAGTGTTTGCACTAAAAATATGGCGCATTACCTTTATAGGGTACATGTTGATATCTTCACTGACCATAAAAGTTTACAGTATGTTTTCTCACAGAAAGAATTGAATCTCAGGCAAAGGCGTTGGTTGGAACTATTGAAGGATTATGACATGAGTCTGTACTATCATCCGGGCAAGGCGAATATGGTGTCCGACGCCCTCAGCAGATTATGTATGGGCAGTTTTTCTCATGTTGAGGAAGGAAAATAGGGAGATAGTAAGAGATATTCACCGACTAGCTAATCTAGGGGTACAACTTCTGGATTCCGAAGATAGAAGAGTAGTTGTGCATGAGATAGAAAAATCCTCCTTATGTTCTGAAGTGAAGGAGAAGCAGGCCGAGGACCCCATTTTGATGCAAATCAAGAAAGATGTGGGTCAGCAGAAATTGATGTCTTTTTAAATTGGCGGTGATGGATTTTTGAGATATTAAGATAGGTTATGTGTGCCAGATGTGAATGGATTGCGGAAAAGAATTCTAGACGAAGCACACACTTTGAGGTATGTTGTTCACCCAGGCTCTAACAAGATGTACCGTGATCTTAAAACTTTATATTGGTGGAATAATATGAAGTATAATATGGCTGATTTTGTTTCCAAGTGCTTGAATTACCAACAAGTTAAAGTGGAACAGTTGAGACTAGGTGGTACTTCCCAAGAGATAGCTTTGCCTTTGTGGAAATGAGAGCTGGTCAATATGGACTTCATCACAGGACTTCCGAGGTCCCGAAACCAGTATGATTCCATTTGGGTAATTGTGGATCGACTGACCAAGTAAGTACACTTTTTGCCCGTGAGGACCAACTACTTGGGAGATGATTATGCCAAACTTTACATTGAAGTAATAGTTCGTTTGCATGGGGCACCTGTATCTATTATATCTGATCAAGGTACGCAATTCTCTTCGCAGTTTTGGAGATCTTTTCAAAGGGGTTTAGGTACCCAAGTGAACCCAAGTACTGCGTTCTACCCTCAAATAGATGGGCAAGCTGAGTGCACCATTCAGAACCTTGAGGACATGTTGAGGGCTTGTGTAATTGACTTCAAAGGCAATTGTGTAGATCATTTGCCATTGATAGAGTTTGCCTACAATAATAGCTACCATGCTAGCATTAAGATAACCCCTTTTGAGGCACTTTATAGGAGAAGATGTAGATCACCAATTGGGTGGTATGAAGTGGGTGAAATGCGATTGTTTGGGCCTGATCTTGTCCATCAAGCAATGGAGAAAGTGAAAATCATTAGAGAACGACTCAAGATAGCTCAGAGTAGTCAGAAGTCCTATGCCGATATTAGGAGAAGGGAGTTGGAATTTGATGTTGGTGGTTGGGTGTTTCTAAAAGTGTTCCCTATGAAGGGAGTTATGGGGTTTGGGAAGAAAGAGAAGCTGAGTCCTCTCTATATTGGACCATATCAGATTGTGAGAAGGATAGGAGAGGTCGCTTATGAGTTAGAGTTGCCCGTAAATCTTGCTTCTGTCCATCCCGTGTTTTATGTGTCCATGTTGAAGAAGTGTGTTGGAGATCATTCTCTCATGTTGCCAGTAGAGGAGATCAAGGAGATAGACTCCTTGACATATAAAGAAGAACATCTTGCTATTCTGGATCGTCAAGTCCAGAAGTTGAGAAGCAAGGAAATAGCTTCAGTTAAGGTGTTGTGGAAAAATTAGAAAGTTGAAGAAGCTACTTGGGAATTGGAGAACGATATGCGAACTAGATACCCAAACCTTTTTGAGTTAGTGGGTAACGACATGGAAGGTACCATTCCTTTACTCTCTATATTCTTTTTTATTTTCCTTAGCATGTTTGAAATCACGCTTGTCTGTATTCTAAGCCATCATTTGGGGATGAATGACCCCAAGGAGGGGATAATGTAACGTCCCGAGATGTCCTCGACTAAATACCTCATTTCGTAGTATGCCAAGGGGGTTAAATTTCTGAAAATATTCTAAGGGTAAAAGGACTAAGTCACATTTTGAACTTCACCGGAGATCCGACAGAATTATTCAGGCGAGTCATGGGCTGTTTGTTCAGCAATGGTGCACGTTAGCATCCTTGCTAAGTTGCGCCGAGAGAACCTTTATTTACTACTTTACTAAGGTTTTCCTTCTAAGCTTTTTCAACTTAGTCACATTTTGAACCCCTAACCTTCAATGATTTTATTTATGACCTTTCCAGCCTTGAAAAATTAATTTTTAAGTTGTTTCATGTTTGGGAGAGAAAAAGGGATATGTCGGGGAAGTTTTGGATTTTTCAAACAACGTTACAGGTGTGTTTGTACGTTGGAAATAGTGAATCGATGCAAAGTTGATGTGTCACATTGATGGTCGTGTTGATGAAGCAGTGAACCAATGTGATATCGATGCATTGCATCGGTTGGCGTGTCAGTGCCCAATTCGTGAATTCTTTAAATTACTATCCTTGGGGAGGGCAATTCAGTTATTTTCCCTTACGTCATAACTCTGTATAACACGAGATTAAAAGGTGTTTAGGAAAAAATACATCAGAAAACCGCTCATATTCTCTCAACACAAACCCTAACTTCCCTCCCATAGATTAAGAACTCTTCTTCTAAGTCAAGATCTTTAAGAAAAGAGTTAAGGCTAAGGGTCCACTCTTCAAAACTACTTATATAAGGTATGTGGGACTACTGTAAAAACCTTGGGCATAAGTTTAAATATTTTGTCAAGATTAAAGATCCTCAATTTTGATTTATAATTAAGTATATGATATGATTTTTGAAGGTTATGCATCATGGAACTGTTTTGAAGGAAATATATGTTGATTTGAATTACGTTTTATGGAAATTAAAGTTTAACTATATACATATGATTTTGTGCATATTTGTAAGATTAATTAAGAGCATGAGTATGAATTCCCTCTCTTGTTGTGAACTAAAGTTTACATTATTCAGTGTGAATGATTTAAAAAATATGTTTTAAGATTTAAAAGTGATCTTCTCAAATATCATGGTGTTTGATATGGTTTATATATGATGAGAGAGAGTTTTTTGCTATAACTATATTCTTGCTTTAAAAGGGAAAGAATTACATGTGATTGATTTAACTGGCATGCCCACCACATTGTTTTGAATCTTGCAAAGAGAGGGTAAATGCCCAAATGTTCTTGAGGTTTCAAAGTGATGACTCTATTGTAATGTTATGAAATTTTGGGTGGTCATGTGCTTGTTTTAAATATAATGGGATGTGAATTTGATATAATTTGGACTTGCAAGTCAGGGTATGATGATACCCGGTGATAGTATGCCCTTAACAAAATAAATGATGAATGTTTTGAATGCATGATGAATGGTTTTAAAGATCTAAAATTGGGCTTAAAGAGAGCTAGATGGTTACCCGATGAAGGAGTTTGAGTGTAAGGGTTCATCGCCAGAATAATTGAATTTGCTGATTCGGGTGATATGATTGGCTAAAGCCAATGTATACTTGTCCTTGAGTCACTGGTGTACTAGAATAGAATTTTAGGACCCTAATCCTTGCAGCATACTCGGACTGGGGGCTTGGCCACCGAGTTAAGGGGGGATTCCATATAGCCCATGGGATTTTAGAAATATAGGGTGTACCATCTATCTCAAGATTAAGATAAAGAGTGAGTCATATTTTCAAAGAAATGCCTTGGAGTTCACTAAAGTATGCCCATGTATTTTACTTACGCATTATGATTATTAACTTTACGATATGCTCTCATCTATTTTGCATAAAAACATATTATTTTGAGTTGTTTTACATACCAATACAATTGTATTGACCCCTATATTTCAGGGTCTTAGGCTCAGTCTAGGGGTCCTTCTTAGTAGTAGATTTGTTTCAGACAGAAGTGAAGTGTACAGTTGGTGAGCCTTCTCTATTTCGGAAGGCCCATTTCATTCCAGACATACGTTATTTATTTTGATTTAGGTCCACTAGGGCCTTGTCCTAGTTTCAAAAAGTTTATCTATTTTTGTATGTAATAGAGATTTCACAGACTAATATTGATTTTGTCTAAATGTTGACAAAATTTCTTCAGTATTTTTAAGTTGAATTCAGAGTTTGACCATGGTTCCGTAATGTTGTTTATTTTCGTATTTTATCTTTGCATATGAATGGTGTATGATTGCAAGTTAGAAGGTCTCTCGAGCCTTCATGGTTTGGGATGCCCGTCATGGCCCGGGCCTATTTCGGGTTGTGACAGTTAACCTGAAGCAAGGAAAGATGTCAATCTAGAAGTATTCCTTGAGGTTTCACTAATAGTCTCGATATGCTCCAAACTTTGTTTCTAGCATGAGGGATAGAATAAAGAAGTTCATTTCTAGGTTTTCTCGAGACTTTATTCTGGAGAGTAAGGGTGCTTTATTGAACAGGGACATGGATATTTTTAGGCTGGTGGTGTACATGCAGTAGGTTAGGGAGGATAAGAAATAGTCGGAGATTGGGGAGAGGCAGAGCAAAAAGTTTAGATTTTTTGAGCAAGGTGGTGGCCAATAGTAGAGTGACAGGGATGGTGGGAAGTGTCCTAAGAAGAAGTGGGAAAATTTTAGGTCATACTCAACATCTAGTGATCCCTACTCAAAGTCGTTGCGTGATAGACATTTTTAGAGTGATGACAGTTATAGGGCATAGGGTGCCCAATCTCAGGATAGTGGGCCCCAGACAGCTCTATCATATCCTCCCTGCAGATTTTATGGTAGATTATATCTGGGTTATTATGATGAAGGAAAGGACAAGTATTTCAACTGTGGCCAGCCAGGGCACATGATTAGCAATTGTCCTATTGGTAAGGTTGCTTCTGGGGCAAACAAGGTTCCTATTGCCTATATTTTAGCTCCAGCACCAAAGAGTGCACCATTTTATTATGGATCTGGTTGAAACTGTCTCTATGCTCTCACTACCCGCCAAGAGTTCAAGGCATCTCCTGATGTTGTGACTAGTATGTTGAAACTCTTTTCCCATGATGTGTACTGTTTACTTGATCTGAGGTCCACTCTTTCTTATGTGACCTTATTTGTGGTTGTGCATTTTGGTTTTGGTCCTAAGTGTATTTTGGATCCTTTTTCTATTTTTATCCCTATGGGTGACTCTGTGGTTTCAAGAAGAGTCTATAGGGGTTGTGTGGTATCTGTGGGTGGTCAAAAAACCTTGGTGGATATGTTCGAATTAGACATAGTTGATTTTGATATCAAATTGGGGATAGATTGGTTGCACTCATATTATGCTTCTCTAGACTGTTGGACCTGTAAGGTTGTCTTTAAATTTCCTATCTAGCCGATTATTTAATGGGAAGGTGGTTCCCTACCTCCTAAGGGGAAGTTCATATCATATCTTAGAGCTCAGAGATTGATCTCCAAGTGGTGTCTCTATCATCTAGTCTGGGTTAAAGATTCTATTTCGGAGGGTTTTTCTTTGTAGTTCGTCCTGATGGTGAATGAATTTCCTGAGGTCTTCCCTGATGACCTTCCTAGAGTTCCTCCTGATAGGGATATTGATTTTGGGATAGATCTTGTTTTGGACACTCGACCTATTTTTATTTCCCTATATAGAATGGCTCTAACTGAGTTGTACAGGAGGTGGCGTAGTCGTCTCTTGGTGTTAAAGTAAAGAATAAGCAAGTGTTGGATCCTATCTTGATGAGGATCAAGAATGATGTAGGTGGGCAGAAGGTGATAGACTTTGAGATTAGTGGTGATGGTACCCTGCGATACCAAGAAAGGTTATGTGTTCCCTACATAAATGGTTTACGAGAGAGGATCTTGGCTGAGGTGCATGAATCGCGCTATGCTATTCATCCTAGTTCAAAGAAAATGTATCATGATCTTAAGGAGATATGTTGATGGAACAATATGAAGCGAGATGTGGCTAGTTTTGTGGCTAAGTGAATGGTGTGCGAACAAGTGAAGTTTGAGCACATGAGGCCCAGAAGATTGTATCAAGAAATTAAGTTACCTATGTGGAAGTGGGAAGTGATCAACATAAATTTCATTATAGGTATTCCTCGGTCTCAGAATTAGTTTGATTCATTTGTGTCACTTTGGATAGGAAGACAAAGTTTGCTCATTTTTTGCCAGTAAGGGCTAACTTCTCGACTGAGGATTATGCAAGGTTGTATCTCTAAAAGATTGTGAAGTTTCATTAGGTACCTGTTTCTATTATCTTTTATCATGGTACACAGTTTTCATCGCATTTTTGGTGATTATTTCAAAAAGATTTAGAGACTAGGGTGAGTCTTAGTACTTCTTTCTACCCGTAGTTGGATGGGAAAGAGGAAAGGACTATTCAGACATTGGAGGACACACTTAGAGATAGCGTGATTGACTATGGTGGTAGTTGGGTTGAGCAATTGCCTCTTATAGAGTTTGCATACAACAATAGCTACTATTCTGGCATTAGGATAGCTCTGTATGAGGCATTGTATGGTAGGAGGTGTAGATTTCCTATTGGGCGATTCGAGGTTTGTAAGGCGGAGATGTTTGTCCTGGATTTAGTTCGCCAAACTATGGAGAAGGTAAAGGTGATTCGGGATAAGCTTAAAGCCGCCCAAAGTCATCAAAAGTCCTATGTAAATATGAGGCGTAGGAAGTTAGAGTTTGAGGTTAGGGATAGGGTGCTCTTGAAGGTGTCTCCCATGAAGGGATTAATGAGTTTTGGGAAGAAAGAGAAGCTTTTTCCCCGGTATGTTGGTCTTTACTTGGTTTTGAGAAGAGTTGATAATGTTGCATATGAGTTAGAGTTTCCTTCTAGTTTATGCTTCATTCACCTGGTATTTCATGTTTCTATGTTGAGGAAGTGTGTAGGTGATCTGTCGCAGATTGTATCTATCAAGGATATTGGTATTTCAGATTCCCTGTCTTACGAAGAGGTCCCTATGGAGATTTTGGATTGGCAGGCTCGTTGATTGACGGACCAAGGAAGTAGCTCCAGTAAAGGTTCTATGGAGGAACCCAAGGTAAAAAAGGCTACTTGGGAAGTGTAAGAGGACATGAAGTCCAATTATCCATTCCTATTTCCTGCTCTAGAAATTTGTGCGTAAGGTATGTGTTGCTCTTAGAATCTTTATTTTTTGACTTTGTTAAAGAAAAGATTGATTTTCTTGGTATCTTTGTTTACTGTCTTGAAGGTAAGAGCAGAAATTCTTGGGGTTTTAATCGTGCTACTCACTGCTTTGTTTCATCATTCGAGGACGAATGATCCAAGAATGAAGAATTGAAACACCCTGAGTTTTGGCCCTAGGAAATTTCCTATGGTTTGGACTTACTATCCTTCTAATGACTCATCATATGAGTTGTATGGTGTGGGTACGGGTCAGGGGACCCTAGTCCTTAGGAGACCAGAAAAGGGTGGTTGGGTTTCTATTGTGGCTACGATTTGGTGGGTACAGGGCATTAGGGGTGGCGATAATTTATTTGGTCAGTACCTTAATGAAATCATTAACTTAGTAACTTGACTTGGCACTGAGTACGAGTGGCTCACTAGAGCCGTGAAGATAGGGTACGATTGGTAAGCTCGATTCATATGTTGTCTAGTGTCAAATCTATTTGGTTTCTGTCTTAGGTACGATTGGACCATACTAGTCATATGGTCTAGTGATGAGTTGGGCAAGGGAGTCGTATGTTAGACAGAATATGGTGTCCAACTTTCTGTTCTGGTGACAACTTGATGATACCAGTCGTATGATATGGTGATAAGTTGGAGGGTCAACTTGTACCCACATGCGAGTTTTCCACAGCTTTTAAGCTGATGGTATTTTGGACATTTCCCTCCCTAAGACCTTAAGACTCCACGTCTTATAACACTTACTGGGCATTCATTCCATACTTAGCAGGATTAAAACACTCTTAAAATCTTTGTACTCTCAAGAAAAAGGCTGGGGTTTCTTCAAGATACTCAATTAAGGCTTTCAAGGGTGGTTTATCTTCGTCTTCCTTGGTGCATAAGGCATGTTACTCCTCCATCATAGTTATTTTATAAAGAGAATGTGTTTTAATGTATGATTTTCATGATGTCGTTATGGTTTGAAATAATGGTTGGGGTTTTTGGATGTTCATGGCGGAATAATGTTTTTTTTATGCTTTTAATATGATTTTGACATTGCAGAATGCATGGTTATGATAAATGGATTTAGAGGTGCTTTGGATTCCCAAAAATTACTTGGTTATGGTTTTGAAACTTATGTGCTTTAAACCTGTTTGTTAAAATGCCAATGAGAATGATTTTGTCACATTGTTTGACTATTCTTGATATCCTTACATTGCATAAATGGTAATGAAATTGAAATTGGTTTTGTTGGTTTTAAATGGTTTTGAAAGTCCTTGATGGTCGTGGTTTGGGTTTAATTGAAAACTTTGGAGTTAACTTTGTTTAATGGTTGTGGTATGGAATAAAAGGATAGACTTACAAGCTCTAATTTTGGTATGACGATACCAACTGATACGGGTCAAATGGTCGCCTTAGCTTTCAATGACATAATTCAAAGTTAGTACGTGGGGCATCAAGCTTTGGTCGCATTGACGACACAGGATTCTACATAGAGGGGACGATTTGAGTACACCAAAGAGCAATCCCGCGTGTGGAAGATTGCTTGGAGCATTGAAGATTGAGGACTCATGGTTTTGGCCCCTTCATTAAGGGAATTTCGGTCACTTAGCCTTGTCCAAGTAACACTCCATGGACGCCCCACCTCATTAAGGGTATTGGAGTCATTTTTTCTTCCATTATGTAATAAGGCTATCTATAGTCTCTTTTAGGTCTTTTCTCTTTAGTTTTTGAATGATGAGTATGTGAAATCTTCTTCTCTCTCCGAGAGTGTAACACCCTCAGTGTAGGGCTTGAAAACGCCATTAGTGCAGGGCTTGAAAAAGCAATTATTGATCTTTGCTTAGAAACGGTGGTTGTAAGGTGGAGTTGATTCCCTTAGCAGTCACCATAAGAAGATTGGTGTTTGTTGTTGGAAGTTTAAGGGTCTTATCATTTAATACATGGTTTGGTTCTTCTTTCTTCGTAACTTCTTATGTTATGTTATCTATATCTTTATCTTATTGCATTTGTGTGTCTGTGTCTTATCTTCTTATTCTCGGATTCTTTATGTTGCTGGCCGTGCTTATTTTGTATCTTGTTTTTTATTTTCTCTTATTTTTCTTGGCTGGTTTGTGTTTAGTATCGTGTCCCTTATCATTTGGTATCAGAGCAAGGATTGATTTCGTTCCTACAAAATCAATCTTGGGCTTGTTAACTCGAAAATTACAAAAAAAGGAGTTGAAAAACTGAAAATCCAAAAAGAAATATTTTTTCCCATTTTTGGTGTCTAGGACAAAATTTGTATCTTAGATTTAGGAGATTTTTATGTGTTTTGGTTGTTTCTAGTGTTAGCCCCTTCTTCACTAACACTAAAAGAGTCAAAATCCGAATTTTAAGCCATTTTTGAGTTGTTCTTGAACTTTGATGATTGCTGTTTTTTGAGGATTGATGGCTTGAAAGTGTTTTGTTGATGTTTGTTGTTGAGGATGTGTGTTTGAAACGTGTTGTTGTTGTTGTGGAGTTCAACGTGAGCTAAAAGAAACAAAAATCATTCAATTTGGAGCTCACTTGGGTTGGTTTCCATTCTTGAATGTTCTTGTTGTTCTTCACGTATTGTTGAGGAAGAACATTCAAAAGGGAGCGGTTTGATCTAAAAGGGTGAAGAAAGGAGTGTGGTTTTGTGTTTGTCTTGAAAGACACAATCCCAAGACATCGAAAAAGGAAAGGGGACAAAAGGGCTTTCAAAAGTCTTGTTTACCAAAAGAGAGTAATAGCTTATTCCAAGACTAACAAAAGAGGAAAGAGCCAACAACCTTTCAAAAAGGTGTCTAGCCAAAAGGGTGCAAGGAAGTCAAACCTTTTTTAAATTAAAAAAAAAGGCTCCAAGTCTTGTTGTTTCCCTCCCAAAGCTGATTTTTACTATTCTAAATTAAAATTTGTCCAGTCCAAATTGCAAACTGCCACGTCACCAAATTGCTACATCACCAAACTGCCACATCATCAAAGTACCACATTATCACCCTCTAAAAACAACCTTAGGCTCAAAATTTCAGATTTATAAGTTTCTTTTCTTTGTTGCCTTAGTTTCATTTTTTGAGTCTAGTACTAATTAGTAACTAGTAATCACCTACTAGATTGTGAATTAGTTGTTTGAGTCCGTTTTTTTTTTGTATTTTCATTCTTTGTGTGCTTTTCTCGTTTTGATTCTTTGAACTTCTTTGTTTCAAGTTCATAAGTAGAATTTTCTATTTTGTGTCTTGAGTTGATCAAACAAGAATCAATTCCGGACGCTAAGTAGTGATTGACACCTTATTGACTACCGGAGTATAAGCAACTTTCAATATTCGCCGCTCTGAGAGAATCATTAAGGTGAGTGTATACGAGTGTTGGAGGGGAGCTTTAACTACTAATCTCATTTGTTCTTTTTGTAGGTTTAAAAGGTGATATAAGGGGAATATGTCTTCAATAGCCGGAGATTATTGTGACTACAACATGGGAGACTATGATTGAAGTGAGGGATTTTATGGCTACGAAGTTGAGGGAAATTGTGGGGGCTATGAAAATATCCATGATCAAAACTTGGGCAGTTTTGAGGGTCACGGTTTTAGGAGAGAAAATGAGGAGAATAAAGTGCCTATAGCTTGTGGGGAATATGGAGATGATGTAGGATCTCGTGATGGTTCTTGTGATGAAGTTGGGGAATGTGAGGAGTCTTACACTTCCCACTCCGAACCTAGATTTGGTGTTAGGTATAACCCTTTCATTTGCAAAGCTTATGAGAAATATGATGAGAGTATATGTGAGGAGAGTGAAAATTCATTTTCTTCACCTTGTATTACTTCTTATCAAGATTGACATGGTTTGAATGGTTATCCTAGCTATAGTAGAGGTTGTCCCACGAGAAAAAGATGATATGTATCTCTAAAACCAACGGGTAATCATGTGCCTTACAATGTTGATCCGAGAAGGAGTGTACACTCCAAAAAGGTAACCATTTGTAGGATACCGTGCTGCCTCATTGTGTTAAATGATAGGTACTATAGAAACTACATCCTTCTATCCATGGTTGACTACTTGGGGTTGTTTTGAGAGCCTTTACTTATTCCATACTTCTTGAACGGGTTTAAGGTTACCGATAGGGTAAAAGTTGTCTTCTCCCAATTTGATTACCATGAGGAGGTATGGTGTGATTTTTTTCCCATAACCTACGGTCATGTGATCTTGGGTGCTGATTGGTTTGCACAATATAAAGTCCCAAATGTGCAAAATTGACCTAATATTGTAAGAGACCGATGGGGAAATCACCTCGTGACATACATTCTGCCCGGGCCGCAAAGAGAAGTACTCACTTACTCCAATCCATGTGATGATGAGAGACAAAAGATTGAGAGGAGTAAGGGTGTTCAAGGTGGTAATGTGAGAGTAGAAAAAGGAGAGGTTGTGTGGAGCGAAGTAAGGGGATTGCCATCAAACCGAGCTAATATTGTTTGTCCTTCTATTTTTAAGAACATTTGTGTAGGTACCGACACAAAAAGTGAAGGAGAGCAATGCCGAAGTGAAGTTGCTGCCCAAGCTTGTGGAGGACCTTCAAAATACGGAAAAGCAAAGTCTACTCAAGAACTTCAAGGTAAAATAGCTAACTCTTACACTTTTGTGCATGTGAATGATAATTGTGTGGCAAGTAGCCCATTGAGTATGAGTAGTATCTTACTTACTTATGAGTCTAATGATTCTTTTCCTCTTGTTAATGATGTACATGTTGTGAGTGTGGATACACTAATTGATCCTATTGATGACCAAATTGACTCTTTTTGTAAGATCATTTTATGTCCATCTAATGTTGAAGACTATATGTTGAATGGAAGTACATCATCTTGTGTAATTGGTGCTGATCAACTTATTTGTGAAAATTGTCCACCACTTGAGTATGTGTGTGATGTGATTAATAGAACTCAAGTGAGTGAAGGATTTGAAAATGTTGGTCAACAAAATGGGAGTGAACCCGAGAGCTATTCTTGGGATAATCTTGTACTTAAAACCTCTTTGAAACTTGATATTGATCTTTTAAAGAGTGAAGAGCTTTCTAGTTCCAAATCTTCCCATGAGATAGATCATGCTCTCTTTAGGTATAATGTCTTATTTGAAGATGATATACACACTCCTAAGAAACCTAGTGGAGAAAATAATAGTATAGATTGCCTTGAAGTCTATAGCCAATATGCTAATCCACTATGGTGTGACAACATTCCTCCTAAAGATGGAAATCTCTTTTTGAAAGATGAGAGTACTCTTAAGGGTAAGAAATGTGTAGTCCTTCTTGAAAACCCAAGGGTGTCATTGACTCCTTGGGGTAATCTTTCTAAATGCGCATCCTTACTTGACACGCGTGTGTTTGAGTTACGTGAATATCAACTTGTGGATGCCGAGTTGTTTATTTTTTTGCAAGAAGGAAAGTGTATGTGCTTAATTGGTTTGTCTTCATCCGTGTATGCCTCTGCACTTGATTCCTTCCTATACTACCTCTTTTCCTATGATGACGTCCATACTAGTTTTAGATTTGTTTTATGTAGAGGTAGGAAATTTATTGGTAAGTCCACTTATGTGAGTAATAGTGCTATATAGATCTCGTGTACTTTAGAACAAATTGAATCACCACCCTTGGTGTGGTCTCTTGAAGAGATTAAAAGGCAATTGTGTCTTGCGGTTCATAAGATCCTAATTCTACCTTTTGGACCGAGTGATGCCATTAAGACCCTTGTAGCTTCCTTATCTCTTGGTGATTCCTGTAACCAAATACTTTGTGCATTTTTCATTGAGCATTTAATATTTAGTTCAAAGAATCCTTGGTTATATTTTAAGTATGTACAACCTTGGCATGTTGAGATGATTTGTCGTGCAAACCCTAACCCTCATGCCATGAGGAGTTTGTATTCGTTTGTCCTTTCTTCGATTTTGCAAGTTTTGGATTCGAGGTCAAATCCTTTTCAAGAAGGGGAGGATGATACGGGTAAAATGGTCTCCTTATCTTTTAATGATATCATTCGAAGTCAGTGCATGGGGCATCAAGATTTAGTTGCATTGAGGACACAGGATCTTACATGGAGGGGCCAATTTGAGTACACCAAAGAGCAATCCCACGTATGGAAGATTGCTTGGAGCATTGAATATTGAGGACTCATGGTTTTGGCCCCTTCATTAAGGGAATTTTGGTCACTTAACCTTGTCCAAGTAACACTCCATGGACGCCCCACCTCATTAAGGGTATTGGAGTTATTTTGTCTTCCATTATGTAATAAGGCTATATATAGTCTCTTTTAGGTCTTTTCTCTTTAGTTTTTGAATGATGAATATGTGAAAGCTTCTTCTCTCTTTGAGAGTGTAACACCCTCAGTGTAGGGCTTGGAAAAGCCATTAGTGTAGGGCTTGAAAAAGCAATTATTGATCTTTGCTTAGAAACGGTGGTTGTAAGGTGGAGTTGATTCCCTTAGCGGTCACCGTAAGAAGATTGATGTTTGTTGTTGGAAGTTTAAGGGTCTTATCATTTAATACATGGTTTGGTTCTTCTTTCTTCGCAACTTCTTATGTTATGTTATCTATATCTTTATCTTATTGCATTTGTGTGTCTGTGTCTTATCTTCTTATTCTCGGATTCTTTGTGTTGCTGGCCGTGCTTGTTTTGTACCTTGTTTTTGGTTTTCTCTTATTGTTCTTGGCTGGTTTGTATTTAGTATCGTGTCCCTTATCACCAACGGTCAATGCCTAATTAAAAATCTCTGTGGTATATGGTTTGGTTATGTGTAAAATGTTTAATTAGGCTTAAAGAGGGTCGAGTAGCAAAGCCGTGAAAAGTGGGGGTCCTGGGGGCACTGACACTAGAAACTCATAGTTACCGATGTGATGGTGGTCTGGGTGACTGTGTGCATGATGCCATAATTTATATATTGGGAGATGTACTAGTAATCTCAGGTTCTTTTCTCCGGTCGTGCGGCTAACACGCACTGGGTCCCTTTCAGCCGGGGGAGCTGAACCCATATAGCCCGTGGGTGATTTTAGGACGGTCAATCTACTCAACCCAGGTTAAGGTTTTAGATGCATGCTAAACCCGATTCCATTTCCTTGTACGATATATATATATTTATATGTATCTATTTGATTGCATATAGTTATTTACATTGATTTTAAAATATGGCATTATTTTATCTTTATCCCTGAGTGCATACTAGCGTTCACTCCGCTAGCCACCTTCGGGCATTGTATCCCCACGCAATGCAGGAACCTGCCATACTACCATTCCTCCTGTGCAATGACTTGGATTTGGGGTCATCTTTGAGTTAAACTGAAGTGGTGAGCTTCCATACTCCAGAAGACTTTATTTCATACTATGGACTTCTTCTATTTTTTTTATTTCGTTGATTTGGTTTTGTCTATGGTCGGGGCATGTACTGACCAGATGTTATTGATTCTAGTTAGAGGTTTTTTTAGACAATTATGGGCATGGATGGTGTCAAAATTGGTGTCATCCTTGGTATTGGTATTGGCACCAGTTGGATATTTGATTGAGGTTGTTGGATTATAATTATAGACTTTATTTAATGTACTTGAATTATTCTTGCTTTATTTTGTTATATGTTTGGAATTCATCCAACATAGGGTGTAGGACGGTTACGGTTGGTAATGGGGTAGTCTCTGGTCCTAGTTGGACTTTAGATGCCCGACTTGACTGGGCCCTGATTCAGGTCATGTCATTGGCTTATTCATACAAAGCCTGCAGGTCTTGAGCTCCTACTAAACTAACCAACTCTATCCTGACCTTTCCTATAATAATGTGTTGTGGTCAACCCTGCTCAGTGATAAAGATATCTCTGTTATAAAGTTTTTGCATTCCCTCCACATACCATCTTGGATGAATCTGAGCCATGGGCACTGCGGATACATGTGTGGAGTTTGATTCCTGAGCAGTAGGTGCTAAAGTTGTAGCTTGAGTACCCTGAGCAGTGGCTTGTGTATCCTGAGCTAAAGATGGAAAAATCTCCTATGGAACCTGAGTTGCATCTGCACCCTATTTAGATACTCTCAACTAATCTAGATGTAGACTCTGACCCCTTCTCAGACTGAAAGCCAGTTGTATCCTCATCCTCACTAGAATTTGAACCTGACTCAACCTTTTCATCAGAATCAGTAGTTGTATCATCCTCTCCCTCATCATAATGAAAAGAGTGTGGCAGCAAAGTTGTGACAAACTTCATCTGTGGCTTAGTCGAGACAAATCGTGCTGGTATGGTTGATGGGCTTTAATTCCGATGCCTATGAGGCTACTTACGAGCTCTGTAGGTACTACTTATAATCTCGTAAGTAGCTTCTCAAGTAACATTCTGAGAGCAAGTCAATGTTTTCCCAAAATTTTCATCCCTCATATATATAATTTCCAATTTTTAGACCAATTTCGTACTCTACAACATGAAACAAATCAATTTCCATAGGTATTGCACATAATATCCGCACTATTCAACTTCTATTTCCATTTATATTTATGATCACAGGCTTCCCAAATTAAAACTCATTCAATCAATTAAGTTTAACCAAGTTTAGGCTCCACATATTTCAAGAACAATAAGAATTTAACAATTTCTTGTTTATTTTGAGTACTATACCATGTTCAATGTTTAGCAACAAATTTTTAATTAAGTTGGAGTCAAAAATTATTAACTGGATTGAAGATTCTGGAAGTAGAATTTGAAAATTAGATTTTAGCCCTAATTATCTGACAATGTGCGTGCAAGCGATGCGCTTGTGAGATGAGTTTTTCTTTTATAGTTGTAGAAGGAAGTTGGAGAGTTTTAAGGGAAGAGGGAGTTTTGAATTTTGACGAGTTTAGGGGTTAATGGTTCGATTTTGAGGGTTTTAGAACCCTAGGGTATTGGATCGGATCGGGTCACTTGGACCCTACCCAAATTTTAAAAATAAGTCAAAAAATATTTGACCCACTTACAAGCCGACTGTAAGTGCTACCTACGATTCTAATAAGTAGGGTCAAAAGTGGGTCTTGCTCATTTTTTTTTATTTCTATGACCCTAACTTATGAGGCCATAGGGTATACTTACGACCCCCGTAAGTAGGTCCATAAGTACAACTTCGGAGACCCATATATTCTTTTGATTGCCACGACTCTAACTTACATGTCGTAGGTTGGACTTACGACCCCGTAAGTAGGGTCGTAGGTTCAATTACTTGGACTTGTCTGAAATTTTGAATTTTTTATCATTGTCTAGGTGTTTCTCTATAATTTTAACCTACAAAATAGAAACAACGTGAACACTAACACCTTGGATTTCCTCCCAAGCAACACTTGATTTAACATCGCGGCACAACGTGGCTATGTTGGATACTCAGATTTCACCAACAATCCATGGCTTGTCTTTCATGAAGAGTCTAATTTAGCGTTGCGACATGAATCAATTGCTTTGGATTCTCAGACTTCACCAAGGCAGGCTTACATCCTCACAAACCTTCAACTCCTACATACTTCCCATATAATGCTTAACCCTATACCCGCTCACCTTGAATGGGGCATCTCCATCTCGTTTCACCTTAGTTGTACTTTGCAAAAATACTCTCACCATGGTGAATGGTCCAAACCACCTAGACTTTAACTTTCTAGGAAACAAGTGATGTCTCGAATTATACAACAAGACCATATCACCAGGTTGGAATACATTTTTCTCATTCTTCTAGTCATGGTACAACTTCATATTTTTCTTATAAATGGAAGAACTCTCATAAGCATGAAGACTAATTCATCTAACTCATTCATCTTACACATCCTCAAGTTTGAAGCACCACTCCACTCAAAATTTAGCTTCTTCAATGCTTATAGTGCCTTATGTTCAAGTTCGACCGGCAAGTGGCATGCCTTGCCATACATACGCTGATACGGAGAGGCACCTATAGGAGATTTGAAAGTTGTTCGGTAGGCCCAAAGTGCATTATCTAGATTTTTTTACCTATCAGTCTGGTTGGCATTCACAATCTTTTCCAAAATGGACTAGATCTCATGATTGGAGACCTCAATCTGCCCATTTATCTGTGGAAGATAAGGTGTTGCGACATTATGTTTCACACCATACTTGAAGTAGGAACTTAAATAGATGATTGCAGAAATGGGACCCACCATCACTAATAATAGCAAGTGGAGTATCAAATCGAGAGAATATATTTTTCTTCAAAAATATTGTGACACTACGAACCTCATTATTAGGAAGCACAACCGCTTCTACCCACTTAGACACATAGTCAACTACCACCAATATATGTTTCATACTATAAGAACTCACAAACGGACCCATGAAATTAATACCCCACACATCAAATAACTCTAGCTCAAGAATATGTGTTATGGGGACTCATGCTTCCGCGAGATATTTCCTTGTCGTTGGCATTGGTCACAGGCCTGGGAATAATCATGTGCATTTTTATAAATAGTCGTCCAATATTAACCACACTGCAAGATTTTATGGGTCGTGTGAGTACCACTATGGTGACCCTTAACTAGAGACGAGTGACAGGCCTCAGGAATGCTTATTATCTCAACTTCAAAAATATACCTCCAAATCATACCATCAGCACACACCCAAAATAAGGCTCATCCCAGGAAAACTTTTGCACCTCATACATAAATTATTTTCTCTATTGAAACTACATATCTTTTGGGACGAGATCACTAGCCAAATAATTGGAAATATCAGAAAACTAGGGGGTTAAGTCATGTGATGCTGCCAAGACTCGTTCATCTGGAAAAATATCATCAATCTCAAGATAATCCCTTAAATTAAGCATAACCTCTTCTTATAGGTAGGATAGATAGTCTGTAACCTGAATTTTTGTACCTTTTCGGTCCTTGACCTTAAAGTCAAACTCTTGCAGCAATAGTACCCACCGAATCAACCTAGGTTTTCCATATTTCTTAGGCATAAGGAACTTTAAAGTTGCATGATTTGTGTGAACAATGACTTTGGTCTCAATCAAATAGGATCAAAATTTCTCAAAAGAAAACACCACCGTACGTAGCTCTTGTTTAGTAATCGTATTATATTTATGTGTGGGGATGAGTGCTTTGTTGGCATAGTAGATGGGATAAAGTATTTTATCACATCTTTGTCCTATGATAACTCCTAGTTCCACACCACTAGCATCACACATCACATCAAATAGGAGAGTTCAATACAGAGACACAATAATAGGAGTAGAAATCAACCTCTCTTTTAGGCATTCAAAATCCTTGAGACAAGCATCATCAAACACAAACTTCACCTTCTTCTCTAACAATTTGTACAATGGATTTATAATTTTAGAGAAGTCTTTGATGAACTGCCTATAAAATCCTGCATGTCCCAAGAAGCTCCTAATACCTTTCACAGAAATTGGTGAAGGCAATTTTTCAATCACCTCAATTTTAGCCCTGTCAACCTCTATTTCTTTATTCAAAATCATATGCCCCAAAACTATCCCCTCTTTAACCATGAAGTGACACTTCTCCCAATTCAATAGCATGTTGCACTCCTTACATCTCTGAAGTACATTAGCCAAGTGGGAAAAATAGTCATCAAACGAGTCACCCACAATCGAGAAATCATCCATAAGATCTCTATAGTTTCCTCCACCATATCAGAAAAGATGGACATCATACAATGCTAAAAGGTGGTGTGAGCATTACAAAGTCTGAAACGCATCCTCTTGAATGGGAACGTACTATATGAGACATGTGAAAATGGTTTTCTCTTGATCTTAGGAGGCAATAGAAATATGATTATACCTTGAATAACCATTAAGAAAACAATACCATTTTTTTCCAGCTAGACGGTCTAATATCTGGTCCATGAAAGATATAGGAAAGTGATCCTTTTATGTCTAATTATTCATCTCCCGATAATACATACAAACTCTCTATCCCATAACTGGTCTCATGGGTACTAAATCATTCTTTTTATCAGGGACCACAGTGATCCCACCCTTCTTTGGTACACACATAATCGGGCTCACCCACTTGCTGTTGGTCGAGCTGGTGGAGTCGCTCTATTCTTTAAATCAAGATCCAACTTATTTGGCGCTTAAGAATAAGAACCTTTACCAACAAGAGCACTCACCACCTCATCATACTCATTAATACCATTACTAACAAAGTTCATGATTACCATCATTAATGCCTCTACACCAAGTCTCTCCTAAATGGGTAAAATCACTACATCCTCCTCTACAGTGTCTATAACTGATACCACACACATATGTTTTGGTTGTCGCATCGAATAACCTATATTGAAAGTAACTTATTCATTATTGAGCCTGAATTTCATATGTCCTATCTTCATGTCAACCAATGCCCTAGGCTAGGAAAAGCCTTCCTAAGATAATTGGGACATCAAATCTACTTCACAGATGAGAATTACAAAATCAATTGGAATATGAAAGATTCAACCTTTACCAACACACCACATAAAATGCCAACCGACTTCTTCACCATACGATCAACCATCAATAGTCTCATAGATGTTGTCTTAGGTTTCCCCAATCCCAATTATTTGTACACAACTAGAAATATCAGATTAATACCAACTCCTAAGTCACATAATGCTCATGCAAAATTCAGAGACCCAATAGTGCAAGAAATAGTGAAAGCTTTGGGATTATTTTTCTTCTCAACCAAAGATCGAGAAGCAATAGCGCTGCAGTGTTTCATATTATCAGCAGGCTAAAAACTTACCCTGCGATTTTTATTTACTAAATCCTTCATGAACTTTACATAACCAGACATCTGCTCCAATGCTTATATAAGAGAAATATTCATAGTTAATTCCTTCTACATCGACATAAATTTTTGATATTTACCTTCTTCCTCCTTCTTTTTCAACCTCTAAGGAAAAAGTAGGGGAGGTTGTAGAAAGGTCTTCAAAACTGTTTTGACCTCCTTATCCTTTCCTTTACCAATATCAAATTATTTTTCAACACCCATTGATTTATATGAAGTCTTACCATCATTCACCAATTTCTCAATTTTAGCTTCAGGTGCATCATTATGATTAATTATATCATCCCTTACCTCTTTAACTACCAGTAGAAGTGGATTAATATCAGCCTAACCAATCAGAGTAGTAATGGATCGGTAGTGACTATCATTCTTTTAATTTTGAATAGTATTACTCGAAAGAGTGCTTGATTAATATTGATATCAGGCAGCCAACATCTAACCATACTATTGCTCAAGTTGCATAATCATAGTAGTATACGATTCCACTTTTTGACTCAATCCTGAAATATTTTCCTTAATCTTCTTAAGAAAACTCTCTTGGCCCTCTAAAACCTTAACTAGCTTTGCAAACAATGCTTTCATTGTCGAATCAGCATCACGATTCCTCGATGGAACATATGCAATACTTTTATCTTTATAATCATTTTTTCTCCTCCAGTCACAATCTTTTTATCTGCTCCAATCCCTATATATGTCCCCACAATAGTTCCTATCTTAAATTTCTTACCTTGAGTTCCAGGTGTCCTAATTGGACGCTTGGACCTTGGCTCGGAAACCCACCATGTCTCTTTACAAATACTTAGCTTTCTTCTTAGAGTCAGACTCGTCATGTCTAATAGATTTACCTTGCGCCCCCACTGCATTCATTTTTTTTGCATTCATAGTTGAAAATTGCTTGGTAAGTAATCCAAACCCCATCCTCAGTTGTGATAACTCTTGGGCCACTATATCATCTAGGACTTTCTGCTCACTGAAAGCACTAATAGCATAAGTAGCGGCTCTTTTTTCTGCCTCCCGAGTATGCTACCCTCGATTGGTTTTATAGATCCGATCCAAGATTTGTGCAGCTAGCTCCTAACTAACAATCTCAGCAAAAACTTTTATGTTTGCATTTAGGGCTCTATAGAATATATCGAAAAGATTCCTTCCTAAATTTTGTGATTGGACACGGTCATTAATTTCTTCTTGAACCTCAATCATGTCTTGTACAGTGTCTCTAAATGCAACTGCCTTAAATTATAAATATCATCCTTCAGCTGTAGCATTTTAGAAGGTGAGAAAATCTAAGAATTATGTATGCAATTTATTCCAAGAGGTAATGGACCCATGAGGTAATTTCCCTAACCACAATGTCACTCGCCTATAAGAGAGAATGGGAATAACCTGAGTCTGAAAGCTTTCGGATTTACCCCAGGTAGATTATACGAAGTGCATATTCCAAAAAAAATCATGATGTGCATGTTTTCATTATCTATCAGCAAACTAGCAAACACACCCTTCAGATTAAGAAACTGAATCATTGCACTCCTAATGTCAAACTTCACCCCTTGGGGAAACTCGGGAGGAATGATAGCTCATGTTTAAATAGGATCACCCTAAATCTTCTACCGAATTATCAAAGACTGGTAAATACTGATAAGTTAGGGGTGGTTGAGCTCTATCTCTTTTAACTCTATCCCTGTCGAGTGATGCTCGATGATTTTCTTCTTGTCTTGCTCTTTTCTCTTAAGCTGAATGAAGGGCAGATGCCAACCTCATATTATTTTCAACTAATAACTGAGCAGTAGTTTGTGTAGTTGTTTCTTAAACACTATGCATAGGTGGCGGATTCAAGGGATTTGGATCATCTTGAACCCCATAGTGCCAAGCTCCGTGCTCATGCTCTTCCATCTTACGATTCTGCCATAAAGGTTATTCCAGTTTAATATTAAGTAGGATAAAGGGATTTCCTTAACCTTGAGTACTAGTCATACACCGATGTGCGTGATCTTAGGTAGTTTTAAGCACCTAATAGTTGTTATCTAGCATTAATTACCCTAGTTTCGAGGGCTTCTCGTGTGCGGAATGAGTTAATATTCATATTTAAGTGTATAAGTGTTGAACTACATGTTTATAATGTTTAAGGTGTGTTCAAAACAATTTGGGAAGCAAAATGTTCATTAAGAGTTTAGATGAGAAAACTAGTGTTCTTAGCTTGAGCAATGTGTTGTTCTATTTCATCTCGATGAATTCTAATGTGTTGTGACCCCTAATTCGTGGTGTCTATAAATCTTGGTGAGATGATAAAATTGATAATAGGAAGATATACAAGCTGAAATTAAAGAGGAAAAGCAACCACGAAGCAAGAACTTAACGCCAAATGGATGGAGCTTGCTTAGACGAAATCTGACAAATTTGTGTCCAAGGGCACACCACGCCCTTATCGCGCCAAGTGAAGAGCATGGCACGCTTATGTGTCAAAATCAGCCACTTGTTTCCCATTATAAATAGAACACTTGGAACATATTGTACACACCTTGTACGACCTTTGGGGCTTGGAATACACCAGATGAGGCTTCTCTTAGGGTTTTTGTCCTTTCCTTTAGTTTACTTTTTGATAAGAACATAAATTTTTTAATTGTGATTCTTTGTAATTCCATGAGTGGTTGAACACCCTCATCCATATTTAGGCTAAGAACATGAGTACTTAAGCTTGTAATTAAGTTGGTTTATGTTTATTATCATCATTGATTGTTCATATATCCTTGTTGTTACTATTCTATGCATTTGCAACCCTTAGGATAAACTCATAATTCTATCATGAGCCCAGAAGGAGGAACGATAGAATAGAATGTGGGATATATGGAATAAAATCATAATCATTCAAGGGAATGAAGTTATGATTTGCATTTAGGATAGGAATATACCTAAATTGCTCTATTTGATTTATATACAAAACGAAATACAAATGTGTTTAACTTAGTTCTTGCATCCCCGCTCCACGATGTAGTTGTGAGGCTAAGTTCAAAATTTGATTACGAGCTCGAAAGACCATAGACATGTTATCAACCTCGTGAATCAACAACCAAGATAATTAACTAAACCAATGATATTATATAGCTAGGTAGGATTGTTTGTAGTGTCTTAACCCTGAGTTTCTCCCCATTATTTTCCAACACTTTATATTAGTGAATTGTTTATGATTACTTTTACTATTGAATTCTCAAACATTTTTTGTTACTATCGCACTTGTTTAATCTTCACAGTAAGACTAAAATTAGATGTTGAGACCTAGTCCCTGTGGGATTGATACTTAGATTTTAAAGGTCATTTTACTACTTGGTGGACCAAGTACACTTGTGTGTGTATTTGAGTGCAATAGTACACCCTAAGATAGTAGAAAACCAAAAACCGACAACCTCAATAACCTCAATCAATCAATCCCTAACTATATTCCCCCACAACGGTGCCAAAATTTGATATTTCCCTAATTACACCTCCTAAAAAGTATAACGCGATCATTGTGAAATAAAGGACCCAACAAAGGGTGGGGTCGAACCCACATAGAATTGGACGAATATCTGTCAAGAATATGTTGATGTAGTCGGAAAGTACAGAAAGTAAATAAAGGGATTTTGTAAGAACAGTAGTAGTAACAAAGATTGAAAACTTCAGGTTGAGATCAATATGAGACGACTAGGATTGTGTTTCCCCCGACTTTCTAAGTTTGCAGACTTATCGAGCTCGTCAAACTATCTTGGAACCTTGCATGGAGAATCTAACAAGTTACATATCACCAACCGTCTCTCGACACCTTTTGGTGAATTTCACTTATCTTCTCTCGATCTTAGAGTGTAGCATTACTAACCCTTGCCTTGGATCCCAGACTAACTATCACCTCTCAGTTTTGAGTTAATTAGATAAAGGTTGGTAGCTTCAAATTACTATTGTGATCTTTATTTCCTAATATCAACCTCTCTATCAAGTTAGTATCGAATATAAGTGAGTTCTTAATATCTGTAATCCTTAAGAAAGCAATCAATACGAAGAAAATCACAATACATGCAAGAATGCCAATCAAGAAAAACTTTGCACTTTCTCTAATTTGTTATTCCATCAGGGTTCTTACAACCCTAGTTAAGAGGTTTATCCTCTTATGTTTGCAAGAACACCCATAGAATTCATACTAGAAAGCATATGAATAATCTCGCAATGAAGTAAGAATGAAAACAAAATCTCAAATTAATATCAAACCCTATAAGTTAAGAACAAGAATTTCAAGATTAAAAGTGTATCTTAGAACTCAATATAATATTGTAAGAATGTAAAATGCGTAAACTAATAATATAACATCAATGGGGTATTTATATTTTACATCAAAAACCAAAAAAATTCTAACCAAAATAAGATAGGAAATTAATTCCGGCATCAACATACGACCCCACTTACGGGCCGTAGGTGCTACCTACGGGCCCTAGGTACTACCTATGGGCCCTAGGTGAGTTTGTAGGTCTTAGAGAAAATCAACAGCCTTCAGAACTCAACTTACGAGGGGTACCTACAGGGGGCGTAATTACCGCATACCCCTCATAAGTAGGACTTTGTAGGTCTCAAAACAAAAATCAACTTTCTGAAACTTCCATCTGCTACTTGCGGGACCACCTACGAGGGTCGTGAGTGCTACTTACGCACTTACTACCCGTAAGTAGGTCCTTAAGTAGACTTATGCTATATTTCATCATCTTTTTTTCTCCTCTTTTGCTCCACAACCTATTTTCCTGCAAAACTAACTTAACAACAAAACACATCTAACAAAAAGACCTAAATACTTGCATAATTCCCGTATTTAAGCATCGAAAGTGACATGAAACCATGGCACATTAGTGGTGTATTCACTTTTAGTAAACTTGAAATTCTAACTGACCAACCTCAAAGTGCTATATAGAAAAAATGACATAGATTGGTGTACAGATAAGTTTCATTCAACTCTACAGAATATCTTTTTTCTTCTCAGACAAATCAATATTTTTCAATTCATGAGAGATATAGCAATAATTAAGAGTCAATACATCAATGTACAACCAGAGACAATATTTCTCAAACACAATAACTCAAGAGTTGCAAGAAAAATAAACTAAGCAACCATCTCTTATTTAGTTAGAAACTAAAATAAATTCTTTCTAACATAAGGCACATATACAATGCATTATTTAGGTTAATGTCTTATCTTTGTCAAAAAATGTTAAATGGTAATAGTGGGTTGGTTAAGTCTATAGAGAACTTGAGATATAACACATTGAGCAGATCATAATATATCGAATAACCTAAATAATAAAATTCAGGGCTCATTAAGTATATATGCGTTCATGCATCTTGAATAGCCAATCGGGAGAATTGGAGAACTACCAATGCAATACGCATATACAATGGTTGGTTATTCTCTCCACAAACTTTTACAGACCTAATTCAAATAGAGAGTCTACTATTAGTTTTAGTCAAGTGAAAATCAACTCTAGTTACATTGATCCAATCATATATTACTCTGTTTAAGAGAGCTAATACAAATTATTAAAACTAGCGATTAAATACACAGTCACATATATTAATTTCATATGATATGAAGGAAGGTCTAAGCCAACACATAAGCTTAATACTTCACTACTATTTAATTTTGGTAATTATAGGAATAATTAGTTTTTAAAGGTTCGTGCTAAGCCCGGGCCCAAACTCAAGAAATTTAATCTTTTTATAATATAATGATTTAAAATATGTAAAATAATTACAATTTGATAAAAAGACATAAATTTATGCCAAAAAAATGTGATGATTTAAATTTAGTTTTATACAAAATTAAGAAGAAAAAATTAAATTTGTTAAAATGAACCTCAAGAATCAATTAGTTCTTCTTACAAAACTTATACTTAAGAATATTAATTTTTAATTAACAAAAAAAGATATTTTAAAATAATTTGATAATAACTGATACCACTACCTTCATTTTCAACATTATCAAAAAATTTAAATTTTACTATTTGAAATATGTCATTAATATTTCATAAGCAGTGAATAAAATTGACCACAAAAAATTATTGCAATTCATAAATGGTAATTATAAAAAACAAATTACATGAAAACCATAATTGGTTCATCCGAAATAAACTTGTCCACAAAAAATTATTGCAATTCATAAACGGTAATTATAAAAAACAAATTACATGAAAATCATAATTGGTTCATCCGAAATAAAATATAAACTTGTATAATCACAAAAGTTTAAATAATTTTGACTGTTCTTTTATTTCCTCTTCTTCATCCCCAAAGTATTTGTACAAACTTCTTTCATAGCATATTATTTACTATAAATGGTAAGAAAAAAGAAGAAGAGTTATAAAATGTTCATTCAACGGAAGAAAGTTCTCCAGAATCATAATATGATTTTTTAAAGACCAATTATTATATAAAAGATCTTATCTTTTTAAATACTTTATTAATACATTTTTTAATAAAATTATCAAAGTGTAGGTTTTCATAATAAATAAATAGAACATAAAGTAAAGTGAAATGAAAAATAATAATAAATCAGATAAATTCTTGAAAATGCATAAAATAAAAATATCCATATAATATTAATTTTTAAAAAACTATTTTAATTATTTGAAGATAAATCAAGATGCTAGAGATATTTGTTTTTGAAAAAAAACTTTTAAATTTTGTCATCGAATAAGTATTATCAAAATTCTGTACAAATAATGTTATTGGAAGATGCATTAATAATGTCATGAGGTATAAGTAATTTAATAGATAAAATGAATTATTAGATATTAAATATTTATACTTTTCAATTGACTTAATTATACAACATGTAATTTATCTAAAATAGAATATTATAATGAGAATTTCTAAGAGAATTTACCGATTAGTTAAACAATTAAAAATACAAAGACAAACTCAATAAATAGAGTAATTTCTCATATTATGATAAGACCGGGTGCAAACATCCAAGTAATAAGAAATGAAATATGTGGAACAAGTAGTTTTATCAACTACATGTGAGCAAAGATAATTTTATCAACATATCACAATTTTTATTTTTTTATTTTTTTTGGGGGGGGGGAGTAATTTTATCAACTATATGTCGCAATTTTAGAGGGAAAAAATAATTTACCAATTACATGTCACAATTTTAGAGGTTTTAACAAAAATAAAAATTACCATAATTTTACCAACTATAAATTTTAAAGGATAAATATTATTTACCATCCACATATCTCAATTTTAATGTATTTTAAGAAAATTAAAATTATCATAATGTCATTGTGAGGACTACTATATTTTGTAAAGATAGTAAGAAAAAAAGAAGAGTTATGAAATGTTCATGCAATAGAAGAAAGTTCTCCACAATCATAGTATGTTCTTTTAAAGACCGATTATTATTTAAAAGATCTTATCTTGTTTAAATACTTTATTAATGCATTTTTTACTAAACTCGTAATGAGTAGGTGTTAACAATATAAAATAAGAACATAAAGTAAAGTGCATCGGAAAATTGTAATAAATAAGATAAATTCTTGAAAACATGTAAAATAGAAATATATGTATAATGAAATCTTATGAGAGAATTATCGATTAGTTAAATAATTTAAAAATATAAAGATAAACTCAATAAATAGAGTATTTTAGCATATTATGATATACCAAGTGCAGACGCCCAAGTGACATGAAATGAAATGTGTGAAAAAAATTAATCTTATCAACTATACGTCACAATTTTAGAGGAGAAAAAAATAATTTAATCAACATGTCACAATTTTGGAGGGGGAAAAGTAATTTACCAACCACATGTCATAATTTTAGAGGATTTTAAAAAATTTAAATTACTATAATCCTATCAACTACATGTCATAATTTTAGAAGAGAAAAATAATTTACCAACTCATATCTCAATTTTAGAGGATTTTAAGAAAATTAAAACTATCATAACGTCATTGTTAGGACTACCAAATTTTGGTATCCTCCCTTATATATAAGTATAATTTCTATCACTAAAAATGACCAAAAATCCATCTAAACCATCTGAATAATTCAAAACATAAAAAGACATATTTCTTACTAGACCGATTTCGATAAATCTACTGAATTAAAGATCAATCAAGGTATTTTTTTTTCAATTTCAAAACCATGATCAATTTACTTGAAAATATTGTTTGGTCAAAATAAGATTTAAAATTTTTTCGTTCAGTAATTCTTATCACATATTATCATTAGCATACTAATATACATTAATCAAGAAGAAAGAACAAAATTTTGAAATCTATTTATATAATCTAAATGCTATTTTCAAAAATAAAATAGTATGTATATTTAATCATTGAATATTAAAAGGGATAACTACTTGTAATAGATCCTAGTAGGTAGAAATTATTAGTTATAGCTGCACTTTACCATGATTACTTATTATAGCCTAGACACGTGCTACACTTTACCTTAATTATGGTTTGTAGCCTTACACGCTACAACAACCGTATTTGTTGAGAAAATAGAGCAACGACTACTCCTTTTAACTTTACTCTATACACCAACTATATACTATCTTCCTTTACCCCCAAATCACTCTCTCTCTCTCTCTTTACCCCAAAATTCGATGATTTGACAAACGATTTCTTCTTTAACCCATATCTTTCTCACGATAACAATTGATAAATTCTCATAATTAAGTAGCTGACATTCATATTTTAGGTTAGTTTTAACCTACTTGTATGGGTATTTCATCAATTTTCAATTTGAATACAAACATTGTTAGTTTTTTTGTAGATCAATTATTTTGATTTATCAGTGGTGGATAATACTCCTACGAAGATGGTTACTAGAAGTATATCGTGTACTGACCGTGATGTACATACAGTTTCAATGTTTGATTTAGGAATTCCTCAAATGCAAGAAGAAGATGCACTGCCTTCAGAAGAAATTAGAGGTATTAGACATAAAAGAAAAGTTACAAATGATGCTTCGGTCGGGAAAATGATGATGACGAGTTGTCTTAAGAGGTATTTTGTGAGTTAATTTTTTCAGTTTGTCAAAATTTTGGTATATATAAACAGTTTATTTGATCTAATTTGTTCTCCAACTAATGCATGTATTTAGATAAGTTTTTATACACTTTATGTGTATCAATTTGGTGCTCCATCCTATGCATATATGTCAATTTTATACAATATATACAATTTTATTTCCACTGTGTATTTGATATATTTTTTGTATGATTTACTTTGTACTGTATGTATGTATATGTATTTATCATTTACTGTGTACTGAATGATTGTTATTTGTACTCTATGTATTTTTTTGGTACTCTATGTATATGTATTTATCCATTAACTTGTACTGAATGATGGTTATTTGTACAGTATGTATATTTATTATTGTATATATGTATGTATATGTATTTATTCATTAATGTTTACTGAATGATGGTTATTTTTCCTTTATTCATATTCACTGTACTCATATACTATTGTATTTGTATTCATACTCATTGTATTCATATGCTACTCTATTTGTATGTATATTCATTGTATTCATATGCTACTGTATTTGTATTTATATGTGTTGTATTCATATGCTACTATATTTTTGTTTAGATTCATTGTATTCATATGCTACTGTATTTGTATTTTACTACCCCATGCGTTGGACCCCATAAATTTTTGGGTTTAGTCGTCACTGTCTAGAATACGGCTCAGATGACGAGCCATGAACACTCCTCCCGAGTTTTATAGTGCCAATCATGGTCTAACCAGTGAGATAATCTATTGTTTCTGTTGTGTCTACGACTACGGCCCTACATGTAGTAATGTGAGGTCACGGGTCAAAGGGTTTGACTCATGACCAAACCAGTAGAGGTGGTTCTGAGTACTGCACAGACTACGAGTCGTGGTGATGACTCATGATCGGTTATCATGAGTCGTTACAAGACCGTAGCGACTCTAAGTTAATTCCTGCACGATTTCATTAAGGGCATTGTGGTCATTTTCTTCCATCCTATTACTTTTCACGACTTAAAACCTTTCCCTTATCCCTATTTTCACCAATTAACATAACATAAACACTTTCTTCTCTTTCAAACTCCCAAGGTCAAGAACAAAGCAGGGTTTTCAAAGGGGTAATCATCTAGCCTTTCAATTGTGGTTTCTTCTCCAAATTCTTGGTATTTTCAGGAATGTATCTCTTCCCTAAATTAATTTTGTACATAGGCATGTGTTTAAATATTATCCATGTGGTTTAATTGTGGGTTTTGATTATGGGTTGAGGGATTTAGAATGGTTATTTCATGAATTATTTTCCCAAGTTTTGATTATGCTATTTATGCTTTAAATATGATTTTCGGATAGGATAGATGCATGGGTGTAGAAATTGGAAGGGGAACATGGGTTTTCTCAACTTCAATGGTTTCAATGATTTGGAATTGGCTTTAACCTCAACCCAACTTATGAATTGGTTTTGAAATATGGATATATATATATATATATATTTATATCTATATCTATATCTATATATATACATATATATACATATATCTAAAATCATATGTATATATATATATATATGTATATATATATATGCATAATCTAATTCACTTTTGGAACCTTGCATTGCATGAACGATTAATGAAACATAAAATGATTTTAGATAGGCCTTGGTGGCCAGGATTTTGGATTTAAATGGTTTGAAAGGCCTTGGTGGCCATGATTTGGTTTTAAACTAGAATTTGGGAGTCAAATTGGTTTAAATAGTTTGGATATGGCATAATGGAACTGGTTTGCAAGTATAATTAATTTGGTATGACGATACCGATAGTAATGACTAATTAAAATACTCTTTGGTTAATAGATGGGAATGTATAAAGAGTTTTAATTTAGGCTTAAAGGGGTTTGTGTAGCTCACTGTGGAAGGTGGAGGTCCCAAGGGGATCGAAACTGGAAACTGTATTTGCCGGCGTAGGGGCCTTGGTGGTCGTGTACATAGTTCACACTTTGTACATAAACATTTTGGAATGGTTGGAGCCTCGATGGCTTTGGCCCTTCCTCAAATTTTTCCTAGCTCGTGCGCCTAACACGTGTTGGGACCCTTTTAGCAGGGGGATCTGAACCCATTTAGCCCTTTAGTGGCCATAGGACTGTTAGAGCTACATAGTCCAGGTTAATAGTTTTAAATATCATACTTAAACCCTATACACCCTATCCCAGCATCTTATATATATATATATACATGTATGTGAACATGTACATTGAGATTTGATTTTGTTTTAGAAAATAAAATTATTTTATCAGTATCTTGATTAACATGCTAGAGTTCACCACGATAACCATCCTAGGACGCTATATTATTTCATAATGTAGGTTTTAAAGACACATCTTTTACCTATGTGCAGCGTTAGGTGGATTCTGGTTCGTCGGTTGGTCTGCATTGAAGTGGTAAGCCTCCATATTCTGAACGGCCGGATATTTCATTGCTTTCCATATGAGTATCAAAATTCTATCAGTTTTTTTTATATTTTAGATTCCCTTTTTGGCCATGGTCGGGCGCATGTCTTGTCCTAGCTTGGTAATTTGGTATAGAGGCCTTTGTGGACAGATTGTGGGTTGGTCATTGTTTTAAATTCTTAGTTCAATTTGAGTTACATTATCTGTCTTATCTTTATACTCTGGGTGCTTTCGTTATTATATCATATTGTGTTTTGGTTGTTTAGGCTAAGGGGGGCGGACACCGACTTTCGGTGGGCTTGAGATACCTATCACGACTAGGCCTGGGTCAGGTGGTGACAAGTTTGGTATCAGATCATAGGTTCAGGGTCTTTGGGCATCTAAAAAGTCGTGTCGAGTAGAGTCCCTTTTTATGGGTATATAGTGCGCCACACTTATAAGGGGGAGGCTATAAGGCATTTAGGAATATTTCCCTTTCTTGTGTTCTATTTTTGGCTATAGAGTTTAGTATCATGAGTTCTCTCTAACTCCCACTTTGCTCGCATTTTAGATCATGCCTTCTCAAAGATCTGATACTCGTAAAAAATCTGTCGAGCCCTTTGTCCCACCTGAGGACGATGTGAATAGAACTCGACCTGCTTATAAAGAGTAGACCCAGTCTGGGGCCTCTGCTTTTGATTGTGCGTCCCCGCATGGAGTTCCATTGGTCCCTACTAGTCCTCCTCAGGCTTCACAGGTTGATGATACTCATGTCTCGATGCCTCTTGGTGACATTTCTAATGCGGAGTTCTGTCGGTCCATTTATCTGCTTACCCAATTGACGGCCTCTCAGTCTCGCTAGTCTGGTCCAATTGATTCTGTTGTGGTTTCATCTGAGGTTACCCGAGTTAGGTAGTTTTTGAGATTGAATCCCCCAAACTTTAAAGTCTCTAAGGTTGTTGAGGAGGATCCTCAAGGATTCATTGATGAGATAGTGAAAATTTTTAGGGTAATGCATATTACTGATATAGAGGGTGTGGAGTTTGCCGCTTATCCGTTGAAAGATATTGCTTATCAGTGATATGAGGAATGGGAGCAGTTAAAGGGTGATGATGCTGAGCGGGCAATGTAAAAGTAGTTTTTTAGTGCTTTTATTGATCGTTTCTTTCCTTAAGAATTGAGGGAGGCCAAGGCTAAAGAGTTTGTGAACTTGATGTAAGGAAAGATGAGTGTGAAGAAGTATGCCTTAAAGTTCCATTAGTCGTCTCGTTATGCTCCGGAGTTGGTGTCTAGTTTGAGGGTTGTGTCTAGTATGAGGGCTACAAGGAGGAAGCTTGCTTCTGGTTTTTCTTGTGACTTGGTATTGGAGTGTAAGACTGTGGTGTTGAACAATGACATAGATATCTTAAGACTTGCGATTTATATGCAGTAGGTAGAGGATGACAAAATAAAATAGATGGAGATTGGAGAGAGTCAAAATAAGAAGTTTAGGTATCCAGAGCAGGATGGAGGTCTGTAAGCTAGTGGGAAAGATGGTAGACTGTGGAGCAAGAAGAAGACATTGGGAAATTCTGGTTTATATTCTTCGGCTATTGTACCTTATCCGAAGCCATTCGATGATTATCGATTTCATACTAGTAGTGGTACTAAGGATCAAGGTTCCCAGTCTCACGCTAGTTGAGCTTAGTCAGCCCCTCCATATCCTCCTTGTAGATTTTATGGTCAGCTTCACCGGAGTTATTATGATGAGAAGAGAAATCGACGCTTTAATTGTGGTCAGCTTGGTCACATGCAAAGGAACTGTCCTACAGCTAAGGTATCCACAGAGGATAATAACATTTCGATCGCCACTTCTTCAGATCCTCCACTAAAGGGTGCCACTTATGGTATCGACACTAACTAAAATCATCTTTATTCTCTTACTACTCATCAAGAATCTAAGGCATCTCCAAATGTTGTCACTAGTATGTTATAACTTTTCTTTTGAGATGTGTATTATATGCTTGATCAGGGGTCTACCCTCTCTTATGTGACTTTTCACTTTAGTTTTGGTCCTAAAAGTATTCCCAATCCCTTCTTTTTGTCAACTCAGATAGGTAATTTTGTTATGTCAAGAAAGATCTATAGGGGTTGTGTGGTATCTATCTTTCATGGAAAGACCATGGTGGATTTGGTAGAGCTTAATATGGTAGATTTCGATATGATATTGGGGGTGGATTGGATTCATTCTTGCTATGCTTCATTAGATTGTAGGACATAAAAAGCCAGTTTCCAATTCCCTAATGAACTGGTAATCGAATGGGAAAGGAGTTCCTTAGTGCCTAAGAAGAGGTTCATTTCTATTCTTAGGGCCCAAAAGTAGATCTCAAAGGGGTATTTGTATCACTTGGTTTAGGTTAAAGATTCTAATTTTGAGGTTTCATCTTTGCAATCTATCCCTATGGTGAACTAATTTCCTGATGTTTCCTGATGACCTTCCTGGCATCCTCCCAATAGGGAAATAGATTTTGGAATCGATCTTCTACTGGATACCCATTTTATCTCTATTCCTATTTATTGAATGGTTCTGGCTGAATTAAAAGGGCTAAAGGATCATTTAAAGGATCTCCTTGATAAAGGTTTCATTCACCCTAGTGTTTCTCCATGAGGTGTTTTTTTTCTTTATATGCGTAAGAAAGACGTATCTCTTACGATATGTATAGATTATTGGCGATTGAATAAGGTTAAAGTAAAGAATAAGTACCCTCTTCCTAGGATTGATGATCTTTTTAACCGGCTTTAGGGTGCTAGATATTTCTCTATGATTGATCTTCATTCAGGTTAGTATCAGTTAAAGATTAGGGACACTTTATCCCCTAGACCATTTTTTGAAGCCGATATAGTCACTATGAGTTTTGGGTTATGTCATTTGGGTTGATTAATGCTCCGGATGCTTTTTTTTTATCTTATGATTCAGGTGTTCAGACAGTTTTTGGAATTGTTTGTTATTGTTTTCATTGATGAATTTTGGTGTATTCTAAGAGTGAGGAGGATCATGCTAATCACCTCTAAATTGTATTGCGGAATCTTAAGGATCAGAAGTTGTATGCTAAATTTTCTAAGTATGAGTTTTGGCTGAGTGTTGTGACTTTACTTGGGCATCTTGTTTTTAGTGAGAGGATCAAAGTGGATCCACAGAAAGTTGAGACGGTTAAGAGATGGCCTAGACCTACGACTCCAACCGACATTTGGAGCCTTTTGGGCTTGACTTGCTATTATAGGAGGTTTGTGGAGTGTTTTTCTTCTATTGTTTCCCCGTTGATAAAGTTGACTCAGAAAAAGGTAAAGTTCTTGTGGTCCAATGCTTGTGAGGGTAAGTTTTAGAAGTTGAAGGATAAGTTGACTTCTGTGCCAGTTCTAACCCTACTCGAGGGTACAGATGTATTCGTGGTGTATTATGATGTGTCCCTTATGGGAATGGGTTGTGTGTTGATGCAGCATGGTAAGGTGGTGGCCTATGCTTCCAGACAGCTTAAGGTTCATGAAAAGAATTATCCGACTCATGATTTGGAGTTGGCGGTTTTGGTTTTTTCTTTGAACATTTGGCACCACTATTTGTATAGGGTGCATGTGGACATTTATTCCGATCATAAGAGCTTTCAGTATGTGTTTACTCAAAAAAAGTTGAATCTCAGGCAGGGGCGATGACTTAAGTTGCTAAAGGACTATGATATGAGCCTTCACTACCATCTAGGTAAAGCTAATATGGTTGTTGATGTTCTTAATAGGTTTTCCATGGGAGCTTATCTGGTATGGATGAAGAGAAAAAAAGATTGGTGAAGGACATTTACCAGCTGGCTAATCTAGGAGTTTGTCTTTTGGACTCTGAGGATGGGGAAGTGAATGTTCAAGAATTGGTTAAATCATCTCTTGGTATTGAGGTGAATGATAAAAAAGCATGGATCCCATTCTTATGCATATTAAGGATGATTAGGGTTATCAAAAGGTTATAACTTCTGAGATTGGTGATGACGGTATATTAAGGTATCAAAGAAGGTTTATGTTTCTGTTATTGATAGACTGCGGGATAGGATTTTGATTGAGGCTCATGAGATGAGGTATACTGTTCATCCAGGTTTGACAAAGATGTATCATGATTTGAGGGAGATTTATCAGGTAGAAAATATAAAGAGGGATGTAGAAAATTTTGTGGCTAAGTGTATGGTCTATAAGCAAGTGAAGGTAGAACATTGAGGCTTGGTGGCATGTCTTAAGAGATAGAGTTTTCTATGTGGAAGTGGGAGATAATCAACATGGAAACTCATTATAGGTCTTCTGCGGTCTCGCAATTAGTTTGATTCGATTTGGATCATTATGGATAGGATGACAAAGTCTACTCACTTCTTTCCTGTAAGGACTATCTACTTTAGAAAGGATTATGCTAAGTTATTCATTGAGGAGATAGTTAGGTTACATGGAGCACCAATTTTCATCATTTCAAATCGAGGTACACAATTCTCTTCTCACTTTTGGCATTTGTTCTAGAGAGGTTTAGGGACTAAGGTGAAACTTAGCACTGTTTCCACTCTAAAATAGATGGGCAAGAGAAACAGACTATTTAAACTTTGGAAGACATGCTAAGGTCCTGCATGATGGGCTTTAAGGAAGTTGGGTGGATCACTTACCTCTTATTGAGTTTTTATATAATAATAATAGTTATCACACGAGTATTCAAATGGCTTCTTTTGTGGCTTTCTAGATGTAGGTCTCCTATTGGGTAGTTTGAGGTTGGTAAGAGTAGGTTGTTTGGTCCTGACTTGGTTCACCAAGCCATGAAAAATGTGAAAGTGATTAGAGAAACACTTAAGACTTCCCAAAGTCTCCAAAAGTCATATTCAGATATAAGGCAAAGAGAGTTGGAGTTTGTTGTAAGTGATTAGGTGGTCTTGAAAGTCTTACCTATGAAAGAAGTGATAAGGTTTCTGAAAAAGGGGAAGATTTATCCCCTTTATGTTGGTCCATATCAGATTTTGAGGAAAGTTAGAAAGGTTGCTTATGAATTGGAGTTACCTACAAGTTTGGGTCCCATTCATCCATTTTTCTATGCGTCAATGTTGAAAAGTGTGTGGGTGATCCTTCTTTGATTGTCCCTTTGCAAGATATTAGTATTTCGAATTACTTGTCTTATGAGGAAGTTCCGATCAAGATTTTGGATACACAAGTCCATAGGTTAAGGACTAAGGATGTGGATTCGTTTAAGGTCCTTTGGATAAATCAAAAGGTAGAAGAAGCTACTTGGGAAGCTAAAAAGGACATAAAGGCTAAGTATCCGTTCTTGTTCCCAGTGTAGGATGAAAGTGTTTGAGGTACAGGTTTTCTTTTTGCTCTTATCATTTTTCTGACTTTGTTCATAGTTTTGTGGTTGTATTCTTTCTTGTTATTGTGCTAATGGATACCTTGACTCCTCATTCAGGGACGAATGATCCTTGGGGGCCAGAGGGTAATGTAATATCCTAGGTGTTGGACCCCATAAATTTTTGGGTTTAGTCATTACTTTCCAGGGTATGGCTCAAGTGACGAGTCGTGAAGACTCATTACTAGACGTATAGTGACAATCATGGTCAAATCAGTGAAATGTTCCATTGTTTTTATTATGGCTATGACTACGACCCTACCAGTTATAAGGTGATATCGCAAGTAGTAAAGTGTGACTCGTGAACAAACCAGTAGAGGTAGTACTGGGTACTACCCAGACTACGAGTGATGGTGACAACTCATGACCGGTCATCATGAGTCCTCATGAGACACGTAGAGACTGGGAGTTATAATTCCTGCATGATTTCATTAAGGGCATTGTGGTCTTTTCCTTTCATCCCATTACCTTCTACGACTTAAATCCTTTCCCTTAGACTTATTTCAACCAATTACCATAACATAAATACTCTCTTCTTTTTCAAACTCCCAAGGTCAAGAACAAAGCTAGGGTTTCAAAGGGGTAATTATCTAGTTTTCTAGTTAAGTTTTTTCTCTAAATTCGTGGTATTTTTAGGCATGCATCTCTTCCCTAAACTAATTCTGTACAAAAGCATGTGTTTAACTATTATCCATGTGGTTTAATTGTTGGATTTTTATTATGGATTGAGGGATTCAGAATGGTTATTTCATGAATTGCTTTCCCATGTTTTGATTATGATATTTATGCTTTTAAATAGGGGTTTCGGATTGGATAAATGCATAGGTGTGGAAATTGGAAGGGGGGCATGGGTTTTCCCAACTTCTATGATTTTAATGGTTTGGAATTGACTTTAACCTCTACCCAACTTATGAACTGGTTTTGAAATATGGATATATATGTACAATCTAATTCACCTTTAGAACATTGCATTGCATAAATGGTTAATGAAACATAAAATCGTTTTAAATAGGCCTTGGTGGTAAGGATTTTCGATTAAAATGGTTTGAAAGGCTTTGGTGGCTAGGATTTGGTTTCAAACTAGAACTTTGGAGTCAAATTGCTTTAAATGGTTTGGATATGTCATAATGGAACTAGCTTGTAAGCGTAATTAATTTGGTATGATGATACCAACGATAATGCCTAATTAAAAGACTCCTTGGTTAACAGATGGGAATGTGTAAATGGTTTTAATTTGGGCATAAAGGGGCTTGTGTAGCTCGTCGTGGAAGGTGGAGGTCCTAGGGGGATCGGTACTAGAAATTATTTTTGACGGCGTGGCAGCCTTGGTGGCCGTGTGCATAGTTCACACTTTATACATATACATTTTAGAATGGTTGGAGCCTCGGTGGCTTTTTCCCTTCCTCATATTATTCCTGGTTTGTGCGGCTAACACGCGTTGAGACCCTTTTAGCAGAAGGATCTGAACCCATATAGCCCGTGGGTGCCCATAGGATGATTAGAGCTATACAGTCCAGGTTAATGGTTTTAAATCTCATGCTTAAACCCTATACCTTATCCCGACATCTTATATATATATATGCATGTATGTGAACATGTACATTGAGATTTAGTTTTATTTTCGAAAATGGCATTATTTTATCCCTATCCTAATTTACATACTAGCACTCACCCCGCTAACTGTCCTTGGACGATACATTGTTTCATAATGTAAGGTTCGAGGACACCTTTTTTACCCCTGTGCAACATTAGGTGGATTCTAGTTCATTGGTTTATCTGTGGTTAAGTGGTGAGCCTCCATCTTCCTAAAGGGCGGATATTTCATTGTTTTCCTTATGAGTATTGAAATTCTATTATTTTTTTTTCATATTTTGGATTTCCTTTTTGGCCATGGTCGGGGACATGTCCCGACCTAACTTGGTATTTCGAATTAGATGCCTTTGTGGATGGATTGTGGGTTGGTCATTGTTTTAAACTCTTAGTTCCATTTGAGTTACATTACCTATCTTATCTTTATACACTGGTTGCTTTCACTATTATATCATATTGTATTTTGGTTGGCTAGTCTAAGGAGAGGTGGTCTCCGGCTCTTCATGGGCTTGAGATATCTGTCACGACTAGGCCCGGGGTCAGTTTGCGACATGTATATAGATAGAATGTGCAATATTTTATTAAGGAACTTCTTTCGGAATCACCTCATATGGGTTGTTACTCCAACAACAATATAATAACATATCTGAAGGAAAAACTTTCTTTTTATGTAGTTTCAGATGTTTAGCAAGAGTTGTTTTGGGGGTCTATAGCCATATGCATGAGTGTTCTTTTCAAGCACAATTAGTTAGGTTCTTTATGTTTCTATAGTTGGAAGATAGTTCAAAAGATACTCTGTTGATATATGTAAATGGATCGACACTTTGTTTCATGCTTAGGGAATTTCCAATCATAATAGGATTAAATTGTGTTGGTACTAAAGATGAATTTGTGATTGGAAATAAAGAGCCTAACCACATTGTTTCATGGTATTTTGGAGGTCAAAGAAATATAAAAGATCAACTTTGATAAAATACTTTGACAACCAGGAATGAGGTGAGGGTAATGATGATGAGTTGTCAAGATTAATTTGTTATATTTCATTAATACCTTTATTTTTTCTAGCGAGAAGCATTGTGTATCTGTCCCTAAGTTTCACTTTCATTTGGTTGAGAATGGTCAATACAAGAATTACCCATATAGAAAAAAGGCTTTTAAGGACTTAGTAAAGTCTATTTCCAAAAAGATGGATGCACAGAAACAACATTATAGGATACATGGGATGCCACTTGCCATGCAAGTTTGTCTTTATGAGTGCTTCTCTACTGTTGATCAAAAATTACTGTCAAACATGCTAGTATAATTCCCCGATTTCTAAATTGGAAGACCACTGATAGACGTCCTCATTTTAAGTCTTTCATCAAAGGCATGTCAGCTGATGTTGACAATCGATAACTATGACTATATTCTTACATTCTTATAATTAGAATTGGGTAATTTACATGTATTCAAACTACACTAATGTATCTATTATTTTCAGGTTGTATACAAGAATATAACACCTACTTCTAGAGAATTGATAATTTTACAATTGCCTTCTGAAGATGTAGTAGAAGATACAACCTCAGACAATGTCTCTTCAGATGATGATTTTCAAGATGCTCCACCAGCTATTGTAAAAAACAAAGGAAAGGAAAAAGTTGGTATTGCATCTTCTCCAACACATAATAAACAGAAACAAGGAAGTTTGTACCTTTATCTTCAAATATTTCTAGCAGATCAACCCCGAGGAATACAACTACCCCTCCCATTTCTGTTTTAAAAGTATCACCAAAGAAGAGATCATTGTCTCCTGCTGCAAAATATCAGATAAAAAAGATTGTGACTTAAAAGACTGTTCCTCGAAGGACTCTTCCCAAGCAGCCGCCTATCCTACAGAAAAGAAAATTCATTCTCAAGCGCACAATTTAATCAAAATCATCCAATGTCCCTACTGATATACCTTCCAGAAGCAAGCCAGATGAAGAATCCATTTTGTCTCAACAATTTACCATTTTTCAGTAATCGGTACATACAATTTTAATTTTGTGAAATCTTTTGTATCTTTTTTGCAAAGATTTATTTTTGATTTTTTTTTTAAAAAAGGTGAAGACCGAGATCAGTGATCTGCGTAAGTTGATAACTGACAACTTCAAGAGTGTTATGAATGCTATCAAAGTAATCAACATTTCTGAAAAAGTATATATAATAATATTTTCTTTCATTATTCTATATATTTGGATATAGTGCATACAAACAAATTTTATTTACAAGGTACCAATGTTAAAGCTATATTTGATATACCTACTGTTCCTCAACTGTCACCCCAAGATATTAACGCTGGTCATTTCAGTATTCCAAATCAGTTTGATATATCTACAGTTGAGCTACAACAGGTACCAAATCACTAAATTGAATAATTGTATATATATGCAATGTATTAATTTTTCCAAGTATGTTCGCATTTATGATTTTTTACATATAGAAATATATGAAGAATCTATTAGTCCATCATATTAGTTCATCTTTTACAGGGTCGCAATGTTGAAGATATGGAAGATATACCTATTTTTTCTCAACTGTTACCTCAATATATTGGTGTTGATCGTTCTAATATTCCAAATCAGGGTGATACTTCTACCATTGAGCTACAACAAGTACCAATTTATAACCATATTCCAAATTGTATAATTGTATGTGTTTGCTATGTATTAATATTTATGTATTTATGTATCTAAGAAAATTCATGAATCATATGTTAGTCCATCATATTTTGTTGTTGAACCGGATGATAATGAGGTGCCAAAGAAAAAAAATGCATTCACATTTATGTATAGCTTTTCTAAATACATTGTGTTTGTATTTTTATTAGACACAATATATTTCGTATTTTTAGATACCAGAAGAAAATTCACATCAAATAGGTGTCAACGATACTGATTAAAATATGTATTCATCACCCTCTTTACATACCAGCATACATAAAAGTGATGAACAAGTGATTGAGGTTGATAATGTTGCTACATTGGGGCCGGAGATTGATCACAGTATGAGATCTCTGATGAGTTCCTTCCAAACTTAAACTTGATAAAAAGTATCATCATACATCCAATAGATGTATGAATGAGATTACATATATACCAATGCATAGGAACAAAAGATCTAGTCGCTGAAACTTTTTCTCTTTTACAACAAAGTTTGGATCATCATCTGATACCTCATTATATTTGTCTAATTGTATTTGTATTCATTATTTATCACTCTATAAATATATCTTATATTTATGCATACAACTTTCAGGCACTTGTACTAGTGCATTATGTGATTCACCTATATTGACCAAAAAGCATCCATTTACACCTATTATCGATTATCCATATGATGTGTCTATTGAGAACAAGTATTTGAAATAGATTAAGGAAGACCTCCTTACAACACATGAGCGAAAGTATGTTACTTTTACTTTTTTTCAACTGATTAATTTTTTATCGTATTGAATCAATTTTCACAATACTTATGGAAGGAAGGACAATGAATATCATTTCAAGAATCATAAATTAGGTATGATGATTTCCTTACAGTTTGATGTAGAAATTGTCCGTGATAAGAATTGGTTCTACAAACTGTCTTTTCCAGGCCAATTACTGATTGATGCAGTACATATTACATTGACTTTATTTTATTATGTATTCAATTTTATATAATGACACACAACGTAATGTTCACAACACATCAATGTCATATTCTATTACCTGCACAAGAAAGGCAAGTACGATCCTCCAAGTAACTTCAATTACACAACTGTTGATTTGGTATTCAAGATTAAAAAAGTAAAATTATGGGAGAATTATGTGGACCCACAAAGTTGTACATCTTCTCCGTATGAAGAATATGTTATATGTGAATACATCAATAGATATAGGTTGATGGCCGGTGTCCCATGGCATACAGTGGATCATGTTCTAATTCATGTGCATATGAAAGAACGACTTCACTGGGTACTTTTTGTAGTGTTGTTCTTAGATAGGTGTTTATATGTTTACAATTCATAAAACTCTTAATCTATGATGTGTATGTCAAAATAGAGGTGCAAAAGTTTACAGAGGTTATCCCTTTGTCCCTTTTGAACACCGACTTCTACAAGAAGAAAGTAGACATTGATTGGCAGAGTCACTCCAAGTATAGAAATAGAGATGAATTTGATCCATTTAAAGTAATTTTTGTCAATGACATACCTCAACAAAGATCAGGCAGCATGTATGTATATATAATGCATCTATATTTTACTTGTGGTGCTTATGTTGGTGCATATAGTAACATATTTTGTATATATGTTTTTAGGAATTGTGGTGTATATGTTGCTGCTTATGCGGAGTATCTCACTGGTGGTCAAGGCGCGCCAAATCAGGAATTAGATATTGCGCTACTCTACATTCGATATGTTGCTTTGCTTTGTGATTATGATCAAAACAAGATAAAAAGTGGTTCTACGAGTGACGATGGGGCACCTCCAAAGATGCATAGGCCCATCACTAATTGGAACAGTAGAAAGAATATTACTATTTTGTAGTTATAGTTTATGTTCTAGAAAGTTTCTGAGATTATGTAGTTTTGGGTGAACACAATAGTGTATGTGGTCTATGTGATACTGGTTTCAGTTTATTTGAACCGTAGTCTATGTTTACATTTTGAATACACTTTGACTTTTGTGGTTTTAGATGAACAAAGTAGTGTATATGATTTATGTGATAGTGGTTTCATTGTGTTTGAACCCTAGTGTGTGTGGTTCTGTATTGATATAATACATTTTATTCATGTTTGCTTTTCTCTCAATTTTTTTTGTGTGTATTAAATAGTCTCAATCTAAAGGTATTGACATGTATTTCATACATGGTTTACAATCTCAATTGACATATATTCTTTTGTAAAAGGAGAAAAGTCATGGTTTCCACCTCAAACTATACACGAAAAGTTTAGGTCACACCAAAACTATCATAGTGACCTATTACACACCTATACTATATAAAAGTGAAACTATTACCTCCCCGCGACACCCATGCCCAGGCGCAATGAGTGGAGTGTACTCCACTCACCCTGTGGTGCTGCCATGTGTTTAATTTAATTTTTCTATTTAATTAATGTCCCCTTAAATAAACCTAACCCGATCCAACTAATTTAATCCAATTCTAACCCGACCCAACCCAAATATTTTACCTTACCCGATCCATATTGGGTCTTGAAAAGTTTTTTTTTTTCATTTTGGGTCTTTATTCTTTCAGTTAATTTGGTGAAATAATTTTTCAGTTTTCTACATTTTTTTATTTTGCAGTTTACATTTTTTTTCCTTGTCGGGTTTTGAAAAGTTCAAATTTTTCATACTGGGTCTTGAAATAATTTCCCATTTTCACCATTTCTTGATTTTGTTCCAAAGTTTAAATTTTTTTCTTCCATATTGGATGTTGAAAAGTTTTAATTTCTTTCATTTTGGGTCCTTTTTAGTCCCTTTTCTTCATTTCTTGGTTTTGTTTCAAAATTTAGATTTATTTCTATATAATGTGTTGAAAAGTTCATTATTTTCATTGTGGTTCTTGATTTTTTTTAGTCAATTTAGTGTAATAATTTCTCATTTTTCCAATGTGGTTTGAGTTTTGATGCAATTAGGTTTGTGATTCCGATGGTAATTTTAGTAGTGGATGTTGAATTTTAGGGTGGTTGTTTTTTATTTTTGTTATACTAATGGTTGTATTGTGATTCCAATAATGAAATCTATGGTGGATTCTTAAAATTATTATAGTGAAGATTTGAGTTTGATGATGATGGTGTCAATGGTTGTGTTTTAATGGTGATTTTGATGAAGAAGAAGCAATTGAAGAAGGCGGGATCCACATATTAAAATGAATAAATAAGAAAATTTAATTTTATTAATATTTTTTTAATTGAAAAAATGAAAAAAAAAAATTATTAACATTTTTTCAATTGAAAAAATAATTAATCTAATTGTATATATTAAGAAAAATATTAGGAGTACTTAATGATATAATGACAAATGAAATAGTGACACGTGTATGGAAGCTATCATTTTAAGATATTTTTCCTTTCTCTCACGCACCTTAGAAAGATAAATACACCTTCTCTACCACGTCACCTTCTAAGGTGGAAATAGTTTCACTTTTATATAGTATAGGTGTGTAATAGGTCACTATGATGGTTTGGGTGTGACCTAGACTCTTGGTGTATAGTTTGAGGTGGAAATCATGACTTTTTTCTTTGTAAAAGGATGTGTTTTAAATAGTTATTCATGTGGTTTTGATGTTGGTTTTGGAAAATGGGTTGAGGGTTTTGAATGTTTGTTTTTAAACAATGTTTTCCTATGGTTTACATATGATTGCTCATGCTTTATTCATGGTTTTGAACTTGTGGGATGCATGGTTATGGTGTATAAACTAGGGGATTGTGATCTCCCCCAATTTGTGAATATAGACCATTGAAGTGATGGTGACTTCAACCCTATATTGTGAAGTTGATTTTGAATATGAAAAGTATGCACATTGAACTACTCTTGAACTATTGCATAATGTGAAAAGCTAATGGAGCATAATGATTTTGAATTGAACCTTATGGGGTTATGTAATTCCCCAAGCTAATGCATAATTGAACCAAGAGGGTTATGAATTCCCCAAGTGATAATAATTGGTTTGGCATGTTAATGTTACCTTGCAAGTGTATTGGTATGACGCTACCAACAATTTATGCCTAAATGTATATCATGGTTCAATAAATGGGAAAGTGTGATAAATAATTTAATTGGGTTTTAATGAGAATTGTGTAGCTGAGTCGTAAAAGTGGAGATCCCGAGGGACCAATACTAGAAACTGTAGTTGCCGACACGGGGGTCTAAATGACCGGGTGGTTCGAGTCTCCCTTATTATTATTGTATGATTGGCAGGTTTGAGCCATCCATATTATATTGCATGATTGGGTGCTTCATTCACCTTAGTATATCGGGTGGTTCGAGTCCCCCATGGTGCATATGCACATCCTTTGGTTCGTGCGACTATACACACGGAGGCCTTTCCAGCTGGGGGAAAGCTGAACTCATAGAGCCCATGGGTGCCTTCTTATGTTATGACAGTTGAGCTACACAATCCAGGCTTAAGTTTTAAAATGCATGTTAAGCCTTGTTACCTTTTCGACATATTATTTATGTATGTATATGATGATGTTCACGTGGATTTGAATTGGATTTGACTTGGTTTTATTTTATCCCCTATCCCTGAGTTACATGTTAGTGCTCAACCCACTAACCGTCTCTGGACGTTGTATCCCCATGTGATGCAGACACCGGAGATACCTTTACTTTTTCTGCGTAGTGTTAGGTGAATCGATTCAGTTCGTCAGTCATTAGTAAAGAAGTGTTGAGCTTCCATTCTCTGAAAGACTTGAACATTTCATCAGTTTCTATTCTTAGATTAGAATTGAGAGTTTACATTATCATTAACATCTCGAATGGATAGATTCAAAACATTGTTTGCTACTAAGAGAATAAAGAAAGTTCCTAATATGTCTTTATCTAGTTCTGCTTAACAAACATAGGAGGAACTTGCAAGATAGCAGTTACATCGAATTCTATCGATTTCTTTCCTTTTCTAGATAGACAATCAACAACTTGGTTTTGCTCTCTAAATACGTACACTGAAGTTGCTGCCTTCACTTCCATCGGCAGTGATCTGCATTCAGAGAGAATACTACAGTAAAGGGGGTGATCATTTTTAAGCATGTCAATAATGCCATTGTAGTCAGCGTTTACAATTAGCGGCTTTAGGTTGTGTTGTTTAGCCAAGATGAGTCCCTTTCTAAGTGCAAGGATTTCAGACAGGAGGGGTGTGGTGTGTGGTAGGTGTTCATAAAAGCCTAACTCCCAAGAGCTATCATGGTTTCTAAACACACACACCCCCCATGCCACCAGGGCCAGTTTGTTGATCAGCAGAACTATCAATGTTAAGCATGTGGAAGCCCCTTGTACGCCACTCTGTAGTACTCTTTTCTCAAAACAAACTCAGATCGATGTACATGAGTGATTGAGTGTATACACATAACTGACACGTATATAACATTATTTTAAAATTATTTTTATCTTTGTCCATTTATTTAATATTATTCATTTTAGTTTTTTCTTTCCTTTTCTTTTTTCCCTTGCTTCTTCCTCCATATCCATGACTGTAAGCTACACATCCATCGCATAATTTTTTCAATAATCAAATTCACAAGATACACGCACCATCCAAAATTCAAAGTGATTCTTCATAAGATAATGAGAAAATACCCAATTACCCCCTGAACTATATTCAAAAAGGCTATGACACACCTCAATTAAAACGGAGACCTATTAACCCCATGAACTAATTAAAAGTGTAATTTTGACACCCTTAGTGCCGACGTGGTGCCTATGTGACACATATATGGCACACACGTGTGCTTATGTGGATACTTCAGTGTGTTGTGCCACGTAGTCAAAATTACCCTTTTAATTAGTCCAGGGGTAATAGGAACCCCTTTAAGTTGAGGTATGTCATAACTTTTTTAGGTATAGTTCAGGAGGGTAATTGGGTATTAATTCTAAGATAATCTAAAGATGATACATACATTAATTGTACACATGAAAAAACAAAGTTCCCGAAATTTGATTTGAAGGAAATGAGGGTGTTGAAGGAGATGGTCAGAAATCTCATAGCAACAAAGAGAAAACAAAAAAGTTACAAATATACCTCCAAACTTTGATAAATAGTACAGATATACCCTCCGTCATATTTTGAATATAAATATACTCTTGCCATTAATAAAAAAGTACAAATATACCCTTATCACTAACGGCGAAACACGTGTCACATTCGTGTTTGTTTGACCTTTTTTATTTATTTTATTCCCTAATAATTATACCCATTCTAAATTAAAACCCATACCCAATACTAATACATCCAACCCAACTTGACCCGATCTGTTCATTCTCACATGAGCATTTAGCTGGAATCCCTTGAACTTATCCATTATCAAGGATTCAAGATGAACTAAAACATCCAAATTGCGAATTAGTACAACAAACTACAAGACACTTTACCTTAATTGCGGTTTCAACCAAATTTACAAGCTTAATTCACACACCCTTTTTTCCCTGCAAATCATACCAGTAGAGAAGTATTGAAAGAAGAAAAAGTAAACCCAAGTAAACCATATATTACACTAAGGATCCAAGTTACGCTGCTTTGAGTTCTGATTGACTATTTTATCATGTTTCAGTCTTCCTATACGACGCAACAATTTTATTTGATTTAAAAAAATCTAAATAGACATAAAGGATGCAGTTCCACTCATGCCAATGAACAGAGATTTTTTGCAACAGCTTCATTCTTGTCTGCCAAAGACGAAAATAATAGTGTCTCGCTGATCTGCTTCTGCTGTTGCTGTCAAAATAAAACGATTCTATTTGCCTAAAACACGCATTTTCAATTATCTCATTTTGACATATCCAAATGGGAGTATTATGGAAGCTAAATGTTCATGTGAGAATGAAGAGAGCGTCTGTTATGTCTCTTGAATTCTCTATCAAATCGGGTCGGATAGAATTTATTAGGATCGGCTATGAATTTTAATTTAGGATAGATTTAATTATTTGGGGATAAAATAAATAAAAAGGCCAAACGAATACGATCGTGACATGTGTCTCACCGTTAGTGATAAAGATATATTTGTACTTTTTCATTAACGGCAAGGATATATTTTTACCCAAAATATAACGAAAGATATATTTGTACCATTTATCAAAGTTTGGTCGTATATTTGTACCTTTTCCGAAGAGAAAATAGTAAGAGGAAGGAAAACATAAAAAATGAAAATTGAAAAAAAAAATGAAAATGAAAATGAAAGTTGAATTATTAAAAATATAGTATTGACTATAATTGTATATCATCCAATAAGAAGATGAAAAATGGATAGTTTAAAGCAGTTTTAGTGTTAATTTTTCCTTTTCACGAGCTTCCTTGAAGTTCTATACTATGTTACTTGTTAAGGATATTTATTTCACTTCAAATTATTGTATGTTACTTGTTAAGGATATTTATTTCACTTCATATCAGAATAAGGGGTAAAGAAGTATGCGCATATGTGTGGAGGGGGAGGGGGAGAGAGGACTTAATACTAGAATAAGGGGGTAAAGAAGCACTTGTGTGTGGGTGGGTAGCGGAGGACTTAATACTTTCGTGTAGTTTTTGAATATCTAAATTTTAATTGAAAATATTAAATCCATTTAACCCAACTTAGCTTAAAACTTGGTAAATATCAAACTGTTCCAAAATACTAGTCATAGTTTCCATTTTGAGAATCAAATATTACAAATTTTGACTAATATTTTAAAGTGTATTTTTCATCATATCTGAGAAAAAAAGTATAATTTATAATACTTTTTTGTATAGTTTCTTAAATATCTAAAATTTAATTTTAAAATATCGAACTAATCACAATCTAATTTAGCTTTTGTATTTTTTTTTTTTGTGGGTGTGGTGTGACGGGGAAAGCTAAAACCCCAGTATCACATATTTGAAAAACATTGACTTGGGGGGAAAGTATCGGGCAGTATATCCTATTCCGAATTTAGTTGGGAAAGAAAAAAAAAAAAGGAGACTTGGGGGCAAAGATTTAAAAGATAAACCCTTCCCCTATGAATAGGTAGACAGAGTTGTAAAATTTTTATGTTGTCTTGTTTTTTCTCTAAACAGACAAAAGAAAGAAACTTGAGGGGAAAGATTTTCCATTCTCAAATTCCCTTCCGAATTTGATTGGTAGTACATCCTCTTTTTTTTTACAAATAACTTCACAAAGCTATTAACTTCTTTATTTTCTTCGTATCTAGTAACACTACAGAGAAAGCTCTTATTTTATTTTTGAAGAAACATGTCTCAAGTTCCCTATTTTCGAGCTCGTACGCTGCCTGATGATTCTTACTTGAACGAACTACAGCAGCGGCTACAGAAGCGTCCTCGTATGACTGTTGATAGTATCATGTCTGGTATTAAGTTTGAAGATTCACCATTGAATCTTGAAGAGGAGGAGGAGGAGGAGGAGGAAGAAGGAGGAGAATCATCATCATCATCATCGATTCTTGATGGAATTATAGAAGAAAAAGAGGAGGGCGAGGCAGAGGAATTTTTGAATGAAGTATCTCTTGAAGATGAAATTGTAGAAGAAATGGAGGCAATGGAGGCCGGGGAATTTCAGAATGACGTATTTGAGTCGATTCTTGATGAAGAAATTATAGAAGAAGAGGAAGAGGTAGAGGAATTTGTTAATGATGTATCCGAGCCGATTCTTGAAGTTGATGTGTCTGAGAATATGGAACCACCAAGGGAGTGGACTATAGGTCTGATCAATGAAGGCCATCAACCGAACCAAACAAGTGGAACTCGGGCCAGGAGGACTCCCCGAATGAGAGTAAACACTAACTACTCTTATTACAGATTTCAAGAGCTAGAATCGACCCTCGATGATACTTATAGCGATGAACTCGAAGAAGAACTAGAAATACAAGAAGAGGAGGAAACGGACGATAGTAATGAGTTGATGGACATGTCTGAATATTTCGAAATACGGAGGCATTATGGTCCTTCGCCAGCTATGGACATAGATGGTGATCCAGTTGTTGATGAGGAACAAGAAGTATGTGCGATATGTTTAGCCGAATATACATATGAAGGTATTATTGCCTCACTTGAATGTGGCCATGAATTTCATGTGGAATGCATTAACAAGTGGTTGCAGAGGAAAATAACATGTCCCTTTTGCAGAGCTCCTGTTAAGCCTACATCTGACTGACTGCCAATCTTATTCTTATTCTTAACTATTCAACTAGAGTAGTATTAGTATTTCTGTAATGTGTAATCATTCAAAATAGTTTCTTATTCTTAACTATGCAACTAGAGTAGTATTAGTTTTCTGTAATGTGTAATCATTCAAAATAGTATGTTGATCTTTTTACTTGGATACCGATTTGTTGAGCTCTAATTTGTTCATCTTTTTCTTTGCGAATACCAAATTGGTGAGATATGGAAACGAGGATTCATTTAAGTAACTAAATTAAATTTACGTTCTTAATAAACACCGGTTGATTCAATTAATTTTGAACATTGAATGGTCCAAGGCCAGCATAAAATGCTGTTCATGATCCAAAACACATAAATTACCATGGCTAAAAGAGACTTCAAACTGAACTTTTATTACATTAATCTGCAAAAGATACATACAAATCTGAAGTACAAAGATCACGTTGTTTAACAACAGAAAAAGGTGATCTACCTTTAATAATGCTCAACCAGACTAAACATAACCTCTGCCTAATGCCTTACTCCTTCCAATTCCATAAAATCATCACCATCACAGTACAAGTGACCGACAAAGAACCTTAGTTGCCAGTTTGTCTGAGCTCCGGACGGACAAAGTCAGCATCGGGAGGAACTGAAATGTCAACTGCTGGTCTCAATCGGGCACAAACTTCAATAGCTTCGTGCACAGGATCACATACGAAATTGGTGATGAGATCCATATTGATAGGAAGGTTATTGTCGACTGCCACAAGTGCTTGCTGAGTGAGGTTGTAATCAAATCGAGGCGCCCACTTTCTAGATCCTAAACGCGCTGTTGTAGAGCAATTGTCAACCATGAATGACACTACACGTGCATGCATGAAAGGATTCAGGGAATCAACAGACTCGATGACACTTTCATTTATTATCTCTGAGTAAGAGTGGCCTTTCTTCCTCAGAACCTCAATCTGTGTGTTACATGACAAAGATATGTTCATAGAAATAATAGAACAGGGTCATATCTCTATGCTATCGTCTTTCCCTTTAGACATTAAGGTAAGTTCTCATGTCTTTTTTCGACTGAGTTTGCTGCTTCTTAAATACCACTATAGGAAGCTTTTTGCAGGAGGCAATTTTTCTTTTTTGAGTTTTGCAGAAACCCAATTTTGTTTCCATAAAGCTGAACTCGTCAAACAAGAAAGACCTAGATGCTCTCAAACTAAGGTAACACCACAGGTGTTGAACACCCATATACCATCAAATTCAGGAGATAAAAGCTAAGAGGAAATCAGAATAAACAAAACACAAATATGAAATGAACAAAAGGGAACTGGGAGGGGGTTGTTCATCAAGTTGAAATAAACCTTGTCAAGTAGTGGGAAGATATAGTTGTTAAGGTAATACTTCATTACTTTCATTACTTCATTACTTTCTATTTTAGAAGTTGAAGCTGGAGTTCATCTGGTTTGCAACAAGATTAAAATCTTATTGTCTTGCAACTTTATGGGGTATGAATGTTGGTTTTATGCAGATTGGTTTGAGAAAGGGTTCTCTTACAGAAGCAAAATCTGATATAGTTGTTAAGGTAATACTTCATTACTTTCATTACTTCATTACTTTCTATTTTAGAAGTTGAAGCTGGAGTTCATCTGGTTTGCAACAAGATTAAAATCTTATTGTCTTGCAACTTTATGGGGTATGAATGTTGGTTTTATGCAGATTGGTTTGAGAAAGGGTTCTCGCTCCTTTGCTGAGGCTCGTGCAGCCGGGTTTACCGAAGAAAATGGTACCTTAGGAGACATATATGAAACTATCTCTGGCTGCGATCTGGTGGTGCTTTTGATTTCTGATGCAGTTCAGGTTGGCACATAGTGTTAGCCTCATGTTCTTTTCATGACAACTTTGAAATACATTTTAATGAAGGCTGTGCTTGACCTGATAGTTCAATGTCTTTCCGAGGATGCTAGTTTTCTCGTTGCTTGCTTCTACTCTTCCAAAGTATGACAAAACTTAGTTTTGCTATGTCATAAGTTTTAGCTTTGTGCTTTCTGCTATTGACCTTATAGTTCAATGTCGGTCCTGGGATGCTGGGTATCTTGTTTCTTTCTTCTACTCTTCCAAAGTATGACAAAACTTAGTTTTGCTATGTCATAAGTTATATCTTTGTGCTTTCTGCTCCCACCGCTGGTGATTAGATGTTAATTTTTGTTTTACGAGCGCACTCAGTATACTTCCACTAAACTTAGCGTTTCTCTGGTGAGATTTTGAACATTCTAAATAGAACTCAGTTTTGTTTATTTTGGAAATTAATATCAGAATCTCATGTTATGCATCAGTTGATAGTCTTGTGTACCTACTGTATTCTTGAACTTGTTATACAGTGGAGTTTTTAGCTTGGCAACATGTATGACCTGAAATTTCAGAAGAGAACTGAAGGATGGAAATATAAAACCATGCCAAACACTCCAAATGGTTAAAGGGAACCCCTTTTTGTTTGACACGTTATTATACCTCAAGAAATGGAAATATTGATAGCTTGTCAGACAGTATATTCGTTCACCAGGTGTGCAGGTAGTGCCAGTTGTTTCATCACTCCTTTGTTCTGAATTTTCTGATGTATGTGCAGGCTGACAACTATGAAGAAGTGTTTTCTCACATGAAACCAAATAGCATACTTGGCCTTTCGCATGGATTTCTTCTCGGCCATTTGCAGTCAATGGGCCTTGACTTTCCCAAGAACATCAGTGTGATTGCTGTATGTCCCAAGGGAATGGGCCCATCTGTCAGGAGATTATATGTGCAAGGAAAAGAAATCAATGGTGCTGGAATCAATGCTAGTTTTGCGGTTCACCAGGTCTTCTGCAGCCTTTTGTAATTCATCCTCATCTATTTCTCTTAAAACTCTTGCTGTGATGTTCCATAGGATGTGACACCTTTTGCTATATACAGGATATTGATGGAAGGGCCACAGATGTTGCTCTTGGGTGGTCAGTTGCCCTTGGTTCCGCCTTTACGTTTGCTACTACCCTGGAACAGGAATACAGAAGCGATATATTTGGCGAGCGAGGTTAGCGTGTTTCCAAAGTCTGTTTTTTCACTTACTAAACTAGTATGGTTGAGGTCCACTTCTCTTCTTGTTAGGCATATTACTTGGCGCTGTCCCTGGCATTGTTGAGTCGCTGTTCAGAAGGTACACGGAAAATGGAATGAGTGAAGAGCTGGCATACAAGAATACTGTTGAGTGCATAACTGGAAACATTTCTAGGACCATATCAACAAAGGTCGGAATTAAATTCTCAATTTTTTGATTTGGTGTATTATTGTGTTTAGCAAGATACTTTTATAACTTGTCAAATTGTTCTGAAAGTAATCCACATATCCTATACAAGTTGATTAGGGTATGTTAGCTCTATACAATTCATTCAATGCGAAGGGCAAGGAGGAGTTTGGGACTGCATATAGTGCTTCATATTACCCTTGCTTGGAGATCTTGTATGAGTGCTATGAAGATGTTGCAACAGGTAGTGAGATCAGGAGTGTTGTCTTGGCAGGGCGCCGCTTTTCTGTAAGTTGATTCTTTATCATTAAGCTTCGTAGCAATTGCTCCTCTCTCTCTCTCACACACACACACACACACACATTAATTACCTCCTTGTTGCAAACTAGATAACACCGCCTGTACTATTTAGCTTGTGCTGTTCTCTCCCTACATTTCTTTTGATCAATTGAGGAAATTGCATATCCTTCTTGTGGAACCTAATTTTACAAGGGCTTCTGTGGCATTATGGAAAAGTTAATACTGATTATTATCAAGATATTAACCTTCTTTTATTATATACAGGAGAAAGAGGGGTTACCAGCTTTCCCAATGGGCAAGATAGATCAGACAAGGATGTGGAAAGTTGGTGAGCGTGTCCGTGCAACACGGCCATCCGGTGATCTGGGTCCTCTGTATCCTTTCACTGCTGGTGTCTATGTCGCATTGATGATGGCCCAGGTACGCTTTTATTTAGTCCATATAATTGATTTTATTTTTATGTGTGAGTCTTAAAAGGTCCCGCTGTGTGTATCTTGACCTGTTGTCGCTTGAATCTCTTCAAATTCCTTTTTTTCTTATATGCTCTTTCTCTATTTAGCTACAAGCGCTTTTTATCTATCTCCCCACTACTTGACAAGGTTTATTGCAACTTGATGAACAACCCCCTCCCAGTTCCCTTTTGTTCATTTTCATATTTGTGTTTTGTTTATTCTGATTTCCTCTTTGCTTTTATCTCCTGAATTTGATGGTATATGGGTGTTCAACACCTGTGGTGTTACCTTAGTTTGAGAGCATCTAGGTCTTTCTTGTTTGACGAGTTCAGCTTTATGGAAGCAAAATTGGGTTTCTGCAAAACTTAAAAGAGAAAAATTGCCTCCTGCAGAAAGCTTCCTAAAGTGGTATTTAAGAACCAGCAAACTCAGTCGAAAAAAGACACGAGAACTTACCTTAATGTCTAAAGGGAAAGACGATAGCAAAGAGATATGACCCTGTTCTATTATTTCTATGAACATATCTTTCTCATGTAACATTTTGTTTTTTTGGAATATTGACAGATTGAGGTTCTGAGGAAGAAAGGCCACACTTACTCAGAGATAATAAATGAAAGTGTCATCGAGTCTGTTGATTCCCTGAATCCCTTCATGCATGCACGTGGAGGGTCATTCATGGTTGACAATTGCTCTACAACAGCGCGTTTAGGATCTAGAAAGTGAGCGCCTCAATTTGATTACAACCTCACTCAGCAAGTACTTGTAGCAGTCGACAATAACCTTCCTATCAATATGGATCTCATCACCAATTTCGTATGAGATCCTGTGCACGAAGCTATTGAAGTTTGTGCCCGATTGAGACCAACAGTTGACATTTCAGTTCCTCCCGATGCTGACTTTGTCCGTCCGGAGCTCAGACAAACTGGCCACTAAGGTTCTTTGTCGGTCACTTGTACTGCGATGGTGATGATTTTATGAAATTGGAAGGAGTAAGGCATTAGGCAGAGGTTTAGTCTGGTTGAGCATTATTAAAGGTAGATCACCTTTTTCTGTTGTTAAACAACGTGATCTTTGTACTTCAGATTTGTATGTTTCTTTTGCAAATTAATGTAATAAAAGCTCAGTTTGAAATCTCTTTAGCCATGGTAATTTATGAGTTTTTGATCATGAACAACATTTTATGCTGGCCTTGGACCATTCAATTTTCAAAATTAATTGAATTGATTGGTGTTTATTAAGAACGTAAATTTAATTTAGTTACTTAAATGAATCCTCGTTTCCATATCTCACCAAATTGGTATTCGCAAAGAAAAAGATGAACAAATTAGAGCTCAACAAATCGGTATCCAAGAAAAAAGATCTACATACTATTTTGAATGATTACACATTACAGAAAACCAAGACTACTCTAGTTGAATAGTTAAGAATAAAAAACTATTTTGAATGATTACACATTACAGAAATACTAATACTACTCTAGTTGAATAGTTAAGAATAAGAATAAGATCGGCAGTCATTCAGATGTAGGCTTAACAGGAGCTCTGCAAAAGGGACATGTTTTTTTTCCTCTGCAACCACTTGTTAATGCATTCCACATAAAATTCGTGGCCACATTCAAGTTAGGCAATAATACCTTCATATGTATATTCGGCTAAACATATCGCACATACTTCTTGTTCCTCATCAACAACTGGATCACCATCTATGTCCATAGCAGGCGAAGGACCATAATGCGTCCGTGTTTCGAAATATTCAGACATGTCCATCAACTAATTACTATTGTCCGTTTCCTCCTCTTCTTGTATTCCTAGTTCTCGTTCGAGTTCATCGCTATAAGTATCATTGAGGGTCTATTCTAGCTCTTGAAATCGTTTACTCTCATTCGGGGCGTCCTCCTGGCTCGAGTTCCACTTGTTTGGTTCGGTTGATGGCCTTCATTGATCAGACCTATAGTCCACTCCCTTGGTGGTTCCATATTCTCAGACACATCAACTTCAAGAATCGGCTCGGATACATCATTAACGAATTCCTCTACCTCTTCCTTTTTTTCTATAATTTCTTCATAAAAAATCGACTCAAATACGTCATTCTGAAATTCCCCGTCCTCCGTTGCCTCCCTTTCTTCTACAATTTCATCTTCAAGAGATACTTCATTCAAAAATTCCTCTGCCTCGTCCTCCTCCTCCTCTTCTTCTTCTTCTTCTTCTATAATTTCATCAAGAATCGATTCTTGTTCTTCTTCTTCTTCCTCTTGTTCTGGTTCTTCTTCTTCCTCTTCTTCCTCCTCTTCCTCCTCCTTCTTCTTCCTCTTCTTCCTCTTCTTCTTCCTCTACTTCCTCCTCCTCCTCCTCCTCTTCTTCTTCTTCTTCTTCTTCTTCTTCTTCTTCTTCTTCTTCTTCTTCTTCTTCTTCTTCTTCTTCTTCTTCTTCTTCTTCTTCTTCTTCTTCTTCTTCTTCTTCTTCTTTAGACTATATATGTATCATCTTTAGACTATCTTATTAAGAATCCCTTCGAATTTTGGATGGTGCGTGTATCTTGTGAATTTGATTATTGAAAAAATTATGCGAGGCATGTACACCTTATAGTCATGGATATGAAGGAAAAAGTAGGGAAAAAAAGAAAAAGAAAGAAAAAACTAAAAATATAATATTAAATAAATGGACAAAAATAAAAATAATTTTAAAATAATGTTATATACGTGTCAGCTGTGTGTAAACACTCAATCACTCATGTACATCAATATGAGTTTGTTTCGAGAAAAGAGTACTAAAGAGTGGCATACAAGGGGCTTCCACATGCTTAACATTGATGGTTCTGCTGATCTACAAACTGGACCTGGTGGCATGGGGTGTGTGTTTAGAAACCATGATGGCTCTTGGGAATTAGGCTTCTATGAAGACCTACCACACACCACACCTCTCCTATCTGAAATCCTTGCACTTAGAAAGGGTCTCATCTTGGCTAAACAACACAACCTAAAGCCGTTAATTGTAAACACTGACTGCAATGCCATTATTATCATTCTTAAAAATGGTCACCCCCTTTACTGTAATATACTATCGGAGTGCAGATCACTGCTGATAGAAGTGGAGGCAACAACTCCAGTGTACGTATTTAGAAAGCAAAACCAAGTTGCTAACTGTCTATCTAGAGAAGGGAAGAAAGCGATAGAATTCGTTGTAACTGCTATCTTGCAAGTTCCTTCTATGTTTGTTCTAGAAGCACTAGATGCAGACATATTAGGAGCTTCCTTTATTCGCTTAGTAACAAACAATGTTTTGAACCTATCCAGTCGGGATGTTAATGATAATGTAAACTCTCAATTCTAATCTAAGAATAGAAACAGATGAAAAGTCCAAGTCTTTCGGAGAATGAAAACTCACCATTTCACCACTAATGACTGACGAACTGAACCGATCCAGCTAACACTGCACAGAAAAAATAGAGGTATCTCCGATGTCTGTATCACGTGGGGATACAACACCCAGAGACAGTTAGTGGGTTGAACACTAACATATAATTCAAGGATAGGGGATAAAATAAAACCAAGTCAAATCCAATTCAAATCCACGTGAACATCATCTTATACATACATAAATAATATGTCAAAAAAGGGAACAAGGCTTAATATGCACTTTAAAACTTCAGCATGGATTATGTAGCTCAATCGTCAAAACATAAGAAGGCACCTATGGGCTATATAGTCCAGCTCTCCCCCAGCTGGAAGGGCCCTCGTAGGTGTAGCCGCACGAACCAGAGGATGTACATATGCACCATGGGGGACTCGAACTACCCGATATACTAAGGTGACCAAAGCACCCAATCATGTAATATAATATGGAGGTCTCAAACCTCCAAATCATATAATAATAATAAGGGGGACTCAAACCACCCGTTCATTTAGATCTTCGCATCGCCAACTGCAATTTCTAGTAGTGGTCCTTCGGGACCTCTACTTTCACGACTCAGCTATAAAATCCTTATTAAAGACCAATTAAATTATTTATCACACGTTCTCATTTATTGATTCATGATATACATTTAGGCATACACTGTTGGTATCGTCATACCAACTACATTTGCAAGGTAACATTAACATGCCAAACCAATTAACACCACTTGGGGAATTCTTAACCCTCTTGGTTCAATTATACATTAGCTTGGGAAATTACATAACCCAATAAGGTTCAATTCAAAATCATTATGCTCCATTAGCTTTTCACATTATGCAATAGTTCAAGAGTAGTTCAATGTGCATACTTTTCATAGTCAAAACTAATTTCACAATACGGGATTGAAGTCATCATCACTTTAATGGTCAAGATTCAAAAATTGGGGGAAATCACAATCCCCTAGTTTATACACCATACCCATGCATCCCACAAGTTCAAAACCATGAATAAAGCATGAACAATCATATGTAAACCATGGGAAAACATTGTTTAAAAACAAACATTCAAAACTCTCAACCCATATTCCAAAACCAACATCAAAACCACATGAATAACTATTTAAAACACATGCTTTTACAAAATAATAGTTAGGAAAGAGTAACATGCCTGAAAGATTCTCAAATATGCATAGGAAACCTTGAATTGACCCCTAGATGGTTAACCTTGAGAAAACCCTAACTTGCTTTGCTTGAAGGAATTTGAGAGAGTAAGAAGGGTTTTTGTTTTTGTTAAAGCGTTAACGTAATGCCCAAAAGATACTTTATGGACGTGGGGTCTAAGTGGGGAAAGAGGGAAATGTCAAAAGTGCCTTCAACTTAAAAACTAAAAAATTATCGCCAGTGACTACCGGTCAAACTGCGACTCGTAATGACACGTTACGACTCGTCACCATGAGTCGTAGCCAAGACTGTGTCATTAGTCCCACATACTGTTGACCCTATGAATTACATCATATGACTCGTTAGGGGACCCTACGACTCATAAGGTCCTAGTCTTCGCCAGGACAACATACTTAGAACATATATTGGTTTTACTATGGTTGGGACATTACGACTCATAATGAGTCCATACGACTTGTTGGGAGCCACTCATACTCAGAATAGAAAACTTAGACACACATACTGGTTAGGCTACGATTTGTCTCCTTATGACTCATCAATACTTTCTACGACTCGTAAGGGGAGTCGTAGTTAGTACAATGAGTATAAAATTTCAGAAATTTTCATGGACCAAATTCCGAGGTGTTACATTCTCCCCCCTTAGGATCATTCATCCTCGAATGATGGGTCAAGGCATCCATTAGCATGAATTAACACAAAGCACACCCACGCTTACCTTTAATAAAGACAAAAAACAAAGATACCAAGGAAATTATAATTTTCTTTAATAAAGTCAGAAAACAAAAATGGTAAGGAGTTCATACCTCATGAACGATTATCCGAAGCGGTAAACAAGAATAGGTACTTGGACTTCAAGTCCTCTTCATCTTCCCAAGTAGCTTCTTCAACCTTTTGGTTCCTTCATAGAACTTTTACCAAAGCGACGTCCTTTGCTCGCAACCGGCGAACTTGATGATCCAAAATCTCAATAGGAACTTCCTTATAGAACAAGAAATCCGAGACACCCACACTTTCCAAAGGAACGACCAAGGAAGGATCGCCTACACACTTTTTCAACATCGACACATGGAAGAGCAGATGAATAGAACCCAAATTAGAAGGCAATTCTAGTTTATAAGCCACATTGTCGACTCGTCTCAAAATATGATATGGACCAACATAGCGGAGATTGAGATTCCCTTTCTTTCAAATCACAACACTCCCTTTATGGGAGATACCTTCAGGAACACTAAATCATCCACCTCAAATTCCAAGTCCCTTGGCCTTACATCCGTATAGGAATTTTGGCGACTTTGAGCGGTCTTAAATCTATCCCTAATCACCTTCACCTTTTCCATATCTTGGTGAACCAAGTTAGGACCATATAACTTATTTTCACCACCCTCGAACCACCTAATAGAAGACCTACACCTCCTTCCATACAAATCCTTGAAAGAAGGCATCCCAATACTCGAGTGATAGCTATTATTATATGCAAACTTAACGAGAGGTAAATGGTCTACCTACTTCCACTAAAATCAATCACACAATACCTCATCATATCCTCCAATATTTGTATCATCCTTTCTACTTGTCCATCCGTATGAGGGTGGAGAGCGGTGCTAAGGTTCACCTTAGTCCTCAGACCTCTTTGAAAGGAATGCCAAAAGTGAGATGAGAATTGAGTACCTCAATCAGATATGATGGAAACTAGAGCACCATGCAACTTCACAATTTTCTCAATGAAGAGATTAGTGTAATCCTTCGCCAAATAATTAGTCCTCACAGGAAAGAAGTGAGCGGACTTAGTCATCCTATCCACGATGACCCAAATAGAATCAAACTGATGATAGGACCGCAGAAGACCAATAACAAAATCCATATTAGTCGCTTCCTATTTCCACACGGGCAATTCAATCTCTTAAGATAATCCACCAGGCCTCAAGTGTTCTAGCTTCACTTACTGACAAGCCAAACACTTAGCCACATAATTGGCCACATCCCTCTTCAATTTATTCCACCAATAAATTTCTCTTAAGTCATGATACATCTTCGTTGAACCAGGATGAATAGTGTACTTTGACTCATGAGCTTCAACCAAAATCCTCTCTTGAAGCCCATCAACTTTTGGAATACATAACTTGCCTTGGTACCTCAAATACCATCACCACCGATCTATAAAGCTATCACCTTATGGTGACCTACATCATCCTTGATATACATCAACATAGGGTCCAAAACTTGTTTTTTCTTTACTTTAGTACCAAGAGATGACTTCGCCACCTTTTGCACAAATACACCACTATCCTTAGAGTCCAAGAAATAAACTCCAAGATTAGCCAAATGGTGAATATCCTTCACCAATTCTTGTTTCTCCTTATTCATATGAGATAAGATTTCCATGGACAACCTGCTAAAAGAATCAACAACTACGTTAGTGTTACCTAGATGATAATGGAGACTCATATCGTAGTCCTTGAGCAACTCAAGCCATATCCTCTTCCTGAGATTCAACTTCTTCTAGGTGAATACATACTACAAGCTCTTATGATATGAGAAATGTCAACATGGACCCCATAAAAATAATGGCGCCAAATCTTCAAAGCAAACACCACATCCAATAATTTTGAATTATGAGTTGGATAATTCTTCTCGTTCACCTTCAACTGTCTAGAAGCATATGTAACTACCTTGCCATGCTGCGTCAATACACAACCCAGCCCCACTTGAGATGCATCATAATAAACACAAATCCCTTAGTACCTTCAAGTAGAGTCAATACCAAAGCCGAAGTCAATTTATCCTTCAACTTCTCATAACTACCCTCACAAGTATCCGACCATAAGAACTTACCTTCTTCTAAGTTAACTTAGTTAATGGGGAAGCAATAGAAGAGATGTTTTCCACAAACCTAATATAATAACCGACTAAACCCAAGAATCTCTGAATATCGGTTGGAGTCATGGGTCTAGGCCACTTCCTAACTACCACAACTTTCTGTGGATCCAACATGATCCATTCACTAGAAACAATATGACCCGAATAGGTTACAACGTTCAACCAGAACTTGCACTTAAAGAAATAACATAAAACCACTGCTCCTTAAGGGTCTATAACACTAGGCGGAGATAATTGACATAATCCACCTCACTCTTAGAATACATTAAAATATCACCAATAAACACAATTATGAATAAATCCAGGAACTTATGGAATACTCGGTTCATAAGATCTATAAATGCTGTCGAGGCATTAGACAAACCAAAGGACATTACCAAAAACTAAAAATGACCATCGGGTCTGAAAAGCAGTCTTAGGGATATCCACCTCCCTAATCTTTAACTGATGGTAACCCAATCGAAGATCAATCTTAGAGAAATACTTAGACCTTAAAGCTGATCAAAGAGATCATCAATCCTAGAAAGCAAATACTTATTCTTCACAATTACCTTATTCAACTGTTGGTAATATATACATATATCTTAAGGGACCCATCCTTATTACGCATGAAAAGAACATGCACACCCTATAAAGACACACTAGAGTGAATAAAACCCTTGTCAAGAATATCTTTCAACTGCTCCTTGAGTTTTTTCAACCCACCCGAAACAATTCTATAGGGAGGGATAGAAATAGCACGAGTGTTCAAAAGAAGATCAATCCCAAAATCAATTTCTCTATCGGGAGAAACACTAGGAAGATCATCAGGGAACACCTCAAGAAATTCACAGACCACAAAGACAGACTACAAAGACGAACCTTCAGATCTAGCATCCTTAGCATGAACTAGATGGTAGAGGCACCCCTTAGAAGTCAGTTTCCGGTCCCTAAGATAGGAAATAAACCTTCTTTTAGGTACTAGGGAACTACCTCCCCACTCAATCATCTTCTCATTAAGGAATTAGAAACTGACCCTTCGAGTTCGAGAATCAAGAGATGCATAGCACGAATACAACCAATATATCCCTAAAATTACATCAAAGTCTAACATGTACAATTTATCAGATCCACCAAGGTCCCCTACCACAGAATGACATAAAAAAATCTCTATAGACCCTTCTAGCCACAGTGGAGTCACCCACCGATGTAGATACAAAGAAGGGATCCAAAATACACTCAGAATCAAAACTAAAATGAATAGCCACATAAAGGGTCATGGAAGAGAGGGTAAACTCAGGATCAAGTAGATAATATACATTATAAGAGAAAAATATGAGCGTACTAGTAACAAAATTGAGGGATACCTCAGAATCCTTGTAGGTGGCTAGGGCGTACAGACGATTCTGATCAGTTTCAGAGCCAGAATCAGAAGTTGCATCCGCACCCCTTGGTGCCAGAGCTGATGAAGTAGCAACAAGGATCTTATTTGCCCTAGAAGTAACCTTAGAAGGAAAATTCCTCTGTATATGACCAATCTGACCATATTTAAATCACTTGTTCCTCCCCTTTTCATAAACACCATAATGCACCTGGTTATAAAATCTACATGAAGGATATGATGGATCTGACCAAGCCCCACTAGCCTGAGGCTAGGTACCCTGTGCCCTGGGGCCAACACTATTCTGAAAATGACAATCACCAGATGCCTTCGGATAAAGAGCACTAGCCATAGAGTAGGAACCAAAGTTTCCCCACTTCTTCTTAGACCATTTTCCACTGTCTCTACCATTTTGCTGCTGACCTCTATCCTGATTAGAATATTGAAACTTCTTATTCTACCTTTTATTTATATCTTCTTGCTTATTGTTTTCCTCTTTCACTTGATACATATACACCACAAGTCTAGAGATGTTCATATCCTTGTTCAACAAGGTGGCCTTGCTCTCCAAAATTAACTCACGGGATAACTCGAAAGAAAATTTCCTCATTTTAAATTTTATGCTAGATACTAACTCAGGAGCATACTGAGACAACTGGTGAAACTTCAAGGCATACTTCTTCACTGAGATTTTACTTTGCTTCAAATTTATAAACTCCTCAACCTTCACTTCCCTCAATCCCGGAGGAAAGAAGCGATTAAGAAAAGCATTAGAGAAATCATCCCACAAAGTAGATTCATCATCATCACCCCTAGACTAGTCCCACTCCTTATACCATTGATATGCTACATCCTTCTACTGATAAAAAAATAACTCCATTCTCTCTACATTAGTAATATACATCATATAGAAAATCATCTCTATATCACCAATAAACCCTTGAGAATCTTCCTAAACCTTAGAACCAATTAACATCAGAGGACTCAACCTCATAAATTGACCAACTCTAGCGGCCTCAGAAGATAGAGCAATATAAGCAACACACTCAATCTGAGAGGCCATCATCTGGGTCAACAAATGGATCAGCTGGTGAAACTCAGCATTAGACATGCCATCTCGAGGTGTCCGAAAAGGGATAGGGAGAACCAGTGGAACTCCACTAGGGAAATTAAAAGCAGCGACCCTAAACTGGGTCAAACTCCTTAAGTAGGATGAGCTCTATCCACATTGCCTCATATGGGAGAAAAGAGTTTCCACAAGCATCAGATCTTCTGGAAGGCATAATTTTAAAAGTAAACATATGTGAATTAGAAGAGATGTCAATATATTAGACTCTACAGCCCAAAATAGAACAACAAAAAAGGTAAATATTTATAAATGACTCGTAGCCTCTCCCTTATAAGTGTGGCGCGCTCCGCACCCATAAATGAGACTAATTGATACAACTTTGTTGTCACCCAATAACAATAAACCTAAGCTCTGATACCAACTTTGTCATAATACAAACTAGGGCTTGGATATGATGAGTATGTCACGTCCAACGAGGACAGAAGACCACCTCCTACACCTAACAAAACTACCCCCAATATCGAATGATTCTAAATATATAAAAAGATAGCATAAGATAAGATCAAAGAATTTAAGTCATGTCTATAACAGATATCCGATAACAACCAAGAATAACCAACCAACCTCACCCAAGTCCACAGTAATCCATAAAGCCTTCTGATAAACCAAAAGTGTCGAGACATGCCCTCGACCCTGACAATGAAAATGATAATGTTAATGATAATGTAAACTCTCAATTATAATCTAAGAATGGAAAATAATGAAACATCCAAGTCTTTTGGAGAATGTAAGCTCACCACTTTACCACCAATGGCTGATGAACTGAATTGATCCACCTAATACTGTGCAAAAATATCGATGTATCTCTGGCGCTTGCATCGCGTGGAGATATATCATCTGAAGATGGTTAGTAGCTTGAGCACTAGTATGTAACTCATGGATAGAGGACAAAATAAAGCTAAGTCAAATCCAATTCAAATCTATGTGAACATCATCATATACATACATAAATAATATGCTGGGAAAAGGAATAAGACTTTGCATGCATTTTAAAACTTTAGCCTGGATTATGTAGCTCAATTGTCATAACATAAGAAGGAACCCATGATCTATATGGTCCCAACTCTCTCCTAGTTGGAAGGTCCTAGTGCATGTAGACGCATGAATCAGAGGATGTACATATACACCATGGGGTCTCAAATCACCCGGCATAATAAGGTGACCGAAACACCCGATTATGTAATATAATATGTGGGAATCAAACCTCTTAATCATACAATAATAATAAGGGGGACTCGAACCACCCGATTATTTAGACCCCTACGCCACTAACCGTGGTTTCCAGTATTGGTCCCTTGGGACCTCCACTTTAACGACTCAGATACACAACACTCATTAAAGCCTAATTAAATTATTTATCACACATTCCCATTCATTAAACCATGATACACATTTAGGCATACACTGTTGGTATCTTCATACCAACTACACTTGCAAGGTATCATTGATATGCCAAACTAATTATCATCACTTATTCATAACCCTCTTAGTTCAATTATACATTAGCTTTGCAAATTACACAACCCCATAAGGTTCAAATTAAAATCATTATGCTCCATTAGATTTTCACATTATGCAATAGTTTAAGAGTAGTTTAGTGCGTATAGGGGTTGAGGTCATCATCGCTTCAATAGTCAATATTCACAAATTGGGGGAAATCACAATCCCCTAGTTTATTCACCATACCCATGCATCTCACAAGTTCTAAACCATTAATAAAGCATGAGCAATCATATGTAAACCATGGAAAACATTATTTAAAAACAAACATTCAAAACCCTTAACCCATGTTCCAAAACCAACATCAAAACCATATGAAAAAATATTTAAAATACATACTTTTACAAAATAATAGTTGGGGAAGAGTAACATGCCTGAAAGATTCTCAAATATAGAGAGTAAACCTTAAATTGACCCTTAGATGCTTAACCTTGAGGAAACCCTAGATTGCTTTACTTGAAGGAATTTGAGAGAGTAAGAAGGGGGGGGGGTGATTTTGTTAAAGTGTTAAAATAATGCCCAAAAGATGATTTATGGATGTGGGATCTAAGTGGGTAAATAGGGATATGACTAGACCATACGAGTCGTAAGGTCAGGTCACGAGTGGGGATCATGGAGTCATATGGTGGATAGTGTATGGGTGGATAACTCACTGTCTTTGTAACGGCTCAATGGTACGAGTCGTATGTTGTGGGCACGAGTCAAAGGGTCAACTCATAACCACCAGCAATCTTTTTACAATTTTAAGTTGGGTGCATTCTGGATATTTCTCACTTTAAGTCCCTTTGAGACTATGACTTAAAACACTCTTTGGGACTTTATTAACACATTATTCCCAATCAAACACTCTTAAATTCTCTCAAACTCTTTATTCAAGCAAAATCTAAGGTTTCATCATACTAATCAATTAAAGCTTTCAAGGGTGGTTTCTCTTTGTATTCCTTGGTGTCTAAGGCATGTTACTCCCCCCTCATTGTTATTTTTATAAAATCTTATATTTTTAATGTATGGATATATTGTTATGGTTTGAAATAAAGATTAGGGTTTTTGGTTGTTTATGGATGAATATTGTTTTACATGGTTTATGAAACACCCTGGGTTTTGACCCTTAGAAAATTTCCGGGATTTCTAGTCTTTGAAAAGGATACGACTAAGGGGTAAAAGTCGTATGATGCAATATAATTTGTATAGGGTAGTCGTATGCTAACCAGTGTTGGTTGGTGAGATAAAGTTGGTTAATGAAATGGATACAACTTTGGATGGTATGAGTCGTATGGTTGGATAGGGGTAGTATGGTCTGGGTTTTTTATTTACGTAACCTTAGACTTTGTAACATGACTTGGATCTAAGTACGAATGGCTCACCATGGGTCGTGATCTAGGTTATGACTCATACCCTCAACTGGTATGGTAGTCAGTATTCATTCCTCTTGTGATTCTTTCTGCAGGGGTATGGGTCAAGGATACTAGTCATATGTTTGGGTAATACTTGGTTGGGTAAGTAATATGGTGGACAATGTTGGGTCTAAGAATGAATCCTAGGGTACGAGTGGTGGGTACCACTCATATCAGAGAGTACAACTAGTATGGGTCAGTCGTACCCTATGACGAGATTTTTATATAGTTTAAGTATGGGTAATCTGGACATTTCTTCTTTTAACCTATTAGGGTCCCACAACTTTTAAACCACTTGTGAGGCTATTTACCTTATTATTCTATCATTTAACTCTTAGAAACTTCTTTTGAACACTCTATAATCCTCTTTAAGGATTTTCGATAAGGGAAGGCTAGGGTTTCATCTAGGGGATCAAATTGGGGCCTGTATTGGTGTTTTCTCTTCATTATCTTCTCTGTATAAGGTATGTTCTCTTCCCTCATTGTTAGTTCCAACTAAAGGCATTATTTTATATAATGTTTTTATGGCATAAATATTGTATGGTTTTGGTTTTGAAATATCTATTAGGAGATTTTGGTTATAAATTCTTGGTTATGGTTTTCCCATGTTTTAGTTATGTATTTACAATGTTTTAATGGTGATTTGTATCCTTGGTTGCATAGCAATGGTTGATTGGTAATTGGGATTGGTTTTGGAAATACTATGCCTCAATATGTTTGATAAAATGCCTATGAGATTGCTTTTACTATATTGTTGGACTTTTAATGAAAACTATTGCATGTATGGTTTGGTAATGGAATATTAATTGGTTTGAATGGTTTGAAATGGTTAAATGGAATGATTTGTTCAATAAACACACTTGTGGGGTAAAATGGAATCCCCCAAGTAATCATAATAATGGAACGCTTATGGGGTACATGGGACTCCCCCAAGTTGACTTGGTAATATGATCTATGGGTACATGGGACTTCCTTGATCTCTAATGGATTTACTAAGGACATTGTTTGCAAGTTATAGTCGGTATGATGATACTACTAATCATAGCCTTGGTTAATAATGAATTGGTTGGATGGAAAATGGTTTTAATTTGGCAAGGATGGCAGGGTGTGATAGCTAATCGTGAAGGTGGGAGTCCAACAGATGAACACTAGAAACTCATATTTGCCGACATGAGGGGTTGGTCTTGTCGACCATATATGATACTCATGAGGTACACAAGAATCCTCTAAGTACACTGTACATATGTATCATGGAGAATGAAGGGTACTTGGGAAACCCCAACTCTTATAGTATCTTCGGTTCATGATGCTACACATATTAGGGCCCATTCATGGGGTTACACTGGACCCATATATCCCATGGGTGGTTAAGCACGATTAAGCTTCACATACCCAGGTTAATAGTTTTAAATGCATGCTAAACCCAATTCCCTTTCCCGACATATATATATATGTATGGTTTGTATACATATGGTTGATTTACTTGGTTTTACTAGATGACATTATTTTATCCTTATCCTAAGTTCATGATAGTTTTCCTCCGCTAACCAGTCTTCGAGCGGCTATATCCCCATGTGATGCAAAAACTGACCGTTCTACTCCTCCTGCTTAGCCATCAGACATTCGAGATCAGCTTTGGATTGAAGTGGTGAGCTTCCATATTCTGGAAGGATCCATTTTATGTCATAGATATTTTTATATACTTTGATTTACTTATGGATATTGGTTTTTGCTATGGTTGGGGGCTTGTCCCAAATGGATATTGGTTTTCTTTTGTTAGAGGCTTGCGTGACTACTATGGGTTAGTATAGGAGGGATCGGTATTAGTGTCAGCCTTAGTATTGGCATTGGTATTGGGTATGATACCGTTGGACTAAATTTCTTATTGTTCCATCCTCTTATATTATGTTATGGTCAGGGATTTGATTATCACCTGGTTTGGTTTTGATTTATGGTTTGGTACGGTTTGGTTGGGTTTAGGCGGTTGGACTGATTTGGATCAGTCTCGGTTGTAGACCTATTCCAGAGATTAGAATTGAATGAATATGCTATCTTGTTATATGCTCAAAATTCAGCAACCTCAGGGCAGGCGGATGAAGGTTGGGTTGGGTAACGGGGGCAGTCTCCGTTTTGGTTTGGTCTTGGGATGCCCATTACGACAAGGCCTCAGGCTGGTTTGTATCAAGTTGGTATTAAAGCTTTATGTTCATGGTCAATTGGGAGTCCACAAGCCCTGTTGAGTAGAGTCTCTTTTAGGGATGTGTAGCGGGCCACACTCATAAGAGAGAGGCTACATGGAATTTAGGAATATTTCACTTTCTTGGTATTCTATATTTAATCTTGGAGTTTAAGTCCTGGAATACTTTCTAATCTTTGTTTGTTCGCTTTTTAGATAATGCCTCATTGATCTGGAACATAAGAAAATTCTTCTGTCCCATCTGGGGGCGATGTTAATGGAGTACGCCCTACATCTAGAGTTCATACTTGGTCCAGGGGTCCTATCCTTGATGTTTATAGAGTTCCACTGGTTGCTACTAGTCCTCCTCAGGGTGAGGTGACTAATGCAAAATTTCTTCAGTTGATTCATACTATTGCTCAGTTGGTTTCTGCTCAGGCTGAGCGCGATGCATCAATGTTTTGTCTTCAGAGGACACAAGGGTTGGATAGTTCATGAAGACGAATCCTCCTACTTTTACTGGTGTGGAGGTGGAGGAGGATCCTTAGGGTTTCTTGGATGAAATGGAGAAGATATTTAGAGTGATGCAGGCCACTAATATGGAAGGGCTGAACTTTGTAGCTTATCATCTCAAAGATATTGCGTACCAATGGTAATAGGAGTAGGATAAGGATAGGGGTGATGTGGAGGAGTTGTCTTTGTGGGAGTCCTTTTCTAATGCCTTCTTGGATCGCTTCTTTCCTCAGAACTTGAAGGAAGCAAAGATGGAGGAGTTTATAAATATTATGCAAGGGAAAATGTCTATCAAAGAATACTCCTTGAAATTTCATAAGTTATCTAGGTATGCTCCGAAGTTGGTGTCAGATATGAGGGCTAGGATAAGAAAGTTCACTTCTGGGCTGTCTCGAGATTTGATCCTTGAAAGCAAGACTACTTTGCTGATTAAGGATATAGATATTTTAAGGTTAGTTGTTCATATTCAACAGGTAGAGAAGGAAAATAGGAAACAGATGGAGTTCGGGGATAGGCGGGGTGGAGAAAAATAGGAAATATGTCGAATTGGGAAGAGGTTAAGGGGTGTGTGTATGAAGCTGTACAATAATTTTTTTCTGAGGGTATGATGAAGAAAACTTGAAACTGGATTCCATTAACCTTAATACCAAAGGTTCCTTCACCTACAAAAATGAAGGATTATAGACCTATTGCTTGTTGTTCTACTCTATATAAACTAATTTCAAAGATCCTGACCAACAGGATGCAGAAAGTGATGAATGGATTGATAGAAAAATCCCAATTAGCTTTTGTGGAGGGAAAGAACATCTCTGATAATATTATGTTGAGTTATGAATTGTTTAAAGGATACACCAGGAAGTGGATCTCACCTAGATGTATACTAAAAGTGGATATCAGGAAAGCATATGATATATTAGAGTGGCAGTTCCTAAGAGCAATGTTGACAGAACTAAGGTTCCCTCAGAAGTTCATAAGCTGGATAATGGAATGTGTGTCAACTGGTACTTATTAACTAATGCTAAATGGAGGACTAACACAACCATTTCAAGCTAGAAGAAGTCTGAGGAAAGGGGACCCCATGTCCCCATACCTCTTTATTCTTGAAATGGAATACCTGCACATGGAACTAACTCAGATGATGCTCAATAAGTAATTCCATTTCCATCCAAGATTCAAAAGATTTAGAGTGGTACATATGTTTTTTGCTGATGACTTACTTATGTGTTGCAGGGCTGATTTAACCTCCATAACATTGATGAAAGATATTTTTCATAAATTCTCAAATGCATCTGGACAGAAAGCAAACTAGGAGAAGAGTTCAATATACATAGTAGGAACCATAAGTAGTTTGAGAACAAAGATTATCCAAAAGTTGGGGTATGTGGAAGGACAACTTTCCTTCAAGTACTTGGGGGTTCCTTTATCTACAAAAAAACTGACAGTGTCACAATGTTTACCATTAGTTGAGAAGTTCAAATCTAAGATAAAATGCTGGTCAGTAAACCTATTGTCATATTTTGGAAGAATTCAACTCATAAAGTCTGTATTATTTGGAATGCAAAGCTATTGGTCACAAATCTTTTTCCTACCACAAAGAGTTATCAAAATGCTGGAGGCCATATGCAGAACAGTTCTCTGGAATTTAAAGGTGATATATAAAGAAAAGCCCTAGTGTCATAGGAGAAAATATGCTATCTAGGATCAACAGGAGGGCTAAATGTTATAGACCTAACGAAGTGGAATAAGGCAGCTATTCTGAAGTATCTATGTGCTATCTCTAAGAAGAAAGACACATTGTGGATTAGGTGGGTGCATTGCTACTATATCAAGAACAATGAGTTAGAAATGGTACCAAGCCTTAAGAATGTATCCTGGGTGGTGAAAAAGGTTATTGATAGCATAAAAGTAGTGATGGCACAACAACAATACCAGGGAACAATTCAGAATACATTGGAGAAGATGGTAATAGGAGGCAAGTTTAAAATCAAAAGAGCATATCAATCCATGATGCCTCAACTGTCTAAGGTTCTATGGAAGAATATAATATTACATAAGCAAGTGCACCTGAGGTTCAAACTTATACTATGGTTGGCAGTACAATAAAGGCTGGCCATAGTAGTGAGGCTTCAAAAAATAGGAACTCAAGTCCCAGTGAATTGCATATTTTGTGATGGAGATAGAAAAACTTTTGATCACCTATTCTTTAGATGCTCGTATAGTAACCAGGTGTGGATAAGAATGTTAAATTGGTTGCAAATCAGCATAAGCATTGGCACATAGTAGCAGGAACTTGAATGGATTAGTAAGAAAGCAAAGAAAAAGGGAGTGTATGCTAAAACCATTTATTGTACATTTGTGATGGTCATCTACAGCATATGGTAGGACATGAACTCATTGAGATTCAAGAAGGGACTGGCAATGGTTAATCGCACCTACTATGGTATAGCAATGCACATACACATACAGGGGAGACATAAATCTAACTGGAGGAATGTATTACACAAGTTAAATAGATTTTCTTAGGAGTATGTTTCTTATGTAAGGTTATAGATAGACTAGCTATCTAATGCTCATAATTAGATACTTGGAGGTAGATGGTCAGCTTCTACCCGGTTTTGTAAAGATAAATTTTGGTTATTAATAATACAAGGTCCTTGAACAAAAAAAAAGATCTGGTTGCTTCATCTTCTGCTCCTGCACCAAGTGGTGCTATTTTTGTGTGCTCCCTCTTCTGGTATCGACAGAGGCTTGAATAGGTTATTAGCTTTTGCGTCCTGATCTGAAGTGGATTTGTACACTTCTGTGTTGTTATCTGGTCTTATTTAGCTTTGTATTGAGCACTTCTTCCGTGCTTAATGAGTCAATGAAGATATAAATGAGAATATAAGTGCTTAAGTACTTGATAACAATGTTTAAGGTGTATTTCAAACAAGTCTGGATTCACATTGATCATTTAGAGTTTATATGAGAAAACTAATGTTACTAGCTTGAGCTAGGTGTTGATCTAGTTGATCGCGATGGATTCTTATATTTATAATGAGTTCCTAATAGTATGATTGTGTAATTATTTTTGGTATAACTTTATTATAGTGTTTAAAGTACAATTGAATCAAGCGAAGAGACAAAACCAAGTTTAAGATCAAAAGGGGCAAAACTAGTAATCTTAGCTTAAGTTTTTAGTTCATCATCTTGGATGTTGTGTTGTTTTGAGATCTAATTTTTTGTGTTTAATGCTATAGGATTCTTGGTGAGTTTATTATGATGATAAATTAAGGATATAAAAGCTTCAAATCAAGTGGAAACAATGAAAAAAGTCTTGGAATGGATCAACGAAAGCACAAGACACAATTTGACGTGAATTGGACACCTTGGATGTCAAGGGAGTGTGAAGGACCAAAGCTAAGGAAAAATGGAGATTGATATATATGGTTGGATTCCTAAGGGTCCCAAACAGTGTGTATGCTTGATAAGGTTGCTTTGTGCAGTTAGACATGCAAAATTAGCCCGGCGACACAGCCTAGTTAAAAAATACGACAGTTTTATCCTCCTATAAATAGGACACTTGTACTTGATGTTATACACCTTGGATGATTTTAAAACTTGGATAGGGTATGGAAAACAATTAAATTAGAGTTTTTATTTCTTTAGTTTATATTTTTAATAGATTTTATCATGTGTTCAATTATCTTGATTACGGTTATGTCTATGAGTGGCTAAAAGCCCTTTTCTGGGGTTAAGGCCAAGAACATGTTTACTATTGCTCTGAGTTGAGTTTGTTGGATTGATTATCATATTTGGTTATTTTTTATCCTTCTTTTAACTATTTTAAGGATTATCTGCCCTTAGAATACATATATTGTCGACCTTGTGATCTCGGGAGGGCGAATAGGAAGATAGAACATGGGGATGGATAGATCAAAGTTATTATTATTTTATAAAATAAGGAATTTGAATTAGCATATAGGATAGGGATATACCTATAAGCCTTGTTTGGTTAACTTTCAGGATGAAATCTTAATTGTAATACCCCATACTTTTTCCTAGCTTGAAATTTGTCCCAAGAATGTTAGAAGCTTTCTTTGAAAGAAGAATCCATTTTTTTACATGTATTATTTTTAATATTTTCACTCTTATTCATCTGGAAAATTGAATTATCTTTCCAACGATACCAATTTCATCCAAATCCGGTATCCCAGTAAAAAGTTATGGACGTTTTACTCAGAGCTATCAGAATCGCCCAGGTGCGTACTAGTATTATAATATGAAATACCCATTTATGTACAAGTTTATGCATATTCAATGTTTGATGGAATGCCTTAATAAATAAATTATGGACTGTGATGTTGGTCATGTATTCAAGTAAGTCATGCTTTGTCAGTTTCTTTCCATCGAGTCCTGGGGGTACTTGTACCCGAAAATTTAGCTGTATGCCTAGAGCCTATGTCATGTTTTCAAGATACTCTCAGTCAAGCCATGTTCAGTAGAATTCAGACAGTCTCATGACATAGGAAAACTCAGTAACTTCAGTAAATCTAAGTCAGTTATCAGACCTCACTAATATTTTGTCAGTCAATGGAGCTCAGTTAACTCAGTCACAGTCAGTTCAGTTAATCATGTTTAGTGTCTATTCAGATGGGAGTAGGAATTAGCACCGAGTTAACCCGAGGATGAGAACTCACCAGTTATATGAGGGTGTGATTCTTAGAAGCAATCCTTGCATTCCATAACTATGTAGCCAGCATAGGTTGAGACATCATAACCTACTATATGAGGGTAGATGAGGTGGTTTAACCTATTATATGAGGGTTCCCACTGTTCTCACTAGATTTACCTGTTATATAAGGGTCACTCATATGTTGTCCTTACCAGTGGTGCAGTAAAGAACAACATTCCAATCATGGACACAGATTGGACCCTAATTTAGCTATAATACATCATTTGGGGCATGTCAGTTAGATGACTACCTCCCACAGTCTCAGTATTAGTTTCAGTAAATGAACTCAGATAGTTCTTTAAAATTTAGGACTGTCAGATACAGTCAACTCAGATACAATACAAAACTCAGCTAGTTCCATCAAATTCAGGACTGTCAGATACAGTCACTCATGTTATCAGTTATCAGAATTCAATCATTAGTCATGTTAGCTATCACTAAACTCATGTTATCATGATTTTTGATATAGTTACTACGTATGTATGCATGTATTTTCATGTTCATATTAGTTAGTTAGCCAGTATTGTTCATGAATATGAACCCCATGCATTCAGCCTACCTCACATGCATACCAATAGATTCAAAGTACTGACGTATTTGTGCTATGGTGTCTTATATCATAGGTTTAGAGACCCGAGCTCCAGAGCATCAGTAGATTATAGATATCAGTAGTCAGAGTTAGCAATGAGTCCTCATCTTTCGAGGACATAATTATTTCTCTATTATCTCATTAATTAGTTTATTAGTTGGGGACATGTCCCATCAACTCCTTACTTAGACAGTTCAGTTAGTTAGAGGCTTTCTAAACTATTATGTTCAGACAATTATTTTAGTTGTTTTGGGTATTTCATACCCCATTTAGATGTTATGTTTTACTTCAGTTATGTGAACCTTATGGCTTTTCAGTTCATGTTTCCACATTATTTAGTATATTATGCAGTATACAGGTACATATATCAGTCATGGGTTAACTTGTGGTCCTTCAGGGTCATGAGCACCGTGTAGTATTCTGGGTACCAGATTCGGGGCATTACAAACTTGGTATCAGAGCCTAAGGTTCAATAAAGTCCTAAGAAGTTTGAAAGCCGCATCTAGTAGAGTCTTGTACATGGGTGTGTTGCACGCCACATTTATGTGCCGGAGGCTATAAGATATTTTATGAATAGTTTCCCTTCTTTCAGTATTTATGTCATGCCAGTGAGCATAATCTCAATCTAATCTCTCAGTCTAATCAATTTTTTCTCCTTATTTCAGAATAGCCTACCAAGAAAAGAACCTTGCCTGTCTAAGAAGATCCCTCGGATGAACATATTTCTCATGCAGAGTTCAGGGATGTATTCACTACTCTTGGTCAGTCAGTTGCTGCTCAGAATGAACAACCAGCTATCATTTTGGCCAACCCAGTGGCCAATTCATCTGCAACCAGGATTCGAGAGTTCACCTAAATGATTCCTTCATCCTTACTTAGGTCTAAGACAGACGAGGAACCTTAGGAATTCCTAGATCAGGTGCAGAAGGTTACAGACATAATAGGAGTTACTCCTAGTGAGAGTGCTGAGCTAGCTGTATATTAGTTGTAGGAGGTTGCTTACACTTGGTTCAAGCAGTGGAAGTCAGAGAGGGAAGATGAGGCAGGGCCAGTTGAGTGGGAGGAGTTTGCTTCTACTTTTCTTGATAGATTCTTTCCCCTAGATCTTAGAGAAGCTAAGGTGCTATAATTTATCAACATCAGGTAGGGCAACATGAAAGTGAAAGAGTATTCTCTTAAGTTTACTCAATTAGCCAGATATGTCCCTCATGTGGTTGCAGATAGCGGGGAAAAATGAGTAAGTTTGTTTGTTAATGAGTGTAGATCCGCCATGCTAAATAGTGACATGACTTTATCCAGGATCATGACTCATGCTCAGCAGATAGAGGAGTAGAAGATTAAGATGAGAAAGAAGCAGAATAAGTGAGCAAAGACAGGCAGTTTCAACTTTGCTCAGCCTAAGTCAGAAGGAGAAAACCGTTCTCAATTTCAACCTAAGTCATCAGTTCCAGCTCCTTCTTCAGCCAGTGCTCCAGTTCCTAAGTTCAAAGAGGGTAACAAAGATAGAGCACCAGGCTCTAAGTCCCAAAGCAGTGTTAGAAGTTCCCTCACCTATCCTCTTTGCTAGACTTATGGCAAACACCATCAGGGTATTTGTAGAGCTGGCAGTGGTATTTGTTTCGGATGTGGCAAGCCAGGCCATAGAGTTAGAGACTTTCCTCAGCCAAGTCCTCAGGGTCAACAGAATCGCTCCTCAGCTCAGTTCGGTTGCCCAAATCAGTAGGGTGCCACCTCCAGTGCTACTAGTGGGAAACACCTAAATCATCTCTATGCTCTTTATTCCCGATAGGATCAGGAAAATTCTCCTGATGCAGTTACTGGTATGTTACAGATCTTTTATGTGCACATTTATGCTTTGCTAGCTCCAGGTGCTTCTTTATCTTTTGTTACTCCTTATATAGCAGGCAATTTTGGAATCATTCCCGAAATTTTGGTAGAGCCCTTTTCGTTCTCTACCCTAGTGGGTAAAACCATCATAGCTTAGTGGGTATACAGGAATTGCCCGGTTATGATATCTCAGAAAGTCACTTCAGCAGACTTAGTCGAATTAGAGATGACTAATTTTAATGTCATTCTCGACATGGATTGGCTTCATTCCTGCTATGCCACAGTCGACTGTAGAAATATAATAGTTCAGTTTCTGAATAAACCCGTCCTAGAGTGGAAGGGTAGTGTATCCGCTTTCAGAGGTCAGCTTGTTTCCTACCTTCAGGCACTAAAAAAAATATCTAAAAGATGTGTCTATCATCTTGTTCGAGTTAAGGACACTAGTTCTGAAACTCCTAGTCTTGAATCAGTCCTAGTCGTGAATGAATATTCAGATGTCTTTCCCGAAGATCTTACAGGAATTCCTCCCAAAACAGAAATAGACTTCGGCATTGATCTTCTTCCAGATACTCAACCTATATCTATTTCGCCATATAGAATGTCACCAGCAGAACTTAGAGAATTGAAAGAGCAGTTAAAGGATATCTTAGATATGGGATTCATCAGACCCAGTGTATTCCTGTGGGGCGCTCTAGTATTATTCGTGCGCAATAAAGACAATTCTCTCAGAATGTGTATAGACTATCATCAACTTAATAAGGTCACGATCAATACAAGTATCCTCTTCCCAGAATTGATGACTTGTTTGACCAACTTTAAGGTGCTAGCTCTTTCTCCAGGATAGACCTCAGATACGGCTATCATCAACTCAGAGTCAAAGAATATGACATTCAAAAAATAACTTTCCGTACTCGGTATGGTCACTTTAAATTTCTAGTCATGTCCTCTGGACTTACCAATGCCCCAGTACATTTCATGGACTTGATGAACCGCGTGTTCAAAAAGTAGTTGGACATATTCGTCATAATCTTTATAGATGATATTCAGGTCTATTCCCGCAGTGAGCGCAATCATGCAGATAATCTCAGAATAGTACTTTAGACTCTCAGAGATCATCAACTTTCACCAAATTTGGAACGTGTGGGTTTTGGCTAAGGTCAATATCATTTCTCGGTCATATCATTTTCGGTGATGGCATTAGAGTAGATCCTCAAAAGACCAAAGCAGTATGAAAATAGCCTCGCCCTGTCTCTCCATCAGATATCAGGAGTTTCTTGGGTTTGGCTAGATATTATAGATGGTTTGTTGAGGTATTTTCTTCTATTGCATCCCCTATGTCCAGATTAACTCAGAAGAAAGTCATGTTTCAGTGGTCAGATCCTTGCAAGAAGAGTTTTCAGGAGTTGAAGACTCGACTCACCTTAGCTCCAGTTCTAGCTCATCCAGATGGTTCAGATGGGTTCATAGTGTATTGTGATGCATCCAAAGTAGGTTTGGGTTGTGTCCTCATGCAACATGGTAAGGTCATAGCCTACGCCTCTAGACATCTTAAACCTCATGATAAGAATTATCCTACTCATGATCTTGAGTTAGCCGCCGTAGTATTTTCCTTAAAGATTTGGAGGCATTACCTATATGGTGTTCATGTAGATATGTTCACGGATCATAAGATCCTTCAGTATGTCTTTTCTCAGAAAGATCTCAATCTTCATCAGAGGAGGTGGTTAGAGATCTTGAAAGATTACAACATGAGTGTCCTTTATCATCTGGGAAAGGCAAACATAGTGGACGATGCTCTCAGTAGACTGTGTATGGGTAGTGTTGCTCATGTCAAAGACAGTAAGAAGAAGTTAGCTCAGGAAGTCCATCAGCTTGCCAAACTAGGCGTTCTCTTAGTCAAAATAGAGAAGGGTGATATATGGGTTTAGAGTAGTTTAGAATCATCTCTAGTTTCCGAGGTGGAAGAAAAGAAAGTTAAGGATCCTAGCCTTGTCAAGTTAAAAGAGTCAGTCAAGAAACAAAAAGTAGAGGTTTTCTCCCAAGAGGGAGATGGTGTTCTGCGTTGTCAGGGTCATCTGTGTGTTCCAGCTATAGAGGACTTAAGGTAGTGAATTCTTATAGAAGCGCATGGTGCACGCTACTCTATTCACCCAGGGGCCACAAAGATGTACCGAAATTTTTGGGAAATTTATTGGTGGAGTGGGATGAAGAGAGACATTGCAGAGTTTGTGTCTAAGTGATCTACATGATAGCAGGTTAAGATAGAGCATCAGAATCCTAGTGGATCTATGCAGGAGTTCAGTATTCCTACTTGGAAGTGGGAAAAAGTGAACATGGATTTCGTGATGGGTTTGCCTCGAACTCATCATCAACATGATTCAGTTTGGGTCATTATAGACAAAATGACCAAAGCAACTTATTTCCTTCTGGTCCATACCTCTTATTCAGTCGAGGATTATGCCAAACTTTACATCAGGGAGTTGATTAGATTGCATGGTGTTCCTCTATCTATTATCTCAGACATAGGTACCCAGTTCACCTCTCATTTTTGGAAAGCATTCCAAAAGGGTCTTGGTACCTAAGTTCATCTTAGTACAACCTTTCATCCTCAGACAGATGGTCAAGCAGAAAGGACCATTTAGACTTTAGAAGATATGCTAAGGGTGTGTGAAATTGATTTCAAGGGTAGCTGGGATGACCACTTGCATTTGATTGAGTTTGCATACAACAATAGCTATCATTCCAGTATTAAGATGGCTCCATTTGAAGCTCTTTATGGTAGGAGATATAGATATATAATTGGTTGGTTCAAAGTTACTGAGGCCTCAGTTATAGGTCCTGACGTGGTATTCGATGCCTTAGACAAAGTCTAGTTGATTAGAGAAAGACTCTGGGCTGATCAGAGCCGAAATAAGTCTTATGCAGATGTTCATAGAAAAGATCTCAAGTTTGATATTGGTGACTATGTCTATCTAAAGTTCTCTCTCATGAAGGGAGTGAAGAGATTCGGTCAGAAGGGAAAGCTCAGTCCCCGATATGTCGGTCCCTTCAAGATTCTCAATCGCTTTGGCAAAGTAGCTTATGAGCTTGAGTTGCCTTCAGATCTAGCCTCAGTTCATCCAGTCTTCCATGTCTCTTTTCTCAAGAAATGTATAGGTTACCCAACATTTATAGTCCTTATTCAGTGCATCGATGTTCAGAACAACCTCTCTTATGAAGAGATTCCTGTTGAAATCCTAGACTATCAGACTCATAGATTGAGGAACAAAGAAGTCTCTCAAGTTTAAGGTTCTTTGATGAAATTAGTCCATCGAGGGAGATAATTGGGAAGCAAAAGCATACATGCATACCAATTATCCTCACCTCTTCTCTGCCAACTCAGATCAAGCTCAAGGTAACAGTTCTCCTTAAGCTTACTCTGTTTCATGTTCAGTATTCGTCACAAACTTGGTATTAAATACCATTCCATATTTAGTCATGAATTCATGTATCCGCTCAGTTATATAATTATACATCAGACATGCATTCTCATTGTGAGAAACTTAGTTCATCAGAACACCCAGTCATGTATTCATGAATTAGTTAGACATGCATTAGATATGCATGTTCAGTATGATATGTTTAGTTATCAGTCATGTCAGTCATGAGATCATGTTTCAGTTATTCATGTTTAGTATGTATGTTAGTTTATATTCTTCCCCTCACTCTCAATTTCATTCGAGGATGACTGTTCTCAAGGGGGAGATATTGTAATACCCCGTACTTTTTCCTAGCTTGAAATTTGTCCCAAGAATGTTAGAAGCTTTATTTGAAAGATGAATACACTTTTGTACATGTAGCATTTTTAATATTTTCACTTCTATTCATGTGGAAAATTGAATTAGCTTTCAAACGATACTAATTTTGTCCAAATTCGGTATCGGAGTAAAAAGTTATAGACGTTTTACTCAGAACTATCAGAATTGCCCAGGTGCGATGGCTAGGTTGACGGACCGTCGACCTAGCGACGGACCGTTGCCTTGACCGTCGCAGCCAAGGAAGTAAGGCAACCTTCTGGATAAGGTGCGACGGATAGGTTGACGAACCATCAAACTTGCGACGGACCATTACCAAGGCCATCGCTACTTTGGAAGCAAGCCCTTTTCTTGGTCCACGTATGACGGACCGTCACACGAGCCATCAAAGGTCCTGATTCAGCAAATTAAAGCCATTATAAAAGGGTCTTTTTGGTCTTTTACCACCCATTTATTTACCCAATTATATCTGACCAAAGATCAGAAATTCATTATTCTTCTACAAATACAAAATTAGGGTTTTCTCTCTAACATTAATCTCCAAGAACAAAGTCCAAATCTTTTTCAAAAACTAAGAGATTCAAATTCTTCAAGTTCAAGAACTTCAAGAAGCTCAACCCAGGTATGCATAGTGTTCATTCATGGACTCCTTTCGTCCATGAAGCCCACAAATCTCTTTTTAAAGATCAAGTGTATGGATTGTAATAAATTTCATGTTGGGTTTGTTTTGTTGTTCATGTTGATAATGACCAATTGAATTCTATTCCATGTTTCTTGATAAATCTTAAGTGGAATTGAATATTTTAGGTGTAGTTTCATGTGAATCCGTGATTAAAACCTTGAATGGTGAAATTAGAGTTAAATCATGATGTTTACTTGTTGTATAATGTTGTATACATATACTATGCTCACCATGTGTTTGACTAACTGCCTATGTGAAGGAAAAGTGCCCTACTAGTATGATAATATGAAATCCCCATTTATGTACAAGTTTATGCATATCAAATGTTTGATGGAATGCCTTATAAATGAATTATGGACTGTGATGTTGGTCATGTATTCAAGTTAGTCATGCTTTGTCAGTTTCTTTCCATCGAGTCCTGGGGGTACTTGTACCCGACAATTTAGTTGTATGCCTAGAGCCTATGTCATGTTTTCAAGATACTCTCGGTCAAGCTATGTTCAGTAGAATTCAGACAGTCTCATGACTTAGGAAAACTCAGTAACTTCAGTAAATCTAAGTCAGTTATCAGACCTCACTAATATTCCGTCAGTTAATGGAACTCAGTTAACTCAGTCCAGTTAGTTCAGTTAATTATGTTCAATGTCTATTCAGATGGGAGTAGGAATTAGCACTGAGTGAACCCAAGGATGGGAACTCACCTGTTATATGAGGGTGTGATTCTTAGAAGAATCCTTGCATTCCAAAACTATGTAGCCAACATAGGTTGAGACATCATAGCCTGCTATATGAGGGTAGATGAGGTGGCTTAAACTATTATATGAAGGTTCCCACTGTTCTCTCTAGAGTTACCTAATATATAAGGGTCACTCATATATTGTCCTTACCAGTGGCGCGGTATTGACACCATTCCAATCAGGGCACAGATTGGACCCTAATTCAGCTATAATGCATCATTTGGGGCATGTCGGTTAGATGACTACCTCCCACAATCTCAGTATCAGTCTCAGTAAAAGAACTCAGATAGTTCTTCAGAATTCAGGACTGTCAGATACAGTCAACTCAGATACACTATGGAACTCAGCTAGTTTCATCAAATTCAGGACTGTCAGATACAGTCACTCATGTTATCAGTTATCAAAATTTAGTCATTAGTCATGTTAGCTATCAGTAAACTCATGTTATCACGATTTTTGATATAGTTACTATGTATGCATGCATGTATTCTCTCGTTCATATTAGTCAGTTAGCCAGTATTGTTCATGCATATGAACCCCATGCATTCAACCTTCCTCATATGCATACCAGTATAGTCAAAGTACTGACACATTTGCGCTATGGTGTCTTATACCATAGGTTTAGAGACACGAGCTCTAGAGCATCAGTAGATTCCAGATATCAGTAGTCAGAGATAGCAGTGAGTCCTCATCCTCCGAGGACATGATTATTTCTCTATTATATCATTAAGTAGTTTATTAGTTGGAGTTAGTTGGGGACATGTCCGATCAATACTCAGACAATTCAGTTAGTTAGAGGCTTTTCAGACTATTATGTTCAGATAGTTATTTCAGTTGTTTTAGGTATTTCATACCTTGTTTAGATGTTATGTTTTACTTCTATTATGTGAACCTTATGTCCTTTTAGTTCATTTTTCCATATTATTCAGTATATTATGCAGTATACAGGTATAGATATCAGTCATAGGTTAGCTTATAGTCCTTCGAGGTCATGAGTACCGTGTAGTGTTATGGGTACCAGATTTGGGATGTTACATTAATGTATCTAATTGGATTATTACATCCCCGCTCAACGATGTAATCGTAATATCCCGTTAGGTAGAAGATTAGAGGTCAGGAGACCATGATCAGACGATAAATCCTGCGACTGAACAACCATGATAAGTAGTCTAACTAATGAAGTTCAATAGTGTAGTATGATTATTCATAGTGTCTTAACCCTGGGTCTCTATCTGTTGATTGTCCAAAGTCATTACTTTTCGGCATTATTTACTTTACTTTTAATTTACAACAATAAAACTCTCTTGGTTACTTTATATCAAAAGTTGAACTAGAATTAGATAATTTCTCAACACAAGTATCTGAGGGATAGATATCCGGCTTTATTTAAGGCCACTATATTACTTAGTGAGACCACGTACACTTATATGTGCATTTAGGTGAAACAAGTTTTTGGCGCCGTTGCTGGGGACTTGTAAATAAGAAACTATCTTATTTTTAGTTTAGCTAGATTGAGTTTTACATAGTTTAGTGATTTTTCTTTTTAGTTTGTTTTTTGTTTCTCATATTTCTTGATATGTCAGCCTGGGATAGATGATTTTCGAGTGATGACGATTTTTTTTATTTTTGTGGGAGATCCTATCACGAGGCTTTTTGTCTCGATTTTGATGGACGCGCATGGACGGGACCTTCACAATATGAGGTGGATACTACCCAATCTGTGGAGCAGACCATAAGTTGGTGTATGGTTTGTGGAAATACTAGTCATTCTGAAGTTATGTGTAATGTTAATCCCAATCCAGTACTATTTGTAGGCTATGCTCAAAGGCAATATTATGTGAACACCTACAATCAAACGTTACAAACTCAACCACCAATTCTATCATGGAACAACCAACAACAGAAGTTTCAACAGAAAGTTCAGAATAATCAGGACACAACGTAAAAAAGTATTATGGAAGAGATACTGAGCAACTTTTAGTGTCTCACACACAGCTGGCGGCAGACATGAAAAGCCAGCAGGTGACTACAAAGAAATTGGAGATGTAGGTTGGGCAGATGCAACATGCACAAGATGCCAGGCCTCAAGGTGATTTGCCAAGTGACATTGCACATTCTAAACAAGTAAAGGCAATCACTTTATGGAATAGTAAAGTTCTCAATAAAGAACCTACAAACACAACTAAGGAGGTAGATGCAGAGTTGACTCCCCAATTGATTGCAGACGAAGTTGCTGATAATTCGAGGAAGTCTGATTAATCGAAAATTGAAGTTGCTAAATAGGTTCAAGAGATACCACCACCATCATCTCCATAGAGGTAGATAAAAACATAAGAATTTCAGCCATTTAACTATCATCTTTCCCTTGAGAATAAAATTGAGAAGGTGAATAAAAGTGAGTGCATAGTAGATTGTGTAAATTTTAAAGTGAGATTGGTTGGTCCTCACTCAAAGAACTTTACTACATTATGTTTAGATGATGTCTTGTCTGTGGAATCATCTAAAATATTGGGAGCGTGTGAAGATGAGGAACAAGAATCCTATATTTTTAGTTTTGCACCAGTGAAGCAACATAAAAACACACCTTACTTTAAGGACGAGTGGTTTACTATGCACCATCTATTACTCGATTCCTTAATATTTGTACCACCACCTTATGAGCAAATAAAAGATATGGATGCGAGTTGGGGGTGAAATTCATAGCCTCAAAGTGAAGGAAAAAGTTGATGTGGGTCGTGCCGCGACACTAAATTAGACGTTGATCGGGAGGTAACCCACGTTAAGATATGTTTTATTTTCAGTAATTTTTAGTTTTTACTTCTTTAGTTTTTTATTTTTGTTGAGTTACAGGTTGATGGAAAGTCTGATTACCGGAAAACCTGAGCTAAGGAGCATGGAGAAGAATAAGTGTGGGCTATCGGACCCCCTTAATTATGAATATTCTACTATCTAGTCCTAGAGGCCTCATGGAGTATTTCTATCTCTACTTTTAAGTATACTTTTTGGACAAAGTAGATTTTTAAGTATGGGGTAGGGAAATTTCCATTTTTAGGAGTAATTTTTTTTCTTGTGTTAGGTAAGTGAGATATTCTTTTTGGTGGTATATGTGATTGCATGATGCAAGTTTTTTGTTTGTAAGAGCATGTTGATTGTGTGAATTACTACTTTTGAGATACCTAGGCTCATGATTATGACTCTTGTACTTGTTGTCTTAATGTTTAATTCATGTGATTTTTTTGTTAAGAGTCTATAATAATCCTACTTGATTTGAACATTTACCATTTTTGTGTGAGGTTGTTTGTATATTCCTTGTTGCATATTATGTGTAGAACTTACCTGGTGTGTGTGCAAAGAAAAATAAAGAGTATGAGTTTAGGAGATGGTATAGGCATTTCTTTGATAGACTTGTTTCATACCCTCTTTTACCTACCCTTGTGAATAATCCTAGTTAGCTACATTGAGCCTTTAGCTTTTTTTTTGGCAGCCTTATATGTAGCCTAATCCCCTTCTTTGATTGACCTTAATTTGATCAAATGCTCCTAAGCACTTAGTTGAAATCTAATTAAGTTAAGGTGTTGGAAATTCAAGAAGAAAAAGGTGAAGTTGAAGCCCCAAAGTAGTAGTTATTGGTGTGTAGAATTGATGTGTTGTGGTTAGGAGTTGAACAATGAAAAGAATGAAAATTTGTTCAACTTGAATAAGGTGAGAATAGACAATACTCCCACCATAGTGTATATGAATGAGCTTAATGAGATGGGGCAAAACAAGAGAATTGGGTAGACAAAAGTGGTGAAATTTGGTTGTTAAAGGTGTCTTAATTGTATAATGTAATGTATTAAAGTGCTTAAGTAAGATAGTCACTATTACTGACTAGAATAGTTCCTACCCGTCCCTTAGCCTACATTACAACCATTAAAGACCTATCTGATCCTAAGCTTTATTATTTTGATATTAGCGGAGTACTACACTAATGAAAATCCTATGGTTCATTATGTGTAACTTGTGAATTCCTTGTGAGAGTGAGCGTAACTAGATTCTTGTACCCATTGTGTTATAAATTGCATTTATGCGAGTGTTTATGGGTAACTCTCTTATTGTGAGGGAACATGTTTGATGATAGTTGGGGGATTTTTATGATGTCCTTTATTGAACAATATGCATGAGTTTGCTAACTAGGTGAGTCAATTCTTGAGGCTAGGATGTTTTGTAGTACTATTTTTAAACTGTCAATCGTGTTTGTAACATACTTAAGGTAGAAACTTTCATTCTGTGTAGTCATTTTAGTACTAGATTGAGTGTCTTTCTTGTAGTATAAGTGTGGATTCAACTCAGCTTATGATGTTTATATTAAAGAGTTTTTCGATGACGAACAAGGCTTTTAAGTGTGGGATGATGATCTGCGGTGGATTTGTGCACTTTTGTGTTGTTATCCGGGCTTATTTAACTTTATTTTGAGAACTTCTTATGTGATTAATGAGTCAATGATGATATAAATGAGAATATAAGTGTTTAATTACTCAATAAAAATGTTTAAAGTGTATTTCAAACAAGTTTGGATTCAAATTGGTCATTTAGATTTTATATGAGAAAACAAGTGTTACTAGTTTGAGCTAGGTGTTGTTCTCGTTGATCGGGATGGATTCTTATGTGTGTAATTAGTTAATAATGGTATTATTGTGTAATTATGTGTGTAAAAAATTTCTTATATTTTTTAAAGTACAATTGAATCAATAAAAGAGGCAAAACCAAGTTTAAGATCAAAAGGGGAAAAACTAGTATTCTTAGCTTTAGTTTCTAGTTTGTCATCTTGGGTGTTGTGTTGTTTTGAGATCTAATTTGTTATGTTTAATGCTATAGTATGCTTGGTGAGTTTATTATTATGATATATGAAGTATATACAAGCTTCAAATCAAGTTGAAACAACAAAAAAAGGCTTGGAATGGATCAACGAAATCACAAGACACAATTTGACGTGAATTGGACACCTTGGATGTCAACGGCGTGTGGAGGACCAAATCTAAGGCCTAATTGCGTGTGATACAAATTTTTGGCTTCCTAAGGTACCCAAAATAGTGGGTATCCATGATAAGGGCTCATCGCACAATTATACTTGCAAAATTAGCCCTGCGATGTGGCCTAGTGCGAAAACACGACAAATTTTTCCTCCTATAAATAGGACACTTATACTTGATATTATACACCATGGACTACTTTGAAAATTGGAAATGGGATGGAAAACACTTCAATTAGGGGTTTTATTTCTTTACTTTAGCTTTTTCATATATTTAATCATGTATTCAATTACCTTAATTACGGTTATTTCTATGAGTGGCTAAAAGCCCTTTTCCAGGGTTAAGGCCAAGAACATGTTTACTATTGCTCTGAATTGAGTTTGTTTGGGTTGATTATTATATTTGGTTGTTTATTTATACTTGTTTTAACTATTTTAAGGATAATGTACCCTTAGAATACATATATTGTCGACCTTGTGATCTTGGGAGGGGGAATAGGAAGATAGAACGTGGGGATAGATAGAGAAAGGTTCTTATTCATTTATAAAATAAGGAATTTTAATTAGAATCTAGGATATATATATACCAAGAAGCCTTATTTGGTTCACTTGCAGGATGAAATCTTAATGCATCTAATTGGTTCACTTGTGTTTATTAATGACATCTTGGTGTATTCTAAGAGTGAGGTGGATCATGCAAATCATCTCTGGGTTGTGTTGCAGACCTTGAAGAATCAAAAGTTGTATGCCAAGTTCTCCAAGTGTGAGTTTTGGTTGAACGATATGACCTTTCTTGGTTATTTTATTTCTAGTGAGGGGATCATGTTAGATCCACAAAAGGTTGCGGTGGTGAAAAGTTGGACTAGACCCACGACTTCAATCGACATTCGAAGCTTCTTGGGTTTGGATGGGTAGTATAGACTGTTCGTGGAAGGGTTCTCTTTGATAGCTTCCCTATTGACTAAGTAAACTCAGAAGAAGGTAAGATTTTCTTGGTCAGATGCTTGTGAGGGTAGTTTCGAGAAGCTGAAGGATAAGATAACTTCGACTCCAATTTTGAAATTGCCTGAAGGAAATATGGGATTTGTAGTTTATTGTGATGCATCTAGGGTGGGACTTGGTTGTTTTTTGATGCAGCATGGGAATGTGATTGCCTATGCTTCCAGGCAGTTGAAGGAGCATGAAAGGAATTATTCTACTCATGACTTGGAGCTTTTAGCGGTGGTTTTTGCTTTAAAAACATGGTGGCATTATTTGTATGGAGTGCACGTGGATATCTTTTCTTATCATAAGATTCTACAGTATGTGTTCACTCAGAAGGAGACAAATCTCAGGCAGAGGAATGGTTAGAGCTTCTTAAGGATTATGATAAGAGTCTCCACTACCACCTAGGTAAAGATAATATGGTTGCTGATGCTCTTAACAAGTTATCTATGGAGATTTTAGCTCATGTGGATGAGGAGATGTGGGAACTGGTGAAGGATATTCACCGCTTGGCTAATCTCGGGGTTCATCTTTTTGACTCCGAAGATGGTGGTGTGATGGTACAAAAAGTGATTTAGTCATCTTTTGGTGCAGAGATTAAGGGGAAGCAAGTGCTAGATCCTATCTTGATGAAAATCAAGAGTGATGTTGGTGGGAAAAAGGTAATAGTATTTAAGATCAGTGGTGATGGTACTTTACGATACCAAGAAAGGTCGTGTGTTCCTGATTTCGACAGTTTGCGATGAAGGATTTTGGCTGAGGAGCATGAATCCTGCTATGTTGTTCATCCTGATTCGACAAAGATGTATCATGATCTCAGGAGATATATTGGTGGAATGGTATAAAAAGAGATGTGGCTAATTTTGTGGCCAAGAACATAGTGTGTCAACAAGTTAAAGTTGAGCACATGAGGCCTGGTGGGTTGTATCAGGAAATAGAATTACCGGAATAGAAATAAGAGGTAACCAATATTGATTTTGTTATCGGTATTCCTCGGTCTCAAAACCAATTTGATTTAATTTTGGTCATTGTGGATAGGATGACAAAGTCCACTCACTTCTTACCAGTGAGGACATACTTTTTGGCTAAGAATTATGCGCGGTTGTATCTTTATGAGATTGTAAAACTACATGGGGTGCCTGTTTTGATTATCTCTGATCATGTTACGCAGTTTTCATCTCACTTTTGGCGGTCTTTTCAGACGAGATTTGAGACTAAGGTGAGTTTAAGTAATAGTTTTCATCCGCAGATGGATGGGCAAGCACAAAGGACTATTCAGACATTGGAGAATATGTTTCGGGCATGTGTGATCGATTATGGTGGAAATTGGGTTGAGCATCTATATTTGGTAGTGTTTGCTTACAACAATATCTATCATTCTCATATTGGAATGGCCCTTTTTGAGGCGTTGTATGGTAGGAAGTGTAGATCTCCTATTGGGTGGTTTGAGCTTGGTGAGGCGGATATGTTTGGTCCGGACTTGGTTTATCAAGCTATAGAAAAGGTGAAGGTGATTCGGGATAGGCTTAAGGATGCCCAAAGTCGCCAAAACTTCTATACAGATATTAAGTGTAGAGACTTAGAGTTTAAGGTTGGGGATAGGGTGTTCCTTAAGGTATCTCCATGAAGGGAGTAATGCAATTTGGCAATAAGGGGAAGCTCAGTCACTGGTATGTTGGTCTTTATATAGTTCTGCGGAGGGTTGGTAAGGTGGCGTATGAATTGGAGTTGCCTTCTAGTTTGAGCTTCATTTATCTGGTATTTCATGTCTCTATGTTAAGAAAGTGTTTGGGTGATCCTTCTTTGGTTGTTCCTTTGGAGGGGTTAGGTATCTCAAATTCTCTATCTTATGAAGAGATATGAGAGAGATACTGGATCGGTAGGTTCATCGGTTGCGGACCAAGGATGTAGCTTTAGTTAAGGTTCTATGGCGGAACAACAAGGTGGAAGAGGCTACATGGAAAGAGAAGCGGACATGAAGTCCAAGTATCTATATTTTTTTCTGCTCTGGATATTTATGTGGAAGGTATGTTTTCTTGAAACACATCTTTGTTTTCTGTCTTTTTTAAAGAAAAGATTGATTTCCTTGCATCTTTGTTTTCTGTCTTAACAATAAGAGTAGAGGCATATAAGGGGTGTAAATCATGCATGTACTACCTCGTCCGTCATTCGGGGATGAATGTTCCTAGTCGGGGAGACTGAAATACCTTGGGTTCTGAACCTTAGAAAATTTCCTGGACTTTTAGTCTTTGGACAGGATGAGACTAAGGAGTACTAATCATATGATGTAATACAATTCATATAGGGTAGTTATATGATGACCAGTATTGGTTAGTGGGATAGAGTTGGTTACTGGAATGGATACGACTTAGGATGGTACGAGTCGTATGGTTGGATATGGGTAGTTTCGTTTGGGTTTTTCCTTAACTTAACCTTAGACTTGGTAACATAACTTGGATTTGAGTATGAATGGATCACCATGGATCGTGATCTAGGGTACGACTCGTACGCTCAACTCATATGGTAGTCAGTATTCAATACTTTTGTGATTCTATTTTGCTACGGGTACAGGTCAAGGGTACTATTAGTATGTTTGGGTATGACTTGGTTGGGTAAGTTATATGTTGGACAGTGTTGGGTCCAAGGAGGAAGCCTAGGGTATGAGTGGTGGGTACCATTCATATCGGAGGGTACGACCAGTATGGGTCAGTCCTACCTTATGATGGGATTTTTATTCAGTTTAAGTGGGGGTAATTTGGACATTTTCCCTCTTAACCTATTAGGGTCCCACGAATTCTAAACCACTTGGGAGGCTATTTACCCTATTATTCTATCATTTAACACTTAGAAACTTCTCTTAAACACTCTACAATTCTCTCCAAGTCTTTTGGGTAAGGGAAGGCTAGGGTTTCATCTAGAGGATCAAATTGGGGCTTGTAGTAGTGATTTCTCTTCATCACCTTCTCTATATAAGACATGTTCTCTTTCCTCATTATTAGTTCCAACTAAAGGCATGGTTTTATAAAATATTTTCATGGCATGATTATTGTATGGTTTTGGTTTTCAAATATCTATTGGGGGCCTTGGTTATAAATGTTTGGTTATGGTTTTCCCATGTTTTAATTATGTATTTATAATGTTTAAATAGTGGTTTGGATACTTTCTTACATGAGAATGGTTGATTGGTAATTGGGATTGGTTTTGGAAGCACTATGCCCCTAATATGTTTGATAAAATGCCTATGAGAATGCTTTTACTATATTGTTGGAATTTTAACAAAAACTATTGCATGGTATGGTTTGGTAATGGAACCCTAATTGGTTTAAATGGTTTGGAATGGTTAAATGGAATGATTTGGTTCAATAAACACACTTGTGGGGTACAATGGAATCCCCCAAGTAATCGTAATAATGGAACACTTGTAGGGTACATGGGACTCCCCCAAGTTGACTTGGTAATGTGAACTATGGGTATATGAGTCTCTCTTGATCTCTAATGGATTGGCTAAGGACATTTCTTGCAAGTTATAGTCGGTATGATGATACCACTAATCATAGTCTTGGTTAATAATGAATTGGTTGGATGGAAAATGGTTTTAATTAGGCAAGGATGGTGAGGTGTGATAGCTAACCGTGAAGGTGGGAGTCCAACGAACGAACACTGGAAACTCATGTTTGCTGACATCAGGGGTTGATTATGTCGACCATATATGATACTCATGATGTACACGGGAATCCTCTAAGTACACTGTATATATGTATCATGGAGAGAAAAGGGTAATTGGGAATCCCCTACTCTTATGGTATCTCCGGTTCATGTAGATACACATATCAAGGACCATTCAGGGGGTTACACTAGACCCATATAGCCCATGGGTGGTTAAGAATGGTTAAGCTCACATACCCAGATTAATGGTTTTAAATGCATGCTAAACCCGATTCCCTTTCCCAGCATGGATATATATATGTATGGGTTGTATGCATATGGTTGATTTACTTGGTTTTACTAGATGTCATTATTTTATCCTTATTCGAAGTTCATTCTACCGTTCGCCCACTAACCCATCTTTGGGTGGATGTATCCCCACACGATGAAGGAACCGACCGTTCTTCTCCTTCTTCTTAGACATCGGATATTCGAGATCAGATTTGTATTGAAGTAGTGAGATTCCATATTCTAGAAGGCTTTATTTTATGTCATGGATGTTTTTATATACTTTGACTTATTTATGGATATTGGTTTTGGCTATGGTTGGGGTCATGTCCCAATCGGATATTGGTTTTCTTTTGGTTAGAGACTTGTGTGACTACTATAGGTTGGTATGTGCGGGATCGGTATTGGTGTCAACCTTAGTATTGGCATTGGTATTGGGGATGATACCTTTGGACTAAATTTCTCACTGTTCCATCCTTTTATATTATGTTATGGACAGGGATTTGATTACCACTTGGTTTGGTTTCGATTTATGGTTTGGTATGGTTCGATTGGGTTTGGGCGGTTGGAATCGGTTGGGTCTGTGTCGATCTTAGATCTATCCCAGAGATTAGAATTGTATGAATACTCTATCTTATTATATGCTTGAAATTCATACAACTTAGAAAAAAGAGGATAAAGGTTGGGTTGGGTATTGGGGACGGTCTCAAATCCGGGTCGAACTTGGGATGCCCATTATGATAAGGCCTCGGGTCGAGTCGGGTCAGTTTATTATGAAACAATCATGCTTTATTAATGTTTGTGAACATGGTGGGTTGGATGGGAATGGTAAATTGAATTTTGGGGTACCAAGGATTGCCCCAATTACTTTGTTTTGATCTTGGAAATTATATGCCCTCAAACTATTTGTGAAATCACCATTGAATATATTTTTTCTATATAGTTGACTATTCTTGAATCCTTGCATTGCATAAATGGTTAAAGGAACATGAATTGGTTTTGTTGGTTTCATATGGTTTTGGAAAGGCCTTGATGGCCATGTTTTGATTTAAAATGGTTTTGGTTTAAATTGAAACGGTGGAGACTAACTTGGTTTAATGGTTTGTATGACATAAAGGGATAAACTTGCAAGCTCTAATTTTGGTATGACTATACCAATGGTTAATGCCTAATTAAAAGACTCCTTGGTAAATAGTTGGGAATGTGTTAATGTTTTAATTAGGCAATAATAGGGGTTGTTATAGCAAAGCCATGGAAGGTATAGGTCCCAAGAGGACCAGTATTGGAAGCTCATATTTTCCGATATGAGGTTTGGTCTTGATGACCTGTGTGCATGGTTCACACTCTTGATATATATTTGTATCTTGGTTTGACGTGGGGTCGGTGAATTCCCTAATCTTTCTTGAAACCTCATATTAGTGAGACTAACACACACCTGGGCCCTTTCAGCAGGGGAAGCTGAGCCCATATAGCCCGTGGGTGGATGTTTAGGATTGCTTGGCTACACGACCCAGGTTAAGGTTTTTAAATACATGCTAAACCTTGTTCCCTATCCCAAAATTATATATATATGTATAAATATGATTGGATACGGTTATTTGATTTGTTTTCAAATAATGGAATTAACTTATCTTTATCCCTAAATTACATGCTAGAGTTCAATCCACTAACTATCTTCAGGTGCTGTATCCCCATGCGATGCAGGAACTAACCATACTACTATTCCCCTGCTCAGTGACTTGGATTCGGGAATAGATTTGAGTTAGATTAAAGTGGTGATATTCCATACTCTGAAAGACTCTATTTCATGCTATGGAATTCTTTTCATTATTGTTCTCTCTTTGGTTTTGTCTATGGTCGGGGGCATGTCCCGATCGGATGTTCTTTGATTCTGGTTAGAGGCTTTGTCAAACAACTATAGGCATGGGCGGTGTCAGTACTAGTGTTAGTATTGGTATTGGTATTGGCATTGGGATTAATGTCAGTTGGATATTTAGATGTGATTGTTTGGTTATGGTTATAGACTTTATTTAATGTCATTATATTATCACTGATCTGTGTTGTTATAGATTTGGAATTCATCCGACATAGGGTGTAGGGTGGTTATCGAAAGGGTATTAGGGGTGGTTTTTGATCCTTCTTAGAATTGATATGCCCGACATGACTAGGCCCTGCTTTAGGTCCTGTCAATATGCTTCACGTTTATGTTTTAGATTTCAAAGGTCACTGGGAGCAACTTTTGGACTTACCAGAGTTTACTTATAATAATAGCTACTATTCGAGTTTTGATATGGTACTTTTTAAGGCATTAAATGGTAGGCATTGTCGATATTGTACTGGTTGGTTTGAGAGTTCAGAGGTTAGATCTCGTGGTATTGATTTTCTTCGCGAATCATTGGACAGGGTTTAGATGATTTAGGATAGGCTTCGGATAACCTAGACTAGGCAAAAGTTTTATTTGGACCATAGGCTTCATGTATTGAAGTTTGGGATTAGTGATCAAGTCTTCCTTCATGTGTTGACCGTGAAGGGCGTGATAAGGTTTTGGAAAAGGGGCAAGCTTAGCCCAGGTACATTAGACCATTTGAGATCCTTGGACAATTGGGAGGTTGCTTATGAGTTGGCCTTACCTCCAGACTTTTCAGCCATTCATCTAATTTTTCATGTATCTATGCTTCAAAGCTTCATCCCTAATGAGCCTCACGTGCTTCATTGGGATTCGGTTCAATTGGATGAGAGACTAACCTTAGTAGATGAGGCAATGTTTATTTTAGCCAGGAATGTTAGATGATTGAGTTTTAGAGATATTCTTATAGTTAAGGTTCAGTGGAGACATCGTCCTACTGAGGAGACTACTTGGGAGGTTGAGTTCGACATGCATAGTTGTTACCCTCAGCTCTCTATCGATCCAGGTATTTTCTTGTTTTTTAGTTCGAGGACAAACTAAAGTCTTAGTTGTGGATATTGTAATGAACTGAATTTTGAAATTTTTCTTTTTATGTGTTTTGACCTTATAGCTCTTCTCCGTAGTTGCTACATGTTGATTTTAGGGTGTGGGGATGTCACGACTAGAACCAGGGCCTGGTCATTACGGGCATCCCAAGTCCCACGTGGACCGGAGATTGCCCCTTCACCTAACCAATCTAACACAACACGCCTCAGAGTCGGATGAATTCCAAACATATTCCAAGATGTGATTTTAATTATATAAAGACATCTAAGTATAACCATAATCAATACTAACAGGTATCGATGTCAATGCCAATACCAATACAAATTTAGATACCACTATCAACACTACCCATACCAACAATAGTTTGACAAAGCCTCTAATCAAATCCAAAGAGTATCCAGTCGGGTAATGCCCCCGACCATAGCCAAAAACCAAATCCAAATGAATCATCAGAATGTAAAAGCAGAAAAAAACATGAAATTGGGTCTTCCGAAGTATGGATACTCACCACTTCAATCTGACTCGTAAGCTGATCCTGAATACAAATTACTAAGCAAGAGTATGTCTGGTTCCTGCATCACGTAGAGATACAACATCCGAAGATGATTAGCAGGTAAACTCTAGCATGTAACTCAGGGATAGAGGAATAAAATAATTCCATCATTCAAAACCAAGTCAAATTATCATATGCACTCACACATACACATACATACATATATATATATATCATGTCGGGATAAGGAACAAGGCTTAGCATGAACTTTGAAAACCTTAAGTTGGGCTGTGTAGCATAACCGTCATATAACAGGGCACCCATGGGCTATATGGGCCCAACTCTCCCATAGCTGGAAGGGGCCCAGTACGTGTAGCTGAACGAACTAGAAAATATCTATATCTGTATATGACTTTATAAGGGACTCAAACCTCTCAACATAATCAAGGATAATTAAGCACCATGTATAGAATATGGGGGACTCAAACCACCCATTTATATATTTATTCGGGGGACTCGTATTTCCCAATCATATAGACACTTGCACTAGCTAACACGGTTTTGAGAGTTAGTCCTTCGAACTCTACTTTCATGGACCGGATACATATCCCGCTTTAAAGCCCAGTTTAAAACATTCATTACACATATACATGACCATTAATCCAATTACTTACCAAAGGCATCCCGTTGGTGTCATCGTACAACCCTACTTGCAAGCGCATAATATGCCATAACTAATATTAATCATCTTTGGGAATTGAACCCATTGTATAATCTAAGATATCAATTCAATTCAACATTTAGGGACTCGAACCTAACTGAAGCTAACATTGTTTGTCCTTTTATTAATAAAGATATGTGTGTAGGTACCAATATGGAAAATAGAGGAGAACAAATACAAAAAGAGAAGGTTCCCTTTGAAGACTTAATGAGGGAAATCTTAGATAATTTTAAGGCTTGTGGAGGACTTTCACACCAGGGTAAAGAAGAATGTGATTGTAATACCCGTGCCTTTTTCCTAGATAGAAATCATCTCAAGGATGCTAGGACTTACTTTGAAATGTAAACCAATCTTTATAAATGTGGTATTTTTGAGATTTTCACTTTCTATCATATGGGCAATTGAGTTAGCTTTCCAACGGTACCAATTTTGTCCAAATCCAACATCAGATGAGGAAGTTATGGATGTTTTACTTGGAACTGTCGGAAACACCCAGGTATGACGGCCAAGTTGACGGACCACCACATAAGTGATGGATGCCACTTTGACCGTTGCAGCCAAGGCAGTTGAGCCACGTACTGGATAAGGACTAATGGACGAGTTGATGAACCGTCAAAGTTGTGACGGACCATCATCCAGGCCGTCCACTCTTATCCAGTGAATCCCAATTATGGTCCACGTCTGACGGGCTAAGTGACGGACCATCAAGTGTTCGACGGAACGTCAGTTGGAACGTCACACGCCATGTTCATGTTATTTCCAAGTCATTTTAATAGGGGTATTTTGGTAACTTATCACTCGCCTACATATACCCAGATAAGTCCGAATTCAGCCATTATGCTAATTATTATTTCATAAACAAAAAAAACTAGGGTTTTGTCTCTAAATTTAATATCCAAGAACAAGACCAAATCTTCTTCAAGAATTAAAGGATTTCAAATCCTTCAAGTTCAAAAACATCAAGAACCTTGAGTCAGGTATGCGTAGTGTTCATCTATGGACCCCTTTCGTTCATAGAGTTCAAGAACTATGCTTTTAAATGAGAAACTTCGATTTCCTTGTTGTTAGGTGATGTTGTTCTTGTTAATGATCATTGTTTAAGATTCAAGATATTAATTTAAGATGACTTCCATGATGTATGCATGCTTGTAGTTAAAACTCATGAATTTGGGTGGTTCAAGATGATTAAAATTGTTGAGAAAACCTATGCCCCAAAGTGTGCATGCAAGGTGTTTGTTAAAATGCCTAGAATGCTAAATGTCAAGTTCCCATGACCCCATAGTATTTAAATGACAAGCTATGTCAACTCTTAAGATGATTCCACATGAACTTCCATGCTATTGATATGTGTTGCTAGTATGATTATGCAATGAACATGATATTAAGGTTGTTCAAGTACTTCAATGTGACATGAAATCCTTTCCATGCAATACATTATTGATAACCATGCTTAGTATGAAATCCCTTATGTATGATATTATGAATTGTGGACTCAAATCTTGTGATCAAGTCATGTCATGTGTGGCAGTTTCCTTCAATCGAGTCCTGGGGGTATTCGTACCCAAAAAATATAGTTGTATACCTAGACCCAAGTCACGTTATCCCGATAATCTCAGTCAAGCCATGATCTATAGAACTCAGTCAGTCATGTGACTCAGGAAACCTCTTAAATCTCATGATCTCAACAAAAATCTCAGATAGTAGTGCTATTCAGTCAGTCAATGGATGTCAGTTACTCAGTCCATGTACAGTCAGTTAAATCATGTTCAGTCTCTTTAGATGGGAGTAGAAGTTAGTACCGAGTGAACCCAAGGATGGGAACTCACCTGCCAGTTTAGGGTGTGATTCTTAGTAGTCATCCTTGTGTTCCAGAACTACATAGCCAGCATAGGTTGAGACATATTAACCTGTAAGACTAGGGTTGATGAGGTGGCTTAACCTGTTAGTTTAGAGTTCCCACTGTTCTTATTTAAGTACCTTCTAGATAAGGGTCACTCACAACTGTCCTTACCAGTGGTGCGGTATTGACACCTCTCCCGTTGGGGAAGAGATTAGACCCCAACTTAGCTATATGCATTATTGGGGCATGTTAGTTAAACAACTACCTCCCATAGTTTCAGGCTCAGTTTCAATAATAGAACTCATATAGTTCTTCAGATATCATTATACCAGGACTACTAGAGACAGTCAAATTCAGTTATAGTATGGAACTCAGATAGTTCCATCAGATGCTGGACTATCAGACACAGTTACCCATGTATTCAGAACTACAGTATCAGTCATGATCAGTTATTAGTAAACTATGTATTAGGTTATAGATTTAGCTATCACGCATTCACGATCTCAGTTTCTATGTATGCATGTTTTCACTCTCACGTTCATATCAGTCAGTTAGTTAGCATTGTTCATGCATGTAACCCTATTTATGTTTAGCCTACCTCACTCGTATACTCAGTACTCTAGTTGTACTAACACATTCGCGCTATGGTGCTTTCTCTTTATGTTACACCATAGGTTCAGAGACACGAGTTCCAGACCAGTAGTAGCATTCGCATTCCAGTATACAAAGCTGCAGTGAGTACTCTTCATTTGAGGATGATATGATTCGAATCATTTATTATTTCAGTTAGTTTTCAGTTTACGGAGTTAGTTGGAGACATGTTCCTTCAACTCCTTATTCAGTCAGTACTTTGAGGCTTTCAAATACAGTTCAGATTTAGTTCAGTTTTGATTCAGACTTCAGTTATCTTGGGTATTTTTTACCCATATAGATGTTATAATTATTTCAGTTGAACCTTATGGTCTATTGTTTATATTTTCTACATATTACATGTATGTTATGCAGCGTAAAGGTACAAATATTAGTCATGGGTTAGCTTGTGGTCCCTCGGGGTCATGATCACCATGTAGCATTCTGGTTCAGAAAAATTGGGGTGTTACAAACTTGGTATCAAAACCTAAGGTTCAATAGAATCCTAGGAAGTCTAAATGCCGCATCTAGTATAGTCTTATGCATAGGTGTGTTGCGCGCCACATTTATGTGCAAGAGGCTATGAGATGTTTTAGGAACAGTTTCCCTTCTTTCAGTATTCATGTCGTGCTATTGAGTCTCAAGTTAAACTCTCACTCTAATCTGTTTTTCTCTTATTTCAGAATATGCCTCCAAAAAGAAGAAACCAGCCAGCTCCTCAGCCCGAAGACCCTTTGGGCGAGCATGTTTCTCATGCAGAGTTTAGAGCTGTATTCATCATACTTGCTTGGTCCGTGGCTTCCCAGAATGAACGACCATCATTTATTCTGGCCAATCCAGTGGCCAATTTTGCAGCAACTAGAATTTGGGACTTCACCCGAATGAACCCTCTATCTTTCTTTAGGTCTAAGTCTGATGAAGACCCTCAGGAGTTCATTGACCAAGTCCATAAGGTTATTGACATCATGGGAGTTACTTCTGTTTAGAGCGCCGAGTTAGCTATATACCAGTTACAAGATCTTGCTTACACTTGGTACAAACAGTGGAAGTCTGAGAGGTTAGAGGATGCAGGTCCTATAGAGTAGGAGGAATTTGTAACGACTTTCTTAGACAAATTCTTTCCCCAAGAGATGAGGGAGGACAAATTTCTTGAGTTTATTAACCTCAAGCAGGGAAATATGATGGTTAGGGAGTATTCTCTCAGATTTACTCAGCTAGCCAAATATGCCCCTCATGTGGTTGCAGACAACAGGGCTAAGATGAGCAAGTTCGTGTTAGGAGTGAATGGTAGCATGGTTAATGAGGGTAGATCTGCGATGTTGAACAGTGATATGACTTTATCCAGGATCATGACCCATGCTCAACAGATAGAGGGGAAAAATCTTAGGACTAGGGAGAGGCAGAACAAGAGAGCAAGGATAAGCAGTTTCAATTTTGCTCAACCTAAATCAGAAGGAGGAAACCATTCATAGTTTTGTCCCAAGTCAGCAGCTAAGTCTCCTTCCTCCGCTAGAGACTTATTGCCAAAATTCAAAGATGGCAACAGAGATAGAGCACCAGGCTCTAAATCTCAGGGCAGTGTCAGCAATGCTCGAACTAATCCCCTATGTCAAACTTGTGGTAAGAACCACCAGGGTATTTGTAAAGCCGGTAATGATGTTTGTTTCGGTTGTAGCAAGCCAGGCCACAGAGTCAGAGATTTTCCTCAGTCTAGTTATCAGGGTCAGTAAAATCGTTCCACAACTTAGTCTGGTCGCCCGAACCAGCAGGGTGTCACTTCCAGTGCTAATAGTGGGCAACGCCCCAACAGACTCTATGCTCTCCAGACTCAACAGGATCAGGAAAATTCTCCTGATATCATTACTGGTACGTTACAGATTTTCCATGTTCATGTTTATGCTTTGCTAGATCCAGGTGCATCCTTGTCTTTTGTTACCCCTTACACAACAGACAATTTTGAAATCAGTCCCAAAATTTTAGCAGAGCCCTTTTCAGTCTGTACTCCAGTGGGTAAAACCATCATAGCCCAGTGGGTATACAGGAACTGCCCGATTATGATATTTCAGAAATCCACGTCAGCAGATTTAGTCGAATTAGAGATAACTGATTTTGATGTCATTCTCGGCATGGATTGGCTTTATTCCTTCTATGCCACAGTCAACTGCAGGACCCGGATAGTTCAATTTCAGTTCCTGAATGAGCCCATCCTAGAGTGGAAGGGTAGTACTTCATCTTTTAGGGGTCGGCTTATTTTCTACCTTCGGGCAAGTAAAATGATTTCAAAGGGGTGTGTGTATCATCTCTTGCTTGTAAAGAATTACAGTTTCGAATCTCCCAGTCTCCAATCAGTACCAGTGGTTAATGATATTCATATGTATTTCCCGAAGATCTTCTAGGCATTCTTCCCGAAAGGAAAATAGACTTCGGCATAGACCTTCTCCCAGATACTCAACCTATTTCTATTCTGCCATACAGAATGGCACCAGCAGAACTCAAGGAACTAAAAGACCAGTTGAAAGAGCTCTTAGAAAAGGGATTCATCAGGCCCGGTGTATCCTTATGGGGTGCATCAGTATTATTCGTGATCAAGAAAGATGGTTCTCTCAAGAGGTGTATTGATTACCGTCAGATCAACAAAGTTACGGTCAATAATAAGTATCCTCTTCCCAGGATAGATGACTTGTTTGACCAACTTCTGGGTGCCAGTTATTTCTCCAAAATAGACCTCAGATCAGGCTATCATTATCTCAGAGTTAGAGAATATGACACCCCAAAGACAGCTTTCCGTACTCGGTATGGTCACTTCGAATTTCTAGTTATGTCCTTTGGTCTTACCAATGCCCCTGCAACATTCATGGACTTGATGAATTGGGTGTTCAAGCAGTACGTGGACATGTTCGTCATAGTCTTCATAGATGATATTCTGGTCTATTCTCGCACGGAGCGTGATCATTCAGACCATCTCAGGATTGTTCTTCTGGCTCTCAGAGACCATCAGTTGTTAGCCAAGTTCAGTAAGTGCAAATTTTGGATAAGATCAGCAACATTCCTTGGTCATATTATTTCCGGTGATGGCATTAGAGTAGATCCTCAGAAAATTGAAGTGGTAAGAAATCGACCTCACCCTGTCTCTCCATCATATATCAGGAGTTTCTTGGGTTTGGATGGCTATTACAGATGGTTTTTCAAGGGATTTTATTCTATTTCATATACTATGTCTAGATTGACTCAGAAAAAGGTTAAGTTTCAGTGGTCAGATTCATGTGAGAAGAGTTGTCAGGAGTTGAAGACTCGACTCACCTCAGCTCTAGTTCTAGATCTTCCAGATGGTTTAGACGGTTTTGTAGTCTATTGTGATGCATCTAGAGTGGGTTTAGGTTATGTACTCATGCAGCATGGTAAAGTCATAGCCTATGCCTCCAAATAGTTAAAGCCCCATGAGAAGAATTATCCTACTCATGATCTTGAGTTAGCAGCCGTAGTATTTGCCTTAAAGATTTGGAGGCATTATTTATATGGAGTTCATGTAGATGTCTTCATAGATCATAAGAGTTTCCAGTATGTCTTTTCTCAGAAAGATCTCAATCTTCGTCAGAGAAGGTGGTTAGAGCTCTTGAAGGATTATGACATGCGTTTTCTTTATCACCCGAGCAAGGCCAACATTATGGACGATGCTCTCAGTATACTCTCCATGGGTAGTGTTTCTCATGTTGAGGATAGCAAGAAAAATATAGCCCAGGGAATCCATCAGCTTTCCAGACTAGGCGTTCACTTAGTCGACTCTTCAGAGGGTGGTGTATGTGTTTAGAATAGTTCAGAGTTGTCTAGTTTTCGAGGTGAAAGAAAAGCAAGACAGGGATCCCAGCCTTGTCAAGTTAAAAGAGTCAGTTTGGAATCAGAAGGTAGAGGCTTTCTCCTAAGAGGGAGATGGTGTTCTTCGTTGTCAGGGTTGTCTGTGTGTTCTAGGTGTAGATGACTTGAGGCAGCGAATTCTTGCAGAGGCGCATGGTGCGTGATACTCTATTCATCCAGGGGACACTTAGATGTACCGCGACTTATGGGAGATCTATTGGTGGAGTGGGATGAAAAGAGATATTGCAGAATTTATGGCTAAGTTCTCTATATATCAGCAGGTTAAGATAGAGGATCAGAAACGTAGTGGGTCCATGTAGGAGTTCAACATTCCTACTTGGAAGTGGGAATAAGTGAATATGGATTTCATGATGGGTTTTCCTCGAACTCATCATCAACATGATTCAGTTTGGGTTATTGTAGACAGAATGACCAAGTCAGCTCATTTCCTTCCAGTTTATACCTCTTATTCAGCCAAGGATTACGCCAAACTATATATCAGGGAGTTGGTCAGATTACACAGTGTTCCATTATCTATCATCTCAGACAGAGGTACACAGTTCACCTCTTACTTTTGGAAAGCATTCCAAAAGGGTCTTGGTACCTAAGTCCATCTCGTTACAACATTTCATCCTTAGACAAGTGGCCAAGAAAGGAGGACCATTCAAACTCTTGAAGATATGATAAGGGCATGTGCAATTTATTTCAAGGGAAGTTGGGATGGCCACTTTCCATTGATTGAGTTTGCATACAACAATAGCTATCATTCCAGTATTCAGATGGATTCATTCGAAGCTCTCTATCATAGGAGGCGTATATCTCTAGTCGGTTGGTTTGAATTTAGTGAGGCCTCAGTCATCCGTCCTGACTTGGTATTCGACGCCTTAGAGAAAGTTCAGTATATCAGAGAGAGACTTCGAGCTGCTCAAAGCCGACAAAAGTCTTATGCAGATATTCGTAGAAAGGATCTCGAGTTCGAGGTCAATGACTATGTCTATCTTAAAATCTCTCCTATGAAGGGAGTGAAGAGATTCGGCAAGAAAGGGAAACTCAGTCCCCGCTATGTCGGTCCCTTTAGAATTCTCAGTCGCTTCGACAAGGTAGCTTATAAGCTTGAATTGCCTTTAGATCTAGCCTCAGTTCATCCGGTCTTCCATGTCTCCTTGCTCAAGAAGTACATAGGTGACCCAACAGTTGTAGTCCCTATTCAGAACATTAATGTTCAGGACAACCTCTCTTATGAAGATATTCCAGTCGAAATTTTAGACTATCAAATTCGGAGGCTGAGGAACAAAGAAGTCCCTCTAGTTAAAGGTCTTTGGAGAAATTCTTGGGAAGTAGAATCATACATGCATACCAAGTACCCTCACCTTTTCTTCGCCAACCTAGATCAAGCTCAAGGTAACAGTCCTCCTTAAGCTTATTAAGTTTCATGTTCAGCATTCAATGCAACTTGATATTTTTTTTCATGTTCATGTTCCATCACAAATTTGGTATCAAGTACCATTGCATATTCAGTCATGCATACATGTATCAGTCCAGTAAATAATCATGTATCAGATATGCATTCTCATTGAGAGAACCTCAGTCATGCATTCATGAATCAGTTACACGTGCATCAGGTATGCATGCTCAGTATAACATGTTTTGTTTGTCAGTCATAAGATCATGTTCCAGCTACTCATGTTCGTATTATTGTTTCCCCTCTCAGTCAGTACCCGTGCCTTTTTTCTAGTTAGAAATAATCTCGAGGATGCTAGGACTTACTTTGAAATGTAAACCTATCTTTGTACACTTGGTATTCTTGATATTTTCACTTTCTATCACGTGGGAAATTGAGTTAGCTTTCCAATAGTACCAATTTTGTCCAAATCTGACATCAGTCGAGAAAGTTATGGACGTTTTACTTGGAACTGTCGGAATCGCCTAGGTATGACGGCCAAGTTGACGGACCACCACATAAGTGACGGACCACCACTTTGACCATCGCAGCCAAGGCAATTGAGCCACGTATTGAATAAGGACTAACAGATGAGTTGACGGACCGTCAAAGTTGTGATGGACCATCATCCAAGCCGTCAACTCTTATCCAGTGAACCCCATTTCTGGTCCACGTCTGACGGGCTAAGTGATGGACCGTCAAGTGTCTGACGGACCGCCAGTCGGACCGTCACACTCCACGTTCAGTTTATTTCCAGGTCATTTTAACAGGGGTATTTTGGTTACTTATCACTCGCCTACATATACCCAGATAAGTCCGAATTCAGCCATTATGCTCATTATTATTTCACAAACAAAAAAAAAGACTAGTGTTTCTCTCTAAATTTAATCTCCAAGAACAAGACCCAATCATCTTCAAGAATCAAAGGATTTCAAATCCTTCAAGTTTAAAAACATCAAGAACCTTGAGTCAGGTATGTGTAGTGTTCATCTATGGACCGTTTTTGTTCATAGAGTTCAAGAACAGTGTTTACAGTCCCGAGAGACCACAAACTAACCCTTGAGTTGGTACCTGCTGTGAGCACTGAGTAAAACTGATAACGAAAAATCATATGCGGAATTTGACTAAGTAATGAATTAAGGTTTTAAGTAATAAATATAATAAAATCTATAAACAAAATTGATAATACTAACAAGATGTCTGATAATGTCAACTGAAATCTGATACTGACTAGCTGTCTGAAATATCCAAAAACCTCTAAACTGATTCAATAAGAGTTTATGGTATAGGCCCCATCCAATTCCAACTAACTACTGAAATGAAGGCATGAAAGTTGTGATGCCCCAGAAAAAAATTTCTGTTAAGATCTCGGACGAAAATGTGTTGAATTCTGTTCTTTATCATGATTAATAATTTTTGTGTGTGGAATTTCTAGATATGCGATCCATCATCGTGTAGAGCATCGAATAATCTTTCGAATGATATATGGATCATCCAAAACAGACACTCGAGCGATGAGTTATGATCATTCCGATCTAACCGTGAATAGTGGTGAACAGAAAATGTGCAGAAAAAAATACTGAGGCCAGGCAAATTTTAGGTTCAACTTCAAACGATCATAAATCCTTGTACATAATGATCTGGGTGAGCTACTATATATCAACAAAAATCTCTGAATGTCTTCTTTCCAATGAAATTAGTTTCATCCAATTTGGCCATTGGAGCAAAATGTTATGGTCGATCTACAATCAGCCTATCAAAACTGTCCACCAAAGGATAAATTTGACATTATTTGATTTTTAAGGGTATTTTCGTCATTCACACTCCAATCCATCCGGGTAAACCATGGATTTAAGTTCATTAAGAGCATTCAATAGCTCATTTTTCTCCAAAATTTCCTAAGGCTCAAACCCCAACCCTACTACTCCAAATTTCATCCTTCTATGTCTCTTGATTGAGCCATAGAAATTTCAAAATGATTTGGGATTCGAGTAGATCATGTTAAGGGCTTCGAGAAGCATTCTTTATTTTCATGAATAAAATTCCAGAGTCGGAAGTTCATATTCATCTTCCATTTTTAGGTATGTGGGGCTTTGAACAAGATTATCCTTTCGATCTTGTGCCCGGTATTTTTGTTGAATTACATTGACATGAGATTTTACATGTCTTACCATGAATTGGAAAAATGGTTTTATATCTTATATTATTGTCCATGAGCTATGGGATTATGTCATCCGATATGTGTATGATGTTGAGATGGAATTATGTCCAAAAAGTATTTGATTATGAGAGTATGATGATTTAATTTGTTAAGCCTTGATTTATACTATCATTCCACTATTTCCTTATTATGAATTTATAATTGATATTGGAAATTCTATATCCCTACTATGGGTTGATGTCTCAAGTACCTTTAAATGAGAGTTGGATGGCAAATTGAGAAATGTTGATACTGAAGTTGCAATGAGTCTTGGTATTTTCCGAATGGTTTTGATGAGTTAAATTGTTGAAAATATTATGTATTGAGTCTTCATATCCTTGTCCAAATGTCGAGTCGGTTATGGTTCAATGCATTGATACCTTGTTGATGTTGAGGAAGATTAAAATGTTTTGAGCTAAAATGTGTTGAGTTAGGAATCCACAAATTGATATGATTTGATAAATGAGAAAGAGATTTGATTTGGTCTTTATGATAGACCCTTGGGATGTTGTGGTGGATTTCCTAACACGTTCTGAGCTTGTCGGGGAGTAGTACTTAGTACCGAGAGGGAAATTTGGTATTTCCCCAAACCTATGTGCCATCGTAGGGTTGTTTGATGATGATATTATTGGCAGAGAGACCGATTATGATTATTGCAGTTTTAAGGTCGTACTTCCTGTCAAAGAGTATGACACTCCCACCAACGGGGTTTTCAAATGTTGTTATTCCAAGTAGCTCACGTGGGGTTGTCGGTTATAGGAAACTCCCCTGTTCATAAGAGTCATGTTTATTGAAATACCAAGTCACTCCGAGTTTTGATGTGGTAAGTCAAGTTGCCTATGATGATCTATAATGATTTATGAGGTTTTTATCCTACATTTCCTATCTAAGATGTTATGAGTTACATGATTCAATGTCACTCAAGCCAGGTGTGTCATTATGGTCCGTATGTAAGTTTATACAAAATTTGTGATATTATTTATATTTTTGCATGCGCCCCCACATACTCAGTACGTATCTTGTGCTGACCCACATATTTTTGTATGGGCTACATTCTTACCATGATGTAGGTTCAGGTACTCAGCCGCAGCCGCGACAGTGATATCCGAGTGCCGCATCTACGTTCGTTCAGTGGTGAGTCCTCATGGTTCGAGGACCAAGTTTCTAGTTTTGGTGCTGTTGTTTTGTGATCCCTTTGGTCTGTTGAGTCAGTTGGGGGTTTGTTCCAATGGATCGTTGGTTTTGCTGTATAGAGGCTATGTCAGACTAGTGTATTGTTGGGTTGCTTTGTGTATAGAAATTCCATATATGTACAGTCTAACGATATTCTGTGCCACGTGCGATGTGATATGATATGTACTTATATATATATCCTTAGCATAGCGTGTATGTTGTTGTGTTGGAACCAAAGGGTAGTGTTTTGTCTTAAAAGGTTAGCTTGAGGCTATGTGTAGCCTTGGGCACCGTATGGCATCTCGGGATGATATTTCGGGGATTACAAATTTGGTATCAGAGCCTAAGGTTGTGAAGAGTCCTAGGGAGTCTGACAAGCCGCATTATGTAGAGTCTTGAGCATCGGTGTGTAGCGCGCCACACCTATGATCAAGAGGCTGTGGGGAGTTCTAGGAAAAGTTATTTCTTTCTTTCTACAAGAGTCTATCATGCTTACAACTGTTTCCTTCTTCTGTTAATTCGTGCGTTCATACAACAGAAAATGCCTCCACATCGAGCTCTTTGAAACAACAACCAACCTTAACCCGTTGATCCGTTTTACATGAGACGGTATTCCATGCCAAATTTTGGGCAGCTTTTTTAGATGCTAGCCCAGGCAGTTACCACTAATACTCAGGCTAACGCTCCACCTCTGCAGGAAAATAATTCGGCAGCAGCACGAATTCGTGATTTTATGCGGATGAATCTGCCAGAGATTCATGGGTCGAGAGCAGGTGAGGACCTGCAGATATATGTTGATGAAATGAAGAAAATTACATAGATTATGCACGTGACCAAGAAAGAAAGTGTAGAGATGGCTTCTTATCAGTTGAAGAATGTTGCCTATGACTGGGTGCAGATGTGGAATAAGGGTAGAGAAGAAGATACCGCTCCGATGACTTGGCAATTGTTCCAAGATGCTTTCTTGGATAGATTATTTCCTCTTGAGTTATGGGAAGCTAAGATAGAGGATTTTATGAATTTGAGACAAGGCTCTATGTCAGTTAAGGAGTATTGTCTTAAGTTTAATCAGCTATCGAAGTACGCTCCTAATATGATGGCTGACTCGAGGACTAGTATGGGCAAGTTTCTAACCGGGGTGTTGAATTATGTGGTGAAAGAATGTAGATTTGCTATGATCAACAAGGAGATTGATCTTCCTAGGTTAATGATTCACGCCCAACAGATTGCGTCAGAAAAGATAAAGGAAAGAGAAAGAATAGGAGGGATTAAGAGAGTCAAATCAGAGCAATAGGGTTCTGGTTAGACTAGATTCTTCGGAGGGAGTTGCCTTCAGTTTTAGAGACGTCCATTTATACCTGCGCCTTCCTCATCTAGTTCTCCCATATATAGGGGTAGACAGGAGCTTGAGAATAGGTCGGTACCTTCCAGGTCTTAGGATAATGTAAGCAACTAGCCTCATCCTCCTTCATGTGCTAAGTGTGGTAAAAACTATTTTGGGGAGTGTTATATGGGGCAGCGGGGCTGTTTTGGTTGTGGCAAGTTGGGCCACATACTTAGAGACTGCCCATATACCAGACAGTGGAGTCGTGATGCCCGTCCCCAGAGTCAGGCTACCAGTGCCCCGCCTCCCGCAGCCCGTCCAGTTCCTCCTCAGGGTGCTTCATCTAGTACTGCTGGTGGTCAATGCCAGAATCATTTCTATGCTATACCACCTCATCAGGAGTAGGAGAACTCTCCCGATGTTGTCACTGGTATGCTCTATGTTTTCTATTTTGATGTCTATGTGTTGATGGACCCTGGTTCGAGTTTTTCTTATGTGACACCTCTGGTTGTTGTAAATTTTAAAATAGATCCTGAACTAATTTTTGAGCCTATTTTAGTTTCTACTACGGTAGGAGATTCTGTCATTGCTAAGCGGGTGTATAAGACATGTCCTATTACTGTCTTTTATCGGGTTATATATGCTGATTTAATTGAGCTAGATATGGTTAACTTTGATATCATTCTGGGTATGGATTGGCTTCACTCATGCTATGCGTCTATTGATTGTCGTGCTCGTGTGGTCAAGTTTTAGTTTCCTGATAAACCTATCCTCGAATGGTCTGGGACTTCTGTGATTCCTAAGGGTCGTTTAATATCCTATCTCAAAGCTAGGAAGTTGATTTCTAAGGGTTACATCCACCATTTGGTTCGGGTTAAAGACACTAAGTCTAAAACCCCAACCATTCAGTCAATTAATGTTGTTAATGAGTTTCTTAATATCTTTCCAGAAGATCTCCCTGGAGTACCTCTTGATAGAGAGATAGAGTTCAGGATTGACCTTCTTCCTGATACTCAGCCTATTTTTATTCCTCTGCATCGCATGGCTCCTACGGAACTTAAAGAGTTGAAGGAGCAATTGAAAGATCTTTTAGACAAAAGCTTTATCATACCTAGTGTGTCCCCGTGGGGTGCACCTGTCCTATTTGTGCATAAGAAAAATGGTTCTTTGCGGATGTGTATTGATTACCGGCAGCTTAATAGGTTTACTATCAAGAATAAATATCCGCTTCCTTGAATTGATGATTTATTTGATCAATTGCAAGGTGCGAGCTACTTTTCGAAGATAGACCTCAGATCCGGTTATCACCAACTTAAGGTTAGGGAATGTGATATCCCCAAGACATCTTTCCGAACCCGTTACGGTCATTTTGAATTTCTAGTGATGTCTTTTGGGTTAACTAATGCTCCAACGGCTTTTATGGATCTTATGAACCACGTATTCCGGCCATATCTGGATTTATTTGTAATAGTGTTCCTTGATGATATTCTTATTTACTCCCGAAGTGAGGGTGATCATGCGGATCATCTCCAAATTATGTTGGAAACTCTTCGAACTCATCGGTTGTATGCTAAGTTCAGTAAGTGTGAGTTCTGGATGAACTCTGTAGCCTTCTTGGGTCATGTTGTTTCTTCTGAAGGTATTAGAGTTGATCCTCAAAAGTTAGAGGCTATAAAGAGTTGGCCTAGACCTATTTCTCCTTCTGATATCCGAAGTTTCTTGGGTCTAGCTGGTTATTATCGTCGTTTTGTTGAAGGGTTTTTATCTTTTGCATCTCCTATGACCCGTTTGACCCAAAAGAAAGTGAAGTTCCTGTGGTTCGAATCTTGCGTGAAGAGTTTTCAGAAGTTGAAGACTCAACTCACTTCATTCCCTGTGTTGACTTTGCCTGACGGTGTTGATGGTTTTGTGGTGTATTGCGATGCATCCAGAGTCGGTTTGGGTTGTGTATTGATGCAAAAGGGCGAGGTTATAGCTTATGCTTCCAGGCAGCTAAAGCCTCACGAGAAGAATTATCCTACCCATGACCTTGAATTAGCTACCATGGTTTTTTCTTTGGAAATCTGAAGACATTATTTTTATGGTGTCCATGTCGACGTCTTCATGGACCATAAGAGCTTGCAGTATGTATTCACCCAAAAGGAGTTGAATCTCAGGCAGAGACAATGGTTAGAACTATTGAAAGATTATGATATAAGCGTGCTATATCATCTGGGCAAGGCCAATGTAGTAGCAGATGCCCTTAGTCGGAAGTCCATAGGTAGCGTAGCACATGTGGAGATTGGTAAGAAGGAGTTGGCCCATGAGGTACATTGTTTGGCTAGATTGGGGGTTAGGTTGTTTGGTGATGCTGAGGGTAGTATAGGAGTGCAAAGCAGTTTTGAATCCTCTTTAGTTTCGGAAGTGAAGGAGAAGCAAGAAAGGGATCCTACCTTGGTCAGGATAAAAGAGTCAGTTAAAGACCAAAAGGTGGAGGTTTTCTCCCAAGGAAGAGATGGCGTTTTGAGACTCTGAGAAAGATTATGTGTTCTTGATGATGATAACTTGAAGCAGAGGATTATGACGGAAGAGCATGGTACGCGATACTCCATCCATCCTGGTGCTACCAAGATGTACCATGATTTGCGGGAAATCTATTGGTGGAACGGTATGAAGAGGAACATAGCAGAATTTTTGGCGAAGTGTTCCACGTGTCAACAGGTTAAAATAGAGCATCAAAGGCCCAGTGGCGTGATGCAAGAGTTTAGCATTCCTACTTGGAAGTGGGAAGAAGTGAATATGGACTTCATAGTTGGTTTGCCTCCTTCTCGTCGCCATCATGATTTGATTTGGTTTGTCGTAGATCGTTTGACGAAATCAGCTCATTTCTTGCCTGTGCATTCATCGTATACAACTGAAGATTATGCTAGAATATATATTCGGGAACTCGTCAGACTTCATGGAATCCCTTTGGCTATTATTTCTGACAGAGGTACTCAGTTTACCTCTCAGTTTTGAAAATCTTTCCAGAAGGGTCTCGGTACCCAAATTCGTTTAAGTTCTGCTTTCCATCCGCAAACAGATGGTCAGGACGAGTGGACCATTCAGACTTTAAAAGATATGTTGAAGTCTTATGTGCTTGATTTTAAAGGTAGTTGGGATGAGCACTTAGCATTAATCGAGTTTTCTTACAATAACAGTTTTCATGCTACTATTGGAATGGCCCCGTTCAAAGCTTTGTATGGTAGAAGGTGTAGATCACCCATTGGTTGGTTTGAAGTTGGTGAGGCTACCGCGACTGGACCGGATGCGGTGTTTGAGGCCATAGAGAAGGTTAAGTTAATTCGGAAAAGGTTGAAAACCGCCCAAAGTCATCAAAAATCATACACAGATATAAGGAGGAAAGACCTTGAATTTGATGTTGGTGATTTAGTGTACTTGAAAGTTTCATCCATGAAAGGGGTGAATAGATTTGGGAAGAAAAAAAAACTAAGTCCCCATTACATTGGTCTCTATAAGATTGTGGATCGCATTGGGAAAGTAGCGTATAAGGTTGAATTGCCCGCGGAGTTATCTAACGTCCATCCAGTTTTCCATGTTTCTATGCTTAAGAAGTCTATTGGTGATTCTGTTGTGATTGATCCTTCCGAAAGCTCGAGTATTCAAGATAGTCTTTCATATGAAGAGATTTTGGTTGAGGTTTTTGACTTTCAAGTTCGTAGGCTAAGAAACAAGGAAGTTCCTTTGGTTAATGTGCTTTGGCGAAATCAATCCGTGGAGAGTGCTACTTGGGAAGCCGAAGAGGATATGCGCACCAAATATCCCCACCTCTTTCCTACGAATCCTGAGCATGTCAAAGGTATCGTTCTCTTTTGATTTAATCCTTATTGCTATGTTTATCTTGGCTTGTGTGTTTTCTACGATATCCAAAAAATTCTAGAATGGAGTTATGCTTGGGCAAGATGATTTTTCTCTATATACTCACTTTCATAGTATTCTTGACCTACCTATCAACATTCGAGGATGAATGTTTCCAAGGGGGAGATGATGTGATGCCCCGGAAAATTTTTTTCCGTTAAGATCTCTGACGAAAATGTGTTGAATTATGTTCTTTATCATGATTAATAATTTTTCTGTGTATAATTTCTGGATATGTGACCCGTTATCGAGTAGAGCATCGAATAATCTTTCTAACGATATATGGATCATCCAAAACGGACACTCGAGCGATGAGTTATGATCATTCCGATCTAACCGTCAATAGTGGTGAACAGTAAATGTGCAGGAAAAAATACTGAGGCCAGGCGAATTTTAGGGTCAACTTCAAACGATCATAACTCCCTGTACATAATAATCTGGGTGAGCTACTATATATTAAAAGAAATCTCTAAAATTCCTCTTTCCAATGAAATTGGTTTCATCCAATTTGACCATCAGAGAAAAATGTTATGGTCGATCTACTTCAGCCTATCAAAACAGTCCACCAAAAGGACTGATTTGACATTATTTGATTTTTAAGGGTAGTTTGGTCATTCCCACTCCAATCCATCCGGGTAAACCATGGATTTAAGAGCATTCAATAGCTCATTTTTCTTCAAAATTTTTGAAGGCTCAAACCCCAACCCTACTACTCCAAATTTCATCCTTCTATGTCTCTTGATTGAACCGTAGAAATTTTAAATTAATTTGGGATTCAAGTAGATCATGTTAAGGGCTTCGAGAAGCACCCTTTATTTTTGTGAATAAAGTTCCGGACTCGAAAGTTCATATTCATCTTCCATTTTTAGATATGTGGGGCTTTGAACAAGATTATCCTTTCGATCTTGTGCCTGGTATTTTTGTTGAATTACATTGACATGAGATTTTACATGTTTTACTATGAATTGGAAATATGGTTTTATATATTATATTATTGTCCATGAGCTATGGGATTATGTCATTCGATATGTGTATGATGTTGAGATAGAATTAAGTTCAAAAAGTATTTGATTATGAGAGTATGATGATTTAATTTGTCAATCCTTGATTTATACTATCATTCCACTATTTTCTTATTATGAATTTATAATTGATATTGGAAATTCTATATCCCTACTATGGGTTGATGTCTCAAGTACCTTTAAAGGAGAGTTGGATGGCAAATTGAGAAATGTTGATATTGAAGTTGCAATGAGTCTTGGTATTTTCCGAATGGTTTTGATGAGTTAAATTGTTGAAAATATTATGTATTGAGTCTTCATATCCTTATCCAAATGTTGAGTTGGTTATGGTTCAATGCATTGATACCTTGTTGATGTTGAGGAAGATTAAAATGTTTTGAGCTAAAATGTGTTGAGTTAGGAATCCACAAATTGATATGTTTTGATAAATGAGAAAGAGATTTGATTTGGTCTTTATGATAGACCCTTGGGATGTTGTGGTGGATTTCCTAACTCATTCTGAGCTTGTCGAGGAGTAGTACTTAGCACCGAGAGGGAAATTTGGTATTTTCCCAAACCTATGTGCCACCGTAGGGTTGTTTGATGATGATATTATTGGCCAGAGAGCCCGATTATGATTATTGCAGTTTTAAGGTCGTACTCCTTGGCAAAGAGTATGATGCTCCTGCGAATGGGGTTTTCAAATATTGGTATTTCACGTAGCTTACGTGGGGTTGTCGGTTATAGGAAACTTCCCTGTTCATAAGAGTCATATTTATTGAAATACCAAGTCACTCCGAGTTTTGATGTGGTAAGTCAAGTTGCCTATGATGATCTATAATGATTTATGAGGTTTTTCTCCTACATTTCCTATCTAAGATGTTATGAGTTGCATGATTCAATGTCACTCAATCCAGGTGTGTCATTATGGTCCGTATGTACGTTTTTACGAAATTTATGATATTATTTATATTTTTGCATGCGTCCCCACATACTTAGTACGTATCTTGTGCTGACCCACATATTTCTCTATGGGCTACATTTTTACCATGATGTAGGTTCAGGTACTCAGCCACAGCCGCGACAGTGATATCCGAGTACCGCATCTACGTTCCTTCAGTGGTGAGTCCTCATGGTTCGAGGACCATGTTTCTAGTTTTGGTGCTGTTTTTTTGTGATCCCTTTGGTCTGTTGAGTCAGTTGGGGGTTTGTCCCAATCGCTCGTTTATTTTGCTGTATAGAGGCTATGTCAGACTAGTGTATTGTTGGGTTGCTTTGTGTATAGACATTCCATATATGTACAGTCTAACGATATCCCGTGCCACGTGCGATGTTATATGATATGTCCGTGTATATATATCCTTAGCGTAGCGTGTATGTTGTTGTGTTGGAACCCAAGGGTAGTGTTTTGGCTTAAAGGATTAGCTTGAGGCTACGTGTAGCCTTGGGCACCGTGTGGCATCTCAGGATGATATTTTGGGGCGTTACAAAAGTAAATATGTATGTCCTCAAAATATGAGGACTCACCATTGTTACAACTGATAATCTGTAGAGTCTATGCGCAATCTGAGAACTGAGCGTCCGAACCTATGATATGATACATCATAGCGCAAGAAAAGAGTATGCGATCAGTACTTTCAATGTACTGGTATACTAAATGAGGTAGGCTGATATACATGGTTTCATGTGCTTGAGTAATAACTGACAGAATAAATAGCATGAAATACTGAATAGAATGCATGAAATTTGTAAAAACTGAAGATGCGTGAATTCTGTAAATACTGAGAATGCGTGACCAAGCATAAAACATGTTCTGAATATAATTTGTAAACTGAAATACTAAAATTTGAAAACTGAATTACTAATATCTATATGCTATGGCCAAGCAACTGAAACTGAATTACTAACCTGATTACTGGACTGAGACAGTGGGAGCTACCATCTAACCGACATGCCCCAATGAGAAATTTGGGGTCCAACCTGTGACCCCAGTTGGAAGGGTTTCAGTACTGTGCCATGGGTACTAACACTAGCTGTGTAAATCTACTAAAGTGTTGTCCCAAAGGACTAAGGGTTACCCTCAACTGGCAGGTACCCGTATGAGATCAACCCTCAACTGGCAGGTTAACATCTCAACCTATGCTGGCTACGTAGTTCTGGAATGCGAGGACTGCTACTAAAGCTCATATCCTCAACTGGCAGGTGAGCCCCCATCCTTGGGTTCGCTCAGAGCTAAATCCTACTCCCAATTGAACTGACTCAGAATACTGAATTGTGCTAAGATTAACTGATTATGATAACTAACTGAACTGATAATGCTCATAACATATTCTGAAGCTATTCCGAAGACACTGAGACTAAGTAAACAACGATGGTTTCAGGTATTCATAACCCCCAGGACTCGATAACATTAATAGTAAAATAGTACTAAAACTTTAAGGACATAGCATGAAAACATTTACATCAAAAATCCATTCTTGTAGGCATTTCATCAAACACTTGATGTTCATAGTTCAAGCTAAGCACGAGAATAGTTTAAAGCTTGTAGAAATAACATGATTTCAAAACCAACATCACCAATTATTAATTAAATTAGTGAATAACAACATTAAACATATGGGGTTTGACAAAAAACAATAATTTCATGTAAACATGGTATAGAATTACAATTCATGGGAGTTCATGGTTAAAACCATAATTTTATAATCATAAAAACTTGTAAAGATCATACGTTTGAATTTAAAATTGGATACTTGGATTCCATGGGTGAAAGGGACCCATGAATGAACACTTAACATACCTGGGTTAATGAATTCGTGAGAATTGATGATGAATACTTGAGATTTGATCTTGAATTTTGAAGGGTAGGGTTTTTTTTTCTTGAAAGAAGATTAGTTTAATTTGAGGGAATTGTGAAATAATGAGCAAATAATACTTAATTGGGACTTAAATCCCGTGTTTTGACTGAAAAGACTTAAATGCCCTTGGACAAATTAAAACGTGGAATTGGAACTAAAAATCCTGATTTTGACACCCGATGCAACGTAGTGCAATCATGTCAGGCCACTGGAAAAGGGACCATCCCAAACTAGAACCTTGGTGTGACGCGACGCCATCGCGGTACCCCATTGAATGTGAATTTGACTCTTGGCGCGACACACCACTATTGCAGTGATCCACTAGGAAAGGACAAACTCGAAATAGCACATCAACACGGTGCGGTACTTATTGCGATGGTACACTAAAAATGACAAATGTTAACTTGGTCATTGATACGCCTAAATTACACCTCGATTACAAGAGAGTAAGCGGTCATTGTCAAATATATAACCCAACTAGGTTGGGGTCGAATCCCACAGGGAATAAGGTGTTAATAGAGTCTATTTGCGATTAAAATTACTGATAGATAATGGTTTCCTTTAATTGGGGGTTTTATCAATCAAATGATGATTAAAGTTTCTGCTTGCTTCAGAACTCAAATCTAAAATTTCAATGGTTCAAATCAATGATAGAGAGAAACTATGGTTGTGATCACTATGATGATTAACCTCTCATTGAATAATAGTTGTACTGGATTCTCGTGATTTGTGGGAAACACCAAATTATCAGTATTGACAGTCCATCTAAGTGTTTCTCAACCTACCTAGATGTTGTGGTCCCTAATTCTCTCGAACTTAGGAAAACCTTCTATTCACACTGATTTTATCTCGAGTTGATTAATCTTGTTACAACATTAATCATTAGATGGAAAATTAACCTTCCTAAATACTCGTTGATAATTCACTACCTTTAGTTTATTTCTCAGTTCGAGAAAGCAAACATAAGGCTAGATCTATTATTTGCAGCCAATAGAAAACAATCATTACAAAGGAATTATCAAGATGTTCCCACAATCACTCAAATCCTAACCAACTATTAAATCCATGAAGGAATAATCATAGATCCCACAACCCTAGTTATGGGTTTTAGTTCCACATGAGAAACAAAGAGATAGCAATAATTGTATTCCTCTTTTAGAGAAATTAAACTTACAAAAGATGAAGTCTAAAGTTGGTTCTCTACCAAGTTCAAGAAAAAGTTCCCAAAACCCAATCACAGAGTTGAAAATTGAATTCTAAGTTAAGAGGCCCAAAAAGAGGTGACTTTGCCTTTGGAGTAAGTTCTAGGTCCTAAATAAAACCCTAAAACTGCTAAAAATTGCTTAAGAATTTACAATTATTCCTAGTTAAAAGCCTTAAATGTGCTAGCGTCAAGCTCGCACATCAACACCTTCAACTTTAAAAAATTGCTTGTCCTCAAGCAACTAACACATTATAGTACCACGATGTTTAACCAAGAGAATGGAGAGCACATATAGCAGTCAATCATCAGTTTTAGTTCAACACACATTACTTTCTCCAATTTCAATCACCTTTAAATCCAACTGTGTATATCAATGAAGATCAACAATGTGACACAAAGGAATCAATATATGACATCAAATTAGCAACAATAACCATGCATATTTACAAGTTACACTACCCAAACAACGAAGCATCTTGCAATGCAACTGATGTTCCCTTACAACTAAGAAGTCCCTCTTCACTTATATATGAAATCAAGCACGTAAATGCAGAGATGATCAAGACACACTCACTCTCAGAAAGAAGTTCCAGTCAATTTATGTCAAATACCATAAGCTTGCCCTTATTTTCATCACCGAGGCTTTTAGTTAGTTAAGCTAGGATCACTATAGGACTTTTCTTCAGCTTGTAATATAGGCTTAGGGTTGGTATGATACACAAGGATATTTAAAGTGACTAAGCCTCCTTGGCACTACACTATTTTTGGGGTCTCACTTATCAACCTTTAACTTATTTCTCTCTTTCTTTATTGAAGCAAATTCAGGCTGGATGCGGTCCTTTAGCCTTTCATTTTCTTTTTTTTCACAATTTTTTTTTCTTATTCCTTTTCTACCACGTCCAGCCTTGCATTTTTTATCCTTCTTCATACTCACTTTTCATCACGCACCCCTATGATAGCCACCCTTAACTTAAGCGATTTTCCTAAGTCAAAGTGCACAATGCCCAAGGAGGACCAAGGCCAAAACAGGTTTATTGTGATCCAAGTGGGAAGATGGTATGTATAATAATTAAGAAAAAAAATATAAGCATTCAGGCTCAAAATCAGGATCAAGGGATATTATTCAAACATGGAAGGTAATTTAGGCTAAAAGTGGACTAATATAAAAAATGGCCTATGATCCTTTCCTAATCACTCTCTTACAACCAAGACAAGACCCACTGGGAAAGTTATGGATTTAACACACAATGGGAACTAGGTAGTATCTCACAAACTCAAGGCACAAAGGTAAATCACAAGTTACTACCTATCCGGTTCATGCAATTCTTAGCAATGATTATCATGTACCTAATACCAATGCCATAAAAAGATTAACAGTAGTCACATATAGATGCACATCACACAGTTACAAAATAGACAATTGGAGAGGTATTTATTATTCCCTAAAATTAACCAAAAAATATGTCAACTTCCCCAGATACTTAATTCTCTCCCAATTAACCACAACACATCACAAAATAAAACACAATACTGATAACGCTCAAATTACACTCTTGAATGGGTGTAAGCGATCGTTGTCAATATAAAACCCAACTAGGTTGGGGTCGAATCCCACAGGGAATAGTGTGCGAACTTCAATTTGTTTACGAAATACTTTACTGGTAGTTTAATGTTTCCGAAAATGGGAGTTTAAGTTTCATAGAGAATTAATTGTCACTTTCAATATTTTAGTGTTTGTAATCAATCTAAATGGAAAACAAGAGTTATGTTCACCATGGATTTTGGGAATTGACAGATACTAGGTAATGCTTGAGATTCTTGAAGTAAGTAGAAACAACAAAATATCTCGGACAACGATACTATCTGACTCATCTCTCGACCTCACCAAAAAATTTATTATCTAATTCTCTCAAACTTAGATAACTTATCTATTTCCAATAGGATTTTATCTCAGGTAGATTAATCTAGTTATGACATTAATCATTAAACAGAAGGTTGGTAGCTTCCGAGTCCCTGTTGATAATTCACGACCCCTAGTCTATTTCTCTGTTATAAGCAAATAAAACCTAAGGCATAACCTAATGTTTGCAACCACTAGATTTTAGTTAAAACAACAGAATTTCAAGACGTCCTACTACTCTTTGAATCTATTAAATACCTAGTAACCTATCAATCCCTAATCCATGGATCCCATAACTCCGACTAATTGAATTAGCCGCTCATGATTTAATGAACGAAATAACAAGTTGCATTCGTCATAATATGGGTAAACTTACGAACGTATGAAAAGAAACAAGTCGTTCCTTCAATTGAATCACGAAAAAGAAATCCATAAATAGTTGATAACTGTAAAATAAAACAAGAACTAATTGGTAAAATAGATGAGGCAATATGTATGTCTCCAAAGTTCCCCAAAAAGATCTTGAATAAAACCCTAAAAACTCCTATTTATACTTAACCCTAATTATGGAAATAAAGTAACAAATCAAATTAAATCTCAAATTAGGTGGCGCCATCGCTGACACCACGTCAAGGGTCTGATGTCTTATCATGGATGGCATCAGATCATCTCCAATTGTCTTCATGTTCTGCTTAAGATTAACGGTATTGCTGACGCCGCATCACAAAATCTAACGGTGTATCACCAACGTCGTTAGATGTCTTCTTCAATCTCAATTCTCTGGTTTAGGATGACACCCTTCGTGATGCCTTATCAGCTCTTTGATGCCATGTCACCAATGTTATCAGAACTTTCTCTTAGATATCAACTCTCTGGTTAAGGCTGATGCTGATTCTGATAGCCTATCACAAGGCTGACGATGTATCACTGATGTCATCAACCATGCTTCTTTCTTCTTTTTGACCAGTTTTCAAATATTTTGCTCCAATATTGTTTATTTTCCATCTTTTTACCTTTTTCTGCAAATTCACTAGAAAACACATCAAAACAACAAAAGTTGCTAAAGATTTCACAATTATTTTGAGCCAAAAAGCATTAAATGTGTTAGCTTTTGCTCACACATCAACACCCTCAACTTAAAACAGTTTCTTGTCCTCAAGCACCAAAACAACTAAGAGAGTATACAACACATTCAACAGTCAACAACCATTTTATCTCAAAACTCAGTTACCATCTCCAAGGTTAACTACTTCAAAACTAACTGTATAGATTATTTGAAAAGCAACAGTATAACACAAAGGATTCTGGCCATGGCATCAGCTAAGTACTATCAATCATACATGTATCAATATGTCACTACCCCAAAACAAGTAAGTAACCTAGCAAAATACTAGTGTTCCCTCACAACAAGGAAATTCCCCTTTTTCTCTCATGAAAATTCAAAATTTAAACACGGGGATAATCACAAAAACACTCACTCTCAGAATGAAGTTCAACCAGTGTATGCCAAATACCATATGTTTGCCCTTATCGTCATTACCAAAGTGTCCATACCGGTAAGCTAGGATCACTATAGGTCTTTCTTTGGATTGTAATGTAGGCTAGGGACTGGTACGATATTACATGGCATTTAGAGTGACTACCCTCCTTGACACTACCATACTTCTGGGGTCTACTTGTTAACCTCTTTTTTCTATCTTTTTCTTTTTTTTTCTTTTTCTATTTTCCTTTTTTTCTTTTTTTCTTGATCATACATTTAGAATGGGTGTGGTCTTTCTTTTTATTCAAACAAATTTCTTTCCTTGATATTTTTCACAAACACCCAACTATATATTTCTTTTTCACTTATTCTTTTCCTTCTACTCAATCCTTCTTCATACCCAATTTACATCACGCACCCCTATGATAGTGTAATACCCCGCATGTTTCTAAGCTAGGAAGTGAATAAGTTTTTCTACGTATGAAACCTCCTATACTATGAGTAGCATTTTAGTGCATGCCATACAATGAATATCCTAGCGATAGGATAGCTTGCGATGTCTTAATCACGCTTATATGAGTCTCTTAGAGTGATGCAAGCTAAGAGTTTTTGAATCCATCAAGTCTTAGTGTTTGATTTTGCAAGGGTCATCTTTGAACAAGAATAACATGACTAATATGTGATATTTTAGAAGATTTATACCCACCAAATTGTAGAGAATCTAATTATATTTCCAATGATATGAATTTCATCAAAATCCGACACCCAAGCAAGGAGTTATGGCCTTTCAAATTAGAATATGTCGCCTAACCAATCTCACATGGCCACTGGAAAACATAGGTGATATCATATGCGGTGCCTATGTAAATATAGGAGATATCATATGCGGCGCCTATGTAAATATAGGAGATATCATATGCGGTGCCTATGTATGATTTCAGCCATGAGAACACTTAGTTTTTGAGTTATTTTGAGGGTAGTTAAGTCTTTTAACACTCCTTACATGTCCCTAAACCTAACCTCACAAAATTTATAGCTTCTAAACACATTACAACCCTATTAACATCTCAAAGTTCAATATCCAAGAGCACCATAGGATAAAAAAAACTAGGGTTGCACACTCAAGCTTGAAGATCAAATTTTAAGGAAATTTTTCCCCCAATCATCAAGAACCTCCCTTCAAAGGTATGCGTAGTGTTCATCCACGGATTCCTTTCATACATGGAGTTCAAGAATCAATCTTTAAAATACAAAATCTTGGTTGGTTGTGGTGATATGATCATACCCATGTTGATGCTTGTTTGTTTTGCTATATAATAGTATCGTGACTGTACATCTCATTAAAGTTATGTTGTTGGTTAAAAACATGATCTTTGGATGGATTGATAGAATGCAAGTATGAAATCCACCTATACCTTAAATAATGCATACAAGGTGTTCGATAAAATGCCTAGTATGTTAGAACTTCATATTTACATGATTTCATGATATCTAAATAACAAGTTCATGTTAGTCATACACTCCAATATGAATTTCCATGCAAATTATGTGTTGTTATTGTTGTGCTATAAAGAATGTATGATAATGGAGATATAAATTATGTACACAAAATATATTCATGCTTTTCCTATCATGTTCGAAATAATGAATAAATACATGAAGTATACTATCCCCTGCTTATGATATTGTGAATTGTGGACTCAAATCTTGTGATCAAGTCATGTCATGTGCGTCAGTTTCCTCCTATCGAGTCCTGGGGGTATTCGTACCCAAAAACTATAGCTGTGTTCCTAGAGCCATGTTATGTTTCACGATATCCGAACTCAAGCTATGATTCCATAGACTTCAGTCAGTCATGTGACTCAGGAAAACCTCATGATCTCAGTCAGCTGTCAGATATCAGTAACATTTCACCAGTCAATGAAATTCAGTAAGTTTAAGTCATGTATAGTCAGTTATTCATGTCCAGTCCCTCCAGATGGGAGTAGAGGTTAGCACCGAGTGAACCTTAGGATGGGAACTCACCCGCCAATTCAGGGTGTGATTCTTAGAAGCAGTCCTTGTGTTCTAGAACTACGTAGCCAACGTAGGTTGACAGATCTTAACATGTCATATTAGGGTTGATGAGGTGCTTTAACATGTCAGTTTAGGGTTCCCACCGTTCTCATTGATTACCTGCCAGATAAGGGTCACTCACAAGCTGTCCTTACCTGTGGAACGGTATTGACACCCCTCCAGTCGGGGTAGAGATTAGAACCCAGCTTAGACATAACTGCATACATGGGGCATGTCGGTTAAACACTACCTCCCACAGTTTCAGTATCAGTAAAAGAACTCAGGGCGTTCTTCAGATTTCAGTATATACAGGACTTTCAGATACAGTCATCCATGTTATCAGCTTATAGTATCAATCATGACAGTTATCAGTAAACCATATATTATCTTACATGTCTTGCTATCATGCATTCACGGTCCCAGTTTCAATATATATATGTTTGCACTCCCACGTTCATATTAGTCAGTAAGTGTTGTTCATGCATGAAACCCTTTATGTTCAGCATACTTTCCTCGTATACTCAGTACTCCAGTTGTACTGACGCATTTGCGCTATGGTGCTTTCTTTTCATGTTACACCATAGGTTTCGAGACACGAGCTCCTGCCCAGCAGTAGCGGTAGCATTCCAATCGCAGAGACACAGTGAGTCCTCATTGATTTGAGGACAATATAATTTGATACATTTATTTATTTCTTCAATTCAATTTTACGGAGTTAGTTGGAGACATGTTCCTTCAACTCCTTACTCAGATAGTTTAGAGGCTTTCAGATTTATGCTCAGATTTACGTTCAGACTTAGCTTTCAGATTGAGTTGTTTTGGGTATTTTCACCCACATGGACGTTATGATTTTCAGACATGGTTTTATTTAGTTGAACCTTATGGCCTTATAGTTTTATGTATTCCGCATTATTATGTTATGATTTGAAGTATACAAGTATAGTTATCAGTCATGGGTTAGTTTGTGGTCCCTCGGGATCATGAGCACCGTGTAACATTTCGGTTCAGCAAATCAGGGCATTACAAACTTGGTATCAGAGGCTAAGGTTCAATAGAGTCCTAGGAAGTCTAAAAGCCGTATCTAGTAGAGTCTTGTACATGGGTGTGTTGCGCTCCACATTTATGTACAGGAGTCTATAAGATGTTTTAGGAACAGTCCTCTTTCTTCAGTATTCATGTCATGCTAGTGAGCATAATCATAAGTTAAACTCTCAGTCTAATCTATTCTTCTCTTATTCCAGACCATGGCCCCAAAGAGAAGAAACCAACCAGCTCCTCAGCCCAGAGATCCTTTGGGCGAACATGTTTCCCATGCAGAGTTTAGAACTGCATTTACCATACTTTCTCAGTCCATGGCTTATAGAATGAATGGCCACCAGTCATTCCGGCCAATCCAGCGGCCAATCCCATAACAGCTAGGGTTCAGGACTTCACCCGGATGAACCCTCCATCTTTCCATGGGTCTAAGTCTGATGAGGACCCTCAAGAGTTTATTGACCAAGTCCCAGAAGGTCATTGACAGCATGGGTGTTACTTGTATTGAGAGTGCCGAGTTAGCCGCGTACCAGTTATAAGATGTTTCTCATGATTTGTATAAATAGTAGAAGTCTGAGAGGTTAGATGATGTAGGCCCTATCGAGTGGGAGGAATTTGTCACGACCTTCTTAGATAGATACTTTCCCCAAGAGCTGAGAGAAGCCAAATTTCTTGAGTTCATCAACCTCAGGCAGGGGAATATGACGGTTAGAGAGTATTCTCTCAGATTTACTCAGCTAGATAGGTATGCCCCTCATGTGGTTGCAGACAATAGGGATAAGATGAGAAAGTTTGTATCAAGTATCAATGATAGCGTGGTAAATGAGTGTAGGTCTGTGATGCTGATCGGTGATATGACCTTATCCAGACTCATGACCCATGCCCAGAAAGTAGAAGAGCAGAAGGTTAAGACTAGGGAGAGGCAGAACAAGAGAGCAAGGTCAGGTAACTTCAACTTTTCTCACCCCAAGTCAGATGGAGAAAACCGTTCACAATTTTGCACCAAGTTAGCCGTTCCAGTCCCTTCCTCTACCAGCACTTCAGTGCTGAAGTTCAGAGACGGCAACAAAGACAAAACACCAGGCTCTAAATCTCAGGGTAGTGTTAGCAGTGCCCGAATGAATCCCCTTTGTCAGACTTGTGGTTAGAACCACAAGGGATTTTGCAGAGCCGATAGTGATGTCTGTTTTGGTTGTGGAAAGATAGGCCACATGATTAGGGAGTGTCCGGAGTCAAGTCTTCAGGGTCAGCAAAATCATTCTGCAGCTCAGTCCGGTCACTCGAACCAGCAGGGTGTCATTTCCAATGCTACCAGTGGGCAACACCCAAATAAACTCTATGATCTTCAGTCCTGGAAAGATCAGGAAAATTCTCCTAATGTTATTACTGGTACATTACAGATTTTCCATGTCCATGTTTATGCTTTGCTAGACCCAGGTGCATCCTTGTCTTTTGTTACTCCATACATAGCAGGCGATTTCAGAATCAATCCTGAAATTCTAGTAGAGCCCTTTTCAGTCTCTACCCCAGTGGGTAAAACCATCATAGCCCGGCGGGTATACAAGAACTTCCCAGTTATGATATCTCAGAAATCCACATCAGCAGATTTAGTTGAGTTAGAGATGACTGATTTTGATGTCATTCTCGACATGGATTGGCTTCATTCCTTCTATGCCACAGTCGACTGTAGAAATAGGATAGTTCAGTTTCAGTTCCCGAATGAGCCCATCCTAGTGTGGAAGGGTAGCATTTTAGCGTTCAAGGGTCAACTTGTTTGCTACCTTCCGGCAAGGAAAATGATTTATAAGGGGTGTGTGTAACATATCATGCATGTTAAAGATTCCAGTTCTGAATCTCCCAGTCTTAAAATAGTCCCTATTGTTAATGAATACTTAGATGTCTTTTCTGAAGATCTTCCAGGCATTCCTCCTGAAAGGGAAATAGACTTCGGCATAGACCTTTTTCCGGATACTCAACCTATTTCTATTTTGCCATATAGAATGTCACCAGTAGAACTTAAGGAACTAAAAGATCAGTTGAAGGATCTCTTAGATAAGGGATTCATCAGAGAGTATTATTCGTGCGCAAGAAAGATGGTTCTCTCAAGATGTGTATTGATTACCGTCAACTCAACAAGGTCACAGTCAAGAATAAATATCCTCTTCCTAAGATTGATGATCTATTCAACAAACTTCAAGGTTCCAGTTACTTCTCTAAGATAGACTTCAGATCAGGCTATCATCATCTCAGAGTTAGAGAATGTGACATTCCGAAGACAGCTTTCCGTACTCGATATGGTCACTTCGAATTTTTAGTCTTGTTATTTGGTCTTACCAATGCCCCTGTAGCTTTCATGGATTTGAAAAACCGTGTGTTCAAGCAGTACTTGGACATGTTTGTCATAGTATTTATAGATGATATTCTAGTCTATTCTCGCATAGAGCGTGATCATGCAGATCATCTCAGGATTGTTCTTTAGACTCTCAGGGATCACCAGTTATTCGCTAAGTTCAGCAAGTGTGAATTTTGTCTAAGAAAAGTAGCATTACTTGGCCATATTGTTTCCGGTGATGGCATTAGAGTAGATCCTCAGAAAACTGAAGTAGTAAAAAACTGGCCCAGACCCGTATCTCCATCAGATATCAGGAGTTTCTTGGGTTTGGCTGGCTATTACAGATGGTTTGTCTAGGGATTTTCTTCTATTGCATCTCCCATGTCAAGATTGACTCAGAAGAAGATTAAGTTTCAGTGGTCAGATTCATGCAAGAAGATCTTTCAAGAGTTGAAGACTTGACTCACTTCAGATCCAGTTCTAGCTCTTCCAGATGGTTCAGACGATTTTGTAGTCTATTGTGATGCATATAGAGTGGGTTTAGATTGTGTCCTCATGCATCATGGTAAGGTCATAGCCTACGCCTCCAGACAGTTAAAGCCACATGAGAAGAATTATCCTACTCATGATCTTGAGTTAGAAGTGGTAGTTTTTACCTTGAAGATTTGGAGGCATTATATCTATGGAGTTCATGTAGATGTCTTCACAGACCATAAAAGCCTCCAGTATGTATTTTCCCAGAAAGATCTCAATCTTCGTCAGAGAAGGTGGTTACAGCTCTTGAAGGATTACAACATGAGTGTTCTTTATCATCTGGTCAAGGCCAATGTTGTGGCCGACGCTCTCAGTAGACTCTCCATGGATAGTATTTCTCACATTTAGGGTAGAAAGAAAAAGATAGATCAGGAGATCCATCAGCTTTCCAAACTAGGCATTTGCTTAGTCGATTCTTCAGAGGGTGGTGTATGTGTTCACAGTAGTTCAGAGTCATCTCTAGTTTCTGAGGTAAAAGAGAAGCAAGACAGGGATCCTAGCCTTGTCAATCTCAAAGAGTCAGTTCAGAATCAGAAAGTCGAGGTTTTCTCCCAAGGGGGAGATGGTGTTTTTCGTTGTCAGGGTTGTCTATGTGTTCCAGGTATAGATGAATTGAGGTATTAAATTCTTCCAGAAGTGTATGGTGCGCAATACTCTATTCATCCAGGGGCCACTAAGATGTACCGCGACATGCGGGAGATCTATTAGTGGAGTGGGATGAAGAGAGATATTGCAGATTTTGTGGCTAAGTTCTCTACATGTCAGCAGGTTAAGATAAAACATCAGAAACCTAGTGGTTCCATGCAAGAGTTCACCATTCCTACTTGGAAATGGGAAGAAGTGAACATGGACTTCGTGATGGGTTTGCCTAGAATTCATCATCAGTATGATTCAGTCTGGGTCATTATAGATAGAATGACCAAGTCATCTCATTTCCTTCCTGTTCGTACTTCTTATTCCGCCGAGTATTATGCCAAACTCTATATTAGAGAGTAAGTTAGGTTACACAGTGTTCCACTATCTATCATCTCAGACAGAGGTGTTCACCTTTCACTTTTGGAAAGCGTTCCAAAAGGGTCTCGATACCCAAGTCCATCTCTGCACAACATTTCATCCTCAGACAGATGGTCAAGCAAAGAGGACCATTCAGACTCTTGAAGATATGATAAGGGCATGTGCAATTGACTTCAAGGGAAGTTGGGATGACCACTTTCCTTTGATTGAGTTTGTATACAACAATAGCTATCATTCTAGTATTTAGATGGCTCCATTCGAAGCTCTCTATGGCAGGAGATATAGATCTCCGATTGGTTGGTTCAAAGTTAGTGAGGCCTTAGTCATAGGTCCTGACTTAGTATTCGATGCCTTAGAGGAAGTTCAATTGATCAGAGAGAGACTCTGAGATGATCAGAGCCGACAAAAGTCCTATGCAGAAGTTCAAAGAAAGGATCTCGAGTTCGAGGTCAATGACTATGTCTATCTTAAGATCTCTCCCATGAATGGAGTGAAGAGGTTCAGTGAGAAAGAGAAACTCAGTCCCCGATATGTTGGTCCATTCAAAATTCTCTATCGCTTCGGCAAGGTAGCTTATGATCTTGAGTTGCCTTCAGATCTAGCCTCAGTCCATCCAGTCTTCCATGTCTCTTTGCTAAAGAAGTGCATAGGTGACCCAGAAGTTGTTGTCCCTATTCATAGCATCGACATTCAGAATAGCCTCTCTTATGAAGAGATTCCAGTCGAAATCTTAGATTATCAGACTCGTAGATTAAGGAACAAAGAAGTCCCTCTAGTCAAGGTTCTTTGGCGAAATCAGTCTCATGAGGGAGCTACTTGGGAAGCAGAAGCAGATATGCGTACCAAGTATCCTTACCTCTTCCCCACCAATACAGATCAAGCTCAAGGTAACAGTTCTCCTTATGCTTATTCAGTTTCATGTTCATGTTTCCAGTATAAACTTGGTACCTATTAACCGTTGCATACTCAGTCATGCATTCATGCATCAATTTTCCATGCATCAGATATGCACGAGTTTAGTATGTTTAGCATGACAGTCATAAGATCAAGTTTTAGTTCTTCATGTTCAGTTCAAGTTCTATTGTCTTGTATCCCTTCTCAGTATCATTCGAGGACAAATGTTCCCAAGGGGAAGATATTGTAATATCCTGCATATTTCTAAGCTAGGCAGTGAATAAGTTTTCCTACGTATGAAACCTCCTATCCTGTGAGTGGAATTTCAGTGCATGACTTACAATGAATATCCTAGCGATAGGATATCTTGCGATGTCTTAAGCATGCTCATATGAGTCGCTTAGAGTGATGCAAGCTAAGAGTTTTTGAATCCATCAAGTCTTAGTGTTCGATTTTACAAGGGTCATCTTTGAACAAGAATAACATGATTAATATGTGACATTTTGGCAGATTTATACCCACCAAATTGTATAGAATCGAATTAGCTTTCCAACGATACCAATTTCATAAAAATTCAACACCCGAGCAAAGAGTGATGGCCTTTCAAAGTAGAATGCATCGCCTAACCAATCGTACATGGCCACTGGAAAGAATAGGTGATATCATATGCGGTGCCTATGTAAATATAGGTGATATCATATGCGGTGCCTATGTAAATATAGGGGATACCATATGTGGCGCCTATGTATGATTTCAGCCACGAAAACACTTAGTTTTTGAGTTATTTTGAGGGTAGTTAAGTCTTATAACACTCCTTACATGTCCCTAAACATAACCTCACGAAATTTATAGCTTCTAAAAACATTACAACCCTATTAACATCTCAAAGTTCATTATTCTAGAGCATCATAGATGAAAAACAACTAGGGTTGCACAATCAAGCTTGAAGATCAAATTTCAAGGAAATTCCTTCGTCAATCATCAAGAACCTCCCTTCCAAGGTATACGTAGTGTTAATCCATGGATTCCTTTCATCTGTGGAGTTTAAGAATCAATATTTAAAATACAAAAGCTTGGTTGGTTGTGGTGATATGATCATACCCATGTTGATGCTTGTTTATTTTGCTATCTAATAGTATCGTGACTGTACATCTCATGAAAGTTATGTTGTTGGTTGAAAAACATGATCTTTAGATGGATTGATAGAATTCAAGTATGAAATCCATCATTGCCTTAAAGAATGCATACAAGTTGTTCGATAAAATACCTAGTATTTTAGAACTTCATATTTACATGATTTCATGATATCGAAATAACAAGTTCATGTTAGTCATACACTCCAATATGAATTTCCATGCAAATTATGTGTTTTTATTGTTGTGGTATAAAGCATGTATGAAAATGGAGATATAAATTCTGTACACAAAATATATCCATGCTTTTCCTATCATGTTCGAAATGTTGAATAAATACATGAAGTATACTATCCTCTGCTTATGATATTGTGAATTGTGGACTCAAATCTTGTGATTAAGTCATGTCATGTGTGTCAGTTTCCTCCTATCGAGTCCTGGGGGAATTCGTACCCGAAAACTATAACTGTGTGCCTAGAGCCATGTCATGTTTCACAATATCTGAACTCAAGCTATGATTCTATAGACTTCAGTCAGTCATGTGACTTAGGAAAACCTCATAATCTCAGTCAGCTGTCAGATATCAGTAACATTTCTCTAGTCAATGGAATTCAGTAAGGTTAAGTCATGTATAGTCAGTTATTCATGTCTAGTCCCTCCAGATGGGAGTGGAGGTTAACACCCAGTGAACCTAAGGATGGGAACTCACCCGCCAGTTCAGGGTGTGATTCTTAGAAGCAGTCCTTGTGTTCCAGAACTATGTAGCCAGCATAGGTTTAAACATCTTAATCTGTCAGATTAGGGTTGATGAGGTGGTTTAACCTGTCAGTTTAGGGTTCCCACCGTTCTCATTGAGTACATGCCAGACAAGGGTCACTCACAAGTTGTCCTTACCTGTGGCATGGTATTAACACCCCTCCAGTCAGGGAAGAGATTGGACCCCAGATTAGCCATAACCGCATACATGGGGCATGTTGGTTAAAAACTACCTCCCACAGTTTCAGTATCAGTCTCAGTAAAAGAACTCAAGGCGTTCTTTAGATTTTAGTATATACAGGAGTGTCAGATACAATAGTCCATGTTATCGGCTTGCAGTATTAGTCATGACAGTTATTAGTAAACCATGTATTAGCTTACAGGTCTTTCTATCACGCATTCACGGTCCCAGTTTCTATATATGTATATTTGCACTCCCATGTTCATATTAGTTAGTCAGTGTTGTTCATGCATGAAACCCTTTATGTTCAGCCTACCTTCCTCGTATACTCAGTACTCCAGTTGTACTGACGCATTTGCGCTATGGTTCTTTCTTTTCATGTTACACCATAGGTTCCGAGACACGAGCTCCATCCCAGCAGTAGCGGTAGCATTCCAGTCGCAGAGACACAGTGAGTCCTCATTGATTCGAGGACAATATGATTTGATACATTTATTTATTTCTTCAGTTCAATTTTACGGAGTTAGTTGGAGACATGTTCCTTTAACTACTTACTCAGATAGTTTAGAGGCTTTCAGATTTACGTTCAGACTTAGCTTTCAGATTGAGTTGTTTTGGGTATTTTCACCCACATGGACGTTATGATTTTCAGACATGGTTTTATTCAGTTGAACCTTATGGCCTTAAATTTTTACGTATTCCACATTATTCTATCATGATTTGCAGTATACAGGTACATATATCAGTCATGGGTTAGGTTGTGGTCCCTCGGGGTCATGAGCACCGTGTAGCGTTCCGGTTCAGCAAATCGGGGCATTACAAATAGCCACCCTCAACTTAGATTATTTTCCTAAGTCAAGGTGCACAGTGTCCAAGGAAGACTAGGGAAAAAATAGGTTCATTATGATAAAAAGGGGAAGGTGATAGGTATCATAGAAAGTAAATGGTCAATTTAGGCTCATACAGGGATCAAGGGATAACATGTACACAGGGAAGGTCATTTTAGGTTAAAAAGTGACTCAATTCAAAAATGGCCTATGATCCTTTCCTAACCGCTATCTTACAACTAAGGTAAGACGAACTGGGAAAGTTATGGATTCGACAGTACAAAGGAAACTCAGTAAAATGGCACACAAGTATATTACTAGCTACTACTTATCCAGTTCGTGTAATTGTTAGCAGTGATTATCAAGAAACTAAAACTTAATGCCATAACAAGATTCACAATGGTCACAAGTAACTGTAATCCACACCGTTTATCAAGAAAGACATTTGAAGGATGGTTAAACGTTGAGCCAGACATGTCACTGCCTTTTGTGCTTTTTTTTTTTTAACTAAAAACTATTTTATAACAGCAAAATACAATCTACCCTCAACTTAGAACTAAAGCAAAAACTAGATTAAGAGTTAAGGTATACCTGGACTGGGTTGTTCTCAGGGATCATGGTTTGCCTCCCATGCAGCGCTTGATTTAAAGTCGTGGCACAACTCAGGTGTCTCGATTACTTCAGACTTCATCGAGACAGATAATGGTGATGCTTTTTACTGATTCTTCTGGGACAATGTAAACGTTGACCCGTTGCCCATTTACTTTGAATGTACTTCCATATTTATTTTCGAGCTCCACTACTCCAGATGAGTGGACTTGTTTTACCTTAAAAGGGCCTGACCACTTAGATTTCAACTTCCCTGGGAACAATTTGATTCTGGAATTAAACAGAAGCACCAATTCCCCATTTTTGAACTCTCATTTCTCTATTTTCCAGTCATGGTACTTTTTCATCTTTTCTTTATACAAATCTGCTCGTTCATATGCCCTGAGAAGGAATTCATCCATCTCATTCAGTTGCCCTAGTCTCATCTCTGCTGCTTTCTTCCAATTTAAATTCAACCTCTTGAGCTCCCATAAAGCCTTATGTTCCAGCTCTATTGGCAAATGGCACACTTTTCCATAGACCAACTAAAATGGTGAGATGCTAATAGGTGTCTTGAAAGTTATTCTGTATGCCCACAAGGCACATCAAGTTTTCGTGACCAGTTTTTTCGGCTAGCATTCACCATCTTGGATAGGATGGTCTTAACTTTATGATTCGACACCCACTTGCACACTGGTTTGCGGGTGGTACGGAGTAGCCACTCTGTGTTGTTTCACTCCATATTTTTCCAGAGCTGCTCAAAATAATTTGTTGAAAAAGTGAGATCCTCCACCGTTTATGATAGTGCGAGGTAATCTAAAGCGAGAGAAGATGTTCTTTTTGAGAAAAGCAACGACTCTCTTTCCCTTATTGTTAGCTAAAGCAACAGATTCGACCCATTTAGAAACATAGTCAACAGCAACCAGAATATACTTTATTCCGTAAGAACTTACAAACGCACCCATGAAGTCAATGCCCCAGACATCAAATAATTCCACTTCAAGCATCTTAGTTAAGGGCATTTCATGCCTTTTAGATATTGACCCCTGCCTCTGACATTGGTCACATTTCTGCACAAACTCGTGGGCATCTTTAAACAATGTTGGCCAATAATAACCACTCTGCAACACCTTCCTGTCCGTTTGGTCACCTGCATGGTGACCCCCAACTGGGGAAGCATGACATGCTTCCAGTATGCACAGTACATCTACTTCAGGCATGCATCTCCATATGATATTGTCTGCACATCGCCTAAAAAGATAAGGATCATCCCAGAAGTAGTGTGTTACATCATGCAAGGACTTCTTCCTTTGGTAGAACGAAAGATTTTCTGGGAGGATCTCACTCGCAACATAGTTTGCATAATCTGCGTACTAGAGCAATCTTTCCACAACAGTTGCCAGGATTTCTTCATCAGGAAATGCATTATTTATCTTTTTTTCATCATTAGCTTCCTGTACACCTTCCATTCTAGATAAATGATCTGCCACCTGGTTTTTACAACCTTTTCTATCTTTGACTTCGAAATCAAACTCTTGCAGTAGCAACACCCATCTAATAAGCCTTGGTTTAGCCTCTTTCTTGGCCATCAAGTACCGCAAGGAAGCAGGGTCAGTATGGACTACCACCTTAGTCCTAAGCAGATAAGATCTAAATTTCTCAAAAGCATACACCACATCTAGCAATTCCTGTTCAGTTACTGTGTAATTATTTTATGCACCATTCAGCACTTTGCTGGCATAATAGATCGGGTGAAACAATTTATCCCTCTTTTGTCCCAATACATCTCCCAGTGCAACACCACTTGCATCATAAATTATTTCAAACGGTTTTGCCCAGTCAGGTGCAATAACAATAGGGGCCTCAATAAGCTTCTTTTTAAGGATCTCAAATACCTTCAAGCATTCGTCATCAAAAAGAAATTTCACTTCTTTCTCCAATAGTTTGCAAAGTGGATTTGCAACTTTTGAGAAGTATTTTATGAATCTTTGATAAAATCCTGCATGACCAAGAAAACTACGCACTCCCTTTACTGAAATGGGAGGTGGTAATTTCTCGATAACTTCCACCTTTGCTCGATCAACTTCAATCCCTTTTTTTGAAATTTTGTGGCCAAGCGCGATACCCTCATTTACCATAAAATGACATTTTTCCCAGTTAAGCACTAGATTAAATTCAACACATCTTTGCAAGGACACATTCAAATTTTGTAGACACATTTCAAATGAATCACCTACCACAGAGAAATCATCCTTGAATACCTCTATGGTGTCTTCCACCATGTCAGAGAAGATAGACATCATGCACCGCTGAAAAGTAGCGGGTGTATTGCATATCCTAAATGGCATCCTCTTAAATGCAAATGTACCATATGGGCATGTGAATATCGTTTTCTCTTGATATTCCAGAGCAAGGAAGATTTGGTTATATCCAGAATAACCATCCAAGAAGCAATACCACCTCCTACCAGCCAATCGATCAAGCATTTGGTCCATAAAGGGCATTGGGAAGTGATCCTTTAGAGTCCAAGAGTTTAACTTATGGTAATACATGTAAACTCTCCACCCTTTTATTGGTCTGAGTGGAATCAGTTCGTTCTTTTTTGTAGCAACCACTATCATACCCCCTTTCTTGGGCACGCATTGAACTGGACTTACCCATTTGCTGTTAGAAATAGGGTACACTACTCCTGAATCCAACTACATAATAATATCCTTTTTAACCACCTCCTCCATTGGTGGGTTAAGATGGTGCTGATGCTTAATGGTAGGAGTACAATCTTTTTCTAGTTGGATTTTGTACGTACAGATGCCAGGGGGAATGCCAATAATATCTGCGATGGTCCATTCGATTGATCTCTTGTGCCTCTGAAGTACTAAAATAAGTGCATTTACTTGTAGTTCTTCCAAATCAGCTGCAATAATAACTGGTAGTGTGCTCCCTTTCCCCAAAAACATATATCGTAAGTGACTAGGCAGCTACTTTAATTCTAACGTCGGAGGTTCTTCAATAGATGGCTTGGCTTATGGTGTTGGTTGATTAGCCAGGTCAAGGTCCATATTTTTAGGAGCATAAGAATACGAGCCCAGGCTAGTAAGGTCATAAACTGTCTCTTCATACTCCTCAATGCCTTCACTATCTTAGTTCATCACAACCGCGACTAAGGGCTCGATAACAAGATGTTCAGTTCTGAGCACATCCTGTTCGTCCTCAAAATACACATCAACTACTGAGAACACACTCATTTCCTTATGTTGTTTCATTGATTTTCCAACGTCAAACTGTACCACTTCATCGTTCACCCTGAATAAGAGATCATTTGCTCTTAAATCGATCAACACACTCTCGGTTGCGAGAAAAGGTCGACCCAAAATTATGGGCACCTCGAAATCCACCTCGCAGTCTAAAATGATGAAGTCTGCTGGAAATATAAAATTTGAGACCTTTACCAACACATCATACAGAATGTCAACAGGTCGCTTTACTGACCTGTCAGCCATCACCAGTCTCATGTTGGTAGGTGTGAGATTCCCTAGACCCAACTTTTTATAAATAGTCAATGGCATCAGGTTAACACTTTCTCCCAAATAACACAGTGCTTTAGTGAATTCCATGGTTCCAATTGTGCAGGGAATAGTGACTGCACCTGGATCCAACTTCTTTTGCATCAAGGTACTTCTGGAAATAGCACTACAAAGGTGGAGGTCTACTTCCATTTCGCAACTCACTGCCCGTTTCTTGGTAACAAGGTCTTTTATGAATTTTTCATATCCTGGCATTTGCTCAAGTACTTCGATCAAAGGCACATTTATTGTCAATTGCTTGAGTATTGCCAGGAACTTGCTGAATTTTGCATCTTCCGCCTTCTTTCTCAATCGTTAGGGAAAGGGAGGTAGTGGCCTTGGGATGGGTTTCAACACCACTTACTTTTCCTTCTCCTTGTCCGATATATCAATAGAGCTATTTGGCTTCTCAGACTCCTCTGGGTGTTTTTTTGTTGGTTCCTCTGCAACTTCCTCATTGTTCAAAGATTTGCCCACAGAATGGCCAGATAAAATCTTACCACTCTTAGTGGTAATCGCCTGGCATGAATAGTCTATCTTCTGATCCTAAACAATTTGGCCAAGTAAAGTGCCACTTCTTCCCTGGTTCAGTGTTGAGGAAAGTTGACCCATCTATTACTCTAACTGCTGGATAGAAGTTGAATGTGAACTAACCAACTAACTTATAGTGGAAAATTCACTCCTCATACTAGTTACTCCTACGTTGGTATCCTCTACTCCTTTCAATAGTTCTTTCATCATATCCTCCACAGAACTCTTTCCTGAGCTAGTTGCAGCAGCTTCTTGATTTCCAGCACGAATATACAACCCACTTCTGTCATTGCTACTTCTCCAGTTTTCTTGTTCCCTGCCTCTGTGATTAGGATTGTCATACCCGTTCCGACCTTGATTCCCTTGTCTATTGCATTAGAAACCCCCCTGATTAGTAACATAGTTGGCTTCTTCTTCAGGCTCCATATCAACCCGGTCCCGAATCATTAAAACCTTTACCTTTTCCATTTTTCCTGACAATAAGTTCTTGGTGAGTAGGTCCATTTGAGTCTTTAGATGGGCCATATCTTGATCCTTCTCCTCATCTCTTCTGCACTGTTCATCATTCATTCCAATAGGAATAGTTGGACTTGCCACCACAGAATCACTGGTGTGATAAGCCCTACTTAGTTTGGTCATCCTATTCAGCATATTAGCAGCATTTTCAAATGATAGAGCAATAAATAACCCACTAGCAGCGTTATCTACTATTGACTTTATCACAGAGTTAAAAGCTCTGTACAAGGTATCCATCAAAAGTATGTCCGTCATTCTATGATTCGGACACTGTGTCAGCTTTTTCTTGAACCTCTCCCAAGTTTCATGTAAATCCTTATTCGGTAGATATCTAAAATTGTTGATCTCATCCCTCAACTGTACCCTCCTGGATGGTGGAAATAACCTTTCTAGGAAAGCTCCTCTCAACTGCCTCCAATTGGTTATAGAGTCAGGCATCAACTCATTCAGCCACAATGTTGCCTCTCCAGACAGAGACAACGGGAACATCCTCAACCAGATAGCGCTCTAGATTACCCCCGAGTTATCAAAGGATTTGCAAATGGTGACAAAATTCACCAGATGTAGGTTGGGGTCATCCCCAGGAAGGCCTCCAAACAACCCCTTCAGATTCAGGAGTTGAATCATCGTACTTGTAATATTGAACTTTGCTCCAGGTTCCAACGGAGGGGGAATGATTGCACCCGTTGCACCTGCTTCATCCACATTGTCACCATCATCAACCTCATATCGCAGCGGTTGTTCTGCTATTCTGCTTATATAGTGGGGTTCCATAATGAGTAGTGCTTGACGTAACCTATGAAGATCCTACAAATAAACAAAAACAACAACCGAATGTAAATCTGGAAAACTTAACTATCAGTAAATTTTTGCACATAAACTTTTATTCTACAACTGTATTCCCCGGCAACGACGCCATTTTTTATAACACTTAAATTACACTCTTGAATAGGTGTAAGCGATCATTGTCAATATAAAACCCAACTAGGTTAGGGTCGAATCCCACAGGGAATAGGGTTTGAACTTTAATTTGTTTATGAAATACTTTACTGGTAGTTTAATGTTTCCAAAAATGGGGGTTTAAGTTTCATAGAGAATTAATTGTCACTTTCAATATTTTAGTATTTGTAATAAATCTAAATGGGAAACCAGAGTTATGTTCACCATGGATTTTGGGAATTGACAGATACTAGGTAATGCTTGAGATTCTTGAAGTAGAAACAACAGAATATCCCTGACGACGATACTATCTGACTTATCTCTAGACCTCACCAGACAATTTATTATCTAATTCTCTCAAACTTAGATAACTTATCTATTTCCAATAGGATTTTATCTCAGGTAGATTAATCCAGTTACGACATTAATCATTAAACAAAAGGTTGGTAGCTTCTGAGTCCCTGTTAATAATTCACGACCTCTAGTCTATTTCTCCGTTAGAAGCAAATAAAACCTAAGGCGTAACCTAATGTTTGCAACCACCAGATTTAAGTTAAAACAACAGAATTTCAAGATGTCCTACTACTCTTTGAATCCATTAAATACCTAGTAACCTATCAAACCCTAATCCATGGATCCCATAACTCCGGCTAATGGAATTAGCCGCTCATGATTTGATGAACGAATTAACAAGTTGCATTCGTCATAATATGGGTAAAATTACGAACGTATGAAAAGCAACAAGTCGTTCCTTCAATTGAATCATGAAAAAGAAATCCACAAATAATTGATAACTTAAAATAAAACAAGAACTAATTGGTGAAAACGATGAGGCAATATGTGTGTCTCCAATGTTCCCCAAAAAAATCTTGAATAAAACCCTAAAAACTCCTATTTATACTTAACCCTAATTATGGAAATAAAGTAAAAAATCAAATTAAATCTCGGATTGGGTGACGCCGTCGCTGACGCCACATCAAGGGTCTGACGCCTTATCACAGATGGCATTAGATCAGCTCCAATTGTCTTCATGTTCTTCTTAAGGTTAATGGTATCGTTGATGCCTCATCATTGATCTGACGGCGTATCACCAACGTCGTCAGATGTCTTCTTCAAGCTCCAATTCTGTGGTTTAGGCTGACACCTTTCGTGATGCCTTATCATCTCTTTGACGCCATGTCACCAATGTCGTCAAAACTTTCTCTCAGACTTTAACTCTATGGTTAAGGCTGACGCTGCTTCTGATAGCCTATCACAAGGCTGATGACATATCATTGATGTCGTCATCCATGCTTCTTTCTCCTTTTGTCCCAGTTTTTAACTCTTTTGCTCCAATGTTGTTTATTTTCCATCTTTTTACCTTTTTCTGCAAATTCATTAGAAAACACATCAAAACAACAAAAGTTGCTGAAGATTTCACAATTATTTTGAGCTAAAAAATATTAAATATGTTAGCTTTTGCTCACACATCAAGTATGGGTAAACATACCGGATCTACTAGGAACAAGACTCCGGGGAAAAGAGGCACAACAATAAAAAACCCAAGAGTACATCAACACCCACAAGCAGTCTCACCCTCAACTTAAAATCATGCATTGTCCCCAATGCATCAAACTAAAACAAGAGAGTTAGAAATATACCTGTGGAACCATACGTGCAAAGATCTGATGTCAATCACATAACACAAATAAAAACAATAAAATTCCTTGGGTTACCTCCCAAGCAGCGCCCCTGATTTAATGTCGCGGGATGATTAGGTTATCTTGACTACTCAGAATTCATCAAGATACCTTGAAAGTGATTCATACCTAGATGTTACACCTTTCCCATCTTTATAGAATACATCAACTATCTAGAAGACACTCATCTCCTTTTGCTTTTTCATGGATTGATGCACTTTAAAACTAACTTCTTTCTCGCTGAGCCTAAACTTTAACTTATTTAGCTCCATGTCAACTAACACTCTCCCAGTTTCTAAGAATGGTCTGCCTAAAATTATGGGCACTTTGAAGTCTACTTTGCAATCAAGGATCACAAAGTCAGCAGGGAATATAAAATCAGCCACCTTTACAAGTACATCATAAAGCATACCGATCGGCTTTTTCACAGACCTGTCCATTATAACTATTTTCATGTTGGTGGATGTGGGGTCTCCCAAACCCAAATTTTTATAAATAGTTAGCAGCATCAAATTAATGCTCGCTACCAGATCACATAAGGCCTTAGAAAATTCCAAAGATCCAATCGTACAAGGAATAGTGAACGCTCTTGGGTTTACCTTCTTCTACACCAAGGACCTTGTAGAAATAGAACTACAATGATGGAGATTTTCCACTGGTTCATAGTACACTGCTCTTTTCTTCATCACAAGATCCTTCATAAATTTAGCATTTCCTGGAATTTGCTCAAGTGCTTCAACTAAAGGCACGTTCACTATCAATTGCTTCAACATAGCCATAAATTTGTTAAACTTACCTTTATCTTCTTTCTTCTTTAATCATTATTGAAATGGGGGTGGTGGCCTTGGGATTTCAAATGGGGCAAATTTTACCTCCTTTCTTATGCCTTGCTCCACATCACTAACATGCTTCAGCTTAGGTGGTTGTTCCACTTCCACATTATTCTTTTCCAAACATCCCAACTCCACAGGCACCACTAAAGATTCATCAACCATCTCCCAATCCATTTCGACTACTTCAGTATGAGAGGATGCTTCTAATCCTAGACTAGATAACATCTTACCGCTCCTAGTGGTAATAGCCATACATGATCCATCAGTCCTTAGATTTTGAACTGTATCACTTGGTAGATTCCTATTCTATCTTTGGTTGAATGCTGCGGATAATTGGCTTATCTGCTGCTCTAGTTGTTTAATAGTAGTTAAGTGTGAATTTACTATTTGACTCATGGAAGATATGTCACTCTTCATTGTAGTCACCCCATAATTGGTCACCTCAACTCCCTTTAATAGTTTATCCATCATGTCCTCCATGGATATTTTGCCTGAACTGGTGATAGCATTATCATGGATTCCAGGAGGTACATATAGTCTACTCCTATCACTTTTATTCGTCCAATCTCCTTGAAGGTTCCAACCTTGGTTTCTTTGACCACTGGTCTAGAAACCCCCCTGGTTATGAAAGTAGTTAGCCTCTTCCTCGGTGTTTGATTCAACTCCCTTACCATGGGACCCCACAGCTTTTACTTTTTCTACATTCCCTGATAGCAAATATTTCATAAGCATATCAGTCTGGGTTTTCATGTGAGCCATATCCTGATCACTCTCCTCTTCTCTCTTATGTTGCTCTACTGATATTAGACTAGAACCAGTACTACTTGCTACCACAAAATCTCTGGTATGTCAAGCTCTACTTGTTTTAGTCATTCTTTCTAACATGTCTGCTGCCTCAGTAAAGGTGAGCTCCATAAAAGCTTCTCCTGTATCATTATCCACTATTGGCTTTGTAAGTGAGTTCAAAGCTCTGAAGAATGTTTCCATCAAGTGATCATCAACCATCTTATGGTTTGGGAATTGAGTCAACTTCTTTTTAAACCTCGCCCAAGTCTCATGCAAAGCTTCACTAGCCAATTGCCTAAAATTGCTGATCTCATCTCTCAACTGTAATATTCTGGAGGGCGGAAAGAACCTTTCTAATAAATCTCCTTTTAATTGCCTCCAGTTTGTTATAGAATCAGGAGTCATCTCACTCAACCACATAGTTTCCTCTCCAGACAGAAATAGTGGGAACCATCTCAAACGAATAGCATTTTGTCCCACTTCAGGATTATCAAATGACTTACAAATATTGATGAAATTCACCAAATGTAGATTTGGATCATCACCAGGTAATCCACCAAGATTCCTTTTAAATTCAGTAGTTGGATCATAGTACTGGTGATGTTGAATTTCACCCCAGGAGATAGTGGTGGTAGAATGATTACCCTTATATCTCCATCTCCATCTAAATTGTCCTCATCGTTGTCAATATCAAACTGCACAACTTGGCAGTCTAGTCTTCTTCTGAATGGATGATTTTGATTTACAGGTGCAACTACTCCTTTTTCACACCTCCTATTAGTCGGGTCAATTGAATCATCATATCCTAGGTCCTCTTCATCCGGATTTGGTACTCGACCTGGGTTATCTATATTCTGTTGATTTAACTGAGCCCTAGCCAAGGCGGCTAGTCTTCCTGCTTCTTGTGGGTCTGCCATTCTACCGATCAACTGAGGATTTGGATTTACTGGTAATAATGGTTCACCTGAACTCCGTCTACTTTGAATACACACTAATTACCCTACAGAGAACAAAAACAACAAATAAAAGTAAAACTAGGAAACTTACTACGAGTTAATTATCACAAATATACTAAATTTGAAATCGTATTCCCCGACAACGGCGCCAAAATTTGATACGCCCAAATTACACCTCTCTTACAAGAGAGTAAGCGCTCGTTGTCAAATATATAATCCAACTAGGTTGGGGTCGAATCCCATAGGGAATAAGGTGTCAATCAAGTCTATTTGTGATTAAAATGACTGATAGATAATGGTTTCCTTTAATTGGGGGTTTTATTAATCAAACGATGATTAAAGTTTCTACTTGCTTCAGAACTCAAAGCTAAAATTTCAATGGTTCAAATCAATGATAGAGAGAAACTAGGGTTGTGATCACTATGATTATTAACCCCTTATTGAATAATAGTTGTACTAGATTCTCGTGACTTATGGGAAACACCAAATTATCAGTATTAACAGTCCATCTAAGTGTTTCTCAATCTACCTAGATGTTGTGCTCCCTAATTCTCCTGAACTTAGGAAAACCTTCTATTCACATTAATTTTATCTCAAGTTGATTAATCTTGTTACAACATTAATCATTAGATGGAATATTAACCTTCCCAAATCCTCGTTGATAATTCACTACCTTTAGTTTATTTCTTAGTTCGAGAAAGCAAACATAAGGCTAGATCTATTGTTTGCAGCCAATAGAAAATAATCATTACAAAGGAATTATCAAGATGTTCCCACAATCACTCAAACCCTAACCAACTATTAAATCCATGAAGGAATAATCATAGATCCCACAACCCTAGTTATGGGTTTTAGTTCCACATGAGAAAGAAAGAGATAGCAACAATTGTATTCCTTATTTAGAGAAATTAAACTTACAAAAGATGAAGTCTGAAGTTGATTCTCTTCCAAGTTCAAGAAAAAGTTCCCAAAACCCAATCACAGAGTTGAAAATTAAATTCTAAGTTAAGAGGCCCAAAAAGAGGTGACTTTGCCTTTGGAATAAGTTCCAGGTCCTGAATGAAACCCTAAAAGCTTCTATTTATATCTGTAACTTGAAGGAAATTCGAAACTAAAAATTCAGATTTTCGCTCTTTTAGCTGATGACATTTGTGATGACATGTGTGATGACTTATCAAGAGTCTGACGAATTATCAGAAAATGTCATCAACTCCTCTTAAAATTCCATGTTTGCTGCCTTCGACTGACGACAAGGCATGATGGCTTATTAGGAAATTGATGACATATCAGACGATGTCATCAACTCTTCACTATGGCTTCTACACACTTCCTTAGGCTGAAGGTATTCTTGATAGTTTATCAGGATTTTGATGGCTTATCAAAAAATGTTGTCACTTATCCACTCTAACTCCCATGTAATGCCTTTGGCTGACGATATTCCTGACGGCTATTCACAAATTTAATGATCTATCAGACAAGTCGTCAACTATACTCTTCATAGTTGCTTACTCAAAATCTATCTCTTTTGACTCAGTTGTCGTTAGTTTTCATACATCTTAGCTCACCTGCACTATCACAGAGAAAACAATCAAAAACAACATAAGTTGCTTAAGAATTTACAATAATTTTGAGTTTAAAGCCTTAAATATACTAGCGTCAAGCTCACACATCAATCATCACCGCAACGCGGCCTTATCGCATTGGGATACTGTTTTGCACTAAAAGTACCATAACTTCTCACTCGAGTATCAAATTTGGGAGAAATGGGTATTAGTGGAAATCTAATTCAATTTCCCACAACTTGGTGGGTCTTGAGATGGAAAATTCTGAGTAGAAAAAAAGATATGTTCTTTTGAACTTATCTAAAGCAACATTATTATTAAAAAATTCAATCGGTAAGGATTGTTTTGATTCGTCTAATATCTAGGAGTTATTTGAGACCTTAATATACATCAAACTAACTCATAAAACTATCAAAGAACCATATTGTACTATGCATGAGCTTGAAACATGACACTAACATTGGCTTGAGTTTTCGGGGTATTACAGTGAGTGATGCAATTGAGAATGTTGGTCAAGAGAATGGGAGTGACCCTTTGAGCTTGTCCTTTAGTGAAGATTCTAATAATTTCTTGGATCATAGGGATAATCATGTGATTGAGAGATATTTGATACTTGATAATGGTCTTTTAGAGAATGGACTTGCATGCTCTAATCCTCTTCATAGATAGATCCTTCTCTCTTTAAGAACAATATCTTGTTTGAAGATGATGAGCTCACTCCTAGTGAATTACCTAGTGATGTGGATAGCATTATATCGATCATATTGAGGTCTATATTCCATATGAAAACCCACTAAAGTTTGATAATATTCCTTCTAAATATGGAAATCTCTTCTTGGATGATGAGAGTACTCTTAAGGGAAAGGAATGTGAAGTCTTGGAAAGGAATAATCAATTAGGTGATGATAACTTTGATTTTCTTGAATAATAAAGAAACCCAATAAGTGATTTTTCCCTAGAAAATACTTGTGGATGTGATCCTTTATATGACACCCCACCCTTATTTGATACTTATAAGGATGACTTGTTTACTTCTTTTGAAGTCCTAAGTAATAATCCCTTTGATATTGGTGGTGGTTTGTGTCTACTTGAGGCTTCCTCCATTAAAAGATAAAGTATCACTTTTTTGGAAATTTCTTCCTTTTCTACTTTGTGTGACCTTATTGTTGAGAATACTCACGGTGATGACTTTGAATCTAATAGTGAGTACGTGCATGAGAGCATCTTATTTGAAGTTGACTTGAGTGATACCTTTCTCTACTCTTCCTTTGATTTTGATGATTTTTATGCTAATGAGGAGAGTATATCTTTTAGTTTGGGTAAATCTAGTGGGAAAAAGAGTGTTGTCTAGACCCATGTATATGGACACTCTTTCTATTTGACCCCGAGGCCAAATTTGGATATGGTGATTATGGCACACCCAACTTATTGCTTAGTCCACATGACAAGCAAAGCTTGAATGAAGGTTTTGGTATCCTTCCCTATGATGAGAAGCCTTTCTCGGGGAATCACAATCCACTTGAGGGACCAACATTGTGTAAGGGAAAGAACACCAACCAAGATGAAGGGTTTTTAAAGAAGGGGAGCCATGAAAAGCTCCAAAAGAGTTCACCATTGTGTGTTTCCCTTCTTGGCCAAGGTTTCACCACTTGTAGGTGAAGGATAAATTCTTCCATTGAAACTACTTTGGATGAACTCCATTCATGTGATACCCCTCCTCATTATGTGAGTAGAGATGATGACCTCCTTTTCAAAGGTGGCATCATTCTTGAGTAACCGAGGGAAAATGTGTCATTGTCTCCTTTGAGTGTTTCTTATTACTTTTCATCCTTGTTTGACACACTTGTGCTTAAGTTGCATGATTCCCAACTTGTGGATTCTAAGTTGATGATTTACTTAAAAGGAAGATGTCATATGTTCTTAAATGTCTTGATTTTATCCTTGCATGCCTTATGTGCTATATATTTTGAGCCAAATGGTCATCTTATAGATGATAGCGCCTTGGATGATTCCTTTATACTTGATTCCTTCCTATACTACCTCTTTACGTATGATGACATCCAAGCTAGTTTTGGATTTGTTTTATGTGGAGGCAGAAAATTTATTGGTTGGTCCACTTGTTTGAGTAAGATTGATATATGTATCTTGTGGACTTTAATACCAATTAAGGCACAACTCCTTATGTGGTTTCTTAAAGAAGTGATGAAGCAATTGTATCTTATGGATCCTAAGATGAAGGTAACCTTACCTTTTGGATTTAGTGATTCCATTATGACCCTTGTGGTTTCCTTACCTATTGGTGATTCCCATAGCGAACTCCTTTGTGCATTTTCAACAAGTTTTTAATGATTAACATGAAGGATCCTTGGTTATACCTTAAGTGTGTGACACCTTGGCATGATGAAATGATTGCTTATGCTAACCCTAACCCTCATGCCATGAGGAATTTGTGTTAGTTTGTCCTTTCTTTTATTTTGAAAGGTTTGGATTCGAGGTCAAATCCTTTTCTAGAAGGGGAGGATGATACACGTCAAATGGACGTGAACGCTTTTGATCACACAACTCGAGGCCAACATGAGGAGGTCCAAGCCTTGAACACCCTAAGGATCCAAGAATATACTTGGAGGCCCTTTTTCGAGATACTAATAAAGCAATGTCATATTTGGAAGATAACTTTGAGCCGAGGAAAGCCATATCACAGGAATAAAGAGAGACCTTGTGAGTTATTTTCGAATAGTCACTTTTAGGATATTTTTGTAATAGGCTAGTTGTGCAAGGCAATTGCTATAAATAGGTGACTTAGATATTTCATTAGTTAGTTTGTGTGGATTAATTTACATGATGTATTCATGAGAACTCCATGGGAGTGTTTTGAGCACTTGGAAAAGACGATATTGAACCTTGTTTAGAAATGTTGGTTGTAAGGGAGATCTAATCCCCTTTGCGGTCACATAAGAGTTAGGTGCTTATTGGTAATCCATTAAGGGAGGTTTTAGGGTTTGAAATACCCTTAGATTTCCCTTTTGATATCAATTTAGTGTCTATCTTTCTATATTGATTACCCTATCCTTCTATCTTTACTTTCTGCATCTTAGATTCGAGTCCTCGTGGTTTTGATCATATCACCTTAGGATCATTTGTCCTTGAATGATGGGATAAGGAAATACAAGCATGATTAAACCTCAAACATCTCTAGTCTTACCTTTAAGATAGAAAACAAAACACCAAGGAATTCACAATCTATCATTAACAAAGATGGAAAACAAAGAGGTTAAGAACAACACATACCTCAAGCACGATTTTTCAGAATCGGGAATTGGAATGGATACTTGGACTTTCTATCCTCTTCAGATTCCCAAGTAGATTTCTTGCACTTTTGGTTCCGCTATAGAACCATTACCAAGGCCACGTCTTTTGTTCACTACTGATGAACTTACTGATCCAAGATCCTCACCGGGACTTCTTCAAAGGACAAAGAATTTGAGATACCAATGTTCTCCAAGGGAAAAACCAACAAAGGATTGCCCACATATTTCGGCAACATAGATATATGGAATATCGGATGAATGAAACTCAAGAAAGGGAGAAGTTCCAACTCATACACAACATTACCAATCCTTCTCAAAATCAAGCACGGGAAAACATACCGGGGACTGAGCTTTCCCTTATTTCCAAACCTCATTACTCCCTTCATGGAAAACACCTTCAAGAGCACCGAATTTCCAACCTCAAACTCAAAATCAATATGCCTCACGTTCTCATAGGAATTTTGGCGACTTTTGGGAGGTCCTAAGCCTATCTCAAATTACTTTCACATTTTCCATAGCTTGGTGAACCAAATTCGGGCCAAATATTTTTGCTTTACCAACCTTAAACCACCCAATAGTTCTTACACCTCCTACCGTACAATGCCTCAGACGGGGCAATACCAATGCTAGAATAGTAACTATTGTTATAAGCAAACTCAATAAGAGAAAAATGGTCGAACCAACTACCACCATAGTCAATAACACAGGCTTGCAGCATATCCTCCAAAGTATGAATAGTCCTTTCGGCTTGCCCATTAAACTGTGGGTGAAAAACCGTACTAAGACTAACTTTAGTCCACAAACCATGTGATGATAGGCAAATTTACACGCCTATAGTTCTATATTTTACCCATATTTTAGCCATGTTTTGAGGACAAATTATATAATTCATGCACTTTTAGTCCTTCTTCCTGTAAGTGAGCTAACAAACATGATTAGCAAGTTTTCAGGTATAAATGATGCAGAATTCAGCATTTTATGGATAACTTGACACCAAAGAAAGCTTCACGAAAGGAGGAAACCAAATCTTGGACGCCAAGGACCAAAAGTGGCGCATGGAAAATCTGTCTCGGGCAAAAACAACAATTCTGAAGACTTTGGGGACTAGCAGTAACTTATTAGGATTAGGATAATGATACCTTAACCTAGTAGGATGGGTTAAGTAATTCATTATCTTAGTAGGAATAGGATATGGGTATTATAAATACCCTATTTTGCTAGAGATTTTGAGACTTCGAATTACAATTCTAATTCTACTTTTCAATTCTTATTCTACTTCCGCAAGACCTTTTCTATTAATTCTACATTTTATTCTTCTTCTATTCATCTAATCAATTCTTAATTTCCGCAACAAGAGAAACGTTACTTTGCAAGGAATTCACGCCTAACGCCTACCACACTTTGCTACACGAAATATTTATTGTGGTATAATAACAATGTCTATTGTGATTTCCTTCGCACTCATGGGTAACTAAACTTCTCTGTTGGGGTTATGGAAGCCATATGAGATACTATCTATTGCTATGAGTTTGTGAATTCGTGACACGTATATTGCTTATATCATTATTCTCTTCATCTTAATCTAAATTCTTTGTGGTTGCAAATGCATAGAATACGCCAGTATAGCATTAACTTGTTCGAAAGAAAGGTTATATGTCTGGAAAAGAGATAATGTCAAGGTAATAGGGTCCCATCCCCTATTAAAAAGTTAGTGTCGTAACTGGATTAACCTCTTGGAGAATTTGTACCGTTAGATACGCTTTAAGCTCGAAAGAGTTAAAGTGAAATAGTCCTTGTTCAGGTCGAAAGACGCTTGGATTTACCATCGAATACAATTCTCTATAAGCACATGCATGTCTGAACTCCGCATAACTCATAGCCAATAGAGACGTACAACTCATAAGGTGGACATAACCCCAACTTCTCAATTCTCATCGTTTACATCTTACTAAACATTCTTTCTTTTTACTTTGCTATTTCCGTTTTTTTTCTACTATTTGGTTACATTACTTGCACAACAAGACTCCCCCCTTTTTCGAGACTTTCACTAAAAGTCTAGTAATCTTCGCTTACTTGCTGACCAAGATATTCCCTGTGGGATCGATACCCAACCCAGTTGGGTTCTATATTTGACAAACGACCGCTTTACACTCCTACGAGAGTTATAGATTGAGCGTTATCACAATGCTAAAAAAAGCACTATAAATGTGACAAAAACTGATTACCGCAATTTGAAATAATCGTGACTGGTGCACCATGCAACTTTACCACTTCCTGAAGGAACAACTTTGTATAATCGGCAAAATAATTAGTCCTCACTGGCAAAACGTGAGCGAACTTAGTCATTCTATCCACGATGACCCAAATTGAGTCACACTGATTCCGCGATCGTGGAAGGCCGATAACAAAATTTGTATTAATTATCTCCTATTTCCATACCGGTAGTTCAATCTCTTAAATTATCCCACCGGGCCTCAGGTGCTTCACCTTCAGTTGTTGACATACCACACACTTTGCCACAAAGTTGGCTACATCCCATCTCATATTATTCCACCAATCCATCTCCTTAAGGTCATGATACATCTTTGTTGAACCGAGATGAACCATATACCATGATTCATGAGCCTCGGCCTAAATCCTACCTCATAATCCATAAATATCGGGAACACATAACCTCCCTTGGTACCTCAAGATACCATCTCCACTGATCTCAAAGGTCATCAAATTTTTCTTACCCACATCATACTTGATTTTCATCAAGAGAGGATCTAACACCTGTTTCTCCTTTATTTCTGAACCAAGAGATAATTGCGCCACCTGTTGCACAAACACACCACCTTCCTCGGAATCCAAGAGATGAACTCCAAGGTTAGCCAACCAATGAGAATCCTTTACTAATTCCTGCTTATCCTTATCCACATGCGACAAGATACCCATGGACAACCTGCTAAGAGCATAAAAAACCATATTAGCTTTACCTGGATGGTAGTGAAGACTCATATCATAATCTTTTAACAACCCAAGCCACCTCCTTTGCCTTGAGATTTAACTCCTTCTAAGTGAAAACATACTGCAGGCTCCAATGATCAGAAAAGATATCAACATGGACACCATAAAGATAGTGAAACCAAATTTTCAACAAGAATTCCACAGCTAACAACTCCAAGTCATAAGTCAGATAGTTCTTCTCATGAACCTTTAACTGTTTAGAGGCATAAGCAACCACCTTGCCATGCTGCATAAAACAGACCAAACTAACCCGGGACGCATCACAATAGACCATAAATCCCTCTGTACCTTCAGGTATAGTCAAAATCGGAGCTGAAGTCAACTTATTTTTAGCTTATCAAAACTACCCTCACAAGTATCAGACCATAAGAACTTCACCTTCTTTTGAGTCAATTTGATCAATGGAACAGCAATAGAAAAAACTTTCCATGAACCTCCTATAATACCCGACTAAAACCAAGAATCTCTAAATATCGGTTGGAGTCATGGGTCTAGGCCACTTCTTAACCACAACAACCTTTTGAGGATTCACCATATTCCTCTCACTAGACACAACATGACCCACATAAGTTATGACATTCAATCAAAATTCATATTTGGAGAACTTAGCACACAACTACAGATCTTTCAAGGTCTGCAACACAAGGCAAAAGTGATCGACATGATCCTTCTTACTCTTATAGTACACTAAGATGTCACAAATGAAGACAAACACTAATAAATCCAGAAACTGATGAAAGACCCTATTCATCAAATCCATAAATATTGCATGGGCATTGGTCAAGCCAAGCGATATCACCAAGAACTCGAAATGCCCATACCGTGTACGAAATTTTTTCCTAGGGATATCCACCTCCCTAATCATTAACTGATAATACAAGGATTGAAGATCGATCTTAGAGAAGAATTTGGCAGCCTGAAGCTGATCAAAGAGATCATCGATTCTTCGAAGAGGGTACTTATTCTTTACTATCACTTTGTTCAACTGGCGGTAATCAATACACATTCGAAGGGACCCATCCTTCTTACGCACGAATAACATCGGTTCACCCCATGGGGACACACTTGAATGGATAAAACTTTTGTCTAAAGGATCCTTCAACTACTCATTGAGTTCCTTTAACTCAGTTGGAGCCATTCTATACGAGGGAATATAAATAGGAAGAGTGTACAAAACAAGGTCAATACAAAAAAAATCTCCTATTAGGAGCTACACTGGGAAGGTCATCAGGGAAAACTTCAGGAAACTCATTTACCACAAGAACAAAATGTAGGGAAGGACCTTCCAATTTAGAATCTTTAACCTAGACCAGATGATAGAGACAACCTTTGGAAATTAATTTTCGAGCTCTAAGATATGATATGGACTTTCCTATAGGAGTTAGGGAACCATCCTACCACTCGATACCTGGTTCATTTAGGAATTTAAACATGACCTTACGGGTGCAACAATCTAAGAAAACATAATGCAAATGCAACCAATCCATTCCTAGAATAACATCAAAGTCAACCATGTCTAACTCTATCAAGTCTACCAGAGTTTCTCTACTATCAAAAGATACCACCCCCTATAGACTCTTCTAAGAACTAAAGAGTCTACTACTGGGGTAGAAACAGAAAAAAGGGTCCGACAGAAACTCAAGACCAAAACCAAAATACATAGCCACAAATAGGGTCACATAGAACAGAGTAGACCCTGGATCAAGTAAATAGTACACATCATAGGAAAAAAGTTTCAACAGACCAGTAAAAACATCCAGAGATGCCTCAGACTCCTGACAAGTAGTGAGAGCATAAAGATATTTTCAACTAGTGCTGGAGCCAAAAATGGCACTATCTGGTACAAGAGATGATGAAGAGGTAACATGAACCCTATTTTACCTAGAAGCAACTATACAGATACCATCCTGCAACATTGTCCAATCTGACCACACATAAAATATTAGTTTCTCCCCTTCTTTCACTAACCATGATGATGCTGACCATAGAATCTACAAGGAGGGTTGGATGGTGATGACTAGGCCCCACTAGCCTGATATTGGTTACCCTATGTCCTATAAGCATCACTATCCTGAAAAAGTAAGTCACCAGACAACTTTAGGTAGGGAGCACTAGCCATCAAATAGGAGTTAGGACTCCCCCATCTCTTCTTGTTAGACCATTTTCCACTTTATTATTGGCTCCTACTATGTCTGAATACCAAAATTTCTTTCCCTGCCTCTCACCAATATCAACCTGATTTTTTTCTCCTCTTCAACTTGCTGCATATACACAACCAATTTGGAGATGTCGATGTCCCTGATCAACAAGGAAACCTTACTCTCAAGAATCAACTTATGAGATAATCTCAAAATGAACTTTCTCATTTGGGCCCTCATATTAGATACCAATTCCAGAGCATACTGGGACAACTGATGGAATTTCAAAGCATACTCCTTGATTGTCATCCTTTCTTGCTTCACATTAGAAAATTATTTTGCTTTTGCCTTCCTCAACTCCTAAGGAAAGAAGAGATCCAGAAATGCACTAGAAAAATCATCCCACAAGGTAGAACCAACATCCTTGCCTCTTGACTGTTCCCACTCTCGTACCACTAGTATGCCATATCTTTCGATCGATTGGAAGCAAACTCTACACTTTTAACCTCCGAAGCATACATAACCTGGAAGATCTTCTCCATCTCATCATTAAAACTTTGAGCAACCTCCTCAACCTTGGTACCAATAAACTTTGGAGGATACAACCTCATAAATTGGACAACTTTAGTGGCCTCAAACGAACCCATAGCAACACCAGCAGAAACCGACTGTTCTAATTGAGATGTCATCAACTAAGTCAATAGGGAAATAAAATGATGGAACTCAGTATTTGTAACCTCCTCTGGAGGCAATTGAGTATGAGTGCAGCCCTCAGGAGTGAGATTAGTGGGGACAGGTGGGACCCATGAGAATAGTCAGATGCAGCGACCCTTGATCGATCCTAGACCACAGAAGTTAGATGAGCTCCATCCACATGGTCCACAAACGGGATAGAAGAATTCACACAGACATCAGATCTTCTTGGGGCATAAAATGAAAGATGAGAAAAAAAAATCAGAAGAATCTAAGACCTTAGACTTTATAGTTTGAAATTAAGAAAACAAGAAAGGGAAAATTCCTATATGTCTCATAGCCTTCCTCTTATAAGTATGGTGTGCTACATACCCATAAAAGAGACTCTACTTAACACAACTTTGTCAGACACCCAATGACACCAAACCTAGGCTCTGATACCAACTTTGTCATGACCCAAACTAGGGCCTGATCTTGACGAGCATCTCGAGTCCCACATGGACCAGAGATCTCCCCCTTCACCGAACCAATCCAACACAACATACCTCAGAGTCAGATGAATTCTGAACATATAACAAGATACGAGTTTAATTATATAAAGACATGAAAGAATAACTATAATCAATACTAAAGGGTATCGACATCAATGCCAATACCAATACCAATTTTGATCCACTCTAACACCGGCTGTACCAACAGTATTCTGACAAAGCCTCTAATTAAATCCAAAGAGTATCTGATTGGGACATGCCCCTGATCATAGCCAAAAAACAAATCCAAATGAATCATAAGAATGGAAAAGAAAAAACAAACATGGAATGGGGTATTCGAAAGTATGGAATCTCCCCACTTCAATCTGACTCGAAAGCTGATCCCAAATCTAAATTACTGAACATGAGTATGTTAAATTCCTACATCGCGTGGGAATACAACATCCGAAGACGGTTAGCGAATAACATGTAACTCAGGGATAGAGGAATAAAATAATGCCATCATTAAAAACCAAGTCAAATTATCATATACACTCATACATATATATATATATATATATATCTTGCTGAGATAGGGAACAAGGCTTAGAGTGAACTTTTAAAATCTTAACCTAGGTTGTGTAGCATAGCCATCATATAACAAGGTACCCAGGGCTATATGGGCCCATCTTTCCCTTAGCTAGAAGGGCCCCAGTGTATGTAGCCGCACGAACTAGAGAATATTCATATTCGTATATGCTTTTATAAGGGACTCGAACCTTTTGGTATAATCAAGGTGACTTAAGCATTGATGTACAATATGGGGGACTCGAACCTCCCATTCATATATTTATTCGGGGAACTTGAACCTCTTGGTCATATAGACACCTGCACCAGCTAGTGCAGTTTTTAGTGTTAGTTCTTCAGACTCTACTTTCATGGCCCAGCTACACATCTCACTTTAAATCCCAATTTAAAAAATTTATTACACATATACATGACAATTAATTCAATTACTTACCAAAGAAATCCTGTTGGTATCATCATACTGTAACTCCCTGAGAGTACACCCTGGGCGCCACATGGTGCTTATGGTCCCAGGAGACCACAAGCTAACCCATGAGCGGGTACCTGCTGTGAGCACTAAATAAAATAATAACATATACAGAAAAACAACTATTAAGCCATAAGGTTTTAAATAATAAAGCATTTCTGAATCATAAATCTGGAAAACAACCACTGTTTGAAAACAACTGCCTAAAACTAATAAAGTAAAGATAAACTGACTGACTATCTGAAGTGTTTGAAAGCCTCTAAAACTAACTAAATAATATTTGATGGGACAAGCCCCAACTAACTCCAACTAACTACTAAACTGAAAGCATGAAAATAAATACAGTCTGTCCTCAAAATATGAGGACTCACCACTGCTATAGCTAATAATTTAGAAAGTCTGCGTGATTCGGGAACTGAGCATCCGAACCTATGATATGATATATCATAGCGCAAGAAAAGAGTTTGTGATTAGTACTTTGAATGTACTGGTATGCTAAATAAGGTAGGCTGATATGCATGGTTTCATATGCATGAATAATAACTGATTGAATAAATAGCATAAAATACTGAATAGAATGTATGAAATCTGTAAATACTGAAGATGCATGAAATTTGTAAATACTGAGGATGTGTGATCAAGCATAAAACATATTCTGGATATAATTTGTAAACTGAGATACTAAAATCTGATAATTGAATTACTGATATCTGTATGCTATGGTTATGCAACTAAAACTAAATTACTGAGCTGATTATTGAACTTAGACTATGAGAGCTATCATCTAACCGATATGCCCCAATGAGAAATTTGGTGTCCAATCTGTGACCCCAGTTGGAAGGGTGTTAGTACCATACCAAGGGTACTAACACTGGCTGTGTGGATCTACTAAAGTGTTTTCCCGAAGGACTAATGGTTACCCTCAACTGGCAGGTACCCGTATGAGATCAACCCTCAACTGGAAGGTTAACATCTTAACCTACGCTGGCTATGTAATTTTGGAACACGGGGACAACTACTAAAGGTCACACCCTCAACTGGCAGGTGAGTCCCTATCCTTGGGTTCGCTCGATGCTAAATCCTACTCTCAACTAAACTGACTTGGAAGACTGAACTATTCTATGTTTAACTGATTATGATAATTGACTGAACTAATAATGCTCATAACATATTCCAAAACTAAACCGAAGATACTGAGACTAAGTAAACAACTAAGTTTTTGGGTATTCATAACCCCCAAGATGCAATAGCAATAATAGTAAAATAATACTACAACTTGGGGGACATAATATGAAAGCATCATTCAAAATTCGTTCTTGTAGGCATTTGATCAAACACTTGATGTTCATAGTTCAAGCTAAGCATGAGAATAGTTTAAATCTTGTAGAAATAGCATGATTTCAATATCAACATCACTAAGTATAATTTAAATCAGTGAATAACAACATTAAAATATGTGGGGTTTGATAAACAACAATAATTTCTTGTAAACATGGTATAGAATTACAATTCATGGGAATTCATGGTTAAAGTCATAATTTAAAATCATAATAACTTGTAAAGTTCATAACTTTGAACTTAGAATTGGATACTTGGACTCCATGGGTAAAAGGAACCCATAGATGAACACTTAACATACCTGGGTTAATGAATTCGTGAAAGTTCTTTGGGTTTTTTTGGGATTTGATCTTGAAGGTTAAGGTTTGTTCTTCAAGAGAAGATTAGTTTCTTGGAGAAAAATTATGAGTAATGGGGCACTAAATGCCCCTTTAGGGATTTAATTTTGTGTTTTGGACGAGTTTAGGGACTTGGGAAAAGACCAAATAATCCCTGATATTTAAATCGCGAAAATTGGAAATCCCGATTCTAACGCTAGGAGAGACACGGTGCAATCATAGGCCACTGAAAAAGGGACAATCCTCATCTTTTCCAATGGTACGATGCGGTGCTATCGCATTGTACCTATGGAAAGGGACAATCCCCAACTAAAAGCTTGGCGTGGTGCGGTGCCAATCTCGATGCCTCACTGGAAAGTGACAATTGCGAAAATGCCCCTTGGCGCGATGTGGTGCTTATCGCAGTGACACAATGGAAAAGGACGAACGTGATTTTGGCCATCACCACGATGCAACCTTATCGTGTTGGTCTACTGCTTCACACTAAAAGCTCCATAACTTCTCACTCAAGTATCAGATTTGGGCGAAATTGGTATCGTTGGAAAGCTAATTCAATTTCCTACCATTTGTTAGGTCTTGATATGGAAAATTTTGAGTGGACCAAAATATATTTTCTTTTGAAATTGACTAAAGGAACTTTCTTATACAAAATTCAATCGGTAAGGAGCCTTTTGAATTGTCTAACACTTGGGAGTTATTTGAGGCCTTAATATACCTCAACCTCACTCATAAATATACCAAAGAGCTATAATGTACTATACATGAGCTTGAAATATGACACTAACATTGGTTTGGATTTTTGGGGTATTACACACACTAACCCCATTTATAAGTGTACAATATGCCATAACTAATATTAATCAACTTTGGGACTCGAACCTATTGTCTTAACCAAGATATCAATTCAATTCAATATTTAGGGACTCGAATCCATTTAGTTAACTAGACCACCAAGGTTACAATTCAATTCAATTTATGGCCAACAAGGCCATCATAAAACCATTTACCAATCATCAACATTCATAGCCCAATGTCTTAGTTGAAAGCATAATTCATATGTGACAAGATTCTTCTCATTGATATTCTCACAAATAGATTAAGGGCATACCATTATCAAACCATTATGCAAGACAAATACCATCTAGTTAGGGTTAACCATGACCCTCTCATTTAAACCACAATACCATGCACCCATATATGCAACACCATTATCAAAACATATATAGTTATAGTTTAAAACATGAGAAAACAATACTCAACTTTATGCATTCAAACCCTCAACCATGGTTCTCAAAAGTACCATTAATGATTCATAAACAATGTTTAAAACACATGTTTTTTGTGAACTAACAATGAGATAAGAGTCACATCCCTGAGTTATGAAGATTCACAAAGATATTTTGACCTTTAAGCCTCTAGATGACCACCTTGAAGAAACCCTAGCCCAATCTTCTTAAGAGGTTTTTATAGAGTGTTTTTGATCTTCTAAGTGTAGAATGAATGACCAAATAGTGTTATAAGACATGGGGTCTTAATGGCTTGGGGTGGGAAATATCCAAAATACCCTAAGATTATAAGTTGTAAAAAACTCGCAGGTGGGTACGAGTGGATCTCCCATATCATCACCACATCATACGAGTGGTACCCTCAAATTGTCACCAAATTAAAAAGTTGGACAAAACATTCTTTCCAACATATGACTTCCTTTCCTAACTCGTAACATCACCATATGACTAACATCATCAAGTCGTACCTAAGGTAGAATCATCAAGGACTAGACACTGAAAAACATATGATTGGACCCTATACTTCTCGTCACTTAACCATATGACTCATATGGAGTCTATCGTACCTAGGGAAAAACTTTTCCAATATCACACTAACCAACATACGATTAGGGTCCCTAGACCTGTCACTACGACTTATGGTGTGAGTCGTATAATGATCAGAAGGTTCAAGACTCAAGAATTTTGCAAGGGCCAAAGTTTGGGGTTCTTCAGGGGATGGTTGGCATGGTTCTCGGTGTGATAAAAAATGATTCTGGTGAGTTTATGGTTTTTAGAAGCTTTAAAAATCCATATAGTTAACTTCAATCAACATTTGATGTCCTGAGTGCCAAATGATGATTTGAACAATTCCATTAGGTCTAAAATGTCAAATTTGGATTATTAGCAGGGTTATTTTGCATACCGATCATTCATTTGAAAATAGTGAAAAAGGGGTTCTGGAGTTTAAATTGTTGAAAATAATCTTTTTTTCAAGAATCTAACGTCGTTATTGAGTCCGAAATATCAAAATTAGCCTAGTAGCACATATGGTTTGTCTCTGTGGTGTCCCGCTCAAATCACAAGTATCTATTTGGATCTTAGTAGGCCAAGGTTTAATTAATCAACAACCGCTTTCGCGGCCTCATACCGCTTAAGAGGTAGCCGCTTAAACGACAAACGCTATATATAACCCATTTTCTCTATTTTTCATCATTTTTGGACTTTGAGCTTTGGGTTTAGGAAAATTTTAGGATTTTCTTCACCCCTTGAGCTTGTCTAAGGTCCAAAATCTTCATTCCATTATTTTTCATTGATTTATATCTTCTTATCACTCTTTAATCCTTGTTTTAACTTGTGATTTTGAGGATTTTTTTTTTGAAAAAGCTTAAAAATTGTTTGTCTTCGATTGGACCTATTTTTAACTCATCTTCATGTGGATTTTAAACTATAGATTCCCTTAACCTTGAAAAATATATTTCTAAAATAAAATTTCGATTTTACCCCTTTCATATTTAAACTTATTTTTCGAACCTATTTTGAACCTAGCTCAAATATGGGCAATGTGGGTCTCATTAGCTTTTTTTAATGCATAGATGCTATATTTGAATGATGTAGTTGATTTTGAGGCCATTCATACGGAAAAAATTTCTTGTTGAAGAACTTTAGGCTTTGACTCATTTTGAGATAGGTTATGGCTTAACTTCTTTTAGATTGAGTTGGGTTGTTAATAAATAGGAAAAATTACCTAAAAGAATAACTTATGTTTCAAAACTACTAAAAATCCCTTCACTTTAAGAATATTACTTATATACCGACATTTACTGCTTTTACTAAAAGTTGAGATACAAGTTAAAGGCCCCTCATTGTATGCCCTTTCTTTACCAAATTAAGAACGACTTCGTCCACCATCTACGCCATTAATTCAGGGGCTGATTTAAATCTTTTTTTTCTCTAATTCAAAATTTTGAATTAAGGCAAATTTTCTCCCTAAAATCTTTTTCAATTTCTTCTAATCTTGTATGACAAATTTTTTTCAAAAAGAATTTTTTGGGGACTGTTTTTACAAGTGATTTTTCGGTGTTATTGTTGAGTGAAGTTTTTTATTATCATTTTTTTATTTACTTTTTTTTAATTAACATAATTAATAGAGATTTGGGACCATCTTTTAGTCTTGGAATCTCTCAATTAGACATTATCTAATCGAATGAAGAAGTTAATTACTTTGTTTCAGGTAGTTTTGAATACGAATCTGGTGGTTTTGGTGAACATAGATCCAATCATAGAAATGATCCACATACTATGAAGAAGTTGCGGGAAAAGCATTCCAAGAAGGATAACAAAAAAGAAGTTCAAGTTTCTAAGAAAAAGAGGTTCTAAAAGCTCTGGAAGTAAAGTTTCCGCTAAACGAAGAAGACTTGTTGAAGTTATTTCAAGAGAAGAGCTTCCAAAGGTATTTACATGTCTAGATCAGGAAAATATTTGGCCGAGATACATATTTAGACATGCTTTATACGTTTTTCGAATTCTTGTATAACTGGTGCTTTGTTGATGAATTTATATGTATCTATAATTTTTAAAGTATTTTTGAAATTAACATAACAATATATACATGTTTATAAGCTTATAGATACATATTGTATTATCTTGTATCAATGTTTTACTATTTATGCATTTATATGTCTTTCGTGTTGTTTAGCTTTTCGTGAAATAAGCTCACCAATAGATACATATTATTTCAATCAAGATACATATTGTATTATCTTGTATATATGGGTACGTGAGTATGCATATAAATGTATCTGATGTTTTTAAGTATTATGAAATAAGCAAATAAAAAATTCATGCTTGTATTATCTTGTACATCCGGGTCTCTGTTTATGCATTGATATGTATATTTTATTTTTAAAGTTTTAATGAAAAAATCATTCAAAAGATTCACACTATTAAGTTTAAAGATACATATTGTATTATCTTGTATCTCTGGTACTATGTTTTAACAGTTTTGTATCTATTATTTTGTATTTTTGTAGATGTATGTATCTCATGTTATTTTAATAATTTAATGAGTTTTTTTAGGGATTGAGTTATGTTATAAAGAAAATTCTAGCGCATCCTCTAAGATTTGGAAGTTGTTGCAACTTAAATTTTAAAGATGATATTAAAGAAGTTGTCGGTCAAGAAGTTATCGACTTATTTGTAAAGACAATTTTTGGGTGTTATCTCAATATACCATTGTCAAATTATACTGGAAAAATTACCAAATTTCTTCTTATTCTTGAGATCGAGCAAAATAATATAGAAGATATTCATGTGTGGATTAAAGGCAACTGTAACACCCCACATTTTTTGGGCTAGAATTTAAATCATTGTTCCTATTCGTACGGACTTAAGCCCAATTATTCCTTGTTAATAAATGTATGATTATCAATTATCTAGTATGTTAATACCTTTGGATATGAATTGAGGTCACAAATATCTCCTAACTCAAAGACGAGTTGAGGACGCTTCTATTGATTAAGTTTTAGCGAATATTTCAGCTTGGGTCAACTTTCATCGACCATAAATTCTTGTATATATTGAGTTAGAGGTCCTACTGAATATAAAATGAAATATTTTTGAATATTCTTTCTAAAGCATTTGATTTTACCTCAATCCAATATCGAAGCGAAAAGTTATACCTATTTTACTCCAGCATGTCAGCCTGTCAACAAAGTGATGACCTGAGCTAACGGGTCGTCACCTATGTGATGAACTGGGGTGATGGGCCATCACCTATGTGACTAATTATCATCCCAAGTCATCACCCATGAAATTCAGCAATTCCTATTCGGATTCAAACGGGTATTTTGGTCTTTTCCCTCAACTCCCACGACTTAAGTCAAGCATTAAACCTTATTAACTGATAAAATATCAGTTTATCATCCCTCATAATCCTCTTTACTCTTAAGATCAAGGAGAAATTAGGGTTTCCTTCAAGGAAAGAAATCAAGCCTTTCAATCCAAGATCTCCCAAGAAAAGTGTCAAGATTAGGGTTTCTCCTCAAGAATCAAAGAATTCAATTCATCCTTTTCAAGAAAGAAACCAAGAATTTAGTTTCATAATTCAAGAGTCTCAAGAAAGCTTTCAAGATCATCTCCTAGGGTCTCAAAGTCAAGTTCTCTATATCAAATCAAGTCTATTAAGGTATGTGGGGTTATGACCAAGGATCCTCTTTCATATTTGTGTCCAAAACTTGTTTTAAGTTAAGATTTCACGAATTTCATATTTTGCAAATTAGGGTTAATACCCAATCATTATTGTTTGAAGCTTATGATGTTACAAGTAACTTAAATGTTAAATTGCATGTCTATTTTTACATCTTTGTGAGTATGATAAGATTTTACAGATTTTCAAATGAGTTTTTAAGCATGATATTGTGAGTTTGATTTCGTTACTTTGGATATTGTTGAAGTATTTCAAGAAGTATATTGAGCATGATGCTTTACTATGAACTTGCATGAGTTTAAACATGGGTTTTTATGCCCTAAGTCTGAGTACTGATATTTCAAGAAGATGATGATTTTAGTCCTTTCACTAAAAAAAATGTATCTATAACTACGAAACTTAAGCTATGAATTCAAAAATCGTAGCTATAAATGAATAATAGCCACACAAATTTAATTTTTGTGGGTCTTTATAAATTAGTAGAGTTTCTTAGCTACGAATATTAAATTGACAAAGCTAATTTTTTATTTTTGCTACAATTACTAACACTACTAGAAAAAAATGAAAAACCGACCACAGATTGTGGTCGAAAAGAACCGACCACACGTGGTCGTTTTTTTATTTTTTTTTTCAAAAAGAGACCATATGTGGTCGTTTTTATATTTTAAAAAATCAAAATAATTATTTCAATAATTTTAATATTAATTATAATTTATTTTACAAATAAAAATTTAAAAAAAAATAATTGAAAAATATTTTTAAAAGCTGACAAATTGTGGTCGGTTCATAAAAATTGTTTTTTAATTTAAAAAAAATACTTTTCAAAAAACCGACCACTTGTGGACGGTTTATAATTTTTTTAAAAAATACATTTAAACATAATCTTTATATGTAATCAATAACTATATATATGTAATCAAATGTATATATTAGTTTCATAAAAAGGAATTATTCTTAATCAGTATAATAATTGTTTGAAATTACATTGATCACACATGGTCGATAATCAGTATAATAATAATAATAAAAATCAATCATTTTTTAAATTTTTGAAAAATTACACATAAAAATATATCAAATAAAATAAATAAATTACGTTAAACATAATCTTTATCTTTTACTTATGTTTCAAAACATAATATTTTCCTTCATATATACATTAAATGACGTTAAACATGCATAATTTGTATAATGAATATGTGTGTGTATATATATATATATATATATATATCATACCGTTGAGATAAGATATTATGTTACTATTTCAGTAGTAATAATGTAATATATAACCGATAATTCATCAGAATAATGAACGTGTTCTATTATAAGGTAAATACACTTGTGGATATGATATATATTTATATGCATTCAAGAGTTCATATATATAAATATTTTTATATATATATACACACACATATCATATAGTGATCGATTGATGAACGATTTAGTCAAAATCTAGGATATTAAGCTAATCAAATATAATTAATCGATCACTCATCTGAGTATGTGTATGAAACACATCGCATTATATTATTGGATAATATACTTGTGTACGTATGTGATATATATAGTATGTATTTAGAACTTGATATAGTCGATAGTGTGTATATGTGTGTGTATGTATAGGTATATATATATATGTATATCTCTTGTAGTGACGTATGCAGTAATCAAAAGCTCGATAATTGAATCTATATATCAAAATATTTTGAATAATACATTGATATCATACTATTGAGGAAATAGATATACTATTTAGTATCAATATGTAGATACGCGTATATTGTTGAAGTTGTAATAACGTAAGACAAGTAATCAATAATTTATTTGATTAACATATTCTATTAAGAGGTACATATATATATATATATATCAATGAATTTTGCAATTTACGATAAATTTTTGGTTAATTAGCAATTAATTACGATATGTATGTATGTATATATATATATGTATATATATGTATACACATACATACACACATATATACATACATATATATAATATCGTAATTAAAAACTAATAAACCAAAAATTTATCGTAAATTGCTTTATTCGTTGATATTATTATACGATTGAGGAAATATACTACTGGTGTTATTGTTATAAATATTATAGAATTAATTAAAAAATTAATTTAGTTAAAATTAATTTAATTTATTAATTATAGTAATTAAAATATTTTTTTATTATTTTGTTGAAAACTGGCCACGTGTGGTTGGTTTTCTGAAAAAAAATTAAAAACCGAACACGTATGGTCGTTTTTTATTAAAATATCCAGAAAATGGTCGGTTTTCAACAAAATAATAATAATAAAAAATTAATTATATAACTCCTACCCGACCCACCCCCACATGACCTGACCCGATTAGTTATAAACTATATCCTATCGACCTAAACACCAAAACACACAAACACACACACTAAAATCACGCAAAACCCTAAACACACCCAAATTAATTTCCCAATCGCAAAAATCATGCAAAAATCACCCTAACCACTGCACCGGCGAGCGCTTTGGCAAATATTCCAACAACCATAGCTCATCTCAGGTATGAACTTTGTTGTATTTTGTGGTTTTTGTGCCTTTTTAGGTTGATTTATAGGTGTACTTGTTTATATAGTTGTGAAATTTATAATATTGAAGATTAGGTTAGTTTGAACTAGTTTTTTAAGCTCGTTTGAAGCTCGAATTTTGTTTAGTTATTTGCTGAATTTTTGAGCTATACACATAATTGTATGAACTAGTTTTGTTTGTTTAGCTTGTGGTTTATGATTCTTGAATGGATTTTATGGTTTAGCTTGTTGTTTTTGACGAGAGTTTAGCCTGTTGTCTTTAAAGAGAATGAATTTACTTTTATGGTTTAGCACTTTAACTTATTATTTTTGATATAAGTTTTGCTAAATCACTCAAAGTTGGAACATTTTGTCTTGATTCTTTTAGGTTCTTGATTCAGTGATCGGTTATCTCTTTCACTTTAATTTTAGCCAAGCAAAGGTAAGTTAATTTCTCTCGATTTAATATTGTTGTTATATTCTTGTAATTGTTCATATTGAAGTATAGTGAAGCCGTGTGTGGCCTTGTTCAATTCACTAGAATTGTTGTTGGCTTCTTGTAGGCCATGTTGTTGCTTGTTTCGTGATTGTGATTTTGTTTTAATGCTTAGTTGGTTGAAAATGGTTAAGTGTAGAGACTTTAAAGGGGCATTTTTTTTTTTTGGAATGTAGTTTGTAAGGTGACTTAGTTGCTTGAAAATGGTTAAGTCTAAGGACTTTGAAGGGGATTTTGTGTTTTGAATGTCATTTTGTTTTGAGACTTAGTTGGTTGAAAATGGTTAAGTCTAGGGACTTTGAAGGGGATTTTGTGTTTTGAATGTGGTTTGTTAGGTGACTTAGTTGCTGGAAAATGGTTAAGACAAGGGATTTTAAAGGGAATTTTTTTGTTTTGAATGTGGTTTTGCTTTGAAACTTAGTTGCTTGAAAATGGTTAAGTCTAGGGACTGTAAAGAGAATTTTTTTCTTTTGAATGTGGTTTAGTAAGTGACTTAGTTGCTTAAAAATGGTTAAGTTTAGGGACTTTAAAGGTGATTCTTTTGTTTTGAATGTGGTTTGGAAGGTGACTTAGTCACTCAAATATGGTTAAGATTAGGAACTTAAAATGGGATTTTTTTGTTTTGAATGTGGTTTTGTTTTGAGACTTAATTAGTTGAAAATGTTTAAGTGTAGGGACTTTAAAGGGGATTTTTTTTGTTTTGAATGTGGTTTGGTAGGTGACTTAGTTGCTTGAAAATGGTTAAGTTTAGGGACTTTAAAGGGATTTGTTTTTGTTTTGAATGTGGTTTGGTAGGTGACTTAGTCACTTGAATATGGTTAAGTCTAGAGACTTTAAAGGGGATTTTATTGTTTTGGATATGGTTTTTTTGACACTTAGTTGGTTGAAAATGGCTAAGTGTTGGGACTTTAAAGAGGATTTTTTTGTTTTGAATGTGGTTTCGTAGGTAACTTAGTTGCTTGAAAATGGTTAAGTTTAGGGACTTTAAAAGGGATATTTTGTTTTAAAAGTGGTTTGGTAGGTGACTTAGTCACTTGAAAATGGTTAAGCCAAGGAACTTTAAAGGGGATTTTTTTGTGTTGAATGTAGTTTTGTTTTGATACTTAGTTGGTTGAAAATGGTTAAGTGTAGGGATTTTAAAGGGGATTTTTTTGGTTTTGAATGTGGTTTGGTAGGTGACTTAGTCACTTGAATATGGTTAAGTTTAGGAACTTTAAAGTGAATTTTTATGTTTTGAATGTGGTTTTGTTTTGATACTTAGTTGGTTGAAAATGATTAAGTGTAGGGACTTTAAAGGGAATTCTTTTGTATTGAATGTGGTTGGGTAGGTGACTTACTTGCTTGAAAATGGTTAACTTTAGGGATTTTAAAGGAGATTTTTTTGTTTTAAATGTGGTTTGGTAGGTGACTTAGTTTCTAGAAGATGGTTAAGTTTAGGGACTTTAAAGGAGATTTTTTAATTTTGAATGTGGTTTGGTAGGTGACTTAATCACTTGAATGTAGTTAAGTTTAAGAAATTTTAAGGGTATTTTTTTGTTTTGAATGTGGTTTTGTTTTGATACTTAGTTGGTTGAAAATGGTTAAGTATAGTTCTATTTTTTTGTTTTGAATGTGGTTTGGTAGGTGACTTTGTCTGTTGAATAGGGTTAAGTTTAAGAACTTTAAAGGAGTTTTTTTTGTTTTGAATGTGTCTTTGTTTTGATACTTAGTTGGTTTAAAATGATTAAAATAGGGACTTCAAAGGAGATTTTTTTGTTGTTAATGTGGTATGGTAGATGACTTAGATGCTTGAAAATAGTTAAGTTTAGGGACTAGGGACTTTAAAGTGGATTTTTTTGTTTTGAATGTGGTTAGGTAGGTGACTTAGTCATTTGAAAATGGTTAAGTTTAGGAACTTTAAAAGGAAATTTTTTGTTTTGAATGTGGCTTGGTATGTGTCTTAGTTGCTTGAAAATGGTCAAGCTTAGGGACTTTAAGGGGGAATTTTTTGTTTTGAATGTGGTTTGGTAGGTGAATTAGTTACTTGAATATGGTTAAGACTAGGGACTTTAAAGGGTATTTTTTTTATTTTGAATATGGTTTGATAGGTGACTTAGTTGCTTGAAAATGGTTAAGTTTAGGGACTTTAAAGAAGATTTATTTGTTTTCAATGTGGTTTGACAGGTGAATTAGTCACTTGAATATGGTTAAGACTCGGGACTTTAAAGAGAATTTTTTTGTTTTTAATGTGGTTTTGTAAGTGACTTAGTTTCTTGAAAATGGTGAAGTTTAGGAACATGAAAGGTGATTTTTTTGTTTTGAATATGGTTATGTAGGTGACTTAGTCACTTGAATATGGTTAAGTTTAGGAACTTTAAAGGGGATTTTTTTGTTTAAAATATGATTTTGTTTTGATACTTAGTTGGTTGAAAATGGTTAAGTGTATGGACTTTAAAGAGGATTTTTTTTGTTTTTAATGTGGTTTGGTAGGTGACTTAGTTGCTTGAAAATGGTGAAGTTTAGGAACTTTAAAGGATATTTTTTTGTTTTGAATGTGGTTAGGTAGGTGACTTAGTCACTTGAATATGGTTAAGTTTAGGAACTTTAAAGAAGCTTTTTTTTCTTAGAATATGGTTTTGTTTTGATACTTAGTTGGTTTAAAATGGTTAAGTGTATGGACTTTAAAGCAGATATTTTTGTTTTGAATATGGTTTGGTAGGTGACTTAGTTGCTTGAAAAGAGTTACGTTTAGGGACTTTAAAGGGGATTTTTTAATTTTGAATGTAGTTTGGTAGGAGACTTAGTCACTTGTATGTGGTTAAGTCTAGAGACTTTAAAGGGGATTTTTTTGTTTTGAATATGGTTTGGTAGGTGACTTAGTTGCTTGAAAATAGTTATGTTTAGGGACTTTAAAGGGGATTTTTTAATTTTGACTGTCGTTTGGTTGGAGACTTAGACACTTGAATATGTTTAAGTCTAGGTACTTTAAAGGGGATTTGTTTGTTTTGAATGTGGTTTTGTTTTGATACTTAGTTGGTTGAAAATGGTTAAGTGTAGTTCAATTTTTTTGTTTTG